>OU696490.1:10010000-14912500 GCA_916048165.1 Spilarctia lutea | reverse complement strand
AACAGCTCGGAGTGTCATCAGACGCATACATTTCTCTGGTGACTAATCACCTCATAAATGCACTTATAATGATTGGCGCGTCTTTGCCACTTTGAGTTCGTAATTCATTACCTACTAAATCATTAATTAATTGTTCAAGTAAGATTTACAATACAAATAGAATTACGCTTTATCTTTCCACGCTATTTCCAAATTTAATCAAGAATCTTCTGTTAGTTATCCCGGCCATAGTTTTAAGACCGTAACTTGTAGTCAGTCGTTCTCTAAGATCTATTCCCTAGTTCGCAAGGAATTAACTTCCTCGAGAATCTAATAAGATAGCAGATGTTTCATTTCAAAAAGCTGCCTTCTAAAACAGTTCCTCCATTTCAGCAATAGGGTATATATTTCAATGGCATTTGAGCTATTAAAGATGCACCCCAAAAAGAGGGTAACGGTGTAAAGTTCTAACTGAAGGTAATTGGGGCAGTTTATGCAAGGCTCATGTTTGTTTTTAGGGTTCCGTATCTTAAAAGGAAAAAACGTATCCCTATAGGATCACTTTATTGCTCGTCTGTCTGTCTATCAAGACCCTTTTTCTCAGAATCGCGTAGAGGTATCAAGCTGAAATTCATATCAAATACTCAGGTATACAGTCTCTTGGAGCTGTGAAAAAATTAAACTTCTAAGCCAACGCAATCAAAAGATACAGCCGTTTATGCTGTAAATTTTCGACAGTCGCCGTGAACTCAGAATCTTGAAATTTGGTACGAAGCAACGTCTTATAGCACAGATAAAGAAAAAATCGCGATATGCATAAAATGTTTGTTACGTCATTTATTATACCGGCTTCGGAACTAAAAACAATTAAACCTACAGGTTCGTATGGAACCCTCGGTAAGCGAGTCCGAATCGCACTTTTCCGGTTTTTTTCCCTAAACGTTATTATTATGTTTGCTCCAGAATTCTTTTGAGATTATTATAGAGTTAATTAAAAATATAAGCAGCGAATTCCGCACAAAAGAGATTTAAAACAAAGAAACTTACCTAGAAAATTGAAGTGCATCTGCATCAGACGTAATTCGAATTCAGTTGGAGTAGATTTCGTTCGAACAATTTACCAAAGTGGACCACGTTCTGTGGGGAGACAAAACTGTTGTTCATTTCGATACTACGTAGTGGAATATCTGCGTTTGTCGTGAAAGTTTCATCATTTTATTGGTCTTATGGATAAGTCTCTGAATGGATGTTTTATCCCATAGGTATTTCTGACGTAAATAATATAATACACAGAACTATTTGATGCAATAACAACTGAATCATTGTCAGAGAATATCAGAGACCGTGGGAGAGCCACGCTTCGGCATGCATGGGTCGACTCGACCGGAGTGATACCACGGCCTCACAGAAAACCGGTGTGAAACAGCGCCTGCACTGTGTTTCACCGAGTGAGTGAGGTTACCGGAGGTCTATAGCTCAACCTCCCCCCTCTCCTATCTCTCTCCCTATTCCTCAAAGGCCGGCAACACACTTGTGACGCCTCTGGTGTTGCGGGTTACCATGGGCGGCGGTTAGTCGCTTACCATCAGGCGATAAGTCTGCTAGTTTGACCCCCTAAGGGCGTACCTTAACGTAATTATTAAATAGTTATCGCAACGGGCGTCTGTTATTTCATACGTATTTATGTAATAGGTACTAGAGATCTCCTCGCTTTTGCAAACTAACTAGTATTTCCAAGTTAATGTTGCACGCCCCAAATGCATGTTTGAGTATATATTTAGTTATGGTTACTATCAAAGTTTTAGTGTAAGTATAGCACAACTTGCTAACTTATAATAGAATCTATTATGTATTGCACTTTTCCATTGTCATTTATTGTGGAGCTGTAATGTATAAAAGTTTGTATTTTCCTTGCCGTAATATAATTTACTCGTATATTCATTATCTCGCTAAAATTAACGAATTGGGAGATTTTTATAAAAATACATACATATATAAATACACTTACGGTTGTACCATAGAAGGAGTACCATAAACACATTTTGCCAAAATATGATTTAGACACATTCACAGAACAGAATAATCACTACCTATTTTGAAATTCATGACAATAAACGGATATGGAATGTAAGATAGCTTAAGAGAATGTGCTGACTGTAAGGATATTCAAACTCAGTTATTAATACCTCATTAATTACCACAATCACGTTGCCTATATCCACACACAATATGTATTTACATGTACGTATATATACTGAATCAAATTCACAATACGTTAGTACACCATAAAAGTATCATCGAAAATACCAAATGTATTCTTGCCGAGAGAGCATCATTTGCCGGCCTAGTTTCCCATCTTCCTGTTTACTTAAATCTCAAATCATGTTTGTATGTTTATGCTAATTTTGTGTACAGTATTACATATTCATATACTACTACATGGTCTACGGCACTCGGCTTGCCTAATGATAGTAACCAGTTATGAAAGTCGCGATACATATTCAAATTTGGACGTAATACGATTAAAATCTGTCTAAAACATGTATCTAGTACAATTTTAGATTCTTTTCGATCCCATAATTGCAAAATAAACATGAATAATCTGTTGACCCAAAGCCAGAGATCGTGGCATTAATTGATTTGAGATAAGATTTGGAGCAGTTTAGTAGAAGTACCAAGAATTAATGATTGGTGAGCGGATCAGAGTTAGAAAAAAGGAGACATCGACTTAAAGTTTGGGCTTATCATTAACAGTCTTTAAAAGTCCACTGCTGGGCATAGGGTTCTCTTTAGTAAAGAGGTTTGGACTTATATTTATATTATGACCTATTTCTCTAATTATATTGTAGGTAATTTTTAGGGTTCTTGTTTTATATGATGAAATTAAAGGTAATTCCAAATGCCTGAATTCAAAAATAGAAGGTATGGATTTGAGCTTCTTGCTTGGTTTGAGATTCTTCAATACTTTTAGTATATACCACCTACCACAACAGAATATTGGAAAACGAAATTGGGTTATTTTACTGTTATAGTAGGGCATATATGATGGTTACTTTGTCTACTGTTTCTTTCCGATCATGCTCGACTCCTACAGGTCTAAGAGTGATGTTAACTATCATTTCTTAGGCAAAATAGGCGGCACAAGAATTATAAATGACGTGTGATAGAGATTTATTTTGTAGACAAAAGTATTATATTTTTATCAAACAATAAAATAGGCAGTTTATGTCACGATTAAAATTAAATTAAACGTTTATCCTACTAATATTATAAACGCAAAAGTTTGTAAGTATGGATGAATGGATGGATGTTTGTTACTCTTCCATGCAGAAACTACCGACTGGATTTTGATGAAACTTTACAATAACACATGGGCTACAATTTATAAATATACTAGCTTCGTCTCGCGGCGTTGCCCGCGGTTGTTGTTGTACCACGGGTAGCTCCGCGGGGTTCAACTAGTAAAGCTATAAAAGCTTGATGACGAGGTTTACTGTGAGGTTTTCTTATCATGCCTTGGCTCATAACAGGACCAACAGTCTGTTAGCAAGGACATATTGGCAAAACTTAATTATGTTTCCTTTACGACAGGTCGTAAAAAATAAGGTCACAGCTATTGGAGTCGATTCAGGCCAAAATGGCCCAGTAGTTTTATGATCATCACTTAGTTAGATATATAGGTTATTTTAAATAAATAATTTGACAATATTTTCTCGTTTATCTTAACATAAACATCTGTTTTGACCTTGGGAGAGTTATTCCCCGGCACGAATGCTCTCTCAAGCGGCTCGGACGGCAAGCAACTCTTTCCATGCTTCAGGTGACATCTGATCTGAACTCAAACTGTCCACAGTCACTCCACCAGCTCTACATGCCTGGGGAGTGATAACTCATAGATAGTTCATTCCATTTGTAATGACAGTAGTATGTTACCGTGGGAGAGCTATGCTCACCGTGGGAGAGCTATGCTTAGGCATGAATGGGTCGGCTCGACCGGAGTGATACCACGGCCTCACAGAAAACCGGTGTGAAATAGCGTTTACGCTGTGTTTCACCGAGTGAGTGAGGATACCGGAGGCCCATACCCCAACCCCTCCCCCATCCCCTTTTCCATCAGGTGATACGTCTGCTCGTTTGCCCACTATACAATAAAAAAATACAAATATGCGTCTTTGATTTATGTATAATTTTATGTAATTTATGTATTTTAAAATAATACATCGATGTATTCTTTTAACAAATAACGGAAATCTTTAAGCGCCTATTGATATATATATTTATGTTTGTGTGGTATTAATTCCTAAACGGTTTCTTGTTCAGCCGTTTAAACTATATTAAATGCATACTCATTCTATATTTTAAAACACACACTGCAAGTTATATTTACTTTGGGTCAGAGTAACACTTTAAGACAATAAATAAATTTTAAAATTGCATCATTATTATCAGAAACCCTTTTTAGTCCACTCGTGGACATACACCTCTCCTTAGACAGATAAAAAAATATAATATCTATAGATAAGTGAAAATACCACTCACTGATTAATCATGACATCTCAGAAACTGTAACACCTACAAACTTGAAATTTAGCAGGTAGCTGCCTTATAGGGTGTAGACATCCGCTATGAACGTATTGTACGGAACTCCACCCCTAAGGACGTAAAACGGGGGTTGGAAGTTTGTAAGTCCTATGTTGTTGGAGTAATAAACTTTAAATTTAAAATATATGATCTATAGATGGAGTGGAGGTGTACTAATAATGTATCTTTAGAAATCACCCCCTATTGATGTTAAAACGGGGGATGGTAGTTTGTATGAAAGTCCAATGTTATTGAACTTAAAGTAATTATGGCAGAAGGATTTTAAATAGTATTTAAGTACAAGAATCATCATATATATTATACTAGCTGAGCCTCGTGGTACAACCGCGGGTAACGCCGCGCGGTAAAGCTAGTAGTGTATTAAATTAAATAATATTGTTTCTTTGTTAGGTAGCCGAACAATCAGTTTTCCCTAAAAATTGTATTCAGTAGAATAATTTGTTCGGCGCGTATTAAATGCATTATAACGTTTTTGCCACTGAATAATTTTTGGGAATTAATTATATTAATTTGGGGGTTGCTAGCGGTCCTCCCCTTCTCTCGTTTAGCTTTAAATTAATAGACATAACTTGAAATTAACGAGCGCCTTTGTGTTCTATTGAAATCTTTAGGGGTAGAACCGCTGCTAACACTTCTGTGGTTTTGTATAGACAAATTATTTGATAGCTATTTTATAACTTACAACATAACTAAATATATGTCTATACTAATAAATAAAATTGAAGTGTCTGTTCGTAACTTCAAATTAATAGCAATTTACTGTATGCATTTGGAAGTATGTATACTGTTTGTTCCGATTAATCTCTGAAAGGGCTGGACCGATTTTGACACATCTTTCACTGACTGATAGCCAGATGAGACTGAGCTGATGATATAAAGAGTAAGCCTACTTTTACTCTAAAATAGCTTCGCCCTGCACTTGTGAAGGTACAACAACATCGCGGGTAATACCGCGGGGTGTTGCTAGCAATATAATGTACTTATATTGGTATATTACGAGTAGTATAAGTCTCGTGTCATGTTGCTGCTCAAGATGAAATCTGTAACAATCTAACCGTTTTTCACGTTTTTAATATGTGAATTGCTGACACGACAAAAGATGGGATAGTTACATCACCTTAGACCAATAGTGTAATGATTAAGAAGACATGCAGACATAGTTGCCTGAGTCAGTTACTGTATAATAATAAATCTCTTTATTGTACACCAGCTTATATAATTACATAGTAAACTTAAAACTATTATAAAGCATGTACAGGCAACCATGTATACGAGTATATTAATGTACGTATTTAATTTGTTTACAGGTAAAACACCAACCGATCGGTACAGCTTGAAAGCCGTTTGACGCGTAATTATAGTAAGTAGTAAAA
This sequence comes from Spilarctia lutea, assembly GCA_916048165.1. Lineage (NCBI taxonomy): Eukaryota > Metazoa > Arthropoda > Insecta > Lepidoptera > Erebidae > Spilarctia > Spilarctia lutea. Next base: position 14,906,546 of record OU696490.1, on the reverse strand, counting down.
TGCTAAATGGACTACGAATTGAATGTACTATCGGTATAGTGGTTAATCATCCTGCCTGATCAGAAAAGGTCGTTCGTTCGCACAAATAATTATGAAAGCAATTGACTTTATTATTAGTTATATTTGTATGTATTTTTATGTTAAAGCTGTCTGATACTAGATTAGACAGAGCTTTTAATGCTAACCAGATTGTCAATGATCTATCAATCCATTTATAACACAATTTTTGATCCTACGTACGAACCCAACGGGCTTCGTTTCGGGGAAAATCATTTAGACCCACTACTAGATGTGTTAGGGTTGTTCACGTAATAGATCACTTATTGAACACAAAGACGCTTACGAAAATGAAGAAATGAATGAAAGAAATGCGATAACGTAAAACAGTGAAAAATCATAAGATCCATAATATGTTTGATTTTTTTTCGCAACAATAGAGGCGTCACAAGTGCGTTGCCGACCTTTGGGGGATGGGAAAGGGGCTGGGGGAGAAGTTGGAGTATGGGCCTCCGGTATCCTCACTCATTCGGTGAAACACTGCGCAAGCGCTGTTTCACACAGGTATCACACCGATCGAGCCGGCTCATTCATGACGAAGCGTGGCTTTCCCATTTCAAGTAAATTAATGTCTAAATCCTACCCATGACGAACACATAAGGCCGGATGGTCAAGATGTCTTGTAGTGGAAACACCCCATACTTCTAGCTCCTGCGTCCTTTAAGAGACAGAGACCTAAAGGAATTTTTCATATCGTAAAAGAATGTAATAAAAGCATCCTTTAACGATACGTTTTACGTGAATTCGCGCAAAATACCTTTAGTACGTCTTAAATATTTTACAGATTAATGAACAATTAAAGCTGATCACTCATTACGGAGAAGAAAGATATAATTATACCACCATCTTTAACGAAAGACACCAGTCAGCAATTACATATTGCCAACCGTGTCTTTATTCTCATCCAACTTTATTACATTACGTAGAAAGACACATTTCAAATTAATACAGTTTAAAATGCTATAATTTTCGATATTAATTTTGTCATTTTTAATTTATAATGTTTTCACACAATAGTGTAATGTAAAGTCTATTATTATTATGCCAACCAAAAGACGTCCACAGCTCGTCTTTGGCCACTCCCAAGGTTCTCCATAACTACCAGTGCTATGCTGCCCTCATCCAAGGACTTCCCGTGTCCTTAATTAGATGATCCTCATTACTCACCATATGAATTTTAAAAGTTTATTAAGTTAAACACAGGAATGGCTAGTTTGTTTTAGTATGACTGCCTCCGTGGCGGGAGTGGTAACTCATAAGTAGTTCGTTCCATTTGTAATGACAGTAGTATGCGTTAATACATTTGACTGCCTCGGTGGCGTAGTGGTAGCGAATGGGACTGTTAAGCTTGATGTTTCGGGTTCGATTCCCGAGTCGGACCAAATGTTTGTATGATCTGCAAATATTTGTTTCGGAGTGTTGGGTTATTTCTATGTATAATAAGTATGTATTTCCAAAAAAGTATATAAGTATTTATATCAGTTGTCTAGTGTACCCATAACACAAGCTCTGATTAGCTTGGGACTAGATGACGTTGTGTGTTATATATCCTAAATATTAATTTATTATTATTTATTAATTGAGAAAGTTATTCCTTTCGAGAAACGGAGACGGAATTGCGCGAGTCGGCTAATGTTAATAAAAATCTACGGTTCTTCAGGTACCTATAATGAGACTCACAAATTAGGATCAATTACGCTACAACTTCCTGTTTTAAAACTACTTACAAAAGTATAGCATATAATATCGAACAAAAATCTATGAATTAATTTCAATACATTTCAAGTTTATCGCGTTCAAACAAACTGACCAATCAGACGGTGAACCTAATTGACATTATGTCTATATAAAAAATCCGAGCAAATTTATAAGAAAATAAAGATATTTGTTAACAAAATAACAGGCAACTCTGCACATCTAAACGCGAGATAAAACCTAAAGTTTCGTACAAAATTGAGTCAGCGAAGTATTATTTTTATGCAAGAACAGCGTCGTTACTTTTTCGAGGGCACGCCCGTCTCCCCTGCCAACGTAATTCCCCTATAATCCCCTTTATTTTAGCTTTCATCCCTTCGCATCTACCCCCTGCGTACATTATTCGTCAGCCCTTGGTAAGGTGTGTGTCAGACCGTTGCGAGAAATTGAGTAGAAAAATGTGTGATCATCATCATCGAAGAAAATCTATTCTTAATTTAAATTTAGGCGCTCTGATGCTATTCTTTAAAAGAGTTCGAACAGTTTTTTGGAAAGTTAAAGCTTTGCTTTATCGAAATTTAAAAAAAATGTCTAATAACCTTCAAATAATAGAAAATATTTACTAGTTTTATTAATGAAATTTTTGTGTTAATGAACTGAAACCAAAATTTTACCTTTGAATCAAAACTATCTTACTATAAATAAACAAATAAATAGTAAATAAATAAATATTTCTGCCATCTAATACAACGCCATCTAGTCCCAAGCTAAGCAGAGCTTGTGTTATGGGTACTAGACAACTGATATGAATACATATATACTTTTTTTTTGTAAATACATATATATTATATATAGAAAACATCCAAACTCCGAAACAAATATTTGTGGATCACGCAAACACTTGGTCCGACCCAGGATTTGAACCCGAGTCGTATTCACTACCACTGCGCCATCGAGGCAGTCGTACTATATTAACAACTCACACAAGGCCGTCTGATCTTAAATTAGGCAGTACCTTTGGTATGGTAACCAAATTGCTAAAAATACACAGGTACGTAAATATTTATAAATACATATCTAAATCTTATGGATAAATTACACGCAGTCACGAAAAAAATAATCTTTCTCATCACACAATATTAATGTGTCCTCGGACTTAAACATCGAATGTTTTTGATCTATTGAAATACCCTGTCACCAATAGTGCTTGACTATCAATTCAGTGACAACCGTTATAGGAAAATTTGCTAGGCCTACCTCCTAACCAACTATTGTTTTAACATCAATAACTATTTGGAACAATGACAGTCATTATACTGTCTTAATTGTAATATCCCTAGTCCTTTGAAGTTAAACACGAAGTGTTTACAATTAATTAAAATTGACATGACAGTTATTATCTCTCACTTGATAATTATATTAATGACAGAATAATTAGTAACAAATAGTTTAATGGGACGATCAAATAAATGCTATCGGAGTTATTGTGTACGTAGACCAAGAAAACCGTTGATAAATCACAATCTTCGTTTATTGAATAGTTGGGTCACCGTTAAAATAGTTTCGTCACGACAAGTGACTATTGTACGTACTCAAAGAGTGATTATAAATGTTTAACCTAGATAATATGGTCACTTCATTGTTAGCTTTGAGTCGGTACGGGAATCTGTGTCTAGAAAGTCGGTTAGCTCTGCGCACACTTATTTGTAAGTAGCCTACACAACCACAACTTCGTCTCCTGTTGCACGTAGCGTGATCAAAGTTTACCATGAAAAAGGTTACAATGAGCCCACCTTAAAAGGTGCTTTCGCGTACTTTTTTTTAAGAAATTTTAAAAGCGAACAATTCTATCGTACATTGTTTTCGTAAACTTTAACTTTTTATCGATACTCCGCTCCTTTTGGTCGTAGCGTGATGATATATAGTCTATAGCCTTCCTCGGTAACCGATCTATCTAACACGGAAATAAATTTTTAATTCGGACCAGTTTTCCCTGAGATTATCGCCTTCAACCAAACAAGCTGTTCCTCCTTATAAAATAAGTAGGTAATAGATAAAACAGACAGCTTCTTATAGGCACATTCACCCGCTACATTCATAATTTTTATTACACGACGGTGTAACAGCAGCCGACCACGGTAAGTCGTTACCCAAGAATTTGGCTATTGAAATGCCCACCCCTATATTTCTGTCACAACCCCCTGTTTTTCACAAAATGCATTTTTATATAACCAAATGCAGTTTACGCTATCATTATTATGCTTTACATTTCGGCTATAAATCAATTGACAATTCACAAAGAGCTGAATTATAATTACTGTTTGCGAACATTTGGATAATAAATCTGTATAAATTTAATGCAGTCTAATGAGATTAGTAGTTACCTAGATAATTAGGTTATTAGTTGGCGATGAACGCTGCGGTAACCGCTTATACGTTATGTAAACAATCCTTTTCAATTACTGATATAATTTAAGTGACAGGGTTTTCAGTGGCAATGATGAAACTATGATTCGCTACGTATACTGAAGTCATAGTATGGCGGAAAACCGTGTTTCGAGATTCTTTTCTTGTTTTACACCTAATGATTGAAGGTACCGGAGTCCTAAGCAACCTTCTCCAGATGCTGAGGGTCAGCTAGATACGAGTAGTACTCGTAGTACAGCCACGCTGATATCTGCACGAACATACCGACTCGACCAGAGCAGTATTAACCGCGCATATAAGAAAATTAAGACCAATCTAAAATGACAGCATGCGTGCTGTCGTATTAGATTGAGTGCGAGACCGGGGGCTCATTGATACAGAATCATTACAACTGGCCGCTATATTGCAGGTCACCATGCTACATTGTCTGCATTCGCAATGAGTATGGTAACTACTTCTCTTGGATTCTGTTCATGCAGTCACTTACCACCCACTGATGCGTCTGCTCATTTGTCTTCAAATTTATACAAATAATGTGAACAACAATCCAAGCAGGTTAATACCAACATCTTTAAAAACCAACCAACTTCTTATTTGAGATGTTTTTTTTTATGTTCACATGGTAATTAAGATTTGTGCACCCTTCTACTGCTATCCTAAGTAATCTCACTTAACTTAATATCCGTACAAAGGTTGTCTGTAAGAGATCGCCATGAGCGATAAGACCGCCAATTGTCACATTTGTATACTACAACTCCTTTTTGTCTATCTGTTATGTGTGTACAATAAAGATAAATAAATAAAAAAGAAATATAATAACATAAATCAATTTATATTTGTCCTTTACGTAATGAAATGCCTTACAGAAATACTCGATAATACCATCTATAGGATACACAGGACACAAAGCCAGCCATTACGACCATTCAGAATGGAAATCCTCTCACAATAATATTATTGACTGTCAAAAGGTTTGAGATACGATGCAATAACTGAAACGCATTACAACAACAATAGCCGACAGCATGATTCGATTTTCGAGCCGAGCACAGGTAGAAACGTATATAATCGTTGTTCACCTTTCTCTTAGACTAGTTTTGCTCAAGGTTTCGTATTTAGTTTTTTTTTATTCCAGTTTTCCATTATAAAAAATCCTGGAAGTTTCGACACTAATACCTTACCGAGTAAATAAGATTTCCTGAACCCTCAGGCAAGTTACGAGTGTTTCTCGTCGAATACAAAAAAAAACAACAATTGCCATTGAGATAACATTATTCTCCTACATTTTTTACGAGTAGTTTTGTATTAACGTTTTTTAGAATATCAACTTGACCAGTGGCCGAGCCCAAACCCCTTGGGGGCGGGCAGACTCAAAGGACGGTAATGATTCTTGGGTTGCAGGTGACCTTTAGGGATGACCGTATGCTCATTTATCCCCATGCTATAAAAAAATCTGAACATAACCAATCTATGCCTAAGTAAAATTTCATCCAAATACCTAGTTTTAGCCGTTCCGAACTAATTATGTAAGAAACACCCATAAGTATATACGTCCTTACAAACTTACGAATTTTTCATATTAATAGGGTTCTATCATTATTTTTGTTTTGGTTGTCTTCTTTAACTTATTATAAAATACGTAGTTAAATATTTTGTTGTTAGTTTTAATTGAACATCTACAAGACGAGATTAAACGACTTGTTGAAATTGAAGTGCTTTTGTGAGTTACGTCATTAGTCTACTGTTATTAAGAGGATTTCAGTTGCTTTTGTATGTCACTGTATGCCTTTGTTCTTTGAGCGATTACTGTAATATTGTTTTATGTTTTATGAAATAGTTGAGCTCTCTCACAAATCTCAGTTTTGAGTCAGTATAATATGAAAATCTGGGTGGAAATTAAAGCGCAGATACACTTTTATATTTTTATGGAGTATTTTTATAGTTACAATCAATTTAAAGTCTGTTTACAATTGATAAATTTGTGGAGAAACGAGTCCCTCCAACACAAAGGGATCCTCCGACGAGGCGAGGAGATCATGCCTGACGGGCCACTGCCTCAAAAGTTGATGTTGGGATGTTGTGTATACGATAATCGGCACGAGAACTTCTATTGCGCGATTCAGGATTGGTAGTTTCTTGGTATTGTACGTTACTCCGTAGTTCAGTGTAACTTCGGTAGGTGGCGCTGTAGTATGTTATGTTTTATGTGGAGGTCGCCACAAATTTATCCGCTTCTATATGTCGTATCCAATTTCAGTCAAATTTTTTGGCGATTGGTTTGGCCATCTTAAATTGATATTATCAATTTAGCATCAGTCAGGACGTCTACCTATTATGTCTAAATATATGAAAATGTTTAGTCGATTTGTGTATACTTAAAAACTTCAAAAGTACTGCACAGTTCAACTCATATTTAGACCCTAAACCAATTTTCGAGTTAGTTTTATTCTTCATTTCGTATCAATGCAACTATAACATGCCTCAGTAAAGCGTGGATAGTCCATTCGCTTAGATACGGTCACCTTGATCGCACTGCCGTTGTACGTGCGACAAGCCGCCACAATATCAAAGGGTCCGCCTGAGGCATACACCCACTAGCAAGTATGATTTGTCAGTTTACGCCGTTGTATAAATTAATATATTCGTATTTCACAACAATATAGCAAGTTGCACTGTCAGCATCATCATTATCAGTTATCAGTCTATTGCACGGAACTTTGTTCGATTTTGGGCAAGGTACTATCTAATTTAGCCAGTTGCATAATGTAAAATATTATTATTTATGAACTATTGCAAAAAATGATTGAAATTGCCGTAATTTTGTTTCTCAGTATCAAAATCACTACAAGAGTCATCGAGTATAGAGCTCTAACAAGCTGATTTTTTGAGCCATAGTTTCGCTTTCTAACAGATCATCCATAAGACCTCGTGTCCGTTACATACTTTACTGCCTACAAAACTGCATTTTTTATTTAGAACACTGTAATTTGGACGCTGAAAAATAATTGCCAGGTATTTTAAAGACACGTTTTCACAGAAACGTGTCATTGGACAAGCAAAAATTTGAACCCTCAAGAACTTCACTTTGTAACGTAAAGAAATATATATTTAATAAGAAAGGGATAGTTGTAGTTATGGTTTCTATAACCGATATTATATTGTCCTGATATATACACCGAAGTCTTTTATTCCAAAAAGCGTAGACAGACGTATTAAACGCCCATATTTTTCTGTCTTAAAAATTTGAGTCCCACACACTTAAGGGACTGTCGCGTTGGTTTAACACTTTAGGGTATGAGACTGCCGATTAAGAAGTCTCGGATTCAATTACCATGTCGGATCAAAAATATTGTTTTGTTTTTCTTACAATAAATTCTTAATAACAGCGCGGAATATGGTAGTTTGGCTGTATTTCATAAAGCCGTCGGTCCCGAACGATGTTAACATGCCACAATTATAATAATAGTAAGTTTGAGAGTATAGTAAATACAAGATACAGATACCGCGTTATTCAGCATTATTTTATCTGGTGATTTGGTAGACAAACACCAAATATTATGAATCACAAGAAAAAGTTAATGTCTACTGGTAACTTAAGGTACTAAAACGATATCCAAAAACATTATTCGTTCAACTTATCTTAGCGGTACTAATATTAAATTCGATAATAAAACGTGTGCACTTCAAAGCACTTATCGAGCAGATGTTTCTTGACCCTTACCGCCCAATAATAGCGACTGGTCGAGCTATCTATAGCCGTACAGTTATATCTGTTCCTGAGGTGGTCGTCTTTCACGTGCGCGATGCACGTGTACTAATACAAACTGTGTGTTCGTGACCGATAATGTATTAAACGATTTCTTAATGTATTGTATTTTTAGCCTTTATAAGATAAACGTTTTTGGTGAAATGGTGTTCGGAATGAACAGATGTAAGTCGACTAATTTATGTGACCGTATCGTATCGTATGGTGTGCATCTTTATTAGATTATCAATACATATAATAAAGTCGTAACTGGTAACTGTCTGGTTATGGAAGATATACAAGGCAAAGCATAATAGAGGGGTTTTATGAACGCAATAGAACTCATCTTTTTATTTTTAGATTAGATTTTTAGAAAAAAAAATTGTACGTTTTTTTTTCTTGTTTTGAATAGCAACTCCCGCGTTAGGAATATTTATTCTACCTACCATTACATACACAACGAACACCCAGACTCAGACCAACAATTTGTGAATCATACAAGATATTGTCCTATGTAGGGCTTCAACCTACAACACGCTGGTTACTTCTTAAGTTTAAGATGTATGTCAAGTTTTCTGTATCTGTACCGTGTTGTCCTGTGTAGTATGCTTCCTTAGTCTTGCCTCTTACGACATGTATGGGATGAATAGTGTGTGAATATAATAGTGATGTGATATTATTTTATATTAGTATTCTAAATACAGCACTCGAACGTATATTATCATGATTCCTGCTCTATCTGCGGTAAAGAATGATTTGTGCCTGACCGAGGACATTTTTTTGGGTAAATTTTCTATAAATGAATCCTATCTAGATCGTTTTATCGCCCCTGAAGCCCCTTGCATATTAAATTTTATTAAAATCGTTGCAGCTGTTTCTGATATTCAGATTTTACTTATATACAAGAATTGTATCGTAGGAGGCTTTCCTACGTTAAAATCGCTTCGGAATGCATGGGCCGGAGTGATACCACGGCCTCACAGAAAACCGTCATGAAATAGCGCTTACACTGCGTTTCATCGTGCGAGTGAGGTTACCGGAGGGCCATATCCTAACCCTCCCCCATCCCTTTCCCCACCGCCAAAAGGCCGGCCACGCCAACCCAAGGGCGGCGGTAATCGCTTACCATCAGGCGATACGGCTGCACGTTTGCGCCCTATTCCATAAAATAAAATAGCTCGTTTTAACGTATTACCTATATAGTTGTGACAAATGATATTTATTTTGTAAAATAAATCTTTACAGATATTTTACACGTCTTACTTTACAGCTAGAAGAGGCCGGCATGACATTACACCATACCATAATATAGAATTATAATTATATTTCACGGTATTCTTTATGCGTAACTTTGATCAAGTTGTAAAGAATATAAAAGTATTTTAATGACTGTTGGGCGATTAATTTTTATACCGCACTTGTTAGTTCGTAAGTGCCTGTTTACAAGGTACGTTTTAATACTAGTTTCAAACTCGTAAAGTTGTTTGGCTTAGTTATTAGTGTACAAGTTGGTAAGTAAACACAAAGTACACTAGTAAGTTACCGCGAACCTGCCCGGGAACTATGTTAGTAATGCTTTAGCTGTTATATTTACTAACTTACACAAATGTTTGTTGCCTTGGTTAGCAAGTATTTGGCTGAGTGTTAGAAGTGCCACTAGTACTCTGCACATTAAAAGCAGGTCGACCGTTTTCAAGTTAAAATTACAAACTGAAAACCGGTTGCAAAAGAGTGCTACTTCGACACAAATGGGGTAGGACTAAAGTGAATACAAATCTGTTTGGTGACGGATTTAAAACACGAAGTGTCACAATCCTTACTCATCCCATGGTGTAGTGGGACGCTGCTAAAGGACAAACTACGCAGGAAAACATCACTGCAACCAGAAAGAAAAGTTTAAACAAACCCTTTTTTTTTTGATCTGTGGAAACTCCCTCAGGCCGTCACCCCGCCGGGGTTTGCGGCAGGGCAGTGTGTCGGAATCGAACCGACTAAAACCACACGGTGTGCCACTCTGCGCCTGAGAAGGGAGGGGTCCGGGAACTGCAGTTATTAACACGACCGGATTTAAACAAACCCTATACCGACTCGTCTGGCCAACGTGGTATAGTTGGCCTAAACGTCTTTACTAAGAAGAGTCCAATGTCTAGCAGTGGCCTGATTATAGCTATGGATACAATAAATAAATATTTCGGACTTCTTACACACCTTGCCATTTAGGCCCAAAGTCACTGAGCACAGCAGTTGCAATCACTAACACCGACACCCATATCACCGAGGCAGAAAGAATAATTTAATTGGAAGATCATATCATAGATATTTTAAAACATACCCAAGTCCCAAGGTAAAGCAGAGCTTGTGTTATGGGTACTAGACAACTGATATAAATACATAATAAATACTTTTTTTCGTAAATACATACATATTATGCATAGGTAACACCCAAACTCCGAAACAAATTTGCAGATCATACAAACATTTAGTCCGACCCGAGAATCGAACTCGATACCTCAAGCACAGCAGTCACACTACCACTGCTCCACAGAGCAGTCAATGATTGTTTAATATTTTTTTTTCCCTCTTACCTTAAAACTGTGGACAAAGTGAAGGACTATAAACATGATGCAGACTTCTCCATGTATAAAATGACGAGATACCTAAGTTAGAGCTGCTGGCAGTACAATTTCCTCTACAACAGAGATTATAGGGAAACTAATAATAACTAACAGGATAATTAGCGTTAATGTATGTCTTAATCCGCCACAGAAATATCTGGTAATATCAAATATGTTCAGTATGGCACAGATACACACAAATACACATCCGAAAAATTACATATCTTAAACGCAATTCGCTGACAAGAGAAAACCAACTCTAACGTGCAAACATACGATATAAAATAGCTTACACTAACTAACGGTTGGCTATACTTTTGAAATGTAGGTTGTTTGTTTTTTAGTGTCGCTAATTTGTGCTTATTTATATCATTGTTAGGATCGATATTTTATTGAGCGTCTTCAGTGAGTCAGAATTTTGTACATAATGTTGTCTGTTTTGTGGTCGAAGTTGGACAGTTCACAACTTACTTTTTATGAGCTATTTCTACTGATAACCAATTTTATTTGTTTTGGATGTTAATTAAGGGTTCTATTTTTCAAAAGGAAAAAGCATCCCTTATGAAGTCACTTTGTTTTTCTTTCGTACGTCTGTAGGGCCTATATTTTTTAAAAAATCGGCGGTACCTACTAAATTTAAATCAATGTTAAACACTTCAAATCTTGGATCCTTTGATGCTGTAAAAATCAGGTTACAAATAAAACGCGTTGACCATGGGAGAGCCACGCTTCGCGACATGAATGAACTAGCTCGAACGGAGTGATTCCACGGCCTCACAAAAAACTGGCGTGAAATAGCGCTTGCGCTGTGTTTCAGTGAGGATACCGAAGGCTCATACCCCAACCCCTCCCCCCATCCCCCGAAGACCGGCAACGCACTTGTGACGCCTCTGGTGTAATCGCTTACGATCAGGTTATACATCTGCTCGTTTGCCCTCAATTACATAAAAAAGAAACTCAGATTGTATCTTATCTTCTCGCAGAACGACAAATGAGTCGTTAATATGTGAAATAATTTATGACTTCAAAATCTATACACAGTACTTACTCATATTGTTGTTTTAAAACTAAATTTCTTGGTCTGATTGTGCGAGTCCAGATCACGGCACAGTTTAAAATGACTAACTTTAATCTATAAAGGATTTAATACGGTAAAGTTAAGTTGAATTTTCAAGAAAACTTTGCAATGATACAGAACCATTTCAATAGGTCACCACTATTGCATTGTATACATTCGCAATGAGTATGGTGACCACTTTAAAATTAGGAATAGTCTTTTGGATTCTATTCAATTGACTGCCTGGGTGGCGTAGTGGTAGCGTATGCGACTGCTAAGTTTGAGATCTCGGGTTTGATTCCCAGGTCGGACCAAATGTTTGTATAAACTACAAATATTTGTTTCAGAGTTTGGGTGTTTTCTATGTATAAAATGTTTATATTTAAAGTATATTCTAATTATTTATATCAGTTGTCTAGTACCCATAATACAAGCACTGCTTACCTTGGGACTAGATGGCGTTGTGTGTTAGATGTCCTGAATATTTATTTATTATTATTCATACTTTTTACCAGGCAGATTAGAGTCGCTTTAGAAAGCTCATAATATAAAATATATATATATAATTCTTCAAGAATCGATTGCCTGAGATGGCTTAAATAAGTATAACCTTGGAGAGCCAGACTTCCACTAGTCCGTAATTTCTCGTATCCACAACAAATTCAATCTATCAATTGATTACAATTTCATTACATAGAAGCAATCTCTTGTAACATCCGTATGTAATTCACGGCCAAACCAATAAGAACAATATAGCGTCTTGAATAAAAAATATATACAAATATAATATACATGTTGGCTCAACTTTATATATCCAATATTACGCGCTATTGCGGTGGATTGACAAGGCATATCATCCGTCAATATGAACGAATATTCCAGAAGAAATGTAATGTAGGAAAATGTCACTTGTCAAAATAAATAGTAAGTGTATATGTTTGAGCAGAGAATATATATTTTCTTTGAAATATGTGGGTATATTTTTCCTTTCGTTAACCTCGAAAGAAAGGTAAAGCCGTCGTGTTATTATAACCCATTTTACAGTACAACTGACATGGGGTTGTGGAGAAACGGGTGTCATGTCACTCCATCATAAAGGGAGGATCCTCCGACCAAGTTCATGTTGGGATGATAATCGGCGCGAGAACTTCTATTGCGCGATTCAGGATTGGTAGTTACTCCGTGTAGTGCGTAACTTCGTAGTTCAGTGTATCTTCGGTAAATGGCGCTGTAGTAGGTTATTGTTGTGTTTTATGTGAAAGTTGCCCCCCAGGGTTATGAAACGAACCTAGATTCAGACACTTGCTTGAAACTGGTGTGAGTAGAAAAATTAGAAGGGAAATTGGACTAGTGAAGAGGGATCACAAATCTCATAATGGGGGATGGGACTTAAAATGTAGAGAGATCGAAGAGGTTGAAGTTTCGTGCCGAGACGTCCTTCCAAGATGACTTTTAGAATAAAGCTTTAGAACTGCATGAATGGCTTAATGTTTATTAATGGTTTAAGCGATCACCTCGCCTTTTTCTACTGTATTGATTGTTGTGGATTAAAATCTCACATGGAACAACATTTTGTGTGACCCACGACGCCTCAATGGCGCAGTACTAGCGTATGCTACTCCTGTGCTTGAGGTCTCGGTATCTTCAAATATTTGTTTCGGAGTTTGGGTGTTTTCTATGTATAATATTATTTACAAAAAAAAGTATATAATTATATATATTTATATCAGTTACTAATACACATTAAACAAGCTCTGCTTAGTTTGGGACTAGGTATCGTTGTGTGTTAGATGTCCGAAATATTTATTATTTAATTATTATTATTATATACTGGCTGACCCACGCATCCTCGTTTGCGTCTTCTATTGTTCGTAGAGTGAAAATTTCCCCTCGTTTTTAAACATTCTTCATTGGTGCACCACTCCTATTAGTATTAGCGTGATGATATACAACCTATAGCCTTACGCGATAAATGGACTATACAACACTGAAATAATTTTTCAAATCGGACTAGCGGTTCCTGAGATTAGCGCGTTCAAACTAACAAACAAACTCATCAGCTTTGTAATATTAGTATAGATGTTAGTGCAGTCCCTTACGACGCAGAAGACTTCTTCCTTAAAAAAAACGTCTATCGGGCCACATACATTTAGATTTAATACCAAACGTAGCACAAAATTGTTCTTAAATATTTCCGATATTTTAAACATATAACAATAATAAATAGGAAGGTAATCTCGACACTGTTAATAAAGTCAAATACAATTAATTGTGGTTACTCGACATTTAGATCGATTGTCACCCTTCGCGATCATAGTTTTGCACATATACCTAGGTAATACATAATTTAATTATTATTTACTAGATTTGTTCGTGGTTATACCGCCCCAATGCGTGTGGTTAACCATTGTTAAGTGATCTAATTTACTCATTAGCCGTTGTAGGGTTAAACAATCATATTCATAGTATAATATATGGCACAATCAAAATGTGAAACGATATCCCGCTATATCTTTACAAAAACAAACGCGGGTTACGCCGCGGGGCGAAGCTTGTCTAAAAACTAGCCTAAGGTACTCCTATATCATCAGCTGTGTTTCAGTGTAGTCCCGTCCCGGGTCCAGCCGTTCCATAGATATGGGAGAAAAAACAGACAGACGAAATATTTAAAAAATGAATTTTTAATATTGTATATATATACTTCCATATGCATTTAGTGTAAAGCTGTTCATTTTATATTACCATCAATTTTATTTATTTGCTACTGATCGTCAATAGAACTGAAATATATACAATTGTATATAGCTGGCCTATATCCATTAATACTAATTGCATATAAATTTCCAAAGCCCAGGCATAAGGTCTGTTTCCACTGTAAGCGTTTATGGTTCCATAATCACAGTTCGCAATTGTACCACATTTTGTGTATGGTTATTCCCCTTTATTGATCTTAAAAAATAACATCCTTTGTTTTTTTTATATTAGCGGTTGAACCAGTAGGTTCTATTTAATTTGGTATTATATTTAATGTGTAAAGTAAAGTTACCGTGGTTCGGCATGAATGGGTCGGCTCGACCGAACCGGATACCACGGCCACACAGAAAATCTTGTTGCGCTGTGTTTCACTGATTGAGTAAGGATACCGGTGGTCCATACCCCAACCCCTCCCCCCATTTATCTCCCCATCTCCCAAAGGCCGGCAACGCACTTGTGACGCCTTAATCGCTTACCATCAGGCGATACAACTGCCAGTTTGCCCCTATTACATAAACAAAAAATACAAATACTGATTGTTATGCTGCAGTGGGTAAGCTGCCTTTAGTGTTAGTTATTGTTGTTTATTTAGTCAACCCTCATTACAGCGATGTTCACTGTGATTGCGTACCAGATTGATAAACCATGAATTCACAAGTCAATAAACTTATTACCTATTACAATGGTGACACAACGCCACTGTACGTTACGAGGAATTTCTACAACACACATCAATGTATAGATTACTAACTGTGCCTAATACTCCGCCCGCTTAAATGTCGGTCATCTCAGACTCTCTCGGTAAGAAGTAGCATATCTTACTCCCTGATAATGTTACTTTTTAATTACAAAATCTTTTTTTGTTTAGAGAAGAATTAATGAAACTATAACATGTTTTAACACACTCACAAAAAATTAACCCAAGAAATGTTTACTAACTCTCCTACGGTGACATATGGACCTATAATCTGGCTAGTCACTGAAATAATTATAGTATAAGTTAATTACGTCACATATCTCGCACCAGACAGTCCAATCGCAAGTTAGTTCAAACAGACTTTTGATAAATATTCTTAGATATTTCTAAATACAAACATGTAATAGATAAAATACACCCCATTTATAAAAATAATGTACTCGTCACATAATCACTTACGTTCTTCGGACATATTTCTCGGTGTGGCGACCAATCCATAGAGCGCCTTGTCGTTCAAGGAAGTTATTTACGCGTTACCTACGCGTTGGACCGACCAGATCAAGTCTACCGTGGCAATTTCGGTGAACGAGTGCAGTAAAATGACCTCAGACAGCAGTGGCGAAACGTCGGGAAACGCATTACATCTCCCAAAACTGCTACTACATATCGATCACGACCGCTCTGTCAAGAGTGTGCCGGGTGAGAAGAAGAACACACAATCCGTTGTTACTGAATACACCTCCACACCCACACATACCTTAAAAGGTAACACGACGGGCCGGTAGTATTACCCTCACACAAAAGACTGATCTAAAATGACAGCATTCGTGTTTCGTTGGTGAGTGAGTGCAAGACCGGAGGCCTCGGAAAATCCTAGAGAATCACACATTGCGAATGCAGACTATGCAACAATGCATGTATGGTGACCACTAGTCTTGGATTCTACTTATGCCTTCCATCAGGCGAAGTAGAGTCACATTGACAGGCTCATGTACTGAAATATATAAAATTAGCAAAGATTAGCAGTCGGGGAAATTTATGGCGAGATCAACAGCAACAGCAACAGATCAAAAGCTATACTAAGTGAATAGATTTATAAAGTAGGTGTTGTTT
This sequence comes from Spilarctia lutea, assembly GCA_916048165.1. Lineage (NCBI taxonomy): Eukaryota > Metazoa > Arthropoda > Insecta > Lepidoptera > Erebidae > Spilarctia > Spilarctia lutea. Next base: position 14,890,386 of record OU696490.1, on the reverse strand, counting down.
ACAGCCCTTCAAGTTTGTAATGCGAACAACATTATCTATCGAGATTAACAAACGAACGAAACAGTTAAAAACTATCTAATTTTCATGAGAATGTTTGGTCGATTTAACCCAAAGTCTCATCTCATTGTAATTATTGAGGCAGCGAATAACGAGTTAAAACAACATTGTACTAAGTATAAAAGTTCTTCAAACAAAACAGTCAAGTACTTTACAAGATTACAACGTCCACACTAACTTTGTTCCACGCTTAATTTCTCAGATTCATCTCGTGTTGTTATATTAATTGGAAAACTTAGTTCTGCCACCAGAGCTGATTTTGTAAGCTAAGATTTATTTAACAAGTGATTTAATCTTATTTGGTTCTTTATTCAATTTTGAAGATTATAAAATAACAACGGTTGGATTGCGCGATTTTGCAAAGTTATCTTAAGGATGGCTTCGGGCATATATGGGCTGGATTTACTGGAGTGAGTCACGTACCATACCGTCTGGTAGCTACAAGGCCGCTGGGTGATTAATAAATGAAATGATGTTCTGCCCCCTGAGCTGTGTCATACCAAACCCTTACAAAAACTACTTTTACAGCAAATCTTACTTTGCTTTTATCAATAAGTGTGATTACCAAAGATTCTCTTGATATTGGATTAGAGGAACTTTAACAGCGGAAACACATTGATGACTCTTTATTTGCAGGTGTCCATTAGTGGCTTTGATCACTTAACATCAAATGTTACGTGTACCTCTGCCCCCTACACCATAAAAAACTAAACCTTAAAACATGTAAAATCTTTTTTTACATAAATCACAATAGAAATAAACCGACGCCATAGATTGGCTGGTAGAGAATAAGACAGAGAATGGACAGATAAGTCCGCCGATATACTATACATCGATACGTATATGAAGTTATAAATAATTAAATAAGCTTAGTATTATACCAAATTATTACCCTTCCTTTTTCGGGTTTGCCGTAGTCGGGTAAAAAATGTATATTCAAAGTGTTTGCGGGTATGCAAATAAGCTGTGGCACCTGCGCTATATTCAGAGCTATTTTGTATTTCTAAGATAATTCACGATGAAGCCCTAGCACGCAAATAATTTTGACAGCATAATATTTCTCTAAGGATTTGTTTGCTGAGCTGTAATATGCATGGTTTGGTTGAGAATTTTGTTTGTTGCGTTGCAGGTTAGAGAGTTGATGACTAGTTAATATATGTATAGTTTTATGTTTACTTGAATAAACGCGTTCAAATCAATTAATAATATTGAAGATATCAGAAAGAATAAAAAAATCTTAACACCAATTGTAAGGCTATGGTATAATCAATCGTTCTTGCACATTTGTGTTGATGGGCTGCCATATTATTCTCAATAAACAATGTGTTCGCGACCAACATCATAACAGAGTGTAATCAAAGTCATAAGTTCAAATATTAGTTTCCTTTTCGTTCTGTAGATGGAGCTGTTACAACACTTAGATCACGCTATCGTTGTGTTAGACGTGTTAGAAAGAACAAGTCTGGTGTTTAGTTCAAGGCGATTGTCAATTAAATCGTAAACTCTTACGAACCCACATAACAGTATACAGTGGGTTTATTAAAACCCCATTAGTGGCACACACTCAGTCCAATACTACCACGCTTGGTATCAAATACATTGCAAACTTTGAAGAGCTCTCGAATATTGTATTGAATTGCCAAACTAAATAAATCTTATAATTTTCACGAAATATTAAACCCATTAAGAATTTGTTCAAGCTACTGCACTTTACATAAATTATATTAGCAGTTTTAATTTTGTATGCGAGGCACCTTTGACTTTCGTTTGCTCTGTCAGCACTTTCATGCAGGAGGAAGAGCTAATTTTGTTCCAGTGAATTAATTTGCTCCGAGATATGGAACGTACCACTTTAGTGACCTATGTTATGTAGTAGTGAGAAGTCAGTTATGAATGTATTTAATAATGTACTTACTAGTTTTCCGAAAACTGAATCTAATGATATGATCATCATCATTCTATCGCAATATACTGCTGGACATGGGCCTCTCCAATTGCACTCCACTTGGTTCGATCCTCGGTTTCTCGCAAAAGTATTGTGGCGACCGTAGTGTGGAGGACAGAATGTCATGTCCCTCCAACACGAAGGGAGGATCCTCCAACCAGGCGAGGTGATCATGCCTGGCATCATGTTGTATATATGATAATCGGCGCGAGAACTTCTATTGCGCGATTCAGGATTGGCAGTTTCTTTGTATGGTACGTTATTCCGTAGTTCAGCGTAACTTCGGTAGATGGCGTTGTAGTATGTTATGCTGTATGTGGAGGTCGCCACAGTATAATTAGAATTAAAATATCTCTAGAATAATAACAAATTTTTACAACAAAAAAAAATCGACTTCAAGAACTGGACCAAATTGAAATGGGACCACACGGAAAGCACCAGCTTTCAAATAAAAAAGAATCATCAAAATCGTTTCACCCAGTCGAAAGTTACAAACAGGTTACAAAAAACATAAAAAAAGAATCAAATTGAGAACCTCCTCCTTTTTAAAAAAATAAATTATTAGTCAGTTAAAAATCTATCAAAATTATACGTACGATAAGTTTGAAAACTAATCAAGCGAACCATGTAATGATCAATTTTATGTCAGCTACATATAATACACAAACGTTAAAAAGACAAAACTATAACAAAATAACATAGAACAGCTATCGTAACCGCGGTTCAAATCTAATTATTCTATCCATTCCCTTCCTGATCTATTTAACAGATATCGAGACAATGACCTACTTCTCCGCTAACAATAGACAGCTATACAAGTCTCTCAACGACTTGGAAACTTGGAATGGCTTCACAATCCTTGTAATACTTTTTCTTTGGTTGAAAAACAACTTTTGTATGGATTATTTGAAGTTGTATTGAAAGGAGATGTTACTGGGCTTGTCTAATTAGTCACTGTGGGAGGGTTTAGGTTGACCGCCTTTACAAATACTAATAGTTATAATATAAAATGTTATATTTTTATCTAATTATTCAATCAATTTAATTAGCAGTAAAATCGTCCAATTGGAAAGGACATAATTGATGCACTTGAAATCTTTCATCAAAGACATTTCTTTTAATGGTGCAAGACCACTTTGTATGTCATTGTCTCGAGCGACATTGAACCGATAAGAAAAATTCAAATTGCTTCAATAGTATCTTCGCATTTCATAAAATGTGACATAGAAATCGAGAGGTAAGAATAACTTGGTAAATGAAGATATCTATAATCGATTTAATTTAAAACGATCGCATTTAACGAGAAACTAATTCTATAAAGTGACCCGTTAACTACTATTTTTTAACTCTTAAACTCTTCAAGGTAGTAGAGCCACGCTGATTTCAGCATGAACGGGCTGGCTCGACCAGGTCGGTACTACCCTCGCACATAAAAAACCAATCTGAAATTACACTATTCGTGCTGTCGCGTTTCGTTGGTGAGTGCGAGATCGTAGGCCCATATAAATAAATAAATTTCTCACTACCAATTTAAAAAACCGACCATTGCATTTCTACGATCAATTTGACTGTAGTTTATTAAATGACATTCACTCAGCCTATTGCCGCTAAATGTTGGATGAAGATCTCCCCCAAGGAGCGTCTGATGACCCGGTTTGGGTCCGTATCCTTTAATCACATTGGCATCCCAATTGTAATTTAACCATTTTGAAATTTTCTGCCACGCACAGCAAAACTGTGGAATGAGCTGTCGCCTGCGGTGTTCCCGGACCGATACGACCTTCAAACCTTCAAGAAAAGAGCGTACTCCTTCCTAAAAGGCCGGCAACGCACTTGTGACGCCTCTGGTGTTGCGGGTGTCCATGGGCGGCGGTTATCGCTTACCATCAGGTGATACGTCTGCTCGTTTGCCCCCTATACAATAAAAAAAAAAAAAATATATTTTAATTCATCTTTACTTACTACTTTAATATTTTTGTAGTCCTGTTACATATTGATACTGTTAAAAATTATTAGTTTACTGAGTAACTTGACCTATTATATTTTTGGTAATCTGTGAACAATGGTGTTGGTTACATGTTCATTCATTTTGTGTACACATTGTATCTAACTATAATTTAACATGTATCTGTTTCTTGTTCCAATAAATAAAATAAATAAATAGGTGAGGTTACAGTGAGATTACTGTCATGTATGTATAACTTTGAACTGGGTAATCAGAAAAGTTTACTATAGCCAAAGTTTCAACACTTTCTTAACTTAATGTTAGTTCAAAAACTTTGGGAGTATTTTTCTTATCACAAGTCTAGGAGCGAAGTTTTTGGTTGTGATTTCGTAGGAAAACATTTGTTACAATTATTTCGGTTGAAAGACATAATTTAGTCACGTTCTTTTAGAATAATTCTGGTTTAGAAGTTGAAGCTATAATCGATATTGAAATACTTTAAATTTTAGTTTCTACTCTTGTGACTTCGTGTCAGGTGTCTAGATTACAATTAGCTTAGTTAATTCTTTAACATCAGCTATATGCCAGTGAATATCCCGTCAAAGTTAATCCAGCGCTTCTAAAGATTTTATAAATAGTTTTTTGATGTAAATACCTTATATACGGACTTCCATATGCATTTAATGAAAAGTTGTTTATTTGAACTACAAACAGACAATTAAATTATTTGTATGTGAAATTTGTTTATTTAAGGTCAAAATTCATAGTATAAATAAAGTTTGAGTTGTAACCATAAAATATTTATATGAACTGAACTAATCAATTTCCCTTCATGAGCAAGAATTATCTTTAATGTAGTCGATAATCCTATTTACAAAAGAGTAAAATGTAGGAAAGGGTTAATATAATCTATTAAATATATCGCAAACTGTAAACCGAATATATTTCTGATAAATCATTAGCCATAACTTCCATTGGTGACAGGGAAACTTGCCAAAGTGTTCCTGGATCAACTTGTTTTATGACGCACCATCCGGGGAATCTTGCTCACGTTTCGCACATAACTTCGACCCATCATAACAACAACATCAAGTGTCAATATTGATTTAATTATTATTAGTAGATTCTTGAAAATTATCCTTTTCCTGAAACCGATGTGGTACCTCCCAATAAATACTTACGTGTTTCCAGCTTTCTGGAGTTCTCTGTCCCAAACTTAATTAAGGATCCTGTCCCACTATCATTCAAACAGCGGGTAACTGAAGATATTATCCAAAAGGGATATGTGTATGTGAACACAATCGACGAAACATATAAAGCAAACCATCTTTAGCATACATATTATACTATAGAGATGTGCCGAGTCGCAAAAATTTTACATCCGCGACAACGGATTGTTAGTTTTTGTTTACCGTATCGAGTGACGGTAGAGTGAGACGTGGGAGAGCTATGCTTCGGCATGAATGGGTCGGCTCGACCGGAGTGATACCACGGCCTCACAGAAAACCGGTGTGAAATAGCGTTTGCGCTGTGTTTCACCGAGTGAGTGAGGATACCGGAGGCGCATACCCCAACCCCTCCCCCCATCCCCTTTGCCATTCCCCAAAGGTCGGCAACGCACTTGTGACGCCTTTGGTGTTGCGGGTGTCCATGGGCGGCGGTAATCGCTTACCATCAGGTGAAACGTCTGTTCGTTTGCCCACTATTCAATAAAAAAAAAATACTAAATTACATGTATAAATAGGTATTTGATTTTAGAATGAAACGACAATATCTGTAAAAAAAACTACGCATTAGGAATATATACTGTGTCGCGGGAGATTTCACAAACATATATGAAACAGACACAAATAATACCCAGACCAATTTGTGGATGCACACAGTGTTGTTCTATATGATATTTAAACCCATGACACTTGGAATAGTGGATAGCGGCGTGGTGACCACTTACACCACTAGGCCAACCGTGCAATCATGTTAAGATATGTCAAAAAGGAACGGGTTCGTATCTATTTTGAAAACCGAATATCCTTGAATACATAATATATATCCGGAACGTTACTATTACATATTATGTTTCCGTACATCGTCTTGATAGAGTAGCGACAAGAATTATGTGAACGCGGTTTTCGACCGTACGTAGAGCAGATACAACACATAAAAAATAAATTGCTACAATTGTGCCAATAATTTCTTATAGGCTATGTAGTGACCTATTTCTTAATCAGATACTATAGCAATGTCTTTGTTGATAACATTTCTAAGATACGATAAAATATTGCGACAGCACTAACGACTTTTTTAATAACGGGTTAAAAATACAGTCACTGTCATTCATTATGATGTGACAAAAATTCTTGGAATATTTAGAAAGAATATTTAGGTTTTGAATTTATGATCAGGTTGATAAAGGTCGATGATTGAAGCAAAGAAAATCCTGACAAAGTGGTATACTTTTAACGTTGTATATATATATATATATATATATATTATTCATGAAATTATAAAATAATTAAATATAAACAAATTCCTCGCCAAGCTACACAGCTTGTTGGCGAGATACGCTTATTAACATATATTAAATATTTTTAACAACTTAAAACTATATTTACTTGAAACACAAAATCTAAATAAGCTAGGGAGCAACTGCACCGCGTGAATGTACATTACATATGTCATATACACTTTCGACAACCCTAATTTTACGCATAAAATTAGGGTTGTCGATAGTAATAGGTAAATATGTGCTAGTAAAATTTGAATACAGGCTTAAATCTCCTATTAAAAGAGAGATCTATGTTTAGTTGTGGACTATTAAAAACTGTTGACGATGATGATGAAAATTTAACCATTTTGAATCGTTTCTAGATCGAGTAATAATGTTTATTTTTTCCTCCTAAATCTCATCTTACAGGCTTGATTTAATTCCAGCTGATAAAACAATGAAGGGTCTAAAATATAATTCAGTGGCAAACAAAAGACTGGAACTGTAGTTTACAAAAAAATGGGTTCTCAAGACCATTTTAAAACTTCTTTTTATTATTCCTAAGATTATTTGGGGTCGGCTATTAGTTCAACCGCTTTAACTAAATATCAGTTTTTCTACTAAGCGACTGGCATCGGACGTTCGCAATTTTCGATTTCGGTAATTTCCGATTAAAAACAAACGGATATCTGGTTCCACGAAGTATTAAAAGTACCAATTTATTACAAAACTCTTTATTATTTCTAAGCCGCTTAGTTCCTTCTTAGTGAAACCACAACCTTAGCCTACGATAGCTCTATATATAGAACGCTTTAGAAGCACCCTCTGCCATAGTGCAGGCCAATAAAATTTTCTATCTTAGACAAAATCAAATAAAAGTCAGCGACACTTGCCACGAACACAATAAATAAAATCATAATGGAATAACGACGACGCAGCCTCTAAGTGTAATATCTCCGGTCGTTCTGAATCATTATACTTACATTGATATTTGCCAGATATCTTATCTGTGTTGAATCTGACTAAAATATTTAAAGAGAAAATTTTCTTGACCAATAATGAACTCGTAGCGGGGTGTATAAGTATTAATTTCGTAATTCGCTCATCATCATTTTCATCTTCAATATTCGACCGCTAAATATAGGTTTCTATTTAGAAAGGAAGTTTTAACGTACGATACCACTCAGTCCAGACAACAGGTTAGAAAATTGTTTTGTTTCTCGTTGCTGTGTTGCTGTCCAGTACAGTTTTCTCTCTCAGTCGTCTCCCACGAAACGAATAGGGGTGATGATTCTTCCAATTTGAGACGTTATTTACTAAACGGCGCGGCTACATGACGTTGGATTTTATTTTCTGTATGCAAAAAGGATGGGTAGGCTTTCATTTATTAAAAGCCAATAATAACAACAATGTTCAGAGCATTTTGTCATCGTAATAGCGAATTATGCGTGGATCATTTCACGCATCGTTAGGTGTCATAGTGGGTTACAAATCATTAGTGATATATCTCGTTCCACGGTGATTATATGTAGGTAACAAAATGTCCATTACCTGCGCTCACATGACGTAAATTTATTACAGAATTTTTGTTATATTACGTTGCTGATTGACGTGATTTATAAATGTTCATTTAACCTAGCTAGAGTCTAAAATGTGGTTATTTTATAAAATTAGCCCTCATAATCTTTCTATTTATCAATACACCAACATTTAACAGAATTAGGAGATCATAATTCTGTTAAATGTTGGCAAGTTGTGTAAAATAACAAGAGTTTCCTTTGAAATTTAGCATAACAGAGCCATGCATAGACACTTATGGGTTAGACTCGAATGCCTACCCGACCAAGACCGGGAAATGATTTTGAATTATTTAGTTGTTCTATAAAAATAGCCCTCACCATCCTTCAATCCGCCTTCATGTATTTATTGGAGCGATCGGGAATTTCGGTGACATCGTATTTTGATAGTGTTGGAATGTTTTGAGACGTGTATGGTCCGTAAGGAATCCATACAGACAGATTAATAAAACGAAGTGTCGCCACCCTTATTTATTGAATGGGTGTCGTAAGAGCCAACTAAAGGAACGAACTACACGGGGAAACGCTACTGTAGAGAGAAGTAAAACTTAAAACAGTTGTAGGCTACCTACTACACTTACCATACTTACTCACTATATTATTATAATAATCTTTAGAATAACCTATATCTAAATCTTATAACTATTTATATATTTATACTTATATAAATACATATATATATATTCTATATTATTATAATTAACCTACTAACTATATTTACATATTTACTTTTCTCATATAAAATATTTAATATTAATAACATACAATATCGATATCGATTGCATCGACTCCTGGAGTGCACTATACCGAGCCGCGCAACACACTACCACAAGGCGTGCGCGGGCGCCGGCGAGACCAGTCGTAACTTGTTATTGACGCGGAACGTACGCTTGTTTACCTCAGTTTATATACTAGTGTAAATGCTTTAATATCGCTTATGTACTATATGTTATTTTGTGTGCTATGCTATGACTATACATCTTCCTGCCTTAAACTATTTATTGTGCTGTGCTTATGCTTGTATCTTCCTTTACCGCACCTTCTATTGTTTACTTGTGAGTGTTGGACAATAATACATATTAACCGTGAGTTGAACTTTTTATTATACCTGCTACACACGAGTCAAGTAGTTATTGCCCCATCACCACACTGGTGATCGGCACAACCATATTGGTGACCCCTTACTTGAACCACGGACAAGGAATTTCAAGACGAACGTGGACGTACAATGCCCTTGACGACGGAAAGGTCGAACATTAGAGATGAGGGCGAGTCGATGAAAAATATCGATGTTTTTAAAGTTGGCACACGCTTACCACCGTTTTGGCCGGAAGAGCCTGAGGTTTGGTTTGGGCAGGTGGAGTGTCAATTTGCTATATCTGGCATCACCAGCGACACTACTAAGTTACACTATATCATTAGCCAGCTGGATACCCAATTTGCTAGGGAAGTGAAAGATCTCATTATTGATCCGAAACCGAACCACACTGGCGCCGGCACAACCATACAGTCTATACAACCCATATAGTCAGCGTAGTATAGTACGTCAAAATCTTCTTTCGGACCTAAATCCAAAGATGTTCATGAATGGAACATTTTATTGGACTTTCAAGATATAAAATACCGTTCCAGGTCAAAGATCTTCACGTTTTAAAATCTTCAAATTGCTTAAAACAGTGAAGCAAATGTAAAATATAATTTATTACGTACACAAAGCAGTTGGGCACAAAGGAACAGGAAAGATGGTCTCTGTTGTTTTTACTTCCTTTTAATGTGTTTGTTTTGGTAAAGGATTTCTTATTATCACTGTTGAGATTTAATGGGTATTTCAATTTAAATAAATTTATGAGATTTCCTTCACCATCTTCCGTTGTTACATGTTCTGACAAAGTTATTGCGATTGTTAATCGCGACTAATAGTCAGTTGTGTGTTAATTTTTCGGTTATAAAAAAATTCTGAAAGTTTGTTTGCGCATGTTTTAATTAAATATGTAAATAAATATTTCGGACATCTAACACACAACGTCACCTAGTCCCAAGCTAAGCAGAGCTTGTGTTAATTGATACAATAGATATAAATACATATATATTTTTTCTTTGTAAATACATGTATATTGCACATACAAAAATAAATATTATACATAATGAAGAAATGTGGATTTCAAAATTTTGGTAAAGCGTGGAAGAGATCGCAGATAGCGATAAGGCCGCTATTTGTACAACTTTTTGATTGGTTTTCCATTGTAATTTTACAAACTGGTATTGTATCTATGTGTTACTGTACAATAATGAGCTATCTATCTAAAGTCAACAAATATCGTCAACTAATTCCTAAAAATAAACACCGTGAAAATCAAAAAAAAAAACATTAGTAAATAACCCACTACGTAACACTAAGTGCAAAACACAAGAAGCATCAGCATAAAACTTTACCAACTGACATTTGTGTGTACAAGCCAAGGGGATCCGCGAAATGCTTTAACTTCCCTCGAAACAACCCTGACATGACCCAAAAGTTCTTTTTACTATCGCCATAAAACCTTAGCCCATAAATTGATATCTCTCTAGTTCAAAGTTTCCATCTTTCTGCATTACTCAGCCTCCGCAGATTGCCCAAAAGTACCTGTTCCGATTTCTATAGATCTAATTTCGCAAAAATTATTCTCCGCAGAACTTTTCCAACACCAAAGGTGTATTCCAATATTTCTCAATATTAATCAAGTTCATGTTTTATTCAAGTATTTCAGCAACTGAACCACTCACAGTCTTGATTGATAATCTAACAACATGAAGTGATCAATTACACGGACTTGGTACACGATTGTTTTCTACTTAGCAAACAATTGAAGGTTAATTTATTCGACATCTGGAGCAAATTGTTAAGAGAGATGGTTCCAACAACAGACAGAATTATATAATGGGGGGATTTGAACAATAGTTTGCATTGCTAGCAGATGTTTGAAATATCTGTTTCTCTTTCTCTCTAACAGAAACATTGATTTATGGTTAACCTTTCCTACTTTAGTTTTGTGAGTAGCTGCTCTTGCTGATATAATTTATGAATTGGTCGGCGTACAGATGTATGTGTTTATTAATGGAAACCGAATATCTTAATAAGCTAGTACGAGCATTTTGAATTCAGTTATCTGTGGGAGCACTTTAGACGTTTGAAGCAAAAGGGATATTAATTATTATCACTTGGCTATACGGTAAACGAAATTTGCATATCTAAGAATTACTTAAGTGATTTACACACATTACCTACACTGGATTAGCAATGAGTTCGAATAAAACAGTTACAAGTCATTTGTCTTACTAATGTGTAGTTTTTTTGCTATAATCATAATAAAAAAAACGAGACTTAGAATATTTTCCTTACAAATTGTCTTTTAAAACTCCGTACATCGAAATAGCATGAGATTCGCGAAGACGATCGTTGTACATGAACATTCAATAACCTTCTACGGTGCTTTATATGAAAACGATCTACCTTCTCCCGCCTGGGGCCTATCGAATGGTATATTCATTTCTCACATAACTTTACACCGTGCTTAGGTGTAACGAGGTGTATCGATGACCTTTGTGATAACAAGCTTTCTATTAGCGGTCTGGGTTTCCATTTTGTACGGAACATTCCAATCTGAAACTTTTGTCATTGTAATAAGATAAGTTTGCGGTGTTAGTTTTGGCTATGTAATACTTGTATTATATTTTGCCAGGAACTCTAATTCTTTTTGCGAAATAATATGTCACAATCTAATATCTTGAAGCAAAAAATTAAATAACCCGTTTACGAAAATTATGCGAATGGAGGATTATGAAAATTATGAAAATTGACTGCCTCGTTGGTCTAGTGGTTAGCGTAAGCGACTGCAGATCAAGAGGTCTCGGGTTCAATTCCCGGGTCGGACTGCTGTTGGGTTTTTCCTACAAGAAATTCTTAATAGCAGCCCGGAGTATGGAAGATGGCGGTCTTTCCCGACCGTGCTTCGGAAGGCACGTTAAGCCGTCGGTCCCGGTTGTCATGAACAGCTATGGCAATCGTTATTAGGAAGTCAGTGCCCTCAAATATACTGACAACTAGTTCAACCTTCGAATTCAGTTCGCCCTCAGGGTTGCGGAGATCAGATGCCAGTCGCTCTGTGTAAAAACTGATATTCAGGTAAAATCGGTTGAACTGGTAGCCGACCCCAAATAATATTGGGAATAATAAAGGCTAGGAAGATGATGGAGGATTATGAAAATTGGTTCACTTGAAGTTTATATAGAGAAGTGTAAAAAATATAAGATAATGTGGTCGAATTTCGACCATCGGGCGACCACTACTATGTGTATCATTTTCGTGTTATGTTTTGGCTCACAATTAGCTCCGAAACCGTCTTACTGACCGTTTTTTATTACTTGTTTTGAAAAAACCTAAGATAGAATAGTTAACATCACATTTAGACTAGTAGGACCTGAACATGATTGGAAGGAGACGCAAACGCGTATGTCAGTTAGCACTGTTATATATTAAGCTTAACTGTTTGCTAGTATTTTAATAAAATTAAACAGTGTAAAATATGAAAATATTACTAATGAGATATTAATAATCATAAATTATAACAACAAAAAAACCGACTTCAACAACTGGACCAAATAGAAATGGGACCACACGGGAAGCACCAGCCTTCAAATAAAAAACAGAATTATCAAAATCAGTTCACTCAGTCTAAAGTTATGAGGTAACAAAACATAAAAAAAAATAGAAAATACAGACGAATTGAGAACCTTCTCCTTTTTTTAAGTAGGTTAAAAATAGGTATCACTCTTTTATTTGAATAGATAATAATACCTGCATGTTTCTAGATAGGTAAATTGCATGAATCTAGGTCATAGTTTTTTACATTTTTACTTTGCACAAATATCTAACAAACGTTTCAAATTTAATTTTCTTTACAATGTTATTGCTTATTTTTTCATACACCCGCAGTTTTTATTGCTGACTATTTAATTGGGTTTACACAAAAAAAAAGATTATTTGATATAAGTATCGCATATAGTTTCAAATGGATTTAATGAAAAGCTGTTTATTTAAAATTACAGTCACTTAAATATAATTTATTTATATCTATATATGTAACGATGTCGGAAGTTTTTTAAGAGCCTGTTAACTAAATCATGGATTCGATTTCTACCCAGGACAAATGATTGTATTTATAGTATAATATGTATGTTCCATTTTTAACCGATTTCAAAAAAGGAGGAGTTACTCAATCCGACTTTTTTTAATTTTTTTTTTATGTTTTTACCTTAAAACTTTCGACAGGGTGAACCAATTTTGATGATTCTTTTTTTATTTGAAAGGTGCTGCTTTCCGTGTGGTTCCATTTCAATTCTTGAAGTTGTTTTTTTTTATTAAATCATAAAAAGACAACCCCGCATTATGAATATACATCCTATGTCGCGGAGGACTTTACAAACATACATGAAACGAACACAAAGAATACACAGACTCAGGACAACAATTTTGTAGATCTCACAAAGTATTGTCCAATGTGATTTGGTGATGTGATGAATTGATGAATGATGAAGGTTTGTTTATCAGCAATCTTTGTCTAGTTTGGAGACAGACAGTCGTGTGAGGTTTGTAAAATATTATTATTAATAATTAAAATCTAGATAATTTTCAAAGCATTACTGTATGAACGAAAATATAAGGCGTGGATAAAATATGTATATTATAGTTTTTTATCAGTTATCGGATTCCAGCCGTTTAATATTAGTGTGTACTGAATAAATATTGAAGTTACGAAAAGATTAGATTATGAGTTGATGTGTGTTCTAGCTATAGATATTGACTAAAATAGAACCATATCATCCACTGTGTATGTAGAGAAACCTAGACGGTCATTCCCCTCCTACGCTATGATCCTCCGACCAGGCGAGTTGATCATGTCTCTTGACCCATGGTTTTAGTAGTGATGTTGATAAATTGAAGGTATATACGTGCCTCTGAGAGCACGTTAAGATGTCAGTACCGGTTGTCATGAACATCTATGGCAGTCGTCATTGGAAAGTCCCCTTTAATTAACTAACAATTAGTTAAATCTTCGAATTCAGTTCGCTATTAGGGTTGTAGAGGTCCGATGTCAGTCTCCACGTGGTAAGACCCCAAATAATCTTGGGAATAATCAAGGCTAGGAAGATGATGTACCAATCGGCGCAAGAACATTCATTTTCGAGTTTAAAATTATTAGTGGTTTCGTAGTTCAGTGTGCCTGGATGGTATTGTATGTTTTACCTCATAGAAGGAGTTGCATACGTCTTGATTTTTTATTTATATTTTTTATTAAATGTCTATAATTTATAATCAAAGAAAGATTTTATATTAAGAATAGAATATAGCCTATTTTTGTTTCTGAAAAAGCCAGAAGCTAAATCGTGGGTTGAGCTCGAATTATAACGTCTTATCGTATTATTTGGCTTGAAATAGGAGGTTCAATTTTTGAACATTACAATTCTCTTTGAGTTTATATTATATTAAGATAAAAGGTTCATGAAAACTTGTTATTATAGTCTTGTAAACCCATTGTACGGAGAGGTTTAATAGCCAAAAGAATACCTCAGCCCTTAAATATAAAGTGAAAACTCAATTTTGCAAGTTTAATCTGAATTTGTGTTTAAAATTAGTTTCAGTGTTCAGCACAAAGCAGTTATAGTATCAAAATACAAATTTAATCTGCCTAAATATATTTTTAAACAGTACGGAGCAAGTTAATGTTGAAATTACGCAGATTGATAGCATTTTTTTCGAAGGCATCTCCCGCTTTAGGAATGTACATCCTGTGTCACAGTGGACTTTAAAAAAATTAATGTAACGGACACAAAGAACACCCAGACTCAGGGCATCATTTTGTGGATCATACAAAGTGATGTTCCACTTGCGATTTGAACCCACGGCATTTGGCGCAGTAGCAAGCGGTGTAGTGACTGCTTAAGTCGAGTCGAGATAATTATCAGTCCACTGTTGGACAGATGCATCTCCAATTGGTTTTACTAGATTTACAACATAATTTAAAAAAACTGTATACGTAAATATTTGTATTCATTTGAATCCAATCTAAAAGCAATTATATATTAAGTTTGAAACACAAAAACTCAGAACGACAATTTGGTCCATGTGGCTATTTAACCCATCACACTCTGTAGGAGGCTGCCAGGTGAGAATTTAAACCACTATTTTAAGTTATATTACTTACTGATATTTAACTATCAAAAATGGTTACAGTAACTGGATTTATTTTCACATTTTATCAGCCCTTCTCTTCGCATATTTCGTTTTGAATTGTCTGACGTACCTAGTTTTAATGTCAGTTTGAACATCTCTCTGGAATATTCCAGTACTATATTTTTTTATATCTTTATTGTATACTTAAAATTTAAAAAACAAAAAACAACAACAGATGAGTTACAAAGTTATAGAAGTAACAATTGGCGGTCTTATCGCTCACGGCGATTTCTTCCAATCTTATTGGATTTTAGGTTTTTAAGATTTTCAGGCAGTTAATCCAACAGTACCACACCATCACGTAAATATTCTAAATTTCTTGAATAAAGCTAAACTGAACTAAATAAAGCTATACACAGTTAAATAAAGCTGAAACAAGTTTTTGTCTTTATGGCTCCATTTATTAATGGGATATTAAATATCAAGAGTCATACGCCGCAATATTGGATCTAGTCCCTTTGATCCATTGAAATTCACTTCACAACGACAATTGTCTTCAAACATTTCAAAGTTTTGTGTCATCTTATTGATCTTAGTCTAAAATGACCAATATTGACGAAAAGTAGTAATCAACGAACAGGCCGGCTCTCACAGAAGACTAACCCAAAATGACGGTATTCGTGCTGTCGTGTTTCGTTGCTGAGTGCGCCATCGGGGGCCGAATGATGCAGAAACATTTCACCGAAAACAAAATCTGTTGATACATACAAAGTCGAAAAAAATCACTGGGTGGGTATATTATCTTTCATAAGTATAAATTGCAATTGATCGTCTGTCGAAACTGATCCAGGCGCCATTTGCAAATAGATTTTATAACGATTGGAAAGTCTTTAATTGATTTAAAAAAACAAAGGAGTTGTAAAATAATTTGTATTGTAATATATAATTTATATATATATTAAGTTTGTGATACGACCTTCAAACCTTCAAGAAAAGAGCGTACTCCTTCCTAAAAGGCCGGCAACGCATTTGTGACGCCTCTGGTGTTGCGGGTGTCCATGGGCGGCGGTAATCGCTTACCATCAGGTGATACGTCTGCTCGTTTGCCCCTATATACTAAAAAAATAATAATAAAAAAAATGTATGTCATATGTTATCAGTAGGTTTTGTAAAACTATCTGTAGATATGATTTTGAAAAATTGCTGATTATTATCATGTAAACACTGCAAAACACCATATACTTACGTCCGATCGCCTTTCTTTAATTCTTTTCCTAAGAGATATGGCCAGCTTTGCACTGAGCTCGTTAGAATGAAGTACAAGTTTATCTAAAATAAACTGAAGAGTAACATTTGCTGTTAACAAATTTGAATCACGACGACATAACGCCATGACAATAATTTTAATTACTTCTAATGAGACTAAGAGTTGAATTGAATATCGTTTCACTTAATTCAAGAAGGTAAAATATAAACGAACAAGCCTAAGTTTACGCTGCTTCACAATACAATATTAAACCCTATTCGCTGTGTGTCACAAATCAATATTAATGAGTTTGAATATTATTTTTGAACAATATCAGAATAGGTACCAACAACCAACAGGGAATTACCCTTTGATTTTACCCTCACGATTATTCAAAAATATTTTCTATTGCTTCAGTGGAAAACATGTTATTGCAAATCTAATTGAACTTAATTGGAGTGTATGAAATAAACCACGGGGAATACCCATGTACAGTTTTATTTTAGTGGTGTAATGTTGTTTAATGTTGCCATGTCTAGCTAAACGTAGTCGTTAAATTTAGTGAATATATTAACGAATTATTATTTTCATACATACGTTATTACGGAGATTTATCTTTCAATTACGGATTTAAGAAAATTTCTCTAATAACGTATTTTCGTAGTATGTAATGGAAGCTCTAAGCCAAAGTGACGACAGCACTGGTATTGGGTCCGCGCCCGGTGTCGTCGGTTTGTTTTTGTGTGAATTGTGACTGTATTTGTGGGTGATATATCATGATTGGGAATTGTAGCAGGCGAGTGTCAATTGTAATATTGCTGTTGGATATCGAGTAGCTATTTGTTGTATCTCGTACTGAAGCTGGCAACTGTGGTTGGTGCATGTATCGGCGGTGAGAGGTCATTCCAGCAGCGGGTTGCTGCTAGTTTCAAACTGCCTCTAAAGGTAGTAGTCTTGTGTCTTGGAGTGCTCCTACGCGGCAGCAGTTTCATCCCTATAATTTAGATGACTGGCAGTCCACTACTTTTCTAGAAACTTTCTGCCTCGCACAACAAAATTGTGGAATGAACTGTTGCCTGCGATACTCCCGGACAAATACAACCTTGAAACCTTCAAGAAAACAGCGTACTCCTACTTTAAAGGCCGGCAACGCACTTGTGACGCCTTTGGTGTTGCGGGTATCCGGTAATTGCTTATCATCGGGCGATAAGTCTGCTCGTTTGCACACCTTTCCATAAGAAAGAAAGTAATTTATGATAATTTGAGAAGGTATACCTATCGTAAACCACCCAGGCTGGAAAGTTAATATTAAAAGCAACGATATAGGAGTCAGTGATCCTTTTAATTATTGTAATATTACACTCTATTGTACGGCCATACAGCCATTTCCATATAAGTCTAACGTTACATTTTTATTTACAGATGCTGAGCAGCTCCCGTGAGGCCGCTACATACATAATATAACTAGGTGAGATATCATATCCTGTCAACGTTAATCTCTAAAGACTTCTACATTCAAGCTTTTAGTACATTACATATTACACAACTACCCCATGCATAGTAACAGGTCTTAAGTAATTTGTGCTCTTTATGGATGCTTGGCGTTATATTGTAAATAAGAGAAGTAATAAACAGCTCGGTAATAGTAAACTGTAGTCTTTATAGAAGCTTCTGAGTGTCACTATCTTTTAGTTGTAATCTCCTAAAAAGTAATAAATAAAAAGAATAGTGTACTGGTTGACTGTTGTCGTCTATACGGTAGCACTTTTATACTTATTTTATAAAAGTAAAAGTGAAGTTTTTCTCCGTGTGTTCGACGGATTGACAATACAGTATCATCTGTAAGTATGTATCCCGTAAGTTTCCCGTAAAGAAGGACATAAACACTATAAAGAGTTGTATAATATAAATAATAAATATTTCGGACATCTAATACCTACACATCATTTAATTTGGGACTAAGCAGAGCTTGTGTTATGGGTACAACTGATATGAATACATGTATACTTTATTTATTTTTGTAAATACATACATAGAAAACACCCAAACTCCGAAGCAAATATTTTTAAATCACACAAACACTTGGTCCGATCTAGGATTTGAACCCGAGACCTCAAGCACAGCAGTCGCATTCACTACCACTGCGCCACCGAGTCAGTCAAATAAATATAATATACCAAATATAATATACCAATATATATAATATACTGTAGGAGGACATGTTGTATGTCCTCCTACAATACCAAAGCCTAAGAAGAGGCCTATAATGCTCTTAGTGACAAACGTGGCTTACTTTACCTGTACTCCATCTATGGATCAGCCAATGTCATCCATGGATACCTACAACTCACGATTCATAAGTACGTTGCCTTAAAGTGCTCCTCACACCGAAATTAGGCAGAAGGGAAAGGATGGATTGGAGTTTAGTTTACTTTACTAGTCAGGCCAAGCGGGCCGAAGTTGACTCCAATTGAAGCTACTATTGTACTTATTCACTATTGCTTTTACTTAAGATCATCATGATTTACCAAAACAGCACGAAACCTTCCAGAAGTTGATTGATCAGGGGCCATGCTGAATAAGTTAAGAAGCAGTATGAATAGGAAATTGTTATTTTTTGTCTGTTGAATAAATATTGTTATCGCTCCAACGGAAAGAGAGGGCTTTCTTTGTTCAGATGTATTCCATAACGGGTCAATAAGCTCATGTGTTTTTATAAGATTTGTAACGTAAATGCTATAGTGTATTTCTTTTGATTTAATGTAATGTATGAGAGAAAGAAGAAATAACATTTCTTTAGTTATGGTCAGGAACAGCACATGGTTATCAAAATGAGGTAATAATATGAGAGAGTGAGCAAGCAAGTATAATGCCCTATGTAATGTCAGAAAAGGCGCCTACTCAGGATATTGCAGCAGCATGAGGTACTGTATCAGTAAATTACGATACTTCATCGGTTAGTGTGCCGTATTTATAAAGATATAATAAATAAATATTCCGGACGTCTACCAAACAACGCCCTCTAGTCCCAAGTAGTTTTTTTTGTAAATACATACATATTATACATAAAAAAAAACTGTGTTTTGACTAATCTTTGGGACGGCTGAACCGATTTTGATTTAACTTTCAATGGCAGATAGCTGATGATATAAGAATTAACTACTCTTGACTTTTGTAAATATATAGCAATAACCATTAAGCAATAATTTGTATTATAAGAAACATTTCTGTGCTAAATGGCGACAAGTCGATTCAAATCATAACAAATAAATTGTAAGGAAGAGTACCAATAATTGTTTTGTAAATACATACATATTATACATAAAAAAAACACCCAAACTCTGAAACAAATATTTGTAGATCACACAAACATTTGGTCCAACCCAGGATTTGAACCCGAGACCTCAAGAACGGCAGTCGCATACGCTACCACTGCGCCACAGAGGCAGTCTATGGCCTATATAATATTACATGTTTCAACAAAATTATCTATCTCTACAAACCTACCGTCTTGTAAAGATAAGAAGCCATACTAACGTGACTAAGCCGGGTCTTAGAATGCACTTAACCTGAAAATTATCCATGTAGATAAGACCCATTTGGAAAAATACTATTTAAGTAAGAATGTAGGATAACATGTAGGCGCCATATTAGTTTATAATTGCTTATTAGACAATGCACATATTTTAAGTTAAGGATCATAATGATTGTGTGATGAACACGACCTTTTTTTTGTTTCTGACTGTAATTTATAAATCTGCTAGTTTTTGCTAATATCTCCACCCACGTGTAAAGTTATTATCGCAGTACATAGTAACTTATGTTCTATCTTAAATCTTAACCAAAGAATCTCCATGTTAAATTTCATTGAAATCGGTGCATTGGTTTAACCGTGAACGCTACTTTGAAATTCATATAATTAGTATGGATAATATTAATGATATCAAAAGTATATTTGTCAGTTTATCGGTGGTGTTATTCGTATAATACAGGTTTTGTCTAATTATCTATTAGACAGGATATATAAGATGTGTGTAAACAAGATCCAACCCATCATGAATAAGTTTAAAAGAGTTTTTCCAACACTTCCATTTCATTTAAGAAACGATGACATTTTACAGGCGACCGTCTCTCAAGTCGTACTTCTAACGGTTTTTCATCTGTCAAGTGTGATCACTCTATACGTAAACGTGAGTTTTTGTTACATTCCATTAAAGTATATTGCAGTGAAGATTCACATTCGGGTTGGGTTGGATTATGACTGAAAACTCGGTCGTAGTACTTTTCTGTTTACGTGACAAATTTAAACATTTGTACTGCTGATTATTTTTGTTTTAATGGATTAGCGGGCAAACGAGCAGACGTATCGCCTAATGGTAAGCGATTACCGCCGCCCATGGACACTCGCAACACTAGAGGCATCACAAGTGCGTTGCCGGCCTTTGGGGAATGGGGAGGGGGAGGAGGAAGGGGTTTGGGGTATGGGCCTCCGGTATCCTAACTAACTCGGTGAAACACAGCGCTAGCACTATTTCACACCGGTTTTCTGTGAGGCCGTGGTATCACTCTGGTCGACCCGGCCCATTCATGCCGAAGCGTGGCTTTCCCACGGGAAGGAATTTAAACAAATGAAGGCATTACGATGTAATTATCCATTATTTCTGTCTTTTTTTGGTGTAATTTTGAATTTAAGTTAAGTATATTTATGTTTTCGTGTTGTACAACACCACTGCGAAGAGTAAGAAAACACGAAAAAAACTCTGGTCATTGTGGTGATAGATTTTTATCAGTAGTATGACTGCAATAGAGGTCTTTCATTTAAAATCTGTGGACTCGTATTAATAACATTACAGGTCCACAGATTTTAGGCCAATAATAAAATTGGTGTGTTTTGATTTATCATCATCGTACCGTTATGAATGTAGGTGATACACGATATTTTCTTTTCTTTTTTCTACATAGTCTTCTTTAACTCTTCTCCTTTAACTCTACACACTTCCCCAGCGATGACCAATGCAAAAATACACATACATTCGCCAGATGATATCAACGACTGTTATTTTCACATTGAGGTCGAAAACTTTTTCAAACTTTCCATTATGAATATATATTGAGCAGATTATATCAATCAATGTCATATCAATCGACCTATCGCCGCCCCCTGCTGAACGAAGGTCTCTCTCAAGGAGCGCCAACCATCCCGGTCTTGGGCCGTCCCTATCCATCCGCCACCAGATTATAGTCAGCTTGTAACTGTGATCATGACAATGGTAAAAAAGTTAAGCTTTTGAAACATATCTTTGAATGGCTTGACATTTGAAGTTGAAATACGATGAGTGGAAGGAATTCCTGAAATTAGCGGGTTCTGATATAAAACAATCTTCGACTTCAACTTTATCCTCGCTAAATTAGTAAAATAGGTTACTTCTAAACCACCCTGTCTACCTTGAAAATGTATTTAACAATAACACAGTTATTTCTTCAGATAACTGCAAATGTATACTTTAAACGTCACATTCTCAGTGTGTTTTAACATAAAATATGAATTGCTAAAGTTGAATGTGAAGTCTAAATACAGTACTCTTCACGTATCCTCCCCAAGTACCCAGTTACCCGCATGCGTGCCCTTACAGAACGCTCTCCCATTTAACTTACAATTTGAGAAGCTAAAAGCACTTCACTTTATATTTTTCCTTCATTCGGAGATGTTCCTTACATTAAAATATTATGTTGCTGTCTTACGCTAGATGCATACGAGATGATGCTGTATACTAGTAGACTTTAAGAAATGTATCTTGTTTAGAAATCTCTCCTGATCTTTTAGTCTGGTACATTTTTTTCCGTGTCGATATTCCAGCACTCTAGTAAGAAAAACTCTGGAACCCCGACGTACCTCGGGCCACCTACCGGTTTGTAGTTGGCCCCCGACATCCCCCCCGAGCCCGGCCTCGAGTCCGACATGCCACCAGGAGGTAGTATACGAGGGGACATCAGCACGAAAAAAAAAAAAAAACAAAAAAGTTGGCCCCCGACTGTGTGGCCCCCGATGTTCCCTTTACCCTATACCCTAGGGCGCGCACGATCCGCAGCGTACGTGCCGTCTCTTGGGCCTGCTTCTGCTAGGGTGACAGATGTCTACAGTCTTACCCTAAGTTCAACGACTTGGGACAGCCCTTGTGCTTGTGGCATGGTGAGTGGTAGATGTAGTGTACTGAGATTTTAAGAAATTTATCTTGTGTATATATCTCCTGGCCTTTTAGTTTGTTGCATTGAAATGGAAAGTCTTTTTAGTATATAAAAGACTTTTTGTTTATTTGAATAATATAATGTTATCCTAGCCGATTACGGCCATGGCGGACTGTCTCAACGGAGGCCAGCCAACTACGCTGGAGATATTATAGTGCACAAGTGTGTGCGCATACACAGGTGCACTCTCTGATCCTTCTCTCTCATAATCTGATGGGACAGTTAACCGACACGATCAGGGAGAGATCAGGCGCAGGACCAACAGCTTTACGTGCTCTCCGAGACACAGGGGTTCAAATCCCAACTTCCAAACTCCAAGCTGTTATTAAGTATTTCTATAATCAGAGAAACTCAATAACACTTTAGGCCCGACCTGGGATTCGAACCCGAGACCTCTTGATCGTCAACCGCAAGGCCAACAAAGGCAATTTATTTCCTACTTTATTTGAAAGACGTTCGCACTAAATGCATGTGATACTATTAACAGTAGGTATATCAAGTATGTTTTTTTTTATCTGTGTATTTGTTTTGACTAATCTTTGGAATGGGCTGATGCGATTTCGATTAACTTTCAATGGCAGATAGCTGATGATATAAGCATTATCTACTCTTGACTAGCTTTACCCTGCGGTGTTACCCGAGGTTGTTGTTGTAAATAACATAGCAAAAACCGTAAACCAATAGTTTGTATTATAAGAAAAATCTGAGCTAAAAGACGATGAGTCTATTCAAATCATAACAAATAAATTGTATGAAGAGTACCAGTAATTGTTGTGTCTGGGTGTCTTACTAACTTAGTTATCTAGAAACTTCTATAATTTGATAACTGGTAACTACTAATAATTGTAGTTTAGTTTGGAAGTGAGTGAAGTGTTGTTATTTAAGATATTCTGTTAACTGAACTATTGCCAAAGTATCGAATGATCCCTTTCAGTTTATGTAACTTCTAGTTCGATAGACTTTCCTAGAACACTAATGATAAAGATTTAGTGGCGTAGTGGTACGCGTATGCGACTGCTAAGCTTGAGGTCTCGGGTTCAAATCCTGGGTCGGACCAAATGTTTGTGGAATCTACAAATATTTGTTTCGGAGTTTGGGTGTTTTCGATGTATAATATGTATGTATTTACAAAAAAAAAAGTATATAAGTATTTATATCAGTTGTCTCGTACCCATAACACAAGCACTGCTTAGCTTGGGACTAGATGGCGTTGTGTGTTATATGTCAGGAATATTTATTTATGCATACATTTTTTTAAAGGTTTATTATTTGAAGAGTCCTCTGTATCTGTATAATATGTTAAATGTGAATATTTAAAGTTTGTATTTGATTTACTATCGGATACTGGCCAAAATATTAAGAATAAACTTAGGACAGTGTATTTTTTTTACACCTAAAAAACTAGCAGTTTCGAAATAAATTAAGTGAATGTTTTGATATGAATTTTGCGTGGTGGGTTGGCATTATTCACGCAAAATAAGCGCCGCACTGATGTCGTCGAATTGCGGAGACCCAGCCCGCGAGTTTCAAGTTCAAAAAGTCCGAGTGATCGTATATTAGCATGGTTGGTCTGGTTTAAGCGGTCAACGTACCGCTTTCTACTGCGCAAAGTGTTGTGGGTTCAAATCTCATATGGGACAACGCTTTGTGTGATCCACGAATTGTTGTTCTAAGTCTGGGTGTTCTTTGTGTCCGTTTCATTTATGCTTGTAAAGTTCTCCGCGACACAGGATGTATATTTCTAATGCGGGAGTTCAATAAAAAAAACTACAAAAGAGATCTAAAACATTTTTGTTCTTCAATTGATTGGATATTTCCAGAAAAAAAATAATTGAAATGTATTATGTATAGAGGGACTCAGATAGGTACCTAATTAAGTACAGAATTAAGTTGAAGATACGAGCTGTATCTAGCCAGCAAATTGAGTTATTTGAGCCCATTTTTTATTGAATATTATTAAAAACTTAATTATCTTTCCTACTGACAACCTTGAATTCTACTGCAAAGACTTACAATTTGTCTATCTATTTGTCTATCTATTCCTTCAAAGCCGTATACTCATTTTCTTCACCACTAAATGTATTATTTCACAGGATGTTTCAAGAGACTTGTCGGCCAACTTGTTTAAAGGTCCAACCCTATAAGCCTTTGGGAAATCACGCATAATTTCATTGGATTTTCATGTATCGTTTACGAAGCCTAGACGGTAATAAATCAGAAACCCACATTCACAATTAATAGATGCGTTAACTGAGCATCAATGTTGAACGCTTCAATAATTTGATTAACTATTAGAACTCCAATTATTATTCATCCTGTATAATTGTGGGAACTATGATGAGACAAAACAATTTAGGTAAGCTGAAAATTAATTTGGAGTATTATTGTATCTGCGATAATTGACGACGCCGTTTCCATTGATTCCGCTAGAGTGTTTGTTTTTAATGAGGTACAGCAAAAATGTTCGTAATTTCTTAGGTTTTCGGAAAGTAGACGATTCCATGGGAGAGAAAGCCATATTTTTTCATGTGAGAGTCCATACTTTCTGTCGAAGAGACCTGTCTCTTATAACAACCGATAAATCGCGTTAACTATATTTTTTTAAGATGATGCAAGTTTGTTCCGACTTCTGCGTCTTTGATCTACTGCACTCGATATAAAGAAGTCTTATGTTTATCTGACAGGCTACTTTTTCGTGCTAAAAACTTCTTTGTAGAAACACAATCTTCAGTACAAACACGGACTAGAAATATATGTCTATTTCTGTTTTGGAATCTGGATTTCTTTCTCGCCCCCTTTTATTTGAAACAGGCTTCAATTCAAGTGAAACTATAAACAGTGGATTAATCTTTTGAACTAAAATTAAACTACATTAGCTTAATCGCTTCCCAAAGTCGACTATTCCTTGTCGTACATCCGTTATGGGAGAGTAAAATAAAGATCCATGTTCTCTTTGAAAGCAGCTGTGATGCACATGGTTTCAAACTTTTCTTGTAACAGTTAAAAAGAGCAAATCCTCGTTCAGAATGCAGTTAGTAAATCATTTTGTGTAATTAGTCTTAGGCGGGCGCGCTTGATGAATGTTTTGTGGGTTTGTGGATCAAGATACAAGAGCTTACGCTGTAGAAAGGTTCCATTCACAAAGGTTTAAAGGAGATTCTGTAATGACGTGAATTATATCCTAAATGTTCGCCTTCATAATTTCGTAGATTAGATATATCGATATAGCAATCAGTATCATTAATCCTGTCGTGGGATTTTTTTCAAAACAGAACAAGTTTTATGCTTGGAGACTATTTATCTAAAATGTATGTAAATATTAGTTTGTTTAGTAACGTTTTCAGCCATTCTCATAATACAAATACTTTACGCCTTGATTGGAACAACATTGTATTTGGGATATTGTAGCTGGAAGTATGTATGTTCACTTGCGTCACCGAGGCAGTCAATAAGTAAAATTATTATATTAAGTAAAATTACTTATTGACTGCCTCGGTGGCGCAAGTGGTAGGTAAGCGAATGCTCTACTTGAGGTCTAGGGTTTGATTCCAGAGACGGACCAAATATTTGTATGATCTGTAAATATTTTTTTCGAAGTTTGGGTGTATTCT
Source organism: Spilarctia lutea (assembly GCA_916048165.1). Taxonomy (NCBI): domain Eukaryota; kingdom Metazoa; phylum Arthropoda; class Insecta; order Lepidoptera; family Erebidae; genus Spilarctia; species Spilarctia lutea. The sequence continues at coordinate 14,864,064 of OU696490.1, read as the reverse complement.
ATGTATAATATGTATGCATTTACAAAAAAAAAGTATATATGTATTTATATCAGTTGTCTAGTACCCATAACACAAGCTCGGCTTAGCTTGGGACTAGACGGCGTTGTGCGTTAAATTGCCCGAAATATTTACTTATTAATTAATTATTATATTTCTCTGTATATTTTTCTAGTCGCTCTAGCTTATAACTTAGGGCCTAAACCAGTGTTTTGTTTACCGACGTCTCTGTTTAGTCGAGACCAACTTATCTTGTTTCTCTGATGAATCGTCTACACATTGGGTAGATGTGAAGCGAGACTTAAAATTGATTCTGAGTAATTCACTGCGGAATTCTCAAGTGAACGACGCGACGCGACGCACAGTGGGGCAGAAAGGGGGTAAACCTGGCAACAAATCGGTACTAAGTAATTATATTTTGTATTCAGTTCTAAGGGAAACAAATAGACATTAAATGATTAAATAACATATATAAATGGGTTTGCATCTCATTTTACAACTTTTTATTTAATTTTCAAACTTTTTGTTCAGTTATAAATCGTAATATTTTTACAAATATTTCGCTTATTATGTAACTCTTTTACGAGATTTTTTAACTACTAATCACTATCAAATTGTAATGTACGACCTATTTTTACAATGAATTTTATTTGAACTTGAACCCCTCAAGCATCAAAACTGAAGCAATATAATTATGAAAAACACTTGAGAAAATAGACCTTAGTACCTAATTACTAGACAAAATCATGCTTCACGTTTATATTTTACACTTCTTCCTCCTCCTAATCCTCTTCATCATCATCACTATATTCAATAAGCAAACTTTGAGTTTTTGATCTTCTTTCTCTTGTTCTTTTCGGCCACTGCCACGGGTCAGACTACTGCCTTCACTGAGGGCATTTGGTAGAGACAAATTACATTCTCCTTTAAACCATTCACTATTCACTCTTATGAAAGTATTTAAAGTACGGCCGGATTAGCTCCATCTTATTCTGAATTGACACTTGCTTGAAATTCTTGAATATTGTCTTGCCTTCTGAACTTTCATTGATGATGGGCAATTCCGTTTGCAAATGATTGAATTGTTCTTCTATTTTATTTTTTTCGCTTTGTTTCATAATGCGAAAAAACTCATTACGAGTAAATGACATCGTGATTTAGCAAAAAGGAAAAAAAAATAGTAACCAAAAAATAATAAACTGAAGTTTAAGTAGGTACCCATAATGTACGTGGAAAAGGTATTATTTTCCTTTGTAGAAATTTATCTATTACCAAGGTAATATGTTAATCAATCAGCAAAAATACACCTCACCTAAGTTAAGAAAATTATTAATATCTCCCACATCGGCAACCATCTGCAAAAATCCTTTTAGGTACAAGAAGTGAACCCTTTAGTCTCTTCATAAAACAAATTAGGTCACTAACCCAGGCCTAGCTTGTAACTTATGGTCTATTTTCTCAAAAAAAATGCAGATTTTTGGAAGACCCAGTTTGAAACATCAAGTTCTCTGAACGTCAATGGTATAAGAATATTTAAAAATCGTAAATAGTTGATTTATTATGTCTACTTAAACAATTAATTCAAAACATTGCTTCAAAACCATCGAATCTTAACAAAATAAATCAATACATTTTGATTGACATCTGATACGAGAGAGATACGCGCTTAGCAAAACTGTAGAAGTACGCTTGTAACTTAACAGGGACTCATTAAAGAGGGGTCATTGTGGTACCAAAATGTCAGGAATATTGTTTTCTACATATATTATAACAAATAAACCCTAAATTTTAAACTTTTTTTTCCGAATTGTTGCCATGTTTTTCCTCATTCTGCCCCACTGTGCGACGGGAAGAAAATCTGAGTCTGTTAGGAGACTTTCGTTTGCAGATTTTTGGTATATTTTAATCGCTGCGAAGATTTTTAAATACAAGTCGCAGCCAGACTTTATGTATTAAATTGTTAATACATTTAAAATATTTTGATTCAAGTATTCGTACAAGTTAAATAAAATTATAAAGTGAAATTGAGTTGCTTATTACATTATTCACGTGAAAGCTCTTAAAATTTCATTAAAAAAGGAACCTAACAACAGAATCCAATCCCAATCCCCCTCCCCTTCACCCAAAGGCCGGCAACGCACTTGTGACACCTCAGGTGTTGCGCGTGTCCATGGGCGGCGGTAATCGCTTACCATTAGGCGATACGTCTGCTCGTTGGTCGCATATTCAAAAAAAAAACTCTTAAAGTAGTCACTTGGAATCTATCGTCAGGATCTTAGAATATTCATTAATTCATTTAATTGCAGCATATGTAGATACAACAAATCTTTTACACAGAGCGAAAAAACATTTTGTTTCTTTCTTAGCATAAAATGATAGTTATATTCATCATCATCATGCCATCTTCTAAAAGAAGTTTGGAGGTCAGCAGACGGTGCCCCTCACGATTATGAGCGGCCTCTTTCAATTGGTGATATTTTCTAGTAGATTAAAACGTTTTAAATTTATTATATAATTGGGTAACTTTAAATTAAATATTATTTTAGGTATAAATTAGTATTTCTATATTAAGAAAACAGAATATCAAAGAGTTTAATTAAAATTTGCTACTGAAGCCCAATATTTACATTTAATTTTAAATATATTTATTTTGAAGGTTTGATATTTCAGAATTACATTAATCTGTTTTACAAGTTTAATATTGTCTGAAAACTTCAAAATGAGATAATCTAATATATAAAATTCTCGTGTTTCGGTGTTTGTTACCAAACTACTCCGAAACGGCTGCACCATTTTTTATAAAATTTTGTGTGCATATCGGGTAGGTCTGAGAATCGAGCAACATCTATTTTTCATACCCCTTAATGATTAGGGTGACCCACCCTTAATTTTTTAATGGCAAATTAGAGTGCCGATCCGCTTGGCGCTGCCGTAGAGTTCAGTGTTTTTTTTTTAAATGGACTCCAAATCATAACCTTTAAAATCATAGCATTAATATGATACACTACGTGTACCATAAACAAAAATGTTATCTTGTGCTTATGCTTAAAAATACAGTAAAAGTTTTGGTGAAAGCAAATAGAATACAAATAAATCCATTTATTTTATATTAAATGTACTTACATTTGATGAATATTCTGAACCATAGAGCAACACAGGCCGTCGTACCGGAGGGAAGAAGCCATAGTGCCTTTTCCAACAAAAAGTCTGTCATTTTTTACAAAAGGAAATCTATGTACATACCCACACATTTTAAAATCACATACAAAAACAATCGCCTGTTATTACGAACTATAGCAAATTCACATACACGTAAATACATATCTGTGTTATAACAGTGTAAATACGTAGGCCAATTTGGGCGACTTTGACAGAGAACGCTTGCGTGTGGCTACTCCCTACCCTGTTTTCTATGCTATAAATAAATAAATAAATAAAATTCCAGACATCCAACACAACGCCATCTAGTCTCAAGCTAAGCAGAGCTTTTTTTTTTGTAAATATGTACATACTCGTATTATACATAGAAAACACCTAAACTTCAAAACAAATATTTGTAGATCACATAAATACGTGGTCCGACCCAGGATTTGAACCCGAGAACTCAAGTACAGCAGTCGGATTCACTACCACTGCACCACAGAGGCAGTCGAATGTTCTGAACACATGTAAAACCTTGACGCAAAAGTACTACATACTTCTAAATATTTCAAGTTAAACGTTTCGTCAACAAATCTTGTCCACCGTAAACAAATGTTAGTTCTATATCCAATAAATGTCAGCGTCCAAGATCGATTACAAATATCAGGACGGGGGTCGCATTAATACAACAGCCCTTATTAGAAGCTGAGTGTTCCCTCCCTTGCGGTCTCCCGACGAGAGTTCCTCCTGACAGTGATGTATTCCTCCGACTCCGGAATCTTTGCCAACACACGACCCTCCAAACCAAACCGGGTCATGTCGGGTATATTTTCGTTGTATTAATTTATTTTCGTCTGATTTTCGCTGGATTTATATCCTCGACGGATCTGTTATTGCAATTGCCTCTCACAGAACGGAGCTGTAATGTTATTTTACACCAGGAAAATTCTCATCTTAAAAGTATTGCATCTTTATGCATTACGTATGTATTTTATTAAATAAGGGTATCAGCTGTTTAAGATTTTTATCATCTCATTTGTCTGCAAGAAAAATTCGTTGCTAATATAAACGATGATATGGAAAAGTCTAGATTTATTTTTTACTAGTCTAAATTTAAATTATCTCTCCTCAATGTACTTAAGTGGATACTTCAATCTGGTATAGCTTAATTGATGACTTACCTAATTGAATGGAACGATCCTTTCAATTAAGTTTTGACCGATGACCACTTCAGTTCGGAGGGTAGACGTAAAATATTACGTCAGTAGGTACACAATCACGGTGCTCTGCACACGGCCTTTGAGCGTCGCTAAATTAAATTTAAATTTTCAAGCGCATAATTTTAAACTTTCTAGTTAATCCAAAACTTTATAATCTATTGAGTTTGTTTTGCTTTAGTTTTGGTACGACATAGTTAGGAACATTATATTTATATTACGTTAGATAAATAGTATTATTCTTATTGGTGACTAATCATCTAAATATGTTTTGTTAAATCTTTTAGCATCCTCATATTAGCTTATCAGCCATAGCAATAGTCTAGATTTATCTCAACATAAGATCAGCAATTAAGAACCAGTAATTAACTGCAGTATACCAAGAAAAACCTCCAAATTAAAAGGGCTATATACAAACAAATTAGGCATATGTCAGAACTCCTTTACAATATTATCAAAAAGAATATAAAATCAAAAGGATGCCAGCGATTTCCTTGAGCCTCTGCAGTTCCAAAGAGATGCCGCCTCCATCACAGTTCTCTATCGCTTTTAGCATGAGGAGTGTTCGAGGTTTTCCAACTGAAGCCATCATTACCATGGATCTCTCTTACTTCGAGACACGAATGTTTCCGAGTATGTGGTTAAACAGCGCAGATCCATTTTATTGAAAGGCACGCGGTTTTTTTCCTTTTGTGTAGTAATAACGATACTTCACTTCTTTATCCTAGCCTTATCCAAAGATTATTTGGCACGTATTCTACTAGTTCCACCTGTTTTACCTGAATATCAGTTTTTCCACGAAGCGACCGGCATCAGATCTTCACAACCCTGAGGGTGAACTGAATTCGAAGGTTGAAACTAGCGGCAGTATATTTGAGGGCACGGAACTTCTCAATAACGATTACCATAGATGTTCATGGCAACCGGGACCGACGGCTTAACGTGTTCTCCGAGGCACCGCCATTTTCCAATGTCCGCGCCAGTTAATAAGAATTTCATATACCCGACTCGAAAATCGAACCCGAGACTTCTTGACCGGCAACTACCTACCACAACGAAGCAGTCAACGATACTTTTAGTAACGGTACTTTACTCTATGCTATAATATAAAATAGCTTGGTAGCTAGGCTCTCTTATTTTTTATTACATTGATAGATGCCTATGAATGTATATATAATACATAAATTATATTAAATACTAGCTGACCCACGCAACCTCGTTTGCGTCTTATATTGCCCGTAGCGTGAAAATTTTCCCCCGTTTTTGAAACATTCTTCATTGATGCTCCGCTCCTATTAGTAGTAGCGTGATGATATATAGCCTTCCTTCCTCGATAAATGGACTAACACCGAAATATTTTTTCAAATCGGACCAGTGGTTCCTCAGATTATCTTGTTCAAACAAACTCTTCAGCTTTATTATTAGTATAGATGTGTATATATAATAAATGAAGCTACATTTGAAAACAGCTTAATTTATATTAAAAAGTCTAATTTAAAGTGCCGTTGTATGCTATGACACAGTTTATATAAAAGTCTAAGAAAAAATTGTAAATAATGATACGTCAAAAGTCAGTTTTCCGTTACAGTTTCGGCTATAATACAATACGTCTTTATCTTAAGGAAAAGTTGAAAGTGTATTTACACCACCAACGTGACATTTCCTATAACACCCCATGGGACAGGGCCCCGATAAGAGATCGCATAAAGTGACAAATTGCGATGTGGCAGACGAAGCGACGTAAATAACACGATTTCTGCTTTTCAGCCCGTGACCACTGGTCTAATGTATTGTCGTAATAAAAATAATATATTCCTGAATTTAGATTCTTTATATGTTATATTGTATACACTTAAAGTTACAGGGCTTGACTCACTTACCGATTCAACAGGGCATAGAATAAACCACTGGGGCTACGACCGCGAAAGCTTGACTGCTGATGTTTTTCATATTATAAGCATCCCAAAGAATTATTAGAAATTTATTTCAAGAGTGTACGGTTGTAAAGAAGATTGTCATTATTAGAGATACAAATAAGAAGTAGTGATGTGGCGACTTCCACATATAATACAACAATAACCTACTACTGCGCCGATTATCATATATACAACATCCCAACATCAACTGTTGGGCAGTGGCCCGCTAGGCATGATCACCTCGCTTGGTCGGAGGATCCTCCCTTTGTGTTGGGTGGAACATGATACCCCCTTCAGTGATAATAATTTGTATTTAATATTTCTTTATAGTCTTAGTGTCCCAAGGAAAAGCTCCAAATTAAAATAACTAACTACAAAGAAATCTAACACATGGTACAATTATGTAACTAATTAAAAAAAAATTTAATTAATATCGTACGATATTGAATTGATTTTATTTTATAATAATTATAAATAATATAATTGTCAAAACAAACTTAACTTTTTATTTTGTGTTTATAATATTGTTTCGTGTTAGGGTCCGATTGATTAGAGAAATAAACCTGACATTTGAAACAAACTTTATTAAAAAAGAACTCTTACAATCACAATATCCCTTTGAATAACAATCCTTAATGGTCGCCGAGGTCGGTAGGTTGATCACTGATATCACTTCCATGTTTATCGCAATGTAGCTCAAACTGAACTGCCTATTTAAATCCATTTTCGCTATTACTAGCGCTTTCGAGAAACGTCTCGTAAATACAAGGGCATTCCTCGTAACAAGGACATGCCCGCCGGTAAACACGTTGTAAACAATCGCGCAACAACCAATCGATATTCGACGTTATGTATATTGAGGTAAGGTTCAAAATTCCGTCTTAGGAGATTAACGAGAACTTTCTCGAGCGTTATTCTGAAATAATCTTCTTAACAATATAATACAGGTGATTATTTTACGTATATGTTTGAAATTTTACAACGAATTTTTATTAAAGAAATCTAATTATGAAATGCCAATAGTCATGATTATTTAAACACATTAACACAATCCTTCGTTCATTTAATCCGTAAAGACTGTCCCAGACATTGCGTGTTGAAAAGCACTAAAGCTGAGATTTATATCAATTGACTTGAACCAAAGTGTATTTTTCTTTAATATTTAAGTAGCAACCGTCTAATATACGCATTTCACTATTCGAGTTGAATTTACACAAGAATATTGTTGTTCTACAAGAAAATGTTTAAAAATTAATCATTTTCAACATAAAATTTAAAAAAACAATTACAAGCCTTTTATCACTGGGGTAGTTATTACAACTCTATTGACACATTTTTCACTAAAAGCAGTGCAGTAGTTTAGGCGATAGTCTGTTAAATTTATAATCTTGAGTAACACATCCTAACGATCCATATTGCAAAACACGTACCTATGATTATATACTTAATTATTTTTTTCATTTGTGTTTCTTTATTATGAAAATGTGGATATTTTACATTAGTTATACGTTTTTATTTATTTGTATTAATCTATACTAATATAATAAAGCTGAAGAGTTCGTTTGTTTGTTTCTTTGACCGCGCTAATTGCAGGAAACGCTGGTCCGATTTGAAAAATTCTTTCAGTGTTGGATAGTCCATTTATCGTGGAAGGCTATAGGCTATATATCATCACGCTACTTCTAATAGGAGAGCACCAATGAAGAATGTTTCAATAACGGGGGAAATTGAGGTTGCGTGGGTCACCTCGTGTGTAATAAAATCTCTGTTTTTTTTTTTTTTTTAAAGACAACTCCCACATTAGGAATAAACATCCTGTGTCGTGGGGGACTTTACAAACATACATGAAACGGACACAAAGAACATCCAGACTCGGGACAACAATTCGTGGATCACACAAAGTGTTGTAGGTACCGCGTGGGATTTGAACCCACGACACTTGACCCAGTAGCAAGTGGCATGGCGACCGCTGACACCACTCGGCCAACCGTGCAGTCAGTCACACCGGATTATGTAACTTTATCTGAATTAAGTTATTTCATTCCCTAGTTATTTTTAAACACCAAAACTACCCATTAATTTGTGTTTCTACAGTCAATTTGTCCATCCAAAGGTTGCCTATAAGAAATCGCTTTTTAGCGATAAGGCCGCCATTTGTACATCGTCATTATATTGATGTACAATAAAGCTTATTCTATTCTACCTACTGAATAAAATGCCACTATTAACTACATATCAAAACTGGAATACCCCCAACTCCCTCCAATATGATGCTCTAAGTTATTTAAATACATTAACCCCTCGTGCGTGTTCTAAAGCCATTACAGAGACAAGTATATTCAGACAAGTCTATCTGCGTGCATGCTTCGCCACCATGCCGCTATATGCTCTGCAACTGTGGTACCTATAGTTATGATTATTAGTTTTACAAGTGATACACGTCCACACAGAAAACCGGTGTGAAATAGCGCTTGCGCTGTGTTTCACCGAGTGAGTGAGGATACCGGATGCCCTCCCCCCATTCCCTCTCCTTATCCCCCAAAGGTCGGCCACGCACTTGTGACGCTTTTAGTGTTGCGGGTGTCCATGGGTGGCGGTAATTGCTTACCATCAGGTGATACGTCTGCTCGTTTGCTCCCTATCCAATAAATAAAAAACGGTTAGCGAAGAAAAGTGGTGCTAAGGAATTATTTCGTTACTTTTACCGAATTAATAAAGTTACTGGATTTAAATCTCAGAATACGATTGAGCCATTTAAGAGCTTGAAACCTAGGAGTTAGAAATACAAACCTTATTAAACTCATTGTGATTAGTGGTTAGTGCGAGACCGAAGGTCTAATGATGCAGAAACATCACTAGACGGCTAAGATGTGGGTCACCATGCTGCATTATTATATTATCTGCACGAGCAATGCGTGTGGTGACCGCAACTCTTGGATTCTGCTCATGCTTTCATCATCAGACAGAATAGAGTCACTTTGGTGGGCCCATATTTAAAAAAAGTACATGTTCTCCAAAAATAGAAACTTCTGTTTTTAGAATAATTACAATAGTTTTGGTATTTAGACTACGTTATATAGATAACTAGCTGTTAAAGCCTGCGGCTTGAAGCTATAATATTAGCCTATATCCTTTTTCAAGGATCAAGAATCAGAAAATCCTACTACTATTATAAAGGCGAAAGTTTGTAAGTATGGATGTATGTATGTATGGATGTTTGTTACTCTTTCACGTAAAAACTACTGAATGGATTTGAATGAAACTTTACCACAATATAGCTTATACATCAGAATAACACATAGGCTACTATTTATAAAGATATAGCTTCGCCTCGCGGCGTTGCCCGCAGTTATCATCGTACCGCGGGTAGCACCGCGGGGTTCAGCTAGTGTTACATACATACATACATAAAAGGACACAAAGTATACCTAAACATAAAACTACAATTTGTGGGTCACACAAAGTGTTAATAAATAAATAAATATTCCGGACATCTAACACACAACGCCATCTAGTCCCAAGCTAAGCAGAGCTTGTGTTATGGGTACTAGACAACTGATATAAATACTTATATACTTTTTTTTTGTAAATACGTACATATTAAACATAGAAAACACCCAAACTCCGAAACAAATATTTGCAGATCATACAAACATTTGGTCCGACCCGAGAATCGAAAACGAGACCTCAAGCTTAGAAGACGCATACGCTAAAACTATACAACCGAGGCAGTTGTTGTCCCATGTTAGATTCCAACCTGTTGATCTGAGTGTTGTAACACTCAGATCAACAGGAAGTGGGGAAAAGATCGTTTAAATCACTATGCCATCCCTGCAATAATCAGAACTAATTTAATTCCTGACATTTCAAGGACATCCCACAATATTTTAGGTTACAACCTGTGGACTTCAGACGCGCGCGTTATCAACGAATGTCTGTAACCGCCTCAAAGTAGACATATGATAAAAGTAATTTATCCCACATCAATAACAATAAGGTCAGTTTGGGCCCTCAGTAAACATGTGTGTTGAACTAGATACGGTTTGGATAATTAATATTGTATAAATGGGGCATTGTAATCTTTTTTGGGGCTTTTCGTTTGTTTATGGCTATATTATATAAAGCTGGAAATGTTTACTTGATTTTATTTCAAACTAGCTGAGCCCCGCGGTACAACAACAATCGCGAATAACGCCTCAGGGCAAGGCTGGTCTAATAAAAAAGAAGCCTTAGTTAAGTACTCCTTATATCATCAGCTATCTGCTAGCAAAAGTCCCGTCCAAATCAGTCCAGTCGTCCAAAAATTGTAAAAATGATATTTTAGCATATGTACCGTATAAATATACATGCATTTAGTAAAAAGGTTATGTTAATATTACAAACGGACACTTCAATTTTATTGATTTTTATAGATGTGGATAAGGTTAATTAACTTACCTTTATTTTTTAACACCTTTAGTGATTGTTAACACCTGAGCCGGCAATCGTAGATATGATTCCTATCCACGATAATTTATTATAACATTTTTATTTTAGTTTATAAATTTTCGATAAACGTACGTTTTTAGTTGTGACAAAGATTGAAAAAGGGTTCCTACACACCATGTCGATGGGTCATTGGTTGACTGTGTCGCAAGTCTTGCCGCGCAAACGGAAATTGTTCGGACTGATCCCTGTCGTCTCTTTCCGCCATCGTCCTACGCGACAGGAGTTTCAATTCCATCATCTAGATGATTCTAGATAGTTAGCAGTCCACAACTGTGCACTTTTCCAGAAACTTTCTACCTCACATAACAAAACTGTGTAAAGATATGTCGCCTGCGGTGTTCCCTGACCGATTCGACCTTCAAACCTTCAAGAAAAGATCTCACTCCTTCTTAAACGGCCGGCAACGCACTTGTGATGCCTCTGGTGTTTTAGGTGTCCATGGGCGGCAGTAATCGATTCGATCGAGGCGGTTCATCTGCTTATTTGCCACCTATTCCATAAAAAATATATTGTTTTTTTGTCAAACCGATAGCAGATAAACCATAAAAATCATTTCCACGCCTTCCAAGATGACCTGAACCTCCTGTACCCTCCCTTACTCAGTGAGTGGTAAAGAAACATTTTTATACCTCCTGTGAAACTCACTGTGTTCAGACCCGGCCACGTTGTGTTAAAGCATGCCCTAAAATTTTTACGAATGTTTTTTTTTAAAGACAACTTTACGAACATATATGTAACGGACACAAAGAACACCCAGACTAAGGACAACAACCCGTGTATCACACAAGGGGTTGTCCCATATGGGATTTGAACACTTGTCGCAGTAGAAAGCGACTTGGCGACCACTTAATCCAATGCCAGGCTTAAGGCCAACCGTGAAGTTAATGTATTGTGTTAGTGACGCATGCCATGTTGCCTCAATATAATTGCTCGAAACCCATCTATGTTTACAACTTTAATTATATTTTTATTTTTTTACGGAGTAGATGGTAAGCGATTACCGCCGCCCATGGACGGGTGGCACAGGTGCGTTGCACAGGAAGGGGTTGGGATATGGGCCTCCGGTATCCTCACTCACTCGGTGAAACACAGCGAAAGCGCTATTTCACACCGGTTTTCTGTGAGGTCGTAGTATGACTCTGGTCGAGCCGGCCGATGCATGCCAAAGCGTGGCTCTCCCACGATCGGGGAGTACGTATAATGATTACACGTAAACTAGGCCTTTCTTTCATTAAAGTTATAGGAATAATAATGATTATATAAAGTATTGATTCCGTATGAACGAAAATGGGACATAAGACCATAATTTTATCTAATAGAGCACTTTGTACTGGACACAGCTTTCCCATGTTTATTATAACCAGCTTAACTAATTTGTATTCATACGCATATCGCTGTGTCGCCCATCTTTATTTATGTGTCTCTCTATCTGTTTTTGTATCTCGTATGTTGTACAAATGCTAATTCCGTGAAGATAATATAAAAATATATTTTGGTTGACTACAATATTAGAAGTCTCATAATTCTTTACTACTTTAGTTTAGCCGCTACGGTGGAAAGTATAAACATATGTTGATTGCAAAACTGTTCCCTTTTGGGTAAAAAGAAACAATATTTGAAAAATGAGACATTTTCACTGTCCGTTACGTGGTCTTTTTGAAGAAGATCGATATTAAAAAAAAAAATTCGAAAATCCTAATACTAAATATGGATCTAATGTTATATTTACTGTTTGGCATTGATTGAAACGATCTGTCTTGACAAATAGCGTCTCCTTAACATCGATAAAGAAGTTAGTGCGATACGATTATTGGCTCCAATACTTTTATAATATAAAAAAAGAAATTCACAACTTACTAAGAGTTACTTTTCTTACAGAAATGTTATATGAAATAAAAATACTTTTAAACCATAATCATGTTTAGATTTATTTTAACCGACTTCAGAACAGAGGTTCTCAATTCGACTGTATTATTTTTTATGTTTGTTACCTCATAACTTTCGACTAACTCGAACCGATTTTGATGATTCTTTTTTTATTTGAAAGCTGGTTTCCCGTGTGGTCCCATTTCAATTTGGCCTAGTTCTTAAAATCGGTATTTTTGTTGTTAAAATTTGTGATTATTCTATATTTTTCCGTTTTTCAATTCCATGTCTTTTATCAATCTTATCGTAGTTAAGGGGATCACAAAGTTTTTAATCATTAAAGTTTACGGTTACTTTATGACGAACTGTCCCATCCAATTATATCTATTTTTATCTAAAGACGTATGTAGTTCCACGAGATAAATCCCCGTTAGAGTTGTCAAAGGATTGTCTTTTATATCAATCTTTATAACATCAAAGTATTCAGCTTTCGTTAGAATTATTTTGACAGTGGAAAATTCTGCAACTTGAGGAAAGGCAAACGTCTTTTCTCAACGGCTTAACATACATACGTCGTACATATTGTATAGGAGACATAGTTGTTATGACTTCATAAACCTTTAGTCACAAAGGCTTCCGTATCCGAAAAGATGGTACCGATTATACTAAAAAAAATACAATGATATTTTTATATGTTTGATAATCTTGTAAATCTGAAATGTACTTAGAAAATGGCAGTCGGGAAAACGTGAATGTGAGTGTTTTTTTTTTTAAATCCGAATAGAGGTAGATGTTATGTAGTATTCAAATCTTTTTAACAATTTTTATGTATATATAAGCCTGCCATAGTGACTCTACTCTGCTAGATCGTGGGAGACGCTACGCTTCGGCACGAATGGGCCAGCTCGACCGGAGTGATACCACGACTTCACTGAAAACCGGTGTGAAATAGCGCCGATCTCCCAAAGGTCGGCTACGCACTTGTGACGTCTCTGGAATTGCGCCTCCAGGAGCAACGGTTATCGCTTACGATCAGGTGAAACGTCAACTCGTTTGCACCCTACCCAATAAAAAAAAGATGAAAAGCAAGAGCTTAATCCAAGAATAGTGATCACCATACTCATTGTTAGTGCAGACAATGCATCAATGCAGAATGGTGTCCCAGTTTATAGCGGCCTGTTGAAATGATCTGCATCATCGGGCCTCCGATCTTACACTCACCAACGAAACACGATAGCACGAAAGATTTGGGATTAAGATTTTGTTGCGTATCTTGTATTTATGTTTTTTTATGTTTTAGCTGCCAAAATAACATGAGCTTATAATTATATGTGTATTTTTGTCAACTTTAGAACAAATATTTACATAAAGACCTCATATATTAATTCCCTTTATGTATAATAAACTAACCCTTAATGGAGAGACAAACCATTACTTGTGTTTAACCTGAATCTAACACTGCTTACCAATTTAGTATTACTTATGTATGAAAGTTAAGTAGATATTAATCATGCGCTGTGATAATCAAGTCTGAACATGTCCTCGGAGCCTACACACTGTGAAAACTACCTACACAAACTGTACAGATAAGAATTACACTACTGTGTACCATACAGCTGTATGTAACATTTTGATTTCAAACCGATTAAATAATGTATCCACCCTGTTAAAAGAAACAGCTGTATACTCTATAAAAACAGTTGAACGGTGTTAGTACATATTTGTTTTCTATCAATTAGGGTGACCCAATTTATTATACAGTTGCAAGCGAAAATACATAGGGAATGTTTATAGTTTTTCATCTGCTTAAAACGGAAACTATGTAAATTTTGTTATTAATTAATTTCATTGAACTGTCAATGGATTTCAATATCACCACTAAATTTAGCGCTTAAACACAGCGGCTTTTAATAACCTACGCTTCTTTGTCCGGGTTTATTTATATTTATTTAAAGGGTATGTTCAATTATATGAGTTAACAAACTATACGTATAATGTTTGAACAATGAGTTACCGAAATAACTATTAAATATACGCCAAAATGAACTACGTCCAGACAAATGCTTTTAATAAAATGTTCATTTTACTTATTGTCGTTTGCCTTCATACTATAGTAGTATACAGCCTTTATAATTATAGTCAGTTGATGATGATTATATGGCCTTTTATTCCGGGCTGATTCCTCTTTGTTTGGTCTGTCAGTCTATAAGATGTCTCTCAGCTCGATGTGTCGCTCGACTGTGTGTGACATAGTGTGTCGGGACTTTTGTTCAGTACGGTCCCAGGGCCAGGCGAAGATCATCTTTCTATCTTCTTAGTGGACGGTTCCGTTCTCTTGTTCCGTCCCTTGGATATAACAGCGTGACCTGTTGGCTCCATTTGTTCGCGGTGCACCGTAATATGTGTGGATGGGACACATGTTATAGTCAGTAAGGCATTTAATTATATTATTTAAGTATAAAAGTGTCCGTGTAGTGACGAATTAAAAATACCGAGAATCACCACCCTTATAAATTCCATGGGTTTTGTAAGAGCCGACTTAAGGAGCAAACTATGCAGCACAACAGCACTGCAAAGAGAAAAGTTTGAAGTCTCGTAAGAGAGCCACGCTTCGGCATGAATGGGCCGGCTCGACCGAAGTGATGCCACGGCCTCACAGAAAATCGGTGTGAAATGGCGCTTGCGCCGTGTTTTATCGAGTGAGTGAGGATACCCATACCCCAACCCCTCCCCCAACCCCCTTCCCATCCCCTAAAGGTCAGCAACGCACTTGTGACGCTTCTGGTGTTGCGGGTGTCCATGTCTCCATCGCTTACCATCAGGTGATACGTCTGCTCGTTTGCCAACTAATCAAAAAAAAGGCCCAAATTAATTGATCATAACAGCTTTTTTTCACGTTTAAGAAATTTATAACTCATAATTTCCGTATGAACTTTATACCGTTTCGCAAAAAGTAAAACATTGGGCCTTTGGTCCAGATGCACACACACTAAAGGCCAATAGGAGTCAACTAACAATAAAAAACGTTGTTAGAACAGAGCAAATTTATTCTAGCTAGTGATACATAAAATCAAATCTTGTAGTACACACTCGATTGGGTAGCTTAGGGTTACCCTTTTATATATATGCAGACGTATAAATTTCAATTTCAAAATGGCTAGACAGATTTCGTGATGTTGGCTATAAATCTTTTATATTTACGATGAAATATAGTGGAGCAAAACGAATTGTAAATATGCTAGCAGTTTCTCGTTGTATTTCATATACAAATATGTATTGAAATTGGTGCCCAACATGGGACCAAGTTAAAATTAATCAAATATTTAAGTTAATTCTCAACCGCTTAATAAAATTGCTCAACATAGGACA
Organism: Spilarctia lutea; assembly: GCA_916048165.1. Classification (NCBI taxonomy): domain Eukaryota; kingdom Metazoa; phylum Arthropoda; class Insecta; order Lepidoptera; family Erebidae; genus Spilarctia; species Spilarctia lutea. The sequence goes on along the minus strand of OU696490.1, from coordinate 14,848,070 downwards.
TGCAGTTATGATAGAGAATTATAAATAAATAATAATATAATAAATATTCCGGACATCTAACACACAACGCCATCTAGTCCCAAGCTAAGCAGAGCATGTGTTTTGGGTACTAGACAACTGATATTAATACATATATACATGGAAAACACCCAAACTCGGAATCAAGTATTTATAGATCATTGAAACATTTGGTCCGACCCGGGAATCGAACCCGAGACCTCAAGAAGAGCAGTCGCATACGCTGCCACTGCGCCGCAGAGACAGTTAAATTATTAATATATAACGTTTAAATTGAACGAAATGTATTTTACGAACCGAAATCGATCTACAATCTTTAACTGATAATAATTTTCATGAACAAATTTTCATATAATTGCACTTAATGGGTTCGCTGAACATTTCGAATTATAAAAAGCCTTCAAGACTTCCATTTTTTCACACAAAAATGAATTAATAAAGAAAATTCGAGCTCCTAATGCCGCACGCTTCCTTCTCATCCCTTCTAATTAATTTTCGCCGGAAATATATTTTTCCGGATTAGTCGCTTTGTAGAATTTTTTTGTTCTACCATTTCTTTATTTTTTATCTTTGAAAGTGTTGTTTTTATTTGAGGGCCGCAATGTAATGGAAAGGTATATCGAGGACTTGAAAAAATTCAGTATTTCACTAAAGTATTTTATTTACTTTTATGAGGTGATAATAATTTATTTTTTAAATGTGGTTTTGATGTTTTTACTTGTGCCAAAATGTCATTCAGTACATAAAAAAGCAGTACTCAAAGAACAAGTTTGTAAACATTTGTGGTTTAAATACCTTTTCATTATTTCTTTATTTGCTAAGAAGACAGATACAAACAAAAAACTATAGTTTCTTATTTTATAAATAGCTGCCAAAATGACTACTTAGTCTGATGGAAAGCTAGAGTACAATACAAGATTGGTGGCCACCATCCTCATTGTGAATGCGGACGATAGGGTATGGCGGTCTAGCAAGATGCTTTTTCACACCCGCTTAAACGATCTATAATCTTGAAGGCCGATCAGGCAAACACATGCACTGATAATGTGTTCCAGGTTTTAACTGCTGCCAGTTTAAACAAATAGTTTTAAGATTAGATTTTATTACAGCTGACCCGCAACCTCGTTTGCGTCTTATATTGCCCGTGGCGTGAAATTTTTTCCCCGTTTTTGAAACATTCTTTATTGGTGCTCCGCTCCTATTAGTAGTATCGTGATGGTATATAGCCTATAGCCTTCCTCGATAAATGCACTACCCAACACTGAAATATTTTTTCAAATCGGACCAGCGCTTCCTGAGATTAACGCGTTCAAACAAACTCTTCAGCTTTATTATTAGTAGGTACATATTTTACCACCTCCTTTTTAACTTCTTTTAAAGCACAATATTTGACAGGTAACCCTTCATATAATTTTATGTTGTCTATTATTTCTTTATCAACATAAAACCACCGACTATGAAATGGGTAAATACTACTAAAGCGCGGAATGTTTTTTTATTTTAATACACGCGTAAAACGCACACGGGGTGGTGTAATAGCAGTGTGGATACGTGAGCCTCAATATGGCCGCAATTTAACTTGATTTATGTGTCTGCTCGGTGTTATAACATATGTATAGTTATATTATAGTTGTGGTTATATATGAAGTTGATTGGAAAATTGATCTAGATGCTAGAGATTAGGGATGTTGCGGATGCCAGTTTTTTCACATCCGCGGATGCGGATGCGGATGCGGATTTTTAAAGGCTCACATCCGCGGATGCAGATGCGGATGCGGATGTTTAAAATACTATAAAATACAGTTTATGAATATCGAATTAAAACAATTACTTTATAAAGTAATTGTTAACATTTTATTAGGGAGCGTTCAAGTATTACGTAACGCAACTTTTGAAGATTTTTGAAGCCTCCCTCCCCCCTGTAACGCATCGTAACGTTTTACGAAAGACTTTGCGTTACGTAATACTCGAACGCTCCCTTATATGTTCTATAAACGTTTTTTTATTTTTTAGTTTTTCTTTAGCCGTTTTCCAAATTTCATTGACATTTTTTTGTCACAGTTGCGCTGGCAAGTTAGCATGAGAGCCTTTATAGGCCGAGAACAGCTGATGATACAAATCTCCCTCGTTTGAGGACATTACAGTATGAACACTATGAACTCACTTTAATAACACCAACTGACTACAGCAATTTGATTCTGCATAAACACTAACGAATACTAACAACGAAAACAATAAATAACGTACAATACAATCTAGGGATTCCCCGTGAAATATAAACGAAAAAGTTTGCCAACTTGTGAGAACAAATTACTAATGACGACCAGACTAATACAATCGAGGGATTCCCCGTAAAACGTAAACGAAAAGGGTTGCCAATTTGGGAGTTTTAATTCCCTAATTTTTTATTTAAAAAAAAGAAACAGTGTTACGTATCGTGTTATAAGAAAGATCCCTTCCCGCCCCTGTAACGCATCGTAACGTTTTACGAGAACCCCCCTCCCCCCTAAATTGCGTTACGTAATACTTGAACGCTCCCTTATTGAAAATTAAAATTAACTATAATGCTCTTATTTTTTTAAATTATGTAACAACAAATGTTCTTATTAGTAAATGAAGTTAAAAATAGGAGCATTATACTTAATAAAAAGTAATATGGCCGCCTTTTCTGATTCAAGGCGTTTACGGAGAGGAACATCAATTAAACCAACGCTACTAAACAGTTGTTCACTAGGAATACTGCTGCTTAAAAATCTTCGCGCGGAATCAGTAATTTTCATTATTTTCTTTCGGCATTGGTATTAGGAGAACCAGAAAAAAATATTGTCAGTATTTATTATAATCAAAATGTTTGGTGTTCAATTGGTCATTAACACGTGCGAACGGCACTCGCCATTCGCTGGCCCCGCCCAATTTATTTCTTGTCGCAACTTGTATTACATTCTCATCCGCATGAAGATCCGCATTGATTATTGCGGATGCAGATGCGGATGCAGATGTCCAAATCCATGCGGAAGCTCCGCATTTGCGGATGCGGATGCGAATATTCGCAACATCCCTACTAGAGATCCTCACTGCTAGGCAGCTCAGAGGTTCAGTTCTCAATTAGAGCCAATAAACATGTGATGAGTACGATTGTTTGTTTCGTTTCTTACTATCTATTATCTAAAACTAGCTTTTGTCCGCGTGTTTAGGTTATCGCAGTAAAGATGTAAAATTTCATTGAAATCTGTGAAATATAAGTACTGTCGCCTGCGGTATTCCGGGACCAATACAACCTTCAAGAAAAGAGCGTACTCCTTCTTAAAAAACCGGCAACGCACTTGTAACGCCTCTGGTGTTGCGGGTGTCTGGTGATACGTCTGCTCGATTCCCTATTCCAAAAAGAAGTACCAACACCAATGACTGCACGGTTGGCATAGTGGTTTAAGCGGTCACTACGCCGCTTGCTACTGCGCCAAGTGCCGTGGGTTCAAATCCCACGTGGGACATCACTTTGTGTGATCCACAAAATGTTGCCCTGAGTCTGGGTGTTCTTTGTGTCCGTTACATGTGTGTTTGTAAAGTCCCCTGCGACACAGGATGTATGTTCCTAATGCGGGAGTTGTCTTTTTTAAGAAAAAAAAAACAATTATTTTTTTAAATTATTGTATTTTCAATTAAACGTAATTTTAAATTTACTTATTTAAACGAAAAGAGAAACTACTTATTAAGTAAAACTGATTTAAAAAAACAACCTAAGGTTTTCAAATGATTACCATAAAATATGGGGTCATGAGCTATAAGCTGCTCACAACCATAAATGTCCTTAAAGCCCTACAGGTTAAATGTCAGGATAATGTCGGTGACCGTCTTAAGACAAATTGATGCGTGATAAGAACATAGGTAGCATACAGGGGTGTAATAAAATTAGGAACGTAATTTTTTTTGTTTGTAATAGAGGGCAAACGAGCCCATGTATCGCCTAATGTTAAGCGATTACCGCCGCCCATGGACATTCGCAACACCAGAGGCGTCACAAGTATGTTGCCCGCCTTTGGGGGATGGGGAAAGGGATGGGGTATGAGCCTCCATTATCCCTGCTCACTAAGTGAAACACAGCGCAGGCACTGTTTCACACCGGTTTTCGGTAAGACCAGTCACTCCGGTCGAGCATGCATATGCTGAAGCGTGGTGGAATCACCTCATCCCTGATGCTATGCATTAGAAGAACGTCGAGTAAAAACCTTTTTAAATTTTATTTCGGGTTCCAAATTTTATAAATGACGATCTCCCATAAAACTCTTATGTTATATCTTTTTAGTATAAAATTATGTATTAGTGGGTGCTTACAACATAAAAAGCTTCATAGCCCCAGCGCAGCGGTTTAAATTCGGCGTTGATGAATTATCAAGTAATTTTATAGGTCTAGAGCAGTGTTTCCCAATTAGTGGTACGCGTACCCCCAGGGGTACGTGAAGTTGCATCAAGGGGTACGTGCAGCTATTAGTAAAAACAAGAATAATTTCCAAAATATTATTTTATAACGATCATCATCGTAAGAGCATGGAGCACCGAGCACTATGACCAACCGTGCGCTATCCCGAGCCTTCGTTGACGTTCCGGGATTAATATTATATGTACTGGAGTTACATGATGTTTACCAGGATTGACCTTTAAATTTTGGAGTTTGCAAACGACTAATTTTGATATTGACAATGTTAGTTACGGTTGTCAATTTGGCTTGTCAACACGTTAATAATAAAAAATTGTTTTACTCTGTATGACTTATTACTATTTATTCATTACTTATTAATTTATTAATTCATCATTATTATTGAGATCTGATACAATGCTTTTATTGTCTAACTTGCCAACTGTTTCTGGTGAATTGTATTGTATATCAAAACGTTTAACGAAATGATTAAAAATAATGTTGATGATTTTGTTTCCATGTAAAATATAGGTGATACAAGAATCAAAATTTATAAATTACTGTTCCGTGGGAAACTAATATTCCTAAAGACCATAGAATAAAATTAAATAAATATTACGATCTAACAACTGAACTTAACAAAAATGGCTATGTGGTTAATTTATACGCGGTAGAAGTAGGAGCGAGAGGTATACCAGCTAAATCTCTCTATAACCTTCTGAAAGACCTTGGCCTGTCGAGATCTGCAGTAAGTTCTATTTTAGAACGAGTATCCAAGGCTGCACTAACAGGTTCCTACCAAATTTGGCTAGGTAGGGCGGGAAACTCGAGCAGTGAAGGTGAGCGTTGATGCGCATCTTAAAGGGGGCCTCCTTAAACCTACATCCAGGTCGTAAGTCCTGGGAACTGCTTTGAGTTTCTCCCTCTGCCACACGATGGACCCGGCACCCGCACGGTGAATCCATGGAGTGCTAAGAAGTTTGTCTCAGTTTGTCTCTTGTTTAAAAAAAATGATAACAAAACATTCATATCAAGTGTTTTTTGATGTGTATCTTGATGGTGCACGAAACGTCACGGATAATTAAATGAATAAATAATAAGAATGATCGAGAATGGCTTGAATTTATTGAAGAAAAACTTTCTATTACTATTATTAACTATTTTTTCTTCTATTAATGATGTTTAGTTTGTTTTTCTTATAATTTAAAAAACTTCGAATAATGAATAATAACATATGATTTGTATTGCTTCAGTTTTACACCTGTTCGCGGTCACTATTTTGTAAGCTTTTTAATCAAAAAATAAATAAGCCAACTTATTACATGTACAGTACATAAGTACAAACAAATGCTGACTGACTCTTTGTGGATGCAAAAATTGACTTACTTGTCAGGTATCTTTACAAAATTAAATGAGTTGAATTTGGGACTACAAGGCCGTGATACAGCCATATTCACTATGCAGGAGAAAGATGAGTCTACTATAAAAAAATATCCCTCTGGACATCTTTGATTGACAAGTATAAATATGACCAGTTTCCAAATTTTAAACATTTTTTGAATACAACTTCTTCGACAGTAAATGAAGATTTAAAATCAGACCTAAAATGCCACTTGCAAAATCTGTTGGCGGCTTTACGCAGTTACTTCCCAGAAATATCACCACAATGGAACTGGGTAAACAATCCTTTCGCGAACCATTCCGTCGACCACCTAGCCATCTTTGATCAAGAGGAAATAATAGACATCTCATGCAACAACAGACTAAAAAGTTGTTTTAAAGTTGTTGTTTTAAGTAATCACTGGGTGACTTTTGGCCTAATTCGTAAGATATTTATCATATTTTTCAAATTAGCCCAAAATATCATATATCAGCAATAAAATATTTACTGCCATTTTGCACGACCTACCTTTGTGAAAGCAGATTTTCGGCCATGACGAACTTAAAAACTAAACATCGTCACACACTTCAACTTGAAGAAGATTTAAGACTGAAGCTAACTGAAGGACAACCAGATTTTCAAGAGCTGTGCAAAGAAAAACGTGCACATTTGTCACATTAGCGTCTTTGCCGATACATTATATTATTCTGATTTGAAAATCAGTGAACTATTGCACTGTAATAAGTTACAAACATACACACACACTCACAAACTTTCGCATTTATAATATTAGTGTGATTGCTACATTAAGGGGTACGCAGGTTTGAGGTCTTTTTTGAAGTGGTACGTGGCAAAAACTAATTGGGAACCACTGGTCTAGAGAAAATAGTGACTGCAGTTTATTGATAACCTTACCTACGTGTATATGGAATAAGCTATTCGGGTTTTAATACCTATATTTTGTACACGAGCCAATTAAAATTTACCAGAAGTACTTAACGTGCAAATGCACGTAATTTTTCTTAACATTTAATGTGTTTATATCTTTACTTTATTTTAAACGAACGCAGTATGTTGAAATGATTACGTGTCAATCCTAGTGACCTTTTACGGGATTATAATGCACATTTAAAATTGGTGGCTAAGTAAGAAATCGTTCCTTTTAAATTTTAGTTTCCAAAAAAGGTTATGTAAAATGCAATTTTTAATAAAATGCTAATCCCTATTTAAGTACTCAAACTTTAACTAATTCAATGTAATTTACCTGTTAGAAATAAGTATACCAAATTAAAGCATCCGCCCCTTTCAATACAAGAGCTACGAAAAAGAAAATATTATTTTGTTCCACTTGAATTCCTTCACAATACATTATATTTCTAACTAAATTCGTTTATTGAACAATGAAATTACTTCTTTCCATTTGCCATAAAATTCCTATAAAAATAAAGAGACTTCCTCTCAAAGAACGTTCTTGTATTTTTTATTACTCTCAAAAATAATTTAATTACTGTACGGGAAGGAGAGCAATAAAAAGTGTAAACACAGATGTAAAGTATCAAGATCGCGTGACGTCATTTTATTTCTTTGACGTAACTTGTTTGGGAAATATGATGACTTTATTTATTGAATTGGATTTGTAACTCTAATTCTATAGAGATAAGATTTACTTTTACACGTCAGGATACGACTAGAGACAGTCGGACAGTAGTATGTATAATTTACGAGCTGAGACATTTTTGAATTATTATAGGTTTTATATTAACAATGCGTTTTGTTTTATCGTTTTATTAAGACGACTTAAGTGGTTTGACGGCAGAACTATTCGTTTGTAGAGAGGCTTCTTCTATTAACTGACTCTTTTTTAAAGAAATATTTCGAACATCTACACGATCCACACTATTGCGAACCATTGAGATGCTGCTGCATCATAGGGCCAGGATAGGATCCACTCTCGCATTCGCCAATGAAACATGACAACACGAATTCTGTCATTTTAGGCAGGTCTTTCGTCGAGCCTCGTCGAGTAGTACTGACCCGGTCTACCGGGGCGATACCTTTCACCCAGTACATAATGTTAAAATTGCCAAATTTGCATCCCTTCGTGGTATTTATATGAGTTAATTTAACGGAGTATTGATTTCTTCTGGTCTAATTTTACTCCAAAACCATATCATCAACCAGAACGTGCCAATAAAAGTGACAAACATTCTCCAGAACAACCAACCACCAGATTATGAAACGAAGTTAACAGTACGAATCAAAACTTTTCTAACCCGACCTCGGCACGGGTAAATATGACTTGTGTCAACATCCGGCCCAGCTGATTGATTACAACTGGTCCCGTAATTAAGGTCGTCTGTTTGCCGAACGGACGAACGGACAGAAATTGGACCGTCCGGAGCTACAGTTGATGTACATAAATGTGAATTTATTGCTACGGTTGGTAATGAAATGCGCGGTTCTATTTTCAGAATCTTGTAATCCCCGTTTTTACTTGTCAGTTTATGACGTTTGTTAGTATTATTTTGATCTGTCAAGGGTACAATGAGAGGCTTAATACTATGTTTATTAAGTACAGTTTTACTACCGGGATTTACGGTGACTCTTAGTGTAATAGAACTGCGTTGGCTTTCTTACTTACACCAAGATTACTTCTTTGAGTACTGTTGTGTGCGGGTCCCATAAATTCTGCACAATCTTTTTAGATTAGGATTCTTCTAGACAAATGGACTGCCAATAAAATAACACTTTTAAAAATTGGGTGTTTTTTACCCGAAGGTGCCGCTACTAAGCTACATACGTTTGTGAGTATTGCACATCCCTGGTTTTCCAATTAACAGTGAAAAGACTACGTAAGCCACAGGCGGCATATTATAATAGTAGTTTAAGTCCAGAACGAGGTGCTAAAACCACAATATAACTCTTTGTTCTCTATAATAGAATTTTACAAAGGCGTTCTACAACTGCAGTTATTAATTTCTTTTGTGCGCCGAGAAAATTAGGTTGGTTGTACGATCTGCTGTTGAATTATATGTTACCGCTTATTGGATCATTTTGCCTTTTGAATTTCACGTTGAAATATTATTTTAGAACTTGGAAAATGCACCTTCTATAAAATTTCATTTTTAAATCTTTTTATAAAATTGAATTCCAATTGAGTTATTCGTTCTACTGGCTAGTTCTTAAATGCCGAGAAGTGACAATTGCGTTGTTATCAAAATCTGTTTCAAAATATTTATTTTAAACTAGCTGCACCCCGCTTTTATTGCTTTTGAATCGGATATTGTTCACTATTTCAATTTGTTAATGTTCTACTTTTTCTGAAATAAATATTAATAATAATATAGTTTATTTCTTGCCATAATATAGTAGGTATGCATTGCATTAAAACTTATAGATTCATTTAAATCTTTTATAATATTGTAGAAGACTGGTGCCTAAGCTAAGATCGAGGCTTGTGTTTCAGGACACCAGACCCTAATTTACTAAATTTATCTTATAATATCTGCTATCTGCCAGTTAAAATCCCGTCAAACCGGTCTAGCTGTACCAGAGATTAGCCGGAACAAACAAATAGACAGACAAAACTTAAATATATATTTTTATGTATGTATCGTGTAAATTTACATTAAGTAGAACGCTGTTAATTTAAAATTACAAACAGACAACATATATGATTTACGGTTACAGCTCTGCCTAACTACTTACGAATACACTTTCGTGAGTAGGTCTGCTGCTAGACCTAGGCCACTCCTTATCAAGGACGTTTTGGCCTACTATAATACTCTGGACAAACGGATTTTAATTATATTTAATTTCGTACATTGATGATGTTCCCCTAGCCGATTACGGCCACGGTGGCCAGTTTCAACCGAGACCAGCCAACTACGTAGGAGATATTATAGTGCGCAAATGTGTGCGCAAACACAGGTGCATTCTCTATTCTCTCTCTCTCTCATATCCGATGGGACGGTTAACCGACACGACCGGGGAGAGATCAGGCGCAGGACCGACAGCTTTACGTGCTCTCCGAAGCACGCCGCTTCAGACCCCAACCTCCAAACTCCGAGCTGATATTAAGTATTTCTATAATCAGAAAAACTCAATAACACTTTTGGCCCGCCCCGGTTTCGAACCTGAGACTTCTTGATTGGCAGTTTCGTACATTACTCACATACTGATTAAGTACGATGTATGTTCAGCCTATTACGCTACAGCACTTTGTTATAAAATTAAGTTAATGAACGTACGGAAAGGGTAAGATTGATTCATGTCAAGAGAATTCATGATAACATGATGTCGCAGAACTCGCTAATGACACGAGCACAGCCAACTCACAACTCCATCTAATTGCAATCGTTTTAACCTTTGCGTTAATTATTTTTGCGAAGGTCGTGAATACTGTGACATACGAGAAATAAGGCCGTTTTAATTTGTGAATGTGAAATAACGTTTTAATGCTGATATTGTTCGTATTATTTAATTATGATCTGTATAAAGGCAATTCATACTTGTAGATGTTTTTTGGCAGTCTTGGTACAATTTTTGATCAATAATGGAGGGAGAAAGGAATAGAACTGATGTTCCTGACAAGTAATACTTTGCCATTGACAAGACAATCGTTATTGGGAAGTCAGTATCCTCAAACATACTGACAACTCGTTAAACTTCCAAATTCACTTCTTTTGCTTTTAAGGAAATCCCCACGTATGCCACCGATTGCTGGCAATGTCGTACTCGAACCGACTAAAATCGAAGTCGAAAAGCAGGTGCAACCTCGAATGGAAATCCCTGGAACCCCGACTTACGATGGGCCACCTAAGCAGGTGAAACTAAAAGGCGACCCAAAAAATATGGGAAATAAAGGCCTTGGTAATAATAAAGACTAAACGAGTATATACAATGTTCCTGACATGGCCCTTTACAATTCTCCTTTAAATCAGGTGATAAGCGAGGAGGATTATTGAAAATATGCAAATGAATAGCCTAATACCAGGTTTCCCTGAGGCCTTGAACCGGCCCATATCAAAACATGGTTCTCACGCGTACAATTGTAATAAGAACATGACATTTATAATTTTTTTTTTTTTAATATCCGAGGCGTGTAATCATAATAAAGAAACAATCTAACTCGGGTCTATTTTATCTCCGCTTTTAAACCAGTATTTTTAAACATAACATGTCTGCGAAGGCCGAATAGGCACATCATTTATATCACAAAAATATACAGACACATTACAAGTTACGTCTAAGTGTTTTTATTAATATGAAATACAATGAATACTTTATTCCACCTCAGCTGTCTTCCGTGTCTATGGCCCATACTTCATATGATACTAGCTGAACCCCGCGGTGCTACCCGCGGTACGATGATAACTGCGGGCAACGCCGCGAGGCGAAGCTATATCTTTATAAATAGTAGCCTATGTGTTATTCTGATGTATAACTATATTGTGGTAAAGTTTCATTCAAATCCATTCAGTAGTTTTTACGTGAAAGAGTAACAAACATCCATACTTACAAACTTTCGCCTTTATAATAGTAGTAGGATTGACATAACTCGTGTACTTTTTTAACATATTCTTTGACTGGCTCGGTGGCGTAGTGGTAGCGTATGCGACTGCTAAGCTTGAGTTCTCGGGTTCGATCCCCGGGTCGGACCAAATGTTTATATGATGTGCAAATATTTGTTTCGGAGTTTGGGTGTAGGTATTCTATGTATAATATGTATGTGTTTACAAAAAAAAGTATATAAGTATTTATATCAGTTGTCTAGTACCCATAACACAAGCTCGGCTTAGCTTGGGACTAGATGGCGTTGTGTGTAAGATGTCAAAAATATTTATTTATTTATTCGTGACAGTAATCATAATTAGCATTACAGCCAAAAGACTTCCACTGGTGGACACAGGCCTCCACCAAAGTTCTCCCTAAGTGCCGGTCTTGTACTTGCGCATGCAACCAATTCCCACAACCTTCACTAGGTCGTTGTGCCACCTTGTGGGGACACATAAATGTATATTGTATGTACTTTTGTATCTTCTGTTTAATTCATATTGATAGTCACATTTACAATTCTAAGTAACAATTATAACTCCATCTGGAACAAAATATGAATTTATCCATCATTAATAAAGTACACCACGCAACCTCGCAACTAGGTCTAGGATACCTAGTAATATCTAGCATATCGGGTTCCGCACACAATTTCATGACCTTGAGCGTTTTAGGCTAGCTTAGTAACAAATATATATAAATAATAATATAATAATAATAAATAATAAATATTTTGGACAATTTAACACACAACGCCATCTAGTCCCAAAGCTAAGCAGACCTTGTGTTATGGGTACTAGACAACTGATATAAATACATATATACTTTTTTTTTTTTTGTAAATACATACATATTATACATAGAAAACACCCAAACTTCGAAACAAATATTTGCAGATCATACAAACATTTGGACCGACCCGGGAATCGAACCCGAGACCTCAAGCACAGCAGTCGCTTACGTTACCACTCGCGCCACCGAGGCTGTATAATTTAGCATATAATTTAAAAAATATTGCTTTTTCACTCTGTTCATCTTAAACTGACGTAAGTGAACAAAATTACAAACTTGATTTAACTACTAGCTGAACTCCGCGGTGCTACCCGCGGTACAACGATAACCGCGGGCAACGCCGTGAGGCGAAACTAGTTTTTATATAAATTGTAGCCTATGTGTTATTCTGATGTATAAGCTATATTATTGTAAAATTTCATCAAAATCCATTCAGTAGTTATTGCGTGAAAGAGCAACAAACATATTTACAAACTTTCGCGTTTATAATATTAGTACGATTTTGTTACTGTCAGAATATTGTTACCTCTCCTTGTAATATTCTCGTACAGTCACTCATAAATTCTGCAGGTGTTTCACCGCTCTATACGATTATATTCATCTAATCAAACACATATAGCTTACGTTAGGTTATGTATTTAAGTAAGCCGATTATGGTGACGCCATGTGTGTTAAGTTAACGAAATTCTTGTGGTGGTGCTACAGCCTATATTCAGTTTAGATTTATCTTGCTTTCAATATGTATTTATTAAAACTATGCTGCTCATAATTTGTTGATGGTTATTTTTAGAAGCCACTTAAAATTAACTGCTTCTAAAAACTGTATTATGTAGCACTTTCAATGCTGTCTGAAAATATTGAATTGCATGAATAGGTATATATAACTACCGAGTTCTAGAAAAAAATGTACTAAAAATATCTAAACTTTTTTTTTTCACGCTTGTAATTCTTTTCGCACCACACCCTTCGTTCGTGGGGGAGATAAAGGGCGTGTGTGGGGTAACCGGAGGACCGGTCTACCCACTAAACCCCGCGACGGCCTACCTCGGCAGTCAGGAGGTGCTTCAGGAACGCATCGGCTGCTTCTGGAGTCACCTCTGCCGTACCTCACGACTGAGGTACATCCCGGGGTAACCAGAGTTACCCCGCCAAACACCTTTCTATACAGTATGAAGCACAATACCGACCCGCCTTAGACGACACCCCCTCGGCCGCACCGGGGTGTCACCTGTCTCGGTTCGTTTGTAGCCATACCTCACCTAGACATCTACCCGCCACAGCGACCCTTGGGCGACGATTGGGGAGCTAGCGGCCTCTACCACGTCCCCTTTATCGCCTCCTTCGAGCCAGATCGGCCAAGTATATCTAAACCTAGCAAAGCAAATATATACATAAATAAGTAAATAAATGTATATAAATAAAATCATAAATAAATGACACGAAATTAGAAATCCGAAATATTATATTGATTATTAAAAAAACTTATTATATTTAACTTCGGACACCTAACGCACAATACCATCTAGGCCCATGCTAAGCAGAGCTTGTGTTATGGGTAATAGACGACTGATGTAAATACATAATTACTTTTTTTGTAAATATACATACTATACATAGTAAACACCCAAACTCCGAAACAAATATGTGCAGATCATACAAACATTTGGGCCGACATGGGAATCGAATCCGAGGTATCAAGCACAGCAGTCGTCTACGCTACCACTATGCCACCGAGGCAGTCAAGGCATTATCGTAAGAGTCACCTTGCAATTAAAAAAACATCAATACTGAGCTATCTAATTTAGAGCTACGTCCATACAGATGGACAAAGTATTTTATTTGAATACTAGAAGTCATGATTATTTGGCTTTTGTTTCCGTCAATCTGTTCTTAGAGTTTCTACACGTGTAAAAAAGAACAGGTAGAATTATTCATAATTAATCTCTCATTAAACATTAATTATTCCTGACCCAATTTGTCTTAAGCACTTACACACACAATAAAGATTTTGAATGTTTATTTTATATTAGAACGGTTGAAATGTTCAGAAATGTTAAACCCTTTGTTCTCTCGCTAACGACAAAGGATTTGTATGTTTTTAGTAAAAATTAGGTCAGACTGTCAAGGATTTGTGTTTGCTTGACAGAATATTAATCATTGTTGACTGAATTTTGGATCTAGTGGCTAGAGATCCTCACTGCTGTAATCGGTAATTATTGTAATCGTTTTTTTTATTATTGAATATCGAGCAAACGAGCATACGTATCACCTGATTGTAAGCGATTACCGCCGCCCATGGACACTAGCAACACCAGAGGCGTCACAAGTGCGTTGCCGACCTTTGGGGAATGGGAAAGGGAATGGGGTAGAAGTTGGGGTATGGGCCAAAGGTATTCTCACTTACTCGGTGAAACACAGCGCAAGCGCTATTTCACACCGGTTTTCTGTGAGGCCGTGGTATCACTCCGGTCGAGCCGGCCTATTCATGCTGAAGCGTGGCTCTTCTACGTTTCATTTTAGACTATAGAAAAAGAGGAGGTAGAGGAGAATAACATATATAAAGAAAAGACAAATCATGCGGTAACACGAGACCAAGTTCGCAACATGTCATATTTGTATAACTTTACATATGTATTAGAAAACATAAATCAGACAACCATCTATAAAATTGTATGCACGAAGTACTAACATAAATAGACAGACAAAACACAAGAACATCCATCGTAACAACTATCAAAGCGAACTCCAAACAAACAAAAAGTGTCCCTGAGGGTTGCATGAATGCGTCATTTTTCACAGCGCAACCTAAATATGTTCCCCATGCTACGGGAGCTTTTAATGTTTGTAAGAACAATAAAAGTGCCATAAAATGTAGATCAATATGGTGCTAACTCGAACTAAGCAGCGTAGTCGGACTTATAGATATATTAGTTCAGGAATCAAGGCGATTAATACCTTTGAATTAGTTGTCAAAGTCTCAATGATCGCGTTAATTCTGAAACTATTCAGTAATTTTGTATAAGGGTCAGGTATTAGACTTGAGTTGAAGTGTATGATGCAAGTGGTTACCAATACATTATTTGTATTTGTTCATAAAATAATTGCTTTTTTTATTCTTTTCAGGTAATTATTGCAGTTTTTTCTTGTTTACCATCTTTACGAAGGCAAATCTGTAAGTAAATTCAATTTAAAAACATTATAAATACAATTTTCTGATAACACACAAACACATAAATAATAAATAAATATTTCGGATATCTAACGCACAACGCCATCTAGTCCCAAGTTAAGCAGAGCTTGTGTTATGAGTACCAGACAACTGATATAAATACATACATATTATACATAGAAAAGAACCAAACTCCGAGGCCTCATGGATAGCAGTCGCGTACGCTACCTTCTCCTCTTTCCTCCTTAACCCTTCACTACACGAACATGAATAAATAAATAATTTACTAATACAATACCAAAGTATCAACTTAAGCCGAACGGTTTTTGGCAATGGCCTGACAACAACTGTTTTGTAAACCAAGAAAAATAAAAAGAATTTCTACTAACAATATTATCTATACTAATATTATAAAGAAGTAAAGTTTGTGTGTTTGTTAAATTGTAGGGGGTAATCTCGGGATCTACTAAACCGATTTTAAAAATTCTTTCAGCGTTGGATAGTCCATTTATCGAGGAAGGCTATAGGCTATATATCATCACGGTAATACTAATAGGAGCGGAGCACCAATGAAGAATGTTTCAAAAACGGGGAAAATTTTCACGCTACGGGCAATTGAAGACGCAAACGAGGTTGCGTGGGTCAGCTAGTTATTTATAAGTTTATAATAATAACATACATATACCTCAACATTATGTACTAAGTGGACACTGTTAAAGAGAAACCTTTCTTGTCTAGATTGACGTACAAGATAGGCTTTAAAATAACGTGATTTGCTTCGATATCAGTCACAGGGCGCTAAAGAAAGATCGTGTTTCTAAACTCTCAAAACACTCAATTGAAAGGTTAAACAAGCCGTGTACCACCAAATCTATCCAGGCTGACGCTTTCAATATAATATATGTACTGTCTAATAATACAGAGTGTTATTCATCCCATTGGTGTTATGAGGGCAAATGATGCAGGACGACTGCAGAGATAAGGAAAACCAACCCTAATAAACTAGTCTAGTCAGAGTGGTAGTAGTCAAATACATATATGTCCATCTTTAGTCATCTGAATGTCCAGCATTGAACTAGTAGTAGAGGTTAGTTATAAGAATAACGTTACTTGTTAAACTTAATTCTCTACCAGTCTGCCGCCAGCAAGGATACTTTCAACGCCAGACTAACTTTCTAATAACTTTATAACTCCGTTAAGTAGCTCATTGCATGCGACTAATCACAATCACGAAGCCGTATCAATAAAATTATATATATACGCTACTAAATGCGCTCTAATCGCAATTAAAACCGCCGGTTAAATTCGACCGCACACTCACTAACGGTTATATGTCGTGACAATAGCTTTGTAAACGTAAACCCATTTTATTATTACTCGAGAGTGTATAGTGATAACATACCATCACACCGGTAGATGGTAAATGAAATATGTCCAAAAGCAACCTCTCCAGACCTAACAGATGGACAGGTGTGTTATAATTACCCAGACGTACTGAAGACTGGAAAACCAGTGACAGAAAGACAAACATTATTGTTTTGCGTAAAGTATATTCTTCTCATGCTCTACACCTTGAAAGTAATGGGTAGGGTCTGGTAGATGCTTATTTTACAGAAAATTGGATTTTAGAAGCAAAAACGTAATGGTAAAATGGCTTACACTATTTTTGACAAGTGTTTTAAATCTTAAGAATTGATTGTAAATAAATACCTTGTTCTAAGAAAATAATTTAAGAGATTATGAGAATTTTTCTGTATACTTTTTTTTAAACAAGCCTGTCAAAATGACTCTGCTCTACCTGATTGAAAGCATGTAGCTAACAGTGCAACAATGCAGCATGGTTTTCTCAGAAATCTTTCGTATTTTCACAAGTTGGTAAATAATTATACATCAACAACTGATAACTGTTTAATTTTACCTTTACACAAAATGAACAAATCAGTTACTCATTTCTAACTTTGTTCTCTAACCGCGATCTCTGAACACATGACTGCCCACTTTCTCTTGGATAACTATCTGTAGCTGAAAACTGCATTCAAATCCATTTTTTTTTATGGAATAGGTGACAAACGAGCAGACGTATCACCTGATAGTAAACGATTACCGCCGCCCATGGACACCCGCTGCACCAGAGGCGTCACAAATGCGTTTCCGGCCTTAGGAGGAATGGGAAGAGGGATGGGGGAAGTGTTGGGGTGTGGGCCTCCGGTATCCTCACTGTGGTATCACTCCGGTCGAGCCGGCCCATGCATGCCGAAGCGTGGCTCTCCCACGGTGAGTGTGATCCATTGAGTTGTTTAAAAGATCTCGACTTCATTTTATACAATGTAACGTAGCATCTCGTTTGTGACAAAACTAAAATGTAGGTAATACAAAATAAAAACGCTTGTTCAAAGTTATTTCTTTTGTATCCTAGCGATCTGTCACAGAATACAAGCTACGAGTATTTTATAACGACTGTCAACTGTCGTCGAATATCTAGAGTTAAGAATAACATAATCTTGTTTGCCGTGAAACGTCGATGATATTCTCATGGATTATTAACTCAGTTTACAACCGTTTCCTTACTGTCTCCGGGAATACGCGCAAATATATCGGTTATGACAGGAATGTTCATCTTCAATAAAGTACAGTCAGCATGTAATAATGAAACATTATTTCTTTGTATAATCTAGTTTTTTTTAAAGATAGCTCTCGCACTAGGAATATTCTCAAAATAAAAATTTTTGGATAACTAAGTGTTGTCCTATGGGTGGGTTCAAACCACACGGTTTGAACCCACAAATCTTAGCGCAGAAGGAAACGGCGAGGTGTCAGCCAACCACCACGCCATCCTTGCAGACATGTATGTTTTTACAAGTCAAAAATAGCATAAAGATACGAGGGTATGCGTCAATCTAGCGTTTATAGTAGAGCCCTGCTTAGTTTAAAACTAAATGGTAGTTTGAAATTATAAATGAACATTTGTTTTAGACCTTTGGTAATAAGAGCAAAACTTACTTTTGTCTACTGAAATGTATTTGAGACGAAGAATAAAGCTCGAACCTAGACGAAGTGATTTATTTTTTAGTTTTATTTTCCGCTCGTTCGTTTCACTGCGAAAATATCTGCAAATAGTCATAGCATGACGTTTTGCTCCCTATAGTATATCTTAATAAATATTTTTAGAAGCAAAAAACTTACTGATATTTCCATAAATTATAGCTTTTAAACAAACAAATAAAAACGTCACAGCTTTGACATACATTTTCAATTTTATATTCTACGCCGTCATACAGTCTGTTGCCAAAAGACCCCACTACATGAAATACTCAAAGCAGCATTTTGCAGCGTGGCTCTCTATAATTTTATTGGTGACTACTTACACTTATTTGTGCGCCAGAATATCCGTAGCAGTTCGAATATTATTACCATGCTTCATTTCGTATTTATGAAATGTATATAGCACTGCATCAAAATGCATCCATAATATTTCATGTTGTTCTGTAAAACGAAACGTGATCTAATTACTGCTTACCCTTTTTAAAAAAATATTTTATGAATGCAAGCACTCAGATGACTGTCTCACAGCACCCTCGATACACGAAGAATCGCAGACGCTAACAAGTATTTCAGAAGCATTCGTGGAAACTATTACTACCCCTTTAATCTGGTCTGTAATAATAATAATACACTTTATTGTACACCAAATTAATAATAAAGGTAACACATAACTAGGAGATACAATTGGCGGCCTTATCGCCCAAAGACAATCTCTTCCAGGCAACCATGAGATGGAAAGAAAGACGTGGAAATTATAGGGTAGTCCTGGTCTATATGGTGATAATATTAAATATTACATAGTGTCAATAGACATCCCGTGGGGGTCGTACGAGCCGACTAAGGGTGCAAACTGTGCAGGACATCATCTCAGCCAAGAGGAAGAAAAATTGAAATAAAATCTGTACCAATTGGCCTAACCAGCGTTTGTATGGTAGGCTAAAACCTTATTTCTGAAGAGAGACTAATGTCCAGCTGTGGACTATTGATGTTTGTTAATGAATCACACAAAGTAAACTATAGTTCAAGAAGGTCTCAACATAGATATTTGAAAGTTAATGTTCTTAGGTTTTCCTCAATTTCGTATTGAAACAATTTCCTGGCATTGAATCATATTTCAACATAAAGTTTCTCCTAGTCATGTATGTTTAACTGGACATTTAAATTCAGAAACTATAAATTTTCCACTCGATATTTTATTGAATTGTGTATAAAACTGAATCTTGGAAAGGCCATAACTTATCATCTTATAAGTTGTAACAGAATAAATGATGTTGACTGACTTGCTATTTAATATTAGGTAGAGCGAAATTTGATCCTCAAAGGAATGTCTTTCTAATGAAGACAAGTAAATAGATTATATAACATAGAAATATTATTCGTTAATGAAGTGAAATATTAATTTAATTTGCTTGAAGTTTACCAGTAATTTTTATAAGACGAGCAATGTATTTGTATCTTCGTATAAAGAGAGTAACCCGTGGGTGTCCATGGGCGGCGATTATCGCTTACGTCTGCTTGTTTCCTACCGATTTAATACAGCCTCACAAAAAAACCACTTCTCCCTTCCTAACACTTAAACCCTCTGATTTGAGTGCCCAAGAGTTAGGAAGGTTGGCTGGCGCATTTTGAATTTTCAGGGCAATATGATCGACAGTCACATTAAATTAAAATTTGATTTCTTCCTGCCAGTGCCGAGTGGTCAAAACCTGGAACTCACTTCTAGCACTTGTGGTTCCCTCCCACTATGATACCGGATCCTTTAACCGGGGCGTACAAAAGTATACCACTGGTGACCCACACAGCTATAGTCTGGGTCACCATGCTACATTGTCCACATTCAAATTGAGGATGGTGACCCACCACTCTTGGCTTCTGCTCATGCTTTCCATCCGTAAAGGAACTGCTGAATTTAAAAGTTGAATATGTTGTCCTTACATTTGAGGGTTTTATTTGTATTTTTACAAGCTTTTATTTAGTTTCACCTGTCCCGATGTTTGTCAGTAATAAATATCTTGCAAGTTAAATTTGATCCACTTCCCGATTTCCGATTGAGTTGAAATTTTAAATATACCTTTCAGTCTGATGACAATGCATAAATATAATCGGTATTTTTATTAATCCAAAATGGCCGTACATAAATATGAACAACCATATGGACGTCAAATAAAAAGGCTTAAAGTTAATTTTTCTTATTCACAAGGAATAAAAGCTTGTTTTAAAAAAACTTTGTAAATTAATCACTTGTTTACTTCTGTGTATACAAATATTGTTCTGTATTTCTATCACACTTATCAGTATGTGCACACCTCTTGTTTATCTTTAATAACCTCTCGGCCCTCCCAAGGTTTGCTGGCAAAGGAGTCGAGTATGGATCAAGCTCGCCTGTGTACACATACCGTTTTCGTTACTTGTTATATGTGAGTGTTTGTGTACAATAAAGAATGGGTAAATAATAAAAATACAAACCTGGGGAGGTCATGGTTATTTGCGAGTCTTCACCGTATCTCCCGGTTTATAAAACTGTGTGTTAAAACTTATTTTTCATATGAACTTAATTTACTTCTAATGAGATAAAAAGCGGAAGCCTTTTTGATATTTTTGTGTTTTTCAACAGTTTTTTTGGATCTTAATTTATTTAGAAGCTTATTCTACGATACTAACTACTATATTGTTAATGGAAACAGATGAGGTCGTTTCTTTACAAATACCTCAAATAGGTCTTACGTCGCATTTGAATTAGGATAGTAATAAAAAGTCCAACATCGAGAAGAGAAATTCCGAAAAATGACATTTATCTTTTGCCATACAAATCACAAAGTAAATGATCATTAAATTGAAATAATCTTATATGTGAACTGTATTAATTTGTGTACGATAAAATTTATACTAATCTTAAACGCGTGACGTCAATCAAAACAAAAGAAAGGCGGCTTAGGATCATATTATTATGTGGTAAGCCTTCAAGACTGTTAGGCTGTATGAATATTCATCTAAGCCTGCCGACAGTGACTTGAAAGTCTAACAAATCTCATAAAATTAAATATAAATAAACATATCATATAAACAAAAATGTCTAGAATTTTCTGTAATACAAACTATACGTGTAAATTCAGACTTGTTAAACAAAGTTGTCAGAAAAGGCGAAATAATTATTACACCAAAAATGTTTTCTATAAGCACTTACAGTTTCTGTATTCAATAGAGAGTTTCAAGAGAGGCTGACTGGGCAGTTATACTCTGTTTTATGAAAAGATCTTCAACGTTATTGAATATAAAGCAAATAATTCACAGCTATAAGCTCTAATGGATTTTGGCAGACATTCAAATCGAATTCAATAATATTGTTAATGTATGTATCTGTATTATAAAATAAGGACATGTAAGGATTTCATAAAATTGCCAATAGGAAAGTTAGTATCTTTAATCTGCCGACGTCCGAACCAGGCCGCTTTGGACCAGTTCCAAGTACTCAAACCAGGATTAAAAAGAACTCTAAGTCTAATTAGTATTGAAGTAGTATTTATTCAGCTGCTAACTCAAATGGTTGTATAACGGTTTTGCGATTGCGATTATCATCGGTTATCAAATTTTCCTCCAAAATTGAGGTTTTAGAGGAAGAGCAATAAAATTTATTATCTTCAAATTTGTATGTTCGTGAAAGGATCATGAATGGTAGAGTGGTGACCTGACTAAGGTGGTATGGTAGGCGAAAACCTTCGGTCTAAGGAGAGGCTTATGTCCAGTAGTGGACTGTTAAATGCTATTGATACTACATGTAGCCATCAATCGCAATAAGTGTTATTCCATGTAGAATTTGAATGACTTTGATAATACATACATGTGTCGCTACACATATATATATATATATATAAAACATCTAAACTCCGAAACCACTACCTGCAGATCATACAAACATTTAATCCAACGCAGGTATCGAAAGCGAGACCTCAAGCACAGCAGATATATACATTACCACAGGAGCACAGATGCAGGCATCACACAATTATGTGTATTGATCTGCCGAATCCCGGAAACTTACGAACAATTGATTACTGGCTAGGATCACTAAGCAAGAGGTCATCTATATAGCATTATAATAAAATTCACCAAACATAAAAATACAAATCGCACATTATATAGTCCATTCGTTTAGATAGTGTCGGTGCACCCGCACGAAAATGTTTTTTTTTGTGAAATCTGTATATATTAATTCACATATCATGCTTGCTTGTAGGGGCTTTTGATTTTGTACAGCGGCGCGGTCAAGGTGACCGTTATTTAGTGAATGGACCATATACAGATCTTATATTTTATAAACAAACTGTCATTGAATAAGAAACGCTTCGCTCCCGTTGTGCGCCTCAGCCGGTACGTTATTCTGTTTCGCCGGAGGGATCACCAAATCCCCGAGGATTCAGCACATCACATTTACATATTAGCACCTCGGATACGGAGAGATAAGTCGGGAGATTTGTGAAGGTGACGAGATTATACGGGGATGCGTATTGCTTGCGAATTTTACAAATGGGTGTTGCTTATCTTGTACTTTGATATTTATATTACTAACTTTTTTGTGTGGTGTCGTTTTTGTTGTTTCGTTTTATTGACCTTAATAGTTTTTATATGAGCACACCCAGACACAGAATATAGGATCGTACTCACGACCTCAGACGTAGCAGTCAGGATATAACTAACTATTGGACAAGCTGGTAGTACTTATATATTATAAAGAATTTTTATTTTACTAGCTGTGCTGTTACAAGTTATTCTTAATTTTTCACTGTTACAAAAACAAAATCAGCTAAATCGGCCCAGGTGTTTTTGAACTTTTAGCGAGACAAATGAGCAACATTTGGTTTTTATATATAAGATTAGTTTCTACAAGTGACACCGCCCGCGTTTTTGTTACTCGTTCATAATATATTGGTGATTTTTATAATATTAGTTAGAATTAAGAAAAAAATTATTCTGTTGTTAACTTCACTACACTAAAATTCACTTTGTGTGTCACTAAACAAATTGGTTATATATACACTTTATTAATGTAATAAAAAATTGACTGTAAACGTATAACAACGTTTACAGTCAATTTTTTGATATCTCAAATCTTAGCGTTCACTTTGTTTAATTCAGTACCTTTAATAATCCAACAACAAATTTTAGTGAATTTGACTTTAGTGATGTCAACAGCAGAATTAGCACCACCATCAATCTTCTAATTCGGATTATATTCAATACCTTTAAAAACACGAGAGAGTTAAGAAGCATAAAAAAGGCATGAAAAAGAATTCCCAACGGCACTGCGTCCCTACGAATGATAATGTACAAGTTCAAAGGAATTTCAATAATATATCTGACAAAAATGCCTGAAGGAATATAGCCTCTCCAGGGTTGTGGAGTACGTGAAACTCGTGCCGGAAGATGGCACGATTCTTGCCTCAACTCGATGAATTGATATTCAATTCAACCTATTCGAACTATTGAATCTTATCTAGTTATACATGAGTTTATTATTTGTTAATCTGAGTAACAAAGTAGACGTTTGGATTTATTCTTTTCAGTAGGATGGATCTCCTAGATGAAATAATTCAATGTAAGCGGTGGCCTATATTTATCTTGGAATTGATTTCTCAGGCGAACAAAGCGAAACTTTTATTGATATTTCTATGTGTATTGATTGCATTCAACAATGAAGCATACAACTGGAGTCTGCTTATTATTATGCGGTACCCGATTAAAGCTGTATTAATGCTCGGAGCTGTGTCCAGCATAATCAGTTCGAATTATCCATATTAATGTGATTAATTCGAAAGTAATGAATCAAAAAGGAAAGAAATGGAAGGATGGGATGGGAGGAAGGACATATGCTACTCTTCATCGTGATAACTGACATACACGCGGCAGAGCTGCGGACAAAAGCTAGTATATATATATCGGTGGAGTATTAATAAAAACATGTTGAAGGCGGTTTGTTTCTCAAGTATCATGTCGAGTGGCCTTTGAAAAGGGGTCCTTTTCGAGCCTAAAACTAGTCAAATATCCTAAGAAGACTTTAAGTATAATTTGAGTTGAAATTTTTTGCCCGACTTCAGAAAAACCGACTAGAAAAGTTTCTTCAACATTTATTACCTTATAGAAAGTACAATTGAAGTTGCTTTTTAATATCAGATACTTTTGTTATAATGTACAAAAGCATTAGTAACTATGAGATGCTTCAAGCTGTTAAAGATGAAGTCTGTCTGTCTGTTACGCGCGGTTAAACCGCTGCCCCGCTTCCAGTGAAATTTATCTTTAATACTGTTATGTTTGAGGACTGACAGAGACTATTCTTTTCTGTTCTAATTAATCAATATGTACCAAATAAAAAAAACTTCTGGACGCAAACATCAATTATAATTTTATTCTGTAGAAGGATGAATTCACAAATTTGAAAAAGAACCGCTTTGAGGATATTCCCATCTTTCATCCGCAGACATCCAGTCTAAATATCCAGATATTTAATATCGTGAACTTATTCAATTTTAGCGAAAAATGCTTTCGCAGATGTTGCTGAAGGTTAATCAATCAATATCAACGAATTCGCACAATCATTATGGAAACAGTTCGTTATGTACGGTTACGCTGAAATAGAGTTACCGATATCTGTAAAGGGATTGCTTTCAAAATTTCCTAACGCAATATTCATTACATATTATCATTAAGAAGATTGATATAATCTTATTAAAGAGGCCTATGTCCAAGAGTGGACTGCGATAGGCTGATGATGATTAAGATGATGTAGTAACAAGGATTGAAATAGGCCACAAAGATAGAAGACTCACGAAAAGGCATAGAGCGAATGTGTGTGGAAATATCGAAAGAGGTCGTGCACGGCGAATTTTTACCGACTAAATTGGTGATGTTTTGAAAAAGGGTCATGTTAAAGCGCCAGGAACCGACTAGCATGCCTGCAGATATTCATAAATGTAGATGCTTCGTCCACCTTCGTTCATAAAAGAGGTGTGTCAGGACCGTAGTAAGTGGAGATCAATTGTCTCTTCCCTTCTGGGTAATGGACTTGAATTTATGTGTGTGCTGCCATGCTATGAAATCAGTGAGTATATTTACGTCGGGTAGTCTGTAAAGTTGCCGACCTAAGTATGATACAAGACATCGTCATCATGAACAGCCCTTAACAGTCCACTGCTGGACAGTGGACTGTTATTCTATTATATATTTGGTTTTGGTATTCTATACCAAACTGGCCAGACGGGTTTGAGTCAAAACTTCCTTCTTTTTACAGTGATATTGCCCTACGTAGTTTTCTCCCTTAGTCGGTTCTTATGATACTCATGGGATCAATAGGGATAGTAACACCCTTTATAATTAATCCGTCACCACACAGACAGTGCGAATACAAGATGCACAACTACATCCACATATTTTTGCTAACAAGTGCTGCTAAGTTCACGTTGAGGCCGGAAATTTTCCGTCCCATCTAGTATAAGTTCAACAAACATCTGACCATATACGTGCAAGCTGTGCCTAATTAGTAATTACCTACATACCTAATCTAGAGCGTTCCACTAGAATGCACTACAGTCGCTGGCACGCAGCGGTTATCGGCTAACTAACCTTTGTATCGGGTTACTCATATCGTGAGCAATTATGTCATCAGAGCAAAGACCTCAGATTGGCATTACCTTAATTAATTTTGTTTTAATTATATTTTAACGACACTTTATTGCGGTCATATGATTTGAATGTAAAAGTACCTATAACACCTAGTGGCCTAGTGATTTAAGAGGTAACCACGCCGCTCACACAGATAAAACCGACAAAAATGTTAAAAGCTGTTATTTTTAGTTCTGTTACTGTTACTAACAGGTCTGTGCATTCAACAGACCTGTTACAATTTTATTACAGGTTTAGATTGTCAGAAGCCTTAATATTTTCTTTTTAAAAAGACAACTTACGCATTAGGAATACACATGTCATCTCAGGGAAATTTACGAATAAATAACACTCGGACTCATAACAAAATAATGTGGATCAAAAACTACACAACTATTTATTATACATAGGCTTCTGATAACTAAGTAAATATTGGGATTCTCCACATAATGAACATTCGGTACGTGTCACACTTGTTTTAATTCTATCTGGCTTAAACCTACACTTTCCTTCGTTAATAAAGCTTTCTAAATAATACTATTTATATTAACTACTAGCTGACCCACGCAACCTCGTTTGCGTCTTCTATTGCCCGTAGCGTGAAAATTTTCTCCCGTTTTTTTAACATTCTTCATTGGTGCTCCGCTCTTATTAGTATTAGCGTCATGATATATAGCTTATAGTCTTCCTCGATAAATGGACTATCCAATACTGAAATATTTTTTTAAATCTGAGCAGTGGTTCCTGAGAATTAGCGCGTTTAAACAAACAAACCAACTCTTCAGCTTTATAATGTTAGTATAGATTGGCATGGAACCCACATCACAATACCACAAATCCAGTATAGTCAAAGCACATTTTATCTGTGTTTAGTCAACCAAAGTTACTATCGATTTTAATTGTACTGTATATTAAAGGCCCGCAAATTTCTCTACAGTGTGCGGTTTTTATTATAAAGTATTAACGCAAATTGGTTAAAAAAATCTAATGAAATAGAATAGTCTTTCATTTATACTGTCATACTAACATTTTAAATTAAAAAATATTTGGAATTGAATGAACTTTGGCTAGTAGAAACTTTGATTCTTGAACATATGATATGATGCATCGCACGAAGAATATTGTTTTTCTCAAAACACTTGTCATGAATGAGAATCTAACAAACGATCTCTGATTTAGCTGTCATGATTGCTAACTAAAAGACCAAAAGGATAAATAGAACCGCTTGAACTCCATATCTGCAATAATTTGTTTATCGATTTGATTACAACTCGATCAATATTGGATTAGCTTTTAGTGACTGACTAGTAGGGTCTTAAAGAACAAAAGGATCTCACCTGATAGAACACATAATGCTTATTTCAAATGTGGTTCTTTCTACGGCCATAACAAGAATTGCCACAGAGGTGCTGTATAAATCATCTAAAAAGACAGAAAAGCCCATATAAATGTGTATGTAATAGGGCCTTGAATTACTGTATCAACACAATGTATGTATATTATTCTAAAGGTTAGAGTTATATAGTAAATAGTAATTCTTATAAGAAAAATATCGGTAGGATTAAGTCTTAATATATTGTATGAAATATTGCTGCGTATTACACGGCCATATTTCTTAGGTCCCGTATCTCTTCATGTTTACTTCAAAGTGAGTATACGATGAGACATGAGTGTTGTAACCAATAGAATACACAATATATAAATACACAAGCATCTTTTATCCCTATTTTTTTCTTCTAAATTTCTGGTAAAAGAGCACTGACGAGCCAGCTGACAAATTATACACTCAATCACGGCCTTAGCTTCATGACCGCGATGATGATATTTATCTGATGTGGGTTCATATCTTATATATACATATTTGTTATAAACGTTATAGAATTCCTTGTTTTTTTTTTTGTTTGCACATACCGTATCATATTTCTACAACACCTGAAGGTTCACTGGCAGAGAATGCCTCATTGCATTAAGTCCGCCTTTGTACAACTTTTGGAATAATTTTTTACATTAAAACATAAATATTTAACAAAATAGACAATCCAACAACCAAAACGAACTAGCAATGAATGGCATCGAGCGGTGAAAGTGGTTAACCACGTGGCTAAATCGAAACGTCAACCCTTAGTAGCCGCCTAAAATAACAAACTAAATAGTACTGAATAGTCAAACAGAGAAATTGCTCATTTCTGAAAACTGATTGTTGTTGAACTGAAAGTTGAAACTGTATCGGTACAACAATAAACAATAAAAAGACGTATAAACTATTTATAAAATTTATTGTCACCCGGGCTATTATTTATTTAGCCCATGTCACCCGGACTATTGTTTATTTAGCCCATGTCACCCGGGTTATTATTTATTTAGCCCATGTCACCCGGGCTATTTTTACGATCTTTTGTCATAATATTCATACCTCTTTTGACTTCGTCGTAGTCGAGAAAAAAATACAATGATCATTTTTAATTAAATTCCATCATTCCGATCCAATTACTCTTATTTTTTTCAATTATGCTAAGTGACAGTGGTTACATTCTGCATTTTACTTTTTCAACATGTTTCACCCATGCAAATTTTATCCCTGAACGCCATATGTTTAAACCCGTTTTTGTTTTTGTGGTTTTATTGAATTACAACTCCGTTTGGCTCGTCAGCGTCCTAAGCACCAATGTTTATAGTAAACCCTGTGTCGTAGAAGCTGTTAAAGTACACAAACGGCAGAGCTTTAGCAAAAAAATGTAGTTTAAACAAACATTTCGCACGTGCGCCTTGAAATACTAACCCTGAAAGCGTCGACCTGCATCCTGTTATTATTTGAGCCTCAGTTGTTTTGCTAAAATACGAGCTAAAGATAGGCACTGGATTTGCAAAGTATGCTTAAGTTTTACTTTCATTTAGTTTGGAAATTATAAATATCAGTTGAAATAAGTGCAAAGTAGTATTTGGCGTGTCATAAGATGCAGAGTACTATGATTCTTCATGAATATATTTTAATTTCAGTAGGTCGTGTATGAAACTAAATACTTTAAACAGATATTGGCCGACGGGGTCATAAAGTTCTTGAGTGGCGACCACATACCGGAAAACGCTCCATTGTTAGGCTCCCACAAGGTGGTCCGAAGCCGTTGGATGACGAAGGTCACGGGAAGCCATGGGATGCGGGTAGCACAAGAGAAACTTTAAGGCCTTTGTCCAGCAGTGGACGACTGAGATAATGATGTTCTATAACTACTACTGCTTAAAAATCGCCTAGAAATAATCCTCTATCTATTTAGGGTGTTAAGTACAATCAGTGTCAAACCTTCAAGAAAAGGGCATACTCCTTCTTAAAAGGCCGGTAACACACTTGTGACGTCTCTGGTATTTTGGGTGTCTATGGGCGGTGCTCGTTTGCCCTCTATCACATAAAAAACAATGTTAAACACAATAATCACAGTTTGTTTTTACTAACTTCTAAATATCCGAAATAGTCTAGTGTGCTTGAGATAAAATTTAATCAAGTCTACTGAAGTAGACATAATTGGCGTCTGTCAAAACCTTTCAGACGGGTTTGTTTTTGTGTTTGGGAGCTATGAACACGTGTCAGTAGCCGACACAGCCCAGAAATAGATGCCGTTGAATGTCTGTAAGAGAGAGACGGCATGTATTGTATGTAATAATACTGAGACAGTTCTGTATAGTTCTTTATTGAATAGTGGCAACCTAGCAGGCGATTCTTCTATTAGTTCATCACTACGGCTCCTTCAATTTAACTTCAAGTCGAGAGTCACGAGTGGGTAGGCAGTTGTCATGCTTTGAGAGCAACCCCCTGAGTAAGGGAACTAGAGATAGGCTTTGGTTACTTTGCTTATTCAGTGATTTTGTATTTTTGATCAAGCGCCGATTTTCTATAAAACCTGCTATCACTCTGTGTCATTTAATTAAGTAATAATTATTTAGTTAGTTTTGGCTCTGGTAGTGCTGTATTGTAAGTAATGTTGATCTGATAGTTACGTAGAATTGTATAGTTGATCTCCCATATCAACGTCAAAAAGAGATAATACTATCAGTTCAGTAGAATTTTTACCATAATTTTACTTCACCGACTTTTGTAAGCGTGTTTTATAGGTTTTTAAACTACATTTTTAGTTTTAAATCATGTTCACTATTTCTTTCATTTTCTTAAACAATGTTAAAGGTTATATGTATGTACATAATATATATCCAATGCTTTATTTTACTACATGTTTTAAGATAGTTACTCCCAGCTTAACTCTAAGGCGAGCGTCCACAAAGTAATTAAATAAGTAAGAGTACCTCTAAGCCGCCATATATCGCAGACGACCCTCGGAACAAAGTGACCAGTTAATTCTTGCTAAGTTAATCTTGTGGCGGCGCTCCACCGATGTACATTACACACTCACGAGATTTGTTCTTATCAGAATAAATTGGAGACAAATTGCTATGGGATTTGTGTTTGGTTTAATGTGAAAAAAGACGCGATAGCGAGTAAGAAAGTGGAAAGCAATAAAAATAAGACTTTTTTTAACAAAATTTACATCTTAGAAAATGAAAATCTTTTAAGCATACTTGTGTTAGGATACTGCGTTCTTCTATAGCAGTTAAGTTAATTTACGGCCTCTACACATCGGGTTATTTACTACTGAAATGACTCTCTGCAGTCTATGCCGGCGGCTAATGTATAAAAAGCCCTTAGAAATATTCAAACCAGCAACATTCCGTATTAGTGCATGTAGGATTATAGTTTTTAATTTACTTGTAGGAGAACCATGCTTGACTGTGGAAATCAATCACAGCCACGACCTTACAAAAAACCGAGTTTAAGCAAGTCTTTTGTTACTTTTTACGGAGTAAAAGTGAGATTGCCCGACGACTTGCTATTGGGTTTTATTCATATTTTGTTTAGCTTTGGTTTGACACTTACCATTTATTCATAAAACGTGTTAAGGTAAAACTACTTGCTTATCAAGAGATGATCCAAAGGTGCTAACGGGCGAAACTGGTTAGGATTAAAGTTAATTCTAATTTTGAAATAAGTATCATCATCATCATCAGCCTGTTGCAGTCCACTGCTGGACATAAGCCTCTCCCAAGGAACACCAAAGAGCCCGGTCAGTTGCTTTTGCATCCAGTCGGTGCCAGCCCTCCTAGGTAAGTCGTCCCGCCATCTGGCCAGAGGGCGTCCCACACTTCGTTTGCCAAGACGCGGTCGCCATTCCAAGACACGCTTACTCCAGAAATAAGTATAAGTGAGTTTAATTCTAGAATGAATCTAAAAATTATTATTTCTCATCAGTATGTGTCTTACACCATACATATATCTCAGATTAAGGAAATATATTCAGTGCGTTATCAGTCAAATGAAAGTTTCTATGATATTTATTGCCAGTAATTTGTTTTGTTCATCGTCAATGTTTTCGAATAGGTTTTGGCTAGGGGCTGTAAATGGCGATAAATTAACTTGCTACTTCCCTTGCGTATCTTTTGGTTTTTTATATGGGTTTCTCACGCAATAAAGTGGTGAACTAGTAATATATTTTTGAGATTCTACGTTCGCCTGTGATTGTTTATGAATAAATAACGTATTTATTTGATAGTATTTATGATATACTTTAAATTTAAACTTTAACCAAAAATGCGTCATAGTTTAAAATTGCAAATTTATTGATCTAAGATTCTAGGCTTATATTACACACGTTATCTAAATCAAATGCTTAGAAGTGTGTAAACTTTCGTACAATTAGAGCCCGTAAATATATGCTTAAAAGTCCAACTCTAACATTGTAACAGCATCAGCCTATTCCCCCCCACCCCCTCACATATAGCTTACATACAATAGGTTTGCCCCTATTACATAAAAAAAGAACCCGTTTACACCGACGGTAATCAGTTCTGCGGCTAACATTAGTCCCAAGTTTCATTAATATCCTTTTTATTTATTGTGTATATTTATATTAAAAGCACATAATAGCAAGCACTAAAAATTCAGTTCAATCAGGTATGAAACAAGTCGTGGTTAGTTTTATTAGTAGGCGTACCTGAATGACTGGTAAATTTTTTTTGGTAAATATTCCAAAAATGAATCTTACCCTATTAGATTTATTGCCCATGAAACCCCCTGCGTACCTACTGAATTTAGAGAAAATCATTGGAGCCGTTGCCGAGACTAAGATTTTATACAAGAATTGCTTATTCAAAGGTTTAAGATTACTTTTAGGAGTTTTACAATGTGATTGGCTACTTGCTACAGGTACGATCTATCTCATTTGCCACTTTATCAGTAATAACCTTTTTTTTCGTGCGAAAATCCCCTCAGGTATCACCTGGTGGCATGTCAGACTCGAACCGACTAAAATCGCTCGCCGTCTCGAGTACTAGGAGCCGGGAACCAAGTGCACTTTAGAAAGGAAAACCCTGAAACCCCGACGTACCTCGAGCCACCTACAGTTTGTAGATCCCCCCTCCCGTGTGGAATCCCCGATGTTTCCGTTGGTGTCTCAAAAATGTAGAAAGCGCGCGCTCCACAGCGCTCGCGTCTCCACCCGAACCTACTTCTGCTAGGGTGACAGACGACTTCATCTGCAATCCTAAGTCTTGTACTTATGGAGTAAAAACCCTAAAACGTAAATTCGTCACGACGACCTCAACTCTTTCTAATTTCCATGCCTTTTATCCAATCAAAAGCCCTGAATCAAACTGATTACGCATAAACCGAACTCACTTTTGTCTCGTTTTTTCGTCGAGCTTTTCGGGCCATTTCTACGCATTCCCATTTCTTGTACAAAAATATCAAGTTTCCCGTTCCGACCTTCGGAACATTAACGCGCTATCGTGTTGGTCCTCAATAATTAATGGTCACCGACTTCCTACTGACGAGTTTCCGATATCCGCTATTATATTAGAATGCTTCGGTTACGTCCTATACTTGGCAAAAACACGATAATTTGTTTGTTAATGTTCACTGTTAGGGTGATTTTAGTACACGTGGTAAATATATATCTATCTTATGTTTTTATTATTACTAAGATGTTCTACATGAAAATTTAGTTCACAATGTTTCACGTAAAACCCATGCTTCGGACCACATATGCAAGCTCCACTGAGCCTCTTAGTAAACCGATGCTTTTCGCCGAGTAGAGTTACCAGAACCCAAACCCCATATCCTTCCATTTCTAGGGTGAGGACTTAAATGATATGACATTGTCTGCACGGATGGCGCAGCTAGCGGTTTATTGAGCTGTCGCCTGCGGTGTTCCCGGACCAATACGACCTTGAAACCTTCAAGAAAAGAGCGTACTCCTTCCTAAAAGGGCGGCAACGCACGTGTAACGATTCTGGTGTTGCGGGTGTCCATGTGCATTACCATTAGGCGATATGTCTGCTCGTTTGCCCGCTATATAATAATTTAAATAAATAATTACCCTACCGCTGGGTTCAAACCCCAAATGGGACTACACTAAGTGTGATCTACAAATTGTTGTCCTGAGTGTTTTTTCTTTTCGTGTGATTGTTGTGTCACTGCCTCGGTAGCGTATGCCAATGTTGTGCCCTAGTCTCGGGTTCGATTCCCAAGTTAGGTCTAATGTTTGTATATAATAGGGACTAGATTGGCGTTGTGTGAAAAAAAAATGCGACACAGGAATATTCATTGTGCGAGCGTTATATAAGAAAACATACTTGTGTCTCTTCGTCTTTGTCCCAAACCAGAATGTGGTATATCTGTTCGTCTGTCCTTTTGCCACAAAATATATATCCATACTAAAATTATAAATTCGAAAGTAGCTCTTTCTGTCTGTGCGTAACAGACAGAAAGAGCTACTTTCAGGTCATGGATAAACCGCTGCACCGATTTTTATTTTTTGCCTTTATGTACTTTGAATATTGAGAAAGGACTCACAGTCTGCTCTTTACCGCTATATACACGCAGACGAAGCCGCAGAAAAAACTAGTACTGTATGTTAAATTCAATGTAATCCAGTTCCAATATCGTTAAGATCTATATCGTTTATTGTAACTGAAAATAATCAAATACTTAGTTTTATACTTTTCAAACTGTTGTAACATCTCGAGTAAATGAAAACGCTGCGGAATACACTCTTTAAATCTAGACCAAATAGATATTGCTCCCTTTTGGCATCAGACCAAGTTTTTATCACAAGATACTTACGTTTTATTGCAAGTCAAGTCCTAAATAATTATGCTTTAAAAGTATTTCAATTTCACGAAACTTTAGATGGCAAAGTTTTTGTAAAGTTATTATTTTGTCATAGAATAGTCACTTTTTATTATTTGTACTGTGTAAGATCAAAACTGCCAGCACTTTCGATGGGCTGTTCCTTAAATTGACTGCACTGTTTGACTAGTAGTTTAAGCGGTCGCCACACCGCTTTCGTGAGTTCAAACCCCACATGGGACAATATTTTGTGTGATCTGCAAGTTGTTGTTCTGGGTGTACCGTTTCAAGTATGTTTGTAAAGTCCCCCGCGACACAGAGAAAAGACTCCAATGTGTATAAATAGTGATGCATTTATTGAGCCTCAAATGAAGACATACCAACGGGTCTATTAGTCTTTGTGTGACTCTCACTGCCGAGCCAATCGTACTGAGTTCAACTCCCAACCACGACAAATAAATGTGTGACGTACTTAATCATTTGTTTTATTTATCTACCTATTATATATATACATACTATACATATGACAATGACGGTGCGTGAAAAGAAACATTGATTTGGTATAAAGCTTTCCCTAAGATTTTTTATATGTACATTGTCGGCAAATCAAAAGCCAAAAGAACTTACTTGTTAAGTCGTGAACACGTAAAGACGAACCTTTCGAACCAAAGAAATAAAAGTACTTCATTCTTTCAAAACTTTCATTCACCGTGTCGAAGTAATTTGGCGAGCGCTGTGTTGTAAAAACATGTTCATCGCTCCGAGCGTTCACAAGAGAGCCACAGAAGACAATAGGGTCATAATGGAGATCGTCCGCAGACCGTGTAATGAGGGCCGTAGAAATGTATTCCAATAATGACGTTATAACTTTAAAGTTCCATAATGCAAATTGTACATAATTCGAGGCAAATTCCTGTTCTTTTAGGTGGGTGAACACGACATCCTGTGAGTACTTGCAACTCGCAATTCAAATTTGTAGCCCATTGAATAAGAATAGAAATATCCTTTTCGGATTTAGGCTTTGAAAATTACTGAACATAATTTTCATTTCCGACCATAGTACCGCTCAGTCGAAACCGCCGTTACCGTAGCAAAGCCTCTGCCTAATTAGTGAACAAATATGTTTAAGATATGCCTGTTTTTTTAATAAATTACCATTCCCCAACACTAAAGGAAAACCGGGTACTGGCTGACCTCTGCTTTTGAATAAAAAAGTATTCAGATGTACCAGTGAGGCGTTTCGTTGATAACGTTGTACGAAATTCTGACTTTTTATCATTAACTTATTTAGGAAACCAGCTAGAGATAACTTTCACATAAATCATTTTAATGAATATTGTAAACGCGAATATGAAATTTTTGAGTTTTTTCTTTATCAAAGACTTTATTTAGTCGTTGATATAGAAAAATACAACTAACGCATGTGAACAAGAGGAATGAAGTTGAAGTGTAAAGAAAAATAATAAATAAAAAATATAAATAAATATTTTCGGACATTTAACACACAACACCATCTAGTCCCAAACTAAGCAGAGCTTGTACTATGGGTACTAGACAACTGATATTAATACAAATATTCTTTTTTTTGTAAATACATACATATTATACATAGAAAACACCCAAACTCCGAAACAAATATTTGCAGATCATACAAACATTTGGTCCGACCCGGGAATCGAACCCGAGACCTCAAGCACAGCAGTCGTATTCGCTACCAATGCGCCACCGAGGCAGTTAATGAAAGCTTTTCTTCGTTTTTTCTTTATCAATTATTTAGTCGTTGATATAGAAAAATACAGCTCATCATAAAAACGCATGTGAACGAGAAGAATGAAGTGTAAGGAAAATAAAAAAACCTTTTCTTTTTAAAAAAAATATAATATAATATAGAGAATGATAATTATACAAAATAATAATATATTTATAAAAAAATCTTCTCATGGGTAATTTAAACATTGATTATAATGATTCTAGTATCATTATAGTAATAGTTATGGTGATCTGGTGTTTACCTGTTGAAGATCAAATAACCGTGACAGATGTATGAATCAAATAATATAAATTACGCTGTAAATTACGTTGAAAGTAGACAGTAGCAGCTATCAATAACCGTGACGCGACTGGTTTCGTTGGAATATCAAGAACCGAACAGTGAAAGTATTACCATCATATTAAGGTTTATTTAGCTACAAAATAAACAAAGTAGAGAGCTTGCTGTTGTTGAAAAACTATATTGGAATCTCAACGTAAATAAAGAATTTTCTAATGGGGTCTAAAAACATAATGTTATATTAATTCAAGTATCTTTCTTCTTGAATATACTTGAAGATGGTATATAGACAGATATATGTATGTATGTATGTGTACAATAGCTGACCCACGAATCGTTGTTTGCGTCTCTTTTCAATCATGATCGGCTCCTAATGTTCTAAGTGTGTTTGTGTGTGTTAAGCATCTCATCATCAAAACTCATATTTTTTTTAAAAAACGTGAATGTAAGTAGTTTCGGACTTCGGAGTTCGTCGTGAGCAACAATATCACAAGAGAATTACACTCATTTGCAAAAAAAACGGGCGGTTTCGATTTTCTTCCTGGCTGAAAAAAATAAAATACCAAAAAGGTTTTAATCATTTGAACATGTTACTGACCAGTTATAAAAGTGCCATGTTTATAAGAGTACATTCCAAATTCAAATTTTTGACTGAGCCTGGTTTTCAAAGAAAACAACTTTTAACTACATTTTGTGGCGCGAATTCCCTATAGTTAATATCGACTCTAATTAACTTTTTGTCAATTTTTATTAAATTATCTGATGTCCTTGACATTTAAAAGTATTGTTATTGCTGTTTAGCAATCTCGAAAATGGTAGATAAAGTGATAAAAGCGAGCAAAATTATTGCGCTGCTTGAAGAAGGTTGCAGCCAATGCTTCGTGGCTCAGAGGCTAAATGTGAGTCGGTTGACAGTTCAAAGGACCTGGCAGCGCTATCAAGAGACCGGTTCCGTCAAGAGAAGGCCTGGTTCTGGCAGAAAGACATGTACCGAACCACGGGATGATCGTTTTCTAGTTAGTCAAGCGTTGAGAAATCGCAAATCTTCTTATGTGGACCTCAAGAACAGCCTCGAAGAAGTAAGAAATGGGCAAATTAGTCTATGGACGGTCAGGAGGAGGCTTCTCGCTGCTAATATACACAGTCATCGCCCGGCACGCCGCCCTAAATTACTCCGTGGACATCGAGTTGCCAGGCTTAACTTCGCTCGAAATTGTGTGTCATGGACTCATGAAGACTGGGATAGGATATTGTTCTCCGATGAAGCCAGGATATCTCTGCATGGTGAAGACCGACGTCGGCGAGTGCTACGTAGACGAGGAGAACGCTTTGCAGAGTCATGTTTTGAAGAAATCACACCTTATGGAGGGGGCTCTGTTATGTTTTGGGCAGGAATAAATTACATGGATCGTACGGAGTTAGTCGTCATCGAAAACGGTACACCGACTGGACACCGATACATAACGGAAGTTCTAATTCCTTATGCACAACCCGTTTTAACCGCTCTTGGCGAAAACTCATTTTTTATGGACGACAACGCTCGTGCCCACCGGTCTGGCGATGTGGAAGCGTACATGCTAGAAGTCGGAATTCGTCGTTTGGACTGGCCAGCCAGAAGTCCGGACCTCAATCCCATAGAGCATGTCTGGGACGTTCTGAAGCGACGAGTGAGATCAGTGCAGCCGGCTCCGCAGACCATCAGAGAGCTAAAGAATGTGATTACCGCGGAGTGGGAACGTATTCCCCAAGAAACCATAACAGATATACTCGCTAGCATGCCCAGACGAATGCAAGCCGTGATTTCAGCAAGAGGGGGTCACACTCAATACTAAACTTATATCTGCTTTTAATGTATTCCAGAAAAACAAAGAAATTAACGCGTTTCATTTTTATTTAGCGAGCAGGTACAATAATAGTGTTTTGAGCTTAAACATTATTTCTCAATAATTTAATCAAAATGTTATGATAAAACTGATGATACCTATTCCTTCTTAATTAATTTATAAAATTCTGAGGATAACAATACCTAAAATTGTCAAACAAACTAATAGTAACTATAAAATAGTTATTTGCTTAAGTGCCCGTTTTTTTTGCAAAAGAGTGTATATATATTAGATACATATGTGGTTTCTTTGGTACGCTCTGCAGTGTTAACCTGATAGTTTAGACATGGAAGATATTATATTAGATACTCTTTATTTGTGGGAGATAATTTTTAGTTTTTAATTATTTCTTACTATAACTTTATTTGATCACTATAGGTAGGTACATCTCAATATGTATATTAATTTTCTCTGTTTTGATTCCAGGTAATTTGAAGTGACGTGAGGTATTTTTAAGCAAAAATAAGTAAGTATAAAAGAGAGGAGCCTAATTTTAAATTCAACAAATATACCTATAAATTGTTAATTACAGAAATATTTTTGAAGGGTTTGGATGTTACCGACACTTATTTTTACTCCAACAATGCACGGAAAACAAATTTCCCAACATCTTCAAACCCAATACAAATATTTCATGACATTTTCTCACAATCATTTCTTCTGTATGTGGGTGCAATTTATCAATAATATGTCTCTATTTCTATGTTCTACATTTTGCTCGCGAGTAAAAGTAGCCCGTATCCATCCTTAAAAATCACTGTATCTACATGACGAATTTAATTGAAATCGGTGCAGTAGTTTAGTCGTGAAAGCGTAACAGACAGACTTACTTTCGAATGTATAGTATAAGTATGTACGCATCTATAGTTAAATACTATAAATTGAGCAAGTAAGTATATTTATCATCATTCTGATGTCTAAGCTCTATCTAGTTTGAGTACAAACGGTCGTATGTGAGATGTGTAAGGTTCAGATCACGTTATGAAAAAAATATGTTCGTTTAATGAAATAAAACCAATAAAATTCTGTTCCATTTCTATCTGTTTTTGAACGTAAGGGTGAAGTCAACCCTAGTCGCTTGATAGACAAGTGATTGAACCCTTCGTCCGTCTAATAGGCAACGGAGCGTACATAAAATAGGGTCGTAAGAATAGATTTCTATACAAAACTTATTTCTTGGGGAAGGATTGTGTAATAAAAGGACCCTTAAGAGCGGTTGGGGGTAGGGTGGGTATGTTTAAAAACAAAGGCTTTTTTTATTTATTTTTTTAACTTTAATTAATCTTCTTCTTAGAGGGCAAACGTTTCGTGTTGATGTAATTATATTTTAGCTGTCCAGAACGAGGTCAATTTGACTGCATTGTCAGTGGCAACCATCAGAACCTCCCTCGTGCAGGTGTCCAGGCACGCAGGGCATATTAAGCAACAACTTGAAGTACACATTCTTTCGTCCTAATCCCTACTCTCGACTAAAACTTTGTTTACAAAATACAAAAAGAAAGTTAGATTTCTGTTATATTACGAAGTTTTGACCTCACAGCCGCCTCATTCTTAATAAATGTCTTAAACAATTGTTACATAAAGGTCTCAAATGGAAATGTTTATGTCAACAATAAGATGTGTCGTCCTCGCAAAGGTTTTCTTCCAGATAAAACAATGTTCACACTGCGTTTTATGGTGATGACTGTCATATAAGAAGATAAGGTACTGATGACTTTTGAGGTATAAATATGTTAACAATATGAAGTACAGTATTGGTTT
This sequence comes from Spilarctia lutea, assembly GCA_916048165.1. Classification (NCBI taxonomy): domain Eukaryota; kingdom Metazoa; phylum Arthropoda; class Insecta; order Lepidoptera; family Erebidae; genus Spilarctia; species Spilarctia lutea. The sequence goes on along the minus strand of OU696490.1, from coordinate 14,808,181 downwards.
TACTTAATCTTTACGTGGTGAAAAATAAAGTAGCATACATGCCGCTGTCTGTTCGCTTAGATCTTTTAAATTACTCAATCGATTTGAATTTAGTTTTCAGTAATAAATAGAGTGATTGAACAGGAAGGTTTAAATGCATAATACATGTGTATTATAGTAGAGGAAATCCGAAAATGTCAAAGACTTCCCTCGATCAAGCTAAGTCTAGTAGTCTAATTAATATAATAATCTTTTGTAAAATAATATATATCTTTGCCATGCATAGGCCGGCAGAAAACCGGTGTAAAACAGCGCCTGCGCTGTGTTTCACCGAATGAGTAAGAATACCGTAGGCCCATACCCCAAAAGCCGGCAACGCACTTGTGACGCCCCTGGTGTAGCGGGTGTCAATGGGTGGCGGTAATCCCTTACCGGCGATTCGTCTGCTCGTTTGCCCCCTATTACGTAATAAAAGAATATATTTGAAGTCTTTTGATTATCTTTCATCAAAGACCTCAAACAGGCAACTGATTGAGAAAGTTTTTTTAATAATTATTGTTGTTACAACTTAACGTAGGCATGTTACGTCTAACTCAGTAATTACAAGATTCACCAAACAGATACTCAATTTGATCTAGTAAAATGGAAGTGTTAATCCGTGATGCCAAACTATTGATATCGGATACGAACACAAACAGTTCACGGGTCGACAAATGAAATAATTATTTTTATTTTCCTCAAGACAATCTAGTATTACACTAAACATTAAGGGAATCGTAATCGCATGGAAAATCAGTATTTTTTTTATGGAATATGTGTCAAACGAATAGACGTATCGCCTGACAGTAAGCGGTTACCGCCGCCCATGGACACTCGCAATACCAGAGGCGTCACAAGTGTATTGGACGACCTTTGGGGTATGGGCCTGCGGTATCCTCACTCACTCGGTGAAACATAGTACAAGCGCTTTTCCACACCGGTTTTCAGTGAGGCCGTGGTATCACTCAGGTCGAGCCGGCCCATTTATGCCGAAGCGTGGCTCCCACGATAGAGTATGCCACTAGAATGACACTAGAAGTGGACCTATCATGATTCCAGCCAACTTATGGTCGCTGGAACAGTAATGTGCAAGAGTGGAGATTGCGATTAGGCAAACGTAGTGTAGGACGCCCTGCGGCACGATGGATGCGGAGATTTAAAGAAAGTAGCTATCAGTGGATGGTTGCGGATGGACCTAGATTAAGATAGGTTCCAATCCTTGGGCAGGTCTTCGTTCAGCAAAGAACGGGGATGGTTGATGGTGATGAAACAGTTTATGGAATAAAAAGCAAAGGCATTTCAGGGCAACCAATAAGAGTGGAGCATGATTAAAAAGAGTCACAGACAAAGTTGAGTGGTTCAGCTAGTATTGTATACACGTACATCTAATAGACGACTGAAAATATAACCTAGCTTAAAACTAATATTTTCGAAAACGTTTGCAGCTAGGAGTGATCATTATTTATACACAAACATTGCACACGGAGCCTTCGCATAAACAGGACTACATTTACATTTTTGTAAAACATACGTGAAATGTTCTTTTCAATGTGTTGTATAAAATCTCTCAAGGTACCTGAATATTTCTTTGCTCAGTCCCACGTGGTTCCTCGTAAGCGTTAAAACTATACGAGTCTAGAAACATACTTGGTCCACCAAGAAAGAAATAGACTCGTATAGTTTACAACATGGAGACCTTTACCTGTCTGGAGAATCTGCAGTACGTCAATAGAAATAATTGAGAACAGAAATCCACTGACAAATGTCTTTTAGGTATGGGAAAATGAAATAGTTTCTAACCGGTGTGAAATAGCGCTTGCGCTGTGTTTCACCGAGTGAGTGGGGATACCGGAGGCCCATACCCCAACCCCTCCCGCCATTCCCTCTCCCCATCACCCAAACGTCGGCAACGCACTTGTGACGCTTTTGGTGTTGCGGGTGTCCATGGGCGGCGGTAATCGCTTATCATCAGGTGATGTGTCTGCTCGTTTGCCCCCTACTCAATAAAAAAAAAAGAAAAACCTCTGATGAGCTCGATATGTTTTTCTAAATTCGGGTCTACTTTTTTAAAATATACGTTTTATTGTCATATTCTTTTTTAACGGATGTGCGGATACTCACATCCTTAAAAAACCTTAAAAATCTGTTTGCTCAAATGATTTCTGAACGTAAGAATTATGACATTAGATTATATACTTAGAAACATATATCTTTAACAGTAGTTTAGTTGCCACTGTAGAGGTTCTGCCTATTTTTGAATTTTGACAGCCCTGTGGAAGATGTGAGATTAATACTATCATGAAAAATGCATGAAAGAAATAGTCCTTTAATTAAAGGACTATCATTGCTTTAATTCAAAATTATAGTGAAAAGATGCGGGCATAAATGTATGTTTAAGATATATGTGTATATGTAGTTATAAAAAATCTTTGTGTTTTTCTGTTCTGTTCTTTCTGTTTTTTCCGCCCCACGCAAAGGATTAATAGCAAATGCTACTAAGCATTAAGTTCGCCCATCCAGAATCAAATACAAAAAGTATAAAATAAATATTTAAGTGCTAAAGTAAATACACTTCAACAGTCCAAGGGAACAGCTAATAAGGAGCCGCCAGTTAAAATTACAAAATGGCAGAACTATTTGATAAAACCGTGCACTATGATTATCAAAGTATTTTCATCACTTAGTGAGCGTAATTTTAACAGAGAAAAGCTCTCAGCGATGTGTGTAACGTACCATACGAAGAAACTGCCAATCCTGAATCGCGCAATAGAAGTTCTCGCGCCGATTATTATATATACAACATCCCAACATCAACTGTTTGGCAATGGCCCGTCAGGCATGATCACTTCGCCTGATCGGACGATCCTCCCTTTGTGTTGGTGGAACATGATACCCGTTCCTCCACACATGCTTAAAGGAATCGCGTTAAAGAAAATGTATCCTTATTCATTTCAATTGAATTAAAAGTTTAAAAAATCAATAAAAATAATTAATTATTAGTTGTATGCAGTAGACTGTTAAACCTATATGCACTAGCCTTATAAAATTTCCACAAAACCTTAAGGTTGACTGGTAAAGAATACCCTGGGCGTTAATTCCACCATATTTTTCTTTTATAAATGTTTTCTAAATTTCTGATAAATTTATTTTAGTAATTATGCCCGCCTCAGCTAACTTTATATTGTAAAATATTTGTGATAATAAATTGGAATGGAGCGATAAAGAGAAGCTAAGCGCTATGATTGCATTATGTAAAGAAGATATGGATCCAAATACACCATTTAAAATCCTCCATGCGCTTGGTATTACTCAAATTATGTTTTTCTTTGTAACAATATTTATGGCAAGGCTAAGTATAAAAAGCTATTTATTTTTTAATCCTTGATTGATATCTAAAAATGTTTTGTTGATAGTCAGAATAACTTCAACTAATTATAACATTTCTAAAATCTTTTGAGAATCTTAAAAACAATTCGTGAAACCTCAAATTCACTTAAAAGTAATTCATTGTTTTTTGAGCCAGCACTTAACTCGAACGTGCTTTCATATTATTTTTAAAACGACGATAAAATATAACTCCAAATAGTAAACTAAGAACAATGAAAACAATAAAATGATGTTTTTTAAACTATAGTGTAGTAAGTCCATTTAGAGATTTAGTTCGTGCGGTGACGAATTAAGAATACAGAGTGTCAAATCCCCTATTCATCCCATGGGTGTCATAAGTGGTGACCAAGGGAGCAGGCTACGCATGACAAGATCACTGCATAGTATCTTTTGACAATCCGTATTCTTAATCGGTCCCCCCACGGATGGAACTAATAGAATTAGATGGTTGAAAGCAATGATAACGTTTATAGACTTAAATAGTAATTATACATTTGTTTAACAATGTTTTCCTGTGCTGTTGCGGTCAGCTGTTGGGCCGCCAGGCAGGGGGAAAGCACAGGCTTCCTCCATGATGAAGTCTGAATAGACTCGGCGGCGTTCCTGGGGGGACCTGAAATAAGATCAGGATCCTTTTTTTATTTAAATGGGGCAATCTAGCATACGTATCGCCGGATGGTAAGCGATTACCGCCGCCCATGGACACCCGCAACACCAGAGGAGTCTCAAGGCGTTGCCGGCCTTTGGGGGATGGGAAGAGGGATGAGGGGAGGGATTGGGGCCTCCGGTATCCTCACACCTCTGATACAGAAATAGTAGATGTAGTAGAATATCTATCTGGTCCATAAATAAGTTCTTGGCTTTATTTTGTTGATGGTTCATCCCGTTGCAGTGTTCTTGAGATCAGCACGGAGGTGTTGACGTCTTGCCCACAACTATATAACAATTTAATCTAGTGTTATATACCTACACTTGTAAAGTAGAGAATAGAGAGAAGTAAAGAAGAAAAAATAAATAAATATATTTCGGACACCCAGCGCCATCTAAATAGAGTTGTAAACATACAGCCAAGTGTGTGTTGTATCAAATTACTAACGGCCAAATAGATTAGTGGTTTGTGTAATCGAATGCATTGTAATTTAAAAACATATTTTGAATACATAAAAAACACAATAAACCATGAAATTATATTAAAGTCAACTGCACATATCTTGTAAATTATTATATTTTCGCGAACCTTTTTGAGTGAGTTTCATTTCCTTTGTATCAATTGAGTTGCGTTCACGGCCTTTATTACTAGAGTAAGGCGAAACACAGGAAAAGGAAGTTAAGAAGGGATGTTTATAGATTTCTATGTTCCACTGTAGCGCCTAAACTACTGAACCGTTTTTAATGAATGAAGTGTCAATAGATTCGTATTAATAGTCCGGACGACAAAGCCTATAAAAATTTTACGTTTTGAAAAATTATAACCAGACGGGTTGTAGTTTGGCCATTGGCTTACTAATAAACCTGGTTATCGATGCAAGAACATTATATAATAACAATAATTAAACATAATCTACTGCTTCGGTGGCGCAATGCTAGCATATGCGACTGCTGTGCTCAGATCTCAGGTTTTATTCCCGGGTCGGACCAAATGTTTGTATGATCTGCGAATATTTGTTTCTTAGTTGAGATGTTTTTCATGTAGGTACAATATCTGTCAATCCCAGTATATATAATATTTATATAAGAGTGCCAGACGGGATTCGAACCCGAACCAATCATTTTAAGCCCAACGGCTTAGCTATTTCACTAAGACTACTATATATATATAGTTTTATCATAATTCTTAATCCTTATAATAAAAGTTAATTTACCAACCTTAGAGGTCTTGAACAAAAAAATTATGCAACTAAGTGTGTCCGTTATCAAACAGTCATCGATTTCACCGACCCTAAGTTTTTACCACCCTTTAGAAATAAGGGTAGGGTCACTGATATGTTACTGTTAACTGCGCTATGGGTTTGTTGTTTTAGGTTTGAAAATTAACAAAGGTTTTTGCCCCTGTATTACCGTATAGTAATGGAAACTTCCAGAGATTTATTTTAGTTCTGGAGTGGCAGAAAAATCGTTGTAGTAAGTTATTTTGGCACTGAAACTAATGAACGAAGCTAGAAAAAAATTTTTTTTTTGTACATCTTATGGCCACTGGTTCTAAATTAAGTAAATTCATTGGTACATAGGGCTGATTAGCATTTCTACATAGTCTAAAATGAAGTCGCTTACGCTGTCTGTTCGCTTAAACCTTTTAAACTCGGTTTACTGCCTCGGTGGCGCAGTACCTAGTGAATGCGACTGCTGTACTTGAGGTATCAGGTTTAAATCCTGGGTCGGACCAAGTGTTTGTGTAATCTACAAATATTTGTTTCGGAGTTTGGGTATTTTCTATGTATAATGTATTCATATCAGTTGTCTAGTACCCATAACACAAGCTCTGCTTAGCTTGAGACTAGATGGCGTTGTGTGTTAGATGTCCGAAATATAAAAAAAAGAACTACTCAACGGATTTTAATGCAGTTTTCAGCTATAAATAGATTGATTCACGAGGAAGGATAGAAGGGGAAATCGGTGACTTTCAAATACTGCCGCGCGAAGCGCTACCGGGTCGCTAGTATGTAGATAATTACACCAAATATAAATAAACTATACACTGCACACCACACAATTATTTTACCTACTGGTAATCGAACCTAGGACACTAAAATTAATAGGCACTGGACCAACAGCCGGTGTGTGTGTAACTTTTAACCAATAAATCATAGTGGAAATTTATTACAGCCTTATTGTCATTCAAATGACTTGGAAATTGTAAGGGCTCTAACGAACTAGAATTGATTCACTTAACATATGAGCTTTAATAGCAGGACTGTTTAGTAACGTTGGTTTAATATGGATATGGCGCAAATTATGTTATATAAAAATGTTTCGTTTATTAGTTACTGTTTATACGTACATAACTTGTGTTAAAATTTGTGATATTTAGTTCAAAGTAAATTTTAGTTGCTGAGGAATGTGTTTCGAATAACCGGTCATAGTAATTTTAATAAAACCGCTTTGAGTACATCAAGATTAAAATGCTCACATTATCCCCATAATCTTCCAACCTTTTTCCCAACTTTATTTGGGGTCGGTGCAATGAGTTTTCCCCCTCCTTTCTCCTTTATCACTCGACAGTTCACTGCTTACGCCCTTCCTGGCCATATCCTCTATAACGCAGTCTACCCATTTTTACTTTGGTTGTCCTCTACTCTATTTTTTAGAACTTTTAAAGTGCAACAATTCTTTCACACATAATTTATGCGAAACCTTTAACCGCTTACGCAGCGCACGCAATGGTAACTCTCAAGAGTAAAATGTTTTCCGCGTTTTTGCAATCATTTTAATTTTTTTAATATAAAATAAATGAAATTTATCCTTTCTTGATTAGTGGCCTATCAAACACTGAAAGAATTTTTGAAATCGGACTAGTAGTTCTTGAGATACCCCCATCCCCCGGGGCCGGCACGTGACGCGGATTGTGACGCCTCTGGTGTTGCGGATGTCCATGGGCGGCGGTAAACGCTTACCATCAGGGGCTACGTATGCTCGTTTGCCCCCTATTCAATAAAAAAAAGATTAGCGCGTTTAACTAAACAATGTTGTCAGCTTTATAATACCAAGTACAGATTATTTTCGTTTATGTCCAAAAAAGTGGATAAGAATAAATACATACATTTTGAGACATCAGTTTATTAATATATTAATAAATATTTTGACGTTATTAAATAGGTATATATGTAATAAATACAATTATAATTATTAATGAAGCCCAGGAACTTTTTTATTTGGACTACTCCATAATTGCTATAACAGCTTTCAGTGTTCCTTTCGTGAAACCTGGTTCATAATAACTATTTTGCGGTGTATATGTATTGTCGTGCTGCAATAAACGCAATATATGTGCCAGGGAACTTTTACCACGATCATTTCTCACTATTATATGTTCATATGGATTCGGACTTCCCAACAGTGGTTCTCCAAGCAGTAAGTCTTCGGTTGTTTCATCACTATCTTCTGATACTGACAAATGCACGGATTGAAGTATTAGCATACACCAAAAAACTATAAAAATAAAATGTTGTTGATTAAACAAATAAAATGAAAGATAAAAAAGACAGAGACAAATGGTTTACATTTATTAAAAAAAAAACAATTTGGTTGTATATTTTTGATAGTACCAATAGTTGAACCCCTTGGAGTTACCCGCGGTTATCATCGTACCGCGAGTAAAGCCGCAGCTAGCAGCGAAGCTAGTCTAAAAAAGTAGCTTAAGTTACTCCTTATATCATCAGCTGCATATCAGTGAAAATCGGTCCAGCCATTTCAAAAATTAGCCGGAACAAACAGACAGATAAAATTTATAAAAAATGTTATTTTGGTATATGTACCGTAAATAGTAAAACGCTGTTATTTAACTATTAGAAACATACACTCCAATTTTATTTATTTATATAGATAACTTTTTAAGAAACTTCTTTCTTTTAGGCGTTAGACCTATTTGAGATATTTGCACAATAACGACTTCCTGTCTCAAAGGTAGTATCATAGAATAAGCCACGATGGGGCTAACATATTACTTTTTAATGAAAGCCCCTTAATTAATTAAGATTAAAAAAACAAAGAAACTTCTAAATTTTGAGGCAAAAAGATTTTTAAAAATTTTAACAAAATTAGAATGAAAATTTTAGGTTCTGTGCTTGGTATTTAATACATTATGATATTTTACACCTTTGTATTAGGTCTACTTCACCACGCTGGACAGACAAATTGGTTTATTTTGAGTTTTCCATCTTTTTATATAACGCAACTAAAATAGTACTAAGAATAAATAATTTAGACGATATCTTTTCAAACGTGTTTTTTTTTACAAAGTTTTACCCAAGACTCTTAATCTTTGTCGTTTATTATTAATCTCTTACAACTCTCTCTTTCTGCCGTTGGCATGGGATGAGTTTTCCAAATGCAGCAGAATAAGGGTTTCTCGATTAAGTAAAGTTATACTGGTATATATTTCTCGATGTAAATTATTTTTAAAGAGAAAAAGACAAAGATTGTTAAAAAAATATTATTATTTAAAAACTTACATGTAATAGGTGATATCATATTAATTTATTTAATTACAAATGAGTCTTAATGCTGTCAATCTCAGTGTTGCTTTTTAAATGGGAATATTTTGTAGCAAAATATTTACATATCAACATTAGCAATTTGATATGCAAATAATACTTTGTATTATTACAACATTACTTTCACATATCATTAAAAATTCCATTAAAGTACATGTAAGGTCGTGTAGGTTTGTGCCGCTATTAATATGGAATTTCCAATATAATTATACACATACACTAACCGAACAAGATTTTCAATGTATTGGGAAATGTAAATAAATAATTGTTCATTTACGTTAAGTGATATTTCAAAACTGATTATGTTTGGTTCTAAATTGTTCTACTATGAGCGTACGATACGAAAATCAGAGAGGCACTAAATATTGAGATTTCGATCTTTGTTATTTTTCTTACCACTTTTTTTTTTTTTTTATTCAATAATGGGCAAACGAGCAGGCGTATCACCTGATGGTAAGCGATTACCGCCGCCCATGGACACCCGCAACACCAAAGGCGTCACAAGTGTGTTGCCGACCTTTGGGGGATGGGAGAGGGAATGAGGGAGGGGTTGGGGTATGGGCCTCCGGTATTCTCACTCACTCGGTGAAACACAGCGCAAGCGCTATTTCACGCCGGTTTTCTGTGAGGCCGTGGTATCACTCCGGTCGAGCCGCATGCCGAAGCATTGCTCTCCTACGGTAACTACCACTACTATAATCTTTAAAAAATAAATAAAATTGTTATTGACCTAACAGATTATCCATAACAATCCAATGTTTCGTACGTAACTCGTAAACAACGGCAGGTCAATAAAAGCGTAACCCCGGTACATAAGGCCCTCATTGACGAAGCACCCACGACGCAAGGGTTATCAATGAGCACACTGCCATCATTGTACTACTCGTTATTGGTCTGAACGACCGCTACTCTGTGTTCCACTTAATCGGGTATAAACGGTTAATTTATGCGGGTAGTCGTATGTGAATATTGTTATTACATATTGTATTTATTAAGCGTTAAGAATATAATATTTAATGTCCTACGCTAACATAAAGTGGCTTTTGATGACTGAAAACTAATTAAAAATCTAGCTAGTTCGGGCGATTCAACTGCGCTTCTAAAAAGAAAATTAAATAAAGAAGTTTTGCAACATTCGACTTCTATTTAGCATGATGTGATATCTTCTCCTTCTTTTTTAACTCTTTGTCTATCGTTTACTAGGTGATCCACGCAACCTCGTTTGCGTCTTCTATTGCCCGTAGCGTGAAAATTTTCCCCCGTTTTGAAACATTCTTCATTGGTGCTCGCTCCTTTTAGTATTAGGGTGATGATATATAAACTATAGCCTTAATCGAGAAATGGACCATCCAACACTGAAAGAATTTTTCAAATCGGACTAGCGGTTCCTGAGATTAGCGCGTTTAAACAAACTCTCTCAGCTTTAAAATATTAGTATGGATAACAAAGTATATATGTATTGAAATATGACTTTATTTTTTAAATTTAAATAGTGTTTTTATACTAGTGGTTTAAGCACTGCTGGCTGTAGATTTTTCTTTATTTGTGTGTATATTCTTGTAAAGCCTCTCGCGGTACAAAATGTCATTCCTAGCAGTGTCTTGTATCACATAGCCTATTATTTTATCCAAAACAAAAATACATTTTCAATTCGAACTAGTAGTTTCTGAGATGTGTTCAAATGGACGAACTATTCAGAATATGATTTATGTTTGTGAGTTGAAAGAGAAATGCGTGTCTGTCTGTGTGTCAGAGAACCTGAACAACGGTATTAGGTAACATGCAATATAAGAAAGAGATCTCCTTTTACGTAATTAGAACATTCACGACATTGCTTCTGAGTTATTGCTGTGTGGTACAAAATGAATCTTTTATTTCTGTTTTTCTTCAAATGGTCGAAGAGGGGCAAACGAGTTAGTGGTGATGAGATGGTGTCAGACTGTTAGTCTGACACCATCTCATGGGCGTTAGCCCATGGACATCTAAAATCATACAGCCACAAGTACGCTGTTGCCTTGTGAACTTCCCCCAGAAATAGAGGGGAGGGTCGATCTCTGATAGCTCAGTATAAAGCAACAAAAGAACAAATTAGCACCGGTTTTCTGTAAGGCCTTCCGTCAAGCCTTATTAAGGCCGAAGCACGACTCTCACGCAGACATTGACAGCACGACTGCCATAGAGGTGTAAGCAGTCAAATTATACGTGGCGCAAAACTTTGTGCGAATCACTAAGTGTTATTATGAGTCTGGGTGTTCTTTGTATCCGTATCTTGTATGTTTGTAAAGTGTCCTGCAACACAAAAATAATTATAGTGCTTGAGTTGTCTTAAATAGAGAAGTGCTGTGCTGTGTGAGGTTTCGGGTACAAAACCCGGGTCAGACCAAATGTTTGTATGTTCTGCAAATATTTATTTCAAAGTTATATATGTATTTATATCAGTTGTCTAGTACCCATAACACAAACTCTGCTTGGCTTGGGACTGGATGACGTTGTGTGTTAAATGTCCAAAAATATTTATTTAATATATTTTTTTTTTATGGAATAGGAGGCAAACGAGCAGACGTATCGCCTGATAGTAAGCGATTACCGCCGCCTATGGACACCCGCAACACCAGAGGCGTCACAAGTGCGTTGCCGGCCTTTGGGGGAATGGGAAGAGGGAAGGGTTGGGGTGTGGGCCTTCGGTATCCTCACTCGCTCGGTAAAACACAGAGCAGGCGCTATTTCACACCGGATTTCTATGAGGCCGTGGTATCACTCCGGTCGAGCCGGCCTATGCATGCGGAAGCGTGGCTCTCCCACGGTACAAATAAGTATAAACTTACTTGTATATAGTACGTTCATCCCTTGTACCACACAACAACACAGACATAAGGCGCAGATCACACTGCGGAACGCACTTACATCCAAACTGCTCGCACTTTATGTACGCTCTTACTCTCACTGGATGTAATTATCGTGAATATTGTCACACTAACTACGAATCTTGCGAACATTTATGTTATTTAAGTCTTTATTTGGTTTGAATAATGAATTGTTTAATTTAACAAGAGATGGCGCTCGTTAAGCAATCAGCATAACATTGTCAAGTAGAAATTAATTAAAACGTAGTTTACTTCGGTAACTCTTTTCTGTTTGAAGATACAAAACGTAGTTAAATCAATTTATATGTGTAAAATTATATAGTTTTGCTAGATGAAAAAAATTTTTTTTAGGTGGGTCATCCTTATCATTTAGGGGTATAAAAATCGGTGTTGGCCGATTCTCAGACCTACCCGATATGCACACAAAATTTCATAAAATCGGTCCAGCCCTTTTAGAGGAGTTTGGTAACAAACACCGCGACACGAGAATTTTACATTAGATTGGTATAGATTTCAAGTGCAATATACACTCGAGTGCAATGAATCCGGGCCACAAAAGACACGTAAAAATCTCGGAGAGTAAAATACTAGCTTAGTAAGACAAATTGATATGATGTATGAACTATTAGTTTCTCGTTTTATATTACCTTGAAGTGGCATTATTTATTACAAGCTGAGCCCACTTGCTACCCACGATAGTCGTTGTATCTATACAACAGCATCCGCGAGTGATAAGCTAGTGAAAGAAAGTAGCCTAATGCCATTGAAAGACACGTCAAAATCGGTCCACCCGTTTCAGAGAGAAGTAAACAGTTAGACTAAAGTTTTAAAAAATGAAGCTTTTAATATATGTACCGAATATAATTTCATATGCATTTAGCGAAAAACTGTTAAGTTGATGATATTTTAAACGATATTTAACATTATCAGCAGTGCATTTGTTAGATAAGTCAATTAATCAAGCTTCTTTATATGTAACACTCAAAAACCCTAATCTATCCTAACTCTGCCTAAAATCGGATTTCGAATAAAAAATACGTAAAGTGTAACAGTTTAATGAAATTAATTTATCAAAAAGGATGACGTATAAAATCTTTATTTGAATATCGTATTTATGTAGAGGAACACTCAAGTATAATCGTTCCTGTCTCCGAACACCGTATAAATTACCTTTAATACCATCAAAGCCTTTCAAATCCAACAGCTGTTAAACGTTTGATGTAGGCCCATTTAATCATTTACGAAGCTTTAATCTATTCAGAAAACACTGTCAGATCCGAACATATGTATAAGTATACTATTACAACTCTCAACACATAAAACGAAACCGCCTGCATTCTTAATGGTCCCATAAAAGCTACCGTAGCGTGCTAAACACTTTCTATTTCTATCCTGCCAGTCCTGCCACCCATAAAATGGCTTCTGACTTTAATGTACCACTTCTCTTTGTTACAGATTTGAAGCTTATGCCCTCAAAATGGAAAAACAAGTCTGGATGCTCATCGCGATTCTGGCTACCGCCCTTGCAGATTTCACTAACAACTGTCCCCAAGAGTGTAAATGTGTTTGGGCTAGTGGCAACAAACAAGCTGATTGCTCACATTCCCAGCTAGAAAGTATTCCTCGAAACTTAAGCGCAGACATACAAAACCTTGATCTCACTGGCAACGAACTTTACGAAATACCTAGATTGGCTTTTCAAGAAGTCTACCTGATAAATCTTAAGAAACTTATTTTAAGAGAATGTAAACTATTAACTATTCAAAGGAATGGTTTTAGCGGACTAGCTATTATGATAGAGCTGGATCTATCTAATAATGACTTGAAGTCACTGCATGCAGACACGTTTCGGGAAACCGTCAAAATTAGATGGATCCTTTTAAATGATAACCAGATAGAAAAACTAGAAGACGGCCTATTCAACAACCTCCAATTTCTTCAAAAGGTAGACTTAAGCAATAATAGAGTTTTCCAAATAGGAATGAAAACTTTTATGAATGTACCCAAATTAAATATACTGAGAATCAATGGAAATAAATTAGAACATCTTAAAATTGACGCACTGAGTGCTTTGACATCGTTGTCAAATTTAGACGTACACGATAACCCTTGGCGATGCGACTGCTATCTTCAACCCTTTAGGAATTGGGTTATTAGTAAGAACTTCTACACTTCACCCATTACTTGCATTGAACCACCCAAAGTTCATGGGAAGCAATGGAAAGAACTAGATTCTGGCGATTTTGCATGCAAGCCCAGCATTGTCTATCCTTCAGCCAGCACGACGCTACGAACATCGGACAACAATATTACTCTCACTTGCCAAGTTAATGGTAACCCATTGCCAGAAGTCAACTGGGTCTTAAACGCACAAATAATCGATGGCAGTTATAAATATCAAGGAGAGCTCAAATATTTTATAGCTCAGAATAGTATGGAGAACAGTAAATGGGTCAACCTTACCATCGTTGATGTAGCTACAACTGATAATGGAGAATATTTGTGTGTTGCCAAAAATCCCGGAGGAGTAGAAGAAAGGAGCCTCACTCTAGCTGTAATACATAACACGCCTGGTATAGAAGTCCCACCAGGAATGGACAACAACATGATGCCAGTACTTATTGGAGTTTCTTGCACTGCGGCAATTCTCTTGATAATTCTTGTGATCTTATGTTACTGCTGTTGCCGAAGACGCGGTACTGAGAAGAAGAAAACTGATTCTTCTAATGGCGAAGCTCTTATTGAGGGTTCTGTCATACCTGAAATGGAAAAGAGCCTAATCACTGCTGTGAACCCAGTCACCAAACCTCCACGAAGATATGACGTACCACCCTCAATCACCAGCGGTGCAACCGAGATGTCTGAATTGAATAAAACATTGCTGGACAATGATTCTGTGTTCGGTTAGTAACATTTACTATTTGATCTATATACTAATTTTATCTACTAGAGTTTTAGTAACGAATTTAAAACTAGACACTCTTAATTAAGACCTTCAATTATCCGCACCCGCAGTAATATTGAATTGTAAGTCCTTTTGCTTTTGACAATCGGATTAGCTGTGGTTTTAATTAATACAGATTGAACAAAAGATTTTAGAATAAAGCACTAAAGCAATTATTGCTTTAGCAATCGGTTCAGTGAAAATAGATAGAAGATTACAATTATAATTGTTTTAGGTTCATATTTAAATTTCTAATCAATATATTTGGTATATTCATTATACGTTTTAAAACTATTGGTTCTTAATTAACTGTAGTGAGAGTAGTAAGTATATAACACTAAGAAAAATATTAATGTATTATTTTTGTTACAGCTCATAACGACGACGAAAAGCGTTCACTCGACTTCGAACAACCGACGAAACGATCACACGACGCTCTTAATGTTGAGTACGGCCGCACCGATGGAAGGGCATATCCACCTGATCTTCTCTCCTTCCCTCCCAGGGCCGCTCAAATCTCCCCAGCAGCTAGCAATGCTTCCACAGTTCCTGATACAACCAGACTTCCAATGCAGATAAACCCAGTCAGTCCAATACACTCACCAATTTACGGTATGACCAACCAAAACTTGTTCCGAACTCTTCCGTACTCGCGCTCTCAATCTCCTTTCACTGCGCCTATAACTCCTCCAGTTGTTACTCCTAGACAAGGATATGTTACTATTCCAAGACGTCCCCGAGTACCGAGCTGGTCTAGCACTGCCAGCACTCAGATACTACCTAGTTCCGAGGCCCAAGAACCATTGTATGATAATTTAGGACTTCGAACCACAGCAGATGGTAGTTCCGTACTTTCGCTGAACAAAGCTGGCTTAGAAGCCCAATTCTCCCCTATGAGGAACAGACCCTTGCCAGCTACACCTCAAGTTTATCCCACGACACACCCGGTGTTTTACGCACCAATCGAGGAACAGGAACCCGCGCCATCACCTGTCCCACAAATGAATCCTCGCAACAGCATCAGCTCTCAATTGTCACAACAATTTTCAACACCAGGTCCTCAAGAACCAGTGAATCCAAGAATGAGCTGGACGGCAAAGAATACTTCTACTCCACAACATGAGCCTAGAAAAGTTTTGTTCAGTGACAGCAAAAGCGATTCGCTGAGTCAAAATACTGATAACAATACACTGAGTCGAAAGGGCAAACCTGAAACTGGCTCTTTGAGGCGAGTCCCGAGGGCAGACAGTAAGGGGGAACCTAACTCCCCATCAAAAGATGATGGAAAGAAAAATGACAGCGGAATAAATCAATCAGGGACCTTAGGAAGAAGTGGAAAGATTCCTCCAAGACCACCACCAAAGCCGAAAAAAAAACCGAGCACGGAAGTGAATCCGAATGAACCACTATTCGAAGACGAAGGTGAAGATGGAACGGAAGTGTAAATTATTAGACTAAAGGTTAACCAAAGTGCCAATGAGCTTTTAGTGAGGGGAGAGACCAAGGTCACGATATCAGTGAAAGAGACGTGTTTTAACAATTAATTTTCGCGGTGCTCCTGTAAATAAATGTTCGTGCTAGATTTTTTACTTGTCGCGTAATAATTATGGACCATTTTGAATATAAATCATTGTACCGCCATCAAGCGTACACTGTTGTTTTAAGTATTTATTATTTATGGTAATCTTTGGTTAGGATGGAAAGTACGCGATGTTCAAACGGTATTGTAGCTACGAATACTTCATCAATCGCCAAGACTGATTACTCTAAATTCACTGTGTATGATGCGTGAACATTTTCGAGTATGAGACCCAACGATACGTGTAATGAATTTTATATACCATTAATATTTAAGTTAAGGATAGGAGAGAGTTTTAGATTAGATGACGCATTATTTCGCAAAACCTGTTAACCAATTTTAGTAAAACCCTTTCATTTGAAATGTCACAAAAATCTTCTAAATTGACCAGCTTGAATTTGTTGACGCATCAAGCAATTATTTGACATTCCTTAAAGCATTCTCGAGCAGGCTAAAGATGTTTTTTTTAAATCACACGAAGACTGAGAAGGCTCGCTTTGCCACTATTGATGAAGTCAATAGTTCGTATAAAGCGATGTGTGGTTGGTTTTATTAATTGTTTTGTATTGAGTCGCACATTTCAATACACAAGGATTCTTTAGATTTTGACAGTCCTATGAATAGTAAATCGACTGTTTTAGAAGTACAGAAGTAGGTTAAGCTTTGTTATTCCAGAAGGTTCTATTACATTTTACAAACTGATAAATATTTTCCATCGAATTTGGCACATTTATTAAAAAATGGCTATATTCTAGACTATAGTAGAAATATTCTCACACACACATGTGAATTTTGAATGTATAGTGATTTACAGCTAATTGTATTATTGATTTTTCTACATCTAAATTCACACTGCCAAATTGTATCGCAGTTGATATTTTACCAGCTACTTTGCCCATCGAATTTAATTGTAGTATAACACTATTAAAATACAGTGAAGACACAAATCAAATAACGATAATAAGAGCCACAAACCATATGAGCAAGAGTGTTACTTGTATTGAATACATTAAAACACAATTTGAAAGGCAGTTTTTGATCGTTTAAGCCTGTTCATTTTTATATTGTTTGACAAAACCTTATTGTTTTAATATTCAATGTGAAACATGTAGAGTTAGTATCGGTTTGCTAAAATATTTAACTTTGTGTGCTCTAAGTTATTCGCATTTTAGTTCATATACCGACACTGTTTTATTATGTTTTATGAATTTATATTCATTCAATTCAGAATTTGGTTTCTCAGATGTTTTTATACGTGTAATTTTAATGCTATAGTATCATTAGGGCTTCAATGACAGGATATTCTGGAAACTAATTATTCCAAGGTTTTGCATTTCATTTATAACATAGACGATTATGAAGTCTATATTGAAATGATCCACGAAGATGTTAGGATCAAGAACATTTCCAAATGTTAGTTATTGGTATAACTTTAAGTTATAAGTGGAGGTATATGACATGTCTGAATGAAAAAGAAATGAAAATACATACGTATTTATGTATCTTATAATAGTATAAGGTACATAGATATAAAAGCTTGAACAGCAATCCATGAGTACATGAAATGAATTATTACAAACGCAGAAAAATCAGACAATTCAAATGAAATCGAATTATTTTCTTATGTGCTTGTGTAGGATTGCTTCTCGAGTGTCTTCTGCTGCATAAGTAATATACTTAGACATTTAAACTATGTCCATGTGTTTATAGTAAAGAGCCTAAATATATAAGTGCAAACAACACTCGCTGGTTAACCAAAGCAGTCGTCCAGTTAGCTGAAGGCGAGAAATCTAACGAAATGAATTACATCCATTTGTCGGTTCACTTTCAACGTCAAATTGTAGAAATAAAATAAAGAACTATCCTTTGTTCGAGCTTCTAAAGGCTTTACGTTAAGTAAATATTTAAAAGGAAACGAACTCTTAATATCTGTTTTGTAGAATTGAATATATCTGTTTAAAATCAATGATGCAGAAGCATCACTAGGCCGCCTTGGTGTTGGTCACCATGCTGCATTATTGCATTGTCCGCATTCTCTATGAGTATGGTGACCACCACTCCTCGGATTCTGCTTATGCTTTTCATCAAGCGGAGTAGAGTCACTTTGGTGAGTACATAAAAAAAACTATCTCTAAGTTTTTAACGCTATTTTCTGTGTTCAAATCTTCGTCTAAATCGTTCTACAGTTTGACGTTAATGTACTATAATTACAATAAGTAAGAGTTCCTACAAGTTTTAAATCATATATTAGCTCATTTTGGTAGCTATTTTATCATGTTATAAGTTAAGTGCTTGCTTATGTTCTGGTGCATATTTTTATATACAATTTTATTATGTGTCTATTTATTTTTTAATGTTTACCACACCGTTTTACTTAAAAATGCTTTGGTGTCATCATAACATAATAAGCTGCGTAGATAATATTCATTATATAATCGATCCCTGTAAGTCACGATTAGCCAAACATCGTTCAGTTTTCGTTTCAAAGTCGATGTATTTTATTCAAACGTAATAATAGCATGTCAATTATTGAATTTTTAATTGGTTACGAGAAAGCATTTTTGTAGTAAGTTATTTCGTTACATTTAATAAGTACATGACAAAGTTGTATTTATTTACATGAAATGTTAATTTTTTGTGTTTTATATTCAATTATCATGATAGGCAGCGAATATGTATGCGTTATAAAACCCGCGAATATGTACAAAGGAAATTAAAAATTATAGGTTTTTTTATTGAAAGATGCTTTGTAATGTAAAGTCAACGATCTAACCGCCCTACCACTGTCCCGCGTTCACCCACTTTTTGTAAAATGTACCTCGTACGATATTTTTACAATATTTACTGTAGACATTCAGTTTATATAGTTTTAAGCCCAATGTAAATAGACATTATTAAAAGTGATTAAAGCTATATTTCATACACGTTTGTTTTATTTTTTAATGTCGTACATCAATAGATTAAATAAGAGTATTAAAATTTGATAAGGCACATATATAATTTATTTACAATACAGCACATGACATACATCTGACACACAACGCCATCTAGCTTCAAACTAAGCAGAGCTTGTACTATGAAAGCTAGATTGACTGATAGAATATTAACAGAACACTTTTTCTTTATAAATAATAATAATAAATATTTCGGACATCTAACACACAACGCCATCTAGTCCCAAGCTAAGCAGAGCTTGTGTAATGGGTACTACACAACTGATATAAATACGTATATAAAAAATACATAAACTCCAAAACAAATATTTGCAGTTCTTACAAACATTTGGTTCAACCCGGGAATTGAACCCGAGATCTAATGCAGAGCAGTCGCTAACGCTACGCAAAGGAGTTAGAAAAAGGAATTCAACACGTATGGCTTGATAAGAAATCATTTCTGGAATAAAATCTAATTGATTTACAGTTGTATGTCTGTATACGAGAAATATTTTTCTCTCCTGTTTTAAAACGCTAGGTATTGATTATAAGTTATTTACCTACAGACAGTATTTCATTTTGTGTTTGGTTTATAGAAATAAAGAGACAAACACCCCTGTATTTTAAAATGACAATCACTTATTTGCGAAACAAAGAGCTTCTGGATAATGTTTAAACTCAAATGCACACTGATTCACGACGCGACGCAACGCAAACTTTATAAAGACATAAATCTCGTTTATGTTAAGAATCTTTGCTGCACAGAATCATGGCGGGCGTGCGGAGTTAACAGACAGACAGGAAATCCAATTACGTCCTTTTGAGCGAACTTTAACTTGCACCATCTGACTGGCGACACCTTGTAGGTGCTCACTCAAATCGTGTTATGTTAATTTGTTTTCTCTTCAGCGTCAAATAGAATTAAATAAATATTTCGGACATCCAACACGCAACGTCATCTAGTCCCAAACAAAACAGAGCTTGTGTTATGAGTATTACATATTTAATACAAATACATATATATACTTTTTGTAAATACATACATATTATACACAGAAAACACCCAAACTACGAAACAAATATTTTCAGATCAAATAAACAAATATTCGGTCCGACTTGGGTATCAAACCTGAGACATCAAGCACAGCAGTCGCATACACTACCAGTGTGCCACCGAGGTAGTCACATATGGCTAACAGCCATTGAAACCGTTTATTTTTGCCACGTCAATTACGTCAACAATTGCATTGTGCAGCAAAGGGAACCAGCTCAGTTTACGCTGTACTGAAGCACCGCACTGGTTTTGAGCTGACCCCTGACATTTGAGCCAACAGTTGCGGATACAATGCAACACACCAAACATAAGATCCCACTTAACATTGAACTGTCGTGATGTTGTCTTCATTTCTCAAATTTCGTAAGTAATTTTCTTTTTTTTTAAAAGATATCTCCCGCATTAGGAATATATATCCTGTGTCGCGGGCGACTTTACAAACATACATGTAACGGACACAAAGAAAACCCAGACTCAGGACAACATTTTGTGCTTCTCAGCACAATATGCTCTCTTCAACTTAACCCAATAGGCCAGCCGTGCAGTCGAGTAGTCTTGTCAATAAATTGCATTAAAAGTTTTCAGATTTATTTACTTGTCGTTTTGTTAAAATTACATTATGGCCCAATAAATATTTTATATCGAATAACTGAAATAGCGCAAAAATACAATCAGAAATAATTTAACGAATCCACAGCAGTCCTCAACAGACAGCATCGTTAACCACTAGGTCATTGAACAATGGACTTCTCATCAGAATATGCACTTATTAAAAACACGAATACGCTTGATTACTCTCTACCTTGACCTCGGAACACAAGGCATGCTTATACCTTCATATACGGTGAAAAATTATTGTGTGTTAGTGAACCTGGTGGCGAGCCAAACGTTCCTTCACGTACGCTCGACGTGATGTCGTTAGCAATCATCTAGTAATGAAAGGGACAGTGTCTTGATTAGAAAATTAACATTAAATCGTTTAATCTGTTATTCTCTTTCGTTTCCGAGTAATAGGTATAAACTTGCTTGTTATTATTTTATTGTAAAACTTTCAAAATGTAAAAAAAGATAATTCCTCATCTGTATTTTCATCCACAGTTTTCATACTCCACTACCGGACATAGAAAAATGGTTTTCGCCTTCTATATCACACTCGGATTTGGATTGATATAGATTTGCGTCAAGTTTTCCTTCTCGCAATTTGCTTCTTTTGTCAGCTCTTAAGACCACACACAGAATGAGTACGAGTGATGACACTTCATATTCATAATTCCACATCACACGGATTGCACACACAATTTATAAATACCTAATCATTAATCCCATTCCTCATCCCTCAAAGGCCGGCAACGCACTTGTAACGCCTCTGGTGTTGCGGGTGTTCATGTGTCCATGGGCGGCGGTAGTCACCATCAGGCGATACGTCTGCTCGTTTGCCTTCTATTCCATAAAAAAAATCAACAAAAAAGGTTTTAAAAATATATTTTGTTATTATTCTCCGAAAGCCTAAAAGACTCCTAAAAAAAAAGGAAAACAACTGAAGTGTTTTTCGAAACATTCTCATAACACCACTATTGTGTTCTGAGAACAAAAACAAAACATAATATTTTGAAGCTGTGAACTGCGAACATCGCGAAGTGAAAAAACACAATGACGTGGATGAATGGTAGTTTGCAATTTTGTTTTCGTTTCTGTCTTTATTTAATTCTTTTATACACTAAATATACAGAAAGTGAAAACATAAAAGATAAAGTTGATGTCCCGTTCATGATCAACTTGAATTTGTTAACTTAATTTTTTTTTTTTTTTATACATGAACTACCAAAATGACTCTGCCCTGCCTGATGGAAAGCACCAGCAGAATCCAAGAGTGGTGGTCACCATCCTCAATGCAAACAAGGACAGTGCAGCATGGCGACCAGCACTATGGCGGCCTAGTGAGATGCTTTTTTACGCCCCGCTTAAAGGACCCGGGATCATAGTGGGACGGAAACACGTGCGCTGGCAGTGAGTTCCAGGCTTTGACCGCTCGGCACAGGAAGGAAGAGCCGAATCGATGAGTGCGAGAGTGTATGTCTTCCACTCTGAAGCGGTGACTTCTGAGGCCAGCACGAGTTGTCCTGTAGAGGAAGGGAGAAGGGGGGACCAGTTGGAACAGCTCTTCAGAACACTCTCCATGGTAAAGGCGATAGAGGACTGCCATAGAGGCGATATCTCTACGCAACTGCAGAGGCTCAAGGGACTCGGTGGCCTGGGGACTGCCGACAATGCGAATGGCTCGCCGCTGCAACCGGTCGAGAGCGTCGAACAGATACTGCGCGGCTCCATCGCAAAGATGAGAACAGTACTCCACGCACGAGCGAACCTGGGTCTTGTAAAGCAGACACAGATGCCCGGGCGAGAAGAACCGTCTCACCTTATTAAGGATACCTAACTTCCGCGAGGCCGCCTTAGTGACACTCTCAACGTACTCGCGCGGGTTGAGGTCGCAGCAGATGTCCATGCCCAGGACACCGAGCCTGCCTCGTAATGGTAGTTGAGTATTCTGAAAAGTCGGAAGGGGAAGGAATGGAGACTTTTTGGCAGAGAACGCGCACACCTGTGTTTTCTTGGCGCTAAACTCGACCAGTTTTTACCAGCAATTTAGGTGAATCACGAACAATTTTGAAGAACTTTGTTAAATTTTAAAAATCAATATACTACTGACTTAAGTGCGCTTCTGTTTACTCTAGTCGGCTTTTTTCTTTTTTGTTAGGCTTATTATTTATTTACAAAACTCAATGTCTTTTCACCTACCGGACCATAGTTCTACATCACCTGGTCGACTGGGAGAGAATACCTCATGGCATTAAGTCCACCTTTGTACAACATTTTCTTCTTTTTCCTCTTTCAGACTCAACATGTGTACAAGACTGTTTGAATAATTGATTGTATGTGTCAGGCATAACAAATATATACGTGTTTCGAACTAGTAGAACATTTCTATTAGTTTTTATTCTTTTATCTTTAATCGTGAACTAGTCATGATATGACAATGGTACAGCTTCACCGAAATCCTCTCGAAAGTATGTTTTTTGATGATAAAGTTATCGGAGCCCTTGACAATTCTCCTCCTAAATCAAAGGTTTACCAAGCAATCGTTGACTCATGGATGACCATGATCAGGCTGTCTATAGGCGGATGTAGTCCCTTACCATTACGCGACACGTCTACTTGTTTGCCTCACTAACCTTTAAAAAACATATCCATATATTTTTACATTCCTAATTAGGCGCCTACTTTAAAAAATGGATCCATGAAATTGGTTGTAATCAGGAACGCGATAAACCCTCACTTTTATGACCTGGTCTCCGAAAGCAACCAAAGCGTCCATCTTTTTTTATACTCAAACTAATATATTTTTAAAGCTCCCACAATGAGATGTTTTACAACCGTTGCCTTGGAAATGGTCACAAAAGGAATCTAAAATTAAATCTCTGGATACGCAGATGGCTGGTGCGGGCAATACTGACATTGACCGGCGCATGTATAATTACGGTGGGTAAATCTGGCATTAATAATGGAGTTTAAAACATGAACTTTACTGCATCATTTTTTTGTGAGTCTTTGTATCTATACTAATATTATAAAGCTGAAGAGTTTATTTGTTTGTTTGAACGCGCTAATCTCAGGAACCTCTGGTCAGATTTGAAAAATTCTTTCAGTGTTGGATAGTCCATTTATCGAGGAAGACTATGAGCTATATGTAATCACGCTAAAACTAATAGGAGCGGAGCCCCAATGACGAATGTTTTAAAAACGGGGGAAAATTATTACGCTACGGGCAATAGTAGACGTAAACGAGGGTGCGAGGGTCACCTAGTAATATATAAAAGAGGTTAGTTGTCATGGTCATTGTGGCGTTCTGAAATAAATGTTCATTTAATCTGTCTCTATGTCACTGTGGCAGCGTAGGCGACTGCTATGCTTGAAGTCTCGGATTCGATTTCCAGGTGTTTGTACGATCTGCAAATATTTCTTTCGAAGTTTGTGTGTTTTCTATGTAGAATATGTATGTATTTCCAAAAAGTATATATGTATTTAAATCAGTTGTCTAGTACCTGTAATACAAGCTCTACTTAGTTTGGAACTAGATAGCGTTGTGTATTAGATGTCTGAAAATATTTATTTATTTATTCTATAAAGAAAAAAACATATTAAAGATAAATTTATGCCGTGATACAGAGCAAATGGTCGTGCTTTTTTATGTTGGACCCTGCCAAAATAACTTTAATCTCCCTGATGGAAAGCAAGAGCAGAATTCACGAGTGGTGGTCACCATATTCATTACGAATGCAGACCATGCAACAATGCATTGGGGTGACCCACACCATGGCGGCTTAGAGATACTTCAGCATCATTTGGCCTCCGGTGTCCGGTCGACACTCAGCAACGAAACACGACAGCACGAACGCTGTCATTTTAGATGGATCTTCTGGGTACCTGGATCATCTTCGGGTAGTACCGGCCCAGTCGAGCTGACCCGTTCGTGCTGAAATCAGCGTGTCTCTAGTACCTTGTCATACAATTATTTTGCCGTAGGTCGTAAATCGACCCCATGATTTCGGTATTACCACTAATCCGTTTATAGGCAGATCAAAGTTTACATGTTTTATGAGTTTGTACTGGAAGAACCAAGCCTCTGATGCCAGGAGGTAGAAAAGACGGATTCAAAGGGAGAATGTTAACCCGCAAGGTGTAGGTCCACCACTCCTATTCATCACATGGGTGTTGACTAAAGGAACAAACGCAGGACAACAGCATTGCAAAGAGAAGGCAAACTTGACACAAGCCCTACACCAACTGGCCACCTTCGTATAGTTGGCCAAAACCTTCTTGCTCAGGAGAGCCATATGTCTATCAGTGGTTCGTTAAAAGCTGTTGATAATATGATGATGAGCGTCGTTAGTCATTTATCATGACGTGACCCATATACTCGTTAACCTTCCTACCATCTTTTTTTACGTCTTTCCTAAATTGCCTTTTAATTGAAATTAAATCAATAGTCATACCCGTATACATTACTCTACGTAGGCATTAAAATACCCTGTAGTCTACCCTAACAAGTGCCTTGTTACCTGAAAGTGCTTTCCCATAGGGTCATAAATGTAATACACTGTAGCACTTCTTCGACTTGAGTTTATTCTCACTTTGTTTCTAAGACGATTTTGTATTGAAAAGTGGTGTATTTGTAGAATGGAAATTATAAATTACCACAAGAAACCGGATAGATATAACTGTAATAATTTGTAAATAAAAAAAAATCAGCTATACAAATATACCTCAGTTTCAATTCTAACCACGATAAATATTATAAATGCTAATGTGAGTTTGATTGTTTGGCTTTTACTTCGAATTTGAGACGATGTGAGAGATACGTGTAATTTTTTTCAGCTTCAGTAGATATATCTTTTGACTTAAATTGAAATAGGACCATTAAAATCTATATATATATATATATATATATATATAGATTTTAATGGTCCTATATATATATATAAATGTTATGTTGGTTTGTGTACGCTTCAAAAACTCAAAAAGTTCTGCACCGATCGAGCTGAAATTTTAGAATGATATATAATCCACATCAAGGATGGTTTTTATCTATTTTTTGCATCAGTCAACTTAAACGCGGGCGGAGCCGCGGGCAACAGCTAGTAAATAAATAAAATTTTCTAGTCAATTCATAAGTGAAGTTCTGAGATAACCAGCAAAATACAATTGAATTGAAAACTAACTTCTTGTTTAAAAATGTAAAATTGTGACTAAACGAATTTCTCAAACAACGGCCTAAGAAACAACTGAATGTTACCAGTTCGTTAAAAAAAGCTTTATAAACACTTGATAAGGCAATCATCGCATTTATCGGCACAGAGTTGAGATAAAACCTCTTTTCTCGATCTATTGGAGACCCACATAGAGCAGTAAGTCCATAAAGATTTAGCTTTGGCTGTCCGTACTAATGGACAAAGCTCGCTTTCCGCTTGATCCCTCTCTGGCAAATGGACGCAGTTGAAAAATCAATGGAAATCTTAAAATAGGCTGAGAGCCTTGTGAACATTTGTCAGGATTAAAGAGAATTGGCAATTGAGTAAGTTAGTTTAGGTTTTGTCAATGTTTGAAGTAACCGTTTGATACTTGAAATTGAGGAAAGACGATACTGGGGTGTAAATTGTCTTAATTTTTATGAACACTACATTTACAATTGGGCTATTCTTTGCTTCAAAAGAGAATCAAATTGAAATTAGTAACGCCAACGTTTCACCCATACTAATCGAGTCTGTGACTCAAAGAGCACTGTAAGTCTTCGGCCCCGGTTAAGACATATGGCAAAGATTTTTGGAAAAACAGTGTCCTGAAATATACTGACAACCTTCGAATTCACTTCGCCCTCAGGGATACGAAGTCCGGTATTGGCAAATTGATAAGTGTAAAAACTTATATTCATTCTGATATCATCAATAAACTTGGGAATAATAAAGATTAGGAGGAAATAATAACCTATAGGAACTGCATTTATCACTAAGTAAGTGATGAGGTTGTCAGAGACCCAAAGGGCCTTCCCTAATTCTGAAAAAAGGGAGTTTGAGTGAGAGGAAATACACTTTTGTGTGATGACTTGCCATTAGGTCAACCGGCCGCCTGATTGCCCCCTGTAAGAAAAGGACATAAGGTATCTAACCCACTTTCCTTCCATATGTAATGTTTATTTTAGATTACAGTTGTAGTGTAAACAAATATACTTGTATTAAGTGGTGGCTGCTCCTACCGTAGTTTCAGTGGCGAACAAACCTAGGTTAAGTGAATACGTAATACATTTTTATTTCATTATTTGTCCCAGTTAGTGGGCAATACATTACACATATACCTATTAGCCCATAAGGTCACTCATTTAATAAAAAACACAAAATAAAATATTCACTCAAATTGAAAATTCATCACCTATTTTCAAGTACATTTTTTTTTATAGTTGTGAATGGTCAGATCATGTCTTAAAGAAACATAGACCAGCGGACCGGAGGGGACTCGCCATAGCGTCTTTTCCCAATACTAAACAGTCTATCATTTCTTGCTGCAGAAATCTACTGACATACACATTTTAGACACACATACAAAAAGAATCGCCTTTTACTATGAACTCACACATAACAATTCAAACGTAACATTCAGAATTTCACGCACACATAAATACATAAATGTGTCATAACAGAGTAATGTGTAGGTCTATTTGGGCTTATACTTTGCCAGAGGGGAACGCCTGCGTATGTCTACTCTCTCCCGCGTTTTTCTATAGTTCTATTAAAAGTTTGTAACAATATCAAACATCAAGGATTGTTAACATACAACTTCACCATATTGTGTATATAGCTTAAAAAACAGGAATTTAAAAACGGCCGTTGGTCCCAAGTCGACTAAAGCAATTGTCGTGAACAATGGGCACTGTTCCCTCTCCCACGAGAATATGGGCATAACAAACGCTCACGGTAGTCTCTCAAGGGATCAGCAGTCTCATGAATGTCAATCAATCTTAAACGTTTCGTTTGCATTTAGAAATACATTGTTGTAGAATAAGGTTGCTCTTGGAAAACTTTTAAGCGGAGTTTAGAGAGTTTGGGTAATAAGTGTTAACCTTAAATAAATCCATGTGTTGTTAAAGACACCAGCAATGTTTTTTCCAGTTTATTATTCAGATCTATTAAAAAAATGGTTAAAAAGGAAAGACAAACTGTTTTACTTTCTTCGAATTTTGTTCGGCCTCAGGGTTGAGGAGGTCCGATGCCAGACGTTCCGTGGAAAAACTGATATTCAGGTAAAACCGATTGAACTGGTAGTAAACCTCGAATAATCCTAGAAATAATAAAGGCTAGGAAATGAAGATGAAGCACGCGAGTATCACTTGTCATAGCGCACTGCTGACCTCTTAAATATTTATGTAGGATGAAGTTATACTTTTTCACTACTTTAACGACAAATAAAACATTTTATCTTTGTAATAAAACCAGGTGATGTGAGGGTATTCCCCATTTTATGTTGATTTGATAGAGTGAAGTATGTTTTGCGATCTTCTTATCTTCTGCTGTAAATCTCGATAACCACGGAACTGCCTCGAACCTTGCACTTAAGAGGTTTACTGCGTGCCTATTAATATTTCATCTTATCCACGACGATTTTCAATAATGACGAGATTTTAAAGGATACTAGAGTAGATGTCTGCTGAAGTAGAAAAGCGTGCGAATGTTTACCTTACCGTGGGAGAGCTATGCTTCGGCATGAATGGGTCGGCTCGACCGGAGTGATACCACGGCCTCACAGAAAACCGGTGTGAAATAGCGTTTGCGCTGTGTTTCACCGAGTGAGTGAGGATACCGGAGGCCCATACCCCAAACCCTCCCCCATCCCCTTTCCCATCCCCCAAAGGTCGGCAACGCACTTGTGACGCCCTTGGTGTTGCGGGTGTCCATGGGCGGCGGTAATCGCTTACCATCAGGTGATACGTATGCCAAATGTTCAAATGAGTTAATAATAATGCATCTCGCACACGGCCGATCTAACCTCAAACTAAACAATGCCTGCATTTGGTTGCCAAACCACTTATAAACATACTAATATAAATAAATAAATACATATAAATAATTCGGACATCTAACACACAACACAACAAACTAAACAGAACTTGTATTATGAGTACTAGACCACTGATATAAATACATATATACTTTTTCTTATATACATACATATTATACATAGGAAATACCTAAACTCTGAAACAAATATTTGCAGTTCATACAAACATTTCATTCGACACGGGATTCGAACCCGAGACCTCGAGAACAGCAGTCGCATAAGCTACCATTGTGCCACCGAGACAGTTAATAAATATGTTCAAACACAAACATTTTACTGTCAAATTATTAAAGTCTGTCTTGAATATCAATTGATTGTACGAATTTTTTATTACATATGAGCCTCCTAAATTTACTTCACGCTACCTGATGGAAAGCATGAGCAGAATCCAAGAGTAGGGGTCACCATACTCATTGCTCGTGTAGACAATGCAACAATGCAGCATGGTGACCCACACTATGACGTCCGGTACACTGATGTACGAGTACACTAGTATAACGTAGCTTATTGACTACAGAGATTCTTCTGTATCATTGGGCCTTCGGTCTCACTCATCAACGAAACACGACAGCTCGAATGTTCTTATTTTAGGTTGTTCTGGGATGTAATACCGTCGTGTAATACCCGTTCGTGCTAAAATCATCGGGCTTTACTGCCTTGAGAGTACCTATGTTTCTCGCTACAAATTTCAAACAAATACCCTAGTAATTTATTTATTTATTTATTCAATTAGGGAACACAAACAGTAGCATATAAAATGTACATAGGGTTGTTATTAAGAAAACACTAGTAATGAACGAGATATAAGTCAGCTTCCTAGTGTATGTAAATATCTTATATTTAAAGTTTTTATAGCGCGGTGCAAAATCATTAGTAACTGCTCCTAAAATTATCTGTGTTAGATGGCGAGAAACGGTGGTTTTGCTGCGGAAAATGTCTAATTATTAATTTTGATGGACCTTAAATACCAGTCATAAAGTTATCTTTAGGACACCTTTTTTTTAACCTGTGGAAACCCCCACGGGCCGTCACGCCTCCCCTTATGGTAGGTGTCCTTAAAAGACGGTAGTATTTGATAGAAAAATTAATCTACTAGTTATATACAAATGTATCTAAAATACATAATAAACTTACTCCTGCCTAAACAACTAAACATGTAATACATATTTATCCACATATCCGCAGTATAATAATATTATAACGGCCATTTCTTCGATAGCCTGAACGGTATATTGGTCTTTGTTCCGTATTCAATGCAGCTACGATGTTTGTATTAATTTCACGTTCCCGCAAAGATGTGCTCGGAACAAACTCTCTCTATACTTATAAACTCTATAATTATAAAAGGAAAACTAGTATATGTACTTGATTCAATTTGCTATTATTAAGTTGGCTTTTATTTATTTATGACCGTAATAGCAAGTCAAGTGCCTGAAGCTTAGTCTTTGCAAAAGTTGTAACGCAAAGAGTAATTATATAGGAACAGGTTCTTTTTTTTTATTGAATAGTGGGCAAACGAGCAGACGCATCACCTGATGGTCAGCGATTACCGCCGCCCATGGACACCCGCAAAACCAAAGACGTCACAAGTGCGTTGCCGACCTTTGGGGGATGGGAAAGGGGATGGGAGGAGGGGTTGGGGTATGGGCCTCCGGTATCCTCACTCACTCGATGAAACACAGCGCAAACGCTATTTCACACCGGTTTTCTGTCAGGCTGTGGTATCACTCCGGTCGAGCCGACCCATTCATGCCGAAGCATAGCTCTCTCACGGTTAAAAGGTCTGATGTGAAAGGTGGATGCTAACATATATTATTATGTGTGGAAATTCTAAATTAGATAACAGGTGATTTTTCCGTCTATTTATTTTAAATAAAACATCTTTATTCTTAGATTCGTTTCTATAATTTTATTTTACAAATGGAATCAACACGAAATCTGCAGTGCAGTACTTGCTAGCCTATGGCGATATGGAACTGTAGGAAGTTAAAGATAAAATGTTATATAGATATTAGGTATTGTAGTATATTCGTATTACTCTAGTGGCTAGCCATTCACATAATATTTAGGTATATATTTACTTTAAAATAAATAATTTAATTGAAATAAGTATTTATAGGAAACCTTTAACATACATGACTCTTTTTCCATTTATGATCGATATTAGTAACGACCACAATTAAAAAAAGGTGTGTGTGCGATTCACACACGATAGAAGTGAAACTTCAGTAAATCGACAAAAGAATGAGACCGACATTTGCTCTCTCGCTCTGGCACACTAATAACAGGCGGCTTTTTGTATTTGTGTCTCTTACCTGTCGTTTTTTCCGTTGCATCCGGTTTGAAATCACAACGATTCTAAAGAAGTTTCACTTCAATAATGGTACAAAATTCTTTGTGAGTTAGTTCGACTCGGACTTGGACCACTTTCTGTGGTATCATATCACTCGTGAATGAAAATAATTGATATTATAAAAATAAACTATAATACACACTTAAAAAGTCGGTTACAGACAAAACACATAAAATACAAAAAACACTGAAAATGTGTTAAAATTATTAAGTTGAGGAGTTTGAAAATCAAAAAGAGGTTTTTCAAGTATACATTGTACTAAAAAGAAATGGGGCCAATAAATATTATACAGCCTATAGTCGTTCCAATACTTTATTTAACTTTTGACAGATCACGCTCATAAAGTTTTGTAATAATTTTTGATACAATGTACTACAGATAATACTGTACTTTATGGGCGGGCTCCGCCTACTTAGGGATGTGTCATTCGTAATTAATGACCACAGACTATAAAAACGGTTTTGAAATAAATCGATTATCGATTATATTAATAAAACATACAATAAAATTATTGTGATTATATTTTATATCAAACCACGTAAAAAGCTTTATTATTTTGCATTAAAATGCCCTAAATGTCTCTGTTTCAATGCATAAATAATTTGCGTAATGAAAACAGTTCCATCGTACTCGTACCTAGTAATGGGATCGAATGTATTCGCCGCAAATTAATGAATCTAAAATAATTGTTTAGACTTACTATAGTTGGTTCAAATAAAAACTACCTGCGGTACCTACTTGTAATGAACAGGTACAAAATGTTGAAATTCGTAGTAATTTATGGATTAAAAATAAAACAACCAAAAGAGGTACTGTAATACTAATTTTAATTATAAAGAATCGTCTTCTTCGTATGACCAGGAATCATCATCACTTGACAGTTGTTTGTCCTTTGAGTACTTTCTTTTTTGGCATTTTGACAGTAACGAAGGCAGGAACGATACGCTCAACTCAACCAAACGTGAGAATTCACAAATAAATCAATACGGAGGAATATAAATACTCAACTATATTGCAGGTTACTCATTGAAATACTGTAGATTATTTTAAAATAGACATAGAGAGATTTAATAAAGATCATCAATAGTTTAACAAATACAATATTAACCACTGAATTACAACACAATACAATAATACATTTTGAAAATTCAGTTCCTTTTATTATATATTTTTTCATGACATAGAACCGTCACATTTGAACAACATTCTTTTAATCCATTTCTTCTTTATTTTGACAAAGGAGGTCGCACATTGAAACACATAGAAATATGAAGTACGAAATTATCTATAAAATAATGAGTTTGTTAAATCGATTAAAACTTCTTAATGCATAAAATCGATCGATGAAAGAAATCGAATAGGTAACGGGTCAGGGTATCACTATTTGATTAAGTATTAGAGCTGTCAAAAGTTAAATAAACTATTGGAACGACTATAAAGAGTGATTAACACGTTTAACAATGGAACAACTTATTTATGTGTACAAAAATCTTGGTTTGTTTTTCTTTAGTAAGTCTGCTAAATTATTCTACTTTTATTTCAAACAGTTAATAGAATCGACAGTAAATTCTATAGTAGTACATGTACAACAAACAAAATTTCTTAAGCGAATGTTTCTATTTAACACCAGAATGATAATAGCGAAATAAAGAAACCTTTCAATAAACGAAGCTACCGTATAACTCATGAAACTACATAAATATACATTTAATACTACAAACACTATCTTAGAATTTAAGATAGGTACACTCTACATCAAAAAGGCGCTTGAATCAAAGATGAGCCGTGAATTATGTATGTAAGTAGATATTCCGAGTTTTATTTTCGGTTAGACGTCTCACATTGAGATTGTGCCGAGCTAAGAACCTTGTCTAATGCTCCGTGAAATAGGATACCTAGAGCTTAGCCTGCTATCGTCTTGGTATTAAATTTAGTAATATTCTCCTTGACTCCTATGAAAATAAAGAAGGACCCGAATGTTAATAACATACACATGTTGTTAAGTATCATGTGTTTGTAGAAGCATTTAAATAATCTTCCTTTTTGTTTTTAAAGCTTGCCAAAATGACTCGACTCTGCCTGGTGATAAGCAGGAGTAGAATCAAAGATACAGCCACCATACTCATTGCGAAGCAGACAATGCTGCATGTTGACCTACACTACGGCGGGCTAGTTAGATGCTATTTCATGCCCCGTTTGTAGGATCTGGGATCATAGTAGGAGAGAAACACGTGTGCTGGTAGTGGCTTCCAATTTTTGATTGTTTGGCACAGGAATTTGGAACTGAACCGTTCAGTTCCAAAGCGTATTTATACTACACTAAAAAGATGACTTCCAAGAGCAGCACGTCTGGTCTTGTAGAGGAAGGGAAAAGGTAAGACCAATATAATATATTATAGCAATATAGAACACTTTCCAATATTAATTCGATAGAGGACTGCTACAGAGGCGATATCTCTTCATGACAGATATCTTTCAATACGAACGGTTGTCGAGGACATGGCTCGAGGTGTCGCTCAATTTCTTACAGGCCACGGTAACTTTAAGAGCAAACTACACTGTGTCATACTCCACACCTGATTCTAGCTGCGAAGAGTCGGCTCATCATATCCTCTGGGAATGTAGTCTTTGGTACAATGAACGCAACATAATGCTACACAGCTTATAAATGACATCTGGGGCGGTATACTATGGAAATCTTGTGTTAATTGCGAAGTTAGTAGTAATAGGCGTTGTTGCCCTTTTCCCTCCTCAACACTATATATAAAATAAATAATCAAGCTTTCCAAATTGTTCTTAAATTCTCCATTTTAGCTGATAGAAAGTCTGATTAGATTTCTTCTGGAAATTCCAGTTTCAATTGTCTTCCAAAGTCTTAGTGACCCTGGGGTCAAAAATTCAAGAAACATTTGTGTTAACGGTTTGGCATGGGGCTGTACAAGCGGTATTTCTCCAGAGAGCACTAGTGCATCGGTATCGAACGAGCTACGATTGTAAATAGCATACTAGGGAAAAGAAACTATCGATAGACATTGTAAATTATCAACATATTTAACATTAAACTTTTTTTATATGGGAATGATAAATTTACGAGCTGACGTATTGCCTGATGGTAAGCGAATATGCCGCCAACAGACACCTGCAACACCAGTGGCGTCACAAGTGCGTTGCCGGCCTTTTAAGAAGGAGTATGCTCTTTTCTTGAAGGTTTGAAGGTCGTATTGGTCCGGGAATGCCGCAAGTGACAGTTCATTCAACAGTTCACATTCACAAGTTCCTGGCAATCGACGATTCGAGTCGCTCTCCGTTAAATAGGGTTCAGAGAGAGGAGCTGGTATTGGAATGCCCCCACCCAAAGAAGTCGGTACCACCGATTTCAACTGCATCGGTGGCGCAGTGGTAGCGTATGCGACTGCTGTGCTTGAGGTTTCGGATTCGATTTCAAGGTCTGACCAACTGTTTGTATGATCTACAAATACTTCTTAAGGTGTTTGGTTGTTTTGAAATGTAATAAAGTAATGCGAAAGTAACTTTGTTTGTCAGATTGTCTGTCCTGCTTTCACAGCCAAAACGCTGCACCGATTTCAATAAAATTTGGCACGGCAATACTGTGATTCTTGATGAAGGACATAGAATACTCTTTGCTGCGATAACCGATCGCGGACGGAGCCACGTTTTAAAACTAGTAAGATATATGTATTTACAGAAATAATCAGTTGTCTCGTACGCATAATACAAACTCTGGACTTAGATTGCGTTGTGTTTTAGATGTCTGAAAATATTTTGACATTTAAACTTGACAAATGAAATTCATACTTATCGTGTTAGCCGAAAGACGTCCACTGTGGGACAGAAAAATTTAAAAAAGTTATATATATTGAAATATTATTCGAAAACAAATCAAATAATGTTTTCTTTTCATAATTTAAAGGACACTTCTTCTGGTCTTAAACATTTTAAAATTACGCGTCGAACCAAATAGTTAATCAAACGGCAGTAGCTCGGATTTACTTTATTACTCATTTATTTTATACAAAGCAATATATTTCGATATTTAAAAAGAGTTGATGTATCTCGATAGTCAAATACCGTTTTTGATATTTTTTTATTTCAGTTTTTTACCTTTCATTTTTATCGATACTACTTCGAGTTCAACCCTAGTTTCTTCCGACAGTGGAGCACCAATTCCTTTCAAGAATTCAGGTAACAGACCAATGTTTATAAGAACAAATAGAACAATACAACAGTTTGTTGTACGTCTTGCTTACACAACAATTACAGGAGAAAATTCCAGACATCTTCTGAGAAATTAGCTGCTTAGATTTTCTTGTGTTAGTTTCGCAATGAAATTTAGCAAAAAAGTTTCTACCAACCTTTTAGTTTTTACACCAGTCTCTGATGGCTGTGATCACGATTAGTATACAGTCTGGTTGAAAACTTTAGAAATTTCAGAGATTTGTAATATTTACAAAGAGATATATAATATCATGACACCCAATTACGATATTCGAGATCATCAGGCAACTTTATATATGAGAAATGCCACAAACTTTGCTTATTCGAATTTGAAAGTACAAGCAACACGCTTTTGGAATTCGTTACCAGAAGCCATAAAGCGAAGCCATACTTACACATTAAATACTTTACACTTGGATAAACTACAATCAAAAATCTATGGAGGATACAACTGTTAATGGACATAATAGGGTATGGGACCTTGGGTAGGAATCAAATCCACACCTTCCATGAGCAGGATCGCTAATTATTAGACCAATAGAACAAATAATTACTTGAGATCGACATTAAACCCTGCACCGTATAGTTACATATACTGTAGGAAGCAGACTTTAACTTATTACACAGGCTACTTTAACTTATTTTTATAACGACATAAAAGATACATTCGACTGCACGGTTGGCCGAGTGGTTTCAGCGGTCGCTATGCCGCTTGCTACTGCGCCAAATGTCTTGGGTTACGGTACAACACTTTGTGTGATCCACAAATTGTTGTCCCGAGTCTGGATGTTCTTTGTGTCCGTTTCATGTATGTTTGTAAAGTCCCCCACGACACAGGATGTTTATTACTAATGTGGGAGTTGTCTTAAAAAAAAAAAAAATATTCTAGGAACTAACGTCCCTAGAATATTTGTCTGCAATAGTGCATATGTGAAATCTGAATATAAATTACTCTCCACTTGAATTCCTAGAATTGTTGATCTCTCATTAAATGCCTTTCCTTTAAAAAGTTAAGAATTTGCTTGATAACGAAGCGAAATACTGCGAAGCGAATTCCATTTTGCTGCGATAAAGTTTGATGTTAAATATTAACCTAACAAATGACGTTATTTTCAAAAGATTTCAAAACAAAACAACCTAATTCTTTCAAGTCAAGTATAACACAATAATAAGACGGAAACAACACTTTGATTCTCTTTTGTCGACAGTCGATGTAAAATTGTAATAAAAGACTCAAAACATATAACTCACATTTCAAAGCCTTCAAATTCTGTTTGAAAGTCAAAGACTTTCAAACAGAATTAACAATTCACGAAGTGGTTGAAACACAATCACATCCCTATTATAAGGTAGGAATATCATTCAGTGGAGATTTCTTAGGGGAAATATGACATGTCGGGTACAATGTCGGTTCTAGCTGTCAGTAGAAATTTCTTGTCAATTTTGTAAATGAGAAATTTGAATTTTTATTATTTATTCTTTGTTTACTGCCTCGGCATATACGACTGCTGTGCTTGAGGTTTCCGGTTCGATTCCCGGGCCGGATGTTTGTGTGATCTGCAAATATTTGTTTCGGAGATTAGGTGTTTTCTATGTATAATATGTATATATTTAAAAAAAAATATTATGTGTATTTATATCAGTTGCCTAGTACCCATAGTATAAACTCTGCTTAGTTTGAGACTAGATGGCGTTGTGTGTCAGATGTCCGAAATATAATTTAATTTTTATTGTTATTAGTTGAGTGGCTAATAAGTAAAAGCAAAATTTATTTCATTGGTAATACTAACGTTTTTAATTAGGATTACCTCGGGACCTACATTAGCTAGTTAACTAGTGTGTTTTCTACTTAATTTTCGTTTCCACGTTAAAATATTGATTATGTCAATCAGAGTACAGTCGCATAGCCCTAGTAGATACTTCATAAATAAACATAATAGAAATAGGCAGGCACTTAAAATACGTTAATCATTATCTTATAGGTTTATGACTTAAGATAAAATAACAAAACATAACAATTTACAACACCATTAAACGTATTCTCCATAAAATATCAATTCGAATATAAACAAACTCTATAATCCTCCATAACAGTCCATCAAACTTATAGACATTGGAAGGCCCATAAATAATGTGAAATGTTGTTAATTAATGGTAGTTTTAAATAACAGATGAACATATATTTATACCCGACTACGGCAAAGCCAAAGGAGGGTTATGATTTGGACAGGCTATGTAGGTATGTATGTATGTTCATCTGTTCCCTCATAAATCCTCAACTACTTATTAGAACTGGACAAATGAGGTATCCTGGCACTCATAGCCCGGTTGCACTCGGTGATTAGAAACAATCACCGAGGGTAAGCAACGACGGCGCGGTCAGTACCTAGATAGGTGACCGCTGGTGGGATGTTACCATGAGCGTCACCGTGATTCAGAGGTCACGTTAAGCAGTTACTCTCGGTTGTTTTCATAGGATAACAGTCGTGAAGCTTAGTTGGAGACCTTTGGGCGGCTTAAAAACATCCAACGGCAAGATTACGTAGCCACAACGTTGTCTTGCCAGTCCCCAACCCGCACTTGGCCAGCGTGGGGACGTATGGCCTTAATCCTCTCCTGAGAAGAGACCTGAGCCTAGAAGTGGGACGTTATGGGTTGTTGATGAAATGAGGTATCGTTTGAAGCGTCTCGATCGTCTGCTAGTTATAGGCTATATGACGTGTCACTGGAACTAATGTGGCGCCCTCTAGCGGTCATAAAGTACTGTGATAAAATTTAATATGAGTTAAATATGCCGTGTTTAGTATAATTGGAAAGGGCGTTACGTGTAGATACATTTCAATATTATTAGCATTTGCTCGTAATTTTTTACGTATTGTTGTAATAACAACTTGCCTGCCTCAATTGACTGCCTCGGTGGCGTAGTGGTATTATAAGGTATGCGACTGCTAAGCAAGAGGTTTCGGGTTCGATTCCCGGGTCGGACCAAATGTTTGTATGATCTGCAAATATTTGTTTCGGAGTTTGGGTGTTTCCTATGTATAATTAAATGTATTTACAAAAAAAAAAGTATATAAGTATTAATATCAGTTGTTTAGTACCCATAACACAAGCTCTGCTTAGCTTGGGACTAGATGGCGTTGTGAGTTAGATGTCCAGAATATTTATTTATTTTATTTATAACAGTGATTTTTTTATGACATACTGGTCTGTTCCCTCATAGTTTCTAAACTACTATAGTCCAGCCGTTCAGGGAATGCGTTTCTGACACCTGTCAATTCGTCATGAGTAGTGATGTACCATAAACATTAAAAATATTGTTTTTAAATTTGTTAATTAATTAATTGTTAATAGCTTTAGCCCAAAATAAAACATTTATTGTAAGTTGGCTTGATTGATTATTCATTTTTTAATGTTATTACTCATTATTAAGGTTAATTAAAGATATTTAAATTTTTTCCATAAATTGTAAGCCAGTTTAAAGTTACATCGCCCATTCGATCACGACCTGTCAGAAACGCAATCCCTCAGCGGCCAGACAATAGCTAGAATAAGACAAAAGAGGTATCGTTAGAAGCGTCTTAATTATCCGCTTATAATAGGCTATGGCGTGTCACGTGTACAATATGGCGTTTTCTGGCGGACAATAAAACTAAAATTAATAAAGAAATTGAGATAAGAATACCGTGTTTAGTATCATTATAAAGGGTTTTTTTTTCCGTTTCCGGTGCTGGTCTCGTAAACATCGTAGTATGGTTGCTCCGAAAATAACCACAAAATTAAATATAAAGAACCTAATTTTTCACAATCACATCGTTTCTAAGTGTTAAACTAAGTGACACAGAGTGTTGGAAGTCATCTTCGCGGTCTAAATACTGGAATTCACATCATTTTGAGAAGAAAACCGAAGTAATTTTGACGTTGGAATTTGATCTCAAGAAATTCATTCGATTACAATGTTGGCACTATTGATCTGTCAAACAAAGTGACGTGACAACTGACATTGACGGCTACCAGTAAAGTTTAGTGTTGCCATCGTGAATATCCTAATCCCTACCAATTACTACTAAATTACGTTCTATCATACGCAGAAAAATGGATGAACAATTTCGACTTCTTTTTGAAAAAATGAAAATCGAAATGCAGAACCAAGCCGTTTCTATATCCAATACAATAATGGATAGAATAGACGAAAAACTAAAACCCGTCTTAGAGGAAAACAAAAAGTTAATATTTAAAGTTGAAAACTTGGAAAAGAAGATAGAGTTTTTAGAAAGAGACAAGAAAGGCAACAATATTATAATATATGGTTTGAAAGAAGGGGAAAAATCTACAAGAGAACTTATAGAAAATGCGAAAAATAAATTCCAAAAGGAATTAAATTTAGTCTTAGAGGATTACGATATAAATAAAATCTATCGCATTGGAAAACCAAACAAAGGTGACAAACCGAGACCTGTACTTTTGTCCTTCACTTGTGGATGGAAAAAGAACGAAGTTTTGAAAAATAGAAAAAAATCTAAGGAACTATTTGTCGCGGAGGACTACTCTAAAGAAATTCTAGAAAAGAGGAAGGCATTATTACCACAACTGATAGAAGAACGAAACAAAGGGAATATCGCCTACTTAAAATTCGATAAACTCATAGTCAAGGAAGGTACAAAAGACAAGGAAAATAGAAAAAGGGAACTTTCAGTTTCTCCGCTAACTAATGTACAGCCAAAGAAACAACAAACTGCCTCCTTTTCGAGGAACAACCGAACGAATGCATTTGACTTGATGAGGAATCGGTCCAACTCCCTTACAACCTACCTAACAGATAAAAAATAGCAGTCATTTATCGGCGAACGGAAACTAAAACAAACACTGAACCAAAAAAACAAATTAACAAATATAAAACACTCTCCCCCAAGCCGACTGGTCCTCGTGGGGGAAAATGACCAAGACCCTCTAAAGATAGATAAAAATACCTCAAACCACTCAGATATGAATATCATAGATACGGAAAAGAGAAGAGAAATAAAGGCAAAACATATTCACATAGCAACCATCAACTGTCGATCACTAAGAACATCAGAAAAACTTAAAGAATTTGAACTGGCAGTAAAAGAAATAAAATGGGATATTATTGGGATTAGTGAAATGAGACGGTTTGGTGAGGGCATACAAGATCGAGGAAAACACATATTGCACTATATAGGCGAGACGCCTGGACTCTATGGAGTTGGATTCATGGTCAGGAAAAATCTTGCAGACAATATAGAAGAGCTCAGAGGAATCTCAGAACGTATTGCAATCCTTAATATCAAACTATCTATAAAAGGAAAAGATGAAGAATGGTCGATTATTCAGGCATATTCTCCAACTGAATAGGAAAAAAAGGAAGATGTAATAAAAATAGAAAACTTCTATAATGATCTTCAAAATACTATGGAAAGCGCTCACAAAAATAAAATTGTCATGGGCGACTTCAATGGTCAGATAGGAACACAGAAAAATGGAGAAGAATACATCATAGGAAGATATGGATTTGGCTTCAGAAGTAAAAACGGCACAAGAATAGTAAACTTTGCAACTGAAAACAAATTAAGCATTCTGAATAGCTTTTATATAAAAAAACCGCAGAAAAAATGGACGTGGATCTCGCCTAGTGGGCTTTATAAGAACGAAATCGACTACATTTTATCTAACAATCAAAAACTTTTCCAAAACATAACTATAATAAACAATCTGAATTTCAACACAGACCATAGAATGGTTCGGGTAACACTGACAGGAAGACGTCCCAAGAAACTAAGAAAATTTCACAATAAGTGTATCACTATTGAATATACAGGCAATACAGATTTACTTCTTGAAAACCTCCAAACATCACTAAAGAAAGACAGACATGGGAAAAAAGAACTTACATCAACTGAAGAAAAATACAACGGACTAATCAACCAACTAAAAACTGTAACAAGAAAAACCAACACAAACAATAAGAAAGAAATATCACTCATAACTAAACATTTGCTGCAAGAACGTAAAGAACTTATACAACAGAAGAAAAGTAAAGAAATCCGCCAAAAAATTACAGAAATAAGCAAAAAGATAAGTGAACAACTTAGAAAAGAAAGGAAAACAAAAAGACTATCTACAATAGAAAAATTTATAGAAAGAACAGGAGGAATAAAAAAGGCAAGGAAGGAACTAAACCACAAGAAAGAGTGGATACCAAGGATGAAGAAGAAGGATGGTATAACGACAGGTAACAGACTCGATATACTAAAGATTGCTACGGATTATTACCGCCATTTGTACACAAGCCAAAGATTTGAACAAACTCAAAAAGAATACAACATACCAACAGATGCAGAGCAGACACCGAAAATACTAAATATTGAAACAATGCAAGCAATTAAAACACAAAAACTTGATAAAGCACCTGGAGCAGATCTCATCACAAACGAGCTTCTAAAAACTACATTACCAGTGATTGCTCCAAAGCTTACGGATATATTTAATGAAATACTTAACACGGAAAACATCCCCGATGATTGGACTAAATCAACAATTATATTGCTCCATAAAAAAGGCGACAAAGGAGACATAGGAAATTATAGGCCCATTAGCCTGATGTCGAATATTTACAAGGTTTTTTCAAAAATTATACTTTCCGGATTACAAATACCCTTGAAGAAAATCAGCCCAAAGAACAAGCTGGATTCCGTAGACATTTTTCAACTATAGATCACATTCACGCTTTGAGACAGATACTACAAAAATTTAAAGAATATAACAAAACTTACTACCTGGGGTTCATTGACTTTAACAAAGCATTCGACACATTAGAACACAGTTTTATTTGGAACGCACTTGAAGCACAA
Organism: Spilarctia lutea; assembly: GCA_916048165.1. NCBI lineage: Eukaryota > Metazoa > Arthropoda > Insecta > Lepidoptera > Erebidae > Spilarctia > Spilarctia lutea. The sequence continues at coordinate 14,766,070 of OU696490.1, read as the reverse complement.
GGCGTCGAAACAAAATACATTAGAATACTTAAAAATATCTACACAAAAAGCACTGCTCGAGTGAAGCTAGAATCGACAGGAGACAAATTCCCTATTAAAAGAGGTGTACGCCAAGGAGACCCTATATCACCAAAATTATTTTCAGCCGTTCTTGAAATGATATTTAGGAACCTAAAATGGACTAAGGGACTAAATATAAATGGTGAAAATCTAAGTCATCTTCGCTTTGCAGACGACATTATTTTGTTTTCGGATTGCCCAAAAACTCTGGAAAGCATGTTGCAACAGCTATCGAATGAAAGTATAAAAGCAGGCCTGTCAATGAACTTAACAAAAACTAAAATAATGTCAAATTCTATAAATATATAAATAAAAATAAATGACGAGGTAATAGAATATGTACAAGAATATATATATCTTGGACAACTTATATCTCAAGAAGACTGCATGCAAAAGGAAATAGAAAGAAGAATTGCTAATACCTGGAAACGGTTCTGGTCGCTAAGCGAAGTGATGAAAAATAAAGACATGCATATAAAACAAAAAAGAAAAGTATTTAATATGTGTATTCTTCCATGCTTACTGTACGGGTGTCAAACTTGGGCGTTGACAGAAGAACTATCAAACAAATTAAAAATTTGTCAAAACGGAATAGAGAGAAGTACAATAGGCGTAAAAAGAAAAGACCGAATAAAACTAAAAGACATAAAGAGCAAGACAAACTTTAAGAACGCATACACAACTTACAAACAACTAAAATGGCGATGGTCTGGACATATGATCAGAGAGGAGAAGGAAAAATGGACCAGTTTAATAACTGAATGGTATCCACGAGATGGTAAAAGGAATAGAGGTAGACAGACTAAAAGATGGGAGGACGACATTATAAAAATAGCTGGTACTACATGGACGCGTACAGCAAAGGACAGGACACAGTGGAAATCTTTAGAGGAGGCCTTTGTCGAAGGACAAGCTGCGATACCACAACCACCGTTTGCCGATATTTAATTTAATTCCATAAGGTACTTAGTATTTAAGTTTTGGCATGTTTAAGTAATTTGATATAGTTTGTAAAACTAAGAACAGCAATAAAGGCTTTTTTATTTTATTTTATTTTATTAAATATGCCGTGTTTAGTATAATTGGAAAGGGCGTTACGTGTAGATACATTTCAATATTATTAGCATTTGCTCGTAATTTTTTACGTATTGTTGTAATAACAACTTGCCTGCCTCAATTGACTGCCTCGGTGGCGTAGTGGTATTATAAGGTATGCGACTGCTAAGCAAGAGGTTTCGGGTTCGATTCCCGGGTCGGACCAAATGTTTGTATGATCTGCAAATATTTGTTTCGGAGTTTGGGTGTTTCCTATGTATAATTAAATGTATTTACAAAAAAAAAAGTATATAAGTATTAATATCAGTTGTTTAGTACCCATAACACAAGCTCTGCTTAGCTTGGGACTAGATGGCGTTGTGAGTTAGATGTCCAGAATATTTATTTATTTTATTTATAACAGTGATTTTTTTATGACATACTGGTCTGTTCCCTCATAGTTTCTAAACTACTATAGTCCAGCCGTTCAGGGAATGCGTTTCTGACACCTGTCAATTCGTCATGCGTAGTGATGTACCATAAACATTAAAAATATTGTTTTTAAATTTGTTAATTAATTGTTAATAGCTTTAGCCCAAAATAAAACATTTATTGTAAGTTGGCTTGATTGATTATTCATTTTTTAATGTTATTACTCATTATTAAGGTTAATTAAAGATATTTAAATTTTTTCCATAAATTGTAAGCCAGTTTAAAGTTACATCGCCCATTCGATCACGACCTGTCAGAAACGCAATCCCTCAGCGGCCAGACAATAGCTAGAATAAGACAAAAGAGGTATCGTTAGAAGCGTCTTAATTATCCGCTTATAATAGGCTATGGCGTGTCACGTGTACAATATGGCGCTTTCTGGCGGATAATAAAACTAAAATTAATAAAGAAATTGAGATAAGAATACCGTGTTTAGTATCATTATAAAGGGATTCACTGGTACATTTCAAATATAAAGCTTTTAAACAATTTGAAACGAAATTCGTTTCGAAATTGAGAAATCAAAAAAGTTGAAACGAAAGCGAAGTAGGACAAGAAACTGAAAATATGACATTTTAAACTTGAATATGTGTATCTCTGTAGGTTGTTACGAGTACATCCTGTGTCCTTAAAAATCTTATTTCATACTTTTCAGCGTTGTTTTTAGTCGTAGTTGGGTTTTATTTTTAACTTTTTTTATATATTAATTCATAGTAATGTATTAGCTAAGTTTCCATTCAACCACTAGCCTTTATTATCATATTAAAAGATTGAAGTCTTACAGTTTTCCTCTCGGTTTACAACAATCGAAAAGGGACAGAAGTGTGTTACGAAACGCAAAAGCATGCCCAGGTAAAATAAAAAAAAAAAGAGTACAGACGGAGTTACTTTCGATACGCGTTTTTTTGATGTTAGTTCAGATATTCGTTTGTGAGATCTGTCACTATAATAATGATAGCTGAATCCCGCGGTGTTCCCCGCCGATATTGTTGTAACTTTACAACCGCGGGGCAAAGCTAGTCCAAAACAAAGTAGCCTAAATTACTTTCAATTACAACAGCTATCTTCCAGTTAAAGTCCTGGCAAAATTGGTCCGTAATTTCCAGAGATTAACTTGAACAAACAGACAGACAGACACAAATTTAAAAAATATATATATCGGTAATAATAATATTACAAATAAACACTCCAATTATTGGTAAAGAGTAGGTTTAGATGAACTTACCCCACACTTAGGATATAACTACGACATTACAAGATTACGATATAACAAGATTAGTCAAGTATTAAAGTACTGTAAAACAATTTTCATAAAATCACTTTTAATTTATAAGACCATAAATCTACGACAGGGTGCCGTACAAGTTATAATGATGTGTAATGGTTGGTTTGAGACACACGGTCGCAACGAATATCACACTGGGAAAGTAAATGAAAAATATAAGTTCCATGTAAGTTTCATTTAAGCGTAATAATAATCCCGATCCCAACTAGGCCGTCGGCACTATGTTAAACGGGCAGTTGATAAACATACTTTACATACTGCAAAATATTACGTGGGAGAGCCATGCTTCGGCATGAATGGGCCGGCTCGACCGGAGTGAAATAGCGCTTGCGCTTGCTGCTTGCTGCAAGGATCAATTGCACAAGTCGATACAGCCTCCTCGACCTGTGCAATTGATCCGAGCAGTTTGAAACGAACTGACGCATAAATCAAAGAAAAATTAATAGCGAAGACGGTATTGTGTCCATCGATTGATTTATCAAAAAAAGAGATGCCCTTTGGAATCCTAACTCTAAGGATTATTCAAATTTTAGGAAGGTTTTGGGAAGAATTGTTTTTAACTTTCTGAAATACTCGTAACAATTATTATGAAAAAAAAGTAACTCTTCTTCTCCGACGTCTCAGTCTTTGGTACAAAAGCCATAAGCAAATTGCCTCCTCCACGTCCATTCTCAACCAATGTATGTATGTATGTATGTGTAAATCATTTTTTTGGATTTTGTCTGTCTGTTTCTTTCCGCTAATCTCTGGAATGGCTGGACCGATTTCGATGGGCGTTTCACTGAAAGTTAGCTGATGATACAAGAAGTAACTTAAATTTCTTTTTTTGTCTATCTTCGCCCCGCGGCGTTACCCGCGTTTGTTGTTGTAAAGGTAGAACATATACATATATGCTTGTTGACTTATTCAGCAGTATCCCACCATTGTTAGGCTCGTGTTAACAAGGAGTTTGCCCATAAATCACACACGACTCATAATTAAATGGTTAAATCACTTTTATTCACACGGTAAATCACGCCGTATGTGAAATTTTATGTAAAAGAGGTAGGCGTTGATAAGTGTTATCTGTACCCATATATTAACTGTTATCTGAATAAAACATGTGCTTTCTTTCAACTGGGACACGATTTAACTCTTGCGAATAAGTTTAAAAGTCAAAACGGAGCGTAAAAGGGAGAATTAAAAGTAAATGATTTATGTAAATATATGTGATACGCAATAGCACAACTGTTGAAAAATTGCTCATAGGTTTTTTTATCTTTATTAATTTAGAGACTTTTATTACATGGTAATATGTTAGTTCCAACGTACCTTATCCTCTGTTATTCTTTATTTAATATCAGTTCAAAGCTTTTGATGCGTAAATATTCCAAATAAGTCAAGTGCAGCATTTGAGGTTGGGTTTCCTAAACTGTGCTCATATAGACTACTGGCCCGTGTGGAAAAATGATGGATCATGTGAACCACCAGGTGACCTATCTAGAACGATATAAGAGCTTAAAATAATAAAATTCAGCACTATGCCGTCACTTGTAAGCTGTCCAAATGGGTGCAGGTGAGAATTCAAAAGTACAGGTAGAGTGAGTACATTTTGGTCATATATTTTTGTACGGCATTCTTACCATCGATAGATCCATGAAAAATAATAAGAAAACGCGCAGTGCCGTAAAAAAATGGTGCGCCACAAAGTCGGAATTTTGTTTTTTTTTTCCGACAATTTCCAGGGTAAATCTGGTCAGTTGATTTTGTACGGCAGCAGTTTCATACTATTTCAATACTGCTTCTAATCATTATTCCGAAACGCCGTACAAAAATCATGCGACAAGGGGAAAAAATCGAGGGTTGCAACCCCCTCTCTTTCCGTGGTCCAGGGGGTGATTTGACACAACATAAAATTAATTTATTTTGAAAGTATTTTATGCATAGATAATATTTTTTCATATGCCGTACATTTTCGTTGGTCCAAAGGGGACAAAAACTGAAAAAGAAAAAATCAAAAAGAAAAATCCATATAACGAAATGTAAGGTGAAATTCATCACGACATTTTTAATACGGCATTTAGATAGTTTATTTGTACAAATTTTCATAGTCTTTTTGTGATTCTAGGTTCCTAGTTAGAAACTATGGATTTGTATACTATCGATTTATACCAAAATATAGACATGTTGTCACTGATAATTCCAAAATACAACATATTTTTGAGAAGTACCCCCACATTTTCGGTTGAGGCAACTTCAACTGTTCATTGTTAATTATTTTAACACATAGTTGTATTTACACTTCTCATATTCGTGTAGCTCATTTCAATCTCTAGGTAGATCAGTAACTGTTTTGAAAGTAAATCTTATGTGGGAGCTGTAAAATTAAATTTCCTACAAGTCGGCGCACCATCTAGTAAAGGTGCAATCGTGGCGACACCTGTTTTGCGCTCGCTCACACATAGTACGATTAGGCGCGAGATCTATTTATTGCGCGCTTCAGAATTTGTAGTTACTCCATATAGTGTGTTACTTCGTTGTTCAGTGTATCAAATTTTTTTATTATCATCATTAAATATATCGTTTTTTTTTCTAAATAATGATTGTTTTATTTATTCACATCATTACAATGAAACAAATCAATTATATATATATGTATCAATAATGTTTGAATAATATATTAAACCAAAAAGTATAGGTACAAAACTGTTGATACTAGGATTGATAGTTTCAATTCAATTAGACGTCATAGTGATTTTATCATATTATCAATTGTTCTTTTTAAAAATATGTTAATGCCGTACTGTATCAGATGGCCATAAAGTGCCCTTAAAATGGTAGCGTCATTTTCATCACCCCAAAAGATATGGTCTGCATTAAAATGTACGGCATCATTTTTTCCTAATTTATTTATGTTTATACTATTTAAAACAAGAGATAAAATGTAGAAAACTGCTATATTTCATTAATCTATGATATTTAAACTTTTGCAATAATTTGCAAAATTTCAGTTTTTGTATTTCTCTATATTTTTTTTAGAACAGTTTCTTTTGGACGGCAATACTATATAACAATTGTATTTTACAATATCATGTAAAAAAAAAAGTTCCCGTACAGGATCAAATGACTTTACAGCTTAATAAATCAAGGATACGATGAAATTAAGATAATTATTGATATACATTCAAATGAACAATAATTTTTTGACGGCATTATTTTTAATAGTACTTTTGAGTGCTAGATAATGTTTTAGAACTGAAGCCGTACTTTTTCAAATCACCCCCTGGACCACGGAAAGAGAGGGGGTTGCAACCCTCGATTTTTTCCCCTTGTCGCATGATTTTTGTACGGCGTTTCGGAATAATGATTAGCAGTATTGAAATAGTATGAAACTGCTGCCGTACAAAATCAACTGACCAGATTTACCCTGGAAATTGTCGAAAAAAAAAAACAAAATTCCGACTTTGTGGCGCACCATTTTTTTACGGCACTGCGCGTTTTCTTATTATTTTTCATGGATCTATCGATGGTAAGAATGCCGTACAAAAATATATGACCAAAATGTACTCACTCTACCTGTACTTTTGAATTCTCACCTGCACCCAGTTGGACAGCTTACAAGTGACGGCATAGTGCTGAATCTTATTATTTTAAGCTCTTATATCGTTCTAGATAGGTCACCTGGTGGTTCACATGACCCATCATTTTTCCACACGGGCCAGTAGTCTAATAGGTTTCAAGCGACATAACGACTTTAATGTTCTACTGCTGGCTGTTCAGCTAGTAATGAAATAAAACTATATACTTAATAATAAATGATGATAATTCAGAATATTCCGACGTAAGCGTAGACTTGGAGAGAAGTGAAAAGATGAGCAAAGTTACTTGTAATGTTGTGATAGAAAATTATTCACTTTTGTATTGTTTCGTTAAAGGAACGTTTACATGTATCTTAACTTACTCCAATAGCTCTATAGAAGAACAGGTGTATTTGAGGTGTGCTGTGCTTGAGGTCTTGGATTCGATTCCCGGGTTGGATCAAATGTTTGTATGATTTGCAAATATTTGTCTCGAAATTGGGTGTTTTCTATGTATAATATGTATGTATTTACAAAAAAAAGAATATATGTATTTATATCAGTTGTCTAGTACCCATAACACAAGCTCTGCTGAGCTTGGGACTAGATGGCGTTGTGTGTAAGATGTCCGATATATTTATAATTTATTTATTTAATAATAGTGCCATTATAATGATAATTTTGAAATGCATTCCTCTTGAGTTAATACGAGTATCATTGTAATGTAATCGCCATGTAAACCTACCATACAATTACCATGCCCCAATATCCAAAGTCAGAGGTATGTTCGGAACAAACAGAGTAATTGGTGCATTAGAGTTAATTACTGAATGTCTACCGCCATGATGGAGCAACACAGTGAGTACGCAAAGAGGTATTTAGGTGAATTAACTATGATAATTAGTGGTATGGGTTGTTATGCAATTGCTTGCAGGGACTCGTGGCTAAACGTTAAACAAGTAGGGTAAGCTTAGCTGAGTTAGTCTAAAGATCGGTGACCATTCTTAATATGTTAAGAGCCTCCGTGTCCACCGGATTAGTAAGCTGAAGTGGCTGTAAGCTGGATGTATTAGACTGAACCGACAACCGCTGGGGTAGAAGAGTCTAGAGTGGAGACCGCGTTTCGGCAAACGTAGTGTAGGACGTCCACAGGCCAAGTGGATAGATGACTTGCGCAAAACTAAACTGTGGAATGAGCTGTCGCCTGCGGTGTTCCCGACCAATACGACCTTCAAACCTTCAAGAAAAGAGCGTATTCCTTCTTAAAAAGCCGACAACGCACTTGTAACGCCTCTGGTGTTGCGGGAGTCCATGGGCGGCGGTAATCGCTTACCATCAGGCGATAAGTCTGCTCGTTTGCCCCCTATACAATAAATAAAGAGAAAAAGATGTCTGGCAGGAGCTGGATGCAAGTAGCCCAAAAATCGATCAGAGTGGAGTAGAGAGGCTTATATTCAGCGGTGGACTGCAATACGTTGATGATTATGATCTGCCTCGGAAAGCCCATCCAATCTTTTGACAATCGTTACGAGTAATCGAGCCCTAAAACGTACGACAATGGACTATTTTCAGAAGTTCACTTTTATCAAGTAGGTAGGAACTTGAGTTGTGGAGGTCTATTGCCAGTCGCTACACATAAAAATCGAAGTTCAGCAGCATCATAGTAGACTTTTTAAAGAAAGGAAATTTTAGTGGTATGATTTTTCATGTGATTTTTAAAAAGAAACTAGCTGACCCGACAAACTTTGCTTTGCCATAAAAAGGAATATATATTTTAAATATATATTCCTGGGTGGGTCAATAAAAATCGCGATGGAAATATAGGGGTTGATCGTAGAGGGTTGAAAATTCAGGGTTGTATGTCCAAAAAAAAAAAAAAAATTTAGGTGTGGTCCACCCTTAACATTTCGGGGGATGAAAAATATACGTTGGCCGATTTTCAGACCTACCCGATATACACACAAAACTTCGTAAAAATCAGACCAGCCGTTTCGGAGGAGTATGGTAACTAACATTGTGACACGAGACTTTTATATATAAGATAGAGTGTGAATAAAAACGTCCTCCAACCCTTCAGTGAAAATGAGAAGATTTATGTAGAACATTTAATCCTACATCACACGCTCATCTCATGCTCTCTACACGATTATTTTTCCTGAGTGAAAATCGAAATAAAAGGTGTACTAATGAATGACTGCACGAACGTCGTAGTAGCTTGCTATTGTGCTGAGTGTTGTGGGTTTAAATCCCACATGGGACAATACTTTCTGTGATCCATGAATTATTGTTCTAAGTTTGAGTATTATTCGCGACCGTTTCATTTATGTTTTTAAAGTTCCCTGCGATCCCTGTGAGACATGTCTTTAAAAAAAAGCAAGAAAAGATGGTCATCAATATTTAAAAGCAACAAAAACCGCGGACAGTACCACGGGTCGCAACTAGTCTGCAATGAATACATTAATAAATAACACTAACAAGTAAAGACAAGTGTGGGGAACACAAAGGGAGGATCCTCCGACCAGGCGAGGTGATCATACCTGGTGGGCTACTGCCCAACAGTTGATGTTGGGATGTTGTATATATGATAATCGACGCGAGAACTATTTATTGCGCGATTCAGGATTTGTAGTTACTCCGTGTAGTGCGTTACTTCGTAGTTCAGTGAATCTTCGGTAGATGGCGCTGTAGTAAGTTATTGTTGTGTTATATGTGGAAGTCGCCACACAAGTATACGACAAAGCACATCACAGTACAATGCATAACAAAATAAAAATTATGATAATTACTACACTAATATATTTTTATTGCTCCAATTTCGTTTGAAGTTTTAAGCAAATTAGAAGTCCCTACGCGCGGGTGCAATAAAAATCAAAAGTAATTAGAACAATTAAGGGAAGTTCCAACGAAATATTGTTTATTTACTCGCTACGGAGTGTTGTAGAAAGATATGATAATGAAAACAACTTCAGTTCAATGTTAGTGTACGTAATGTGTTCCATTTTGTGAGGTTTTTCAATTGAATAGGGGGCAATCTCATTCCTAATCATTATCAGTAGTTTGTAATAGACCACTGCTGGCTACAGGCCTTTCCTTAGAAACAATTTGGCCAGATGTTTTAATATTATATTTACGAGCAGACGTATCGCCTGATTATAAGCTATTACCCCCGCCCATAGACACCCGCAAAACCAGAGGCGTCATAAACGCGTTGCCGGCCTTTGAGGGATGGAAAGGGGGATGGAGGAGGGGTTGGGGTATGGCCCTCCGATATCATCACTCACTCGGTGAAACACGGTGCAGGTGGCTTTCCCACTGTAAAGTTGTTTGAAGTTTTCCTTTATAATTTAATTTTTTGTAATTTTTTGTAATTTTTTGTAATTGTAATTTTGCTTCTCTTCTCATCTCTTACGACATCCATTGGATGTATAATGATAGTGATACTCCTTCTAAATCCATCACCACACGGATCAATTCACTAAGTCGTTGAACAGTAACAAAACAATCGCCGACCACCGGTTTCTGATCTTTTCAAATTCAGATGGCGTTCTGAATATCCTGAATTTCGAACACACAATTAAATTAAGAACTTGACATATGTAAAGCAAGTAAAATATTGCTTAAATAATATCCTGACACACATTATATATCGCATTCTAAGCCTTAACTAACTGTGATAGGAGTTCTAGACTATGAATAATACACGAATTTAAAACTACGTACATAGACTTTTTAAAAACATATAAATAAATATTTCGGACATCTAAAACACAATGTCATCTAGTCTCAAACTAAGCAGAGCTTGTGTCATGGGTACTAGACAACTGATATGAATACATGTATACTTTTTTTTGTAAATACATACATATTTTACAAAACACCCAAACTTCGAAACAAATATTTGTAGATCACACAAATACTTGGTCCGACCCAGGATTTCAACCCAAGACCTTAAATACAGCAGTCGCATTCACTACCACTGCGCCACCGGCAGTCATGTACCTATGGGGATACCAGTCGAAAATTATAAGATTATTATTATTCGATGAAATTTAACTACTGTACCCAGCTAGATTTTATTTTTTTAAATGTCTTGGATATATACATTCGTGTATATAAAAAAATGCACTGACAGAAAGCCAAACGTGGTTACATTAAATTAAACTACTAACAACAAAATCACCATATCTCAGGCCAGTAATTTTCTATCCATTAGATTTATAGACTTGCTTCATCTAAATCATTTCCCTTTACCGAGTTTAATCACTTCAAGCTATCATAACAATCAATCATTCTATTTCAAACGTATCTTTTAAAGCTACAACTTTAAACTGTTTAAATTTAAATCAATATTTGTAAGTTAAATTTAAACCGACTAATTAACAGATGTTAGTCGTCCAGTGAAACGTTTATGACACCACTAATAGCTCGAAGACAGATGGATAACAGCTCAACTTACATTTGAAGTGTTAGAATTTTATTTTAAGTTTTACAATAACAACATTAGAGATTAATAATATATCTATATTTATAAAATGTTGAGTTGGTTTGTGCGTACTTCAAAAGCTCAAAAATTTCTACACCGGTTAGCATCAAATTACAAATTATGGTCACTAGGATTGTTCAGTGGTCGAAATTCGTTCATAACTTCCGCCATCGTCCTACGCGACAGAAATTTCATCCCCATCATCTAGATGGCTAGCAGTCCACAACTGTGCGATTTTCCCGAAATTTTCTGCCACGCACAGCAAAACTGTGGAAAGAGCTGTCGCCTACGGTGCTCACGGACCAATACGACCTTCAAACCTTCAAGAAAAGAGCGTACTCCTTCCTAAAAGACCGGCAACGCACTTGTGACGCCTCTGGTGTTGCGGGTGTCCATGGGCGGCGGTAATCGCTTACCATCAGGCGATACGTCTGCTCGTTATAACGAACGCGCTAATCTCAGGAACCACTGGTCCGATTTGAAAAACTATTTCAGTGTTGGATAGTTTATTTATCGAGGAAGGCTATAGGCTATATATATCATCACGCTTCTACTAATAGGAGCGGAGCACCAGTGAAGAATGTTTAAAAAAGGGGGGAAAACGGACAATATAAGACGCAAACGAGGTTGCGTGGGTCAGCTAGTATATATATCTCTCTTTCTTAAATTCAAGTTAGGTGCTCCCACCCCCCTTCATTGTAGTCGATTGCAAAATTGCTCAACAATCACGCTCGTGACTCTTGAGTTACAAATGTTCATAGCAGGCAGTAGTTACTTACCATCAAGTAACCCCTTTGCCATTTTGGCCCCTTTTAAATACAAAAGTAATAGTTAGCTAAAGTTAGACAAGTTTAAGTTTACATTAGGCTAAGTAAATGAAGATTAATGAGTTTGCAAAACGTTTTTCAATGCTTTCCAGCCAATCGAGAAATCCACAGATTAAAAGAAAAAGTTTAAATCCAGACGCTTGCTGTTCGCGCGCTTTAAAAAGTTGGCCTTTTAAAAAGTTTCGCCACTTCTTTATGGTAATATTGCACATTTCTTGTTTTAGTAATAGTTTTTAAGCATTTTTAATAACTTTCTGTAGAAATGTTAGTCTTATGTAGTTCTTTAGATGAAATAAAGTACAGTTTGAGTCATAATGTTGTATAGTTATTAAACTCTATTTTAAAAGGACGTCATACTTTTTATTTGTTGAGTTTCGTTTCGTTTTGAGTTACTAGGGTGCAATATTGATTTTTTGAGTACCTCCTCCCTTGAATATTATAACGATGAATACACCATAACTGTTTACGCTTTGGGAGCAAATAAGCAGATAGTTCACCTGATATAAATAAATAAATTCTTAACTCCACGAGGCTACACGAGGCAACGCGCGTGCGAGAGTGAGGACGGTGCGCTCGTGCCCTTTCGTCTTGCCTTGCCTCGCCTCGCTGTCGCTCCGCTTTATGTCAGTTTTCGGGCGCGAGCCAAAGGACGCGAGGGGCGACGCGAAAAAATCAACAAGACTTCCACGAGAGTGTGGTTGTGGCTCCCTCCACTCGCCGAGACTCGTGCCAAGGCGCGAAGCGAGGCGCCTCGCAGTATTTTAGATGGGGTTTAGAAATTTTGATAAAATTTATATAACCTGTTCCACCCGGGACGTTATTGCCAATCTATTGACATCTCATACGTTAAAATTGCGATAAGCGCTACGATACAACTTACAAACATACATGAACTGCCAAAACTGTTACCTTTCCTTTTGCTTTGCCGTAGGTAGTCGGGTAAAAAACTAGGCCTATGGAGTATTGACTTAAGTGTAAATGTAAACGTGTGTGTGTGTAAATATTAAATGTTAAGCGTTACCCGACGTTCTCAAACACCAGGGTTGGAAGAGGATTCCCAGAGAAACCTTACTCAATCTGTAGAAAAATACCAAAAGATAGGCATGATAACTAATTTTGAAAAACTGTTTTATGATGTTCAGAAGTATCAGAATTATTGTCAAAAACAATCATACAAAAAAAACAAGGTTTAGTAGGAAAAACTGTGATTTGAATTACCAGCACAACTTTACGACAGTTTTATATGTGTTCATAGCTATCTCTTTCAGCTATATGTTGGGTAGTTTCTTCGTATTTGTCTATGTAGATGTGTAAGTACATGAAATGTATCGATGTTTACTGAACCCTTCTACCGAGACGACGGAACCCTGCGGAAGTGACCGGTAATGAAACAAGTTACCCCACCCACTAAATCATGGGGTGTTGGTAGGAAACCTAACTTCATTAAGTCGGTAAACGTTTTCAATTTAAATCAGCATTGTATTTGTGCTTGGAAATAAATGTTTAATTTGACTGCACGGATTGTTTAATAGTTACTGTGGTACCTTGGCGCGTCTATGTTGTGAGTTCAAACCCCACATGGAAAAACTAATAATAATAGATCACGTTATTGTACACCAGGTGCATTCCTCGACTGTACCTACGGCAAGACTGGCGCGGTGGTAGTGAATGCGACTGCTGTGCGTAAGATCTCGGGTTCAAATCCTGAGTCGGACCAAGCGTTTGTGTCATGTACAAATATTTGTTTCCGAGTTTGGGTGTTTTCTGTATATAATATGTAGTATGTATGTTTTCATATCAGTTGTCTAGTACCCATAACACAAGCTCTGCTTAGCTTAGGAATAGATAGCGTTGTGTGTTAGATGTTCGAAAATATTTTTTATATTTATTATTTATTCCAAGGTAAGCTTAAAATTAGAAAAGTGTAATTAGTGGCCTTATCGTCCGGAGGCAATCTCTTACAGGAATCCATTGGATAGAGAGAAAACACGATTAAGAGATAGTGTAGGGTAGTGTCTGGTGAAGAGTAATAATGATTATTATATGCCGTAATAGTAATATATAGCGTGGGTTATGAAATAAAAACAAACAAGGAATAAGATGAATATACAGTTTATTACGTTTACAAACTCAAATGTAATAATGTGACCCAATTGCCTAAATATATAAATAAATATATAAAAAAAGTGTAGGTAATGCTCCTTGACAAGACTATTGAATGCAGTTAGTGTTTGTGCACGTCTAATTGCGACTGGTAGGGCATTCTACAAACAAACTACTTGGACACGTAATCAACAAATAAATAAATTAATAATAAAATAAATATTCACGGACATTTAACACACAACGCCATCTAGTCCCAAACTAAGCAGAGCTTGTACTATGGGTACTAGACCAATTTAATAACTAGACAACTGATATTAATACAAATATACTTTTTTTTGTAAATACATACATATTATACATAGGAAACACCCAAACTCCGAAACAAATATTTGCAGATCATACAAACATTTGGTCCGACCCGGGAATCGAACCCGAGACCTCAAGCACAGCAGTCGCATACGCTACCACTACGCCACCGAGGCAGTTTAAATTGTTGTTGTAAGTGTAAATATTCACATTTAGAACAACAATTTGTTGATGACTGATGTATTTCTGTAGAGCACTCCGTTAGTTATCAACTTTTCAGATCACCTATGCAATTCTGATGCTTACCTTTCGTTAAAAGTCTAGCACTCAGTTGAGTATTACAACACAGCTTTTAACGCGAGAGAACCATGCTTTGACACAGATGGGTAGCTTCGCTTGGAGTAAAACTACGATCTTAAAGGAATCATTGTTCAGCAATAGGTATGATTTAAAAATAGACTAGCTGTGCCCCACAGAGTTACTCGCGTTTATTGTTAGAGTTGTATCAACAGCTACCTATCGATGAAAGTTTCGGTTAAATCGTTCCAGAGATTAAATTGAATAAACAGAGAGACAAAAATATTAAAAAACAAATAAAATGTGTGTGCGATTTACACACGATAGAAGTGAAACTTTAGTAAATCGACAAAAGAATGAGATGAATATATATCACAAGGGTAAAATAATTACTAAGTTTATTTGTTTAAAAATGAAAGTATTTTGATTAATTTATACATACACACCGACATTTGCTCTCTCGCTCTGGCTCACTAATTACAGGCGACTTTTTGTATTTGTTTCTCTTACCTGTCGTTTTTCCGTTGCATCCGGTTTGAACTCACAACGATTCTAAAGAAGGTTTACTTAAAAAAAAATGATGTAAGAATCGTATATACTTTCCATGCATTAGTGAAGCTGCGTATTGAAATTACATACAGACACTGCTATTTAATTTATTTGTATAGATCAAGTACTATAATGACAAGTGCTTACCATGTTCACAAACCATTAAAGCAAAGTGCACGTTATAATAACACCCGCACACAAACGGTCGCGTTTTGTTGCATCTTGATAGTAATGGGGATTCGTTTAGTTTCTTAATTTAAAATCCAATATTACTATTAGTTTTAACATTGCTATGGTTAGGAAAGTAGTTCAGGTATTCAATGACTCGTCAAATGCAATGGGGGCCAACGAGCAGATGTATTATCTGATGCGTGCAACACCAGAGGCATCACAAGTGCGTTGCCGGCCTTTGAGGGATGGTGAGAGGAATACGGAATCACTCGGTGAAGCACAGCGCAAGGGCTATTTCACATCGATTTTCTGTGAGGCCGTGGTATCTCTCCAGTCGAGCCGGTCCATTTATGCCGAAGAGTGGCTCTCCAACGGTAAGTCCCAATTTTATGACCGTTTTCCCAATTGCGGTTACAGTTGCAAATCTTTGCACATTTTATTTATTAGTATGTATATATATGTAAGTTAATCAGCAAACGAAAATTGGCATCAAGATATTTTGATTGACGATAACCGACAAACACGCGGAGGGCGCACGAACAAAACCAAGTTGTTTTTTATAAATTTCCGGGGCATTGAAAGTAATTTGTCCAACTTATAAAGATTCACAAAGGATCAGAAACTTTCCGCGTCAGACAATGCCACTTTCCAGCAATCTAGTGAAAGAAGTTTCCGGAATGTGAAGAAAGCTCAAAAAGTTCTTCTCCACTTTGAATCATGACCCATGAAGTAAAACAAATCTATCCAATCCATAGCCTATAGTTTTAAGCTATGTATCGTAATTAAAATTTCTAATAATTACAATAATTGATAAAGTCTTACTATACTTACATACTTGTTTAAATAGTATAAAATGAAGTCGCTTCCGTTGTCTGCTCGCTTAGATGCCTCAAGCCTCGGAGAGCACGTTAAACCGTCGGTCCCGGTTGTATGACAATTGTTATTGAGACGTCAGTGCCCTCAAATATACTGCCAACTAGTTCAACATTCGAATTCAGTTCACCCTCAGAGTTGCGAAGATCCGATGCAAATCGCTCCGTGGAAAAACTGATATTCAGGTATAACCGGTTGAACTAGTAGCCGATCCCAATTAATATTGGGAATAATAGAGTATAGGAAGATGATGATATCGTATATGAACAGTAGATTTGTATCCTTTTTATGCAATAAACAGGTTAGTACGAAATTAAATCATTTGTACTGAATTTTTACTATCATCGCTGGAAGTAAGATAACTATAATAGAAACACAGAATAAATAACTTTTCATTTAATGGTATTATATCTTCGCTTACCGTTGTTTTTTTTTTAGAATAGTTGGCAAACGAGCAGACGTATCGCCTGATGGTAAGCAATTACCGCCGCCCATAGACCGGGGGCGGAATATGGACTTCCGGTATCCTCACTCACTCGGTGACACACACCGTTTCGGAAATATTGTGTGTAGAGGGAATATGAATGTTATATTTTTATTATTTCTCGATATTTTATGTCAAATAGTAAGCAAAATATGATGACAATGCCATATATCTGCATCTGAAACATGTTTATAACAAAAAAATGTGTATTTTTGGCTAATTTACAAACCAGCGATTTTCATTTTCATAATTTTCGTTTATCCAATGCTTCGAACAATTTTGGTCAAATGTTGTAATGCTTTGAGACGAGTCTGATTATCCTTCAAAGCCATAATTCAAAGCTTGCCAAAGAAATATACGAGTACATTAAAAAAACATAAATCTCTTTTTGGCGGGATAAAAAGCCCTTTTAAGGATAGCTGATCAATACCTTTATTTTCTTTCTGAAGCTATGAACACTACGAAAGCCAATTTTTGAATGTTTATCATATCACCAGAATGTGATGAAGGATTAAGAATCACCGATGAAACACCATCCTTCATTCATTCCCCCACCAATCATTCCGTTGGAGTCTTAAGATGCGACTAATGGAGCATACTACATCGGGCAACAGCGCTGCAAAGGGAAGAAAAACTTGACACAAACTTAAGCCAACTACCCAGGAGATATTATAGTGCCCAAGTGTGTGTGCAAACACAGGTGCACTCTCTGTTCCCTCTCTCTCATAATCCGATGGGGCGGTTAACCGACACGATCGGGGAGAGATCAGACGCAGGACCGACAGCTTTACGTGCTCTCTCAGGGACTATATGAATGGTCTAGAACGCCGAAACCTCCTAAGGAGGCGCCTACGTCTAGTATTAAACTATTATATTATATGTTGATTATTATATACGTAGACCAAATAAAACCTCTTTGCCTCGAATCACTTTTACTGTAGTTATTAAAGCAGCGTTGAAATTGATTCACAATAGTTATTATTCATATTACAGAAGACATTAGGGGATAAACGGGCCTATATAAATGACAATAGGTTGCAATGAACCCGTTAGCGTTTTGCAATTCTATACCAGACCTAGTGACTTGTTGCATTTATAGAGGTCGTTCAGGGTTGTCACTTGCGTAAATACCCTGAAAATATAAATATGTACTTCGAAATTATTAGTGTACATCTGCCGCCTATGGATAGCACCTCAAGAGTCTCTCAAGGAGCCCTGTTTCTCAGAATTAAGAGGGATCGGAGGTTAAGTTCTGATAAGGTTCTCGGATTCCAAACGCCTCTTCACTAGCTCTGTGGAGAGCAACAAAACAATTGCTTAACAAGTGGGCCAGTTTCAGATAACCATATAAGAAAAGCCTTCATCATCATCATCAGCCTATTTTAGTCCATTGCTGGACATGGCCACACCAATTGCACATATCTTGGTTCGATCCTCGAAAACAAACTGATATAATAATAATATAAGTGTCTTCATACCTTCGCTATGAGGAGACTAATTTTAAACTCATTTTCGCTATTTTTACTTCTAAATTATGTACACCTTTACGTCATACTAGCTACTGCCCGCGGCTCTGCCCGCGTGTATGTTGATTATCGCGGTAAACAATAGCCTATGGTTACATTCCTCAAGAATGAAATTATCTACATGTCGAATTTCATTAAAATCGGTGCAGCGGTTTAGCCGTGAAAGCTTAACAGGCAGACAAAGTTACTTTTGAATTTTTGATATTAGTAGAAACAGTATGGATTTGTGACAACCCTAACAAGAGGTTCTACCTAAACTGAATGCTAAGCGACAGATTAGAATTGATATGCCGTAAGATTTACTTATTGGCGCCAATGTCTGGCCCTTATCTCAAAATTTTCGTGACTTGTACGCTTATGCGTTCTTAGCTGCATCGCTATGTATGTAATATGTAAACAATATGTAAACAATGTAAGGATTATTATTTTGTATCGACGAGATACTTGTTCACGGCTTATCCTATATAGGATGCTGTAAGATAGGCAGGGGGAAGCTCGTGTGGCTTCCCCAGAATATAGCCTGGTTAGGTGTGGCATCGTTTCTCAAATAACTCGGTTAGTGACCTCTTGAGAGACTTGCACCGACCACCGAGTACCTGAGACCGACTGTCGGGGTAGTTTTTTAGTAAAAACAACACATGCTCTTGGCTCCTGAGTCTCCGAGAAGCTGAAGATCCGAAAGCATTTTCCACTGCGTAATAAAAAGGGTTCACGACTATAGGAGACAAAAAAGTGTATAGAGAGACAATTTAAAGTGACCCCCACTGCCTAAGGGCACCTGAGCGACCTTCTCCTCTTGCCGCTTAGTTTAAGAAGAAGGTTGAGACTCCGGTAACCTTTATCACCCCATAGAAAACGTGTGTGTTCCTTTATTAAAATTTAGAAGGTCGTGGAGAAGGCAATACTGCAGCCAATAATTTCCTTTACAGCTTGAATATAACATTTAACAGCGCAGAGTGGTGGAGTGATAAAGTTTATATGTGAGGTCCAGCACTGAAATGTATTTCATTTAAGATGTTAAATTATGATGAAAATGTCAAATTCTTAATGACGGTCATTAACCACATTGTCCGGTTAAATGGGCCCGTGCGCACGCAGCGACGCCGACGCCCATTTAAGTCATTTGACAAACATTCCGGGACATGATACGATGTGCAAAGATGTAATTTGGTACAAAATTCTGCACAAACACAATTAAATTGTGTTTTCTGTGATTTGGGGCCACAAGAGTTGCGGTTTTATAGACTACTAGCTTTTCCCGAGGCACGGCTCGCGTTGAAGTCGATTATCGCGGTAAAGAGTAGACCATGTCCTTTCTTAAAAATCTCCATGCCAAATTTCATATATATCAAGTCAGTTTAGACGTTGAAGCATAATAGTCGACAGATATACAGACAGAGTTACTTTCGAATTTAAATCATTAACATGGATTTGACTTTCTACATATTCGTGTATTACTAATCGTAATCGTAATCGAAATTACTAGCGTGACAAAGCTAAATAAGTGTTTTCTGAAACGAAACAATTGAATAAACATTATTACATCCCTTGACCAGATGCGGTGATCATGCCTGGCTGACCCTGACTGAACAATCCAATACCCTTCAATACTCATATTATGAAGTAAAAGTAGAGTAGAGAGAGTAAGAGTAAAAACATCATATTCAGGCCGACAGTACCCAAGATGGCAAGACGAAATGAAAGCAACAACAGGAAAAAAATGGACTAGGACAGCGCTAAATAGGTCAAAGCAAAGGCCTTCTCCAACTCCTATAGCACGTGATACATGCATGTGCCATAGAAGACATACGAGAATTTCGAAGAATTCCGTGCAAACCCGAGTCGGGTAGCTATTGTTTGATATTTTAGAAACAATTTGCATCCAAACCCGCTTACTTAGATGCCTTAAGGCAAAAACAGCTGGTGTCCAACCACAGTTAATTAGTGCAAGCCAGTACCTGCTGGCCACGAGAGGATATATTCTGCAATTGTAACCCTAATGTAAACATAGGGTTGTCGCAACTCGATGACTTAGTTTAAACATTATTAAATAAATGCGTTCCGAATATAAAATGCGATTTTGATTCTTAAGCAGATAAAATACAGTTCATATCTGAATGTCCCCTCTTTGACACTTTCTGCATTTGGTTTGCTGCAATTGTATTATTTCTAATAGCTCTCTCACCATTACCACCAATGTTCTTCCAAATATTTAATTAACTGTGATATATGACATACATATGTATAAAGTCAATATACACAAAGCATATATAGTCCTTTCGTCTAGATAGTGTCGGCACGCAATTATAGTTAATATAGTGAAATACAAATATATTAATTCATACAACTGACAAATCATACTTGCTTATGGGTGTACGCCACAGTCGGGCCCTTTGATTACGTGGCGGCTTGCCGAACGTACGACAGCGTCGCGATCAAGGTGACCGTATCTGAGCGAATGGACTAGATCTATGTAGGTAATTTTGGTATCTTAGTGCCATCTCTTCAAAGCGACTTTGATATCGATCAAGATGTAATCTGTGAAAATCATTCAAAGTATCTCTTGAATAGATTTAGTTTGTAACGATATTAATTTAAATTTTATTACACTTAGTAATAATTAGAATGGATGTCTTACTTATTATATTAGATAAGCCATGTCTTTGAGACAACCTTTGGATTTAGTGCCAGACGAGAATAAAGAAATTAAAAACGTATTAAGTTCCTTTTATGCCTAAGCTATTAATGTACAGTATGTTTCAAATACGCCCACCATTCACTGCAAAAAGAAGGAATATTTGAAACTAAGTTCCACATATCAGTCCGTCTGGCCAGAGGCGTGATATAGTAGGCCGATACCTCCTTTTTAAGGAGTGCCTTCTATCTAGGAGTAAGCTATTGGTGGTTGTAGTTTAAAAGGTCTAGTTGATACCAGTTTTAGACTTGTATGGAGATGTGGGGGAACGGGTGTAATGTCCCTCCGACACAAAGGGAGGATCCTCCGACCAGGCGAGGTGATCATGTATCATATATGTATGTAGTTCAGTGTATCTTCGGTAGATGGCGCTGTAGTAGGTTATTGTTGTGTTATATGTGGAAGTCGACACAGAGACGATCCTCTGACCAGGTAAAGTTTGGTGTTTGGAACTTGTATTTAATTGATTTTTTTAAGAAATCTTCTCTGAATAAAAGCTTTTGTGAGTTTTGTTTTCTTCTAAATACATTTGTATGCATAATATTTGTAATAATAACGTATTTCCCTTCATAAAATCAATCACAAATTTTTGGAACAGCCTGTATGTGTGTAAAATTGACTAAGATAGTTGATTTTACTATTAAAAGTTTTTAGTTGGTGCCCAGAGGCCATATTGAATTAGTTTTTAAGAACATTATTTATATTTACATTAATTAAATAATAACGTTTAATTTTTTATTAGTGTTAAAATTTATCTGGTGAATAAATTTCAGGTCTCAGGAGCAGGTTTTCAGATGTCCTCAGTGTCTTGGTATGAATCAAACCATTGCCTCTTTATATAGCGATTTCAAGTAATTATTTATTTACATTTCGGCGTAGTGGTAGCGTATGCGACTCCTAAGCTTGAGGTCTCGGGTTCGATTCCCGGACCAAATGTTTGTATGATCTGCAAATATTTGTTTCGGAGTTTGGGTATTTTCTATGTATAATATGTATTTATTTACAAAAAAAATGTATATCACTATATTATTTATATCAGTTATCTAGTACCCATAACACAAGCTCTGCTTAGCTTGGTACTAGATGGCATTGTGTGTTAGGTGCCCGGAATATTTATTATTTATTTATTTCATTGAGCGTACTCCTTCTTAAAAGGCCGGCAACGCACTTGTGACGCGGTCTGGTGTTGCGGGTGTCCATGGGCGGCGGTAATCGTTTACCATCTGGCGATACGTCTGCTCGTTTGCCCCTATTCAATAAAACAAAAAGCCTCCTATTCGAGGCCTGTCGTATTGCGGCCACGGGTCTAAAGTTGTCTTTAAATTAAACGACATGAGGTCTTTCATTGGGTGATATTCAATTATACCGAAAGGTCATGACAAAACTGTATAAATTTTCATTCGTTGACAACCCTAGCTACTGGTAATAACAGAAGACACGGTCAGAGGTTTTCATCATTTTGCGTGTAATTTGAGGGGAGTTCACGGCCATTAACAGAACATGCTGTAGATAAGAGGTGCAAGATTTTATTACATAATATTTTTATACAGGATGTTCGGGCACAATAATGGCCTTAATGCATGGGTTGTGTTGCTGAAGGATTATCTATAAGTTTCAAGCTTCTAACTAGTCTTTATTAAAAAAAAATCGACGGGTTGCACTCCGGGAGTGCCGGCAGAAGTGAAAACTTGAATATTAACGTTGTGCATTTTTGATATTTTGGAATGGTTAGAGAATAATTTTGTACCAATTGCTTTCATTATCAGTATAAAAGTACTATTATCTATGTGGTGGAATACAATATTCATTTATTGCGCTATCGTACACAAACATGACAATTTATATTACATACACACACGAACATTCGCGCATGCGCCCTGCGCCGCCTGTCCTCTCCATCCGTCTTACGAATTTTCGATCAGGTCCCGTGACCTGACGCGAGTTTATACGTCCTCTCTCCATGGGTCTTACGAATTTTCGATCAGGTCACGTGACCTGTCGCGAGTTTATACATTTTTACCCATTCCAAAAAAGTACACAGCGCCGCTAAAGAAGTTTTCACTTCAAAAAATCGACTCAATTGTTACGAAACTAATTTGCGACTCACTTTATTAACCGACTTCAAAGAAAGAGGAGGTTCTGAATTCGTCTGCATATGTCCTTTTTTTAAATATTTTTTACATCATAACTTTCGACTGGGTGAACCGATTTTGATGATTCTTCTTTTGTTTGAAAGCTGGTGCTTCCCGTGTAGTCCCATTGCGGGGTCAGTTTTTGAAGTCGGTTTTTTTCTAGTTATAATTTGTGATTATTTAATAATACCTTATGGGTGTCAATAGAGTACATACTAGCTCATAGGACAATGTCTGTAACCGCTCAATGGACAATACACATTTGAAATATTTAACCGACTTCAAAAAAGGAGGAGGTTCTCAATTCATTCTTGAAGTCAAGAACACATTTGTTATAGATGTCACTAGTAGTATATTTTGATAATTACAACATTTAATAATATCGAACAAAAAACTTTGAAAAAATCACATTTGTTGTATGGGTTTAACATTTATTTTAGTTAAATTTAATTATTTATTTTTAACTAGCAATCCGGCCCGGCTTCGCACTGCAGTCTTTGACATTCTCGGATTTCCTCTACTATGTTATACATGTATTATATATATAAACCTTGAATCACTATCACACTATCACATCTATTGCTGAAAATGCATTAAAATCTGTTGAGTAGTTTAAAATACCTAAACTTATGTGGGAGAGCCACGCTTCGGCATGAATGGGTCGGGTCGACCGGAGTGATATGAGTGATACGAGTGGTATGAGTGATACGACAGCCTCACAGAAAATCGGTGTGAAATAGTGCTTGCGCTGTGGTTCACCGAGTGAGTGAGGATGCCGGAGGCCCATACCCCATCCCCTTCCCCATCCCCTCCCAATCCCCCTCCCAATCCTCCAAAGGCTGGCAACGCACTTGTGACACCCGATCGTTTTCAGTATTTATCATAGCGGCAACATAAATACAGCATCTGTCAAAATTTCAACTATCTAGCTATGTTCTTAAGCTCACAGACAGAGAGACGGACAGTGTAGTCTTAGTTATAGGGTCCCGTTTTTACACTTTAGGTACGCAACCTTATAAAGTATACAAATAATTTCCTCACGTATATCTAGATTACATTTTATGAGATACGAATAAAGTGTTAAATATAAAGTACTCATTTTATAGACTTTAAAAAAAAGGATCATGATACAAAAACGAATTTTGATTTATCTACCCACACGAGGGCTTCATACTCTTAACGACAGCTTACTCTATAGAAATCGCTAAAATTTACTGGCGAGTATCAACTTTTACGACATAACAGCTGTAATAGGGGTAGTGGGTTCGTAAAATTGAATGTTTTTACTGAATGACATTCAATTTGACATGCTATTAGTATTAAAACGGCTTGAAAGAGAGGTTTTTATATGTTTCAATATTTTTTTTATTTGAGGGTGGAATTGATTGGATAGAATTTACTGTAATCCGATAATTTCAGGTTGTTTGAAAGGAAATGGAAGATAGGTATGTTGGTTTAGTGGTGATTGCGGCTACGGATCAGTCTCAACGGAGACCATGCAATCACGCTGTGACAAGTGTGTGCACAACAGTGGTGCATACTCTGTTCCCACACTCTATCTAATAAATAAAATTGGAGTGTATGTTTGTAATATTAAAATAACCGCTTTCTACTACATGCATATGAATGTATATACGGTACACATACCAAAATATATATTTTTTAATTTTTTGTCTGTCTGTCTGTTTGATCCGGCTAATCTCAGGAACCACTGGTCCGATTTGAAAAATTCTTTCGGAGTTGGATAGTCCATTTATCGAGGAAGGCTATAGGTTATATACCTATCATTACGCTACTACTAATAAGAGCGGAGCACCAATGAAGAATGTTTCAAAAACGGGGGAAAATTTTCACGCCACGGGCAATATAAGACGCAAACGAGGTTGCGAGGGTCAGCTAGTCACCAATAAGACTTATTAGATGAGTGAGACGACTATCCGACAAGACCGGGTGAGTTGAAGCGTAAGAGCGTAAGGTTTTAAGTGCTCTAGGAGCCACGCGAGACCTCTAGAGTGACACTCGCATTTGCTAGACTAACGAGGCAGGGATCGTTACTGCTAAGTTCGAGATGGAATGATTTGTTTGTTTTGCTGCCTGTTTTCCCTATTTCAGTCAATAATTTGGTAATAGAGAATGCCTTAGACATTAAGTGCCCCTGAATATATAGTCGCTTAATTGCCATTTCTTATCTACCTTCTAAACCACCATGATTGCCTGAAAGAGATTGCTTCTGAGTGACAAAGCCTCCACTTGTACTTTTTTTTATTAATCAGGTTTTATGACATGTCTTTTACTGTACAGGCTGCCCGACTGTGTAATGATTTGCCAATGGCTATAGGGCGTGTCAAATCTTTGCCCATGTTAAAAATTGGTCATCATCATCATCATCATCATGTCAGCCGAAAGACGTCCACTGCTGGACATAGGCCTCCCCCAAGGCTTCCCACAACAACCGGTCTGGTGCTGCTCGCATCCAACAGACTCCTGCGACCTTAACCAGGTCGTCGGACCATCTTGCAGGGGGCCTACCCACGCTCCGTTTTCCAGTACGTGGTCGCCACTCCAGAACTTTTCTGCCCCATCGGCCGTCTTGTCTGCGAGCAATGTGCCCTGCCCACTGCCACTTAAGCCTGGCAATTCTACGGGCAATGTCGGTGACCTTTGTTCGTCTGCGGATCTCCTCATTCCTGATTTGATCACGCAGAGAAACTCCGAGCATTGATCTCTCCATTGCTCTTTGTACAACTTTGAGCCTTCTTATCAGGCCCATAGTGAGTGACCACGAAAATTGGTCAAAGAACATTATCTATCATCATAATTTCTGATACAACATACTTAATTTTTTTCTATTCATTTATATCGAAAGTGTAGATATTGTGTATATATGTATGTTTATTGGTTTGTATTAATGTGTAATCCTAATTCTATTATTTTTTATCTCGATTATCGTTTGAGAGCCACGCTTCGGCATGAATGGGCCGGCTCGACCGGAGATACTCATATACCACGGCCTCACAGAAAACCGGTGTTTAATAATAATAATAATAATAAATAATAATAAATATTCCGGACATCTAACACACAACGCCATCTAGTCCCAAGCTAAGCAGAGCTTGTGTTATGGGTACTAGACAACTGATATAAATACTTATATACTTTTTTTTTTTTGTAAATACATACATATTATACATAGAAAACACCCAAACTTCGAAACAAATATTTGCAGATCATACAAACATTTAGTCCGACCCGGGAATCGAACCCGAGACCTCAAGCACAGCAGTCGCTTACGCTACCACTCGCGCCACCGAGGCAGTTTTTAATAGCGCTTGCGCTGTGTTTTACCGAATGAGTGAGGATAACAGAAGCCCATACCTCATGCCCATACTCATACCAAAGGCCGGCAACGCACTTGTGACGCCTCTGATGGTGTCCATGGGCGGCGGTAATCGCTTACCATTAGGTGATACTTCTGCTCGTTTACCACATAATCCACAAAAAGAACACAAACCATTGAATACCCAGGTTGCCTGTAAGAAATTACTTTTTAACGATTAGGCCCCATTTGTACATAGTTTTGAAGTTGATATGCTCCTGAATATAAAATCTTTTAAATGGTGTACAATAATGTTTATTTTATTCTTCATTATATTTATGAAATACTAGCTTTTGCCCGCGGCTTCGCACGCGTTAAGAGGTGTTATTATTAATTAAGTATAGTTTTTGCGGCTTTACTTTTGTTTAGCGTGTGTAAAAAATTAGGGCCTACAAAATTTGGCAACAACATAATTGGAACGCCTACACGCAGAATAAGCTTATGATAAGGCAAACCTGGCGGTTTCAATGAATTTAAAAATTCTACAGAGTAATTAGTAGCGTCAAGACGCAGGTTCGGCCTCACATGGAATACTGTCCTCATCTTTGGACAGGGTCACCCCAATACCAGCTCCTCCCTCTGGACCGCATTCAGCGGAGGGCGACTCGTATCGTCGATTGCCGGATCTTTCAATTCGGCTAGACTCTCTAGCGCTGCGTAGAGATGTGGCTTCGCTGTGCATTTTTTACCCCATTTACCATGGGAGTGCTCCGAGGAATTGTTTGGATTGATCCCTGCCGCATCTTTCCACCATCGTCCTACGCGACAGAAATTTCATCCCCAACATCTAGATGGTTGGCAGTCCACAACTGTGCGATTTTCCCGAAATTTTCTGCCACGCACAGCAAAACTGTGGAATGAGCTGTCGCCTGCGGTGTTCCCGGACCAATACGACCTTCAAACCTTCAAGAAAAGAGCGTACTCCTTCCTAAAAGGCCGGCAACGCACTTGTGACGCCTCTAGTGTTGCGGGTGTCCATTTTCGGTGGTAATCGCTTACCATCAGGTGATACGTCAGCTCGTTTGCCCCCTATATAATAAAAAAAAACTGTATTAACCACATTATCAATCGAAGTATGGACCTCTTCTTCGCCCTCAAACGACATGAGCAGGATATCGTTGATAGCTGCTGCTTGATCGTTCTTTGGAGTAAGTATATAGCACGCTCACATAACCATTCAATAGGCTTGTCATGTATATGAATATCGTTGGATAAACTTTAGACAGCAATTCTTGAACCGTAGTAACAATTGTGCATAATTCTTCCGGGATGGTTATCATTTCATCAAACGATGGAAAATCACCATTACCCATTTTAAGATGGAGATCTGAAAATCTACCAGCAGACTCATCCCCGCCCAAATGTGCTCTCATATTTTTGAGGCCACAAATTAGATTTCTTAATGCACGACTTTACTTCGTCAGCTCTGGTTCCTTTTGGTACCACTGGTAGAGTCTGCCGAAAGTCTCCGGCCAGCAAAACTGTTACGCCACCCATTAATTTTGTATTAACCCTTATATCCCTTATTGATCTGTTTAAGGATTCAATACCACCTTTATGTGCCATAGTTATTTCGTCCCACACGATTAGTTTTGTACTCTTTGAAACTTCAGCCAAATTACTTTGTTTGGAGATGTTGCAAATGGGAGTCTCGACAGTGATTAAATTGAGTGGTAACTTGAAAGTAGCATGAGCAGTTCGACCACCTCCGAGTAATGTAGCAGCTATTCCGGACTACGCCACAGCCAAGGCAATGCCGTGAGTACTTCTTACATTCGCTAAAAATAAATTAATAAGGAAGGTTTTACCAGTTCCACCTGGATCGTCTAAGAAGAATATTCGACCGTCATTTGCATCTACACTTGTGAATTTTTTTACACACGCTAAACAAAAGTAAAGCCGCGAAAACTATACCTAATTAATAATAATACTTCTAAACGCGAGCGCAGTCGCGGGCAATAGCTAGTCGTCAAATATAATCCGCTAGATATATTATCTATGCACTATGCACAAAAATGGTTAATTCAAAGTTCTCTCCAAAATAACTGAATGTAGATGGCGCTAGCATACAGAAATTTATATACCTTAAACTGAAAAGTTACTAACCTTATATAGCCTGCATCTCAAAATCCTTTCTTAGGGGATGCCTACGTTATAACATCTACCTGCATGCCAAATTTCAGCTCGATCGGTTTAAAATTGACAAAGTTTCATACAAACTTTCATCCCCTATTTTATCCCCTTGGTGGTATAGTTAATCAAAATCCTTTCTTAGAGGATGCCTACGTCATAACATCTACCTGCATGCCAAATTTCAGCTCGATCGGTTTAAAATTGACAAATTTTCATACAAACTTTCATCCCCTATTTTATCCCCTTGGTGGTATAATTAATCAAAATCCTTTCTTAGAGGATGCCTACGTCATAACATCTACCTGCATGCCGAATTTCAGCTCGATCGGTTTAAAATTGACAAAGTTTCATACAAAGTTTCATCCCCTATTTTATCCCCTTGGTGGTATAATTAATCAAAATCCTATCTTAGAGTATGCCTACGTCATAACATCTACCTGCATGCAAAGTCTCAGCCCTATCGGTTTAAAATTGTCAAATTTTCATACAAACTTTCATCCCCTATTTTATCCCCTTGGGGGTAGAATTAATCAAAATCCTTTCTTAGCGGATGCCTACGTCATAACATCTACCTGCATGCCAAATTTCAGCCCGATCCGTCCAGTGGTTTGGGCTGTGCGTTGATAGATCACTATGTCAGTCACCTTTGAGTTATATATATATAGATGTACATTGGAAAAATATAATGTACTCTTCTACACAAGTAAGACCGGGATGCTTAGAAGTCATAAAACTAAATTGCTTGCTTATATATAACCTAACATGCTGTAAAAGTCTAATATTATCAAGTTTATATAAGCATTACGTCACCCTTAGCCACTACTTGATTGATGAGCAATATTAATGTTCATCGATGGAAAACAAAAATCTAATAGATCTATAGAGGAACGGGTGGCATGTCCCACAAACACAAAGGGAGGATCCTCCGACCAGGCGATGTAATCATGCCTGGTGGGCCACTACCCAATTGTTCATGTTCGGTTGTTATATATACTCGTATGATAATCGGCGCGAGAACTTCTATTGCGCGATTCAGGATTGGTAGTTACTTCGTAGTTCAGTGTATCTTCGGCAGATGACGCTGTAGCAGGTTACTGTTGTGTTGTACGTGGAAGTCGCCACAGATCCAACTCAGAGTAATATCAAATACAAAAATCAAATGTTTGAACAATAATATTAAGCCACGATTATTAGATATAATGTTTGTATTTCTTCTTTGAAAATCAAGATTTTATTCGGATATTACCGTTGTTATTTGACTGCAATAATAGCATAGCGGTTAAAGCGATATCCACGTCGTTTTCTACTGCGTTGTGTTGTGGGTTTAAACCTCTCATAGGA
The DNA here is from genome assembly GCA_916048165.1 of Spilarctia lutea. Lineage (NCBI taxonomy): Eukaryota > Metazoa > Arthropoda > Insecta > Lepidoptera > Erebidae > Spilarctia > Spilarctia lutea. Next base: position 14,736,342 of record OU696490.1, on the reverse strand, counting down.
CCAGTCCGTTTCTTGTATGTTTGTAGGATTTATGAAACTTGTAGAAAATGCAATATGGCGTCAAGTCTGCCATTGACAATAAATTATTTAAACACATCACAGAGTGTTAGTTTTGAAGTTAATTAAAACTGTGTATTCGGTCCACGTATACCGCAGCCCTAGCGGCGTCCTAACAAATTAGTTGTCAACTGTTAGTTAATTTTGTTCAACTCAATAAATTATCCGGGACTTTCCACCGTCACCCGACAAACTACTCATCCATTCTATTTATAAATGCGTAAGTAACTCTGTTTGTTTGTCTGTTACGCTTTCATGGTTAAACCGCTGCAACCATGGGAGAGCCACGCTTCGACATGAATAGGCCGGCTCGACCGGAGTGATACCACGGCCTCACAGAAAACCGGTGTGAAATAGCGCTTGCGCTGTGTTTCACTGAGTGAGTGAGGATACCGGACGCCCATACCCGAACCCCTCCTCACATCCTCCTTCCTATTCCTCCAAAGAGCGGCAATGCGACGTCTCTGGTGTTGCGAGAGCTTGCTCGTTTGTCTCCTAATCCATAAAAAAACGATTCTAATGAAAGGCATGAAGTTGCTTTGATTTTTGTGGAAGGACATAAGACTGCAATGACCCACATACAAGCGGGAAGAGACTCAATCAAAAGCCTTTTTAATTTACCTAGTAACATAACCAGAGGTTGGTCAGATCTCATGGGACAATCATTCTATTTCATCTTAACTTTCTCGACCTTACTACCAATATTCCCCAATCCATCAGTTACAATATCCCTTACCTACAACCTTTTTGATTCTTGCTCGAGTGTACATTAAACTGCCAATTTTCCAGTATCTCTTAAAGGGTCCAGTTGAAATTATTAGAACAATAGTTTTTGAAATGTGGGTATTTCAAAACGTTTTGCTTACTGCTCTGAATATTTTGTTAGTTCAGTGGTTAATGCTCCTGGCGATATTTAAATTTACTTTCATGTAAACTGTTCTAATTCCTTTCCATCTCTCGCTTGAGATATTTCGATGGCGGAAATCGAATAAATGTATTTATATCGAGTACTGTACGATTGTGAAATCGAATCCAGCGTTGTTAATGATGTGGGTGTTTTATGCACCCACGTGGGCTATTTTTGAAACTGCATCATGTTACGTAGATTAATTAACTTACAGAAGCCACATGTTCCTATTTATTATCCTTTTTACCCGACTACGGCGAAGCTAAAACGATGACGAAAAACCTTTTACCAAGGGTTTTGGCAGTCTGTGTAGGTATGTTATTATGTTTCACCGGAGGCGCTACCTAAAATACAGAACCGATTTTAATGAATGATGTGCCCATAGATTCGTAATAATAGAGACGGATGGAGGGAGGGGTTGGGCCTTCAGTATCCTTACTCACTCGGTGAAACACAGCGCAAGCGCTATTTCACACCGGTTTTCCGTGAGGCCGAATGTTTCATATTGTGGTGTGCAATAAGGTGTACCTATCCTGTCTTGTTAGTAGTTACTGTAGTACAGGCTCTTCTAGTTTGGATTTAGACTGCCGTGTGAGAAATTTGTTATTTATGACTACTAATTCCACGTGGCTAAGCCTCAATCGAGATGTGCTTCATAATACTCCTCTTTCATAAATATTTAAATCAGTAAAAATATTTATTTTATACCTTTTAAAGTCTTTTAAAACTTGTTAAGCTGTCGGTGTCGGTGAAAGCAACCCTATACGAACATCGGTAGCCATCATTAAAAATGCAGAAAGTAGTATTTCTATAGAATTTCAATATCCGCGTAATATATCGAAAAACTCGAAAGAAGATTTCTTGTACAACTTTTCAATGCCCTGTTCCATCTGTATTTCTACTATTATTAATCTTTGGTTTTCAAGCACTTGATAGGCGCAACGCAGCACTCAGCAGACGTAATAAACATTAAGAGTGGCTTTGATATGAGAGTATAAACAGATTACAAGCCACGAGCTTTAATTACATCTCTCCAAAATCTTAGATAAAGCTTTGATGTATTTTATAAACAATACGGCGGAAATAATAGACTCTACGATTAAAATTATTAATACTAGTGTTTACAAGTAAGAAACAACCCTATTTTCAAATTTGTACGCCAATAATGGAGGAAATAATTAATTTTTAACATAATACTACCGGTTACGTTGACGAATTTTCCTTACTAGTAATCCCCCAGTGGTCGAAATTCAACCATAATTCATTTAATATATTTTTTTAAACTTTTTTTTGACGGACTGCACTCCTCCATGTCTAATACCATTATACAAGCAATTCTTATATCATATATTTATATACCAATAAATAAAATTGGAGTGTCTGTTGGTCATATTAAAATGAAAAATGGATAATAGAAAACACTCAGACTTTGTGGATCACACAAATGTTATCCCATGTGGGATTTAAACACTTAGCTCAGAAGAAAGTGGTGTGGCGACCGTTTAAACATTTAGGCCATGTATACACTCAATTATTTTTTTATGTCAACAACATTAAAATATTTAAGCACCGCTTTTGAACGCAAAATCTTACCCTACTTTTTTTTCTGTTTTCTGTTAAAAAAGACAACTCCCACATTAGGAATAAACATCCTGTGTCGTGGGGGACTTTACAAACATACATGAAACGGACACAAAGAACATCCAGACTCGGGACAACAATTCGTGGAACACACAAAGTGTTGTAGGTACCGCGTGGGATTTGAACCCACGACACTTGGCGCAGTTGCAAGCGGCATGGCGACCGCTGACACCACTCGGCCAACCGTGCAGTTTTTTACTTTACTTGCTTCAGAGATTGTTTAAATCTATTTTGAAAGTCAGTTGTGCGTATCGTGTCTCAGCTAGTTATAATTATGGAATAATATCAAGATTCTCAAGAAAGGAAAGATTCCACTATCATTTCATCAAATCTCTTAAAAGGGGGAGTTAAAAACATCCGTCACAAAAGAAAATACTTGGAAACTTTAGAACTGACAACACATACATCTCGCGAAAATTCTTGCGCCAATTAGTTGACTGCACGGTTGGCCGAGTGGTGTCAGCGGTCGCCATGCCGCTTGCTACTGCGCCAAGTATCGTGGGTTCAAATCCCAAGCGGTACCTACAACACTTTGTGTGATCCACGAATTGTTGTCCCGAGTCTGGATGTTCTTTGTGTCCGTTTCATGTATGTTTGTAAAGTCCCCCACGACACAGGATGTTCATTCCTAATGTGGGAGTTGTCTTTTAAAAAAAAAAAACCTATACCTATACCTATAACACAACTTCAACTGCCTCATTGGTCTACCGGTTACCGCAGGCGACTGCCAATCAAAAGATCTCGGGTTTGAATCCCGGGTCGGGCCAAAAGTGTTATTGAGTTTTTCTGATTATAGAAATACTTAATAACAGCTCGAAGTTTGGAAGTTGGGGTCTGAACCCGCGTGCCTCGGAGAGCACGTAAAGCTGTCGGTCCTGCACCTGATCTCTCCCCGGTCGTGTCGGTTAACCGTCCCATCGGATTATGAGAGAGAGGGAACAGATAGTGCACCTGTGTTTGCACACACACTTGTGCACTATAATATCTCCTCCTGCATAGTTGGTTGGTCTCCGTCGAGACTGGCCGCCGTGGCCGTAATCGGCTTGGAGAACATCATCATAACACAACTTCAAAACTGTTGCTTCACCGTGCTTGTTTGATTAATCCTCCTATTGTGTTGAAGGGACATAACAACCTTTCTCTTCACCATTATCTTGAAAATGTAAAATCCTTTACAACTTAGCTTCTGTATCAATCTACGTAACCACTTATCCACCCCACAATAACTAGTCTTAAGTGTAGCTATTTAAAAACATCACGCCATAAACACAGGGTGGTTGTTGGCGTCACAAGTACCGAAAGGGCGATTTGCATTTGACAAATTTTCCGACGTCCCCCCTCTACTCTTGAATTAATGATTTCGCGTGACGAGCTGTGCCGAATAATTGAGCAGAAAATATCCATTTTTTTGCCGCAGTTCTAGGACTCAATGTTAGCGATTAGCGATTTTAGGAATAGAGAGTATTTTATATCTTCGTATTGAGTAATATGGATTTTGATGGTATGTTATTAGGTTTGACTATATATTATCAGAAATGACTTATACGATTTCGACCACGGCAGCAAGTCTCAACGGAGGAGCCAACTATGCAGGAGACATTACAGTGCACAAGTGTATGCGTAAACACAGGTGTACTCTATATTCTCTCAGTCTCATAATCGGATGAATGGGACGATTATACGACACGACCGGAGAGAGATCAAGCGCAGGACCGACGGCTTTACGTGCTCTCCGAGGCACGGGAAAAAATACACACACACACACACACACACAGGAAAGTTTTTGTAACTGCTTTGCATTGTCTGCTGTCAAATGTGAGTATCGAAAATGTCTGATAACAATATTCCCATATATTATTTCAAATATTGCTCTTTATCACAAGGCAAAGTAAGTTGTCGCTTTGGTATCGCAGATCGTTTAACTCATTCTAATTAGCGTAATTGTATATTCGTTAAGGACTTTATGAAGGTCACAAAATATTCAAATTAAAATAGGTCCATAACTAATCAGTATAACTAACTATAAAATTAAAAGGTATTTCAAAAATTACTCAGGGAACTATAAATTGGCTTTCCAAACGAATTTTAGGTAAATGTTAATTTTAAATAGTTATAAAGTTGTTAATTGCGAAATTCTCAAAACTTTCTACTTAATGCTCTAGTATTTCAGGATATTCATTTAAATTACTTAAAACTTATATTTAAATACCTATTCAATATGTAAATTTATTATACGTAGCATCTAAAATCTGTGGGCTTTAATATTATTTTAAACTAGCTTTTGCCAGCAAATACGCCCTTGTGTATGGATGTAACAAATATGCTTTAGACCACACAACTAAAAGGTTGCTCGCACCTCTTTCTTGCTCCTACAGTAATATACGAAACGTAACTCTTTCTCTTTCTATCTTCACTAAGTTATATCTCCCTCTCAACTTTCGTTCCCCTCGCCCGATCACTTTTTTCGTAACGTTCCCAATTCACCAGCTTACTCCCCAGACAAGCGTACGTTTTACTTTACAAATAAATACTTGTGCTCGTCGTTCGTTCGTGCTGTGATGCACAAAATGCGTGATGAAGTTATTCGAAAGAAAAGTAGAGTCACACAGAGAATCAGAACGCTGAAGTGGAGGTGGGCCTATCTAGTCTCCAAACGAACCTAAGGTCGCTGGATCTGAAATGTGTTAGAGAGGAGACCGCGATTAGGCACACGTAGGGCGCCCTGTGGCACAATGGAGCGGTGATTTGAAGAAAGTGGCTGATAGAGGATAAATGCAGACTGCCCAAGACAGGGATGGTTGGTGCTCCTTGTGAGAAATCTTCGTTCTACAATGGAGGGTGAAAGGTTGATACTTTCGACATCACTAACAGAAAAATTAAAAAAAGAAGAAGGTTGGGTTCTTGCTAACATTGCTAACAGTGGGACCTCAGCAATACATAGTCGGTGACAAATGGATGGCGAAATTTACGTTTTGCTAACAATATTTTATGTTTATCGGTTTAATATTAAAAGGAAATTCGTTTGCAATAACTCTACGTTACATATTTATCCCTAACCTCCATTCTGGAAAAGAAATTATTAATTGTTTTTAACGTTTGCGATTATAAACATTAAATGTACCTATAAATCGAGACTTCCAATTTTATTTTTAATCGCCTTCAAAACAAGGAAAACCGTTCCCAAATCATTTGAATTGGGAATTGTTCTTTTATTTTAACAAATAAATAAATAAAATATATAAAACAGCCTTCCTGTAACCTGTTTTACAGTTATTTTTAATTGAATCTAGTTAATGATATAAGTGGTAATAACTTAAAATAAAATGACATCTGATCAACCAGCATTATCAGTAACCAGGTCAGGTTGTCTTCTGACATAGGCCTCCTCTAATTCCCTCCACTTGTTTTGGTCTAGAGCAGTTCTTCTCCATTTCCTTGGCAGATCGGCTTCCCATCTTTACTACCCTAACTTTACCCTAGGATACCATTCCGTAACTGTTTTAGTTCATTTCTCTGCTTTAGAGTTCCTCACATGTCCTACCCATTTCTATTTTAATGACCTTGTTTTCATTCCTAGATCTGCCAACTTGGTTATTTCTCTAATTTTTTTAGCTCACCATTTATTCTTTAGCCGTAGATCCAGCATACTTCTTTTCCTGCCTCTTTAACACACTCTTAATATTTGCTCAATTATTTGTGTGGATGGTCAGATCTGGCAACCGTATGTGAGATACGGAAGCATGCAAGTGGTATACAATTTTGTTTTTTTTTTATAAAAAGGTATGGTTTTATTTTTCATGACCTCTTTGAAAGACCAATATCTTTGCCAACTATTATTTATTCTTCTGTCCACTTCTTTGTTAGTTAGGTCCTTTACCGCTATTATTTGTCCTAGATATATGTATTCGTCGATATACTCTATCTCTTCTTATCCTACTTCTATCTGAACTTTAGATTTGTTCGTCATTACTTTAATCTTACTTGTATTCATTGAAAACCTTGCTTTTGACTTTCTGATGACAGTTGTTGCAACATGTTTTGTATTGTTGTTGGGTCTCTTGCAAATAGAATGAGATCGTCAGCAAATCTAAAGTGGTTTAGTTTTTATCCATTTTATATTAATTCTAAGCTCATCATTTCCGTCCAAGTCCTTGTCGAAAAAAAAATCATCTCCAATGCGTTCTAATTATATTTTTTGCTGTGCTGTTCTCGTGTATTTATTGATTATTCTACAATATTTGTTTTGCACGTCCTGGTTTTCTTCCCAGAGTGCGTCTTAGTAAATGCCGACGCCTTCTAGTTGTAAAATCCGACGTGTAAAAATATTTATATATATTTACTTGCAAAATAAATATCATTTAAACAAACAGTAAAAGACTATTTGCGTCTTTGAACACCAAAGTACATAGTCGCTTTTCAACCATTATTTTCCTTCGTTACCGAAATTAATGAGCGAAAATACAGAAAAACAACACGAAGAGCTTCATTATAAACGCTGACACAGTTTTGTGGCCGTATTTTCTTTCGTAAATGATATAAACTGGTTAGGGTATGTCAATTTTTTATAATGTGATCTCCCGTCATCTTAAACACCCGTTTTGTTGTACTTTTGATGGTTTAAAAAAGGTGGTTGTTTTAATAGATGTTTATGTGGCGATTACATTAGATATTATAATTATAGGTACTTAATAAATAAACATAAAATAAGTTTTTAGACTTTAAAATTCATAGGGAACTACATTTAGGCCCTGTTGCACCATTTACAGATAAGTTCCGTTATCTAAAACATGGTAAAACACAATTTAAATAGAAGATACATGTAATTATCTGTCAGATAAGCAGCTTATCTGTAACATATCCAAAAAGGCCTTAAAAGATTATACCTACATTTAAATAAATATATTAATGAATAATAAGATCAGTTCTAGATCACGATGACGTAACATGATCTCATGTAATACCTTTAAACGAGTAGGTAATTCTTGTATAATTATATAATCTGTATTTTGGAAACGACTCCTACGATCCTACATTGGGTTTCGGGGTCATAAATCGATCTAGCTAGTTCATTTATAGAAAACTGATCAATTATAACTAAATTTTAAACAATTGTCATTTCATGGAATTATTTTTTGACGTTATTTTGTAAATTATAATATGCACAATTTATTTTTATGGAATAGGGGGAAATCGAGCAGACGTATCACGATGTTTAGCGATTACTACCGCCCATGGACACCCGCAACACTAGATGTGGTATACGAGTATAGATGGGGTATGGGCCTCCGGTATCCTCACGCACTCGGTGAAACATAGCGAGAGTGCTATTACACACCAGGTTTTCTATGAGGCCGTGGTATCACTCCGGTCGAGCCGGCCCTTCATGCCGAAGCGTGGCTCTCCTACGATTAAGATAATACAATGATACACTTGCTTCTTGCTTGCCGGTCATAATCATGGAAATAAAATTGTTATAGTATTGTTGCATGCCGAATTCAATAGGTATGTGAAATATGAAGAACTGAAAATTAGCCCTCAGATCTTTATAATATTCCATATTTCAAGCAAATAAAGAATGTAACTATCTAAATTCTAATCTACATATTCGTATTATAAAACAATTTTAGTTCAGAAATCTTCTAAATAATATGAAATTCAACAACATAGCGTTCGGCTAATCTGTAATCTACCCCCAAATTAGCATTTACAAGCCCTGCCAGCGTCTGGCAATCTCGTTCTTGAAAACAATAAGCCACCAGCGATGCAGGTGTTCCGTTAATTTAACACGAAGCTCGGAACACCTGGCATTCAGCCAAGCACAGCACTAACTCTCATTATTCATTAAATTCAATTAATTTATAGCAGACGTTTAATAATGCACAGATTACTTTTTAATTAAGATAATTTATTTCAAAAGTAGTTAATCGACTTCAATGCGTCTGAATTACCTATCTACTGAAATCGAATTTGTTGCCCTAACAGACTGAGCGATCAGACCCTAAAAATTCAGGAGCCACAAACTTAACACTAACTGATACTTTTTAACAATGGATTTTCCCAAATTTCACCCCTGAGGAGGTAAAATAATTTTCTTACTTCGACTAGTCAGATGTTAGACCACCAATAAAGCAGCGTTTTTCGATAAACCTTACTACTTTCTATACCCGAATTTAGCACAGCGTAAGTCACTCAATCGCGTATGGATTGTTAGCCTGCAAAATGGCCCATGAGACAGAATAAATATGTAGTTCTATAATACGTTGTAACAATAACCGTCGATAGTTATGTTTAGAACGGCATACAATTAATTCTTCTGTTTATTAGACATTTATGACTTACGCAATGTTAGAACTACACTAACCTGATATCTAAAATCTTTAAACGAGCTATTCTTGTTAATCCTACAAATCCTAAAGTTTGTGAGTATGGAAGTGAGAATGTTTGTTGCTCTTTCACGTAAAAACTACTGAATGGATCCCGAGATTCAGCTAGTGTATACATAATCTGAATTTAAGAAACGTCTCCAGCGATTTTTAACGAACGAAATCTGATATGTAGGGTGTTACGGGGACCATAACATCGTACTAGCTATTATTCATTTTTATAAAATTTCTTTAAAAAGAAAAATACCGAGGAAAACAAATACCGGTCATCCAGAAATTAGATATGTAAAACATAAACATTTACAATACATAAGCATTACCTAACTATTAAATACTAGCTTTTGTTAAGTTTGAAAATGCTACGAGTACTATCGAAAATGACAGGAAGTTTAATAAAAAGTTTCAACTGCAGATTACAACCAAGGTGGTGGACTTTTTAAAAAATCTTTGTTAGTGCACACCTACGTCACCTTTTTTATGTATGAGCCTGTCAAAGTGACTCTTCTCTGCCTGATGGAAAGCAGAATCGAGTGTGGTCGTCACCATACTGTTTACGAATGCAGACAATGCAACAATGCAGCATAATGATCCACACTCTCGCGGCCTATTGAGATGTTTCTACATCATTGGGGCTCCGATCTCCAAAATCTATAAAAGGAACTTTGGACAAAATGTGTTTTAGTAGATAATATATAGTTTTCAAGGAATTTATATTTTTATTTAATACTGTCATGGTTTCGCTCCCACAAGGTTCACCAAAACAACCAGTCCTGTGCTGCCCGCATTCAACAACTTCCCGCAACTTTCTGATTAGCCGTAACGAACAGTCAGACAGACAAAAGTAATGATTTTTATGTAAGTATGGTACTTAATTAATATAATTTAATTTATACTTAAATTTTCCACGTACTTGCTAATAGTACAAGACTTGTAAACGACTTACTTTGAAAACGTTCTTTAGTTTTCTATGAATTTTGTTCTAAAGCAATAGCCTGCGGACATTTAGGTAGACTTTTGCTCAGACCTAAATTACTAAACTAATAAAAGTTATTTGGAATTTATTTACTAAACAGAATTTTAGACTGGCTGACTGCAAAAGACCGCACTTTCTATTGCGCTGAGTGTTGGAGGTTCAAACCCCATATTGTACAATACTTCGTGTGATCCACAAATTGTTGTTCTAAGTCTAGGAGTTTTTTGTGTCAGTTTTATGTATGTTTGTAAAGTCCCTCGTGACACAGGATATATTCCTACTGCAAAAGATACACAAATGTGTAGTTGAATATTTCACTTCTGAGTCATAGATTTGTTCATTGCAAAACCTTCTGTATGCCCTAACGTCTTTAGGGCCTTTCCCCTAGAGAAGTAAGGGCGCACAGAACTACCGGAGGTCATGGATTCGGTTTCTACTCAGTATAAATAATTATGTGATGCGTGATTCAAGCGCTGCTTAGCTTGGAACTGTTTGGTGTTGTGTGAATGTCGTAAAATATTATCATTACTTTTAATTAGTTTTAAATTGTGTACTATAATTATGTATAGTCACATTTTCACGACAACAAACGTCACGCAACGACAACGTCTAATAAATCGATTAACGCAGGCATCAAGAGAAAGAATGACTCATTGTCCCGTTACGCTCGTTGTCCCATTACGTTCATTGTCCGCTTGCGCAAATGATTCAATTTTATTCATAAAAGTATGCAATCATTTCATCAATGTTTTTTTATGTCGTTGTCACGTTAAACTATCGTCCGTAAACGGACTTTACAATTTCAATTTTTTTTTAATTTTTGTGTTTTATTATTTACTAGCTGACCCACGCAACCTCGTTTGTGTCTTATATTGCCCGTAGCGTAAAATTTTCCCCCGTTTTTGGAACATTATTTATTGTTGCTCCGCTCCTATTAGTTGTAGCGTGATGATATATAGCCTATAGCCTTCTTCGATAAATGGACTATCCAACACTGAAAGAATTTTTCAAATCGGACTAGCGGTTTCTGAGATTAGCGCGTTCAAACAAACAAACAAACTCTTCAGCTTTATAATATTAGCATAGATTCTACTTTTTGAAACACTCAATATACTCGTAATTCTGTGTGCGAACCATTTCCCACATTGTTACATAGGAGAATAAAAACAAAGCTATCTATTTTCATTTTATTAGCTGCAAACGGAAACATTTATTGCTTTATTTGAATAAAAATTTACAGAAAAATACAGTGACAACTTTTTTATTTTGAGGGTAGTTGAACTAAAATTCGGAACAAGTGAATCAGTGAATATGAGTGCCTTTAATGTGAATGCGCTTTATACAGAAACAAAACAAAACTCAAGGCTATTATACCACTGAAAATCGTTTTCTTTTTTCAAAATTCAGTTCATTAGATTTTGACTGGCTGGCGGTGCAGTAGTAGCGTATGCAACTGCCACGCTGTCTTGGTTTCGATTCCTGGCATGATATTGATGATGTGTAAATATTTGTTTCTAATCAGTACTCGATCAGTCAATCAAGCTCTGCTTAGTTTGAAACTAAATGTAAAAGATCTTTGAGAATTTCTAGAATTTATAACCGACTTCTAAAAAGGAGGAGGTTCTCTATTATCCCCATCCCGATCCTAATGTCAACTAGCATTCATAGTTTTTTTTTTTTAATGAATAAGGGGCAAACGAGCAGACGCATCACCTGATGGTACGCGATTACCGCCGCCCATGGACACCCGCAACACCAAAAGCGTCACAAGTGCGTTGCCGACCTTTGGGGGATGGGGAGAGGGAATGGGGGGAGGGGTTGGGGTGTGATCCTCCGGTATCCTCACTTACTCGGTGAAACACAGCGCAAGCGCTATTTCACACCGGTTTTTTGTGAGGCCGTGGTGTTCACTCCGGTCGAGCCGGCCCATTCATGCCGAAGCGTGGCTATCCCACGTAGAAGTTACAGGTAAACTGATATCAGTGTTATTTTTAAGGGACAATAACTACCTGAACGCCGATTGTAGGGTATATAGGATCCCAAAATATTGAGCAAACTCTAATTAAAATACTGCATAAATTCACTTTCTCAATTCAATCACCTATTGCGTTCAGTTCACATAATCTAAAAGTTACAACAGATGACGTCATAGTTTTACCCTAACTTAAATTTATATATTCCCCCCCATAAATTGACAGTGGTTAACATATATCCTCTGAAACCAATTCCACCAACTCCAACCGAAAGACGAATAAAGATTTATTGGCGCCCAACATGGGGGGGCACATATAACCTTTATACTTTTGTAATAAAGCCTATTTTACATTCCGACATCAAACAAAGGCAGTTGAATAGTTATGTCCATCTATCTGATGTCAACTTGGATAAATCAACGACACCATGTGTTACTAATCTGTGCCGTTTGAGTACCAAGAGCAGAGTGAGCAATTTTTAAGTGATATTTTTCGCCTGATGGTTTTGCGTAGACATCAGTTATGGAAATGTTACAAGGAGGTTTCCAGGATGGATGAGCGTATATCTTGCTTATATGACACAATGATTTATTGTATCATATGAAGAAGATAAAATATCGCGCGGAACGGAATTGTTATTGACTTTTTTAAGTAGCTTTGCGTTCTATGGTTTGCTGTTGGGAGTTTTCCTGTTATTGGAATACGTGTTGAGAAGACAAAGCAAAATAGTACAACGGCTTATAATCTACTTTCTTTGATAAACGATTATAAACTTTATGTCCTTACTAGCTGAACCCCGCGGTGCTACCCGCGGTACGATGATAACTGCGGGCAACGCCGCGAGGCGAAGCTATATCTTTATAAATAGTAGCCTATGTGTTATTCTGATGTATAAGCTATATTGTGGTAAAGTTTCATTCAAATTCATTCAGTAGTTTTTACGTGAAAGAGTAACAAACATCCATACATACATACATCCATACTTACAAACTTTCGCCTTTATAATAGTAGTAGGATAAGTATATTTTGTTCTTGTATTATATCAATTGTATTTGTTTCTGTAGCTGATTACAACTGTAACCTCGAGGCACCTTGCTAGATCCCTACGACCTACACCCTCAAAGGTTTACTGATACAAAATGCTTTGGGCACATGTCTAAAGAAGTAGAGAAGTGCATGGAGCTGTAAAATAAAAATAAAAGAGAAACTACAAGGCTTAATCAACTTTTAGTAACATTAATTTATTTGTACTACATATGATTTTGACAGCCGCTGTCAAGTAGTAGAAATTTTCCAACTGCAATTTTTATCCCACGTCCCATTAATTTCCAATATTTATTATCATTCTCTTTTTCTAAATATATAAATTATTTATGTAAATATATATATGCCAATAATATTAAACTATAAGTTGAGTCAATATCATTATATTGGTACAATAAAATTGATTTCCTGATATTGTGTCATGACCATTTTTGTGTCGTCTCTATTTTTTTTTAATATATTTACAATAATACAAATTAAGAGCAAGTGGAAATGAAATATGTCTTAGAATTTTTAATCACCACTCGTGTCTCTCGAAACACTTGACATTGGCGGAATCTCTGCGTTGACTCTACACGCGAGATAGAGTCCATAAACAACTAATATTATGCAATTTTTATAATTATTGCTACTCTTTTTTTTTTATTGAATAGGGACGAAACGAGCAGACGCATCACCTGATGTTAAGCGATTACCGCCGCCCATGGACACCCGCAACACTAAAAGCGTCACAAGTGCGTTGCCGACCTTTGGGGGATGGGGAGAGGGAATGGGGAGAGGGATTTCTTTGCCTGTTGAGCAGCGAAAGGCAGGTCTCGACGCGTACGTTGCGCTGGCGATTGTTAAGATCGTGGGGCACCCATCTATCAAGCTTTTTTACCTTGCCAATTTGTCGCAAATGGATCAATATTGTTTTGATGCTTACATTAAAAGCTGCTGCTAGCTCAGCTGTAGATTGAGTTTCGTCAGCTTCCACAATCGCCTTTAATTCATTATTGTTAACCAAAGTCTCCGGACGACCACGAGCTTCATTTGTTAGGGGGGAGGGGTATGGGCCTCCGGTATCCTCACTGACTCGGTGAAACACAGCGCAAGCGCTTTTTCACACCGGTTTTCTGTGAGGCCGTGGTATCACTCCGGTCGAGCCGGCCCATTCATGCCGAAGCGTGGCCCTCCCACGGTAATACTCGTATAGAAATAAAACATTTAAGAAGAATATTTATGTTTAATTATTAATTAAAAACGTAATTGTTTAACTAGTTAGGTTATGATTTCAATATGCGTTTGACGCTATTAAATTACGACCTTCAAACCTTCTAAAAAAGCGTGCTCTTTCTAAGTCTAAGTATAAGGCCGGCAACGCACTTGTGACGCCTCTGGTGTTGCGGGTGCAATGGGTGGCGGTAATCGCTTACCATCAGGGGATACGTCTGCTCGTTTGCCCCCTATTAAAAATAAATATTAATAACATCTGGAATCTGGCATCATTGCCATAGTCATTTTCATTAAATTTCATTAAAGTATTTATAATGTATTGCGAACCGTTGTGGGTATTATACGCCTATACCAGCCTCCAGAGACCAACCTTCTTTTCCAGGTTATCCTGTTTAGAAAAAGGATAGGAACAGGGAAATACGAAGATAAAGAGGGTTTTAGGACTAAAACCTTATACACACACACAAACGCAGCCTTCTCAATGACTATAAAAATGAGTCTTCTGATTATGAGTTTAAAATATTAGGTCTTTACCTATGAAATTGCCGTTTTGTATGCAATAAGTGAAAGTACTTATTTTTTCAAACTTTTTTATTTCTGTTATTCGAAGTAATCACCCATGCAATCGACGCATCTTTGCCAACGCATTGGCAGTTTATTGATGCCCTTCTTGTAAAAATCAGCTAGGACGGGAGGCAACAAACTCTTACTCTAATAGGTCCTAAAATAACCTATGAAATTGCGTTTCTTCAGTACTGGTCATTTCAAATAAAAAAAAGTTTGTAATGGCTCTGTATTCTAAATTCAAATTAATTTTGTTTTAAAACGATGACATTCTATTTACAAACTCAGTCTTTTGTTTTTTGATTAGCGTTGTATTTTCATTACATTTGAACATTTTTCGTCATAATGGATACTTTAAAAATTCGTGTAATTATGGAATATGAGTCCCGTCGTGGCACCAACGCGACACAAACGGCACGTAACATCAAAAACGTTTACGGAGAGAACTGTACAACGAACGCACAACCCTTTATTGGTTTTCCCGGTTCCGTTCTGGAAATTTTGACTTGAAAAATGAAGCTCGTGGTCGTCCGGAGACTTTGGTTAACAATAATGAATTAAACGCGATTGTGGAAGCTGACGAAACTCAATCTACAGCTGAGCTAGCAGCAGCTTTTAATGTAAGCATCAAAACAATATTGATCCATTTGCGACAAATTGGCAAGGTAAAAAAGCTTGATAGATGGGTGCCCCACGATCTTAACGATCGCCAGCGCAACGTACGCGTCGAGACCTGCCTTTCGCTGCTCAACAGGCAAAGAAATGAAGGAATTTTGAAACGAATAGTTACGTGCGACGAAAAATGGATTCTGTTCGACAATCGAAAGCGCTCAGCAAGTTGGTTAGACCCTGGTTCAGCACCAAAGCAATGCCCTAAACCAAAAATGACCCCTAAAAAGGTGATGGTCAGTTTGGTGGTCTAGTGCGGGTGTGATTCACCACAGCTTTTTACAAAACGGCATGAGCATTAATGCAGATGTGTACTGTGAAGAACTGGAGAGAATGATGGAGAAGCTTGCACATCTGCAACCAGCTTTGGTCAATCGGTCGTCCCCACTGCTCCTTCACGTCAACGCGCGACCCCATATTGCGCAACAGACAGTCTCCAAGCTGCAAGAGCTGGGGTTGGAAGCTCTCCCTCATCCGCCATTCTCACCAGACCTTGCACCTACCGACTATTACTTTTTCCAAAATTTAGACAACTTTTTAGTGGGTAAAAAATTCAATTCCCGAGAGGCAGTACAAAATGCCTTTGAAGAGTTTGTTGCCTCCCGTCCAGCTGATTTTTACAAGAAGGGCATCAATAAACTGCCAATGCGTTGGCAAAGATGCGTCGATTGCATGGGTGATTACTTCGAATAACAGAAATAAAAAAGTTTGAAAAAATAAGTACTTTCACTTATTGCATACAAAACGGCAATTTCATAGGTAAAGACCTAATATTATAAAGCTGAAGAGGATGTTTGTTCGTTTGAACGCGAATCTCAGGAACCGCTGGTCCGATTAGAAAAATTATTTCAGTGCTGGATAGTTCATTTACCGAGGAAGGCTAATAATACTAATAGAAGCGGAGCACCAATGAAGAATGTTTCAAAAACGGGGTAAAATTTTCACGCTATGGGCAAAGAAGACGCGAACGAGGTTGCGTGGGTCAGCTAGTAAAAAATAATGAAATTGATGAAGGTACCAAAAAAATAAAAATTAAATTACTACTTTACTTATTAATCACGAGTCATTATGATTAATATATACCAACCTTCAATTTCACCTACACACAGAACCAGTGATCGTGTTCAACACACAACTATTTGTCCTGTATGGAAATTGAACACTCGAACTTCAGGTCAGTAGGCAGGATGACTAACCACTGAATTAATAAGACTGCCGTTATACTAAAGAACATCTCTATTTCCCATTTTCCCCTTATTTCGGTAACAGCGGTTGGGATGAGAAAGTTTACAACTTCGAACTAGTTATGTAAAGTAACTTTGAACGATTTATTTAAAGTTGCGGAGAACAAGTTAAGCTGTGTCTAGGTGTAGCTTGTGTCCTCGATTTCTCTTGCTATTATTTTGAGAAACTTTAGATTCGTAAAATATGTTCTTTTTGAAGTTGAAACCCATTTTTTAAATAATAATATTTTGACAAATACACGGCAGTCTAATCTCAATCAAATCAAACTTAGTACTTACCAAGTAAGGTAAGGTAGGAAAATAACTAAGTTGTTGTATTTATAACATATATTATGACATGATATTTATATTTAGATACATATTTTTTTTTTAACTTTCATGGCGCTATCTTGTTAAGTATGTATGTATGTAAAAAAAGCTCTACGAAGCGATAATTTTTTTGCGACCATTATTTAAACATTTTTTTTCACTTACAATTAAGACGGTAGTTCGAGAAAATTTTGTTAGTTAACAATTGTTTAACTTGTTGAAAAATTTACTTTAAGTAAATTTTGCAACGGGAATAAATTATTTATAGTGTTTTAAATAAATTGTAGCCTTTTAAGCCTAGCCTCACATAATGAATATGCTGTACTCGCTTTTGTCGCCACGCGTGCAACCTAAAAATGTCGCGCGCAGACCTATTTTCAGCGTTAAATTAAAATTATAAATAATCTATATAGAGTACTGGAAGTTAGGCGTTTTTTATTGGAAATTTCTTCCTCTTTCAGAATCTTTTTTTTTTAATTTCTTAAATATTAACAGTTTATGAAATATTACCAAAAAACGAAATGCCATTTCTTTTCATCTCTAATTGTTCATAACTTTTGCAATTTTTTATGTGCTATACACGCTTTTGGCACATTTTTCTAGGCGTTATTCCGGATCCAATGAGCTATCGCACATAATTTTAAGAGCAGTGTCTCTATTTTGTACCATTTTCAACTTGTCGACTAGACTATTACGTTTATTTATTTCAGATTTAAGAATAAATGATAAATTGGTGTGAATAGTTGTATTTAGATTTCTTTTTACTAAAATACAGGTGCTGTACATGTGTATACATTTAAATCATAATATCCCATCTTTATTTCACAGATAATTGTATATAACATAATTACCACCGATACTTAACAAATCACCGGTGTCCGCCCATAATACCCTGTTGCAATTTAGAGGGATTACAACACATGTTTACGACGTCATAAATTTGTGCACCCCCACCCCCTTTAAGTGCATTACCTGCATTTCCCTCGTGTATAGCAGCTGCCCCGATATTGGCAATTTTATTTATATTTCAACATGCAAGTGCGCTTTATAGGGGGCTGTTTGGAGATAGTGATGGGTTAGATGTAGATTTGAATAAGTATTTTATTTTGGAGAGGCTGCACTAAACGTCGGTTATATGTTTGTTTGTTACGCTTTCACGAGTTAGCCGCTACATCAATTTCAATATGGGATTTTTTTTTTTATTGAATATGGGGCAAACGAGCAGACGCATCACCTGATGGCAAGCGAATACCGCCGCCCATGGACACCCGCAACACCAAAAGCGTCACAAGTTCGTTGCCGACCTTTGTGGGCTGGGGAGAGGGAATGGTGGGAGGGGTTGAGGTATGGGCCTCCGATATCCTCACTCACACGGTGAAAAACAGCGCAAGCGCTATTTCACACCGGTTTTCTGTGAGGCCGTGGTATCACTCCGGTCGAACCGGCCCATTCATGACAAAGCGTGGCTCTCCCACGGAAATGGGATGGGATGGAGATACTTTGATTCTTAAGGAAGGACATGGACCTGTGGGGGAACGGGTATAATGTTCCACCCTACACAAAGGGAGGATCCTCCGACCAGGCGAGGTGATCATGCCTGGCGGGCTACTGCCCAACAGGTGATGTTGGGATGTTGTATATATGCTAATCGGCGCGAGAACTATTTATTGCGCGATTCAGGATTTGTAGTTACTCCGTGTAGTGCAGTTTGTAGGTACAGTGCGTTACTTCGTAGTTCAGTGTATCTTCGGTAGATGGCGCTGTAGTAGGTTATGTTGTATGTGGAAGTCGCCACAGACCTCTCTTTGTCGGGATACGACCTATATAGGAGTCCAAAAGCTAGTAACTGTTATAAATATTGTGTTTTTTCAATAGCTGTTATGGCATCATTATCAACTGTTTTTAAAAGTCCACTGCTGACGTACATCTCTCATTATAAGGATGATTTTGACTTACTATAAAACGTTGATCAGATAGTTTGGTATAAGATATTTTTCAAGTTTTTCTTCACTCTGCAGTAAATTGGTCCTGGGCAGTTTGCTCCCGTAGTCATATTTACATACTAGCTGACCATTCTCTTCTGCGTATCTTTTTAATCATGTTCGGTTCTTATTGGTCTGTGTGTTTTTATTAACCTAGGCTAGCAAAACAAACATTTAAAAAAAACCTGGTCATTGGTTAATAAGTTTCGGCGTACATCGTGAATTCGTGAGCAACAACGTGACAGGAGAATTACATGTCATCATAGATATAATAGAAGGTCCTCCGTCGCGTCTATTTGTCTGTCTGTTAACGATAAACTCAAAAGCTACTGCACGGAATATGATGCGGTTTCTACCAATAGATATAGTGATTCTTGTGGAAGGTATTCGTATATAGTTTTATGCATTTTTGAATATATTTGCTGAACTATAACTATATCTGTAGAAGACATCGGAAAAAAGTAAGCCGAACATCTTCTAGAGGTAATTTATTCATTTATTTATTTATTTAAACTTGATGCACATTTTGCACAAAGGCAGACTTAATGCCATAGGGCATTCTCTGCCAGTCAATCTTAGGGTGATGTGAAAATATGATGTGGTAGGTGCGTAAGAGAAAATAGTATAATTTGATATATGTATAACAATTAATGTTATAATAATATTAAATACGATGGTATTGGATAAAACTAATATATACAAATAAATACTGATTTTTCTACATAGATACATGGTAATATAGGTTGTATAATATTTTTTTAAAGAGACCGTGCGAAACCGCGGCAGTTTGGTAGTATCTACTTAAAGAACCTTACTACCTACGTGGTTTATGAAGCGCCAGGAAAACTACCACGAAATAAAATTCAGTAACATTGAGGTTATAAAAATAATAAGAAAGAAAAAAAAACAATTTCGAAATGGACCTTTTCAGTTACGTGCTCCTGTTTTAATGAGATTCGCCCTTCGATAAAAAATATCACCTGTACATAAACCAGAGAGAAACGCAAACGAATATTATTTGAAAACGATTTTCAATAAGCTGGACCAATTTCTTATTTCCTGGTACAAATCCCGTTCCATGGAGACGGTGTGTAAACGCTGTTTGTGCAATCCAATCAAATGGCCTAAGTTTACATGTCGCTAAAACAATTGTACTTCTTATATTAAATAAATAAATATGCCGGACATATAACACACAACGCCATCTAGTCCCAAGCTAAGCAGAGCTTGTGTTATGGGTACTAGACAACTGATATAAATACTTATATACTTTTTTTTGTAAATACATGTAAATATACATAGAAAACATCCAAACTCCGAAACAAATATTTGCAGATCATACAAACATTTGGTCCGATGCGGGAATCGAACCCGAGACCTCAAGCTTAGCAGTCGTATACGCTACCGCTACGCCACCGAGGCAGTGTATAGTATATAGTCTATTAATTACTACTTAATATTATAAATGGGAAAGTTTGTACGGGTGTATGGATATTTGTAACTCGGTCACGCAAAGACTACTGAACTATTTTTGGTCGAATTTTGGTCAAAAACCGTGTCTCAACACTCGTCAAGTGTATACCGTATTTGTACTGTCTCCATCATATTTGTAAAAAAAAGTCTTTAAAAGTTCTTCAATTCAGTGGTGTATAATATCGTTGCACAGCTTATGAAACTGACTAAATAGTGATATGTATAACACAACCGGACAACATCAGTACCGTGAGTTATTAGTGTATATATTTTGAAAATAAATTGCAACGATTTGTGTCCCTAACTGAGGGTAGCCCGCAGATCGACCGCTACTACGCACACATGCTCAACGCTTACACGCTCTTTCCACATCTTGAGCTTACGCTACGCCTTATAGCAGACCTAGCTTACGCCACGCTTTGAGTTTAAATGGAACAACTCCACCTAGTGGGTGGACTGAGAAAGGGACAAGAACGTCTTAATTAAGTTATAAAGTGGTTCCGTATTGGACGGACGGCTGCTGGAATTTGATACTGAGGCGCGCTAAGTGGGGTGACGGTGCTTTTGCTCTTGACCACAGTTCAGGTGACCACGCGCTCTGAATATGCCGAATGTGAAAAGGACGCCCCCATTAAGGTCTTCAACCTTAAACCTAACCAGAGAGTCCTCACACTCCGACTCTGAAATAGTACCTTCTCCCCAAAAGAGCATAACTTCAAGAACTAAGCGCCCGCGCGTGGAATCTTCGCCCAGCAAACACGACTCCTCTAGCAGCGTTACACTCGAACAAATAATGGATACCTTGACTGCTATGAAAACACAACAGGAGTCAACATTTGTCAAAATATTTACTGAAATGTCGGATCTTAAGGAAAAGGTACACCAAATACAAAAAACAAACACAGATATTGAGAAGTCAATGGAATATATGTATAACCAATACGAGGATCTGAAGCTTCAAATATTGGACTTGGAAAAGACCCGGGATGAAAATAAGGATTGTATCAAAAAACTTGAGACACAACTCCAGGACTT
Source organism: Spilarctia lutea (assembly GCA_916048165.1). Classification (NCBI taxonomy): domain Eukaryota; kingdom Metazoa; phylum Arthropoda; class Insecta; order Lepidoptera; family Erebidae; genus Spilarctia; species Spilarctia lutea. Next base: position 14,714,873 of record OU696490.1, on the reverse strand, counting down.
TAAATTAAACTCTCGGTCATCTACAATTGAAATAAGAAACATCCCCAACAAAGATAACGAATCGCTTGACGAGATGATGCGCATCGTGTCTCAGATCGGCAACACAATTGGTATTGTAGTGCCAGCGACGGAAATACGGGATATATACCGTTTATCGGGCAAACCAGGCGCCAATAAAACTATTATAGCGGAGTTTTCTACCGTACACACTAAAATCAACTACCTATCTGCAGCTCGCAACTTCAACAAGGGTCGGCAGCTAAACGAAAAATTAAATACACAAGTTGTGGGTCTGCCTGGGGAAAATAAGCCAGTTTATGTTGATGAGTATCTTCCCGGTTCGATGAAGAAACTTTTCCTGCAATCTCGGGAATTTGCTAGGAGAAATGGTTTTATGTTCTGCTGGATCTCCAGTGGCAAGATTTTACTACGCAAGGGTCCCGACTGCAGGGAAGCCCACTTGGTTAAAACGGAAGAGTGCCTGGCCAACATTCTAAAAAAAAAGTGACTATTTTTTTTTTATTCTAGTATTCTCACTAATTATCAAACACTTAGCATAAGATACAAACCTCTTATACAAAATAAACTCTCCATACACTACTTAACTCAAACACATAAACTACAACACAATAAGTGCTATCTTTTATGGACACACACCATCTTCATTCGCTTTCTATCTGAATTATTGTTACATCATAATAAAATGAATATGATCATTTTCTACACATCATCCAATTTTCAAACTGCACCTTATTATATCTACTTATATACTGCGTATTCAATACAAAACACAAATGGATAACATAAATATCGTTCTAGATGAAATTGACAAACTAAGTGTGGGTACTTTTGAAATATGTAACCCAGATGAATATATCTCTCTTCAAAAGATTGATCATTTCACGGTTAAAATTATTCACATTAATATACGAAGTATCCATAAAAATCTCAATAGTTTCCTGGTCTTTCTTGCTCAGTTGCCTACACAATTTGATCTCATAATATTAACAGAATGCCGATTAAAGAATGCTGGCCCAGTGCCGGTCATAGACGGATATATTGCATATGCTACAATAAACAACCCTATACAAAATGATGGTGTTGTAATGTATGCAAAAAGTAACCTACAATGTTCTGTAACGGAACCTACATTTTTTGTTGACGCTAACTGTTTAATTTTTCGCACACAGGACACTGCAATTGTTGGCATATACCGCTCACCATCCTACACCAATTTGACAAATTTCTATAATAGTTTGGAAACCGCTATGTCGTCCCTAAAAAGCAGCAAATCTATTATAATTATGGGTGACCTGAATGTTGACATAAGGCCAACTGATAACGTTGACTCAAATTCACAAAATTATCTTCTTTTTACAGCTACTCTAGGCCTATTACCAGCTTTTCTGGACGCCACTAGACCTAAATCTAATACCTGTCTAGATCATATCCTACTACGAACTGAATATCCAGCAAGCTCGTTCCTAATAAAAACTAGCATTACTGATCATTTTCCTACTGCTGTTTGTTTAAATCAAGCCTACGTGAAACGTAAATATACTAATAACACAATTTCGCGTATAAATTACTATAATGCTGTAAAAGATGTAGAAACCAGTAACTTTGAATCAGTCATGGAAGCCACTGACACAAATATTGCTACTAATAATCTTATAACCATGCTCCAAGAAATTGTCATAAAACACACCGCAGTTAGAAATATTTCAAGAAAGGCCAGACTGATCAAACCTTGGATGACACCAGGACTTTTTCGGTGTATTAAAAATCGTGACAATATGCACTTAAAACTTAATGATGAACCGGCAAATGATGTTCTCAAAACTACTTACACGAGATACAGGAATTTTTGTAACAGATTAATCAATAAATTAAAACGATCATATGATAAAACTCAATTGATTAAAGCCAAAAATAATTGTAAAGCAACATGGAAAGTCGTGAAGGATATAAGCGGCTCACTTAAAACTACACAGCCAGCAACACATCTGTTGAAATTATCTACGGATCCCGTTGCCTCTACTGGCATGGTCAATAATTATTTTGCCAATATCGGTAAGACATTGGCATCAAAAATAAGAACCCCACTTATGAATGCTTCTTTGAGACCCAAACAAACCACGCCTAATTCTATAGCGCTTCTTCCGGTTAGTGAAGGTGACGTCGCGATTATCATAAACAATCTACGAGATGATTGTGCAACAGGGTGGGACAATATACCAACAAAATTAATCAAGACATCCCGTAATGTGCTTGTGACACCCATCACACATATCTGTAATCTAGCCATTTCACAAGGTGTATTCCCGAGAGCATTTAAGAAAGCTTTAGTCACTCCGGTTTACAAAAATGGAGATTTAAATCTGGTCTCCAATTATCGCCCCATCTCTGTCTTAAGTGCTCTCTCAAAAATAATGGAACGCGTCCTTAACAATTATCTGACTGACTTTTTAAACAAGTTTCAAGTCCTAGCTAACAATCAATACGGATTTCGACAAGGCATCTCCACTGAAGATGCTGTTATCGACCTTACACAGTCTGTTGCAGAGAAACTTGATAAAAAACTTAAATGCTACGGCTTTTTCTTGGATCTCAACAAAGCATTTGATACTGTGTGTATTGCTGAATTGGTCGACAAATTGGAAAATATTGGCATTCGAGGTTTAGCTCTCGACATATTCAAAGACTATCTGTCCGACCGAAGACAATCGGTTAGGATAGGTAGTGTAATAAGTACAGAGGAGCATATAACCTTCGGGGTACCTCAAGGAAGTATCCTCAGTCCTACCCTCTTCCAAATATATTTGAATGACCTGTGTAAACTACAACTCGTTAACTGCGACATTTTCGCATATGCAGATGACACTGCATTAATTACCTATGGTGAAAGTTGGGAGGAGGCTAAATTTCACTCGGAAAATGCTCTTCGGATAGTAATGCTTTGGCTGGCAGCTAATTTACTAACCCTAAATATCAACAAAACACAGTTTCTACGTTTCTCATTTCCAAACATTAAAAAACCACCTGCAGAAACAGGACACCTAAAAGCTCACTCTTGTTCACCTAATACCCTGGACTGCAACTGCATGACACTGACGATGGTAGACTCAGTAAAATATCTTGGAGTGATTGTTGACAATAAACTAGACTGGTGTAAACAATTACAGTCTTTAGTGTCTCGAACCAGAAGACTTATATATATATTTAAAAACCTTAGGTTTTCTGCTGATGGGAATACTCTGCAAATGGTATACTTTGCACTGTGTCAATCTGTATTAATTTATTGTATTTCAGTGTGGGGAGGGACTCACAAAGTTGAGCTTTTAAAACTTGAAAGAGCGCAGAGAGCTATCCTAAAAGTAATTAATTTTAAGCGACGAGATTACTCCACACACTACTTATATGCAGAGTGCAGAGTCTTATCAGTCAGGAAGCTATACATTCTACGAGCTATCATTCGAAAACACTCCATGATCTCCTTCAATAAAGACCTAGTCATGCAGCGACGTCGTGGTTTTCCGTTGTGTCCAACTGTGCCGTGTAGGACTGCGTTTGCAAAACGGCAATTTAATGCATTAAGTGCTAGACTATACAATAAGGCTCATAAACAGTTAAATATTTTCGCTCTAACCAAGTCTGAGGTAAAACGGAAGCTTAGCACATGGTTGTTGACTTTGTCCTACAATGACGCCGAGGAGTTGCTAGCCGCTGTCATATAGATTAATTACACACATACACACGCACATATATCGGCATGGACACTCACCCACTCGCACACACACACACACAACACACACACACACACACACACACACACACACACACACACACACACACACACACACACACACACACACACACACACACACACACACACGCGCGCGCGCGCGCGCACTCATAGACACACATACCTTTTTCCTTTTATTCTCTTTTCTTTTTTTTCTGATGTTGGAATTGTTTTATTAACTTATGCACTCTTTGCACGTACCTAGATATCAATATAAGACTGTTAAATTTGGATACTCTTTCCTAAGATACAGACGGGTTCCCACCTGCCTAGTTTAGGACGGGGTGTCCAATTGCCTAATTGTAAAATATTATCGTGTATTAAGTCATTAATATGAGTCCTGTACAAATACCTTTTTTTGAATAAATTATTATTATTATTATTATTTTTGGTCGAATCTTTACAATAATATTTTGTATGAGCTAATATTATTTACCACGATAAACAGATATGCATGGGGACGAAGCTGCGGTAAAAAGCTAGTGCTAAATAACGTACACAAACGTGTGTGTGTTTGTGTGTTCTATGGAAAATTTAAAATACCTTTTCACCATCGTTATTATTTGCTAGTTATACTAAATATTTATTTTAAGAAAAATATATGTCCCTCAGAGTGATGTAGGGATTCTGCACCTCAGAATCTATTCAAGCAAAACTCATACATGAACTCATAAATATAAAAGTTCCTTTTTAGACTTTCGTTTAAAAGTTAAACTCAAAAGTGGTAGGTATTTTCAATCAATAATCGATCCTTTTGTCTTCAAATAATGGATTAATCCATGCCTTAACTATATAGATTATCTTAATCCTAAATTTCAAATAATGAAAGGAAATAGTTTTACCCCAGGTCGATTCTCCACTCGTATCTTACAATATTTCTCCCCATATAGCTTCAAGTAAAACGGGAATCTTCCTAAACCACATGCACAAAATGTTACCATACAATTTTCAACTGTATGCTGACCTGATATGATTCAAATTGAAGTGCAATTGCTACGTGTTGTTTAGTGCCCAAGGATTACGACTAGGATGAAATAAGATTTGACAGATGTCGGTAAGAGATAGCATGATTGAGGTTTGATGGCTTAAGCTGACTTTAGTAGGGTCGATGTTAAACAGTATTGGGGTTTGTTTAAGTAGTTATTTTATCGTAGGAGAACCACACCCTGACAGAAACGAGTGTTAAACAATTTTGTCGTTGGTTTTTACCGAGTGTGTAAAGTAGGTACTGAACCTCAATGCCTCGGAGGCGCAGTGGTAGTGTATGCAATTGCTTTATTTGAAGTATAAATAAATAAATATTCCGGACATCTAAACACACAACGCCATCTAGTCCCAAGCTAAGCAGAGCTTGTGTTATGGGTACTAGACAACTGATATAAATACTTACATACCTTTTTTTTTGTAAATACATACATATTATACATAGAAAACACCCAAAACTCCGAAACAAATATTTGCAGATCAGAAAAACCAGAAACAAACATTTGGTCCGACTCGGGAATCGAACCCGAGACCTCAAGCTTAGCAGTCGCATACGCTACCACTACGCCACCGAGGCAGTCGGCTTCAATTACCGGGCCGGACCAAATTTTTGTTGTTTCGGAATTTGGGTGTTTCTATGTATGTGTATACAAAAATATATGTATTATTCGGCCCTTGGTAAATTGTATTATATATATATTTATATTTACTGTACGGTTGGCCTTAGTGGTTTAAGCGGTCGCCACGCCGCTTTCTACTGCGGCAAGTGTTGTGTGTTCAAATTTCACATCGGACCACTTTGTGTTATCCGCAAATTGTTGTTGTGAATCTGGGTGTTCTTTGTGTCCGTTTCATGTATGTTTGTAAAGTCCCTCGCGTTACAGGATGTGCATATATATCTTCGTATAAAAACGACTCTCGAGTACTTAAGAATATTCCTAAGTACTCAGGAGTCACATTTAAAAAAGTTTAAAAAAAACTGTTATAAGCAATGCTTACTTTGAAACTAGATAGTGTTGTGTGTCAGATGTCCAAGAAATATTAAATATATGTATCAAGAAGTAAAACAGACCCGTCAACGATGTTCGATAATGGTCGTTGAAAATCAGTTTCAACTCCATAATTTATGTAGGCACTTCGCCAGAAAATTAAATATATTAGAGTACAGACTACAATGTCCAAATTTAGAAAGAAATTCTTTTATTGATTAGGAGGCAAACGATTAGACGCATCACCTGATGGTAAGCGATTACCGATGTCCATGGACACCCTCAACACCAAAAGCGTCACAAGTGCGTTGCCGACCTTTGGGGGATGGGGAGAGGGGTTGGGGGGAGGAGTTGAGGAGTTGGGGGGAAGGGTTGGTGTATAGGCGTCCGGTATCCTCACTCACTCGGTGAAACACAGCGCAAGCGCTATTTCACACCGGTTTTCTGTGAGGCCGTGGTATCACTCCGGTCGAACCGGCCCATTCACGCCGAAGCGTGGCTCTCCCACGGAAAAAAGAGTAAAGTAAAGTTAGGAGGTTGGCCTCTGGAACCTGAATCACACTAAATAAATTAAAGAAAGAAATGTCACTCTGGTTCATCATCAGCCTATCGCAGTCCACTGCTGGACATAGGCCTCTCCAATAGCACGCCACTTAATTCGATCCTCGGCTTCTCGCATCCAGCTCCTGCCAGCCGTCTTGCGCAAATCATCACTCCACCTGGCCTGTGGACGTCCTACACTACGTTTGCCGAGACGCGGTCTCCACTCAAGAACAAGACTGCACGGTTGGCCGAGTGGTGTCAGCGGTCGCCATGCCGCTTGCTACTGCGGCAAGTGTCGTGGGTTCAAATCCCACGCGGTACCTACAACACTTTGTGTGATCCACGAATTGTTGTCCCGAGTCTGGATGTTCTTTGTGTCCGTTTCATGTATGTTTGTAAAGTCCCCCACGACACAGGATGTTTATTCCTAATGTGGGAGTTGTCTTTTAAAAAAAAAAAAAAAAAGAAGAACACGTTTACCCCAACGGTTATCGGTTCTGCGGCAAATGTGACCAGCCCACTGCCACTTCAGCTTGCTAATCCTGTGGGCTATGTCGATGACCTTGGTTCTCTGTCGGATCACCTCGTTTCTAATACGGTCCCTTAGAGAAACTCTGGTTGATTCAGTCAAATACGAGTACACTGAAGTAGTTCTCATACTGGTAAAATTCTGTCAATAAATAGGTAGTAGAGTCACGCTGATTTTAGCACGAAAAGGAGTTGTACTACCCTCTCACAGAATATCAACCTGAAATAACAGTATTCGTGCTGTCGTGTTTCGTTAATGAGTGCGATAATAGACCGCCATAGTGTGAGTCACCATACTGCATTGATGCATTGTCTGCATCTATACAAATAAATAAAATTGGAGTGTCTGTTTGTAAGATTAAAATAACCGCTTTCTACTACATGCATATGAACTTGACTGCCTCGGTGGCGTAGTGGTACGCGTATGCGACTGCTAAGCTTGAGGTCTCGGGTTCAAATCCTGGGTCGGACCAAATGTTTGTGGAATCTACAAATATTTGTTTCGGAGTTTGGGTGTTTTCTATGTATAGTATGTATGTATTTACAAAAAAAAAAGTATATATAAGTATTTATATCAGTTGTCTAGTACCCATAACACAAGCACTGCTTAGCTTGGGACTAGATGGCGTTGTGTGTTAAATAGATGTCCGAATGTATATACGGTACACATACCAAAATATATATTTTTAAAATTTTTGTCTGTCTGTTTGTCTGTTTGTTCCGGCTAATCTCAGGAACCACTGGTCCGATTTCAAAAATTCTTTCGGTGTTGGATAGTCCATTTATCGAGGAAGGCATCACGATACTACCTACTAATAGGAGCACCAATGAAAAATGTTTCAAAAACGGGGAAAATTTTCACGCCACGGGCAATATAAGGACCCACGCAAACGAGGTTGCGTGGGTCAGCTAGTCCGCAATAAATATGATTACCACCACTCTTAAATTCTGCTCGTGCTTTCCGAAGTCGGGCAGAGTAGGCTCATATATTAATAAAAATACGACAGCAACATTAAGACAGTCATAATATTATATGTTGTGGAATTATTTAAAATCATGTGAACCAACCTTTAATAGAACACGATGAAAATCGTGGCCCACCGGTCGAACCAATTCTACGAAGCCTTTTGCAGCGAAATCGAAAAACACTGATGTTTACACTTGAGTACGTCTTTTAGAATGCTTTCATTCTGTTCTAGACAGCTTTTTAAGTTCATCCTTTGTTAAATTAAAATTCCAATTGCGATTTCTGTTATTTTGTTACGAAAAACCGATATTGTTATCTATACTAATATTATAAGAGTTTGTATATTTGTTTGAACACGCTAATCTCAGAAACCGCTGGTCCGATTTGAAAATTCTTTCAGTGTTGGATAGTCCATTTATCGAGCTATAGGCTATATATCATCACGCTAATACTAATAGGAGTGGAGCACCAATGAATAATGTTTCAAAAACGGGGGAAAATTTTCACGCTACGGGCAATAGAAGACGCAAACGAGGTTGCGAGGGTCAGCTAGTAAATAATAAAATATAAGTGAATTTATAAACATACTTGTCTTGACAGTCATACTACCAGTTTCTGGTTCGTTTTATAATATTTGTGGGGGAACAGGTATCATGTTCCACCAACACAAAGGGAGGATCCTCCGACCAGGCGAGGTGATCATGCCTGGCGGGCTACTGCCCAACAGTTGATGTTGGGATGTTGTAAATATGATAATCGGCGCGAGAACTATTTATTTCGCGATTCAGGATTTGTAGTTACTCCGTGTAGTGCGTTACTTCGTAGTTCAGTGCATCTTCGGAAGATGGCGCTGTTGTAGGTTATTGTTGTGTTATATGTGGAAGTCGCCACAATATTGTTCAACAATTCCAATTAACCTGCTATCGATTCATATTGAAGTTGCTGTAGATTTAAACGAATTCCTTAACTAATTTCTGTCTTAACTTCTTAAGGCCTTTCTTCTCCAGAATAATAAAAAGCCAGAAATAGAAGAAAACCTGCTCTGGGCCCTTTAACTGCTCCATCAATGAAGAACTACGAAATAATTGATTTACACTGGTTTTAAAAGCCGTAAGCTGAAGGCTGTCCTTTTTTATTAATAATTTTATAAAATACGTGAGATGTTTAAGGGGGGGAGGGGGTTGAGTCAAATCTCATCTAATCTTACGTTGGAGAGAGAGAAGGGGTCTCGGCAAATATCACGCAATTTTTTTCAATCACAGTAGTTACGATTTAAGTATTCTATTGTTAAATTTTTATTACATTTATAATTAAACTCTCAGCAATATTGATTACTTGTAAATAAAAACACGAAGCAATTTTTTTCTTTTTACAATAACAATCTAACGCGTTTACGTAAGAAACTCACATTTTGAAAAATCTCCAGAGATTGGGGGATGGGGGAGGGGGTTGAATAAAATCTCACGAAATCTCACCAGGGGGGAGGGAGGGACAGAAAATTTAAGAAAACACCTCACGTAATTTATGGACGCCCCCTTGTATACCACTGGTGACATGTCGTACTCGAACCGACTAAAACTGCACGCCCCGTCTCGGGTAGTAGATGCCGGGGAACCAGGTATAACCTAGAAAGGAAAAACCTGAAACCCCGACTTACCTCGGGCCACCTACCTACGCTTTGTAGGTGGCACCCTCCTGTATGGGAACCCCAATGTTCCCGCCACTGTCACCCAGGGCGCCCATACTCCGCAGTGTCACCCGGGCCTGCTTCTGCTAGGGTGACAGATGGCCTTATGTGTCATGCGCTTATGGAGGACGGCGATCGTACTGCAATCTAGCGCCTGAGTCGCCTGCGGTGCCTGGCCCGGTCCCGGGCCCGGCGCACCGGGGGAGTTCTAGCTGTAGGCTGTCCTGTCGAATCGACCATCAAGCGAAGCGGTTCTAATCATATATTACTATCCTTCCTGACCTACTAATATTAAAAATGCAAAAATTTGTGAGGATATGAATGTTTGTTACTCTTTTATTCAAAAACTACTATGGATTCAGATAATTATTTACAGTAATATGGCTCATACGTCAGTATACACACGAGATACACACAGAGATATACACATCCGATATACATAGACTATCAGTATATAGAATATAAAATCGTCTCCAGCAATTAGATATGATGACAGTCAAGAAAGTTCGAAGCAAATTGTTAGCTCTAGAGTTTCTTTGTACGGCCCACGTCCTGCTAATACAAGCATTTTGCTCACAATGCCGCGGACTGACCATTATAGCTTCACAAAGGCCAGGATATTTAATCGATTTGCTCCTCACGACTTGGCAGAAACGCCATTCATCTATTGTAGATATTTATAGGAAAGAAAATGCAACAACATTCTTTCTCTATATATCTATTTGTACTAGAAAATTACTTGCCCTTACTAACTCATGTTTTAACAGCTAAACCTATGTAGCTTGTCTACATATGTGCAAATAAATAGTAAGTTAATTATATAGTGAGTCTAGATACGTATAGACTAGCTGACCTACGCAACCTCGTTTGCGTCTTCTATTGCCCGTAGCGTGAAAATTTTCCCCCGTTTTTGAAATATTCTTCATTGGTGCTCCGCTCTTATTAGTAGTAGCAAGATGATATTTAGCCTATAGCCTTCCTCGATAAATGGACTATCCAACACTGAAAGAATTTTTCAAATCGGGCCAGCGGTTCCTGAGATTAGAGCGTTTAAGCCAACAAACTCTTCAGCTTTATAATATTAGTATAGATACGTTCACTGTAGTCGGGTAAAAAATAACACATAAGTCATAACCACAACAGTTCCACGAAACCCTGAAAACACACCTTCAATTATAGATAGATAGAACTCACTCTATAGCGCCATAAACACAAATTAGTCCAATAATTACAGACATCGTCCATTGCTCGGACAACTAAGTGCCTACGAGTGGCAATTCCGTGCAGACCCACCGATGTAACCTTAAATTATAATGTGCATCTGTCAGATACATCCACCTCTGTTAACGGCGGTTGTGTTTCACACTCCAATTGGTTTATTAGAGGATATATTGACCTCGAAACTGTTTAATACATTGTACAAACTAATATCAACATATTTGTACAAACAATACCTAAACTGGGAATTAATTTTTATCATTCAATAAAACATTTATTATGTTTAACACTAATTGGCGCGAAAATGCAAAAGCATCGAAAATTCATATAAGAATGACAGATTCCACATTCAAATGTTTTTTTTTTATTTGGACTATTTATGACCAAAATTAGTTTTATAGCTACCATAGACGATATATTATATTCCGTCTATGTAGCTACTAAGCTTTTGATTTTAAAGGTATTTATCTGAACACAAACCTCACAGTATCATCAACATCCTTTAATAGTCCACTGCTGGACATGTCTCTCCGTAGAAAGAAGGTTTTGGTCTTCTATACCACGCTGGCCAGATGTGTTGGTATCGAGTGAGAGGACACCGAAGGCCACCCTCCAAGGCAACGCACTTGTGACGCCTCTGGTATTGCGGGTGTTCAGGTATGCCCCCTATTTCATAAAAATGGAAATCTATACTATAATATAATATTTTAAAGAGGAAAACTTTGTTTGTATGTTTGTATGTAATGAATAGCCTCTAAAACTACTGGACCGATTTTAAAAATTCTTTCACCATTCGAAGGCTACATTATCCACGAGTAACATAGACTATATTTTATTTTGGAAAAAATAGGGTTCCGTAAGATATTGGGGTTTTTCGGACACAAGGTGTAAAAAATCAACCCTATACGGGGGAAAATTTTTCGCTACGGGCAATAAAAGACGCAAACGAGGTTGCGTCGGTCAGCTAGTAGATAATAAAATTAGACGAGTCATTGAACTTCGGCGCTATTTTACCAATCATACGTAATTTAAAAACTAATATCTAATAATATTAGATTTTAGATTATGATAATGAACGAATCCCCATTACCACCGAGATGCAGCAAAACGCGACCGTTTGTGTGTGGGTGTTATTATAATGTGCACTTTGCTTTAATGGTTTGTGAACATGGCAAGCGTTTGTTATTATACCTACATGAAGCGGTGATTTGCACTTCGACTAGACACATCATTAAATCTTTTGATCTATAATGTTCTATTTACAAGTATATTGCAAGCACTTCTACTACGATCTCGGGTCTTTCAAGCGGGGTGTGAAAAAACATCTCATGGCGCCATGATGTGGATCACCATGCTGCATTGTCCACGTTCGCAGTAAGGATGGTGACTACAACTCTTGGATTCTACTCATGACTGCCATCTTGCATAGTAAAGTCCTTTTGGCATGCGAAATATAAAAAAAGCATTTTAATACATTTTAAATTCAAAGTGAGGATCATTTTTATTTTTGCCTTCTACAATTTTTAATCGATTTAAAAAAGGAGGTTTCTCAATTCGACCGTATATTTTATGTGTGTTCGCGGATAACTTTAATTCACACATTCTCTTCCATCATTCTTAAGGACTATCTAAGAAAACATCCTCTTTCACACAGTCTAACCATCCTTTCTTTGATCATCCTTTGCTCTTACATCCGTTAACATCCATACCTCCTTAAAACTCTCATCACTACATTTTTCTAATCTTTATGTAAACATCAATTGTTCATACCTGGAGAACCTGTTAATCATAATCACTTCAGCATAAGAAGGTTCACTACTAGACGTAAGCAAAGCAAATAAAGTTAATATTTATATGTTACTTCGTGTTGGCCGTAGGTATACCAGTTGTCGTGGTTAAGAGCATCTATCAAGCCTATATTCTTCCTTAAAAATCAGAGTATCTCCATGCCAAATTTCATTAAAAAAGGTGCAGCGGTTTAACCGGGAAATCGTGACAGACAGACGTGGAGATGCCCACGTAACATGCTACATGCTTAGAAATAATTTAATGAAATGTTTTAAAGTTTCTGTAGTAACATAAGCTCATTAACAGAATAACTAATAGGCTACTATATATTTACGATAACCGACATATACGCGGGCGGATATGCGGTCATAAGCTAGTTATCTATAACTTTTTAAACAACATTGTGTAACCCCTAATATTACTGTATAAAAGCCGTTATTGTATCTTTTATCCCTGCGAACGCATAACGATAATTCACAATTTATCAGCGGCAAATATCCCTGAATATTCCTGCTGCCAGTTTTTGAAAATTATTGCCGTTACATTGATACGAATGACCGCGATTCGCAATTTCGGTACTTTAAATTATTATGCATGATTCATAGTGTAAACAATATTGTACGTTTATTTTAATGTTTGTTGTGTCATTCAATTTTCTTATTGATTAATGATAATTTTCCATTTTCATGACTGTACATTTCAATTTGTTTAATTATAAAACACATTTTAAATTAGTTACGCCATCTGTATAGTAAAATATGTTACTTTTAGTACTAGCGACATCTAGAAGTTATTTGCAAAGTTTGTGTTTTAGCCCAAAGATTTGAGATGTCACTTGGCAACCATTTGTAGATTAATTATTTTCTTTCAAAGTATTATTATTAATTTTATTTCAAGATTTTTTCTTGTAAAATATACTTTATTTACACATAAGTAATGAAAAAAGTAGAAAACATATCAACTTATACAATGCCGAGATGTTGGGCGTCGCACGCATGCCTATGTAAAAAAAGTTATACACAAACAACATGGTGGATCAGCTGTTTTCGTTTTTCCTAAATCTAAATTTGTTTTCGTAAAACGACGAATTGTTATGGTATCATAGCCATGTATGAATTAAAATGGGTTCAATCGCATCGGTGCTGCAATGGCATTGTCAGACGTGCGGCCAGATCAACCCTACAGAAAGTGTAAAGTGTTTAAAATGTGGCACAAAGCGGGTATCGAGTCATGACAGTGGTTCATTTAAAGAAAATTGCAGAGATTCTTCCCCGGAACACACATCTCGAACTGGTAAAAGCGAGGGAACCACACCAGGATCGGAACCGGTCGTTATTCCGACAGAAAACTGTTTTAACAGGTGTGTTTTTTTTTTCAATTAATGCCTCAGTCATTGTGAGTTTCTGTCAGCAAAGTATCGATTTTTCGTGACCTGTATTTTAGGTTATATTTCCATTGTATTACATTGTTGCGCGCACTGGAAGCGAGTTCATTAAGTAAATTAGATGTTAACGTGCAGTTTTTGATATTTGTCAGTCATCAATTGTTTGCAAAATGTGATTGTTTGCGGTGTAACTCCGCCATGTATGTTGGTACGTATTGATGAAAATTAATTATATAGTGAAGAATAGACACATTCAATTCGATAGATATCATTGAAAAATCAGGTGGTGCCCTTATATTCACCCAGAGAGCTCCTGTAAAGGTATTTATTATATATTTCTTTTGTACCTTATGACATTTCTTATTAGAGGTCGTGTCTAATGTGATTAGTAATTTAGCGCGAGAACTTCATTTATTGACAATATCCTCATAAACAAAACCTTAAATAACAAATTATAATTAGTGTAACATGAATGAAATTCATTTCTGTGACCATAACAGACAGAATTACTACCAAACTAGTAAATATCCAAAGAAACATATATTTTGTAGTGATTAGAATCCCCAAATTCACAGTTGGAATTTTAGTTTTCAGATTATAATCAACACTTTATAAATAGTTCTCATTCACATAACACTAAGGATAAGACTATTGAATTAATGTGATGTCAAGAATCATAAATAGAGCAGAAGTTCTTGTTCTGCGTAGAGATTTGGTTCTAATTTTAAAAGGCAACTTATATTCCATATAAATTGTGCAAACCATTTGAAATTAGGGACACAAAAAAAGTATTGATACTTTGTGGTATCAAGTACTTTTCCTTTCGATATGGATTGGTGGTTTTTAGTGAAGTCACCACATACCTGGCTTCTCAGGAGTTCTTCCGAAGGGATGATTTTCAAACCCGGTAAAAAAAAATCCTCTCATTTTTAGGTGTAAACAGTCAATATCAGATTTTACTTGGAGATTGCATTTCCATTATGATATCTAGTACTGCATAAAATTAGAGTTAGGAGAGGCTGGCAGTCTGGCATACAGGCCATGTATAGATGCCATGCCAGTCTCTTGTATAGGAACATAGCAATGTGTCTAATGTCAGCTTGTTTTTGTAATGCCTGATGTAGTGTTGTACAATGTGAGAAAAACAATAAATAAATTATTAGTATTAAGTATTATAATAAAGTTTTATGTCTTTATCTTCTGTCATTTATTAGAAGAGAAAGTGGTACTAAATGGTTTTGAATTTGCCTCTTAGTGTAGTCAGCACCGGCGGATGGAGTGACTGTAAAGCAATAAATTCAGTAACAATCTCAATTCGATATAAAATTCTTTATATTACAACTGTGTGCCTGCTACTTCGTAATGTGGCATTTGGATTTTGAAGTTATGTTTTATTTTTTCCTTCCCTTTTTATTACAACAAACACCAGCTAAATTGGCTCAGCCATTCTTGAGTTTCAGTGAGACAAACGAATAGCAATTGATTTTTATACATAAGATGTATGTAAGAGATCGGCATTTTGTTCGAATTTAGACTGTATTTCTTCTTCTGCTGATCTAAAGTACTAACATTCTTCAACTCATAATATTTTTTTTAATTTATTGACCACTGTAAATTGAGCAGTCTGTGCTATGCCCGGTAGACATATATATCTTAATATATATAAATCTTGGGTCACAATGTTTGTCCTCAATGGACTCCTAAACCACTTAACCGATTATAATAAAATTCGCACACCATGTGCAGTTCGATCCAACTTGAGAGATAGGATAGTTTAAATCTCAAATTATAGTCGCAATTTTAATTTATTTGTCTGTTATTATTTGACAGTCACAATTATCTGTTAACTCAAAATGATTCTCACAGATGTCGATACCTTTCGACTGGGTTGAGTAAGTAATCAATAGATGGCGCTGCTATGGTAAATCTATAGGCTATATTTTATTTTGGAAAAAAATAGGGTTCCGTAAGATATTGGGGTTTTTCGGACAAAAGGTGTAAAAAATCAACCCTATACGGGGGAAAATTTTTCGCTACGGGCAATAAAAGACGCAAACGAGGTTGCGTCGGTCAGCTAGTATATATATATATATGTACCTATATGTTTGGCTGCTATCGGACAAAAAATTTAGAAAATCTGTTTTTTGAAAAACTTTTCGATTTTCACTATTCTGTGATATCTATGAAGTTTATTTTACAAAATTAACAATACTTCATTATAATAACAATTTATTGCTTTTCTCACACACAGTTTACAATTAATAACAAATTCATACAGAAAATACAATTCAAATGAATATAATCTGTGTGGGAGACTGGCATCTGCACTAAAATGACCTGTATGATTCTGTGCTATATTTGCTCAAAAAGGTTCATAAAATTTCTACTTGAAATTTTATAAACATTTTTGAGCTTAAAGTTAATTATTGTGTTTCGAATCACATCAACTCGCTCTCGCTGGCGAGTGCTATAGGCGTTGCGATAAGCCAGCAACGACTAGTAGGTATGAATTAACACACACTAGGCCTCTATATTACACCTATGATTTAGTGTAGTTTTTCTCCTACAGCGAATGGTCGTGTGTGGGTTCGGCCCCGGAGCGGTCACGCGCATGGCGCTGTGCATGCGGGCTGCGCAACGTGTCTGCCGCCTGGCGCTGTGCTGCCTGCGATGTCATCGCGCCACATGCGCCAGTCTACAGGTCTGAGCAGCTCCAACATACATCAACATTTTGTAGTAGCCGTTTAGCCATAACTGGAACACAACTACTGCTGCAGAGACGCCCATTAAACAGATCTACCCAGGTCTGCGTTACAACAACTGAGTTAAGGGCAACTGCGCGATATTCTTTTCAAATAAAAATCCTTACTTTTTAAAGATTATATTACTAGTACTTGTTTCTTATTTGTTTTAAAAATAAATATTAGTTTTTCTCATATTCTCTTCTTCATTTCAATGTCTAAATTGAAATTTCTTTTGTAACTGCAATAATGTTCCCTCAGTAACCATAACCCGTACTCCTTCCTAAACGGCCGGCAACGCACTTGTAACGCCTCTGGTGTTGCGGGTGTCCATGGGCGACGGTAATCGCTTACCATCAGGCGTCTGCTCGTTTGCCCCAAAATTCCCGAAAACAATGATGCTAAAAATTTAATTTGTAAACATTAAATATTAGGTACTACTACTAAATGAATAGTTATTTTGTCAGTTATGTTCGATATAAAATGATTAAAAAAAAAAAAACTTTGACAAAACTTGATTGGGCCTGCTGAGAATAAATTAAACGGGCAAAGAAACAAAATACATATTCTTATATTAAACCAATGAACAAACAATTCTAAACAAAAAATCTAAGAATCAGAATTTTTACGTATTTATAAACTTTAATTGTAGAATGAAAAGATTTAATTACGGGTAACACAGATTGTAACCATGAGAATTTAATTAATTTTATTTGACTTAGCTAACACAATACATTAATTAAATTGTAAGTATGTTTTATCATATTATTATTTCTATGCCTGTACAGTGTACACACATGCATTTTTTAAAAAAGTACTTGAAAAAAAAAAATTCTAACACCTATGTGATCTCGAGAATTTCATATTGCAACTATTCAAACTTACTTATATTATTTATTTTCTTCCAGGCTATCTGATGATGAGGACCAAGCTTCAGGGATGACGGACAAAGAAAAGTCTGCTCAAGACAACACTATGATAAGATCCAACACCCTTGCTGTCCCATCATCGTATAAACCCACAACGAGCTACTCAGATGGCCGCCGGTTGAATCTCGACTTGCAATCCCTCCGTCTCTCTCCTACGCAATTGTCGGACCACGCGCATGGTGTAACCCGATCGCTGTCCCATGGATCCGTTATAAACTCCCAGCAAAAGTGGTGGAATGTTAATGAAACCAACAGAGGCACAATTAACAGGCCTACCAGTTTGATGGTCTCGGAGAGATATGGCCAAATAAACCCTAGAGAGTCATTCTTGAGGAGCCTTCACACTGTGACCAGAAGACCAAAGAAGTGCAATGAGAGCAAATCGAATTGGGAATTAAATTACGTCAAAGAGTATCAGAGAGAACAGAGCAGAGGTTTACACTTGAAGAAGTGGTCATGCAGTAAGTGCACCCTGGAGAACTCTGGCATAAGGACACATTGTGAAGCTTGCCTGTCACCCAGGATTTCTCCTCTCGCAAGGATCCCTAATTCAAGAGGACTTAGTGTGACTACTTTAGGTAGACATGAAACTTCAATGGGCAGAGATGGCGCAACATCTCTTCCTACTTCTGGAGGAGTCATGATCACGGTTCCAGATTGGCCTACGGGAAGTACAACATTAGGAACAAATTTTCGAAGGTCTATTAGTGCCACGAATTCTCCAGAAATTCGGCCGATGTATCGACGGTCTTTCTCAGAGCAGACTAACGCAGAAAAGCCTGTCGGTAAAGTGATATCGAGTAGGAGAAGTTTCAACGAATACCAGAAGTCGTTAGCGAGTTATTGCGGAAGTTTGACGAAACCGGAGATCAGAAAAGACCCAAAAATCGATGAAAATAACATCGATGTGATTGATAAGGAATGCAGCTGGGACACGAATGCTGAAGGTGTTATATACGCATTGCCTAATAAGGGAAAATATAAGGATTTGAATTTACAGCTCCAGGTTAATAATAACGGAACCAGGTATTCGTATGTGTCGGTTCAGGATACGAAGATAGCCATGAGCAATTCCCAGAATGAAGTTTTGTACTCCAATGATATTAGTGATGGTGATTATGCGAGGATAGATGAGTTACTGGGGGCGGAGAATTGTGTGTCGCCTGTGAATGATGTGGCTTCGAATATTAGGACTTCGCATATAGGGCTGCAACGGGAACAACCGAAGGTGTATAATATGTTGCCGTCCGTGGGTAAAGTATCCCACAATCCACGCGAACCGTCTAAAGTGCCTTCGATACAGCTACAAACCACGTAAGTTTATCGTTAATACTTTGCTTAATCATAAAAAGTACGTTTCTGTATTGGTGTAAGGTTGAAATAATCTAGGGTTTACTGAACTAACCAAAGGGCGGTAGATATAGTCTCCGCTATTAACAAGCTAGTAAGTGGATGACCGAGCTTTGCTCAAATTTCTTTTTTGGTAAATTTTCTAAAAATTAATCCTAGCTAGATCGATTTATCGCACACGAAACACCCTGCAGATTCAGATTATATATATACAATAATAG
Source organism: Spilarctia lutea (assembly GCA_916048165.1). Taxonomy (NCBI): domain Eukaryota; kingdom Metazoa; phylum Arthropoda; class Insecta; order Lepidoptera; family Erebidae; genus Spilarctia; species Spilarctia lutea. Next base: position 14,695,739 of record OU696490.1, on the reverse strand, counting down.
CTCGTTTAAAGGTATCTTGCTAATATAATGAAGCTGAAGAGTTTGTTTGAACGCTCTAATCTCGGGAACCGCGGGTCCGATTTGTAAAATTCTTTCGGTGTTGGATAGTCCATTTATCGAGGAAGGCTATAGGCTATATATCATCACGCTACTATTAATATGAGCGGAGCACCAATGAAGAATGTTTCAAAAACGGGGGAAAATTTTCACGCTACGGGCAATATAAGACGCAAACGAGGTTGCGTGAGTCAGCTAGTTGGATATATAAATACCTGTTTACATAGCTCAAAAGTGACTGATGTTTTTACCAAATCGCACTGACCACTCTCATAGGTTGATCGATTCCGTCTGGTCGAAACATTAAATGTATTTAAAAGGTTGAAAGTTAGGTATGACTTGGTGCCTGGTCTCCCTGCAAGTGCCACACAGTTTCTCTTGATCTTTGAATATAATAAGTTTTTTCTTAGGACAGTTAATTAAGTATCAATTTGCGTCTATATATCTTTATGTAACTGACTTCCAACTTAAAACAATTGATTAACAATTTTGAGTGATAACTTTTTTAGCAAATAAAATATAATATTCTACCTTCTGAGGGTGTAAAATTTATCACGTCTAGGGGCATTGCATTGCATTTGCATTTGTCTCATAGGTAGAGTTTCATTAAAATACAGCTATTCAAGTTTATGTGGTAGTATAGACACTATACAATATGCCGTGCTGTTCTGTTATTACATAATACATTGGTGGTTTTGTATAGACGCGAAAACCGCATGTGGCAATGCAACGAATGTTGGTTTGCGTACAACGCTTGGTGGGCTCGCTGGTGCGATGTATGTCGGAGTGGGCGGCCAGCACACGCTGCCGTCACTCTGGCCGCCAGAGACGTGGTTGATGGGAAACCTAATAGGTACATTATATACTCACCCCGTTGTTATTGGTTCTGAGGGCCTAGTGTGAGCTTATTCCGCCTCTATTTGATCAACAATTTGATTGTCTGACCTAAATACTCGTATCAAAGCTTATTTTGCTATATAGGAGTATGTGCTCTCATGAACGCTTTGCAATAGATAAAATTGCCCTTTGTGGCCTTGTGTGATTATTATATAAATTGCATTCGGCGTTACTATTGGTCAAGATTGGACAATCGCAGCAAATTGATGTCAAATAAACTCACACTAAGCTTTCTGATCCGTTTGTGACTACTCTGGTCGGTTTTCTTGCTTTCTGCTTGTGTTAATAAAGGATCATCCATTAATTAAGTTTTATGAATATCACTGAGAATTTCTCACAGATGATGTCTTTGTTTGACATTTAACAGTAAACCCTCCATCCTTAACGTGTGACGTAATTTATGGATGGACCCTAAACTGTGTTGATTTGTATTGATATTGGTGATGGTGGTGATAGACTAGTAATACTTGTTTAGTAGGTATAGGTATGTTAATATAGATATTGAGAATCTATGAAAGTGCTAAATTTTATATAATACTAGATTAATCATGAAGAATTTAAATATGTATAGTATTGTGGCGACCTCCACATACAACATAACATACTACAGCGCCATCTACTGAAGTAACACTGAACTACGGAGTAACCTACAATACGAAGAAACTACCAATCCTGAATCGCGCAATTAAAGTTCTCGCGCCGATTAGCATATATACAACATCCCAACATCAACTGTTGGGCAGTAGCCCGCCAGGCATGATCACCTCGCCTGGTCGGAGGATCCTCCCTTTGTGTTGGGTGGAACATGATACCCGTTCCCCCACAGTTGCCAGTGAAAATTTTTACAAGTAATATAAGTATACTTCAGTATTCTTACGTATTGTAACCTGCTTTCGCGATTTCCTGTTACACATGTGGGGGAACAAGTGACAATGTCCCGCCGATACAAAGGGAGGATCCTCCGACCAGGCTAGGTGGTCATGCCTGGCGGGCCTCTGCCCAACAGTTGATGTTGGGATGATGTATATATGCTAATCGGCGCGAGAACTATTTATTGCGCGATTCAGGATTTGTAGTTACTCCGTGTAGTGCTTTACTTCGTAGTTCAGTGTATCTTCGGTAGATGGCGCTGTAGTAGGTTATTGTTGTGTTATATGTGGAAGTCGCCACACACATTTCCGTCCCTGTTACACATTTATTTTTTCAAGTTTTTTTTGCACTTTTTAGTCAGTAAACATAACGTTTTTAAGTTACTTCTCCTCTGTTTAGTTCTCGTCCTGTCGTCCAATCAGAAGCTAGCGGTAGCAGCAAGCCGGAGTGCAACCGTACAGAACCGCCCAAGAAGCTGACTGTACCCATCGCTTCTCTGGACCATGATCTGAATAGCGATGAGTTATTGTTTGCAGTTGGTGAGTGTTAACACTATAATATAAAGTATCATTATCCCTGCTCATTGGTTGTTTTGTTGGTCCAGGAGCGGGCGTCTTTAAGCTGATATGTAAATTTATGATAAATAAATATTTTGGACACCTAACACACAACGCCATCTTGTCTCAAGCTAAGCAGAGCTTGTGATATGGGTACTAGATAACTGATATAAATACATATATACTTTTTTTTTGGAAATACATTATACATAGAAAATATCCAAGCTCCGAAATGAATATTTGTAGATCATACAAACATTCCGTCCGACCCGGGAATCAGTCAATGCTGATGTACTAATATTTCTTCCCAGAGCCGTCCCCTCCGGCAGGTGCGTCGTGGTCGTGTGGTCGCTGTACGCTGGTCAACGAGTCCGCCGCCCCCGCCTGCGCGGCCTGCGCCGGGGCCAGGCAACACGACCACCAGCACTGGTCCGTATACTCACACTCCATACGTACTTGATAATCGATACATCGAATCATCACGATACATTAATCGATGTACATTTTACAATGATTCCATTTCGTCAATGGTATGTTCGGCGGCTATTCTTCCCAGAATACCGACGCCGTATCGTTATATCTGTAAAAATTGGACTTATTATATATACTCATACCATTCATCGATTTGGTTTTTTTCAATGTATCAAATAAATACGTAATCATTTTTGGCAGCTATAGTACAGTTTCATACTATTATGGCTGTCGAGGTTAACCTACAAATGTAAGGATTTGCAACAATCGTTAGTATTTTTGTAATAGCTTTAAGAAATTCGACCGTGTAGCCGCATCTAACTATAAAGATGGTGATTAGTTTTGCTTAAATTGAAAATTTAATAAAAAAACTTTATACTTTTAAAATCCACCCATAAAAAGTAGACCATTAGTTCAGGGACAACATATTTATCTAACTTTAGGAAAAATGTTCTATATATTAATGTTTCTTGTTTTATATGTTATTTATGTAGTATTTACTAAGTAGATAATTTATCTAACATTGTCCGATATAACTATAGCATCACATATGCGTTTTCGAATTTACCAACGAACACACATTACATTGGTAAATTCGAAATCGCATGCGGCGTCCAACTTGTCTTTTGTAAAAACCTACAGACGGGCAGAAAAAAAGATGATAACATGTTAAAAACAAAAAGAAAACCGGTGTAAAACAGCGCCTGCCATTTCACCGAGAGAGTGAGGATACCGGCGACCCATACCCTAACACCTCCCCCCATCCCCCAAAGGTCGGCAACGCACTTGTGACGCCTCTGGTGTTACGGGTGTCCATGGGCGGCGGTAATCTCATACCATCGTGATATGTCTGCTCGTTTGCCCCTATTCCATAAACAAAGAAGCGAGTAAACTAAGTAGGACAACACCCAAGACAAGGAAAACTTACAACTTGACTTTGACTTTGACTGCACGGTTGGCCGAGTGGTTTCAGCGGTCGCCATGCCGCTTGCTACTGCGCCAAGTGTCGTGGGTTCAAATCCCACGCAGTACAACACTTTGTGTGATCCACGAATTGTTGTCCCGAGTCTGGATGTTCTTTGTGTCCGTTTCATGTATGTTTGTAAAGTCCCCCACGACACAGGATGTTTATTCCTAATGTGGGAGTTGTCTTTTTAAAAAAGAAAGAAAGAAAGAACTTACCTTGTACCAATTCATCTGGTCAGCTTAATATTTTTTTTATGTATCCTGCAATCAGTCTTCTGGACTATGAGCAGATGTGGTGTAGTTAACTTGTGGTTTAGGGTGTAAGAACCCTCAACGGAGCACTCCTTTCATTTTATAAAGTCAGCCAGTTTTTAGCGACCCGACCCTGTCTCGTCGCTTTTTTTTTTATTGAGTAGGGGGCAAACGGATGGTAAGCGATTACCGCCGCCCATGGACACCCGCAACACCAGAGGCGTCACAAATACGTTGCCGGCCTTTGGGGGGATGGGGACGGGGATGGGGTATGGGCCTCCGGTATCCTCACTCACACAAACACAGCGCAAGCGCTATTTCACACCGGTTTTCTGTGAGGCCGTGATATCTCTCCGGTCGAGCCGGCCCATTCATGCCGAAGCGTGGCTCTCCCACGTTATCGCTGTCGCTTCTTTAGTCGACGAGTTGTTTCAAGAAATTTATATAGTAAACCAAAAACGTCTTTGTAAAGCGAGGCCTATGTGTACCAGTGGACTATTCAACGCTGTTTATTTTGTAAATAATTACAGGTCTTGCAGTTCATGTACGCTACAGAACCCTCTGTCGGCGAGTTTGTGTCTCGCCTGCAAAACCCCACCAGTACCCAAGCATGGTCTCGCTGTACCCAACAGTGAGGCCAGCCAAGGAGCCAGTAAGTCCTCAAATATTTGTTTTCCAACCTTAAATGTGTAGCAATAAAGTTTGTAGTCCAATTGAAGTAAGCGGAAGGTTCGTAATAATATTATTAACGCATATAAAGAGATGTACAAACCGTCGGAAATATCTGCGAACCATGCAAACTAGAGAGTTAATATTTCACTGAACATAGAAATAATAAACAAGAATGAGACCCTCAACTCAACCCTCTACGATCAACCCCTATTTTTCCATCGCGATTTTTATTGACCCACCTCTACAACATATATTCTTTTTATGGCAAAGCAACGTTTGTTGGGTCAGCTAGTAGAATATAATATCGTAATCATTTTAATACCGTTCATTCGTTCATTCGTTCAGGGGAATGAAATTTGGCACAGTTTAACATTACATCTATATGTGCAGGTGGTCGAAGTCCATCTCCTCGGAGGAGTGTCCGCACACCAGCCCTTCCTCGACGAGGCTCCAGACATAAAACACCGCCCCCAGAACCCAAGTATGTATCTATACAAAATAGTGCTGCGATTCGAGTTTTTTAGTCGAGTGATGCTTAATCTACACTAATCGAGTCTCTCGATTGATAAAGTCGATTAGTTTAAATAAAAAAAAATATATATACCTACCTTTATTAAATTACTTTTTTTTTCTTCTTTTTTTATATTATATATGGGATAAACGAGCAGATGTATCGCCTGATGGTAAGCGATTACCGCCGCCCATGGACCCGTAACACCAGAGGCGTTCCAAGTGCGTTGCCAGCCGTTTAGGAAGGAGTACCCTCTTTTCTTGAAGGTTTGAAGGAATATAAGTAAGATAAGGCCAAATTGACCTTGAAGAAGCTTGGCATGCTCAACAGAGCGAGACGGTATTTCACTCCGGCCCACCGCCTTCTGCTTTATAATCCTAAACAACGATGTTTATTGATTTTATCACCATCGATGAATATCGATTCCTATTACCAAGTCTGAGTAGACTCAGATTTCAGATCGGTGCACCGCATTGACTCGGTAACTGTTTGTTTTTTCCGGCTGATCTCTGGAACGGCTAGATCTTTCACTAGCAGATAGGTGATGAAGTAAGGAATAACGTTTTTAGACTAACTTCGTTACACAGCGGCGCTCATCGTCATCATCAGCCTATAGCAGTCCACTAGACATAGGCTTCTGCAATTGCACGCCACTTAGTTCGATCCTCGACTTCTCAGATTAAATTAACAAGGTTTTAAACTTAACAGGGCTGAGGTGAGCGAGTGGCCTTGCTCGGAGTGTACATACGTGAACAACGGGAGTGCCGTGTCTTGTGAGATGTGTGCTTCTCCTCGAGCGAGACTTCTGCGAGCTGCTCCAGACCAGCCCTCGCTCGATGATGAGGAGTCACGTGAGTATACCTCTCCCCCCATCCCCTCTTATTCAACAGTGGCAAGTCGTTTTAGCGCCCCGAAATGTTAATAATCGCATATCTAATTCTAAAAATGACGAACATGATTTAGTAGTCCATCCCCTAGTTTACACCCTTAGGTAATTTATATCGATTGTCGGCACTTTATGGAACTTTCTTCGCCCTATGGCACTATTATTTAAATATAAATAAATATTTTTTCGGACATGTAACACTCAACGCCATCTAGTCCCAAACTAACTACGTACCAGCTTTCAAATAAAAAATGAGCATCAAAATCGGTTCACCCAGTCGAAAGTTCTAAGGTAATAAACATAAAAAAAAATACAGTGGAATTTAGAACCTCCAATTTAGTTTAGTATTTCCAATTTTGTAATCGCAGCGATTTAAGCTCTGTGTTCATAAATTAGTTACAGTAAGTAATGTTCTCTGTCCCTCTGTTCTTCGCTGGTTTCCTGTGTAGTTTGCGCCCTAAGTCGCCTCTTACGAAACCCATGGGATGTATACTTAATCAGTCATAGAATCAGTGCTATGTTGTTTACAGCGGAAGGATCAGACGGGGAGCGGCAAGAGAGCGCTCCGATGGAGATCCTGCGTCTGAGCGAGGAGAGCCACGCCTGGACACAGTGGCAGGAGGTCCTAGCTCAGTGTGCCTCGGTATGTCACCATTTTGTATCAAACTATTAATGAAAACAAATATATAACTGGTACACTAGAAAAAAAAATTGTGGAAGAGCCACGCTTCGGCATGAATGGGCCGGCTCGACCGGAGAGATACCACGATCTCACAGAAGACCGGTGGGAAATAGCGCTTGCCCTGTGTTTCACCGAGTGAGTGAGGATACCGGAGGCCCATAGCCAACCGCAACGCCGAACGCGGTTACTGTAACATTCAAATTGATTTGAAATAACCTCACAAGGCCCTCAGGCTTTAATGTGCCACGATCATCGTTTTCTATCAAACGATCGCTCTTTACCTTTAGAAAAAATCCTTTGTACAAGAAATGCTCCAACAACTATATTTCAATACCTAAGTTTTTCTACAAAAGATCACTTTGAAAACATAAATAATTAGAATAAAATAATAATTTACGTCTGAATATAATGTAAAGAAAATTTATATATTGATGACAAGTATAATGCAAAAACAATAAATCTTTACGTAGACGAGTCTTAGATCTTTCAAACTACATAACGGATATTGATGTGGTTTTCACCAACAATAGGAAGATTTACAGGAAAGTTTAATACAGGGAAATCGAGAATTTCAAAAATTTCTAAGTAATTGAGATAGTGTTTAATAATATTATGTGACATGTAGGGTAGATGAACAATATATTGTATCCGCAGACAGGGGAGCCCTACGTAGACTCGTCGTTCCCGGCCTCAGCGCGCTCGCTGTACTACAGCGGGGGGGCCGAGACAGGTGCTGCGACCAGGTGGCTGAGACCCCACCAGATACACGTGGAGTCCGACCACCGACTGCCATGGGTCGTCTTCCGGGATCCAAGACCTTCGGATATTTCACAAGGTATTTTTTTTTTCGAATATCTTGTTTTATGGGTACTAGTAAACTGATATAAATACATATATACTTTAATTGTTCAAACATAAGTACATAGAAGACTCCGAAACTCCAAAACAAATATTTTTAAATCATACAAACATTTGGTCCGACCCGGTAATCCAACCGGAGACCTCGAGCACGGCAGTCTCTTACTACGGTACCACTGCGCCACCGAGACAGTCAATCGATTTTTAATTCTCTATTATGGTTTTGTGGGGGAACGGGTAGCATGTTCCACCCAACAGAAAGGGAGGATCCTCCGACCAGGCGAGGTGATCATGCCTGGCGGGCTACTGCCCAACAGTTGATGTTGGGATGTTGTATATATGATAATCGGCGCGAGAACATCTATTGCGCGATTCAGGATTGATAGTTACTCCGTGTAGTTACTTCGTAGTTCATTGTATCTTCGGTGGATGGCGCTGTAGTAGATTATTGTTGTGTTATATGTGGAGGCCGCCACAGTTTCTTAAAGGTGTTGTGGACAGTGTAATGGTAAAAGGGGTTACCTCGTCACTTCCCAGTACCCTGTTGGGTTCAAACCCAATATGGGACAACATAGTGTAATCTGCAAATTATTGTTCTGAGTCTGGGTATTCTTGTATGTTTGTGAAGTCTTCTCCGACAGGAAATAGTCTTAGTGCGAGAGTTGTCTTTTTGTAAAGGAAAACTAAAGTATAGTCCGACCACTCAGAGAATGCGTTTCTGACACTTGTAAATTGGTCATGAGTAGTGATGTGCCATGAATATCATTAATAATATTTGGTAACAGTATTTATAGCATTCATTATGCATAATTATTCAATTTAGATATATTTTATATTTCAAACACAATATTAACAAAATTGTTGATGGATGAATTAAATTTAATCGTAATTTCTGAATGAAACCAAGGAAAAGAAAATAAAAATACTGTATTTATAGAAAAATATATATTAATAAAGTCTTTTAAAGTTCAACGGTTTTTATAATTTAAATTAACAATTAACATAAAAGGGTAGAAAGCACAAATACACAAGAGATATAGTTTATGGAAGCGAAGGAACAATAAAGTTAAACTAATTACAGAATAAAAAATAGATTTGAAAGCGCGAATTAAATAATTGCAAATAAATTACGGATACGACAAACGAAAGTAAAAGCGGCGTGCGAGCAAGCGAGCGCGTGAGTGCCTTGCGCAGCGGCGAACAAAGGACTGCCGACCGGTCCACGGTGAAAAACGAATGGAGCCCGGCGGCGGCGAACCTCACCGACAAGGCACGAGCTCGACACGCTGTCTCAGTACGAAGACCGAGTAGCGGTGGTACCGCTACAGTAGCCCCCTGGCCAGACCGTGACTACGGTCGATAAAAGTCCGGGAAGCGTACTCTTCTGCCGCTACGAGTGTGGGTTGTCGTCTCGTCTGCTGGTGGAGAAGGTGTGCTCGAAGGTGTGCTGGCTGGAACGGTAGTTGCGTCGTCAGGGTGCCTTTCCTTCGTAGTGTAAGCTGGTTTCAGGCGATCCAATGAGATATTGTTGCCTTTACCTCGTACTTCAACCTTGAAGTACTTAGCTTGCCTCTCCAGTACTTTGTAGGGACCAGCATATGGAGGCTCCAAGGACTTTCTCTCGTAGTCCTGCCTTACGAAGACATGGGAACAGTGTTGCAAGTCCTTGGGAACATAGAATGTGTTGTTGTTTCTATGCCATGTTGTTGGTTTAGGAGACAGGTTGGCCATGTGTCTTGCAAGTCGAGTTGCGAAGCTTGTGATGTCCTCGACGGCGTAGTCATCAGATGGTGACAGGAACTGACTTGGTAGTCGTAGCGGCTCGCCGTAAACAAGTTCAGCGGAGGATGCTTGGATGTCGTCCTTCCAGGTACTGCGAATGCCAAGCAGAACGATGGGCAAGACTTCAGTCCATTGTGTGTTGTTGTGACACATGATGCCTGCCTTGAGCTGTCGATGCAACCTCTCTACCATCCCGTTTGATGCTGGGTGATAGGCTGTAGTGCTGAAGTGGCGTGCACCGAGTAGAGTTGTTAGAGACTTGAAAAGACTGGATTCGAACTGCCGGCCGCGATCAGTGGTGATCTGCGATGGGCAACCGAACCTCGATATCCACCCGGATACCAAGGCGGCCGCGCAGGTGTCAGCAGTGATGTTTGTGAGTGGTATTGCCTCAGGCCATCGTGTGAAGCGATCAACGATGGTGAGACAATATCTGTAATCAGAAGATGGTATTAAAGGCCCTACAATGTCGAGATGGATATGTGAGAATCTCGACGAGGTTGAAGGAAATTGGGAAAGAGGAGCGGATGTGTGACGGGTCACTTTACAGCGCTGGCAGTGAAGACAGCATCTGCACCACTCTCTACAGTCCTTACGAATCCCTGGCCACACAAATCTCTGCGTGACCAGTCGCACGGTAGCTGTACGCCCAGGGTGACTCAGACAGTGAAGAGAATTAAAAACTTGCTTCCTTAAGTCGGGCGTAACATAGGGTCTTGGTGGTTGTGTAGCTACGTCGCAGGTAGAGTTTCGTGCCTGAGCCTACCTGAGTAATCGTCTGAAGCTTCAACGATGATCCTTTCTCAAGTAGCGATTTAAGCTCGGGATCTGTCTCTTGAGAGCGGGCTAAGGCTGCATAATCAATTGTCGTTATTTCCTCTATACGCGACAATGTATCAGCCACGACATTTTCTGCACCAGGTATGTATCGTATGTCCGAAGTGAATTGAGAAATGTAATCGAAATACCTGTATTGTCGTGGTGAGCAATTCTCTCGAGGGTTCCTGAAGGCGTAGGTTAGAGGTCGATGGTCGGTAAATATCACGAACTCTCGGGCTTCCACCATGTGTCGGAAGTATTTAATTGCTACGTAGGCAGCAAGAAGTTCGCGGTCGTAGGGGCTGTACTTGCGTTGTGCGTCATTCAGCTTCTTTGAGAAGAACGCCAGCGGCTGCCATGATGTACCGACGCGTTGTTGGAGCACTGCACCCACAGACACGTCCGATGCATCGGTAAGTAGAGATAGTTCTGCCTGTGGAGAAGGATGCACAAGTAATGTAGCGTTAGAGACTGCTCTTTTACATTCTTCGAATGCTTCTAGTTGTAGCTGAGACATTTGTATCGGTTGTGAACCCTTGACCTTGTCTCCTGCCAGCATAGAGTGAAGTGGGGCTTGACTTTTAGCAGCGTTAGGTACAAACCTTCTATAAAAGTTAATCATGCCTAGGAATCTCCGCAACTCTTTCACAGTGCGTGGTGCTGGAAACTCCTGGATAGCCTGGACCTTAGTATGGAGCGGTTGGACACCAGCAGCCGATACCTGGTATCCGAGAAACGTCACCTCAGACTGTCCCCATACGCACTTGGCAGGGTTGATGAGGACGCCATACTCCTTCAGCCGTGTCAGTAGCTGGTGCAGGTGAAGTCTGTGAAGATCTGGAGAAGACGAATAGACTAAAATATCATCAAGATACCCGTAGCAAAAGCTGTCCAAACCGGTAAGTACCTCGTCTATAAACCTTTGAAAGGTTTGAGCTGCGTTTCTAAGTCCAAAGGTCATAAACGGAAACTCGAACAATCCGAAAGGTGTAGTTATAGCTGTTTTTGGTATGTCACCCTCATTTAATTTTATTTGATTATAAGCTTTTATTAAATCGATTTTACTGTACGTGGTGCAATCAGCACGGTGATGGGAGAAGTCCTGAATGTGAGGAATGGGGTAGCGGTCAGGTACAGTTCTAGAATTAAGTGCGCGGTAGTCGCCACATGGTCGCCACCCGTCGTCTTTTTTCTTCACCAGGTGTAAAGCTGAAGACACAAGGTCACAAGGTTGTACACATTTTTTAGCGCGGGTACCGTGGGTAAAGTGGTACCAACAATGAGGGTGGTTTTCTGGCGGTTGACGCGGCCTTGACCTAGACCTACCCCGCCAATTATTTTTAGATTGTGAATGCGATCGACCACGTACCTGCCTGTGACTGTCCATTCGAGAAGACAATGAAGATACCTGCCTTGTAAGCTCGGCAATCTGTCCTGCCATCTCCTTAATGATGGTAGATGTGTCCGGGTTTGCAACACTTGCTACCTGTAGTGGTCCAGCGGGCGCGATCTCGTTGACCGTGTCTGCCAAGTCCGCCAATTTGTCCAGCGGAAGGTCGGGCTGTGACGCAATCACAGTCTGCAGGTTGGTTGGCAGTCGGTTCGACCACAGTGTCTTGAGGAAGTCCTCAGGTACAGTCGGTCCAGCTAGGTGCCGTAAATGACGTAGAAACTGCGAAGGTTTACGGTCACCCAGCTCCTCGTGCATGAGTAGTTGTCTCACCTTACGCTCTCGTGATGCCGACAAACGCTTTATAAGCTCGCTCTTCAACGTTTCGTATTTATTTGTAGCCGGTGGATTCGTAATCACATCCTTTACTTCGGTAGCGTAGCGATGTTCTAACGCGGATACGACTTGGTAGAACTTAGTCAAATCCACCGTCACATTAGCGAACTGACACTCCATCTGTGCAAACCACATTTCCGGGTCATCCGGCCAAAACGGAGGTGGACGCACGCCTACACGCGAAGTTTCAGCACTGGTACAGTCTTCTTGCTGCAACGGCATAGTCGGGGTCACCAATTATGTAGGGGTTCGTCCACGAAAATAAAGTCTTTTAAAGTTCAACGGTTTTTATAATTTAAATTAACAATTAACATAAAAGGGTAGAAAGCACAAATACACAAGAGATATAGTTTATGGAAGCGAAGGAACAATAAAGTTAAACTAATTACAGAATAAAAAATAGATTTGAAAGCGCGAATTAAATAATTGCAAATAAATTACGGATACGACAAACGAAAGTAAAAGCGGCGTGCGAGCAAGCGAGCGCGTGAGTGCCTTGCGCAACGGCGAACAAAGGACTGCCGACCGGTCCACGGTGAAAAACGAATGGAGCCCGGCGGCGGCGAACCTCACCGACAAGGCACGAGCTCGACACGCTGTCTCAGTACGAAGACCGAGTAGCGGTGGTACCGCTACATATGAAATACATAGTTTTAAGATTTCAATAATGTCAAATCAAAATTTAATCCAACTCCGATTCGCTTGAGGACTCGCTGTCATCTTCACCAACATGTATTATCATGTTATTATCAATCATAGTGTCTATACGAATATCGCGGTCAAAGTCATCAAATATCATTTTTTTAGTTTTTTCAACCACCTTCATCCAGTCATCTCTTGTGACTTTTTCGCATGCTTCTTTTAAAAGCGTATTCATTTTTTTTATGCCATATGGTGGAGAAGTATAATGGCGGGCTGCATAACCTTTAATTTGAGCCCAGATTAGCTCTATGGCATTGTACTGGCAGTGATATGGAGGAATTCGGAGAACGCGATGACCGTACTCCAGAGCCAGCTCATCTATTTCGTATCGAATATTTGATAGCTTATGGTCGTTGACTAATTTCATCAGCTCAGCTTTTAGCATTGACATATTTGCGTCAATGCCACTTCTTTGCAGCCAAGCCACCAATTCCTCTTTTCTATTAGCTTGAGTAGGTGCTTTATTTATTTGCACCGAATGATGAGGGGCGTTATCCATTATTATAACTGAAGGCTCTGGAAAGCCAGGTAGCAACACATCCTGGAACCACTCCTTGAATACAGCCGCATTCATTTCTTCGTGGTAGTCAGTGGTAGTTTTTGACTCAAATGCTAATAAACCATTTTCCACAAAACCATACTTCGCACAATCAGTGTGGCATATTATGAGACGTGCTCCTTTACCGATTGGCACTTTCGACGTCGACGCTTGAGTGTCATCTGTCCAAGAACGAGAAAGCTCGTGATTGGTGTTCAGCCATGTCTAGTCAATGAAAACGACATTGTCCCAATTATCAATTTTTTTTTGCTTCTCTTAGAAAAGTAATTCTTTTTACCAGAAATATAAAGGGATAAAAATAGTTTTTCATTTATTTTTAATTCAGCTGACTGATATGGTTGTGCCGATCACCAGTGTGGTGATGGGGCAATAACCACTTGACTCGTGTGTAGCAGGTATAATAAAAAGTTCAACTCACGGTTAATATGTATTATTGTCCAACACTCACAAGTAAACAATAGAAGGTGCGGTAAAGGAAGATACAAGCATAAGCACAGCACAATAAATAGTTTAAGGCAGGAAGATGTATAGTCATAGCATAGCACACAAAATAACATAAAGTACATAAGCGATATTAAAGCATTTACACTAGTATATGAACTGAGGTAAACAAGCGTACGTTCCGCGTCAATAACAAGTTACGACTGGTTTCGCCGGCGCGCGCGCACACCTTGTGGTCGTGTGTATAGTGCACTCCAGGCGTGTCGATGTAATCGACATCGATATTGTATTTTATTAATATTAAATATATTATATGACAAAAGTAAATATGTAAATATAGTTAGTAAGTTAGGTAATTATAATAATATAGAATATATATATATATATATGTGTAAATATATAAATAGTTATAAGATTTAGATATAGGTTATTCTAAAGATAATTATAATAATATAGTGAAATATTGTGAGTAAGAATGGTAAGTGTAGTAGGTAGCCTACACCACCCCCCTCCAGAGACCGTCACGGGCGATAAAAATCTGGGAATTTAACTCGCCGTCCAGAACGTGTTGTAAATTCTTTCTGAGTATCTGGTAAAGGTTCGTTGTTGGTTTGGTCGGACAGTATGAAGGCCGGTTTGACTCGGTCTATAGATACTGTGACCTCTTTACCCCTCTGGAATATTTTAAAAATTTGAGTATCCCGGGCTAATACCTTGTAAGGTCCTGAGTATGCTGGTTGTAGCGAACCACGAGATGCGTCTTCACGGAGGAACACGTGATCACTGGTTGCAAGTTCTTTATATACGAAGACCTTTGGCTTGCAATGTCGCGCAGCTGGTATAGGCCGTAGTTTCGCAGCAATACTTTTCAGGCGGGCAGAGAAATCTGACAAGTCAGTAGTGCTGCCTTCGGTAGGTTCATCGAAGAACTCCCCTGGTAAGCGTAAGGGCTCTCCGTAGACGAGTTCCGCAGATGAGCTTTGGAGATCTTCCTTGAAGGCGGTTCGTATGCCTAACAGGACCCATGGCAGTGACTCTGTCCATCTGTCGTTTCCGTGGCAGACTATTGCGGCCTTGAGTTGGCGGTGGAAACGTTCCACCATGCCATTGCATGCCGGATGGTAGGCAGTGGTCCGTTTGTGCTCGAAACCGGCTGTTTTTGCCAGATATTCGAATAAGGCGGATTCGAATTGGCGACCACGATCAGTTGTAATATCCGTGGGACAGCCAAAACGAGCAATCCACGTTGAAACTAGTGCTTTAGCCACGGTTTCTGCCGTTATATCTTCTATCGGTATTGCTTCCGGCCATCGGGTAAATCTATCTACCGCCGTCAGGCAATACCGATAGCCTTGTGAAACCGGTAGAGGTCCAATAAGATCTATGTGGATCTGTTTGAACCGGGTACGAGGAAGATTAAACGTACCTAGTGGTGCAGTAACATGGCGATTAACTTTGGCTTTCTGACAGGCCATGCAAGTACGCGCCCACTCTCTGCAGTTCTTCCGTATCCCTGGCCAAACGAACCGCTCTGCTATAAGTTTGGCAGATGCATTCGGTCCAGGGTGGCTTAACGAGTGCAGGTTTTCGAATACCTGTCTGCGAAAGAATTTTGGAACATAGGGCCTGGATGTCGGTGTACTGACGTCGCAGTACAGGGGTATACGACTTCCAGGGACACTCAGCTTTTCCAAACGTAATGATGAGCCGTTGTCGATTAGGTGTTGGAGTTCAGGGTCAGTAGGTTGACCTTTGGCTAGCTGCTCGAGGCTAACCGGGGCTCCCAGTTCTTCGATACGTGACAGCGTATCGGCAACTATGTTATCCTTGCCAGATATGTGCCGGATATCAGTTGTGAATTGAGAGATGAAATCAAGGTGTCTATACTGCCTAGGCGAACAGTTTTTCTTCCTCTCATGGAATGCAAAACTGATCGGCTTATGGTCAGTATAGACGACAAAGTGCCGGGCCTCGAGCATATGTCTAAAGTATTTTATGCCCTCATATATAGCAAGTAGTTCCCTATCATAAGGGGAATATTTTGTCTGTGAAGGGCTGAGCTTCCGCGAAAAGAAGGCTAGCGGTTGCCAAGTACTGTGCTGGTATTGTTGGAGGACTGCACCGATTGCCTTATCGGAGGCATCTGTCACCAGGGCAAGTTTGGCGGTACAGTCAGGGTGTGCCAGTAGGGCAGCATTGGCAAGGTTATCTTTACATGCGATAAAGGCTGTAAGGGCGTCTCCTGTCAAATTAACGGGATGGGAACCTTTCACTGAGCCTGTTAATAAAACATGTAAAGGGGCTTGAAGTTCTGCAGCTCGAGGAAGAAACCTCCTGTAGAAATTAAGCATCCCTAAGAATGCCTTGAGCTGGCGCACAGTTGTTGGTGTCGGAAAGTCTCTCACAGCTTGCACCTTTGAGTCCAAAGGCTTAGAGCCTCTTTCGGTTATGGAGTAGCCTAAAAAAGTTACCTCTGGCATACCGAAAACGCACTTTTCTGTGTTTATGAGCAAACCAAAGTTTTTCAGCTTTGTGAAAATTTGACGGAGGTGCTCCTCATGGGACAGCTCATCCATGGAGAATACCAGGATGTCATTCAAGTAACAGTATATAAAATCGAGGCCCCTGGTAATGTCATCCATAAACTTTTGGAAGGTTTGGCCTGCATTTCGAAGTCCGAAGGTCATGTAAGGGAATTCATACATACCAAATGGTGTTGTTATCGCGGTCTTCGGAATGTCGTCCTCACTGACAGCTATCCGATTATAAACCTTAAGCATTTCAAGGGTGCTGAAGACTTTGCAACCAACAAGATTGTGGGCGAAGTCATGTATATGCCTAATCGGATATCTGTCAGGGATGGTGCGAGCGTTGAGCATGCGGTAGTCGCCGCAAGGACGCCAGCCGTTGTCCTTCTTCGGAGCTAGATGGAGAGGTGATGCCCAGGGACTCTGCGAAGGTCGAGCTGTACCGTTCGCGAGCATAGCCTGGAACTCCTGTTGAGCAATCTTTAATTTGTCGGGAGCTAACCGACGTGGTGTACATGAAACTGGAGGGCCTGGAGTGGTGCGTATGTGGTGGACTGTGTGGTGAGTGATGTTACGGTGTGTTCCTGTTGGACGGGTAATCTCGGGAAATTCTTCGAGAATTTTGTGATACCGGGAGTCACCAGTCAAAACTTTAACGGAGGCTATACTACTACATATTACTACTTTGGCTACAGAAGATACAGAGGTAGTACTATCTAACAGGCGTTTGTTACGGCAATCTACAATAAGAGAGTAGTAATTTAAAAAGTCTACGCCTATGATGGGCTTAGTTACTTCAGCTACAACAAAACGCCAATTAAATATTCTACGTAAGCCAAAATCTAAATTAAGGTGTATATAACCATATGTGGAAATCGTGGAACCGTTCGCAGCACTCAAGTTGTAGTCCGTCCTAGCACGTCGATCATGAAGAAGAGACCGGGGGAAGACGCAGAGATCGCTTCCAGTATCGATGAGGAACTGTGTCTTCGAAGCTCGGTCTGTGACAAACAGGCGACCAGTAGGAGTTGAAGGGCAGTCAGCAGTCGCCATTATCGACCGCCCCTGGCGTTTCCCGATTTGTAATCGCAGGGGGATACGCATTTGCTGGCTTTCTCTGCAAATCTGTTATGGTACCAGCAAAGCGGGAACTTCCTGTAATTCGACTGAGAGCGCTTCGACCTGGAGACCGATCTGCGATGAGGTGATCTTGTAGATCGCGCACGGGGTCTGCTCCTGTCTGCAGCAAGGTCCTGGAACTGCCTCCGAAGCTCGGCGACTTCTCTAGCCAGAATATCCAGTGATGAATTAGGAGCGGCCATACTTGTAGAAGCTACAGATGGTGAAGGTAAGGCCAGCTCTTGAATACGATCGGCCAAGTCCGCCAGATCGTCGGTGGAGGAGGTTATCGGTTGACCTGCGAGCACCGTCTGGATTCCATGGGAGAGGCGACTTATCCAGATGGTCTTTAAGAAGTCGTCGGGAACGTTGACGCCAGCGAGGCTTTTTAGATGGCGAAGAAATTGCGAGGGCTTTCGATCTCCAAGCTCCTCGTGCATTAACAGCTGTTTCAGCTTCTTCTCCTTTGACGCTGTCAAGCGCTTAATCAGCTCGCCTTTTAATTTTGCGTATTTGTCTGTGGCTGGTGGACTAATAATGAGGTCTTTCACTTCCCTAGCAAATTGGGTATCCAGCTGGCTAATGATATAATGGAACTTAGTAGTGTCGCTGGTGATGCCAGATATCGCAAATTGACACTCCACCTGCCCAAACCATACCTCAGGCTCTTCCGGCCAAAATGGTGGTAAACGTGTACCAACTTTGAAAACATCGATATTTTTTATCGACACGCCCTCATCTCTAATGTTCGACCTTTCCGTCGTCAAGGGCATTGTACGTCGACGTGCGTCTTGGAATTCCTTATCCGTGGTTCAAGTAAGGGGTCACCAATATGGTAGTGCCGATCACCAGTGTGGTGATGGGGCAATAACCACTTGACTCGTGTGTAGCAGGTATAATAAAAAGTTCAACTCACGGTTAATATGTATTATTGTCCAACACTCACAAGTAAACAATAGAAGGTGCGGTAAAGGAAGATACAAGCATAAGCACAGCACAATAAATAGTTTAAGGCAGGAAGATGTATAGTCATAGCATAGCACACAAAATAACATAAAGTACATAAGCGATATTAAAGCATTTACACTAGTATATGAACTGAGGTAAACAAGCGTACGTTCCGCGTCAATAACAAGTTACGACTGGTTTCGCCGGCGCGCGCGCACACCTTGTGGTCGTGTGTATAGTGCACTCCAGGCGTGTCGATGTAATCGACATCGATATTGTATTTTATTAATATTCAATATATTATATGACAAAAGTAAATATGTAAATATAGTTAGTAAGTTAGGTAATTATAATAATATAGAATATATATATATATATATATATATATATATATAAGTGTAAATATATAAATAGTTATAAGATTTAGATATAGGTTATTCTAAAGATAATTATAATAATATAGTGAAATATTGTGAGTAAGAATGGTAAGTGTAGTAGGTAGCCTACACTGATATCACGACAATTATTTTCATAAGTTTGGTTTGATCGTACCTATATCGTATTATAAACTATATTAAATTTAACTCGTATGTATTAAGTACATTATACACATTCTCGAATAATTTCTCCGATGTCCCCAGGAACTTTAATGTCGTTCGTATAAATGCCTAAAGCATTTCGGCACATTTCCCTGAAATGGTGACAACATTCGACTGTACAACATCCTTACATACTCTGTAACTCATCTTGTTCTACTGTTTTTTTGTGTATTCAATAAAGATAAATAAATAAAATTATATATTATAAAATTAGAACGTTTTATTTAACAATATATCGACCGACAGAATATATTACGATATATTCCAAAAATACTCAGTTACAATTCAGTATTATTTTGTCTCATCACTACAAAAACAAACTATTGACATAACCTTGAAACAGCGCAGTTTGACGTCGTTAGACTTTTAAAAAATATTGTTCCTAAATTAATTAATTGATTAATTGTTAATAACTTTAGCCCAAAATAAAAGGTTTATTGTACATTGGCATGATTATTAAATTTTTAATGTTATTACTCATTATTAAGGTTAATAAAAGATATTTAAAATTTTGCCATAAATTGTACACCAGTTCAAAGTTACATCGCCCATTGGATCACGACCTGTCAGGAACGCATTCTTTCAGTGGCCAGACTATAATGCTATGGCCCGTTATCAATTAGTGAAATGATTTACCTATCTTTCTCTTGTGGTCTATTGTTCATTGGCAATCAGAAAATCTTATTCTACTTCAATTCCGAAATCAAATAGCCGGTGTGAAATAGCGTTCGCGCTGTGTTTCACCGAGTGAGGTCGATACAGGAGGTCCATACCCCAACTCCTCCCCCCATCCCTCAAAGGTCGGCAACGCACTTGTGACGCCTACGTCTACGTGATACGTCTGATCGTTTGTCGACTATTCTATAAAAAAAAAAAAACGAAATACAATGTTCTCGTAGATATGTAAGAAAATTTATAGAATTACAATTCGTATTAATATTGTTGTTTGGAAGTCGTTTCCATTGCGTTTGATAAAGCGTTTTTTCTATTGTCAATAATTTAGCGTGCATATTTTTTTAATTGCAGAATGTATCTTATTTGTTAAAACCCATCTCGGCCTTTAAATTCTGACTTATGGAATATTTCAAAATATTTATTTACAAAAAATATTATGCTTTTCTTTCTCCTGTCATACCACGGCCTCACAGAAATCTAGTGTGATACAGCTGCGCTGTTTCATCGAATTGGTGAGGATACCGGAGGCCCTTACCCCAACCCCTCCCCCATCCCATCCCTCAAGCGGCGTTCCCACGAGGCGTTAATCACGACAGTGAACCACGCTTCCGTGAAATACACTTCTGTGTGAACGCCCTCACGAAAGCAAGTTATGCGTTCACACAGAAGTGTATTTCACGAAAGCGTGGTTCACTGTCGTGATTAACGCCTCGTGGGAACGCCGCTTCAGAGGCCGGCAACGTCAACTTGTGACCCCTCTGGTGTTGCGGTAATCGCTTACCATCAGGCGATACGTTCGCTCGTTTGCCCTATATTAAATAAATGAAAAAAAGTACTTTACGTAAGACGGACTTTGTTTTTCCGAAGGCATTATCTTCCAGACGACCTTTGTGTGGCATATGATTGTCAAAACATTAGCTTGACTAGCGACTCCCCCCCGCCCCCGCAGGAGTGCTGGGCAACTGCTGGCTGCTGTCGGCGCTGGCCGTGCTGGCGGAGCGCTCGGGGCTGGTGCGCGGCGTGGTGGTGCGCGGCGAGCCCAGCGTGGGCGCCTACCAGCTGCGCCTGTGCAAGGACGGCCGCTGGCTCACCGTCACCGTCGACGACCTGCTGCCCGCCAACAAGAAGGGACACCTCGTCTACTCGCAGGTATACCTTCGTAGCTCATGTGTTCCTACAGATTCTCCCGACTTTACATTTATACTCTCAATTGTCGGCACTTGATGAAATTTGTTGCAATTCATTCTAGAATTGAACTGTATTAATTTTAATCTATACTAATAATAAAGCTGAAGAGTTTTTTGTCTGAACACGCTAATCTCAGGAACCTCTGGTCCGATTTCAAAAATTATTTCGGCGTTGTATAGTTAATTTATCGAGGAAGGCTATAGGCTATATATCATCACGCTACTACTAATAGAGCGGAGCACAAATAAATAATGTTTCAAAAACGGTGGAAAAAATTCACGCTATGGGCAATATAAGACGCAAACGATGTTGCCCACGCAACATCGTTTGCGTCTTAGTTAGCTTAAATAATGCCATGAAGCGAAGTTGATCAAGTGCGAACTTAATATAAATAATGGAATAAGTACAAGTGAGTTGGATTCTAGAATGTACTTCTCCCGATTACCGAGGTTGACCGCCGCGGAATTTAGTGGGTAGACCAGTTATCCAGGAGTTCCACACACGCCTTTCGTGAATTTGCGCATAGACTTGTGCACTATAATATCTACTGCGTAGTTGGCTGGTCTCCGTTGAAACTGGCCGCCGTGGTCGTTATCGACTAAAAAAACATTATTTATAAAAAAAAAAGGGTTCACTCTTATCATTTAGGGGTATGAAACATAGATGTTGACCGATTCTCAGACCTATCCCAAATGCACAAAAAAAATCATAAAAATCGGTCCAGTCGTTTCGGAAGACAAACACCGCGATACGAGAATTTCCATATTTCCACAACATATTGTAAATAGTTTTCAGAGTTGTTGGTAGAAATATACCACACCTAAGATAGAATTAACATGAGTAATTACAATCAGATACATAGCTCTTTAACAATATAAATCAAGATTTGCATTTTATCACTTATATATTAATGTTCTGTATTTTATTTTCAGGCAAAACGGAAACAATTATGGGTACCGCTTATTGAGAAAGCGGTGGCAAAACTACACGGATGCTATGAAGCTTTAGTTTCCGGGAGAGCCATTGAAGGTATACTGTTATGTTGAATTTAGTCATTGTTACGGTATGTGTAATGTATGTTCTCGATTGTCATTATTGTCACTATCTAGATGGTCACCTTGAAAATTTAACATGGTCCTTCGAACTGCAAGTGTGTTTCGAAGGACCATGTAAAAACTATGCGTACTGTTTGGAATTATCAGGAAATATTTGAACCACATTATGTAATAAAAAATACTTCCTTATTAACAGAATATTGACTCATGGTGAAATAATATTCCAGGTTTATGTACCCTAACTGGAGCTCCTTGCGAATCGGTGTCCCTGCAGGCGGGAGGTGCTGGTGGTGCGGGTGGTGGTGGGCCGCTGGAGCAGTTGGATCGCGACCTGGTGTGGGCTCAACTGCTGTCCTCGCGCCAGGCCTGCTTCCTCATGGGAGCTAGCTGCGGAGGCGGGAACATGAAGGTACACTCCACTATTTAACAACCTACACTGACTGTATGTCATGTACTTTCCACAAACTTGAATTATGATCCCCTTTGCCGATATATAGTTTGAAACTGTCAAAACAACAAAGATATACAGTGCATGCCGCACTTATAATAATAATAATAATAATTCTTTATTGCAACAAAAAAAAGATTACATAACTCTGTATAGCCCTGACTCCCAAAATAGCGTTAGCTGTGTGTTGGGAGTCAGTTATCCTCCAAAGACAATAAATACAATTGTTACAATGCAATGGTGGACACAAAAAATAAATAAAAACAAATATGCTTGTATATGGGTGTGAGTGTATGAGGTGTGTGTGTGTGCGTGTGCGTGTGTGCGTGTGTGTGTGTGCGCGTGTGTGTGTGCGTGTGTGCGTGTGCATGTGTGTGTGTGCGTGTGCGTGTGTGTGTGTGTGTGTGTGTGCGTGTGTGTGTGCGTGTGTGTATGTGTATGTGTTTTTGTGTGTGTGTTCTATACTATTCAAGCCTCCATTACTTCACTATTTCCAAAAGGCCCTCAACATCATGAAATTCTAGTCCCCTAAGCCACAATTTAATAATTAGTTTTATTTTAAAATTAGTTAAGGTTTTAGTTTTATAAATTAAATTAAGTTTGTTGTAAAGTCTAGGGGCAAGATTACTGTAATGCTGTTGTGCAAATTTGCTTGCTACTTTTGGGATTGGACATTTGTCTATCCTTTTGCCAGATGGTTTTAAAAGTGGCACAGTAGTTTTGTGGTATCTACGTATAGTTTGATAGACAAATAGTTTCCTGACAGTTAGAACATCAGCTTTCTTATATACTAAATGTGTGGGGTGGCGAAATGGTAGACACAAAAGAACTTTAAGGACGACACGTTGAGCTCTTTCAAGTTCAATTAAATTTGTCTTAGCCGCTGAACCCCATGAGCATATACAATACGTAACCACACATTCAGCCAACGCTTTATACGTTTGGATTAAAAGTATAGGATCCTGTATCATTCGCAAGTCTCTAAATATATATATAAGTTTCCTTAGTCTACCACTAACCATAGTAATATGCTTCTTCCAATTTAATCTGTCATCAATTTTTACGCCTAAATAACTAATGTCAGTACTTTTTGATAAAGTGGGACAGCAGCAATGTGAAGGTAAAGTATAACTTCCATTACATGGATAACCGTGCACACGAATCTGAAAATTTATAGGCACAGAAGCCTTTGTTTTGCTAAAGCAGAGGAACTTGGTCTTAGTCGTATTTAATGATAGTAAACTATCTTCAAGCCATGCTGTGATTACTGACATACCTCCTTCTGCTAGTTGTTGTGCACGGTTCCAAGAGCTACCGTAAAAAAGTACGACAGTGTCGTCTGCAAACATTTGTATATCTGCCCCCTCGATTTGTTGCTTGCATAAATCGTTGACATAGGTCAAAAAAAGCGTTGGACCGAGGGTACTGCCCTGCGGAACCCCATATGTCACCGTGTCGTAGTCACTAACGTGATTATCTACTCTAACATATTGCCTTCTTTCCGTTAGGTAGTCCTTGAACCACAGAAGTGCGTTCCCTCTAATTCCAATGTTCTCCAGGCGGGTAATTAATATTTTAGTTGAAACTGTATCGAACGCCTTCTGTAAATCCAGGAATACTCCTATGCATTTGTCCTTTTGGTCTAGGTGAGATGTTATTTTTGTTGTGAGTTGTAGAACAGCATCAGCAGTAGAGCGATTGTGGCGAAACCCATACTGGTTTTCCGAAAGAATATTATTGCTTTCTAGGTAAGCAATCAATCGCTTATTCATGACCTTTTCAATAACTTTACAGATGCAACTTAAAAGAGAAATTGGTCGAAAATTTGTTGGAAGTGATTTGTCACCTGATTTATAAACAGGACATACAACAGCACGTTTAAATATGTCAGGAAAGACACCTTGCTCAAAACTTGAATTAATTAAGTGACATATGGGCTTCGCAAGACAGTGACAAAATTTCTGTAAAATATTCGCAGTGATGTTGTCCATGCCAGGAGCACTATGTTTTTTCAGGCCATTAATCACACCACTAACCTCAACCGGGTCTGACAGATAGAGCGCCATTGATTTTGACGGTGAATTTGTTGTTTTAGCTTTTTGTGCTAGTGCTGTCTCATCAGTATTTAATTTTTGTAAAGTTTGTTTTGCAAGACTTGGGCCAATAGATGTGAAAAACTTATTAACCTTACCAAGAGATTCAGCAGCAGTCGCTTCTATGTTAAGTAATTCCGATGATGGTGTATTTGATGTATTCATATTACACAATTCTTTTATAATACTCCATGTTTCCTTTATATTTCCCTTACTTTTAGTAAATTTTTCTTTATAGTAATTTTGTTTTAAATTTTTAATGATTTTCTTTAATGTATTTCTGTAGTTAATGTATATGTTTCTGATGTTTGAATTAAGATTCACCTTTGCTTTTTTACGCATTCTGTCTCTTTTACGTATTGATTTAATTACCCCGATGGTAATCCAAGGCTTTAGAGGTCTATAACGTTTGGCAATTTTTCTTTTTGTAGTGTTGACATTAATGATATTTGCTAGTTTTTCCGTTAAAATTAGTGCAGCGTGATTGACATCAGTTGTAGAATATAAATCACTCCATGTTTCCCTCTTCAAACACTCACCCACAGCATCAAAATCAACGGTAATTTTACTGTCGCATACTGTTTGCTTCTGAACAGATGAAGTATCAATGTGCAACAGAATAGGTGAGTGATCAGTTAGTTCATCAAACACATAAGTTCGCACTTTGGAAGTAGTTCTAATCATAAAATGATCAAGGCACGTAGTTTGCCTAGTGGGACAATGAATACCCTGTCTAAGTCCGTGATTGGCCATTAAGTTTAAATATGAAGCAGCATTAGTGCTTAGATTATTAGGCATAATATCTAGATTCAAATCACCAGTAACAATAATAGTTTCATTTTTATTAAATGTGGTTAAAATGCAATTTAAAGAATTTAAATAACTGTGCGGGTTCCTAAAACTGGGTGGACGGTATGTACAGATGATGTATAGGGCACTCGAAAGACTGACCACGATGCAATTGCCTTCAGAACAAACTGGTTCCGTAGACGTTGCCCTGAAGACTTCCCGAACGTACACCGCAACTCCATCATTCTGATTCAGGGATATTCTTGATCTAAACATTTTATAATTATTAATAGATGGCAGTATAAGATGTTCATTACTCCAACATTCTGTCAACACCAGAACATCTATCTTTACGCTAAATTTAGTAAGAAACATGAGAAAAATATCAAAGTTAGCATTTATACTTCGTATGTTTACAGTCAGTATTAATAAAGAATTATTATCAGAGTAGGATATCCACTGCAAACAATCTGAAGGCTCATTTAATCTTCTGCATTCAATGGTTTCATTATCAACATCTTTTACTACTGAAGTATGTAATTGATTAAATTTTGTTTAAAAAATAATAAAATAGCAAGTCTCGATTTATTAGCAATAAGGAGGGTAGTTTCATAATCTGTGAAGGACTTTTAATATAACAAAGATTGAGACGTAAGAAATTCCTAAAACATTTTATAAACTTGTACTTGTACTTGTGGCTAAGGTGGGTAGGTGCATAAATAATGGGAACATGAAAGATATGTCTATAACTTGTTTTGTTTATCGTACTAATGTAGTAAGTTTGTATGTAGTTTTTAGTGTAGTAGTTTACGAATATATGGAGTGTCATGTAAATAGTGTATGGGATGTTTAGGTAAAAGTGGAGTCTTAATGTATTTATATCAACATAGACAAAAGTCAGTATACGTTCAGTTATTACAGGCAACAAGTATTGATTACTATAACTCAATAACAAACGTGTATATGTACCCATGCAATAGCCGTTCGAAAATAGTGACCATAAACTGACAATGTCCGCTAAATATAATTCTAATGTGGTTATTATAAGTATGTAAGTGAATGTATGTATCTGTAAGTGTGATTTCGTTGCAGTAGTGATAAGATTACACAGCGAATAAACAAAAAACAAAATGAAACAAAACATAAGTATGAAGTGCAAATACGAAATAGTTTTTAACCCTATTCTGCATTTACAGAACAGGGGTACTATAAAATTGATTTTAGTGTGAAAAAGTAAATAAAGTCGATCCAGGTTTAGACAAAAGAAATCAGGGGATACTCGCAGGAACCGTAGAAGTCGTCTCCCTCCCGGTCTCTTCAGTCGCAGTAGTAGGTGAAAGAAGACATTCCAAATCGGTGTGCGATCGTATATGGACAGCAGGGCGGCCCTCCCTCTGCCTAACGTATATAGCACCTTGATTGCACCAACAGAAAGCGTAGCCGAGCTGCTTGGCACGGGTTCTAGCAGAACGAAACAAAACTCTGTTTTCCTTCGTTAGTCTTTCATTGAAGAAAACCCTTCGTGTTTGAGTACCACTCACGCCCAGATCAGAACTATTGAGATTCTTTCGTGACTTAGTAGCTTTGAGAAACCCGTCCCGTTTTGATCGACGCAAAAATCTGACGACTATTGGTCGTGGCATTTTGGCTCCATCCTCTGGTAGCGATGTGGTCACAGGGGGGCGGCGTGGTCCCACTCGTGATATCCAGTCAACGTCCCTATCCTCAAGCTCAATCCCTATCTTCTTAGCCGCAACCAGCACTATGTGATGTACGTTTTCATTGGCAATTTCAGGCACTCCAACTATCTCGATTTCATTACGAAGACCGGACTGTGCCTGCACTTAAGAAAGACGTTTTAAATATTAAGCAAGCTACGTGAATATTGCTCGGTGATCTTATCAATTTTTACCTTATAACAAGGCCGTTACCATGGAAACGCATATTTACGCGAATGTCGACTTAATTGTGTGGCGACTGCCACATATAACACAACAATAACCTACTACAGCGCCATCTACCGAAGACACTGAACTTATACACTCCTCAGTATTTAAATGTTTGTAAGAAAGTAAGCTTATGGTGGGTCATGATTCAAATTTTCCGATAGAAAGAAGTCGGTCGGAACTCGCATTACGATAAATTGAGGCATCGTAATGCTGGCGGTTCTTTATGTGTAATTGAATTTGGCCAAGTCACTAATATTTATGAAATAAAACATATTGTTGTTGTAACACAAGGACTCTTAGTTAAAGGGCCTAGTGTATATACAAACAAATAAAATCAATTATTCTGCAACTACACATAAACACATTCGGAAGTAAAATTTTTTTAGCAGATGTTTTCGACCTTTCCAAACTGGACAAGCCTTGAGAAGAAAGAACAAAACAAACTAAGGGATCTTCGTATCTTTTAAATTTCAGACAATGTATCATTCAAAGGACATTCTATCAATAAATAAAAAAAGCGATTATGTAATGAATAATGGCCGTCTATTACGTGAAAGTGTGCGTACCGGCCTGTACGTACAGCGAGTTGGCCGACTCTTGAGTGACACACTTTTTTATACGTCCATGCTTTATGCGTCTCGGTGGCGTAGTGGAAGCGTATGCGACTGCTAAGCTTAAGGTCTCGGGTTCGATTCCCGGGTTGGCCCAAATATTTGTATGATCTGCAAATATTTGTTTCGGATTTCTATGTATAATATGTATGTATATGTATGTATTTACAAAAAAAAATTATATAAGTATTTATATCAGTGGTCTAGTACCCATAACACAAGCTCTGTTTAGCTTGGGACTAGGTGGCGTTGTGTGTTAGATGTCCGGAATATTTTCTTAAAATATTCTATATTCAATATTATTAGGTTGACGAAGAAGAATATCAGCGTTTAGGCCTTCGCCCCCGTCACGCATACTCAGTGCTCGACGTGGTGGAAGTGTGTGTTGGTGCGGTAGGAGCGGCTCCCACTCGTCTGCTGCGGTTGAGAAATCCCTGGGGTCACTACACCTGGAGGGGAGCCTGGGCTGCCGGCTGCACCAGGTGGACTGATGCTGCGAGGAGAGCTGTCACTCCTCACGCACCGACCGCTGATGTGGATAGAGATCAAGGAGTTTTTTGGATCAGCTTTGATGATGTTTTGAAGTTAGTACTGTTTTTTTAATATGCAACTCGCTGAAACTTGCGTCCGCGTAAAATTTGGATAAAGTACACATTTTCATCGATTTTTTCTTACGTAAAATCTGTCTGTTATATATCTTCATTACTACGATTACTCGCGCAGTTCTCGAAATTAACCAAAACAAATGTATATAGTTTTTTATTATATTTTAGTCATTTTATCTTAACTTTTTTTGATGAAATGGCAACCAGCCAGGTCTCTCGGATCAGCTATTTCTGCCAATGTCAAGTATTTAGTCTTCAATTATAAGTCTTCGAGTCTTCAAGTCTTCGTCGTGATGAAATTAATGATGAAAAATATATAAAATGTGGATGACATGAAATGGGGACCGTCTTTCGATTTTTATCGTAGTCATTTTAGTTCAAAGCTCTCATTTTGACAAACATACACTTCAATTTAAATATGACGTCTCGCTTACCGATTTCCCAAAAGTCATCTCTGGATATATTACAAGACACTAAGGACGACGAGTCCATTCGCGTTAAATATATTGATGCAAAGGTTAACACTGATCATGATGAGAACCGATGATATAAGATGATGTGAGTAGTGATATAAAAGAAACTTTTTACCTTTTCAAAGATTTTATTTAAGTTTCTTCTTGTCCAGATATTTCGACTGCATAGACATATGCAAGGTGCGAGTCGGCTGGCACGAGGTTCGCCTGGCCGGGATCCTCCCCCCCATGTCCTCCACTAGGCACCTCACGTGTCTACTCCTCACTGCCACTCAGCCCACCGAGGTAGACTTCACTCTCTTCCAAGAGGGACAGAGGTATGCGCGCTTTCAATATTATTTAATTATCGATTACTATGTATGTAGTTATTATGAACGTATATAGCAATTGTTATGGGGAAATTTATTTTACTATAGACAACAAACTCTTCTTGAATATATGTGGCAGAGAGATCGGAAGTAGTATAAATAAACCATAAACAAAAAACATTTTCTTTTTTATGTTGACACATGCAAATAAAAATTATATGTAACAATGATGATAACATTACATGTCGAAATATAAACGTGACGGTAGTATTAGAAAAGCAGGTCAATTGTGAGTTGATATTAAATTTATTAACTATCGTTATATTCATTGCAGGAATTCAGCTAAGAGCCAACGTTCGCAGTTAGACCTCTGTGTAGTGGTGTTCAGAACAAAATCTGGTCCTAGCGCGCATGTTGGCAAGCTTGTCGCACACAGTAAAAGACAGGTATTGTACTAGTTTTATAGTTTTTTTGATGTTTTAAAATACTAGCTTTTGCCAATGGCTCCGCTCGCGTGTTGGTCGGTTATCGCGGTAAAAAGTAGCATATGTCCTTCTTCAAGAATCATAGTAACTCCATGCCAAATTTCATTGAAATCGGTGCAGAGGTTTAGCCGTGAAAGTGTAACAAAAAGATTTACTTTCGCATTTATAATATTAGTATAGAGCACCTTACCTATTTTTCTGCTTCTGAAAAAGTACCTAATCGTTTTCTGTATTCTTGATAATATGGGAAGACATACATTAGAAAAAATATTTTAGATTTGTCAAAATCTTTCGACTGTGTGAAGTATAATTTATTCTTAAAATAATTTGAAAGCAGAGGATTTCTGAAGTTGATTGACTTTAAATGAAATAATAGAACTTGAACGGTAAAGATAGAAATCTATATATATAAAAATTAAACCCGTTTTGCGTTGTCACGACATAGCATGAAAACGGCTTGACCGATTTGGCTGGTTTTTTTTTGTAGTTTTCTAATACTCTGTACAAGGTTCTTACGGTAAAAAATATTAAGAACATCTCTCAGAAAGATTGAAAAATATACATTTAATTTTGCATATTTTAATAAAAGCGCGTTACGAATGTCAACGTCATTCAATTTAAAACAAAAAACTCTGTGGTGATCTATGACACCACAGACATAACCGCGCAGGATATTATCGATTCCAGTTCAAATTGAATAGGTACGCATACATAAGATAGGTCAGCTATACAAAATAAAGTAGTGCATCAAATTTACGCTAAGGCGGTACGAAGTTCGCCGGGTCAGCTAGTATACAATAAAATCTTAAATCATTTATAGTACAGTCATTTAGTATTTTTACCTGGAAAGTTTTCCGGGAGTTTTGAAATTTGGCAATTTTATAGATTTTGGTATGCTCTTGCCAAATTTCAACTTTGCCACCTCGTATGGCTGCCGCTCGCGCCGCCATATTGAAAAAATGGCACCCAAAAGCAGTTTTTTGATAATAACTCCATTCTGGCGCATTTTACAGGAAAACATATTTATTCAAAATAAAAGTTGAGAAAATTTCCTACAATTTATGTCTTAACCTTTTCTTTCCTAAAATCAATAGTTTCGGCGTAGGAGCGCCGTAAAGTGTAATTCAATACACGTTTCGGCAGAAATACTCGTTTCCACACCACCATGAGGTAGAGACCGTACACCTTAGACCGAATATCTTCTGTAACAATTATTGCTGCTGCCTTTATAATACGCTTACGTTCTTCTAATTAGTTGTCACTTTTTTCATTGTACCAGGCATCCGTTAATAACTTAAACCCTGTACTTCGAAAACAAACCACAGGCGACTTATTGGCAGTGACAGTAATTAAAATATCATCACCATATTTTTTGAGCAGTTGTGCTTTCACTGTTTTTATGTGTAGACGGTAATCACCTTCAATTTTTGTCATAAGTTCATCCAGAGAAAACTGACATTCTTCGGAATTTTCTTCGAGATATGAATAAATGTATTGCATCGCGGTATCAATCTCGCTTGCATACGGACCTCTTTTTTTTCTTTCTTCGGTCGAGGGCGTTTTATACAACTTCTTCATACAAGAATTGTGATATTGTGCATCGGCTGCGACTAAGTCAGTAACCTGCTCAAGGCGTTCAACTATTGCTTGTCCCCAATCATCGTTACGAGCCCGAGCAAGTTCTGAAATACTATTTTTCATCGACAATTTACGCACACTATAAACGATATTACGTTCACATAAACGCGTCTGTTTTTGTATGAACTCCGCTGTTATCTCAGCAGCAAATAAAGAACGATGATTTTTGAATGAGAACGTTGGACGTGTAGATCTTAGTTGTACTTGAGAAGTTGTACCATCACTTCCTCTACGCAAAGCTGCAGCGATTAACTTCTCATTATTATATCGTTTTCGACACGCATCGTGAACTACTATGGATTTTAATCCCACCAAAAGTTTGTATTTATTGTCTTTTCTTTTTATACTTGACTTACGAAAAGTTTCCAATCCTTTTTCCTTCACTTCAATAACTTTACTTTCTTGCAGTATATCACCACAAATAAAGCAGTTTACTTCATTAGAAGCCATGGCTCTGTAAATGCAAACGACACTGTTAAATGATAAACGTATACTGATGACTCAGACTAAATATTTCTATTGAGCTCAGCTGGGGCCAGATGTTTCTTAGAAAGGAAAGAAGGGGCCTGACACAGAAGGGACGCATTCCTTTATACCTGCGGAGACATAACAGACTAGCTAGACATGGTAGACTAGTAGTTAGCTAGGTTTTCATTCTATGGAACAATATTTAACCTTCGTATAATTTTTATAATTTACAAATCACAATATGAGCAGTTTAAAGTAAATATTGCACGTTGGTGTGGATGTATAATGGTTTACGGTGCTCGTACGCCGCAACTATTGATTTTAGGAAAGAAAAGGTTAAGACATAAATTGTAGGAAATTTTCTCTACTTTTATTTTGAATAAATATGTTTTCCTGTAAAATGCGCCAGAAAGGAGTTATTATCAAAAAACTGCTTTTGGGCGCCATTTTTTCAATATGGCGGCGCGAGCGGCAGCCATACGAGGTGGCAAAGTTGAAATTTGGCAAGAGCATACCAAAATCTATAAAATTGCCAAATTTCAAAACTCCCGGAAAACTTTCCAGGTAACCTCTATTTTTTCGATCAAATGACCGTACTATTAAACAAGCCAAGCTTTTGGGTTTTGTTGGGTGTGCCACAAGGCAGTAAATTGCGTCACTTCTACAAAATATGCTGGGAACTTATTTAAAAACATCATGTCTATGATGATGATGGTTATGATTTACAAATTGCTAACCTACTCCAAGCAGTTCCTAAATTAATGAAAAAAATATACCTCTTTATAATAGTATAGATAGAAATATAAGTATAGATTTTTACTTGCTAATTTGTAAACAGGGTGTAAAAAGACTACTACCGAAAACTTAGGAGTTGCAATCAGACCATGATACTGAATAGGTTTAGCAAAAAAAACGCAAAAAAAATATATTTTACCTAAGTCCTTTTATGTTTTTTTCTGCTTACATACAAATAGTACAACATAATAGGACCCAAACTACCTAATTATCTCATTAAGAAAACCAAAAAACAAATAAATACAATAAAACAGCAATGTATTTTGATAAACAAAACAGCTGGTCGGGTGAGTGCAATGACCGTGGCCGGGCGCATAGGTATTCAAGTAGCTACGCGGTGCACGCAATAATACATTACTAGCTTGTGAAATTAATAAAAATCTTGACACATTGTTTTTTCCGGCTACAATTTTTTTAAGGACAACTGTTTGTATTTTTTTATAAGTTTTGGGGTGCTGGATCAGCCCCTTTCGTTTTCGGTAGTCGTTTTTTTACACCCTGTATACATGGAATCGGTAAGTCTAAAGTGGGCGTTAGTATAAAAGAAGAAATGTGCAGGTACGCGGATTCGTGGGCTGCCACAAGATGCTAGAGAAGGGCTTCTATCTTGTGGTGTGCTTAGCCTTCAACCACTGGCACACGGGCCTGGAGCTGGCGGACAGCGCGGCCTGGCCCCGGCACGTTCTGGCCGCCCACTCGTCCAAGCCGCTGTGCGTCGAGCGGCCCGCTCTCCACCCGCACCTTCTTGCCGACGCCATCATCGGCCTCACGCTGGCTCGTGGCCAGCGACACGAGGGCCGCCAGGGCATGACGGCTTACTACCTCACCAAGGTACTCCCCCTCATCCATTGCTTGAATCTTATTCCGTTTGTCACTATCAATATTTCCAATCCGATAAGACTTTCAGCATATAAGGAAATTCAGATACGGGCATGCAACATCCAAACTAGGAACAAATCGTAGGTCGCGCGGGAATTTACAAACATACATAAAACGGACACAAAGAACTCCCAAATTTAACAAGGTACACACGACACCAAGCGCATTTGGAAGTGAAACGCGCAAACCGCTAGTAGCAACACAGTTTTAACTTTAGAGTTGCTAGTATTTATTGTCAGCATCAATTACCATTAGCTAACTTGTCTGCTTGTTTTTCCTTCGTATTATCAAAACGCAAGCGATTTTTCAAAAAACATTATGGCTTTTCATTTATCATCCGGAAAAATTGCTCGATTATAAACATGCCTAGATTTTTTGAGAATTTTTTTCTGCATTCTGCTGCTTAGGGTTGGGCCGGTCTGGTGGTGATGGTTGAAAATCGTCATACAGACAAGTGGATCCATGTGAAGTGTGATTGTCAGGAGAGCTATAACGTGGTATCTACGAGGGGTGAGCTCAAAACTATTGACTCCGTGCCACCTTTGCACAGGTAAATATAACAATTTATGTGTCTGCCTATTTTTACTTCATTTTGTCTCCCAATTTGCTGCAAAAAGTGAACTTATTATATTGCCAACTCCTCCAGTTTTCTTCTCATTAATTTCGTTACGGGTTCCAAGACAGTGTGATTTTTCTTTTCCCGATTGTCATAACTTGATATGTTCGTGGGTCACTGCTGTTGATCCTTGTGTACAGGAGTAACGGTAGGAGACGTGTGGGTCGCTGGGAGGGGTCCGGTCGTGTTAATAACTGCAGTTCCCGGATCCCTCCCTTCTCAGGCGCAGAGTTGGCACACCGTGTGGTTTGAGTCGGTTCGATTCCGATACACCACCCCGCCGCAAACCCCGGTGGGGTGACGGCCCGAGGTGGTTCCACACGTTATAAAAAAAAAGAAAAAAAAAAGGAGACGTGTGGGCGGGTATTTGATAATTTATCGGCCTTATAAATTTGTTTTTTGCTAAAATATTCTACTCCTTCTTTCAATCATTCAATCAATCGGTTCTTAATATCGTTATAGACATACAGAGTATGTATTCCATAAGCGGAGACCTACAAAGTATTATTGTAGAATGCTTGTTGACGATGGGTGTTGTTGTCAGGCAAGTGATAATCGTGCTGACCCAGCTGGAGGGTAGCGGCGGGTTCTCGATAGCGCACCGCCTGACGCACCGCCTGGCGGGGGGCGCGCGCCTGCACGACTGGGCGCCCCCCGCAGCGCCCCCCGCGCCCGCCGCTCCCCCCGGCGAGCCGCGCCACCGCCCCCCTCTCGCGCGCCGCCTGCACGGCCTGCACGCGCCCAGACTCATCACCTAACCCACTCGCACACACACACACCCGCACTCACTTATTCTACATAAGGAGATGTACCATAGTTTTACTTGACAACAGGACTGTACACAAGTATTTTCGTTTTACAAATGTGTAACCAATATGCAAAGACCTTCCTTAACTTTGTGTTACCTACCCAGTTTTCTTTTTCTAAAATAAGGAAGCAAATAAATTTTATTTCAGCAACCTTCGCATAAAGGGAATTTTAATAAATTGTCTTCGGTAAAATTAACCTTTTAGGATTTTTCTTTAGTGACCTTGACCTTGACCTTGACTTTGTATTTCAAGGCTTATAACAATTGTACATTCAAGAATTCACGAAGCAAAAATTAAAATACTCATTTTGAAACCAGTGGATCATGTTTCCAGACTTAATTCCTAATAAAATTCTAATATGGAATACAATTACAGTTACAACTAGTTATTATTGACCTATGGCCTATTTACCGTTAAACACATGACAAACAACAAACATTTTCTAACACACGAGACATTGTTACACTTTCGGCCGAATAAATTGACACTCGTTATTTTTATAATAACATTTTTTATTCAGCCGTAGTCTAAGGAATTTTGCGATACAATTTATGTGTGCGATTAATGCGCACTGAGTGTTAAATTTTGAAAAAAAATAGTCAATAAGTCTCCATAATTGTATAGATCGTACTGTTATTAAATAAGTATCGCAGGAGTAATGAATATGTTTTCTTTTTAAATTATGAATAGTCAAAAGTAGAGATTTTTATTTGTCTAATCATTAAAATTATTACGTAGATTGTAAATTGTAAGGAACTATCATTATTGTATAGAATCTTGTACAATCATTTTTGAAGTGAAAACTTATTTAGCGGCGTTGTGTACTTTTTTGGAATGGGTAAAAATGTATAAACTCGCGTCAGGTCACGTGACCTGATCGAAAATTCGTAAGACGGATGGAGAGAGAACAGGCGGCGCAGGGCGCTTGCGCGAATGTTCGTGTGTGTATGTAATATAAATTGTCATGTTTGTGAACGATAGCGCAATAAATGAATATTGTATTCCACCACAAATAATAGTAATTTTATACTGATAATGAAAGCAATTCGTACAAAATTATTCTCTAACCATTCCAAACTATCAAAAATGCACAACGTTAATATTCAAGTTTTCACTTCTGCCGGCACTCCCGGAGTGCAACCCGTCGATTTTTTTTAATCATTAATGATTGCAATTGTTGTATGTAGTCGTTTAATAACATAGTGTGTAACTTTCTGTATTCGAATCTCATATTGAAAAGAAATTGAAATAGTATTGACTAATGAAATAATACTTGGTATTTATAAAAATATGTTTCTAACTTCATCTTATCTATACTTTATAACCGACCGACGGTTATCAATTTATCGGAATCTTTTTTTTTAATCTTATAGCGGCGATATTTGAAACTGAATTGATATTTGGTTTAGATATTTATTTATTTGTTTTAAAAAAAATAGTAATTGCCAAGTTAATTTGAGGAAAAAATCTTAAATAAAGTACAAGGCAATTAAATTTCAATTAATATATTTAAATATCAATATATATGTAATAGCCGAAGACATCACACTATAGCATGGTTTTTTGATATTTTTACTAAGTTTTACAATTTTTTTCATAACATAGCCACTACAGTACAGATATTTTGCTAAAAAATATCATTAATAAATCTAATAAAATCATTTTCTAATTATAAACTCTATAAAATAATATTTATACTACTATATAAATACTTAATTATATTAAAAACCCACTGTAGTTACGGCTAAGCGTTTTCTTAGTGATATTATCGCGATTTTTGTACGTAATAATAATAAAAAAGAATAAAAATACATGTAAATATTTGAACTGCTTTACTTATAAAAAAGTAGATGTGTATTTTAATTATTATTAAATTTTTTTAGAATATTTATTTTGCACTGAAGTGTAAAAGACATTTTGTATTTTCGTGACTCTCATTCCATTAATACTCATTAATTTTTTAGTATTTTTTTTAATTAAAAAAAAGTGATCGATTCTTGCCATTAATTTGCTTTACAACGATATTAATAAATTTAAGGTATATTAATTAATTATTATATATTTAATTAATATTTGTGGGTAGTTTTGTTTGTTTATATTTTAAGTGGCCTATATGAAATGTATTCGTGCAATATTGAAACGTTATTTTATGTTATAGAGCAACACGGTATGGAGTAGCCATACGCAGGCATTCCCCTCAGTCTAAGTAGAAGCCCAAATGGGCCTACGCGTAATACTGTTATGACACAATGTATTTATGTGTGCGGGAAATTGTGAATGTATGTTTTTATCGTTGTGTGAGTTCGTAGTGACAAGGCTATTGTTTTGTATGTGAGTTTTCAATGTATATATGAGAAGATTTCCTTCCGCAAATAATTACAGATTGTTTTGTAGAGGGAAAAGACGCCATGGCTACTCCACTCTGTTCGATGGCACGTGTTGTGTTATGTAAATGATTGTACACTTACTGGCACAAAAATGTATACACATTTTGACATTTGATTTATTGTTGAACCATTAACAACTATTCAAATTATTTATTGTATTCTTACTTTATTGTTTTTCTTGATATTTTATTTTTTATACTAAATTCGGTTATAATTTGCCAGCCTTCTGGCATAAACGTGACTAGAAAAAAACTTGCCGGCTTTGGGCCACTTGCACGACATAGCTTAAATACATTTCAGAAATACTAAATACGTTTAAAAAGGTTTTAACACAATTAGTATCTTGCACAACGATAAAATTTTCGCTAAACATGTTTAAGTTGAAAGTGTTTAAGCGTTTATGTGCATTTAACTAATTTTGTTTAGTAGCTACTTAAGTCGAAGTGTGCAAGTCGCCGCAGTTGTATACAAGATCTTTTTTTGCGAAAACGAAACTTTGATGGCAATATAAACAAACATAAAAAAATACATTTTCTCAGTATTTTTAAGTTTTCTTATTAATCGACTAAAATACATTTAAAATTTTCCGTTCGAACTATTTAATCGATTATAGATCAGCACTATCATTTTAGTATAAATAATAATTATAACTAATAATTGTAGTTAAATATAGAGTCGCATAGTGTTTTGATATTATATAGCGTTCGGTGCGTCACAGGTTCGATTCACGGCTATATATTTTTACACTGCATCAAAGTTTTGAAATAATAAACATAATATACGTACATTTTCATTATAATGTATATACTTACAGTATGAATCATTCAACGGCGTCCTGGAAAGCGACATTTGTATGTATTATTAGCTTTGCCTCTCGGCGTTACCTGCGGTCATTGTTGTACCCTGGGTAACACCACAGGGCTCAGCTAGTATATATATATGACAATTCTTATACTTAAATACTATTTAAAATCCTTCTGCCATAATTACTTTAACTTCAATAACATTGGACTGTCATACAAACTACTCGTACCATTCCCCGTTTTAACCCCGAAATGGGGTTGATTTCTAAAGATACCATCTATAGAGCATATATTTTTTAAATTTCAAGTCTCTTCTAAAACATAGGACTTTCATACAAACTTTCAACCCCCGTTTTACCCTCTTAGGGGTGGAGTTTCGCGTATGTCTACACCCTATAAGGAAGCTACCTGCCAAATTTTAAGTTTGTAGATGTTATAGTTTCTGAGATTTCATGATTAATCAGTGAGTGGTATTTCGCTTTTATATATATAGATTACTACTTTACTCCCTTTTAAGGGTTTGATTTCCTATAACCCTTTGTTAAATCCTTGCTAACAACAAGCATCAGTCGAGCTTATAGTCCCAGGGATTTAGGATCTGCGTTGATGAATTACTCTGTCAGGAGTACAGTTGTTTTTTTTCTAAACCAATACATATCTAATACCTTTCAACGATATAAATATATACTTATAAATATTATAATCTGAATCTTAGAAACAGCTCCAATGATTTGCATGAAACAAAGTATGCAGGGGATTTTGGGGGCGATTAATCGATCTATCGACTAGTATGCCTTAAAAAAGGTAATCGATTGAATCGTTTTTTATTAAATTTATTTATAAAATATATATAAAATGAAATTGCATGATAAAATGTTAGGTACTTGTATTCAAAGGATTTTAAAGAAATTATGTCATAGTGAGAAAAATATTACTTTTTGCGAATCACTAAAAAAACAACTTAAAAAGTTTGTCCCCCTTCTATTATTAAAAATTCGTTGCATTCCAGGACGTACGTACGTTTACATTTTCATATAATTTTTTATAACCTTAAAAGTTATGTATCAATGAATATTCAATTCTTTCGAATACATTAATTTAAAAAAATTGTGACGTTAATAGATCATTAAGTTCCGCCCCTCCAGCCAATTTACATTCTACATACATAAACATTGGTACAATACAGACTATAAGAGTGACGTCATCTCAAAGCTAAGTCACGGAGTATTAGCCGATAATACAAGGAATACATGCATTAGCGATTGTAGAAAGAGATTCGAAACACTTCAATCTTGATTAGGAGGGTAGGTTCGAAGCTTTTGTAAAAAATTATAATTTTTGGAACCTGTTTGTTCAGAGAGCGGGTGTTTAAGCGTCATTATTTTTTTAATGAAATATAATCATTTAGATAAAGTAGTACTGTATAAAATTAGTTTCTATTATAAATGCATCCTTTGTATTCATTGAGTTAATTTGTATTAACGCCATATTTATTGAGTATGCAATATCAAAGATGCTTTGCTAATAAATACATTAAATATTTTATCAAGCAATGGGCTGTGTAACCTGACAGGCATCTTGTGTATGTATTTATTAATGGTAATATTATATTATAATATATTGATTGACACCTCGTTAAAATCGGCCCAATTATTTAAGCGCTAAGGTGGAACGTAACATACTCGTACATAGTACCTTTTCTTTTGGCTTCGCTGTAGTCGAGTAAAAAGAAACGTAATTTCCATGAGTGATAAAGTATATATTATCTGTGCTCATACAAATATGGCGCGAATGCAAATTGACGTCAGGTGTCAGAAATACCAAAACTTTTGGTACCTCCATTCGACTGTTTTTTTCTATTATTCATCAAACAAATACTTTTGTTATATTAAATATGGTTGTACGCAGCACAGTGCAATAACGTGTATGCAGTTTTGATATCACATGTTTTATCTGTGTTGTTTTTGTAGCATAAAGATGCTTACTTTACATGTTAGTACGTGGTTGCATGTTAAACTATTTACCGTAAGGATAAATAAAATTATTTAAATTTGATCATTGTGTTTTATTTTATTCATGTTTGTGGAGTGATGTATTTAGAATATGGGAGTGTCACCACCTTTATTCATCACGTGGGTAGGAGCCGATTAAGTAGCCAACTACACTGCAAAGAGAAGAATACTCCACAAACCTGATTACACACGAGATTAGCCAATGACACACGAGAATGTAGGCGCTATCGATTGCAGAAAGAAACACTCTTCCAACTTGGCTAGGAGGGCAGATAAGAATAGGTCTATGCCCAAAGTCTCTTCTGGTCTTGATAATGATGTTGCTTTGTTCATAACTCATTATATAAAACGCGATATGAGAGAAAGAGACGATGTTAATCAAGTCTGAACAGATTACTGGATTTGGTTGAATTTTAGCAGAGATAGATTAAAAGGAAACTATCACCGAGGGT
Organism: Spilarctia lutea; assembly: GCA_916048165.1. NCBI lineage: Eukaryota > Metazoa > Arthropoda > Insecta > Lepidoptera > Erebidae > Spilarctia > Spilarctia lutea. Next base: position 14,655,239 of record OU696490.1, on the reverse strand, counting down.
AAGCAACGACGGCGCGGTCAGTACCTCGATGGGTGACCGCTGGTGACACGATACCATGAGCGTCTCCGTGATTCGAAGGTCACGTTAACCAGCCAGTCCCGGTTGTTATCATAGGATAACAGTCGTGAACCTTAATTGGAGGCTTTTGGGCGGGTTAAAACATGCAACAGCAAGATTAAGTAGACACAAAGTTGTCTTGCCAGTGCCCAACTCCCCGAGCGTGGGGACGTATGTCATTAACTCTTTCCTGAGAAGAGACCTGTGGGACATTATAGGTTGCTGTTGATGATAGAATAAAGTCTGGGAAGTAACTTTAACAAACTACTATCAATCAAAGTAAAAGTGGTTGACAAAATGCACAATGATAACAAACCCGCAAGTAAAAGCTGGTAGGTAATATAATAGAAATTAAATAAAAACAATTAGTAACTACTACACACGAGCACGTATAGCTGTCGGTACCGCGCCTGATCTCTCGCCGGTCGTGTCGGTTAACCGTCTCATCGGATTATGAGAGGGAGAGGGACCAGAGAGCATCCATTGTTTTTGTCTAGCGAGGGAAGAACAGGCTAGTCTCATCTCAACCAACTCGATATGTTTGAAATATTTAAATATATATAGGTACATATATATATATATATATATATATATATATATATATATATATATATATTATATATATATTGCTTATGTATATGAAATCGATTTTGAAAAAGAATGTTGGTAATATTCGACAAATCAGTTTTCTACAACATTCAATTTTATAAAGCATACAATGTCTATGTAACAAAATAAAACTGAATAAAACTACCTGCTTGTGAAATGCTGAAAATTGTTTTACACACAATGAAAATCGTGTCAAGTTACAATTCTTATATAAAAGCAACTCTCGAAAAATACATTATTTAAATAAACGCAATTCATAAAAAATATTATTTTATGAAACGTCTTATTATTTGCACATGTTGAAGGGTACTGGGCATACGGAAAATAAATTTTCAATTATTGAAATGAAATTAATTACATTTTCTTTTACATTGGCAAATGACAGAAAAGGAGACTACTACAGTAATTAAAAATATTTTGCACGGTTGTCTTGCTTCTTCCTGTCATCTATACATCGATTTATAAAATTACATGTGGTGGCTTAATACTTTTATACCGCAAGCATCTACTAGGAAAATATATTTGGTAATGTGACCTTAAGAGACTAATCTAGGGGATGGACGGTAGAATCAAGTTTTTCATAATTATTCTCAAGGCAGTATAGCCACCCTGGTTTCAAAACGGTGGGGCTGGTTCGACCGGGGCGGTGCTACCTTCGCACAGAAAATCAACGTAAAATGAATTCTGCTTTCCATTAGGCAGAGTAGAGTCATTTTGGCAGGGTCAAATATAAAAAAAAGTTGGAAATGCCATTATATATAAACGATAACTGCATGACCGAGTATCACTCGGTTTTTCTTATGGTAAATTTTCTAAAAATATATCCTAGGCAGACTCTTTTATCGCCCTCGTAAGCTCCTGCATACTAAATTTTAAAATGGTGGTTCGACGATACGCTGTAGGAATAATCACTCGTTCGTGGAGATTTTCCGACGATAGAAACGCGGACGGATCCATCGCGATTCTCTCGTGCAGACGGCCCTTAAAACGAGTTTTATATCGTTTCAAAATTTGAGCACAATTTGTAAAGATAACGGTACCATACACTGTTACTTCGCTTTATAAATATATATTATCTAGTACCTAAGCGAATATTAAAGTTGAAAATATTCTTGAGAGAATTATTCCAACGTTTACATTTCCGAGTTTTTTGTTTACTGTTTGTACGACAAAATGACGCCATGGGGACATCTATTAACCTCTCGGGTGCGGCAACACGGATCCATGTTTGTCCCGTCGGTGCGGCACACACGGATCCATGTTTTTCGCAGTTAACTTGCATTTTAATTAATTTTGGGTATTAAAGTTATTATAACGAAGTCTAGAAAGGTTTGTTATGCATTTGCTTTATACGAACAACATTTTAAAACATTCGTTTGTCAAGTGCGCTTCAAGAGCCGTAAAAAAAACGAGTTCCAATTTCAAAGTTGACGATGACGCAACGCGATCTGTCAAGTGCCTCTTAAAACTGATTTTTTGCCGATAAGGTGATTTTGAAGGTAGTTTGTTGTTATATTTTACTTTTTATACTTATTTTAGGAACCACTATCAATACGAATTGAGGCATAAATCATGCGTAATTTTGAATAGTGTTACTCAAAAAGTTACCGAGTCTATTACCTATTGAAAAGGGCTTACTCATTTGAAGGTTTTTACGCATTTATTCTTATGTTTTTATTGATAAAATGATATAATTGCGATGAGAATCTTATATAGAATATAGAATAGCAACAAAAATGTGTTAGAAAAGCTAAATATTTAAATAAACACTAATTTTTTGCCTGACGAGCGAAATTAGACGCACACATACAAAGGGCTCCCACGCCATTACTGTTCTACATCATCATCAGCGTATCGTAGTCCACTGCTGGACATAGGCCTCTCCAATAGCACGCCACTTAAAATTGTATATCGCCGTTGATTCGTGTTTGCACGCAGCCTAGCGGGAAGTCCCGGAACTATTAACACCCACACATACACAGTAGCGACGGACAATGAACAAGACGTAAACTGATCTTTGTTTATGTTTTACTAAATTATTTTGTATTGACCATAGACTTTGTGTGTCACATAATGGAACGATCAGTTTGTTCTCTTTAGCATTCAGTCATTTTCATAGAGTTTAGAGAATTCTCAGAACTTAAAAATAATAAATGAAAACTGGTCTAGCAAACGAGTCCTTTTTTTAAATAACTTGATAAATAGGTTGTTTTTTTTATGTATTGTTCCTGTCTTTTGCACTAGTTAACTAAAAAAATAAATTATTTAACTAAAAAACACTATTTCTTCATATAAATACTACGTAATTTGGTGTTCGGCACAAATAATAGTTTGATTGTAAAGTACCAAAATGGCGAATATCTCGACAGCGAAATGTGATTTTTACAAATATGTTTCTCAATGAATTTTTACTGCAGTTATAGTGTTTTTTATATCAGTAGATAGCTTAGTTATCGAACTTTATGAGGATAATAAGTAAAATGAATAATAAACCACATAAAATATTAAAATCATGTTTATTAACACAATAGGTGCGTAAATTAATACTTGGCTCAATTGTGAGTAAATAATAAAGCGATAACATTAGTTTAGTAATAAAATATGGCATAACCATGTACGCTTGTTATCCATCTTTTGAAAAATAATCACTTTTATAACCACCGAGCATTGTTTTTGAAAAGATTTGATCATTTTCGTACACCATGCACCGTGCTGCAAAATTTTGCAATTTCGCCGCACGGTGCATGTAACCGGAAGTACCCGTTCGCGCATCCGAGGGATTAAGCTCTCATGTCGTTACATTAACAATAGCATGATATGACGGTGATAAGGAAACGGAAGTGAGGCTCTTGGGCTAAACCATCACAGTGTCATTTCCTCCCGACCGCCATCTTGCAATTTTCTTTTAGTTATCTGTTACATAGATGTACAGACAACGTATATGATGTTGAGCTTTTTAGTAACACGACTTTATGAACTTCACTTGAAATCATTTGAGGAAATATATCTTGTAGTTCAAATTTAAGATTTGAACTACAAGATATATATATTAAATATAAAATTAAATTAAATAAATATTAAATATAAACTATTTAATATTTATTTAATTTAAGCCTTTTTATTTCCTGACACATTTATAAAACTAGGTATATATTTCACTTAATCTTAATACATTTTTAACTAAACCTAATCTTAACTGTATATTTTCACTGTTTACATTTAGTATGCATCAGGAACCCTCTCCGGTGAAGGCCTCCTCCAAGGCTTTTCATCTTTCTCTATCCCGAGCTATTTGGATCTATTGTGGACCCGCGATTTTTTTGATGTCATTATCCCATCTAGCGTAGGGGTAACTAAGAACTACTTGACTTTAAATCTTGGATTTTTGAAAAAGAGAAACACCTAATGTGAGAGTTAAGATTAGATCTATTTTCGTAAACTTGGAAATTCCTTAGAAGGTCTTCAATTTCTTGACCCTTGAGTGTCTAGGCATATTGTCCAACGTCGACTAGGCAACGTTGGACACTGTGTCTAGTCATTCAAACCAAACCAGAAACCCTTTTAAAGAGCAGGAGGAGTCTTCAAGGTACCACAGTTGTTTACAGATGGGGTTGAAAAACTCTCAATGTTCAGTTAAAATTAAAAAAAAACTAGTTTTTTAATACAACAATAGTTACTAACTAGTTTTAACTGTATTAAATACAGGTTACACTACTTCAGGACTTCAGGTGCCAGAGATCTCCTTCTTCTTTTGATGAAATGGCAACCAGCCGAATCACTCGGATCAGCTATTTCTGCCAATGTCAAGTATTTATAGTCTTCAATTCTAAGTCTTCGTCGTGATGAAATTAATGATAAAAAATATATAAAAATGTGGATGACATGAAATGGGGACCGTCTTTCGAAAAAAAGACAGAGATCTCATATTATATGTACCAACTTCATGTCACTGAAAAAATAAATTAATAAAATGACACATCTAGTAAAACATATGACAGAAGAACAGAATCCATTCTGCCAGGGAAATTGACAAGTTATGTCCTGACTTCTGTGTCGTACGCAGACGACATTGACATTGCTTTAAGTAAATGAGGAAGGTCGTTACTGGCTTTCCGTTTAAACTTTCTATTGAACTATGCATTTTCTTTAATATTTTTTTCCGAAAAAACAAAGATACGGTACAAATTTATATATATTACGGTACTAAGTTTAGCTAATAATAATAATTAAGTAGGTACTACAATCAACATCATCATATATTTTTAGTAAAGCTAATTCTTGAAAACAAAGCACGAAAAATGTGCTCTTGAACGTCTTTTCAAATCTTTTTAAACTCCGTTATACTCGTATTTATGACAGTTGACAGTCTTTTGTCTCTTGTTAATAATAATTAATTACTATTACTGTTTTTAAATTAATATTTCACAGGCCTAAAGGGCCTATTGCGTTGCCCTGAGGCGCTCATAGACCAATTGCACCCGGTGATTAGAAACAATTACCGAGGGTAAACAACGACGGCGCAGTCAGTACCTAGATGGGTGACCGCTGGTGGCATGTAACCATGAGCGTCTCCGTGATTCAGAGGTCACGTTCCCGGTCGCGGTTGTTATCATAGGATAACAGTCGTGAAGCTTAGTTGGAGGCCTTTGGGCGACTTAAAAACATCCAATAGCAAGATTGCGTAACCATAACGTAGTCTTGCCATGGGGACGTATGGCCTCTCCTGAGAGGAGACCCGAGCCCAGCAGCGGGACGTTATGTGTTGTTGATTAGGCCTATTGTACCACGCTTCGTGAAAGATGGTCGAGGTTGGAATAAGGTTGGATTAGAGATTTCCTGTCTCTTTGCAATGATCTTGTCCTGTATTGTATGCTTCCTTCCTTCCTTTATATATGAATAGGGATGAATAACACTCCGTATTCTTAGTCAGTCACCACACGAAACTCTTTTATAGCTCGTACAATATACATATATAATCTTAGTAATTCTAGACTTCTATAAAATAAAACAGTACGTGTATATTCCACTGGAAGTCTACATCTACACTAATATTATAAAGAGGAAAGATTTGTATTTTTGTATGTAACGAATAAACTCAAAAAATACTGGACCGATTTTAAAAATTCTTTCACCATTCGAAAGCTACATTATCCACGAGTAACATAGGCTATATTTTATTTCAAAAAAATAGGGTTCCGTAAGATATTTGCGTTTTTCAAGAAACAAGGTGTAAAAAATCAACCAGAAAAGTTACTTATTTTACGATTTACAATAATATAGTTTATACATCAGAATAACACGTAGGCTATAATTTATAAAGATACTAGCTTCGCCTCGCGACGTTCCCTGTGATTATTGTCGTACCGCGGGTAGCTCCGCGGGGTTCAGCTAGTATAATATATTTTGACACAACTATGAATGTATCACGAACTTAGCAAGCTCTGAACACTCACGCCAGTATCCCTGAAGGGATAAACAGAAGCATACTAAACACTCACATTGTCACTATTTTTAAGCATCTCACGTAATAAAAATCATAAGAAAGTATGTAGCAATACAGACGAAGTTAATAAAAGAGCGGTTAAAACTAGGTATCTAGTTTAATTAATTTTCTTAGTTTTTATTGTTAGTACCTACAAGCTAAACCAAGAGAATCGTTAGGAACTGTACAAAACGTTTAAGTTTCACGAACAAAAACACTTACTTAATGCCCACGAGTATTAAAGCAACTACTTTTGTCTTTACTGTACCTACATCTATATCTAATACTTGAAACTTAAACGAGCATTCATGTTAATATATGATGCCTCGGTGGCGCAAGTGGTAGCGTAAGTGATTGCTGTGCTTCAGATCTGGGGCTCGATTCCTGGGTCAGACCAAATATTTGTAATTTTTTTATTTTCATTTTATTGGGGTCAAACGAGCAGACGTATCGCCTGATGGTAAGCGATTACCGCCGCCCATGGACAGACACTCGCAACACCAGAGGCGTCACAAGTGCGTTGCCGGCCTTTTGAGGATGGGGATGGGGATGGGGGAGGGGAGGAGAATGGGCCTCCGGTATCCTCACTCACTTGGTGAAACATAGCGCAAGTGCTATTTCACGACGGTTTCCTGTGATGCCGAAGCAAGGCTCTCCCACGGTAAATGTATGATCTGAAAATGCTTTTATCGGAGTTTAGGTTTTTTCTATGCAGAATATGTATATATTTACAATAAAAAAGTATATAAGTATTTATATCAGTTGTCTAGTACCCATAACACAAGCTCTGCTTAGCTTGGAATTAGATGGCGTTGTGTGTTAGATGTCTGAACTTCGGGATAGCTCAAACGATTTTGATAAAAATAGTATGCAGGGCGGTTTCGGGGGCGATAAATCCATCTAGTTTATACATAATGATAATATTCATAATTCATTTATTTGCTGAACAAAGGTGTACAATGACGCTACATTTTTATTTAAAATTTTGTTTAAAGAATAACAGTCACTTACTATACATTATTACATTCACCGTTACACATTTCAGATAAATAAGAATAAAATGTTTATAGAAATTATCAATGTCACTTCAGGAAATAATAGCAATATGTCAATACATCCATATACGTAGAAATAATGCGCGAATATTTATTATCCTACGGTCGCTTGTAAATGATTATCATAGTGCAATAAGGGCAAAAATAACCCGAATAAATTATTTATTACTCACTATCGCGATAAATTTTGCCTGTATTCTTCCTTGAGAATCTAAAGAATCATGCCAAACATTAAAATACGTGCATGGTTAAACCATGATACTTGTCGAATACATTATACGAGTATTATTAGAATGTTACTTAAAACATTATAACTCATGTCTTACTTGTTATAAACAAACATTAAATATGAAGTAAAATCATCAGAGAATACTTCTCATTCAAGACAGATTAAATTAATATTTTGGCTCGAGACTCGAGACGATAAAATCTTCCAACGTGACGGACATACAAAAATTCACGAATTTCAAAGTAAAATGACTGTTTTCCGTTGTCTATCTTTGTGGTGACAGATAAAAAATATGGAGTGACATCCATTCATCTCATGGGTGCCTTAAAATCCGGCTAAAGGAGCAAGCTTCGCAAGACTCCAGCACTGAAAAGTGAAGAAAAACTTGTGACAAACTCTACACCAACCCATTTGGCCAGCGTGGTACAGGACTCAAAAATCTTGTTTCTAATAATAAGCCAATGGTCCAATGGACTACTAAAGACTGTTTTTTATAAACAACAATAAATTTATTCCATTCTCAATGTACAAGATTTGGGTGTGTTTTTTGGTACCGTTCCTCGAAAGGAAAAACAGAACTCTTTTAGGCTCACTTCGACGTCCGTCTGGGTGTAAAGACCCTTTTTCTCACACATGGAGGAATCAAGTCGAAATTCAAATCCAATACTCAAATCTACTCTCTCTTGGAGCTGTGAAAAAGTCAAACTTCTAAGCCAAAGTAATCAAAATATACAGCCGTTTATACTGTATATTTTCGAAACTCCTGTAAAATTGAGAATCTTGAAATTAAGTACGAAGCAACGTAAAGATAAAGAAAATAATTGCGAAAAGCATGAATTAGTAGTTACATCTTATAATATACCTACAGTTTTATACGGAACTCTCGGTGCGCGAGTCCGACTCGCCTTTTGCAGGTTTTTAAGAGTAGACTTCTTAAAATAAGCAAAATATTAATTCTTAAGTAAATATACGATCAGAATGAATAATTTATTATACCTTACTACCAAATTACAATTCTTACAGTTATTGTTAAGTAAGGTCAATATTGTAAAATTAGTGATCTGCCTGATCTAGGTAAGACCTGCGTATTTCTTGTTAAGTTTTTTATCGGTTAAGAGAAAGACACAAGAAAATACACAGAAATGACGTATCTTGTGTGTTTGAAGTAGCTACTTGCCAAAGGGTCACCTAGCTAGATGACTAGTGCTCTAATAGCAAGTTCATGAAGCGGAACCTTCAAGACAATGAACTTAGTATGCGAAAGCTTCGTGTTACACTATCATTCAGTAGACAACCGTCAAAAAATCTACTTTCAACAGAAGCATTTAGACATAAACTTCTTGTCTCTGTATTGTTGGTGTACCTTTTAGAAAAATAGTTTTAGAAGAAACATTTATACTGATACTTCCTGAACTTATTGTATTAAAAAAATTATAAGTGTGGCGACCTCTACATACAACGTAACATACTACAGCGCCATCTACCGAAGTTACACTGAACTACGGAGTAATCTACAATACGAAGAAACTACCAATCCTGAATCGCGCAATTAAAGTTCTCGCACCGATTATCATATATACAACATCCCAACATCAACTGTTGGGCAGTGGCCCGCCAGGCATGATCACCTCGCCTGGTCGGAGGATCCTCCCTTTGTTTTGGGTGGAACATGATACCCGTTCCCTCACATAAGTATTAGAAAAAAACTCGACTGTTTAAAACTAATAAACTGAAAGGAGATAAGCATCACAAAATCTATAAAGATTCGAAGGACTGATTTCTATTATAACAAGTGATTAATTTAAAAGGTTTTTTAAAAAACTAGCTTTTATTACTCGTTAATAAAACTATACAATAACTTTGCATCCCCCATCTCGGAAAGAGTATGTTTGCCCTTCGATATCTGAGTGCAAAGGTCGTTTTTATCCGCTAGAGGATAAAGTAAATTGAATTAAGAACATCTCTAAGCTTGTGAACTCAAAACATAATTAAACCTATTTACTTCTTGGTGACGAATTTATCATACAACTTTTTTTAAATTTGCTTTGCCCACGCTGTTTTCTTTTCACATCATATTGTTAAAACCTTAGGTTAATAATAAGTAACTGTAGCAACGTTACTTTAAATTTTTCAAAATTATAAATAAGTATTATTTGAAATAATTTAAAGATTATTCTGTAATACTTACCTATCATAATATAGCATCTAATAAATATTAATACCTAATTTGAAATAAAAGTATACTGTGATTGTAAATGCTTTTTTTTGCACTCAGTCATTTCCTCGCTGAGGTGGGATGAAAAGTTACGAGTGCAAAGATTTTTCACCTCCTGCTCTTTTGATTCCCTCGCGTTAGCGAGGACAAGACAAGACAGAGGACAGGACGTTAGCGAGGCGTTAGCGTTAGTTTAGGATTCTAATTTTTGGAATTATCGCTTGCTCGGTCATTAAAATTGAGCACGCGGTTAAAAGCAACTTTCCACCCTTGTATAACAAATAATTATTAAACCCTTTTATTTGATATCTATATTGGGTGGGTTGTTCGGAATTATATACGCCGCTATTTTGTTACGGCGGCCATTTTGAATTAATAATAATACCGATATATTTGCAATATCATCAGAACTAAAGGTATCTTTTAAATTTTAGCTCAATTGGAAATCGGGAAGTTGATTAAATTTAACATGCAAGATTTGATTGCAGACAAACATCGGGACAGGTGAAACTAAATAAAAGCTTATTAAAACGAGAAAAATGCTAGAAACACACACTACATTTAATTGCGAGTAAGCTCAAATCACAACGAAGCAGTAAATTACGACAAACAAGTTAAGATTACATGAAACTAAACTCATATTTCTGGTGTTTCACTTCTCATGAATACAGAGATGAATATTAAACAGCCAGATTGAATTATTATCTTATAGAATTTATGTCCGTTACCCTTGTCAGTAGGAGTACTTGAAAACAGTTTATAATATACTAGCTGAGCCCCGCGGTGTGCGCGATGACCCACGGTTATGGTCGTACCATTACAACAACAACCAATGATAACGCCGCGGGGCAAAGCTAGTGTAAAAAAAGTAGCATACTTTACTCCTTATATCATCAGCTATCTACCACAGAAAATCTCGTCAAAATCGGTCCAGCGGTTCCAGAGATTAGCCGGACCAAACAGGAAGAAGGACAGACAGACAAATACGTTAAAAAAGTTTTTTGTTGTAAATATCGTATATATTTGTTAACGGTGGGAGAGCCACGCTTCGGCATGAATGGGCTGACTCAACCGGGGTGATACCACGGCCTCACAGAAAAACCTTCCCGTCCCCCAAAGGCCGCAACGCCTTACTATAACTCACTTAGGACCCATAATAAATTAGGACCATGGTACGCGAGAGAAGTGAATCTATAACATTTCCAACTAGGTTACTGCAATTTAACTTTGAATAATTTTGTTGCGGATTTCAAGGCAGTTAACCTTTTCTTGGGACTCCTCGGGTATCATAACAGCTCAGATGTAAAGAAGGAAAAAAAAGAAATTGTAGATAACTTATCGGTTTTTATTTTGAATGTGTAATTGCATATTTACATAATTTTCTTTCAAGTTTAGAAAGTATAACTATATATACTATCAGCTATTCATTAATATAAACAGTCGAACCCAAAACCCTGTTTGCAATATTTTAAGGTGTAGACTTACTAAACTAAGAGGCCCGATATGTAAATTAACAAACGTTAGATATATTGCCGTTTTCATTCAGATATTTCTTAAATCAATACTTGATGAATCAAAATCAAAATCTTCGCTAAATCCACATGCAGTTCTCCATTCTGTTTCATTTAGGACGTATTGAGAAGTTAAAGTGCGAAAACTGTCAAGATCACACAGACCGTCGCATCCACCTATTTGAAGGTACAACTCCTCAACACCAGGTTCTTTAAAATAAATGGGCTGTAAGAGACACAAATCATTTGTAGTTAGCTTGACAAACAAGAAAACATTTAAAAAGTATGAGATTTATTTTGATAAAATTTATATATGGGACCTCTGTCACCATTATTAGGAATCTATTAACACCTAACTCATAAAATTAGGTTCATTAGTTTAGGCGCTACAGTGAAAACATACAAGTATAAATAGCTAAAACTATTACCTTTCCTTTTGTCTTTCGAAAAGAATTGATTCCAGCTATTAGATTAGAGATTAGATTAGATTCCGATGATAAATTTAATAAAAAAGGATAAACTCCTAAGATGCATTTTATTATGATATCATAATTCAACATTATTTAAAGTGCAATGTCCCTTATTAAATCGTATAATTTGTCGTAGTTAGATATGGTATCTTCTACAAAGTCATAGATAGTTTTATAAAGAAAGACTGTTAATTATCGGTCAGCTGTTTTCTTTATTCCTTGAACTGTCTATTTGTAGTGCAAGGTCGTATCTTTAGATAAAGCTATCTAAAATTATAATTTGTTGACCCTGTGTTGGAACGAATCCATTTGTTTATATATTGTTAAGACATGCTTAAGCAGAAAAACTTACCACTACAATATAATCTCCCATTATTAAATCTTTTCTTAATTCAAGAGAATACAAGGCCGCATACTTGGGCACACTTAGTCGAGGACTGATCCTTGTGATAGAACTGAAGGTGAATAAATTGAGGTCATGACCAGAGTACACCATGATTCTAGGCACGTCTATTCCATTTATAACTTTGTCGACCGCATCAAAGAATTCTTTTAGTTGAACCCCTGAAAGACAATCAGAATGTGGTGAATGATAATGACCAAATAATATGACGATAAAACGTAGACACTTGTCCATAAACTTAAAGTCGCTCAACGAGCTATGGAAAGAGTTGTGCTCAGAGTCTGTATGAAGGACAATATTCAGAATGATGTAATCCATCAGAGAACCAAAGTGTCCGGCATAGCTCTTAAAGTTAGTAGGTTGGAGATTCTCATCTCATCACTGAAGTAAGCATGTTTATTTATTTACTTATATAAATTACTACCACATCATACATATTATAGTTACAACTAACTAAGTGTGTTTGTGTGTGTGTGTGTGCGTGTGTGTGTGTGTGTGTGTGTGTGTGTGTGTGTGTGTGTGTGTGTGTGCGGCGGCAGCGAAAAGGTAATGTTTGAGTTTATGTGGGCGTGGTTTAGAGGGTGGTATATGAAGGCGTGTGTGTGTGTGTGTGTGTGTGTGAGTGTGTGTGTGTGTGTGTGTGTGTATGTGTGTGTGTGTGTTTATGTGTGCGCATTGGTGTCTAAATGATATGAGATGATGAATTTATGATAGGTAAGTGAATATATAACTATTTATATATTCTGAATATTTTAACTTTGTGATGTCTGGTCTAGCAGTAGAGAATATTCAAGGATATTTTTTTTAGGGTATTATTACACTGTGTACGATTATTCATTATTTTATGAATCTGGGGTGGAGAATGTATTTTGGCAAACGTAGTGTGACACGCTCTCAGGTCAGATGGTGGGACGACTTGTGTAAGAGGGCCGATGTCGACTAGATGCAAAAAAGAACAGACCAGGTTCTATGGTGTGCCTTTGGAGAAGCCTATATCCAACAGTGGACTGCAATAAGCTGATGATAATGGCCTATTAATCCTTTAAACGCATTAACTTAAAATTAAGATACTAATGGTTGTATAAATTTACCTGCGTACAGATGTAAGTATCTGTCATCTCCAAATAAAACGTTCATGGCTGCACCTGCACCTTCTTCTATTTTAGGTAGGATATTCTCCAAATTTTGAGGAAGCGGCACACCTAAACTTTTCTGGAAAACGTAAAATTTGTTTAATTTCTTTTATTTTAACTTTAACTCATACTTCGCAAACTAAAAAAAAATAATAGATACGTTATGCTAAATGCTTTTTTCAAAATATTTTACTGACATTATTTCTGTAATTGTATTAAACAAAGTAATTAATCTTTGTAAAAATAAAACCTGATGACATACTCCTAGCCGAATTTGGCCACTACGACCGGTCTTAACGAAAACCATCAAACTACGCAGGAGATATTATAGCGTACAAGTGCGTGCACAATCATAGATGATCTCTCTGTTCATAATACCGGAGAGAGATTAAGGCCAGAATCGACGGCTTCACGTGCTCTTCAAGGAACGGAGGTTAAAACTCTAACTTCTAAACTTCAGGCTGTAATAAAGCATTTCTATGAATAGAAAAATCTAGTAACACTCTCTAGCTCGACCCGGTAATCAAACCCGAGAATTCCTGGTCGGCAATCGTATACACTAACCGCTAGAATAACGAGACGTGCCTAATACAGAGAAGTTGGTATTATAACCCAATTTAATTTCAATATCTGTATAATATTTTGATGAACTATATTTACTTGGCTGGCAAATGCGTCGTTGATGGCGTATAACATAACAGGTACTTGTGTGACATCCATATTAAGTGTGTCAGATATTTCTTTCAGAACATGTCTATACTTTATCATACTTCTAGGGTGTTTCAATAAATTGTTTCTGTAAATATCTGAGAGAACTGGACAATTTATGGTGGGTAACATCTGAAATATAAAATTTTACATAAATGAGAGTTACTGAAACTGAAGTACTACGCTCATACTACTTTTTTTCTTTTCCTTCTCAACTAGCTTTTAATACAGCAGTCCCTATACTTTCTCCGCATGATATTTTTTTCCTCCGACCAAAGCAATGCTACCACTTGCACCTACATACCTAGTTTTAAGTCCTTTTTTAATATTCTTGTGTACAATAAAGTTATTCACTTGAAACATTTTGTGTTACCTACGTTTTCATTATTAATAGCAATTATTTTCTTTTTAAATACTTACACTATCATATTTTGGTCTGATTGTAGTATACGGTATAGGAGTCCAGTTAATATCATTACTCCAATTATCTTTACCTGGAGGGTAAACCGCAGCCATGGCCGTCAGTACTGTCATTTTGCTTCTACTTAAATCAGTAGAACGAATATATATTTCCGACTTGTTGTATTGCCTTGATAGTTCAAAGCCATATCGATGGCGGATGAATTTACCTAACTCAAAGGCGCGTTGTTTACCTTTCTGAAACGATTTTTTGCTATAGATAATTAAAAGACAGAAAAAACGTTTATTCTGACACACACAGGACAATATATGGTTTTGAACAGAGTTAAGGTTATAGGATATAAATAATAATAATAATATAGCATTTTATTCAGATATCTTACTAATTACAATGCATTTAAATTAAAATATAATAACACTGGTTTCTTAGACTAAATCAACTATTTAAACTAATATCTGTTGCTTAGTAATCTTTCCTCTAGGAAAATCTGTTTGCCAATCGGCAAAGGCCTTTTTTTTTAACGTGTGGAAACCCCCTCGGGCCTTCACCCCACCGGGGTTTGCGGCGGGGCCGTGTGTCGGAATCGAACCGACTAAAACCACACGGTGTGCCAACTCTGCGCCTGAGAAGGGAGGGGTCCGGGAACTGCTGATATTAACACGACCGGACCCCAATCGGCAAAGGCCTCCTCCAACCTTTGCCACTCTTTATGTTATGTATATCACTAGCTTTTGGTGCTTGATACCTTTTGGTGTTGGGGGGTTGTGGTCTCTTTCCCCCACGAGGACCAGTCGGCTTGGGGGAGTTTGTTGTTTTGTTGTTTCTTTGTCAGTTGTTTCCTTGGTTGGTTCTGGTTTCCGTTTGCGACTTTTTAGTTGCTATTGGTTTCTCTTAATGTTGATTGTACTCGGAAGGGAGTCAGATCTGGATTTCATTATGTCAAAAGCATTAGCTTTGTTAGACGTGGTTGTGTTTAGAGTTTGTTGTTTTTTTGACTGGTTGTTGAATTCGGGGGGTGGAACTGATATTTCTCTTTTCCTTTTCTCTTGACTGATGTTGTTCTTTTTAACTATTAGTTATCTATATCTCAAGTATGCCCTTTTTCTTTTCTTCAAAAAAATTTGCTTGCAACTCTTTCTCTCTCATCAATGTTAATTGTTGTGAGGTTCCTTTTGTTCCTGATAATTTCATTCTTCTTCCAGTTATTTATGAATGAACACAATACCGGTCTCAGTTTATTCCTCACTCTCTCCTTGTTTCCTAAGCGATGGATTTTGTTGATTTCGTACTCTTCTATGTTAATCTTTAAATCCTGATTAAAGATTTCCTTAAGACTTGGTATGAGCTCATAAGATTTTTCTTTTTCTTCTAATTCGAATACTATAATATTGTTGCTTCTTCCAAATCTCTTCAAATACGTTATCTCTTTTTCTAACCTTTCCACATTCACTTTCAAGTTTTTATTTTCTTCCATAATAGATATTAACGTTTTATTCATTTTGTTCATAATAGTTTTTGTAATCGAAGCCCTTAATTCAGCATTTTGATTTTGCATTTCAATCTTAATTTTTTCAAATAATATTTGAAATTGGCCTTCCATTGTATATTTTTTAAAATTTTGTCTAAATAAAACCAAACATGATAGTAGAATATGGTAGAAATAGTTTCCTTAACTGGCAACAATGTTAGGATGACAGATTGGTTGGTTAACGTATGTTTATTTTTGTGTACCCACGTATATTTTTGTGATTTCTAACCTTGAATCTTGATCTGGACCTTGTAAATACTTGATGAATATCACCAATCACCCGCCACTGATTATTTATAATTACTTAACAATAATTCTAGTATTGCTTAAGACAGATTCTATCCTCCGGAAATTGCGTTTACTATTTCGTTTCAATTAATTTTATCACTATGATGTTGACAGTTCGAAAACGGAAACTCATATATACATAGGATATAAGCAGTTATAATAACCTGCGCAATGTCAGAAAAGGCGACAGAATTGTTATGGATAAAGTCAAGAAATGTTATTAATTAAAATGCTACCTGTCGAACAAATACAAATACCCAACATAAGGTCGAATCACTTTAATCTTCCCATATTTTTACTTCTGGCGTTTTGGTATCTTTCTTGAGGTTATGGATGTGATTGCTTACCTAGGCAAATATGACGTGATAAGCACAATTGTTCTATTTTTGGGTGTAATTAATCTACACTTTACATGTTTTTATAAATTTGGAGATAGGTTTATTAGCAGGCTGGTCACTATAAGATAGATTTGCACTAGTTTGGCTTTCCACGCTCCTGTATAACTTGTTTTAAATAATTAACATATCATTATAAATCAATAAATATTTTCGGACATCTAACACAACGCCACCCAGTCCCAAGCGAAGCCGAACTTGTGTTATGGGTACTAGGCAATTAATACATATATACTTTTTTGTACATATTTTACATAGAAAACATCCAAACTCCGAAATAAATATTTGCAGATCATACAAATATTTGGTCCCATTCAGAAATCGAACCTGAGACCTAAAGCACAGCAGACGCTTACGCTTACAAGTGGTAGACTTGCACCACCGAGGCATTATGTATTAAATACTTACGTTTGTGAGTTGGCCATATCCATATTTCTTTGTTTTATCTAATACCGATGCTTGGTTAGTTGTAAACTGTATTGTTTCTGCAACGGGCGTTTGATCACCATGTCGATGTACCTGTGGTTAATGAAAACAAATTTTAAAGCTAGAACTTGCTTGGAGATCAATCTTAACTTAATTATGTCATTTATGAAAAAATCCGATCGATACGTATAAACTATTTTAAGTGTAAGAATATACTGAAGTGCTTCGGGTATGCTTCAGGGAGGTATGTAGGGTCCCACATTTTTTGCATGCTATGTTTAATTTTATATTAAATAATGTATTTTATCAAAGTATTTAATTTATTTCTTGAATGAAGTTATGAAGTAGTATGTCAAAAATAGTTGCATTCGACAAAAACATAATAATTTAAAGAATAGAGAATTATACTAACCATGAAAGCTAAAACCAGTTCTGTTTTATCTAGGATTGAAGTTTCACACCAATATGTCGCTGATAATATAAATATCAATGCACACAGCAAAATCTTAAACATGTTTGCTTATTCACATCAGGACCGTAAGTTTAACCTGCAAAAAAGAGATATTTAAGAACTTAATCACTTAAAGCCTAAGATACCTTTTTTTGAAACTTGTTTATATTCTGATCATTTCGATTAGTGATTTTAAAATTACAGGGTTACAATCAGCAGGTGACCCGCTTTCACACATTGCCTTGCCAACACTACCTTTCGAGAGGCCTTTGTCTAGCAGTGCACGTGCACTATTAAAGGCTGTTAATGATGTTGATCATAAAACCAGTCTGAGTCTAAATGCACTACTTGATTCTACTGATATATGTCATATAGCATGATCATTTTTTTTCTTCAACTACAAAAAATAGATTAGTAAAATATTTTAACGGTTTAGATGCCAAACATAACTCAACTGAAGCTACGCATTTGTTTCGTTGCAGTTGCAATTGTGGAATTTTTTTTCTTTTTGTGGGACTAATACAACGAAACTTGTACTTATGTGATGTGAATTTCAGACGGTGCTACAGACATATACACAGGCAGTTTTAACACCCCATCGTTTTTACGTCGGGGGTTATAAATATCAAAATTGTCAGGGTTTTTATCTATTGATCATATGATAACCAGATCACATTTCAAATCACATACCTATAACCTTTAATTCTAAAACATTACCAGCTGTCTCGCCAAACCTTGAGTGCTTCTCTTAAAGATACTAAATTTTCTTCGTTTTTGCAAGGTTTTTCATTGACGCTTAGCTTCTATTGGACGTAGCGTGATGTTATACAGCCTTTAGCCTTTCTCGACACATAGGTTATCTAACACTAAAATCACTTTTGAATTCGAATTAGTAGTTCTTGAGATTAACACATTCAACGAAATAAACTATTATTTTACTATACTCGTAGAAACTGAACATGATACTGGCTAGAACGGTCGTTATCATTACATATTGAAACGAAGGCTTCTATTAAATCAATTTCTTTTTACAATGATATTTTAACAAAGATTTTATTAAATTGTGTTTGCATTTCTTCCTATTGTTACCATTTTCAGACAATTGAACAGTCTTGCGCAAATAAAATGACACGTACGTAAGCTATTATTAATGATGATAACGGCACAATGAAATTTTTTTTTATTGTGGCTTATTTATACTATTATAGTGTTTATTTAGCTTTTTCTGTTTACACATAGTCCTAGGGCAAAGAGGTTGAGATACGATCATACTACGTTGAAAATAAGGTCAAACATGTTATACGAGAATCTATTACTAAACCTTTTTTTTTCTTTCTTTTTTAAAGACATCCCCCTCACTAAGAGTGTATTCTGTGTCGCGGAGACTTTACAAACCTATCTAAAACGGACACAAAGATTTAAAACAAAAAAAAATAGATTTCAAAAACTTGAGTAAACGAGTAATTTTTCATTAGAATGTATTTGAATTGTTATGAGTATTGATGAATGGATAATAGTTATACCGTGGGAGAGCTATGCTTCGGCATGAATGGGTCGGCTCGACCGGAGTGATACCACGGCCTCACAGAAAACCGGTGTGAAATAGCGTTTGCGCTGTGTTTCACCGAGTAAGTGAGGATACCGGAGGCCCATACCCCCAACCCCAACCCCTCCCCTCATCCCCTTTCCCATCCCCCAAAGGTCGGCAACGCACTTGTGACGCCTTTGGTGTTGCGGGAGTCCATGGGCGGCGGTAATCGCTTACCATCAGGTGACGTCTGCTCGTTTGCCCACTATT
Source organism: Spilarctia lutea (assembly GCA_916048165.1). Lineage (NCBI taxonomy): Eukaryota > Metazoa > Arthropoda > Insecta > Lepidoptera > Erebidae > Spilarctia > Spilarctia lutea. The sequence continues at coordinate 14,636,060 of OU696490.1, read as the reverse complement.
CAATAAAAAAAAAAAGTTATGAGAAAAAAATTATAATTTATGTACTCATAACGTTACTAGTAAACACGATTCAAATTTAAATATTATTATTAATTGGGGGGTTAGGTTGCTCGCGTCTGTAGGACTTACCACCTATTCCTAGGCCCACCCTACACGTACCCCCCGGGTGGTGCTAAAAGAGCAGCAACGCCAAGCTTCTGGCGGCGGTCAAATAACCAGACCACAGGTAATCACGAACCTTGAGGAGCTAAATCTCCTCTCAAAAAGTGACTGCAATGCCCTGGGAAAGCATCGTTAGAACCATATCCCAAATTAAAATAATATGGAAGCAAGATTAAAACAGAAACCTCAGGAGGGTATCAGCCAAGCTGAAGAATCCCTCCCCTGAAGAATTTTGCCGACACATGATGATACGGAGAGAGAGAGAGAGAAAAAGCAATTCCTACGAAGCATTTACTTCAGTTTCACAACGCTTTATCTACCTGCGACCGAAACAATAAACAGAATACTACGCACAACAAACCGGAAGCTGAATGGGTGCAAGTCACTCGTAATAAGCGACAATGATCTGAAAAACCTGTTTCACTGAAACAAGGTTATCTTGATGTATACAACATGTGTATGCAATATAACATGTGTACAAGCACACACGATACATTATAGGATATTGTCTACCTTTTATTAACCATTTTACGACTAATTGTAACTGTATTATTTAACCCAAAATACAACTGAATGTTTGGAATTTGTCGCTGTTTCAATTGGCTAACCAAGACGCCCAGTATTCAACATATGGTTCAATGTTCCGGGGAAGATTCGGGATACTTGGGAGAATGAAACAATTGGACGTGTTTCTACTGACGAGATCTAACGTATATTGAAAAAATATGCAATTACTTAAAATACATCGATGAGGGTATTCGTTGACACAGCAACAATTATTCCTATCAAACGCTGCCACCAACACTTTGGCAGGCGCTTGAACTTACCCCGGACGTTGAAAGTTTCACTTTCAACCAACTTTCTGGTCTGAAGAAACTGGCACTCAACTGGACGTTCGGATGTCAGCCACTCGAACAATGTCATCCGCTCCAGGGTGGACTGCGATAACTCTGCCTAGCCTACACTTCAAAGGAGGAAGGTTATCCTCTTTCACCACAACCAAAGAATTCAGCTTTTGCCCTTACAGGAGCGCCACTTGATCCTCTGTTGAAGCTCTGCTACATACTCCTTACTCCATCTAACCCAGAAGTGTTGGCGAAGTTGTTCTATTCTGTGATAGTGAGACAACTGACTCGTAAAGTGATCCTGTAAATTAGGCTGTGGTAATGAAGTGAGTGGTCGACCAATAAGAAAATGTCCTGGCGTCAACGGCATATCATCATGAGGGTCTGACGACAACGGTTTTAGCGGACGGGAATTCAAAATCGCCTCTATTTGTGTCAATGTGGTGTAAAGTTCCTCAAACGTGAGATGACAATTTCCACTCGCCTGTCGGCACTGTTTGATCTGTTCTGTATAAGATTCCAGTGGTTTCAAAACTTTTAACACCATGTTCGCTTGTGCTAGTTGTGGTTCGCAACACATCGAGGGACTGATTTGCAGTGTCTGTAAGTGCCACTACGATTACCAATGCTCTGGAATAACGGAAGCAGGCTATCGGAGACTCGGGCAAAGGAAGAACAGCTGGCGCTGCCCGAAATGTAAATCAGGTCTTTGCACGTCCCCAGTTGTAACTTCCCCTCAACCAAATCAACTGGATAAGATGCAAGATCAGCTCAATAGAATGAATCTTGATCTCAATAACGGAAACCTGGTTGTTGGATAGTATCAGCGACACTGAGCTTTTCGATGACGGGTATATGGTGTGACGACGTGACAGGGACTACATAGGTACCCGTGAGAGGTATGGTGGTGGTGTGTTGGTGGCAGTACGTCGTGAACTCAAAGCTGTACATCGACCAGACTGTTAATAATAAAAGTACATCACGGAAAATACATATGTGTAGGTACTGTATATCTCTGCGCCGAAATAAACGGGAATTCTTTTAATACTCAGTGAGTTAACTTTACAAACAAACTGTCGCTAATTGTAAATTCGTGTCCTAACGATATTTTTGTCATAATGGGCGATTTTAATGTGGGCAATGTTGATTGGTGTTGCATGGGCGGGTTACTGAAGCCTACAGGTATTACGGGCGAAGCCCAGGTCCACTTCTTTGACACTGTTTCGGAATGTAATTTAAGTCAATTCAACCTATGCCGTAATGTAAACCACAGATTGTTGGATTTGATTTTGTGTGACATTGAGGTGCATGTTTGCGCTTCCGATTTTCCTTTGGTACCCGAGGACGCGCATCACAAATCTCTTGCTATAGCTTTTAACTGTGACGATACGATCTTCCTCAAATGTGACCCTCGAACAAAATATTTCTACGAACGTGGCAACTACGACGCAATCAAATCATCATTAATTGAAATAAGATGGGAGAATTATTTGGCTAATAACAATATTGAAAGCGCCATAAACTTCTTTTGTGATAAGTTATACGAACTGAGAGACAAATTTATACCGCAGAAAACTATTTATCCCACATCATACCCACCATGGTATAACGCATGTTTAAAAAAGATCCTCAAGGAAAAACACAAATTCCTAAAAAAATATCGTACATATGGCAACACAAGTGATTACGAAACTTTTAGTCTACTTCGGAAAAGAGCAAAACATGTCGAGGAAGAATGTTATCGAAAGTTTATATCAAATGTAGAGGAGTCTATTGCTGTGAATCCTAAAATGTTCTGGAGATATATAAAATCAAATAGAAAGGGCGCCAACTCTGTCCCTTCCATCCTTACATACGAGGGCAAATCAGCAGAGTCTAATGAGGAAATATGTAACATTTTTGCAACTTACTTTCAGTCAACATTTCTCTCACCGTACTCTAACGATTGCAGTTCATCAAACCCCGATAGGTGACATGGAGATACTCCCGGACACTGTAAACAGGCTGCTCAAATCAGTAAACCTAACAAAGGGGGCAGGACCTGACCATATACCACCATTATTCATTGTTAACTGTGCAGAACAATTAACCATCCCGCTTACTACTCGTATTTTGTATCATCGCTCAGTTAAAGAAGGTACCGTACCCAAGATATGGAAGTCTGCGTTTATTACACCCATACATAAGAGTGGTGACAGAAAAGACGTAAAAAACTACAGACCCATTTCTAAATTATGTATATTTAGAATTGTTTACAATCAGGTTTATGATACACTAAAAAGCTTTTTTATTCCAGAACAACATTAAAAATAAATCCACTACAACTAATTTACTAACATTTATAGATTTTACAACCTCAAAGATTTTACAACCTCAAAGATGGTGGCAAATGGTCAGGTGGACTCGATTTTTACTGACTACAGTAAGGCTTTTGATCGGATTGATCACAAAATACTTTTCCAGAAGCTTTTGCGTGCTGGTATCCATGGTGATCTGTATAGATGGTTCTGTTCGTACATTGAAAATAGATCTCAAGCAGTCGCAGTGAACGGATCTATATCAACATGGCATTATATCGCCTCTGGGAACCCGCAAGGGTCACTAATCGGCCCACTTTTGTTTAATCTTTTTATAAACGATATCAGCACCTGTTTCCTTCATTCACAATTATTAATGTACGCAGATGACATGAAGATCTACAAGCAAATCGAAAATTACTCCGATTGCCTCTTGCTGCAACAGGGCCTTCCGAGATTTGAAACATATTGTCAGCTCAATAACCTAGATTTAAATGCACCTAAATGCTACTTAATAACTTTTTCTCGTAAGCCTAACATTCATAACTTTAATTACACTCTAAAAGGAGTAGCACTTAAACGAGTAGATGAGATTCGTGATCTGGGGGTAATCCATGATTCTAAATTAACCTATGAAAAACACATACACAATATTACCAACAAAGCCAATAAAATGCTCGGTTTCGTTATGAGGTCATGTTCTCAATTTTCAAGCATAAAAATTATAAAAATTCTTTATTGTTCATATGTTCGTAGCATCCTCGAATATTGTTCACAGGTTTGGAACCCCCAGTATGATGTTCACATAAATAGATTGGAATCAGTACAAAAGAAATTTACTCGATATCTGCAGTTTAGATGCGGTAATTATGACGACAGCTACGAGGCCAGGTGTATAAGACAGTACTTATTACCACTATATGAAAGGAGGAAAATTGCTGATGTCACTTTCTTAGTGAAAATAGCGCAATCAAAAATTGATTCTCCTTACCCACTAGATAAGTTATACCTAAGGGTTCCGACTAGGTCTGTTAGAATTTCCTATACCTTGCATGTAGCCCGAAGTACCACCAACTACAGAAATCAGTCATTTTGCATAAGATCCGCTACCTATGTCAACGAGTTGTATGAATTACCTGAATTGGACTTATTTAATACTAGTCCAACTGTATTTAGGCGTGTGTGCTCTAGGCGCTGGATTGAATCGGTTCTCTGACTTTTCTTTATATTATGTAATCTTATATAGTTGTAATCTTTGTTTTTCTGTTCTCTAAAAATCAAGCACTTTTATATCTAAATGGGAAAACGTGTAAATGGTTTATAGTTATTTAATTAGAGGTTACTTAGTTATAAGATACTGTATGTTTTCCAAATAAAATAAAATAAAATAAAATACTGGTTATCTCAACCCTCACAAACAAAGACTTTTAACAGCTTCGCTGTTCTGGGAGACGAGCAACTGACAGATAACATAAAAATAACACCTAGCATGAAACAAAGTAAACCACCTCCAATTTTTGTTGATAAAGTAAGTAACATCCAACCTATCGAAATCCAACCGAAAACGTCTGAAATATACACTGTAGTTGTCAAAGAACTAGAGAATAAAAAAAACAGAATTTCTTGATAACTTTTGGTGTTGGAGGGTTGTGGTCTCTTTCCCCTTACGAGGACCAGTCGGCTTGTGGGAGTTTGTTGTTTTTTCTTTGTTAGTTTTTTTCCTTGGTTAGTTTTGGTTTACGTTTGCGACTTTTTTGTTGCTATTGGTTTCTCTTAGTGTTGATTGTACTCGGAAGGGAGTCAGATCTGGATCTCATTATAATAATAATCTCTTTATTGTACACCATATTACTTAAAAGGTAATACAAAACTAGGAAGTACAATTGGCGGCCTTATCGCTCAAAGGCAATCTCTTCCAGGCAACCATGGGATGGAAAGGAAGACGTGGAAAGTATAGGGTAGTCCCTGGTGTATGAAAATTGGTTAGAAAAATAAGTATATAAATACATATTATATAAGCTAACAGTTACAAACTGTGGATGATTAAATAATTAAATTGAGATATTATTAAATAGCCATAATATTAATTAATAGATACTCCATATTTAGTCAAGTGGAATTTATGACCCAATTGAGAACAAGGTCAGTTTATAGGTCCTTGAGGTCTCCCAGGTAGTATGCCTTCACCTGTCTCTTAAAAGAAACTAAAGTCTGCGCACGTCTTATCGTCACTGGTAAGGCGTTCCACAACCGAACTGCCTGGACAGTGAAGGAGTGGTCGAGAATTTTTGTACTATGTCCAGGCATTCTTAATTTCAGGTTCTCCGACGATCTCAACAATCTAGGCTGTGTGTCATGCAGAAAGGTGAACCGTGATTTAAGGTAACGTGGAGTATGAGTATTGAATAGGATATTATAAAGAAGAGAAAGTATATGAGCGTTCCGGCGAAGGCGGATAGGTAACAATTTAAGCTGTTTGCGATAATCGGAGACATGATCATATTTGCGTAATCCAAATATAAATCTTATACAGAGATTTTGGAGTCTCTCAAGCTTATTCAATTGGTCTTCATTAAGATCAAGATAACTGGCATCAGAATAATCGAGGATAGGAAAAAGAAGGGATTGTATAAGAGCAACCTTGGTTGATAAAGGTAGAAAATTGCGTAATCATTATGTCAAAAGCATTAGTTCTGTTAGACTTGGTTATGTTTAGAGTTTGTTGTTTTTTTGACTGGTTGTTGTATTCGGGGGGTGGACACTCGTTTAATGAATCACCAAATCAATCTACAACACTCTTAATTATAAAAGATTACACTGATCTGATCGGATTTAAAACATTCCACCAGAACAGGTGGGTGCGTGCGCTCTCTCTAATGACTCGATTCGTAATGGCCGCCTCCCCAGCGCTTCGTGTTATGTCATCCGTGAACGTCGGTTATTCGTTCAAAATCTACCCACTAAATAAATGTGTGTACTTAAAATTTAAAAACATAAGAACAGATGAGTTACAATGTTATAGAAGTAACAATTGGCGGTCTTATCGCTCACGGCGATTTCTTCCAGACAACCTTAAGATGGATTTTGGTGTTTAAGATTTTCAGGCAGTTAATCCAACAGTAACACACCATCACGTAAATATTCTAAATTTCTTAAAATAATAAATAAAAATAAAAAACAAAACAACAAAATACATACGTACACATATATACACATATACATACATACATACATACATACATACATACACACATACATACATACATACATACATAGGCACATACATAGACTACAACATTTACTACGTATAATCAAACCAAGAGCATTCATAAGGACAGATAATAATCCTTCACCAGGTTTTAAATAAAGAGGTAAGGTTTTTGCCTTTCGGATAGTCTCCGGCAGCTGTTCCAAAATCTTACTGCTTGCACAGTAAAAGACTTGTCTGCAAAGTGGGTGGTGTGTTGTGGCATTTTTAGTATTAAATTCTCCGATGACCTCAGGTCCCTGCAATGTGTATTGTGCAAGAACTGAAAACGTTCTTTGAGATAAGAGGGTGTGTGAGGATTAAACAGAACACTGTATGAGAGAGAAAGTATGTGAAGATTCCGGCGAAAGCGTATTGGTAGCCACTTGAGTTTAGAACGGTATTCTGAGATATGGTCATATTTGCGCAAACCAAATATTTATTTATTTATTTATTAAAACTTCCTGCAAACATGTTGCACAAGGCGGACTTAATGCCACAGGCATTTTCTTCCAGACAAACCTTTGGGTGTTGCGAAGTTATTTGTGGCAGGTGTGTGTTTAAATATGAATCTGATGCAGAGGTTTTAGAGTCGCTCAAGTTTATTTAGTTGGTCTTCGGTGAGATCCAGATAGCTGACATCACTATAGTCAAGGATAGGAAGAAGAAGAGATTGTGCGAGCGTAATTTTAGTGTTGATGGGAAGAAAGATTCGTAGCCTTCGCAAAGATCCCGCTGCCGCAAACAGTTTGCGACTAACTTCCCCCATCTGAGGTCCACAAGATAGGTACCTGTCCATCCCAGATCGCAGATCCCCAAGTTTCTGACTTTGTCACCATATGGAACAACCGTACCATTGCAACTAACAACTGGTATCTGTTGTAAGTTTATCTTACATTGCAGCCTTGGGCTACCCACTATAATGACCTGTGTTTTAGTAGGATTTACACTGAGTCCATACTCCCTACTCCAGTGACATATTTGCAATAATTCTCTGCTAATTATATCCGCTAGATGATAAAGTACATTGAATTTAGAACATCGTGTGCACTAAGTTTGTGAACTCAAAACATAATTAACCTATTCTTATAAACTTAAAGTGACGGTAGTTTTTATAACGTACATGTATTTCTAAAATTATTTAATTATCCATCCACATTCGATAACCAGAAATCACAACAAATAATAACCTAAAACTATTACCACAAACTCTAGTTACTGCAAGTGATTTAATAAATTACCGATGACAAGATAATTATAATAACAATGACCAAATGACAATATGGAAGGTAGAGTAGAAATCACAGAGTACTAGTAGAAATGTTCAACCGTTGCCGACCGAGAATCGAATGACCCCGTTGCTAAGCGCGCGCCACGTTTTATAACGCACGGCTCGGTCCGGGTTTTGGAGAGAGGGTATTCGCTAAGACGGCCGTTCCTGACAGCGCGGCGTCCTCGACCGCATCTTGCCTTGCGCCTTTACCAGGTCCACCATCACCGGGCTGATCATCATCATCAGACCGGTCATCATCATCTGAAATGTAACACACACACCATTCATTTAAATTCTCGCATTAATTATGTGTCTGAAGCCAAAGGCTAGTAAGCCTCTCAACCATTGTTACTAAGCACACGACGGTGAGCGTGCACTCTCAACGCCGGGTACCCAGACTTAACCAAGAGGTGTCTTTGAAAGAATGATCGCAGACCAAAAACAGCGATTTTAAGCAATAAATTTAGTGGGACTAAATAATATTCCAAGCAATGAAATTCCGGACTTTCACTGGGTAGAATACTAGCTAAAGCAAATAAATGGTAGCTTCCACACCATCCACATAAACACATGAAGAAATCTAGACGATTTACGCCATGCGCCTGCAAGAACTGGGTGTGAAACTAAACTACTTAGCCTGAGCAGAAGCTATGAAGCACAGGTAGAGGCTAAAACAGAAGCTATAAGCCAGAGGCATTTCGCCTCTATGGCAGTCCTTTATCGTCTTCATCACGGAGAGTGTTCCGAAGAGCTGTTCCAACTGGTTTCCCCTTCTCCCTTCTTCTACAGGACAACACGTGCCGGTCTTGGAAGACACCGCTTCAGAGTGGTAGACATACGATCTCGTACTCACCGCTTCGGTTCTTCCTTCCTGTGCCAAGCGGTCAAAACCTAGAACTCATTACCTGCGTAAGTGTTTCCATCCCACTATGAACCCGGGTATTTTAAGCGGAGCGTGAAAAAGCATCTCACTAGACCGCCATAGTGTGGGTCTGCTGCATTCTTTATTAGCATTGAGGATGGTGACCACCACTCCTGGATTCTGCTCGTGCTTTCCATCAGGCAGAGCAGAATCATTTCATCCAAACAGAAGTCATAAGCCGGAGGCTCAGACCAAACAGAAGCCATAAGCCGGAGGCTCAGGCCAAACAGAAGTCATAAGACGGAGGCTCAGACCAAACAGAAGCCATAAGCCAGAGGCTCAGACCAAACAGAAGCCATAAGCCAGAGGCTCAGACCAAACAGAAGCCATAAGCCAGAGGCTCAGACCAAACAGAAGCCACAAGCCAGAGGCTCAGGCCAAACAGAAGCCACAAGCCAGAGGCTCGGGCCAAACAGAAGCCACAAGCCAGAGGCTCAGGCCAAACAGAAGTCATGAGCCAGAGGCTCAGGCCAAACAGAAGCCACAAGCCAGAGGCTCAGGCCAAACAGAAGTCATGAGCCAGATGCTCAGACCAAACAGAAGTCATAAGCCAGAGGCCCAGACCAAACAGAAGTCATAAGCCAGAGGCTCAGACCATACAGAAGTCATAAGCCAGAGGCCCAGACCAAACAGAAGTCATAAGCCAGAGGCCCAGACCATACAGAAGTCATAAGCCAGAGGCCCAGACCAAACAGAAGTCATAAGCCAGAGGCCCAGACCAAACAGAAGCCTAGAACCAGTGGTTTAGGCCAAACAGAAGTATCTTGATCGTTCACCGGCCTCGACGAAAGCGGAGCAGGCGTCAGGTGTCCACCCTCAGCAGTTGCCAGGGTTTTCTCACCATACGAACCAGCCAGTAGTTGCAGCTCATAGCGGTGAAGTGGCAGTACAGGCAGGACCTTATAGGGCCCCCGCATGCCAGATCTGCTCTGCGATGCTTTGTTGACAAGGATATAGTCGCCAACAGCGAAGACTCGTAGTTGCCGCCGGTTCTGGTTGATGTAATCGTCTTGACGCCACTGATTAGCTGTGAATAGATCAGATTCATGTTGTCTCTTTAGAGTCATAAAAGCTTCTCTTTCGAGTCTTGACGATACATGGAGTACAGTAAGCAAAATTTAGAATAGCTGTCAACCACTATTCAAAACATACTTAAACCCCTTACAGTCTGGAAGCAGACCCCAAATATCGGCATGAATAACACAGAATGGGTCATCAAGCTTGTACCAAGACTGAATCGGTTGTGGTGCTCTAGGTACTTTATGTGCTAAACATATAGGGCAAGGCTAACAAATTGTCTAATCTCGAAAACCAAAAGTAACAGGAAATCTGTCGTTCTGTCAGTTCCAACGTGATCATGGTCATCGTGGAAGGCTCTTAAGAGACTAAGCCGGTAACCTTTAGGAATATAACAACAAACGTGGTTCTTCTCCCGATTGGTATTGGTGTGACACATTTACGGTTTCAGGAGGATGACGGCTTAGGAAATCAGCGTGCTGCATCATGGAATTCTTTCTATATTCCAAAGTAAAAGTTAAGTCTTTTAAGTAAAGCCACCAACGCGTAAACCCACTAACGCACGACAGGGGTTACAATCCTGTTTTCTTTTTAGTTAACTTCAACAAATTACAAACACAAATCAAGAATACAATTACGATCAATTAAGTAACCTAATCGTAACAATAATGAGATAGGCAGATTCTCTTCACGAACGGACAGAGCTTCCTTGAATGAGCGTGCCGCCCGTTATATAGAATCGCTCTCTACCACCGCGTCTCACACTACCCTCTTCTACAATTATCATTTCTTGACCAACAAGGCCTCTTCTGACACCCTGACATCCTCGTCAGGTCCAGTTATCCACACTTCATTGTTTTCATTTGTAGTGCTCGATCCTCTAAGAAAAGTTTATTAGAATCCTCAGTATGCATATCATCTCCGACTGGTCAGTTGCTGAAAACAGAGTTAACAAATAGCTTTCGTGATAATAGGAATAGGAAAAGGTTCGATCCCCCAAGGAAAAGAGTGAAAGATTGTTTATAATTCGTTCCAGACTACAAACAAACAGTCACTGTTAGAAGCATATAACTAAACAACCAGAAGTTTAGTACCACGACAAGAGTAGACCTACAGCATGAGGGTCTACTGTTACCATAAGAAGACCACGAGTTGTGGCTGGTTACCCTGTCCATCGGTCTTAAAGTTCATATCAGGAAGACCATGAGTTTGGGGCTGGTTACCCTGTCCATCGGTCTTAAAGTTCATATCAGGAAGACCATGAGTTTAGGGCTGGTTACCCTGTCCATAGGTCAAGTTCACATCAGGAAGACCACGAGTTTGGGGCTGGATACCCTGTCCATGGGTCTTATAGGTTTTCTCAGGAAGACCATGAGTTTGGGGCTGGTTACCCTGTCCATAGGTCAAGTTCACATCAGGAAGACCACGAGTTTGGGGCTGGATACCCTGTCCATGGGTCTTATAGGTTTTCTCAGGAAGACCATGAGTTTGGAGCTGGTTACCCTGTCCATGGGTCAAGTTCACATCAGGAAGACCACGAGTTTGGAGGAAGAGGTACCGCAGCACCTGCCTTTACCAACTCAGTAAGACCGCAGTTTACTGCCACTGACGCTCTGCCATCTCAGCACAACTGATGGTAGAAGCGCAGCTTCCAAGCAACCTTAGTCACTCGTCATCTCACTCAATATCTGAAACAGATCAAAAGTTACTCACGATCGAAAAAGCCTGCACCAGTATCAGGGCACCACTCTCCTTTCCAGATCACCACAACTGTGCAGCTGCCTGGGTGACCTTACCACGAGCTCCACTTAGCAATTTAACTTCGTAGCGGTCACTGGATAATGCTTTTATCACCTGGTAAGGACCTAATTCAAAAGCGACACTTTTTTTTTGTAAGCCGGGTGATACTTGTCTTTGTCGCGTAACCTTCTACGAGTATATAGCGGCGAAAGTATACAACTAGACCGAGGAACTGGCGAACCTGTCACACGTTACTTGTAACTGGTGTTTTCACAAGTGCCTCAATTTTACGAAGAGCTCGGCTTCACCTGACCATCATTAATTATCTGGTCTAGTTATTCGACCTCACTAGTCAGAAAAGAGCACTAACAACATTCGAACAAGAGTTCACTTTATTTTTCGGTTAATCTATCGCGCCTTCGTTGACACTGTCTATCGGAAGACACACTCCAGATCTCGACATAATGAAGTTCGCAAATAGAGAAATAAAATAAAAATATCCAACAGAATGTGGGTAGTTGATCGTTTCCCAAAATAATGAAAATTAAAATTGTGTGTGGATAGTTTCACGAAGTCTGTATGACTTTTTGCGTTCAGGTGCATCCCAATACATTACGTCCACATTACACGGATACAGTGAACGGAATACTGACTTAAAATTGTCAAAGTCAAAGTCAAATCATTTATTTCCATAGGCCCCAAAAGGCACTTGAACACGTCAAAAATACAAACATCAAAATATAAAATAATCAAGTAAGTAATCAATTCAGTGATAAAAATTGACTTCGATTCAACTCAAAGGTTTAAATTGAAATCAATCCAAGTACCAGCTCCGATGGGTATTGCATTCATGAGAAGAGCTGGTGAGAAACTAATGTGCACCATTTTTTTCAAATAATTCATACAAAGTTTGTTTGTTTTTGACAACAGTACTTCTATGTGAAGGTTAAGGCAACCAAAACAAACGACACGAACGATCGTTCGTTACCCAATCGTTAAGCCACGACTTCGCGTCACCGCGCAGGCAACCTCCTATACGCTCTAGACATTCACAACCGCGTTGTCCCGGTCGGCAAACGGTTCTCAATAGAATTCAAACGAGCCAATATTTGAACTATTGTCTGATCACGCGGAGAATCATGTTGTTTAAATGAGGTGTCACGACGTCTATGACCGTCACGTGGGCTACGGGACACATCACGGTATCGGATTGTTTGTGATCACACACACACACACAAGCGGAGGGGTTCGCTCGTTCGTCCGTTCACGATTATGTGAACGTTCACGTCGTTTACGCGATGAAGAAGTGATTGTTTCTACCGGAGTCATGGCTACGACTACTCGATCTACTTCTTAGCGTTCGAGAACGATTACGACGCGTTCCACAAGAAACGTGTAGTTTTTCAACACTTTCTGAACCTCCCGACATATCGTTGTAACTAAATTAAATCAAATGGTAAACACTCACCGATACTCGTACACTAAATACACGCACAATTATTTAAACATGAACGACGAAACTTGCAGTAATTAGGTCAAATACTAACGGACATTTATTCAATGAAACAGATGGCACATAGCACTAAACACGTGTTCGAATCCCACTTCTGATCTTATAAACTTAAAGTGACGGTAGTTTTTATAACGTACATGTATTTCTAAAATTATTTAATTATCCATCCACATTCGATAACCAGAAATCACAACAAATAATAACCTAAAACTATTACCACAAACTCTAGTTACTGCAAGTGATTTAATAAATTACCGATGACAAGATAATTATAATAACAATGACCAAATGACAATATGGAAGGTAGAGTAGAAATCACAGAGTACTAGTAGAAATGTTCAACCGTTGCCGACCGAGAATCGAATGACCCCGTTGCTAAGCGCGCGCCACGTTTTATAACGCACGGCTCGGTCCGGGTTTTGGAGAGAGGGTATTCGCTAAGACTATTTACTTCTTGGTGCTGATTTTATCACACAACCTTTTTTGAAATTTGCTTTGCCCGCACCGTTTTATTTTCACGTCATACTGTAAAAACCTTAGGTTAAATGACAAGTAACTACGTTACTTTAAATTTTTGTTTATCATACCTAAGTATTATTTGAAATAATTTAAAGATTATTCTGTAATACTTGCCTATCATAATGTAGCACCTAATAAATATTAATACCTTAACTGAAATAAAAGTATACTGTGATTGTAAATGCTTTTTTTGCATTTAGTCATTTCCTCGCTGAGGTGGGATGAAAAGTTACGTGTTGCATTCGAGTGCAAAGATTTTTCACATCGTGCTCTTTTGATTCCCTCGCGTTAGTAAGGACAAGACAGAGGACAGGACGTTAGCGAGGCGTTAACGTTAGTTTAGGATTCTTATTTTTGGAATCTTTCGCATGCTGGGTCATTAAAATTGAGCACTCGGCTAAAAAGCAACTTTGCACTCTTATTAAAATTTGATATCTATATTGGTTGGGTTGTTCCGAATTATATATGCCGCCATTTTGTTACGGCGGCCATTTTGAATTAATAATAATACCGATTATATTTAATTACATTGTCATCAAAACTAATGGTATCTTTTAAATTTTAGTTCAACCGGAAATCGGGAAGTCGATCAAACTTAACTTGCAACGAAATTTTTTCTTAATTGTAGCTACCATACTTACCCCTGACATTTAATATTGACCTTGTGAGCTCTCCTGCGTCCCGTGGGAGAATTTAGACCTGAAAAATAAAGAAAATTTTTTTATTTTGTACTTAGGATTTTTTAATCCTGAATTTTCGTAAATTTTTAGAGGTTTCTGTCGAATTACTCTTCAACCCCTTATCTTAAAATCCCCTTTCTTACAGATTTAGACGGCTCTCATCTAGACCCGTCTAATAACACCTCCTTTCTTGAATTCCGGCAAATAATAACATAGATTTTTGATATTTAGATCAAATTTTTCTAAAATTTTTGACAATATATAAGGTTTTTGTCGAATTTTTCGTCAACCCTTATTTTCGAAGTAACTTATTATACATATTTAGTTAGATCTCATCTAGATCTACCTAATATATAGCGTTTTACACAAGTCCGGTAAATAGATTTCGAAATTTTTGACATTTAAACTCATTTTTTGGCACTTTTTGAGGTTTTTGTCGAATAAGTCGACCACCCTTAGGCCTAAAATTATTATTTTTGCAGTTTTGGAAAGGTCTCACCGAGACCCGTCGAACGACACCCCATTTGTCCAGATCCGACGAGCAGAACTGCAAAAAATCGCCCACCTACCCTCCCACTTTTTACTTGGGTATATAGACAAGATTGCCAGGGGTCACCAACCGACGGTTGGATTACAAAAAATTTATATTTTTATATTTTTATTTTTGTTTTTCTTTTCTATCTTTAAATTGTTTTTGAAGAAATTTCGTTAGTTTAAGTTAGTATTAAGTTGACAGAGGACCTTTACACCTCATATTAGTCTACAAATTATTTTTGATTTGACAAATTATTATTGACGCTCACCTCCAGCATGTCTAGCCCCCTAACCCCCATCCAGAGGAAGACCGCCTCACCCTCTAATTTTTTACCACCTCCTCCTATCGACACCTTCAGCCCAATGTCAGACGAACTGACTCCAGAGGAACAGACCTCAGCGGCACCTGCCAGGCGAACCCTATGGCCTCTGAACGTTGCCTCCCAACCCCCAAACCGCAGCTCCGTCGCAACCAGATGTTGCGAGGTCATCAGGGAGCAGCTGTCTATCTCCAGAAATATCAAGAGGGAGATCAAAAAAGAGATCGAAAACCGTGTTGATATACTGGAGAAGATAGTGGGAGCCTACGAGGAGGAAAGGAAAAGGAAAACAACAAAATTGCAAAACACAAGGCAACCTCAAGATGACACAGAAAACAACATACAAATACTGAAGAAAATAGAGGAAAACGAGAGGTTGTTGAGGGAAAATGGGAAAATTATAAGGGAGTTAAAGGAAAAGATGGAAAAGCAGGACGAAAGAGAGAAAGAAAGGGAAAAGAAGGGACTGACGACATATAGTGATGCGGTGGCGGGCCACTCTGGTGCTCCGCTCCCGGTGCGTACGACCTTGCACTCGATTGTCGTCACGTCCAAAGACGAACAGGATACAGGAGAGCAAGTCATAGAGAAGTTGAGAAAGACTGCAAATGAGGATGAGGGCTGGATAAAGGTGGAAAAAATAAGGAAGGGCAAGGACAGAAAAATTATAATAGAATACAAAACAGAAGAGGATAGGAAAAGGGCCCACAATAGACTCAAAGAAAAGGGAGGGGACCTCATGGTAGAGATAATAAAAAACAAAGATCCCTTACTAGTGCTGTACAGTGTCCTAAAAAGCCAAAAGGACGAGGACATACTAAACGCTGTGAGGTCTAGGAATACTGAGATATTCCGCGACCTCACACCGGACCAAGACAGACTGTCAGTACTTTACAGAAGAACTGTGAGGAACCCCCACACATGCCATGTGGTGCTCAGAGTCTCCCCGGCGGTTTGGTCCCGTGCCCTGGACATGGGGAGACTGCATCTGGACCTGCAACCAATCAGGATAGCGGACCAGTCCCCTCTGGTGCAGTGCTCCCTATGCCTAGGTTACGGCCACGTCAAGAGGTTCTGTACCAATACGGAACCCAGATGTAGTCACTGCGGCGGGCCCCATTTGAGGACCGAGTGCCCGGACTACGCTATTGGTACGGAGCCAAACTGCTGTAACTGCCAGGGGAAGAAGCTGAGCAGCACAGGGCATAACGCCTTCAGCGACCTGTGCCCGATAAGGGCAAAGTGGGATAGCATCGCAAGATCAACGATACAATACCGATGCTAAGGGCTCCTCGGCGACTGTGATTCCCTACGTGCAAAGCAAATTAAACAGAACAATCAGCAACAATAATAAAAATGGCACTAAGAAACAGTATATACAAAAAAGCAAATTAGAAAGCATAAATAGGTAATTAAACATATGATTCCAAAATAATAAGTATTTTAGTAAATCATATGTAAAAAATCAGAATAGTAACAAAAATCAGCAAGTATAGCACAGTTCTCAGCATAAATTTCATTTTTATAATTTGGGTTAGTAATAGTTTAATTCGATTAAAAAGGATGTGGGTATGCAGTATTGAAACAAGGATAAGGATTGGATCGGATGGAGAATGGAAGGACGAATGTAAGAACACAACAACAGAAGGGTAAAAGATAGCATAAGATAACATAAACACAATAAATAGAAAGATAAGTAAAATAAGTAAAAAAGTATACAATAAATAGATAACATGAATAAATATTTAACATAATAGATAGAAATAAGTATACAATAAATGGAATATGAAAGGTCGAACGAAGAAATGGAATGGCGAAACAAAGGGAGAATCGACAAGAATGAAAGGACCAAGAATTATAAAAGTCTCCGATCATGTTGGAGGTGTGAGAAGCCTGCTAAAGCAGGCATATAAAAAAAAAAAAAAAAAAACTTAACTTGCAAGATTTGATTACAGACAAACATCGGGACAGGTGAAACTAAATAAAAGCTTATTAAAACGAGAAAAATGCTAGAAACACACACTACATTTAATTGCGAGTAAGCTCAAATCACAACGAAGCAGTAAATTACAACAAACAAGTTAAGATTACATGAAACTAAACTCATATTTCTGGTGTTTCACTTCTCATGAATACAGAGATGAATATTAAACAGCCAGATTGAATTATTATCTGATAGAATTTATGTCCGTTACCCTTGTCAGTAGGAGTACTTGAAAACAGTTTATAATATACTAGCTGAGCCCCGCGGTGTGCGCGATGACCCACGGTTATGGACGTACCATTACAACAACAACCAATGATAACGCCGCGGGGCAAAGCTAGTGTAAAAAAAGTAGCATACTTTACTCCTTATATCATCAGCTATCTACCACAGGAAATCTCGTCAAAATCGGTCCAGCGGTTCCAGAGATTAGCCGGACCAAACAGGAAGAAGGACAGACAGACAAATACGTTAAAAAAGTTTTTTGTTGTAAATATCGTATATATTTGTTAACGGTGGGAGAGCCACGCTTTGGCATGAATGGGCTGACTCAACCGGGGTGATACCACGGCCTCACAGAAAAACCTTGCCGTCCCCCAAAGGCCGCAACGCCTTACTATAACTCACTTAGGACCCATAATAAATTAGGACCATGGTACGCGAGAGAAGTGAATCTATAACATTTCCAACTAGGTTACTGCAATTTAACTTTGAATAATTTTGTTGCGGATTTCAAGGCAGTTAACCTTTTCTTGGGACTCCTCGGGTATCATAACAGCTCAGATGTAAAGAAGGAAAAAAAAGAAATTGTAGATAACTTATCGGTTTTTATTTTGAATGTGTAATTGCATATTTACATAATTTTCTTTAAAGTTTACAAAGTATAACTATATATACTATCAGCTATTCATTAATATAAACAGTCGAACCCAAAACCCTGTTTGCAATATTTTAAGACTTACTAAACTAAGAGGCCCGATATGTAAATTAACAAACGTTAGATGTATTGCCGTTTTTCGTTCAGTTATTTCTTTAATCAATACTTGATGTATCAAAATCAAAATCTTCGCTAAATCCACATGCAGTTCTCCATTCTGTTTCATTTAGGACGTATTGAGAAGTTAAAGTGCGAAAACTGTCAAGATCACACAGACCGTCGCATCCATCTATTTGGAGGTACACCTCCTTAGCACCTGGTTGTTTGAGATATACAGGCTGTAAGAGAAACAGGTCATTTGTAGTTAGCTTGCTAAACAAGAAAACATTTAAAAAGTATGAGATTTATTTTGAAAAAAATTATATATTTGACCTCTGTCACCCAGGCCATTATTAGAAATCTATTAACACCTAATTCATAAAATAGGTTCATTAGTTTAGGCGCTACAGTAAAACATATAAAACATATAAGTAGATATAAAATTTGTCGCAGTTAGATATGGTATCTTCTACAAAGTCATAGATAGTTTTATAAAGAAAGACTGTTAATTATCGGTCAGCTGTTTTCTTTATTCCTTGAACTGTCTATTTGTAGTGCAAGGTCGTATCTTTAGATAAAGCTATCTAAAATTATAATTTGTTGACCCTGTGTTGGAACGAACACATGTTAAGACATGCTTAAGCAGAAATACTTACCACTACAATATACTCTCCCGTTATTAAATCTCTTCTTAATTCAAGAGAATACAAGGCTCCATACTTGGGCACACCTAGTCGAGGACTGATTCTTGTGATAGAACTGAAGGTGAATACATTGAGGTCATGAGCAGAGTACACCATGATTCTAGGCACGTCTATTCCACTTATAACTTTGTCGACCGCATCAAAGAATTCTTTTAGTTGAACTCCTGAAAGGCAATTCGAATGTGGTGAATGATAATGACCAAATAATATGACGATGAAACGTAGACACTAGTCCATAAACTTAAAGTCGCTCAATGAGCTATGGAAAGAGTTGTGCTCGGAGTCTCTCTGAAGGACAATATTCAGAACAAAATAATCCATTAGAGAACCAAAGTGTCCGGCGTAGCTCTTAAAGATAGTAGGTACGAGATGAGACACTGAAATAAGCATGTTTATTTATATAAAGGACTACCACATCATACTTATTATACTTATATTAAACTACATGTGGAATTGTATCTGATATGTTTGATACGGTGCACATAGCTTTGCTGTATATATTTGTATATATACTCGTATGAAAACAGCGATCGTCTTAAAATGAAAATAACTAACTAAATTTCCTACTGCTATTCTTCATATGGATTTTGCTGGACGTGGAATATTTTTATTATTTTAGCTGTAAACGACAGGCTGAAGATGTCAATGTATAGATTATAAGTTTGTATATAATTATATTCATTAAGAATTTTACGTATGGGTGATTGTTGACCTAAATTGGTTCTTGAAAATTGCAGGTAGAATATTTTAACTATTTAATGTCTGGGATTACAGAAGGGAATATTTAAGGATATTTTTTTATACTATTATACTGTGTACGATTATTCTTTATTTTATAAATCATGTTCTGTTCAGCGGTGGAGAATGGCTCTTGGCAAACGTAGTGTGAAGCGCCCTCTGGTCTTGTGTGAGAGGGCCAATGTCGACTAGATCCAAAAAAGAACAGACATGGCTCTATGGTATGCCTTTGGAGAAGCCTATATCCAACAGTGGACTGCTATAAGCTGATGAGAAAGACCTATTGTGCAATCCTTTAAGATTTTTCTGCAGATGTTTCCTTTAAGTGCAATAACTTAAAAGTAAGTCACTAATGGTTGTATAAATTTACCTGCGTACAGAGGTAAGTATCTGTCATCTCCAAATAAAATATTCATGGCTGTACCTGCGCCTTCTTCTATTTCAGGTAGCACATTCTCCAAATTTTGAGGAACCGGCACACCTAAACTTATCTGGAAAACGTCAAATTTGTTAAATTTCTTGTATATATACCCATATTTCTAACTATAACTATTTTTTTTAATAATAGGTACGTTATGATGAGTACTTTATCAAAATACTTTTTACTGACTTTATTGCTGTAATTAAATTAAAAGTAGTTAATTGTTGTAAAAATAAAGCCCGATTGATTCCATAGCTAAATTTGGCCAAGACGACCAATCTTAACAAAGACCATAAAATTACGCAGGAGATATACCTAATAGCGCACAAGTGCGTGCACTAGCATGGATATACTCTCTGTCTATAATACCGGGGAGAAACCAAGGCTAGAACCGACGGCTTCACGTGCTCTTCGCTTCTAAACTTCGGGCTGTATTGAATATAAAAATCTAATAACACTCTAGCTCGACCCTGGAATCGAACCCGAGACTTCTTGGTCGGCAATCGTATACACTAACCGCTAGAATACCGAGGTGTGCCTAATACTGAGAATTTGATTGAATACCCTTATAATCCAATTTAATTTCAATATCTGTATAATATTTTGATGAACTATATTTACTTGGCTGGCAAATGCGTCGTTGATGAGGTATAACATAACAGGTACTTGTGTGACATCCATGTTAAGTGTGTCAGATATTTCTTCCAGAACATGTCTATACTTTAACATACTTCTAGGGTGTTTCAAGAAATTGTTTTTGTAAATGTCTGAGAGAACTGGACAATTTACGGTGGGTAACATCTGAAATATAAAATTTTATGTAAATGAGAATGTTGTTTATAAATATATATAGTATGTTAAACTTGTAGATGATCTCTGCTATTGATAAATAAATTTGAACATAAATGTCAATTAAAAACTTTCTTAATAAAATTACATGTAATACAACGTTTTTCATTAGTCTTACTGAAACTGAAGTACTACGCTCATACCACTCATTTTTTTCCTTCTCAACTAGCTTGTATTACAGCAGTCCCTATACTTTCTCCTCATGATAATTTTTTCCTCCGAGCAATCAGGCTGCCACTTGCACCTACATACCTAGTTTTTAAGTCCTTTTGTAATATTCTAGTGTACCATAAAGTTATTATTATTACAAAAACTTATCAAGCCTAAATACAACATGAAACATTTCGCTTTACCTACGTTTTCATTTGTAACAGCAATAATTTTCTTTTTGAATACTTACACTATCATATCTTGGTCTGATTGTAGTATACGGTACAGGAGTCCAGTTAACATCATTACTCCAATTATTTTTACCTGGAGGGTAAACCGCAGCCATGGCCGTCAGTACTGTCATTTTGCTTCTTGTTGAATCAGTAGAACGAATATATATTTCTGACTTGTTGTATTGCCTTGATAGTTCAAAGCCATATCGACGGCGGATGAATTTACCTAACTCAAAGGCGCGTTGTTTGCCTTTCTGAAATGATTTTTTGCTATCTATTAAAAGAAGGAAAAAACGTTTATTCTGACACACACAGGACAATATATGGTTTTGAACAGAGTTAAGGTATATTAATAAAAAAAAAATATTTAAGCAGTTGTAATACCTTGTGATTGCATGGCATGGCATTGGCCAGAAAAGGCGCCAGAATTACTAAGGATTAAGTTAAGAAATGTTATGAATTAAATATGCTACCTGTCGAACAAAAACTACAAATACATAAGATGAAGTTGAATCACTCCTGCAGCATGCCACTTTAATATTCCCAACATTTAAACTTCTGGCGTTTTGGTATTTTTCATGAGGTCATGGATGTGATTGCTTACCTAGGCAAATATGACGTGATAAGCACAATTATTATATTTTTGGGTTTAACATATCTACACTATACATGTTTTTATAAATTTAGAGATAGATTTATTAGCAGGCTGGTCACTATAAGATAGATTTGCACTAGTTTGGGATTCGACGCCTCTGTGTAAGGTGTTTCAAAAAATTAAGATAACGTTATAAATAAATTAATATTTTCGGACATCTAACACACAAAGCCTTCCAGTCCCAAGCTAAGCAGAACTTGCGTTATGGGCACTAGAAAATTTATATAAATATATACTTTTTTAGTAAATACATACATATTACACATAGAAAACACCCAAACTACGAAATAAATATTTGCAGATCATACAAATATTTGGTTCCCACACAGGAATCGAACCTGAGACCTTAAGCACAGCAGTTGCTTACACTACCACTTGCGCCACCGAGGCATTACATATTCAATACTTACGTTTGTGAGTTGGCCATATCCATATTTCTTTGTTTTATCCAATACCGATGCTTGGTTAGTTGTAAACTGTATTGTTTCTGCAACGGGCGTTCGATCACCATGTCGATGTACCTGTGGTTAATGAAAACAAATTTTCAAGCTAGAACTTTCTTGGAGATAATCTTAACTTATTTATGTCATTTGTGAACAAATACGTTCGATACGTATAAACTATTTTAAGTGTAAGAATATACTGAAGTGCTTCGGGTATGCTTCAGGGAGGTATGTAGGGTCCCAAATTTTTTGCATGCTATGTTTGTATATATTTTTTTAATAATGTAGCTCATAAAATAATGGGCGATATATTACACTTCTTTTATAACTATATTTTATGCCAAATTGATGCATTTTATCAAAGTATTTAATTTCTTTCTTGAACAAATTTAAGAAGTAGTATGTCAAAAATAGTTGAATTCGACAAAGATTGATAATTTAAGGAATAGAGAATTATACAAACCATGAAAGCTAAAACCAGTTCGGTTTTATCTAGGATTGAAGCTTCACACCAACATGTCGCTGATAATATAAATATCAATGCACAGAGCAAAATCTTAAACATGTTTGCTTATTCAGTTCAGGACCGTAAGTTTAACCTGCAAAAAAGAGATATTTAAGAACTTAATCACTTAAAGCCTAAGATACCTTTTTCTGTTTCTATTCTGATCATTTCGATGGTATTAAAGGCGTCAACATACTAGTGATTTTAAAATTACAGGGTTACAATCAGCAGGTGACCCGTTTTCACAGATGCCAACACCACCTTTCGAGAGGCCCTGGTCTAGCAGTGCATGTGCACTATTAAAGGCTGTTAATGGTGATGATCATAAAACCATTCTGAATCTAAATCCACTACTTTATTCTTCTGACAGACAGATGGTAGATTTTCTATAGCAAAGAATGCTACACACGAAAACATAAGCAACGAAATGAAAAAATCATTAGTATTATCTCTAATTACGTCACAACTTATATATATAGTCAAACGATACGAGTATTCCTTGATTAGATTAGCGTTAATTCTATAGTTATTGAATGGATTTATGGCGTTATAAACATCATACTAAAGATTAACCAGACCTATTATCAAATACACAACGGCTAATAATATTTCTCATATCTTTTACGTGATGGAATAAGATCTAAACCCGCACATAGCATGATCATTTTGTTTCTTCAACTACAGAAAGTAGATAAGTAAAAGGATTTTTTAACGGTTTAGATGCCAAACATAACTCAATTGAAGCTACGAATTTGTTTCGTTGGAGTTGTAAGTGTGCATGGGTGGAATATTTTTTCTTTTTGTGGGACTAATACAATGAAACTTGCACTTTTGTGATGTGAATTTTAGACTAATATTGAAACCACTTTTATTTATTATCCCACTCGAGGATATTAACGAACAACCGTTTTATTTATTTCCATTTCTACTTCATATATATTTTACATCAAACATAAGAATAAGTACACTCCCGACTAATTCACCTTTCGAATAAAACCTAAATCGGTTCATCAAAAGTTACGATGCTAGAGACATGAGAGGCATACAGGCAGTTTTAACACCCCCTCGTTTTTGCATCGGGGGTTATGAATATCAAAATTGTGAGGGTTTTTATCTATTGATCACATGATAACCAGATTAAATAGTATACACTTTGGCACTTCACATTTCAAATCACATACCTATAACCTTTAATTTTAAAACATTACCAGTTGTCTCGCTAAGCCCTGCCTGCTTTTCTCAAAGAGCATAAATTTTCTTCATTTTTGCAAGGTTATATTTCATTGGCGCTTAGCTTCTATTGGACGTAGCGTGATGTTATACAGCCTTATTCGACACATAGACTATCTAACATTAAAATCACTTTTAAATTCGAACTAGTAGTTTTTAAGATTAACACATTCAACGAAACAAATTATCATTTTACTATACTCGTAGAAATTAAATACAATACTAACTAGGGCGGTCGTTAACATTACATATAGAAACAAAGGATTCTATTAAATCAATTCCTTTTTACAATAACATATTAACAAAGATTTATACGATATTGTTTGCATTTTTTCCTATTGTTATAATTTTCAGACCATTGAACAGTCTAGCGCAAATAAAATTACACGTACGTAAGCTATTATTAATGATGATAACGGCACAATGAAAATGTTATTTTTATTGTGGCTTATTTATATTGTGATAGTATTTAATGGGTTTGTTCACACATAGTATTAGGGCCAAGAAGTTGAGAAACGATCCGTTGAAGATAATGTCAAAAGTGTCGTATAAGACCCTATTACTAAATCTTTTTCTTTCTTTCTTTTTTAAAGACATCTCTCAAACTCGAGTATATCCTGAGTCGCGGAGATTACAAACCTATTTAAAACGACACAAAGACTCAAAACGACAATTTTTAGATTTTCTAAACTTGTCTTATGTGTGATTAAGGTAGTCAAGTAATTTTTCATGAGAATTTATTTGAATTGTTATGAGTATTGATGAATTGATAATAGTTATGAGAAAAAAAAATGTGTGCGTGTACTAGCGTACACTCGTAAGAAGTGAAACTTCTTTATGACGTTATTTTTCAAAAAATAAATATCATATGTCGACGTAAGGTATAACGACAAAAGACTTATAAATCAGCAATATTCGTGACAAATCTTATTTCAAGTGCAATAAAAGTTAAGGAGCGAGACCTGAGTAAATATTTCGCGATCTGTGGTGTGAATGAAGTAAGTTTGTGGAATGTGATGTGTGTAGTTATTTACATTGTGGACTAAATAAAATAATATTGTTTGTAATGTGATATTTCATTGTAGTATTAATTTGGTCCTGTTTGTGTTTGAAAATGTTTTTTGTTTTATTTTATAAATTTGACGCGTAACGTAACGGATAAATGTTACAGTAACGTAACGGATAAATGTTACGCGTAACGAAAAAATGTTACACTAAATTTTTTGACAACCCCGATAAAGAAGTTTCACTTCAAAAAATCTTTAAGTAGGTACTCGGGCCGTGACTAGTATCACGATTCCAATCCAAATTTTAGTATTAAATAAGAGTACAATGTTTACTAAAATACAGTCAATTTATTTGTACAGGTGAATTATCACGAAGAACCAATATTTGTAACTATTCTTTAGTTTTTATAACATCAAATCTAGAAGTGACTTCGTAAATATAATATTTTACATTTTGTCAACCAATCAGTCCTGCTTTTTAAATAATCACAAATTTTAACAAAAACCGACTTCAAGAACTGGAATCGTCAAAATCGGTTCGAGTTAGTCGAAAGTTATGAGGTAACAGACATAAAAAAATACAGACGAATTGAGAACCTCTCCTTTTTTGAAGTCGGTTAAATATTTCAAATGTGTGTTGTCCATTGAGCGGTTACAGACATTGTCCTATGAGCTAGTATGTACTCTATTGACACCCATAAGATATTATTAAGTAATCACATATTTTAACAAGAAAAAACCGACTTCAAGAACTGGACCAAATTGCAATGGGACGCACCAGCTTTCAAATAAAAAAAGAATCATCAAAATCAGTTCTCCCAGTCGAAAGTTCTAAGGTAACCAACATAAAAAATAAAGTAGAATTGAACTTTTTTGAAGTTAGTTAAAAATAAACAAAAATTACATGTTTATCCTTTAAATAATTTTTATAGACACATACGGAAAGAAAATCTATAATGAGCATTAAAAATTAAGACGAATAAAATAAATAGAAAATTAAAATGTAAGAAAGGCAATATACCTACTTAATGCTGAGTTTTGGTTTATTAATAATATACCTATTACAATACTTACGTGAACTTCGTCTTCGATATTTTCAGTTGTACACCAACCGATAGGTGGTAAGCAACGAATTTATTTAAAGACTTACTTTACAATAAATATAGTGTAGAATAGTGCGATATTCAATTATTTATGACCTTGATATTGATTACAGCAAAGATAAATTATATTTCTAGACTAGTCTTTTCCATAGCTCCACCCGCTGCTGAATTTCGGTTTGAAGTATTATTAGGTACTAACATAACAGTGACGCAATTATTCTGGCTGTATAATGAGCCCAAAATTTGAACCGGAGACCTCTAGATTTGGCCATCAAACAGGAAGCAATAGCAGCTGCCCTAAGGCTAAAAACAATTGAATTGTGGAAAGTAAACACGGAAGCAACACACTTAAAAGTTTTGCAGAGAATCCTTAAGAAAATTCCACTCCTCGAGGCATCCACAGGTAGAACTCCATGTCAACATGTCTTCGATAGAAGTTATTATATCCAACTAATCGCAGACACAAGGAATGGCACGGGCCTCGGCGAAGTCAGAATATATACAGACGGCTCCAAAACCCAAAATGCTACGGGAGCTGGCGTCTTCTCGAAAGACTTAAATATCAAGATATCAACTACTCTAGGCAAGCTAAACACAATCTTCCAAACAGAATTTGTTAGCATTATTAAAGCAGCACAAGCAGTTGAAGCCAGAGATATGAGGGACTCATATACCAGAATAATATAAAAGGTCATAGTAATTCAATGGGTAATGCTACATGCTGAAGACGAATTGACGAAAAGAAGTTTAGAAACGATATTTTGCAGGCCGGAACCACTAATCTAAAATCGAATAGAGAAATAGCAAAGGTTGTAGACAAGCAAAGAGTGCAGTTCCGGTAGCATCAAAAAGACTAGCCCGCAATCTGATTAGACCGAAAAGGTATGATTTCAGGAAGGTCATAGGTATCCGGACTGGGCATTGTCCCCTAAACAAGCTCTCAGTGCAGAGGATGCTTGGAGGCAGAAGAAACGCCGCAGCAGGTTCTTACAAAATGTAGAAATGTGGTAGATCAACAGACAGTCATCCTCCAATCAATATCACTCCCGGTAATATGTAGTGACCTGAAAAAGACAGGTAATTTTCACCATCTAGTTTAAATGTTTAGACTATCCATGATAGATTTAAGTTTAATCATTGTGAAATCATCACATTACATCAACAGCTTTTAACAGTCCACTGCTGGACCCAAGCCTCTCTTTAGATTTAAGGTTTGTTTTCGTATTAAAAAATAAAATCATTCATGATTTTTGGTAGTGTTTGTAACAAAAACTAATTCACTCCTGACGAAAACAACAGGGGCAACGGCAACTTGTATTCGTGTCTCTCAGTTCTTAAGTCCACGTAAAATGTGTATCATAATAATATATGAATACTAATTACTAGCTTTCGTAATGTAACCAATCGAATGATGATGCACGACACGATTAAAAATAATTTATATAATTAAATTTGTATAATTTTAATTATTATTTTGCAATTTCGCCAATGCATAGCATAATATATTTTCATGGTTCAGAAACTGAACTACATATTTAATTAAATCGTCGTTACTGACGTCAGCTTTTTTCAATGATTCAAGCACTACATTCAAATTGTGAATATTCTGTAAAACAGTAAACGCATCATGGCGAGTTTATTCTATTAATCTTTTTGGTTTAATTTGAAGTAAGTGAGACCGGAGGCCCACTGATCAGAAGTATTACTAGGTCGCCATGGTGTGGGTCACCACGCTGCATTATTATAATAATAACATTATTTATTTAATGAATCAACATGACTCATATTGTTAGTAACAATTATTCTTAAGACTATGTTAGTTTACCTACTCTAATTTTACTAAAAAATGAAAATTAAAATAAAACAGAACAAGAACGACTTGACCTGCACACGAGTCACCGCTACAGAACCCCCACCGAAACCTACAGTAACTCCATCAACTTTAACCTCACCGACTCACATATACGAAGTCAAGTCTATCATCAGCTCCACGCTTTAAAATGTGGTTAAGGCTGGACCGCACACGTCGCACCAGTCTTGCGTATTGTCGCGTAGAAATAGTCCATGATGGCATCAGTAAACATCCCTGAGCCGCTGCAATACCGTGGCAGCCCCACTTAGACCCGGCACTCGTTATGGTATTGAAAACAAAGAGTGCTGTACGCCTTTTGAGTATTGTTGGCCCAAAGACAACAATTGTGTAAAAAGAGGTGCAGTATGCACGGAACAAAGGAACAAAAAAAAATTTTAACCGATAAGGCACAACTGCAAACCTGCGAGCCAACATGTTAGCTCTGACCGACAGCGCCCTCCGCTTCCGTTCAATGTCCTCATCGTCCCTAAGGTCGGCGGTCAATAAATGCACGAGGTATTTGAACTTGTGTACTCTAGTTAATGATGTCTTATAAAGCTTGACTGGAGGAGGAATAACTGTCGGGCATTCAGCGCCCGCTCCAAAAATCATGATTTCACTCTTCTTTACATTATAAACTAATCCGCGCCGCTCTGCAAATTCTTGACAGATGGCAATCAGTCGTCTGAGACTACAGATCGAGATGTTTTTAATACATACTCCGTCAATGTAACAGCCCACGCGCTCTCTGCTGAGAGTCTCAATCAGCTCGTTGATGTAAAGATTCTCTCACTCCACACTCCAATCCGTACGGTTTCGACACTACCCTTGCCCATCGTACCTAATTGATCTGGTCTCCATACCAATACCTGAGAGTGTTAATCAACTGTTGAGGCACTCCCACTTTTTATACTTCATCCAAAGAATATCGTAGGAAACCAGATCAAACACCTTGGATAGGAGGAAGCAATGTATATAGAGGGTTTCCTGTCATTATAATACCTGGCAGCCCATTTTAGAGACAATATGGCGCTCTCTATAGACAAGCCCGGTCGAAAACCTAACTGATTCTCGTGCAATTTGATTTATTTACTAAGCCGTATCCGAAATAGACTATCAAGCACTTTTGCTACCACAGTGGCCAAAGAGATGGGTCTATAATTATTTCGATTCGCAATGTCACCCGTTTCATTCTTAACAATAGTTTTCGTCATCTCGTTAGGCAAGTAGGAATGACTAACACAAAGATTCAAAAACATTGCTAACACACTGGGCAGGTGTGGGCCCGCATATTTAAGATGTTAAATGCTTAGACAATCATTACCAAGAGCTTTGCCTTTGGACATTGTACTTATCACATGTTTAATTTTCTTTGCCCTGAATCTGATATATCGGTATATTATGGGGTTTTGATATGATCTAATGAAGAAGTTAAACGTGAATGAAAATAATTACTATAAAATCTTTTTAGTAATCATTTACTAATTGCATAACGGACAAACAAAACTTCCAGAAACTACTCGGAGTTCACTTGTATCAAAATATATAAAAACTCACAGTATACAGACGGTCTGTCTTCTTTTTTATAATAAGTATAGATAAAGCTATCTGATGCATGCAGCACTAATGCTGAAGCATGAAATTTGTGTGGTTAATATGTGGGATGGGCCTTCTTGCCCCATTTGTACTCGCGTGATTTGACGCATGCACAATGAGCAAGTCATCATGATTAAGTTATCGTTTCTTAACTGTATAATCGCATGTACGATATGCTTTACATAAACACCTTCTTTTTTTTTTGATTATGTCGCAAACGAGCAGACTTATCGCCTGATGGTAAACAAATACCGCCAGACCAACACCAGATGCGTCACAAGTGCGTTGCCGGCCTTTGGGGGATGGAGAGGTGGATGGGTAGGGGGATGGGAGGAGGGGACGGGGTTTGGGCCTCCGGTATCCTCACTCACTCGCTGAAACACAGTGCAAGTGCTATTTCACACCGGTTGTCTGTGAGGCTGTGGTATCACTCCGGTCGAGCCGGCCCATTCATGCCAAAGCGTGGTTCTTCCACGATAACACCTACTATAAGTGTACCATTTCACTGGCTTTTATTAATTTATCTAAGGGTACTTTCCTACTAATTAAGTAGATTGTTTGAAAGATCTTGAATAAAATTCACACTTAAATGAAAACACAAATTTTAATTTTACGTCTACTACTGCCCATAGCGTAATAATTTTCCCTCGTTATTTAAACATATTTCATTGGGGCTCCCCTCCTATTGGTCTTAGCGTGATGATATATATATAGCCTATAGCCTTCCTCGATAAATGGACTATCCAACACTGAAATAATTTTTCAAATCGGCCCAGCGGACACTCTCCAGCTTTGTAATATAAGTATAAATATAAGTTCAATTAACTTTATAAGTAACGTTACCACTAACATCCACCGTTGAACCGTGTCCTGCCGGGCATGATCACCTTGCCTGATCAGAGGATTCTCCCTTTATGTTGGAGTGATATGACACTCGTTCGACCACAACTATCTTTATACCTGTTCAATATTTGGAAAGAAAATTGATTGCTGCCCTGTGGTACGCCATTATACTTGTATTATTATAATTTTTCTTTATTCTTGTAATGATAGTTGAGAAAGAACCTCAGCAAAATTCTTTACGTATCTATTTCACTGATCATTTTCAAAGCTTAAACCCTTAAAGTTAGAAGGAAACCAGTGTCAAAAGCTTTAGAAAGATTGAAAAAAGTTATTATTTTCAGGTTGCTTTTTATTATCTTTTTTCTGCAGTACTACTTTTTTTTTATAAATATGGGTCTGCCAAAGTGACAATGCTAGAATGCAGCATGGAACTACAAAACGGCAGCCTATTGAGATGCTTCTACATCATTGGGCATTGGATAATAGCATCTTCTTTACAGGTAGTAGAGCCACGCTAATTTCAGCACGAATGAGCCGGCTCGACCAGAACGGTACTATCCCCGCACAGAAGACCAACCTAAAATGGCAGCATTCATACTGTCCGAGAGACAGGATGATAATGATGGCTCAATAGGCCGCCATGGCATGGGTCACATCATTCGCAATGAGTATGATAACCACTACTCTTGGATTCGGTTTACGCTTTCGATCAGGCAGAGTAGAGTCATTTTGGCAGGATATGCATAAAAAAAATCTTCAATACTTTTGTTACATTGAAATTAACATAGGCTTTCCACATTTACTAATCCTTACAAGTTTTCAGTATTTTCAAAAGTGTCAACAAATAATATGGATATAGACAGTAACTATCATAAAACATTTACATATACGGTACGTTAGATGTCTATTGAATTACAGAGAAAAAAAATATGCCAAGTCATGAATTGATATTAGAATGTGCTGTAGCATATCACCCACGTGTGCTTTGAATGTATTTTGAATTATATAATCTGATAGTAAATGTTGAAGATAGAAGCTCCTAAAAAGATTAGAAGTACATATGATAAAAAGATAACGTTATCTTTATGTATTAAATGATAAATATTGTAGCTTTCCCATTTTAATCATGAGTCTCTTACTATTAACACACTTTGCTGGAGAAGATTGTTCTCTTTAAACCAACGACACTAATAGAAAAGTACAGTCGGAGCAATAAACTATTGTAATGCGTTTCCGTCCCTCAATATGAAGTTTCAGCGGTCGCCACACCGTTCACTGCTGCAGTAAATGTTGTAGGCACAAAGCCCACAGACAACACTTTGTGTAACCTATAAATTGTTGTTCTGAGTCGGAGTATTCTTTGCTTCATGTATATTTGTGAAGTCCTCCATGACACAGAATTTATTTTCCTAATGCGAGATGAGTTGTCTTTAAAAATATACATATTCCTTTAGTAGGTACGTTTATACTATGTTTCATTAAATATTTTTTCAATCAATTGGCGATGAATCAATTTCAAAGTCTTCGTGGTATTCACACAGATTTCGCCACTGTTTCTCTTCTAGCATATATTTAGCCGTCAGGTTTCTAAAGGTTTCCAGGTCACAGAATTTGTCACATCCAGCAATGTGGAGATACACTTCATCTGCGTCAGGGTGCTTGAGGTACACGGGCTAAAAACAATAGTACCTTTGGTTATTATAAATCAGTATTCGAGTTAGAAAACTGTGAGAGGGTGGTAATATGTATATAAATATAGCTAGAAGTATCCTAAATAGGTTTTAATTGAAAATGTGTATGTTTTAATATGATTTAAAAAATCATATTAAAACACCAACAAGAAAAGAAGCTTGCCTAGATTTAATAACTAGCAATTTGTCAAATGTCATATCAAAAACACATTACTTAGCACTATCTGATCATGAAACTGGCCGGAGCATCAGTTTTGAGACTGTTAAGAATGTCAGCAATATTAAATTTAACAACTTCTGGTTTGAAAAACGAAGAGATTATAGTAGAGAGAACACAGAAAAATTTGTCTCCTGCATGAATGCACTGTCTTTTGATGAGGTATATGAGTGTTCGGATGTCGATGAAGCATTTGAAAATTTCCATGAGTCACTAATATTATTCTTTAATATGTGCTTCCCTGTCATCAATGTAAAAATAATTAATAAACCAATTAAATGTAAATGGATCACCAAGGGATTAAGAAAAGCATACAAAAATAAGAGAAAACTCTATTTAAAGTATCTTCAATCATCTCAAAATAAAGTTGCCCATTTAAAACAATACAATTTATACAAAACAATATTAAAAAAATGTACACTTCAGGCTCACAAAATACAAAACACTAGGTATATTGCAAAATCGAAGAACATTTGCAAAATATCATGGAAAATAATAAAATCTAATTTTAACTCTGAAATAAATTCATCAGATATAAATCTTATACAAATAAATAATGAAGAATATACTAAGCCAGAACAAATAGCAGATAAATTCAATAATTATTTTATTAACCTAACTAAAAACGAAAAACCAAGGACAAAGAGTAACGACATTCTAAAAACTATTCCTAACAATCCACATACCATATTTTTAAACCCAGTTGATGAAAATAACACATATAAAGTAGTCAATTTACTTAATAATACAAATTCTACGGGCTATGATGATATTAATACAAATATTCTTAAAAAATGCTCTAAGAGTCTCTCAGGACCAATATGCCATTTAATTAATCTCTCCTTCTTCGAAGGTAAGTTTCCAACACGACTAAAATATTCTATAGTGAAGCCACTCTATAAAAAGGGTGACAAAAAAGAAATGAGCAACTATCGCCCAGTAACCTTAATTCCAATAATGTCCAAAATATTTGAAAAGTGTATCTTGTATGGATTTCTTGGAAAACACAATATTTTAAGATCAGAACAGTTCGGCTTCAGAAAAAGCTCTTCAACGACTCTAGCATGTTTTTCATTAGTGAAATCAATAACGGAGTCGTTAGAGATTAAAGTACCAATAACATCAATATTTATAGACATGTCGAAAGCATTCGATTTTGTTTCACACGATCTCTTACTAGAAAAACTTGAAAAATATGGAATAAGAGGCAATGCTCTCAGTTGGATAAAAAGTTATCTGTCAGAGAGATATCAATGCGTTGAAATCCCGTGTTTATTAGGGCTCCACAAGACTTCACAGAGATCTACAGATATTTTGAATGCATGTAGCGTACAGCAGGGTAGTATTTTAGGTCCGCTATTATTTTTAATTTACATTAACGACTTACCTGAATCGACTCCTCATAAATGCATCTTATACGCCGACGATACAACTTTGTTGGTGGATTTTTCAAAAAAACTTAACAGTCACAAAAATAAATAGTAGATGTGCCAATAAATTATTGATTCCCAAACAAGGCACTGCTATGTACAATAATAATTCTTTCTGTATGGCGATACGAATCTACAATAAGTTACCCAATTGCCTCAAATGTCTTAACTTGAACCAGTTCAAACGTAAATTATTCGACTTACTTCTAAGCAAATGTTACTATACCACTAACGAATTTCTAAGCGATAAAGATATATCATAAAATGCTACTAGATCTAAAATAAATATATAATGCCATTGTCTAGCCCTAAGATTAGTTCATAAGATTTAAAATTTGTACACCAGAAATGGTAGAATATAAGGAACGTATTATAATGTGATAACATCTTTTGTACTTTATTATAACAAATAAATATTTCTTTCTTTCTTCAAACATGTCTCATAAAAAACAAACATAACATCTGTTGATTAATATACTGTTACGTTTAGCTTATTTTGAATATTTAAGACACAAGGAAAGTTGGAAATTACTAAGAACTGGTGCTTAAATTTAAATAACGGTTATGAGTCATCATAATTTATTTAAGAGCTACGCTGCAGCTTTATCCAGCTCTCGCTATCAAGAGCCATTTCCTAGACATTCTTAAACGTCGCAACCGTTACTTTTTTTCTTAATGTGGTTGATATAATTATATATCATTTTTCCTCTTCCTCCCTTTCTATGGTGTTACTTATAAAGTTATGAATAAGAGAGTAAATTCTTATACTTGCGATGATGAAACTCGTTTTCAACATTTGAATAACAAGTTCTTCTACATTAGAATCATCGTCATCATCAATAGCTTTTAATAGTCTACCATACCAAAATACTGTACATTAGTACTTACCACTACAATATATTGTCCAGATTTAGTATCTCTTCGAAGTTCCAAAGACAATAACGCCCCATAGTTTGGCACTCCTATAGACGGAGAGATTCCCAAGATGGAGGCAAATTGGAACACGGATATGTCATGAGCAGAATATACACGAACCCGAGGTACATCCTTTCCTTTTAACAATTTATCAACTTCCCGGTCGAATTCTTTAAGAAAAACACCTGGGGATAAATAGATAACCTGATACTAATATTTTCTTGATACATGATTCTCATAGGTTGAATGAGAATCTGGCATTTGAATCACAATTTGTCCTTCCTCAAGAATCAAAGGATACCACGGCCTCACAGAAAACCTGTGTGAAATAGCGTTTGCGCTGTGTTTCACCGAGTGAGTGAGGATACCGGAGGCCCATACCCCAACCCCTCCCCCATCCCCTTTCCCATCCCCCAAAGGTCGGCAACGCACTTGTGACGCCTTTGGTGTTGCGGATGTCCATGGGCGGCGGTAATCGCTTACCATCAGGTGATACGTCTGCTCGTTTGCCCACTATTCAATAAAAAAAAAACAAAAAAAAAATCTCCATTGTAAATTTTATCCAAATCGGTTCAGCGGTTAAGCTAAGTAAGTGTAACAAAGAGACAGACAGAGACTTTCGATTTTATAATATTAGTATAGATTTAACAGTACTTAAATTAGTAAACATACCTATACTTTTTCATCCCTATTCTTTCCATCCCATGGTTGCCTGTAAGACACTGCTTTGGGGCGATAAGTCCGCCTCTTGTACTTTCCTAGTTTTAAATTAAACTTGTAATTACACAAGCTGGTGTGCAATTAAGAGATTAATAATTATTATACCTGCTTGTAGACTTAAAAATTCTTTATGCCCAAAATTATAGTCCAAGGATTCACCGGCAGCAATTGTTATGTTAGGCAGAAGTTGTTCCACCCTTGGGATAAGAGGAATTCCAAGACTTTTCTGTAAAAGAAGCATAGTCGTGATTTATTAGAAATGTAAAATGTATTTATCTACGTCAAAATATTCTAACGCAACGTAAAAAAAATAACAGCGATTTAAATTGTTTTGCAATTCATTGATGATTGCTTATCCTATCTCTATTCGTAATCGTTTCCCTATTATTGATGTTCGTGACTCCTTAAATCTCCTTCTCCATCTGATACAATTCGTCGCCTGATTGTTTTTTTTGTAACAGTGTCCAAATCGGTAACATTGAGAATTGTTTTATTGATTTATTTTTAAGCGGGTTGCTTAAATGGTTTAATACATAATATACACATAATCTTTGGGAAACTTAACATTTTCAGAGGGAAGAATGAAATAGATAAATCAAGGTCAGAAAACTGTTAGGGCAAGGGAGCTGTGATAAGAGGGCTTATTATATCCAAGCTGACCCACGCAACCTCGTTTACGTCTCTTATTGCCCGTAGTCCGTAGTGTAATATTTTTCCCCGGTGTATGTAACATTCTTCATTAGTGCTCCGCTTCTATTAGTCTTAGCGTGATGGTATATAGCCTATAGCCTTCCTCGATAAATGGATTATCTAACACTGAAAGAATTTTTCAAATCGGACCAGCGGTTCTTGAGATTAGCGCGTTCAAACAAACAA
Source organism: Spilarctia lutea (assembly GCA_916048165.1). NCBI lineage: Eukaryota > Metazoa > Arthropoda > Insecta > Lepidoptera > Erebidae > Spilarctia > Spilarctia lutea. The sequence continues at coordinate 14,599,853 of OU696490.1, read as the reverse complement.
ACTCTTCAGCTTTATAATATTAGTATAGAAATGCCTGTGATTTTGAAATTTTGATAATACGTATATTATCCAAAAAAAGTGAAATCAAAACATAATATATATATTTATTTGTTAACAGCTAACCTGGCTGACAAATGCGTCGTTCATGAAATAAAATGAAGAAAACTTCTTCGAAATATTCACACCGAGAATGTCAGACAGCTCAATCATGAGATCTTCATATTTGGCCATTTCTGGTGGTGGATTTTCTTGCCTCCTTCTGTACTCCTCTATAAACACTGGACAGTTAAATACGGCCAGCAACTGGAAGTCATATTAAAAGTTAGAATAATAAATTTCTTGTGGTTGGTAGCATTGGTCACAGGTAGTCATAATTCGACTAAAAATCTTTTTTTAGCTTTCTGCACTTCGTCTTCTCTTTCTTCTCTATATGAACTTTAATTGTGCCAAATTTCTAACTCCAAATTGACTTTGTAGGTTAGCCGTAAAAGCATGACAGACAGATAGACATAGTATGGATAGCTTCTCCTATACATTAAGCATTATATTTAAAAGGGGTACCTATTAAAATATATCTATTAATAAGTAGATAACTAAAATAATAATAATAATAATAATAATAAATATTTTGGACAATTTAACACACAACGCCGTCTAGTCCCAAGCTAAGCAGAGCTTGTGTTATGGGTACTAGACAACTGATATAAATACATATATACTTTTTTTTTTGTAAATACATACATATTATGCATAGAAAACACCCAAACTTCGAAACAAATATTTGCAGATCATACAAACATTTGGACCGACCCGGGAATCGAACCCGAGACCTCAAGCACAGCAGTCGCTTACGCTACCACTCGCGCCACCGAGGCAGTCAAATACTTTCTTACTCAAACCCTTTGGTTTGAGTAACGACTTTTTAGTCGTTTTAATGAAAAATATAGGATTATTACTCGTATTAACTTACAGATTTGAGTTGATGAAAATTGTGGAGGCGCAGTATAAACGAAGTCAAGTTTTAATTGATCAATGATTCATAATTTTTTCAGACTTCATATCGCAATGATCATTTCATTTTAGAGAATCTTTGATTCAGTAGCTCTGTTACTATTGATAAATTTTAACTAAGCATCAAATCAACCATCGCCGTCTATTGCTAAACTATTAACTTCTCCTAAGGAGCGCCAACTATACTGTCCCGGGCAATTCGCATCCATCGAACCACTTAGCATATAAAAGAATATAATAAGTCAATGAACATTTACAAAAATGTCTTGTAGTATCGACACAAAAAACATTTAAGTAATACATGTCGACCATGAAGGACTTAGATAGTTAGGTATAGATAGTTGCTTTGTGTTAAAAACGTAAAGAATCATAAAATATTTAACTTACGTGATCATCTTTGACGGGTATTGTAGTATACGGTACAGGTGTCCAATTAACATCATTACTCCAATTATCCTCCCCTGCTGGAAACACAGCAGCCATGGCAGCAAGCACGGTCATTTGTGTCCTCGTAGAATCAGTGGAACGTATGTATATCTCTGATTTGTTAAAGCGGGTTGATAGTAGACCACCGTATCGTCGGCGAATAAACTTCCCCAGTTTGTAACCACATAATCGGCCTGCCTAAAAAAACGTCTTTTGGCTTAATTATCACGTGTTTCCCTCCCACTATAATCCCGGGTCTTTTAAGCGAGGTGGGAAAAAGCATATAATTAGTATACCGCCATAGTGTTGGTCACCATGCTGTCAACATTTTGCAATGAGGATGGTGACCACCACTCTTGGATTCTGCTGATACTTTCGATTAGGCAAAGTAAGTTATTTAAAAGTTAATTGCCTTTAAATGTATTTCGGATATCTTTTTGTTCGTTTACCAAAGCAGTTCGTAATTTTCGGAACGACAAGTTTCCTCTTTTTGGCTAGACGGCTTGGGTACACATATTTTTCATTTCGTGAGATAAATGATTTTATTACATTTCAAACATAATATTTCATGAAATAGCTATTTAGTTGGTTACAACATGACGTAATTCTATGACAGTCGTACCAACGATTTGTTGAACGAACTACGAGTATTTTAGAATTCGCAATTAATCGAGCTCCGACAATTGCTTGCTGCTCGTATAAACGTAGGTACTTACATCGGTAAGCTGTCCATATCCAAACTTGTTTGTTAGTTCTATAACTTTGTCTGATTTCCCAATATATTCGATAGTCAACGGTATTGGAGCCCGGTCACCATGTCGATGCACCTAAAAATTATAAAAAAAACATTGTACTAATGTGGAATAATTTGAAAGAGCTCTTTTTAAGAGATTATTAAAACGGATTTCGTAGTTTACGCGATATGGTGGCACATAAAAACATATAAATACTGCCAAATTACCCTTCCTTTTGGCTTCGTCGTAGTAGGGTAGTTAATATTGACTGACCGACGCGGTGCAGTGGTAGTATAAACTGTTATACTAAAATCTCGGGTTCGATTTCCTGGTTTGACCAAATTTTGAGTGTTTTCTATGCATACGAGTAATATGTAAATACTTATTTAACTATTTTCTTTAAATAATTTAGTTAAGTTCCTTGGAGGCTCGTTGCTTGTGGTAACGGTGTATACACATTGCAAAGTTAGGCAATCATAGCCTTTTCAGCCTATGATAGGTGACCGTTCGTAACACATTGAGAGCCCTCCGTGCCTCGGAGTGAACGTAAAGCCGCCGGTCCCGAACATCTTATGCAATCGTTACGCTTAATTGGGAACCCTAAAAAGATCGTAAATAGTGTTTCTGTAGAACTTTAATATCACCCATAACTTTGGTTGTGGCGGTCTTTTTTAATGGAATAGTAGGTAAACGAGCAGACGTGTCGCCTGATGGTAAGCGATTACCACCGTCCATGGACACCCGCAGCACCAAAGGCGTCACAAGTGCGTTGCCGGCCTTTGGAGAAGAGGTTGGGGTATGAGCCTCCGGTATCCTATTTCACTCGGGAAAACATAGCGCAAGCAATGTTTCGCAGGCAATGTTTCAGGAAAGCGTGGCTTCACATAAACACGTTCTACATATTTATTTACTTAACTAGTTGCATTTTCCGTACAAAGACGGTCTTAATGCCATAAGGCGTTTTGTTCCAGTCAACCTTATACCTATAAACACGAAATAGCAAATAATCAGGTGAGTGAAACCACGAGAAATAGCTAGTGTGAAATATAAATTTAATTGCAGCTAATATATAATCCTATTTCTCAATTGCAACCAAGTTAGGAAACATAACCGAGATATCTAAACTCTAGCCAGTATCGTGTCAGCGACAGCGATGCAGTTCCCCTAAGCGGAGACTAAACCGCAACATACTCACTGTATGGTTACCGTCAGGATGACCATTTCAACCACAGGGCTGTTTGCATACCAAGCTATGTAATAGTGTGATTTAGATTCTAGAGACGATAATCTCGTTGCATTTTAACGAGTGGTAAAGAAATACAACAAAAATGTACTCCAAACTTAAAATTCGAAAGTAAATGTCGGTGCTGTGGTTTAGCCTTAACAGACATACAGACAAAGTAATCCCCTTCTCAATCACAAAAATTAACTCCCCACCACAAAACTACTCTATCACAGCCCATAGTTGCCTTTCTTAGAACGCCTGCAAGTGTCAAAAAATTGGTCGAGCCGATCACGTTAAGTACTTGGGAGTATATGAGTACATCGATGGTGGGACAAGCATATAGGCACAGTCACATCCAGGATGAGAAGGCTGATACACATATTTATTTCACTAAGAGACTGTGTTCCACTAGATAAACCGAACCTACTTGGCTCTATGTCAGTCCATAATCCAGTGTTGAATTCCAGCTGCGCTGGCAAGACGTTCCTTCTAGGTCTTGAAAGAGCACAAAGAGCTGTGCTCAAAAAAACTAGGAAGCCTTATCTATACTCAACAAAATAACTATACGCAGATTGCAAAGTGTTATATATAGAGTGTTTGCTTAATGAATGAAACATGAATGCATAATGATAAGAACCGAAGTGTCCCGCGCCCCAATCCAAGTAGACGTAGCGGTATTCCTGTATGTCCAGGCTTTTCCTGTTAGACATTTTTCCCAAAAAAAAACAATTTCATGCAACTAGCATAAAATTATACAACGGCATATACAAGAAACTTAATACCACAGAACTAACAACAATAAACTTAAAACGACTTCTAGAGGCTGGCTACTAAATATGAACTATGATGAAACTAAAAAACTACTGACATATATCGCATAAACATCGCCATCGCCTACAAGTACAAAACACAAATACGAAACACTTACTAATTTTCATATTAACACCTGTATGGGAACGGGTGTAATGTTCCACCCAACACAAAGGGAGGATCCTCCGACCAGGCGAGGTGATCATGCCTGGCGGGCTACTGCCCAACAGTTGATGTTGGGATGTTGTACATATGATAATCGGCGCGAGAACTATTTATTGCGCGATTCAGGATTTGTAGTTGTAGTACGTTACTTCATAGTTCAGTGTATATTCGGTAGATGGCGTAGTAGTATTGTTGTGTTATATGTGGAAGTCGCCACACACTCCACACACACACACACTCACCAATGCCAAGGACTGCCCAAGACATAAGTATCTGCTTAATTTGGGAGACAGTATCAGTAGGTACTTAAAGTTTAATAAATTCACTTGTAACTAATTATAAAGACATCCTGTAACTGTAAAACTTTGAGAAATAAAGATTACGATTATGAAATGAACCAGTAACTTTCGAAATTAAAATATAAGCATGGAAAGTAGCATATGAAAGTCAAAACTTACCATAAAGCCAAATATCAATTCGGTCTTATCCAATATTGCATGTTCACTAAGATACTTCTGTAATAAACTTAGAAGCAATAGACACGCAATTTTGTGCATTTTGAAATCAAAATTACATGCAGTTTTATAGGCTGCTCTTTCTGAGCTAGAAAATTCGGATTTTCGGATAGTATTCCTGCAAAAAAAAATTATAAATATTAAACAAATGAAACATTGTTGTCACAACTTTGACTGCCTCGGTGGCGCAGGTGGTTCGGTGCCCGGATCGGACAAAATGTTTGCATGATCTGCAAATCCATACTTATATTATAAATGCGAAAGTAACTCTGTCTGTCTGTTCTGCTTTAACGGTCAAACCGCTGCACCGATTTAAATGAAATATGGTCTAGAGGTACTTTGATTTTTGAGGAACGATATAGGCTACTCTTTGCTGCCATAACCGACCAACACGCGGGCGGAGACGCGCTTTAAAGCTAGTATATTACATGTTTGGGTGTTTTCTATGTATATTATGTATGTATTTACAAAAAAAAATTGTAGCTGTTTAATATGTATTAATATCAGTTGTCTAGTACCCATAACACAAGCTCTGCCTAGACTTGGGCTAGATGGCGTTGTGTGTTAGATGTCCAAAATATTTATTTAATTGTAACGAACCGAACTACATTGTAACTAATAATCCTGAATCGCGATATAGAAGATCTCGCACCGAGAGCAGCAACTAAGCAGAGCTTGTACCATGACAGCTAGATTGACTGACAGAATACTTATCATATTGTTTTTGTAAACACAGAGAAAACTCCTATACTCCGAAACAAAAATTGGCACATTATACAAACATTTGATTCAATTCGGGAATGGAAATCGCAACCTTAAGCACGTCAGTCGCATACACTACCACTGCGCCACCGATGCAGTCTTGAATAAACTGATCACACCACAAATATTTTCATGTAAGTTGTTGCCAAGACGAGTTCTGCCTCCCCTCCCCCCACCCCCACTAGTCTAAATGCAAGTGCAACGCCTCTATTTCAGGTTCTGAGTCTGGATATTCTTTGTGTCTGTGTCATGTATGTTTATAACAGGAGTTAATCCTAATGCTGGATTTGTTTTTCATATTTCATTTTATTATATATAAGTATATAAGATATACTACATCAAAATATGTGGCTTCGCTGTTTGAACTCCGTATTTGAAATCGTTTAGATAAATTACACCCAGACCCAACAAATAATCGTGTTCATCACACAAATATTTGTTCTGATTGAGAATAGAACTTACGATCTCTATTCAGGGTCACTAACAACAGATAAAAAGGTTAGTCGACTAATATACCTAGTACTTTTAATGTGGATATCATTATTCATTCCTTATCCTTTTCAATTTATTATTTTTAACTTTTAATCTTAATATGTAACGTAACTAATTAATTTAAGTTGATTCACTTTTAATCTAAATTACATCTAAACAAATAAATTAAATCGAATGTCTGCTTGTAATTTAAAATTAACAGTAGAAAAAAAAGCAGCAGTAAAAGTAACAGTCAAAAAAGAGTGTACTCCTTCCTAAAGGGCCGGCAACGCACTTTTAAAGCATCTAATGTTGCGGGTGTCCATGAGCGGCGGTAATCGCTTACCATCAGGCTATACGTCTGCTCGTTTGCCCGCTATATAATAAAAAAAAAGAAAAACAGTTTTTCACTAAATGCATATGAAACTGTATAAATTTTTCTTGTTATTCTTTATTTTAGCACTGAAACGGTTCTACCGATTTTGATGAAAATTTCACTGGCAAGTAGCTGATAAGTTAACAAAACTCGCGGGTAATACCGAGGAGCGCAGCTAGTTGTTATAAGCAATGTTATGAGAGCAAAAACAATAATAAATAGTGTTATTGACCTATTACTAGAACAAAAGTCATCGTAAAGTGACCTTTGATTGTTATTTTTTCCGTGTAATTGTCGATATTTTATATTTGGAATAACCAGACACTATTCATAGTCTGTGATTTAATAAAATTTATTAAGTACTAGGAAATCCGTGTTGTGACGAATTACCACCAATATCCATCCTGTGGGTGTCGTAAGACCTGGTAACAAACTACGCAAGCGAACTGTCGCTAGTAAGGATACGTATTACGCCGGATCCGAATACCAATCGGAATCCGTGAAACACAGAAATCGTAATATTGAGATCATTATGGCCACACTCAGACAGGTTCAATAGCAAAAATATACCACAGCGCCATCTACTGAAGAGACATCGAACTACGGAATAACTACTAATCCTGAATCGCGATATGTATGCTAATCAACGCGAGAACTTCGATATTTTAACATCCCATATCAACAGTTGGACCGTAATGATCACCTCGCCTGGTCGAAGGATCCTTACTTTGTATTGGAGGGATATGATACCCGTTTCCCTACTTCTCCAGAATCTTTCTGCCAAAAAAAAAACAAAACTGTGGAATAAACTGTCGCCAGCGGTATTCCCGGACCGGACAATACGATTTTCAAGCCTTCAAGAAAAAAACGTACTCCCTTTTAAAAGGCCGGCAACGCACTTGTGACACCTCTGGTGTTGTGGGTGTCCATAGGCGGCGGTAATTGCTTACCATCAGACAATACCCCATATACCATAAAAAACGATGCACCAATTTTAATAAAATTTGCTCACCTACTACTAATACTCTCTATAACGATATTAAACATAAACGCGGGCAAAGCTTCGTGCTAAAATAAGTTTTGTATAAACCTAATTGTGTCATATCAAGCAAAATAAATTAATTTATATCACTTTGATAAAACGATGACTGCCCAGTTTTGTTAAGGTTAAGATAACCAGTTTGTAACTTAACTACAGGGCACAGTGGTATTATGACCTACTTTCACTATTAGCTAAACTATTAAGTTAAGCGTTAGGAGGCAAATGAACATAGGGTTTTTTATGTATGGCCCTGCCAAACTCTGACTCTGACTGACGGAAAGCATAAGCAGAATCCAAGAGTGGTGGTGACCATACTCATTGTGAATGCAGACAATGCAACAATGCAGAATGGTGACCCACACCATGGCGGCCTAGTGATGCTTCTACATTTTTGGGCCTTCGGACTTGGACTTACTAACGAACACGACAGCATGAACACTGTCATTGTACGTTGATTTCTGTGTGAGGTTACATCTGACCGAGTCGAGCCGACACGTTCTTGCTGAAATCAGCGTGGCTCTACTAAGTCGTCGTCGTTTGTCGATGATAAGCAGCTGGCAGGAACTGGATGCGAGAAGATGAGGATCGAACCAAGTGATGTGCAATTGGAGAGGACTATGTCCAGCTGTGGACTGCGCTAGGCTAATGATAATGATGAAGCTAGTAACAAATGAGAATAAAATCCACCAGCGTATTGCGGCCTTTTGTGTCCCTTGTCAGCAAACGAGTACTGCAAAAGAATGCCTCAGAACCGACTTTCGACTTCCTGTTGACTCCTGGCTCAAATACCTGTATAGAAAATTTACTTTTCGTATAATACCAAAGATGATTTATTTAATCAACTCTAGATTTTTTTCATGTAGTTACCTATCTACGTTTTTGCTGTCAACCGAACTCCAACCGACAGTTTTAAAACTACCTTAAACCTGTGCCATGTTACGTACAAAATAGTAGTATAGTAACCTAAATTAAACGAGCCTAATTCATTTAATAGACTACTAGCTTCTACTTGCGGCTCCGCCCGCATGTGTGAAGGTTATCGCGGTAAAGAGAAGCCTCCTTCCTCAAGAATCAAAGTATCTCCATGCCATATTTATTTGATGCAAAGGTTTCGCCGTGAAAGCGAAACAGACAGATAGCGTTACTTTCGATTAAGTATGGATGATGGGTACGACATGTAATGATCAAAGCTTTAAAAATATCATTATCATCATAATGTACCACTCGCCCAATGATGCAGAAGCATCTCAGTAGGACGCCATAGTGTGGGTCACTATAGTTCATTGTTGCATTGTCTGCATTCGCAATGAGTATGGTGACCACTACTGTTGGATTCTGCTCATGCTTACCATAAGGCTGAGTAGAATATACACTGTTAGAAATAGGCATCCTCATAAATATACTTAAGATAGAAAAATGAATTTGGAATTTGTTGAACTTATCACTTAATAAATTTATAATCACTCACTTAAAACAAATGTTGAACTTTTTAAATCAATCTTATTTTATTTTCACATCACATTATCACACTTTATGTTATAATCACTTCACAGGTCATGTCTGTTCACTAGTATAATTCGATTGGCACTAAAGTGAATGTGATAACTTGAAGGACTTACGACATTTTGGAGGGAGATATTGTACATAACAAACGATATATACTTATCAATACATCTCAAGTTATAATATATATATTATTATAAAGTTAAACATTTTGTTTGGTTGCACGCGCCAATCTCAGGCAGTACGTGTGCGTTTGAAAAAAAAATCCAGTGGTAGATAACCGCGACGTAAACGTTTAGGGTTTGGGTTCAAATAATTACCTATATTCAGTTCATAACATACCTGTAAGAATAGAACAATTTTATTTCTGTTGTAATAATGCAGACTGTAGTCAGTTGAAGGCAATAAAGTTTTTTATTGCTTTCGAGTATTTGGAAAGTACATTAAACGAGCTTCTTCCTGTTTAGGTTTCATTCGTGTACGTAAATTCGAGGTGCGTTTACTTGTTATTTCCTAGCACTTGTAATATTAGCATTCCATTGCTCGTTTACCCAGAAACTTCTTGCCACTCACCACCAGCTTGTAGAATAACTACCGCCTACGTCATTACCGGTTCGATTTGACCTCTAAACCTTAAAATGGTAAAAAAAAAACCTTTGTAAATCATTTCAAGTATAATTAAATACCACAAAGATTAAATTAACTTAAAAACTTAACACATGCATACATTAACCTGACTAGACGTCTCATATCTTATCCTTCGCTATTACTATTTTATTTTTTACAGAGCTACTGGTATCGGACTTCCACAACCCGGAGGGCGAACTGATTTCGAATATAGAACTGGTTGTCAGTGTATTTGAGGGAATTGACTTCCCAATAACGATTGCCAAAAATTGCAATGACAAGTGGCTCCGGCGGTTTAACGTGTTTTCCATCGTAGGCCTTAATGTCGCCAGTCACTTTAAGAAAAACAGAAACTGTGCTAAGGCCCGGTCGAAAACCTGACTGGAAAGGATTGAGTAAGCTGTTGCTGTAAACAAAGTAGGAGAACTGTTTGTGGACGCAGGCCTCTAGCACCTTGGAAAGGAAAGGAAGGGTAGAAATTGGTCGAAAGTCAGTTGGAAGAGAAGGAGAAGAGGAGAAGGATTAGGAGTTTTAAGCAACGGACGCACATTCGCTCTTTGCCACAGAGAAGGAATGTGTCTGACATGAGAGAGAAGTTAACAATATGGGAGATAACGGGCAACAGGTGGGTTAGTAGTATTGTGATCATTCTCCGACTAATGCCATCACACCCAACCGTTTGGTATTTTATAGACAGGATAATTTTGCTAATCCCTCCTTCTATAATCACACTAAAATTAAAAGGGCTTACGTTATGACGCGGTAGACTATTGATATAATGACTAGTTTAAAGTTAAGATAGACTGTCAAAAGTATAACTGAAATGGTTGATTTAGTGAATCAAGGCTTATGGATTTTTTAAAGTCTACGTGTCGCGATCTGCCGATACGCGTCAAGTTCACTGTGAGAGAAAACAAGGGAAGGATTGCAAGTGATGATTAAATCAAGTCAAGTGTCCTCGCCGGCATTATTATGGTGAGTAGCATTACTGTCATTACTGACAGAACATGAAGGCTGACCGATTCAAGACGGGGTTGGAGTTTATAGAAACAATTGGAGTTAAGGACTAGAAGATTGGTATTAAAATAACCCATGATGATATGATGAGTGTACTCTGCACCCAGCGATTCGAGAACTGTTTCGAAATCAGTAAATAGTTAATAGAGGGGGGCAGTCAATCACTCTAAGCACGGTTTTAGCGCCTTGGACACAAATCTCTAAAAATAAGAAATCAGCAGAAGAAGAAGATGATATATTTATATAGAGAAAGTCGCTACGTAGATAAATAGCTACACCACCACCACCAAATAGCTTCCATATTTTATCATTTCGAGGTGAAGGTGGAGAGAAAATTCGGTTTGAGCTACTAACTATTATAGTGGTTCGTTTAACTGCAACGCTAGCCTTTTAATCCAGTCACGAATTATTTTGATGATAGATTTTGCAACTGAATGTAAGTAGTGTTGAACGATTTCTATGTCTAATAGGCTCAAACTTCCGACGGTATCACTGAGTGTTTTTATGGTATGTGTTAGCGCCAACTGGCTTGCCCAAAAAATCTTGTCGGCACCAACCCACCTTAGCGGGTGCGGAGATATCTTCAGCGATTAAGTGCTGCCTGAAACTCGATTAGCTGCCGACAAGTGGTTAAAGGGTATGGAAAAGCACGCCTTCTTTGATAGTCTTAAGCTGCAGTCCAGACCCGGCGGCCTTATCAGGCGGCCTGGTCTCTCTTGTCGCGGTGTGGCTTGCGAAACACAAAATGGCGGCGCGTTGCACAGTATATAAACAATGTCACCAGCTTGCCGGCAAGACACTATTTAGTGGACAATGCGGGAGCCGCGATTGGATGTCCTTTTTAACGCGGCGTGAGACCTTTCAATATTTAGTGGTTTTTTTTAAATTAAGCGTTCGGTGAGCTTCGTTTCTGGAGCGTAACTACTATTTCCTTCTAAAGACGTGCGTGCAGAATGGGAAATATGGTCAAGGGGTTTGAAAATTGCCGACAGCCTCCCCTACCCGAAGTTTTAAATAAACTAACAGAGCTTCTCTCTCCATTGGACAGGTGGCGTTACCAGTATGCTTTTGGAGCATTTCAATAAAATGAAATTCAGATGGCAACAGCTTGCATACTGTTTGCCTTTCAAGTAATACTAACACTATTGTACATAAAGATCTGACTTTTAAAAAGAGTGACTATGAGTTTTTTTGTCAGTATTCTTCTCGTAAGGCTCTATGTATTTTGATAAGATACCTACAAACATGAATAAATAGCAATAGAATTCACGCCTTGGTGTACGAGTGTACGGAATACAATACCGTATGTGAGTGCATTCTAGTCGCTCTCTCAGCGCTCTACTCCGATTGGATTAATTTGACGAAAATGCAAGAGGCATTTTTTGCAGATAATTTCTCTACAAACAATTTTATAATGACTTCTATTGATCTCCGGGCAATATCGTCGCGAGAAATTTGCGAAAAACTGATTTTCATATCCTATTAACATTTATAACTTTTTTAGTCGGCACAATATCAATGTCGATTTACAACGCTGTAATAAAGGTGTAAACAAAAATTCAGCTCACTAAGAATTCTTCCGCAGATAAAACCTAAAATAACTGGACTATATCGCCTCGCGTGTTATGTCTTCGCTAGGTATTCCGCACTACACGCCGCTTCCACTCAAGACGTTTTTGTATCTCGTCGTGATGCTATTGCAATTTATCTATGTTTGTGTTGTAAATAACAATTAAGTAATTAGTGACCGGAACCGTTTTAATAAGTGTTTGAAGTTGTTATATAAATTGATCACCTCGCCCGGTCCCCCTTTATGTTGAAGGCACAAGTAGTTCGTACCTCCACGTAAACACAATTTCAATGTCTCAAAACAAAGACTAAATGTGTTATACGTAAATTCTATGCTTTTACATGTAATATTTAATAACATTGTATTTTTATTGATCTGATCATATTTATAATCAATAACATTGATTCAATACTCAATGTACAAGATTTCGGTGGCTTTCTTTAGAGTAGTCTTCATTAATTAATAATTGTATGATAAGAACTAAATAATAATTATGTCTTACCACCAAATTACAATTATTAAACTCTTTGTAAAGTCAATGTTTCAAATTAGTGATCTGTGTGAACTAGGTAAGACCTGTGTTTCAGCCAATTACTGTTATGTCTATAAAAACCCGTTTGTTTCTTACACCGTAGGATATAACTACATTCTACTACAGACAGACAGAGCTACTTTCGAATTTATAAGATTAGTACAGATTATTAACACTAGATAAGACAATTTTAGTAATATACTCGTAGTATTACTAAGTCTACCATAGTCTTGCTTATTTTGCGGCCAAGGACTAAAAGAAAAACATATAGTACTTGCTTGTTGGAAAACTTTAATGTGACAGAAGTTATTTTAATCGTAGAATCTATGTAAATTTAACACTCTCACTTGATAATTAACTAAGAATAGTTTTAATGGAGGCATGAAACGATTAGTATTATATTTCTCTAATTAGTGTTAGAGACTACATTAATTATGCTTTTAGGAAATAAGAAATGCTACTAGCATTCGAAGATAGATGACAGCGTCAATTAAAATACAAACTGCAGTAATACAATAGTGTAAGAAATCAATAAAGATATAAACCCCACAACAAACTTTATATCCATGGTGAAGTTAGGCCATAAGTAGCGTTTGGAGGTTTCGATGTAGCCTAAAGCATCGTGCACAATGAGACGGAGAGATTTGTCTGAAACAATAGGTATACACAATGTTAACAATAGTAGCATTTCAATGTCCTTGAAAAATAATCATCATTCATGTCATTATCAAAAAATCGGTATATACTGGTTCCATATCTTACCTTCTTCTGTTGTTCAAAGTATAATTAAAGAATAAATGAATTCAATTTTATATTTTCCACAAAATTATAAGACGAATCAGGTCCGAGGATATAAATTGAATTTAGTAGCAAATGCTATATTACTAAGGACAGAATATAATCAATTACTATAACGTAATATATTAATATAAATAATGCTGACGTGGCATCACCTTCGTGTACTTCAATAAGTGCGATAAATATAATTATGCGCTATTGTGATGTATAAGCTAGATTAATATGTAAGTAAGTAAGTTGTACCTAAATTCGTTTAATAGGTTTTGCGTGCAAGAGTAACAAACATCCATACATTTATACATCATGTAGATGTTACTGATTTTTTGCATTTATTATAGATGATACATATAACACACATCATCATTTACCTGTATAAGTCAATAGCTCATCCACCAATATAACTTCGATTTCATCCAATTCATTGAAAGCCAATTCCATCAACAACAGTGGTATGCACATTGTAATCACATATATAATAGCTTCTATTAACCATAGCGATATGTTAAAATTCTGAAAAGAAAGAAAGAAACATCTAAAGAGAAATATTATCTTGAACATCAAATTGTAATTTGTGATGGTGAATTTTTTTAATACACCACGTAAGGGGGCCAACCATAATCTTTCGCTCCCAGCTCACCTGCATATGGAGCATCCTGTTGTACCACAAACGACTAACCCTGACAACTTTCATTGGCCGCACGTTACGGCTAGATTCATCACATCTGATCTGGCACAACTTGAGGTGGAACTTGGACAGATTTCGCGGAATATCTTAGGATTATGTGAAGTACGAAGAGAGAAGGATACCATAACCCTCGACTCAGGCAACTTGATGTACTTCCTCGAGGGCGTACATCAAGTGACCAACACTCCCAATAATCCCAAGGTGGCGTGGAACAACTGGCAACAAGTGTGACGAAGGTACTCAAGGTAGTACAAGTGTACGCACCGACCTCGGTTCACTCGGACATTGAAGTGGAGGATGTTCGATAACATACCTATATATGTTGCTGCAGGACCTACAATGGATGCTGAACGACCTGGCTGACTGTTCTGTATGCATCGGCCTACGGATGAACTCAGACAGGACCAAGGCGATGTACAATAAATATGTACTCCCGAAACCGGTTGCGGTACCCGGCGCCGTTCTCAAAGTTGTTAATAAATATGTGTACTTCTGGCAGAATTTGCAGTTAGGTAGAAATAGGTTTGAGGACGAGGTAAACAGGAGAACCCAGCTGGGTTGGGCAGCGTTTGGGAAACTTCGTCGGCTCTTCTCATCGTCTGTCCCACAGTGCCTAAAGACGAAAGTCTCCAATGAATGCGTCCTACCGTGCCGTATCTACCGTACTATTAAATACCGTGAATAGTAATTAAAAAACTATTTACGGTATTTACATTTACATAGATAATACATTTACTTAACTTACGGCCCCGGTGTGTAGAACAAAGTAAATAATGAAAACTATTTTTAAAAAGTCCAAACAGAAACCCAATATCGTCTGAAAACAAAACAAAAGCGGAATTGAATTAAATTTTTTTGAAAATACAGTGAGTTTGAACCGAAACTTCTAATAAACCTTCTTTGTTACATATTTCAATAGTGCTGATACCGGGTTAAGTTTAGGTATTCTCCGAGAATATTTCCTAAAGAAGGTTGAGATTGACTTTTGACTGCTTCGTTGGTCTGGCGACTAGCGTATGCGATTGTCAATCAAGAAGTCTTGGGTTCGAAATCCGAGTCGGGAAATTATAGTAAAGTAATATTAAAGTTCTGTAGATACCCTGTACCACTTTTTGGTTTCAGACTTTGTGGTCAATTTCATACATTGTACTTTTAAAGTTTCTGAGGTTTGCTAGCTTTGTGTTAAATTCATTTGATAATAATAATACCATACCTTTATTCTCAACATTTTTGTTGTCAGAGAAAAGTCATTAGTTAATTCAATGTAACTGTCGATAATTTTTTTAATTAGAATAACTTTGAACTCGTCCGTAATATGTTTATCAGTTTGTAAAATGCTCAAGCTTTTCTTTAATAAGTAAACACATTCTCGATATTCATCTGCGATATAAAACAATGGTACACGGCCAATCAGGCATGATGTATTAATGTGCAATACAATCATTTTCATCACAGGGTTATTTCCGAATTTAAAATACAAAGTGACAAGCTGTTGTGTTAGTAATAGAAAAGTAACACAATAGATGGTGTAGCTATTTTGATTATACTTGTAGATAAACTTTGTTACCCATTCTTCTTGCGTGAATAATGAAAATATTATATTGAAAGCAATTTCAAAATTTAAGGCCGTACCGTAAAGGTATCCCGGTGCTAAAAACAAGCTGTTAACAAAGTAATAAATAGCAATATTTACAAAAAGTAAAATGAAACAGTAACAACGAACAAGCATGCACATTGCACCAGAATCGGTGAATTTGTAATAATTGCCAAATAATAGCCTAATGAACATTAGTATTCGGATACGGATACTGAAATCAGATCTGGCGAATTCATTATGTACACCACAGAAGATACACGACGTACAAGTTACGAGAAGCTGATCGAAACTCCGTTGTAATAAAGCTATGTGTGTATATAAACTAATAACTTAGATCACTAATTTCTATCTTATTGATTTACTTTTTAATTACTATCCTACGAGCCTTTTTACTCAAATTAAGTTGGGAATCGCTTTCAGTCTATTATAATACGGCCGGAATTCGATTTTTCCATGAAGCGACTACCATCAGACCTCCACAATCCAAGCAGTAGGTGAAATCGAAGTTTTGTAGGAAGATTGTTGTTGCCTTTTTTTAAGGCTTCACTAACAGTAACGATTGCATGGCATGACAACCGGTACCGACAGCTAAACATACTTCCGGCCGACGGCCTTTCCGTGTGTTGTAAGAATGATTAAATTTAGACTGGTCTGAGTTTTGCTGAAAAAATTAAAATAGCGCTAGACGGATCTTATTTTTAGGATAAAACAGAGAATTTTTTAATTACAGAACCAATCTTTATGTCCAAACAGAAACATAAATATCTGAAAACATTAAAACCAGTAAAAGATCAAATTGATCAACAATCAAAGTACTGTAAACTTTTGAAAAACGAATCCTAGCTAAATTGATTTATCGCCCTCGAAACTCCTTTATACAAAATTTCATGAAAATCAATCAATTCAAGGAGGTGTTGGACGCTATCTTGGCGTTCGGACGCTTCCCTGAGTGCCGGAAAAGCGGGAAGCTGATTCTGCCGAGGAAGCCGAGACGGTCTGCCGATTCTGTCACGGACTATAGGCCTATAGTGTGTATTGATGAGGCCGGTAAACTGTTTGAGATGATACTTTCTGCCCGCATCGTCCGGCACCTGTGCGAGGTGGGCCCCGATTTGTCAGTTTTCGAGAGGGGCGTTTGACGGTCAACGCCATGTTGCATCAGAGGGCCGTAACCGAAGAGGCAGTGAGCTGTAGCGGCGTGCTTTTGGCGGTATCCGTGGACATCGCCAACGCATTAAATAGTCTGCCATTTAGCTGCATCGGGGAAGCACTCTACTATCACGGGCTGCCAGAGTACCAGAGGCAAACTTAACTTTACTTTTCCTACAGACGGTGCCCGCTTCAATGCGGGCAGGAGCTAGGAGGGGTCCGGATGTGTTAATAACAGCAGTTCCTGGATCAGTGTTCGAAACGAAAAAAGGTAATGGTTGTGGTAGCTACTTCGAAAGATGGCGCATTTCAGTCATGAACTAGAATAATAAATAACACCCTAGCAACTTATTGACTCATATTAATTAATTATTTTATGAATGTAATTTCGACTTGTATCTATACGATTACCATTTTATTTGATTAATTTATATTCATACACTATTTTATCAAAATTAAGTGTTCCGGTCAGTTTATCCGCATTTGTTTATTGTTCCGGTGTATCTTTTAGGGCGGACATGAATTCATCTGATCTAAGAGCAACTCTTACTAGAAAGGGAACTAACACTTTATTCCGAATAGTAATGTTCATTAGGCTATTATTTGGCAACTATTATAAATTTACTAATTCTTCTATTATGTGCAAACTTGCTTGGTATTACTGCGTCGCTTCATTATTTACGAATTGTATTTTATGTGTTTACAGGTGTAATATCGTGTTATTGCCTGAAATTTTGTATACTGTGTCTTTAACCTTTGAATCGAATTTAAATGTGATATTTTCATTAATCACCAATGAAGAATGGGTAACGAAGTTTGTTAACAAATATAATCAAAACAGTTATGCGATTTATTGTGTAACATTTTTGTTATTTATCCAGCAATTTGTTACTTTACTCTTTAAATTCACAATGGACCCTGTAATGAAATTTGTCGTGTGCATCATAAATACATCAGTTCTTGTTGGTCGTCTGCCGTTATTTTACATAGCAGACGATTACCGAAAATGCATGAATTCGTTGATAAAATACTTGAACACTATACGAACTGATAAAGATATTACTGAAGAGTTAAAGGTTGTTACTATAAATAATTTTGTCAACAGCTACATTAAATTAACCAAAGATTTTTCCTTTGCAATTAAAATACTTAGGATCAAGGTATGGTATGATATAATAATTAGATATCTCATATTTATTGCTAGTCAAAAAATCTTACTATAAGTAATACTTTGTAAGTGTGCGCGAGTACGTGTGTGTATATATGTGCGTTTGTGATTTTTTACTCAGTAACACTAAAAATTATTTTACTAAAATGCGTTCAACAATTTTTTATTGATTTTGTGATTTCAGACGTTATTGGGTTTCTGTTTGGACTTTTTCAAGATATGTTTTATTGTGTACAGAATTCTTCACGACCAATCTTTTGTAAGTTTTTTGAATATGAATGTTCTCAGTTACATACTTTGTGTAATGTTTTTTACACCAAAACGTGTGTATTTCACTATATAATTTGTCTGTTTCAGCATAGAGCTATTATATTATGGTTAATAGAGGGTGTAGCGGTACCACCGCTACTCGGTCTTCGTACTAAGACAGCGTGTCGAGCTCGTGCCTTGTCGGTGAGGTTCGCCGCCGCCGGGCTCCATTCGTTTTTCACCGTGGACCGGTCGGCAGTCCTTTGTTCGCCGCTGCGCAAGGCACTCACGCGCTCGCTTGCTCGCACGCCGCTTTTACTTTCGTGTCTCGTATCCGTAATTTATTTGCAATTATTTAATTCGCGCTTTCAAATCTATTTTTTATTCTGTAATTAGTTTAACTTTATTGTTCCTTCGCTTCCATAAACTATATCTCTTGTGTATTTGTGCTTTCTACCCTTTTATGTTAATTGTTAATTTAAATTATAAAAACCGTTGAACTTTAAAAGACTTTATTTTCGTGGACGAACCCCTACATAATTGTGGTGACCCCGACTATGCCGTTGCAGCAAGAAGACTGTACCAGTGCTGAAACTTCGCGTGTAGGCGTGCGTCCACCTCCGTTTTGGCCGGATGACCCGGAAATGTGGTTTGCACAGATGGAGTGTCAGTTCGCTAATGTGACGGTGGATTTGACTAAGTTCTACCAAGTCGTATCCGCGTTAGAACATCGCTACGCTACCGAAGTAAAGGATGTGATTACGAATCCACCGGCTACAAATAAATACGAAACGTTGAAGAGCGAGCTTATAAAGCGTTTGTCGGCATCACGAGAGCGTAAGGTGAGACAACTACTCATGCACGAGGAGCTGGGTGACCGTAAACCTTCGCAGTTTCTACGTCATTTACGGCACCTAGCTGGACCGACTGTACCTGAGGACTTCCTCAAGACACTGTGGTCGAACCGACTGCCAACCAACCTGCAGACTGTGATTGCGTCACAGCCCGACCTTCCGCTGGACAAATTGGCGGACTTGGCAGACACGGTCAACGAGATCGCGCCCGCTGGACCACTACAGGTAGCAAGTGTTGCAAACCCGGACACATCTACCATCATTAAGGAGATGGCAGGACAGATTGCCGAGCTTACA
Organism: Spilarctia lutea; assembly: GCA_916048165.1. Taxonomy (NCBI): domain Eukaryota; kingdom Metazoa; phylum Arthropoda; class Insecta; order Lepidoptera; family Erebidae; genus Spilarctia; species Spilarctia lutea. Next base: position 14,580,270 of record OU696490.1, on the reverse strand, counting down.
AGGCAGGTATCTTCATTGTCTTCTCGAATGGACAGTCACAGGCAGGTACGTGGTCGATCGCATTCACGATCTAAAAATAATTGGCGGGGTAGGTCTAGGTCAAGGCCGCGTCAACCGCCAGAAAACCACCCTCATTGTTGGTACCACTTTACCCACGGTACCCGCGCTAAAAAATGTGTACAACCTTGTACTTGGCGGTCGGAAAACCTGAACGGCAGCCGGAATTAGCGGCCAACGACTGCCTATATAAATCAGGCCGCCTTTTTATAAGTGACCGTTATTCGAGAAAACTTTTTCTTGTCGATACGGGCTCGGACTTATGCGTATACCCTCGGTCGGCTATTAAGACACCCTGTAACGTATCAAAGTACAGTTTAACAGCGGCTAATGGAAGTATTATAAATACATACGGGCCAGTACAACTCAACCTTAACCTAGGACTTCGGCGTTCATTTATTTGGAAATTTACCATCGCCGATGTGTCGAAACCGATTATAGGAGTTGATTTTCTAAGCTTTTATAATCTGCTTATAGATTGCCGCAACCACAAGCTTATAGATGGCACCACTTCACTCTCCGTGGCGGCGTCCAAGCAGCGGATTCCCGACGACGTGGCTTCCGTGAAGACAGTCATCGGGGATACCGAGTTCCACCAGCTACTACGTGAGTTTCCTGAGGTTACGCGGCCAGCAGGTACTGTAAATCAGAGTAAACTAAAGCACAATACAGTGCACTTTATAAAAACTACACCCGGACCGCCCGTCGCTAGTAGGCCAAGACGCCTAGATCCGGAACGATTAAAAATCGCTAATAAGGAGTTTGATGAGATGATGGCCAGTGGTACTGCGAGGCGTTCCGAAAGCCGTGGTCTTCAGCTTTACACCTGGTGAAGAAAAAAGACGACGGGTGGCGACCATGTGGCGACTACCGCGCACTTAATTCTAGAACTGTACCTGACCGCTACCCCATTCCTCACATTCAGGACTTCTCCCATCACCGTGCTGGTTGCACCACGTACAGTAAAATCGATTTAATAAAAGCTTATAATCAAATAAAATTAAATGAGGGTGACATACCAAAAACAGCCATAACTACACCTTTCGGATTGTTCGAGTTTCCGTTTATGACCTTTGGACTTAGAAACGCAGCTCAAACCTTTCAAAGGTTTATAGACGAGGTACTTACCGGTTTGGACAGCTTTTGCTATGGGTATCTTGATGATATTTTAGTCTATTCGTCTTCTCCAGATCTTCACAGACTTCACCTGCACCAGCTACTGACACGGCTGAAGGAGTATGGCGTCCTCATCAACCCTGCCAAGTGCGTATGGGGACAGTCTGAGGTGACGTTTCTCGGATACCAGGTATCGGCTGCTGGTGTTCAACCGCTCCATACTAAGGTCCAGGCTATCCAGGAGTTTCCAGCACCACGCACTGTAAAAGAGTTACGGAGATTCCTAGGAATGATAAACTTCTATAGAAGGTTTGTACCTAACGCTGCTAAAAGTCAAGCCCCACTTCACTCGATGCTGGCAGGAGACATGGTCAAAGGTTCACAACCAATACAAATGTCTCAGCTACAGTTGGAAGCATTCGAAGAATGTAAGAGAGCTCTCTCAAACGCTACATTACTTGTGCATCCTTCTCCACAGGCAGAACTATCCTTACTTACCGATGCATCGGACGTGTCTGTGGGTGCAGTGCTCCAACAACGCGTCGGTACAGCGTGGCAGCCGCTGGCGTTCTTCTCTAAGAAGCTTAATGAAGCACAACGCAAGTACAGCCCCTACGACCGCGAACTTCTTGCTGCCTACGAGGCAATAAAATACTTCCGACACATGGTGGAAGCCCGAGAGTTCATGATCTTTACCGACCATCGACCTCTAACCTACGCCTTCAGGAACCCTCGAAAGAATTACTCACCACGACAATACAGGTATTTCGATTACATTTCTCAATTCACTACGGACATACGATACATACCTGGTGCAGAAAATGTCGTGGCTGATACATTGTCGCGTATAGAGGAAATAACGACAATTGATTATGCAGCCTTAGCCTGCTCTCAAGAGACAGATCCCGAACTTAAATCGCTACTTGAGAAAGGATCATCGTTGAAGCTACAGAAGATTACTCAGGTAGGCTCAGGCACGAAACTCTACTGCGACGTAGCTACACAACCACCAAGACCCTATGTTACGCCCGACTTAAGGAAGCAAGTTTTTAATTCTCTTCACTGTCTGAGTCACCCTGGGCGTACAGCTACCGTGCGACTGGTCACGCAGAGATTTGTGTGGCCAGGGATTCGTAAGGACTGTAGAGAGTGGTGCAGATGCTGTCTTCACTGCCAGCGCTGTAAAGTGACCCGTCACACATCCGCTCCTCTTTCCCAATTTCCTTCAACCTCGTCGAGATTCTCACATATCCATCTCGACATTGTAGGGCCTTTAATACCATCTTCTGATTACAGATATTGTCTCACCATCGTTGATCGCTTCACACGATGGCCTGAGGCAATACCACTCACAAACATCACTGCTGACACCTGCGCGGCCGCCTTGGTATCCGGGTGGATATCGAGGTTCGGTTGCCCATCGCAGATCACCACTGATCGCGGCCGGCAGTTCGAATCCAGCCTATTCAAGTCCCTAACAACTCTACTCGGTGCACGCCACTTCAGCACTACAGCCTATCACCCAGCATCAAACGGGATGGTAGAGAGGTTGCATCGACAGCTCAAAGCAGGCATCATGTGTCACAACAACACACAATGGACTGAAGTCTTGCCCATCGTTCTGCTTGGCATTCGCAGTTCCTGGAAGGACGACATCCAAGCATCCTCCGCTGAACTGGTTTACGGCGAGCCGCTACGACTACCAAGTCAGTTCCTGTCACCATCTGATGACTACGCCGTCGAGGACATCACAAGCTTCGCAACTCGACTTGCAAGACACATGGCCAACCTGTCTCCTAAACCAACAACATGGCATAGAAACAACAACACATTCTATGTTCCCAAGGACTTGCAACACTGTTCCCATGTCTTCGTAAGGCAGGACTACGTGAGAAAGTCCTTGGAGCCACCGTATGCTGGTCCCTACAAAGTACTGGAGAGGCAAGCTAAGTACTTCAAGGTTGAAGTACGAGGTAAAGGCAACAATATCTCATTGGATCGCCTGAAACCAGCTTACACGACGAAGGAAAGGCACCCTGACGACGCAACTACCGTTCCAGCCAGCACACCTTCGAGCACACCTTCTCCACCAGCAGACGAGACGACAACCCACACTCGTAGCGGCAGAAGAGTACGCTTCCCGGACTTTTATCGACCGTAGTCACGGTCTGGCCAGGGGGCTACTGTAGCGGTACCACCGCTACTCGGTCTTCGTACTAAGACAGCGTGTCGAGCTCGTGCCTTGTCGGTGAGGTTCGCCGCCGCCGGGCTCCATTCGTTTTTCACCGTGGACCGGTCGGCAGTCCTTTGTTCGCCGCTGCGCAAGGCACTCACGCGCTCGCTTGCTCGCACGCCGCTTTTACTTTCGTGTCTCGTATCCGTAATTTATTTGCAATTATTTAATTCGCGCTTTCAAATCTATTTTCTATTCTGTAATTAGTTTAACTTTATTGTTCCTTCGCTTTCATAAACTATATCTCTTGTGTATTTGTGCTTTCTACCCTTTTGTGTTAATTGTTAATTTAAATTATAAAAACCGTTGAACTTTAAAAGACTTTATTTTCCTTGTAGGGGACAAGGGTATTATATATGCCTTTACAATGTGCATACCACTGTTGTTGATGGAGTTGGCTTTTAATGATTTGGATGAAATCAAAGTTATTTTAGTAGATGAGCTGTTAACTTATAAAGGTAAATAACGTTATACTGAAAAAGTTTTGTTTAAACAAAACAATATTAATAGGTGGCTGGATATAAACTTCCAAACTATTTAGCATTTCAGTAGGGATAGTCCCAAATATTCAACTAAATCTCATATTAAAGGTCGTTTCCAACATAATAAGTTAATGACAACATTTGTTACAAAACGTTTAATTGGGATTATCTTTATGCTGTTCTTCTAAACCTAATGATGCAGAAGCATCTCAATTGGCCACCATAGTGTGGGTTATGCTGCATTGTTTCATTATGTGCATTGGTAATGAGCAAGCTGGCCACCCTTAGATTCTGCTCATTCTTTTCATTAGGCAGAGTAGAGTCACGCATAAATAAACAAAAACCTACTGTCGATGGACCGCTGAAAACGATTAACATATAAAGTGATGTGTCATAAATCAAATACTGATAAATCATTATCATAAAAATGAAAAAAAACATTTCAACAACTTCAAATTTGATAACAGTATTAGCAATTGCCAGGTGAAAATTAATTCCCATGACTGATTAAAATTTTGCAATTTTAATTTATATATTTTAATTTGAGTTTGTGATTTTCCAATGTCATCTTTGACTTTATCCGAATAATGAGACCATAACAACTCATGTTTTGGAATTTAGATTTATTTATTTCGTTAAATATATTACAAAGCGAAGTAAGAAAGGCTATTCAGACACAGAAAGCAGGAAAAGCACCCGGAGACGATAAAATATCAAATGAATTACTTAAATATACCATGGAACAAATATTAGAACCATTTACAGATATTTGCAATGAAATCCTGGCTTCAGAACAGATACCGTCTCAATGGACATCGTCCACAATAATATTATTGCATAAAAAGGGGGATAGAAACAATATGAATAATTATAGACCCATTAGTCTGATGACCAACCTGTACAAAGTTTTTTCAAAAATTTTATTGTTACGGTTAACCAAAGAACTTGATAGTAATCAGCCTAAGGAACAAGCAGGATTCCGTTCTGATTTCTCAACAATTGACCACATACATGCTGTTAAACAAGTGATCCAAAAATGTAACGAATATAATCAACCATACTATTTGTCATTTGTGGATTACAATAAAGCATTTGATTCTTTGAAACATAATTACATATGGCGGTCATTGGAAAACCAGGGCGTTCAAGAGAAATATTGTAACATCATCAAACAAATATATGAGAATAGCACAGCAAAAATTCAATTAGAACTCACCGGAGATGAATTTGAAATTCAAAAAGGTGTAAGACAAGGGGATCCTCTATCACCAAAATTTTTTAATGCTGTATTGGAAAATATATTTAGACAACTTGACTGGGACGAGCTTGGAATTAATATAAATGGAGAAAAACTTCACCACCTTAGATTTGCAGACGATCTCATTCTATTTGCAAGTGACCCAACAACACTACAAAACATGTTGCAACAACTGTCATCAGAAAGTCAAAAAGCAGGATTGTCAATGAATACAAGTAAGACCAAAGTGATGACGAACAAAGCTAAAGTTATAATAGAAGTGGGACAAGAAGAGATCGAGTATGTCGACGAGTACATATATCTAGGACAAATAATAGCGGTAAAGGACCTATCTATCAAAGAAGTGGACAGAAGTATAAATAATAGTTGGCAAAGATATTGGTCCCTCAAAGAGGTCATGAAAAATAAAACCATACCTATTTATGAAAAAACAAAATTATATAACACTTGTATCCTTCCGTGTCTTACATACGGTTGCCAGACCTGGCCATCCACACAAAAGATTGAGGAAAAATTAAGAGTATGTCAAAGAGGTATGGAAAGAAGTATGCTAGATATACGACTAAAGGATAAATGGAGGTCTACAAAAATTAGAGAAATAACCAAGGTGGCAGATGTAGGCATAAAAACAAGATCATTGAAATGGAAATGGACAGGACATATGTGGAGATCGAAAGCAGAGAAATGGACTAAACAAGTTACGGAATGGTATCCTAGGTATGGGAAGAGGCATAGAGGAAGGCCGGTAAAAAGATGGGAAGACGATCTGCCAAAAGAATGGAGAAGAACTGCGTTAGACCGGAACAAGTGGAGTGAATTAGAGGAGGCCTATGTCAGAAGACAACCTGACCTGGTTACTGATGGTGCTGGTTGATTAAGTATAATTTTATTTTAAGTTATATTATACACATATAACATCAACTAAATTAAAAAAAAAAAAAAAAAAAAATGTATGAACAGGTTACAGGAAATAAAGGCTATTTTTATTTATTTTATTATTTTTATTTCGTTAAATATATTGGTTATTCTTAGTTCAGTGATAGATTTGAACAATTACTATCCGAAAATCGAGAACTGAATAGAATAGAATAGATACAAGCAAAGAGCCGAACATCCCAAACATACTCGTAGCTACCGGCGTAGGGAGATGGTGTTGAAACATTGAAACATGCCAAAAGAAGCAAGAATTTTTTTTAATTTTAACAGATCTTTGGATCTGAAGGATGCAGGCAAACAAAAAGTGCAGTTCCGGCAGCACCTAACAGACTTGCCCGCAACCTGATTAGACTAAAAAGGGACGATCTCAGGAAGGTCACAGGTATGCTGACAGGGCATTGTCTCCTGAACAAGCACCTATTCACTATAGGTGTAACAGAAAACCCTCTGTGCAGGGGATGCATGGAGGCAGAAGAAACGCCGTTCTCACAGAATGTAGAAGTGTGGCAGACCAACGGGCGGACATCCTCCAATCGGCATCACTTCCGGAAGCATGTAGTAACCTGAAAAGGCTGCTTAGCTTCTGGGACGAACTAGGTTGGCTGGAGTAGGGAGGTGACAAACTTATGTACAAAAGCCCAATCCACCAAGGCTAAGTGCGGAAATGGCCCAGCAAAACAAACAAACAAAATCTTTGGATTGGACACTGGTTGTAATTAATTTCGTGTTTATTGTTTCAGATAAAACTCTTCGTGCTATTGTGTACGATGCTTTAGGATACATCGAGACATCCAAATGCTTCTTATGGAATAATTTCTCCATAGATGTAAAGTTTGTTGTGGGATTTCTCTCCTTGTTGATTTCTTACACAATTGTATTACTGCAGTTTGTATTTTAATTGGCGCTGTCACTCTTCTCTAAAAATAGTTTTATAAATAAATTAATATTATTTTTAGTTTTTTTTTATTGAATATGTAGTAGTACAGTAAACATGTTATAGGTCTAAAATTTTTGGGATCCATGGCACTACTAGATTTATAGCGTAGTGTTACGTCTGCACGTAATTACGTAGGAATAAAATCGGCTAGTCGTAACAAATAGAATTTATTAATAAGAAAGGTAGTGGTAGTGTAGTGGGTTCGATTTCCAAACTTAATACATTTTAAGATAGCACCGACAAGGAATAGGAATCGTACGCTCCTGTAGGACTCGCAGCAGTTGGACGTCTGTCGCGATCAGCTTGCAGTCAATGCGGGTTCCGCGTCTCCAGCAGTGTGAGGGTCAACCCAAACCTTCACCGAGGTCTGTAGGCGACGGGCTGAGTAGGCAGCGCGGTGACCAGACGGTAAACTTAGGGGTGAACTTAAAACCCCGTTCACGGGGTTACAATTCACTTAGGGTTTATAAGTTGCTAATACGCACCAAAACAACTCCTCCACAATCGGAGCTAATTGTGATGTTAAAATAATCTTTAACATAAAATAAAATATTCGTATTAGTACAACGAACTATCTTGAAAACTGAGTAGGTACGTGTGGCAGACCGATCTCACCGTCAAAGTCCCCCACCTCCGAAGGAGCGATGACGCGCCGTTCGGGCCGTTAGTCGTCGCGACGGTTTATGTTGATTTATATCGATATTTTTTGTAGTGGTATCGAAAAGTATTAACTAAGTATTACAGCAATGTAACAATACCCCCGTCCCCAGATAAGGATTTTTCGTAGCTAGAAAAATCCGTAAATATAATTTAATTTGCAACCTGTGAGGAATATGAAGACATTGAATGTAACTTAAAGTCTTTTATGTGCCAAACTCCAAGATTACGGCCGTTCATATCCTCTAACACGTAGACGAGAGGCGACTTCTTTTCGGTTACTCTGCACTTTTCGAATTTAGGTGCAAGTTTTTTGCTAAAACGTGCACCCTTATCACTTTGAAAGAAACAACGCTTCCATACGATATCACCTACGTGAAATTCAACATCCTTACGACGCAAGTTGTAACGTTGACATGATTTTTGATGATTGTGCCAGAGAGCAGTTTGTACTTTATTAAATACTTCAGCTAAGTAACCCAGATTCTCAGCATATATATCACGAGGTAAAAACAGGATCTCACCACTGTTATCATTATCAACATAGTGAGAACCGCAAGTGACTAACTCTCGTCCATGCACCAAGAAAGAAGGTGTGAATCCCGTCACTTCGTTTACAGAGCTATTAATAGCGAACTGTATTTTAGGCAAGTTAAGGTCCCAACTTCTGTGGTCGTTATTAACAAAAGTTGATATACATGTAATTATTGTCCTATTATACCTTTCCACGTTATTAATCTGAGGAGTATATTTAGGAGTGAAATGCACTTTAGGTATTTTATATTTATGCAATAGTGCTTCCATCTCGCGACCTGCAAACTGAGTTCCGTTATCCATAATTATACTTTGAGGAATTCCGTGAACGAGAAAAACCTTGTCCTCGAGAAGCCTACAAACAGCAACAGCAGTAGCTTGTCGTAGTGGAAATATTAAGCAATATTTGGAAAAACAACAATTAACTACGAGAATGTAATTGTTCTGTTTTCTGCTACAAGGTAGAGGACCAACAAGGTCTATTGAAATTAATTGAAAAGGGCGGGCACAGTCCTTAGGGCGCCCCATCTTTCCGAGAGTGTTATGAGCGGGATGTTTATAGGCTAAACATTTACTACATTTACCAACAAAACTGACCACATCTGCATACATGCCAGGCCAATAATATTTTAGGAGGAGGCGTTTATAAGTCTTAAATATACCTAAATGAGCAGCCGTTGGTTCCGAATGATTCTCGCTAACAATTTTTTCACGTAACTCTTGTGGAACAACTTCCTTCCACTCATATTCTGAAGTGAGCGGATTTTTACTTTTCATAAACCGGTATAATATATGACCCTCAAGTCTATAGTTGGGATAATTAGATTGGGAAAGAGTACAACCGTTGAAAATGTTCAAGTACCAAGTGTCTGTAGTAGTAGTAGTAGTAGTAGTAGGTGTAACCAGTGCAGTTTGTAGTGCAGTCACTGGTACACACCTGGATAGGGCATCAGGTATAATATTATCCTTGCCTCGACGGTGCTTGACTTCAAAATTAAAGGAGGATAGTCTTATACCCCAACGGGCTAGGCGACCGGTTGGATTAGAAAGGGACAAAAACCATTTAAGAGCGGAATGATCAGTATAGACTGTAAAGGTTTTACCGTTTTCGAGATAGCAACGCCAGTGTTCCAATGCGACGAGAACAGCGAGTGCCTCCCTTTCAGTAACGCTGTAGTTACGTTCGGCTCCAGTTAGAGATTTACTCATATAAGCTATTGGATGCTCCTCGCCGTCTATCGTTTGCGAAAGTATAGCGCCCACACCGAAACTACTAGCATCTGTATGGACATCGAAGCTGTAATCGAAGTTAGGACAAGCCAATACTGGTGCATTCACTAAGAAAGACTTTAAGTCATGAAAAGCTTTGTCAGCTTCAGAAGTCCATTCGAAAGGAGGTGCCCCTTTTCCACTAGAAGTTAGTTTATTAAGTGGACCAGCTATCGTACTGAAGTTCGGTACAAAACGTCGGTACCAGGATGCCGTTCCCAGAAATCTTTTCACCTCCTTTTTGGTGGTGGGGATAGGAAAATCAAGGATGGCTTCAACCTTAGTCGGGTCAGTACGAAGACCATTCTCGTCAACTATATATCCCAAATATTTTAAATCTTGTCTAAAAAATTGACACTTAGATAGATTTACGGTAAGGTTAGCACTTTTTAGTTTTTCAAGAACGCGGTGCAAGAGGCTGACGTGTTCCTGAAACGAATTACTTATAATAGCTATGTCATCAAGGTAACTGAACACCTTCAGTTCAAACTCAGGTCCAAACAGCGCGTCGACTAAGCGCTGCTGAGTAGCAGGAGCATTAGACAGTCCAAAAGCAGTAACTTTGAATCTGAAGGTTCCTCTCCCGGGGACATAGAAGGCGGTTTTGTCACGATCACCCTTGCAAATCGGAATCTGCCAAAATGATTTAGAAAGGTCTATACTAGATAGAAACTTGGCGTCTCTAAGGTTATCCAATATTTCCCAAACATATGGTAAGTTATAAGCATCTTTCTTAGTAACAGAGTTCAACTTTCTACTGTCCAAACAGAAACGAGGCTTGCCATCTTTTTTGTCCACCACAAGTACAGGAGAAGACCAGGGGCTTTCACAAGGCTCTATCACGTCTAAGGCTAACATTTCATCTACCTGATCAATGATGATCTTCTTTTTTTCAGGTGACATTCGATAGTACCGTTGCCTAATAGGGTCCGCATCACCTGTGTTTATTCGGTGTTCTATCAGATGAGTTCTCCCAAGACCATTCACTTCGAATGAAACCTGTTTAAATCGATCGACTATGTCATCGATTTGTGCCTTTTTAAAAGTATCAAGGGTAGCGTAGGACTCAATTACAGGTTCAACAGGCCTCCACAAGGTAGCAGAATTAGAAACTTCGGATAAATTTTGTATATTATCAGTAAAAAAATTTATGTCTTTAATTTTATTAGGAAATATCTCGAACCGTGTCCAGAAATCAATGCCTAGAATTAGTGATGCTTTAATTTCCGGTACAACATGAGCCTTGACAACAACGCACCTATCATTAAAAAACAAAGGCAAAAGCATAAAACCCAAAGACTGCATTAATTGACCACCGGCAGCAGTGATGGCTATGGTCTCAGAATTATCAATTTCTAAAAAATATTTGTTCAGCTGTAGATGCAAATCATTGCCTATAATACTTACGGCAGAACCAGAGTCTAGTAAACCCCAAATAGTTAAGGGGCTGTTTTTAATTATTACTTTAACATAGGGTCTAGGGTCATTAGAAGGAATATAGTTTTTGATTGTAGCAACAGTGCTGTACGAGTTAAAAAAACTGTTTATAAAACGAAGCCAATTGTTCCACTCCTTATGGTCAAATTTTGGTATGTTGCTACAATCCCTAACTAGTTTTTTGAGTTTGGAGACTTATTACAATTAGGGCAGTCTGGGTAACGAAAATCTCTTTTTCCACACTTAAAACAAATTATGAACTTAGGTTCCTTACAACGTTTCAACGAGTGTGTACTAGATCGACATCTAGGACAGTATACAAAACTAGAACTCATAGCGTTAGTTTGTACTGCATCGATCCGAGGAGTATCAATTGCGCTTGAGTTATAGCTTCTAACGCTTTTGTATGCCGAATGAGATGGACCAGCACTATTAGTAGGACTGGTATACGCAAATTCAGGTGCTAGAGTGTTAGGTGTTACTTTTGGGGGCTCTCTAAAATGTAGAACACGAGTCTGGTAGTTTTCAAAATTACGGCAAATAACGCGTAGTTCCGAAATAGACTTAATCTCTGGGGAACAAGCTAGGGTATTGGCGTAGGAAGGCCTAATATTATGTAGGAGTATTTCTAGCTTCTCCTCTTCACTAACCATTTTGGACAACCTTGAAAACATACCCTCCATTATAGCAAAATATATAACAATAGATTCTGTCTCCCCCTGAGTACGTAAGCGTATTTCGTGCATCAGTCTATAATCATAGTCAAAATGTACGAAGTCTCTCTCTAGACATTCAACTAATTGTTCCCAAGTATCAAAAGAGCTGCGAACACTGCGAAACCAGTGCAGGGCATCACCTGTAAATATTTCCGTGGCACAGGCCAAGACACGACTAGGCTTAATGTCTCTAGATTTAATGCGTTCTTCTACTTCTTGGATAAAAGCTCGGACACACGATTTTCCATCAAATTTTATCTTAGTTAATTCCGAGGTGATGCCTCGATCACAACTGACGTAAACGTTAGAGGTAGATATATCTTCCGATTCGCTTTCAGTTTTAGAAGGCATACTTGTAAAAAAAGAAGCCAGCTCCTTATAGAAAACTTGTAACTTTTGTGAGCATTCCTTGAAGTGTAACGTATCTTCCGATGTCACGGGCTGTATTCTATTAAGTCGGTGATATATATGGTGAGCTAAATTTTCACATCTATTGAATAGGTTTTTATCATACTTACTCTTAAGAGACAACAAGTAATTTTTTAATTTTGATAAGCTTTCCTTAGCACCCTTGATATCATCTTCAATCTCAAGATGTGATTCTAATATGTCTTCAGAAGGAAGACTTTTTATTTGTTTTATAATTTGCCGTCTAAGATCCTTAACATTATCAGCCGGGAATTCACCTCTAATCTCAACCTCATATTCAAGTTCCGCCTTTTGTAAAGATAAATATTTTATTTGTTTAGACATACTTAAAAATTTGAAGGTACGAAAATCCCGTCAAATTAAAAAAATGAAAAAAAATAAGATTTTTTGTGGGTAGGAAAATAAGTGTTGCAACCGCCGTCCGGCACGCTGTGCAATTATTAAGTTTAGAGCTTGGCTACATAAGCCATATATAAATAATCACGCAAAATGTATTCCAGAGTAAAAAATTACAACACAAACAAAATAAATAGAAAAAAAATGCAAAATCAAGAGTTTTTAGGGAACTGCAAGTTCACTAACAAATTGTCCATTCCGTTACAAAATTAAATTAAACGTAACGATTTTGTTTAAATGTGGTACTAAGAAAAAAAAAAAAGAAAAATTATTTTGAACAAACAATTACCCCAAAAAAATCATAAAATAGTACAAATAATGTGCTATCACCAACAAAATATAAATTGTATACAATACCAACATCCAAAATCGTAATAAAGCAGTTTAAAAACACATTATTAGACCAAAACAATATCGTCTCACATAAAAAAAAACCATGACCTACCTTCACCAAAGAAAACTAAAAAAAAATGCCAGTGCTAGCCTAGAATATATCTAAGAACCACGATATGGGCGCCACTGTTACGTCTGCACGTAATTACGTAGGAATAAAATCGGCTAGTCGTAACAAATAGAATTTATTAATAAGAAAGGTAGTGGTAGTGTAGTGGGTTCGATTTCCAAACTTAATACATTTTAAGATAGCACCGACAAGGAATAGGAATCGTACGCTCCTGTAGGACTCGCAGCAGTTGGACGTCTGTCGCGATCAGCTTGCAGTCAATGCGGGTTCCGCGTCTCCAGCAGTGTGAGGGTCAACCCAAACCTTCACCGAGGTCTGTAGGCGACGGGCTGAGTAGGCAGCGCGGTGACCAGACGGTAAACTTAGGGGTGAACTTAAAACCCCGTTCACGGGGTTACAATTCACTTAGGGTTTATAAGTTGCTAATACGCACCAAAACAACTCCTCCACAATCGGAGCTAATTGTGATGTTAAAATAATCTTTAACATAAAATAAAATATTCGTATTAGTACAACGAACTATCTTGAAAACTGAGTAGGTACGTGTGGCAGACCGATCTCACCGTCAAAGTCCCCCACCTCCGAAGGAGCGATGACGCGCCGTTCGGGCCGTTAGTCGTCGCGACGGTTTATGTTGATTTATATCGATATTTTTTGTAGTGGTATCGAAAAGTATTAACTAAGTATTACAGCAATGTAACAGTAGTTATTAAAAAGTGGGGTAATGAACTCGAATCCACTACGGTTTGGAATTGAGATGCCAAACACGCTTGTGAGCTTCGGAACTACTTGAGCCAAAAGTTGTGCAGTCCTTCAGGACCAGGTGCTTTCCAATTCGGTAATGAACGGACCACATAACTTACATCTTCTTTATTAATGCTAACAGGTTCCATAGGCAATAAAGACTCATATGAGCTCTCAACAACTCGATAACAATCACCTTCTGTATGAGTGACAGGCACTGACCAAATGCTACGCCAAAACGAATTTGGGGCATTTTCATCTGGAACTTGCTCATCACTCATAAAGAGACTCAGGTTCTCCCATGTCTGGTACATCCACTCCTCATTTCTTTGGAATATGCGATTCTGTTATACCGATCTTTTCGCTTTCTATACCGCCTTATTATATTTACCCATGCATAAACGTTTTGCTTTAGAAAGTTTATGCGCTCTGTGACACATGACATATACTATGAGGATCAATAGTAGTCCCCAAGAATGCCCGTTTCACAAAGCGCATCACTCTCCGTGTTTCCCAATCGAATATTAATTAGCTTACCAATGAGTGTCCTAGCCTCACCAATACGAAGTTCAATTCTACACTGCCAAGCTGGCACAATATTTTCATTTCGAGTAGTTGTTGTATGTTCTGCAAATATGACACCAGCTACTCAAGAAACTGCAATGGCCGTACAAAATAGAATGAAATGTGTATTACTAAGATCTTCGCTATTACTGTTCGGGAATAACGAATCCCAAGCGCTTAATTTTATTTATGAATGGGCAAACGAGGCAACAGGGGTCTGTTATTAAAATTTACATATGGGTATTCCTGAATCCCATCTTCTAAATTGCTCCTAATCCTATCATTATATTGGGTACTTACGGATATAAATTCACTGTCCACTAATTCACTAACAACTTCAATTTGTGGTACCTGTGGTGTGGTGTTTGTTACCACATCCACAACATGTGACGAAGAATGGACAGTCAAGCTATTCCATATGTCAGAGGGTATCTTTTCAAGTGTTCACCGCATGTGCTCCCCTTCCATTATGATCTCGGGTCCTTTAAGCAGGGCGTGAAAAGTGTCTCACTAGGCCGCTATAGTGTGGGTCACCATGCTCCTCTTTTTACGTTCACATTCAGGATGGTGACCTTCACTCTTGGATTTTATTCATGCTTTCCATCAGGCAGAGTAGAGTCATTTTGGTAGCTTGATAATAATAAAAAAAGATTTCACAAGCGGTATAATTTGAACAGCCAAAAAACCACTGAGTGTATTCATCAATGGTAATACTTGGAGGTTGATTATTGTAAACTCAATCCAGTAGATTATGTGTTCTCTTGGAGGTTGATTATTGTAAAGTCAATCCAGTAGATTATGTGTCGTCTGTTTGATAATTGTAAAGTCAATCCAGTAGATTATGTGTCGTCTGTTTGATTATTGTAAAGTTAATCCAGTAGATTATGTGTCGTCTGTTTGATTATTGTAAAGTTAATCCAGTAGATTATGTGTCGTCTGTTTGATTATTGTAAAGTCAATCCAGTAGATTATGTGTCGTCTGTTTGATTATTGTAAAGTCAATCCAGTAGATTATGTGTCGTCTGTTTGATTATTGTAAAGTCAATCCAGAAGATTATGTGTCGTCTGTTTGATTGTTGTAAAGGCAATCCAGTAGATTATGTGTCGTCTGTTTGATTATTGTAAAGTCAATCCAGTAGATTATGTGTCGTCTGTTTGATTATTGTAAAGTCAATCCAGTAGATTATGTGTCGTCTGTTTGATTGTTGTAAAGTCAATCCAGTAGATTATGTGTCGTCTGTTTGATTGTTGTAAAGTCAATCCAGTAGATTATGTGTCGTCTGTTTGATTATTGTAAATTCAATCCAGTAGATTATGTGTCGTCTGTTTGATTATTGTAAAGTCAATCCAGTAGATTATGTGTCGTCTGTTTGATTATTGTAAAGTTAATCCAGTAGATTATGTGTCGTCTGTTTGATTATTGTAAAGTTAATCCAGTAGATTATGTGTCGTCTGTTTCTGTCGATTTATGATTTATAAATGAAACTTTAATTTAACGCTCTTAAATGTCACTTAGTTGCTTAATTGAATAAATTATTTTGGATTTGAATTTGAGATTATGTGGGCAGTCAAAAATGCAGCAATGAAACTCTTAGTCCTAAAAATGGAGGAAAAAAACTGACTGAGTATCTTATTGGTGTTGGTGTTTTCCCACTAATAACACATAACCGTTATAGCACCTATTTATACATATTTATTAATCTATTAGAAAGCTGGAATCTTACATGATATGACCACTATCAACTACTACAAAAGAATAGAATTACGTCATCTTTGTAACAAACAAACAGAAAATACTCTAGCTAATATGTTTGTAATAATTAATATTGAAGACTGTAACCACTAATGAATATTTTTAACTAGTGTCTTACAATAACTGTCTTATTTAATTAATTTCTATATACATAGTTTTATTGAGACGAAGTATTTCGATTAGTTGGTCAATGTTTGTGAAATATTTCCGTGTTTCGACAATAATGGCAGATGTAATAATTTCAACTGATTTAATACCAACTACTACTAGAGTTAACGCTCTTTTCGAATTGTTAATGTTCATAAGGCTATTATTTGGCAGCTATTACAAATTCACTAAATCTACTGTAATGTGCAAACTGGCTCGGTATTACTGTGTATTTTACCTTCTTTCAAGTTGGATTGTATTATATTACAAAGAAAGTCATTCACTACATGGCGAATTTATTTATTGTATTTCTGTAACTTTTGAGTCATCTTTAAATGTAATATTTTCATTAACCACTAAAGAAGAATGGATAACAAATTTTTTTTTCAAATATGATCAGAACAGTAACGTCATTCATTTTGTATCATTCTTGTTATTAATACCAAATTTACTTACGATACCCTTTAAACCCTTTGACACTTTAGAAAAACTTATTGTGCTATATATGTTCATTCCGTGTCTGATTGGTCGTATACCATTATTATACATAGCAGACAAATACCGAAAACGTATTGACTTACTGAAGAAATATATAAGTATTATACAAACTGATAAACATCTAACAGACGAGTCAAAAATTGTACATATCAGGAAATTTGTCAGTAGTTATACTGAATTTACCAACGACTTTTCTTTTACAAGCAAAATGTTCAGGATTAAGGTGTGTATAAAATATTAAAATGTAAGTAATTTAACTAAGCATAAACAGTCCTTTTTGTTGAGCTTCAGACACCATATCATTTATTTTTCACCTAATGGGTCAGGGTCATTGGCCTGGCTATTTTGCCTCAACATTAAGACCTCAAGCAAACCAGTCGAATACGCTACCACTACGCCACCGTGGCAGTTAAATTTAATGGAATTATATACTATGTTAAACATAATATGAAGTAATTAAAAACTAGTAATTGACCATGTACCAATTTTTTTACTTGACCACTTACAAGTATAAACCGATATAATAAGAATATGGGGCATTTTTTCCCACTGATTCCATTTTAAAAAACAATGCTGCTCTCGTAGTATCAATTTGCCATTTTGCAATATTATACACGGCCGTCATTTTAAACTTGAGTGGCTGCGTCACTCAACATTAAACATCAAAGAAATTCTTTGATTATTTTATTTAAATGTAATAGTAACCCAGTATTTATGGTGACTAATTTGATTTTCTTATTTGTTTAGGATTACTCAATGTAACAAGGTATTTAAATTATAGAAAAAATATTTAAAAAGTCGTTACTCACTCATAATTACCATATTTTTTAGTTATAGACCGAGACTCACTGATTACTGATGAAATTGTATGTTTTTTTATTGTACTTCATAAATCTTTACATCTTCAGCCAGCATCAGAACCGACAGCTCCTAGCAATACTGACGGTATTCTGGAATCCACAATTGAACTATCAGCAGCCGCGTTGCCTCTTACTTTTAGTAAAGAACTATTCCTTTCAGGCTTTACGTTTGATATCACCTTGGGGCAATTACAGACAGACAGTGTGCTTGAATCAGAACCATCAACTACTCTAGGTCAAGTAATCACAACAGCTCCTGATAGAGGTCTCGAAAAGAGTCTTAAGATCCCAACTGTTACTTGGTCATCTAACCTAAATAAAAAATTTAACATCGTAAGCCTAAATAGAGAAGAAATAAAATCTAAAATGGTTAGCTGGCTTCTGGGACTGAAGACCTCCTTACTCATACTGTATAAGTACATAAGAATAATAAAAGTACATACATATAAAATTTGCTTATATAAAAATATATAAAACTTACATATACAAAAATACACACTCACACACACACCTATACACTAATACACACACACACATATACACACATGTTAACACGCACAACAAAGCAACAGATATAGAAAGCAAATTTTGCCACTAGCAGCGATCAGCACGACAAAACACACAGGTTCTCAAAACACAGGCCTTGCTTAGCTTGAGAACCAGCAATGTACAAATTATTAAGTATTTCTTTTTCTGTATCATTCTTTCTATTAATATATTAATTATAATATAAGTTTTTAAGTAAAAATGGAACTTTTTGCGAAATAAACGTTATTATTATTATCTGGACGGTCATCTATTGACGCTAAATAGGGTCTATCCCTATCTCTCTATTTACTAGTTTTTGCACGGTCAACTACTAACTGAAACTGTTATTCATTTTTGTTTTTTATTTCTATTTATTTTATAACTGTACAAGAAAAGCATTGCCCATATGGGCTTCAATAACATACTTTTTCAGAATTTACTGACAAACTGATTAAAATCGAAATAAAATTCAGGTAAACCACGAAAAATGTAAACTTTGTGCCCTTAAATCATCATCTATTGCTCTACTTGTATCTTATCCTCCTAAAACACGGTTAACATAAAACTTATAACATATTTTGTGATTTCAGATATCATTGGGTTTCTGTTTGGACTTTTTCAAGATTTGTTTTATTGTATACAGAATTCTCCACGATCAGCATTTTGTTAGTTTAAAAATATATGTACTCTATTGCACAATTTGAATGTTTTTCACACAAAAACATGTATTTCATGTATATACAATTTGTATGTTTTCAGCATAAAGCCGTTTTATTATGGTTAGTAGAAGCTATTGTCTATGCGTTTACCATGTGTATACCACTGTTGTTAATGGAATTGGCTTTCAATGATTTGGATGGAATCAAAGTTATTTTAGTGGATGAGCTCTTAATTTATAAAGGTAAATGACTTTGTACAGATAACGTTTTGTTTATAATTTTGTTATTGACAGTTTTCAAGAAAACAATTAATGGGTGGCTGAATACATACTTGCAAACTATTTTGCGTTTTTGGATAAAGAAAATTAAAAAAAAAATGCAATTACAAACTACATTAAAACAGCAGTAAGATTAGAAATGTTTTTGTTTTAATTAGGACCCGATTTGAAACCGATTCTAGTTAGAATAAATTCCGTGTCTATTGTTTCAGACAAAGCGCTTCGTGCTATTGTGTACGATGCTTTAGGATACATCGACACATCCAAATGCTTCTTATGGAACAATTTCTCCATAGATGTAAAGTTTGTTGTGGGGTTTATTTCTTTGTTGATATCTTACACTATTGTATTACTACAATTTGTATTTTAATTGACGGTGTGATTTTACTTTAAAAATAAATAAATAACTAAGTATTTTTGTCCAAGTCCCAAACTAAGCAGCATTATATTGATGGGTGCTAGACAAGTAATATTATTACATGTGGAATCTCTATAACTCGAACATCGTTAAGTCGAGACCTATAAGAAATACAAAAAGTACCTACGTGTAAATCATTTATATTAAAATCTAAATTAGTTATTATGTCATCTATATTCTTTACGAGAATGCAAATTAGATATGTTGCAAAAACCACTGTTTTATTACGATAAAAGAGTGTAGTTTTTCTTATAACATCATCATTAACATCTTCTAATTAGTCAACTACTGAATATACCCAACCCTATGAGGCTCTTTTAGAAAGGAAATCTTAGCCCACTATTAATAATTATATTTTAATTATTTCTCTCATACACAAAGGTGAGTACAATATTAATGGCCACAAAACAGCTTGGGCTCCCTATAAGCGTGGTGAAGCTAACCAGGTGGGTTAGTATAGGGATTATTAAAATTTTATGTTGCTTTGCAGTACTGCTGTCCTGCTCACTTTGCTCCTTCAGTCATCTCATATTAAACTAATCGAATAAATAGTGACGGTGGCACTCCGTATGCCTAATCCACCTCCACACGTACTATAATGTTAAAAAATTAAGTAAGCTTAAATTAGTCAGTTGCATTCATAACAAGTTACTCAAAAAACAATCCAATTTCAAAGTACATAAATAATGTTCTAGCAAATTCTTACTTATATTAATTACAACAAATATAACTACTAACGAAAATAATTAAATTGATATAACTAACTTTTTATCTCGTTAATTGAGGAAAATATAATTCACAGCCTTATTTAGACGAAGTATTTCGGTCAATTTGACAGTATTTGTTGAATATTACGACATAAGGCAAATATAATGAATATATCAAATATAAAAGCAACTACTACCGTACATAGAACCAAGGCATTGTTCCGAATGGTGATGTTCATTAGGCTATTGTTTGGCAACTATTACAAATTCACCAATTCTTCTGTCATGTGCATACTGGCTCATTGTTACTGAGTGCTGTTTTTTCTTTTAGCTCGTATTTGCTGTTTCTGGAGATCCAATGGCGCTTTAATGCCTGAATACCTTTACAGTGCGTCTGTGACTTTTGAAGTTATTTTAAATGTTATGTTTTCATTAATCACCAAAGAGAAATGGGTAACAAAGTTTATTTACAAATATTATTAAAAAAACTTATGCTATTTACTGTCTTACATTTTTGATCACAATGCAACAATATTTGTTTTTACCCTTTAAAATTGACCTGAACTTTTTAACCAAACTTAGTGTAACATACCTGAAAACGTCCCTCCTCTTTGGTCGCCTGCCGTTAATATACATAACAGAGGAATACCGACAATGTGTTAGCTCATTGAAGAAATATTTGTGTATTATACAAACGGAAAAACATATTACAGATGAGTTTAAAGTTTTCCAAATTAACAAAATTGTCAATAGTTATATTGAATTGACCAACGACTTTTCCCTTACAATGAAAACGCTCAGGATTAAGGTATGGTTATGTCAACTAGATAAAACTTATTCAATGAATTCTAACTAAAATTATTAACATACTCAGGCAGGTAGAAATAAAAAAAAAATGCACGTGATAAGAGCAAAACATTGTCCAAAAAGTGACATATTAAACTAAGACAAAATAGCAGAGCTCAAAAACAGTTTTCATAATATCTTATTTATCTAGAATAGGGCTTAGCTAGGTTTATCCAAAGAGGATCTGGAATAATTGCTATTGTGATGAGTTTGAAATTTGAAAAATGTATGGCTGTCATTTTAATGTTAGAATAATAAACTTCAGTTTAAGAATATTAGTATTTTATAACTTTATACGTTTTTTTGTAAATATGTATAATAATATCGGATCTGACGCACACTGCTACCTTTTTTTGTATATTTTACATCACGTAGAAAAACTTCAGTGTCAAATAAAATCATTTAAGCGAAGCTAACTAAATCAAATACATATAAATGGACACAACGACTTAATTACCATAAAATTCCAGAAGAATAAAAGAAAGTACTTTCTTGTCTTTTGCTGATTTTGTTACTCGACTATAGCAAAGCCAAAGTCTATTCAAACGTATGTATTGTACGTTTCAATATTTCAACGTAGCGTCTAAACAACTGAACTGATTTTAATCAATGAGGTGTCAATTTCTCGTAGTCATATTAAAGGTTTTTGTACTTTTTCTTGTTATTTTTTCCGATATTATTGGGTTTCTGTTTGGACTTTCTCAAGATATGTTTTGTTATATATCGAATTCTATGCGACAAGTACTTCGTAAGATATATTTAATGGTGTTATTTATTGCATATTTTAAATTGCAGTATTGTTTGATATGGTTTGAAGAAAGTGTTGTATTTGTTACTACAATGAGCATTCCACTGGTGTTGATGGAACTAGCTTTTAGTGATTTGGATGAAATCAAGACTATCCTGGTTGATGAACTTTTAATTTATGAAGGTAAATGACTTTATTTACACTGATCGATATCTATGCAATTTTAACTTTATCATCACTGCTGTAGGTAACATAGTCGACAAAACAGTAATAAGCAAATTTTGAATCCATGCTCTTTGAAATTAACTATAACTCAGATAAAGTTACGAAAAATTTCTTACATATCAATAAAACTGATAAATCTCTCCATGATTTAATGACCGAAATCAAGGTCATTACCATGGAAATGCACATTTATGGGAATATCAACCTAATTGTATTTGAATGTCTGTTTGAGTGAAAAGATTATGGTGGGTCATAATTCTAATTTATCGATAGAACACTTGCAGACGATGTGGATTATTGTGGAGAGCATCATATAATATAAAATAATATTATACCATACACATGATGTGAGTTCGGGCGAGAAAGTGGGAATGCACCGTCACCAAAATGAACTGTACAAATTCTAAAAAATATAATAGAAATTTTAACAAAATAATTAAAAAACAACAGCGACTCTTTCTATTTGAATCAAGTAGCTTTTTATTTCCAATCTTATTCATGATTCATCATCAGTCTATAGCAGTCCACTGCTGGATATAGGCCTCTCCAATTTCACTTCACTTGGTTCGATCCTCAGCTTTTTTTTTTTTTTTTTATTGAATAGTGGGCAAACGAGCAGACGTATCACCTGATGGTAAGCGATTACCGCCGCCCATGGACACCCGCAACACCAAAGACATCACAAGTGCGTTGCCGACCTTTGGGGGATGGGAAAGGGGATGGGGGAGGGGTTGGGGTATGGGCCTCCGGTATCCTCACTCACTCGGTGAAACACAGCGCAAACGCTATTTCACACCGGTTTTCTGTTAGGCCGTGGTATCACACCGGTCGAGCCGACCCATTCATGCCGAAGCACAGCTCTCCCACGGTAGGCATCCAGCTCCTACCAGCTGTTTTGCGCGCATCATCATGATTACCATGTTTTAATTATTGTATATGAGCCTATAGTTGTGTTCTAAGGACTCGATTGTCAAGATCTAAGAATCTCACTACATATAATATAAATACTTCTGGGCGTTTTTTCCAACTTTGCGTAGTCTGATGTTTTCTTTAATATAAAAAATAAATATAGACATGTCATTTATAGTAACTAAAATATGTTTTAGTACATTATAATACATAATGATTGCTTTGCATTTTCGTCTAATAGTAGAAATGATTAATTTTATGTGTTTTGTTTCAGATAAAACACTCCGTCTCCTAGTGTACGATGCTTTAGGCTACATTGATATTTCGCAATGCGTCTTATGGCCTAAGTTTTCCATGGATGTAAAGTTTGTTGTAGGATTTATCTGTTTGGTGGTTTCATACGCTATCGTATTGTTGCAATTTGTATTTTAATTAAATCTATATGAGTGAATTGTCCAAGAAAAAAAATATACATGGCAACCCTGAGAATGGTAGTCTAAGGTTGTAAATGGATAAATTATATATATATTAATATATACAATTCATCCATTTATATCTTAATTACAATATTTGATGAGTTTAATTGTAATTTAATAATAATCTGAAAGTTATAGTTAGTGAAAGTAAGAGTAACACATATTGTTTAGCTTTTTAACGAAATATAGTTTTTTTTGTGTATTTTTTTTACTATAAGGGCGAATTGCGTTTCTCCTTCATACATCATAGTAACATCATTGTAGTTTCGTAGTATAGTAATGCATATTGCATTCATATAACGCGATCGAATTAAACATAAAAAGTTAAGAGTCATCAGAGTTGCAGTACCAGATTTTAAATATCTTGGATTTCATCCTAAAACTACAAACAGAAATGACTAACTTGAATCAAAAGCGTTTTAAGATAATATAGTTAAAAAATAAGTAAAAAACGAGCTAACAAAAGTCACTGTGGGAGAACCACGCTTCGGCATGCATGGGCCCGGCTTGATCGAAGTGATACCACGGCCTTATAGAAAACCGGTGTGAAACAGCGCCTGCGCTATGTTTCATCGAGTGAGTGGGATATCGAAGGCCCATTTACTCCAACCCCTTCACCTATCCTCCGTTCCATTCCCCAAAGGCCGGCAACGCACTTGTTGACGCCTCTGGTTGTTCATGGGCGGCGGTAACCGCTTATCATCATGATACGTCTGCTCTGCCATAAAAAAAAGGCGCTGAACACACAAATCTACATGTGAAAATAATAAAACATGGTTAAAAATTTGGCTTTTGGTAATTACGAACTTGAATTAATTAATATTATCGTAAACTGAAAATCGCTTAAAAAATAAAGGCTAGTCCAGTTTGTTATGTGCCACACAACTAGTTTAATCTTTAAATTTAGTTTACTATCAGGGTTGCGAGGTACGATGTCAGTCACTCCGAGGAAAAGCTGAAATTCTACTTGAATTTCAGTTTTTCCTCGGAGTGACTATTCGTAAACCGGTTGAACTGGTAGCTTAGTCCTAAAAGTGTAGGGAATTGAGTCAACTATAGTTTTATGCCATAGGTAGAATTTTGGTCATCGAAAGAATAATAAAAGACGTTCTAGAAAATTAATAGAGTCACATAATCTATCGATGTAATTAATGAAATATTGTAACTATTATTGAAAATATTTATGTTGGACAAATACGACTCGTTATTTAAAATAATTTTAATTAATCAAGATGTGTTTGATACGACGTATGTCTGGTCAGTTTCTCGTTATTTGTTTAAAGTGTCGGAATATCTACTATGACAAATGTAATGAATCCACCAGATTTAATAGCAACTTCCACCAGAAAAAGAACCAATGCTTTGTTCCAAATAGTGATGTTCATTAGGTTATTATTTGGCAACTATTACAAATTCTCAAATTCCTTTACATTATGTTTGCTCGCTCGGTGTTACTGTGTATTGTTTGTCTTTTTAAATTGCATTATATGTGCCTTCAGAAGCACTTTAGCTGTAGCACCCGAAATCTTATACACAGTTGCTTTAACTTTTGAAATTATTTTAAATGGAATATTCTCAATAATCACCAAAGAAGAATGGATCACAAAGTTTATTTATAGATATACTCAAAAAAGTTATGCCATCTATATTGTCACGTTTATATTACTAATTCCACAATTTATCACTGTACCCTTTAAGTACTCTGTCGAATTTGTCACTAAACTTGTCTTGCTATACTTGAACACGTCATGCCACATTGGTCGCCTACCGCTAATTTACGTAGCAGACGAATACCGAAAACGTGTCAAATTGTTGAAGAAATACATTAGTATCATTCAAACGGATACCCATTTCACAGAGGAGTTAAAAATTGTCTGCATCAAAAATTTTATAAACAGTTACATTGAATTAACAAACGAATTTTCTCTGACAACGACAATGCTTAGGACAAAGGTACGATATAATAATCAGGCAACTTTATTTCATAAGTAAGCAACTACAAAAGACTACTACCTACTACTTCTACAACAACAAAGAAATATGGTTACGGAACCTAAGTACCTATCTACCCTTAGAAATTCACAAATTAGCCAAAAATAATTATAATTGGTTGTTATTAATATCTCGACCGACAAACACGTGTTTTTGAGGTGCCGAAGCATCAACTGTAAAGTATCTGTATATTTTGTCACCATATAATTAAAATATTATGCCTATCTTCTGACACTTTTGACCTTTGAAATTTGCTTTTTATTCAGTTTAAACTTTGATCACTCTCTTTACTTTAGTCGATTATAAACATCACTTATATATTTTCTATTTTCAATATACTCGTATTTTCTTTTTATATCTTTATTAATTATTATTTTAGGTAAATAAGGTGCCATCGACAGCGTTTGAGACATTCTAATATATATATATTGAGTCTATACTTAGACAGTTGTAGTAAGCGAAACCGGCCCTAGGATACTGCCTTGTGACATTCCACAAAAAATTCAAGGATTGACTTAGTCTATTGTACGACTTTAATACATTTTTTTTTGTATTTGCCTGCCAAAATGACTCTACTCTGCCCGATGGAAAGCAAATGGTGTTCATTACGAATGCAACAATGCGATATGGTGACCCACACCATGGTGGCCTTGTGATGCTTTTGCATCGTTGGGCATCCAACGAAACACGAAGGTAGTACCGCTCTGGTCGAGCCGGCCAGTTCGTGCTGAAATTATCGTGGCTCTTCTCTACCTATATATACATAGAGAATTCCCTAATTTCTCGAAACTGGCATATTGCTTTATCTTGCATTCTTTGAAGTTTATGTAATAAATGAGACAAAAAACGCAATGCCAAAAGTTTTTGACATTGATTACACAAATAAAAAATAGACTATGTATGTATGCCTGAGAAATAATATAAATTTTCGAAAACGATTTTTTTATAAATTTAGAGAATTTATCTTGAATGAATAAAACCTGGTTTCGTACTGTTTCAGACATTATTGGGATTCTGTTTGGACTTTTTAAAGATATGCTTTATTATATACAGGCTTCTTAAGGACAAATTTTTAGTAAGTTGTATGAAAACATGTTTTTCGAATTACTACAAGAGTTCTTAAATATTAATACTATTTTTTGTTTTCAGACTGGGGCGATTATATTATGGTTTACGGAAGGTCTTATATATGTGCTCACCATGTGCATACCACTAGTGTTGATGGAGATTGCTTTTAACGATTTGGATGACATCAACACTATTTTAGTGGATGAGTTGCTTACTTATAAAGGTAAATAACGTTATGAAAAGAAAAATTAGAGAATAAAAATGGTTAAAGGTTACAATTTACCTGATTGAAAAATACTTTTTGCTGATTAGTCCATTATGTCAGTATTTTATTTAATCAACTGTGGCGACCTCCACATACAGCGCCATCTACCGAAGATACACTGAACTACGAAGTAACGCACTGTACCTACAAACTACACTACACGGAGTAACTACCAATCCTGAATCGCGCAAATAAAAGTTCCCGCGCCGATTATCATATATACAACATCCCAACATCAACTGTTGGGCAGTAGCCCGCCAGGCATGATCACCTCGCCTGGTCGGAGGATCCTCCCTTTGTGTTGGGTGGAACATTATACCCGTTCCCCCACATCAACAACAAGAGCTTAAAGAATAATCAAAAATGACGGTATTACCCGCGCTTTTTAATTCTTTTAGCTTTTATTTTATCTGTCCTATTAATTTGGTTAACTAAGTGTTTTCTAATTTGATTTCAGATCATGGAACACACTAGTAATATTTAATTTTATATTTATTGTTTCAGATAAAACTCTTCGTCAAATCGTGCACGACGCTTTGGGTTACATCGAAACGTCTAAATGCTTCTTATGGCCTAAGTTTTCCATGGATGTTAAGTTTGTCGTAGGCTTCATTTGTTTGGTGATTTCTTATGCTATTGTGTTGTTACAGTTTGTGTTCTAATTTGTTGTGTAATTTTCAAATCATACTCTCCTTATACTCCTACTCCTTATGTAGTTGTTCTCATTTGTTAGAAATTTAAGGTAAATTTACATACTGGGCGTGTCTAAAAATAATAATTTAAACGTGTAGTTCTTATTTATAAAACGTCTGTATTATTTTTCTTGAAGCTATCTTGTCTGTAGTTAGATAATAATGTAAATTAATTGGTTTAATAGAAGTCTTGTCGTATTAAACTTAACAAATAAGTGCAGTTTCATTATCATCATTAATATCTATGGTCCTTTCGTATGTAATGTATAGGTGCTCAACTTTTTTACAACTAATTATAAACTAAAACATAACTATTAAGTTTTTCCGCATTTGTATCTTGAAACGATGGTGTCGTTAAAATACGATTATTTAGGCTTTTAAAACCGTAAAATATACTTTTATTAATAAACAAAATACGGTAAATCAGCAAATATTTAAACTATTACATGTACACTCATACAAAATTATCAAAGAGATTTATATTTCATTATTGTTTTATAAAGACACATACAAGAACCGGACAAAGAATTGATTTAGAACATCAATTTGTAAATCACTCAAAATGTGGTTCCATGTTGTCTAACACAGGCACAACACAAAGGCAAGGTGATCATGCCTGGGGAGCCACTTGTAATTTATCACGATAAGATGAACTGAATGAAGTGTCATTAAGCGCCTATTATGAGAGAGAGAGTGGTGCAGGGGCCCGGGGCCTTTGATTCTTAAGACATCATAGGCTTCGAATTACCATGATAGCCGAAATACACGCAGGCAAAAGCTTACAACAAAAAGTAGACTTATAAGGCGGTGTTCGCGAAAATAGTGGAGCGGGGATTGGGCGACGAGCAGGCGACGAGCGGCGTACGAGCGGTCCGGATCGATGTAGCGGTGTCAGATAGGGATAGCAATCACCTGTGATTAATGATTTTTAATTTTGACAAAATTCTGTTTTTTTTTATTTTAGTCAATTATTAATACTTTAAATTTGACTTATTTGTTGCTATCAAAACATTAAAATCATCTGTATTACTTGTAATTTTGTTGGTTTGGTTGATGTTTTTTTTTTGTTCATTATGATTTCTGTGATCTTCTATAAGTGAATGAGGATAGCAACCTAATTTGTCAATTATAGGTAGTTATTGTGTTTGAAATGACGATCTATCAAGATTTTTCTAAGATTTTATTGCTTGGGTTGTACGATTTAAAAAAAAAATATTTGTAATACTTATTTATGGTAATATTTCATAAGTAGGTACCCTAATTCATCAAAATATACTTAATTAAATATCTATGTTTTTTACAGAAAAAAAATTATAATATATTATCTGAATATTTAATTTAAATACTAGGAAATAATAATGAAAAAAAGAATCAATAATATTTACATTCAAGTGTCAAAAAATTCCTCCGCATCATCACCTACTGATAGTGTTCCCAAAAAGCTGGCAGTTGAATGGCAATGCTAATTCTTTGTGTAAAAAAGGCAGAGCGTGGGAGAGCCACGCTTCGGCATGAATGGGCCGGCTCGACCGGAGTGATACCACGGCCTCACAGAAAACCGGTGTGAAATAGCGCTTGGGCTGTGTTTCACCGAGTGAGTAAGAATACCGGAGGCCCATTTCTTTTTTTTTTTTTTACCCTGTGGAAACCCCCTCGGGCCGTCACCCCACCGGAGTTTGCGGCGGGGCGGTGTGTCGGAATCGAACCGACTAAAACCACACGGTGTGCCAACTCTGCGCCTGAGAAGGGAGGGGTCCGGGAACTGCTGATATTAACACGACCGGACCCCTCCCAGCGCCTGCCCGCACTGAAGCGGGCACCTTCTTCCAGTAAAAAATCTCAATTTAGGCGTCGCCTTCTCGCGGTTGGCCTGTATTGCGGATGGAGGGGAAAACCCATCCCGTCCATCCGCGGCCACACTCAGGGCGGCATGAGGCGCTGGTATGCGCGCCTCCGCCGCTCGGTTCGCCGGCGGCGGATCGGGTCCGAGTGGACGTCGTCCTCCCGGGCCTTCTCCGCCGCCTCCTTCTGCGAAATTACGTCTTCGCAGAAGGTCGCGACCGCGGTAAAACTGCTGTCGCTACCGGCCAGGGATCTTATGACGGCCAGTAGCGACTGATCTCCTCCGATGACTGCAGTGAGGGCCCGGCGCTGCGCCACCCAAGCGGGGCAGAACTCCAGCGTATGCTGGGCCGAGTCCTCACTGCAGTCGCAGTGGTAGCAGGCGGGACTTAGTTCCCTCCTAGCGACCGAGTGCAGGTACTTCCCGAAGCAACCGTGCCCGGCAAGCACCTGCGTCAGTCGGAAGGAAAGAGTCCCGTGCTGCCGCCCTGCCCACTCGAGGATGACCGGCTGGAGCGCCTCCACGGTGGCAAAGCCAGCGCGTGGAGCCTCCAGCCGGGAAGACCAACGAGCCATCGTGGCTCGGCGAGCGGCTTCACGCCATTCGCGTACCTCCTCGGGCGGAGGGCGATATCCGTTCTCCGCCCGGAAGAATACCGGAGCCCCATTCCCTCTCCCCATCCCCCAAAGGTCGGCAACGCACTTGTGACGCTTTTGGTATTGCGGGTGTCCATGGGCGGCGGTAATCGCTTACCATCAGGTGATGCGTGTGCTCGTTTGCCCCATATTCAAAAAAAGAAAAAGGATCTTCTGGTCAAAATACGAGTATTATTCGATTTTACTAATTCGAAAATAATTTTATTTGCCAATCAGTCTGCCTGTTACTTTCACTTTCTGCAGCTCTGATTTCAATAACTTTTGTTATGCATATACCTTGATTCTCAAGAAAAGACATGAGCAAATATTTCTTGAGATATTATGGAATATATTTCTTAGTATTTAAGCTGCTACAGAAAAGTCTAATGTCAATCATCGAAGTGGAACAACAGAAAACACTCTAGCAAATGTATTTGTTCACATAAATTATTAAAGACTAACCACTAATGAATGTATTTTAATTGTATGTTTTGGTAACTGTTTGTCTATTTTATTTGATTAATTTCTTTACTTACACAGTTTTATCGAGGCGAAGTATTTCAGTCAGTTTGTCGATGTTTGTGAATTGTTCCGGTGTTTCGATAATAATGGCAGATGTAATAATTTCAACTGATATAATAGCAACTACTACTAAATCAAACGCTTTGTTTCAAATAATGATGTACATAAGGCTATTATGTGGCAACTATTACAAATTCACCAAATCTGCTATTATATGCAAACTGGCTCGGTATTACTGTGTATTTTACCTTATTTCAAGTTGGTTTATATGTTACTACAAAGAAAGTCACTCACTACATGGCGAATTTATTTATTGTATTGCTGTAACTTTCGAGTCATCTTTAAATGTAATATTTTCATTAAACACTAAAGAAGAATGGATAACAAAGTTTTTTCACAAATATGATCAGAACAGTAACGTCATTCATTTTGTATCGTTCTTGTTATTAATACCAAATTTACTTACGATGCCCTTAAAACCTTTTTTTAACACTATAGAAATACTTATTGCGCTATACATGTTCATTCCGTGTCTTATTGGTCGCATACCATTATTATACATAGCAGACAAATACCGAAAATGTGTTTACTTACTGAAGGAATATATAAGCATTATTCAAACTGATAAACATCTAACAGAGGAGACAAAAATTATACATATCAGAAAATTTGTCAGCAGTTATGCCGAATTATCCAACGACTTTTCTTTTACAAGCAAAATGTTCAGGATTAAGGTGTGTATAAAATACTAAAATGTAACTAATTTAAGTAATGACGGCGAAGCATGAACGATCCTTTTTTGTTGAGTTTCAGATACCATATCGCTTATTTTTCACCCGATGGGTCTGGGTCATTGGCTTAGCTGTTTATCTCGACATTTATCAAACCTGTTAGCTGCAGAGACCTGGGCCAGTATAGTTAACTTCTTTTCAGACGTTCAAATTCAAATCGTATTTTTTTTAAAGTTGCGCAGTGTATGTGCCAAGGAAGGTCCTATGGTATTTCTTTATTCGGAAGAGGTCAATCAATAGACGGCAATTCATTTGTATCCTGAGCCGCAAGTGTCGGAGCAATACGATTATTTAGACTTATAAAATAGTAAAAAAAAAAATCTTAAACAAAAAAATTATATCCACAAAAACTAGGAAATATTATTATCTATCCGCATATAATATTTGCATTACGAATAAGTTCTGTATCGCAGGAAATTCACAACCAGACAGGAAAAGGACAAAAAGAACACCCAGATTCAAAATATCAATTTATATAGCGCAGTGGTAGTGAATGCGACTGCTGTGCTTGAGGTCTCGGGTTCAAATCCTGGGTCCGACGAAATGTTTGTGTAATCCACAAATATTTGTTTCGGAGTTTGGGTGTTTTCTATGTATAATATGTATGTATTTACAAAAAAAAAGTATATATGTATTCATATCAGTTGTCTAGTACCCATAAGACAAGCTCTGCTTAGCTTGGGACTAGATGGCGTTGTGAGTTAGATGTCCGAAATATTTATTATTATTATATTATATGTATGTGTACCTAGTACCGATTTACCTACAGGATTCATTTTGTTTTAAAATAGTTTGATTTAATCTCTCGTCTTACTTGTCCAAATATACACCTGCCACACAGCTGCTTCGCAACACACAAAGGTTTGACTGGAAGAAAATGCTTGTGACATTAAGTCCCTCTTGTGCAATATGTTTGCAGGAAGTTTTAATAAATAAAAGCCACATTTGGCTTTACAATAGGCGGTTTTATCTTTAATGGGTTTGTTATATTTTCAGACAATATTGGGCTTCAGTTTGGACTTTTTAAAGATATGTTTTATAATATACAGACTTTTAAACGCAAAGTATTTGGTAAGTCACGGGAATGCGTTCTTTAAAAGACCTTTCATACTATATTAACGATATCAAACACTTGTTTCTAGGATGGAGACATTATATTATGGTTTATAGAAGGTAATATATATGTATCTGCCATGTGCATACCTATGTTGTTGATGGAGTTGGCTTTTAATTATTTGGATGAAATCAAGACTACCTTAGTGGATGAGTTATTGATTTATAAAGGTAAATGCAGTAAATCTGTGTCTATTTTATTAGGTTTGACTATTAATAAGCAATGATTTATAATTCTATAAACTAATTTGATTAAACATTTATTCGAAGTTTCACTTGATAATAGCTAAGTCTCTCTATTCGTTTCTATCCAGAGCTTAGTTTTCTTCAGTTGTCTGTTTTGCTCTAAATAACGTCAAATAAATATTGACTTTATTATGAATACATATCGTGAATTCGAATTAATTCATTTTATGATTTTTGTAAACTATTTTGGTCTTCATTTATCAATTGCGAATCTACAAATTTAGAGAAAACTAGTACAAAGGAGTTAACTTTGGTGGATATTAGTAAATTTAAAAAGTATCCCAGCCAATTATTTTATTTTGATTTACTGTATGTAAATTGTTTCAGATAAAACTCTTCGTCTTCTTGTGTACGATGCTTTAGGCTTCATCGATACTTCGCAATGTGTCTTATGGCCCAAGTTTCCCGTGGGCGTGAAGTTTGTCGTAGCTTTCATCTCTTTATTAATTTCTTACACTATTGTATTACTGCAGTTCGTGTTTTAGTAAGTGGTGTATTCACACATAAACAGACTTTGATAGACCATCGCTGGACATGGATCTATTATTATTTTATAGTTACGTAGATAGATGGTATTTAACTTGTATATAAGTAATTGTTGACTTAGAGATAATTAACAACACTGCCTGTTTCAATAAATTATTCGTTTTAAATAGTGTTTTACTCAAAATACGTTAGTTGCTACAGAATACTTCCTCTACATCTACAAGAATATTAAAGTTTTAGATTTAGGTTGAGTAATGGATTGTATTCATAGTTTTGAGTACACGGAAGAATACTGTCTTCAGCACCTTCTTCTGATCTTAGTATGGTTAACTTATTTTAGTGTAGGAACTGATACATCATGTTTATTTAATGAAATAAAGTGGCTAAACCATGTCTTAAGCTACCTCTTAGCTGAGCTTGCATTGATCTCATTACTAACGTTAAAGTTATTCCTAGATACATGTCACTATCCAAAAAGTGTATGTCTTTGATGGATATGATATTTAATTGGCGGACTGCCTCAGTGGCGCAGTGGTAACGTATGCGACTGCTGTGCTTGAGGTCTCGGGTTCGATTTCCGGGTCGGACCAAATGTTTGTATGATCTGCAAACATTTGTTTCGGAGTTTGGATGCTTTCTATGTATAATATGTATGTATTTACAAAAAAAAAAGTATTTATGTATTTCTATCAGTTGTTTAGTACCCATAATACAAGCTCTGCTTAGTTTGGGGCTGGATGGCGTTGTGTGTTAGATGTCCGAAATATTTATTATTATTAATTAAGTTACTCGAAGATGAACCTACATAAGTCTTAGAATTAACAAGTGGCAGAAGCAAAAAGGACGAAAAAATCATTGAGTGTATTCTTCAATTGAAATACTTGGAGCCTAAATCAGGTTAAAACAGAATGTGATAAGTAGTAACTATTGGCCGAATAAAAAAACTGAGAGAATTATAACGGTGGTGGTAAAGGTTATCCATACTAACATTATAAATTTCAAAATACTTACCCGCAATACTGATTTCAACGAAATTTGGTTTGCATAATCTTGATTCTTGAAAAAGGAGATTTGATATAAAAAATAGTTATGGAACACGTATATCTTAGTCCAGTATAAAAGCTTAGCATTAATTAATTTTTTAAAACAATGATCGCTTGAATTTACTACATACAAGTCTGATTTTGATCATCGAATTAGAATAACAGAAAACACTCTAACAAATGTATTTGTACACATAAACAATTAAAGACTAACCACAACCAATGAATTTCAATGGTTTTTATATAACTGTTTGTTTATTTTATTAGAATAATTTATTTACTTACACAGTTTTATCGAGACAAAGTATTCCGTTTAGTTTGTCGATGTTTGTGAATGGTTCCGGTGTTTCAATAATAATGGCAGGTTTAATAATTTCAACAGATATAACAGCAACTGCTACTAAATCCAACGCTTTGTTTCAAATAATGATGTACATAAGGCTATTATGTGGCAACTATTACAAATTCACTAAATCTGCTATTATATGCAAACTGGCTCGGTATTACTGCGTATTTTACTTTATTTCAAGTTGGTTTATATGTTACTACAAAAACAGTCACTCACTGCATGGCGAATTCATCTATTGTATTTCTTTAACTTTTGAGTCTTCTATTAATGTAATATTTTCATTAGTCACTGAAGATGAATGGTTAACAAAGTTTGTCTACAAATATGATCAGAACAGTAACGTCATTCATTTTGTATCATTTTTGTTATTAATACCAAATTTATTTACGTTACCTTTAAAATCCTTCTTTGACACTATTGGAAAACTAGTTTTGGTATATATGTTCATATCGTGTCTTATTGGCCGTATCCCATTATTATACATAGCAGACGAATACCGAAAATATGTTAACTTACTGAAAAAAAACATGAGCATTATACAAACTGAAAATCATCTAACAGAGGAGGCGAAAATTGCACATATCCAAAATTTTATCAGCAGTTATATCGAATTTACCAACGACTTTTCTTTTGCAAGAAAAATATTCCGGATTAAGGTGTGTATAAAATTTCTCAGATGTCGATAATTTAATGATGGCGATGCATTAATGAAACTTATTTGTTGAGCTTTCCGATGGGTTTGGGTCATCAGTCTAGCTATCATTGTATCACAGATATGATCCCTACTGTTAGCATACTGTCGTAAGAATTCTGCCTCGATATTCATCATAACAACATCAACAGACTTATTATCAGCAAAGACCGGGTCAGTGCAGTGAAGAATCAACAAGGTGTTCTTTTAGCTTCAGTGGTTTTATACACCATAACTTTGATCTTTAACCTGGTAGGTCTGCATCCTAGCATCATCATATCACAAATATGTCGTCATTATATAAATATTCTGCTTCTATATTCATATCATAATACTTTTCATCTGCAGAGGCAAATTAAAAGTCCGGAGAGACCTGTAAAATCTTTACGGATCTCTTCATTAGTCCTCGTCTTCATCAGCAACCCGTAATGTCCGGCTGCTAAGCTCATGTCTCCTCTCAGGAGAGGGTTAAGACCATACCCAACCTCGTTTTCTAACTCGGAAGGCGGCATTTAAACGTAAAAAAACCAAACCAGTTAACTGCCTTGGGCTTCTGAAATCGTTTTTTTTTCTTATTCAAGAAGAATATATATATATAATATTCATCAAAAGCTAGATATCATTTAATACTCTATTGTAAACATTTGACTCCTGGGCATTTTTGAATAACATTATATTTATAATAATATTATTACTTTAGAAAAACTCATTTTCTAAAGTATTATAAGAAAAACTTCAAGAGTTTGAGAGCATTTTCAAAATACATGCAAAATTTTAGTTAAAACTATAGTGGTAGAACGAAATAAACTAATCTCAATATACGGTACGTCGATAGGGTGTCTTGTTTCTTTAATTAACTTGTTATATTTTCAGATAATATTGGGTTTCTGTTTGGACTTTTTAAAGATATGTTTTATAATATACAGACTCTTAAACTTGAAGTATTTGGTAAGTATGAGAATGCGTTCTTTAAAATAAATTTTCATCCCCCATCTTGTAAAGAGTATTTTTACCCTTTGATATCTGAGTACAAAAGCCGTTTTCATTCACTAGAGTATAAAGTAAATTGAATTTAGAACATCGTGTGCACTGAAATTAAAACATCATCAAACCTATTTACTTCTACCTTCATGGTGCCGAATTCACCATACAACCGTTTTTAATTTGTAAAAAACTCAGACACAGAACCTTCTTATGTACTTTTTTTAATTTGCTTTGCCCGCACCATTTTCTTTTGGTCGTCGTATCGTTAAAACATTAAGTTAAAAATAAGAAACTTGAAAACAAGTAAAAAACCTAAAATTACTAATTCTAGCGACGAGGCAGTTTATTAGACACAATTTTTTTTTAAATTTTGGAAATTGACTTAAAGACTGATAATTTTTACTTTATTTAAAATATTTCCTCGCTGAGGTGGGATGAAAATTTACGTGTTGCACTCGAGTGTAATGATTTTTCACCTCGTGCTCTTTTAATTACCTTGCTAACGCTCAGAATTCTAATTTTTGAATCCTCTTGCTCGGTCATCAAAATTGAGCATGCGCTTAAAAAGCAACTTTGCACTCTTGTATAACAAATAACTATTTTTACTCTATTTATGGTGTCAAATATTTGTTTCCAGGACAGAGACGTTACATTATGGATAATAGAAGGTATTATATATGTATCTGCCATGTGCATACCACTATTGTTGATGGAATTGGCTTTTAATGATTTGGATGAAATCAAGACTACCTTGGTGGATGAGTTATTGACTTATCAAGGTAAATATCGTTATTTTCTTTTTTTGTCTTCAGCTATCAACTTTCCAGAATCTCAAAAAGGCTCTATGGTATTAGCACTCTCTCTCATTTCTCTCAACATGGTATCCTGTCTAGTGTCATTTAAATTGTATCACTGTAAATAAATCAATGTCTTTATTTTAATTACTGATTGTGGATACAAATGTTGACAATTAGTTATTTTTTTATTTTATTTCATCTATTTCTACGAAATTAAGTTCATACTTTACTTGAATTACTAAAAATAATGTTAACTTAAACTTTACATTAAGATTGGAATAACTTTTTTTGTTTCAACTAACTTCCCCACACTGTGATTACATCTACGTCTCTTATTGCCCGAGGCGTGAAAAAATTTTTGTACGATAAAAAAGTTCATTTATGGTTAGCCAAACTTAAAAGATAAACGTATCAATATATATTTTTAGAACGTTTATCTAAAACATTGTTTTCGCGAAATTTATTACCTACGCAGCGCAAAATAATTTCTCCACGGTTTCGGAATATGGCGATTTATATCGTAAAGCCTTAATTAAAAATAAATATGAAAACAAGTAGTTCTGAACAGTAAAAATAGCAACAAGTTTATTTAGTTTATAATGCACTGTACAAGTTAATAATGTTTACTGAGTAGAGATAAAAAGCAACAAGAATGACAGCTAATACAAGTTGAGCAGAAGGCGCAAATCTTAAATGTTACAACAGCCTTCCTTTATAATGCGATGCTCTCTTTCATCCCCATCATCTAGACTCTAGACGGTTGGCAGTTCACAACTGTGCGCTTTTCCCTAAACTTTTTGCCTCGCACAACAAAACTGTGGAATGAGCTGTCGCCTGCGGTGTTTCCGGACCAATACGACCTTCAAACCTTCAAGAAAAGAGCGTGCTCCTTCTTAAAAGGCCGGCAACGCACTTGTAACGCCTCTGGTGTTGTGGGTGACCATGGGCGGCGGTAATCGCTTACCATTAGGCGATACGTTTGATCGTTTGCCCCTATAAAAAAAAGCGCTATCTGATATTTAAAGTTTTTTTTCTAATAGAACCAATAGTTCCTGGGTTTAGTATGTTCAACCAAACCGACAAAGAAACTCTTCAGCTTCATGATATTATATAGATACTTTTTGCACTTGCATTTCATCCATATTCCAACTTAAGCAAATTTTAATTTCGTGTGTATTGTTTCAGATAAAACTCTTCGTCTCGTTGTGTACGATGCCTTAGGCTATATCGATACATCGCAATGCGTCTTATGGCCTAAGTTTCCCGTGGGTATGAAGTTTGTCGTAGCTTTCATCTCTTTATTAATTTCTTACACTATTGTATTACTGCAGTTTGTATTTTAGTCCGTTATGTATTCTTCATACTCTAATGGATATTGATTTTAATCAAATATTTAAAAAGTAAAAACAATTCTGAACTTTTTAATGTAATAAGAATATTTGGCCATAAGCTGTATATAACTTTATTTGAACTGGGGTAAAAATGCAGTGTAAAGTTTTTGAGAAAATTATAGTTTTTTTTATTACATACATATTTTTCTTGAACGGATCAGAAGAAAACATACAAATATCCTACTACTAATTAAACTATTTATTATGAAATTTAATATATATCTAAATATTCTGTGAAAATTTCAAGCGTCTTCCTGCTGCCGCTATCAATATATTGCAAAAAACGAGTTAAAAAATCAGTTTACGTTTAAATTCACACGCATGTACGTGACAATATATAAAAGGCTGTCTGGAAGAGATCGCCGTGAGCGATAAGACCGCCTGTTGTGATACCTGATGTCGATGTCCGTTTATGTATCTCTGTACAAATGTTTACTGTAGTGGTGTGCAATAAAGTTTATAAATAAATGAAAATAAATATACATGCTCATATTATATACATCGTTTCTAGGGCAATATAAAGATGTATCCGTTAACATCATTAAGTCCGCTCCAAAATCGCTTTCAGCCACTTTAAAATATGACAAATATTGTTTATAGACTAGAAGAACAAACAACACTAAGTAATTTTTATCCTATATTTAATTAACGAACGCTATATACCTCTAATTAATAATGTTATATGTACATATACTCTTATGATTTTCATTTGATTAATTTATATTCATATATTGTCTATACTGTACTCTTCCATTTTGCCAGCATTTGTTTAATGAATCGGTGTATCTACTATGTCATATGTAATGAATTCTTCAGATCTAATAGCAACCACTACCAGAAAGAGAGTTTTATTCCAAATAGTGATGTTCATTAGGCTATTATTTGGCAACTATTACAAATTCTCCAATTCTGCTGTACTATGCGTGTTGGCACGTTGTTACTGTATCACTTCACTTTTAACGAGTTTTATTATCGTTGCTTACAAAAAGAACTCGACTGTAGGAGGCGAATTCATTTATTGTATGGCTTTAGTTTTCAAATTAATTTTAAATATAGTATTTTCATTAATCACTAAAGAAGAATGGGTGACAAAGATTCTTTACAAATATGGTCAAGAAGGATTTACTATTTATTTCTTTACATTTATTTTGTTATTACAACATTTTTATACATTACCGTTTAAATTCTTAAACGACTCTATAGGAAAATTTATTGCTGTGTACATGAACTCTTCATGCTTTATCGGACGTGTACCATTATTTTACATAGCAGACGAATATCGAAAATGTATTTACTCATTGAAGAAACGCTTGAGTATTATAAAAACTGACAAGCATGTTACAGAGGAGTTAAAAATAATTCATATCAAAAAAAATGTCAACAATTACGAGTATATTGAATTGACTAACGACTTTTCTTTTACAACAAAAATGTTCAGGATCAATGTATGTATTAGAATCAGGTAAGACTTTACATTAATGATATCTAACAATAAATCTCCTAACTAACATGTCGCTTTAAAATTATGGCAAAACCTTTGAAATACATAAATATAGAAATAAATAAATAAGAATATATAAATTTACTACGGTGATGTTCTCATTTCAAGTACAGTTGCAATTAATTCAGGAATTTGGTAGTGTTTTATTCCTATATTCCGATTCGGTTATCTTTTCATTCAATACTGGGCTTCTCTTTGGATTTTTTCAAGATATGTTTTATTATATACAGACTTCTAAATGCAGAGTATGTGGTGAGTTAGAAAAAAATATATCTTTTACAGGTACTGAATATTTATTACATAGGTACTTGTATAATTCTACATTTACTGCATAATGTGCTTTTTTCCAGACAATAATTATTATATTTTGGTTTGTAGAAGGTATTATATGTTTCTACTATACCACTTGTATTGATGGAGTTGGCATATAATGATTTGCATGATCCATTTTGCTCGACGAACTGTTAATTTATACAGGTAAACGCCAATGAATCGATCACACATTCAATTTTAGCCTTTTTTTATGTATGGCCCTACCAAAATGACTAAAATACACTACTGTGCCTGATGGAAAGCATAAGTAGATAGATGGATAAGTAGAATCCAAGAGTGGTGATCATTATACTCATGCATGGTGATCCAAAAAATTGCGGCCTAGTGATGCTTCTGCATCATTGAGACCTCTGGTATCGCACTCACCAACGGAACACGACAGTACGAACGCTGTCATTTTACGTTGACTTTCTGTGCAAGGGAATTACCGCCGACGTCTCGTTCGTGCTGAAATCAGCATGGTAGATAGAAAGATATGGTTATTAATTTTGCTGGAATATTATTATTTTGTTAACTTAGCGGTTATTTTAAACAACTACCGAACCTGTGCTACCAAGACCCAAATAATATTCCATGTTGATGGATCATTATTATTTACTCGTATACCTACGCAATTCAATTTCATATTACTGAATAATTACAAACGTACAATAGATTATAGATTATTATTATTATTATTTTTATGTATGAGCCAAAGTGACTCTACTCTGCCTGATGGAAAGCTTGAGTAGAATCTAAGAGTGGTGGTCACCATACTCATTGCGAAAGCAGACAATGCAACAATGCATCATGGTGACTCAGACTATGGCCGACTATTGAGATGCTTTGTATTATTTATAATATTTTCAATTCAGGTCTAGATTGAACAGTAATAATTTCATTATCAAACTGTGTTTTGTTTTAGATAAAACTCTTCGTCTCATTGTGCACGACGCTTTAGGATACATCGACCAACAGCTTCTTGTGGCATAAGTTTCCCATAGATCTGAAGTTTGTTGTAGGGTTTATCTGTCTGTTGATTTCTTATGCTATTGTGTTACTGCAGTTTGTATTTTAATTGGCACAATTGTCATGTAGAACAGGTTGCATGAAACTATTGGATAGTAAACTATTTAATGGTTTCTAATTATAATCGTATTAAAATAATAATTATTGTCATCATGCAGTAATTTTATAAGGGTAATTCAGTTTCCAAATAAAAACGTAAGTAGTTTAAGTTACAATAACCCCTGAAGTATTAAGGTGTTCAAAGGAGTAGTTTGTCTTGTTAGAGACAACAATCTCTCAGGCGTTACTCATGAATTTAGATGAATGACCTCATTCTTTTAAGACTTTAATAAACGGTCACCAAGTATTTTTTTATTGTAAATATTTTCATGTGATCATCAGATCCCAAACACCTAATTCCTCTGATTCTGGGAAGTAAGGACTTACTAGCGGCAGCTTAATTCTGACTCTAGAGTGGCAAGTATCCGTAGTAACCTTAATACAATATCTAATTCACAAAAAAAGGATGAACCAAACTAGAACGAAAACAAAATTAAACGAAAGTAGCCAAACTAAGTGAAACATGAGTAAAGGGGCTCGAATAAACCTATTGTTAATTTAGGATGTTAAAACAGGACTTAGAATATAATATCTTGTTTAAAGGGTGACAACAGATTTGTGAATTTTGAGTTGTAAATGGCTATTGTAGTCTCAAACGATCATTTTACCCTACTCATTTGTCTTTCTATACCATAAATAAACCTGTATTTATCATTACTTGTCGAAGAATATGGAGTTTCAGTATTTGTTGAATTATTTCTGTTATGGCCCTGGATAGGAAACAGTTTTTCCAGTTTCTTGTACTGTAATCTAGAAATTTTCATGTCTTATCAAGTAACCAACTATTTTTCTCGTTCTATTTTTAATGACAAAGTCTTGACTTATCAAGAGGTAAGAAAGGTAACAGAGACACGTTTATTTCAGCCCTAACCGGCCGCCTCGACATATGCAACATTTGTGCTATCGTGTTTAGTTGGTGAGTGCGAAACCTAATGTCCAATCTTGTAGACGTATCTCAATAGACATAGTGTGAATCACCATGCTGCATTGTTGCATTTTCTGCATTCGAAATGAGTGTGATAATCATCTCACACCTGCCTGATGATAAACTCATCGGGCAGAGTAGAGTGACTTAGAGAGGCTCATACATAAAAATAAATGAATCGCAGAAAATAATTAGAAGGGCCAACCTACTGAATTTAAAGATGAAGCTCTCCCTGGATCGAAGCATCTAGTTCATTAGCGCTACCTTTAATATAACCTGAATTGTTACAACTATGATATAAATATCCCGATAAGGTGCGGTTATCTTTTTACTTATCTAAGTTTATAACACAGTATTAGAGATATTGAAAACATAATAATATCCTCGGTCATCGTCTACTGCTAAGTGATTTATGAGCTTCTGATTATTAACAAAATTTACTTTATGTATCAGGTATGTATGTCTGTTTTGCTATTAACAGTATAGTCGGCATTTTTTAGGGCAAAAGCATTGATTTTTTTACAGTTGTCACGATAAAGAATGCTCCTATCCTGATTTCTTCGTATGAATTTAAGGACCAGGTCCATCGATGTGTCGGTGGAGCGAATTTTTATCTATTTTCTTGTATCTGTTTGACTCTTGATAGGCCACGGCTTTGACTTTCTTTGTCTGTCTGTCTGGGTGTTCTTCCCACGATATAGGCATATTTCTAGTGCGAGAGTTGTCTTTTATAAGTACAAAAAAATGACTTAACATGGTTTTCACTATACTTTATTTAGTTAATTAAATTTACCATATTGAAATATGGATCAATGTAAACCAAGGCAGATAGAAATATTTGAACAAATATTTTCTTTACCACTTCACAAATTAAAAATAATCGTTTTTACTCAAATCCGAAATAAAACATCTAAATCGCTTTAAACCTTGATTCCATAAATATATTTTGTTCTTAACAGAACATATATGCAGCTTAATGCTAATGAAGCCTATGTAATTATTAATAATCCTTACATTGAAATAAAGCTTTCGTGAGTGATATTCGTTCCTCAAAATATATTCAGGAGGAAAGCCGTTCATCCTTTATAAGTACGTAAATTATCATTTAATGATTATGAATATATTTGTTCAGGAGATCATAGCAGCAATAATGAAACCCATTATTAATTTTGTGCCGAATACCATAAGAGATGACAACGTTAATGATAATATCATTGTAGAATTATTTATTAACGTTGGTTATCGCGCTTTGGTTATAAAAGTAACCCATGTACTTCCTCAAGAATTAAAGGATATCAAAAATTTTAAAACCCTATTACGAAGAGATTCCTTCGTATTATTTTATCCTACTGATTTTACAGCCAATCTTCATCATCTTCCTTTAATAATCCACTGTTAGACATAGGCCTGATAAAAATATTGATT
This sequence comes from Spilarctia lutea, assembly GCA_916048165.1. Classification (NCBI taxonomy): domain Eukaryota; kingdom Metazoa; phylum Arthropoda; class Insecta; order Lepidoptera; family Erebidae; genus Spilarctia; species Spilarctia lutea. The sequence continues at coordinate 14,536,791 of OU696490.1, read as the reverse complement.
GTGAATTGATATATCACACAGATACCTGCATATTTCCTAAAATTCATATTTAATTATTTTGCTAAACTTAAATTTATATAATACTAGCTGACCCACGCAACCTCGTTTGCGTCTTATATTGCCCGTAGCGTGAAAACTTTCCCCCGTTTTTGCAACATTCTTCATTGGGGCTCCGCTCCCATTAGTAGTAGCGTGATGATAATATCATCATATATATCATCATAATATCATCATCGAGGCTATATATTATATAGCCTCGATAAATGGACTATCCAACACTGAAAGAGTTTTTCAAATCGGACCAGCGGTTTCTGAAATAAGTGCGTTCAAAGAAACAAACCAACGAACAAACAAACTTAATATAAGCAAAATATTAGTTCTTAAGTACATATACGATTAGAACTAAGTATTTATTATGTCATACTATCAAATTACATTTCTTAATCACACTATTAACTATGGTCAATATTTCAAATTAGTGATTTGCCTGATCAAGTTTTTTACCGAGATCAGGCAAATCAATAATTGGAAATGTTGTGTTTCAGTTCCCAATAACGATTGCCATAGATGTTCATGACAACCGGGATCGACAATTTAACGTGCTTTATGAGGCACTGAAAAAAATTAATATCGTTACACAATAAATCACCAGTAACAACCCACGAATTTATTAGCTAATGAATGTCCCTAGACTTAAAAAACGATTGGTTTTTTATTTGACTAATTTATATACGTTCTTAGTATTATTGAAACGAGTACTGTCTCTAGTTTCAGTCAGTTAGTTTGTTATACATATCGGTATGTCTACTGAAGCAGACGTAATGAATTCAATGATTCTAATAGCAACTACTAAAAGGAAGCAAAATAACACTTTGTTCCAAATAGTGATGTTCATTCGGCTATTATTTGGCAACTATTACAAATTCACCAATTCTGCCCTAATTTGCATGCTGGTTCGCTGTTATTGCATCGCCTTACTTATTTTTTTGTATATTATATGTGCCTATAAAATAAGTGACACAGCAGCGCCCGCTACTCTTTATCGAGTGAATTTAATTTCCGAATCTGTTTTAAATATAATAATATCATTATTCACCAAAGAAAAATGGGTTAAAAAGTTTATTTTAAAATATGGTCACAATAGTGGCATCGTTTATTGTCCAACGTTATTCTTTTATGTACAACAATTTTTCTTTTTAAACTTATTCAGTGATCTTAAACTTATACGTAAGCTTATTCTGAGCTACATAAACATATCGTGCCTTATTGGTCGTCTGCCGTTATTACACATAGCAGAAGAATACAGAAAATGTGTTTATTCATTAAAAAAATATTTAAATATTATGCAAACTGATAAACATCTCACTGACGAGTTTAAAATTACTCGTATCAAAATGTTTATTAACAGCTATATTGAATTGACCAAGGACTTTTCCCTTACCATGAAAATGATCAGATTTAAGGTATAGTATATAAAATCAGAAATTCCTAATCTAATGGTAAGCGATAGCAGTATCTCAAACTGAAAATTATGATAAAAGCATAGCTTACGAAGAAGTTCAAACATTGCCACGATTTCCGTCTTTTATGGAGCTTCGCGTTCATGCCGTTGATCTTTTGGATGACAAAAGCCAACCTGTCATGGATGTGAAGATTTCATTATTATATTCACTCAACATTTGTTTGCTTTTTCTATTTTTATGGAAAAGGGGGGCAAACGATTAGACGTATCGCCTGGTGGTAAGCGATTGCCGGTGGACACCCCGCAACACCAGAGGCATCACAAGTGCATTGTCGGCCTTTGGGGAGGGGGATGGAGGAAGGGGTTGGGGTATGGGCCTCCGGTAACCTCGCAGAAGGAGGCGGCGGAGAAGGCCCGGGAGGACGACGTCCACTCGGACCCGATCCGCCGCCGGCGAACCGGGCGGCGGAGGCGCGCTTACCAGTGCCTCATGCCGCCCTGAGTGTGGCCGCGGATGGACGGGACGGGTTTTCCCCTCCATCCGCATTACAGGCCAACCGCGAGGAGGCGACGTACGCGTGTGCCGTGCGTCGCCTAATATGAGATAGATTACCAGCAGACGGTGCCCGCTTCAGTGCGGGCAGGCGCTGGGAGGGGTCCGGTCGTGTTAATAACTGGAGTTCCCGGACCCCTCCCTTCTCAGGCGCAAAGTTGGCACACCGTGTGGTTTTAGTCGGTTCGATTCCGACACACCACCCCGCCGCAAACCCCGGTGGGGTGACGGCCCGAGGGGGTTGCCACAGGTTAAAAAAAAAAAAAAAATGGGCCTCCGGTAACCTCACTCACTCGGTGAAACACAGCGCAAGCACTATTTCAAACCGAATTTTCTGTGAGGCCGTGGTATCACCCCGGTCAAGTCGGCCCATTCATGCCGAAGCGTGGCTCTCCAACGGAATGGTTACATATTTTTTTTAGAGGTGGTTTGATTTTAAGTGTATGTACAAGTAATATTTTATTTAAAGTTGTAGAATAAAAGAAAGTGACTTAATTTATGTCGATAGAATGTTCTGTACATTTATTAGTTTTGTCGCATTTTCAGACAATATTGGGCTTCTGTTTGGACTTTTTAAAGGTGTGTTTTATTATATACGAAATTCTAATCCAAAAGACTATGGTGAGTTATTAAAGGTATTCAATATTACAACATTACTCTTTGAACATTTATTTAAATAAATATCATGAACAGCCTTTATCAAATCACTGCTGGATATAGGCCTATCTTTTGACAGGTGGTTTCGGTCTTCTATACCACGCTGGCTATTATAAGGTTGGCTGGTTAGTATAAGGTTTGTGCCAAATTTTCCTCCTCTTTCCAGTCCTTTTGTCCTATGTAGTTTGTTGTTTCCTTAGTCGGCATTTATGCGATGGTGCGATGACACGATGTCTTCTTAATTCAACACATCATCACACGAACACGTTTTTTTTTTATGAATATTTTGCAAACGAGCAGACGTATCATCTGATGGTAAGCGATTACCGCCGCTCACGGATATCCGCAATATCAGAGGCGTCACAAGTGCTTTACCGACTTTTAGGGGATGGGGAGGGGGATGGGGGAGGGGTTAGGGTATGGGCCTCCGGTATCCTCACTCACTCGGTGAAACACAGCGCGTGCTTGCCGAAGCGTGACTCTCCTACGGTTAAAACATTTTTTACTAAGGTATTTTATTCATTGTATCTCCTTCATTTTCAGGATATGTCTATAACATTATGGCTAGTACAGGGTCTTATATGTGTATTTAGCATATGCATACCACTGGTATTGATGGAATTGGCTTTTAATATTTTGGATGAAATTCAAGCTATATTGGTGAATGAACTGTTAACCTATAAAGGTAAATCAAATTATTGCGTGGTGTGAAAAAAAAAGAAGATATGTATTTATATCAGTTGTTTTGTACCCATAACACAAGTTCTGCTTAACTTGGGACTAGATGACATTGTGGTTAGATGTCCGAAATATTTATATTTTTTTATTATTAAATTTTCACTATAAGGACTCTGCTTTCAAAAATAATGTCAGTATCTAGGACTGGCCTAGTATTTGTAATGTTTGTGTATATTGTTTCAGATAAAACTCTTCGTGTTATCGTTTACGATTCTTTGGAATACATTGACTCATCCAAATGCGTGTTATGGCATAAGTTTCCCATGAATCTAAAGTTTGTTGTAGGGTTTTTCTGTTTGTTAATTTCTTATGTTATTGTGTTACTGCAGTTTGTATTTTAATTTTTCGTGTTATTTTTATTATATGTGTGTAGTTGGACTTAGAATAGAATGAGTTGAGAACCCAGGTTACTAATGACACCAGAAAGTTACAGGAAACCTGCGGACGAATGTATAATAGTTTCTGAGATTATTGAGATGGTCAATTGTGTGTGTTTTTTGTCTGAATAAAGATATAAATTCGAAACAGTTCAAACTAGAAATATTTTTAACTTAGTGAAATTATTATAATCTTAAATTATTATATACACCGCTCAATAAGCCTACTTGACTTTCATTGTTTAAGCTTAAAAAAGTTTAAACAATGTGAGGAAAACGTAGAATACAGTGATAATGATTAATAAGTAAAACGCGGTGCATACAATTCTTAGAGATTTTGGAAATTTGGTAAAATACATTTTGTGATCCCTTAAGGGAGTTAGTTTTTTGATCGTGTGTGTTTGTGGCAATACCACCCTATCACAGAAGATCAACACAAAATTACAGCTTTCCTGCTGTCGTGTTTCGTTGGTGAGTGTGAGGCTGGAGGCCTTATGAGACGTATACATCTCAATAGACCGCAATTAGTGAGTACCACCACGCTGCATTGTTGCTTTGTCTGCATTCGCAATGAGTATTATTGAACCGGCCGAACTAATAGCTGACTCTTAAATCGTCTTGGGGATAATAAAGGCTATGAAGATTGTAATGATATATACAACTTGCATACACATAAATACTAGAGACCATAAACTCTAAAGACTAACTTCAAGAGTTTATGGACGTAGTATGGACAGATATTCCAGAAAGTGAAATTACGTTCACCTACATTTAAAGTTTCAAATGTCGATTTTCAAATAGAATAATAATCATACTCATAACCTTCAACTCACATAAGACACTCACAGAATTATATAATTTCATTAGTTAAAGATTATTACTACTAATGAAAGTTGTCCATTTTGATAAAACTATTCATTTATTTAATTGATATACGTACATAGTTTTACAAAAACAAAGGACTCTCGTCCAGTTCGTCAGTATTTCTTTATTACATTGGTGTATCTTCTGAAGTAGACATAATGGATTCATCAGCCATATTAGCAACTACTAACAGAAAGAGAGCCAACGTTTTGTTCCAAATAGTAATGTTCATTAGGTTGGTCTTTGGCAACTATTACAAATTCACCAATTCTGCTGTATTGTGCAAACTGGCTCGGTGTTATTGTATTGTAATACTGTTTTTAAACTTTATCATACATGACTACAGAATCAGTTATATTAGACCACCCACCTTGTATTACCGTGTGACTTTAATTTTTGAAGCAACTTTAAGCATTATATTGTCACTAATCAACAAAGAAGAATTGGTGACAAAGTTTGTTTGTAAATATTGTCAACATAATTACGTCATACCATGCGTAACATTTCTATTTTTAATACATCATATATGTATTATTCCCTTAAGGGACTTCGAAATAGACCTGATAACCAAAATTGTTACGTGTTACATCAACACAACATGCCTTGTTGGTCGTCTAACATTATTATACATAGCAGATGAATATCGAAAATGCATTGGCACATTGAAAAAAGACTTGAGCATCTTACAAACTAATAAACATCTAACAGATGATTTCAAAATTGTCCGCATAAAAGATTTTGTTGACGCTTATATTGAATTGACCAACGACTTTTCCCTTACAACAAAAATTTTCAGGTTTAAGGTATGGACATGATTTGGAGATCGAATCAAATAAATTATTTAAATTATTTATAAGTTCATATATTGGATGGCCAGCCTTACTCCGATTCGATCCTTGGCTTACTTGCAGTAATTCCATGTACCAGTTCCATAATATAAAACTTTTGCAGCCTCAAAATATTTACGATTATTTTCCATTAGTTCTATGTCATTTTATACTACTTTTATGGCTGATATTACAGTGAGGGGAGGAATGAAACAGGGGATCATCGTAGGTATAGTAGATGCGAAATATATTTTTTATCTAAAATCTAATATTAGTTAAAAATATAATGTTTGTTATAACGAATTTGAAAACCTCCTTTTTTCAAGTTGTTCAAATATATTATTTAATTGTATCGCCTACTGGCACATATATATAAATTACTATTCTACCTGCTTGTTTGATTGATAGAGGTTGATTAAGATATTTTAAACTTAGATTCATATTGCCAATAGCAACAAGAAGATCGTCACTTGTACAAAATTTAAATACTTGTTTTCTTGATTATGCATTAGAGCAAACAAGCAAAAAGACATTTATATTTTACTGACATTTAGTATGTACCCTGAGCTTTCTGTTATTCCTTCGACATAATCAAATAATTCAATCAATATTAGCTGTAAAAGTAGTATAAATTTACATGAAACAAATGCGACCAAATCGCATTTATAATGTAACATCATCAATTACATGTAGAACATCCTTTATGGTACCATAAACTCGAACCTCGGCTTCATATCATGCTATATCTATAATCTCTCTTCTTCCTAGCCTTTATTATTCCCACTGTTATTTGGGGTCGGCTACAAGTTCAACCGGTTTTACCTGAATATCAGTTTTTACACAGAGCGACTGGCATCTGACCTCCGCAACCCTGAGGATGAACTGAATTCGAAGGTTGAATTAGTTGTCAGTATATTTGAGGGCACTGACTTCCCAATAACGATTGCCATAGATGTTCATGACAACCGGGACCGACGGCTTATCGTGCTCTCCGAAGCACGTGCAGGAAACACCGCCATCTTCCATACTCCGGGCTGCTATTAGGAATTTCTTGTAGGAAAAACCCAACAGCAGTCCGACCCGGGAATTGAACCCGAGACCTCTTGATTTGCAGTCGCTTACGCTAACCACTAGACCAACGAGGCAGCTATATCTATAATCATCATTAAATATATTTTCTTCAGAAAGTAAATCTGATTTTATTAAATCAATATTTCCATCTCAGTTTCCAAGTAGTCACTAATAGTCTCAAGCCTTAACCAATACTAATTTATTTGGAATGTTTTATTTTTATTGGTGATGTTATATTTGCAGATAATATTGAGCTTCTGTTTAGACTTTTTAAAGATATGTTTTATCATATACAGAATTCTCAACCTAACGTATGTGGTAAGTTACGACATTGAATTCCTTGAACATTGGTGCAATGGCACTATATTTACTGAATCATTTATCTGTTTTCAGACTGCGGACATTGTGATATGGTTTATAGTAGGTTTAATACATGTGTTTTCCATATGCATACCACTGGTGTTGATGGAAATGGCTTTTAATGATTTGGATGATATTAACACTATTTTGGTGGATGAGCTGCTAACTTATACAGGTAATGCTTATGACGCAATTGAGATATTAATTGGTAAAGGAAATAAACTATTTTTAATCTGTACTTGATTATAGGTAGTATATATTAGAGAATCGTGCCTGCTACTTTCCTAAATCTATCCTTCGATTGTTTCATCATCATCGGCATATTAGCTGTAAGAAGTCCACCGCTGAACGTAGGCCTCTTATTAATTTCAACACGCTAATCTCATGGTCCGATTTGAAAAATTCTTTCGGTGTTGGATAGTCCATTTATCGAGGAAAGCTATAGGCTATATATCATCACGCTACTACTAATAGGAGCGAAGTACCAATGACGAATGTTTCAAAAACGGGGGAAAATTTTCACGCTACGGGCAATAGAAGATGCAAACGAGGTTGCGTGGGTCAGCTAGTATATGAAAATATACTAGCTGTATTTATATATTCGACTCTAGGGTGTAACTTAGTGTTTATAAACGCATGTATTTATATTGTTTCAGATAAAACTCTCCGTGTGATTGTGCACGATGCTTTAGGATACATCGAAGCATCCAAATGCTTCTTATGGCATAAGTTTCCAATGGACCTGAAATTTGTTGTAGGGTTTATCTGTTTGATAATTTCATACGTGATTGTGTTACTGCAGTTCGTATTTTAATTTTCAGTATTATTTTTTTAAATGTATGATTAAGAATATGTATAATGAAATTGTTTTTTGAGATTAAATCTTCTGATCGTACATATATTATTATTATTGAAAAACTCACATAAATTTTTGTGGTTTGGGATACTTATGGCTGGTCTTTAACAAAGTAGAAGTGATACTAAGGTTCGGATAATCGTCATCAACAATTGCTCTACAACAATCTACAGGCACTGGTATACATACGCTACAATTTAGGTTTGAGCTACCATGCCGTGCTGACCAGACGTGTAATACATATTCATAACTTACTAAATACTTCAAAACTGTGTATTTTGATTTTTGTTTTAGTGGCAAGAATGAATTCTTTTTACTGAATATTTTTATGTTTGGGTCTGTAGGGGAACGGGTATCATGTTCATCGAGGTGATCATGCCTGGCGGGCCACTGCCCAACAGTTGATATTGGGATGTTGTATATATGATAATCGGCGCGAGAACTATTTATTGCGCGATTCAGGATTTGTAGTAACTCCGTGTAGTGCGTTACTTCGTAGTTCAGTGTATCTTCGGTAGATGGCGCTGAAGTAGGTTATTGTTGTGTTATATGTGGAAGTCGCCACATTTTTTTTTTGTTGACCCCGACGTGGTATATAAATTTTAGAATATAACATGTTTGCCAATATATTGTATATTTAACCAGAATAATCATATGATAGTTATATTCTAGAATATTTCTCTTTAAATGAGTCTAGCTTTTTGGTCAAATGTTGAGGGCCTAAGATAGTATTGGCTCTTTGTGAGGTTGACAGTGAAACTAAACTTCTATACAAAATCACTTTATCATACCGATAGCCTCAATTATTATCTACAGCATGGTAGTAGTATTGTAAGTCATCGTTATAAAGGTGGTATAAAAAAGTAGGAGCAGAAAGAATAAAGCCTTTAGAGACTACTAAGGGGACACTAGAGTCAAGGTAGCACCATTTAGAGCAGGATTCATTAACACAAACGGACTGCTGGCGCCCTCGAATATATAAAAAGAACCATTACAGTCCATCAGGTGGTATCATAGGACAGGACAGATAGAAGGATATCTTGATGGTGTTAAAAGCATTTGAAATATCAATCGAAGCCAAAATGGTAACTTTGGAGTTCATAATTCCTATCTGAATGTCACCATCACTTTTATCTCATTTATTGCTTGTCGTCTTTACTGGTATTGTAATTGGTTAGCATAAAATATATAATTTTTTAAATAAACAGCAACTTGTATGCCTACATGTGACTTGTACGCTATCATTTTATGGTTTAGTTCCTTTACATATTCCTTCACAGAACGCCTTCCACTGTATAGGTGGGAGATACTGCCCCAGGGGTGACCGTAGTCATCCGTGATACCTCACTGTCAGGTAAGGCAGGGAGGACTCTAGAACCCGCCGATACGTTCTTGAAGTTCTTCTCGACGGCCGAGGTAGGCCACCGCGGGGCTTAGTGGGTAGACTGTGTTCTTCGGAAGTCCCACACACGCCCTTCGTCTCCCCACGGAGGATTTGGTACGAAAAGCATTTTCCGCATATAAAAAGGATGAGTAAAAAAATTACCACTTCAGATAGTTTTAAACTTTTACTACAATTGTTTAGTTTTAGTAAAAGTGAAAACAAATAAATAAAATGAATAAATATTCCGGACATCTAACACACAACGCCATCTAGTCCCAAGCTAAGCAGAGCTTGTGTTATGGGGACTAGACAACGTTGCTGGACGAGGCGGGCAAATTGTTCGAGAGGATTCTCTCTGCCCGCATCGTCCAGCATCTCAGCGAGGTGGGGCCCGACCTGTCGGACGCCCAATTCGGGTTCCGAGAGGGGCGTTCGACGGTTGATGCCGTGATGCGCCTTAGGGCCGTGACCGAAGAGGCGGTTGGCTGTGGCGGCGTGGTGTTGGCGGTGTCCTTGGACATCGCCAACGCCTTCAATAGTCTGCCATTCAGCTGCATCAGGGAAGCACTCCACTACCACGGGGTGCCAGAGTACCTGAGGCGGCTGGTGGCAGACTATTTAGAGGAGCGTACCGTCGTGTACGAGGACCGAGATGGCGTCTTGAGACGGCGACCCATGTCGTGCGGCGTTCCACAGGGGTCTGTCCTCGGACCACTCCTGTGGAACGTGGGGTACGACTGGGTCCTTCGGAGTCGTCTGCCCCCCGGGCTGGGCGTAATTTGTTACGCCGATGACACATTGGTCACAGCTCGGGGGGCCACCTGGCCACCAGGGGTGTTTCTCTGGTGGTTGGGCGCATCGAGGCGCTGGGCTTGCGGGTGGCCCTGGATAAGACGGAGGCCCTGTTATTTCACGGGCCCCGTCGTGGTCCACCCCCCGGCGCCTCCATCGAAGTCAACTCGGTCCTCGTACCGGTTCGGGCCCAGATGAGGTATCTGGGCCTGATCCTCGACGGTAGGTGGCTCTTCGACGAGCACTTCCGACAGCTTGGCCCTAAGCTGGTCGGCGCTGCCTCCGCCCTTGGGCGTCTTTTGCCCAACTTGGGTGGAGCCAGCGTCGAAACAAGACACCTCTACACGGGGGTGGTCCGGTCGATGGCCCTTTACGGGTCACCGGTGTGGGTCCCGGCTCTGACCGCCCAGAATAAGGCACGCCTCTGGCGGCCTCAGAGGGTATTGGCGGTCAGAGCCATACGCGGATACCGCACCGTGTCGACGGAGGCGGCGTGCGCCTTGGCCGGAACACCCCCGTGGGATTTGGAGGCGGAAGTGCTCGCCGAAGTTTATCGGCGAGCGGCTGAATATCGGGCGGAGAACGGGTATCGTCCTCCGCCCGAAGAGGTACGCGATTGGCGTGAAGCCGCTCGCCGAGCCACGATGGCTCGTTGGTCTTCCCGGTTGGAGGCTCCACGCGCTGGCTTTGCCACCGTGGAGGCGCTCCAGCCGGTCATCCTCGAGTGGGCAGGGCGGCAGCACGGGACTCTTTCCTTCCGACTGACGCAGGTGCTTTCCGGGCACGGTTGCTTCGGGAAGTACCTGCACTCGGTCGCTAGGAGGGAATTGAGTCCCGCCTGCCACCACTGCGACTGCAGTGAGGACTCGGCCCAGCATACGCTGGAGTTCTGCCCCGCTTGGGCGGAGCAGCGCCGGGCCCTCACTGCAGTCATCGGAGGAGATCTGTCGCTACCGGCCGTCGTACTGTCCATGGCCGGTAGCGACAGCAGTTTTACCGCGGTCGCGACCTTCTGCGAAGACGTAATTTCGCAGAAGGAGGCGGCGGAGAAGACCCGAGAGGACGATATCCACTCGGACCCGATCCGCCGCCGGCGCACGGGGCGGCGGAGGCGCGCCTATCAGCGCCTCATGCCGCCCTGAGTGTGGCCGCGGATGGACGGGATGGGTTTTCCCCTCCATCCGCAATACAGGCCAACCGCGAGGGGGCGACGTACGCGTGTGCCGTGCGTCGCCTAAATTGAGATTTTATTTTGAAGAAGGTGCCCGCTTCAGTGCGGGCAGGCGCTGGGAGGGGTCCGGTAGTGTAATATCTGCAATTACCGGACCCCTCCCTTCTCAGGCGCAGAGTTGGCACACCGTGTGGTTTTAGTCGGTTCGATTCCGACACACCGCCCCGCCGCAAACCCCGGCGGGGTGACGGCCCGAGGGGGTTTCCACACGTAAAAAAAAAAAAAAAAATGGGGACTAGACAACTGATATAAATACTTATATACTTTTTTTTTTGTAAATACATACATATTATACATAGAAAACACCCAAACTCCGAAACAAATATTTGCAGATCATACAAACATTTGGTCCGACCCGGGAATCGAACCCCTGACTTCAGGCTTAGCAGTTGTATACGCTACCACTACGCCACCGAGGCAGTCAGTGAAAAAAAAGCATTACTCCATTATACCTAAGGACTAAATATTGACCGTAATTTTAAAAATTATAATCACTTTCAATTGCTTTAAAAAAATGCATTTCAGTCATTCAATAGAATAATAAACGACACTCTAGTAAATTAATTCACTACTACCAATAAAATAGGTAGCATTATTTTTATTACATGCACAGTTGAATCGAAATGACATACTCTAAGTCAGTTTGACTCTATTTTGTACTAGAATCAGTACATTTTCAGTGGCATATAAATAATGAATTCGTGGAATATAATAGCAACTACAATCAGAAAAGGAACAAACACAATGTTCCAAATAGTGATGTTCATTAGGCTATTATTTGGCAACTATTACAATTTCTCCAATTCACCTGTTACATGCATACTGACTCAGTGTTACTGTTTTACTATATTTTTTATAGGTTGTAATTTGAATTACTACACAACCCCTTACTCAGTACCCATTCTCCTTTACCGTACGACTTTGATATTTGAATGTGCTATAAATTTAATATTCTCATTAGTCACCAAAGAAGAATGGATAACAAAGTTTATTTACAAGTATGGTCAAAATAGTTATGCTATTTTTTTTGTAACATTTTTATTGTTTATGCAACATTTTGCCAATTTATCGTATAAATTTCATGTCGGTTCTTTATACTTGCTTAACGTGTGCTACCTAACTTCATCATGCTTTCTGGGACGTCTACCATTATTATACATAACAGACGAATACCGAAAATGTGTTCACCTATTAAAGAAGAATATGAGTATTATACGAACGGAGAAACATCTAACAGAGGAGTTTAAAATTGAACATATCAAAATCTTTGTCAACAGTTATATTGAATTGACCAACGACTATTTCCTCACCACCAAAATGTTTAGATTTAAGGTATGATACAGCAATCGGATGGAAGTAATTTAAAATTAGCCAGTTTTAGAAAGGCTACCTAAAATGAACATAATCAGGCTTTAATAATATTTTTGTATATTTAATCTTCCTCTTCTTAAAAAGGGTTTTCTTGAAAAAGACAACTAACGAACTAGGAATGATTCCTGTGTCGCGGGGGACTTTACAAACACAAGACACAAAAATCACCCAGAACCAGTTCAACGATTTGTGAATATGAAATTTGAACCCACAACACTTAGCAAAGTAGGGAACAGTATGGCAACAGCTTAACCACTAGGCCATCGTGCAGTCGGTTTAAAATAGCCTCTAAATTATTCTGAGGATTTTTTTAGAGTATTGCATTGCTCGTTTGAAGACATTAATTAGCTTTAGTTGATTAAATATCGATTATTTATTTTTAATCAATATGATACGATATAAGAGAGAGCACGTTAAGCCGTCGGTCCCGGTTGCCATGAATGAAACTTGGTAATCGAGTCAGTACCCTCAATATACTGACGCTAGTTTCACCTTCGAATACAGTTCACCCTCAGCTCAGGGTTGCGGAGGTCTGATGCCGGTCGCTTCGTGGAAAACTGATATTCAGGTAAAACAGGTGGAACCATTAGCCGACCCCTAATAATCTTGGGAATAATAAGGGCTACGAAGAAAAAAAAATTATACGATATAATAAAAATGTCCATTAATTATAGTAGAATAAAACGAAGTAATTTTATCTTGTTTCCGTTTATTTTTCTATGATTGTGTCATATTTTCAGATGATATTGGCCTTCTGCTTGGACTTTTTAAAGATATGTTTCACTGTATATAGAATTCTAAACATAAAATTTGTGGTGAGTTTAAATATGATTAATTGTTTATATAATATGTATGTAATTGTAATATGAGAAATTGTTCTCATAGAGTTGTATATTAACTTAAAGATGTAATAGGTACAAGAGCTGGTAAAGATCAACTTACACTCAGCTGATAATTAAATGAAACATTGGTAAATACGGGTATATGACATGAGTCTTCTTTGCAGCTTACTAAAAAGAATATTGCAGCAAAAGACTCAACAACGGCTATAAGTCATGAAAGTTCTAGTTGAGTTCTTGACGCACAGAACAATGAATCTTTCTCCAATATGCATAGCGTCGTATATAGTTTGGCTAGGACCTCGGCGACAATTAAGGACTATTACTCTTAGTTATACTATTTTAAGAGTGTTGTCCACTGTCCACACATGTTCCACTATCTTGTGTTGCCAATAAACAATGTTACAATAGTCAGCAAACATTGGTTTGGAAACTTTTATAATCAACACACCCATGATCGCAGTCCATCGCAAAACTGACAAAACTACTCGTATTTTTTTAAATTAATTGATTTAATTACTTTTATTATCCTCTTCACTCTATTGATAACAAACCAAATTAAGTCCCAAATATTATTTTTCCATATAAAGAAAATGCCTAGTATGTAACTACTGATTGGTAATATGTATAAACTCTTATATCAATAAGGGTAACTACACCGAGCCGACAATTAATCAATATTGGTATCAGAATAAATATAGTATTTAATTAGGAATGTAATAGCATTCGTTTGCATGCGAAAAAAGTGTTTTTTTTTAAGAAAATAAGGAATACATTAGCAATTAATCCTATATCGTAGGGTGCTTCACAAACATTCTAGGTTCCTAGGATGCAGTCGTGGAATTTGAGATTTTTCCGTTAACTTTGATTTTCTTCTAAACAAACCTTGTCCTGAAAATAACAAACATAAAAAAAGAATTATCCCATTTGGTGCAGTCGATCGGCAATTATGCGTGTATACATTTCTACGATACATTTTTATTATATCTATGTAAATATCTGTATCTATATACATGTTTTCAGAATACAACCGTTATCACATGGTTTTCAGAAAGTTTATTATATTTTTTTACCATTTGCATACCACTGTTGTTGATGGAATTGGCTTTCAATGATTTGGATGAAATCAAGACTACCTTGGTGGATGAGCTGTTATCTTATAAAGGTAAATGTAAAATAAAGGTAAAGGTAAATAGTGGTAAGTAATAATAAATAAACAAATATTTATATTGACGAATCGTGGGTAGAATTATTTTTATTTTCTCTTGCGGAAATCCCTCGGATACCGCCTACTGGTAGCATGTCGGACTCGAACTGACTAAAACCGCACGCCGTCTCGGGCATTATAAGCCGGCGAACCAGGTACACCCTAGAAAGGAAAACCCTGGAACCCCGACGTACCTCGGGCCACCTACGGTTTGCAGATGGCCCCCTACTGTGTAAGAAGCCCGATGTTCGTAGACCCCTACGACGTACTGAACGTGGTCGAACAACCTTGTCTAACCACCTTTCGTCTTTCAGTGTGTATTCACCACCCAATACTTTTACAATGTAAATATGTTCATGCCAAATCTCAGTGTTTAGTACTAATAGTCTTTGAGATATTGTGTAAACAAATAGACGGACGGTCATAACGAAACTAGGAAAGTTTCGTCCAATTAACCCTAAAAAATAATAAAAAAGGAATAAATGTTTCATTACTTTTATTACAAAGTATGGGACTGTTTAGAAAGTTTGTGATCGACAGAATTAGCACTTATAAATGATGAAAAATCTCGTTTTGGTGCCGCCACACAAGTGCATCTTAGTGCGTCGTTAAGTTCTAGTCTGTAATTTGTTTTTCATCATATCTCGGAAAGAGTAGTTTTGTCCTTCGATATCTAAGTGTCCGCTAGAGGATAAAGTAAATTGAATTTAGAACATCGTGTGCACTAAGTTTGTGAATTCAAAACATCATTAAACTTATTTACTTCTACGTTCATAGTGCCAAATTTGTCATACGACCTTTTTTAATTTGTTAAAACTCAGACTAGAAACCTTTTTGGTGTACCTTTTTAATTTCTCACCTTAAGTAACTGTAGCAACGTAACTTTAAATTTTTCTTAATGATACCTAATAATGTAACTAATAAATATTAATACCTAAACCAAAATAAAAGTATCTTGTGATTGTAAATCGAGTCTAAAGATTTTTCACCTCCTGCTCTTTTGATTCCCTCACTAACGCTCAGGATTTTAATTTATGAATCCTTAGCTTGCTCGGTTATCGCGGTTAAAAAGCAACTTTGCACTCTTGTATAACAAATAACTATTTATGTACAATTATAAAAATAAAAACAATCAAGATTACTATTTGGGCTTTGATCTCCGGAAATACTAATGGTTATTAACCTCGTGCATGTTGTTTCAGATAAAACTCTGCGTTTCATCGTGCACGATGCTTTAGATTACATCGAAGCCTCCAAATGCTTCTTATGGCACAAAATTCCAATGGACATGAAATTTGTCGTCGGGTTTATATCAGTGTTGATTTCTTACGTTATTGTTTTACTGCAGATTGTATTTTAGTCTTGCAAGCTTATTTGAATAAATACATAGTTCCTTCTTCTTTTTATTATAGAATATGTTTAACAGTTACAATCTGTATCTTTTGTCTTCGATTCTTCTTGATCATAATCAGATTAGTTCACAATAGAACCGGACAATAAGTAGACGTTACCTTCACAACATACGTTCAGCAGGTCAATTAAAATTTGATGTGCCTTGTAATCCTTAGGCTTTTATAGACGACTCTTTCTAGGGCTATTAATATAAAATACTCCTAATTTTGACGGAACTTGTCAACTTGTGAAATGTCTGAAAATATCTCTTTAGAAATTAAGCATATTTATTATACTCTCAACGAAAGAGACAAATATATTCAATAAACAAAATTATAATTCCATTTGAGAAGACAAAAGCTTCAATTAGATGTGATTGAATGAAACGATTCTCCGAAGAACAAAATTTACCTTTAGAATGGATTTTTCATATGATATTTTATTACAATTCATAATATAGTTAATATCATTAATGACACCAAAAAGTAGATCTTAGGATGCTTACGATTTTGTAATATATTGCAAAACAGATTATAAAAAGTAGGCAATGGACTTTTATTGCCTAAATAATATCGGTAACTAAAAGCACAGCGCTATCAGCCTCATAAATACTTTGGTATTAGTACCTACTATACTAAATTGCCAATCAACAATGGCGGTCTGAATATAATTTACGATCATTTTGACGATTTCTTTAGTTTCAATAATAACTTAATCCAACAATGTCAAAACTGTTGGACAAACTCACGATTAACTGACACGATTAGGAAGATATCAGACGCAGGACCGACAGCTTTACGTGTAATCCGAGGCACGGGGGTTTAGACCCCAACTTTCGGACTCCGAGGTGTTATTCAGAAAAACTCAATAATACTTTTGGTCCGACCCGGGATTCGAAACCGAGACCTCTTGATCGGCAGTCGCATACGTCAATCACTAGACCAATGAGGCAGTTCTAACAATGTCAATGTGGTTCAGGAGATGCTAAAAGGGCAGAAATGTATTTGTGACTAGTTATAAAAAGCTACTTAATCTTAAAATGATTACGCCCAAATATGTATGGAAATTAATCCAAAATTAAAAAATTGGAACTGAATCATCTAATTTGAATTCTTTTGTACTTGACATTTATTATGGTAATTGTTTATTGATTTAATAGGAATATAACGTTCCGCTGTTTTGCAGAATTAATTGTATGGAGTTTTTTAAATATTTACGGGAATTGTGGTAAGTCCATAGGTCACAAAGATTTATTTGACGATATAAATTAAAACTACCTTTAATATACGCGGAGTTGTACAAGTATAAATGGCCCGATAAGCTGCGGCTACCTTTATGTTTATCAAGTTTATTACACAGTATTAGTGATATTGAAAATGTGTCCTCGGCCATCGTCCACTGCCGAGTGATTTACGAGCCTTCTGATTATTAAAAAAACTACTTTAGCACTGTAGCGGATCGATAGAACACTGTTAGACTACGGGCCCGTATCGAAAATTGATGGGTCATGTGAACCACCAGGAGACTTTTTTAGAAAGATACAGGGGCATAAAACAATAACATTTAGCACTATGCTGTCACTTGGAAGCTGTCCAACTGAGTATAGGTAAAGGGGATTTTTCTCCCTTGTCACATAATTTTTGTACGGCGTTGCGAGATAATGGATTAGAAGAGATATTGAAATGGAATGGGACCCTGTATCTTTCTAAAAAAGTCTCCTGGTGGTTCACATGACCCATCAATTTTCGACACGGGCCCGTAGTCTATGTCTATTATGGTTCCCTTCTGTATTGTGAAAAAAAATTCTGGTAGAGGCAATAGGAAGTACACATTCATTAGCGTTTGATTTAACAAACAATTTGTTAGTTAACATTTAATCCAGTTCATATTACTTTTCTAACATGAATGAAATGGACACAAAGAATACCCAGGCTCAGATCATCAATATGTGACTGACACAAAGTATTGTTCCATGTAGGATTTGAACCCTCAACACTTGGTGAAGTAGGAAGTGGCGTGGCACGCGCTTAAACCTAGGTTACATGTGCAGTCAAGTTAACTCGATTTAGATATATCGAGTATACTTTATTTCTGCCGTAAAACAAATCTGTCTTAAATTGATCAAGACTATGCAACAAGTAGAACATTCATAAAATAAATATTTAATGCAATGCAGTTTGAAATGCTTACCAAATGGCAATAGTTTAATATAAAGTATTTGCTTTTGAAAAACAATTTCACTCAAGTTAAAACTTCTATTTTGGAGAAGTGGGACAAAAGGTTAAAGGTAATGAGGATTAGAGGCAAAATCACAGAGGCATAGTATGTATAAAAAAAATTATTCTGCTGAAGAAATAAGGCTTGCTTTAATAATGTAATTAAATTTTACAAGTCGTATAACTGTAATAAGACAATAATATATAATGATAGTATACTAATGAAGCCTAAAACTGAACTTACATCCATGGGGTACTCTTGCCATATGGTGAATTTGATGGCTTCTAGAAAATCAATAGCGCCGTGCAGGGAAAGACCAAAGTTTTTATCTGTAACAGAAACATTTATGATCAGGTCAACTTTTGTGAATGTTTGTGTGGTCCTTTTGAATGGGTTGAGTCAACGTAAGGCACTTTGGCCTCTCAGTCAATCTGATAATGCCTGCCGGATCGGATTCCACGAATTTCATTCGATCCAGGATAAGTAGTTACTGAATAATTTTATGTGTTTTGTACAATTTGTGTATCCTATTTACTCAACCTTTTTTATACACAGTACAGAGAATTTAAAACCTTTATACAAGCTAAGCTTCTGTCAAAATATACTTAAATCAAACAATAAAAGTTAGGAGTCATTCTGAATATTAACATCATTTCCATTGTGCTTAGCATTGTTTCAACGATGCTCATGATTTCGTGTGTTCATTAATAGGTCTCTATAGTGTGGGTCACTAAGCTGCATTGTTGCATCTTCTGCATTCGCAGTGAGTGTAGTAAATACCACTCTTTGCAAGCAAGCTCATACATAAAACAAACTTTCCTGTATACCTTTATAATATAGCAGTTCATCTGCTAACATAATTTTCATTTCATCAAAATCATAAAAAATTAACTCCATTATAATCAAAGGCACACATAGCATTAGATCAATTGATAAACTTTCAACACCCCACAAAGGTGTTATGTATCTCTGTAACAAAACATTGAGTGTATTAAGTCTTCTTTTCTTAATTTTACCTCCATTTTAAATATTAAACCATACTACTAAATTTATACCTACCCTTTCATTTTTTGTGTGGAGGAAACTATACACTATTAAACATATTCTAAAGAAATCAAACGTAAACCCAAAGATAATCTGTAAATAAAAAAATATTTGTTAACGTGAACACCTAAATTACAAATTAATAGTAACTATTATTGTAAAATAGACATGACTCTCTAGTAAAACATCGCCCATACTGAATATGATATAGCAGAACCATGGGTGCGGCATGTCTTCAACGATGGATTTGGCAGTAGCTCGTGGGACATTATCCATATACATAAAGACCCTTTCGAGGCTCTGATACGTTTACAGGACACCTCTCGTATTCACCAGGCTCCACTCAGAGTTGCACAAGACTAGCTCGTGAGTGCATCTTAGTCGCTCTGAACATTAGAAATTATACTTTCACACACAACTATCAATCTATATATAAAACAACAATAAGTAATTCAGTAAATAATAAAAGTGAGAATACCTTGGGAGAGCCACGCTTCGGCATGAATGGGCCGGCTCAACCACAGTGATACCACGGCCTCACAGAAAAATGGCGTGAAATAGCACTTGCGCTGTGTTGTAATTTACCGAGTGAGTGAGGATATCTGAGGGCCATACCCCAACCCCTTCCCCCATTCCCTCTCCCCATCCCCCAAAGGTCGACAACGCACTAGTGACGCCTTTGGTGTTACGGGTGTCCATGGGCAGCGGTAATCGCTTACCATCAGGTCTGCTCGTTTGCCCACTATTCAATAAAAAAAAAGTTACCTACCTTTACTCGCAGAACTTTGACTAAAACATAAAAGTCATTATATAATGTTACAGCATTGGCTGTGATATCTTCAACATATTCAATTTTGTCATATTCATAAAGATGTTTATCTTTCATATCAGCTAAAGATTTTCTCAGAGACTGTACTTTATTTCTGAACTCGTAAATAATGTATAAAGATGTAAAACGACCGACAAGAAGTGACATATCCATATAGATCACTATTAGTACAGTTATTATTGATGTACCTTCCATTGCACTGATAACACAAGTTATTACTGGAAACATTGTTAGAACAGCAAAAACGTGAGTGAAATAACTATTGTGATCATATTTTGCTATAAATTTCGCCACATCATCGTCTTCAGTCATGAACGATATAATTCTATTAATACCCGATTCTGATGTTATTGTCATACAGTAAATAAATGCAACTGTAGTGGTTATATGAAGGCAATAGTAATAAAAAGCGATACTTGAGATGGTTGTTATTAAACAGTAAGATCTGACAAATACACGGATTACTGTTAAATTGCTAAGTTTATAACAGTAACCAAACAAGAATCTTATGAACATCATAATTTGGTTCGGGTTACTTAATTTGTTTGAGGTCATTTTAATATTTTGTGAAATTATAGTTCCTTATTGTATACGTCAACGATACGATACAAAGATAAATGAAATGTGGGCTGAAATGTTTCGTTTTAAGTATATTGACATTATAATAAAACATTACGACCCTATGAGGATGCTATCTTTGAGTTATTACTACAACTAAGTTGTCAAATAGATCATTAGTTGCTATTGTAAATGTAATAGGATTAGTTTTTTATCTGTTCTTCAAGGAGGATATTTATAATTTATAAATAAATAATCCATACTAATATAATGAACTCTGTCTGAGTGTTACACTATCACGGATAAATGTTTCACCGATTTCAATGAAATTTGGCATGAATATACTTTATACGCAGGCGGAGCTGTCAAGAAATGCTAAGACGTCAATAAAATTAAAATTTCTAGATAACATTCTACTAACATAGACTTATTGAATATCTGTTTGATCCCCAAAAATATAAGAATATCCTCAGAACTAACATAAAAAGAACGCTTTATTGGTTAGCACTTTTGGTCGTATTCAAGACATCCATATTGTTTAACTTCGATTATTCAACAGATTGTCACAAATGTTGATCAAACTTTACCAGCGTCGAGGTGGATTGTGAAAGAAGAAAAATCACAATTTCGTATTAAGGTTGGTATGCGTGAAAAATCCATGATCCATATAGGATTAACACTGTCCTTCATTTACCGAATTGCATTTAATTTATTATACTGTAAAAGGGTCAAGGTGCAATAACGTAGATCTAAATATTGTGACATCTGAACAGGTGGGTTGCAAATATTTACGGTTGAATTTATTGTTAAAAATTGATTATCATCAATATTTGCAATTAAATTACTCGAAACCGTGACTTCTGTAACTAAAATCTGAAGTTCGCTTAACTGTAACTGTACATTCTCTTGCTAATGTACTCAATGTCATAATGTGCGTACTCCTTTAATTTTTCTGTATTTCCCGACTAGGACAAAGTTAAAAGGAAGGGAAATTTTAAGCAGTCAATATAAATTTGTAGGTTCCATCATAGAGTCTAAACTACTGAAACGATTGTAATGAGTGAGGTGTCAACAGATTTGTAATAATGACCCGCGTGATATTGTCTACATCAATTTTATCACATAGTCAGGTTATAGTTTATTAAACTTTTCTTATGACATGACAAATGACAAACGGGTCTTTCAAATATAAGAGTCTACAGACATTTGTAAATCAGAAGTCGTGCAAATCAAAATGCATGTCCACTTTTTGAACAACACTTCCTTTATAATAAGGGGGACGGGGACAGTTTAGGTTTCGGTTACCTCATTCAATGGAAAACAAAGAATTACTTAATTTAATTAGGTGTCTGTAAGGTCATAGCATCAATTCAATGGAGCCAGTCTAATATTTTAGGACGAAGCATGGCTCTCCCAGGACAGACCAACATTATGTTATAATAAACAAATGTAGAAAGTGATCTTAGACAGGAGTTTCCATTCAATTCAGACTGCCTCTGTGGTGCAGTGGTAGCGTGTGCGTCTGCTGTTCTTGAGGTCTCGGGTTCGATTCCTGGGTCGGACCAAATGTTTGTATGATCTTCAAATATTTGTTTCGGAGTTTGGGTGTTATCTATGTATAATATGTATGTATTTACAAAAAAAAAAGAAAAGTATAAATGTATTTATATCAGTTATCTAGTACCCATAACACAAGCTCTGCTTAGCTTGGGACTAGATGGCGTTGTGTGTTAGATGTCCGTAGTAGTCCGTAGTAGTAGTAAAAAAAAAAAAATATCACCGACAAGTTCACCAGTTTATTAATAGTTAGTACAAATGTTTTCAAATGAAGAATGAGACCAGCAAAAATTATACGATTTGCCAACCATTTTACATTTAGCGTAAAATAAACTTTTAATGATATTATTGGAACGACAAATAGTACCTGTAATAAATGCATCTCATTTCGAAACTCTACAAATAGTAGTTCGGTCCTTGAAAGTAATTACAAGAACAATTTTATTACGTTGAAATATATTTAACTGACATAGAAATAAATGAAATACTATACCACGAAATTAGGTGTTGACCGATTTTAGATAGGTGATTTGTTGATGAAATTATACACCGATAATTGAGAGCTAGCTAAAAGCCAATAAGATAGTTTTCAATATTTTATTTTCTTTTTAGAGGATTTTTTATGGAATAGGAGGCAAACGAGCAGGCGTATCGCCTGATGGTAAGCGATAACCGCCGCCCATGGACACCCGCAACACCAGAGGCGTCACAAGTGCGTGGCCGGCCTTTGGGGAAATGGGAAGAGGGATGGGTGAAGGGTTGGGGTGTGGGCCTCCGGTACCCTCACTCACTCGGTGAAACACAGCGCAGGCGCTATTTCACACCGGTTTTCTGTGAGGCCGTGGTATCACTCCGGTCGAGCCGACCCATTCATGTCGAAGCGTGGCTCTCCTACAGAAAAATAGTGTTATATTGTTTCTGTAAATAGGACAGAAGCAATGTAATTGATTAATTTTGAAGCAAAAACAAAAACCCAATTTAGAAAATCATGTTCGATTTAAAAACTAATAATAATGAAAGGGTTTATGCAAATTTCAAGGATTTCTTTTTGCGTAAGAAATTCGCTGTGAGTTTTAATTAACTCGCGGAGCCGCAACAATTGTAAGCTGTGAACTCATCTAACAACAGTTAGCAGCAAACTGTTTGTCTGTTGAAGTTTTATCCAAACTAAAGTATGGGCCATTGGCGATGCAAGATTCGATTTTCGTTGTTGATCTTATGTTTCTAATAAAAAATGTTATTGTTTATTTGAGGAAAGTCGAAAGAATCTACAATATATTTGCAGTAAATGTTATGGTACAAAATGTTTTAAACACGCTTTCATTAGCTTTGTGGGGAAACGGGTATCATGTCCCTCCAACACAAAGGGAGGATCCTCCGACCAGGCGAGGTGATCATGCCTGGCGGGCTACTGCCCAACAGTTAATGTTGGGATGTTGTATATATGATACTCGGCGCGAGAATTATGTATTGCGCGATTCAGTATTTGTAGTTACTCCGTGTAGTGCGTTACTTCGTAGTTCAGTGTATCTGTTGACGTTGTAGTAGGTTATTGTTGTGGTATATGTGGAAGTCGCCACACAAAAAAAAATAAAAGAAGCTGTGGCGACTTCCACAGCTTCTTTTATTTTATTTTCTTTTAAAGCGTGTTTTTAAAATATATTTATTTAAGTATGGCAATAAAGTAGACGAATCATCGGAAAATAACTGACTGACAACGATGGAGTCAAAGCTGAGTTGCCCCCGTTGAGTCTCCCCATAACCCCAATTAAAGAGAGGGTATTAAGCACTTCGGTAATCTTACTTACTCGATGTAGCAAAGCAAAATTATAGTAGCATTTACTCTGTGGTATTTACTATAATTTTATAACTTGAGACAGACCTGATGATGGAGGCTACTAGAAAATTCTTCGAGTTTGGATTTATTTCTATAAGTCCAACAGATTGGCTAAATTGGTTTAACAATGGTAGTGCTTTTTTATTTTATTTTTTAAACCTATTTGCCATTTAAACGTGATTTAAATTTTACTAATCTTTAAGCAACTGTTTTTTTTTTTAACTTTAAGCTTACAGCCTTAAAGTTAAACATGATACAACGTTTATGAATAAGGCCGTAAATATTATATTGTTACTGATATTTTTTTTCCCAAATCCACTTAATTATCTAGATTAGATTTGCTTAAAACATTTAACTATGTCAAATGGAAACTCACTAGATATATTGCAGGCTACGTTATTGAAAAAATATGAGGATTTCTTACACAGAAACACATAGCACTACCACTCAATTTCAAACTATCGTTTATTTAAACAAAAATGGACAGGCAAACAATACGCCACAATCTATTAACTAAATATATACGCGCCCTAAGATTCAATTATATTCATAATGAACCTCGGTACACCCTACGTAAAATCATTTTTAATTCTTACATTTCTTTAACACCAACATTTAAGTTATCTTAGATGCGGATATTGTAACGAATATTAACTAAGTTAGGTATTAATTACATGAATCAAGTAACAACTGAGTTGTAGATATGTTTAGTTATGGCAAAACCAAGTGAATATGATTTATTCATTGAAGATCTAACACTAAAACCAGACTAACGATAAAGGCCAGACTCCAGGTTCCAGAGAGTTCTGGCTAGATGTACAATAGTATGGGATAGGATATACAGGCTTGATCGGATGAGGTGGAATCTGGATTAAAGGGGAAAGTAATATCCTTTAGGGCAAGGCGTGATAATGCACGGAGTCAGTTGGGAAAACCCAGGAAGAGGCTTGATAAGGCACAGTTTTAATTGACAGAGGACCTGAAATCACATGAGCAGGACGCAGATATCTGTCGTCGGGGTGGTTTTATAAACACTTTATATTCCTGGTAGCTACATCCCGAGGAGCCAGAGATTCGAAGGGATTTTCGACCTCATAACCCAAAAAGCAAAAGAGTAGAGGGCAGGTTGTCTCGAAGTTGCAGGTACCCCTAAATAATACTAAGACGTGTTTAATGAGGTAGTTGGCGTCTGGCAATATTTCGAAAAGTCAGCATTTCAACATTTTTTTTTGAAAACTTTTTTTTTAATTCGTTATTCAAGTGAAAAGTTATATTTTAGAGCTGGAGGATAACAATCGATCAAAGATTTCTTGCCGTGTTCTTGTTCTAAGCCTGGGTATTCCTTGAGTCCGATTTATATATGTTTATAAAGTCCTCCATGATACAGGATTTACTCAAAGTGCGGGAGTTTCGAAAAAAATTGTGAAAACAGAGGGGTTATTTCAATACCGCTACTTCGCTTATTCGCTGAAAAGCAAGGTGAATTGCCTAATTAGTAATAACAAATAGGTGATTTACTTTAGACAAATCATGTTAAACATCCATTTCTATACAATAGGAAGTCTTGACTTAGGATTTCACTTTATAAACGATTAGACGACGTTATTTAAGATATACCGATTATGAGCTGTACTAACTTTCAAACTTTCGCTTTGTATTATACTAATTACTGCTTAAGGAATAAGTTACAGAATAAAATTTAATATATTTATCATATTTTTGAAGTGAGACTTCTTTAGAATAGTTATGATTTCAAACCGGATGCAACGGAAAAAACGACAGGTAATAGACACAAATACAAAAAGTCACCTGTAATTAGAGAGCCAGAGCGAGAAAGCAAATGTCGGTCTCATTCGACTTACTGAAGTTTCACTTCTATCGTGTGTGAATCGCACACTCAATTTTTTTCCTAAATTACTTGCTTTATCTAACTATCCGAATGACAATGGATTAAATAAATTTATATAAATTTGTTAAATATATTGTTGCTATATATTCCAGGCACTACAAGTATCGTGTATGAGATTGGTGAGAATATAATATTATAAACTAGCAACCTGCCCCGCCTTTGCTACGAATTCTTTATGGGTAATACAATGTAGCCTATTCGAGAAAATGCAGCTATGTAATGGTAAAAGAATTTTTTAAATCGATGGAGAAATTTTACTTAAACCGTAACAAACAATAAAATCTAATTGTTACTCTTTATAATATTAGTATAGATTAGTTTAAAAGTATGAAATAAAATATTTCTTTGTATACCGCGTTAATACGAGTAACTTCTGCGTGATGACATGTAAAAATGAAACAAAAATGTTTCGAAGTTAGATCAGAAGGCAACATATAATTGTCAGTGTGAAAAGTGTTGTATACTTTGTTTCCGCAACTTTTAATGTTTGAAGCTGCGCTTTATCAATTGTGCTTCCAAATATTATAAAGGCAATTTTAAGGTATCATGGAAATTATTGCTGTAAAAACTATTTAATCAGTTCCATTGCCAGTTGATATGATTCATTCGATCATTTTTGAAGTGAAACTTCTTTATCGGGGTTGTCAAAAAATTTAGTGTAACATTTTTTCATTACGCGTAACATTTATCCGTTACGTTACGCGTCACATTTATCCGTTACGCTATCTTTTTGAAGTGAAACTTCTTTATCGGGGTTAAAATAAAATATTTTATCATTATTGAGAGTAGTTATATACAATCCTTCAAAAAAAATTTATAAAATAAAACAAAAAACATTTTCAAACACAAACAGGACCAAATTAATACTACAATGAAATATCACATTACAAACAATATTATTTTATTTAGTCTACAATGTAAATAACTACACACATCACATTCCACAAACTTACTTCATTCACACCACAGATCGCTAAATATTTACTCAGGTCTCGCTCCTTAACTTTTATTGCACTTGAAATAAGAATTGTCACGAATATTGCTGGTTTATAAGTCTTTTGTCGTTATACCTTACGTCGACATATGATATTTATTTTTTGAAAAATAACGTCATAAAGAAGTTTCACTTCTTACGAGCGTACGCTAGTACACGCAACTTTTTTTTAAATTGAGTACTTTGAGTTTTGTACCGTTGCATAGATTTGGTGGACTTTTCTTTCTTAGCAATGTAATCATGTACTTTTAGTATTATATAACGCTGCATTCATCTCATAATTTGCGAAAGACGACTAGCAGGAGCAAAGAAGACTGCGAGAAGTCGAGGATCAAATCAACTGGTGTGCAGTTGGAGACGTCTATGTCCAGCAGTGAACTGCGATAGGCTGATGATGAATATTGTGCGGCAGAATTTAAGAATTTTAGTCAAAGAATTAAAAAAATCTGTTTGATAAATTACTTACTGCCTCCTCCCTATCAAGGGAGTAATAAGTTTGTGATGATGCTTCGAATTCGGAAAGAATATATTCATTTTGTTTTATCAACTTATTATATATTTTGTATATATGTTTATATTATTATGAGTCTCGGATTCGAATACATACATTTTGTGTTTCAAATTCACCTTTCTCTATTTGGACAGCGACACCGCGATAAAATCTATAACGATCTCATGGATGAATGGCAACAACAATGGGACGAATCGTCTCAGAGGCGCCACATCTATCAGTTCTTCCATCTGTTCGCATACAGGTGTCGAGGACATGGCTCGATGTAGATACGAGTATCTGTGTCGCTCAATTACTTACAGGCCACGGTAACGTTATGAGCAAACTACACTCATTTCAATTAGTCGATTCACCATTGTGTTGATGCTCAACACCTGTTTCAAGCTGTGAACAGAGAATGTGTCTTTGGTACAATGAACGTAATATAATGCTAAATATCTTACAAATGGCATCTGGGGCGGTATACTATGGAGATCTTGTGTCAACTGCAATGAATTTCCGTGCGTTCTTTGCCAATAAACACGAAACTTAACGAATTAAATATCTAAACTTTCCTCAAAAGTCTCGCTATCTATTAGTGAAAACCGCATGGAAATTAAAAAGTACTTTTTAATTTTATCGCAAACTTTGTTTAGTAATATATAGTGATCATTGTTTCGTGGATTGTTGGTAAAATACATAAGTATCGGAGTTCACACTAATGTTCTAAATCTTTGTCTGTCTGTTTCGCATTCATGGCTAAATTCCCTGTATCAATTTCAATGGAATTTGATATGGATATGCCTTGATTCTTGAGGAAGAACGTAGGCTAACCTTTATCGCGATAACACATATGCGCACGTGAGGAGCCGCGTGTAAATCTTAATACTTTATATTTCAAATCACAAGTACACTATTTTTTATAAAGTTCACGAATGTGACCATGTGTGGGAGTGCCTAATGCTTTGCCAAATACCTTTAGAAGTAAATTACACCCACGTGTTGTCACCTATAATTTCAGTTCAACGTAATAAATGAGTCCCTATGGGCCGTAAGTAATTATTGTAGATGGCGGATTGCTGTTAAGTACTTAGACCACTTGGGTAATTATTCTTATTTATTAATGTATTATGTCATTTGTAGTACTCTTAATAAACATTAATATGAAGTTGTCATTCATAAAAAAAAACTATATTTTCTACGGTGTAAGGAGCCAACTGAGCAGATGGGCGGTGGCGCAGTGGTAGCGATGATTGCTCGAGTTCGATTAAAAGGTCAGATCAAATTTCTATTTATTTCTTTTTCTCTTTAGAAATACAACTCTCGCATTAGGAATATAAACTGGGTCGTGGTACTTTACAACGTACATACATGAAATAGACACAAAGAACACCTAGACTTAGAACAACATTTTGTGGATCATACAAAAAGCTATTTCATGTAAGGTTTGAACCTATAAAACTCAGCGGAATAGAAAGCGGCAAAGCGACCGCTTACATCCACTAAGCCGTTCGTATCAAACATCAAACTATACTCATCAGTAGTATTTTATCTTGGGAGACTTTATTTATGGGTAGGTATACGAAGTGTACGGGTCTCTAAATAGTGGATACCGAATTATAAGGGCGGTGCTGTCCTTTACCTGTTATTTCAAAAGATTCAGGAGTAGGGGGTACAGACTCCAATAACCTCACTCATATAGTAACTACAGTCCATATTCTTAGAAAACTATGCACTGCTAGACACAAGCCTCTCTTTGAAAAGGAGTTTTTGGTTCATTGTGCCACGCTAAACAGACTGGTTGGTACAGAATTTGTCTCAAATATTCCTTCTCTTCGCAGTAATATTGTCCTGCTTAGTTTGCTGACTTAGTCTTGGATTAAGGCTCCTTATGCTTTTAAGATACCCACGGGATAAATAAGATACAGTACCAATGGATTCAAATTTTTAACAGAGAATTTGACCCTTGTTATGACCATGAATTTAGAAAAAAAACTACTGAAACGTAACTAGGTAACGATCTGCTAAATAATGTGGATCAAAAGAGTAGAGAGGTCAGTGACATTACCGCAAGAGTTGTGGACGGTCGTTCAGTCGTCGCACGAGATGCTTTCGTCACGTAGCCTTGGGTTGCAGACGAGCGTATCGACGCTGCGTTTCAATAAATTGTCAAATTGTGAGTGTATCATCTATACATACAAATAAATAAAATTGGAGTGTCTGTTTGTAATATTAAAATAACCGCTTTCAACTACATGCATATGAATGTATATACGGTACACATAACAAAATATATATTATAATTATTTTTTTTGTCTGTCTGTCTGTTTGGTCCGGATAATCTCAGGAACCACTGGTCCGATTTGAAAAATTCTTTCGGTGTTGGATAGTCCAATCATCGAGGAAGGCTATAGGCTATATATCATCACGCTACTACTAATAGGAGCGGAGCACCAATGAAGAATGTTTCAAAAACGGGGGGAAATTTTCACGCCACGGGCAATATAAGACGCAAACGAGGTTGCGTGGGTCAGCTAGTATGAAATAAAATAATTAAATTTATTGGACAAACAAGTTACAGGAATAATTATTTTGTTATGTACACACAACCAGTAACTAAATGAACAACCACTAATTTACTTGTGCGTACATATATACCTAAGAACTTGTAAATACCCAACTTAATTTGGCTTTGTAAGGGTAGGTACACCTACGATGGAACACATATGTATGCGTTTAGGAATCATTCTCAACCCAGGCCAAGGTTACCATATCATACAAATACCACTATTATACTAAATTTAAAAAGCATTTACAATAATAATTATGTAAGTTAATTGAATTTTTTCATAAACTAAGATCACGATCTCAATCACATCACGTTACAACAAAAAAAAACTGTTCGATTATGTTGCCATAGACAAATAAACAGGGACATCAAACCAGTAACACGTCTTACAATTGGGGGTTAAAATTAAAATTATTATTTTGAGTGCGTTGTTTATATTACTATGCTCCTGTATTGTATGTTTTACAATCTTATAAAAAGCTATAAAAAGTTCCAGACAATCTGACTCATTATCATCATATTTATAATTTGTATTTTACAACTTGACACAGTTCTCTATTTAATATTTGTAAATCTATGCCACCGACAGTTATGATAATACCTTCATATTATTTTACAAGCACAAAACGTTCGTCTGCGGGTGCGCTTGCACTAAACGTCTAAAACTTCGCGGTTTCGTCTTAGGCGTTAGAAAAGTATGGACAAGACATTTTTTCGTTTAATTCACGAATTACCTAAATTACCGGTGCAAACTAAAGGTTAGGGCAAGCAGTGATTAAAGTTTTTCATGTGTTTAAAAATCTGTTCGAATAAAATATCATTAGTATAGTTAGTTTATTTTCATTTTACCAAGGAATTAACGAAAGTACTAAGATTTATTTTCAATAAAAATAAACACTGTGACATTATATTGTAAAAGTTTAAAAGAACAGACGAAAATACCACTTTTCTCTGAATCCGTGATATAATGCCTGTCGATACGGTTCATAGGTGCCAAAGCTTAGCTCTTTCCTGACACAGAATTAGATTCCTCTCTTATATCAAGTTAACCAAATGTGCGTTTAGAACAACAGTGAAATCAACTTTAGACATTATGAGTGAACCATTTAAGGTTTTTGAATTTCGCAAATAGGTTTTAAAACTTAAAAGAAGTACACAAAAAAGAAAATATAAACGGCATGAATGAAACAAAAGACTTAAAAGTTAAATACACCAATAAACCAATTCTAGTAGTTTGTCATTGCTGTATACGAGTAAAAAAAATCAAAGGTACACCTTACAGACAGAGTTTGGACACGTTATAAGAAAAAAAGCCATAAACAATTTTTAGACATATTTAATACACAGTTAAAAAAAACTATTCTTAGTTAGAGAGTTCAGCTGTCCAAACAATAGCCAGATCGAATTATAAATTGGTGTCAATAATCTATTTGAGCCACGACACACTCAAAAATCCATCTGCACGAGCAACAACTCTTTTCATTCAGTACATTCCTTTCTTATCTACTATTCCTTTTGAATATGCTTGATAAATGGTGTATTTCATATAACATAACTTTATAATAGAACATAATAAAAAAGACGTCCTACATTGCATTTGATATTATTGAAACAATCAGTAATAATTACCTATATTGTTATGAAAACGTAATTGTAATAGACCTTATACATATGCATAAATGCTATAAATAACAACTTATGACTGTTATAAGAATCGGATCAATTCATTACTATAAAAATATAAAAGTTATGTCCACACAACTCTACAGTCAGTCCGGTTCTAGAGGCGAAGAGAATCGTTTTTCAAACAATATAAATAATAGTAGATTTGACTAACACAAACAGTGATTCGCGCGCCTTCGTCGCACAATCACTTTCGTGCTGTGATCAATGGAGTTATGCATCAACAGTTTTCATAAAATGTTACTTATATACTTTTATATTATCTATATTTTCACAGACATATCTTCAGTGAGTGCAAAAAGTGCAATAAAACGTGAAACACATGTAAGTGACCTTTTATCCCCAGACTTATTATCACCCCTTAAACATAATGAAGATACTGCTGAAATAAAACAGGTAATAAAAAATAAAGTGAAAAAGAGATTAGCTCCTCCTATGAATTTCATGTTGAGAGCTGTAGAGCCCGAAGGTGACGAATACTATGATAAAGCGCAAGGAGATACAGATAGCGATGATTATTATGAAAGAAAAGAGTGGTCTGATTTAAATAAACAAAGTGAAGCAGAAGATAAAGAGAAAACGGTTAACCATACTGAGCTTTCGGACATAGATGGAGTTGTAAATATTATAGTTGGCAAACCTAAAAAAGTTGCGGGAGAGCCCAAGGAACCCAAAATAGAACTTCGGAAAGCAACTGAAAAAACATACCAACTTGATTCTGAAAAAACGAAGTCAAAAAGTGTACCAATTAAAGGTAAACTTCGTAAATATGAAGACGAAATAGATTATGAAGAGAGTGACAGTGAAAAAGTGAAGCCTCATTCAACAGATTATGAAAACGAGAACGAGGCAAAAAAGACAGGTATACTAGACAGTGTTGATGAGCTAAAAGAACGTCACGCAAAAGAACAAAAAGTGATAAATGAAAAACTAAAAGAAGAAGAAATGAATATTGAAGAACAAGAAAGAGATAAGATTAAAGTTAATATCTATAGCGTAGAACAAGATAAATATGATGACAAACATAAAGAAAAAAATCATAAGCATTCGTCGGAATACGAAGAATACGAAGATAAAAATGATTCCTCTGAAGAAAAAAGTGTAGTGACTCGTGCAAGATCATCAGCAACATCAACAACGCAAGTACCAATTAGAACAAACAAACAGAGGTTAAGAAAAGATAAACAAATTGAAACTGGAAAACTGTCAGTATTCAAGAACCCTAAACTGTTTATGATATATGATGACGAAATAGAAGAAACTAGTCCAATACCGTCGACAGCAAAATTACTTCGTAATCCTAAAAATAAAAAAAAAGTTAAATATTCAGCATCATATACGTCTACTCCATCGAATGTGGACGAGAATGAAAGAATATCGCTACTACCTGCAGACCTTGATGGCAAAGAAGGAGAACCTACATTATTCTTTCCAAAAAAAAGAAAAAATAAGAAACGTAATAGGGGCAAATCGACTAATCGACCCACAGATTCGACAGTTGCTGAGACAGTGGATGCTAATCAGGCAAAGCAAGTACCCACGGCTGTTGCAGCTGATACTACAGTGGAATCGACAGATTCGACGGCAGCGAATACTATCATCACTGATACTACTGCAGTTTCCGGACCTACTGGAACAGATGGAGGACCCACTGCCACTGAACCAATAACAGATGCTGTAGCAGATTCAACTGATCACAAAACTGAAAAGAAGGTCGAAAATTATGACCGTGAAAAGGGTGAGTAAAATATTTTTCATTCCCTAATTTGAAGGATTATTTTTGACCAATAGAAGTAAACTTTAGATTTCAATTTGATAGCCAATATCTAAAATAAGGTTAGGAGCTATGAAACTTGAGGTCACTAGGGTCAAAACAGAGGCAATTATTCAAATTTACCAATATAGTACTTTTACAGCAATTGTATAGGGAATGCATGTATTGAATTTCATTTGATAAACACATTGTGTCATCCATTGTAAGCTAGTTTTGCAACAATATCCATCAAAATTATTTTTTCTCACGATTGAGTAAATTTTCAATTAAACAACGGCTTCTCTCATTTCATTTCTCCTCTTGCCTCTGCAATTACACTATACATTATTTACACAATGTAGTTTTGGGAAAATCTAAATTCTACAAAACCACATCTACAAAATGTATGTAATACATAATACTTTAATATAATCCATTCTCTTATTAACTTATATCGATTAATCAGTTAGCCCAGCCCACCTATGGATAAAGACCTCTCCCAAAATGTGCTACATGGTCCTCCGCCTTCCGTATTTATTCCATCGTTACGGGATAAACAGGGGTGGTGACACATCGTATTCTAAATCCAACACCAGGCGGACCAAAATAATAGATATGATGATTTATGTCAGTCGAACTATTGTTTTAGACATTCGCATAACATGTTTAAACAATGAGTTGCGAGGTTTGAAGTCCTCCTCAATGTATAGACAATGGGTGCGCATTTTACGTTTTCAAGTCATGAGATAAGCAATGTTTTCTAACAATCCCTTGCCTTTTCCAATCATGAGATCATCGCAGTTTTGCATTGATATTTTGAAAAGGCTTTGCCTGTTCACCTATTTTTGTGTCGATGTCTTTTTACTTACTTATAAAACCGATTCTTTTCAAATTTTAAAATTAACAATCTTTGACCATTTTGATGATTTTAATATTATAATCATCTGTCTGATCTGTAAAGCTTCGTTTATTTATTGGAATCCATGGCTCGGTATGCGTGTGGTTACTAGACTTATAATAGGTATTCAATCATTGATCGACATGGACGTCTTAAACTCCACCTTTCTTAATATATATAAAAAAATATTATATAGTTTGTATAATGTCAATTTTTATTTGGTTATCTCTATGGTCCTGTTAGTTATTTCTTAGATAGGACAAAAAAAAACAAAACGCTAGAGGTTATGGTCCATCAGGTCTTAAACAGTCTGGAGTGTCGCCAGCACCAATCAAAGGATAGTCAATTAAAAAAAAACTATTTAATAACTTGATTGATAACAAGTAACCAGTAGTATCTATATTGATAACTTCTGGAATCTATGGTATCACTTCTGGACTATATAAATTTGTCCCTACTAATACAGGTATTTTTTGCGTAAAAGGAGGGTCCAATTTCTATTGTACTACATTTTTTAATTGTTAACGAAAATATTCTTGTCATCAAAAGAAAACAAAGGACCTAAAACTTTATTATGTTCTTATAAGAAGTATTAAATAGTCTGTCTATTTAGGGTTAAGCTATTAGATTATCAGATATTATTATGATCCGAATTTATTTATCACAGCATTTATCAGTCTTCTCCTCATAATGGGGGTTTTGTTCGTGGGAGAGCCACGATTCGGCATGAATGGGCCGGCTCGACCGGAGTGATACCATATCCTTATACTCGTAGAAAACCAGTGTGAAACAGTGCCTGCGCTCTGTTTCACCGCGTAAGTGAGGATAACGGAGGCCCATACCCCAACCCCTCCCCCCATTCTTCTCTCCATCTCCCAAAAGCCGGCAACACACTTATGACGCCTCAGATATTGCGGGTGTCCTGTGACGGCGGTAACCACTTACCGTCAGGCGATACGTCGTAAAATAATAATACGAGTAATAATATTATACTACACTGGCCATACGGATTAATATAGAGTTTGTTTCTAGTTTTCCATCTCTGTGCATTGGTGTGATCCCAAAAACTCATGATATAAAAAGGGGAGTCGATATTCTTAATTCATCACCACGTGATAACCTTATGCTCTCAATTATATTATGAAAAAGGTGCGTTACAAGATGTTTTCGTTAAATTTTTCCTTATTACCTGAGTACTTGTCCATCAAGTGTACGAAACCAGTAATACGTCATACGAAAGTTACATTTCACCGATCTTAAAACTAACTTATTTATTCCAGTCAATATACACTATACTGTAGGAATTTACACTTTATACCTTTACAATAAGATTTATATTTAAATAAGTTAGTTTATCGAGGGTCAGTTTAATGTGTTTCAGATACAATACACCCTTATTCCATGACAAGGATTTCGTTTCAGAAAATATAATTTTCTATTATTACAATCTGACTTTTATTGATGAACAGAAGTCTTTGTGATGATTTTTTTTCATAAATTCTATCAATAGTCCGTCGTATTATGTCGAATGGTTGACATCAGTTGTCATTGGTAGCTTTAACTTAATTGGGTCCAAATCAACAAGATACAAAACTAGGCGAATGAACGTTGTCCCTCAACATATCTATTATATTTAATTCGTGTGTCACGTTGTTGCTCAAAATAAACTCCGAAACTTTCTAATCGATTTTCACTTTTTTTTTAAATTTTTGTTTTGATGGCGTTGATCCTAAGATAGGATATTAACATCATGCTTAGACTAATGGTAGTCGAGCAGATTTGAAAAGAAACGCAGATGATTTTACTTGGGTCAACTAGTATTATATAGTTTTTTTCTGTGATCAGGTAAATTTATTCTAAATTTATAATTGAAGTAATTATTTTCATTCTTATTTCGTATTTCAAATTTTGCTTGCCTTTATTGGAACGAAGTTCTTATGCGAAAGAGGGCTAGACGGAAAAAAATTAAGACGAAAAGTTGTAATCGACACTTTTTGCTATAGTAAGCTATTGTAAGTCATGCGGCGTGCGCATGTTTCTCCGTCTGTCTCTCTCTCTTATAGAAAGCAAACCGGATATTTTCGTTTCGTCTTTCTATTTCGAACTTCGTTCCATCCGGGTGTCCCTTGACACCTCTCAAGTTTTTTCTCTTATACTACCACCTTTATGTAATTCAGTGCAATCCTCTAACTAAAAATCAATAAGTTTTAAAACGTAATTAGAAAAGATTTGGAAAATCTGTGTGTGTTGAATAAAAGTTCAAGTATATTTGCGAATCCTTTTTAATAAACGTATACAATGTGCTTAGCACTTTCTATTAATCTAAAAAAAGATTATTGGTATAAAAATAACTAGATTTATTTGATCGTGTTTCCAAAAGATATGATTATATTCGCGTGTAGTATCTCAGACGTTTATCCCAATACGAAGTATTTTGGATATATTTACAGAATCTTCAAAGAACTTTGTTAAAGCACTTCAAAATTTAATGCTACGAAATGAATTGTCGAATCTTTTTTTGTTATTTATTTTTTCGTTACTTTATCCATACCATTCAATTAATACTAAAAATTTGAAAGTAACTCTATCTGTATGTTTGTCTGTCTGTCTACCGCTGTAAACTGCTGCACCGATTTCAATGAAATTACGCATGGTGATGCTTTGATTCTTGAAGAATCTTTATCACGATAACTGACATGAACCGCGGTATAACCATTGATAAAAGCTAAGTGAAGATAAACTATTTTTGAAATATTTAGTCTCTTAAATCGTAAAGGAGAAAAAAAAACAATCCTGACAGGCAACAGGTGTTAAGTAATATTTAGATCACATTTAAATTACAGTAATCTTATAAAGATGAAAGTAAGTTTGTTTGTTACGCTTTCACGGGAAAACTTCTTAACCGATCATCGTGAAACTTTGTACACATATCCTTGGAGGTATTAAAAGTGACATAGGATACTTTTATTAAATGCGAGCGAAGCCGCAAGGGAAAGCTGGTGTAAATATAAAATTCGCACCTTAAATGTACCTCGTAAGTTCTTAAAATGAAACTAACTTACGAAACGAAAACTACGTCGTGCACTTAATGTACATCAAATTTGCCCTTTATGACATGACTAGCTGATCCACGCAACCTCGTTTGCGTCTTATATTGCCCGTAGCGTGAAAATTTTCCCCCGTTTTTGAAACTTTCTTCATTGGTGCTCCACTCCTATTAGTAGTAGCGTGATGATATATAGCCTATAGCGTTCCTCGATAAATGGTCTATCCAACACTGAAATAATTTTTCAAATCGGACCAACGGTTCCTGAGATTAGCGCGTTCAAACAAACAAACAAACTCTTCAGCTTTATTATTAGTATAGATTCTCTTAGGAGATACCAAAAAGTTAAAATGAGGGGGCATTATGCTCAGGACACACGTCTAACCGGGGAGTAAATCAAAATCAATATAATATTGCTACAGTTTGTTTGGTTGAACGCGGTAAACTCAAGTACTATTCGTTTTTAATATTTGTCTATTTGCTTATATGTCTATCTGTATGTTCGACTAATCTCAGGATCGATTTTAACGGATTTTTTACTGGCAGATTACTGATGATATAAAGAGAAACTTAAGTTTTTTTGTATTTTTTTTATGGATAAACGAGGCAAACGAGCAGACATATCGCCTGATTATAAGAGATAACCACCGACCATGGACACCCGCAACACCGGGGGCGTCACAGGTGTGTTGCCGGCCTTTGGGGGATGGGGAGAAGGATTGGGGGTAGGGGTTGAGATATGGGCCTCGGGTATCCTCACTCACTCGGTAAAACACAGCACAAGCACTATTTCACACCCGTTTTTTTGTGAGGCCGTGGTATCACTTCGGTCGAGCTGGCCCATGAGTTCACCCCACTATGTTGGTTTTGGTTATAAAGGTACAACAACAGCTGCGGGTCTCATTACGGAACTCTATATTAACGTAACTCGATACGCACTTGACCGTTTTTTTTACAATTCATTCCTTTACCTAGCTCTTATTGTTTCGAAGCATATCAAAACCTCTCATCGTTTCTTAACATAAAAAGTGGAAGGTTAAAACCAGTAACAATTTTCAATTAGGGTAGCGAGTGTTGTCCATTGAGGCGTGTCATTGCGTGTTTTGAGAAGCCAAACAAAAAAAAACGTCGATGTAATGAAGAATGGTTTACTTTTAGTAATCGGACATTTGTTGAATTATTTCACGGAACAGTTTTTTCTATAGAGAGTTATTGACACAATGTTATTTCCAATTTGATTTAAATTCAAGTATAATTTAATTCTAAAATAAACGTTAAATGATTGATTGTACAATATCTAACTGCAATTTCTAATTAATGGATTTAAATAATTAATAACGAACGAAATTATATAAATATAAGAGGAAATAATCGTATATTAATAATAATAATTAATAAATAAATATTTCGGACATCTAACACACAACGCCATCTAGTCCCAAGCTTGTGTTATGGGTACTAGACAACTGATATGAATACATATATACTTTTTTTGTACATACATACATATGATACATAGAAAACACCCAAACTCCGAAACAAATATTTGCAGATCACACAAACACTTGGTCCGACCTAGGATTTGAACCCGAGACCTACGCACTGGGTGATTTGATTTTATGGCATCTTACCGCACGTGTGACGGCAGCGCGATCAAGGTGACCGTATCTAAGCGAATGGACTATATGCGATGCCGTTAGATTCTTGTTAATTGTAAGAAGGACATTGGGTACATAGAAATTATAAGAAAAGAAAATCGCTGTTTGAAATTTCATATCGAAATTTTCATATAGTTGAATTTCAATAATAATTATTATATGTATTTATATATATATGATTAGCTGGTTTCAGTGGTACCTAGGTTTCCCTAAACATATCAATACATACCTACATTTATTCTAATAGGTGTAGATTTAAACCTTAGTACATAGCGCACACCATATCAATCTGACACAATGCAATCGCTTTAGTGGCTATATCGGATATTCGATATCACACCAGGTGCGGGCTTGGCTTTGTATGCGATAACGTGTTATTGACTAATGAATGCTATGACGTATAGGTTAGTGTCATTGTTTAACTCTTTTAATTATTTATTTTGTTGGTGTTCCCCTACTACTCTTTTTCTCACCCTTAACGGTTCTTGTCATCAGATGCGACCGTCACACGTCGGTCGTACTATACTTGATCTCTTGATATAGATATCTGTTTTTAAGACCCATAGAACTATACTTTTACATTTCGACTTATTTAATTTTCAGTATTCTTTACGTCCGACACAGGTCTTAATACTCCTAGTGCAGGGGAGTTGTAAAATAAAAAACAGCTAAATTAGAGTTGTTGGGTTCAATCAGACCAATATTCCGATATGTTGATTGGTGAAATATACACAATATCTAATTTGATTTGTTTTTGGCCATAATTAATTGATAACATATTTTTAGATATTAAAAAAAGATATTTCCTAGCTCCCTGGA
Organism: Spilarctia lutea; assembly: GCA_916048165.1. NCBI lineage: Eukaryota > Metazoa > Arthropoda > Insecta > Lepidoptera > Erebidae > Spilarctia > Spilarctia lutea. The sequence continues at coordinate 14,496,949 of OU696490.1, read as the reverse complement.
TAGCATAGTCCCAAGACTTGCAAGTTTGTGATTAGATTGAAGATTGAAATTAATATTATACTAGCTGACCCACGCAACCTTGTTTGCATATTCTATTGCCCGTTGCGTGAAAATTTTCCCCCATTTTTGAAACATTCTTCATTAGTGCTCCGTTTCTTTTAGCATTAGCGTGATGATATAGCCTTCCTCGATAAAATAGACTATACAACACTGAAAGAATTTTGCAAATCGGACCAGCGGTTCCTAAGATTAGCGCGTTCAAACAAACAAACGAGCTCTTCAGCTTTATAATATTAGTATAGATATCTTTACAAAAACATAAATTAATTTGTAACATTTGTATTTAATAACAGATAAATTATTAAATTGCAAAAGTTCCAGATGAAGAATTGAATTCTCATAACTTTCTATAACAAATACGCTACGGTACAAAGTTGAACTTAAGTTGCGTAGAAATGTAAATACCGTAAAAAAACTAATGCATTTCGTTCAACCCATTATAAACGCACACAAAAACTCAAGTAACATGAAATTATTTATGCAGTAGCTAATCAATACAATTGTGAGACTGCAATCAACCGAATTAGTCGAGGTCACGATGACAAATAGTTCGACACGTCTCTCAGTTTCGTACGACTTACGAAAGGGAACCTCACGACATTCGTTACGATATCTTATTAGATTGATTTTATGCTCTTGTGTTAGCTCAAATGGTTGGTAATAATAAAAAAATACACTTCAAATCCAAAAAAATACAATTCACTTCAATAAGTCACGCTTTATTGAAGTGAATTGTATTTTTTAAATTGAAATGTTTTATTAGTTTTATCTGTAAATTAAGTGTATTAAAGTGTTTTATATACAATATAGATTATTCATTCGGATTATATAATTCAAATAATAATATATTGTATAATAGTACATTGAAATACTGGAAAAGGTCAGATAGAATTTCAAATATACATTCAAGCAATTTTGAAATATAATTAGACATTACATTGCATAAAATGCACTACATTTTTAAATGGTATCATTCTTTGATATAGAACTATTACGTGATAATATTTGCTTGAAATAAAATAACCTATCGCCGCCGTCTATCGTGCGCTGAGACATAATGGACCGATGATTTGAAGAAAGTGACTGACAATGGATGGATGCGACTGCCCAAAACCGGGATTGTTGGCATCCCCTTGGGAAGACCTTTGGTCAGTACTTGAATATTTGGTTTGCCATCAGTAATTTTGATAACAATAATAATTTGTTCCTTTTCACAACCGGTCGCCTAATCCAAATTTGAATTTGTACAATGGTAACTAGACAGTTGATGAATAGGCTAATATATTAGTATATGGTGATGTTCTCCTAGCCGCTTATGGCTTCAGCGGCCTGTGTCAACGGAGACTAGTCAACTTCTTCTTAATCTTCCTAGCCTTATTCCAACCAAAATTATTTGGGGTCGGCTACTAGTTCCACCTGTTTTACCTGAATATCAGTTTTTCCACGAAGCGACCGGCATCAGACCTCCGCAAACCTGAGGGTGAACTGAATTCGAAGGTTGAAACTAGCGTCAGTATATTTAAGGGGACTGACTTAACGATTACCAAAGATTTTCATGGCAACCGGGACCCACGACTTAATGTGCTCTCTGAGGCACGAGACTAGTCAACTGCGCAGGAGATATTATAGAAGTATAAGTGTGTACGCAATCACAGGTGCACTCTCTGTTCCCTGTGTCTCATAATCTGATGGGACGGTTAACCGACACGACCGGGGAGAGATCTGCTCTTCGAGGCACGGGGGTTCAGACCCTAACTTTCAAACTCCGAGCTGTCATCAAGCATTTATATAATCAGAAAAACTCAATAACACATTTGGCCCGACCGGGAATTCGAACCCTAAACTTCCCGATTTGCAGTCGCATAGGTCAACCGCTTGACCAGTGAGACAGTATATTAGGAAATATAATGCATATTAAAGGTAAATTACATCCAGAGGACATTCACTTTGGCAGGCTTTAAAATAAAAAATAAAGACATTGAATAAATGATCTTGCGCACACAATTGATTTGCCTGGATAGGTATTGCAGATATTGTAACCGAGAGACACCTAAGTGGCGTACAAATAGAGAGACCTATGTTCAGCAGTGGTTTGCCACAGACTAATGATAATGATGATTAGCTTCCTATTCCATTAAACAGAATATTGGATCTTGATTCCAATTGAATAAATGAACATCCTGAAGTACACTTTAAGTGAAAGAATATAAAGGTGCTAAGCATTCAACCATACAACTGAATACCGCAAAATCAATTCTACAATCACTATTGAAATAATTCATTTACCGCAAACAGAATTGGCAAAGAAAGAAATAGTAAAAGAAATGAACAAAATGCCGTGTTACCGCAAGAGCCGTATTAAGCACCCACAATTTGCCAATTGTTATTTTAGTAAATTTGTTTTATACACCTGCTTCCCTAGAGAAGTTAACATTTTAGAAACGTAAGCGGTATTAATTACAATCTTGTTTAGCGTTAAAACTTTCTCGAATTAATTCTTCTATGTGTATATTTCAGCTTGTGCCTATATTTTATGTAAATATATTTATAAAAAGTTTGTATTAAAAGTCTAGACGTGTTTTACAATATTTAGAACAAGCTGTGCTTAGTTTGGGACTAGATATCAATGTGTACTATTTCCCAGGCTATTTTTCTTTCATATATTTATTTAATTGAACTTTTAATTAAATTTATAATATCCATTATGACTTGAACCATCACTATATTGAGTTTGTACCATGACATCAAAATTGTAATGTACAGTAATGTGTTAAAGATTAAAAAAATACTTCTCATTTTTTAAATTTATTATTATAAATGATAGATACGCAAAATATGCTAGTTGTAATAAGTAATTTCGAGTTGTTTCTGTCGAATAAATCGTTTTATCTTAATCCCCAACCTCTTCTTCTAAGGATATCTTAATATATGTGATCAGAAATGTATATTAGCGTTGGTTAATCCTATACAATATCCGTTGCGTAGGAGTGTTCATTTTACGCACATTACAAGATATCGGACTGACAGATCTGATCAACTGTACACAACACACTCTCATAGGCCTGTGGTCCTGCTGTACGCAGGTATGCGAGCGATTTTGAACACTATCCGGGTCACTTAAATATACCAGTTTATTTGCAAACGTATCATAAACCATTATTTAAATAAATATAATATATTTTTTGTAACTTTCACATAATCTTTCATATAAAAAAAAGAGTTTGTAAGCTCACTTATATAAAATTAAGCAGCAATGGCGTGGCAAATTGAAAGTTTGTATTTTTAAGGCCACTGTGATAGGGCGGGCAAGTTTGAGCAGGCCTCGAAAGAGACTTATCAGAGCGACAGAACACTGAACACTCGTTAAATGCGTTAGCAAGCATATATTGATTGGTCGATTGGAAGAGGCCCGCAGTCTATGTCGGGATTGTGGAAATTATGGCCCAGACAGACTCACAGAAAAGTAGTAGAGTTATGATCGAGCAATACGGATCCAGCTTAACTTATGTAACATCACGGTTGAACAGAAAACCAGAGGGAAACAATTGTAAGTGAGGTTACTGAAGACCCAAATAATCACTTTAACTTATTATAGGGTAACTACAACTAACAGATTTGTGACTAGACTGCAAATGTCCATTACCTTTTTTTTATGTGTAGAAACCCCCTCGAGCCGTCACCCCGCCGGGGTTTGCGGTGGGGCGGTGTGTCGGAATCGAACCGACTAAAACCACACGGTGTGCCACACTGCGCCTGAGAAGGGAGGGGTCCGGGAACTGCTGTTATTAACACGACCTAACCCCTCCCAGCGCCTGCCCGCATTGAAGCGGGTACCGTCTGCTGTTAACTATCTCTATTTAGGCGACGCACGGCAAATGTCCATCACCTACCATAAGGTTCCAAGTTTTGTTGTCTATATTCGATAACCGCTAACAATAGGACCTCGGCGCATATACAGCTGTTCGTGTAGGTGCACGATCCCTTGATTTCTGTTAGCATCTTTGTTCTTAGATTAAAAATAGATTACATTTATTTGTCCTACGCTTCATAATGGTTATTAACGCTATATAAAGCTTCTTAAATAAATACATTATTTTGGTTATAACTCAAACATATGGAAGACCGGGACCCTTCGGCACAATTCGGTTGTCTCGACCGGTTTGCTACCAGGCGGTCATAGTCAACTGATGGTTAATAGTTTTTTCATTGGGTTGTGAGTGAGACATTGAATAACTGCACTTACCGAAATCCTAGCATTTATACTCTACTAGCTGATCCACGCAAGCTCGTTTGCGTCTTCTATGGTCCGTAGCGTGAAAATTTTTCCCCGTTTTTGAAACATTCTTCATTGGTGCGCCGCTCCTATTAGTATTAGCTTGATGATATATAACCTATAGCCTTCCTCGATTAATGGACTATCCAACATTGAACGAATTTTTCTAATCGGACCAGCGGTTCCTGAGATTAGCGCGTTCAAACAAACAAACTCTTCAGCTTTATAATACTCGTAGTAGTATAGATTAATGTGGGTAGGAGCTCAAAAATGAATTTATGATACTTGATTTATAGGTGTCAGGTTTATGGTCAGGTAACCTGTCTTTTGTTTGCCTTTATAACATAAAAAAGTAGCAATTTCACTCTGTTTATGTCATAATATTTTATGTCAATAACAAAAGATAATAATAAATAAATATTTTGGACATCTAACACACAACGCCATCTAGTCCCAAGCTAAGCAGAGCTTGTGTTATGGGTACTAGACAACTGATATGAATACATATATACTTTTTTTTTGTGAATACATACATTTTATACATAGAAAAACACCCACACTTCGAAACAAATATTTGTAGATCACACAAACACTTGGTCCAACCCAGGATTTGAACCCGAGACCTCAAGCACAGCAGTCGCATTCGCTACCACTGCGCCACCGAGGCAGTTAGGCAGATAATGGTTTATCTTTATTAGAGTTCGACTTCTTTCCTTAAAATTCTGTTTTGAAAGTTCACAATAGTGTAACTATCATAAACAAAGGATGAAAGGATGTTGTATGATTGCAATTGCTTTCTTTCTTAGTCTGTATAAGCAATTATATAATGTACAGTATAATATATATAAAAATATAATAAATGTATCATATGTCTAAATAAACAGTTATATAATTGTGTCTTATATACTTTCATAATCTTATATTTACTCAACAAAGTATCAAACCTCAATAAAATCTTTCGCAAAAACCAAGACTACGTTTAAATATATTCTTACACTTTTCTTCTTGATCAAGACTCATAAAAGAAGCCTTAAAAATATACTACTAAACTTTATTTTAAAATATTGGATCCCATTGCCACGACTTGACTTTAAAAATGATCAACATTTATATCACCATGTCGATGTTCATCCTTCATCATCATATAGTCCTTACAGTATTACTTCAATTTCAGTTGTATCAAATGCCGTGGGTTCATTTTATCACTTTTTATTAATTAAATTATGTTTGTTCCATTTGTTTTGTCACGTCTTAGGTTTCGTTGCAGACTGCAATTGCGTTGCTTCGTTCAGACGATGAAGCCATCCTAACAATAGTCTCAATAGAGCCAATTTAACAATAAACTTCTGACTAAAATCATTCTTACGTAAATAACTTTAAATTATTTTGATAAAGGACAACAGACATTGAAAATAAGAGAAATAGCGCTCTAAGATATCATAATGGTTAATAAGATCTGGTTGCGAAATGCATACATTCATCACGTACTTACTCAAACTCAAAATTCTACATGCGTTTTTGAAAAGGTCAATTCATTAGTCCATAAGTTTTTATTTCATGTAAGTTTCTATAGAGCATTATATTTTCAAACTTAAATAAAGAAGAGCTAATACATCTTGTTAGGGTTTAGCCGCTTTTACCGGAACTTTCTTTTTTGATGAAATGGCAAGCAGCCGGATCACTCGGATCAGCTATTTCTGCCAATGTCAAGTATTTATCGTCTTCAATTATCAAGTCTTCTAGTCTTCAAGTCGTCGTCGTGATGAAATTAATGATGAAAAGTATATAAAACGTGGATGACATGATATGGGGACCGTCTTTCGAAAAAACAAAAAACGATCTCCTAACCGGCACTTTGTTGAATTTTTTGACTCACTGACAACTTTGTCAGCTGTCATTGTTACTTTTCACATGTCTGTCAAAACTGTCATATTTTCTACGTTCACACATTCTATATAAACTGATTATGTATAGATACAAAGTATTATTCATAAACATATACCATAGACTGGTTTAATTGCCGAAATAAGAATAAGAAATGTTTCTTAAATGAGGAAATCTTCCTATAATGAAACCTAAAGAGAAAATTAGTAATGTAGAGCTAAGTTTCGGACTCGAACAATACCACGGCCTCACATGAATTCAGTATTCTGGAATACTTTTATTCCGTTTCATAGTGTGTTTGTTGTTACCGAAATCCCATACCTCATCGGTTTTTAACAGTCACTACTAGAAGTAGACCTCTCCTTATAGAGTACACTTTTGACTGATGAATTACAACTTTCTGTGGACTATGGTTTCTTACTATTAATGATAATAATCAATGACATTATATAAAAAAGAAGCAAATATGTTCGAATCGTGAAGACTCCAACGCGCTCTAATTGTAGTGCCTCCTAATTAGTCCGCACCGAACGTGGTCAAATTGAAGTATGATAAATAAATACATATTTTTCTCTTACGTGCTGCTTCGTATCTTTCGCTCCAAACAAAGCTGCAAGTAGAATAAACGGTAGCTGATTGCATACCATAGCCGGCAACGCACTTGTGGCACCTCTAGTGTTGCGGGTGTCCATGGGCGGCGGTAATCAATTACCATCAGGCGATAAAAAATAGTGTAAGTAATATTATCTCTTGAAATCATCTTCTTGCGAGTATATATTTTGTAATAAACCATCTGTTGGCGTAGAAAATGTAGTTTAAAACGAAAGTGTTAAGTGAAAGCCATAATCATGGGAAGATTTAAATCGGTTAGCAATGATACGGCTCATCTGTCATGGCCCTAGAGAGTGGAATTTATAAAGCAGTTGTTTCTTTAAAATAGGGCTGCCACGTTAATTCCATACCATCACGTTTAAAGTCTTCAAAAAAGTGGTTTAAGCAGTCGCTACACCACTTTCTACTGCACTGTAATAAAAATGGACACCCATCCGTAGTTTGACCTGAGGTTTTTTTATTGAATCGTTTGCCCCCTATTAAATAAAAAAAAATATTCATCTTAATACAGCCTCTACGCGTTCTTGACAGACCGACAGATAAACGCACAACTAAGTTTAGTAGATCAAATAAAGGTTCCGTTTTTTTTCTTTGAGGTACGGAACCCTTTTTTCCGTGCGGAAATCCCCTTGAACACCAACCTGGTGGCATGTCGGACCAGAACCGACTAAAACCGTACGCCGTCTCAGGTAATAGGAGCCGGGGAACCACGTGCATTGGGTAAGAAAAACACTGGATCACAGGCGTACCCAGGGCCACCTACTGCGTGCGAACCACTGCACACTACCAGTTAACCATGAGCCCTTCTCATATAAATATAACAAGAAAATACACTTTCTTCACCATAGGAAATATAATACAATTCCTGTTTTCTACGTAGAAGTAAACGTATCTCCACCCCCGAGGAAAAGTCATTATGAAATGAAATCCCACTTCTCACTGCTACAAGTTAAGATGAAACTTAGTCACTTATAAAATAGTGTACGGATTGGATGGTGTTTACACTATACAGGCAAATATCAGTATGTCGATTTATCAAAATAGTTTATTATAATCACAAATTTTAACGAATCAAAACCGACTTCTAGAACTAGACCAAATTGAAATGAGACATGGAAAGCACCAGCTTTCAAACAAAAAAAAAAGAATTATCAAAATCGTTTCACTCAGTCGAAAGTTATGAGGTAACAAACTTAAAAAAAGCAGTCCAATTGAAAAACTTCTCCTTTTTTGAAGTCGGTTAAAAATAACCTAGTTTATGGCTTACTTTATAGATGACAATCCTGTCTCTTCTTCTTAAGAAGAGACAGGATTTTAGCAGCTATGTCCGTTAGAATCGTGGTCAAATACCAATTGTCTAGACGGTTTTTTATTCGAACTAACCTTTCTTAATTGCGAAACGAATACAAAGGTAACAAATTATCGGTCCAAAAATAAGTTTTTAAACAGATGTTGATGTACACTTTTACATTTTCATTGTTGAACGTCTCTGCCATTTCTAGAGTTTTGTACTTTTTTGGCTTAGTATATTCCATTTCTACCGTTTTATACCAGAGAGCTATAAATTCCAAAGAAATGACCGACTTAGAATACTGTTGTTTATTTGTCAATGTCCGGGCGCCACAGTGCAATTGAATTGTGTCTAGAGCCGTTATAGCGGCTAACTTACTGTCTTTTAAGAAATTTAATCCACTACTTGTGTGATATCGTACAATAAATGTTGTTTTTTAATGAATAGTAATAAGGGTCAGGCCACTATTGACTTTCTAATGAAACCTGATAAATATCAACAATAGGTGAAAAAAAATCATTTCAACCTTTTTAAAGCAAAAAACTTGCACAAAAATAAGTACTTTATATTTCGAATAGTAATTTGAAGTTTGTTATTTATTTAACTGCCTCGGTGGCGTAGTGGTAGCGTGTGTTACTGCTGTGTGTGTGGTCTCGTGTTGGGTCATACAAATGTTTGTATGATCTACAAATATTTATTTCGGAGTTTGGGTATTTCCTATGTATAATATATATTTACAAAAAAAAAGTATATATGTATTTATATCAGTGGTATAGTATTCATAACACAAGCTGTGCTTAACTTGGGACTAGATGGCGTAGTGTGTTCGATGTAAAAAAAAAATTTATTTTATTTATTTATTTACGCAAAAAATACAGAATGGATTTAGATGAAACTTTACAAGAAAACAGCTTATACATAAAATAACATATAGACTACTATTTACCGCGAAAATCGTTCTTCTGCGGAGCCGCAGATAAAATCTAGTAGTACTTGATGAAATCAAACATTTTTAAAACATGGCATTATCTAATTTATACTCTTGATTGTCGGCACTTGATGGAAATTGTTGCAATACATTCTAAAATCAAACTCACTTGTACTTATCACTTAGTACTATGTTAATTTGGTTTACACTTAACCGGTTTCGCCTCATGTTATCCTCCAAGGCGGATCCAAGAAGGATGCCATAAGTCAGGCCACTATACGTCTGGCAAGTTTGGACATATCATGAAAAAAGTTGATACACCCAATTGTGAAACTTGCGGAGTCCTTGGTGTTGTCCAACACTTGCTAGTTTATTGTGTCAAATATCGAAACCAAAGGAACTCGTTAATGTGCAAATATATTTTTAATGTAGGACTTTTTATCACTATCTTAAAATTAATCCTAATACAAATGCGGCGTTAGACCTATTTGAGATATTTGCACAACATCGACTTTCTCTGTCTCCAAGGTAGTTAGTATCATAGAATAAGCCACGATGGAGCTAACATATTACTTTTTAATAAAAGCCCCTAAATTAATTAAGATTATAAAAAAAAAGTCAGGTGTAAATCTCATTAAGACAGTGGAATAAGTACAAGTGAGTTTAATTCTAGAATGTATGGCATTACCTCTATAGTGAAAAATAAGTAAATAAATCTATAGGGTCTAGTATATATACTAACTAGTATATATTCAGCCTGTCATGGTATAAATATTCAGCAAGGTCAAGTTTTTTTTTTTATTAAATATGGGGCCAACGAGCAGATGTATCGCCTGATGGTAAGCGATTACCGCCGCCCATGGACACCCGCAACACCAGAGGCGTCACAAGTTGACTGCACGTCACTACTGTCAGCGCAGTAGACAGAGTATTGTGGGTTCAAATCCCACATGAAAATACTTTGTGATCTGATAATTGATATTATTAGTCTGGGTGTTCTTTGTGTCCGTTTCATCTATGTTTGTAAAGTACCCTGCAACACAGAATATGTTCCTAGTGTGGTAGTTGTCTATTAAATAAAGAAAAACACCATTTTTATTATGTGAACAATAATTATTATTATATCTAATAATATTGATTGTCCTATAGGTGGCAAGAAAGAATACCATTCATCGCATGAAGAGGAGAACAACGAAGTCGGCAAAAAGGCGTATGAGGTGAGAATATAAATAATTAAACATAAAGCTATACTAATAATAAAGCTGAAGAGTTTGTTTGTTTGTACGCGCTAATCTAAGGAACCACTGATCCGATTTGAAAAAGTTTTTCGGTGTTGGATATTCCATTTATCGAGGAAGGCTATATGCTGTATATCATCACGCTACTACTAATAGAAGCGGAGCACCAATGAAGAATGTTTCAAAAACGGGGGAAAATTTTACGGGCAATATTAGACGCAAACGAGGTTGCATGGGTCAGCTAGTATGAAATAAACTTAAAACATATCTGTATATAAGGTTAATATTTATCTATGATATATCCTTAAAAAGAGTAGTAACAATTCTCTTCATACAACTAGAGAAAATTTGAACTGTCGGATTGTCGTATTCGGATCTTAAACGGTTCTTTTTAGCCGTTGTATTTTATTAATTTGATGCAACCATTAATTCCTTTTAGTTATCTATTATATACTTACATTATCTACTTGTTTAATATCTATAAAGTTAGTCTATACAAGTACTCTGATGAGATCAAGCCTTTGTTCCATGTTTTGTAAACGTTTTGATCCTTACATTGTTATTTGAAAGACCACAGATCGAAACTCTGAACAGTTTTATTACTAAACCTGAAATTAATAATTATTGCCTCGGTGATGCAGTGGCAGCGTATGCGACTGCTGTGCTTGAGGTCTCGGGTTTGATTCCCAGGTAGGACCAAATGTTTGTATGATCTACAACTGTTTGATTCGGAATTTGGGTGTTTTCTATGAATAATATGCATGTATTTAAAAAAAAATAGTTATTATATTAGTCAATCTTGCTATGATAATACAAGATCTGTTTAGTTGGAAGCTAGATGACGTTGAGTGTGAAATGTACGAAATATTATTTATTATGAACACTCGCGTAGTTTAGACGTAGACTGCCTCGTTGGTCTAGTGGTTAGCGTAAGCGACTGCAGATCAAGAGGTCTCGGTTTCAATTCCCGGGTCGGACTGCTGTTGGGTTTTTCCTACAAGAAATTCCTAATAGCAGCCCGGAGTATGGAAGATGGCGGTGTTTCCTGCCCGTGCTTCGGAGAGCACGTTAAGCCGTCGGTCCCGGTTGTCATGAACATCTATGGCAATCGTTATTGGGAAGTCAGTGCCCTCAAATATACTGACAACTAGTTCAACCTTCGAATTCAGTTCGCCCTCAGGGTTGCGGAGGTCAGATGCCAGTCGCTCTGTGTAAAAACTGATATTCAGGTAAAACCGGTTGAACTGGTAGCCGACCCCAAATATTGGGAATAATAAAGGCTAGGAAGGAAGACTCGCGTAGTTTAAAATGAAAAGTGCTTTATTTAGTGCTTTCTTAAGTCAGCGTTTTAAGGTTACTGGCATCGATGTTAGACGGAAAATAAATTTGGGTACCATATCCGGAAATCAAATAAGGCACATCACTAATTTTTCTTTAAGTGACAAGAAATACAATTAATTTATAATATTGAAAACGTAGTTAAGTGTGAAATACATTTTAAGGTTTCATTTCACACGCTATTTTCGACGAAAACTTTCAATTTAGGTCTAGAATTTTATACTTTATATATCTTAAAATATTTTTAAACGCTTGAGAGTAGATACTTAATAATAATAATAATAGTTTATTCAATGTTAACTTAAAAATTAAAATTAAAAACAATTGAGCATTTGGATCATGTTTAGATGTTAACGAGTCTAACTAGGTGTCGCAACCAAAGCCCTTGCTAAGTAATGAGATAACTTGTATTAAGGGCCCGGTCCACGCCCCTGACATAATCAATGAAAGTAGATTAGGATTTAAAAACCTTAAAACCCCATTTACTAAGTTTCTCTTCACATGAGAAAGATTAAAAGTACACTATAAATAAACTTATAACATTACAATTACAAAGACAGTCTATTTTAAAATGGTACTGAAGTAAATTTAATTATTGTAGAAAATATATAAATAAATACAGAAGTTCTTAAATTTCGATATTCTTCGCTAAAACGAAACGCATATGATATCTTGTACATAACAGTTTTATAAATCTAGGTCTCCTTGGTAGACAATTTGGATTCGAAAATAAAATAACTAATGTAAACATAAAAAAAGGTGTGTGTGCGATTCACACACGATAGAAGTGAAACTTCAGTAAATCGACAAAAGAATGAGACCGACATTTGTTCTTTCGCTCTGGCTCACTAATTACAGGCGACTTTTTGTATTGTGTCTCTTACCTGTTGTTTTTCCGTTGCATCCTGTTTGAAATCACAACGATTCTAAAGAAGTTTCACTTCAAAAATATGTATTATGACTGCACGGTTGGCCGAGTGGTTTCAGCGGTCGCCATGCCGCTTGCTACTGCGCCAAGTGTCTTGGGTTCAAATCCCACGCGGTACAACACTTTGTGTGATCCACGAATTGTTGTCTCGAGTCTGGATGTTCTTTGTGTCCGTTTCATTTATGTTTGTAAAGTCACCCACGCCACAGGATATTTATTCCTAATGTGGGAGTTGTTATAAAAAAAAATAAAAAAAAATAAGCAACTTCAATGCACTTACATCAAAATGAATTGAACTAAACGTGAAAAAATAATGCAAATCGGTTTCTAAATGATGGCGTTCATAGACAATAAATGGAAAGAAAGAGAGATTAACAAACAGACAATCTACTCCTTGATTTGAATTCGGTTGAAAATAAAACGGTTAACATAATTCTATTTATCACAATAAAAAAGTAAGTATGTTCAATACGATACAAATAAAATACAGATAAAGCAAGATTTAATTGAAAATAATCCATAACAAATAAAAACGAAATAATAACAATAATATCTATCTTTCAAATTCTTCATACTTTCGTGCTCATTTTCTCAAAGACAATATTAAACTAAAGGGATAATATATGGAATTAAACACACTTGTACTTATTCAACTATTTTTATTGACTTTAATCCTGACCAGTTTCGCCCTTTGGCATTATCTTTTGATAATGCCAAAGGGCGAGTTTAACTCTAGCATGTATTTCAACAAGTTCCATTAAGTGTCGATAATCGAGAGTATAAATTACAAAAGTGTGATTTACTATATCATTTAAAGGAATAAGGTGAATCAAATATACAAATATTCCCGAACCTAACAAGATTTAAAACCCACTTAATTGCCCTCTAATTTAAGTAAAAAAGTTAGTAGTTAAATACGAAAAGAAAGTTTGTGAAGTGGGAAAACAATGGTAGCAAAGCTATAGTAGCTTACACGGATGAGTTGGGAAAACATCTCAAGTACGTCAAGAATTTCTTAGTCATTTTTTATATTATATATTTTCAAATTATATTTTTTAATAAAAAGGTCACCGGGATGTCAACTAAGAAACCAGACTTGTCATCGACAAAGACACTGAAAGCAAAACCTTGGTACTATATTTATATCGACGTAAGTTTTGTGTCAATGTTAGTCTAATTCATAATATTGATACTAATTTGTGATGTTCGTTGCTGAAGAATTTAAATTAAATGTAAGTAGGTATTTGTTTTAACTATTTAGGTTATATTATGTGATCGTTATGTGAATAGAACAAAAATGGGTCTACTTGCATCAGTATTATATATATAATACCTACTATTACTTTGATATTATAACAGTCCACTGGTGAACATTGGTCACTGTTTAAAAAGGTGGTTTTGGTCTACTATACTGCTTAGACGAGTTGACTTGAACTTGAAACTCGCGGGCTGGGTCTCCGCAACTCGACGACTTCAGTGCGCCTATTTTGCGTGATGGGTTGGCATTATTCGTACCGACGTTGCCGACGACTTCTGGAAGTGACCTCGGTGATCCGAGGTTTCTCACCCGGTATTCTGCCACGTCAGGACATGTCATGATGACATGGACGGCCGTTTCTTCTTCCTCCATCCATGCCCTCCACAGTGGACTGTCTGTTACACCTAGAATGAAAAGATGTTTGTTTAGGCATGTTTGTGCATGACCAGTTATTGCTCCAATTAAGAGTCGAAGCTTTCCTTCTCTTTGCAGTGTTATTGTCCTACGTAGTTTGCTCCCTTACGACACCCAAGGGATGAATAGGGATGGTGACATTCCGTATTCTTAATCCTCCATACACACGGACAATTAAATAATTGGTATAAAATAATTGTATTGCTCATTCAGTCCATAAAGTTAATTGTACAATTTTTTTTTTTTTAATTTGCTTTATGTATGTATTTTATAATTATTTTTATTCCTACATATATATAAGGAAAAGTATAGTATAGAATAGTGTCAAGTCATAAAATAGAGAGAAAACACATTTTGAGTCACTGAACCAGTAAAGTAAGTAAGAAATACGATTGAGATTTTGTTCCTGTTGAATTCTGTATATAAGGTTTCATTTTAATACATCAATTCACCAAAAGACGCTCTATGAATTTGTATATTTTGTTAATCTGTGTAGTTTTAGAAAGATAAGATTGATTTCACAGTTTAGACCCCGTAACGTGACAAGCCTTGAGGGTTGCCACACAATCATGAGTTTTGCTTTATATTACTGGAAAGTCTGGACTGTTCCATATTAAATTCAAATTAAATTTTCGTCGCTAAATGTCAGCGATGAAATTAGTGCAGAAATTTTAATTTTAACATTCTCGATACTTATGCAAGTGGACCTGCCGTCATTGACCAACTAAATATTTAATTAGTAACAGTAATTGTTTTTGTGATCAGTAATCAATATCATAGTTACTAAAATGTGTTTACGTAAACTAAAGTAAAAACAAGTTGATGTGAAACAAATTGATGTTTAACAAGCGATAAATAATGTTAAAAAATCTATCAAAAGAAGTAACAATATTTTTTGACGTGTTTGGAAATTGTTCAAGAATCAATTGATTTTCAATACCAATCAATTAAGTATTGAAAGCATGCTAGCTTATCCGGATTTCCAGATGAAGGAGAAACCATAATTTGTTTTTCAATTTGATG
This sequence comes from Spilarctia lutea, assembly GCA_916048165.1. Taxonomy (NCBI): domain Eukaryota; kingdom Metazoa; phylum Arthropoda; class Insecta; order Lepidoptera; family Erebidae; genus Spilarctia; species Spilarctia lutea. Next base: position 14,481,702 of record OU696490.1, on the reverse strand, counting down.
AAAAAACATTTATTTTTTAAAAGTAATTTGAATTGTCGATAGTCTTTTGTATTTAGGCTTTCGTTTGTTTTGTCTAGCTTCTATTAATTAGCTAGTTTTAAGAAAACAAAACGGAGTTTTTATAGATCTATTACATATATCGTCTATATAACATATTTTTTTACCAAATTAACTTCAATGGATTTTTGGTATGTTAACTTTGTGCGTATTTATCTATTATTTTAATTTATTTAAACATGATTTAAAGTAAAAGACCAATTCAAAGCATCAGTTAACAATTTTGTGTACTAATACCTGTGTGTAAATATAAGAAAACTAGTTACAGATAAAAATATTATTAAAAACAACACTATATTATGTGAACAAAAGAACCAACGCAAGTACCCAAGCTGCTCACAAATATTTACATAGTATAAATCATAAATTTTAATCAAAAGGACTTATAGATTTCATAATATGTATGTATTTACAAAAAAAACAGTATATAAGTATTTATATCAGTTGTCTAGTACCCATAACACAAGCTCTGCTTAGCTTGGGACTAGATGGCGTTGTGTTTTAGAAGTCCGGAATATTTATTTATTTATTTATTTATATATGGTACTGGAAGAAAATGAGGGGTTAAATATACAATCTTCTACTGGATACCTGAAGAATTAGATACGAAAATTGGGAGTATAATGAAGCACGAGGTAGGTAAGAAAGGTCATTACCATCTTACCTACCACTCCATGGTAAAAACTGGAAAGTGCTTATACTGGATGAAATGGAACTCAAATAAGTCAGGGTTGTATACTTCTAACTGCTTAGCGTGCTCAGAAGAGAACAAGACAAAGATGAGTAACTAAGAAGAAGATCTGCAACTATGTGTTATTTGAAGTCAGAGTCTTTTAACTGTGTGTTACTCGAAAGAACGAAAGAATGGATTAGCAGAATAGCAGGAGAACGAACCAGAGTGAAAGGACCAGGACTAACAAGGACTCCGATTATGTTGGAGGTGTAAGAAGTCTGCATACGCAGGCTATTAAAAAAAAAACTGTGTGTTACACAAAGAAATAAATATAGTAGTAATCGTGTAGCCGTTATCTGTATCTCTGGTGAGTACTTTCATCGGAATGAAGACATAAATGTAACGTAATTTTACATATAATGCTAACGCATTAGCTCAGAATATTAATAATATGAAAGAAAACTCTAGGATTGTTAAAAAAAATCAGCGTTAAAATGTTTCGTTCGAATTTTGAGTTCGAAAATTTGAATCGTTTTAGTTAGTATCTTAGAAATTTAATTTAGTTTCGTGTTAACATGCGTAGTAAGTAATATATCACAGTCATTTATGGTTGAAACCTTATTTTATTATTCGGTTAGTTACATCCATGATATAATGAACTACGCAAATAATTGAATTTGCGCGGAACCCAAACTCACAAACTACTAATGCAAATTGGTTCTTAATATTACGAGACCCTGAGACGAATACTACTCCCAACAATACAGTATTGTTATCAACAGCTAAAAACTTATTGTGAATCATCACTATTGTTCTTTTCGTTTGTTGTGTTACCAGTATCAAATATTATTTAAAACATTCATAAATGGATCTATCGTTCTATATTTATAAATGGTGTTTTATATTATTGTTTGTGATTTATGAAAGGTATCTAGGAATTGTTATGTAAATTTCTATCATAGTTCATCTAGATTGTTTTACTTATGATCAGTGGGTCTGTTATATTATTTATTATATAATCGAAATAGAGTTAAACTGACTAGCTTGGTCGAAGGATCCTTTGTGTTGGAGGGACATAAAACCCGTTCCCCACATAATTCATCCACCTCTTTTTATTCGTACTTTACTTTCGTATTCAACAATTTTTATTTTTGACTTTCTTCTTCGCTCATTTTGCATTAAATTGTAAGTAATAAAAAGAGTCAAAAATATATTAAACGATTGTCTATACACCCAGGTATCAAACTATTGTGTGACTTAGGGTAACTATTTATGTTATTAAATGATGTGGGCAGTAATTTCCTCGATCACTGGTATTTTTTTGCTAAACTTGCAAAAAAAGCACAAGAGATTCCAATGTGGATTTAGAAATTTCAGCTACTTAAAACTTCCTTGGCGGAGCGCCTCAATATAAAGGCGTATAAGACTAAACAGAAATCCGAAAATATTTACTCATTATTAAAATAGGTCAAACCATATTTTACCGTGGGAGAGCCACGCTTCGACATGCATGGGCCGGCTCGACCGGAATGATACCACGGCATCATAGAAAACCGGTGTGAAACAGTGCCTGCGCTGTGTTTTACCGAGTGAGTGAGGATACCGAAGGCCTATAATCCAATCCCTCTCCCCATCCCCCAAAGGCCGGCCACGCACTTATGGCGTCTTTGGTGTTGCGGGTGTCCATGGGTGGCGGTAATTGCTTACTATAAGGCGATAAGTCTGCTCGTTTGCAATATAAAAAAATATATTTAAACAAGATTATCAACAATGAAAAGAAGTATTGTGACAATTTGGTAATCAACGTACGTGACCGGTATATTCTTATTTAGCGGCTTTTGTAGGTTTATACTTTTTCATTTAAAGCTGAAGAATATTGTAAAATACATCAGTCTATCCCATTATAATTTTAATAACTGATTGAATAACCGCTGAAAGTAAAAATGAAAGCTTTTGCAAAAAATGAAAGTAGTTTAATGTGTCTCAAATAGTACGACAGACAACGACCAGAATCAATTAATTTTTTTATGTAATTCGATTGCATCGACTTTTATCATGAAAATTATTATAGACCGCTACTGTAGTAAACGATTTCTGTTTATTATTTCGTGACACAAATTATTTTCTAGACCTTAATTATGTATGACTTTTATACTAGGTTACATAAACTTCATATAAAACTTGTGTAATTGTCATAGCCCAGTTGCACTCGGCGATTAGAAACAATTACCGAGGGTAAGCTACGACGGTGCGGTCAGTGACTGGATGGGTGACCACTGTTAGCATGTTACCATGAGCGTATCCGTGATTCGTGATTTGGCTGATAGAACTAATATCCACGTAGAGCCAAATTGTGAAGAAGGATGGGTCTTCAAGGTAGCGAAATCAGCGACAACAAACATCCGTCCTGACGAAAAGACATACCCAAGCCTTCGCGAGGAAGCGCTCCTCGAACACGGACCCCTTTCTATGCCGGGAATGGCCAGCGGTACCACCGTTTCTATGGGTCTCCCTGGCCGACTGTTCGATCCATAACATGATTTTACGAATATTTCTCTACTCACAGAATTACCACGATAACTGTCACCCCTGCATCATTGGGCCTCTGGTCTCGCACTCACAAACGAAATACGACAGCACCAAAATTGACAATTTAAGTCGGTCTACTGTACGAGGATAGTACCACCCGGTAGCAGCGTGGCTGTACTACCTAAATTTACTACTCTTATTTCACTTCTTCTTCTTTTGATGAAATGGCAACCAGCCGGATCTCTCGGATCAGCTAATCTGCCAATGTCAAGTATTTATAGTCTTCAAGTCTAAGTCTTCGAGTCTTCAAGTCATCGCCGTGATGGAATTAATGATAAAAAATATATAAAATGAGGATGACATGAAATGGGGACCGTCTCTCGAAAAAACAAAAAACGATCTCCCTTATTTCACTTACGCAACTTTTTTTCTATAATACGGTATGTCAATCTGTCAATAATGACTTTTTTATAAAAAAATCTAGTCTACTGTCTGAGATAATAATTTTCTTTTCATTTGGCATTAAAACTGAATGTCTCTCAAATTTCTGTTCAGTTTTGATGTAAACTTTTCCTTTTATTTTAACCTTCTGTAGATATTTACGAAGGCTACAAACACGTAGGTAATTATAATTACTTTTAAGATTTTCGAAGTTCAGCATCAAATCTTTATGTGACCAATAGAAATTTCGCTCTTTCAAATGAAACAAGGAATTCCCTAAATCGATTTATAAATAAAATAATTCTGCGTAATAGCTATTCAAAATATTCAATCGAGAACTTATCCTGTAATTGTAGTCGATTTATTCGGCAATTGATTTATTTGATATTGAACATCGATTTTGAGACTATTCACTTCACTGAAGTTTATATTTACCAATGTTTAGACTACATTACAAATCAGATCTTAAATAGATAAAAAACACCTTCTGTACGCATAGTTCTACCGTTCAGTTTTACTAGCAAAAGAGAACGAATAAAAATTCTGCTCAGTTTCACTAATACAACTGAGTGGAGAAAAATATAAATAAGTTCGTGTACTTCCATGACGAGTCCTACTGATAAGACAAAACCGAACAGCGCAAGAATGTCTATTCAGTTTAAAATGAATCAAATAGTTGTAGTAACATTAGGATTTCTTAATTTAAACGATTTATAGTCTACATGTTTTTAACCCTTCCGTTCATTTATTTTAAAACTTTGACAGTAACATGCAAAAGGGTTTCTTATATGCAAATTATTTGACCGAAAGAAGATTAAATATTTGTAAAGGATCACAAAAGTCAACTAGGGAAGGATAAAATGGAAAAACCCATTTAAGTTAGTTCACAGCTTTTTGTGTTTGATATGTTAGATGGTCACATAATTCACGGGCGGTGTCGACCAGATATCAATTACTTTTAGTTCAGTTTTTCTTTAAGTTTTTTGTTTAGAAAAAGAGAAATGAATAGGTCTTCTACCCCTTCGTGAAGCTAACATTCTACAAGCGTTTACAAGAAATCTAACAATTGAATGGGGATGACGTCATATCAGCGCTATGTCAGTCAGTATAGAAGTAATCTAGATTCTAGGATACTTCTATACTATAGACTTATAGAACGGAGTGATACCACGGCCTCGCAGAAAACCGGTGTGAAATAGCGCTTGCGCTGTGTTTCACCGAGTTAATGAGGATACCGGATGCCCATCTCTAATTGTAGTACCTCCTAATTAGTCCGCACCGAACATGATCAAATTAAAGTATGATGATTAAATATATCTTTTTCTCTTACATGCTGCTTTGTATCTTTCGCTCGAAACAAATCTTCAAGTAGGTCAAACGGTAGCTGATTGTATAACCCAACCCCACCCCTCCCCCCATCACTCTCCCCATCCCCAAAGGCTGGCAACGCACCTGTGACGACCCCAGTTTTGCGGGTGTCCATGGGCAGCGGTAATCGCTTACCATCAGGCAATACGTCTGCTCGTTTGCCACCAACTCTATAAAAAAATACAAAAAAGCCTTTGGCTGCCTCGGTGGCGCAGTAGCAGCGTGTGGAACAGCTCGGGTTCGATTCCTGGGTCGAAACAAATGTTTTTATGATCTGGAAATATTTTTTTCCGAGTTTTGTTGTATTTCTATCAGTTGTCTAGTACCCATAGTATTAGTTCTACTTAGTTTGGGACTAGATGGCGTTGTGTGTTAGATGTTCGATACATTATTATTATTATTAATTAAACTTCCTCGACTAAGTTACAATTATTAACAGCGATTTCTTCAACACCTCGTAACTTCTAAATTACTTCCATAAAAGCTTTGACTCCAATTGTCTAGTTATTAATATGTGTGCTTTACTCGACAGTACTTCGGTAATAAAGTTTGGAGTCTACTGAAACAGTTACACAGATTCGATGCGATTTAATTAACTGATTCGATATCTCGCAACTCACATTGCAGTCGACTGTGAATAACGCTGTAACCTGCCCTTGATATCTCAGCTATTAACGAAATTTAATTAACCTCTTCATATCTACACAATGCTTTTAATCATTTATTGTTAGGTTCCCGAGAAGATTTGGTCAATTCAATGTCGTTGGTTATAATCGTAAGTTGGGTTGATTGATGATTTTATTTACAATAGAAAATGAAATCATTCAATGTATGTATCAGATGTATTGACAAAAAAATATATTAATATGTTATCAGTCAATATAGTTTTCTTTGTCTATTAGATGTTCGGAAAACAAGCTCTTGTGAAACTTTTACCCAAGAATCCCAGCCACTTGGAGAAGATAGTTCGTATATCAAGATTGGACACGGCTGATAGCATGGAATTTTCATAAATGCATAGTATTGCTTTTTATCAACAAGTTGTGTATTTTGACAGAGAGCTTCGTATGTTTAAATTATTTAAAATATTATACTTAAATTATTAAAAAAACAGATTTAAAATTTGGTTAAGTAAAGAGAGTAGGTACTAACTTAAGTTTTAATAAAGCATTTAATGTTGAGTGTGAAGTAAATTGTTGTAGAAAAATATTGAAGTAATTGGCCTAATTGTGCATTTTTACTTTTACTTCGAGTCGAATATACATTCTTTAGAATCAGCAGTCATGCTTAAATGCTGTTCAGGTACAACACAACTAAAATAAAGAATATAGACTCCCTGGTAAAAATATGAAACCATAAAAAATATATCTATAGCTAGTACTTGATCATATTAATGCCCGTATATCTACTCACAAACATACCTAAGTACGTATATACTTATGTACCTGTAAATTTTGAAATAATGTTTTTATTGTAATAGAAATTATACATAACAAAAATATATATGTAATTCTTCATTAATATGATAACTCATAACAATGAAACGTGTTCAAATGAAATTTAAAACATAATAGAGCAGAAGTAAAAATAACAAAAACTTCATAAAATTCTAGGGTCTCCATGAAGAAACCAAGACAGCTAAAGGACACCATGAAAAAGAGGACCATCTCGGGAAATATGATGACCACGGCGACTTGGATAAACATCATGAAGAAGAGTCGGGCCATTACGGGTCGCATGCGCATGAAGAACATGGCAAGAAGCATGCTAAGGTTTGATACACGAATAATAAGACAGAGAACATCGAGATTATTTATTCTTTGTTTACTATAAACAAAGAATAGATAATCTAGATGTTTTCTGTCTTCTTTTTGCTTTGGGTAAGACACGAAAGTTTTAGTACATTTGTAGTTAACCAGGTAACGATCTATTTTAGAGATTTAATGCAAGAAAAGCAAACAGACTATTATTGAAATGATTTGCACTACCCCGAATTTTCTTCAATATACATCGATACATCTTGACCATAGATTTAGTTAGGTCTTGCTAAATCTAAAAGAATTCATGATGTGATAGAAATTTCTTTTAAATATAACTCCAAAAATAAACAGGTTCTATTTGGTTTTCATTTTTCTTATACACAAGAGAAAGAAATCTTAAGAATACCGTGTGTTCAATTGGTGATTTTAGTACGAGGAATCCGGAAAGCACTCTAAGGGCCATAGCACCAAAGGCAGCCACGACATCCATAAGAAAGAAGAATATGAGAAGAAAGTCGAATTCTTCGAAGAAGAAGGAGATTCCGCAGAAGAGGAAAAAAATGGAGGGCATCATCAAGAGAAAGGCCACTCGGAGGTATGTGATTTCTAATTTATAGAAGGTATTTTAATTCATGAGAAATAGATAGATAAAGCTCGGTGCATTTAATATGAAGTCAGCCAAAATGCCACGTGAAGCCAGCAACTGTTCATGGCACAACATTGCTTCTGCACATAAGGGCCCGCTCAACCAAGAAAGGGACAGCAACGTTGGGCTTTTGAATACACGTGATCGACGTTGTGCATTTTGCCAAATATTATCCTGACGAATAATTTTTAAACAAAGGTTACTTTAGTTTGATTACCAATTAACCTAAAATAGTAAAGGTTTGTTATATAAGTCAATCCAAATGCTGTTAAGTAACTATTAATATGCTAGGTCTGCAAGTAGTACAAAATACATTAATATCATGTACGTTTTCTAAATTTTTGATAAGAAGTATGGTGTTCTCACGTAACAAACATAAACAATACAACCGAATTAAGAAAATCTGTTTTTGAGGTCGGAATATACATATATCTTTCATGTGCCTTACCACTTCTGAGAAATTTCAATTAACTTGCGTAATTAGTAGCTGATTATGTGTTAAATCCTGTTCCTTTGTCAAATAAATTTAATTTAACTACACCGTGTCAGGTATGAGGTTTCATTTAACATAATAATAATAATTTGAAACTATTATTCTTACGATTAAATTAATATTAACTTTCAAGGATATTGTTAGACTACATATTATAATTAAATCGGTGCCACGATAGAATAAGGTACGTATTAATTAGGTTAATCACAAAACATGTGTTACTCTTTCCTGTGGTTTATTTGCAACCAATAAATCCTATTATAGTGCGTCGTAGCACACAATCCTTCACCGAGTGAATAAGGATATCGGCGACCCACACCCGTATACCCGTCCCTCTATTCCCCAAGGTCCAGAAAAAAGACATAACTTTGGTTCTTTATCATCACGAATTTTATCTTTTTAAGCCTTTGAGCATTTAGAAAAAGGTTTATTTCGCAAACATCTCAAACTGGCACATTTGAAACAAAAGTAAGTACATAAAGAACGGTTGTAGAAAGATTTTGTTCTTACCAAAATGTACAAAAGTGTTCCTGTTAGCAATATTGTTCAATCCGCACTCTCATTATTATAATCAAGTTAGGTACTACTCGACTATTATAAACACCCAAATTACACAACGTATAATTTTTCAGTAATTTAGACTATTCTTTTATTCTCTTAATGACGTACAGTTTTGATTCTTGGTGAATTCTTTATCATCTTGGGTTTTGGAGTTATATGTCCTTATTTTATTTTTACCTTTGCATAAGAATAAAACTAGATCAAAATTAGTTAATTGCGTTAACTTTTTACTTGAATCACGTTTATCGTGATTCTGATAATAAAATTTACTGTAACAAGACTGTAAAAGCAAGTTCAATGTACTGTCACCGAAATAATGGCCAATTTCAGCCAATTTCTACCAATTTCAGCATCTCGAGACTAGACTAAATTGTTAAAATTTTCTTTAATTTCCAAATAATTCGTTTCGTAATTATCTAGAATACGATCACTTTTTTCAACTAAATGTTTTACTCTTCAATGATATTCAAGGCTGTCCAATAGCCATTATTTGTTTTTTTAGTAATTTTAATCAACCAAGGTTTTTGTTTGACGATCTGTTGCAGGAAAGCGTATCGTTGTATTTACTTTGAGTATACAGTTAATTGATTATTGCATTATCGAAAAAAAATCATTAGTGTTTTTATTTTGGATGTTACGGTTACTTGCTGAGTTGAGGAATAAAAAACTGGTCTATGAATTGGAAGGTTATCTATACAAATAAATAAAATTGGAGTGTCTGTTTGTAATATTAAAATAACCGCTTTCTACTACATGCATATGAATGTATATACTATAAACATACCAAAATATTTATTTTTAAAATTTTTGTCTGTCTGTCTGTTTGTTCCGGCTAATCTCTGGAACGGCTGGACCGATTTGGACGGGGCTTTCACTGGCTGATGGTACAAGGAGTAACTTAGGCTTACATTTTGTAGACTAGCTTCGCCCCGCGGCGTTCCCCACGACACGACAATAACCGCGGGTAACACCGCGGGGTTCAGCTAGTTGAAAATATAAATATTACACCTCATCGGTCTATATTATGATCAAGATTTGTATAATTAACGTGAAAAAAATTCATTGTTTTACAAAAAATTGTAATACTTAAAGCTTATAATTTGCAGAAAAGTATGTATGAAAAGTAAATTAAAAATTATGTACAAATATCTACTGGAACTACGTTTTGACCTGTCGTAATAAAAAAATATGTGCAACGACAGTTTCAGTAAAACAAATCAATACAATGTGATGGTTGGCAGTCCACAACTGTGCGATTTTCCTGAAACTTTCTGCCTTGCACAACAAAATTGTGAAATAAGCTGTCGGCTGCGGTGTTCCCGGACCAATACGACCTTCAAACCTTCTAGAAAAGAGCGTACTCCTTCTTAAAAGGCCGGAAACGCACTTGTAACGCCTCTGGTGTCGCGGGTGTCCATGGGCGGCAGTAATCGTTTACTATCAGGCGATACGTCTGCTAGTTTTCCCTCTTATGCAATAAAAAAAAATTAAAACGTCCTACATTTTTCCACTAAGCTGTCTCCACACCTAATTAATGCGTCCAACAAGAAAATATACCATAAAAATAAATTATTGTAGATATTATTACTAAGCACGTTACTTCCATTTTATCCATGTAGGTAAATTAAAGTTTATGTGACGATTAACTTAAGTAACTTGGCTGATCCCTAAGCAAGCAAGTTGCAATAAAGTTTACGATGCTTTGTAATTAGAATAGTTTTCCAGCTCTAAGGGATTACTTTGATATGAAAATGTTAGTTTTCAGTTTCCATGTTTTTGTTTATTGCTGAGGTAATCATTGAATGTTAAAGTTATTTAAAACAATTGCAAATATATCTCTAAATACCATCATTATGTTTCGCTGTACTTCAAACATCATTCAGGACTCTATTTTTTTCATTTTTTTTTTTTTATTGAATTGTGGGCAAACGAGCAGACGTATCACCTGATAGTAAGCGATTACCGCCGCCCATAGACACCCGCAACACCAAAGGCGTCACGAGTGCGTTGCCGACCTTTGGGGGATGGGAAAGGGGATGGGGGGAGGGGTTGGGGTATGGGCCTCCGGTATCCTCACTCACTCGGTGAAACACAGCGCAAACGCTATTTCACACCGGTTTTCTGTGAGGCCGTGGTATCACTCCGGTCGAGCCGACCCATTCATGCCGAAGCATAGCTCTCCCACGGTAAATTAATTAAATTAACCACCATTAATAAGGTTTTTATCTGGAGAGTTTAACTTGCAAGAAATAATTCTTGCCTTAAGTTGTTATTGTCCAGTAGTGGAATCAGTATTTGTCCCATATTGGACATTAATTTGAGTATTCTAAAGATATGTTAAATTAAAATTTTGTCTATAACACTTTTCAACAGTTTCCCTTTATCTATCTATATATCTTTTATCTTTTGTCGTCTTTTACTCTTGTACCCGTCCACTTCAAAATACAAAATGATTCGAGCTATTGCAGATTCAGTCTCTTTCTATATACCAAACCGATGGTACTTACACTTCTTTCCTTAGTTTTAAAACGATAATTTACTCAAAGAGAGTTTTGCGTCAAGCAGATGACCTGGCCGAAAAGAGTATGCACCTTAATATGAAACATGAAAATCAATCAAAATTTGTGGAGAACAAATTTTATCACTTATGTTAAATAGGATATTCAGCTAAAATATTTACGAAGATCATCCATCCGACACAAATTCATGGAGGTAATCTTGGAGATGTGCAGCATAGATAAATCACAGTATTTACGAAAATACAGCATACCCTACTTAATATCATTAACTTTTGAAGTCTATGAACAAATTGTACATAGTGACTTTTCTCGTAATTCTGTTATCTAAGCAAAACCTAACAAGAGTCTTATTCTAGGGCGGCCACTACAAGAAGGCGAACTATAATGCGGGTGACGAGGAGCACTCCAAAGGAGAATCCGGTTATTCTGGCCACGGGGGGCTACTGCATGTGTCAAAGGTAACACATCTTTTAAATAACTTTATGCCCTTTTTCTTTATTGATTTGATACAGGGGGGAATTCTCCCTATATAGCATATAGGTGTCGTAAGATCAGACTAAAGAAGCAATCTAGACTGGACAACAATCATGTAAACAACAATTGACAAGACCGTGTACTAAATATGCTAGCCAGCTTGTTGAAGCCTCAGGAGTCACAAAAGCATAGCTGGTCTTCAAAGATGAAATACCATTTTCTCGGTGGCGCTGTGGTGGCGTACGAGACTGCTGTTCTTGAAGTCTCGGGTTCGATTCCCGGGTAGTATCAAAATGTTTGTATGATATGCAAATATTTTTTTAGAAGTTTAGGTGTTTTCTATGTGTAATATGTATGTAAAACAAATAAAAAATATTTAAGTATTTATATCAGTTGTCCAGTCCCCAGAGTACAAGCTCTGATTAGTTTGGGACTAAATGGCATTGTGTGTCAGATGTCCGGATTATTATTATTACAAGTGTTTAATTCTGGAAATACCGCAAACGACATTTTACAAATGAATTTTATTGAAATTTCACACAATCGTATACAACTTTACAAATATATTACTTCGAAAATATATATTTGAACTAGATGTATCAATACACTACAAATTTATAGTATATTTAAAGATTAAATGTTAAAAATATGATCATAAAAAGAGTATATTTTTTAGTCTCTATATTCTTTATATAAAAACTAAATTATTTTATTTTTCATTACTTACAGTTCAAAAATATATGTACTATAATACTTTACTCGAAAAATGTTATATTAAAAACATTTGTTAAATTACTTTAACATTTCACAATACTACAAGAAATGTTTAGCCAAATTCACAAAATAAAACTTGGAGATTTCTCAGAAATATTTAGATTGAAGAATCTCAAAAAACTACAATGAATGAACATTTGGTTTCTAATGATACTGTTATCTTGGCCTAATTTTCTCATCCTCAGTTATTGATATCACCTCTAAATCAATCAAGAAGAAACTTTTAAAGATATTATAAATGCAATAAGATCAATCGTTTAGTGACTACCCTGTTGATTCAGTGGTTTGTTATACTGATTACTGGATATAATATCCACCCGGTACAAATACTATGTCTGGGTGAAATTATCTATAACGCGTATGTATTTAGTAATATTTAATTGAGAGTCCTTCGTAACGGAAAATAATGACTAAGAATTTCTTGTGTATGGTAATGTATCTAAGTTCTTTTTTTAATCACAGGGACATAAAGCGTCAGAAGGACACGATGACCACGGAAAGCATGGTGAAAGACATATGGCCAAAAGTGGCCGGGGAGCGGGCAAGAAGTGGATATATCACCACGGGCATCCCGCCAAAACTGCAAATTTGGTCAGGATAGACCGAAGAGCTGAAAAATACTATCATGGCCCCCAATATTTTGGCTAATATTTTTCTACCTTTGTAGCTTAATGTGCTTCGAAAATTAGAGACTGTTTAGTTCTGGGTACCTTAGTTTACGTAAAGCGGTGTTATTATAATTAACTATTTATGTATTTACTACTACTAATTAAAGTAGGTACCATAGATTTTTTATGTGAGTAATGTCTAAATTAGTCGTACATTTATTAGGGTAGATTTAAGGTTCAAATTTCATCTAAATTTTTTAAGGATTTTACAATCCTTCAAGTCTGTAGTAATAACATTTATTTGTTCTGAGTGTATATAGTTTTGAACTGTCTCTAACAAAAATAAGAAAATTGACTGTGGACGTATCTTTATATGGTTTAATGTGTGCTTTCATGTTTATCTTTAAAGTTTCGAAGCTTTTGCAACCAAATATGTATTTGTTCAATGTTATATCATGAAAACACACCAAATTATTGAGCTTAGTAACATTTAGACGTTGTACATTTTAAAAAAGTTTAAGGCTTGCATTGAAATCTGTAAAAAAAATGTGGACATGTGCTGAATGCAATTGTCAGAAATAAAATAAAAGAAATATTATTAGGTCTGGTTTCAATATAAAACATCTTTTATGGAATATATATTTTTCAATTTGAATCGTTTTCAATATAAATATTCATTTGTTATATTTGAATGGATATATTTCATATACCTTTTTTCATTTAGTGACAATTGAAGTGCTACTGCAGATACAAACCTATTTACAAGATTAATTGTTATGTAACCATTGGCTAAACTTTGTGGTGTGCATATTAATGTGATCAAAATTAACCGTATACAGAGTGATAATAGTCAATACACAAGGCACACGAATACTAGCTCAGTGTGATGTAAATGAATACAAAATTAAAACTAAAAATGCAGAATAATTGAATGAATGACTTAATTATAATATACACATATATAAACCTCACGAAGTTATTACGTTTGTCGTGTGTATTCATAATCTTATCTTCAGTAAGAAAGTATTTTGAGTTAACACCCACAAAATCCATAGAAATATCGATTTGCGACGAAAATTTTTCAAATAAGAAAAAATATTACTTATTATATTTAAGTGAGACTTGTTGATAAGAAAATGAAAATTAAATGAAAATGTATTAAAAAAACGAAAACCAGAAAGTTTATATTTCTCTTTTAAAAGTAAAAGTTTATATTAAATCAGTGATCTACATATCAAATAGAGTAAACAAGATCACAAATTTTTGTAACCCTCTGTGAATTGTAAAAAAATGCTTCACAAAACCACACAAAGAATTATAACGAATGCATAGTGCTGCGTTATTCATATAACGTTTAATAACGCAACTGCCTTTTGAAATACCGTTTTCGCATTTAAATAACGCGTAATTTCTTTTATCACTCAATCGTTAGCGTATAAATAAAATAAATTCACAACAATCATTTTAAGATCGTTTATAATGAAAATAGTTTGTAAAATGTAATACTCTTTGATTACTTATGTATCTACTTTATATGTATATCTATTTAATATATTAATACGGGAGAATAATAGTATTCTACTTTAGAAAAAATATAGCGAAAGGAACAGTCCAATGACAGATAAATCAATCAATTTATTAAAATAATACATAAAACCTAATGCATATATAGAAGAAGTTTTTAACACAAATCTGACGTTTTAAACATTAAGTATAGGTTTTATGTATTATTTTAATAAATTGATTGATTTATCTGTCATTAGACTGTCAGATTCATATTCTTGAAGTGAAACTTCTTTAGAACCGTTGTGATTTCAAAACGGAGGCAACGGAAAAAAACGACAAGTAAGAGACACAAATACAAAAAGTCATATGAAATTAGTGAGCCAGAGCGAGAGAGCAAATGTCGGTCTCATTATTTTATAGATTTACTGAAGTTTCACTTCTATCGTGTGTGAATCGCGCACATACCTTTTTTTGTTGTAAAAAGAGTTAATTAAAAATATTTATGCTATTACTTTCATAAACTTGATAAGCTACAGTTTTTTTCGATTTCATTTGTTATATCTAATGTTTACAGTTTTCACAACATTTGTTAATGCACACAGACACAAACAAATTATGTACATTTAAAATTAATGACACTATTTTGTCTCGCTTCGTAAACGATTTTGAGCATAAACAAAAATAAAGAAAAGAAACTTTTTATGAAAAAACATATTAGCTACTGTTGTTAACTATTTATATAAATAACAGTTTTGGTATTTCGAGTTTAATATAATATATGCTTGCTGGTGTAAAATCGTAAAATATGTATCGACTCGCAAAGGAGCACAAAAGTTACAGTGGAGGAAAAATATGAAATTCATATAACATTATTTATCGTTATCCCCTTGTAAATAAGTTTACGTTAATAATATTCAACTTTAACACTTGCCAAGTTTTCTTAATTGTTATTTTTACTTTTTTAAATGTAAATATTTGTCACTGTGATGTAGCGACACGTTTTGTAAATAGTTTTTTAATAATACAAAATTGGGCGGTAGATCGTTATGTTATTATTAAACGCTTTGTCATAATTGATTGTTTTATTTTAAATCTTTTGTAGTTATAATAATTATATGAAAGTTGTTATTAAAAAAATTACAGGTTTAAGGTAAGTGTTCAGGTTTCAGGGAAAGAAAACTTTAAACAAACCCTTCTACCAACCTATGTGGGCAGTATGGTATAAAAGGTCAAAACCTGGTTTTATGAACATTTATTAATTTACTGACCTTTGTTATATATTAATATGTTAGTCCCATCGTACCTTACCTTATTTTATATTCTATTTAATATCAGGTCGATGTGGAAATATTCAAAATAAGTCAAGTGCAGCATTTGAGGTTGGGTTTCCTAAGATGTTAATATACATACCAATATCGTTACTATTTAAATCGTATCTACGCACCAATACCTCCCTCTGTGTCTGATACTTGACGTACTCCGTCAGCAAGTGTTGGACATCATCAAGAGCCCCACACTTTCTTCATAAGATATCCAAACTTCCTATATGGATAGTGTCCTGAGTGAAGTCTACTTGAAGTTGAACTCACGGGCTGGGTCTCCGACACTCGACGACTTCAATGTGCCTATTTTGCATGGTGGGTTGGCATGAATAATGCAGTTCCTCCAAGAAGCCAAGCAGAGCCTTTACGTTGTACGATGTCTCATCCGGTATTTTGCCACCTCGGGACATGCTATGATGACATGGGCGGCTGTTTGAATGAAGTCTATGCCTTCTTTATAAGACGAGGCCTCTGCCTCTGTTCAGTAGTGGACTATTGACGGCTGTTGATGATGATGATGATTCAAGGTAAGAGTCATAGTTTCACGTCATTGAACGGGGAATAACAATATACGATAATTTTATATGGTTTAGACCATAACACGTGCCTATTTATATTCCAAATAAAGGAAATAAATCAAACGTACGAATAATTGAAAAGTACCAAACAAGAAATTGTCAAAAAGATTCTTCAATTAAAAGTTTTTGAGGCACCTGCTCGCTCACCAACAAATGTATTTTTTATTACTTCTGATAAGTAGAACGTTAACTGCTGTTTAATGAGCATAGAATGACGCAGAGTATCGTCCGTTGATAGATATTTTTGTCATCAAATCAATATATTATTGTGCTTGCCAACAGGTGGATTAGCTATAATCGCTATATTTAACATGCAGGGTGTCGATCGTAGTGATATGACACTGGCTAAGTGGGATGCTACTGCTCATCCTCTGGTATGCTATCCTCTAGCCGACTGTAGGGACAATCATGGGAAATAGGATGGAGAGTTTCGAAATCGGCTCCACATGGTAATAAGTAATCAAACCTAAAAACTGTTTATGCTGATTCCTTGAACCTGTCTCAAAGTGCCATTATTCGTTATCTGTTCTCTAAACTACAAATTAATAAAATTTAAGTATCTAATATTAACATTTAATATTAAAATACCCGCTTTTTACTAAATGCATATATATATATATGTATACACGGTACATGTAACAACATAATTTTATTTACAATTTTTGTCTATCTGTCTGTCTCTCTATTTATTTCGGTTAATCTCTAGAAGGGCTGTACCGGTTTTGACGGGAAATCAGATAGCTGATGTAATAATGAGTAACTTTGTTTAGACTAACTTTGCTCTGTAGTGTTACTCGCGGTATAAAGGTACAACAATATCCACGGGTAACACCGCGGAACTCAGCTAGTACATAATATATGGTTACGGAGTTAAACCACAACCCCATAAAGAACTTTTGCAAGAAATATTTGGAGGGAGAACCATCTTTGGCACACATGGCCCCACTACACTTACAGAAAACCGATGTTATTTCAGGCACTTTTTTGTTACTTTCACGAAATAATTCAAAATTTTACCAAAAATAAACTAACTTCAAGAACTAACTACTACTAATTTGAAAAATAATCATTAAAATCGGTTCACCCAGTCGAAAGTTATGAGGTAACAAACATAAAAAATACCTCACACCATACCATCAAAATTAAGCAGAGCTTATATTATGGGTTTCTGATATAAATACATAAATACTTTTTATTGTACCCATTATACATAGAAAACCCCCAACTTTAAATCGAATTGATAACGTCCTTCTTTTTTTCGAAGCCGGTTAAAAATTTAAAAAAAGATTATGTTTTTATATTAAGAACTACAACCCCGTTTAAAAAAGATTCAAATATTATCTGACAAACAGACAGTTAACGAGACAGCGTGACGTCAAATTAATTTGCAGAGACTTGAAAAGGTTGACAAGTAAAAAAAAACTTATCTATGACAAATTTCATTGAAAATTGAAAATTTGACAACTCTGTCAACTGACCCGATATCAAAAACAGTACTTGATTTTACTTTCAGCAATTCAACAGAAATCGACAAAGGGTTTGACATGCTATTAATTAGTTTTTGTCTTGATCAATTATTCGAAAACCGAGCTTAAGACTACAGTTCAAATTAGAAGATAGTTTTTTTATTTCAGGTAAATACAAGCTTGCAAAAACAATCATCGCGGGGTGAGATTACGTTACATTTAACTGTCTTTCGAGCTTATGTATATAGTCCATCTGCCTAGTTATGCTAATGGTTAGCGTATGCGACTGCCGATCAAAGGATCCGTAAGATAACCAAGGCTACCGGCAAAAGGCTGGTCATACATATCGCAGAACTGATAACCGCTGGAGTAAGCGTGTGCGTCTGTTGAGATGTGGGGCACCTTCTTGCCTGACAGCAGTGACCAGATGCGAAAAGCAACAGACAGAGCTCTGTGGTGTTCCTTGGGAGAGGTCTATGTCCAGTGGTGGAATGTAGTGGGCTGATAATTATGACGATGATCAAGAACTCTCGGACTCAATTCCCGGGACGGATCAAACAAGTATTATTAGGTATTTCAGTAAAAAAATATTTGATAACAGCCCGAAATTTGGATTGGGGCTGAACCAGTTGCCGTTGTTGAAATCGGCTAGAAAAACATCATATTTCACTTACTTTTTAGGTAGTCAGATGGAGTGTGTGCCCCCACAAAAGGGGTCCGATGACCAATGTAAGCAGCACAGCCGCAACAATTGGTCACTGTTGCGTCGAATCTTGGAAGAGATTTATATCTATCAGTTGATCTCTTGCTTAATAAGGTTCACTTGAACCCTATAAATATTCCAAGTGTTAAATAAACAATAAATATTTAGGACATCTAACATACACCGCCATCTAGTCCCAAGTTAAGCAGAGCTTGTGTTATGGGTTACTAGATAACTGATATAAATACTTACTTTCTTTTGTAAATACATAGATATTATACATAGAAAACACCCAAACTCCGAAACAAATATTTGCACATCATACAAACATTTTTTCCGACCCGAGAATCGAACCAGAGACACCAAGCTTAGCAGTCGCATACGCTACCACTACGCCACCGAGGCAGTCAAATGTTTGATTCCAGCCCAAACACAATATTGTGTAGGAAGCAATCTTGAGTGTATGTTCGTATTTTTGTTATCATTTTCAATTGAAAACAATAAAATATACATATTGCCTACAATTTTCTTCACAAAAACTTAGATTTTCCAAAGACAATCCCATACCCTTTTAAATGCTGATATGTATTTAAAAAGTAATTCGATATTGTCTGTGTACAATAATGAAATTCTCTATCGGTAATGGCCGTATCAGATGACAATACAAGTACAAACGAAATATTTCGTGATGTGTTTGTCGCTCCGAGACTTATTTGTAGGAAACATTTATTTTTGATATTTGTCTTTCTTCTTTACTGAAGGGCCTTTAGGAATATGAATTGAAACAGGCGTATTAAACGCACATATATGCCAAACATGATTTGAAGAGAAAACTTACAGTCTTTAAAACTTTTTTTTCTATGTATTTGCCTGCAAAACTGACTCAGAATCTAAGTAACAATAACATACTATAGCGCCATCTACCGAAGACACACTGAACTACGAAGTAACGCACTACACGGATTAACAACCAATCCTGAATCGCGCAATAGAAGTTCTGATTATCAAATATACAGCAACCCAGCATCGACCGTTGAACAGTGGCCCATCGGCATGATCACCTCGCCTGGTCGGCGGATCCTCCCTTTGTGTTGGAGGGACATGACGCCCGTTCCTCCTCAGTTACCATACCCATTGCTAATGCAACAAAGCAGCATAGTGACCCACACTACGGCGCCACAGTTCATGATATATATATATATACATAAATTATTAAGTAATGATGACAGAATCCTGAGAACTAGGAGGAGATGGAAAGCAGGCCGGGGCGCCGATTCTCTCGCTGGTTATCTGAGCCACATAGAACCTTGATTTAGACATTAAACTAAGTATAATATGCGACATGAGTACTAAAATACGGACTTATCAATACAGTAGCAGTCCCTCGCTACCTCATCTACGTCTCACATTGCTCGTAGCATGTAGTTGTACACTGTTATTAAATTTGTTTACCATAAAAAGGGTTACAGTAAGCCAAGCCAACCTTAACAGATACATCTAGGGTCGGGTATTTTTTATAACTTCTAAAGAAAAACAATTCCTTAAAAATTGCTTTTGTGTAACTTTAATAGTTTACGCTACGTCTTCGCTCCACTTAGTCGTAATGCTCTAATCCATAATAGCCTTTCTTGATAACTGGTCTATCAAACACTGAAATATTTTTTAAAGACGGACCAGTAAATACTGAGGTTAGCAAGTTCAACCAAACAAACAAACGCTTTAGCTCTGTAAAATTGAGTACAGATTCTAAATAACGTACCTATGTAAGTATAGAAGCAATCACGTAGTCATGTTATTCTTGCATAAAAAATATTTTTATACAAATATCTCGCCATTTCCCCATAATAAATTATGTTTTAGGATTTGCTAAAGCCCCATACCAAACATCGAACCATGTCAGGAAATTTCATTTTCCTTTGTTCACACTTATCGCCTGTCATACTCGATAACTTTCTCAAATGGAGTCTCAAGATTTTGTGTTTTGATCTATCTTTTACTTATTCTTTTTACAAGAAATCAACCCAGTCTGTAAATATGATTTTAATTATGTACAGTTGAAATAACTATCGGTTGGATTTTTAATCGACAACAATAGTAATTTAACTCGCGCCATAAAAAAATAAAAGTCACATGACTTTAATTTCAAGCAAGCTTTTTCAGACCCAATAATGACTCTAGTTGTGCGGTTCCACAATGTCACTCCTACGAAGCTGGCAAGAAATTCCATATTACGTATTCATCTATTCCAGCCATTGCCTTTTTGTTGCCATTATTCGTGCACTTGAGGATTTGATGAGCAAATTGAAGGATGAATAGAATATGAAAAACATAGTTGATAAGATGTGAGGACATTGATAGGTAAAAGGATGTGCTTGTGGTGGTCAAGGTAGGGAAACCCAAACCACTAACAAATGCCGTATTCGTAGGATGATATTGAATAAGACAGCGGAATGATGCTAAAAGGATTGTATTCAAAGGATGACTGATGACTGAGTATATACAAAAACACAAAAACAACACCGGTATTTATACCAATATTAAGGAGAGAGTGAGTCAGGTAGTACGCTTAAATGTAGGCGTATGACATCCCTCTCTGTTGCACATTTAAATGTGGTAGCCTGACGACGCGATGTAATAATATATGTATAATATAATAATATTATTATAGATATAATGTTATCGAATCCGTGACCGCTACATGCTTATATGGATTGTAGCGTTTAAAAAGTAGCGCAATTAGATGAGAATACTATAAGTCTCAGCTCTCTAATTTGTGTTTCTGTATTTTTTTAAAGATAGATCCTGTATTAGGTATATACATCCTGTGTCGCGGGGGACTTTACAAACATACATAAAACGAACACAAAGAACACCCAGATTAACAATATGTGGATCACACAAAGTGTTGTCACATGTGGGGTTTGAACTCGTAACACTAGGCTCAGTAGAAAGCGGCATAGCGACCGCCTAAGCAACCGTGCAGTCGAAGATAAAAAGGATATTAGGCGAAAACTTTTCAACAATAAGTTATGGTTTCCAATAACTAACACAAACTAAAAACCTAAATTAAAATACTAAAGGGTATTGGCAAAGTAGAAAATACAACTGCAGCGGTACTTGCACATGTCCCGTAATAATGTTCGTAACTGTGGCAGGGACCCATACGTTAATAATAAACTATGGTCGGCAAAAAAAGCAATCATTTTTGGACTGGCTTATTTTAAATGACATCATGCATTTTTTTTAACCGACTTCAAAAAAGGAGGAGGTTCTCAATTCGACTGTATATTTTATGTTTATTACCTTATAACTTTAGACTGGGTGAACCGATTTTGATGATTCTTTTTTATTTGAAAGCTGGTGCTTCGCGTGTGAATCCATTTCAATTGGTCCAGTTCTTGAAGTCGGTTTCTTTTTTGTAAAAATTTGTAGTTATTTCACACAGTCGTTTTTTTTAGAGCTGTCTGTTATATCTTAAATGAATCAGTGCTATAGACCATTAAGTTTGAAAGTTAATCATTACATTATTATTTCTTTCTGAGGAAGATAAAGATGATTAGATTTCGGACACACAAAATGTTTTAATTTCGGACATATATTTTCGGACGTCTAACACACGATATTTTTCATAGACAAATAGATTTATATACTGTTAACAACATATATATGGAACTGGCCTGTTATTGTGCCGGTTAGTGATCCTGACTGCTAAATTAGTGGTCGTTCGATTCCCATTTTGATCTTAATTTAAAAGTTTAGGATTTAATAATATGCACTAATATTGCTTAATGTGGCATAAAGGTTGTATAAATGTTTATGATTTAAATATCAAACCACTGTAAACTTAAATTGCGTATAATTGACAGTGAACTCAGTACAACAGTTTTCCAGTAATTTTGACACACAGTATTACACCAGACCAGAGACAAGAAGAAAAAAATACAAAGCACGGCATAAGTTCAAATAATTACATGGATGCTGTATACATTAGTCGGATAATATTTTTTTCAAATTTGTAATTTAATATATTTTAGATATAAACTTGGATCCCCAATTACAACTTTTAAGCATAAACAAGAAATCAGTATCATTAGCGATAAATCTGTTGTCTAAGTAAGTACTTTGATTTCAAAGTTTTGAAAAACTTCTCTTAGAAATTATATTTATCTTCATGCCCTGAATATATAATTAGATATTTTGAAGCCACTTACTAAACTTTTGGTTACGTGCATTACATAATTGTATTTAGTACACAAGTATTTTTTAACTCAATCTAGCTGTCATAGTTTTGTGGAAAAATGGGTGTCATGTCCTTCCAACACATAAAGGGAGGATCCACCGACCAGGCGAGGTAATCATGCCTGTTGGGCCACAATTGATGTTGGGATGTTGTATATATGTTAATCGGCGTGAAAACTTCTATTGTGCGATTCAGGATTGGTAGTTTCTTCGTTACTTCGTAGTTCGCTGTATTTTCGATAGATGGCGTTAAAGTGTGTTTCCTTGTTGCGCTATATGTGGAAGTCGCCACAGTACGAATTTCGTAGCTAGATGACGTTGTGTGTCAGATATCCGAAATATTTATTTATTAGTTAACATAGTTTTGTATCTTGTCCGTGATCACTTGGAGTTCGATCGATTTGATCTACACTGTTAAGCCAGAGATCGTAACGAGCACGCATTGTTTTGTACATGGGTGAAATTAACGATTGGCCGCCATAGTACGGGTCACGGTGCTGTAGTGTAGTATGTGCGGTGTATGGTGCACTAAGTATGGTGATCACTCTTGGATTCAGTTCATTCTTTCCATCACTTTAACAGATTCATACCTAAAAAAAAAACAAAATAAATATATTCAGACGACATGAATGGTGCAGTGGTTCCAGCGGGACAACTGGATAATACTTTTACTTATTTACATACATAACATCACGCCTACTTCGTAGACGGTTAGGCAGAGACAATATTGACCTCTACTTACTAAGATCCCGACACACCTATTAATGAATTATGATGTAAAAGAAAAAATATATCATTATCTATCTATCTTTTTCCTGAAAAGAATCCGGTTTTCCAGGTACTAACATTTAAATAGGGACGAGAATTTTTTAAAGTCAAGGTAAATAATCTCCCAAAGCTGAACTTTTTTGTTGATCGTACTGTGTGTAATACACGAGCAGAGCGACGACCACTGTGTATCCAAGTCCAATTGTTGCATTGTTTCATATACAAGTGACACAGTGCGGTGTAGACTTTCCAACAATCTATTGAAAGTATAGAATGGTAAACTTCAACTGTTAACAACGCTATTGGATATAGGCTTCTCGTTTGAAAGAAGATTATAAACGTACTGCGCTAATTGAATCAGAGGTTTTGGGTTCTATATAATACAATCTAGATTTAAGTTATCTATAATTAAATAAGTATATAAAAACGAAATTAATTAACACTTCCCACAATTCACTCTCGTCAGTTTAGCCACAAACTAGGAAGAGACTCTGTAATATTACTAGCTTTCGCCTACGGCTTTGCATATTCATAATATTTAGGAATATAAAATTAAGTGTGATATGATGGACGGTAATCGGACTTAAATTTCCAAACAAAATTAAAACTAATACGGATAAACCGCGATACGCAGCTAGCTATAGACATTGCATTTAGGTACATAACAAATTATAATCTCATCATATAATTATTTTTCCTCGACAAGAATCGAACCTAGTACCACACTTAGCAGTCAAGCCTATGGTGATAAGTTAACTGTTTTAAGTGATCGTGTGTACCATAGGGCTCTGCAACGATCGCCTCGTTATTGCCCCCTGCGCTCGCAAAATCTGACATAATCAAACCGTTGAAACATGAGAGCAATGTTAATTCCTTCGCACTCTATAACAATACAGGACTTGGGCTGACTCTGTAGTGACAATAGATTCTGATGTTTGTTTATTCAACTCCTATTATTTCTCTTCTCCCAGTCAATGTTACTTAAACTTGACAGCACGGTTGACCTAGTGCAGAGACAATACTTTGTGTGATCTACAAATTGTTTTTCTGTGTGTGTTCATTATGTCCGTTTCATGTATGTTTGTAAAGTCTTTCGCGATACAGGAGGTAGTTGTGTATAACAAGAAAAAGGAATATAATTTTATATGTATATTACACACAAACACACACACACACACACACACACACACACACAAACACACATCTCACGCCTTTTTCATATTGAAAATCTGTTGCTCGTCGTTATACGTTTGATGTTCTGCTACGTCTCAAATAGATCCTGATTATCAACTCTTATGGCAATCCTACTCTTTGCAGTGTTGTAGTTGCTACTTTATTCTGCTCTTACGACACTTTATAAATAAGAGCGGTGACACTATGTTCTTAAAATCCTTTATGGCGACTCCCACATTTAACACTACAATAACCTACTACAGCACCATCTACCGAAATTACACTGAACTACGAAGTAACGCACTACACGGAGCAACTACAAATCCTGAATCGCGCAATAAATAATTCTCGATTATCATATATACAACATCCCAACATCAACTGTTGGGCAGTGGCCCGCCAGGCATGTACACCTCGCCTGGTCGGAGGATCCTTCCTTTGTGTTGGGTGGAACATGATACCACACCTTCACTACACTAGTAAGCCAATAACAGTTAGGTCCAGGTATTCATGGAACAATACGATAGTACGTATGGCACGTAGGCGTTCCCATCTTACAATGTGTAAGCCCAAATGGGCCTATGCATTAAACTGTTATGATACAGAACGCATTTATGTATGTGTGAAATTGTTAGTGTTTTGTTTTAATTGCTGTGAGTACATAGTGACAGGCGATTGTTTTTGTATATGGGTCTAAAATGTGTATGTATTTAAATTTCCTCCCGCATAAAATGACAGAGTGATTTGCCGGCCTGTGTTGATATAGCACTGTGACAGATAAAAGTTGCCATAGAGGTCTCAATCTGAGAGTTGTGAAACGGACCCTCTGTAATTATTTGCCAGATAAGTTGACATTTGTCTATCAGAGACTTTGTCAGCAAGTAGTGAAACTGGCCTCATAATATCACGATGTTAGGTCACTAAGGTTAACTGGAACTGGATTGGTTTCGCAAATGAATTTAAATAAGTCTAACACAAAACAGATAAACGAATATCGTCAAGAACGAATCGGTTACGATTTAGGTCAGAGTTCAGTGTTGGACAGTGTCCAACACTCCGAAATAATCAAATTGTGGCAAATCCGAATGTCCTAATATCATTGAACTGAACAGGGGGTGAGAGCAGCACCTTTCAGAACCCTTAATACTCTAACTGAACTGCTTACCTAGTTGTTGGTACTCTATCTACTAATATTCAATAATATATCTCCAGTTTTAGCCAGAGATTTATTTTACCTTATAGGATTTTTTATTCTTTTTTCGACAACCAAAACATAACATAACAAAGAACAAGTAGTTGGATGACATCGGTTAACCGAAATCAACTAGGAGTACATCATATATCATGATAACCACAGACGTTCCCGTTCTATTTCACATTTTTTTGAACGCTTATTGTAAAGAAGGCAATAATACTTCAATTTTCTTGTAGAACAACAATTTATTGAATGATACGTTTGCGTAGTTCAGTAACTTCCATTGTTTATCGTCCATTGCACGAGTATTGCGAGATATTAAGTAACTTCTAGAAGTACTTTGTTATTACCTCTTCTCTTGTAGTTATTGTTATCTTCTATTCGATCTATTACAATCAAATAAACTGCAATTGAATGTTAGGTAACTATATTATTCCTGTATTAATTTTGCTATTAGTGGTTGAGTTTTTTTAAAAGAAGAAATAAAGCTCCGGGTCGGACCAAATGTTATGAAAATCTGCAAATATTTGTATCGGAGTTTGGATGTTTTCTATGCGTAATAATATGATAATAGATGACCCAGCACTTGGTGTCGGTTTTCTTTTGTCTACGTACAGGTAATATATTCGACGCGAAGGGGACGCGGTAGACGTCGCTTCGTTGGTGGGGGCGAAGACCGGAGGCGAATGATGAAGAAGCATCTCAACTGGCCGCCGTAGTTTGGGTCACTATGCTGCATTTTTTTTTACCAGAGGCGTCATGAGATGGGGGGAGGGATGGGTTGGGGTTTGGGCTCCGATACCCTCATTCACTCGGTGAAACACAGCGCAGGCGCTATTTCACACCGGTTTTCTGTGAGGCCGTGGTATCACTGCGGTCGGGCCGGCCCATTTATGCCGAAGCGTGGCTCTCCCACGGAATAAAAAAAATTGTTGCAATATCTACATTTACAATGAGTATGGTGACCACTAACTTTGGATTACTGCTCACTGGAGTAACTCTGGCAGGCCCAGATATAAAGAAGAACATAAAATGTTACAATCTCTTTACGCCTCCCCGAACTCACACAAATCTAATAAAAATCGAAATGTACACACCAATATTGTTAGCTACCTAAAATAATACCATTTCACTTGGATCCACCGCGAGCTACATACGTCTCCACCAAGTACATTAAGTATTTAACTTGTTTAGGGAAAAAACCTGTTTGTTTTGTTTGAAGCTAAAATTTTTTGAGTGCCATCTAAAATATTCGCATTATAATATTTAACGAAAATACTTATATTTTAAACTAAAAGGCAGTTATAATTTTTGTAGTCTATGTGTATTTGTATATTCCACCGCAGCGCTAGTATTTCAGACTTTAATGAACTAAATGTCCGCCTCGACTCACTGGGGACCTCACCGCAGCACCGCGCACCGCATGCGATCCCGACTCACTGGGATCAGCGAACTGCAGCCCCGACTCGCTGGGACTAGCGGCATTCAGTTCCGACTCACTGGAACTTGCGGCACTCAGTTCCGACTCACTGGAACTATTCACTCCTGGCACTGGCAAGATCCGCAACAGAGCACAGACAGAAATCGAACCAGTGGTTCCTGAGATTAGCGCGTTCAAACAAACAAACTCTTCAGCTTTATAATATTGTTTTCGATTCGATAACAAAAGAATATAATACGCTATAAACGGATATACCCACTTTTACGTATATAAAAAACAAAAGGTAGCAAATATCGTCACGACACACATGTTCTATAATTTCCTAAGAACTCTAGTGTCTCTTGATATTACACATCGTCCACAATTTATCTGAAACGCTTAACCCGCTTTCAGCCCGCCCCCGAAATTGTTACGTCATAGAGAGCGATACCATCACCCAATAGATTGAGACTGCGTGGGTAGCAGAGAACCTGCGTCATCAGAATATTAAGTGTAGGTACTCGTACTATATATGGACGCAGGAGAGAGTTAGTTCTAGGAACATTTATCTATACGACAAAGGTTAATAGTTATAGTGGTTTAAAAAGAAATGGTTGAAAGAGTACTTCGAAATTCTTACATAATAATTTCAAAATAAAAATACAGTACAGAAAAATTCTTTGTATCAATAAACTGCTTTGCTTTAAGAGCTCGCGTGGGTGTATTAAACAGTATAATTATTATATTTGGATTCTGCAATAGGGTTCATAAGACTATAACCAGCATCGTTTGTAAAACTAGTGAATGTACACATTTTTTTTACACAACGCCATCTAGTCCTAAGCTAAGCAGAGCTTGTGTTATGGGTACTTTGCAAGTGATATAAATACATATTTACTTTCTTTTGTAAATACATATATATTACACAGAAACACCCAAACTCCGAAACAAATATTTGTAGGTAATACAAACTTTTTGGTCCGACCCGGGCATTGAACCCGAGACCTCGAGCACAGCAGTCGCATATGCTATCACTGCGCCACCCAAACATTTGCATTGTGCACCGCTGGAAAAATTGATAGTTTTAAAGGACTATAACCTGACTACATATTTTTATTAAATAAATTTGTTACAGCCTATGTCACATAAGCCATTATTGTGAATCGATTAATACCTTATTTATTAAAATCGGTTTAGTACTTTGAGCTCTACTATGGAACATACAAACTACTTACAAACATTGACTGCCTCGGTGGTGCAGTGATAGTGTATGCGACTGCTGTGCTCGGTCCGAGGTCTCGAGTTCGATTCCCGGGTCGGACCAAATGTTTGCATGATTTGCGAATATTTTTTTCGGAGTTTGGGTGTTTTCTATGTATAATATATATGTATTTACAAAACAAAAGAAGTATATTTGTATTTATATCAGTTGTCTAGTACCTATAACACAAACTCTGCATAGTTTTCGACTAGATGGCGTTGTGTGTTAGAAATATGTCCGATGTCCGAAATATTTATTAATATTTATTTATACATTGACTGCTAAAAACATTACCCTTTCTTATGATTTTCATAGTCGAGTAAAAAATATCTTGTATTGTCGTTAGATCGGCAACTTTTCAGACCACTCACGTATATTTTTAAGGATCATTATATATTTAGGAGCTTATAAAATTGAAATTCATTGGTGAAGAGTAACAGAGGGGAATGTCTTCTTATCGCTACTCCCTTTTTTTCCCATGCGGAAACCCCCTCGGACACCACCTCCAAGTGGCAAGTCGGACACGAACCGACTAAAACCATCTCGGGTACTAGGAGCCGGAGAACCAGGCGTACCATATGACTACTCCCTAACGTATAGTTCTATGGGTTAAAATCATCAAAACAAGCAAGAATCGATATGCAGAAAGTACGACCTATTAACATACAATAACCCAAAGGGAAGGAAACAATAAATAAACACCTTTTGCGACCCTAACAATATGGAAACGATACGAAACAGCAATGTCATTGGTATACAAACAAGATACGATTTTTTTACTTGATCGTCTGACCAACAATATATTTACTTCGAAACGAACAATATAACAAAAGACAAGTCGAAATTAAAAGTGAAAAATCGATGATAACTAATTAGAAATAAACTAGTGGTCTCTTGTATGAGCTGTCTGTTTAATTTATATAAATATCGAATACTCAATAGCTACTGATTGATGTTCTCCTGGGCGATTACGGCCACGGCGGCCAGTCTCAACGGAGACCAGCCAACTACGCAGGAGATATTATAGTACACAAGTGAGTGCGCAAACACAGGTGCACTCTCCATTCCCTCTCTCTCATAATCCGATGGGACGGTTAACCGACACGACCGGGGAGAGATCAGGCTCAGGACCGACAGCTTAACGTTCTCTCCGAGGCACGGGGGTTCAGACCCCAACTTCCAAACTCCGAGTTGTTATTAAATATTTCTGTAATCAGAAAACTCAATAACACTTTCGGCCCGACCCGGGTTTCGAACCCATGACCTCTTTATTGGCAGTCGCCTACGTCAATCGCTAGACCAATGAGGCAGTTTACAATAGATACTGGTAGGTACATGTTGGGCCTCCTTTTGAAGGAGAGGCTGGTGTCCAGTGGAGAGGCTACAAACTGTCTATATATTGTAAACATCTACTAAAAAAGGAACTTGGAAAATTGTAAATTGAAATGAATCACTCGAAGCCACAGGTAATACATAGTTTTTTATACCTATATGAAGTTAAAAAAAAGCCTGTGAGTAATAGGCACAAACAATCAATTTGTAGTGTCGGCAGTTTTAGACTCTGCGTTGATGGGGTCAGAGAGTAAAAGCAAGTAGTAGCTCTATAGATTTTACTGTCCTATGAATCTCAGAACAAGCGTATTTCCTTTCTATCTTTCCTATCATTTCATTAAAACATTGAGAAGGACCTTTTAAAATTGTTCATTTATCAATTTAGTCGAGCGTTGTTTAGGTCTATAAGTACAGGAATGTCTTCTTTCCGCATGCAAATTGTAGACCATTTTTTATAGCGTACTGTTTCAGTATTCGTACTACGTTTAGTTTTTTATGTAATAGGGGGCAAACTAGCAGACGTATCGCCTGATGGTAAGCGATTACTGCCGCCCATAGACACTCGCAACACCAGAAGCGTCACAAGTACGTTGCCGGCCTTTGGGGGATGGGACGAGATATGGAAAAGGGGTTGGGGTATAGGCCTCCGGTATCCTCACTCACACGGTAAAACACAGCGCAGGCGCTATTTCACACCGGTTTTCTGTGAGGCCGTGGTATCTGTCTCTACACTCCGGTCTTTATGCTACGCCTAACAATGTCATTTTATGTCTGATCAATGCCTTATATTGAGGTAGTTGTGAATTTTTTTTTTATGGTATAGGTATACTCGTTTGCCTACCTATACCATAAAAAAACTGAGTTGACAGGATAGAAACACGGGCTCAACGATTTTACTTTTAGTATATTATTTTCAATAAAACCGATTAAATTAAATAAAAAAACGTAACTTATTTTTTTCATCATAAGGTTCAGTAAATCATAAAATAAATTTATAATTACATTACTTAAATAACTGTTTCATCTGTTTATATCTTTGATAGCAAATCCTATAAGA
Organism: Spilarctia lutea; assembly: GCA_916048165.1. NCBI lineage: Eukaryota > Metazoa > Arthropoda > Insecta > Lepidoptera > Erebidae > Spilarctia > Spilarctia lutea. Next base: position 14,450,779 of record OU696490.1, on the reverse strand, counting down.
CTGACTATATTTACATACATATGTAACTATAGCACTATCGATTAATAAATCATTGGCAGAACTGCCGATATCATCACCTGCAATGATTGAGCGATATTATATGCACATGTCGTGTTATATTAAGTGTTTAGATAGATAACAAATTTGTCAGCTGTAAAGCTATCAAATGAATTGGTTTGTCATCCTATTAGTTTGGTTCATATTTCGCAGAATATCTGACATTTGTTCTCGAGTGGTACAGGCACATTGACATTTTACATAAATATATAATTAAGGCACATTTTGAATTGAAGAGTCTTTTTAAATATTTATTTTGACACCACCGACACTATGGTACCGACACTTGGGGTGTACATTGCGGAGCGAGAGCGCGTGGAACTCCGCCGTTTCTTTCTGCGAGCATGTAATGCTTGCCAAGGAGACGGCGGAGCGGGACCGGTAGAGGTTTAAAACTCTACCGGCCCGCCAGGCCCAGGAACGGACCATGTCCCGCAGACTACTCGGGCGCCGGAGATCTCCGTCCTCCATTAGCTCAAGCCTGGGGTTGAAAGATGAAGCCATCCGTCACCCTGGCAGTCGCAGGCTCGGGTGGTGGTTTTAGTCGGTTTGAGCCCGACATGCCATCAAGAGATGGTATCCGAGGGCATTTCCGTAATGAAAAAAAAAGGGGTGTACATCGCATTTATAGTGAGCTAACTTTTCACCAAAACTCCGCCCGCGAGTATATCGATTATTTCAACAAAAAATAATCTATGTGCTTCTTCAAAGTCCAATGTATCTCTCTCTGTCTTTTCAAATAGTTTCTAGAACCATTCAAAATTCTTGTCTGCTAAGATAGAAAAGTCCGACAGTAAGTCCTGGTCAGATTTCAGTCAGCACCAATTGAGACTGTCTTTATACAAACCACCGGTATTGCAAAAACACTCCTCGCCAGCTAGATTTGCGGATTGAGCTAACAAGGAATAGTTATTAAATGAAAAATATTTCGTGAATGTTACTGTGCTCTTAAATCCATTAAAGAAGTATTCGATTGGATGTAGTTAGCACTCCAATATTTGATGGCAGTAAAAGACAATACATTCATTTTCGTTCATTGTGTTTCCCTTCATTATTTCTCCGCGGTACGACAATGACCGCAGGCAACACTGCGAGGCGAAACTATACCTCTATAAATTGTAGCCTATCTATATTATTGTAAAGTTTCATCAAATCCATTCACTAGCTTTTGCGTGAAAAAGTTACAAACATCCATCCATCCATACTTACAAACTTTCGCGTTTATAATATTAGAGTAGGATCCTTTAATATCATACTGTCAGAGTATGTATGTTAAGAATATTTAGGTCAATCTATCTATTGGAATCTACAATTGAAATTCATAACAGAGAAAAGAGAAGAAAGGTGTAATACTTTCAAAAAGACAGGTGACTTACACTTCGATCCGCTGGTAATATTTTAAGAAAAAAAGTGATTTTTAATATAGCAATTCTATTTGGACACTGATTAATTGACAGATAAAGCAAAATTTTTCATAAAATGGAGGGCTGACATTAATGAAACTGTGATTATTTAATACCAAGGATTTGGATAAATTGTCAGGGTTTTCTGGCAGTTTGGAAGATGAATAACGTTTAGGGTAAAAATCGGATTGCCTCACTTTTAGAAAAACCAATGTTGTTGCAAAATATGTACTTTTTATTACTAATTTACTATATATATATATATATATCAAAACATAGGTCTTTGATCTTTCACAGTAGTCATTTCTTACGAACAAAATTAATATAGTTATACAGTGAAACCTTTTGGCCCCTCGAATATGGGATAGTTGCCTACCGGGGCGTATAGTAGTCTAACGATAAAAAAGTGTCGGGGGATACTTGCCTGATGTGAGGATAGATGTTTTTCTGTCTTTTTAAAATAGAAACAAGCTTATAATAATCCAAAAAATCACTCTTTATTGTTTACTAAAGTCTGTTATTAACTAGGTACGTATATCAATGTAAACCAACATTATAGAATATTATCTTTAACGTTTTAAGCTACATAATTACACCGAAAATTTACTTTAAAGCAAGTATTAATAATTAAATATTATTATTCGTCTTAAATATAGAAGAATACGGCAATCAATTTTGGAAATAGAGCCAGTTATCACCAGAAACCAGGATTTTTCAGACAGTTCTTTTAGATTCACCGTTGAAATTATGCTATAACAATTTTTTTTTAAACTGCTAAGATTATTATACTATTTTTTCATATTCAGAGGATTAAGAAGAGGGTATAATAATAGAAATATCAAAAATACGATGAGGTTCGATAACTAAAAAATGTACCTAAGTGGATAATGTGGATGGTTGCTCTAGAGGCAACTATCCGCAACATAATAGGACGACTATCCTATTTAATATGGTTACTCGCCCTATCTATTTGCGAAATAAATATCAAAAAATAAACAATAAAACGTTATAAATAGTGTAATATAAACTCTAACGCATTCAAACAAACAAAAGTTAACAGAAACCAGAATCCGTAGTAATGTTATTAAAAAAACATTACTTATCATTATAATTTCGACATCTTTCGAAGTGTAATCACAAAAAAACTTCGTTCTCACGGACAAAGCACATGCCAATACTGCAACAGCCTATATAGCACCTACTTAGGGGGCGCTTCGAGTTACAAGTAAGCTTTAACAACAAAACATATTCCATACTTTTTTTAAATCCGAGGCAAGTATCCTATCGAGGCGAATATCCGGCTTAAACTATCGTTCATATCACAAATGTTGTAAAAAGATGGTAAACATGTCACACTTAAATACTAGAAACAATCGTGAACCCAGCAGGGCACAACAAATCAGAAGTTTTAAAACTAGTTAAAATTTTATTATATTCAACCAACAACATTTGCGTCTCCTATTACCCCAAGCGTGATTAAATTTGTTTACCATATAATCACAAATTTTAACAACAAAAATAATTGACCTTAAGAACTGGACCAAATTGAAATGGGACCACATGGGATGCACCTGCTTGCAAATAAAAAAATAACCATCCTCCTTTTTGACGTCGGTTAAAAATAGTAAATCAACCATAAAAGATAGACATATGCTGTCAAGGACTTTAATTTGAGACAGTTAAAGGGAAACAATTCCTTTATACATTGTTTTCTTGAAAGTTAACACAAAGCAAGCAATGAAAACTTTCATAAGGAAAAATATTTCCCCGTTTTTTGTACCTTATTTAGTGATGCTGTGCTCCTTTTGGTCTTTACGTGACGAAATATAATCTATAACCTTCCTCTATAACTGAGCTATCTAATACTGAAATATTTTTTCTAATCAGACCAGGGGATTCGCGTTTAACCAAAGAAACAAACAACTTCAGCTTTACAATATTCCTTTAGATAATAAATTAGTCATTTATATTTTACTGCTGTTCTTTCGGAAAACAATGATATTAAAAATAAATCACAGAAAAACAATTTTCATTACGCGGCGATGGGCATGATGCGTTCCGTTTTCCTATTTCCCACGGGAAACATAAGTTGTAAAGAAAACTATTGAAAAGAAATAATCATGAAATAATAACATTGGTTCCTCCGAATTTCATATTAGATATTTTGTACTTTTAATATCATCTGAACTAAGATAGTAAAAGTAGTAAAAAGTATAACAAAATAAACATTTGGACGAATAGAAGGTCATTACTCCTTCAACTGAATGAAATTTGGTGCTAAAATAGAATACAGAATTATTATAGGAAATAGGTTTCAGTATTTTTTTGCGATTGAATATCAGTTTTTCCACAGAGAGTCAGACCGTCAATCACAGTCCGTTTGTCAGTCAAAACGTCCAAATGTACGTATTTACAAATGTACATATGTATTTATATCAGTTGTCTAGTATCCATAGTACAAGCTCTGCTTAGTGTGGATATAGTGGACCGTTGTTTGTCAGATGTCAAAAAATTTAAAAGCAAAAGTTAGCAAAATGAAATAGCTATGGTTCTCCTTGAATGCCAAGACCTATCAAGCCGTTTTGATCACATAGAACAGAGTGTTTTAAGGAATATTATACACCAGCTGACCCGCGCAACCTCGTTTGCGTCTTCTATTCTTCAATGGTGCTCCGCTCCTATTAGTATTAGTGTGATGATATATAATAGTAATAATAAGAATTTTTCAAATCGGACCAGCGGTTCCTGAGATTAGCGCGTTCAAACAAACAAACTCTTCAGTTTTATATGTTAGTATAGAAGTATGGATATAGATAAGGATATACACCCGAAAAACTTACTTTCCTTCTGACGCAACGGGGTAAAACAAATTCTGTCAAACCGAACCACAGTCTATTTTTTTTATTCTTAATTGTGATTTTTTATAGGGTGGGAGGTACTCAAAAAATGTCAAGATGTGGAATTGAAGACTTAGAATATTTTAATATTAATATAATGTTAAAGAACCTTATTACTTAAGAACATATTTAAATTAGAAGTTTTATTTCATCCCCCGTGTGTTGTTCGCCACGAGCTAATCCAAGTAACTGGTGAAGTTTATAATTAGGTAAATGTTAAATGAATCTTGCATTCAACGAGGCCACGTGGAGTTGGACAACTAACTTAATTTGGTTCATAAAATTGTAACTCTGTTGTTAGAAATCTCTATAAATCAAATTAAAAACAACTAAACATGAGTTTAGTCCTGTTAAATGACTTTCAAAGCTGCAAAGATTGTCTAAAAGTAACATATTATACATATAAAAATAGCTTTTTTGACATAGCTTCACTAAAATAAGAGAATTTTAAAAATGTTTTATTTTGTCACGATAAAGTACCACTGTTATTTTTACTACACAGGAACTAAAAACGAATGTATAATGGAACTAATTTGAAAGCGGTTTACCGATAGAACCCTAAGAGCAGAGTGATACACCTCACAGAATGTCTATTTTAAAAATCGGTTAGATAGTTTCGGAGTTCACCGTGAACAATAAAATGATACTACTGGCAATAGACAATGTGATGAGTTTCTAACTAGAGATGAACTTAAAATTAACTCTCCTAAGTGTGAAGAAATAATTATTTATCTTCACAGTCAACTTGGCGGCGTTTAACACTTCAAGAAAAGTGCTTGAAAAAATATTCCGTTAAGAAATGACTTCATCCCCACTCTTTAGAAAAATACGCATTTTAATTCAACGTTTAAAAACGAGTGCTATGATAGCAGCGCACTGTGTGTTTTATTGCACGAAAACGGAACATGCTCTTTTTATTCGATCTTCAAACAGTATTTTTCGTTATTAATGTCGGAATAAAGCGTTTCTCACCATTCACATTCTCGTTTGAGTAGTTCTTAGAGGAAAATCTTCTAGATTTGATAGAAAGAAATTGAAACAAAAGATTAAGTAGAGAAAAACTGCTACATTAACCATGAATTTCTAAGAAATTGTTATAAAAACAAACCTATTCTACTAACTTCAAAAATAGATAGGTCATTTTCATTAATAAATAATAATAATAAATATTTCGGACATCTAACACACTACGCCATCTAGTCCCAAGCTAAGCAGAGCTTGTGTTATGGGTACTAGACAACTGACATAAATACTTATTTACTTTTTTTTTGTAAATACATACATATTATACATAGAAAACACCCAAACTCCGAAACAAATATTTGCAGATCATACAAACATTTGGTCCGACCCGGGAATCGAACCCGAGACCTCAAGCTTAGCAGTCGCATACGCTACCACTACGCCACCGAGGCAGTCAATTATGTCATTAATGTTATTTCATATTCTCAATTTAATATATCCAATAAATAAAAAAATAAAAGGGTTTGACGTAATTTAGAATGAGGATACATTACGTGAGAATGACCAAATAGGTTTCTTTCAAATTGTTTTTTTTTTCAGAACTTCTACATTTATGAACCAATTTAGGATGTTCTTTTTTCAATTTACTATATTTTTTGTAAATTTGTCGACCTAAATTACCAATTGCTTTATTGATTCACCGTAATATAGTAATCGCTTACTAGAGTAGTTGATGGATTTATAGAACCTGTTAACATCTTCCAAGAAATTCTTGTGCCGGTTTCTTTTTCATTTCCTACAACGTCTATATTTAGAACCCTCTCTCTGAACCTTTGTCTCAAACCAGGTTAGGTTGATCTGTTAAGGCTGAATTTCGATTTTCCACGTAAAACGACTTCCATCAGACCTTCACGAATTTCTATATTTAGAACTCATTACTTAGTATTCAAAATCACTACAAGTAAATATTAATATTACTACTTAGAATCCACCGACTTTATTAGTTGCTCAAGATGACGGCAACTGAGTCTTGTAACAATGGTAGAAACTTTGTGCTCGGGTGGAGTTGTCACCAGATAAGCTCGTTTGACTTCTTGTAAGACTATGTGTGTTAAACTATATAGACTTCGGGACACGAAGTTGGAGTTAACAATATCAATTTCTATAAGTGACTTTGATCATTTTCAAATTTATTTTTATAATATACTAGCTGAATCCGCGGGCAACACCGCGAGTCGAAGCTAGTATCTTTAAAAATTGTAGCCTATGTGTTATACTGATTTATAAGCTATAATATTGTAAAGTTTCATCAAAATAAATTCAATAGCTTTTGCGTAAAAGAGCAACAAACATACTCACTTACATACTCACAAACTTTCGCGTTTATAATATATTATTAGTAGGATAGAAGCTCTTGCCGGCCACTCCGTCCGCGTGTATATCAGTTATCGCAGCAAAGAGTAATCTGAAGAATAATATATATATATATTTGTACCTCAAGCATCAACGCTTAGCCGTGAAAACTTAACAGGCAGACTGAGTTACTCTCGAATTTATACTATTACTAGCTTTTGCGCGCGGCTTGGCACGCGTGTGTATTGGTTATCACGGTAAAGAGGCCTATATCTTTTGCCAAGTGTGTCCATGCCAAATTTCCTCGAAATCGGCGCAGTGGTTTTGACGTGAAAGCGAAACAAACAGACAGAGTTCCTTTCGAACTCATAATATTAGTATGGATAAGTAAAAGTTTTACGACTAGTCACTGATCTTAAATGACAACCACCATTTAAGAACACCTGAAAAATGATTGACATGAATGCTTTACCACCTCATGAGTATCCGAACAACGATTATAATTAGTCCAATTTTTACACTGTGCGGAAATACCCTCGTATACCGCACACGGTCTCGGGTACTAGAAGCTGGGGAACTAGGTGCAACCTCGAAAGGAAATACCTGGAACTCCGGTCAGGGCCAGGAACCCTGTTGAACGCAAGATACAAATGATCTGTCTTGTGATTACATACTGTAAAAAAGTGTGAATATTTCACTTTGCACACACAAACAGAGAAAAAATATCACAGATGCACAAATTGTTGTTTTGAGGCTTGGTCTTCTTTGTGTATATTTCATGTATGTTTGTAAAGATTCCTGCGACGCAGGAGGTAAGGCGATTGGTGTCTTATATAACACATAAAAAATTACACAATACATTTAAATTTTGTTAATATTTTTTTAATGGAGTACAACCTGTCTGAAATTTGTGCAAACCTATTAAAGTTAAGTTTTTTTTTTACTTTATTTAAAAAAAAAAATTAAAAGAAAAAAAAAATTCAAGTATTTTTAACAGCAAATATTGCATCTGAATGTAAGTAGATGTGCACCTTGAACGATTTTTATGTTTAATAGGTCTAAACCTTCAACGGTTTCACTGACTGTTTTTTTTATTTGTAATTTAGCTTTTTGAGCATTTCAATAAAACGAAGTTCAGGTGGCCCCAGCTTGCATACTGTTTACCTTTCATGTAATACTAACACTATTGTACCTGAACATCTGACTTTTAAAAAAGAATGGCCATGAGTTTCTTTGCCAGTATTCTTCTCATAAGGCTCTAAGAATTTTGGAAACTGGAAGTTATGAATCGATACAGGCAGTACATTGTGATGATTTCACCTAATTTACTTTGACAATCCAGTACATGCTGCTGCGTCTGTTTGTGTCGATCTATGATTTTTAACTGTAGCTTCAATTTAACGTTCATAGATGACACTTAAGTGTCTTAATTGAATAAATGATTTTGAATTTGAAATAATATATATGATAAACATAAACCTAATTAATAAAAAATAAAGTTTCGATATCTTTGATTTTTTAAAGTACTCGTATTGTTATGAATTTTCATTATCTGAAAACGAAAAGGATTATATAGTTACAGTTCGGTGCTTATGTATTATTAGAGAATATGCATGTTTTTTTTTTCATTTCTTTATAAAAAATAAAAATAAACTTGAAAATAGGAAAACTAATTTTCAAAATGAAATTTAAAACAGGGACTAGATTTGAGCTATTCTAACGCCGCCATTTTGCGCGCGCTTTTAACACGGCCAATGACGTCATTGTCATTTCGTGTTTATTTACTATTCAGTGTTTCAGTAACTTCAAACTTATTTACAGCTTTAATTGCCATATAAATCATGGAAAAAGTTACTTTTTCTCAAAAACATTACTAACACAGTATTTCGACGCCGACAATTTCGATGAAGTGACCATCGATGTCACATTTCGTTTCGACCAATATTGGCGCGTTTTGTAAGGTTGAATTGCCCTCCCTTAATTTTCACTTTTTATCTAATATTTTCTGGGTTTAAATAATCACTTAATAAAAAAAAACCCTTTAAGTATATTGTAAAGTATACAGTATATTGAAAAAAATATTTGAGGCAAATTAAAATGTTATGCATGTTTCCTGTGATTGGAAGCAATTTAGTATTCACTTGTCCATATAATGGTATTTAGGGGATGGGTGGACGATATTAAAGCAGTTGCTGGCAGCACATAGACTAGACCAGCTAAAAACAGGAGTCTATGGAGGCAGTTGGAGGAGGCCTATGTCTATTATAGACAAACAGGCAAAAAAAAACTAATTTATTATTAAATTTATGAAGTAAAATAAATGCGGCTTTAGACCTATTTGAGATGTTTGCACAACATCGACTTTCTCTGTTTCCAAGGTAGTTAATATCATAGAATAAGCCACGATGGGGCTAACATATTACTTTTTAATAAAAGCCCCTAAATTAATTAAGATTAAAAAAAAATAAGTAGAATATTGTAATTAAATTAATATTAATACTATTGTTTTAAACGTATTAAATAAAAATTCATGAAATGAAATAATAGTTGTGCATGTAAAATTTAAGTTTTTTGTCTAAATAAAGGCTCTTTTTACTTATTTATTTATTTTATTATGTTTATATAATATAGAGATAATGAATCGACATTGTTTCAAGTATCAAATACTCAAATTTAAAACATTTTAGTTACTAAATAAAAATCACAAAATCTGACAGATACCTTTTAAGAAAAATCTTTTACCGAATCAGTATATATCTTGTTAGTTAAAACACAAGAAAGTGCTCCAAACTTTAACAAAACACCATTCAACGTCCATAAATTCCATTCGCAAAATATTGAAAGTTCTAATATATTTATAAGCTTATGAAGTTACTTCATTGAATTGACCAGTGCTATCGTATAGGTATGGCGGCGCCCGCCCGCCCTACGCCCATCCGACGTGCACTTATAAAAGCGCGAAAGCCTACAGTGGGCGCACAGTATATCGCGGCTACGCGCGAAGCACGCCGCTGCCTGATAAGAGTTTGTGTGTGCGACGATCCTTAGGAGTTCGACTATATTCAGGTAAGTTTTGTAAAGTTGGTAGACCTGATTTTTGTAAAGTTGGTAGTTGTATTTCTTATTTTCATGGATTAATTTTGAGTTTTAATATGAATTATGATAAATGAATTTAATTTGTGTCTATGTTTTCATTTTTTAAATAAATTACGAGTTATTAAATCTTGAAAATATGCATTTCTGAAGTAGTTTATACTTACAGAAATGCATATCATATCAACAAAATGTTAAATTTCATTATATCCAAAGAAAAGTATTAAATATTTCGGGTAGACACATAAATATTTTAAATTCCATACTGATTAAGTATAAATGAATTGGAAAACTAATTCATAAGTTTCGTATGAACCCTGTTTACAGTTTCAGGAAAATAAATGTTGAGTTTTAGAAACTAAATATATTTTTTTAAATACTTTTTAACATACCTAATTGTTTCAGCCACTAACAGACAGAAAACAAGACCAATAAAATAAAATTAGGAATCGTATTTATTTCTAAACAATATAAATGGTTTTAAAAAAAAACTTGATAGTAATGAATTTCTAAATTTGTAATGTTTTTATACCTTATTTATATTATTAATCAATAAATCAATTTCTTCTTAAAAAGGTGCACAAAAAGCATAACTTATGAACATCTACCAAAAACTAAATCTAAAAAAACACAAAAGGATTTAGTAGTGTACCCTGTATCATACTTATTAGTGTTCGCTGTTTTGGAACCGGTCCAAGACGTCGAACTTATGATAAGAAACGGGTAAGAAACCAATAAGCCGATATTTTACAAGTTTTGGTTTAATATCAAAAATGTTATTGCTACTAAGAATACTTGTATACAGGTCTTAGAGCCTTGTATTCTAAATCGTTAGAAAGTGAGACATTGAAAAGATATGTAACAAGAAAGTTAATTTTCTTCTTGTCAACTCTTTCATTCAAATCTCTTACTTTCTCGTCAGCTAATCATAAAGTTCTTAATGACTAAATACATAATGTGGAAAGACTGTTCCAATTTAACAATATTATTGAACTGAATAACGTTTTAATGTTTTATTCCCTGCGAAGCTATTTGTTTAGAAATTGGTTAAATATGACGATACAAACAGATACGCCTTGACGTTCTGTTTTATTAATAACTAGCGACCCGCCCCGGCTTCGCACGGGTGCAATGCTGATACTAAATTAAATACACTACAGAAAAACTATGAACGTTGTATATAAAAACATAGCGGCCAGCTCCGACTTTGCACGGGCATAAAACAGAAACCTCTAAAATTAGCAATGTTGCCTTAGTATATGATGCATGTATTATACATATAAACCTTCCTCTTGAATCACTCTATCTATTGGAAAAAACCGCATCAAAATCCGTTGCGTAGTTTTAAAGATTTAAGCGCACATAGGGATATAGGGACAGAAAAGGCGACTTTGTTTTATACTATGTAGTGATGTTACATATAAACATGACATGGTGATTTTGAGCAGTAATCGTCATTAAATAGTACTTTTAATTATTTAAATTTAACTTAAAATTATACAGAATAATTATTAGTTAAATTTTATGAAACAATCCATTTTTCTTCTTTCAATTTTCATTTCCATTTTTAACGCTTGTCTGCAAAGATAGCAAAAAAAACTCATAAACACAAGTATTAAAACTATCGTTCTTTGATGATTAAACAAATTGCAATATTTATTATCCAACTACTTACAATAAAGTGTTAAAACATATCAGCTAATATCTTTAAAGTCTCATATACAGAATTATCTAAACCTTATACGGGGTAAAACCTACATCTATTTACAGAATAGTATTAAAAAATGGTGTTATTATTACCTCATCATCAGCAGCTATGGATCATCAACTACGGGACATAGTCCTCTCCTTAAAAGGAGGTTCTGGCCTACGCCTGGTCACGCTGGCCGGATTAGTTGGTATTCAAGCTTTCCTTCTTATTGCAGTGATGATCCTGCGGAGTTAGTTGCCCCTTACGACACCCTGAATAGGAGTTGCGAAACTCTGTATTTTTATCTGTAACCACACGAACTACCATACGGACTGCCTCGGTGGCGTAGTGGTAGCGTAAGCGAAAGCTGTGCTTGAGGTCTCGGGTTAGATTCTCGGTTCGAATTAAATGTTTGTATGATCTACAAATATTTGTTTCGGAGTTTGGGTGTTATATAATATGTACGTATGTATTTACAAAAAAAGTATAAATGTATTTATATCAGTTGTCTAATACCCATAACACAAGCTCTGCTTAGCTTGGGACTAGATGGCGTAGTGTTCAAAAAAACTAATTGTGGCTCTTAAATGCACACATATTAAATACGTTCAATTCGTGTATTACAAATTCGTGCTATTATACAGTTGCACATCACTTATTAAATCCAGTACCTGGAAGACAGGTTTTCTTTTTTTTTGTTTGGCCCTACCAATATGACTGTACTCTGCCTGATGGTAATCATAAGCACATTCCAAGAGTGGTGGTCACCAAACTCACTGCGAATGCAGAGAACGTAGCATGGTAACCCATACCATGGCGGTCTCGCGCTCACCAACGAAACACGAACGCTATCATTTTACGTTCCGGCCTAATCGCGCTGAAATCAGCGTGGCTCTACTACCTTGCTACTTATGGTAAATTTTCGAAAATGAGTTCTAGCTGTATCGATTTTTGCCCCCGGAACATCATGCATGCATATTTAATTTCCTGAAAACCGTTGGAGCTGTTTTTGAGATTCAGATTCTATTGTATATATATATACACAAGAATTGCTAGCTTTAAGGTATAAGATAGATAAAAGTTTAGGGTGTTATAGCATCACAAAATGAGATACAGGTACATATGTTTAAAAAATACTTCTCTTTTATATGAAATGATGAAACAGAGTATTGCTGTTGTACTATCGATATGAATTTGTCTTTTATATGACTTTATGAGGTATTCGATGTCTCACAAAATATTTGATTTCGACCTTTGAATGTGAATTGTTGGCTTTTAGCGATAGCGAAACTTTTCAATAGACTTCGATATTAATCAAATATCTGAAAATATAATACACATATTTTTGAAGTTATATCGAATTGCTCACACGAGACAGTGATACATGAAGAGCTATTATAGGATGTTGCGTAGTTTGCTCCGTTAGCCACCTTTTTCGACAACCACGGAATGAATAGAAGTGGTGACAACCCATATTCACCACTGCAAAGAGAAGGAAAACTTGAAACTCATACTCTATACCAACCCGTTTGGCAAGAGTGGTATAATTGGCCAAAACCTGCTCTCTAAAGATGGGCCTACGTCCACTAGTAACCAAATTAATAGCAATGAAAATATAACCTACCCAACCAGAAAGAATTTCCGAACTTGCAGAAAACGACTGTCAACCAATTCCTTCGTTGGTTGCCTTTGGCAATTTTGCATATCTGGATGGTGCAGTTAGTGGTACCGAGTGTTGTGGGTTCAAACCCCACATACAACTACACTTTGTGTGATCCACTAATTATTCTTCTTCATCAAAAGGTCAACTGATATTCTATACTGTACTCTTATAGATTTAATTAATTCGTAATTAATCAATGTTCACGGACTTCAAAATAAAAAGGACACCTCTGAGGTTTGTTTTCGTATTTCTTCCCAGATTGAGTCTTAGGAAATGCAGGCCTCGTCTAGCTGTAAGTACGACGTGTAAAAATATCTGTAAAGATTTACTTTCAAAATATATATCAGTTTTCATTTAGTCGTTCTGAGTCTGGATACTCTTTGTGTCCTATAAAAAAAAGCTCTTGATGAGATGAAAAGCACCATGATGCTCGTCGCATCATGGTGCTTTTCACACCGAATAAATTGATTGGTAGACTTCAGAACATCACCAAATTATTCGGTACATGTTCGCCGTGGAAGATCTCTTCAAACACTCCCACATTCGCTCTACCAGTTTCTTTCGTGATTATTCTATATCATTTCTCTTTATATGTCTAAACCATACCAAGCTAATAGTTTTAAGCATGTAGATTTTATTAATGTGGTAGTCTGCAAGTAATATTGTCCATTTGGTTTTTGCCCACGGGAGGCATTAAATATTGAGTTCACGCTAACGAGGACTGCAGATATTACAGTTGATAGTTGTTTTGTTTGGTCTTTTTAAAAGGGTTATGCTTTGGGTAGGAAAATAGAAGGACTATAAATGTTTTGGTAGAAAAAACGGTGATTAAATGACAACAGCGATAAACGTTAACGTTATTTGGGAATCTGAAGATTTGTATGTTAATATTAGGAGTAGGTTTAATTCTTAAAGGTCCTTATGATGCTGTTCTCTTAGGCGATTTCGGCCACGGTGGTCAATCTCAACGGAGACCAGTCAACTACGCAGGAGATATTATAGTGCATAAGTGTGTGCGCTAACACAGATCCGCTCTCTGTTCCCTCGCTCATATAATTCGGTGGGACGGTTATCAGAACGGCTAAACGTGCTTTCCTATACTTTATGTAGATGTATTATTAACAGTCTTTCAGTTAATTTTTATATTTTTTTTAATTAAAATAAATATCCTATGTCGCGGGGTACTTCAAACAAGAGGCTGGACTATTTATACCATTTTCAATCAATTCTATCCGTAATATTAATCGTCCAATATCTAAAATGGCAGCCAAATTTCTCTCAAACAGATTAAGATTATTTAAGAATCGTCTGTTTTCATAATTGGGTATCAGTTTCCTAATCTACACTCAAAATATTGTAGCCTAAGCTTGCAGCTTTGTTTTCAATTGCTAAGAAAATGAAAACCTTAAGATGGATGAAAATGGTACAATTTAAAACTAACACTAACTGAGTCCAGACTGAGACATTGTGGTCACGACGACGACGTTTAGTGTGGTGATGAATTAAGAAAACGGAGTGTCATGACCATTTTTTCTTTGACCGGGTTGAGCTTTTTGCACCATACCCTTCCTTGGAGGTGAACGCGAAAGGCGTCGGGCATACGAAGGGCTTGTTCCCATGGGTATCGTAAGACCTGAATAACGTTACAGCACAGAACCTTAGTCAAATAGTGAACAGCAAAGAAAGAATTGCTTTACATCGATGTTCCGCCGCCGCAATATCTTTTTTTATGGAATAGGAGGCAAACGGGCAGGCATATCGCCTGATGGTAAACGATTACCACTGCCCATGGACACCCGCAACACCAGAGGCGTCACAAGTGCGTTGCCGGCCTTTGGGGGAATGGGAGGGGGTTTTTTAAGTTTGTCTATTCCGAAATGAATCTACTATGCCTGATGGAAATCATAAGCAGAATCCAAGAGTGGTGGACACCATACTCACCGCGAATGCAGACAATACAACAATGCAACTTGGTGACCCACACCATGGCGGCCTAGTGATGTTTCTGCTTCATTGGGCCTCTGGTCTGGCACTCGCCAACCAAACACGATAGTACAAACACTGTTATTTTACGTTGATTTTCTGTGCGAGGGTAGTACCGTCCTGGTCCAGCCGGCCCGCTCGTGCTGAAATCAGCGTGACTCTACTACCTTGAGATTCCAGAGATATCATTCCGGGCAAGAATATGTGTGCCGAAGTATTCCTCTCCCACGATAGTTAGTTATATATACCTATATACTCGTATATGTGAAATTACTAATAGAATATTAATGAATTATTCAGAAATTTACAAAATATTTACCAAAGAAAAATATTGCGGTACGAATTTCGTCGGATCAGTTTGTTTTGGATGAATTACATCCAAATTCTCATCACACAATTACACACAGTCAGGATCACTAACCATTAGACCGATCAACCAAATCTGTGTGTAAAAGCAAGTGGATAAACAAATGTTTTCAAAATAAGAAAATGTAAGTGTAATATATTACACGTGTTTCATTCAATACCTACAAGAAGTTGAGGTTCGACCTATAAGTGCGATCCAATCCATTACTCAAAATATGAATTTCTATTTTTGTTTTCGTAGAGAACACTCCTATAAGTCTACAATAAACCATCAGTAGATACAATCTCTAGGATCATATTCTATGTAAAATATGTTTTCTTTCTTTTACCTGTGTGTATTTTTGACACGCTCTTCAGCCCGAACTGCTTGAAGGATTTTGATGTATGAGATGTCGTTGTCTTCTAATTATGTTTGAAAATGATTGGAATTAAAATCGTCAGTTTGTACATTATAAGTATCTATGTTGTATACCCCTCATTCTCTTGTTACTCTGATTTAAGAGAACGTACACTTATCAGACATATTTATTCTCGAGCTCTTCTTCGTTTGAGCGGAAATCCGCCCGGATACCACTTACTAGTAATTATGTCTAACTCGAATCGATCAAATACCGCACGCCGGTTTAGGTACTAATATCCGGAGAAGCAGGTGTACCCTAGAAAGGTAATCCCTGGAACACCGACGTACCTTAGGCCGTTTGCGGGTACTACAGATGACCCCGTCACGAGTAACGGCTTTTATTTCCTACTTATCACACTTACATACATATATATTCAAATATTAGCTGAGTCCCGCAGTGTTTCTCATAATACGACAACACCCGCGGGCAACGCCGTGGGGCGGAGTTAGTCTAAAATAAGTTAATAAGTAGCCTAAGTTACTACTTGTATCATCAGCTACCTAACAGTGAAAGTCCCGTCGAAATCGGTTCAACCGTTCCAGAGATTTTTAATGTAAATATCGTATATACTTTCATTTGAATTTAGTGAAAAGCCGTTAATTTGAAATTACAAACAGACACTTCAATTTTATTTATATATATAAAATATAGACTTACTTTTGCTCACGTTGATGTTAGTTATCGCGAAAAATGGTACCTTATATGTAATTCTGTTTTATAAGCAATATTACGTTTAGTTTCATATAAATACGTTCAGTAGTTTTTGTCTGAAAGAATAATAAATATTGATACATCTTAACATACTGTCGTATTTATAATATTAACTTACTTAAGCCTTAAGACTTAAGCGTGGGTTAACCAGGAAACCAGTGTCTAAAATTAACCCTTTTAGGTAACCAGTAGCATTCTTTTTTCTGTAGCCATTCATAATTTTTTGTCCTCACAAATTATACTAGTGACGTTGAGTTAGGTACAGAAGCCATTATACAAAATTTATTTTAACAACTTATTTCATAATATATACTATTATTATATCCCCTATTTAAATTTAAATGTCAATCAGGGGAATATTCATTTGACTGTATTTTTTATTTTTATTTCGGACATCTAACACACAACGCCATCTAGTCCCAAACTAAGCAGAGCTTGTGTTATGGGTACTAGACAACTGATATTATTACATATTATACAATTTTTTTCTTATAAATACATAAATAATATATATAGAAAACACCCAAACTCCGAAACAAATATTTGCAGATCATACAAACATTTAATCCGACCCGGGTATCGAACCCGAGACCTCAAGCACTGCAGTCGAATATACTTACCGCTGCACCACCGAGGCAGTCAGTTTTTTTTTTTAAAACTCCCGCATTAGGAATATACGTCCTGTGTCGCGGGGGACTTTACAAACATACATGTAACGGACACAAAGAACACCCAGACTCAGGTCACCATTTTATGGATCACACAAAGTGATGTCCCACGTGGGATTTGAACCCACGGCACTTGGCGCAGTAGCAAGCGGCGTAGTGACCGCTTAAACCACTAGGCCAACCGTGCAGTCTAATTCTAAATTATGTCAATAAGTAAGTCAAGGCGCGCGGACCGGAGGGTAGCTGGCATAGCGTCTTTTTTCCGATTAAAAAAAACAGGCTGTCATTTTTTGCGCGGGAAGGGATTTTCATACATACAAGGTTTAAAATCACACACAAAAACAATCGCCTGCCACTACGAACTTACACATACCAATTAGAACAAAACATACACAATTTCACGTACACATAAATATATCGTGTCATAACAGTATAATGTACATTTGTCCTTGTCTATTTGAACTACGTATGGCTACCGTGTAGCTCTATGAGTAAAAATAACGAATTATTTGTCAATTTAAACTACGGTAAACGCATATATTTTCTTCACAATCGCGTGACTTAACACTAAAAACTTTAAAACACATTCCAGTCTGCCAACATACGTAATATATATTTATATAACATACGGTATACATATTAAAAAACTACTAATGAATAAAATTCAATTAACTATGTCCAGTGTTAATAGGGTTGTCACAAACAGATAATAAATTTAATAAATACCGAGGGAGAACCACGCTTCGGCATGCATGCGCCGGCTCGACCGGAGTGATACCACGGCCTCGCACAAAACCGGTGTGAAACAGCGTTTGCGCTGTGTACCAGAGGTCCCTCGGTGCGCGGATTCGACTCGCACTTGGCCTTTTTTTAAATGGAACCACAGACTAATTAGTTGACGTGATAACTTTCTTAAACGAGACATTTGAATGAGTAATCTCTCGCAGTGAATAATTTAAGTTCATTTTCGAACGAAAACCCGAATCATAAATTCTACACAAATAAATTAAATTTAAGTGTTTGTTTGTGATTGCATATAATTACATCATAAATAGCTTTTCACTGCATGCATATGAAAGTATATAAGGTACTTACGTCAAAAATATTAATTCTCAAAATTTTTGTCTGTCTCTCTGCTTGTTCTGGAACTTCTAAACCGATTTTAACCGGACATACACATATAGATACATACATTTCATATAGATGATAATAATAAGGAGTAACTTAGGCGACTTTAATTACATTTATTTACCATTTATTTTTCGGTATCTCAAATCTTAGCTTTCATGATACATGCATACATTTATTTATTTATTTATTTATTTATTTATTTCTTTATTGTATACTTAAAATTTAAAAACATAACAACAGATGAGATACAATGTTATAGAAGTAACAATTGGCGGTCTTATCGCTCACGGCGATCTCTTCCAGACAACCTTAAGATGGATTTTAGGTGTTTAAGATTTTCAGGCAGTTAATCCAACAGTAACATGCCATCACATAAATAATCTAAATTTCTTAAAATAGTAAATAAAAATAATAAAAACAAAACAACAAATGCATACGTACACACATACTCACATATACATACATACATACATAGACACATACATAGACTACAACATTTACTACGTATAATCAAACCAAGTGCATTCATAAGGACAGATAATAATCCTTCACAAGGTTTTTAAAAACAGGCAAGGTTTTCGCCTTTCGGATAGTCTCCGGCAGCTGTTCCAAAATCTTACTGCTTGCACAGTAAAAGACTTGTCTGCAAAGTGGGTGGTGTGTTGTGGCATTTTTAGTATTAAATTCTCCGATGACCTCAGGTCCCTGCAATGTGTATTGTGCAAGAACTGAAAACGTTCTTTGAGATAAGAGGATTTTAGAGAGATAGAGAGATTTAGTTCAGTATCAATTAAAAGTTGATCGAAAACGATGGGTGAGTTTAATTAACACCAAACTCTTTTTTTTTTATTTGAGCTTATCAGCAAGAAAGCACTCGGAACAATACAAATCAATCAATCGCTTTTTGTTAACTTGACTTTAAAATGTTTAAATTGCGACAGCCCTACGTTATAATACAAGTTGACCTATTAAAAGTTCAATAAATTAGAACGACCCTACTGAATTAAGTCCCATGGGAGAGTCAAGCTTCGGTTAGGCATAAATAGGCCGGTTCAGCCGGAGTGATATTAGAAAGAAGAAAACTGGTGTTATGTAACTCTTTTGATGCTTTTCATAGAGTAAATATGGTCGAGAGAAAAATCCTCAACAGCTTATAACAGTCCATTACTGGCCATTGATCTCTATTTTTAAAAAAGAGGTTATATCTGACCACGCTGGTCAGGTGAGTCGTAGAATTTGTTTTAAGTTTTCGTTCTCTTTGCTGTGGATGTTGTCTTGCGTAGTTTGCTACATTATTCGGTTCTTTTGTCTATATGACAACACTGAATAAACAAAAAAATAATAAATATATATATATGATGAATGATCTGAGATCACACAAGATCTGAGACAATCTATGAAGAATCTGAGTATCTTCAACAGATATTCACATAATATAAGCGTAATAGACAGACAGACAGAGTTACTTTCGAATTTATAATAATAACAAGCTAACTATGGAGGAGGCCCATATCCCGACCCCTCCCTCCATCCCTCTCCTCATCCTCCAAATAAGACTGCCTATTGTAATACCTGATGTTGATCTCCGAACATGTAACTCTGTACAAATGTTTAGTAAAGTGGTGTGCAATAAAGTTTTACAAATAAAAAAAGTAAAAAAACCTGGCAAAAGTTGTTTTGCCATTAAAAAAGGTAGGGGTGGGTCACCCTTATCATTGAGGGGTGTCAAAAATAGTCGTTGGGCGATTCTCAGACCTACCCAATATGTACACAAAATTTTATAAATATCGGTCAAGCCGTTTCGGAGGAGTTTGGTAGCAAACACCGCGACACGAGAATTTTATATATTAGACTGAGGATTTTTATCTTTCTAAAGCATGTAAGCTTACTAAATATCTTAAAGGTTCTGATTTCAACAGGGCATGTCTCATATTTCATTCCCATAAGAAGCTTTTCCAAAAACACCGAAAGTCATGAATCTACCTAAATCACAACCTAACTATGAAATCTTATCATTTGATTTGAGTGTTGAAAACTCATTGATGCAGTTAGCATCGGGTGATTATGTTATCAGCCCGAGTGGAACACGGTACTGTACTAACTTTATCTGTCGTGATAACAATTAGCAAATTGTGACGTAAGAGGAACCCACGTAAGACATTAATCATTATTCTGTTAATCCTGTAATAGAAAAGCCTTTTAGGATAATTATAAATTATTTGGAGTCGGCTACTAAATCAACCGATTTTACCTAAATGTCAGTTTTGCCTCAGCAATAAATAAATAAATATTCCGGACATCTAACACACAACGCCATCTAGTCCCGAGCTAAGCAGAGATTGTGTTATAGGTACTAGACAACTGATATAAATACTTATATACTTTTTTTGTAAATACATACTGTTGTGGATGTTTGCTATGTATAATATATACGTAGAAAACACCCAAACTCCGAGACAAATATTTGCAGATCATACAAACATTTGGTCCGACCCGGGAATCGAACCCGAGACCTCATGCTTAGCAGTCGCATACGCTCCCACTACGCCACCGAGGCAGTTAACATTCACAATTATGATATTAGCTTAGTAAATTAGGTAGCCTATTCTCACTGAAATATCCTACTATTAAAAACGTTCATTACTTTATTGAAAACCCGTTTGCATTTAAAAAGCTGAATCAGTAAATTATACTTAGCAGTTTTTATTCTTACATTTTCATGCAAAATATTCACTGCCGACATTGTAATTTAAAAAAGTGGTATCTAAAAGGTATCTGGCAAAGTTCCGATGAAGTCAATAATAATTTTACGATGGCAGGTATCGTTACAAGCATTTTGAATCCGAATAATTGTCATTAGTAACAGTGTCAGGTACTCGAATACAGACGCATATTCTATCACTGGTAAGTGTAATGCGAAACTTAGACTGCACGGTTGGCCTAGTGGTTTAAGCGTTCACTACAACGCTTGGTACTGCGCCAAGTGCCGTGGGTTCAAATCCTACGTGGGACATCACTTCGTGTGATCCACAAAGTGTTGTCCTGAGTCTGGGTGTTCTTTGTGTCCGTTGCATGTATGTTTGTAAAGTCCCCCGCGACACAGGATGTGAAGAAAGCTAAGATGCATTAGCACTTATGGATCCTATTTATTATTACCTGTTTTATCAACATTTGAAGAATGTAGATCAGAATATGACAGGCTTTTCTCTTGGTTTCCTACTTTACAACTAAACAGGTTAGCGTAAAATGTAGTCATGGGTGCGTAGAGGGATATATATCTGTATATATCTATATATAGATACAGACATTTATATCTTTCAAAAATACTAAAATTAACTGGCTTTTAAACCCTTGAAGGTATTAACTGTACCTTAGGTATATACCACTCAATGTACATCTTTGTCTGAACAAGATTACTAGTATTATGTATCTATACTAATGTGGGGAGAACGAGTATCATGTCCCTCCAACACAAAGGGAGGATCCTCCGACCAGGCGAGGTGATCATGCCAGGCGGGCCACTGCCCAACAGTTGATGTTGGGATGTTATATACTTATGATAATTGGCGCGAGAACCTCTATTACGCGATTCGGGATTGGTACTCCGGGTAGTGCGTTACTTCGTAGTTCAGTGTATCTTCGGTAGATGGCGCTGTAGTAAGTTATTGTTGTGTTATATGTGTAAGTCACTTATCCATATAACTTTTTATATGCTTTTAAAAGTCATTAATGTAATTTTCTTGTTATTGCAGGTATGACATCTCTTTATTAACTTCAATAAAACATGTAAGTACTATTTAATAATATTCTTTTAGCGTGTCTAGCCCTAAAATAAAAAGCTAACTTATTTAAGCAACCTAATGGAATAAATCATCATAGCTATTCAAAAGAAATATCTATGTAACTTCATAACCAGTACCTGCTTAAATAATCTTATATAAAACATAATATTTAAATATAATATTTATTCAAATCTTGAAATTAACATTATTTCTTATTCTGAATGAAATTCACCCTGATTTTGTTGTTCGTCATCTACACATTTGTATATTATGTACTCGAAAGTAGTTATTTATTATAATAGTACCTCGGTATATCCAACTGCTGATCATAAGGTCTCGGATTCGAATCCCGGATTGAACCAGTGTTATTGAATATTTCTGAATATTTAGAAACGTTGTTTTATAACAGCTCGGAGTTTGGGTTTAAGCCCCCGTACCTTGGAGAGACTGATCTTTTCCCGGTTACGTCCCATAACCGTCCCGTTGCGTTATGAGAGTGAGAGAACAGAGAGTGCGCTTATGCTTGTGCACACACTAGTTCACTATACTATTTCCTGCGTAGTTGATAGGTCTCCGTAGATATAGGGCGCTATAGCCGAAATCGGCTAGGAGAACATAATTTATTGTGTGGGGGAACGGGTATCATGTTCCACCCAACACAAAGGGAGGATCCTCCGACCAGGCGAGGTGATTATGCCTGGCGGGCTACTGCCCAACAGTTTATGTTGGGATGTTGTAAATATGATAATCGGCGCGAGAACTTTAATTGCGCGATTCAGGATTGGTAGTTTCTTCGTATTGTAGGTTACTCCGTAGTTCAGTGTAACTTCGGTAGATGGCGCTGTAGTATGTTATGTTGTATGTGGAGGTCGCCACATATTGTATAACGGGATGTGATGCCTATAACCACCCACGGACAGCCAAGTGCAATAACACCACTTAAGTGCTCCGTTGACTGCACTTCGGCAACCTTACTCACTTACCTGTCAAGCAATGAAACCTTGGCTTGACAATGATTTTCTGTGACGTTGTAACTTCAATCTAGTTAAGGGGACCATGCTTCTTTAAATATATAGTACGAGTATTATGGCATTGTGTTATAGAAGAATATAGATAGAGTTGTATGTAGAATATATATGACTAGCTTTTGATCGCATTTCCATCTGCGTATTAGTCTGTTATGGGGTAACTAGTAGCATCTGTGTAATTCTGTTATATAAGCTATATTACTGTAAAGTTGTGTCTAACCCTGTTCATTAGCATTTTGCGTGAAAAAAGTAACAAATTCTCAATAACAAACTTACACGTTCATAGTATTTCTACCTACCCTATTTTATAGTCAACGGGCCATAACTATTTGCCCGTATACGCACGTGCACGTATAACATACGTACCTTTATGAATAAGCCACAGCAAACTGTATCTAAACCCAAAGTCATACAAAATATGTTACTAAAATACAATTTGAAATAAAATACAAGTTATTTCTAATAGATAACAAATATATTTTACTTGTATCAAATTCACTGGACTATCAATAACAGGTACGTTTATATACATATTATAGTAAACTGGGTATGCCTTGAGGATAATATAATCCTACCTATCTCTGCACGGATTATCTGTTTATTCAAAAAGAGCATTTTATTCACAATTCAATATGGAAATGAATAAATTGAATATACACATTATTCAGAGTTTATGTTGTATTTATACTGTTTTCGAAGATATGATCGACAGATTAATAAAGTTATGGCAACTTTTGGGGGTGAAGAAGTTCTATTAGCGTTGGCTAGTTGGTAATTGGATGAGACAAAGTCTTTGAGATAATTTTAAAACTAATGATATGATATAATTGGAAAAAACATTAGTAAAAATTGCCGTAGGAGAGCCACGCTGCGGCATGAATGGACCGGCTCGATTAATCGAGTGAGTGAGGATAACGGAGGCCCATCCCCCGGCAACGCACTTGTGCCGCCTCTGGTGTTGCGAGTGTCCATGGGCGGCGGTAATCCGTTAATCGCTTACCATCAGGCAATACGTCATAGCGATGCCCCAAAATTCCATCAAAAAAAAATCTTGAGAGTAATATAAGTAGTACTTAAAACGCAACGTTTTTTTTAATAAAGGTAGGTAATAGAGCCACGCTTTATGGTACTACTTTTACGCGGTACTATCCTAGCACAGAAGATCAACCTAAAATGACAACTTTCTTGCTGTCGTGTTACGTTGGTAAGCGTGAGACCGGAGGCTTAATGACATGAATTTCAGCTTGATATCTCTACGCGTTTCTTAGAGAAAGGGTCTTGACAGACAGACAGACAAACAACAAAGTGACCCTATAAGGATTCCATTTTTTCCTTATGTGGTACGGAACCTTAAAATGTGTACAACTTTTGTTTCATATAGGTTTTGAAAATATTTAATAAACTCTAAATAAATTGTAATCGTTGTCATATGGCGTAATCACGTTGCATCCAATATACATTCATAATTTACAATGGTTACTACATGCATCTCTAACCGACTGCAAGCCTTCGAGATGTGGTTATTGCGAAGGATGTTTAAGATACCGTGGACTAGCTTTACATCCAACATCAAAGTGCTGGAGCGAGTCAAATGCAAGAGGGAACTGATGTTTATTATAGTAAACAGGAAAGTGGCCTTTTTTGGACACATACAAAGGGGCACTCAACATGAATTCCTGAGGCTTCTTTCAGAGGGAAAAATACATAAAAATATAATGACCCTATTACAGAACGACATGCAGTTATTCCATTGTATGTCTTTGAATAGAATATTATAATGTGAATTCTGCTCAGATGATAATGTTGACTATTTTTATTTCTACAAAATAATGTTTCTTTTACAGTTCATATCTTATACACGACCGACTGATTTCCAAAACAGCAAAACTGTGGAATGAGCTGTCGCCTGCGGTGTTCCCGGACCAATACGACCTTCAAACCTTCAAGAAAAGAGCGTACTCTTTCCTAAAAGGCCGGCAACGCACTTGTTACGCCTCTGGTGTTGCGGGTGTCCATGGGCGGCGGTAATCGCTTACCATCAGGTGATACGCCTGCTCGTTTACCCACTATTCAATAAAAAAAAAAACTCGTACATAAAATCCAGATCGAAACAATACAAAGTTTAATAAACTGTAATCCGACTAATTAAAAATATTTCATAAAATTTATGTATCCTATGAAACTATTCTCATTCATTATAAACATCGGTTCAGAAAATTAGACGCTACGGTGGTACATACACACATACACAGACTGCCAAAATTATTAATCTTGATTTTTTCATCTTCACAGTCGTTTGGAAATACTTTTTTAATTGAACACACAGCTTAAGCCTAGCTTATCGGAGATTATAGGCGATTTATAAGCGCGATTCAGTGCTCAGTACTATCTAGTACTAGGCTAGGCTTAACTTTATCCAATATACAATAGATTTACCATTATCTACTTGTAGTTAACGGAAAAATCATCGATTTTATAGAACTGCTAGACCTAGGCCTATTGCGAGAACATTTCTACTAGATTATTACCTCGTACATCTTATCTTATCTTATCTTATCTTATATCTATATATATAAATGAATTGCTGTCCGTTAGTCTCGCTAAAACTCGAGAACGGCTCGGCCGATTTAGCTGGTTTTTGTTTTAAAATATAAAAAAAATGTTTTTCGAGCGCAGCATCTGTGAAGAATGTTACAAAAACGGGGAAAGTTATTACGCTACGGGCAATAGGAGACGTAAATGAGATAGCGTGGGTCAGCTAGTCACGTAAAAAAATTATCAGCATGTTTGATGTGTTGAGTTCTTAGGTGATGTGATACACTGCAATGACAGAAGTCCTAGGTTTGTTTTTTTTTCTAGCACCTCCAATGTTTGGAGGAGAAGCTTTGGAGCCTATTTCCTACTGTGTACGCCCATTCAAGTTCTCGATAGTGATACTTCTCTAACTTCATTCAGCATATTTTTCTGTCTTTTATATTCCTTTTACACTATCCAGGTGGAATTTTTTGTCTTTTTTGTCTTTAAAGAAAAGAATTCCTGGCTATTTCTCCTAGGCTTAATTCCCATTCAGTGCCTTGTTTGGATACGTAAATGAATTTTATGAGTACATTTCTGGGTATCAAATATCTACGAGGACAAGTAAATTTGATGGGGTTCGATTTCTGCAAAGTTATTTGTGTTGTGAGAACGACTGTGTGGTCTTATTTAACTCGAAAATATATGAATATAGAAAAATTTAAGTGTTTGTCAGCACTGGTGTTGATCTAGTTTGGGATTAGACTGTAATTTGCTTGATGAATCAAAAAAGACAAAAATACGTCATCGTGGTGAATCTGTTGTTGACATCACTAAACTAAAATTCACTAAAATTTGTTGGTGGATTATAAACTTTAATCTCATCTACTTACAGTTCATTATTAAATATCTCACATCTCAGCTGTCACTGTATTTAGTTCAGTACCAAATAAACGTTAATCAGAAACACACGCTTGTTTATTACTTGAAAAGTTAAATTTACATTGGTATAACCAAAATTAGTTAAATTACTCAACTTGGTCATAATTTTTCTTTTGCTATTTCTGTGTTGAATGTTTAAAAAGTGTAACGTGTGACGGAAAACTTGACATGTCGCACTAAATTTAAACATCGTTTAAACACGTGCCGACTAAATCTCTTACGTAATTATTTCCCATAATTTTTAAATTTAGAGTTTAGTTTAGTTTTTTTGTAAGCGTTCAAACCTGTGATCAACTTTTAGTTGTTACTGAACTAAATATAGTGAAAGCTGAGATGTGAGGTATCGAAAAATAGACTGTAAGGTAATCAGATTAAAGTTTATAATCCAACAACAAATTTTAGTGAATTTTAGTTTAGTGATGACAGCAACAGAATCACCACCAAAATGATTCACATATAATTTTTTATTCGCACTTTCAAAGGCAACCCAAACATTGTGACCAAGATTATATTTCTGCATTTTTTTTAGTAATTTATTCACACAAGGTGATTGTACTTCACCACAGTATAAATATTATAAAGACATATACATAGACATTATTGATGTGCATCATCTTACTCTCGCTTTCCTATAAAGTGTGAAACTTATTTCGTGAAAAGGAAACGGAATATCGGGGAAACGCGCACCATTTGATTTGATCATTAAGCTCGTGCGGTTTTGAGGTTGGCCTTCCGAGGATGGACGAAATGTCACGTGTTACAAAATTAAGATGTCAACAAACATATAATATTTTAACACAAGTTTAACTTCACATATAACTTCCTGTACATGTTTAAATAATAATAATATAATAATACTAGCTTTTGCCAACAGCTCCGTCTACGTGTATGTCGGTCATCGCAGTAAATAATAGCCTCGGTCCATTCTCAAGAATACAAAGATTTTCATTATAAATTTCATCCAAATCGGTTCAGCGGTTTAGCCGTAAAAGTGTAACAGTCATACAGCCTGATTCAGAAGGTACGAACTCTACGTGGTGTGGGACCAAGTGGCCATCGATGAAATGTCTGAATTTATTCTTATTACTTTCCGAAAATTTAATTCTTCAAGGCTAATTGTAATACTCTACACTCTACAGATTTTGATTTTTCTGACAAATTTTAATCTGTGCTGACTTAGAAACTTGATACGTCACAACCTCTAGGGAACACGTCATATTAGACGTTAGAATTTAGCTATCAAAAGAAAATAAAAAGCTTGACACAGAAAGACTAAATTAACTTAGAAAGGTGCTTTAAATATTCTTTCAGAACTTTTTCTAGATCACAAACTATTTACTTATGCCAAAATAGTCTAGATAGCGTTATTTGAAAACATCCCAGGACATTTTAGTAACACCATTTTACGAGCACTTTAGAAATCTTTTGAAGCATATTCGGGTCAAGTGGAAAATTATTAAATTAAGGAAATCCCTTGTTAGTACCCTTAAAAGCTGTAGACGTAAAAATGTATTTGACGAACTTAATGTATAGGAAACGTGCGTGGCTTTTATATCTTCAGAGTTCTTCAAAACCCTTCTTGTCAAAAGATAGAGTACTCGACACGTTCCAACTTGTTTAATGTTATCCTAACTAGTTGTATCTACTAAAAGGAAAAACATGAAAGTCGTTATACTAAGCACGTGTGATATAAAACTGAAGGAATTTGTTCACTCTTCTTGAAAAAGGTTCTTCTTAACATTGGGCTTCTCCGTTTTATTACTTAGTTGTTGTCTTAATACTATCAAAGTTGATGTTAATTTGTTTTGTTATTAGTTACCTTTTCACGCTTAAAGTAATTAACCAATTACAAGTAAATTCTGTCAAGAACTGTTTATGGGTATCGGAAAAAATGTGTATTTCGTCCGCATATATCGTTTTATCTACTGTCAAAAGCAGTTTTTGGCGAACAAAGATAGCCTCATAGCGTGTTCGGCTACACATAATATATCCAAGTAATTGACCATGCTTATCTCATACTAGCTGACCCACGCAACCACGTTTACGTCTCTTATTGCCTGTAGTGTAATTTCTTTCCTCGGTTTTCATAACATCATCACGTTAAGAAAATCGTATATCTAATATATGTATATAATGTAATAAAATATAAATGTAAATAAATATAATATATATAATGTAATAAGACATATAACCTATAGCCTTTCTCGATAAATGGACTATCCAACACTGAAAGAATTTTTCAAATCGGACCAGTGGTTCCTGAGATTATCGCGTTCAAACAAACTCTTGAGCTTTATAATATTAGTATAGATTCATTTGTCCCGGAAATGAATTCGAACCCACCGTCTTTGTTTTAGTAGTCGTATCACTAAACACTACACTAAAAGGCCAGACAATAATAGCAGCATGGCTTATGTTTATTCAAAGGCATCCTAATAAAGTACACTGACCTGATTTCTAAACTAACAATGTACTGTAAAAGAGGACATTAGTTGAGAAGAGTACATTTTTCAGAATCCTTCGGTCACTAAATGTAGGGAATTTAGCGACAAATGTCTTGTAGAAGTCTGGTACATTAACCTTTCAAGAGGCAGTTACGTAAGATGTGGCATAGAGCCTCGCCTCGTCACGAGTGCGCTATTATACTCCTCTACTGTGAACTCTTATGCCTTGTCCTTTAGTATTGTGATACCCACTTGTCTTGAATGCAAACTTTGGCCGGCTACCCTCATATGGTTGTGGATAAAGTCAAGTCATGTTTTAGATACCTACTAATATTATAGACGCGAAAATTTGTGAGTATGTTTGTTGCTCTTTCACGCAAAAACTATTGAATGGATTTTGATGAAACTTTATAATAATATTGCTTAATACATCTGACTAACACATAGGCTACAATTTATAAAGATACTAACATCGCCTCGTGGCGTTGTTCTTCTTTTTTTTTATTGAATAGTGGGCAAACGAGCAGACGTATCACCTGATGGTAAGCGATTACCGCCGCCCATGGATACCCGCAACACCAAAGGCGTCACAAGTGCGTTGCCGACCTTTGGGGGATGGGAAAGGGGATGGGGGGAGGAGTTGGGGTATGGGCCTCCGGTATCCTCACTCAGTCGGTGAAACACAGCGCAAACGCTATTTCACACCGGTTTTCTGTGAGGCCATGGTATCACTCCGGTCGAGCCGACCCATTCATGCCGAAGCATAGCTCTCCCACGGTGAGTGTTCGTGGTTATTGTCGTACATATATATATTTCTTTGGTACACCCAAGAGCCTAAACGGCTTATCGTATTTTTATGTGAGTAGTGTCAATAGATTCATCTTAGTCGTGAGAGTGACACTGGGTAAAGTATAATTTAAAAAAAGAACAATTAAAAATATATTCTCTTTTTAGTTCTTCAATGAATTTAATAAAGAAGACAGAAATTGACGCAGTCGGACTTCTCAAATGACCTATTTTTACCCGACTACGGTGAAGCCAAAATAAGGGTATTAATTTTGGTAATATTTGTATGTTTGTATGTTCTACGGTAGCGCCTAAGCTATGTAACCAAATGTAATGAATGATTTGTGAATTACTATTTAAATATCAAGGATTTTTACTTAGATGGGTTTTAGGTTTTTTTAACTTTTTCTTGTTATGTATGTAACTAAGTATTCGTCCTTTCATACAAGTATCAAAGTAGATCGAATACATTCATTGAATGTCATGATAAAATACCTTTTATTACAATTGAATTTTACAATAAATTTTCTGCCTAGTTGACTTGCAAGTTTAAAAAAAAATATTCTTAAGACTTAACTTTCCAAACATTATGATCATCACAAATGTGAACAAATAAAGACATTTCTTCATTAAGATAAATTATACTGAAGCTGGTAAAATAAAAGCTAATTAAAAGACCTGGCTATATAGCTATAGTTCGCTTTGTCGTCGAACTTTCCAGTATTTCCATTCTCTCGCTAATCATTGTTCGAGAACTACACAAGTTGTAGACAGTTGAAGGAGCCGTCTCGAATGACTGCTGTTGCATATACCTTGAAATCATAATTAAAGACACTCTTTGACAGTGTTGAAAACAAAATCATTGTTTATACGAGACTCAAAAAGGAAAAGGGTCGACTGAGTTCTCTTTCATAGATGGAATATAAACTCAACAAATGTTTCAACAACAATAATGTTTCACTCTATTTAAAACATTTACGTACCCACAAATATACATATATACTCGTTCATAGAGACACAAAAACAGTTGAAAAGAGCAAAAATAGAGACGTACATTTAAAACAAAACATCACGAAAATTTTCGGCAATAATTGAAAACAAACCCACTAATATTATAAACGCGAAAGTTTGTATATAAATGAGTATGTTTGTTGCACTTTCACGCAAAAACTACTGAATGAATTTTGATGAAACCTTACAATAATATAGTTTATACATCAGAACAACACATAGGCTACAATTTATAAAGATACTAGCTTCGCCTCGCGCTGTTGCCCGCGGCTATTGTCGTACCATGGGTAGCACCGCGGGGTTTAGTACCCTATATTTTGAATATGGTTAGTGTTTATTACCACTGCAACCCTCTAAAGTATCTTACCTGTGTAAATATAAAAATATAGAACTGTCAATTAAAAAAAATATGTAAATAAAGAAAACATTTATGAAGTATTTACTATAAAGAGATCTACCAAAAATAGTTATTAAAACCGCAGGGGCCATAGTTTAGGACATAATGGACTGGGTTGACCTTCTAAGCAAGTCTTTCATCACTTTTCACGAACTGGTCGAGGTTACGGGAGACCTAATTCCTCCTAGATAGTCTACCTATTGACAGTACCCGTGATGAACACGAGGTCAGCAGTTCCCGGATCCCACCTATCTTAGGCGCAGAGTGATATACCGTATGGCTTTAGTCGGTCCGATTCCGACACACCACCACGTCTCAAAACCCAGGCGGGGTTGACGGCCTGTGGGAGTAGGTTACCACCTCTATTTTTCTAAACTCAAACGTCGACAAAGCACTCATCTCTCATTTACTAGTTTGCCACTAATTGTATACCAAAAAGGACCAATCATGAGGACTACCGACAGACATGAAAATTCGAAATACAAAGATTTTGTTTAGCTCAAATGAAATATAGCTCATGGAAAGCGTTCAGTGACGATGACGGTAGAAATTGCATGATTTTTGTTCACCCAAAAAGTGCTCAACGCGCCTAAAGAAGTTTTCACTTAAAAAACTTTCTTCTTTAACCCTTATAGTTTACTTTTAAAATCCCTTACGTCAGCCAACCACCATATTCAGTATGTTTTCCTCGTATTTTCTCACCCAGATCTGTTCCACCGTATTCTGATCATTTAATCACCCCTATATCCAAACAGTTAAGGTTTACTTTTGCGTAGTGCTAGTTCAACTAACCTTGGATATTCTGTCTAAAGGAATGCAAGACTCATTTAAAATTCAATTGTATGGTTTTGTACACAAACAAGGCTATTTCTGGCACTTATATTGAATACCGCCTTTTAAAAGGAACCTTTTAACAGTACAGTTTGTAAGGTATTTTTAAACTGTTAATATATTTGCAATAGTTTGTGTAACCTTTTTAGAGTTCCGTGGGCAAAATGACAAAAGACGGAATCCATATAGTTCCGTCAGGTTCATCCGTCTATTCATCTGCCCACACTATGCCTCAGAAACAAGTAGTATTATGAGAAGCTTGTAATTACAAATTCCGAAATTTCGGATGAACATAATTATTACCTAGTACTCAAGCCGATAAAGTGATTAAACGATATGGGGTTTTATTTGATAGGTCTTCAAAACAATAAGGGTTTGTGAAGACATATATTAAGATATTCGTTTGTGAGATACTAAGCCTCAAAGCGCTGATTTTGTTAATGTCGAGCATTTTCACTCATTTTTATTATATTTTTCAACTAGGTACTCCCCGTGGTGTTACCTACGATTGTTGTTGTATTAACATTCCTTACTGTTAGTTCGGTGGTAATCAAACTATTCGAGTCTTCGTTAGAGAATGCTTAAATACAAAAAAGTTTATATGTATTTATATCAGTTGTCTAGTACCCATAACACAAAGTCTGCTTAGCTTGGGACTAGGTGGCGTTGTGTGTAAGATGTCCGGAATATTTATTTATTTATCTTTACTACGACAAACTCGAGAAACACCTCGGGGTGAAACTAGTCTAAACTAAAAGTAGTCACTCTTTATATTATTTGCCAGTGAAAATTGCATCAGAAACGGACCATCCATTCCAGAAATTAGCCGAGACCAACAGACAAATAAAAAAGTATAATATAGAATAAACACTTTTTGATATGATGAAATGAAATTACAAACAGATACTTCAATTTTGTTTATTTGTATAGATGATGCTCGGCTGCTATCCGTAGTACGGTAATGTAATATAGCCTTCCTAAATACATTTGCAACTCATTAGTTAACAGACACGAAAAAAATTTCAATCCGAACCAATGGGTCCTGAGATCAGCGCATTGAAACAAATAAACTCTTCAGATTTATAATAGTAGTAAAGATACGATATCTCTTCACTTCCCAGTCCTTATTTTAAACTTTTATTGCTAATAGCATACAAAATATTAATTACTTAATAATATTACATGATTACATAAAACAAGATGGTCTTTCGAGCCGGTAATGAACTAGCAACCTATTCGTCAGTCTTAATTGTTTGATCAAAATTCTGTTCTACAAGTAAACCTTCCAATAAAATAATTATTATTGAGTAAAATATTAAATTAACATTCCTTACTAGTTGTTAGTTCGGTGGTAATCAAACTATTCGAGTCTTCGTTAGAGAATGCTTAAACTATTTACAAGAAGATTACGAAAATACTTGTAATAATTTCGTTAATTAGAACAAATCGATTTTCGCTAATGGGAAACTGTCAATAATTACGTTCTGTAGTTGTTTATCTTTGGTTAACCTTGTTATTTGGACTTCG
This sequence comes from Spilarctia lutea, assembly GCA_916048165.1. Lineage (NCBI taxonomy): Eukaryota > Metazoa > Arthropoda > Insecta > Lepidoptera > Erebidae > Spilarctia > Spilarctia lutea. Next base: position 14,417,138 of record OU696490.1, on the reverse strand, counting down.
AAAGTTATAATCGTTTACTAGGTGGTCTGTAAAGTTTGAGTGAGGTCTCAAACTTTACAGACCACCACGTAAAAATACTCAGCAGCAGCAGAGTAGAGACTGTGTGGTAAAAGAAAATAAAAATTGTCTCGTGTAATAGGCATGATGATGTTCGAGACTATCTACTATTATCAAAAACAATCATACTTCTACAAGTAATAAAAAATTAGTAGAAAAAAAGCTTTTTACATTTTAAGTTTTTGCTCGCCAAAACGCTCGGTGGTGTCATGGCGTCTGTTCGTGACGTCATATATGTGTTTGTCAAAAATTTTCAATAGTAAACGTTGGGTGTTATAGTAATAATGTAGATATTTATTTCATTTGTTAAATATGATTTCTAAAGCCTATAATAAGAGGTTTGCGGACGTACAGTATGATAATACATAAAAAAATCCTAATAATTTATTTGTTTATATTTAACAAGTTAGTCGACAAATCAGAGCTGTTTGACTGGCAAATCCTTGTTTCGTACGTAACTTCTCTTTCTCTTGTATCACAAAGCAAGATAACTGATCATCGGGAGTAAGAAAATACTTGGTACGAGTATATTAATTAAAACAGTAAAGTGATTGTTGATTCTATCCAAACAAAATATGACGTTTAAATAGAGACGTGACGTCACTCGCTCTTATTGGTGTTCAACTTAATATGGCGGATTGCTATATACTCGTATTTTGTATTTTGGTTAAATAACTATTAATCTCGATTCAAATATTAAAATAAATACGACTTTTATCTTGTATGAAACCCATTTCATACGGTAAATATTTAATTTTAGTAATTCTTCGTTACTGTCATCATGCCTATTGTTAGATAGGAAATTTTCAGACCACCTATGCATTTTAATATGTAGGAGTGTCATTTGCTGGCCATTTGGGAAGTTTCCATCGTGACGCCTAAACTATTAAACCGATTTCAATGAATAGGATGTGAATAGATTCTTAATAATAACTAAGGTAATATAGACTATTTAAATTTTATTAAAAGTTGTAACGTAGTCAGGTTCTTTAAACTTTTTTCTTTATTGAGACGAAACGAGGCATCTATTTTTTTATGGATTATGTGGCAAACGAGCAGACGTATCACGTGATGGTAAGCGGTTACCGCCGCCTATGGTGACCCGCAACACCAGAGGCATCACAATTGCGCTTACGGCCTTTGGGGGGATGCGGAGGTGGATGAGGGGAGGTTTTGGGGTATGGGTCTCTGGTATCCTCACTAACTCGATAAAACACAGTGCAAGCGCTATTTCACATCGGTTTTCCGTGAAGCCGTGGTATCTCTCCGGTCGAACCGGCCCATTCATGCCGAAGCGTGGTTCTCCCTCTCCCTCACTTTATCCCTCAAATTTAAAAGTTTTTGCAATCCCAACATCAACTGTAGGGCAGTGGCCCGCCAGGCATGGCATCCGCCTGGTCGGAGGATCCTCCCTTTGTGTTGTTGTACCTACTTTACGACCCAATTCTTAATGTTAAGTAACTGATATTGAATTTAAAAGCCAGAATAGGGCACTCTAGTCATGAAACAGATTACTATGAAGTCGTGAACCGTAAGGATTTTCCAACACAGGAACATTTCATATCACAAGAAACTATCTTATCATTCGTAGTGTATTACAGCAAAATTTCAAACTCACACACTTACACCTACCATATCTTAAACGAACTTCTAAAAGTTGACAAGCCATACACAAAGGAGTATAGTTTTGCATACAATAACTAAGTAGAAATCAGTTGTCTATACAATTCTCAACACCCGCTACGAAACAATTGTTTCTAACTTCAGAGAAACGGTGTTACAAAACAGGTAACATAATAGAAACCATCATTGTTGAAAGCTTCTGTTAATTAGGTCTCTTTCAAAACAGATTTAATTAGTACAACTTTTACGGTTTATATTTATGAATATCGTAAGCTAATCCAACTTGACGACGGGTGGTACTTATTAGGAAGTCAAACTGTAATGAGTGACATGTACTGTGTCTCTCAGCATTCTGAGCATAATTTATCCATTTTATGCATGTATCTAAAAATATTAAAACATTTATCAATCAGTTGTCTAACTATCAGAATACGGGCTCTGCCAAATTTGAAATCTAACGACCGTGTTTGAGATCTGTCAATAAACATTTTTTTTTATAAACAATTTTGTTTTCATTTTTCTGTCGTATTATATCTCGTATGAGTGAAAAAATATACCATCTAGTACTGAGTTGTTAATAAGATAATTTAATCGTATATTTTTAGCCCTATTAAAAGTTTTATTTACGTTTCTTTACATATTTTATTGAATTTATTAAATTAAGACTACGTTCCCGTACTCGTCAAAATTATCTCAAGCCATTCGAAGAAGTTCGGTTTAATTATAATAATTGTTTAGCCAAGCTTTTCAAGTTTAAGACAAATCAACTTCTAATTATTAAACGTCAAAACATTAAGTTTTCTAGAACACTTGTATGAAACAGGGGCTAATTACACTTCACTATTTTGCTTATAATAAATTGTTAGACAAATTTCGAAATGAAAGCTACACTGATAGAGTATTTATATAGTTAGATACATACATATTATGCGTAGAAAGAAAACAAACTACGAAACGAGAATTTGCAGATCACAGAAATGTTCGGTCTGATTCGGCAAATTAACCCGAGACCTTACCACAGCAGTCGCATCCGCTGCCACTGCGTCACTGAGGCGGTTATAGCGTATGCGGTACGAGTAACAATTGCATCTCATGTACCTCCTAAGGACTTCGGCAGAAGGTCCCTCCACTCGCCGAGACTCGTGCCGAAAGTCTTTAGCAGGAGTTTTCCTTCTCTTTGCAGTAATATTGTCCTACATTGTTTAGTTCATTAGTCGCCTTTTATGACACATCCATACATGCAAATAAAATTAGAGTGTCTGTTTGTAATATTAAAATAATCGCTTTTTACTAAATACATATAAATATATATATGTATATACGGTACATATACCAAAATAATACTATTTTTGTCTGTTTGTTCCGGCTAATCTCTGGAACAACTGGACTGATTATGACGAGACTTTCAGTGATAGGTTGCTGATGATATAAGGAGTAACTTAGGTTACTTTTTCAAAGGTAATAAGTGTGGTGACACTCCGTATTCTTCATCCATCGCATCACAGATAGAAATACGAGATCGGTAATGTTGTTATTTCTATCGTAAACAAGGAAAAAACCCCCTTATTGACAATAGGTCTGAAGTAATATTCGTTAATTAGATAACATCTTCGGATGACTCATAATGTTGTTTTTACTTAATTGTCTCCTTTCGTGACGGGAGAGCCATAATGAAAATTAACAGAAGTTTTCCTGGTACATTTGTCTCATGATAGTTTGTGCAAAGAGACAGTGCATTTAAGGGTATTTCATAAATTAGGCCACACAGCAAGATATATGACGTCGAGATTTGGCGTGATCACTAATTGTTGTACTGAGTATAGGTGTTCCTTGTATTCGTTTCACTTATAGTTATGAAGTTTGCTCTAATGTGGAATATATTATTAGTGAGCACTGCCTTTTTAAAAATAAAAAGGAAACGGAACACAGTATGTGTTTAGTCGTGTTGAGTCCAACTTTTTGGCCCCGAAAAAGTGACGATCATTAATGGTCATTCTTTTAAATAGTTTAAGGGCCATACCTATGTAGGTAATAATAAATTTGAAAAATGGTGTGTGTACTCAGGAGCTGCCTAGTTCTATGTGAGGTAAAATATGTCTTAGTATCAGAACCCGATCGCTAATATCGCTATATAGTAGTTACAATAAAAAAAAATCGACGGGTTGCACTCCGGGAGTGCCGGCAGAAGTGAAAACTTGAATATTAACGTTGTGCATTTTTGATATTTTGGAATGGTTAGAGAATAATTTTGTACGAATTGCTTTCATTATCAGTATAAAAGTACTATTATTTATGTGGTGGAATACAATATTCATTTATTGCGCTATCGTACACAAACATGACAATTTATATTACATACACACACGAACATTCGCGCAAGCGCCCTGCGCCGCCTGTCCTCTCTCCATCCGTCTTACGAATTTTCGATCAGGTCAAGTGACCTGACGCGAGTTTTAAGTCCTCTCTCCATCCGTCTTACGAATTTTCGATCAAGTCACGTGACGAGTTTATACATTTTTACCCATTCCAAAAAAGTACACAGCGCCGCTAAAGAAGTTTTCACTTCAAAAAAATTGTCAGACCTATAAGTCTTTCTATAGAACTCCGGTATCGCCTAGCACTTGGGATGATGGCAGTAATCTACCTAGTTTGAGTAGAAAGGTTCGTTCTACGTTTCCGTAATCATTGAATGTCATTAATCTGCATAAATCACAACATAACTACAAAATCTTATCATTTGATTGTTGAGTGTTGAAAACTCATCGATCCAGTTAGCATCGGGTGATTATGTTATCACCTCGAGTGGAACACGGTACTGTACTAACTTTATCTGTCGTGATAAAAATGTACAAATTATGACGTGAGACAATATCACGTAAACTGATTATAAAATGATACTAAAAAATACTTTTTTCATGGCACAGGATGGTAAAAAAATATATTTATTGATTTGTACATAAAAACAAAGCACTTAACGACGGTTTCCGCACTAAACTTGCGGTATGCTTTTTTTTATTGAATATTGGGCAAACGAGCAGACGTATCACCTGATGGAAAGCGATTACCGCCGCCCATGGACACCTGCAACACCAAAGGCGTCACATGTGCATTGCCGACATTTGGGGGATGGGGAGAGGGCCGCCCCGCCGCAAAGCCCGGTAGGGTGACGGCCCGAGGGGGTTTCCACACTTAAAAAAAATGGGACGCAACACCAGAGGCGTCACAAGTGCGTTGCCGGGGTTTGGCGTGGGGGAGGGATTGGGGTATGGGCCTCTGGTATCCTCACTAACTCGATAAAACACAGTACAAGCGCTATTTCACACCGGTTTTCTGCGAGGCCGTGGTATTACTCGACTGCACGGTTGGCCGAGTGGTTTCAGCTGTTGCCATGCCGCTTGCTACTGCGCCAAGTGTCGTGGGTTCAAATCCCACGCGATACAACACTTTGTGTGATCCACGAATTGTTGTCCCGAGTCTGGATGTTCTTTGTGTCCGTTTCATGTATGTTTGTAAAGTCCCCCACGACACAGGATATTTATTCCTAATGTGGGAGTTGCCTTTTATAAAAAAAAACAAAAAATTACTCCGGGCGAGCCGGTCCATTCATGCCGAAGCGCATGCGCGGTAACCACGACGAAAGAAAGAAAGGAAAATATTTATTTTAACAACAAAAGTAATAGAAAATAACAACAATAATATACAAGGCAAAACAATTTCTATCATTTATTGGTGCTAATTGTATCAATATCACAACAACAGAAATCACAAAAAAAAAAACTGTCAAACGACATTCAAAAGATTATAATTACCTAAAAAAAAGATTATTTCAGTTATTTTTTAACATAGTGAAGCAACAACAGAAATCAGCACTATTCTCACTTTGAAATGGACAGCGGTTTTAGCTAACAGAATATTACTACACAGAAATTGTTTTATCGGCAAAATTCATTTGAAAAATTATAATTATATAATAAGAAATTTGCACTTAGATTATGTGCAATAAATAAATGAATGGGTAGATCTCAAATAATCTGTATGACAAATACCATCAAAATTTAATCACTCGTTTAGCGCAAAAGACTAACAAACAATTATCTATATCCGTGGGAGAGCCACGCTTCGGCATGAATGGGCCGGCTCGACCGGAGTGATACCAGGGCTCACAGAAAACCGGTGTGAAATAGCGCTTGCGCTGTGTTTCACCGAGTGACTGAGGATACCGGAGGCCCATACCCCAAAGGTCGGCAACGCACTTGTGACGCTTTTGATGTTGCGAGTGTCAATGGGCGGCGGTAATCGCTTACCATCAGGTGATGCGTCTGCTCGTTTGCCCCTATTCAGTAATATAAAAAAAAGCTATTTTAACAAACACTCACAATGCCAACAGCTTTGTCAGTTCATTCAAAACCATCAAACTCTAGCCAAGGGTCATTTACTTTCCATCAAATATGATTTAATGGCGCCAAGTTGTGGGTTAACTGCTAATGGGGATTTGAATGTTATGTTCACCATCATTCTTCAATAGCTATTTTTATTAGCATATAAAAATACTTGTGTTAACGGTTTTTCATCTTAGTCAGTACAATTTTAAGTTTCCATAACAATACCATAGCTTGTGGCATTGTTTTATGTTTAATAATAATAAATATTTCGGACATCTAACAATCTAGTCCCGAGCTAAGCAGAGCTTGTGTTATGGGTACTAGACAACTGATGTGATTACATATTTACTTTTTTTGTAAATACATACATATTATACATAGAAAACACCCAAACTCCGAAACAAATATTTGTAGATCATACAAAACTTAGAAAATGATGAACTTCCCAACAAACTTTGATCCCTTACTTTCACCTCCTTATCTTTGATTCCAATAACCGATAACCGTTGGGGTAAACGGGTTCTTGAGTGGAGACCGCGTCTCGGCAAACGTAGTGTAGGACGCCCACAGGCCAGGTGGAGTGATGATTTGCGCAACAACGCTGGCAGGAGCTGGATGCGAGAAGCCGAGGATCGAACAAGTGGCGTGCAATTGGAGAGGCCTCTGTCCAGCAGTGGACTGCGATAGGCTGATGATGATGATGATCTTGATTCCTTTACTTTGATGTGTTAAATTTCGAAATTATTTTTCGTAGCTTACAATACAAAAAACTATCACCTAACTAGTCACCCAGGCCATAATTACGAACCTATTGACACCTCATTCATTGAAATCGATTCAGTAGTTTAAGCGCTACAGTGGTTCGGTGGAACATAGAAACGTACATAGTCTGTTCAAACTATTATCCTTCCTTTTGGTTTCGGTCATCTACCAAAATATTTATTTTCCTAGTAGTTTGGGGTCTGCGTTGAAGACTGATTCTTAGTCGATCAGTGCAAGTAATCCATACTTATCTATATAAATAAAAATGAACCACTATTTCAGTGGATAATTCTTTTTTTATGTGTTTGCTATTGTCAGGATAAAGTATTTATTAAAGAAAATAAGAAAACCGGGCTTTTTTTTGTCTACGTTTGTAGTACCCGAGGAATGCTGAGATGGGCATAATTAATAAAATCAAGCTTTTCAGAACTTAGAAAATAATTAAGAAAATAAAAATTGCGGTTATACGAATTATAATGCGAAAGTTACTCTGTCTGTCTGTCACGCTTTCACGGCCAAACCGCTGCACCGATTTTAATGAAATTTGGCATACTTTGATTATTAAAGGAGTATATATATATATGCCACGCTTTACTGCGATAACCGATAAACACGCAGGCGGAGCCGCGGATAAAAGCTAGTACTTTATAAGTATATACCCTCTCCTGAGAGGAGACCCGAGCTCAGCAGTATTTAGTGATATTGATGTCGTGGCCACCACACATTTTATCTAGGGTGGAAATCGAACCCACGACCTTTAGCTAAGCAGCCAGGACCACTAACCATTAGACAAATTTATTAAAAAACGAAACAAAAGAAAAGAGAAAAAAGCTTATAACATTATAGCGACTTAAGTAAATACAAGAATAATATCTTTATTTCCGAAATTGTGATCGTGACATAAAATATTTAAGCACAGCTTTACGTAGCCCGAGGAAACTATAAGTACTCTCTAAATATTTGAGTTTTATTTCTTTAGTGAAAAGGACCAAAGTCAATTGTACTGAGAGTAAGCGTAAACGTATCTTTTTAATTTTTGAAGTACCTTGCTTTAATAAATATAAATTTTGTTCTAACATTGTAAACACTATATTTTTTATTAAGAATATTACAATGTTTAATAAATTCTTGAATAAGTACGCTTTAAAAATGGACTTTACTCGCTACTTCATTGAACAGAATAAAGGTTTTACGATATTTTCACCAAACTTTCAATTGAAAGCGTCGAGGCAACCACTTAAACCATTCTTCAAGACAAATTTTATCTTTTTTTCGATGAAAACTATACATTGAATTTATTTGTTTTTGCCTATGGGACAAAGTGACTGTCAGCAGATGGATGCAGACTGCCCAAGACCGAGATAATTAGCGCTCCTTGGGGGAGATTTTCGTTCAGCAGTGAACGGCTATTGGTTGAAGTAAATATGGGACAAAAGAACAAACAAAGTGACTACCCCCACCTCTTGGTGAACTACCACTCAATATTGCTTTATATACCTTTGAGAGACTCCCTTCCCACCTCAAATTAAGGTAATAGACTATGAGGTTTCGCAATCCAACTCGCTCCATAAAATTTAACAAAGCATTGGCTGGTTTTCAAATGAAACCATGGTATTGCCCCACTCGATTCTACTTATATATGGCGAAACATGGTTATCTCACAGTTGAACAATATAAATATAATAAATACATAAACATAATCTATACTACCATACCATTATCGTAAATTCTAAAGTACCTTTGTTTGTCTGTTACGTTTTACTGCTAAACTGTTGTAGCGATTTCAATTAAGTTCGGCTTGTAATAATACGTGGATTGCTGCTTCATGAGAGTTCATGATTCGTCAGTTATAAGAATGAAGGATACGTTTTGCGAAGTTCCTTCTTCAAACTTTTTTAATTATACTTAAATTCTTGAGGAATGACAAAATAAATGATATGAAGTATTATCTTTCCAAATAAACTTTTAATCAAATTGTCTACAGTATGCTGCTTGCAGAACTATCAAAAAATATATTTTTGTGTCACACAGCTCAAAGTTTATAATAAGTTAAATCTACCATGTTGTAATATCGCTGGAATCAGCTCGGTGCATGCCCTATCTGCGATCTGTGCTTGTCGAGACCAGGTGAAAAAGATAACTGAATATAACCTTTTAACAATATCCTAGTACGTACGTAGGGGACATTTTGTATATAAGAAATTCAAGCAAATAAAGAAACTAACAAAATTGTAAACGCGAAAGTTTGTAAGAATGAATGTTTGTTACTCTCACACAACATGGAAGACACAGAAGAACAGAACTAGATAAAATTTGACACAGAGATTATAATTTTGTTAATGCGGTCCACAAATGTCACAAAGTCACAAAGAAATTATCTAAAAAGTAAATGTTTGTACCGAAAAATGTTGCAGTACCGTGGGATCAGTAAGGCGCAGTAACAACACCGTAGCTAACACATATAAGTGGGAATAAAATAGTGAAATGAAAATAGAATATAAAAAAAGGATATGCCTTTGCTGGAGTCACACCATGTCCGATAAATCGATGAACGTTACCTAACACTGCCTAGTTAGCGTAGTGCGACTGCTGTGCTTGACGCCTCGGGGTAGATTCCCGGGTTTCGAAGTTTGGGTGTTTTCTATGTAAAATATGTATAATAAATAAATATATTCTGGATAAATATTCTGGACATCTAACTCACAACGCCATCTAGTCCCAAGCTAAGCAGAGCTTGTGTTATGGGTACTAGACAACTGATATAAATACTTATATACTTTTTTTTTGTAAATACATACATATTATACATAGAAAACACCCAAACTTCGAAACAAATATTTGCAGATCATACAAACATTTCGGGAATCGAACCCGAGACCGAGGCAGTCATTATGGTAAACAGACTGATGATAAACATAATTATATGTTTTGAAATATATAACCACCCAAACTCCGAAACAAATATTTGCAGATCATACAAACATTTGGTCCGACCCAGGAATCGAACCCGAGACCTCTTGCTTAGCAGTCGCATACGCTACCACTACGCCACCGAGGCAGTTTGTATAAAAGAAAAAAAATATGTATGTATTTATATCAGTTGTCTAGTACCCATAATACAAGCTCTGTATAATTAGGGACTACATGGCATTGTGTGTTAGATGACCGAAAATGACAATTTGCTCAAATAACATTGGTAACAATACTAATTGTCCTCATATTCAGATTGTATTCAGGGATGCAAATGTAATACGAAAACATATAATGGCTAATTAGTAAACAAATATATCATGCAAACAAATGTTAAACCGTTATGAATATGTCAAATGGTTAATTAGTGATAATATTGTAACTTGTTTGTTTTTATGCCTTCACTTCTAAACCATTGAACTTATTTTGAAAATTATATCACAAATGTCTTATCTCTCTGCATGTATTATAACTAGCTGACCCTCGCAACCTCATTTACGTCTACTATTGCCCGTAGCGTAATAATTTTCCCGTTTTTTAAACATTCTTCATTCTTTATTGGGGCTCCGCTCCTATTTTTTTTTTTTTTAAAGACAGCTCCCACATTAGGAATAAACATCCTGTGTCGTGGAGGACTTTACAAACATACATGAAACGGACACAAAGAACATCAGGACTCGGGACAATAATTCGTGGACCACACAAAGTGTTGTACCGCGTGGGATTTGAACCCAAGACACTTGGCGCAGTAGCAAGCGGCATGGCGACCGCTGAAACCACTCGGCCTACCGTGCAGTCAAACGGAAATTGGTCTTAGCGTGATGATATACAGCCTATAGCCTTCCTCGATAAATGGACTATCCAACACTGAAAACATTTTTCAATTTGGACCAGCGGTTCCTGAGATTAGCGCGTTCAAACAAACAAACAAACAAACTCTTCAGCTTTATTATACGAGTATTAGTATAGATATGTGTGTGTGCGTATGAGTATGTACTAGCTGAACCCTACGATATTATACGCGTTTGTTTTAGTACATTTACAACTACCACTTGCTGTGCATAATCAATTAACTATCGTTAGTCCCGTCAAAAGCGGTCCAGCCATTCCAGTGATTAGCCGGCAAAAACAGACAGACAAGAAATTTAAAACTGTTTTTTTATGTTACTTTCATATGCACGTAGTGAAATGCTGTTAATTTTAAATTACACACAGAACTTTATTTTTATAAATTTGTACCTATTGATATATTATCATATTGATAATTAAAACAAATTGTTTACGTCACTAATACATTTTGAATTTAACAAAACACCATGACGTATCAACATTACAATCTCTTATAAAGTTTTCATCAATTTATCAGCGGAAACTCAAAACGTCAAATTAAATTTATTATTAATCCCATTCATACAATGATCGATTGCAATTTTAATAAATTATCTGGTGGTCTGTTGGCTTAGGATCAAATTAAAACACCTTCAAAAAAAGGGTGTAATAACGGATTTGATTTTAAAAATTATAATGAATGAGTTATCCATATTGTTTTGTTTTAAGCTGATGTACAGACGTAAGTGCATAATCCTAAATGATTTTTTTGCGGACATCAAAGTCAATTTCAGAATACCATTATGTATATTAATAATACAAAGTGGGAATTATTCCGTAAGTCCAAATTATTAGTATTGACAACTATCTCTGATTTTTGTGGGCGAAGGTTTCTTCGACATACATGGGTCAGGTTCTAGTGAAGTGATTCCAGGTATGTTTGTAAAGTCTCCCGCGACACGGGATATTCTTTTTTTTTATGGAGTAGGTGGCAAACGAGCAGGCGTATCGCCGATGGTAAGCGATTATCGCCATGGACACCCGCAACACCAGGGGCGTCACAGGTGCGTTGTCTGCCTTTGGGGGACATGGAGAGGGGTGGGGGGAGGGGTTGGGATATCGGCCTCCGGTATCCTGACTCACTCGGTGAAACACAGCGCAAGCGCTATTTCAAACCGGTTTTCTGTGAGGTCGTGGTATCACTCCGGTCGATCCGGCCCATGCATGCCAAAGCGTAACTGTAAAATAATATTGTGTGTGTGTTATTACATGTATTATTATATTGACTGCCTCGGTGGCGCAGTGGTAGTGAATGCGACTGCTGTGCTTGAGGTCTCGGGTTCAAATCGTGGGTCGGACCAAATGTTTGTGTAATTTACAAATATTTGTTTCGGAGTTTGGGTGTTTTCTATGTATAATATGTATGTATTTACAAAAAAAAGTATATATGTATTCATATGTGTAATTTACAAATATTTGTTTCGGAGTTTGGGTGTTTTTCTATGTATAATATGTATGTATTTACAAAACAAAGTATATATGTATTCATATCAGTTGTCTAGTACCCATAACACAAGCCCTGCTTAGCTTGGGACTAGATGGCGTTGTGTGTTATATGTCCGAAATATTTATTATTATTTATTGTTATTTATTATTCTACCCGTATTATTTATGTATATTATTTATTTTTAATGTAGGTTTATCTCTTATTTTCAAAATTTAATCTCTTTGCACCTACCAGATCTTATTTCTACATCACCTTAGTGTCGACTGGGAGAGAATACCTTAATTAAGGCAATTAGTCCACCTTTGTACAATATGTGCAATCAGTATTAAAATAAATAATATTCCTAGACTGCATTAACTATATACCAATATGAAAATGAATGTTTGTCTGTAAATCCTTTATAGAATCGTAAACTATGCATTTGATGTGATGATCTCCAGCAAAGTGTTGTGCATAAAACTTCATGAAACACACGCATTAAATTGTTTCTCAACAATAACTGCGGGTAACACCACGGGATCCAGCTAGAATTAATATATTGACAGATCTTAAAGGGTCGTTAACATACAAGTAAATAATTCTTGTAATGAAGGTAGTGTTGCAAGATCCTACTAACTAAACACTCCACTGCTGGGCATAGCTTAATCAACTCAAATTAAAAATGGTTTGACGAAAAAAATAATTAACTTTGTCCTCAATCGAACGAAAAGCAGACACGACGAACGAACGTAGTCTGTGGACCAACACAATAATTACACACGTGTTCTATCTCGCTCCGGTCAGTCGGAGATCTAGCCATGTTTGGAGAGGAAATCAAAGATCATTCTTTATACGTATACTATGTTTATCTTCATTCCTTCATCCTGTTTATATGTTATTTTTAGACATCGTAAAAGTAATATCATCATACTAGCTTTAAGGCCAATATTATATGAGGTCGGTTTTTAATTCAACCAGTTTTTAACAGTTTTAAAAAAATGCCCTATTAGGACACCAGAGTTTTTAATTTGACTTTTTATTATGCTGAGGCTTAGAATTTATTCAAGTTCTTGGTGAAGTGATATATTTTATGTATGCTCTCAAGAAATACAAGGGTTAAAGGATAAAACTTCTAAACTGTCTCAAACTCTGATTTCCCAAGGGCAACACATGTTTAAAAATAAACGAAAACTTTCTAGGTTTACTTAAATTTAATATTAAATGACTCGTGGTCGGACCCACCGCTGTAATGATATAGTTTATTTGTATTTTTAAAATTCACAAAAGGTTCAAAATACCGACATTCATGATTCATGGCCCAATAGGCGGGTCCACACCGGACTATCGCGTGCGGCCGGTACGCGATCCAAATGTGCAGGCGGTGTGGATGTACCGCGCGCGATCCATGCGCACGTATTAGAACGCTCGATCCGTACGTACGTATTGGAGCGCCCGATTCGTACGTTATCGGCTTTTTGCTAGCCTCAAAGCTGACCTGGTTGCGTGGCATACGCGGTTTAGACAGTGTGTGTGGGTCACGCGGTCCACCACACCATGGACATCTCGCAAAGACGCTGTCTGATAACACCTTATAAGTAATTTAAATGTTTATGGGACCCAAAAGATATAATTAGAGCAATAGAGGTTCCATTTTCTTATTGTGATATTTTTTAAATTTCTTTTTAGTACTTATTAAATTAAGTGTTTTAGTACTTATTAAACTTAGGGTCTGAATCGTACTTATCTAATAGGCGTCAAATGGTAAGAATGGGTGAATACCAAAGCAAACCCCAAAATATCACATTTGGAGTTCGGTAGCCCCGCTATTGTTTCTAATTTACGTCAACTCCATTCACAAACTCTTACTACATGGTCAAATATCACTGTACGTAGATGACACGTGCCTCTTTTATTTTGGAAGTTCCATATCTGAAATGATAAGTCATGCCCAACAAGATCTAAACTTACTACTGGTCTGGTTCCAACAAAATCTTCTCACAATGAATGCATCTAAATCATGCTATGTCATATTTCATGCAAAGATAAAAAAGTCGCAACACACCCTGCCCTTAAAATCGAAAATCAAATACTTGAACTGAAACAACACGAAAAGTCTCTAGGCTTAAGACTGGATTGCCAACTGGATTGGAAGATGCACATTGAATACATAAAAGCCAAACTAACATCACTTTTGGGTTCCCTACGCAATATTGTACATTGTTTGCCTTTCAATGTACGCCAGCTTATTTACAATTCACTAGTAAAGCCGCACATTTTATATCTAATTGAAATATGGGGTAATGCAGCAAACAAGCCTAAAGGACTTGCAAATAGCACAAAACAAGATCATCAAAATGATTTTTTATTATGACTATCTGACACCTACAACCATAATATACAAGGACACGACACTCATGAATCTCAAACAACTACACACATTTTGTAGTTGTCTACTTATACAAAAAATACTTACCAAAACAATACAATACGCAGTTATTTTTTACAAAGATAAATGAAGTGAGTAACCGGAGCAGTCGTAGACAGGACCACATTTTAGTACCTCATGTACGTATTTCTCTAGGCCAAAAAACATTGTTATACGAGGGAGTGCAACTCTTTAATAAATTATTCATGGACATTAGGACTGCGAACTCGTTACGTATTTTTAAAAGTAAACTCAAAAAACATGTCCTCGAAAATATCTGTCATCTAAATATATATAATATTAAGTGATACGATGTTGCGAAATAAAGTAGTACTGTTTTATTAACTATGCTGTGACCACGAGTCCGCATTCTTAGCAAATTTGCGAGGGTATATTCGTATTCTCGTCTTCACTTGTAAATAAGTTGGGAACCCACATAAACTGATTTTATTGTATTAGTATCAAAATGTTAATGTTAGACATTTTAATGTTAAGAATGCGAGTTTTTGGCCAGTTGAATTGTTTGTTGTTGAGTGCTGTAGTGTATAATAATATGTATAATGTTTCAAGAATCAAAACATAATCTCAAGTAAGTGAAATGTAAATTTATTTTTGAGAAAAATAAATTCTTTACCCACAAGTACAACTGTAACCTCGCTGCACCTACCTTACTAGATCTCTTCACCCCCTTTTTATTTTTATTTTAACCCTTGTACGGAATTCCCCTCGGATACCACCTCCTAGTGGAATGTCGGACTCAAACCGAGTAAAACCGCAGGCCGTCTCAGGTACTAGATGCCGGGGTTCCAGGTGTACCCTAAAAAAGGAAAACCCTGGAACCCCGACGTACCTCGGGCTACCTATGGTTTCCCCCCGAAGGTTGGCTAACAGAGAATGAAAGTGCGTGAAGTTGTAATATAAAAATATGTGTGTGTATGTGTGTGTCTTCACAATTCAATCATATTCAATTATTACCTCGTTAGAGTTAAAAGAAAAGTTCGTCGGACTCTCAAGTTGACTAAAGGATAATTACCACCAAAGGATCGCACATTTATTTTGTAAGTACATAAAGGCTAAAGTTTGTATGAATGCTTATTACTCTTTCATACAAAAACGGCAGAACGAAAATAGCTAAAATTTGGCTCAGAGGTACTTTATAGACTGGAGTAGATCATAGGATAAGTGGGACACGTTTTGTATTGCACCTTGTATAATACAAAACGGATAATACTGCGGAGCGCAGGTAGTAAAACAAATTTAAGTCTTATTACCCGACTGCACCGCCTGTATTTATATTTGCGTGGCACGCCCTAGAGCCTAAACGGCTTGGCGTATTTTCATGTGAGTGGTGTCAACAGATTCGTCTTAGTCGTGAGTGAAACTGGGCAAATTAAAATTTAAAAAAAAAATTGCCAAAAAAATATTAAGAAAAAACTATTCTTTCTAGTTCTTTCTGTCTTTTCAGTTCTTTTAATTAAATCAATAAAGATGGCAGAAATTGACGCAGTCGGGGGTTTCTTTTTAAATAACTCTTGACTTGTTTCCTTATGGTCTTTCTTTTTCTTCTTTTGATGAAATGGAAACTCTCGGATCACTCGGATCAGCTATTTCTGTCAATGTCAAGTATTTATAGTCTTCAATTCTGTCTTCGTGTCTTCAAGTCGTCGTCGTGATGAAATTAATGATAAAAAATATATAAAATGTGGATGACATGAAATAGGGATCGTCTTTAGAAAAAACAAAAAACGATCTCCCTTATGGTCTTTAAATTGAATTATTCCTAAGAACCGTCATATTCTAGAAAGCTTAGCGACAGTAAGTAGGCAATTGTACGTTGAGTCAATATTGACCGAATGAAAACGGCATGCTCTAACCAGATTACTGTAACTTACAAGAAAGTCTTTTCTTGCGAGACTCTTGTTTGCCAAGCTATTCTAAAAACTAAGTCTCTGATGTTGAAATGTAATTCAATTCATTTTTGTATGCAAATATTGACATTCCAATTTAACACATTTTTTTTAATAGATCTATTTCTATCTATATAAATTAACGAGATTGAACTGTCTGTTTGTAATTACAGATGAACAGCTTTTGACTAAATGCATAAAATTGTAAAACTTTTTGTCCATCTATCTTTTTGTTCCGGATTCTGTTTTGTTCTGGAACAGCTGAACCGATTTCGACGGGACTTTCACGGAGTAAGATATTTGTTTAGACTAGCTACACCCCGTAGCGTTACCGGCCGTTTTACTGTAAAGAAACCACTGCTCAGCTAGTAATTACTAAGACACTTTTAAAGGACGACAAACTCCTATGAGATAATCGGAAAAATAAAGTAGAAATTTTCATTAAATCGATTTACGGAGGAACCTTAAATTATTTACAAAAAAAAACTTTTAATAAAGCCCATTTTCTTAAACCAGCCAGTATGTATTTGTCTTACGTTCCATTACACCTGAACTGTGTAGGTTTGTGTACATTTCCACCGCTGGCCGAAAACTATCGAAAATAAATATTGTTCGAAAATTAAACTTGATCCAATATACAACATATGTAAAGTTTTACATGCCGATATTGTTTTCCACAACCACAACCCACGATGTTTTGAAACCTAACCTTAATGGAACTGGCAAGTTCTTGGCTGAGAACGCGCAAGTTTATCGGACGAGCCTTAATAACTCTGTCTACCTTCCACTACTTGTTTGTCTTGTCTCATTCCGAACTTTTATAATGTAAAGTTTTAATCTCCAATCTGGAGTATAGTTTGTTTAGTAAGTCTCCGTTGAAATATGTATAACGCTCTCTTTAAGTTACTTAATTTAACTTCATTTTACCCGACTACGACGAAGCTAAAAGGGTAATAGTTTTGGCATTCTATGCATGTTCCACCGTAGCCGCTGAACCGGTTAATAAACGATATTTGGTTTTGTAATGGAATGATGGGCAAACGAGCAGTCGTATCGCCTGATGGTAAGCGATTACCACCGCCCATGGACGCGCGCAATACCAGAATTCAAATTCAAATTAATTAATTTGTTAAAAGGTACAATAATTTACAATTAAATTCTTAAATTTATAAATATAGTACGTTATTACTCCGGTCGCGCCGGCCGTTCATGCTGATGTGTGGCTATCCCACGGTATATATACACACAAGATTTCAATAGATTTGTAACAACGGCTCGGTGAAATAGGCTTTATAAATTTAATCAAAACTTTTTCTTGTTCTTATTGTTCTTTTTTAATTTTAATTTAAAAAAAATAGGATCAAGATTAGACTTAAATACTTAATCAGACCTCGCAGGAGTGTTATTTTTAGTTGTTCAGAATTTAGAGCTGTACTTAAATGTGATTTTAGCGTGATTCACCCGCGTGCCCGCATGGGCGTCTGAACGCGTAGTCCTAGTCGGCCAAATCGGACGAGACCTGTCACCGACAGAAATCATTAAGAAAAAAAATGGGTGATTCACTCTAGTTTTAACTCCAATAGACTATTTCTTGGACTTAAACTAAAGTACATATCATTACTTTGTATCACTTACTTACTTTTCGCTCTCATAGTGATAAATTGGGACCAAACTATACTGACAAAAACTGACAACACATTAGAACATCACCTTTAATAATGCACATAGTGAATTAACACATTGTGGAATAAAATTATATTACATACTTTTGCCTGCGACTCGGCCCACGTGTACATCGGTTAATGCGGTAACAGGTATCCAATGTTACTCGCTGATAATATAGTATCAAAATTGTTAAAAAGGTTTTTAAAATTATTTTGGTAGTTAGCGAAAGTCTAATGCCTTGGCTTGCGCATCTGTCTACGTGTAAAGCAGGCATAACCAACAAACAAACTCATCTTTGCATTTACAATATTGTTGAAGTGAAACTTCTTTAGAATCGTTGTGATTTCAAACCAGATGCAACGGAAAAAACGACAGGTAAGAGACACAAATACAAAAAGTCGCTTGTAATTAGTGAGCCAGAGCGAGAGAGCAAATGTCGGTCTCATTCTTTTGTCGATTTACTGAAGTTTCACTTCTATCATGTGTGAATCGTACACACACCTTTTTAAAGTTTGGTTAACTATATCGTACTATGAATATTTAATTAATCTGGCCTCCTTGGTCTATAAAACTAATTAATAATAATAATATTTCGGAAATCTGACGCACAGCGCCATCTAGTTAAAAAGCAAAGTCCTAAAATAAACAAAGCTTGTACTATAGGTATAATAAAACTGATATAAATACTTTCATACTTTTTTTCGTAAACATTTCGTATATATTATACATAGAAAAAACCCAATCTCCGAAACGGATATAACATGTCATTTGGTTCCACCCGGGATTTGAACCCGAGATCTCAAGCACAGCAGTCGCAATCCCTACCACTGCACCACCGAGAGTCATAAAACTTCTCCATATTGTTGCCACATTTTCTTTTAATTTATCAAACTAATATATTAGATATGTACGACATAATGAGACGTTCTCATAAAACTCAACGGTTTTATGTGTAGTTATAAACTCAATTTACTTTTGCTCTCAATATTGACTGCACGGTTGGCTCAGTGGTTTGAGTGATGACCTCATCGCTTTCTTCTGCGCTGTGTTGTGGGTTCAAACTCATCATGAGACAAAAAGGGAAGAAAAAGAAAATAATTTATTCTGATATTCACAGGGAGAATATATTATGATTAAGATACAATTTAAAAGCAGTTATGGAGCCCAGGACTATGCCAGATAAGGCGACTATCTCAGCATATTACTGATAATAAAATTTTATTTGTATTGATTTAGAGGAGTTACTATATAAAATATTATATTTATATAAAATCAAACATAATAATAAATAAATATTAAATATTCCGGACATCTAACACACAACGCCATCTAGTCCCAAGCTAAGCAGAGCTTGTGTTATGGGTACTAGACAACTGATATAAATACTTATATCCTTTTTTTGTAAATACGTACATATTATACATAGAAAACACCCAAACTCCGAAACAAATATTTGCAGATCATACAAACATTTGGTCCGACCCGGGAATCGAACCCGAGACCTCAAGCTTAGCAGTCGCATACGCTACCACTACCACCGAGGCAGTCAATATAATCATAATCAGAAAAATATTACAGGTCATTTAACCCATCCCTGAAACCCAAACATAACATAAGTACAAAAAAAAAAATGCTTTTCATAATTATGATCCGTTATATGTATTACACTTTATTTTCAAAACCAATGTTTAATATTTAATTTCATCCCATTTTACGAATACAAACAGCAATTTTATCAAATTACTAATCTCAATCGTGCCCTGGAGATGCCAATGTTACAATTCATACAATATATACATCGTAGCATAACTTATGAAATAGTGATGTAACTGTCTTCAGGGAAATTTACGTGCAAAATTGTGTTACATGAAACTATCTAGTGTCAATAACGTGTTACGTTATTAGAGTAAATAGTTTTTCTAGTAACGTTTATGGTTTGGTGCAAAGAGTTTTCTTCCTCCATTCTCCTTCACCATTCAACATTAACTTTCACGTGCTTCTTTACGTCACTGTGATAAATTTTCGGCGGTTTCTTTTAATGGTCGGCCACTTGTTGTAAGGTTTTGTTTTATTAGTTTTTTTGGGCTTCAGATCCTCTGATGATTTCCTAATCCAGCGCTGAGTTTACTTTCGGAAACGCAGCATATGCACAGTTGTAACCTATTTGTCACACAATTTTTTTTTGTTGCTTAATGTGACATTTTTTTGTTTTGTTAAACATTTATATTATGGTTTAGTCTAATTCAATGTCTATATTTTATTTATATCTTTTTCTGCATTTTGTACCCATAAGACCTTTTTTTTATAAATACACATAGTTTTTTCTTTGTTTGACGATAAACCTCCTTGGAAAATACTTACTTCATGAAGGGCTGAACGGTTACATCGCTGAGTGTTGTGAGGTCAACCTTGTGTGATCCACATATTGTTATTCTGAATCTGGGTGTTCCTTACATACCTTTCATGAATACTTTTCAAGCTCCTCTGACAGAATTTTTACGGGAGTTGTAGTCTTAAAGAAAAAGTATGTAGTATTTCTTTACAAACCATACCCTGAAGTGTAACGAGCTATCACTTGAAGTGTTGTCTCATGTTGGATCGAAACCCACAATATTCAGTGTAGTAGAATGTTGTGCGGTGATCATTTAAAGCACTGCACCATACGTGCAATTTTTTTTTTTTTTTTTTTATTATGTTGGTGGCAAACGAGCAGACGTATCGCCTGGTGGTAAGCGATTACCGCCGCCCGTGGACACCCGCAACACCGGAGACGTTACAAATGCGTTGCCTGCCTTTTAGGAAGGAGTACGCTCTTTTCTTGAAGGTTTGAAGGTCGTATTGGTCCGGGAACACCGCAGGCGACAGCTCATTCCACAGTTTTGCTGTGCGCGGCAGAAAGTTTCGGGGAAATCGCACAGTTGTGGACTGCCAACCATCTAGATGATGGGGATGAAATTTCTGTCGCGTAGGACGATGGCGGAAAGATGCGGCAGGGATCAATCCGAACAATTCCTCTGAGCACTCCCCATGGCAATTATGAGAAGAGCAGTAATAATATTTATTGTTATTTAGTATCGGTTGATCGATCATTACGACTTGTTTACTACAAGATGTGCCGTCAAGATGGCGTGGACGATATCTTAGATGAACTATATTTGCATTCAGGTCATAAAATCAATTTAGGGTCGGTAAACATCACGTAGCAGTTATATAATATTAATACTGAATGATAACACACATTCTAGAATTAAAACCCCTTGAGTATATTCCACTACCCCTATGGTATATTATCAAAGGTTAGAAAAATTAAATAACACACATCTAATATCAAGCATATCCATATCTATAAACAAGCAATCCGGAGCATCTGTAACGATTTTCACGTAATTGAGATTGCTATGGGTTTCGGGGGGATGAATCGATCTAGCTGGGATTACCGTGGGAGAGCCACGCTTCGACATGAATGGCTCCAGCTTGACAGGAGTGATCCCCCCCCCCTCCGAATTCGAGGGTCAGCTTAGGCGACCCCGTTTAGATGTGTTGTGTCTTGAGCGCGGACGCGGACGTCCTGAGATGGATTCTCCAACGCTAGCGCAGCTAGTACCCTTCTGGTGTAGCAAAGTATGTTTCAACTGCACTGTCATAGGGGGGTTGGGAGATGAGCTCCGATATCCTCACTCCCTCAGTGTAACACAGCGCAAGCGCTGTTTTACAATGGTATTCTGTGAGGCCGTGATATTATTCCGTTCGAGACGGCCCGTTCATGCCGAAGCTCTCCTACGGCCAAAATTATTATTTAGATAACTTTTGTTTATTTGTATAGACATTTAGAATAAAATGTTTTCTGGCTAACGTTCCTCATAGAACATTTTATGCTATGAACAGGCCATTTAATGACCTTCTTGATTAAGTTGCCGCTACATTAATTCCTTTCATTTCTATTACAGAGTCACTAGCTGTATTTTTGTACGATAAAATATATGTAGGTAAGATTTCGTAAGAAGATAAAATGTGTTTATTTATATAAATTATCTAGTACCTCTAGTACAAGTTCTTCTTACTTTTGTTATATATATTTGTAATTACAAACTACACAAATACAATACAAAATACGTCCGATACAAATATTTGTAGATCATATAAACATTTGGTTAGATCCGAGACTCAAACCGAGACCTCAAACTTAGCAGTCGCGTGCGCAGGGATACTTAGTATAAATTTTGGAATTACCATTTGAAACTGTGATATTATTGAATGAGTTAGATTACTGCGACCCAGCCTTTCTTTACAAAGTACAGCTTGTATTTAGCCCTTAACTATCCAGAATGCTTTTGTGACGTAACTGACCAGTAGTGTCCAACAGACTCATTTTATAAATGTAAGGTATGATGAAAGAAAAGAAAGATATTTTGAATGAAAAAGACAGTATAATGTTTTCAGTAATGTATATTTCCACCTATTTACTTACAGATATTACAAATACCTTTTTTTCAGAATGTTCAGAGCAGACATTGCAATTGCATTTATCACAACACTGTTTAGAAGCCCTTGATAATTTCGAAGGGCAAATATAACAACGCTTCTTCCTTTTCGCAGCAGGTTCAGATGATTGAGTAGCTTCCTGATTTGACCCTGCCACGTCTTGCATGGCTGCTTACTTGCTGGTAACTTGTTAGTCCTTTCGTGCTTCGTCTCCGTATATGAGGTGTTACCAACTCGGTTGCGATTTCACGTAAAAATAGTTTTCTAAGTGTATTTATTTATGTGAGTTCCAATCAGGATGTATATTTTTCCATATAATAAGCGATGCAATGCTAACAACATCTATAATATTTTGAAGAAATGCAATTGGCCACCTATTTGTTTTACGCCGAACTGTATACTCATGAATCATCTGGTCCAGCATATCGACACCTCCCTTGGTGGAGTTTCAGTTTGTTTCATATTTGTTGTTTTTGTTCACATCTTCTTCCTTTCCATGATGCAAATTACAGCACGATTCTTTTTTGGTACATAAGAGACCAATGTCATATTTTTATAAAATCCAAATACATTAGACTCAATATCGCTGGTTTTCTTGGGTTGAAAATTAGGAGGTATACACGTCTTGTTTTTTCTCAATGTTCCAACTATTGGAAGACCATTTTGTGCCAAAGATTTTGCGACATCAAAACTCATGAAATAATTATCAAAAGTAACATTTCTGTTACTTCGGAAGTATGGTTCACATAACTGGTTGACTACATTGTACGCTAAATTTTCCGCCCGGTTTTGTCCTTCTTTTCCGAGATATGGTATACCAAATAGGGGGTAACTAGTTTTGCTGTCACAGATCCACCAAATTTTCATACCATACTTATCAGGTTTGCTAGGTAGGTACTGTTTGAATGATACGCGTCCTCGAAAAGGTACAAGCTGCTTGTCAATAGTGAGATGTTCTCCAGGCAAATAAAACTTTTTCAGGTTTTGGTTTACGTATTCCCATAATTCTCTAATAGGTGCAAGTTTATCTTTTGACTTTCTCAGGAACCTAGTATTTTTATCATCGTATCTTAAGAGTCGTAATAAAGAAGCAAATCTATTGATTGAACGCGCAAATCTTTCAGTGTTGGATACTCCATTTATAGAGGAAGGCTATAGGCTATATATCAACACGCTAAACTAATAGGAGCGGAGCACTAATGACGAATGATTCAAAAACGGTGGAATTTTTTCACGCTACGTCTTCGTCAGCTAGTTTACATATTATATAACTATTACTATGAACCTGAATTATTAACTACACACACCTTATTAACACGGCAGTCCGAAACTAGGCAAAGCCTGTATCATGGTATTGCTGATAAACATATACTTACATCTTAATTTCATTCATACTAGTGGTCATCCAGTGGTCGAAATACGACCATAATTCTTTTTTTTAACACCTTCAAAACAGGAAGAGGTTCTCAATTCGACTGTTTTTTTATGTTTGTTACCTCATAACTTTCGACTGGGTGAACCGATTTTGATGATTCTTTTTTTATTTAAAAGCTGGTGCTTCCCGTGTGATCCCATTTCAATTTGGTCCAGTTCTTGAAGTCGGTTTATTTTGTTGTTAAATTTTGTGATTATTTCTTTTTGTACTATAAATATTAACTGTGTCAAATTTTACAATATTCTGTTGTAATTTTAGTGAAAAGTGCACAAAGTTTTCGTTTAAGTGAACCAGAACCAGAGAAGTTATTTTGAAGTGAAACTTCTTTAGAATCGTTGTGTTTTCAAACCGGATGCAACGGAAAAAAACGACAGGTAAGAGACACAAATACAAAAAGTCGTATGAAATTAGTGAGCCAGAGCGAGAGAGCAAATGTCGGTCTCATTTTTTTGTCGATTTACTGAAGTTTCACTTCTATCGTGTGTGAATCGCACAGAAATCTTTTTTTTTTCTTATTGATTTATTTTAGTTTACTATAACTTCTCCAAATAAAATTTAACTGTGCCAAATTGCATATTCCTTCCTCCGTTCGCATTATTTTTGTAAAAAATACTACAACGTTTTCGCTTCACATATATACTAATATTATAGAATCGAAAGTAACTCTGTCTGTCTGTCCCACTTTCACGGCTAAACCGTTAAACCAATTTTAATGAAATTTATCATGGAGATACTTTGATTCCTGATCAAAGACACAGGCTACTTTTTGCTGCGATTACCGAGGTACACGCGCTCAGAAGCTAGTATTAATATATATAGACACAGACACAGAATAAAAGACCGTGCTCATCACATTATTTACGTATTTATTCTAGAGGTTTCTAACACTGGCTCACTAGACCACGTTTTAAATATTACCAGTTCACAAGACATTGGTTTCATTTCTCCACACTGAACAACCAATTCGCGTAACCTAACCCTTTAATATTGTGAAGAACAAAATGGTTTTCGTATTACGAAGAGAAAGGCGTGAGAAGAGGGCAGTATCCAATATCCAGTGTTGTTTTTTTAGGACAAAACCATTCGCCATTAATGTTGTGTGTTTAACTTCGGATTATACTGATAATCTTGATTTTAAAAAGTTTTTTTAGCTTGCAGAATTTTTGGTCAAGAAATAAAAAATATATATAAGCATATTTTTAATATTAGAGAAGCGTTTTAGGGTTCCGCAACTCAAAAAAACTAAACTCTATAGGATTACTTGTACTCAGAAAGCGTGGCTGTCTCAAGCTGAAATTCATATCAAATAGTACTTCTACTTTTCCTTGAAGCCATCGAAGAATCAAACTTCTAAGCCAACGCAATCAAAAGATACTGCTGTTTATGCTGCAAATTTTCAACTACTAGTCAAAACCTACAGGGTACTTCCCGTGAACTCAGAATCTTGAAATTTGATACGAAGCTACGTCTTATAGCACAGATTAAGGAAAAAAGCGAAAAACATAAATTTTTAGTTACATCATATACTCGTACCTACAGGTTTGTATGCAAGCCTTGGTGCGCTAGACCAACTCGCGCCTGGTCGTTTTTTTTTTGTTTGTCAGCTGTCTAATAGGAAGATGTTAGTAGAAACAAATATAAACAAACCATAAATAAAATCATTATGTGAGTTTTTTTTTGAGCTAATCCCGTCTTTGGTTTTGGATACGTCTGCTCTTTTGCCCCCTATACGATGGGGATGAACTTCGTTTTTCTTCTACGATAGAAAAAAAGCTTGGTACAAAAATATCTAGAGGTTTAGGTCATTTATCTAATGAGGAAGGAAGGGGACAATACTTTCCGCTTAGACGTGAACCACGTTTAGTTGAATTATAGTGCTCACCTGCAGAGAACTCAGAAGTATAATTCTTTCTTGTTTTTGACGAGATTATTACTTAAACTGACTAAAACAAGAAAATATTATTATTACCTACTAATGTCGTATCACAAATTAATAAAACAAACAGCTCTAGAACGCTTATTAATTAGGGATAGATTTGTCGCGACTAAAACGACTTAAGCGTCGAGAACTTAATGGCGCTTACGCGTTTCGTTCAATGTAACGTCACACCACGTGACGTTCCCTCTAGGCTTGCGTCGGAGTTAGCAATCACATTATTTTTCCATTGTTGATGGGATTTATAGTGTTTTTGCAAAAAACTTGCCCTAGAATTATTTCTAGTAATAGTAAAATTATATATATTTCTTTATGGAACAGTGAAGAAACGAGCAGACGTATCACCTGATGATAAGCGATTACCGCCGCCCATGGACACCAGAGACATCACAAGTGCGTTGCCGGCCTTTGGGGGATGGGGAGTAGGATGGGTATAGGCTTCTAGTGTCCTCACTCACTCGCTCGGTGAAACACAGCGCAAACGCTATTTAACAACGGTTTAAATATATATATATATAAGCTATAGCTAAGCTAAGTTTTCTGTGCAGCCGTAGTATCACTCCGGTCGAGCAGGCCCTATTATTCCAAAGCGTAAATACGTGATAAATCACCAGACAACATGAAATAACGTCCGAATAACGGTATACGTACATTTAGTCGAGTTTTCGACCGATCGTGTTCACGGGTATTTTTATTCATGTGTTGTACAAACTTGTACTTCTGCATAATAGCTACGTTATGTATCTCTGTTGCTTTAAACGCTGTGGTCCGTACGATTTGTCGGGTCAAGTTAAAGAAGTTACCCATCGGCTAAATGCGTTGTTTTTTCTCTTTAACTTTGTTAATTTAACTCAGAGATACTATTTAGATAAAGATTGGAACTTTATACAGAAGAGGATTAGGAACATATTCTTATAATTCAGAAAGGATTTGCTTGAATTAATTTTTGTATTTCTGACAAAAGTGCCATAGATCCTATACTTACTTGTTGTTTTTCACTTTCTTTAGTAAAGTGATCGTATTAACATAATATGCTCGACTTATTTTTACTCGAGTATGGAGAAGGGAAGGACGGGTAATAGTTATGTCAGTAATATACGTTTGCACACCTGTTTTAGTGTTTTACTGAACCCATTTTAATTAATGATTGGCAATTGATATGTAATAATAGCCCGGGGAACATAGACTTTATAAATTTTAGTTTATAGTTTCTTAAAATTTATCTTGTTATGTGTATTTTTTTAAATAAAAGTAGCTCATTCGTTCACAACGTAACATCAAACAAAGTCATAATGATACATTATCATTGTTTCAGAATGCTGTTCACACCAATCCCAATATTTATAATCATGGTCGGCGTGGTTCTCTGCGCGCCTGAACGGATGCAGAGTAATCCGGACCCCCACGGACAACCCCCAACCGGTCAGGAACCCCAGAATGCTCACGTCGCACCTTTAGAGAAGAGATCCCCACAATACGACTTTGGCTTGGGCAAGAGAGCGTATAGCTACGTTTCTGAGTACAAGAGGCTGCCTGTATACAATTTTGGTTTAGGAAAACGGTGAGTCAGCATTTTTAGTAAAGAATAGTAAGAAGTTTATTGTCCACCTCCTTCCTATAAGTCGTGGTTAATCCCAAAATTATTTAGAGTTACAAGATCAACCGGTATTTCATTGTACACTGATACACTGTAGCTATTCTTTTACAAAAACAAGTGGACCTACGTAACCTCGTCTGCACCTCCTATCTCCTTAGCTTGATGTTATCACAGCGTGAAGAAATTTGTTAACCATGAAAAATTCATAGTGAGCAAACCTTAAAAGATTTTTCGATCGGCCGATAGTTTCGTTGGTTTCTTAATCAATAAGAAGATGTATGGGAGTGTGCATATTATAACGATTTAGTATCGGCCAATAAATAAATCAAAAGCCAACCCGGTCAAACTATCGCCCACTAAAAAGTTTTTAGTCTACGGGGGCTCTTAAAGGTTACCATAAAAACTGTTATATTGAGCCAACCTCAAAAGATAGACACATGCTGTCGCGGACCTCTTTTTTAGATCTTTTAAAGAAGCACAATTCTTGTTTACATTGTTTTTTTTAAACTTGAACCGTTTATGCAAGCCACGCAATGAAAGCTCTCAAATGGAATATTTTCCCCCGTCTTTGCAACGTGATGATATATAGAGCCTTTCCCTATAACTTAAATCGGCTCAGTAATTCCTGAGCGCATTTAATCAAACAAACTCTTCAGTTTAATAATAATATAGTACGGAAAAGAGGCCTTACCATAGTCGCTACTGAAGTCAAAACAACACAACTTGGGAAGACATTAGGAATATTCATCTATGACATATAAACAAAGAATACGCAAACTCAAAACAGCATTTTGTAGATAATACAATGCTTTAAACCCAGAACACTCAACACAACCGACCGCTTAAACTACTGCGCTATTTATACATAGCTAATAAATTAATTACCCTTCTCAGGTCCAGACCCTATTCTTTCGGCCTCGGCAAACGCTCGGCGGATGACTACCAAACTGTAGAAGATTTGCCTAACGACAGCGAGCAAGTCGCTCTGGCAGAACTCTTTGACCAATATGATGATGCAGGTTCGTTACCAGTATATGCAATAAAAATTAACTATTTCGGATAAAACTTTTACTTTTAACAGCATTTTCTCGACAATTTGTAGTAAATTGACTACTGATACTTCAATACTTCCAAATATATACATACAGATGATAAATTAATTACACCCAAACACAGAATAAATAATTGTGCTTACCACACAATTATTTGTCTTAGATGAGAATCGAACTCACGATTTTTTTCTATATTGACCTGCCAAAGAGAAACCACACAATGACGGCTTATTGAACTGCTTCTGCATCATAGAGGACCATGGATCGCCAAACGCCCATGTAGAGGCAGCGGACTTCATCCCGTGGTCCCCGAGGTTGGGCAGCAGGCGATGTAACGCCCCTGCTACCCTTCGTACTCGGTGGACTAGTCACCAGAAATGCTCTTCAAAGCTACACCGACTGTCCAGGATGAAGCCTAGATACTTCATGTACTGTCCCACCTGGACTTCAGGGTCATCCACCCCGAGGCATGAGCTGGGTGGTTCCTGGTGCTTACGTAGGCCGTGGAACCATATTGCCTCAGTTTTTTGAGGCACCACCCTCCATTGCCTTTCCTATCGAGTTACAGGTACTCGACACAGACTGCCCAGACTGAACGATGGCGGGTTTGGGCTGAACCTCTCCCCTGTTCTTCTTTTTTGGTGGGCAGCAGCTTTTGCTACCCAGCCGATGAATGGCTGGCCGGCCGTGGTCTCGACACACCGGACAATTTGGTGCGTCCGCTACACAAGCTCGAGCCTTGCGACCCAATTCCCCACAGCGAAAGCACCGTTCACTTCGGTCAGTGTGGCCCGTGCATTTCACGGGTCTCGCACTCATCAACGAAACACGAGAGCACTGATACTATCATTTTAGAATGGTCTTCTATGAAACCGATCAAGCCGGTCCATTCTGACATCAGCGTGGCTTATCAGTCAATAATCATTACACCTATAATTACTTATGTAATTTCATTCTTTGTCTAAAGGTACTCCAGAGAAGCGTGCTCGGCCTTACAGCTTCGGTCTCGGCAAACGCTTCGCTGATGACGAAACATCTGAAGAGAAGCGCGCTAGGATGTACGATTTCGGACTTGGAAAACGCTTACCAATGTACAGCTTCGGATTAGGCAAGAGGGCTAAGAGCTACAACTTCGGTTTAGGTAAAAGATTAAGCAGCAAATTCAATTTCGGTCTTGGGAAACGACAGAGGGACATGCATCGTTTCAGTTTCGGCCTCGGTAAACGATCAGCTGAAGACTCAGTACCCGAAGACAGCGACAATTATTTTGATGATTAAATACTTTTGTTATTTTCTAGTTAAGTGATACCGACATTGAAAATTTACGTGGAAAACATTTTTTTTACTATTTAAGCCGATAATAATGTTAAGTTAATATATTTTATTCCTGTTTAAAGATAATTGAGTTAATTTCAGAGTTGAATTCTAAAGTATTTCTTGTGAAATCTCCAGCCAATTTTCACAAGAAATCCTTGGATTTAATTTATTTAATAGTCAATAAAAAACAAATTGATAGTTAGAAATATCTTAAAAATATTTATTCTAAAATTTCCACGCAAATTTTCATACCAAACAGTTAATTAATAATATAAGATTTGGACTGCATAATTCATTAAATTAAACATTTTGAGCGTTTAAACTATAAAATAGTATTGTAACTTATGAAATATTTTGGTGAAATTATATTTTTATTGTTATTAATATTGATACTTTGTATTGTATAATCCGATTGCTAAAGTTATTGTTTTATTGTCTACCAAGCTGTTATATGATATAATTATGGAACGGTTTTGTAAATTATTGTTATTAAAATATGTAGTTTATAATTAAAGTGAATTAAAATCATTGTAAATCTTGTCAATGTGGAGTTGCGATATTTGGAGTAAGTCATTAAGCTTATAGCCAAAATTTCGTTGTTCAATAAATTATGACGTGATAATAATGTCTTTTCATTTATAAAATTGATTTAACTAGTTACTCTAATAACAACTTTAATCCTTATTCCAAATAACTTAAGGTTTATGAGCAGTCTGTTCTAATTTTGTGAAAAGTTGTACAACTTAGCAATGGAACTGTCACTTTGAAAGTACAAAAAAATTAATAAAAATATATAAATATCAGTCAAAATATATATTATGAATGAAATATAATTGTCTTTTCCAATTGCCATGATTTAATTAACTTCGTTCTTTAGTTCTTCTTTTTCTTTGGTGCCTCTCCACTAATGGTAGTTGGCCGTCAGCTCTGTATACTTTATTCTTCCGTTTACCAGATGATACAGTTCTTCTAATAAAGTTACGATGTGGCAAAAAAGCGTTTCTCATAATAGTACTCAAGATGTTATTAAATCAATTCAAAGCAAAAAAAACTAATTAAATTTTAGGTCACAATAATAAATATTAAAGACACCCTATGTCAGTCTCAGATATTTATATATCATTATGACAGCTTTGACAGTTCTCCATGACGTGCAAGAATTGCATTGTATAGAATTACATTTTTATTATTTATAATTAAAAATATATGACTTAATCTCTTCAAAATCGTTACTCTATAGAACATTTAATTAAAGTTAATTAGTTGTATAATATAAGAAAAAAATGTTATTTTAAATATAACCACTGTGGAATACAAGTCGAAATTATTATAAAATAAGAGTGATATTGCAACGGCTATTGTTTATTTATTTATCAATACCATTTGATAACGTTCACTTGTTTTAAGTTTCTTTTTTATATTAGTTTTTTGCCCTATAGTTAGGCAAACGAGCAGACTGGTCATCTAATGTATAAGTGTCTAATACACTACACGAATGCAATGCGTAAGTGACACTACACTAATACAACGTGTAAGTGACTAATACACTCACTAACAAAATGTATCTACATGATACAATATATACACTATACTAATACAATAACAAAGTGTGAAAAATTCACTACGCTAAAACAATGTGTAAGGACTGCAGCCGCCAATGCAGACCTGCATTTCACGGGTCACAAGTGCCAACCATTAACTTCCTTCCTCCCACCACAAATCTAAAAAAGAAATTGCTTTTGCATAGAAAAATCATCCCGTAACCACGGCGATTGGTTTAAAGGCTGGTTCAAAAAGTTCTTAGATAGATACATAATCTTTTATGTACACAAAAATGTATTATACAACTTGAAACTATATTAGGTATCAATACAATGGGCAGCTTATGGCAGTTTGCGACTATTAGAGAATAGTTAGTTAATACTTAAAGCGTGGAAAAGCGTCTTCCTTGGCCGCAACACTGTGGGTTACCATGACGCATTGCCCACATGCGCCATGAGGATGGTGACCACCACTTAATGGTGAGTAAAAAAAAGACTATAACATCACCGATTAAATTTTCAGTTACAATATGATACAATGAAATTACTTTTGAAGACAGTTGGGAAATCTAGAGTTCATCTTTAGTATAAAGGTGGTTTCGGAGGCGATCGGTCACAATAATAAATATTAAAGACAAATATATCAGTCTCAGATATTTATATATTATTATAACATCTTTGACAGTTCTCCATGACATGCAAGAATTGCATTGTATAGAATTACATTTTCATTTTTTATAATTAAAATATATGTCTTAATCTCCTCAAAATCGTTACTCTATAGAGTATTTAATTAAAGTTAATTAGTTGTATAATCTAAGACAAAAAATGTTATTTTGAATATAACCACTGTGGAATACAAGTCGAAATTATTATAAAAATAAGAGTGGTATTGCAACGGCTATTGTTTATTTATTTATCAATACCATTTAATAACGTTCACTTATTTTAAGTTTCTTTTATATTTTAGTTTTTGCCATATAGTGAGGCAAACGAGCAGACCGGTCATCTAATGTGTAAGTGACTAATACACTACACTAATACAATGTGTAAATATGTTATACACTATAGTAATTCAATATGTAAGTGACTAACACACTATACTAATACAATAACGAAGTGTGACAAATTCACTACGCTAAAACAATGTGTAAGGACTGCAGCCGCCAATGGAGACTTGCATCTCACGGGTCACAAGTGCCAACCATTCTTCTTCCTCCTCCTTCCCCAAATCAAAGTGAGGGAAGTGGGGTTGGGAAAAAAATCACCCGTAACCATGGCGATTATTTTAAAAGTTGGTATAAAAAGTTCTTAGATAGATACATAATCTTTTATGTACACAAAAAAGTATTATATAACTTAAACTATATTAGGTATCAATACAATAGTATACATATAGTTTGTATCCAAATCATCTGTAGTCAGCAATTTTAGTTAAACTTCATTTAATTTGTATTATTTATATATTATATTTTCGATGTAACTCTGACGGCCACGGACCGGAGGAGGCGTTAATGGCTGCGACACAGTTTTTAACTAATGCAGGCATTCTCGCACATAATGTTACTGTTTTCCTTTTCTTTTAGTTTCAAATAAAGATTATTATTATATTATTATTATTATATTATGCAATGGGTCGTCTAATGGCAGTTTGCGACTATTAGAGAATAGTTAGTTAATACTAAAGGAATGGAAAAGCATCTTACTTGGCCGTTACACTGTGGGTCACCATGACGCATTATCCACATGCGCCATGAGGATGGTGACCACCACTTAATGGTGAGTAAAAAAAAGACTATAACATCACCGATTAAATTTTCAGTTACAATATGAATCAATGAAATTACTTTTGAAGACAGTTGTGAAATCTAGAGTTCATCAAATCTGAGACTCATTTTTTATACCTATATCTAATACCTTTACACGAGCAATTCTTGTATATATATATTTATGTAATCTGTATCTAGGAAACGGCTTCAACAATTTTCATGAAATTTAGTATAAAGGTGGTTTCGGAGGCGATAAATCAAGGTCTAGGATGAGGCCTAGATACTTCATGTACTGTCCCACCTGGACTTCAGGGTCATCCACCCGGAGGCAAGAGCTGGGTGGTTCCTGGTGCTTATGTAGGCCGTGGAACCATATTGCCTCAGTTTTTTGAGGCACCACCCTCCATTGCCTTTCCTGTCGAGTTACAGGTACTCGACACAGACTGCCCAGATTGAACGATGGCGGGTTGAGGCTGAATTTCTCCCCTGTTCTTCTTTTTTGGTGGGCAGCAGCTTTTGCTACCCAGCCGATGATTGGCTGGCCGGCCGTGGTCTCG
This sequence comes from Spilarctia lutea, assembly GCA_916048165.1. Taxonomy (NCBI): domain Eukaryota; kingdom Metazoa; phylum Arthropoda; class Insecta; order Lepidoptera; family Erebidae; genus Spilarctia; species Spilarctia lutea. The sequence continues at coordinate 14,383,347 of OU696490.1, read as the reverse complement.
ACACACCGGACAATTTGGTGCGTCCGCTACACAAGCTCGAGCCTTGTGACCCAATTCCCCACAGCGAAAGCACCGTTCACTTCGGTCAGTGTGGCCCGTGCATTTCACGGGTCTCGCACTCATCAACGAAACACGAGAGCACTGATACTATCATTTTAGAATGGTCTTCTATGAAACCGATCAAGCCGGTCCATTCTGACATCAGCGTGGCTTATCAGTCAATAATCATTACACCTATAATTATTTATGTAATTTTATTCTTTGTCTAAAGGTACTCCAGAGAAGCGTGCTCGGCCTTACAGCTTCGGTCTCGGCAAACGCTTCGCTGATGACGAAACATCTGAAGAGAAGTTCGCTAGGATGTACGATTTCGGACTTGGAAAACGCTTACCAATGTACAGCTTCGGATTAGGCAAGAGGGCTAAGAGCTACAACTTCGGTTTAGGTAAAAGATTAAGCAGCAAATTCAATTTCGGTCTTGGGAAACGACAGAGGGACATGCATCGTTTCAGTTTCGGCCTCGGTAAACGATCAGCTGAAGACTCAGTACCCGAAGACAGCGACAATTATTTTGATGATTAAATACTTTTGTTATTTTCTAGTTAAGTGATACCGACATTGAAAATTTACGTGGAAAACATTTTTTTTACTATTTAAGCCGATAATAATGTTAAGTTAATATATTTTATTCCTGTTTAAAGATAATTGAGTTAATTTCAGAGTTGAATTCTAAAGTATTTCTTGTGAAATCTCCAGCCAATTTTCACAAGAAATCCTTGGATTTAATTTATTTAATAGTCAAAAAAAACAAATTGATAGTTAGAAATATCTTAAAAATATTTATTCTAAAATTTCCACGCAAATTTTCATACCAAACAGTTAATTAATAATATAAGATTTGGACTGCATAATTCATTAAATTAAACATTTTGAGCGTTTAAACTATAAAATAGTATTGTAACTTATAAAATATTTTGGTGAAATTATATTTTTATTGTTATTAATATTGATACTTTGTATTGTATAATCCGATTGCTAAAGTTATTGTTTTATTGTCTACCAAGCTGTTATATGATATAATTATGGAACGGTTTTGTAAATTATTGTTATTAAAATATGTAGTTTATAAAATTAAAGTGAATTAAAATCATTGTAAATCTTGTCAATGTGGAGTTGCGATATTTGGAGTAAGTCATTAAGCTTATAGCCAAAATTTTGTTGTTCAATAAATTATGACGTGATAATAATGTATTTTCATTTATAACATTGATTTAATAACTAGTTACTCTAATAACAACTTTAATCCTTATTCCAAATAACTTAAGGTTGATGATCAGTCTGTTATAATTTTGTGAAAAGTTGTACAACTTAGCAATGAAACTGTCACTTTGAAAGTACATAAAAATGAACAAAAATATATAAATATCAGTCAAAATAAATATTATGAATGAATTATAATTGTCTTTTCCAATTGCCATGATTTAATTAAGTTCGTTCTTTAGTTCTTCTTCTTCTTTGGTGCCTCTCCACTAATGGTAGTTGGCCGTCAGCTCTGTATACTTTATTCTTCCTTTTACCAGATGATACAGTTCTTCTAATAAATTTACGATGTGGCAAAAAAGCGTTTCTCATAATAGTACTCAAGATGTTATTAAATCAATTCAAAGAAAAAAAAAATTTTAGGTCACAATAATATATATTAAAGACAAATATATCAGTCTCAGATATTTATATATCATCATAACATCTTTGACAGTTCTCCATGACATGCAAAAATTGCATTGTATAGAATTACATTTTTATTATTTATAATTACAAATATATGACTTAATCTCTTCAAAATCGTTACTCTATAGAATATTTAATTAAAGTTAATTAGTTGTATAATGTAAGACAAAAAATGTTATTTTAAATATAACCACTGTGGAATACAAGTCGAAATTATTATAAAAATTAGAGTGATATTGCAACGGCTATTGTTTATTTATTTATCAATACCATTAGATAACGTTCACTTATTTTTAAGTTTCTTTTTTTTAATAGTTTTTTGCCTTATAGTTAGGCAAACGAGCAGACTGGTCATCTAATGTGTAAGTGACTAATACACTACACTAACAAAATGTATCTACATGATACACTATACTAATACAATAACGAAGTGTGACAAATTCACTAAAGCTAAAACAATGTGTAAGGACTGCAGCCGCCAATGGAGACCTGCATCTCACGGGTCACAAGTGCCAACCATTCTTCTTCCTCCTCCCTCCCCAAATCAAAGTGAGAGAAGTGGGGTTGGGAAAAAAATCCCCGTAACCATGGCGATTATTTTCAAAGTTGATATAAAAAGTTCTTAGATAGATACATAATCTGTTATGTACACAAAAAAGTATTATATACTCGTAACTTGAACTATGTTAGGTATCAATACAATGGGCAGTCTTATGGCAGTTTGCGACTATTAGAGAATAGTTAGTAAATACTAAAGGAATGGAAAAGCATCTTACTTGGCCGCTACACTGTGGGTTACCATGACGCATTGCCCACATGCGCCATGAGGATAGTGACCACCACTTAATGGTGAGTAAAAAAAAGACTATAACATCACCGATTAAATTTTCAGTTACAATATGATACAATGAAATTACTTTTGAAGACAGTTGGGAAATCTAGAGTTCATCTTTAGTATAAAGGTGGTTTCGGAGGCGATCGGTCACAATAATAAATATTAAAGACAAATATATCAGTCTCAGATATTTATATATCATTATAACATCTTTGACAGTTCTCCATGACATGCAAGAATTGCATTGTATAGAATTACATTTTTATTTCTTATAATTAAAATATATGTCTTAATCTCCTCAAAATCGTTACTCTATAGAATATTTAATTAAAGTTAATTTGTTGTATTATTATTATATTTGTTGGCCAGGTGGAGTGATGATTTGCGCAGGACGGCTGGCAGGAGCTGTATGCGAGAAGCCGAGGATCGAACTAAGTGGCATGCTATTGGAGAGGCCTATGTCCAGCAGTGGACTGCGATGGGCTGATGAATAATAATAAAATTAGTTGTATAAGGTAAGACAAAAAATGTTATTTTAAATATAACCACTGTGGAATACAAGTCGAAATTATTATAAAATAAGAGTGATATTGCAACGGCTATTGTTTATTTATTTATCAATACCATTTGATAACTAAATAAAAAAAATAAAAAAAAGACTATAAAATCACCGATTAAATTTTCAGTTACAATATGATACAATGAAATTACTTTTGAAGACAGTTGTGAAATGTAGAGTTCATATTTAGTATAAAGGTGGTTTCGGAGGCGATAAATCGATCTTACTAGTATTCAATTTTAGAAAATTTACAAAAAAATACCAAGGAAAGCTCGGTCATCCAGGTAATAAAATAACAAAACATTGCTTTAGAAAAGTCAGTAATAATCGACACCTGGTCCACCGTGCGACGTTTCCTCACATTCATCACTCCAACCCTTGCAGTGCTACGCATTGACTAAGTCACTTGGCGTAAGTACGTGATACGTCTTACATCAGCATTAGCAGAAATAAATCTAATAATTCATCGTAATACTAATATTTCACCGATTCAGAGCAATTGATCATGTTTATCATCTCAAAATTGTCGTAAGTAAGAATCCATCCTACTACATCTGGCTCAGTAGTTACGAGTATAATCACTAGCGAATACAGCAGACTCTTACGTCATTAGAATATTAATATACTCGAAAGTAATACAGGCTCAAGAGAACACATAAATTGTTGAAAAAAATCTGCGTAAGGTATTGTTGAACAATGAAAAGTTATCCCCTAATCGTAGAAAATCAACGGACCCGCATCGTGAACATGAGTGATTGTTAAGCACTTTATCTGTATAATTCTGACGTAAGGGATTTACGTAAGCATACCCGCAGACGCACACAACCCAGACTTTTAATTCCAAACAAGAACTTTACTCGAATATGCCATTACATTTAAGTGAGTTTCGTGGTATTGTTTCAAAAGTTTTTTTACAGTCTCGATAGAAATCATATGGTACAATGGAAACCACTTGAGAGCAACTAATAGGGGTCAAATTGTGAATGATTTTAATATCTGTTCTATTTGTATGGAGCGACCGGCGCGCTGTCCGGAGCTCCAATCACATCATCACATCAATAGTCTTTAATAGTCTACTGCTACGCAGGCTTCTGCTTATACCGTGTCGGACAGACGTATTGATATAGAACAAATTTTAAGTTTGTTGGAAGAAAATTTTAGTAGTAAACACAACAGCAACTTATCACACAGTCTATTTCTGGATGTACCTTTTTCCTAGACGGATGTTTTAGCCTGCTATACTGGCGAGACGGGTTAGTGACGGCCTCGGTGGCGCAGTGGACCAAGTGTTTGTGTGATCTACAAATATTTGTTTCGAAGTTTAGGCGTCTTCTATGAATAATATATATGTATTTACAAAAAAATAGTATATATGTATTTAGTAGTCTAGTACCCATAATACAAGCTCTGCTTAGCTTGGGACTAGATGGCGTTGTGTTTTAGATTCTGTATTCCTGATCTATCACCACACGGAGCTCAATTCTTAAGAATGAGCATTCTTGAGTTGAAGTTAGACATTGCATGATCACGTGATGATTTAAAGATTAAAAATTTATCTACGGAGGTAATGGGTGAACATTTCTTGTCAAATAGGAAACTTGTTGTACCTACAGCGTGTTAAATAAGTAAAGTAATAATAGAAACTAGCATTTTAATGAAATGAGAAAGTATACATTCAAAATTAATGTTACTATGCTAGTTTTACGTCCGAAATTTTCTAATATCTTTATGTGACCCGCATTTATTGCACTCCAGTGTAAATATGGACAGCAAAACAGTTCGATACATTTGATGCGTTATTCGTCAGCCTATTTTCTTTTTATTTTCTTTGAGTTGTTGGCGGAAAACTTTTAGGAGGAATTTTTATTGTCTTATTTGTGGTAGTGGAGTTCCATTTTCATGTCGCATTTGTCATGCATCATGAGCTCGCGTCATACAAATATAAACGGGTACTTTATTATTTATTTAGAAAAGCTTATTTAAGACTAAGTACTTTAATTTCCTTGTGTAAGTATACTTACTTTAGAATATCCCCACACTGCTGCTGAACGAAACCTGCCCCTCTCCCCAAAGAGCGTCAACCATCGTGGTCTTGGGCAGTCCATATCTTGTCGATCCATCAATTCGTCTACACTACGTTTGCCTAATCGCGATCTCCACTCTGTCACATGTCGGCTCGAGCAAGTTTAAATATATTAAATACTAATAACAGGCCAACGATGAAAAAACATTTTCAATGATATTAGCTAAACTTTATGTAATTCAATCTGATGATTTCGATAATATAATTAAAAAGTTGTATCACTCATCATTGCCTACATTTCTATATAAGATAATATTGGAGACTTTTTATAGAATCACCAAAACCAAGAATCACAAAACTTTACCGTGGGAGAGCCACGCTTCGGCATGAACGGACCGGCTCAACCAGAGTAATACCACGGCCTCACAGAAAACCGGTGTGAAACAGCGCCTGCGCTGAGTTTCACCGAGTGGGTGAGGATACCGAAGGCCCATATCCCAACCCCTTTCCCATCCCCCAAAGGCCGGCAATACTTTTGTGACGCCTCCGGTATTGCGGGTGGCGGTAATCGCTTACCATCAGGCAATAGGTCTCCTCTTTTGCCATCTATTCAATTAAAAAAAAGTTAGAAAGGTGTATTTGTTACACAATGGACATACTTATACTTCTTTGCGTATTCTCATTTAATCCATATGAAGGAAAAAACGAAAATCTTGATGTAATTTTACTGAAAATTAACTATACAGCTCATGACTAGATACTGTGTGTAGATTTAAAAGTTATCTCTGTGCTTCTTGGTCAAAAGAAAGGAATTTACAAAGTTTCCATGTTTTATATGTGAGTGGGATGGTAAAGCGTGGGATCAATATTGGTCTACAAATCAATGGACCATAAGAAAAGAAAAACAAAAAGGGAAATTTCGTCGGGCTTGATATTTGTAAGTTGATGTTTGATTCCAAATTCGAAGCAACGATGACTACAAAGCAAAAGGAGGCTTGGATATCATTTAAAGCGAGTGACTAAGTTTTCTGGCAATATGAGAGCATCTAATTTATGAATTTATTGTAGCTCATATGATTGACTCAACAAACTCATGACTTTGTATTGCAGTCAGGGTCACTTTCACTGGACTTACAGTCTCGTTTGTTTAAAGGGGTAGTTTCAAAGTACGGTACTTTATACAGCGCGTGACCCGATAAGCCTAATTTTTACTCAAGTGCGAAGAAAAAAGACAGAGTAATAATTTTAACTACTGAACCGCTTTAAATGAATGAGGTGTCAATGGTTTTGTTTTATGGAATAGGGGGCAAACAAGCAGACGTATCACCTAATGGTAAGCGATAACCGCCGCCCATGGACAACCGCAACACTAGAGGCGTCACAAGTGCGTTGCCGGCCTTTGGGGGATGGAGGAGGGTTTAGGATGTGGGCCTTCGGCAGCTTCACTTTCTCGTTGAAACACAGCGTAAGCGCTAGTTCACACCGGTTTTCTGTGAGGCAATGGTATCACTCCGGTCGAGCTGGCTCATTCATGCCGAAACGTGGCTCTCGCAACAAATCTCCCAGATCTATTGTAATATCCCGAGTGACATGGCTATTTAAACATTATCAAAAGTTTCTACGCAGCCAATTTAAAGTTTTTAACCAACTTCAAAAAAGGAGGGGGTTTTCAATTCGACTGTATTTTTTATTTTTTTATGTTTGTTACCTTATAACTTTCGACTGCGTGAACCGATTTACAGGATTATTATTATATCTGAAAGCTGGTGCTTCCCGTGTAGTCCCATTTCAATTTAGTCCAGTTCTTGAAGTCGGTGCATTTCTATAAAACTTTTAACAAAAAAACTCTTAACAATAATTTCAGAAATATATGAAAAATGAACACACGATGTGCCGGGCACAGATGTTTCAAATGCCACTAGAGAAACTTGAGGAAAACGCCTCCAAAGCTTACGTCTAAAATAATAAAAAAAGTACCTTAATTCTATTCACAAACGTTTCCAGGAAATAATCAGCTTACATTCGTAACAAAAGAAAATAATTTCATATATTTCTGTATGAAATACATTAAAGATGTTTTTGATAATATCATAAGGAATTTAGGAACTTTTATTTTGATGTTCATCGCAGTTACACAAATAGAGTATGACTAAACATTCTTTGTGATAGCCGACGCGGTAAATTTTTCTCAACAAATGTCTTGGTGGAGCCGTAGAGTGCGGTGATGGATAAAGGATACGAAATGTCACCTTTTCTATTCATCCTATGATTATTGTAAGAGTCGACTAAGGGAGAAAAACTATACCATGCTACTCAAATAAGAATAGAAACGTCAAAGACCTCTATTTGTCAAATGTCCCTTGGTTATCGGTTTATATCGATCCAGCAATGTAAGAGTAGCAGCTGTTTTCCAAAATGATGTAAGATATTTTTAGCGTATGATTACTCCATTAAGTGCTTACGTAGGGGTTTTTTATTTTATCTTGTTGGATCCAGTGGCTGCCGGATTCATTATTTTATGTATGGGCCTGCAAAATTTACTCTGCCTGATGGAAAGCATAAGCAGAGTCTTAAAATTGCTCGTGCATATAATGCAACAATGCACCATGGCGGCCTAGTGATGCTTCTGCATCATTGGGCCTCCTATCTCGCACTCACCAACGAAACACGACAGCACGATGCTGTCATTTTAGGTTGGTCTTCTGTGCATGGTTAGTACCGCCCCGGTCGAGCCAGCCCTTTCGTGCTTTAATCAGCGTGGCTCTACTACCTTTAGAACGTTCTTATACATTTCTAGTAAGATAACTACTATGAGTTAGTACAATCATTGTGATAAGTCTAACGATCGATATTGTCCAAAGTTACGAACGACGTGTATATTATTATATATTATGTAAAGTGCACAGCTACTATATAATTAGTAGTAGCCTAAGTTACTCCTTAAAGGATTAGCTATATACCAGTGAAAGTCTCCTCAACATCGATACAGTCATTCTACATATTACCCAGAACGTACAGACAGGTTAAATGTAGGTTTTTCGATGTAAGAATATATATCATCATATCATCATCATAAAACCCAGCAATTAGAAATTACATACAGACTTCACTTCAATTTTGTTTGCGTGAAGAAATTTATCTGTTTAAATTTCCGCAGTGTGATATCGATCGAGACACAATTCAAATCCCGTAGCACCACAGAATATTATTTAGTTCTAAGATTTCTTGTTAAGGAGCCACAGAGGTTGCTCAACATGAACCCTTCTCTGATTCATTAAATATTGGGGCTAGACTGGGTAGCTTTGGGATTTGTATTATGTCCACAAACACGATCTTATACAAGTTGGTAGTATTATTAATTTATTATATTATCCGTGTAGTGACGGATCCAGAATATAAAGTGTCATATTCATCCCAACCCGTTTCTATTCATCCTATTTGTAAGAGACGACTTAGAGAGCAAACTAAGGAGAAGAAAAATCATTGGACTGTGAGAGTGAAAGAACAGAGAGTGCACCTGTGTTCACGCACATACTTGTGCATTATATCTCCTGTGTAGTTGGTATGTCTCCGTTAACATTGACCGCCGAAGCCGAAATCGGTGAGGAGTACATAATATATAAAAAAATTAGGTAGATTAATTAGCAGTCTGGTTATCGTAGTCTAAGATCTGTCTAATTTAGATTGTTTCAAATTATTGTTGACTAGCTGAGTCTCGCGGTGTTACGCAAAATTTGTCTAAGAAAGTAGCCATAGTTACTCCTTATTACATCCGCTATCTGCCAGTGAAAGTCCCGTCAAAATCGGTCAACTGAATTCCAGGGTTGAACTAGTTGTGAGTATATTGTCCCGGATCCCTCCCATGTCAGGCGCAGAGTGGCAATCAGTGTGGTTTTATTTATTTATTTAATACATCATGCACTTTAGGTGCATTGGCGGATTTAATGCCTAAGGCATTCTCTACCAGTCAACCATCGGGTGATGCAGAGAAGACAAGAAGTGGGTGCATCTTGTAAACAAAATGTATTAAAATAAACATATCTGGCAATATATTAAATACAAATAATATATAAAAGCTAATCATTCATACTATACATACAACTAAATACATATAAACTTTCATAGATACATACATACGCGAATAGGTGTACTAGGAATAATAGATGACAGTTATGTAGATGTTGATTCTGCAAGTTGTTTGATAAGAAACTGCTTTACCTTTATCTTAAAAGAAAAGATGTTGGTGGCCATCCTGATTTCGAGAGGGAGCTCATTCCGAAGCAGAACGGACCGAACAACAATAGATGAGCCAACAAACTCAGACGTATGGGAGGGACAAAGAAGAAGGAGGTTATTAGTGGAACGAAGGTTTTTGTTGTGGTTGCTGCATAGAAGTTGGAAGCAGGAAGTTAAATATTTTGGTGAAGATGGATTATTTAAAATTTAGTACAAGAAAGTGAGAGCTCGTTGTTCTCGTCGTAAGCAAATAGGTAGCCGGTAGCCAGTTGAGTTGCGTGCGGAAAATGGAAACATGATCATCTTTACGGAGATTAAAAACGTATCGAATGCAGTTATTAAGAAGACGGTCTAGTTTATCGAGAAGATCTGCATTCAGGTCATAACAGCACACGTCACCATAGTCGATTATGGGAAAGATGAGGGTTTGCACAAGCATAGTCTTGGTTTTTGGAGGCAGAAAATTTCTCAGGCGATAAAGCGCCCGAAGAGTGCCAGTAACTCTCTGGCACTGATTTGTAACTTGCTCACGCCAGTTTAATGTGCAATCTAGGTGTAAACCTAGATCCTTCACAGACTCGCAAACAGGTATAGCAGTCCCATTAAAAATTATACCATTAGTTCAGTGGTTTAGGCGAAAGCGTAACAAACAAACACACAAACTTTCGATTTAACAACTTTAGTGTCGGAATCGAAGCGGCTAAAACCACACCAATGTTACACGCTGATAATATAACTTTCAAAAGAAGGTTTAAAATCAGTTCAGTGGTTTAGGCGAAAGCGTAACAAACAAACACACAAACTTTCGATTTAACAACTTTAGTGTCGGAATCGAAGCGGCTAAAACCACACCAATGTTACACGCTGATAATATAACTTTCAAAAGAAGGTTTAAAATCAGTTCAGTGGTTTAGGCGAAAGCGTAACAAACAAACACACAAACTTTCGATTTAACAACCTTAGTGTGGTAACAAATGGCAAGTCTAAACAAGCTCTCGCACATTCCAGTCTCTGAATAATTTAGCACTAATCCTCACATTTCTGTTGGTTGTTTATGAACGGACTGCGAAATAATATTATACTCAGTGGTCTGTCCGTTCAAGATAAAAGAGTTATTACCTATAAAATGGCTGACGCCACTGCTATATGGGGTTTTTTTTAGTACATAAAATTTAGTACTCAGCTATTTGTGTCAATAAGTGTGTTCAAAGTTTTATTTTGTGGTATTTTAACACTCACGAGAGACTTATGCTCTGTGCCAATGGTTACAGATAAGTTTCGGATAGCTTATCTGACAGATAATTTGACGAGTCTTTTATATAAATCTATATAGAATACAACGATATGTCAGATAAGTTATCCGGAACTTGTCTGTAACCGGTGAAAGAGGGCATATATTACACTTGCTTTTGAGCGCGGCTCTGCTTGCGAGTATGTGGCTGTAAAAAGTTAAAAGTAAAAATTCAAAGGAAATCACTAGCCCAGTCGCTTTACTTTGTGTACATATTTCAAAAGTAAAAAAAAATCCCGTCTTAGCACATTTTTCATTGATATTCGCCTCTTACAGGTTATAGCACTATGGTATCATCCTATAGCTCCTAAAATATTTTTTTCTAAAAATCCTTCTACTCTTGCAAAGATTTTTCAATTAGGACCAGTATTTTCTGATAATAGAACGTTCATTTAAATATTTTTTTCAACTTGGTATATAATATTATCCAATATCTGTAAACAATCAAATTTTGTAATATTAGGTCTTTACCTATGAAATTGCCGTTTTGTATGCAATAAGTGAAAATACTTATTTTTTCAAACTTTTTTATTTCTGTTATTCGAAGTAATCACCCATGCAATCGACGCATCTTTGCCAACGCATTGGCAGTTTATTGATGCCCTTCTTGTAAAAATCAGCTGGACGGGAGGCAACAAACTCTTCAAAGGCATTTTGTGCTGCCTCTCGGGAATTGAATTTTTTACCCACTAAAAAGTTACCACGTACCCACTAAATTTTGGAAAAAGTAATAGTCGGTAGGTGCAAGGTCTGGTGAGTATGGCGGATGAGAGAGAGCTTCCAACCCCAGCTCTTGCAGCTTGGAGACTGTCTGTTGCGCAGTATGGGGTCGCGCGTTGTCGTGAAGGAGCAGTGGGGACGACCGATTGACCAAAGCTGGTTGCAGATGTGCAAGCTTCTCCATCATTCTCTCCAGTTCTTCACAGTACACATCTGCATTAATGTTCATGCCGTTTTGTAAAAAGCTGTGGTGAATCACACCCGCAGTAGACCACCAAACAGTGACCATAACCTTTTTAGGGGTCATTTTTGGTTTAGGGCATTGCTTTGGTGCTGAACCAGGGTCTAACCAACTTGCTGAGCGCTTTTGATTGTCGAACAGAATCCATTTTTTGTCGCACGTAACTATTCGTTTCAAAATTCCTTCATTTCTTTGCCTGTTGAGCAGCGAAAGGCAGGTCTCGACGCGTACGTTGCGTTGGCGATCGTTAAGATCGTGGGGCACCCATCTATAAAGCTTTTTTACCTTGCCAATTTGTCACAAATAGATCAATATTGTTTTGATGCTTACATTAAAAGCTGCTGCTAGATCAGCTGTAGATTGAGTTTCGTCAGCTTCCACAATCGCCTTTAATTCATTATTGTTAACCAAAGTCTCCGGACGACCACGAGCTTCATTTTTCAAGTCAACATTTCCAGAACGGAACCGGGAAAACCAATAAAGGGTTGTGCGTTCGTTTGTACAGTTCTCTCCGTAAACGTTTGTGATGTTACGTGCCGTTTGTGTCGCGTTGGAGCCACGACGGAACTCATATTCCATAATTACACGAATTTTTAAAGTATCCATTATGACGAAAAATGTTCAAATGTAATGAAAATACAACGCTAATCAAAAAACAAAAGACTGAGTTTGTAAATAGAATGTCATGGTTTTAAAACAACATTAATTTGAATTTAGAATACAGAGCCATTACAAACTTTTTTTTATTTGAAATGACCAGTACTGAAGAAACGCAATTTCATAAGTAAAGACCTATTATAATCAAAATCTCGGAAACGGCTCCAAAGATATTCATGAAAATTAGTAAGTAGGGGTTTCGTGGGCTTTCAATAAATATAATTATGACTGCCTCGGTGGCGTAGTGCTAGCGTATGCGACTGCTAAGCTTGAGGTCTCGGGTTTAATTCCCGGGTCAGACCAAATATTTGTATGATCTGCAACTATTTGATTCGGAGTTTGGGTGTTTTCTATGTATAATATGTATGTATTTACAAAAAAAGTATATAAGTATTTATATCAGTTGTCTAGTACCCATAACACAAGCTCTGCTTAACTTGGGACTAGATGGCGTTGTGTGTTAGATGTCCGGAATATTTAATTATGTATTTTATTTTTTTAGAAAATTTCCCAAAAATTAAATACCAAAGCAAAATTCGGTCATTCAGGTACTAATAGTTGAAATGTGAAAATATTCATACAAAGAGTACACCGTTCTATAACAGGCTGTATAGAAATGATAACAGACCCCAACACATTAAACTAATTTGTAGCATTAATCACCCTACTTTGTTTTACATAATGTCTAAATATTAGGTAAGGTGTTAAAAATAAATGGCACCACATTTTCATAACAATTATTCTTATTTATCGTTAAGTCAAAAAAGGACGAATGCAAATTTTGCTCTTCATTGCGACTTTATTGCTATATTATAAGATGACGTGTGTTTGTATGTTAATCACTTCTTCACGCTCAAACGGCGGAACCAATTTAGAGGAAAAGTGAAAATGTATTGATTCTTGGTAATGATCATACTTTTTTATGTACGGGCCTGCCTACTACTACAATAAGAACAAAATATATAATTATTAGAACGATAATATAGAAACCTTTACACAATATTCTATAATAGTTATTGATTTTTAATATATCTACTTCACAACTTAAGCAAACCCTACCCCAAAGTTCGTAGTCCTACTTCGGCCTGCTGTCAAAAACATTCATGAACTTGATTGATTCCTAAAACTTCAATAAATGGGGACGGAGAAAACGGGAAAGAATATCAACACCCGTTTTACTGAATGAAAAGATCAGGAAACTTTAATTAACCCCTGCTGGTACCAGCAGTTAATCATATAGGCTTATTACGAACATAAATCTTATCTATCTGTCTAATACCTTTAAACCAATAATTCTTACATATAATTATACTAGCAACCCCCACCCAGGCATCGCACGACAGACATGAACCCCGCGGTGCTACCCGCGGTACGACAATAATCGCTGGCAACGCCCCGAGGCGAAGCTAGTATCTTTATAAATTGTAGCCTGTGTTATTCTGATTTATAACCTATATTATTGTAAAGTTTCATCAGAATCCATTCGGTAGTTTTTGCGTGAAAGAGCAACAAAAATCGTCACATACACTCAAAAACAATATTAGTAGGATGGGGCAAATCAACCAATTGGGAGACGCTATTACTATTTTAATGACGAAAATGTCAATTTAGTTTTGATATTTGAGAAGAACTGTTTTCTTCTCAAATATCAAAACTATATTGACATTTTCGGAATACGGAATACAACTCGACAAGCCGTGAATCGGTTTATTCCTCAAGTACGCGGAATATTTTTTTCCATTTTTTTGTGCCAACAATATGATAGATGACAGTATCATAAATAAATATCGATCTCTCCTTCATTAAACGAATACAGCTTTCCATTTCTATTACAAATTTTAATAAAATAAATTGAAATACTTTACTCAATAGTCTAAAAAGTGACGTCACAAATTAGTATTTTGTACTTTTTTCATACAAAGTTATCGTTTTGACAGATGTTAAATATACCACATACGCAACCACTACGCTACCGAGGCAGTTCAGGAATAAATAATGAATAATGTCATAATGGATAAACAAAGAACTTTCTCTTTGAGGAAACAGTAATTAGTTTATGTTTATCCCAGAGCCGTTGACTACGTTTGTTATAATGCTTATTTGTGTTATAATATATGAAGTAGATTTAGTGGAACTGCAGAAAACTTATCATTTAGACTTTGTAACCAATCGATTGCACGGATGGCGCAGTGAATTAAGTGGTCACCTTACTGTTTCCCACTGTGAGTATTGTGGGGTCCTTAGATTCGTTTACGCCTAATAAATAAAAAACAAGTTTATAAATTACAAAACCAAGCTCGTTTGATCCTATTCCATAAAAAAAAATGCTTAAAAGTTTTGTCTTCGTCATTGTTGGATAAAATGAATCCATATTTTCTATAGTAACAGCATCATGCGTAAACGTCTGGACCAATTTCGTTACTTATTTTTTTCTTGGATAGCTCAATTATTGAAGAAGGCCATAAGCTATATTATATAACATCACACTATAGGCTATAATATATCTTTTAGTAAAATACTGTTAATGTGAAATTGCAAACAGACAATTCAATTTTATTTATTTGTACGCATAGATAAAAATACCGCAAAAGTTTTCCTTGAAACGTATGCTTACGATTTATGGTGTTTTGTATGTTTCCATTGTCCTGAAAATGAATATTATGTAGGATGTGTGGGTAGAACGTAGACAAATGTATTTGCATTCTCTTTGAAAAATGCACCACTCAGTTCTTTGTGACATACCTACCACTTAGGATAATTTAACAGTAATGTAATCTTTTTATACATTAAAAGGAGCCGTAGTAGCGTAAAAAGAGGGCATACTCTTTCTTCCAAAGGCTGAGCCAGAACCCATACAGTAGTCGCAAAATTTTTAACCGATTTCAAAAAAATAAGAGGTTCTTAATTCAACTGTTATTTTTTATGTTTGTTACCTCAGAACTTTAGAGTGGGTAAACCAATCCTGATGATTCTTATTTCAAAGCTGGTGCTTTTGCGTGTGATCCCATTTAAATTTGGATAAATTCTTCAAGTTGGTTATTTGTTTTGTTAAAATGTTTGTTTTATCTTTAACATCACGGACTTGAAAAAACACCACAGTGGTTTATTTTGGCATTTCTTTTCAGCATGAATCTTAGGAAATGCCGGGTCGCCTTCTAGTTATAAGGTCTTGTAAAAATATGTAAAAAAAAAAATTACAAAAAATATTACTCACAACAAACTTTTTAATCATTCAGACGAAGAATCACCACCGTTGGACATAAAAAAAATCTAAGTCTATGTGATTCGTGAGCTACTTAGTTCACTATTACTCGCACCACTCTAACTCCTGTACATCAGGATCAACAGGAGTGACTCACGAACATACCGAGTTATGACACTCGGGAAGTCTCAGGAAAAATTGAACTGTCTTGAAACCCGCAACGAAATTAATCTGGAGAATATTGGAGAAGTTGAAAATATAAGTCGGCCACTTCCCTCCTTAGCAAAGAGGGGAGACAAAATTAAGTCAAAATAGGCAGACACCTTTTTGAAACCGGGAAGCACCACGTACAAAATATTATGGGTCCTAAGCCCTAAGCTATCTTTGATTATTATTATGATATTAGTATATAATAATAAATATTTTCGGACATTTAACACACAATGCCATCTAGTCCCAAACTAAGCAGAGCTTGTACTGTGGGTTCTAGACAACTGATAATAGGTACCTATGAAATTGCGTTTCTTCAGTACTGGTCATTTCAAATAAAAAAAGTTTGTAATGGCTCTGTATTCTAAATTCAAATTAATTTTGTTTTAAAACCATGACATTCTATTTACAAACTCAGTCTTTTGTTTTTTGATTAGCGTTGTATTTTCATTACATTTGAACATTTTTCGTCATAATGGATACTTTAAAATTTCGTGTAATTATGGAATATGAGTTCCGTCGTGGCACCAACGCGACACAAACAGCACGTAACATCAAAAACGTTTACGGAGAGAACTGTACAAACGAACGCACAACCCTTTATTGGTTTTCCCGGTTCCGTTCTGGAAATTTCGACTTGAAAAATGAAGCTCGTGGTCGTCCGGAGACTTTGGTTAATAATAATGAATTAAAGGCGATTGTGGAAGCTGACGAAACTCAATCTACAGCTGAGCTAGCAGCAGCTTTTAATGTAAGCATCAAAACAATATTGATCCATTTGCGACAAATTGGCAAGGTAAAAAAGCTTGATAGATGGGTGCCCCACGACCTTAACGATCGCCAGCGCAACGTACGCGTCGAGACCTGCCTTTCGCTGCTCAACAGGCAAAGAAATGAAGGAATTTTGAAACGAATAGTTACGTGCGACGAAAAATGGATTCTGTTCGACAATCGAAAGCGCTCAGCAAGTTGGTTAGACCCTGGTTCAGCACCAAAGCAATGCCCTAAACCCAAAATGACCCCTAAAAAGTTGATGGTCACTGTTTGGTGGTCTAGTGCGGGTGTGATTCACCACAGCTTTTTACAAAACGGCATGAGCATTAATGCAGATGTGTACTGTGAAGAACTGGAGAGAATGATGGAGAAGCTTGCACATCTGCAACCAGCTTTGGTCAATCGGTAGTTCCCACTGCTCTTTCACGACAACGCGCGACCCCATACTGCGCAACAGACAGTCTCCAAGCTGCAAGAGCTGGGGTTGGAAGTTCTCCCTCATCCGCTATACTCACCAGACCTTGCACCTACCGACTATTACTTTTTTCGAAATTTAGACAACTTTTTAGTGGGTAAAAAATTAAATTCCCGAGAGGCAGTACAAAATGCCTTTGAAGAGTTTGTTGCCTCCCGTCCAGCTGATTTTTACAAGAAGGGCATCAATAACACAACTGCAACAACACAACTGCACGGTTGGCCGAGTGGTTTCAGCGGTCGCCATGCCGCTTGCTACTGCGCCAAGTGTCGTGGGTTCAAATCCCACGCGATACCTACAACACTTTGTGTGATCCACGAATTGTTGTCCCGAGTCTGGATGTTCTTTGTGTCCGTTTCATGTATGTTTGTAAAGTCCCCCACGACACAGGATGTTTATTCCTAATGTGGGAGTTGTCTTTTTAAAAAAAAAAAAAAAAAAAGAAAAAAATCAATAAACTGCCAATGCGTTGGCAAAGATGCGTCGATTGCATGGGTGATTACTTCGAATAACAGAAATAAAAAAGTTTGAAAAAATAAGTACTTTCACTTATTGCATACAAAACGGCAATTTCATAGGTAAAGACCTAATATTAATATGTACATATATTTTTTTTGTAAATAAATATATATTATATATAGAAAACAAACACCCAATCTCCGAAACAAATATTTGCAGATCATACAAACATTTGATCCTACCCGGGTATCGAACCCGAGACCCCAAGCACAGCAGTCGCATACGCTACCACTGCGCCACCGAGGCAGTTATGGCAGAATCACCTAAACGCACGGAAATTGACACAGTTGACACAAGATTCCCATAGTACTCGTATACAGTCTTTACTATTCAAAATATCTCATAATTAATTAAATTACAAAACAGATCCACGCTCAATTTCTATATTTTTGTTTAGCTGTCCTATTTATACATTCCCTACTTTTCTTTTATTAAGGTAATTAATTACATTTTAATAAAGTTGTGCCTGCAGAAGACATACAATGAACAAATAGCAATTAGGAAACGGCAACGAGGGAAATGAAATTAAAAAAATAAAAACGAGATCGCTATTCATGAAAAAGTTAAATATTACTGAGAATTTAAATTACTTTCCGTTTTTTACTATTCGTTTTCTTTCTTTTTTGATGAAATGGCAACCAGTCGGATCACTCAGATCAGCTATTTCTGCCAATGTCAAGTATTTATCGTCTTCAATTATCAAGTCTTCAAGTCGTCGTTGTGATGAAATTAATGATAAGAATATTTAAAATGTGGATGACATGAAACGGGGACAGTCTTTCGAAAAAACAAAAAACGATCTCTTACTATTCGTTTATGAGAGCTTGAAAAAAGTAAAAGCCCGCCAAAAAACATCTGGCACTGTCAAAAACCAAGGATTGTAGATTATTTAAAAAAATTAAGAATAATTTTACCACGTTGTATCTACAAATAAATATGTCAAACGGTGTTTTTATGTATATACGAGTATTTAGAAATACTTTTAGTATATCTATTAGCAGGCTGGTACTATGGTACAGACTCTGGTTCATTTGGAATCTGATGGGCAGATCAGAACAATTGATTTATGTAAGTATCGTGTATACTTTCATGTACCAACATTTAGTGAAAAGCTGTTAATTTGAAATTAGAAATACATATTAATTAAACGTTTTTTTGACGTGACAACGTCTTATAATTCGATGGAGCCGGCTGCACGCACGAAAAAACATGACTCATGCGGCGTTACCTCGCTCTGAGGCGTTCCATTTAAGGCTTCAAGTGCAAGCGAGAGCGCGGAACGAGCGACAAAGAGGCACAATCGGCCTCCGCGTTCGGCAGCGTTCGACATCT
Organism: Spilarctia lutea; assembly: GCA_916048165.1. Classification (NCBI taxonomy): domain Eukaryota; kingdom Metazoa; phylum Arthropoda; class Insecta; order Lepidoptera; family Erebidae; genus Spilarctia; species Spilarctia lutea. The sequence goes on along the minus strand of OU696490.1, from coordinate 14,364,545 downwards.
GTCTCTCTCCTACTTGAGTGAGCGATGCGTCCGCGTAGACAGCTGCTGTACAATAATACATTTACATGTTTTCGTCAAGTATAAAGTGCAGTGAAAAGTGAATGTGGTGTCAATTGTTTTTTATTCAATTGTATAGATTAAAGAGATCTCTCAAGAATCCTATTTAGGGGATTAACCATGGACTAAAGACAGCGAAAATCAAGCAACTGAGAATACGGCATCTTTTACTTTAAGCATTTTAGTTTAATTTAAAATGTATAGATGAATAATTCATTTAATGAAAGGGAAGGGATTTATTTGTGTCCCGAACCTACGAATTTTACATTTTAAATAAGTTTATTTTCTAACAGGACCGTCGTTGTAAGAATTGAATACCAACATACATGATATGGGAGGAATAAGTACAACTCATCCTTGCCTACACACTATTCACAAAATAGAAGAAATCAAATATAAATTGAATTTTATAAAATCACGATTTTTGATAGGCTGTTATATTATCTATACAAATAAGAGACCAAAAAAAACAAAAGTGTTATTGAGTTTTTCTGATTATAGAAATACTTAATAACAGCTCGGAGTTTGGAAGTTTTGGGATCTGAACCCCCATGCCTAGGAGAGCACGTAAAGCTGTCGGTCCTGCGCCTGATCTCTTCCCGGTCGTGTAGCTTAACCGTCCAATCGGATATGAGAGAGAGGGAACAGAGAGTGCACCTGTGTTTGCACAGACACTTGTGCACTATACCCTGCGTAGTTGCCTGGTCTCACAAATAAATAAAATTGGATTGTCTGTTTTAATATTAAAATAACTGCTTCTTACTAAACGTATATGTATACACGGTACATATACCAAAATAACATTTTTTACCATTTTTGTCTGTCTGTCTGTTTGTTTGTTCCGGCTAATCTCTGGAACGCCTGGACCGATTTTGACGGGTCTTACACTGGCAGATTGCTGATACGAGTATAAGTAGTATGGGGCTTTTTTTAGACTACCTTCGCCCCGCGGCATTACCCGCGGTACGACAATAACTGCGGGTAACACCGCGGGGTAAAAAATAAAATGATCGCCTCTGAAATCTAAGCAAGCTAATTATTTACAAAAACAAAAAATACTTCGTAAACATTTTTAAGTAGGTACCTAAAACCCGTGATTTGAATGATTTTTGCATAGGTATCTGGTATCACTCTACCCACTCATTATTTTAAATCTAAGGACACATTAAGGGCCAAATTCTACCCGTTTACCCTACAGACAAGGCCGTCTATTAGACTGTACTAGGGCTAGGTCACACTAAAATATGGGGCCCTTTTGGAAAGTCGGGACGCGAAACTGTTTTTTTGTAAAAAAAAAGTGTAATAAGTATGTAAGACAATTTTTTTTTTAAGAATATATGTGTGAGGACCTGAGTGGGCACTGGCCACATGTGCCCTTATGGTGAAGACGTTACGGTAGTGTCTAGAGAGCTTGCAAAACTAATATGTACTCGTATATGTAGGTGTAGGTACATATCAACCTAATTTTTAGGCTATAAGAAGGAAGTACTCGATCTCAAAGTTAGGGATAGATCGTTGCCGATTGTGGACAATGTTAAGTATTTAGGGTTATGGCTAGATCGTTCTTTACATTGGTCTAAACACATAAACGAAACAGCTGATAAAGTGATTAAGTTTGTTAACATTTTTAAAGTACTTAGTGGATTGAAATGGGATGTACATATTATCCAGATGAGACGATTATATATCTCCCTGATTAGGAGTAGATTTGATTATGGCAGTATGCTTTATGATAATGCAAGTCAAAATCAGCTCGACAAGCTAGATAAATTACAAAATATAATTTTGAGATTAATAGGAGGATTTATTAAGAGCACTACTATACACATAATGGAAAATGAACTCTGTTTACAACCTTTACATATACGTAGATATTACTTGGCTGGATAATATTGGCTTACATCGAAATCTTTTACGAAAAATAACGTTATAACTTTATTAGAGGAGTTACAAAATTTTAAAGATAATACGTATTGGAGGCAGAGAAAAATACTTCTATACATGAGTATCTTAAATTTTTACCGGTACATTATAGTCCACAATTAGATATGTTTTCTTTGAACAGCTATGTGGATCTTTCAAAAAGTATAAACGACAATATAGAAAATGTTCATACTGCAAAACGATTTTACACAACGACTAAACTAAGAGAAGTTTGTAGTCAATACATTAATCAGCATTACTACGCATGTTATAAAATTTTCACGAATTTCAGAAGGTAGTAGCGTTGGATCGGCGTTTTTCGATCCACAAACCAACACTTTTATGAAACTCAATGTAAGCTGTAATATGAACATAATGTATGCTGAACTTATTGCAATAAGTGAAGCCTTAGCATATATTGAATCATTTAATGGCGGCAAGTATGTTATTTTCTCAGATTCGTCTAGCTCGATGTTCCTCTAACATCTAGCTCGATGTCCCTCTAAGATTCGAGGAACCCAGATAGCCTATAATATAATGCGTTCTATACAAAATCTAGAAAGTAATAATAAGTATGTAACATTACAGTGGATTCCTACACATATTGGATTGACTGAGAATGAGACTGTAGATAGACTAGCTAAAGAATCTCTTGTTGATGGTTTAAATTTTGCATGCGTGCCATATTATTCTGATTTATTGTATGTAGTTAAAGATCGGTGTTACCAACTATGGTCAGAATTTGATTTTGATAAAAGATCGCTGACTAAAGGTATTTGGTACCGAACCATTCAGCCTACTATTATGAAACATGTTTGGATCGATCAAGCTAATATGAGCAGGTCAGACATAGTCATCGCTCTCAGACTTAGATCTGGACATATCCCACTAAACACCGTTGCATATTTAATTGGTAAAGTTAGTTCTCCCAACTGCTTAATTTGTAACAAAGTTGAAGATGTATATCATATTTTGACGGAATGCATCCGAAACGAAGCTGAAAGAAAACAATTATTTCGTAAACCTAATTGTAATGTGGGTGAATGTAATAGCATTCTCGCTCTTCCCTGCACGGAGAAAGCGAGAACACTGTATGATATAGGTAAAATGTGTATGTTAAATAGTTCATAAGTTGTATTTTTATGAGGGCGGCATAATCACTTCGTGACTAAGCCCTCATTTAACAAATAAAGAAAAAAAAAAAAAAAAAACAACCTAATTAGTCAAGATGCAGATCGCATGTGTTTCGCGTCAATTCTCTTTCTAGTTAGTTAGTTTGTTTGATGAAATGGCACCCAGCCGGATCACTCGGATCACCTATTTCTGCCAATGTCAAGTACTTATAGTCTTCGAGTCTTCAAGTCGTCGTCGTGATGAAATTAATGATAAAAAATATATAAAATGTGGATGACATGAAATGAGGACCGTCTTTCGAAGTAACAAAAAACGATATCCTTTTCTTTCTATATTCTCGTGTTTCATTTATTTTGACCACGTGACTTAGCATTGAAAGATGTCATGCCAAACGTCAAAAACGTAATAACCAAGAAGTCTTTATTTCTACCTCGTTCAGAAGGCTCAACAAATTTCATTTAGTTATTGAAACAATAAAAAAGTTAATTGTTTATATAGCCTACTACTTAATTTCTCTCCAATAAACAGACGACGGGTAAACTGGCTGTACGACAGTTTATTTTAGTCTAATTCATTTATTTTTAAATTCTTTTTGAATATTAAACTTTTTACGGTCGCAAAACACGGGTTAGGGCCTACATATTAAACAGTCAACCTCCATCAACATTTTATGTTACTTAGAGTAAAATCAATATAGGTACTATGTATAAACGTACACAGTTGACGCTAGGCCAGCTCCTGCTACATTGCTGTAATAATAAATTCATACTCTTCAATATCGATATAAATTAACGTAAACCGTCGCGACGACTAACTTTCCGAACGGCGCGTCATTGCTCCTTTCGGAGGTTGGTCACTTTTACCGTGAGCTCTGTCTGCCCCGCGTACTCGGTTTTAAGATAGTTCGTTGTACATATACGAATATTTTATTTTAAATTAAAGCTTATTTAAACTTCACAATTAGCTCCGATTGTGGAGGTGTTGTTCTCTGAGAGGAGTTGGTGCCTACTCAGCCCGTCGCCTACAGACCTCGGTGAAGTTTTGGGTTGACCTTCACTCTGCTGGAGACGCGGAAACCGCACTGCCTACGAGCTGGTAGCCGGCAGACTTTCTACTGCTACGAGGCCTACAGGAACGTACGATTCCGATCCCTTATCGGTGCTGTCCTAGAATATTTCAAGTTTGGGTTGAACCCACTACCCTTACTAGTTAATAAATTCTATTTGTTACGACTAGCCGGTTTTATTTATACGTAATTACGTACAGACGTACCAAAGCCTTAGCCAAAGTGCAAGTGTTTCGTGTCCCATCTCTTTCTACAATCGCTTACGCCTTTATTCCCCTGTATTAATAGCTCACATTTTGTTTTGACGCGATTTGGATTTGAAATAACGTCATTACCATACCTTTGCTAGTTTTCAATTAACATTAACGTTTGTATGATTCAATTTCATTGATGCAAGGACGGTTTGAACTAACAGACAGACAGACAAAACCTTTTTTTTTGTGAGTACCAACATGTAATGACTCAGCTGTCATGGTTACCTATACGTCAGCGCCGTAGCTTGCGGGCCCTGACTACCCTACACTCCATTTTGAATAATCCCATAGATCCCACTTATCTTACTTCACAGCTTAAATTGCTATGTTCCAACCATGACAGAGATCTTCGCTCTACTAATAATCTTCTACTCTTATGTCCAACACACACTTCTGCTCTTATCCATTCTTCTTTTGCTGTCCAGTCTATTCTTTTATGGAATGCGCTCCCACTTGAGATCAGGAAATTAACAAACCGTTGTACATTTAAGGCCAAAGTTAGTGAACTTTACAGGAGACAACTATCAGATATAGCTTCATAATCTCATTACCTCAAATATAACTTTATATTTTGTATATTTTATTCTGTATGTATATTATATAAATATTTATTGTTACATGTATCTATGCAAAAGTATCTTTTATATATATATATATATATTGCTCATGACTTCTCTTCATAAGACAAGTGCACCTGCCACGTCCTTTACTAAACCATCCAAAGGTTGACTGGTAGAAAATGCCATTCGGCATTAAGTCCGCCTCATGCAAATATAATGTAGGAAGTATTAATAAAAAATAAATAAAATAATGACGGATGTGACGTAACATCGTCATTTCTCCCACACCGGGCGCGAAAAATATTAATTAATTTTATAACGGTTCTCGATGGAGTCGAGCATTCACTGCTTGGCAGTTGAGAAGTGCAATTGTACTGACAGTATTAAGTGTGATTGTATACCTTCCCTATAGTATATAATAAACTCATAGTTAAGAAACAGTAGTGTTTTATTATACTAGTATAGATTTCATTCGTGAACTAAATTTACAAACACACATCAAATATAATTGAAAAAGAATTAGCTCCTTGTTGTATGTGATTTATTACAGCGCTCTCTCGTAATATATCTAGGTACTACAACAATTCAATACGTTCTTCTGTTTTTCTGTTTGCATATCAGTTTCATAGATGTTGCTACTATTCTCGTTAAATGAATATCATAATAATTTGCTATGTTTTCAATAACATTTATTTAAACAAATAATTATCTTGAGTCTTGAGCCTATATTCACTAGTCCCTGCAATTTTACTATGGCAAATTGAAAGCATTGAACATACTAATATTACCAAACTAACGTATATTGTAACTAAATAATTGTCCATTATACATGTAGTAAACTAGTAATATTAAACACATTGTAATCTATACATCTTGCATTTATAATAATAATAAATATTTCGGACATCTAACCCAAAACGCCATCTAGTCCCAAGCTAAGCAGAGCTTGTGTTATGGGTACTAGACAACTGATATAAATACTATAGTTAAGTGGTAACAATGTATAGTTTATGCGCTTTCAAATAAATATTAGAAACATAAACGAAGATCGAATTTCAACTGGCACCTTGCAACTTTGTTTGGCTCAGAAGAGCTACAACCCAGAGCCGCAAAAACTAGTGGGAAAAATAATATCGATTCGATATCTTTTTTGTTTTGAGTTTGACTTTTGTTTTGTGTACATACTCATATATTCTACCTTGTATTTCTTGTACATTATGTGCATGCATTTTGTCGTTAGGTTCGCGAATTCGCTAAGGTTAAAACTTATTACAGTTGTTAATATGTGATGTCAGTCAGTGTAGGATTAATTTTGTATTTATTTCTATTTTAAAGATAGTGTCAGCAATTTATCGACTTTTGTAAATTTGTTTTTTTTCGCAATGATTTTGGACAAATCAGTTTGTCGTTTCATCGTTTTGTTATATGCTTAAATTACAACTCCTGCACTAGGAATAACTCCTTTGTCGCGGGGGACTTTACATGAAACGGACACAAAGAACACCCTGACTTAGAACATCAATTTGTGGTTCACACAAAGTGTTATTCCATGTGGGATTTGAACCTACAACACTTGGCAAAGTAGGGAACAGTGTGGCGACCGCTTAACCACTAGGCCAAACGTGCAGCAATATTAGCTTGTACTTTTCAAATGTAAGCACAAAACGGAACAAGTTTCAATGTTAATAAATGACTGAGTTTTGCGTAGGTGGTGTTTCTGGACATTTTTCTAATTTTTATATTTTCAGTTATGTTGTCTTGTTGCGTTCCAGAAACTTCGCTAGGTAAATATAATAACTACAGTTCATCTTTTAACAAAAAAGTCATAGCGTTCTATTATTGAGTATACACTCTTTTCCATCTTATGGTTACTTGTAAGAAATTGCAACTGTGGTCTTTGCCTCTGTTTTGACATTTTGACAATGACAAATTGCAAAAAAAAACCTTTTTTCAGGAAAGCAGGTTAAATAAAAAAAATCAGTTGCTTATATCTTAAAGATCTTATTTCTGATATTAATAAGGGACTCGGGTCTTTTAAAACAGTGGGGTGACATATCAAGTACCTCGAGCATTTAAAGCGGATGATCTCCGAGTTTTTTTTTTTTTTTTTTTATTATATAGGGGGCAAACGAGCAGACGTATCACCTGATGCTAAGCGATTACCGCCGCCCATGGACACCCGCAACACCAGAGGCGTCACAAGTGCGTTGCGGGCCTGAGAGTTCGGGGGTGGCGGGCTCCCTACACTCCCTACATCGCCCATTCGACCACGACCTGTCAGAAACGCATTCTCTCAGCGACCAGACTATAGTGACCCCCAACTGTATCTCTACGTTGTCGTCGTGGCGTGGCTTGCGTGAGTCAATGATCTACTCATGCCGAATTGACCCAGAAGACTCCAAACTAAATGGGATACCAGACGGAGTCTGATTAAAAACTGCCGCGAAGGGCGTGACGCTCAGACGTCGTGCCGCACTGTAAACATCCCTCTGCTCTGCAAGTAGGTCTAGGATATATGGCGAGCTTGGTGAGCACTCACCATGAGTCGCAAGTGCGCTGCACCGACTGCTGCCCAGTCTCGGGAGAAAACGGGAAGTTCGCTGTCGCTACATTTTTTTTTTAAATTGTGGGCAAACGAGCAGACGTATCGGCTGATGGTAAGGGATTACCGCCGCCCATGGTCAATGAGCCAGAAAAGATTAACAAATTTAACAACAACTCAGAGACCAGAGCCATATTAGACCATATCATACAGTGCCAGTTTTTGGGGTTCTACATGGATTCCTTCAGAACCAATCAATTTAGGAGTCTTAGAAATCTGCCGTGAAGTGGGGCCAGACTCAGTGCTGCGACACGTCTGCTTCATCCTACTGATGAAAATTTAAACCTATTAAGTCAGAATGAAATAACAGTGTATAAATGGGCAACTCGACCTTAAAATATAAACAATATCTTGACAAAAGCCACATTTATCTGTTCAAATCAGTAATGGTTATTGTAAATGTAATATACAAGCAATCCAAATGCTTTGGAATATTCAAAATATGTACTGAATACTGAACAATTTCAGAAGCTCTGGTGTGATTTACTAATCAGAAACGACTAATACTACTAAATTGAAATTATTTTATTTATTTTTATTCCTATTATTCATAACTATAGTCAACAACATTCTAATTTCAAGAAACAATAGAAGTTTCCAACTACCAAAGTTGCCAGTTTAGAGAAATTGCAACCAACTAATCTTTTATTTCCTGCCAAATTTAAAACCACAAGAATAACAAATTACTTTAACAACTTTTGGTCAGAAACTCTTTCACTTTTCAATTCCTTTTCAGTATCAGAGAAATCCAACTTGAATCTTGTTGGTGTCCTTGTCTATTGATTACTGACTTTTTTCATAGTTGTTTGTTTTCAACCATATGACAGTTGATCAATTCTTAACTTGTACTCACTTGCCTGTTTGCTATTTTTGACAGGTATATTTCTATTTAGGAAACAGGACAATGGTGTCAAGTCAGTATCATCTGAGGACACCACAATAAGACCATCAAAAGAATTAGATTTGGAATGTTAGTTAAACAGCGAGTGTGAGCATCATGTTTTGAATAAAAATTCAATATTGTTTTGCAGTACAAATTGGCTTTTACTCACTAAAGCTGTTTAGTAACTGTGTCTATTTAGGAGACAAAGCAATTTACTGACTGGTTTTGCACAGATGGTCTTTTCTTATGTGTTCTTATTCAAAGCACTTTATCAAGTTTATACTTCTCTAATATGCCACAATATCACTTGTAGAATGCAAGATTTTTATTATTTTTATGCACAGAAATCGGTACTTTTCCAAGAATATATATTTTTTATGATTTTAAAATAACAGAGACAACTTTGAAGAACTTGGAATATATTCTGCATACCCTCAAAATACTAAGCCAATCGAGTGATATAGTTACTCCCAAACAAAATATGACGATTAATATGATTGTAAGCTAATACTAATCTACTACGTATAAGTCGTTAGAACTGATTCAACTAGATAGAATTGATTTAAATAATTAAATTAATAGATTATTGTACATATTGTAAATCAAGAGTTAAGTGATTAATAATACTATGATACCTATGCAAAGTTTTTTGTACATGTTTAGGTTTACGCAATAAAAGTAAACGCGCCTTGAAGATAAGAGAATTCATGGAATGAAAACAAAACATTAAAAGACTACTTGAATTGGTAACGATGGAACGAAAATTGTAGAACAATTGTCAGCGACGATGGTCAAAAGTGCAAATGTAATTTGATGTTTTTTTTTCATCAACGGTATGTAACGATTTGTGGATTCACAACACTGTATTTAGATATATAATATTGTTTAGTTATGTTTATTTCTATAACGATTTACACTAGTTAAACAATTAGTTACGTAGATAAATTCAAATTTAAATCAATCCAACTTCAACTTTTGAAAGAAAGTAAAGCCGGACCGGAACTCAGCGCAACAAGTCAACTTAGTATGGTAGTGATGTACCTCGAATCATATTTTACACGAGCGAGTCGAGTTATTTTTTTGACCTTACCTTACTTATGTTACTAATTTATAGTCCGGCCACTCAGAGAATGCGTTTCTGACACTTGTAAATTCGTCATGAGTAGTGATGTACCATGAATATCATTAGTAATATTTGGTAACAGTATTTATAGTATTCATTATGCATAATTATTCAATTTAGATATATTTTATATTTCAAACACAATATTAACAAAATTGTTGATGGATGAATTAAATTTAATCGTAATTTCTGAATGAAACCAAGGGAAAGAAAATAATAATACTGTATTTATTGAAAAATATATATTATGAAATATATCGTTTTAAGATTTCAATAATATCAAATCAAAATTTAACCCGACTCCGATTCGCTTGAGGACTCGCTGTCATCTTCACCAACATGTATTATCATGTTATTATCAATCATAGTGTCTATACGAATATCGCGGTCAAAGTCATCAAATATCATTTTTTTAGTTTTTTCAACCACCTTCATCCAGTCATCTCTTGTGACTTTTTCGCATGCTTCTTTTAAAAGCGTCTTCATCTTTTTTATGCCATATGGTGGAGAAGTATTATGGCGGGCTGCATAACCTTTAATTTGATCCCAGATTAGCTCTGAGACGACAAGAGACGACTGTTTGTGTATGTTACAAAATGGCGGTCCTCACAACGCTGTTTTGGGTTGCCATTTTTTACCAGAAATATAAAGGGATAAAAATAGTTTTTCATTTATTTTTAATTCAGCTCACTTATATCGCGACAATTATTTTCATAAGTTGGTTTGGTCGTACCTATATCGTATTATAAACTATATTAAATATGTATTAAGTACATTATACACACTCTGGAATAATTTCTCCGATGTCCCCAGGAACTTTAATGTCGTTCGTATAACTGCCCAAAACATTTCGGCACATTTCCCTGAAATGGTGACAACATTCGACTGTACGACATCCTTACATACTTTGTAACTCATCTTGTTCTACTGTTTTTTTGTATATTCAATAAAGATAAATAAATAAAATTATATATAATAAAATTAGAACGTTTTATTTAACAATATATCGACCGATATCGATTTTTGGAATCGAATATATTACGATTCCAAAAATACTCAGTTACAATTCAGTATTTTTTTGCCTCATCACTACGAAAACAAACTATTGACATAATCTTGAAACAGCGCAGTTTGACGTCGTGAGACTTTTAAAAATTATTGTTCTTAAATTAATTAATTGTTTAATTGTTAATAACTTTAGCCCAAAATAAAACGTTTATTGTACATTGGAATGATTATTACATTTTTAATGTTATTACTCATTATTAAGGTTAATAAAAGATATTTAAAATTTTGCCATAAATAGTACGCCAGTTCAAAGTTACATCGCCCATTGGATCACGACCTGTCAGGAACGCATTCTCTCAGTGGCCAGACTATAATAAAGGTATAAAAAAAATCTGACGAGTATAGTTCGATTAGTTTAGGTTAAGAATATTTCGACTCGAGTCACATTCAGATGGATGACCGATAATGTAGTTACGTCATTCTGAGACCGATTGAAATAACAGTTTGTCGATACTAGTTGCCAAGGAACTAGAGGCAAACTAGAAAACCGGTGAACCGAGCGTCCGGACAAGACTGTACGTGGAAGGGATTCGTTCCGGGTAACTCAAGTTCTTTCTGAGCACGAATGCATTGGGAGTTACCGGCACGTAGTTACTAGGAGGGAGTCGAATCCCGCCTGTTCGGTGTACTGAGCCAATTTGCTGTGCCAGTGTTTTGGCATCGCAGTGTTGAACACTCATTGCAGTTATCAGAGAGCATCTCTCGGTGCCAACCGTGTTACGTACCATGGTCGGTAGCGGCAGATGTTTTCCGTCGTAAAGTACGTAAAGAGACGGTGGATAGAAGCAGGGATAAAAATTGTTACTTGAATCCGGTTCATCGTTATATGCAGATTACAATTCAGGTAGAATATTAAGAGGCAAGTAATAACCTATTTTTAGAAACTAGGAGTGACGACTGCAGATCAAGAGGTCTCGGGTTCAATTCCCGGGTCGGACTGATGTTGGGTTTGCCTACAAGAAATTCCTAATAGCAGCCCGGAGTATGGAAGTTGGCGGTGTTTCCCGCCCGTGCTTCGGAGAGCACGTTAAGCCGTCGGTCCCGGTTGTCATGAACATCTATGGCAATCGTTATTGGGAAGTCAGTGCCCTCAAATAAACTGACAACTAGTTGAACCTTCGAATTCAGTTCACCCTCAAGGTTGCGGAGGTCAGATGCCAGTCGCTCTGTGTAAAAACTGATATTCAGGTAAAACCGGTTGAACTGGTAGCCGACCCCAAATAATATTGGGAATAATAAAGGCTAGGAAGATGATGATGATGAGGAGTGACGATTAAACAAAAAAAAATTAAGGTGGCCTAACTTGTTCTATTCTATATTTTTCTATTTATTTTCTATATTTTTCTTTTTACAATTAAAACACAACAGTTCACAACAAACGATTTTATAATTTTAAATATAATTACAGACTATTCACAAAATACATAAGAGATCGACAGTAAAACGATATAAAAATATATTTACAACGAAATAAAATTAGACGATAAATATGTCTGACGTGTACCGCACGACCTACAAGACACGTTCATACCGAGTGCTGCCCGAACCACTGAACCACAGAACACTAACTGAGAGAGGCCCGAACAACAAGAGAGCGAGCATAGCCAAGTAGGTACGGTCTTTACAGGTTCGCACTTCTTAATGTATTGCTGAAGTAAGGGTACATTTATTTTTATTATTTTTAACTACGATAAAGATACTTTTCTTAGTTTCTGTTTTTTAAGAAACTTTAATCTGAATCTGTATACGAGTACATAACTCTAAAATTTCTTTATTTTCACTTTTATTCGTATAATCCATACCTGTACAGCTCTGAAAGAAAATAATAGTTAAAATAACACCATTTATAATAACTATAAACAATTTTCAATTCGTTTAATAAGAAATTGCCAGCGGTACAGCCGTACATGATCTGCCATTCTTATTTCTTACAATTGTTGTACTGTTGTCCTTTTTTGTATTGTATGAAAATGTATTTTGTATTGTAAGAAGAGTTTTAAAGAAATTATAAATTTTATTATTATTCTCTTTGACATCTAGTTTATTTTTATGAACTTTATCTTTAAAATCGGTTTTTCAAAATGAGGTTTTTAGTTGTATTCAAATTTTAACCCAGCCTCTTATGTGTAAATAAATGCTTTTAAAATTAATATTCTAATAATTTAAAATAATAATTGTTTTCAATGTTTATTTATTTCTTTCAGATGTATGGTAGTAACTAAACAGTGCATGATGGGAAAAAAAAAAAAAGTTGGTATCACTGATGGCAAATAGCTTTACTATACTGCCGACGTATCTTAGCGAAACTGTTATTGTCTTTTTTTTTGTATACCAATGTACGTATAAAATTTCCAATTAACCAATTAATACAAATCAAATAAATTCAAAAAAGTTAATGCGCGACCTTTTGCCTGAATTTCAGGCTCGCCAAGATACGTCGGCCGTATAATATACGAGTATTATTTCGGACATCTAACACATAACGCCTTCTAGTCTCAAACAAAGCAGAGCTTGTACTGTGGGTACTAGACAACTGATATAACTACATATATTCTTTTTTTTTTGTAAATACATACATATTGTACAGTGGACCAAAGTGATTCATGACCCCCCTTAGAGTCATTTTCCTACAATTATTCTATACCATTAGGTTGAAATTAGCTTGAACATACATTTCATAAGTGACGTACCATTATTATCGTACCACAGACTGCTGTATCAAAAATATATCTTGTTCAGTGGTGACAAAGGTTTAAATTGCATTGACATCTAACCCGTAATGACGCATTTATGTTTATATCTAAAACGTACTATGTGCAAATAGCGAAGAAAACCTAACTACATTTATGATTACAAAGGAATAATTGTCAAAGTGGGTCACCTTTCAACTGGGTCGATAGTACATAGAAAACACCCGAACTCCGAAACAAATATTTGCAGATCATACAAACATTTAGTCTGACCCGGGAATCGAACCCAAAACCTCAAGCTTAGCAGTCGCATACGCTACCACTACGCTACCGAGGCATACAATTTATGTTGATTTACCTACAGAAAACAAGTGGTGGTGTATTTTTTTTTTTGTAGGTTCATATTTATTATGGTCCGGGCGCTGAGAGAATGCGTTTCTGACACCTGCCAATTCGTCATGAGTAGTGATGTACCATAAACATTAATAATATTTGGTGACAGTATTTATAGCATTCATTACGCACCATTATTCAATTTTTATATATTTTATTATATTTCAAACATAATGTTAACAACATTTTTGATGGAAGAATTTAATTTAATCGTAATTGCTGAATGAAACGAAGGGAAAGAAAAGAGCGATACTTGTTATACATCCATACATACTTTGTAACTCATTTTGTTGTACTGTTTTTTTTTGTGTATGCAATAAAGATAAAAAAACTAAATTATATGTTATAAAATTAGAACGTTTTATTTAACAATATACCGACCGACAGATTACATTAACAGATTACAATAATATTCAGTTACAATTGCCTCGTTATTTTGTCGCATCACTACAAAAACAAACGGTTGACGTAACCTTGAAACAGCGCAGTTTGACGTCGTTGAACTTAAAAAATTATTGTTTTTAAATTTGTTAATTAATTAATTGTTAATAACTTTAGCCCAAAATAAAACATTTATTATAAGCTAGCATGATTATTCAATTTTTAATTTTAATATTAAATTTTTAATTTTATTACTCATTGTTAAGATTAATAAAAGATATATAAATTTTAGTGGTGAGAACAGTTAAACTAGAACTGTTGTCAGTACTGTAGCCAACTCGGATTTATTAAGAGCTGGCAACTTTCTTTAAACAAGGCTTTTGTGGTCTGTGACTAGGGATGTGAGATTATTGGGAAAGAATCGATTAATTAACAACCGATTTTTCTTTTTCCAATTTTAATCGATATGTCAAATAAAGATTTTAATTTAAAATATATGGATTTCCGATAAACAACCGATTTTTTCAATTAGTTAATAATTCACATGAGATTAATATTATCAACTTATCAGATTAAAAATCAAATTAAATTATATGAATACAAAATAACCAATTGAAAATTAGAAATCAAAGCTAATGTTCCTTGAAACTTTCAAAGTAAGGAAGAAGGAAACCAAATATCATTATTGATGCAAATTTTCAGTACCATTAAACGTTTTATTATAATACTAGCTAAACCTCGCGGTGTTACCTGCAGTTATTAGTTTACATATTGTTATTTTTTTTTGTCTTATAATTAAAATATATTGAAGTTTACTCATTGAAACACTGTAGATTACTTTCAATTGACATTGAGATTTAATAAAGATCATCAAAAGTTTATCTTGTATTGTACATATTGAAAGTTCAGCTCCTTTTTCTTAAATATTTTTTCATGACATTGAACTGTCATATTTGAAGAACATTCTTTTAATTCATTTCTTCTTTATTTTGACAAAGGAGTTCGCACATTGTTTATATGCAACCTCAATTAAATAGCCTATATTAATCAGTGATAATGTAGCATTCAAATGGTGAAAGAATTTTTAAAATCCGTCCAGTACTTTTTGAGCCAATTCGTTACAAACATACTTACATACAAACCTTTCCTCTTTATAATATCTATATCTCTATAATAGTATAGAAAAAGGAAATGATTAGCATCCCAACAAAATGACAACCTTATGGCCTTAAAAACTAAAACAACAACAATAACAGTATTACTTTACTTATGAAAAGTTTGAAAACGAATGACAATTAAAAAACGAAACGTCTAGTTGTGGTTTCATAAACTAAAATATATAACAATTTTTTCGTTTATCTTTAACTTTAAATTTTCAGTCTCGTTTTACATAAGTAGTATTAAAATGGAGCGATAAGTAAAAAAGCTAAACGACAAAATTTTATATTTGATAAGCATACATGTTTAGGTAATCTGTTTAAAAATAATAATTTTGATAGTCTCTTTTCTAGAATATGGTTTCGTGTATGTGTGTAAATTTGATGTCACTGTACACACAGTGAGTAACTGAAATTAATTTGCGCATACATAACTACATACATATGGCGCTGTTTTTTTATTTAAATAACTTCGAGTTTTTTCATTCGCCATATAGATGAGGCTGTTTATGAAATTGAAACTTACTTCAAGTCTCATCCGCCGCCATAAATTGTTTACGAAAATCGATTAAAAATTGTTTTCATGGAAAATAATTTTATTAAAATCGATTATTTTTTAACATCCCTATCTGTGAGTGTATGAGTCTGAGATGTTCTGTCATAAATTTTAAATTTTACTGAAGTTTTATGATATCTGGTAAATATTATGTTACTCATTTTGGAAATCGGAAGAATCGGCACTTGCAACTGTTTCTTTCATTATAAAATGCAGGTTATTGATTACTTTTACTAAATATAACATGAAGATACAAACATACTCTGTACCTCATAACATGACATGACATTTAGTGAAAAATGTTTTGTTTAAACCCTTATGTACCTTTGTTAAAGTACATAAGGCTTGCATTCGTCCGGATTTTCCTAGATTTGTACTCGTTTAGAGCGTCCGGCCGGGGTTTCATTCGTAGACTGAGTTTGAAAAATTAAACTAATTATTAATGTAAATAAGCCATCATTTGTCTGTCAATTTATAAGGACTGTGCATGTTCTCTTAACTGCAAAATATTTGGAGGTTTATATATTGCAAAAAAAAATATATGTTATCGGACAAAAGCATCTGCAATAGCTACCTGTGTGATGAGCTCTTTGTCAGTTGTTGAACTTAAAGGTGATTTAAATGTTAGCATTCATGAGCGTAGCTATTGATGCTAGTAATCATAATAACCCAAAATAATTTCCATGAATAATTCAATATATTGATGACACAAAGAACCAAATCACTACAAAGGTCCTCATCAAAATAGAAAGTATGTGAAATGAGACATCTGAGATAATCACTGAACTGATAAAATAGTACCTTCACTAGCATGATCTTTTAATTACATGTGTTGCATTTTGTAAAGATAATTGGAACACAACCCTCGGTGGAATAGAACTCCATAGAACACTTATGTTTTCCATAAGTTAAAACAACATCTCAGTTCTACAATTGTTGGTGTGAGTTGCTCTATGCACATTATGAACAACGCAGTCCACCACGCATATGATTTACTGCTAGTACATGCTTATTTACCATTTATACTGTCTGAACCGAATTTGTTAAAGAGTTCTGTGAAATAGCAGAGGTTGCGTATAAACAGCTTCTTTTTCATTCAAAGATGCAATGGCTAAGTTTTTGCAGCTATCAAGCAGGTCCTGAAACTACTGTCCTTTAAAGAATTATTTCAAAGGCCAGCTGTTATCATTAAACATTTTTTTTCATTCTCTCAGAGGCATTTTATTTATTTTAGCCATGATCCTATATATCCATGATCATATAACAGTTTTAAACTTATCTTATTTGTTCTTTTTAATAGTATTTATTCTTATCAATATGTTAGTTAATTAGTTTTAATTGTCCTTTGTATAGTCCCTTTTCAGGCCTCCTCCAAATCTTTCTACCATTTCTTTTCTTTTGCAGTTTGGACCCACTTTTTTCTTTCTCCATTTTGTTGTTTTAACCATCCATCTATTTTCAATATATCTGGCTAAGTGTCCTGGCCATCTCAATTTAATTTTTAATGCATGTTCTAGAGCAGCAATTACATTTGTTTTTTTTAATTATATTTCTTTTTTTTTGCTTTTTTCGCAGCTTTTGTATACTCCGTTCTAATGTCACATGTTGACAAGAATTTATTTTATTCATTAATTTCTTTGTGAATCTGGTCTGGCTACCATATGTGAGACATGGTAGAATGCAGGTATCTAACACTGCTTTGACAATTTCTTTTTGCGACCAGTATTTTTTCCATGCTATGCTGATTCTTTATAATTCTTATATACTTATCATTGATTAATGTGAAATACTGTCAAAAACTTTGCAGTGGTCCACAAATGCTATATGTATATTATAGTGGTTGGTCAAATTCCTTAAATTTTTCTGTTATCAGTTCTATTTATGTTATGTATATGATCAGTGGTAGAGAAGTCGGAGCAAAAGTCTGTCTGTTCTTTTGGTTGACTATTGTCTATTTGAGTTAGTCTAGTTTGTAGCAGCAATGTGAAGAGTTTATACAAGTTAGATAGATAGTTGTTGGCCTATAGTTATGTCCTGAGGGTCAACTTTTTTGTAGCCGACGTAGGAATTTTTCACAGAATCCTATCGGAACCAAATAGCGATGATGCGAAGACTCTGTTCAGATTCATGTCGATTGTTCTTAGACGATAACTATGTAGTAACTTGTTCAGGATACGATGGAACTGGCATACGCTGTGCGTAAAAGTTCCAAAACAAAAACAGATTAAAAAAAAAAAAAATTTTTTTGTATATAAGTAGGTACGATCTGAGTAACACCACTGTTTGGGTTAGGGATGTTGCGGATGCCGATTTTTTCACATCTGCTGATGCGTATGTAGATGTTTAAAATCCTATAAAGATACAGTATGTGAATATCGAATTTAAACAATTAATTTGTAAAGTAATTGTTAACATTTTATTAACCCTTATCGTGGCAAGATTGTTTATTTCTATTCTTTGGGCTATAAAAACCATAAAAAAAATAAATAAAAAAATCATAATATGAAAATTTTGGAAAAACAAGATGTATATTATTCTATACATTGCTACACATATAGTGACTATCTCATTTTTAGGAATGTATATTATGCTATACATTGCTATGTTTAGGTAGCGTTGGAAAGTTAGTGGTAGTTTTCATCATATACCAAAAGATTATTGTAAATACCTTGATTTTAAATAAAAATAACTGTCTTGGTGGAAGCAAAAATGTTTATTAAAATTAAACAATTTTTTTTAAAAATAATCGTAATTATAATCATTCAGAAACCCTATTGTCTGCGATGGTACTCCAAAAAACAATTTCGTTTCTTTACATAGCAAAGATGAACCTTACATTTTGTGCACATCGTACTTGCTTGGCCCGCTTTGCAGTACTTGCACCTCTGATATTCAGTTATTTGTGGCCAATGGTCAAACTTGTCATACCGGACATCATCGCATGGTCGTTCAGATACAGGTTTTTTTATTTTGGCTTTGTCGGGAATTGCCTCTAAATTTTTCACTGAAACATATCGACCTCGTTTCAGTACACCGCTGTATATTTCGTACCTAAAATCTTTTAGGCGATCCTGCTTTCTAATAGTGTTGGTCATTTTATCATGTCTCCGACGTAAAAGCCAAGCGTTGTTGATGCATATATCCAAAAGCTGCGAGAAAATATTCATATACCACCTGTGCGATCTTATTCCAGTGCGATATAATGCAATCAGCATGTCTGCCAAATCGACACCTCCCATGTGACGATTATAATCTTTAACAATTTTGGGACATTGCACATCAATACGAGATTTTGCTTCCTTACTGAATCGTTTTATATTTTCGACAGGGTATGCATCATCATAAGAGCTCACCAATGTAACCTGTTTATTATCAAACCACTTGACAACACTAAGTTTATTTTTATTACAAACAACCTGACAAAAGGCACCTCTTCCTTTCTTTTTCAAAGCCTTTTCAGTTAGCAGTTTACTAGCAGCATCTTTGAGTCTATTTTGTCTGATTGTTCCTAAACTAAATATACCATAATTTTCCCTCAACGTATGTACCAGCTCTAAAGATGTAAAATAATTGTCAAAATATACCACACTTGCTTTATTCTTAATAGTCTTAGATAAAGCTAAGACTATTTTACTTCCAACACCTAAAGTCTCTTCCTCTTCGGTAAATGTTATGCCTCTAAAAGTATCATCTCCCGCGTAGAGCATGAAGTCATAAATGATGCCAGATACACCGGCCCTGACTAAGTTCTTGAAACCCCATTTACAAGGCTTATTTGGGTTATATTGACGACGACTTCCAGCTTTCTTCCCTTTGTACGGTATAACCATTTCATCAATACTAAAAGCATTCTCTTCTTCTACGGATAAACACTGTGTTCGAATGCGATCAATTACGGGACGTAGTTTATAATATCTATCTGATGTATCGGCTTCAGGATTATTGGTAAAATGTAAAAATCGTCTGATTTGTTCAAACCTTTTTAGGGGCATTACATCTGCTACCTTTGCATAACGAAAGGACTTTTTCCAGTAATCTTTGTATGATGGCAAAACTACAATACCCATGATGACATTTATTGCCAAAAAGTCTAGTATTTCTTCCCTTGAAACTGCTATGGATCTTCCTGTTCTTTGTACGCTATATAAATTTGTGTGAGTGGTAATAATATCTACTAAGTCTTCAGTAAAAAATCTATAAAAATAATCTAAAGGTGACCAATCAGATGGAACATTTTCTAAAAATTTAGGTGCTGCTATTTCAGCCTTGTGTTGAAATTGTGCTTTTTGCCAACGAAAAGATAAATTAATCCTTCTGCTACACTGTCTTTTTACTTTTCGTGCAACGATGGCAGGAGCTTTGCGTTTCATTTTTTGAGTGCGCGTCAAAGGTGTGCCGACAGGCGTGGATGCAAGTGTTTGATTTGAAGGCAAAGATGGCAAAGATGAAATTGAGGGTAGAGCGTCATAATTACTTTCTGATAGATTAGGAAATACCTGAGTAAGAATAGGTGTAAGAGGCACTTCGGTTGTATCGTAATAAATATCCTCTGCATGCGTTTCTATCTCATCATCGGAACTTTGTAGGAGGTTTAACCTTTCGAGACTGGAATTTATTGAAGGCGCTGGAGAACTTTCTGCTGATCCAATCATTCCAGCTTCATCACCGCTACTAGCACCGTCACTCGTGTCAGAGTTTGCATTCTTTTCAGGCACCAAGGATAAAATGCGCCTAGCTCTTTCACTCATAGCAGTCTAAAACCAAAGCAAAAGAAACATGCAGATAACCATCACCATAGTAAAGCCAAACCATATTGTATTACAGATAGGTATATAATGTCATGCAGTAATAATAATATTTTTGTGGGAATCGAATCCACAACTTTGCAGGCGCGGTCGCAGCCTGAAGATTAGGGGGGGGGGAGGGGGTCATGTACCCTTTGACCCCCTCTCGGACCGCGCATGCAACTTTGTGTTTGGTTTTCTACAACCACTATACCAACGAGGCAGTCAAACATCGGTACAACTGTCTTTTAAATTATAATAAAATTGGTTTAGTACATAAGACAGACATACTTGCAATTTAAATATTATAGTAAAGTCCAAAAGAATATCGATTCCGTGAAGTTAGCAATGTATATTATTCTATACATCACCAACGAAAGGTAAATTACTGCAACTGCGGCATTGTATAGTATAATATACGTAAGTAAAAAACATGACAAAACATGCTAATTCTCATAGCGACGACATCATATTATATAAAATGTGTAAGACCAAACATTTAGGCATGTGCATTTTATAATAAGCATGCATATTTAGGGGTACAAACATAAAAATAAAATAAAACTTACCTTAGATAAACTTGAGCGACGCATCTTGACTGTTATTTTTCACAACTGATTCAAAATTATGACAGATAAAGTACTATTGTCATTTCTGACGTATAAATAAACGTCTAGAAATGTTATGTGCTTAATAAAACAAGGTTAAAAATGATTTTATGGTGATCGTATATTTTTGTAAAGTTGTATGCATAGTATACTATACAAAATAAACATAAGGGTTAATATTAACTGTAATGCTCTTATTTTTTTAACTTCACTTACAAATGTTAATATTAGTAAATTAAGTTAAAATAGGAGCATTATACTTAATATAAAGTAATATTGCCACTTTAGAGAGGAACATAAACCTGCATTACTAAACAGTTGTTCGCTAGGAACATTGCTTGGTGGAGTGCATAAGAATCCTCGTGCAATCTGTAAAATATTTTAAATTGTTCTCGATGAACTCACCACCAGTGAAGAGGATTTTCATCCACATTTACTCTTTTCTGATTGCGGTAACAAAGTAATTCCTTTTTTAGTTCAGTTTCTGTGCTAGTATTTTGTGGTATTTTTTCATTTTCATTGCCACTAGACGAATCTAGCATCGTAGCGAGGTCGTTTTTTAGACATGGCTTTTTAGTGGAACATGATTACTCTGGATCTAGATCTATCTCCTTTTCCGCGGGTCATTTTCATTAATTTGGCATTATGAGAACCAAAGACATTATTGTCAGTATTTATTATACTCAAAATGTTGTCAAATTGGTAAATTTTGACGTGCAATCATTTCTCCAATGACTTTATCAATTATTTTCGATTTTAAATTATTTTGGTGCCATTTCTTTTCTTTAGAATTACCTACTTCTAACAAAAGTTGTTCCTTTGCTTCTTGCAGAGGAGTGACAATTTTATCAGTGAAAGAATATAGATATATTATATATATAAATGAAAATTTTCAGAATCTAAAAACTATCTACCTAAAAGTAATAAACAATCAAATGGGTTTCATTTACGAAATAAAAACGACATGTAGGTACTTGTTATATTTTTGTAAATATCTCTCAAAATCTATCCAAGATTAAAAAACTCGTTCAATCTACGTTTTATGACAAAAGAATATTGGATAAATCACAATAACGCCAAACGTACCGATTTTTTTAATTATTACTGATCAAGAAAATTGGAAAAATTAACTTGAAATCGAACGACATAAAAATTAATATGATAATGAAGATGTCATGTCAATCAAATCCGCCTATACTCTGCGCTGACAGCTGTAGCATGGTGAACAGTGTTGCCAACCCCATTTTAGAGCAAAAGTGTAGGTTATGCTAAAAAAAATAACTGTAGAAAACTGTAAATACCAAATTAAAAAACTGTAAATCTAAATCTTTATCTTTTCATTATTTAATGATAGTAATAAATATAATAATTCATGGGGAGGAAATTATAAACAAGAAAAATCATGTAATTAACAAACTTTAATTCAAATTTAAATGTCAAAAGTCTCAAAGAAATCAAATAAAATTAGTAATACTTAAAAACTAGTATTGATATGCTAATCCAATGATTTTTAAGGAAACTTGCTTTAAAAATACCATGGCGTCACTGCCTATGCTGCTAAACAATGAGATAGTAGCTGATGATATATGTTAAATAGTATCACTAGCTACTATCTCATTTTCAATTTGTATTTCTTCTTGATTTACCGTTTCATCTTTATTTTTGTTGAAATCGTACATATTTTTATTGAATTTTTTTAAATGATCATTTGTCACATTGAACTCAAAACAATTTTTAATATTTGATTTTGTGTGCAAGATACCTTTTATTGTGGTCGTAGAAAGTTTATTCCTTAGTTTCGTTTTCATAACATTAATACTCGAAAACAAGCGTTCTACCGTAGCAGTACTGTGCGGCAAACATAGCAGCTTTCTGGTTAAAGTCGATAATAGTGGAAACATTGCAGAGCCGTCGCCTTTTTTAAATTTGGAAACATGTCACTAAAATTCTTTTACACTGGGCGTCTCATTCTCGTCAAAATTTAAATTAGTCTTGCGAAGAGTTCTCCATTCTCTATCTAATTCTGTTATATAAGTTATAGGTTTCTTGCTCGAATCATGACCTAAAATCGTTTGTGGGTTCAACATCTGTAAGCACTTTAGTGCCTGACGTTCTTTATCATCGAAAGGAAACCTCGTTTGATTTGGGCTTAAAAATTTTACAGTTTATCGTCGTTTAACTCTTGAGTGTCTCTTTTCAATCGAATTAAATTTGGTACCATTCCTATCCGCCCGTCATTTATATCAACTTTGCATTAAGATATCTTTGGCTTTGTTTATGTCTTCTTGTGTTAGTTCTAAATAAACCGGTTGTAAAAAGCATTTCAAAATTGTCACATATGCTGTATAGATCTGATCATATAATAAGTACGACTTTGGTTTTTCAGCCTGCATTTCCTAATTCAAATCTGTGAATATTGGTAAAGCAAATCGTAGGAATTCCAAGTATAATTCGGTTGTCGTTCCGTGGCTTTTATTAAAATACTTTGTGCAGAAGAAGACTATCTATCTGTGAGCACTGCTGATTGGAAATATTATTTTATAGCTGGAAGTTGCTCCAATAATCTATTCACGACATCGTTCAATGATAGCCATCTGGTTTGTGCATTGTGCAATATTTTATGTGGTTTTATATTTGTTTTGGCCTGAAAAGTTGTATAATCACGACAAATATCTTCAAGACCCCTCGGTAATTTTTCACATGCGTGAGATGCACATAGTGCAAATGAATGGCGAAAAGATTTGGTATGTCATTCTTCAAATGAGTGTTCATCGAGTTATTAGGCAGCGGCCTCCGACCTCCGCGCCTCTCTACTTCTTCACATGCTGTATGAGACCTTTCAGTAGGAAATTTGGTATTAATGTACACGACTTTCAAAAAATAATAAATAAATTTCAATTATGAAGAATTAATGAAAGTTAAAAAATGAAATTTTGAGCTTCGTTACCACCTCTCCAACATTAACGTTTTCTGATTGAAATTTACGTACTGCTTTTCGGTACATTTTTATTGGTCCAAATATGGAAACATCTGCTGGCTGAGTGATTCGAGTAGTGTTGGGGTAAAGAGCTACTAATTCAACTCCTAGCTTTACAAGTCAATGTAAGCTGTAAAGTAATATGACTTTAATGGCTATCAATAAATAGGATAACCAGCTTTTTATGTTATATTCAGCAAGATATGGAGCAAATATTTCAGTAACGAACGGGTTAAAAACATCTTCCGTCATCTACCCGGTATCATTTAGTCCGATAGCCCATTTAGATGGCATTGATGTCGCAATTTTCTGACAGTAGTTTGTATTGTAATACTATTAAAGGAGTACAATTCCTGCCATCGGCAGAAAATGTTATCATAATAAATGTGTGTGTTGTCACTAATTACTGTAGTTGTTAATTATCACTTTTGCAATGTTCCTAGTCAGGACTGAGATATATAAAACACGAAGTGATTTTAAGCTTGAAAATACATTTTTCATTTAAAAAGGTTACAAAATTGTGTTGTGTAGAGTAAAAAGACGCATGGCAACTGGCGTTGCCCGACCTTACAATCGGGTGGCCAACTGACAAAGCTTACCTCAGCTAAGCATAACACTGAGTGGTTACAATGTAATTAACATTGTAACATTTTATCTGGAGTTTCCTTGTTCCACAGTAATAAATATTTTTATCGCCTTTAGCAGCAAGCACGCGACCAGTAGAGAAGGATAAAGCTGGCATCCTGTCTCATTCTAAGTCTAATAGGTTTTCAGCAGTCAAGTAGTTTTATTTTAAGAAACCATTTTTTATATCTGTTTCAGTCGCGCAGACTGATGTTAATAACTAGTTGACTGCACGGTTGACCGAGTGGTTTCAGCGGTCGCCATGTCGCTTGCTACTGCGCCAAGTGTCGTGGGTTCAAATCCCACGCGGTACAACACTTTGTGTGATCCACGAATTGTTGTCCCGAGTCTGGATGTTCTTTGTGTCCGTTTCATGTATGTTTGTAAAGTCCCCCACGACACAGGATGTTTATTCCTAATGTAGGAGTTGTCTTTAAAAAAAAAAAAGTAATCCCCTCACTGGTCCTTGGTACTAAACTGCGGTGACGTTTTAAAAAGTGATGCGTGGATTTTCAGTCAAAAACTTTTGAACTGTGTCCAAAACGTCATCGGACTTCCTGGGAAACCCTTTACGAGCCTTATATTAATCAACCACTATGCAATGGTAGTTTTTTCCTAATTTGTGAGATACGGTGTTGGCCCAAATTGAGATTTTGAAGTAATTAGCCCAAATTAAGTTTAACCTACTTACTTCAGGTTGTTCTTCCGACAAAACATCACACATCGAAAAATAACCTACCACATAGCGGAATTTAGTTGAAACTTTATTTAAGTATGCGACCCAAAACCGGATCGTCAGACGCTCCTTGGGGAAGGTCTTCATCCAACAATAAGCGGTATCAGGCTGAGTGAATGTCACTTAATAAACTACAGTCAATTCATGGATCGTAGAAAATCAATGGCCTGTTTCTTAAGTTGGTAGTGAGTAAGCTCAAATATATCTATGTTAGAAAAATGTGTATTGTAACCATCCATGAAGCGGGAATATTGAAGTCAGTACTGACGCGACAGTACTGTACTGACTTGAAATCAATTTACACGATGGTAGTGCCAGGTCAGCAACTGACTCGGCAGTGCACTGACGTTAGTTACTGACTCAATGTAAATCTTGCTTTTACGATCGATTTTGCTGCGGCGTAGTACTGGTTCGATAAATTCGGACACATGCGCCTTAAATGACCTATCTTGTAGCACGCGCGGCATACATACCGCTTGAATCGATAAGTGTCAGTTTCATGGGATTCGCCGCACACTTGACACAATATACTTTGACGCACCGCATGCGCCGGCATTTGGAGCCTTTTGTGTTGAAGCGGTCCACGCCCCGCGGCTTGTCCTCCCGAGCCGTTCCCTTCGCATAGCTCATAGAATTCGTTTTCTCGTCTGTTCCACGCCCTCGGTTATCCATAGTACTGTGTGTCGAGCTCTTCCTCTGCCGTCTTTTGCCGTCTATAACCTGACAGTCAGCTGTTGCCGAAATTTTGATGCCTGTCCTTGCACTACCGCCACCGCATCTTTTTCAGCCGATTCCAAACTAATCGCTCAACTGTACCCGATTGAAATGGACACTATTATGATCGGTGAGAGTTGTTGCGAGTACGAGGTTACGTGCCGATAATTTGGTCCTCAGCATGACGTGGTCGTAGCACGTATTACCGTGGGTTGGATTTGTGTGTGCCGTAAGAATTCCGTGGTAGGCCAACATGTTTAAGTATACTGAATACATTTTATCGGAACCACCGTCACAAATATCAATATTTATATCCCCTAATATTATTATATTCTGTATACTGGCGTAACTTGTTAATAGGTCGTTTAAC
The DNA here is from genome assembly GCA_916048165.1 of Spilarctia lutea. NCBI lineage: Eukaryota > Metazoa > Arthropoda > Insecta > Lepidoptera > Erebidae > Spilarctia > Spilarctia lutea. Next base: position 14,337,885 of record OU696490.1, on the reverse strand, counting down.
CCGGCGTCATTGTGGCTACTAAATAGAACTTGACCCTTGTGGCCGGGTGGGTATATTTTACCCGTGTACATTTCTGAACACTGAATCACTGTTATGTCAATAGTAGTATGCTACATTAATAATTACTATGTGTTCCATACAAATAGGTTTATTACAAATTGCAGGTTTTTTTATCTTTGGCAGAAGGACAGTCTCTACATCTAGTATACGAGTATGTTTTCGAACTTTTATTCGTGAGTCATGGTTTCACCAACTTGGTCGTGAATACGTTTACGTAAGCCTCTCGGTAAGTTTTCCATATTTTTCCTCACGCGAAGATGCCCTTCAAGCATTGAAAGAACGAGTTTTGTAAGGAAATCACGTCGGTTTGTTTTGCCAGTTATTATTATCACGAAAAATAATTACACTATTTATTGCAGCTACATTCATGACTGCATAAAATACTGTCATTGGCCAACGTTTAGAGTTTCGAGATACATTATAGGTAGCACAGAGTTCATCAACTACACCGACGCCGACTTTCGTAGAATTATAAAACGTGATGATCTCTGGTTTCCGTTTGTAACCACTATCTAGATCAATGTTTTGGTCATGATGAAGGGAAGACAGTACCAGCACTAATTTAGACCGTTTGGGCATGTAGGAAATAAGCGTCATATCTTTCTAGAATGCAAACTGAGTGCTGTAAACTTCTTTTCCTCGCGTAGTTATAAAGATTGGTGGAATTTCTTTTTTGTTTTTACGTAAAGTCGTTAGGGTTGAGGGTTTCCAGGAAAGGGATTATTGAATTATCAAGAACTATACTGTTAATTAACTATTTATTGTAGGCTCAATATACTACATTATATAAAACACTGTAGTGCAGAGCGGTGAAAAAAAGCGGTCTGTCAAACACTGACATAACACTATAACATTTTATATATTTTTAAAGTTCCGTTTCATTGTTTATTCACAACACCTTTCCTCAATGAAGACGGGACACCACTTCTGTATTAATGGTTGTAAAACAAATCTTCATATAACATACACTTTATCTTAGCTTAAACAAAAACCTTATAAACTGACTAGTTAACACTATCAAAATTATTGAACTCTGTTACATACTTACTATCTGCATTAATATTAGTTATTATTATAAGTTTTAGCACACAATCTCTTAAACATATTTGTATTTAAACTTTTGGTACATACTCGGTGTGTTCAAAAAGTATCGCTAATTTTGTTTTTTTTCAAAAATTATTTATTTATTCATGAATATCTATTTTGTCCCCTTCAAAGTAATCCCCATGAGATATTATACACTTGTGCCACCGGTTTTTCCAATCTTCGAAGCACTTCAAAAAATATTTTTTTTTTATCTTGTTCAGCTCCTCCTTCGATGCCATCTTTATCTCGTCAAGCGTAGCGTAACATCGTCCTTTCATGGGCCTCTTCAGTTTAGGAAACAAGAAAAAGTCACAGGGGGCCAGATCTGGGGAATACGGTGGCTGCGGCATCATTAGTGTGTTGTTTTTGGCAAAAAAGTCGCGCACAAGCAGCGATGTGTGAGCAGGGGCGTTATCGTGGTGCAAAAGCCAATTTTTGTTCTTCCACAAATCCGGGCGTTTCTGGCGGATTGCTTCGCGCAAATTGCGCATAACTTGCAGGTAATATTCCTTATTGACCGTTCTTCCCTGTGGCAAGAACTCATGATGCACCACGCCCCTGCAATCGAAGAAAACTGTCAGCAAAACTTTCACATTCGACCGAACTTGGCGCGCTTTTTTCGGTCTTGGTTCATGCGGCAGCTTCCATTGAGATGATTGAGCTTTGGTTTCCACGTCATAACCATAAACCCACGATTCGTCACCAGTTATGACCCTCTGGAGCAAATTTGGGTCATCGCGGACAGAGTTTAACATCTCATTAGCAATGTTCATGCGATGCTGTTTTTGGTCGCAATTGAGCAATTTTGGTACGAATTTCGCGGCGACCCGTCTCATGCCCAAATCGTTGATAAAAATCGAATGGCACGAGCCAATCGATATGTTTAGGTCCTCAGCAACTTCTCTAACGGTGATTCGACGATTGGCCAATACCATTTTCTCCACTTCATTAATTTTTTCGTCTGTTGTTGAAGTGCTCGGGCGTCCGGCACGCTCTTCGTCGTTCACATCTTCTCGGCCTTCTAAAAACATTTTGTACCACCGATAAACGTTGCTTCGGTCAAAGGTAGCTTCTCCGTATGCCACAGTCAACATTCGGAATGCATCCACGCACTTAATTTCGTTTTTCACACAAAATTTGATACAGGTCCTTTGATCCATTTTTTTAAATAAGTAAAAATCGAAGACGATCCAAAACACGTGCAAGCAAAGCAGCTGTCAACAATTAAGTGAACATTCAAAATGGCCGAGCTTGTCGGCATAAGTGAGAGACATGAGTACCAACATAACGCCACAAAAAATCGAAATTCGAATACACGTAACCCGCGAAAATTCAAAATTCGCGATACTTTTTGAACATACCTCGCATATCTGCTATTTGGTTTTCTGTATTTATGTATTTCAATTCTACAATTTTTAGTTCAACTTTATCTCTTACAAAATGATACTTTAACTCTGTGTTTCAATCGTTTATGTTTTTCAGGATTTTTAGCAATATGAACAGCAGATTGACTGTCAATATAAATTGTAAACATTTGGCAATTGATACCTTTACCTAATGCAACATATTCTGATTCTGTAGATGAAAGTACGATACACTGTTGCTTTTAGTTGTACCATGAGACTGTGCATCCAAACACCTTCATTAAATATCCTGAGGTAGATTTCCTTTCTATTTTATCTCTTCCCCAGTCTGCATCTGTGTATCCAATCAGTGTTTCTTTTTCATTTTTTTCATTCTCTATGTCAATTTATATTCCATTGTTCCTTTTATATACCTCATTATCCTCTTTAATGCCTTCCATAGATTTTCATCTGCATAAATCTGGTATCTGCTTAAATAGCTGACTGCATAGCAAATGTCAGGCCGAGTTCCCAACATAGCATACATGAGGCTTCCAACTAACTGTCTGCATCTTTTGACTAACTCGGCATCTGTTCCTGGTTCAGTTGATAAAATCAATCCCGGTGTTATTGGTGAACCCACAGGCTTACATTCTTCCATTTTGTATTTCTTCAATAAATCTTTTAAGTATTCCTTTTGATCTAGTTCTATTTTGTCCTCTTTCTCTATTATATTTATTCCTAAATATCTCATCTTTTTGTTCCCCATATCTGTCATTTGAAAATTATTTTGTAAATCCTTTTTCAGGTTATCTATATCTTCTTTTCTTTTTGCTACTCGTATTAATAACAGATCATCGACATATAATAATACAAAGAATCTTTGGTTTTCTTTATAATATAGACAATAGTCAGACTTGCTTCTTTTAAACGATGAATCTTTCATACATTTGTTAAATCTGTTGTTCCAATTTCTTGGTGACTTCTTCAATCCATAGAGTGACTTCTTTAATTTAAGTATGTTCCCATCATATTTTTCTATTCCACTTGGTAGTTTTATGTATACTTCTTCTTCTATATCTCCATATAGGTAAGCACTCTTTACATCCATCTGTGTCAAATTCAATCTATATTTGCTTGCTATGGCTAACAACACCATTAATATTGGTAATTTAGCTACTGGTGTGTATATTTCAGAATGGTCGAATTCATCTTCCTATTGAAAACCTCTGGCGACTAATCTTGCTTTATTAATATCTTTATTATCTTCACCCTTTTTAATTTTAAAGATCCACTTTGTATCTATAGGTTTTCTATTTTTTATTTGTCATTTTTCTTCAACCTATGTTGTGTTCTTTTCCAATGCTGTCAGTCACCATCCGCTTCAAAAATGGGTCGTTTTCACCGGCTCTAATTCGTCGAAACCATTCCTCCGCAGTTCGAAGTGATAGAGTACCATCTCCCAAAACACCATTAATCTCACGGAACGTTTCTCTAGCGGATTTGTCTTTAACAAAGGACTTTAAAATAGCACGAATTTCGGCGTTAGTGAACTCCATGTTTTCACGTCTATAACTGTTGAACGCAATATCCAAACTAATCATGCATAGCGTCGTTTTGTAGGTTATGTCAAGACCTTTTAAATGATGTATAGTATTGCCAGATACAAGCTCTGTAGCGCTTTGTACATAGCCGCTTAATTTAAAAGACAAAAAGGCGGAAGGGAGATATTTGACAGCCTATTATATGTTCTAAAATCTTCCAACTAGTAACATAGTTATCATTCGTAATAGGTAGATGTCGCAATAGTTGCTCCACTTCTCCAGTAAGGTAGCTCTTGAAGTATTGTTGTTTTTGTACATTGCCCAGTGTGTTACGTACGGGACCCTAAAGGGTATCGCACTGTTGCAATAATAATTAGAGGTATAACTGACTCTCAAATTAAGGCTGCAGCCACTAATACCGAACTTTTACCTCGTGATTTAGTAAAGTTTTATTCAACTTATACAAAGCCTAAAAGAATTTTTCAACCCACCCGCAATTTAATTCGTCCAAATAAACATCATCGTTCTGATATTTCAAACCGACCGTATTCTAAATTAGAACTTAAGTGTTTTATATGCGGCCAAATCGGTCATAAACAAGCAAACTGTTCTTAAAGACGTTGTTATGATGAGATAACTAATATGTCTACTTCTAACCAATCTTCGAGTAACAGACCGACGTTGTACTGTACATTTTGTAATAAGAACGGCTATAAAGCCGAGAATTGTTTTGCCCAGCAACGTTCGGAATCGAGTAAAGAAAATACACGTAATGTTAATTTCTGTAAAAAGTTGAATAATGTTTCTATGAAGTGTGATGTCGTTACAGCTGTTATTCAAGATATACCGGTAGATATACTCTTAGATAGTGACTTATGCGTTTCCTTGATATGTGAGACATTGTTAAAACACTTCATAGTTCATAGAAACACTACAAATCGGTCATAAACAAGCAAACTGTTCAAAAAGACGTTGTTATGATGAGATAACTAATATGTCTACTTCTAACCAATCTTCGAGTAACAGACCGACGTTGTACTGTACATTTTGTAAAAAGAACGGCCATAAAGCCGAGAATTGTTTTGCCCAGCAACGTTCGGAATCGAGTAAAGAAAATACACGTAATGTTAATTTCTGTAAAAAAATTAATAATGTTTCTATGAAGTGTGATGTCGTTACAGCTGTCAATCAAGATATACCGGTAGATATACTCTTAAATAGTGACTCATGCGTTTCCTTGATATGTGAGACATTGTTAAAACACTTCATAGTTCATAGAAACACTACCTATCGCATTCTACGAGGAATAGGGAGTCAAATAGTAGAAAGTACGTATTACGTGACTGTAGTGATTGAATTTCCCCAGATTTCGCTCAAAGTAGGTAGACCTTTATGTAATACCAGCTGGTTGTTTGAGCACTTCTATTATTATTGGTACAGACGTATTAAACCGCCAAGGAGTAACCTATGTTCGTCGATGCGGTGAGCAACTCTTAATGAGGGACAATAATGCGTATCAGTCTCTACATGTTCAGACGAATCTAGACGACATAAATTCGCCCTTACTAGGTGAAGAAAGACGTCAACGGTTGACAGTCATAGGTGAATTCTCGCGCTTCTTTATTTCGGGCACCGCAATGACTGCGGTGACTACAGGCTCTATGGAAATAGTCCTCACCAAGGATAGTAAACCAGTGCACTATAGACCATACAGATTGTCGTATGATGAAAAACTACGTGTTCGAAAAATCATTCAAGATTTGTTAAGTAAAGGGATCATACGGGAGTCTGTATCGGTTTTTGCAAGTCCTGTTAGCCTGGTGAAGAAAAAGGATGGTTCGAATCGCATGTGCGTCGACTATAGAGCATTAAACGCAATCACGGTGAAAGAGCGTTTTCCATTACCACTTATTGAAGACCAGGCCCGCCGCTAGGGGTTTGAACGCCCGTGTGCAATTCCCATTATGCCGCCCTTGTTTAACTATGTCTACCTTACACGATCTAGGTTAAAAAAACTAGGTTAAGGATGTGAAAAAAATAAGAAATACTTTACAACGAAAAACTATTCATTTACTTAATTTACAGTAATTGTAGCTTTCTTGCCTTTATGTTGGCGAAATCTGTTATCAATTTTTTTGTGTCTAAGCTATCTAATATCTCATGTTCAATTGAAACTATGGCTAAATTACTTAGTCTTTGCTGGTGCATTGTTGATCTCAAATAGTTTTTTATAATTTTTAACTTTGAAAAGGACCTTTCACCAGATGCAACTGAAACCGGCAACGTAAGTAATATTCTTAGTGCTATTGCTATATTCGGAAATGTTGACATTAAATCATTTGCAAAAATATATTGCAATAGGGTTTGTGGATCATTGGACTGGTGTTCAGTAAAATGCAACTTTAAAGCATTGATTTCATTAAACAAATCTATACCGTCAATATCTGTGTCACTATTTGAACTGTCTTTTAGCTTCAAATTCAAATCTTTACAATGTTTCATTAAATCATCTTTGGAGTAACTAAATAAGTTATTATTGGTGAAAAAGCCAAATACGTCGGTAAAAGTTTCCAACTCCTCGAATCTATCCTTTAAAGAAGTTAACGTGTGATCTAGGATTCTAAAAAAAACCTCTACTTAGTATTTGGTTTTGGGGTCAAGTAAAACTTCGTCACTCTGTTCATATTGAAATTGAGTTGGTTTTCTTCGTGGACGAACTGTGTCTATAGGCGGAAAATCTGTTTCTACATTAAGGTCCCGAGCCACATTGGTAGCTTCTTCTAACACCCTTTCGAAGTGCTCATCCGTGCGATATTCGGTGAATTTATCAATCAATTTGTTTAACAAATTTATGCAGATTTGAGTATTTATTGTGGGGTTTTGCATCATTTTGCTGAGAGCATTAATTTCATTTAAAATATCGAACCAAATTACAACCGAACAAATAAATCTATAATTTTGAATGTTTAAAGCAAGCGAATGAGCTTTGTGAGATGTTGTACAATCCCATTCCGACGAATTGTTATCTGATATTTCTAGCAAAGCGTCAAATATTTTTTCGAGCTGATACCGTAAAGGTTTGACTGCATCGATTCTGCTAGACCATCGCGTGGCACTTAATGCTTTTAATTTTAAATCTGGTAAATATTTGCAAATTATCGACCACCTTTTTCTAGATGACGAAAAGAAAACGTAAATTTCTTGAATTATATTGAAAAAATTGACGGTGTCGTGCATAATATTTGCCGCATCGTTAACGACCAAATTGAGACTATGCGCCGAGCATGGAACGTAAAATGCGCGATTATTAATTTCCAATATTTTTTTTGCAATCCGTTGTGTTTTCCACGCATATTAGAACCATTGTCATAACCTTGACCACGTAAGTTCTTAATATCCAGGTTTAATTGCGAAAATAAATCTAAAACAAAATTTAATAGTCCTTCACCTGTGGAGCTGATGATCGGACAGAAACCAATAAAACTTTCGCATGTCGTAACATTTTTAGTTTTCACTGTTTAAAATGACATACCTGACTATAACTGTAATTTGTTCTGTGTGACTTACATCTGGTGTGCAATCAATCTAATATGATGGAGAAATATTTTGATTCTCTGACTTTGTTCAAGATATATTTTTTTATGGTCGTGCCGAGTAAATCAATGATTTCATTCTGAATTTGATCTCCTAAATAGTGAGTCATGCGAGTTGAATCCAATTTCGAGGCTTGAATTCTGTGAATATGTTCTCGCATAACTGAATCAAAGGTTGCTATCATTTCTATTGCTTTGAGAAAATTACCGTTATCATGCTCATATAATGTTTTTGACGAGCCCCTAAACGCCAGACATTGACGGGATAAAAAATTTATAACAGCTATGATCCTTTCCAATACATCACACCATTGTTTTTTTTTCAGATTCCAATGGTCTCAGTTGCATTTGATTTACAGTAGTTTTGTTTTTTAACATATTATTTAGTTGTACCCAACACTTTAAATTTTCACTGTGGGAAACGCTTGTTTCGTGTCGTTTTAAGGTGGATGACAAATGTTGCCAATCGGAAAAACCGCTAGGAGCCGACAAACTACTTACAGTTTTACTGAATATTTTACAACAGAAACAATAGACTGAATCTTTTGACGTAGAGTAAACAAGCCATTCTCTGTTAATTTTTTCTCCATTGGGAAGATTTCTAGAATAATAACTGTTTGCAAGTTTTCTTCCGTCGTCATTAGCAGGAAAATTGTAGTTAAACAGCTGTACGGGACCACGACTAACCAAAATATTAACAAGATCATTAGTCATACTGGCAGGCCATAAACCGGGATCATCACCACAATCTAAACAGCTACTGATTGACGACGATAAATTGGTTACAGGTTCTTCAGCAGTACTTTCTCTTGTTTTAGTTTTACTGAAGTCTGCCTCTAAAGGACTAATATTTCTCTCTTCAGATACCTCCATAACTTCTAAATTTAAGGCTGCGCTTGTTGAAGCTACGCCAACATTTTCTTGACATTCCGTTTCCCTATTTTCTGGTTTGCTTAAAAATTTCTCTAGAGAGCCCTCTATTTTTTTTTCTGTGCATCTTTTTCTCGTTTTTGCTGTCGAAATTGCGCTCCTGAAAGCTTTTTCCTTTTTTGCGGTTCCTGGAATGTATCGGAAGAGGTAAGCATTTTTTTATTTTAATACAACCAATTTTACGTATAACAAATTGTAAAACTTTCAGATATAATTAGGTTTTTCTGGTTAACGAGCAATAATCGACCCATAGGCTGATTAAACGGAGTTACTTACCATAATACGATTTTTGGCGCCGACGGATGAAATAGATAATTCTCTGAATTATAATCTTTTTCTTTTTTTTTTTTTTTTTTCTTTTTTATAAGACAACTCCCACATCATCATCATCATCATCATCTTCCTAGCCTTTATTATTCCCAATATTTGGGGTCGGCTACCAGTTCAACCGGTTTTACCTGAATATCAGTTTTTACACAGAGCGACTGGCATCTGACCTCCGCAACCCTGAGGGCGAACTGAATTCGAAGGTTGAACTAGTTGTCAGTATATTTGAGGGCACTGACTTCCCAATAACGATTGCCATAGATGTTCATGACAACCGGGACCGACGGCTTAACGTGCTCTCCGAAGCACGGGCAGGAAACACCGCCATCTTCCATACTCCGGGCTGCTATTAGGAATTTCTTGTAGGAAAAACCCAACAGCAGTTTGACCCGGGAATTGAACCCGAGACCTCTTGATTTGCAGTCGCTTACGCTAACCACTAGACCAACGAGGCAGTCCTAAGACAACTCCCACATTAGGAATAAACATCCTGTGTCGTGGGGGACTTTACAAACATACATGAAACGGACACAATGAAATGACACATGAAATGACTGCCTCGGTGGCGCGAGTGGTACAGTAAGCGACTGCTGTGCTTGAGGTCTCGGGTTCGATTCCCGGGTCGGTCCAAATGTTTGTATGATCTGCAAATATTTGTTTCGAAGTTTGGGTGTTTTCTATGTATAATATGTATGTATTTACAAAAAAAAAAAGTATATATGTATTTATATCAGTTGTCTAGTACCCATAACACAAGCTCTGCTTAGCTTGGGACTAGATGGCGTTGTGTGTTAAATTGTCGGAAATATTTATTAAATATTTACAAAGAACATCCAGACTCGGTACAACAATTCGTGGATCACACAAAGTGTTGTAAGTACCGCATGGGATTTGAACCCACGACACTTGGCGCAGTAGCAAGCGTCAAGGCGACCGCTGACACCACTCGGCCAACCGTGCAATCACACTAACCAAGTCAGAATATCATTAATTATAGGTACTTGGACTCCTTACGGAACCTATTCAGGACTAAACGAAATAATTGAAGCGTGTTGTTCACTAATCTGTTCGACTTCGCATCGCTTTCGCATGGTTATAAAAAGAGGAATGAGAATAAAGCTCTGAGGGGATTCCCCTATTTCGCGTCGTTTCATAGCATAGAGCATAACACGACCATTAACAATATGTCGACTTTCTTCCGGCAGCCGTCCTCGGGCACGAGCACACCTTACCAACAAGTGTTACGTGTTGCATCTTTGTTCTCTTGCATTTCAATAGATGGCACTGTTTAATGCAAAAGAAAATAATTGCGCGCCGCTTCATATTTCTTTTGGTTCAATATTTTTTTTAGTATTGTGATGTGACAATGTCTGAATTTTGATCGTTGATTGCTTGATTTGCCGCCCCCCTGGATGCGCCGCCTGCGTGCATTGCACGCCTTGCACGCCCGCTTACGGCGGGCCTGTTGAAGACCATATTGATAGATTAGGGTCAAGCAAGTAGGTATTTTACTTGCATCGACATGGCCTCAGGGTTCCATCAGGTCTTGCTCACACAAGACTCAATTGACAAAACCGCTTTCGTTACCAACGAGGGTCAATATGAATATGTTAAAATGCCTTATGGACTCGCTAACGCACCAGTGGTTTACCAACGGATAATTACGAATACTCTTAACAAGTATATAGAAGCTGCTGCGGTTACTGAGGGACTTGAATTCCTCCGCGTTGTTCTCGAAACCTTGACGTCCTCTGGGTTTTCGATTAACTTTAAGAAATGTACTTTCCTTAGCGAAGAAGTCGAATACTTGGGTAGGACTATACGTAATGGTCAGGTTAGGCCGAGTCAACGTAAAGTTCAGTCCCTCGTTGACTCCAAAACACCGTCTAATGTGAGGGAGGTTCGACAATTTCTCGGTCTAGCGGGCTATTTTAGGCGCTATATCCTTAACTATTCCACAATGACTGCTTGCATTGCGCGCCTCACCAAAAAAGATACCCCTTTCGTGTGGGGCAACGAGCAGGACGAAGCTCGTAAATACCTAATTCACTGCTTAACCAATGAACCAGTATTAGCTATATTTAATCCTTTGCTCCCTTCGGAACTGCATACCGATGCAAGTGCTATCGGATATGGTGCTGTTCTAATACAGATCCATCATGGTAACTTAAAGAAGGTGGTAGCGTATTTCAGTAAGTCAACACAGGGTGCTGAATCAAAGTACCATTCGTACGAATTAGAAACTTTGGCAATTGTAAAATCATTACAGCATTTCCGTCATTATTTGCTAGGTATCCCATTTAAAATAGTAACCGACTGCAATACTACAAAACGCACCGAACGTAAAAAGGATTTGTTACCACGCGTGGCCCGATGGTTGTTATACATGCAAGACTTTCGATTTACCATAGAGTACAGGAAGGGTGCACATATCCCACATGCAGACTACTTAAGTCGTAATCCTGTCGATGTATTTCATATTTCTCAAGTCCGAAATCCTAAGAATTGGGCACAAATAGCCCAGTCGGCTGATGAAGAGACATTTACACTTATTGATAAAGTGACAAATAGTCAGTTGGACTCCTCCCGCTGTTTGGCACGTAATGGTTTACTCTATTACAAGTACATTCGTGTCGGCGAAGAGCCACTCTTTCTTTGTATACCGTACCGTATACCGTACCGTATACCGAAGGGGTATAGGCTGAGTTTGTTGCGTGTCTTTCATGACGACCACGACCACATCTGTTTCGATAAAACCATAGAATTAATACTTCGCCATTTCTGGTTCCCCGGCTTGCGCGCATTTACAAACAAGTATATAAAGCATTGTATTGTATGCTTATCTCAGAAACGTGTGCCAAGGGCTCCAGAGCAGCCTATACAGTCTTGGTCTAAACCTGACGTACCCTTTCACACACTGCACATGGATGTACTTGGGCTGTTACCAGAATCTCAAGGTCATAAATTTATACTAATTGTGGTCGATTCTTTTTCAAAATATTGCCTCTTATATTCCTTGTATCGTCAAGACACCAACGAATTAAAGCGCGTGTACAAGAACGTAATATCATTGTTTGGTACCCCAAAATTATTAATAATCGATCGAGGTCGAATGTTTGGGAACTCCGCTTTCCAATTCTGGATACACGATCTTGGTACCAATACTCACTTTATAACACCTGGCATGCATCATGAAAATGGCCGTCAAACTCAAGTTACCTAGTAAGCGTACCTAAGTTAAAGGGTCGCGAGAATTATAGTGAGTGAAGCTTCGCAGTGGAAAATTTTCTGATACTTGAAGGTATGGTTAAGTGTATAAAACCAGAGCCAGATACAATACCAGAAGCCGCAGATGATTCCACAACTAAGGACAAATTGATTTTAACTATCGGTCCATCTTCATTGTGCATATTAAGAACGTCAGTACATCGAAGGAGCTATGGGAGAAATTAAGAAGGATTTTTGATGATTCAGGCTTTCTAGGAATATCAGCTTATTAAGAAACCTCATATCTGTGCGACTCGAAAATTGCTCTTCGATGACGTCTTATGTAAGTCAAATTGTTGAAGCAGGTCAAAAATTATCAGGAACGGGTTTTGATATAAGTGATGAGTGGATTGGTTCTATTATTGACTGCCTCGGTGGCGTAGTGGTAGCCTATGCGACTGCTAAGCTTGAGGTCTCGGGTTCGATTCCCGGGTCGGACCAAATGTTTGTATGATCTGCAAATTTTTGTTTCGGAGTTTGGGTGTTTTCTATGTATAATATGTATGTACTCGTATTTACAAAAAAAGTATATTAGTATTTATATCAGTTGTCTAGTACCCATAACACAAGCCCTGCTTAGCTTAAGCCTAGATGGCGTTGTGTGTTAGATGTCCGGAATATTTATTTATATTATTATATTGTGCTGGCAGGATTAAGTGAAAAATATATGCCGATGATTATGGCGATCGAATATGCGGGCATGAAAATCATAACAGACGTCATTAAAGCTAAATAGATAGATATGGAACCGGAAACCGTAAACGTTAATAATGCATTAGGATGTTTTCGTAATAAGAAGAGCCAACATTAAAAAATAATAAGTCTATGATTAAGAAAACTGGCGTGAATGCGCCAAGAACAACATCTATCAAATCAAAACAAAACGTCATGCTACTCGTATAATTGCAAGCAATATGACCATTATCGTAATCAGTGCGAAAATATAGTTGAATCCAATGAAATCTAATGAAAATTATGTTAAACAATGCGTATTATGTAGTAATACATAATGCGTTCAGTGCCGTGTTTTTCAACGGAAATTTTCATAAAAGTGAGTGGTACTTCGACTCGGGAGCAAGTTCACATTTGACAGCAAATAAACATTGGATGTTAGACGAGTATTATTTTGGATTTTCAAAAGAAGTACTTGTTGCTAATCAAAATTCAGTGTTTGTCTTATGTTGCGGAAATTTAAAAATCCAGACGTCAACTCGAGAATGTAATTATAAAATAATGATTGAAAAAGTATTGTGTGTTCCCAGTTTGAGAACTAACCTCTTATCAGTAAGTCAGTTGATAAGTCAGGGCAATAAAGTGCATTTCACTAGCAATGGATGTGAAATACTAAATAAACTGAATGTTTTGGTAGCTACAGCTTCACTTTCAAATGGAGTATACAAGCTGGATATGCCTACATGTTTAGTGGCTTCAATAATGGAGACTCTAGAATTGTGGCATCATAGATTAGAACATGTCAACAGTAACAACAGGAAACATGAATAAAATGCAGACTGTTGTAGAAGGAATGATGTTCAACAACTAGGCTGATATTAGCAAGATTAATTGTGTTGTGTGCTGCGAGATTAAACAAAGTAGATTGCCTTTTGCTCATGAAGGCAACAGAAGTACTGATTTATTAAATGTAGTGCACTGTGACATCTGCGGGCCTATGGAAATAAGTTCCCTTGGTGGATCTAGGTATTTTCTTCTTTTTTTGACTATTACAGCCGCATGACATTAGTTTATTACTAAAATATAAAAGTGAGGTATTTCATAAATTTAATGATTTTAAAGCAAAAGTTGAGAATGTTAGTTACTGTTACTGCAAAAAGGTTGAAAATTTTGTGAAGTGACAATGGCAACGAAATTTGTAATAAAACCTTTGATGATCATTAATATACCTTCAGGTAACCTTATATAAACATCTTCTATATTCCCATACAAAAAAGCCTTACACGAAAGCTTCGCATTCTTATGGGTTATTCATCACAACATAATTCATTTGAATTGTTGCCGTCCTTTGGTTCATATACACTGCTATCAGTCTCTGTACTACTTTTTTCTTCATCAATCACCTCGGGCATACTTAAGTGCCTTTCACACTTTGCTCCTGTTCCTGATTGACATCAAAGGTAGTTAACTAAGTAGGTAGTGATTCATTTAACATACTATCAAGCTTTCCGATAGAAGTTTGATTATTTTCTATGAATACAACATCTCTTCTTGTTTCAACATTATTTCTGTGTGGGAAATATACTCGGTATCCTTTTGTTGTCTCCCCATACCCAACCATAAACCCTTTAGAATCCCACTTTTTCCTCTTTTCTTTAGGTATATGAGCAATAACACTAGCTCCAAATACTTTTAAGTCAGTTATGCATATGTTTTGTTAGACCATAGTTCATAGGGAGTTTTTCCTTCTATACTGCTTTTGCCTGTTCTGTTTATCACATAAGCTGCTGTATTGACAGCCTCCGCCCACAGTGTTTTTGACATGTTTTTAGCACACAACATTGTCCTCGCAGCCTCCACAAGTGTCCTATTTTCTCTTTCAGCACTTCCATTTTGCTCCAGAGTATAAGGATCAGTTGTTTGGTAAATGATACCTTTAGCTTGGAACATTTGCTGTAACTCTTTATTGTTGAATTCTGTCCCATTATCACTTCGGAATATTTTAATTCTATTTCCTGTTTCATTCTCCACCCGAGAAATATAGTTTCTTATACACCTTTTAATTTCTTCTTTATTTTTTACAAAATACACAAAATACTTTGAACCTCCTACTGATGTTACTTCCATTGGTCCGCAAGTGTCAACATGTATTATCTCACAAGTTTTCATGCTCATGTCGTCACCTGTAGGAAATGGTAGACCATGAATTTTGCCTTGCAAACAACTTTCACACTTATTATTGACACGTTCATTAGCTATATTTACTTCAACATTGTTTTTCTTCTAAAAATCCTGCACATACTTGATGTTTTGATGCGTTAACCTTTCATGCCACTCATATAAATCTCCGCTTGTAAATTCTGCAGTGTTAACTGAACAATCATTATAAAAGCGACAGTCCAAAAAATACATAATGCCGCTTCGTTCAGCAACTGCCACTATTTTTTCCCATTTATTATAAAACTCGCAATTATTTCATCGTCGTTATCAAAACATAACCTTTACTCGTGACACGATTGACAGATAATAAATTCATCTTGAGTTCCGGTACAAAAAGAACGTTGTCTATTGTTATACGAGTCCATTCGTTCCTGTTCCAAACCTCTAGCGCCACCTGTCCACATCCTTCGACACCAATTTGCGTTCCATTACCTACTGTCACTGATTTGTTCGTTACTTTAGAATATGACGTAAAGAGTTAACCTTCACAACACATGTGTTCACTCGCACCAGAGTCTACTAACAATTTAGTTTTGTATAATCTACCTTCGATTGTACTTTCGACAATAAATGCATTGTTTTCTTTATATTTCCTGAAGCGACCCTGGTTTTTGTAATGTCCAACTTTATTGCAATAAAAACACCTTTGTTTCATTCGACTGTCTTTGTAGTTACGATGATTTATTATTTGAACTTGCACTTACAGTAGATCTATACTCATTCTGAACATGTCCGTATTTTTGACACTTACTTATAGCATTTCACATTTTTTTATTATAGTTTTTCTTAGCAATGAATGCATTAGATGACGTATTGTCACCACCACCTTTCTCCTTCAATCTCTCTTCTTCTATTAACAACCTGGCCACTATATTATCGTATGTCTGCTTGTCATCAGGCGTAGACTCCGAGCACACAGGAAATGTTTATAATGTTCCGGTAATGACATTAACACTTTTGTTATTACAAACTTGTCAGACATGGGTTCGCCGAGCTACTTTAATTATAAAGAGGGTACAATTATTGTATTATTATCTAGCCTTAAACTAAGATTCTTAATTCTAGTCATAATGTACGAGCTTTATAGGTCTCACTCATTCCTTGTCCTTCTCTTCCTTCTGGGTCTTTCTTCTACGCTTCCTCTTGGTGTCTTGTTCCAATATGTCTGCTAAGGGTTTCTCCGGAATTGTGTATCCCTTAGTCTTTAACCAATCTCTTTGATCCTGAGTAAGCTGTTGTGTTCCTGATGTGACAGGAGGCCATTCTCAACACCCTTCTAACTACATCCAATAATATTAAGTATAAATTAGTAATTAAGACCGGGATTGTATCCCAAACAAATAAACAGTGACATTGGTACTTACCTTTAGAAATTCTCATTGTTGCGCGTTCCTTGGTCTCACCGTCGCGTACACCTGAAACAAAAACACAATTAATACTAAATTTAAACTCATTTTGTACCTAAAATCTAATTACACTGCACAGTCCTGTTTTATTGTTTCACACATATACACTTATTTACATATACACCATACTTTTACATATTTTAAAATTTGACGATCGGACTAAGCGACTGACATCAAAACCAACATGACAGGAAAAAGGACACCGGTCGAGAGACTAGGGAGCGGGTCTGACAAGAGCCCCTTAAACACCAAAGAAGAGATGGGATCTTCTTCCACCGTGACTAGCGTTAGGCGAAGCGTGGGCGAGTGGGAGGCAGGGAAGGTTGATTTAAAACCCTGTACCACCAAAACGCACCCACACCCAACTAAACAGCAAAAGGGTACTTTTCCGCGCAGAACATCCACAGAAGTGGCCGGAACGTCACCAACCCCAAGGCAAGAACCCCCTAAACAGAGCAGCAAAACGGCCCAGACTAGGGTCTGGCTTCAGAGAGCAAAGACTTGCGTGAACGAGTCTCGCAATCTGAAGACGGACCTTAAGACTGGGATCCTTAATGCTGTTGACCACCTTTACCAACTGGTGAAGGAGGCCGAAGCATCTAGGACAACAACATCAGCCGTAACAAGGGACATAGGTACCAACACGCAGCCCAATAAGGAGCCAGAAGTGGTGGGGGTGACGACCGTGGAGACGGATGCATTAAAAAAGGCGCTTGAGGAGCACAGCCGCCTTTTGACTATAAACACCCAGACACTGGACGGGTTAAAGGAAGCGCTGCAGGCGAGTAAAGAGTCGATAGGATGTCCTTCCTACGCCGCCGCAGTAGTAAACCCTCCAGCTGCAAAGGCTCCCAAACAGATACGTACAGCGCTCCACTCGATTATCGTCACCTCAACTAATGAGGAGGACACCGGGGAAGAGGTGATCGAGCACATAAAGAAGGCTGCAAACGCCAAGGATGGCTGGGTCACGGTGGACAGAATTAGAAAAGCGAAGGACAGGAAGATCGTCCTAGGATGTCGCACTGAGGAGGCAAGGGAAAGGTTGAAGCAAAGATTAGCCAGTGCAAAGGAACAGCTGAGTGTGGAAGATGTGAAAAATAAAAACCCTCTCGTCGTGCTGAAAGATGTGTTAAAGTGTAACACCGACGACGACATAAAGAAAGCCCTCAAGAACCAGAACAGGGACATTTTTGAGGGCCTCAGTAAAGAGGACGAAAGAACAGAGGTGCTCTTTAAAAAGAGAGCACGAAACCTCCACACTCACCATGTGGTCCTAAGGGTCTCCCCCAAAATCTGGAACAGATTAATACAGAGAGAAGCCGTGCACGTCGACCTGCAGAGGATCAGGGTTGAGGACCAGTCTCCCCTGGTCCAGTGTTCTCTGTGCCTGGGCTACGGGCACGGGAGAGGGCTCTGCAGGGAGACCGTAGAAAAGTGCAGCCACTGTGAGGGACCCCGCGTGAAGACAAAGTGCGCCGACTGGCTGGCTGGTGCTACGCCCAGATGTTGTAACTGTGTGCACGAAGGCCTGGATCGCGTTGAGCACAACGCATTCAGTGCCGAGTGCCCAGTACGCGGCAAATGGGAGATGCTGGCCAGATCCAGGGTGGCGTACAGCTGAGGACACTGGCATGGCAATACCCAAACTGGAAGACACGTAGAAGGAAATAGCACACACACAGCATACAACACACGGGAGGGGCCAGACGCCACCCGTAAGGATGCCGGCAATGAATTATATAACGATTCAAAGACGGCATCACGGCTGGTCCGAGGTGGCGTCTCGCCTCACCCACCGACTCTACAATGTCGCACGAATGGACAGGTGAGACTGACGGAGGTGCCCGTACAGACTCTTACAACCTTTCGTAACCAGAGGGAGTATCAAATTAAATTAGTACCTAAAACATGTAAAACGGAAACACAATTGAACATAAATAAAAACCCCTTTAAATATTGTATAATGAAAACTGGAAAAATAAAAAATAAATATAGATGAAACAATTATGTTCCAATATATATTGCACATATATAATTGTTAACATAAATATACAAAGTGTAACAATAAATAGATGTAAGCAAAACAGTATATTAAAATGTAATAGAAATAAGTATTAATAGCATTATAGTCGTTCCAATACTTTATTTAACTTTTGACAGATCACGCACATAAAGTTTTGTAATAATTTTTGATACAATGTACTACAGATAATACTGTACTTTATGGGCGGGCTCCGCCTACTTAGGGATGTGTCATTCGTAATTAATGACCACAGACTATAAAAACGGTTTGAAATAAAATCGATTATCGATTATATTAATAAAACATACAATAAAATTATTGTGATTATATTTTATATCAAATCACGTAAAAAGCTTTATTATTTTGCATTAAAATGCCCTAAATGTCTCTGTTTCAATGCATAAATAATTTGCGTAATGAAAACAGTTCCATCGTACTCGTACCTAGTAATGGGATCGAATGTATTCGCCGCAAATTAATGAATCTAAAATAATTGTTTAGACTTACTATAGTTGGTTCAAATAAAAACTACCTGCGGTACCTACTTGTAATGAACAGGTACAAAATGTTGAAATTCGTAGTAATTTACGGATTAAAAATAAAACAACCAAAAGAGGTACTGTAATACTAATTTTAATTATAAAGAATCGTCTTCTTCGTATGACCAGGAATCATCATCACTTGAGTTCTCAGTAATATTGATTATCATTTCTTGGATAGATAAATTGTCGAATGCAACATCCCGATCCCAATCCGACATTATCACCTTCTTTGTTTTTTCTACAACATTCGCCCAGTTTTCTGGGGTTACTTTTTCACACGCATTTTTCAGTAAATTCAGCATTTTTCTTGCGGTGAAAGGAGGAGTTGTATTGTTCCTCGCAGCATATCCTTTAACTTGTGCCCAGATCATTTCAATTGCATTATATTGGCAGTGATATGGGGGAATTCTGAGGACGGTATGCCCATGCTCTGCTGCCATTTCATCTATGACGTATCGTTTTGGCAGCTTCTTTGTTTTTAATATCTTTACTAACTCTACTTTTAGTAGGGACTCATTCACCTCTTCGCCATTGTCACGGAGCCAGTTTATAATTTCATGTTTTTTGTTGGCCTGTGTTGGTATTTTATTAATTTGACGAGAGTGATAAGGTGCATTATCAATAAATATTATTGATGGCTCTTCGAGTGATGTAAGCATTTCTCTGAACCACTTTTTATACACGTTCGAATTCATCTCCTCATGATAATCTCCTGTTTTCTGGGATTTAAAAGCTAATAGAGCGCCTGGCACAAATCCTTTTACTGTTCCTGCATGACAAATAATCAGTCGTTCGCCTTTTCCCATTGGTACTGTAGAAGTGGAGCCAACGGTGTTGTCAGTCCAAGTTTTTGACAGCGTATGATTCGCATTGAGCCAAGTTTCATCTGTGAAAACAACATTCGACCAATCTTCTATTTTTTTTGCTTGTCTTAAAAAATCGCATCTATACAAAGCAATATCATTGCGTTCCATTAAAATTATTCGTTTGTCACATTTTTGGAATAACATTCCAATGTCTTTCAATACCTTTGTCAGAGAAGATTTTTGACCACGGAACAAACCACTATTTCGAAGAGACTGTTTTAGTTTTTTTAATGTTGGAATCTCTTTTCTTTGGTAATAGTCGTATATATGACGACGAATAGCATCAGCGTCAAAATTGTCAACGGCTGTAACTTTACTAGGCGGACGTTTTTTCTTAGGTGTAGATAGCTTATTCTGTTCCATGCCACTGCTGCCGTAGCCTTCTTTTGTTATTTTTGCCACTGTTGGAGTACTAATACCTAATGCTGCTGTAACACGGTCTCTAACTTGAGTCACTGGTATAAGAGGCCCACCATTACGGCTTTCCTTTTCAAAGTATTCACGAAGTCGCAAGACAAACTCTCTTGTTTGTCCTTTGAGTACTTTCTTTTTTGGCATTTTGACAGTAACGAAGGCAGGAACGATACGCTCAACTCAACCAAACGTGAGAATTCACAAATAAATCAATACGGAGGAATATAAATACTCAACTATATTGAAGGTTACTCATTGAAATACTGTAGATTATTTTAAAATAGACATAGAGAGATTTAATAAAGATCATCAATAGTTTAACAAATACAATATTAACCACTGAATTACAACACAATACAATAATACATTTTGAAAATTCAGTTCCTTTTATATATTTTTTCATGACATAGAACCGTCATATTTGAACAACATTCTTTTAATCCATTTCTTCTTTATTTTGACAAAGGAGGTCGCACATTGAAACACATAGAAATATGAAGTACAAAATTATCTATAAAATAATGAGTTTGTTAAATCGATTAAAACTTCTTAATGCATAAAATCGATCGATGAAAGAAATCGAATAGGTAACGGGTCAGGGTATCACTATTTGATTAAGTATTAGAGCTGTCAAAAGTTAAATAAACTATTGGAACGACTATAGTAAATAAATATTCATTAGTAATAAAACATGTATTAGGTTAAGAAATTGTAAAATAAAAACTGAGTACAACATTACTTCCCTGAAATAAAATGGAAAGTATAATAAAGTTTACAAGTAAGTATAATAGATAGCTTTAAAATAGGTTCTTTTCGAAAAGTGGAAATCCCATCCACATAAGAATAAATGAGAGCCATGAATAAAAGAAAGATAAATAGTATGCAGAATAACAGTGCGAGAGGAATAAAAGATTATGAAGTATGACAAGAGAATTAGTTAAATAAGGGCTCCAATAATGTTGGAGGTTAGTCTGAGAGAAAAAAAAAAAAAAAAAAAAAAAACTACATCCAGGTGTAGTACTCGGTCTATCAGGCTCTTGCTTCCTTGATAGTTTCTCTGAACTTTCTTGGTGCGTCTTGCCCATTCTAGTGTTGCAGCATACAGATTGGGGTAGTTTGCGTGATTGAGATCAGGATGTTTATTGTTATCCATTAACCTACACAAGGGATACTCAAACCCTTCGACTCTCTTAACTTCTGCCAAAATAATGTCCAACTTCATAGCCTCTTTTGTCACACTAGGCACTTCTAAAGCCCTATTGCCAGAAGATGAGAACAAGCTCATGAGGTTAACAGACTTTAAGTAAGCATCCTGATATACTAGGTCAAGCTCACACACAGAAAACCGGTGTGAAATAGCGTTTGCGCTGTGTTTCACCGAGTGAGTGAGGATACCGGAGGCCCATACCCCAACCCCTCCCCTCATTCCCTTTCCCATCCCCCAAAGGTCGGCAACGCACTTGTGACGCTTTTGGTGTTGCAGGTGTCCATGGGCGGCGGTAATCGCTTACCATCAGGTGATACGTCTGCTCGTTTGCCCACTATTCAATAAAAAAAAAAAAAAAAAGCTGGGATAATACTGCGCTTACTAGGGGTGGCTCATTATCTCGGGCTCTTCTTGTGTCCATATACTTCCCGAGAAGATCACTCTTTACATTGGAGTTACTGTAAAGACGAGATTTGTTCTCAACAATGTATGCCCATATACTTGTCATACATGGGTCTGATAATGCGTTGACCTTCTTCACCCCTGCAATGCCTGCACTCCATCTCTTTTTACAAGCGAGTTTGTTATCATTTGTGGGCTCCTTAACAAATCCCATCATGTAGGCGAGCCCTGCAAAACTAACAGCTTGTTGCCCCACAGAGGTTGCTTGCCCACTTATCTGTCGCTCTGCGTATGTTACGTGGGGTGACCCAGATACATTCATCACCCAGTAAGCTGATGATAACACTACAGTATCATTAATATAGGATTTATCCATGGTGGGGTTTACCACTATGATTGACATTGCTTTCACAATTTGTTTCTGATGGATGGAGGGTTTATCCCCATCTGTTATGTCACTCCTGTCATCAAAAGACATGTTGGTGGATAGTCAAGATCGTGGAGAATTGGATTGGGGATGGGAGGTGTGCCTATTGATGGTTCCTTAAATTGATTCTGCATTTCTTGTATTTTTGATAAAAATCCAGACATTTCGCAACCATCTTCGTATCTAAATTGAAAAAAACTTTGTTGTACAATATGAATGCTTGTCTCGGATTTTTGTTCGTAAATGCTAAATAATTTTTGCCACATTTGAGCCGCCGTTTCACATGATATAATATGTACCATTACATCTTCTGAGATTCTTGTAAATAACAATGTCTGAACTTTTGCGTCTTGAGTTTCCCATCGAATGCGTTCGGCTTCAGTTTCTGGTTTTGTTGATGTGCTAATTACTATATCATATAGGCCTTGCCCGCGTAACAAAATTGTAGTTTGAAATTGCTATATATTCCAGTTTCTTGAACCTTCTAATCTTATTACTCCTTGCCCGTTCATCACGGATTCCATTGTACGTACTTTTTTTTTTGGTTCCTCTTCTGCCTTGTTCAAATCACGAACAAGTAACTCCTTCGGAAAAAATCTAACCTTAGAAGCACACCTCCGTTTTTCACGTTGATATTAATTTTGCTAGTAATTACTTTCCTTCTTGCGTATATACTTATCCAATCTGATTACGAGATTGGGCCCATAACCTGATGGATATTTGAAATAATAAATGCAATATATTCTTGTTAAACATTTACCTAATGAGGATACAAATTATATTCATTACCAGTATCCGCCATAATAAAAGAGAGAGAAAGTGATAGGCCACGGCCCACATCACACAATTTGTCTCATACATTGCATTATATCTGGCACGTTCCATTTCTTTCTACACGTCATGATGCATGTACCCAAAGAAAAAAGACACAAATGTGACTAGAAATCATAATAATGCATTCTTATAGGATTTCTTGAAGATATAAAGGGATATAGAATGTATCCATTGACTCGAATAAATACAACAAGCCGTGATGTAATTGCTATGGAAAACAATCTTCAGAAGAATACTATTATTGAAGTGGATGAAGAGAATCCATTGTGTCAGGATTCAGTGGGAGACTTGTCGGGCACCGACTGTCAACTAGATTACTCATTTATTTCTGTTGATAATACAGATATAAATCTGTATTATCAACAGAACATCTGTCTGATGAAACATATGTACCAAGTGAGGGTTCATTGTCTTCCAATGAAGATTAACACACAGGGGCCAGTAAAAGAGTTTTGCAGACACGGGAAAGGAGACAGCCTGAGAAATATGTTTTCATTACAGAGCAGTGTGAACCTGAAAATGAAGAGCTAACTAACACTTGAAGAGGCATTACAGGGGCAGAGAAAGAGCATTGGGAGCATGCAGTGAAAAAAGGATCGCATAGCTTTGAGGACAACAACGCTTGGGAATTGGTCGACGCTCCTAGTGGTAGCATTATTGTTATAGGCAAGTGGGTGCTTAACAAGAAGAGTACAATGTAAGGTTAATAAGCCAAGATCTTTGTAAAATACCGTAAAACATGTAAATTCAAATTTGGAACCAGACTAACATTATGAATAAATAAATAAAAATGTTTTTATTATTTCTCATACATTGTCATATACTACATAAAATGAGGCCAACCCCAGTAAGTTATTGGAAATACTTGTATCGGGATTGTCTCGCTTCTTCCCGTAATTTAAAACTACACAATGATGAGACCATAATTGTAACAGACAAACAATTGTCACGAGCACATAAGTGAACAATGTCCACTAAGTAGAAAGCATTATTACCATAAAATACTTATAACAAATAGTGAATACAAATAATAAAGAAAATAATGATACAGCTTTGTTTATTTCGGAATACGTAGTATGTGTGTGTGTGTGTGTGTGTGTGTGTGTGTGTGCGTGTGCGTGTGCGTGTGCGTGTGCATGTGCGTGTGCGTGTGCGTGTGCGTGTGTGTGTGTGTGTGTGTGTGTGTGTGTGTGTGTGTGTGGCCATGCGAATGCGTATGTATGTGTTCAATTGTGAGTGATTGTTCAATGGTTGTTTTACAGTCATAGAGTAATCTGGGATATATGGTAAGTTTCGAGTTTAACTTATTATAAACATATGCTGATTGTGTTACCTGTTGGCGTCTGGCAAAAACAGAATGAACTCTCGCGGCATGAGCTACAATATCTTTACGCCGTTTTTCGAGAATAGAAGGATTGTAAGTTAGTGTTTTGTGCAGATTCAAGGTTATATTCAGGACGTATAATTTTCTGACACTTAAGAGATTGCTATCCTTGTACAGTTTTTCTGTAGAATATCTGTAAGGTTTAAAGTACATAACCTTAATAAGTGACCTCTGTGCTCTTTCTAAGTCTAAAAAATTGTTTTTAGTAGCCCCTCCCCATACTGGTATACAGTAAGTTATTACAGACTGTGCCAGATCAGTATAGATTTTGTTAAGCACCTGCGCTTGCATTACATGACGCAGTGTCTTGAAAATCCAAATAAGTTTTCTAACTCTGGATATAATGACTTCTATATGAGAATGCCAAGAGAGCCGCTGATCAACAGTTACCCCTAGGTATTTAGTGGTCTTGACTTGTTGAATACCCTTGCAATTACACGATCTAATCTCATTAGCACAGTCATGGATACTAATTTTAAATTCGGGACCTGGCTGTGTTTTTTGATTAGGAGTAAAGCAAATAAAATTAGTTTTTTGGATATTGAGGGTTAAAAGATTTTCATTGAGCCAACCAGACACCCGTGAAAGACCCCGCTCAGCGGCAGTTTGTACGGCACTCCATGACACGCCTGAATAAACTAGCGCAGTGTCATCTGCATAACAAAAGACTCGCCCAGCACTGTTTCCAATATTACACAGCTCGTTTATGTAAACTAGGAACAGTGTCGGGCCAAGAACACTCCCTTGCGGGACCCCGCACACTACGTCCTCTTCATTCCTTCTTATGTCATTAATTTTGACTTGCTGCTTTCGACCCGTTAAATAGCTTCTAAAAAGAGAAAGAGCCATTCCTCTTACACCAATGTTCTCAAGCCTCTGAAGAAGGACAGGGACGGAGACGGTGTCAAAAGCTTTCTTAAGATCCAAAAACACGGTCAAACATTTGTTACCGTTGTCCACATTAGTCGTTATCTCATTGGTTAGTGACATGATAGCGTCTTGAGTAGAAAGTCCCTTCCTAAAACCCTAAATGAAATTTACTAATTTTAATTTGGTGGCATTAAAATTAGTAAATATTAAAACACTAGTTATTAAAAATATTGTAGCTAAATATTTAATCGATTACTGAATTGTATCCAATCAGTGTCAATTATTTTGTTGGCAACACTTGGTATAATGTTTTTACGATGTTTGAGAACAAAGTAAAAGTGAGGCAGTCATTATTCGACGGTAGAATAAAATAGTTGTGGCAAAAATATTTGAGATAATTTGAGAGATAACTTTAAACAAGTGATAATAATGTGAGTTATCGTGCTCGATTAGTAGCTAAGGTTGTACTCGGCAATATGGTATTGATTATGAAAATAAGTGTCTCCAGTTGTTAGACATACAACATTAAGAATAATGTTTGCATTATCTTTGCAATTAAATTTAAAAGTTGTTCACTTGGATGTGAAAACTGCATTTTTAAATGGAGATCTAGAGGAGACCATTTTTATGCAAAAACCATTAGGTTTAGTCTGTTCTGATGATAAAAAAGTTCTAAAATTAAAAAAAGGCTATATATGGGCTCAAACAGGCATCTCGTTCATGGCATAAAAAGGTAGATACTTGTATGTTAGCTGATGGTTATACTAAGTCTAAATTTGAACCTTGTTTGTATACAAAAGTTGTCAATGGTAAACAAACCATAGTAGCATTATATGTAGAAGATTTTTTAGTTTTTTCAAATGATACAAATGAGTTGAATACTCTTAAACAAATGTTAAGTAATAATTTTAAAATTAAAGACTTAGATTGTGTTAAAGAATGTCTTGGTATGTAAATTAGTAAGTCAGAAGAGATATGTAGATAAGCTCTTAAGTAGATTCAATATGGTTGAATGTTAGACTGTAAATACTCCGGTGGAGGCAAATTTAAAGAGTAAAAAGGATAATATTTCTTAATGTAACAATCCTTATCAGCAGTTTATTGGATGCTTGATGTATTTAGCTGGCCTTACTAGACCTGATATAGATTATTCAGTATCTTATCTTAATTAATTATTTTTTTTTTTTTTTTTTTTAATAAAGTATGTTCAGTACTTTATTTATATTACAATCTAGCCAAGTTGACTAATAAGTAAATACATTTCACCTAAATTAATACGTAATCATAATTCTAAGAATGCGTCCATTAACACTTACTTAGTTTTTATTAAGGCGAAGACACTTTGTTCATGTGTTCTTTGTACGCGGCACTTATCACCATATTGTTTGTTTGTCACTAAAACACTACACTAACTCGAACGGTTTTGTCCGTTTCAGTCTTTTTACTATATTAGTGATGTCAAGAAGCTGGATTGCCTCAACATTCACGTGCTGATGAAGTCGGTTTTCATGAGCTTCGGCATATTTTTGAATAACAAGATCTACGACGTCTATGTTTAAATCCCGATGTAGGTCGCAGTTCCGAATGTACCAGGGTGCATTAACTGTATCCCTGAGTACTTTATTTTGGAAACGTTGTATTATTTGACGATTGCTCTTACTGGCACAGCCCCAGAGCTGGATACCATAAGTCCATACAGGCATCAGAACCTGTTTGTATAGTAGGACTTTGTTGTATACTGATAGAGGAGAGTGTCTTCCCAGCAACCAGTACATTTTTTGGTAACGTATATTCAGTTCCGATCTTTTTTTCTTGACGTGTGCTTTCCAGCGCAGTTTAGCGTCAAGAGTCATACCAAGATATTTGGCTGTATTTGAGTAAGGGACTTGTTGGCCATTAATAAATACAGGAAAATATTGCGCTCTTTTATTTGTGAAGTCAACGTGAATGGACTTGCTTTCATTTAGCTTGATACGCCATTTTTTAGTCCAGTTAAGAACTTGATTTACTGCTATTTGGACCTTTTCAACAGCTGCCTCATGGCTACAACCTATCGCCATAATAGCGGTATCATCGGCAAAAGTGGCTATAGGATTATATTCAGTAACTGGGATATCACTGGTGTATAATAGATACAGCATCGGGCCTAATACACTTCCCTGCGGCACCCCAGCTTTGATAGGTTTGACTTCTGAGTAGGCGGTTTCGTGTCGAATACGAAATGCTCTGTTCAATATATATGACTCGAGAATGACTGCAAACTGTTTCGGTAACATATGATTTAGTTTGTGAATGAGACCTTCATGCCAAACTTTATCGAAAGCTTGTGCTACGTCAAGAAATATAGTAGAGCACACTTTGTTTTCTTCTAGTACTGTTTCGATTATATTAGTTATTCTGTGTACCTGGTCCAAAGTTGAATGTTTTTCTCTGAAGCCAAACTGATGATCAGGTATTAAATTACTATTATCGATTACAGGCTTCAGTCTTTTTAATAATAGTTTCTCAAATAGCTTCGCTAATACTGGTAGTAGAGAAATTGGTCTGTATGAAGTTGGCTCTTGCGGTGGTTTGCCAGGCTTGGCTATCATAATTATTTCTGCTACTTTCCATAAATCAGGTACATACTTTAATCGAAATGCAGCGTTCATGAGGGTAGTGAGCTTGACTATGGCTTTACGATTAAAATGCCGTAGAATTTCACTTGTTATGAGATCATATCCAAGCGTTTTTCTTGGATTCATGTGGCACCTAATTGTATTTAGGACTTCTTATTTTTCTTATCTTATAATTAGAATTAATTATTTAATAATGAAGAACAAATGGGTCTACGCCAAAAGAAATTTAAGATATCTAAAGAAAACTAGAGAAGTAGGACTGAAATATTGTAAAAATGAAAAAGATAATATAGAAGGTTATGTAGATGCTGACTGGGGTAGTGATATTAATAATAGAAGATCACATACAAGGTTTTGTTTACTTTATCTGGAGGTGTGATTTTATGGAATTGTAATAAACAAAAATGTATTGCACTAATTTACGTTAACTGCAGCCAGAGGCTTGAAAACGCAAGTTGCTTATAATTTAATTTAATGAAATGAATAAAAACTACAAACTATAAGAGGTGAAACCAATTCGATGTCAGAAAAAGGAATGAATTGGTAGGCTTTAACTAAATCGATAGTACTAAACACTTTGGATCCTACCAAGTCCTGATCAAAGTCCCCTTTATGACGAACTGGGTAACGGTCAGAAATCGAACGGGCGTTCAGTGCCCCGTAGTCTCGACAAGGTCGCCAACCACTCTCGCCCTTCTTGGCCATATCTAATGGTGAGGACCAAGGACTGTTGGAAGGTCTTGCCGAACCACAAGCAAGCATTTCCTGAAATTTCTTCGGGGCAAGGCGACGGGGGCGAGCAACTACCGGTGGGCCCTCTGTAGTGACTATGTGATGTACCGTGGCATGCTTGATGTTCCTATGGAGACCAGGTGGACGTGTTGTATCGGAGAACTTTTTTTTATATAATCAACAACATCTTACACGTGACAAAAAATTAAATACTCGCCAAGCTGTTGAGTTTATTGGCTCACTAGTACATTACAAAATATCCACTTCTTTCACACATCAACAATCCTCTCTAACCAAAGAGCCCTTAGTTGTATCTTCAGTTGACATAAACTCAACTTAGGTAGTTGTCGCAGTAGGCTGATTTCATTAAAAATACGTAGAACCTCATATGAAGACATTCTTTCGCCATAATAATTATTTACCCTAGGTTTACTCAGTTTATTTTCTGTTATACTTCTTGTATTGTATTTATTTTCTACAGCTTTTTTGTGTTTGTCATTAAAATAGTATTATATGCCTATTAAATATTCAATGTTTTTATCTACTGGCAGAATTTTACATATAGGATATAGTTTTTCAAATTCTTTGCTACACATTAATTTGTCTTGTATCTCTTTCACATAAGTTTTAAACGTTCGCCCGTACACACTGAGTCCATAGCTAAGTAATGAGCCCGCAAGAGCGTGGTATACCACTGTTAACGTATGTTTGTTAACAATTCTTTTCAAAACATAAAATTTACCTAAAATAGATCTTAGTTTATTATTAACCTCACTAACATGTAACTTCCAATTAAAATGTGTATCAATCGTTAATCCTAAATATTTAACTTACAACCGATTGTAACTTTTCACATTTACAATTTATTTTATTTATGTGCAAGCAATCGTATGTGTGTCCAACAACTACTGTCTGCTCTTTATTCATTGCTTTGGCGGCATTTTATTTATATTCAATATTATACCGTTGTCATGCGCCCACTAAGTGACTTTCTCGAAGTCGTGTTGAACGTTCCTCATAGCTTCATACACATCTTTAGACGCACTCAGTAGGCACATGTCATCAGCATACATGTACATGCTACACCTCTTCACTACATTCGCAACGCTGTTTACGTACATTATATACCCTACGGGTCCAAATACTGACACCGAGATCAACGGGAGCCTCGTCCCCCGAGACACCATCCACTATCGGTTTCATATTTCGATTAGATAGATAGTTTTTAATCTACCTCTTTATGAGACCACGAAATTCCACATTCATCCATAGACTGTAGCGGAATGTCATGATCTAATGTGTCAAACGCTTTTTTGTAATCAATGAATAGAATAATTAATTGGTGTCCAGAGTTGAGACTCCCATTGACCTAGTCCGCAAACCGGGAAAGTGCTGTCACCGTACTACGTCCTTTCCTAAATCCATGCTGCGTATCAGATAGTATATATTTGGCCTCCAGAAACCTACTTATTTAGCCAACAATCACCTTTTCTTCAATTTTATCTATAATCGTCAGTATTGCAATTGGTCTGTAGTTCTTATACTTTTTGTGACTATCAGATTTATAAATTGATTGTATTATATATAGCCCTCTTCAAATCATCGAGATAAGTAGATTTACTGATATACATGTAAAGAATATCACTACATTAGTGTCGTTCCTTTTCTTTATGGATTTATTATCTATAGATCTCGAATAAGTAGATGGCGGTGTGAGAACATGTCAAGAATTGAAAAGGTTATGTTATTTTAGAAACACATGAAACAGTAAATAGTCTCCTGTATAAATAAAAGGAAATAAATTTATCAAACTAGAAGTAAAGACTTTAAATGTTGTTTTTTGTTATTTCAGGTAAGTTACTCTGTTTAGAATATGAAAATTGTTAAAACTTTATATTTAATTGTGTTGTGAATAAAAAGAAAATTTGTTATTTCAGAAAACGCAAATTTCGTCTTTATTTCATTTTTAAGGCATATTACTATTATATACATATTTACAAAATTAGCCAAGATTGGACTCGATGGGTTACATAAATATTTAATGTCTTAACTCTTATTCTGTCTCTACCCGGTGCCTTTTCGCACGGCAAGTTAGTAATGATTTTTTCTATTTAGGGGAAAGTAGGGGAAATACGAACACATAAGGTAAAAACTCAAATAAAACAGTGAAATTCAATCATTGACAGAGCTTCTTTATAATAATGTATTTATTGTTCACAAGTACAACTTTACAATAATAATTCACAGCTTTATATCACTTCTTTCTTTCTTCTTCTTCTTTATATTCTTTAATTGTTTAATTATAAAGTTTACTAATCTATTCGACATATAAATATATCGACATTAGTCGGGTAAACACGAACACCAAGTGGGGTTATTTTGTACGTAATTACTTAACATTAATAACGACAGTGATCACATTTATAACCCTTCGATGTTGACTATTGTTAAGAATGCAATAACGGAACGCTATTGTAATAATGGAATTTTGACATATTGTCTTTGACAGATGTCTTTTGTAAAATAAAGAGCTTTTTTCATTGTGCTATGAGCGCAAGATGGTGGTTTTATTTTATCAACTTCCATCATAGTTTTTTACATGGTTCTTCTCACCGGATTTCATTGAAAACTAGCGCTATATCAAGAATAGTCAAATGAGAAGTCATATTATTGAAAAAGTTGCTGTAAAACAGTTGCTATAAGAATATTTCGATTTGGTACCACGTGTCGAAATGGTTCAGAAGATAGCCACGCTTGCAACATCGTGTAATGTATGAATTTATACAAGAAACACATATTTAATGTACCTGCACATTGTCGTCTTGGTGTCGGTATGTATTCTGGAATGGAAAACAAGATTATATTGGAAAATATATTTGACCTTCAACGTTGTCAAATTTTATATGCTTCAACACGCAATAATCATTGTGCTGCTTTATATTTTGGAAAAGAAGAAAAGCATTTTTTTGCGGAAGCTGTTTGTGTAACAAACATTATCATAGTTTGGTTCTATTATATTTGTTTAGAGCTGTAACTATTAATCTTAAAGTGCCTATCAGTGGTGTAATTAACACTTATACTGAAGTATAATGAACATTAAGTTATCTTTTTCCGTTGTTATTTAGTAAAAAGTGTCTAAAAAAATATTATTTAGCAGTAATTCTACTTGGTGTGTATCTATGTTTGCCAGAGTGTTTCCTGTTCTTTATTTTTCTGTGTGTGCTAATTCATTCATTTTGTTTTATTCACATTCAGCAGAGTGTTAAGTCGGGTAAAAGTCAACCATGGCAGAGGTACAGGCTCTTTTAAACAAAAGAAAATATATTAAGGGTCGTTTCACCAATTTAGAAAATCAACTTGAGAATATTTCAATGCTGTCCCGTCAAGAACTTCGGACTCTTGATGAACGAGCTCATGATTTGTTTAGTAAACTGGAATCAGTGAGTATGGAATTGGAGTCTCAAAATGAGGCTGAATATCAAGTTGAAAATTGGAAATTAGAATAAAAGTTTTTTCTATAGTTAATAAAATTCGAGAAGGATTAAATTCATTAAAGTATAATTCTAACAAAGAAGTGGGTAATGTTAAGTCTAGTAATTTACCAAAAAATGCTCTGCCAACTTTTAGTGGCAATTATTCTGAATGGTTAAATTATAGAGATTTATTTATTAACTTTGTGCATAATGCTGAATTAAGTTATATACAAAAGTTTTATTATTTAAAAAGTAGCCTCAAGGGTGAAGCGTTAAGTCTTATTGCCAATATAGATTGTAGCAGTGAAAACTACATTAAGGCATGGGAGCTCTTTCTTGAACGGTATGACAACAAACTTTTAATTGCAAATCAGCATTTGTCTGCCAACCTTGAATATAATCAAGGTTGCTAAAGGCAATAGTTAAAACTTAAGAAAACTAATTAGTGAGTTTCAACAACACTATAACTCTATAAACTCTCTTAATATTGAAAATCTAGCAGATATGTTACTATTTACGTGAATACACATAAGCTAGACTTCCAAAGTCTCCGTGACTTTGAGCTGCATAGACAAAAGAAGGTTTCCGTTACATTGGAAGATTTCTTGAGTTATTTGCGTGATAGATGTCAGGCGTTGGAGATGATGGTTCCTGAAAATCAGCTAGCAGCTCCTCGATCTGTCCAGCACATGTCTAAGGTCTCGCTGGTGACAGGTGAGTCAGTAACAAAAAGAGTGAGGTGTTCAGTATGTAGTAAAAATCATTTCACAAACAAATGTACAAGTATCTTAAGAAGTCCATTGAAGATAGAAAACATCTTGTGGAGTCTTTGAAATTATGTACTTTGTGCCTAGGCAGCAACCATAACATTTCAAATTGCACAAAATATTATTTTAAATGCAAAATATGTAGCGGTAAACACCATTCATCTTTACATGAAAATGGTAGAAAGTGTATGATATGCATTCCAGGCCATACCTGCAGTCAGAACAGCTGTGCTATTAATGCAAAGTCCTCAGCTGCTGTATCGCAGAGTAATGTTAGTGCTGGTGAAAAGGAGATAACAGAAAATTCTGTCAATTGCATGTCCTTCAAGAAAAATAAACAGCAGGTTAGAGTATCCTTGTTACTGCTATAATAGATATTATTAACTTTGAGGGAGATGTTCACCAAGCCAGAGCCTTGTTGGACATTGGTAGCATGAGTAATTATATCTCATCAGATTTTATGAAAAAACTCAATGTAAAAGCAACTCCTGTCAATATGTCGGTGTCCGGCATTGGTGGATTAACTGAAACTATTAAACAAAAAGTAAATTTAGTGTTTTGTTCACGCGTAAATGAATACAGAAACACTGCTGAGTTTAGTGTGATAAATAAAATATCATAAAATTTGCCTATAACAAATATAGATTGCACTATGTTAAACATTTTTTTTTGTTTTTTTTTTTTTTTTTTTTTTTTTTTTCGCAAGGAATGCTTTTCGCACCATACCCTCCGTTCGTGGGGAGACGAAGGGCGTGTGTGGGACTCCCGGAGGACCGGTCTACCCACTAAACCCCGCGGCGGCCTACCTCGGCAGTCGGGGGGAGCTCCAGGAACGCATCGGCGGCTTCTGAAGTCCTCCCTGCCGTACCTCATGACTGAGGCACATCCCGGGGTAACCAGGGTCACCCCCGGTGCGGGACACTGTCACGCCTCACACCGTTCTACACAGTATGAGGCACAACACCGTCCCGCCTTAGACGACATCCCCTCGGCCGCACCGGGTTGTCACCTTCCCGGGTCGTTTGCAGCGGCCACATCTCCCTACATGTGGCTGCAGCGACCCTTAGACGACGATTGGGGAGCTAGCGGCCTCTACCGCGTCCCCTTCGTCGCCTTCTTCGAGCGGGATCGGCCCTTTCCCGATCACGCTCTGCGGACTCCTTCCGGAGCATAACGCCCTCACAGAAGGAGACCGTGGCTTCTCATCCCTCATCACTCGCCAGCATTGCCGCGATCAATGTTGGCGGTGACAGATTTCGTCCGATCTGTCCGACCAGGACTCGACGCTCGGACTCCCATGCAGGGCAGTCCTCCAGTGTGTGCTGGGCGGAGTCCCGTTCGGACCCGCAGTGGTGGCATTGTGCTGTGGCCTCCCGTCCTATTCGATTCAGATACTCACCGAAGCAACCGTGCCCGGTGAGTATCTGAGTCAATCGGTAGGTGACACAGTCGGTCCTCCCTGTCCAAGCTTCGAAGTTCGGCAGAACGGCCCCGACAGCGCGTTGGCTAGCACAGCCCTGTATTTCGAGCCGTGCCTGCCAAGCCCGCAGAGCTTGCGTATGCGCGTTCCGCCGTAGCATTCCAGGCTCATGATCCGGCGCTGACTCTTCTTCCCGGTCTGATAAACACATCATTTGGGTGGATAATCTGTGGTGATTTATGTGTCCCTACATCCACAAACCCAATGGGTCACCGCAATGTATCATGTCTATCAGTTTTGAATGATAATCTTGCTAAGTTTTGGCATATAGAGGAACCACCACATAGAAAGGTTTTGTCACCACAAGATAAATTATGTGAAAAGTTAAAAGCGAATACAAAACGCAATATTCTCGCGTCAATTGCTAAAAATTTTGATCCTATCGGTTTTATAGGTCCAGTCACAATGCCAGCCAAGTCGTTAATGCAGTTGATATGGCAACAGAAAACCGACTGGGACGAGGAGGTATCCGAAGCCGTCGTCTCTGTGTGGAAAGAGTTGTGTGCTGGGTTGCCTCAACTGACTGATATTTCTGTACCTCGTCTTATGCTTGATCCTAATCGTGTCTGTTTGGAATTGCACGGTTTTTCCGACGCTTTTACGAGAGGCTACGGTTGCGTTATATACGCACGAAGTGGGGATGCTGACTCAAATTATACAGTCCACTTAATATGCTCAAAATCAAGAGTGGCTCCCATTAAACCCGTTACCTTGCCGAGATTGGAGCTGTGTACTGCCGTTTTATTAACTCAGACTATGGATTCTGTGCGGAGGGCGATGCAGGTTGTCGTTTCAGATATTTTTTATTGGACAGATTTCATGATCACTCTACATTGGATACGAGGAGATCCGAATAGGTGGAAATTGTTCGTCGCTAATAGGG
Organism: Spilarctia lutea; assembly: GCA_916048165.1. Classification (NCBI taxonomy): domain Eukaryota; kingdom Metazoa; phylum Arthropoda; class Insecta; order Lepidoptera; family Erebidae; genus Spilarctia; species Spilarctia lutea. The sequence continues at coordinate 14,302,512 of OU696490.1, read as the reverse complement.
TTAGTGAGATTCAAGAAATGACTGCTATAGATAGCTGGCGTCATTGTAATACAAAGGATAATCCTGCGGATATACTATCTCGAGGATCCAATCCTATCGGTTTGTCAAATTCTAAGTTATGGTTTTCAGAGCCGCAGTGGTTGTCAAACTCGAACAAAAAATGGAAAGATGAACTAGAACAGAAGTTCGATGTGTCAAACGTTTCTAAAATAAGAAATGTTGTTTGTTTAACTCAGCAAGTCAAACGTCATTCCCTGAAATTTCAGTCATGGGTATACCAAGTAATAAACTTTCTGTTTACAATCAAATTTGTAAGTACAGGAACACTTCTGGCAAAGATGGCGAATTGAATATATTAATTCTTTACAGATGCGGTACAAATGGTACCACAATGAACCTGAGGTACAAATTGGTTCTATTGTATTGTTAAAAGATGATAATGTAACCTGTTAAGTTGGCCATTGGGTAAAATTGTACAAGTGTATAAAGGCGCTGATAACAAAGTTCGCTCTGTTTCAGTAAAGACCAATAGTGGTACTTATGGCCGGCCTATAACTAAGATTGTTAGTTTACCACTACAAACCTAATTTGTTTAAAATTATTCTTGCAAATGTTAATTGTAGTAAATACATATTGCAGTTTTGTGATCAAATAAGTAATTAATGACATATAAATGTTGTGTAAGATTACTTTAAATTTTATTTAAAATATTGTAATTATCTTCATAATAGATATTGTTGAAAAATGTACAGCACTTCTCAAGTAGCTATTTCTAATTGTTAAAGCATGTATGGTTAATAATTTAATTTACAGTTTTTTTGCTTCAACATTGTATCAAAGTAATTTAGAATCCTAAAAGGTTTTTTTTGTATTGTTTGGAGTAATTACCTGCTAAATGTAACTTTCCTTTATTTTTATGGTTGGATAATGTGTCTATCCAACGGGGGCCAGAATGTTAAGAATGCAATAACGGAACGCTATTGTAATAATGGAATGTTGACATATTGTCTTTGACACATGTCTTTTGTATTAATAAAGGGCTTTTTTCATTGTGCTATGAACGCAAGATGGTGGTTTTATTTATTATCAACTTCCATCATAGTTTTTACAACTGTCCATCGGTACAATTATCGTGAGCCCATTTTCCACACACGTATAGCGGTCACGGATTCGATAACATTATATTTATTATAATATTATTATATTATATATTATTACATCGCGTCGCCAGACTACCACATTTAAATGTGCAACAGAGAGGGATGTCATACGCCTACATTTACGTGTGCTACCTGACTCACTCTCTCCTTAATATTATATTACATCGCGTCGTCAGGCCACCACATGTAAATGTGCAACAGAGAGGGATGTCATACGCCTACATTTACGCGTGCTACCTGACTCACTCTCCTTAATATTAGTATAAATACCGGTGTTGTTTTTGTATATAGTCAGTCATCAGTCATCCTTTGAATACAATCCTTTTATCATCATTCCGCTGTCTTATTCAATACCATCCTATTATTATCTTATTCATTTGTTAGTAGTTTGGGTTTCCCGACCTTAAAACCACTACACACGTGAATTATCCACACATACATTATCCAGTCTTCAACGGGGGGATATATTTTTTTTTTCACAAAAAATACAAAAGAAGTCTTCATTTCCCTTCCTTGACTAGGGTCATTAAATTCTTTTATATTCTTGAAAATCTTTAATACTCGTTTAATTTCTTTATTCAAAGGTTTCTTATCACTACATTTCAGTCTTTTTATTTGAGATCCTTTATTTGGTTTTTTTCCTGGTTTTTCCTTGCTTTCTTCTGCTTTTGCTCTTTTTCTGTTTTCCTTTTCTTCTAACTGCTCTTTCATAGGTGGTGTGCTCGTCAAAATATTAGATTTTCTCTTCCTGATATTTCCTTTTGATCCTTTTGGCGGAATTTAGCAATTCAACAATATCGGATAGATGAACTTCATGTGTGCTTGTATTTTCGCTTTGTGAATTAGCAAAACCTGTATCGGATGCCTGGACATTAAAATCTTCAACACTGTGAACTTGGGTTAATGCGGTCGTATCAGCATTGGGAACTTGTTGAACTTCAGTTGCTTAGTTATTTGAGAGTTGGGTATTCGTATCAATGGTTTGTGGTGGGTTCATTGTTGTCTGTGCGTTATTTTGGAATGTGTTTGCTCAATTGAATGAATCTCAATGTGGCGCAAAGGATATATTCCTGCAGATTTAAAACCACTTGCTGCTTTTTGATGGTTACTGCATCGGTAAAACATTCGTAAACATTCTACTATGTCTTATTGTGTGATGGGCTCTGTCCAGATCGAATTTCCATGTGATTCTCACATTCTTGATTGTATGCTGTCTTGATAGGGCCAAAATATGTCAAGTCCAAAGGTTGAAGTTTATGTGAGGTGTGTGGTGGCAAAGTCAGCATAATGATTCCATTCAAATTCAAATAGTGAATAAGCATCAAGACTCATGTGGCTTTCATGGTTATGCAATATGAGCAACACTGGATCTTCTTTTGAAGGCTTTGCATACAAAAAAAAAAGTGTAGTCAATCAACAAAAAGGCTTTCGTTTATCCATCCAGAGTCTGACACAGCTCCAATCATGTTAAGGTTTACCTACCTTTACGTACCTTTTAGTAATTGTGGATTTATGCGCTTTCTTTTAAAAACAAAAAATGGTGGAATGTATTGACCGGCTGCACTAAATGCACAAACCACTGTTGTTGTAGACCCCTTTCGGCACTCGTTGCCTTACTGACCTTTCTCTTGTATGGCCTTCAAATTATCATAAAAAAGTTGAACGTCAGTTTCATTGAATGCTGTGATACGATGAACTGAAGTCGCCACGGGTTTCCTCAGAGATAGGCTGGGATATCTTTTCATGAAGTTGTAGCCAGTCTTTCCCGGCTAGCTGTTTTACTCGGTCGAAATTATGAAGAAGTTTTTGCTTCTCAGCATATTGGTACGCAATTCGGCGAATTTTTTTAATGGTTAGGCCGTAATAAAGTTTACTGCACTTTATGATATAATCCACGAGTTCCGCTTCTTGCTCGTCTGAGAATAAATTTTTTCGACCAGCTCTTGGCAATTTAATCACTGGTTCTTTAGGTGAGCAAAAATGGTAGTTTTTTTTTATTTGAACATTATCTATAAGCCTTTTTGAGATCTTCTAGACTGTATTTCGTCACTGTTTTTCTTTTGTAATTACGAGGCATCTGGAACAATAATAAAAAATACGATTAACTGGGAACCAACAAAATAATGGGGTTAATGACGAACGTTTGGGATTACCCGATATGGAGTGTTCGCCTTTATGTTGAAATGTAAGTAAAACAATCGTTTAACTTAAAGCACACTTTTATTTATATAATCTGACGTTTTTATACTGCAGACAATATAGGCCATGACAGTGTAGAGTGTTACCAACATAACAAAATAGAAAATGATTTATATGCACCAGTAGCTAAATTGTCAACTTTCAGGTTATTTGTTTGTATAGCAGCAAAATTAAACTTACCTATCAGTCCAATTGATGTTACAGGTGCCTTCCTATCTATATGGAGAAATTGATGAAAAGTGTATTTAAAATTGCCTGAAGGTGCATATTGCGGTGATAGAAATATTGTTAAATTAAATAAATCTATATATGGGTTAAAAAAATCACCCAAATACTGGAATGACAAATTTAATTCAGTCATTATGAAACAAGGTTTTGTAAAATCAAAAAGTGATTCTTGTCTGTACACAAAATGTGAAGGCGACGCCAGAACAAATGTTTTACTGTATGTAGATGATTTATTAATATTTGGAAATAATCAAAAGTAGATTTGTGACCAAGTCATTATTAAATTATAAATTCAAAATTAAAGATTTGGGTTTTAAAGACTACAATAAGCTACCTTGTTTAATTTATATAATTTTAGATGGCATGGAAAAGTACATCAGTGTAGCAGAAGTAAAATATGTCTCCTGTACTGATGATGCTAAAACAAAGACGCTTATTAAATCGAGAGGATTTGCAGCTTTTGAAGTCTGAAGCTGGATCTATGTGTATAAGGCTGAAAGAGACTCAAGTTTGTACATAGGGTATAGCACCGAAAGTTAATTTTAACGATTGATCCTATATGTTCATGTGAAAGAAGCAACAAAGTCAAAAGATTTGTGGCAGAAACTAAAGCAAATGTTTGACGACACAGGTTTCACAGGAGAATTACCCTACTACGTAATTTGATTTAAATTAGAATTAAAAATTGTGATTCGATGACATCCTATGTTACAAGCATCATCGAAAGTTGTCAAAAACTTAGAGGCTGGCTTACTAGCTTTAGTGTGAGCGATGAGTGGATCGGGAGTTAGATACTCGGAGGACTACCAAAAAAGTATTTTCCTATGATAATGGCTATGGAACACTCCGGTATAGCCATAACATCAGATATAAAATCTATTGAAATGCGAGAAATGACCCACAGCAGCATGGAAGCGCATTTTTGAATAGAGGGCAGCACCGGAGCGAGTAAGAACGCAGGCGAATGCAACCGAATCGAGCATACTATAATGTTGGCAGCGCTGTCAACGTCAACAAGATGTTAATCAAATGTTATCGATGTAAACATATTGGTCATTATAAAAATCAGTGTCCGCTGGAAAAAACAAAACAGTTGAAAAGTACCAATGCCTTCTCTGCGGTATTTTTAAATGAGTTTTTGATAAAAATAATTGGTATCTAGATACGGGCGCGTGTGGTCATATGACTTTCGATGAACATTTGATTGTTCAAAAAACTTCCAACCCAACAAGTATGGAGTTTATTGCAGCAATTTGCAGTGATGTGCAATGCCAGTTACCTCTTCAGGTGAAATAGAAAATCGTGATTTTAACGGGTAAAAGGAAATATGAAGTCACACTTAAAGATGTTTCATGTGTTCCTAACTTAGCAACAAATTTATTTATTTTAATTTTAAAACTTCATGCAAATCAGCGAATTTAATGCTTTAAGCATTCTCTACCAGCTGACCTTTAGGGGGTGTGGAGATATGGGAAGTTAGGTGCATCGAGGTTATAATTGTTAAGAATAACGCATAAACACAAATATCACACTGTGGATTGAACACTATTTAAAGAGGTATACTATTGATGAGAAGTGTGCTACTGTGCCAGTGTTCACATCGGCTCCGTGTTTGTTGTAGTTTTAAAATGGAAATACGTACATTTGTATCGAAAATCTAATGAAAGTGACTAGATAATAATGTGAATAACATCAGACATTGTAGACAATGCCGTAATATAAGTGACAACTAAGAAAACAGTGAAAATAAATCGGGAGTGTTACAACCTTTTTCACATTTCTGCGGTCAGTTTCAACAAAAACAAAAGTCAAAAAATGAACGACTATAGTCGTTCCAATCGTTTATTTAACTTTTGACAGCTCTAATACTTAATCAAATAGTGATACCCTGACCCGTCACCGATTCGATTTCTTTTATAGATTGATTTTATGCATCAAGAAGTTTTAATCGATTTAACACACTCATTATTTTATCGATAATTTCGTACTTTTATCGATTATTAAACAGCAACACCGGACGCGGAGCCGACGCGCGTCGCCATTTTGTTATTAGTGTTAATCCACATTTTCATACGTCGAGTTGAATATTTATATTACTCCGTATTGATTTATTTGTGAATTCTCACGTTTGGTTGAGTTGAGCGTATCGTTCCTCCCTTCGTTACTGTCAAAATACCAAAAAATAAAGTACTCAAAGGACATACAAGAATAATTTTATTGTATGTTTTATAAATATAATCGATAATCGATTTATTTCAAAACCGTTTTTATAGTCTGTGGTCAATAATTACGAATTACACATCTCTATGTGGCCCGTCCATGAAGTACAGTATTCCCTGTAGTACATTGTATCAAAAATTATAACAAAACTTTATGTGCGTGATCTGTCAAAAGTTAAATAAACGATTGGAACGACTATAGCTAAAAACCAATATAAAGTGCTACAATATACAAAGACAATAAATCGTTTATCAAAACCAAACCAAGTGATATAACATAACCATACTTTTACATGTGACTTGCATAATCAGTTCACCCTTACGAGGATACTAGTGACATCTGATACTAGTACCCCATCCGCACTAAAGCGATAAATCAGAAGCATCTTCGATCGTATCCTTATTATCACACCAAGTAATTTAGAATATCACCATGAGAGCGGAACCACCAATACCAGAAAAGATAAATATAAATTAAAAATCCAAAAATGGAAGAAATTTTGAACGAACTAAGGAAAATTCGAAAGGACCTCGACGAACAGAGGAATTCTATAGAAAAAAGGAGTGAAAAAATTACAGCACAACTGACACAGAATTTAAATAAAATTTTGGTGAAAAATTTAAATTATTAGATGAAAACTACAAAAATCTCAAAGAGAAATTTGAAAACTAAGAAAACCGATTGTACTTTCTTGAGAAAGAGACAAGAAAAAATAATATCATTTTTTTGGAATTAAAGAAACGGAAACTTCTTATTCGCACTTAGAGAACAACATGATCAACTTTATTGAGGAACATTTTCTCAGGAAATATATCGCAGAGATCTACAGGAAGTGAAAAGAAAAGTGAAAAGCCCTGACCAATTACTGTAACATTCACCACATTGGGCACAGAAATAAAAATTATTAAGAGAAAATTGCTACAAAATACCGAGTGACGTGGGTATCTCACAGACAGCGCTTAGATAAATTTTACCCCCGCGCCTCCCGCTAGCTTCTCGATTCGTTATTCCGATTGGTCAGTCGAGCTCGAGCTCGCGTTGAGTAAACAGTGTGGCGTGTGTCATTCTTCGGTGTCCGTGAGACGTAAGGTAAGTTATTTTAGACGTTACGTTCGTGTTTTTGTGAAATGTTCTAAGTGTTTCACAAACGTCACGTCAGCATTAATTTCATTGTTTTAGATGGCTGAACCAAGTACTTCTGGAATTAGTCGTAAAAGGAGAAGGGTGGTGTCTAACCTGGCTCCAGATTTCGATAATACGATACAAACATTGTTGTAATATCAAAATGTAGACACTACTAGCGCCATCTATACAGATATATATCAAACACTGTAAAATGTCATGTCATACTTTTTAGTAATAAATTCTTTCTGTTCCTTGAAGATAGTCACAGTGACAACGTTGTTTTATTTCAGGTTATGGGCCCAGATCCCATTAAAACTAGTTAGATTTTCTTTGCTAGTATAATCAGTGAGATTAAGCTTAGAAATTCAGTTTAGCAAACAGTGGTATTAAAAATAATTGTTTTGCGTAACTTTGTAGGAACGACAACGTGCGTGAGTGACCATCATGGCGTCCTCTTCAAACTATTTGATTAGTGTACCGAAGTTAAAAGGACGCGAGAACTTTAGTGAGTGGTGTTTTGCGGCAGAAAATTTCCTAATATTAGAAGGAATGGTTGGGTGCATCAAACCAGAGGATGATAAGCCACCAGCAGCTGCGGATGATGCCAAGACTAAAGCTAAGTTGATTCTAACCATTGATCCGGCACTTTACGTCCACATAAAAAGTGTCAGAACTTCAAAAGAATTGTGGGACAAGCTAAAGATGTTGTTTGATGACTCAGGATTCACGAGAAAAATTAGTCTCCTAAGGAATCTTATTTTAATTAGATTGGAAAATTGCAAGTCAATGACATCGTACGTAACACAAATTGTCGAAGCTAGTCAGAAGCTACAAGGGACGGGATTTGGCATCAACGACGAATGGATCGGTTCCATCATGTTGGCAGGATTATCTGAAAAGTACATGCCCATGATAATGGCCATTGAACATTCCGGCATGTCAATTACTACGGACGCCATTAAAGGGAAGTTAATGGACATGGAACCGGAAAACAGTGATACCAACGTTACCAATGCATTCGGATGTTTCCGTAGTAAACTGAATCATCGTGCAGTAAAAATAAGGTCTACACAGTCTATGGTCGGTAAAGATGGCGGAAATGCAAGTTCGCAAATAGCGACATCTGTCAAGGGAAGAGAAAACGTGAAATGTTACAAATGTAAACAATATGGCCACTATTTTAACCAATGTTCAAATAATAAAACATATTCAAAGAATTTTCAAGATTTAGAAAAGAAATCTAAAACAGCAAATGCGTTTAGTACTATATTTTTTAATGGAACATTTGACAAAGAAGATTGGTACGTGGATTCAGGTGCCAGTTCACATATAACAAGTAACTCAGATTGGATTACGGATGCTTGTTACACTGGATTTACAAAGGAAATCATGATTGCTAATCGAAGTAAAATTCCCGTGGAATGTTGCGGCAATGTGAACATAATTACGTCTACGACAGAAAATAATTACAGAATAATTGTTGAAAAAGTTTTATGTGTTCCACAGTTAGCAGCCAACTTGTTGTCAGTAAGCCAACTTGTAAAACAGGGAAACAAAGTGCGTTTCACAGACAAGGAATGTGAAATATTTAATAAACAGGACATTCTAGTAGCTACTGCGTCACTAGTTAATGGTGTTTATAAATTGAACCTGTCAAAATGTATGGTGGCGACAGTGGTTGAGTCTCCAGTTGTTTGGCATCGTCGATTGGGACACGTGAATAGTTTCAATATGAACAAAATGCATAGTGCCGTAGAAGGAATTCAGCTATCTGAGACGGCAAACATCAACAAGTCAAACTGTATTGTGTGCTGCGAAGGGAAGCAGAGCCGCTTACCTTTTGCTCATGAAGGAAACAGGAGTACTGAGCTTTTGGGTGTAATACACTGTGATATCTGTGGTCCGATGGAGAATACATCGCTTGGAGGATCAAGGTATTTCATAATTTTTGTAGATGATCATAGTCGCATGACACAAGTTTATTTTTTGAAAAGCAAAGATGAGGCTTTGCAGAGTTTTATAGATTATAAAGCAAAAGTTGAGAATTTGTTGTCAAAAAGAATTAAAACTTTGAGAAGTGATAATGGTACTGAGTTTTGCAACAAGAATTTTCAAAGTTATTTGAGGAAATCTGGAATTACCCATCAAAAGACGAATCCATACACACCACAACAAAATGGGCTGTGTGAGAGAATGAATCGTACAATTATAGAAAAGGCCAGATGTCTTTTATTTGATGCTAAACTAACTAAGGAGTTCTGGGCAGAGGCTGTTAACACTGCTGTTTATTTACAGAATAGAATAGTGAAAACTGGACTGCAGAACCGGACCCCATATGAGGTATGGACAGGTTGCAAACCGAACCTCAGTCATTTAAGAATTTTTGGTAGCATCGTAATGAAACATATTCCTAAAGAAAGGAGATACAAATGGGACAAAAATCTGAACAATGTATATTTGTTGGTTACCCTAATGATGTAAAGGGGTACCGTATATATAATCTCGTAAAATGTACTATCACAACTAGTCGAGATGTAATATTTATAAAAGAAAACGACTCATGTGAAGAAAATGTGATTGAAATTAAAGAAAAAGTTGAAGAATCTAAAGGATCATCATCTTCAGTGGGAGATTTGTCTGACACCAGTAGAGAAAATTCATTTGCTTCAGTAGAAAATGATTTGTCGGACATGGATGAAACTTATATACTACCATTTGAGGAAAAGTTCATAGGAACGGAAGAGAATATGATGGCGAGAACATTATCTAAACGACAGAGACAGCCACCTGACAGATATGGTTATATGGTTACAGAAGAATGTAACATACCAGTCGGTGATGAGTTAACATTGGAAGAGGCACTGGATGGGCCAGATAAAGAACACTGGGAACAGGCTATCAATGAAGAGCTACAAAGCTTTGAAAACAACAAGGCTTGGGAAATTGTCGACATTCCTATAAGTGAAAATATTGTGAAGTGTAAGTGGGTCCTGAAAAGGAAGTGTGACTCTGATAATAATGTGCGTTTTAGAGCCAGACTTGTGGCAAAGGGTTGTTCTCAACAATATGGTGTGGACTACAGTGAAACATTTTCTCCTGTGGTACGGTATAGTACACTTAGATTGTTATTTGCATTGTCAGTACAGATGAATCTGAAAGTGACTCATCTAGATGTAAAAACAGCTTTCTTAAATGGAGATCTGTCTGAGACTATATACATGCAAAAACCTGTAGGTTATGTGTGTAATGATGATAAAAAGGTATTAAAACTAAAGAAAGCAATATATGGTCTCAAACAGGCTTCTCGAGAATGGTATAAGAAAGTTGATACTTGCATGTTAGCTAATGGTTACATTAAATCCAAAATAGAACCATGCTTATATATAAAAATAGATGGTAGCAATAAGACTATTGTTACATTATATGTCGATGATTTTTTGTTTTTTCTAATGATAATACTGAAATGTGTCATCTTAAGAGTGTGTTAAGTAAGAATTTTGAATTAAAAGACTTAGGTATTGTAAAGGATTGTCTAGGGATGTCAGTTATATTTGATGTAAAACATAGTACTGTTACTTTAAGTCAAGAGAAGTACATTGATAAGTTGTTATCTAAGTTCAATATGACAGATTGTAAGACAATTAATACTCCTATGGAAGTTAGTTTAAAAACGAAGAGGGAAGAAAATTGTAATAGTCAGAATCCCTATCAGCAACTCATCGGGAGTCTTATGTACTTAGTTGTTCTTACACGACCCGATATATCTTTTGCAGTATCATTTTTAAGTCAATTTAATAATTGTAACACTGAAGAGCAGTGGCTTTATGCAAAGAGAGTTTTAAGATACCTTAAGAAAACAAAGCAATTAGGTTTGAAATACTATAAAAGTAAAATTGATAATATTGTAGGCTATGTAGATGCAGATTGGAGTAATGATAGATCATACTCAGGATATTGTTATATGTTATCAGGGTCTGTTATATCTTGGAGCTGTAGTAAACAGAAATGTATTACACTCTCTAGTACAGAGGCTGAGTATGTGTCCATCTCAGAGGCCTGTAAAGAGGCAGTATACTTAAGAAACTTACAACATGAAATAACTGAGAAATGGTATAAAATTGTTATTTATAATGATAGTATGAGTGCACAAAAGTTGTTAGTTAATCCTGTTTTTCATAATAAGACTAAACATATTGATATCAAGTATCATTACTGTAGGGAAATGATAAAGAAAAATATTGTTAGAGTTGATTATTTGTGTACATCAGATATGCCTGCTGACCTACTCACAAAGAGCTTAGGTGCTATCAAGCATTATAAGCATTTACAGACTTTGGGTGTTGTTAAAGTTTAAGTTATTTTTTTTTTTTTGTTTGTTGTTTCTATATTTTGAGTGGGAGTGTTGTAATATCAAAATGTAGACACTACTAGCGCCATCTATACAGATATATATCAAACACTGTAAAATGTCATGTCATACTTTTTAGTAATAAATTCTTTCTGTTCCTTGAAGATAGTCACAGTGACAACGTTGTTTTATTTCAAACATGGTTAGAGCAAGAACTAGAGGGTGATTTCAGTGATGTAGATGACGGTCAAGTGGATCTAAATTTTCAATTGGAAAGTGAACATGAAACGGAATCTGTGCAATTTGAGGTAGAAGAGGATGAAAACATTGCCTACAACACAGCCACGGGCCACAGTTGAACAAATACCACCAAATTTAGCAAGATGTTCTAATCAATCTTCTGGTAGATATTATTATGGCAAAAATGGTTTTAAGTGGTCGACTGAAGAACCTATCAACAGATCTTGTCGGTCGTTGAGCCACAATATTGTTGAAATACCTAGAATGCAGTCAAGGTCATTCACTGATTCTGTGATGTGGTCTGAATTATTTACAAAATGCATTTTTTTTTTATTTTTTTTTTATTTCTTCATTTATTAAGAGAGTTACAAATCTGCTTACAATTGATGCAATCACAATCTCATTTGAGATTTACCGTACATCAAGATCATCGATTACAATTGTACGCTTTTGGAATGCATTGCCTATAAAAATATCAGGAAAGCGACAACTGTAAATAGTTTTAAGACAATGGTTCAAGAATTTTATAGGTCTTAACTGATTCAGTCATGGATGAGGGTATGATATGAAGTTTTACATTTTCATATGTGATATAAGTAAGTAATTAAGGTGATTAGTGTGTTTATGTATATATGTATGTGTATGTATGTATGTATGTATATGTATATTAGGGATGTAACGATACCGATAACAGGCCGATATATCGGCATCGCTGATATAACACAAACGATATCGAGCAGTTCAAAAAGCGCGGGAAACGACCGACGCGCGCGACGTTGCCACTCCGCTCCGTCGCAGCGAGACGTGGCGTCTTGCTGTGTGCGGGGCAGTGCTTGATTAGCGTTGGTTGAGAGATGTAATGTTTCACTGTTTCGCGCCTGTTTTACGTTACGTCGCCGCTATTCGTAATTGCTGCTGTTTAGTTATTTACACTGAGAAGTGAGGACTGTTATACTGGTTATTTATATTATGTAAAACATAATGGCGACGCACAGTGGGGCAGAAAAGGGGTAAACCTGGCAACAAATCGGTACTAAGTAATTATGTTTTGTATTCAGTTCTAAGGGAATCAAATAGACATTAAATGATTAAATAACATATATAAATGGGTTTGCATCTCATTTTACAACCTTTTATTTAATTTTAAAACTTTTTGTTCAGTTATAAATCGTAATATTTTTACAAATATTTCGCTTATCATGTAACTCTTTTACGAGATTTTTTTAACTACTAATCACTATCAGATTATAATGTACGACCTTTGACTGCCTCTGTGGCGCAGTGGTAGCGTATGCGACTGCTGTTCTTGAGGTCTCGGGTTCGATTCCTGGGTCGGACCAAGTGTTTGTATGATCTACAAATATTTGTTTCGGAGTTTGGGTGTTTTCTATGTATAATATGTATATATTTACAAAAAAAAAGTATTTATGTATTTATATCAGTTGTCTAGTACCCATAACACAAGCTCTGCTTAGCTTGGGACTAGATGGCGTTGTGTGTAAGATGTCAGAAATATTTATTACTATTATTTATTTATTACGATCCTTTTTTACAATGAATTTTATTTAAACTTGAACCCCTCAAGCACCAAAACTGAATCAATGTAATTAGGAAAAACACTTGAGAAAATAGACCTTAGTACCTAAATAACTAGACAAAATTATATTTTACGTTTATATTTCACACTTCTTCCTCCTCCTTCTCCTCGTCATCATCATCACTAAATTCAATCTGAATTTGACTAGAAGCTTTGAGCATGCTCAAAGCTTCTTCTGGAATTTCTTCTTTCTTATTCGTTTTGATTTTTCTCTTGCTCGTAATTACTGGGTCACTGCTTAGAAGAAAGGCATGGAAGATATCTTCGTTCGTTTTTGAGCGAGAGCACTTTCTTGCATTGTTCTCCCTGTAGCACTTAAAGTCTTTATTGCGAGCTTCCTGTGCTTCCTCACTCAAAGTACCAATTGGAAGAATCGAGGCAGATGCAATATCAGCTCCATGAATTAAATATTTGTGTAGGGTTGGTGGCATATTATACCATGGATACAAGGAAACATAATATCTTGCTGTTTCATGTGTATAATTTCTAAATTTTTCGATATTTATCTCTTGTCCGCTAGCTACAACAATCATTATTGTATGAAGCCTTTTGATCAAGACCAAATCAATCTTGGTAATATCTGATGAGAGCTCAGCATTTCTAAAGAATCTTCTCGCTGAGTTGCCATCATTTGTGTTGCCGAATCCCGGCTTAGGGGTATCAATAATCAACCCGCTCTTCTCTCGAAATTATTTTTGAATTCTTTTCTTATTCTGCAGAACAACATCTTTATCCCCACCACGTGCCTGCCACTTTTTAATGGGCAGTTTGTAGGCAATGTGTAACATGCACTCCATCATTCGTATCCAGCCATGTAACACTGAAATGCCTAAGTTCAGATTATCAATACTTTTTTCTAACATGACATCGACATTGTTAAACTGTTTGGAGGTCGCCCCACAAATGTAACATTTCTGAGTGGACATAGTCTCAGTAATGGCATTACAAATTTTGCCATCGATCATGGAAAATATTAGGTCATGTTTAACTTCGATATTTGTATTTAGGTGTTGGCATTTCGAAGGTGTTAGTTCAGTAATTTCTTTTTCTATTCGATTTTTTTCTCCTAGAGAAACCTCTGTGGTTTCTTTAACAAATTCTACTTTTAATGGGCAGCACATGGTGGTGGAACTAGGGCTTGGATTTTGCCATATTATTTTCTGATTATAGCAGAGTCTAAGGGGCACAAGACAGGTTATAAAAACTGCCGCATCATTTGCTTCCTGTCCATGAAAGGCTTGTTTATAACATGAATGACCCGAGGAACCGTCAAATCCCCACTTCGAGAAAAGCCGCAAATTTACCATTTCATCATCACTGACATGCTGTGATAAAATGTCGCCGATACTTAATATTAATCTTCCAACCGTGTGATTGAGCAAATCCTGGAGGGGAACAACAGCTGCTGTTTCTGTCACTGCTATGTTGGGAGGGTAGCACTATTTCTTCGATGCCTGTACGATTTTATATGATGGAAATCTATCCTTCGCACTGCTACGAACAACTTCGTACTGATGACGGGATAACTTGCCACTTACCAACACAGCAAGTGCATCGTCTCCCGTCATACAGTTTGGTATCTTTTCTTCCAACGATTTCTTATAGGCTTGCCTATATTTTGTTCCTCTTGTGGGACTTGTTGTGGTGATCTCCCTAATCACATGGGCAGCATCTGTGTTTCCTTCAGATCTTAGTGACATCTGAGCGGCATAGCTCAACACAGAAGCAGAAGCAGACTCCCGCAAACTTTGAGTTTTTGATCTTTTCGATCTATCTGAACTAGACTCGAACTCTTGTTCTTTTCGGCCGCGACCGCGGGCCGGACTACTGTCTTCACTGAGGACATTTAGTGGAGGAAAAATACATTCTCCCTCAAGCCATTCACTATTCACTCTTATGAAAGCATTTAAAGTACGGCCGGATTTGTTCCATCTTATTCTGAATTGTGATTTAAAATTTTTCAATATTGTCTTGCCTTCTGGATTTTCATTGAAAAATGGCAATTCCGTTTCCAAATAATTAAATTGTTCTTCTATTTTCCGCTTTGTTTCATAATGCGAAGAAGCTCATTACGAGTAAATGTCATCGTGATTTATCAAAAAGGCAAATCACTAACTTTCCTTCACTCAATAACTTTCCAATAAAACAATGCTTTATCTATCCACAATTAATACAATAATTATCTTTAGTTCACCACCATCAACCCAATAAAGCTTCCGCGCCAAAAACAACGACGCCAACCTTCTTTTTTTTTTTCTTTTTTTTTTGTGTTCCCTCCACTCTCCATGGTGCCAGTTGAAATCCTACTAACTATCCGATTATAATCGATGTTATTTAAAAAACCTTACATAGCTATCTAATTATAATCGATTTTATTTGAAAAACCTTACAAATGTACGTGGAAATGGTATTATTATCTTTTGTGGCAATTTATATATTCATCAATACTATGTTCACCAATCAGCAAAAATACACCTCACCTAAGTCAATAAAATTATTAATATCTCCCACATCGGCAACCATCTGCAAAAATCCTTTTAGGTACAAGAAGTGAACCCTTTCGTCTCTTCATAAAACAAATTAGGTCACCAACCCAGCCTTACGTTGTAACTTATGGTCTATTTAGTAAAAAAAAATGCAGATTTTTGGAAGACCCAATTTGAAACATCAAATTCTCTGAACGTCAATGTTATAACAATATTTTAAAATCGTAAATAGGTTATATATTATGTCTACTTAAACAATTAATTCGAAACATTGTTTCAAAACCATCGAATCTTAACCAAATAAATCAATACATTTTGATTGACATCTGATACGAAAGAGATACGCGCTTAGCAAAACTTTAGAAGTACGCTTGTAACTTAACAGGGACTCATTAAAGAGGGGTCATTGTGGTACCAAAATGTCAGGAATATTGTTTTCTACATATATTATAACAAATAAACCCTAAATTTTAAACTTTTTTTTCCGAATTGTTGCCATGTTTTTCCTTATTCTGCCCCACTGTGCGACGCCATTAAAACATAAACGTTCCATTTGGAAACATTTTCAAATAAAACCGGATGATGACACAAAAGCGACTTGTTTATACTGCAATGTCAGCGTGTCTCGTGGTAGTAAAGCAGTTTCATCGAAGGGTTACACGACAACTAATATGTGGGTACACGTGAAACGCTATCATGAAAAGGAGCTGGAAAACGACACCCCATCTACCTCAAAGGACGGTAGTGATCCGCCACCTAAAAAACAAGCAACTTTACAACATATTTTCGAAAAAAAGTGTTATACAGGGTCTGTCGTAAATAATGGATAAGTCGTAAACTGGAGTTGGTCCGGCTATGAGACTATTAGAAAATCGTATCTTTTTGCCAGGGTTTCTAACCGTATGGAAATGGCGTAGACTTTTATGTTTTTTTATAAATTTCGCTACTCTTTGCATTCATTCCGTTGCCATTTCGTTAAATTTAGGTATTTCTGTGTCATTTTTTTTGTATTATAGTCTTGAAGATGTGTATTATTTAGTTTTAGTACTGTTTTAGGCGTTTTTAACGTTGGTCATTTTCAAAATTGTCATTTTAAGATTTTTTATGTTTTTGTTTTACTTAGGGTCAACTTTTGATCATTTACTGTGTAAAAAAAAAGTACGGCGCTATAGCTGCCCATGATCTTAATAAATTATCTAGTATGTGTAGATTCTAAAAAGGTATAACAATGCATACTTCACAAGTAATATTAAGCTACATGAGCGAGATCAATATCAAGGTGAGAAAATATTTTTTTCATGTAATGTTGTAAATGGTTATAAAACTTCGTCATAATGATTTATTTCTGCCAAGATTCTTTACACAAACACTATGGGGTCACTATTAAGGATATTCAAAAGAAAACTAGGTTGTTTTAGTACGTAAAAATATTTATTCAACAACTTAAACTAAATGTTCGAAGTGTCCTCCGCCGGCAGCTATGCACGCTCTACATCGCCTAATAAACGATCGCTTAATCCGGCGCACATAACCGGCTTCTTCAATTTTTCTCGCTGCTACTTGAATGCGCGCACGCAACTCTTCTACAGAACTTATTGTTTCACTGTATACTTTTTCTTTTATACAGCCCCAGTAAAAGAAGTCCAAGGGGTTCAGGTCTGGCGAACGTGGAGGCCATAAAATTGGCCCCAATCGCCCTATCCATCTATCTGGATAAGTATTATTTAAATGTTCCCTGACACGAACAGCGTAATGTGCTGGACACCCATCATTTTGTAGCCACATCTCATTTCTTATCTCTTGTGGGACGTCTTGCAGTAAACTAGGTAAAGTATTTGCTAAAAAATTCAAATACATATCCGCATTTAATATTGCCGGCAATTCGAATGGACCAATGATTTTGCCATTAATAATGCCAGTCCATAAATTAATTTTAAATTGATATTGCGATCGGTCTTCTCGGATAAGTCTTGGGTTTTCGAGTTGCCAGCTGTGTATGTTGTGAAGATTCAAAAAACCATCTTTTCGACACGTTGACTCGTCACTCCATAAAATTTTATTAAAAAAACTTTGGTCTTCCCTCATCTTTCGCAGCATTATGCGACAAAATGTTATTCTCGCAGCAGCGTCCCTTGGCATTAATGTTTGGACCCTTTGATAATGATAGGGATATAATTCATGCCTTTTTAAAATCCTGTGTACAGATTTTTGAGGTATACCGGTGCGCCTTGAAATTACACTTATGGACGTACCAGGGTCTTCTGCAACTATTTCCAGTACTTCGGCTGCACTGTGGCGTTGTGGTCGTCCTTCACTCGCCCCGCCTACGCCGGTCCCAGGAAATCGTCCTTCCAAAAATGTGTTGTGCACTCTTATGAAGACACGATAGTCAGGATGCCGGGCATTTGGATATTTTTCCCGATAAACTCTAGCAGCTCTATTGGCGTTGCCATCACATAAACCATAAATGTAATGCATGTTTACGTATTCGGCCGGCGTGTATTGTTGAGGCATGATATACAAAATTTTCCAAAATAACACGTGCAATCGATAGCACAACACGATGCCCATAAATGAGAGCTGAGTTGTCAATATCACCAGGTTAACAAGTCCAAATCACAAAGAAAATCTAAGTCCGATATTAGAAAGCAGTAACAAATTGACGACAGTAATGAAAACGAGAGCACATGCGATGGTCAAAATCACACTGAGAGATGTATCAGGAGTGCGCCCTAGCTAAACGCATGCTAACCTTTTCACACATCGTGAGTGTGAAAGGGACGGTGCATCATGCAGTGTGCCTAGTAACAATGTCCTTTTCACGCGGGGAGACCCTTTGTATTGCTGTCTTTGTTCATTTTTTTACCTGATGATCCTTTTTACGAATAAACTTGTAACATGTTTGTCGCATGTAACTATTAGAGCACATCAATTTTAAAATTAAACACCTTTATGAAATGAGGAGGCATGAAATTTTTTTGACAAAAAACTACCTAGTTTTCTTTGAATATCCTTAATAGTGGCCCCATAGTGTTTGTGTAAAGAATCTTGGCAGAAATAAATCATTCTGACGAAGTTTTATAACCATTTACAACATTACATGAAAAAAATATTTTCTCACCTTGATATTGATCTCGCTCATGTAGCTTAATATTACTTGTGAAGTATGCATTGTTATACCTTTTTAGAATCTACACATACTAGATAATTTATTAAGATCATGGGCAGCTATAGCGCCGTACTTTTTTTTTACACAGTAAATGATCAAAAGTTGACCCTAAGTAAAACAAAAACATAAAAAATCTTAAAATGACAATTTTGAAAATGACCAACGTTAAAAACGCCTAAAACAGTACTAAAACTAAATAATACACATCTTCAAGACTATAATACAAAAAAAATGACACAGAAATACCTAAATTTAACGAAATGGCAACGGAATGAATGCAAAGAGTAGCGAAATTTATAAAAAAACATAAAAGCCTACGCCATTTCCATACGGTTAGAAACCCTTGCAAAAAGATACGATTTTCTAATAGTCTCATAGCCGGACCAACTCCAGTTTACGACTTATCCATTATTTACGACAGACCCTGTATATGATACCGATGATCCTAGAGCAAAAGCTATGACGCAAACAATAGCTGAACAAATTTGTGTTGACATGGAGCCGTTCGATATAGTAAACAAACAGGGATTTCAACGCACTATTAAGCAGTTATGCCCGAAATATAGAATGGTTTCCCGTCCCCATATTTCGGAAAATGTAATACCAGACATGTACTGTCGTGTAAAAACTAAAATTAAGGGACTTTTGCAAGAACTTCCGCATATAATTGTCACGACTGATTTATGGACTAGCGACGCTGTTTCAGCCGTTAACGACTTTATAAGTCTGACTGCTCACGGACTTGATAAAAATTTTGAGCTAAAGAACTACTGCCTAGAAGTATTTCCTTTTGAAGGAGAAACGCATAGTGGCGAAAATATAGCTCAAAACTTGCGTCAATTATTTCAAGATTGGAGCATCGACGAACAGGTACGAGCTGTAGTGACAGATTATGCAGCGAATATGGGCCTTGCTGTAATACAAGTTGGAGTGGAACGTATCAGATGTATGGCGCACTCTGTACAATTAGTGCTGAAGGATGCGTTTATAGGAGAAGAAAAAATAAATGAAATGATCACAAAGGCGAGATCTATTATTGGGCACTTCAGTCATTCAAGTTCAAGTCGCAAAATCCTTACAGAAAAGCAAAGATCTCACAACGTTCCTTGTCACGTGCTCATCCAAGACGTCAGTTACTCGCTGGGATTCTACCCTTCAAGCGCTTAGAAGACTTAACGAGCAGCGAGTTGCAGTTCAAGCTTCTTTACCTCATGTGAAATGTAGAACTGAATTGGCTACAGAAGAGTGGGTATTGATGGAACAGGTTGCCTCAGTCTTGACTTATTTTGAAGAAGCTACAAAATCTATGAGCGAGGAGTCTGCTTGCTTATCCGACGCTATACCGCTGATCAACAGTTTGCGAAAAGTCTTAGAACAGATCAAGAATCAACAGACTGCGAATGATAATTATAGGCCAGAATATTATACTTTTGTGCAAAATTTAATAGCAGGAATCAATGACAGATTTGATTATTTAGAGAGTGAAGAAACTTTTGTATTAGCAACAACATTAGATCCGCGATACAAATTGCGTACATTCACTTTGCAATCTACAAGCATATATGTGAAAAGAATACTGATTTCGTTCATTACAACAAATACTAACAGGGAGAGTCCTAATCTTGTAGAGTCACAAAGAGATCAAAATGAGGAAAGATTCTCAGGTATCTGGTCTGCTTGTGACAGTTTGATTAAAGAAGCAGAAGAAGATGAGCCTTTATCAAACATGTCTACTCATCCTGAGCAAGAAGAGGTGGACTCTTATTTAAGATGTCCAAATATACCCATCAAACAAGATCCAAAGACTTATTGGAGCAATGAAGATAAATACCCGAAATTGAAAGTGCTTGCGCAAAAATATTTGTCCTATCAGATGAGCTCAGTTGCTTCAGAACGACTCTTTTCAACTGCAGGCCTAATACAAAATGATTTGCGGAACAGATTATCTGCAGATAATTTAAATAAATTGTGTTTTCTAAACAAAAATCTTCCTAAAATAAATTTTAATTACTGACTTATTTATAATGTTACTTTGTGATTTATAAACTTTGCCAAATACAAATAAATGTCATCTTTGAATTTTATTTGTTCATTTTTTTTATCTTATATATATTTTTAAATTTCCACACTTCTCCAGGCCTCCTCCTTAAATAATGTAGGTATATGTAACTTTTATACCTACTAACACATAATACACAACACATAATGATAAATAAATATACTATAAGCGTAAAAAGAAGATAACCCCTTCTGATATTAGGTAATCCCGGAGAGTTAAGATTAAATAAAAGATAAACACATGGGAGGTGGTCTAACCTCAATTCTATAATGTTCTAATTACAATCAAAAACTTAACAGTTAATAACAAACGGTTTTATATTCGAAAGAAGGATAACAGACAATTCACAAATACACAATAATGGACCGTGAAGCGGTAAAAGAAATAAGATGCATAACGAAATACAATGGCTGACTAAATATGGCGGACACACGTGTGCACGATCTATCCAGACACGCTTTCAAGAGACGACCTTACCGGGTGCTGCCCGAAAAGCAAAAGAGCCCGCGTTGTGCAAAGTACCCTGTATTTATTAGTTTTGCCCTGCATCGTGCATTTGTGCAATCGTGCAGTCGTCGGGACGTAGGGATGTGACTCTAATAATACATAATTTACTATTTATTTCATTGATTTTTAACTACTAAGTAATCGGAATCGGTATCGCCGATTATTTAATACAAAAATCGGTATCGGTATCGTATCGGCAAAATAATGTATCGTTACATTCCTAATGTATATATATATATATATATATATATATGTATGTATGTATATATGTATGTGTGTAAGTGGAGATAGATGTGTATTTACCCGATAGTATTCATAATTTAAATATTTATTTTGTTTTCTTTTTTTTTTGTTTTTTAATTAATTGCACCGTCAAATGCTACTGTCTCTCCGATACTTTTAATCCATCCTAAGGTTGCCTGGAAGAGATTGCTTTTGGCAATAAGGCCGCCCTTTGTACATTACAATAAATATTATTCATCTCTGTACTATCTTATGAATTTGTTAAACGGTGTACAAATAAAGAGTTTTCTATTCTATTCTATTCTTTTCTACAATAAAATTACAGTCACACTACACAAACGCCTATCGTGGGTAGATGCAAAACAAAAACTTACATCAAGTACATTGGCGCGTACAACGCTCGCTGTCCGCACTACACCGCACGCCACTTTTTCCATATTTGATTTGAGGGTGAGATTAGAAAAAGTGAAATAGAACTTAACAAAATAAAAATTACTGCAATACAGGTTGTTTCATGTATTAGACAAGTTAGTATTTACCATCTTTATTCCACTTTTTAGTGTGTACAGCTTTTAAAGGTTTTGTTTTAGTTATGGTAATGGTAATTAAAAAAAATGATTGATAAAGTTGTTGATCATACTAATAAAAAGCTATCTCAGGCACGTAATAAGTACAAAAATACCAATAAGGTTGAATTGCGGCCAACTAAGCGTGAAAAAATGAAAGCTTTTATAGGTCTTTTATTTTACTCATTCGTGTTCAAGTCGAATCATGAGAATGCTAAATACATTTTTGCCACTGATGGATCTGGTCGTGAAATTTTCAGGTGCGTGCTATCCCAATATAGATTTCTAGTTCTCTTGAATTATATTCGTTTTGATGATATGAATGATAGATCTCAGCGACTCGAGACTGTCTGTTAACTGCTATTTCTGAAATATTTGGATTATTTATTGCAAATTGTAAGACTGCATACACGCCTGGTGCATATATGTGCGTTGATGAGATGTTGGTACTAAGTATGTATTTCAGTAGCGACCAAGTCACGGAAGTGGAAGGGCGTGTCGCTGCGCTCTTGAGCGCTGACTCCGTGCGAGTAATTACGTTGCTTTTTTGGAAGAGGTAAGTTGTTTATTTTATGTATTTTTTTTGTGTATTATGAATGAAATGAAATTATATTTGTATTATTACGTGTTCAGTGAATAAATACTTGTTATAAATATCTATATTTACAGCTTTACTGTAAGTTGGAGGGTCAGGTTCTGAGCCAGAGTTAGACGAGATAACACAAAGTGACCACGATAGTGCTAGTGAAATCGAGCAAACGGCCGCACAATTGAGCGAATCGTCAGACAACGAGGAAGATATTTCTGCAGGGCAGTATAACAATTACTACTTTACCAGACATAATGGCAGAAATGGTCCTAAGCAAAAATGGTCTAAGACCCCACCATCAAGTGCCGTAAGAACACAGGGCCATAATATAATTTTACACTTACCGGGTGTCAAGTCAGTAGCAAAATCAGCAAAAACTGCTTTGGAATGTTTTAGTTTATTCTTTTCTGATGACATTTTCAATTTGATTGTAACATGTACTAATCAATACATTGGGTGGTCAGAAACAAGTTTCTAAGGGAACGTAACGCAAAGAATACAGACGTTGACGAAATAAAAGCATTGCTGGGTTTGCTGATTATGTCCAGAGTGTTGAGAGCCTCACATCTCAATTTCGCAGATCTCTGGGCAACTAATGGAAGCGGTGTAGAGATGTTTCGTCTCACAATGAATTACCAACGTTTTCTATTTTTATTGAGATGCCTCAGATTCGACGATAGAACGATCCGAGCTGAACGTTTGCAAATTGATAACTTGGCAGCGGTACGTGAGATCTGCGAAATGTTACAAGCAAAACTTCGAGAAGCCTATACGGCTGGTAAAAATGTGACGATAGATGAGCAGTTGATTGGGTTCCGTGGCCGGTTCAAAGGCAATGTTTACATGCCAAGCAATCCAAATCAATACGGCATAAAAAACCAAGCATTGGCTCTAAAACATTCTACATGCTATCTTTTGAGGTTTATTCTGGCAATCAACCTGCGGGTCCTTATCAAGTCTCAAACAGCCCCAATGACATTGTAAAATGTCTTGTAGAGCCAATAAAAGGAACTACAGTCCGGCCACTCAGAGAATGCGTTTCTGACACCTGTAAATTCGTCATGAGTAGTGATGTACCATGAATATCATTAATAATATTTGGTAACAGTATTTATAGCATTCATTATGCATAATTATTCAATTTAGATATATTTTATATTTCAAACACAATATTAACAAAATTGTTGATGGATGAATTAAATTTAATCGTAATTTCTGAATGAAACCAAGGAAAAGAAAATAAAAATACTGTATTTATTGAAAAATATATATTATGTGTGGCGACCTCCACATACAGCGCCATCTACCGAAGATACACTGAACTACGAAGTAACGCACTGTACTTACAAACTACACTACACGGAGTAACTACCAATCCTGAATCGCGCAAATAAAGTTCCCGCGCCGATTATCATATATACAACATCCCAACATCAACTGTTGGGCAGTAGCCCGCCAGGCATGATCACCTCGCCTGGTCGGAGGATCCTCCCTTTGCGTTGGGTGGAACATGATACCCGTTCCCCCACAGTGGTGACCCCGCCTACTAGCATTGGTGGGTATGTATGAGGCAACCTTGCATCTTCTTGTTGAGAAACATTTGAATGACCCTACCAAGAAAATCGACAGTGATGAATATCGAGAAAAATACGCTGAAATGAAGGCTGAAGTGATTTTGACATCCCAAATAACAAGTATAATTTTCACAGTACACAATGTAAATAGACAGAAAGTAAAGGGAACTAGCACTAACATGCAAAAGAAGACTGCTGCTACAGAGTATAAAGTACATTATCGTGGTATAGATATAGCTGTACTGAGAAAAGAGATAGATTTGATTTGGGCAAAACAGTTAAAGGACAATGGTCTCGAATATAAGAATTATAGTATGGAGGATAATTCCAATTGGTATGTAACTATTGGGCCGTACTTGGATATGTTCGCGGCATTCAAATTAAGAATGGATGAGCTAAGACTAGGGCATGGGACAATGCCTATTACAAAGAAGGATGGAACACATACATCTTTCCAAGTGTCCAAGTATGGGTTGACCGGGGCACACCATGTTCTGTTGGAGGGTAGTAGCTTTCCTCCAGAGAGAAGGTCTTCTATAGTTCAAAGTTTGGGGCCTATGACCGCCTTTCTTTGCATGGTGAGGACGGAAGGAATCTACAGAAATAAATATGCTGCTGCTGTACAGAGAGCTCTAGCGCACATACCCTCCATAGACGACATTATAGAAATTACGAAAAATTTTAAGATGTCGTTTGAGTTATCTTCTTTAATAGGGCTAATAGCAGAGTGATTGCTACTTCCAGACAAGCTACAAGGATGTGCTTCCCCTTGAATTTTCTAGCGACAGTTGTATCTTCCATGAAAAGCCCAGAAGAGAAGTCAAATTTCTTGAAATTCTTCAATACGGGATCAGGTGGCTGGTATTTATATAAAATATGCTCACAGATGAGATGGGTAATGCAAGGTTCCATGTCAAATGAGATAGCCGCACAAATAATTTACCACAGCATTTTCGGGACTTACAAGGAAGATCTCAGCATTCTTGGGCAGATAACCACTGTGAAAAATTGGTTCACAAGGGAGCAAATGGGGCAGTGTTTTAGAGGACTAACCAAAGGCCCTATAGTAGCAGTTGATCTGCCGGTGCAACTCTGTTATGCAAAAATGTCCTGTGCCAACCAAACTGGACTGTTGTCAGGGGTATACAATCAAGTTAGCTGTGTTCCCAGTTTTAGTAGCCCTCGAGTACAGACTTTTGGCGACGATTTCTTCGAGCACATAGAGAAAGAAAGGGTTGTTGGAACGGGGGAAAGAATCTCCAACAGATAATAAACGGTTTAACTGCTACTCTGGAAGAATTGCACCAGTTGTTACGAAAGAACGGTGGTAAACTACAAATGGGAACTGCGAGATGGAGACAAATCAGTAGCCTGTCATTGAATGTCCCTAGTACTGAGATTGACATCACGTTCGCAGCCTCTGGTAAGATGTTTATGGGAAGGGCAAACTGATTTGTTTTTCTGTCTTTTTTCATTCTGTTTTTTCTTAAGTTGATTTTCATTTATCTTCTAATGTTGCAATAACTATTGTGTTTGTGTTCTCATTTTTACTTTAAAATTTTATATAAGTGTATTTTAAGAAAAAAAAAAAAAAAAAAAGGAGAATAAACAGCTTGTCAGATCAGCAGATCAATTCACAGTGGTTTTATTATATATAGTAATCCCCTAGTGTTCACAACACGTTGATTGCAATTACGGCGCTTAACATTCTCTTAAAAAATCTTAAAACTATGAAATACATAGTTTTAAGATTTCAATAATGTCAAATTAAAATTTAATCCGACTCCGATTCGCTTGAGGACTCGCTGTCATCTTCACCAACATGTATTATCATGTTATTATCAATTCATAATTCATTTATTTATTAAACAATAAAGCTTACATATAGTGTTTACACCAAGACGCTTACATTTTATGTCAAAAAAATAAAAATTTTTGATACACATTTACAATAAAAGAAAAACAAAATAAATTTATATTACAAGTAAGTCATATATATACAGGGTGTCTCAAAATAAATTTTATATTTGTTTAGCTTACTGCGTGAACGCTGCGTACTTGAGGGGTGCGTTGGTTATGTCAATTGGTAGCTTGGCTCTTGGGGATTCAGTCGCTATGGAGCGTTTCTCGGGAGCAGACCGCGCGTTGTGCGTGCGAGAGTTTTACAAGAACGGTGATTCGACAACTGTCGCGCGTAGAAAATTCTGCAGTATTCGAGGTTTTCGCCACTCAAATGATGCGCCAAGCCTTCCTCTCATTCGACATTGGGTTAAAAAGTTTGAAGAGACTGGATCAACGCTGGATAAATCAAAATCCGGGCGACCTAGGTCATCAAGAACGGTAGAAAACGTGGAGAGTGTTAATCAATCTGTACGTGACGACCCGAGCCTTTCAATTCGGAAGCGCGCGAGTGCTTTAAATGTGCATAGATCATCATTACATCGCATTATGCACAAAGATCTAAAGCTGCACCCCTACAAAATTCAATTGGTGCAAGAATTAAAGCCCCAAGATGCCGGTCAGAGGCTTAATTTCGTAAATCAGATGATTGAGCGATTTTCAACGTTTACCAACATTTTGTTTTCGGATGAAGCTCATTTTCATCTTAATGGCCACGTAAATAAGCAAAACTGCCGCTACTGGAGTTCAGCCAATCCGAAACGCAAACATCAGAAACCCCTACACTCGCATAAAGTGACCGTATGGGCTGCCATGTCGGCGCGAGGAATTATCGGCCCTTACTTTTTTGAAGACGAAATGGGGCGTACAGTTACAGTGAATTCAGAGCGTTATGTGGAGATGTTAGACAACTTCTTGGTACCTGAACTGCAAAACTTTCCTGGCTATAACCAAAGAACATGGTTTCAACAGGACGGAGCAACTTCACACACGTCCAATATATCTCTGCCACGTGTTCGTGAAATTTTCTCAGGAAAATTGATCTCCCGGAGAGGTGACATAAATTGGCCTCCACCTAGCCCAGATTTAACCCCTATGGACTTTTTCCTATGGGGTTATCTTAAATCTAAAGTTTACGCCAATAAACCAACTTCACTGGCGCATTTGAAAGAAAATATCCGTCACGAAATGGCAGCCATCCCTCACTCCACCTGTCGAGCAGTCATAAGTAATTTTACTGTTCGATTAAATGAGTGCCAACAACGTGAGGGTTTACATTTAGACGATATTATTTTTAAGAAATGAATTCCCAAAAAGTGTATTTTAACAATAAATAAACATTTTTTCTATATACCGCTTCCTTTTTTTTTAATCAATCCACTAAATATGAAATTTCTTTTGAGACACCTTGTATAATGTCAAAAAGAACGATCCTAAATAAAAAACAATAAATAATATAAAAAACAAAGTCAGCAATTTCAATCATATGTCTACGTCATATCAATAACTGTCACAATAAAATTAAAATACAATTAGTTACAGTTATTTAAGTATGTCGTCACACTACCAGAAAATACACCAGTCCTGTCACAAAATATATCTACACCTGAGCTAGCTTTTAACAGATCATTTATTAGATTGATCGCTGTAACGGTGGGACTATTATTTGCTTTTGTAATATGCCAAGATGGTGGATACGCGAGCAGTGGATGCTGTCTACGACCACAACCACGCAAGTAATTATCAGGCACGTAGAGATGAACAGACTCACGCACCGATGGATTGTCTACTTTATTATTTAGTAGTAAATAGTAGTACATTATGAGCTCACGCTTCCGTCTGAGCTCCAGAGTGTCCAAGCCAACCATTCCAGAAACAAATATTGACGGATACAAAAACGGATAATATCTATACGTACGTTTATATAAAAACCTAGCAAATTTACGTTGGACTTTTTCAAGCATCAGTATGTATATTTTTTCTTGTGGAGCCCAAACAGCTGCGTTGTATTCTAGTTTACTACGTACGTATGAATTATATAGTAATTTAATAACGTGAACATTATTAAAATTTGCAGCTGTTCTGATTACAAACCCCAAACATTTGCTGGCGTCTTTGCTGACTTCCTTAATATGTTCATGGAAGTTCAGTTTGCTGTCAACAGTTAACCCAAGATCACGTACTGTCGTGACACGTTGAAGAGGAGCACCCGACACTATATAAATCGCTGAGATCGGAGACCGAGACCGGCTAAAGGTTATTATTTTGCATTTGGAAGGGTTAAATAGTAACTTATTGTCTTGGCTCCAATCGACCACGCCATCAATGTCATGTTGTAGTGCCAGACAATCGTCACTTTTAGTGATTGTCAGGAATAATTTGAGATCATCAGCAAACAGGAGACATTGCACCTTAGTGAGTACACGTGGCAAATCATTGATCATGATCAGAAATAGAGTGGGTCCTAAAGTACTGCCCTGGCTTACCCCCGACCGTGTATAATACTCGCGTGACTCATAGTTCTCGACTCTAACAAACTGCCTACGATCTCTGAGATAGTCAGCCATGAATCTAAGCAGTCTTGAACAAAATCCCAAAGACGAAAACTTCATGAGAAGTACGTCATTATCTACGAGATCGAAAGCCTTCCGAAAATCGAAAAATGCAGCGTCAACTTGGCACCCGCTCCTCACTCGGGTACTAATATAATCAACAAAATTGATCTGATTACTCAGTGTAGAGCGAGCAGAACGAAACCCATGCTGACAGCCGTTCAAAAGCCCATCAATCTGCTGGAATAGGCATTTATTAATAACAGACTCGAAGAGTTTTCCAAAAACGGACAACACTGCAATCGGTCTATAACTACTTATATCCATCGATGATCCTCCCTTGTGTACGGGTGTCACTCGTGAGACCTTCCATCTACTGGGATAGATTCCCTGTTGTAGTGCCAGGTTGTACAAATACAGAAGAGGCTCCTCTAAGACGGGTGAGCAGTCTTTGACTAAGAATGGGGGTATGTTATCAGGCCCATAGGCAGAAGATGGTTTCAGACGTGACAATGCGTGTCTCAGCTCAGCCAAGGTAACGTGGTCTATCTTTATTTGCGATACACAATGTCTGCCAGTTAATGCCAACTCTGCCGACTCCGGGTCCAACGTCGGGACAGTCTTATGGAAAACAGAACTGAAGTAATCTGCAAAGTTATCGGCAGCTGCCCGTCCTTCGATGATTTTGTTATTAACCGTGTATTTTGTAGATTGCCTATTTTTCCGTTTCTCTTTAACATATTTCCAAAACGTTGAAGGTTCGCGAATTATATTATTTTCTAATGTGTTAATATATTTTTTGAAGGCAACTTCACTTAATTTTTTCACTTTAGTTCTATAATATTTGAATAGTTCTCTGTTACAGTAATTATGTCAGAACAACACGACGCAATGCCATTCAAGAACATAGTTGTCTTTGATCGCAGACCCCTCACATTCTGGTAATATAACATAATTTTTTTAGTACATTTATATCTCTTACCAGTCAGTTTATTTCGTCGTGGTATCAATTTGATTTGCGTTTGCTTTTTACAGTTAATATTATTTTCGAAATAACTGAATACTATCACAATTTGATTTATTTTTATTACATTTATGCGATACAGTTACAGAAGAGCTGTTATTTTTACTGAGTATGTCAAAATTAATATCATTCATTAAAGTCATATTAATATTTTTAATGCCATCCTTATTGAGTTTCCCTGTTATATAAGAAAACATGTCAAAAGAAAGATTATGATTTGAGTCAAAAAAATAGGCATATGAATAGTTTTGAATGTCAGAATATAACAGGTTATTGAATAATTCAATTTTATAATTATGTATAAGGGCTCCGGTACACATAAACGGGCGTACATAATATAATATTGGTGTGAGTAATGTGCTGTAGAGATTCTCTAATAGACTTTATCAGCTCAGTATAGTTGCATTTACGTTTGAAATCTCTTTCCCCCATCATTACGATGCAATAATCGTGCATATTATAATTTATCAATTTAGTTTCAATATTTTGAAGAAGTTGTTTGATAGTGCAATGTGGAGTGATATAACGATATTAATCGAACCTAAAACCAAAGATATTGTCCAAATCTGAGAGTGTTCCAACGTGATTACTGTTTGTCAAAATACACAATTTATTCTTTGTACACTTTCTTTGCTCAGCAACAGCTGCATTTATAAACGACACAGAAGATCTGGAACAAGTGATGTCTTTCACCTGAAAAGATTTCTGCAGAATGTCAATTTTCTCAGTGAGGACTGATATTTCGCTTTCTGCTAGTTGTAGCTGATTTTGCAGGTCAGCTAATTTCTGTTGCAAGGTTGAGACAGTCTCACTGGGCCAAGATTCTTTGCTACGTTTTGTTGATAGTCTCGGCGGCGTGAAGAATGAGTGCTTATCTAAATATACTAAAGACGGTTTAAATGTTTTTACTGATGCAAATTTGTGTGGCGATTGCGATAAGAATTCCTTTAATGTAATGTTTTCTTTAGTCAACCTAGATACCTGTATACGGAGGTCGTTGTTCTCCAGTATAATATTTTCTAATTCGTGTTGTGAAGTAGTAAGCTCTGACTGTAGTTGTTCTACAGTGTCTTTCATTTCCAAGGCCGAAATGATATTAGTGGTAGTTGTATGGTCCATACTTCTTGACAAGACCGGATCACTCTGTGACAGATCAAGCGTGCAGCATCCCTTTTAGTACCGCTACTTTCCGCTGAAGCAAACAATGACAATTAATTGTCATACACAAAACATCAATTTTATTTTCCGTAGGGCAACATTTTAGTTCAGCCATTCACCGGTATGCGCGCTGAATGTACAATTCAAAACAAAATTTTCATAACGACTTTTAGAATTAGATATTTTGAAATTGATTCATCTTATGTGCATAGTGTTCTTTTAAATTGTTTAGCACTACACTTTATTATCTATTTTTTAATCACTAAAGAATTTATTTTTAAAGAATTACAATCACTTTGTTTGAAACTTGCTTGTTCATCATAATACCAAACAAACTTAAAAACACTGGATTAAAGCCGTCACCAATAATATCACATGATCTTTATGTTTACCATTGATTTCTCACTTTTATTATACATATAAGAGTTATATATAGTTTATTATTAAAGATTAAATACGAGTGCAATGTAAACAAACCCGGTGTTGCCAGGTAAGTCGCAACACCGGGCACCGGCAATAATAGTGTCTATACGAATATCGCGGTCAAAGTCATCAAATATCATTTTTTTAGTTTTTTCAACCACCTTCATCCAGTCATCTCTTGTGACTTTTTCGCATGCTTCTTTTAAAAGCGTCTTCATCTTTTTTATGCCATATGGTGGAGAAGTATTATGGCGGGCTGCATAACCATTAATTTGAGCCCAGATTAGCTCTATGGCATTGTACTGGCAATGATATGGAGGAATTCGGAGAACGCGATGACCGTACTCCAGAGCCAGCTCATCTATTTCGTATCGAATATTTGATAGCTTATGGTCGTTGACTAATTTCATCAGCTCAGCTTTTAGCATTGACATATTTGCGTCAATGCCACTTCTTTGCAGCCAAGCCACCAATTCCTCTTTCCTATCAGCTTGAGTAGGTGCTTTATTTATTTGCACCGATAACCGGCGACCGGCGACCGACATGATAAGGGGCGTTATCCATTATTATAACTGAAGGCTCTGGAAGGCCAGGTAGCAACACATCCTGGAACCAAAGTCAAAGTCAAATCATTTATTTCCATAGGCCCCAAAAGGCACTTGAACACGTTAAAAAATACAAACATCAAACATTATTAATACAAATATAAAAAAAAAAACTCAAGTACTGAATTGATCAGTGATAAAAGGATGTAACTCAAGTAATCAATGATTTGAATTACCGGAGCTTAGATTGATTTCGATTCAACTCAAAGGTTTAAATGGAAATCAATCCAAGTACCAGCTCCGATGGGTATTGCATTCATGAGAAGAGCTGATGAGAAACTCATGTGCACCATCTTTTCAAATAATTTATACAAAGTTTGTTTGTTTTTGACAACAATACTTATATGTGCAAGTTAAGGCAACCAAAACACAAAGGCTAGAAAGCGGTCTAAAGAAATATTAAAGTTAGGGAAATCAATTTCTTGTCTAATAAAATAATAAAAATTAGTCCATAGCATATAAGGTTGCAATCACTTACACATCAAGGAGTAAAAGCAATGTGTGCATATATCGTGGTCGCAAAGAGAACAAAAAAAAAAAGTTCAAAATGTAATAAAATAAAACACAGATCGCCTTAACTTAACAAAACACTCCTTGAATACAGCCGCATTCATTTCTTCGTGGTAGTCAGAAGAAGTTTTTGACTCAAATGCTAATAAACCATTTTCCACAAAACCATACTTCGCACAACCAGCGTGGCATATTATGAGACGTGCTCCTTTACCGATTGGCACTTTCGACGTCGACGCTTGAGTGTCATCTGTCCAAGAACGAGAAAGCTCGTGATTGGTGTTCAGCCATGTCTCGTCAATGAAAACAACATTGTCCCAATTATCATTTTTTTTGCTTCTTAAGAGAAAGCTTCTTAAGGAAAAGTAATTCTTTTTACCAGAAATATAAAGGGATAAAAATAGTTTTTCATTTATTTTTAATTCAGCTGACTGATATCACGACAATTATTTTCATAAGTTTGGTTTGGTCGTACCTATATCGTATTATAAACTATATTAAATATGTATTAAGTACATTATACACACTCTCGAATAATTTCTCCGATGTCCCCAGGAACTTTAATGTCGTTCGTATAAATGCCCAAAGCATTTCGGCACATTTCCCTGAAATGGTGACAACATTCGACTGTACGACATCCTTACATACTTTGTAACTCATCTTGTTCTACTGTTTTTTTGTGTATTCAATAAAGATAAATAAATAAAATTATATACACTCATTTGCAAAAAAAAACGGGCGGTTTCGATTTTCTTCCTGGCTGAAAAAAATAAAATACCAAAAAGGTTTTAATCATTTGAACATGTTACTGGCCAGTTATAAAAGTGCCATAATGTTTATAAGAGTACATTCCAAATTCAAATTTTTGACTGAGCCTGGTTTTCAAAGAAAACAACTTTTAACTACATTTTGTGGCGCGAATTCCCTATACTTAATATCAACTCTAATTAACTTTTTGTCTTTTTTTATTAAATTATCTGATGTCCTTGACATTTAAAAGTATTGTTATTGCTGTTTAGCAATCTCGAAAATGGTAGATAAAGTGATAAAAGCCAGCAAAATTATTGCGCTGCTTGAAGAAGGTTGCAGCCAATGCTTCGTGGCTCAGAGGATAAATGTGAGTCGGTCGACAGTTCAAAGAACCTGGCAGCGCTACCAAGAGACCGGTTCCGTCAAGAAAAGGCCTGGTTCTGGCAGAAAGACATGTACAGAACCACGGGATGATCATTTTCTAGTTAGTCAAGCGTTGAGAAATCGCAAATCTTCTTATGTGGACCTCAAGAACAGCCTCGAAGAAGTAAGAAATGTGCAAATTAGTCTATGGACGGTCAGGAGGAGGCTTCTCGCTGCTAATATACACAGTCATCGCCCGGCACGCGGCCCTAAATTACTCCGTGGACATCGAGTTGCCAGGCTTAGCTTCGCTCGAAATTGTGTGTCATGGACTCATGAAGACTGGGATAGGATATTGTTCACCGATGAAGCCAGGATATCTCTGCATGGTGAAGACCGATGTCGGCGAGTGCTACGTAGACGAGGAGAACGCTTTGCAGAGGCATGTTTTGAAGAAATCACATCTTATGGAGGGGGCTCTGTTATGTTTTGGGCAGGAATAAATTCCATGGATCGTACGGAATTAGCCTTCATCGAAAACGGTACACTGACTGGACACCGATACATAACGGAAGTCCTAATTCCTTATGCACAACCCGCTTTAACCGCTCTTGGCGAAAACTCATTTTTTATGGACGACAACGCTCGCGCCCGCCGGTCTGGCGATGTGGAAGCGTATATGCTAGAAGTCGGAATTCGTCGTTTGGACTGGCCAGCTAGAAGTCCGGACCTCAATCCCATAGAGCATGTCTGGGACGTTCTGAAGCGACGAGTGAGATCAGCGCAGCCGGCTCCGCAGACCATCAGAGAGCTAAAGAATGTAATTACCGCGGAGTGAGAACGTATTCCCCAAGAAACCATAAAAGATATACTCGCTAGCATGCCCAGACGAATGCAAGCCGTGATTTCAGCAAGAGGGGGTCTCACTCAATACTAAACTTTTATCTGCTTTTAATGTATTCAAGAAAAACAAAGAAATTAACGCGTTAAATTTTTATTTAGCGAGCAGGTACAATAATAGTGTTTTGATCTTAAACATTATTTGTCAATAATTTAATCAAAATGTTATGATAAAACTGATGATACCTATTCCTTCCTAATTAATTTATGAAATTCTGAGGATAACAATACCAAAAATTGTCAAACAAACTAATAATAACTATAAAATAGTTCTTTGCTTAAGTGCCCGTTTTTTTTGCAAAAGAGTGTATTATTAAATTAGAACGTTTTATTTAACAATATATCGACCGACAGAATATATTACGATTCCAAAAATACTCAGTTACAATTCAGTATTATTTTGTCTCATCACTACAAAAACAAACTATTGACATAACCTTGTAACAGCGCAGTTTGACGTCGTTAGACTTTTAAAAATTATTGTTCTTAAATTAATTAATTGATTAACTGTTAATAACTTTAGCCCAAAATAAAACGTTTATTGTACATTTGCATGATTATTCAATTTTTAATGTTATTACTAATTATTAAGGTTAATAAAAGATATTTTAAATTTTGCCATAAATTGTACGCCAGTTCAAAGTTACATCGCCCATTGGATCACGACCTGTCAGAAACGCATTCTCTCAGTGGCCAGACTATAATCGAAATGTTACCACTGACAACTGGTATACAGGCGTAAAACTCGCAAATGAGTTATTAAACCCACCCTACAAACTTAGCATAGTTGGAACACTAAAAAAAAACAAACCCGATATACCTAAAGATTTTTTGCCAAACAAATCTAGACCTCAATTCAGCTCCCTTTTCGGCTTTCAAAAGACAATGACCATGGTTTCTTATGTTCCAAAACCAAATAAAGCTGTTGTGTTGTTATCTTCCATGCATCATGCAGCTCATATCGACCCAGCTACAACTGACAAGCAGAAACCTGAAATAATAACATATTACAACAGCACTAAAGGAGGAGTGGACACCAATGATCATTTATGTGGTACATACAACGTAAGAAGGCGAACCAAACGATGGCAGTTAACCATTTTCTTCCATCTGCTAAATGTTTCAGGCATAAATTCACTCATTGTACATCGAGCAAATACCGACAAATGACGTAGTCACGTGAGACGTAATTTCTTGCGGCAATTGTCTGTTGAACTTATTCATAATCACCAGAAACGACGACTTGAAGTCAGAGCAACTCCTAAGGTGGTAAAAAAACGTCTGATGGAAGTACATGAGATGGAAAATCGCGTCCCACCAACCACTGCAAAACGTGGACGTTGCAATAGCTGCCCGAGGAAATGCGATCGCAAAGTACCATCGAAATTGTTAAGTATGTACCGCGCGCCCTTCCCCCGCGTGTTCGATTGTATTAACGATGTCGCAATAAAGCAGTGCATAGCGAACCGCCGCTCGTTTCATTACTCCCGATATTGAACAGTGGCGACGAGGTACACGCGATTATAAACCACGCGCGAGTATAAAGTGAATTGTAAAATGTCGAGTCCATGTGTACAATTTGGTATTTTGCATACGTTTGACCACAATGTACAGACCTGGAAAACGTATAGAGGTCGAATACTACAATATTTCATTGCAAATGATATCTACGACAAGACAGATTCATCGGGAACGAAAAGGAAGACGATTCTTCTCAGTGCACTCACTGAAGGTACATATATAAGCTCGCAACAGATTTATATAGATAAAAAACAATTACTCGTATCTATTGAAGAATCTATTATGAAAAAGAAGCAATCAGACGCCAAGCATCCATTGTCGCAACAAATTGATTACCGAATAAGTGAAATGATACGAGTAGCTTTAGACAGATTGCCCTTCAAGTGTGTTGAGAATGTAGGTTTCCGAAGATTAATGGCAACTGGTGGCACCACAATATACCTTAAAAGGACGCAATTTTTTACTGAGCATAGCCAAGAATGGTATGCAAAAGTGGCAAACAAAGTTAAATTCATCTTGAGTGATTTGAAATTCATGTCGTTCACAACCGACATTTGGTCCGAGCCAGCTGCTAACGTTTCACTCCTCAGTTTGACTTGCCACGGCATAACAGCTAACTTTAATCGTCTCTAAGCATTATTTTAAAATGTGAGGAATTTCACGAACGACACACCGGTGATGTTATTGCAAGTAAATTCGAATCGATGCTTAATGAGTGGAACATACTAAAGGAACAAGTTCATTGCATGGTAAGGGATGAAGGCTCAAATATGAAGCGTGCTATGTCTTTGGCTGGTTTTAAAGTTATAGATTGCACCGTTCATAAACTACAAACAAATATAAAACCTGCATTAAATTCACAAGAATATTTAGTAGCACTGACCCCGAAATGTAATAAGATTGCAGGACATTTTAATCACTCGACTATTGCTCAAGACCAATTATCTAAAGTCCAGTTGCGCCTAAACCCAGATCAATTACCATTAACTGTTATAAGAGATTGTTCAACAAGATGGAACAGCACCTTCTACATGTTTCAAAGGTTCTTAAAACTCAAGGATGCTTTAGCTATATATGGCAATAGCAAACAATGTTCCCAATTTATCGTCTAATGAATATAAAGCTATAGAAAATTGTGTATTAATACTTAAACCATTTGAAGAAGCCACCCACCCGTAACTTAAGCAGTTCTGATTTTACATGTTAAAAAAAGGTATTGAAGACCTAAACCTACCAGTTGAAGGTGATACTGTTGATAACATTATGAAAAACTTTACTCAAGTGTTAAAAACTCAAATGAATAAGAAGTTTTGCAACCTTGAAAATTACCCCTTGTTTACTATTGCGACTTTCTTGTTCCCTCGACACAAGAACAAATTCTTTATTGATATTGTGAAAGATAATGTCAATACCTAGATCATCAAACTTGCGCTTGGTTTATTAAATCAAAATCGTTCATTTTCAATTTCAAGTGGTAAAAAGCCGAAAAACACGACTTCCTACGATGATAATGAGCCTTCTACAAGTGCTGATTACCCTACAAAAAGCCTCATCACAAATCTGGCGGGAATTTTGGATTCCTCAAGCGGTGGCGATAATTCTGATGATGAAACTGAACCAGAAGATACGATTTTATGTGAAATAAAATTAAATTATTATTTTAAATACACAACAATTAAAGTCATATTTAAAAGAGAAACGAATTTCGCTAGATGAAAATCTTTTGGACTGGTAGAAATCCAAAGCCAAATTTGACAAATTGACAGAACTGGCTCGTATGTACCTCAGCGCTCCTCCTGCCAGTGTACCAAGCGAGCAATTATTTAGTGCAGCTGGCCTGATATACGTACGAGCCTCTAAGAAATAGACTCATGGGCGATAAAGTTGCGAAATTATTATTTTTAAAATATAATTTGCCATTACTTAAAATTGATTATTAAATTGATTAAAAACCGATGATTAAAAGCATAACTTGATGTTTTTTTTGCCTTTTCCTAAACATTCGCATTGGCACATTCGCATTCCAAATACTCGCATTCGCATTCACGTCTAAAATATGACATTCGCAACATCCCTGATCGGAACGGTCCCACTACGTATAAGGAATAATTTTGATCAACAATTAGGTACTTAGGGCCGAAACACATAACCGCGTTGCGGCGCCGCGCCGCGGCACTGCCGATTGTAGCGGCGCGGCACCGCAGCGTGGCGCTAGTTCCAGCGTTATGATGTCATACTTGTTGACAATGATTTAGTTTGTTTCTATCACTCTTGCAAATAACACGTGTCAGTAAACCCGGCAGCAGTTTTAAAATTAAAAAGTCTGCCTTTGACATCGATTCATTTATATTTGGTTGGTTGGTTCAGGAACGCCCTTGTTTGTGGGATACCAGTGACGAAACTTATAAAGACAAATTTATAAAACAAGAAGCATGGAAAACCATTTGCGAAATCATTTATGAAAATTACAACGAAAAAGACGCTACCGAAAAATCAAAACTGGGTAAGTTGTGTAGTCTTTTCTTTTGAAATAAGTTATTAAGGAAAGGGACAGAACATGGCGGTGTTGTCCTTTGCTTCGCGCTCACACTTATGCGTGTGTGAGCGAGAAACAAATAACAAACAGCGTCGCCATTTTCTTCATTTTTAAGGCATAGTTCCTGAGTGTAATCAATAGTTTGTAGGTATATGGCGCTCTTATCCTAAAAGGTATACAAAACAATAAATTAAATTCTAAATTGCAATTTTAATTGTTTATTTGCAGTTTACAACATCAACGTCAGATAGACTAAATATTTATTTTGTCAAATTCATATTTTTGTTAATTGCACAAAAAATATTTCGTGTTAGATGTGGGCTCATACTAAGTTCATTAGTTGTCAGCGGTTCTAACATTTGACTATCAGAATCATCAAAGATAATGTCATCGGACGCTTGTACTCCATCTCGATTCAAAACAAAGTTATGTAGTACACAACATGCCTTAATAATGTCTGTCACAAATTCATATTGCACATTCATAGCTCGATGTAATATGCGCCATTTATTAGCTAGGATGCCGAAAGCGCACTCCACATATCTTCGGGCACGACTCAAACGATAATTGAAAATTCGTTGTTTTACCGACAAATGCTTTCCTGAGTAAGGGCGCATAACGTTATTTGAAATTGAGAATGCTTTATCTCCCACAAAAACAAATGGAGTTGCATTTTGACCATATTTTATATATTATACTGATAATGTCATTCGTATTTAATAGTGACACTGATGAATATTTTTCGGCATCCAGCAATGATGTTAGCTTCACTAGTAATCCTTCATTGGCAGATATTATCTCGAATAAATTCTCTGATGTTTCAAGGAATTTCAATGTCGTTCATTTGAATGCCCAAAGCATTCCGACACATTTCTCTGATATAAATAAATAAATATTTCGGACATATAACACACAACGTCATCTAGTCCCAAGCTAAGCAGAGCTTGTGTTATGGGTACTAGACAACTGATATGAATACATATATACTTTTTTTTTGTAAATACATACATATTATACATAGAAAACACCCAAACTCCGAAACAAATATTTGTAGATCACACAAACACTTGGTCCGACCCAGGATTTGAACCCGAGACCTCAAGCACAGCAGTCGCATTCACTACCACTGCGCCACCGAGGCAGTATGCTGACAACCTTCGACTGTACGAATGTCCATGCAATTCTTGTATCGGAATCGTGGCTCAAGCCATGCCTGTCCACGGTATCGTATTCGTTGCCAGGCTTTCAGCTGGTAAGGAATGATCGAGCCTGTGGGCGTGGCGGTGGAGTTGCCATATATATCCGATCTCACATTCCCTTCTCTTCTTCTTCTTCCCCATTTACCTCCAACACCAACAATGCCGAAACCCAGCTAGATGAAACACAACTCCGTGAACCATCTCCAACAGTGAGGGGAAAAAAAAAGAACAAGGAATGTCGAAAACTGGCGCAAAGTAAAAACTTAACTGTTGAGGAACAAAGGAAAAGGAAAAAGTTATACAGGTAGAACAGGAAAAACTGTACCTCCTCGAAAGATGGGTCCTCCTTGCAAGGATAAATGTATCCTGTCTTGTTCCAAGAAATTCACAGAACAATACAGAGTTCAGCTGTTCATGGATTATTGAGTAATGGGTTCGATACAACGTCAGCGGGATTTTCTCAGTGCATGTATTGAAATATAATATATAATATGCTCTGAAATATCGTCGCATAACTGCCCTCGAAAGCCAAATTGTGCTTTTTATCTGAGGGATAATACTACAAGTAAGGTTCGAGTATGTAAAACCTTCATGACAAATACTTTGAGGATAAGCGGAAGAGCAATCCGTAAAGTAATCGGAGCCACATTGAGTGGAACTGGAATTGCTTCTTTGGAAGACAAAAGAGGTAAACATGCCAATCGTAAGAAGATAGATGAAGAAATTTTGATTTCAGTCAGGAACCACATAAACTCGATCGACCGTGTTGAGAGCCACTACGTACGAAAGGATACAAAGAAAGAGTTCATCGATGGTGGTTAAACCATAGCAGATATGAATAGTCAGTATTCTGCCGAACGATCTGCAATTAATATGCAACCGGCAAATTATGATGACTGCCTCGGTGGCGTAGTGGTAGCGTATGCGACTGCTCAGCTTGAGGTCTCGGGTTCGATTCCCGGGTAGAACCAAATGTTTGTATGATCTGCAAATATTTGTTTCGGAGTTTGGGTGTTTTCTATGTATAATATTTATGTAAGGGGTGTTTTTTTAAGCTAGATAGAACTTTAAATTGTAAAAAGTAACACAAAAAATTAAATTTTGATGAAACTTTTTTTTTTATTTGTTTCAGTATACTCTGACAAATCATCATGAATAGACTCACGCTTGAACAACGCTACGAAATTATCCAAATTTACTTTGAAAATCAGTCGTCAATTCGCGCAACTTATAGACGACTTCGTCATTTGTATGGCGTACATAATCGTCCATCTGAACAAGCCATTCGTCGAACTGTGGATAGATTTCGTACCACATACTCTCTAGAGGATGCAATAACACCAGCACGTCGAAGGAATGTGCGTACTGAAGACAATATCGCCGCTGTAAACGAAAGTGTGGAAGAAGATCCAAATTTATCGATTCGTCGTCGGTCGCAGGAATCGGGGCTCTGTCCGTCCACTACGTGGAAAATTTTGCGCAAAGATCTCGGCCTACACCCGTATAAGATCCAGCTGGTGCAGGAATTGAAGCCACGAGACCATTATATGCGTCGTTCTTTCGCCGATTGGGCTCTAGAGCAGTTGGCAACTGACCCGTTGTTTTATCGCAAAATTGTGTTCAGC
The DNA here is from genome assembly GCA_916048165.1 of Spilarctia lutea. Lineage (NCBI taxonomy): Eukaryota > Metazoa > Arthropoda > Insecta > Lepidoptera > Erebidae > Spilarctia > Spilarctia lutea. The sequence continues at coordinate 14,261,137 of OU696490.1, read as the reverse complement.
GATGAGGCGCATTTTTGGCTTAACGGGTTTGTTAATAAGCAAAATTGCCGCATATGGAGCGAGACCAATCCACAACAGACCCTACAGACTCCATTACATCCAGAAAAATGCACCGTATGGTGCGGTTTTCACGCTGGTGGCATCATCGGACCTTATTTCTTCAAAAATGAGGCCGGAGCTCGCGTTACGGTCAATGGAGATCGTTACCGCACCATGATCAATGATTTTTTGTTTGAAAATATGGATGACATTGATCCGGAGGAGATGTGGTTTCAACAGGATGGCGCTACGTGCCATACGGCGAACGCAACCATCGACTTATTGAAATCAAAATTTGGCGATAAGTTGATTTCGAGAAATGGACCTGTCAATTGGCCTCCAAGGTCGTGTGATTTGACACCTCTCGATTATTTCCTGTGGGGCTACGTGAAGTCACTGGTTTATGCTGATAAACCAGCAACAATTGACGCCTTGGAGGCCAGCATTGTTCGTGTTATTCGTGACATACGGCCAGCAGTGCTCGAAAAAGTGACCCAAAATTGGACGTCCAGAATGCACTTCGTCAAGAACAGCCGCGGTGCCCATATGCCCGAAATCATTTTCAAATGTTAATGTCACGTATTGATCTTTCGAATAAAAAAAAATTTTGATTACAATTAAATTTTTTGTGTTATTTTTTACAATTTCAAGTTCTATCGGGCTTAAAAAAACACCCTTTATTTACAAAAAAAAAAGTATATATGTATTCATATCAGTTGTCTAGTACCCATAACACAAGCTCTGCTTAGCTTGGGACTAGGCGGCGTTGTGTGTTAGATGTCCGGAATATTTATTTATTTATTGATACGTATGCACGGATATTTAACAACGAATTTAATATAGGATTCTTCCTGCCGTAGAAGGATCAGTGTGATCAATGTGAAGCGTACAAAAATGCTGTTAATGATGACAAGAAGGAACTTGAAGACGCTTACCACCTACATCAGGAGGAAACATAATTACGTCGACTTGAGAAAGCAGCGGATAAAGAAAAGTCCCAAAAGGAGAAAGTAGCTGTTTACGACCTACAAGCAGTGTTGCGAGTACCGACGCCGACGTGGCAAACATCAGCTTTTTATTCACGACTAAATTGTTTCAATTTCACAGTAAGTATCAGCAAGTGTTCCATTCACACTAACTTAATAATACTAATAATTTAAGACTTCATAATAATAATTTAAGCTGGCAACACTGAGAGCACATGGAATTTTTCACACTTAATTTTCAATAATTTATTTTCTCTATATAAAACATTTTCGAGTAAGAGAAATCATTCGCAACAAGTAGTATTCAAAATGGAATATTTGCACCAAAGCAGGTTAGAACCACATAAAAATGCATTATAAAAGAAATTAATTTTTATGTAAGACATGACATTTTGAACGTCATGTCATAGTTATGATTACAACAAGAAATTCCGATAATGCTAACAAGAGCTAGACTAAGAGCACAGTTGTCACCTCCGGACTCGTCGCTCCGCTCCGCCTTACCACCCATGGAAGCAACAGTAGAAGTTTCGGCTGTTGATGAGGCGTCGAGCTCTTCTTCCAGCGATGAGTTTTTCTCTCCGCCGACGTCGCCACAACGGCAGGGGAGAGGCCGGCTACCGACCAGCTTGGGATCCCGAGGACCATTGACCTCGAACAGGGCCCCCGCTGCCGGTGGTGATGTGCGCCGCATGAAGTGGACACAATGTATAAATGAGAATGTCATGCGGGCATATTTTCGGGCTACAGAGTTGGGAACGAACCTTACTGCGTACCGTGTTAGACTAGTCTCTCTGTTTCAGGAACTTGAACCAGCCGTTAACGTATCCGCACAACGATTGTCGGATCAAGTACGAGATATACAGCGCTGTCACCTATGCCGTACTTGAGAGGATACGCTAGGACGTACGGAATACTTTGACTATCCCTTCTTCGTCAAATTCAGTGGATGTGGTAGTTAATACACCACAATTACCATGTAATGATGATGTTGATGAACAAAAAGAGAGTGAAATTATATCCGTAAGTACCCAAGGATAAGGAGTGCTTTGGAGGATACGATTCAGGAGTACCGGTACGTTAATTATAATAACAGACCCCGGTTGCCCCGTTTCCCCATACATATACGTAATTTAGCATTACAAGAAGGCTTATGACTCCGTTCCACATACATGGCTTTTGAAGGTGTTGAGTTGTATAAAATTGATACAAGTGTGTGCACTTTCTTGAAGGCATGTATGGGGCAATGGAGAACAGTACTTATAAAGATCGAGCGGGGCATCTTTCAAGGTGACAGTCTGAGTCCCTTGTGGTTTTGTCTAGCTTTGAACCCTCAAACCCCACGAATTTTTTTCTTAATTGTGGCTACTATACCTACCGCTGATATTTTATATTGACCCTGTGAGCACTCCTGCGTCCTGTGGGAGAATTTAAACCTGTAAAACAAACAATTTTTGTACTTAGGATTTTTAATCCTGAATTTTCGTATTTTTTAAAGGTTTTTGTCGAATTACTCGTCAACCCCTCATCCCAAAATCCCCTTTCTTACAGATTTAGACGGCTCTTATCTAGACCCGTCTAATAACACCTCCTTTTTTGAATTCCGGCAAATAAAAACATACATTTTTGATATTTACATAGATTAATTTTTTCTAAATTTTTTAAAATATTTAAGGTTTTTGTCGAATATTTCGTTATCCCATATTTTGGTAGTAACTTATTATACATAACTAGTTAGATCTCATCTAGATCTACCTAATATATAACATTAGTAGTGCACGTATAGCATTTTACATAAGTTCGGTAAATAGAAGTTTGGAAATTTTCACATTTAAACTTAAAATTTGGTATTTTTTGAGGTTTTTGTCGAATAGCTCAAGGACCCTTAGTCCTAAAATTATAATTTTTGCATTTTTGGAAAGGTCTCACCGAGACCCTTCGAACGACACCCCATTTGTCCAGATCGGACCAGTGGAACGGCAAAAAATCGACCACCCACCCTCCCATTTTTTCGGGAGAGGGTATTAATATAGCAGGAGATCATTATAGACAAACTTTTGTGATACGTTGCTTAGGACGGGACTTGGTGTGTTTAAACTAAGTGTTTCAATATCCCGTTTTCAAGCTTTACATCTCAGATCAGTGGGATAGTGTTTAAAATGTCGGGACCTTATTTTCACGGTTTGGGTAACCGTAAACAAAAGGGTAGTGAGCAGTTTAGTGAGTCTGACAATTCTGACGATGAAATTGGTGACATTTTTTTCTTTAACTACCGCTTCAATTCCAAAACGAAAAAACGGCGACACGCGTTGCTCATAGTGATGCTGGGGTTATTCCTAAATTTAGACCGGAGGATAACAGCAGCAACGTGGTTGGTTGGCTCCACAAAATAGACCAGTTAGGCGACGGTTACTGGCTGGGATGACACCGACCGAACATTTATCATGCAATTGCGCCTACGAGGTGCTGCTCGATAATGGTACGATGACCTCGTAAAACTATGATTTGTCTTGGGACGAATGGAAAGAGATGCTTCGTATCGCTTTTCCTCGTTTAACTGACTACGTTGAGAAACTGGAACGTATGCTGGCGAGGACAAAGGAAGATAAGGAGACGATGACAAAGTATTATCACGAAAAGTTATCCTTATTAAAAAGTGTAACATTGACAATGAGGATGCTATTTCGTGCATAATTCGTGGACTGCTTGCCGAATTGAGAGTCGTGTTGCGAAATGCCGAGTTGTGAAAGGCCTGAACAGTTGTACTATGGCTACCTATCATCATTAGAAAACTTCAAACGAGTGGAAATGTATACTACGCAGAAGTCTACGTGGAGAAGAGGTGTTATCAACAATACGTTGTCTTCATCATCAGGGTATCAGCTCCAACCGAAGAAATGCTATACGTCGACCGGGTCACGAGGCTCGCGACTGCAGACAACAACAGCGCTGCGATACCTGCCGTCGCACAGGACACACGACTGCTGTCTGCTGGTTTGGTGCCGGATCATCACGACAACAGCCACAAAAGGATAGTAGTGAAATGCATATTACTTATGAGGTTTATCTTGATATTTACAAGAAAATAGTAATGGTAAATGGACAACAACTTGTGGCACATATAGATACTGGCAGTAGATTTAATATACTTTGTATTTCACAAGTTAAAAACTTGAAAATTCAAATTGAACCCAGCGTGTTATGAGAGGTTTTGGAGAAGCTTGCGTTAACTCACTCGGTTCTTGTTGTTTAAGCATTGTAACAGACAACGTTATATTAATTGGAGTAGTAGAAGTAACTAACTATATAATACTAGGTATTGATTTATTATGATCATCAGGCAAATTCTTTTTCACAACTCTTGGCCTTACCAAGGCTACTACCAGGTCAGTCTCCACGAAGACTTGATTCCAAAGACCAGTTCTAGCTATTTACAACTCGAAGACAGAAAAAATACACACTGACACTAGTAAAATAGGTTTAGCAGGTATTCTTGTTGCGAATAAACAATGAAACGGAACACAAGTTTAAAAAAAAAAAATATAAATGTTATAGATATATTATGTCAGTGTTTGACAGTCAGCCTTTTTTTTCACCGCTCTGCACTACAGTGTTTTATATAATGTACTATATTGAGCCCACAATAAATTGTTAATTAACAGCATAGTTCTTGATATTTTAATAATCCTTTTCCTGGAAACCTTCAACCCTAACAGGTTATGGGCCCAGGCAAGGACAGAGTGTAAATAGACACGTGGTCGCACAAAACGAAGTTGAAGACGTCGCCATACGACGCTAAGCGTTACAGAGGTTTTTTTTTACTGAAGACATCGGTAAAGACATCGAGGAAAAATGACTACAGACAGAAGAGACGGTGGTTTAGTATTAAACGACAGCAATTGGGCGCTATGCAAGTTCCAAATCACCATAGTTCTACAGTCCAAAGGTTGGTACCACGTGGTATTGGCGGAACCAGTTTCTACAGAAGATAAGGCTGCAGATAGAAAGGCACAGGAGGTTATTGTGACTCGAGTTGAAGAAAACATACTATCATACTTGCTACCATGCACATCGGCTCATCAAATGTGGATATCTATATATTTTGGGAATCTCTCTGAAAATGTATCAGAGCCTCCTGCAAAAAGGCCCAATACGATGCAGAGGTGTTCAGAATATCCTAGAAAAAAGGATAGAAAAACCAAATACACGTGTAAAAATGTTACAAGCCAATAATATGTATAGAGCATGCTGATATTTTTTGTCAAGACTGCGGTTAATTTGATACCAATGATCTCAATTGAAATTAATGATTACTATGTTTATTTCTAGTTTAGTTCTTAGTATATTTAATGTTGATTCCTAAACTTAAACAATTGTAATAATTTACATGTGCCATTTTAAATTAATATACAAGAAAAACAAAGACGTATTATTGAGATTAAAAAAGTTATGTTTCTGTTCTTTTATTGATTAAACTAATAATAATAATTAAACACTTCTTTTTTTATTTAAACCTATTGATTACAATGTATAGGTATTATTCCATAAACAAAACACTCAAATAATTGAAACATACTAGTCTTATTACATCTTATGTTTTTGGGTATGTCACACCCCACCTAGTTTAGGACAGACTTTTTAGTCACCTGTTCATTCCACTACTTTTCCGGAGATTTGGAAAGAAGCACTTACTATCCTACTACCCAAAAAGAACAATCCTAAATCCTTCTCCAAATATCGTGATTGGTTTCAAAGTTACCTGTTTAGATGAAAGCAGCTGTGCGCTTGGAGGAATCTTTATCTTCTTGGTGTAACTTATGTAGATTATCTGAAGCCTTCGATTTTCGACTATTAGTCAAAATCTGGAACGTGTATGTGAATGGAGTGAGCCGTATGGAGTTGTGGTTAATCCAACTAAAATTCAACTTATTGTTGTGGGCAGTACCAGAATGGTATCGAGAATATTTTCATTAAGTTTTTTTTAATAATATTTCAACTATACATAAATTGTAAATTTCCTACTGAAAGGTCTCATATGTGAAGGGGTAGAGAGGCGCGGTGATCGGAGGCCGCTGCAGTCGTAGCGACCGTGGACCTCTCACCTTATTCAATGAAAACCATGGGAGTCGTGGCCACCGTGATAGTCGTGGAAGTAGCGAGGAGCGCGGTATCCGAGGCGGCCGTGGTGGCCGTGGAAGCCGGAGAGGCCGTTGAGTCCGTGGGGGGCGCGAACAGAACAGCCCACCATCCCAACCATGCAAGCAAGTATATGGTAAACTGATTTTATTGTATGACTTACTCTCGATTTATTATTTATGCTACAGTATTTAATTGTAACAGTGACAGTAGACGTCATCCGCGCCCTACGCCAATCAACATAAAAGCGCGTTGCAGCGTTGCCTGTAGCGGTCAGACAGGACCTGTTGTGTCGCAAGAGAGAGGCAGAAACCTCGAGGTATATCTTGCATGACGCGCCACCGCGTAAAAGACGCAGGTAAGGGTAAATTCACTATATATAATAATTAAGAATTGAATTACGACTACAATACTTTTCAAGATTGATAGACAATCTTGTATTTTAGGAATAAACTTGATGTTGTTTGTTATAGAAAAGCAAGCAGAAGGAGAAAGAGGAGAAGAGGAAGCTGCAGACATCCCATGTATTGGTACGCCTGATATGGATACTGCTTCCAATTCTCCCAGTTCTCTAGACAGCTTAGATCCAGGCCGGTTAAAAACAGATGGAAATGGGGCCTTAATGGAGAAAAGCCCTCAAAAAAAAAAGAAAATTATAATACACAAAGATGAGGGGTGCTTGGGGTGTACGTGTACGCTCAGGTGTGGCGCTGAGATACCGGCACGTACACTCAAGTGCTTCTCACACGTCCACGTCGACCCTGCATCTACCGACACGGAGCAGGGAAGAACCTGATTCTTTTTGAAGTGGGTCGTGCACCCTGGTAATATCGGAGATTTGAACGAGCGCCGCACCACCATACCGCGAATCTCCTGTAGCCAAGTGAGAAGGGCTTGCCCGACTGGACAATACCACCAGCCGAGTACAACCCACCTATTATCCCGTTCTCCAAACTACCCCCTTGCAACCTAATCCTTCCCCAACCCCCCTAGCATTATCCCGTCAAAGTCCTAACTCCCAATCCTATAGCACCACTCACTCATTACTCATTGGTTCACTCATTGGTTCACTCATTTGATCATTCGTACATTCATCCACATACTCATCTTTCACCTCATCTCACGCTGTTCTCCGGGGCCAGCAGGCGACCCCAGGAGACTATTACGCCTGCCTGCCTTAGTCCTACGCAGTTGAGCGCCGTAAGTCGGGATGAAGGAGTCCTGGAGGGTTGAGCTGAACGGGGTCGGGTTAGTTACCTCTGGGAAGCAACACGCCCTCTTTGGTCTGGAATTCTGGCGAAACGATAGCCCCGTAGCTAGCCACTACAGGGTAATGGACATGCGTTTCGTACGGTCGAGGTGGTACGGTTCGCAGGCGAGGTTCGGAGGGTGTGTTCTCCGGGAGAGCACGGGGGCTTGGCCATGCTGACGGAACGAGGGCAGGTGGAACAACTGGGGATGAATGTGGATCTGATAAATACTACACTGGAGTCAAGTAATGGTGTTGAAGACTATGTTAGTAAAATAATGAACACTGCTCACAAACTGCGCAACATTGGATTTGATGTCAATGATGAGTGGCTTAGCACCTTAATGTTAGCTGGCCTACCTGAGGAGTACAAGCCAATGATAATGGGGCTTGAGAGTTCTGGTATTCAAATCAGTGCTGATTCTGTAAAAACTAAACTCATACAAGAGATTAACACATCAAAGTCAACCGCTTTCTACACAAACACTAAGAAAACAAAAAAAAACGGAAATAATGCGCAGCCAGTGAAATATAAGGGACCCAGATGTTATAATTGCAACAAGAGTGGCCATTTTGCCAAATGTTGTAAACTGCCAAAGAAACAATCAGCAAGCAAAGGAGATAGCTCCAGCTTTGTAGCAGCTTTTTCAGCCACCGTCAAAGAAAACATTAGTGATCATAAATGGTTTCTAGACTCAGGAGCATCCATTCACATGACTAGTAGAAAAGATTGGATGTACAATGTCACTGAGCCATCTGTAAATAATATCACTGTAGCGAACAAAGAGCTATTAGCCGTGAAGAGAGTTGGTTGAGTAGACATATGTTTAAGTCAAAATGAACTGATACAAGTTAATAATGTTTTGTATGTACCTGGGCTAGCTGCCAATTTACTCTCAGTTAGTACTGTAGTGAAAAATGGGCATAAGGTTATTTTTGACAAAAGGGGATGTGAAATTCGAGATGGGAAAGATAAGGTGGTATGCACGGCAACATTGAGCAACAAGTTATACATCATGGATACCAGTTAAGAAATAGAGCAATCCACTTGTCATATTTAGTGATAACCAGAGTGCAATTAAATTGTCTAATAATGATTGTTATTTACGTTGATAGGTCGCGACATATTGATATCCGCTATCATTTTCTTAAAGATCACGTTAACAATTTAGAAATAAAGTTTAGTTATGTTAAGGGTGAGGAAATGATTGCTGACAATCTAACTAAGGGCACCACAGCTGACAAGCATTTGTATTGTGTAAAAAGGATGGGGTTGCGTCCCTAGGGAGGGTGTTAGTAAATAGGAACGCAACCAAAATAGTTTCTTTTGTCCATAGCGCTCTCTAGTAGTCTCTGTTAACTTTGGTTACCACATTTTTCTAATAGTTTAAGGGCGAAGGGGAAACCCAGCGCGAAACGCCACTAGCTATGTCCGAGCCTGCAGGAGCCGACAATCAGAGCCGTGCAGCCACACAAAGAAAAAATAAATAAAGACAACGCAGAAGGCGGGCTGGAGCCGCACACGCTGCGGACTTGGTTGATAACATCAAACCAAGCACCTCGGAACCGCAACCAGGACCAAGTGGCTTGGGAGCGGCGAAGAGAGCGCGCTCCGACGACTCGGCCTCGCCAAGCACGATTCGGGGAGGCCCAAAACGTGTGAGGATCTAACCTGCCCAAGGGGAGCAGAGAACCTATGAGCGGGCCACCAAGGACATTCCGGCGCGGCATGCCGTAGCTATCTGCTTCTCCCCTCCATCCAGAGACATGACACTAGAGGAAGCTAAGCTCGTCAAAGCAGCACTCGAAAACATGGTCTTAGATACTGACTCCGACACTCGCTCCCGGCCTTCCGCGGGTACGCTCGGGTAGCGGACGGCACAGTGCAGATGTGGTGTAAGGACGACAGTGCTCTGACCTGACTCTCACTTAATGTACCCAAAATTTTAATCCCTGACTCTAACCCAACGCTGACGGTCGTGTAGCAGTCCGACGTACCCACCAGAGTCCAAGCTACGCTTTTCGTCCCCAAATACAACGGGGACATAGCGCGACGCAGAACACTTGGTACGACATGAGGAGGTGGACGTTGTACAGGGCAACTTCGGTCGGTGGCGATAATCAGGGGACATTCCTGACCCTGCTCGCCTCGTCACCGAGCGACGGCCGGGATAGACTAGAGGAGGGGGCTGAGCCCCCCCATGGATCCGATGGGTCCATCTCCTCCTAAACCCAACCTGTCGTCGTCGTCGTCCATGCCTAGCTCCAGCCGAAGTACCCTCGAGATCATCCAGACAAATCTCCAGCATAGCCAGACCGCCACGGCTAGCTTACGGAGGGAGCTGGAGACGACACCCCGAATCATTGCTCTGATCCAGGAGCCGTGGGTCAGATGCAACAGAATATGCGGCCTCAATAACATCGGAGATAAGCTGATTTTAGACACACGCAGTTCAGACCAACCGCAAACTTGCATATACATACCTAGTAATATACCCAACACAACATTTACTCAGTTCTGTTCCAGAGACCTGACAGCCGTCAGGCTCCACACTGATGATGAAGATCCTGATATAGTTGTGGCCTCGGTATACATGCCAGGCGATGATGACTGTCCACCAAAGATGATGGCCGATCTGGTGCAACACTGCGAAGACGCGAACCTGGATCTGATCATCTGCACAGACTCAAATGCACACCACCAACTCTGGGGAGAGGTATTATGCACATATTGATTTTCCACTAACTTAAACTTAGTAAACCGAGGTTCGGAACCCACATGGGACTTAACATTAGCTTCAACAGGTGCGACTAGCTCAATTTCTAACTGGCGCGTATCTGATGAGCCATCTTGCTCTGATCACAGAAGAATCCGCTTTTCATTACAGAAAGACACCAAAAAACCCGAGCCAAGACGTAACCCGCGTCGAACCAATATTCCTGGGTATAAACGTCTGTTGACCTCCTTACTTGCTAGACTCCAAATACATACAACTTCAACTGACCCCAAATACATTGAAAACACGATAACAAAACTCTCCGATTACATAACAAAAGCATACCATGCATGTTGTACACTAAAGGCCACACACACCAGTGGCAAGGGAAACTTCTGGTGGAACGCAAAGTTAGGCAAACTTAGAAGTACACTTCGCAAACTATTCAACAAACCAAAAACTCAAAGCTCCCGGAAGACTTGATGACACTGACGTCAGCTGTCAGATTGGCTGATTTGATTTTTCGTTTGTCCCGATAATTTTATTGAAATTAATTAATATTTTAAAGTTTGTATAGCCCATTTCCAATAAAATTACCTATGATAGCGTCAATAATAAGTATCAATAATATTTTGTACTTATTTTATTGTTTTTAATGTGAATTTGTGAGTGTTTATAACAAAGTGACAGGTAGGTGGGTTGTTACCGGTATCGTAAGTAAACTGTAAAAATTTTGGTTTTAAATCACTCTAAAACTGGGAAATTCTACTTGAGGACAGTGCTTTTGATGGTTATTTGGCATTATTTAATCATAGAAAGTAGTAATTTCTAGATTTTCACCGCTTAAAATTTATTTTATTTTTAATACGGCCTACCCATTACTTTGGAAAAATAATTATTGTACGCAACTCTTTGGTCATAACGGTAATTTATTTAACTGTTTTATCTCTTTTATTTAATTATGATGACTCGCAGAGCTTTATCTCGTCTGGAGGAGTCTAAACTCAAATTGACTTTACAAGAATTAAAAATTTCCAAGGATTTCTGTGCACAGTTAAGCGGTGAAAGGGATGACAATGAGAAGGAACTCATTGAAATCTTAAACACTAACACAAAATTAAAAAGTGATATGACTGCCTTACATTTGGAATATAGTTTAATTGTTGAGGAACGGGACACTCTCAAAAACTTAGTTAGTAAGTTTGATCGCTGCAGTGATGAGTACGAACAGGCCCTTGCTAGGATTTCTACCTTGGAACAAGAGCTCCGGGAGGCCCACCTACACATCTCACAACTGCAAGAGGATGCCGACAACATCACTGTGCAGCAAAATATGAGTCTGTTTAGTGAATTGGTAGAAAGTCCCCCAGTTGGTTTCTCCTGCAATAACACACACTGATACTAGCAGGTATCCAATTGTTGATTTAAGGGATGTAACTTTAAGACAACAACAGTCGGTGAGTATGTCAATTTGTGGTAGGAATAAACTGAAAAAGTATGTCAAAATTAATAGGTATATTCAAAGAACACAAAAGTTAATAAAAAATCAAAAAATGATGATTTAGAATCACTTACATTGAAGTTAGATAATAGCAGGAAAAAGTATGAAGCTGACACACAGGCCTTAGAATTAAGAATTAATCATTTAACTGAATCGTTAAAGTCAACGCAAATTAAATATAATTTATCACTTAATGAGATTAAAGAGTATAACGGAGGCCATGGATGACCTCTTAAAATTAAGTAATGATAACAGAGAGCGCTTTGATTCACTAGTTAACAATCATTCATGCCAGTGCGCTCGCTTTAGTCCTCCACAGCCTGTATGTGCTCCCGCGGTTTGCTATGACAATGCTGAGACCTTGTGTGATAGCTCATCTACCAGTGTTAGGCAAGAGCAGTCATTAGGGGCATCAATTGATGTAACATTTTGTGCATCAGGTGGTGCACAAAGTACTATAATGTTTAGTGATAGTATTGGAAAACATATGGGCTCAAAATTGAATTCTCTTGTTGAGGGACAGTCAGTTGTTAACCATTGCTTACCATTTGCAACTTATGATGTTATTATGAAAAGAATCCAAAATTATAACTTTAGTTATTGTGAGAATCTCATTATTTTAGTGGAGAATAGGGGTGATGTTAGCAAAAAAGTTTTAATTGATTACTTTGATTATCTATTGTCCTTAAACTTGAGTAGCATAATTTTGTTTACATTCCCCTACTCTAGAAACTTCTCAGATGAGGAAAATAATCTTAGATATAAGTTGAACAATGTACTACACACTATTAGTACATTTCAGGATTGTGTGCATGTAATAGACACTAACAGTTTTGTTAGCAAGCAATTATATTTGACAAAAGGTAGCTATTACCTTTCATATTCATATCATTAATAGTTTTAAGAGACAGATAGCATTATCGCTATCCTATTTTATTAATATCACAGCCAGGAACTTGGCTACTAACAGATCTCCTTCTATTGAGCAGAACAATTTGGGACACATCAACCCATGCACTGATATGGTATCAGACCATAGTCTAGGTCATGAGGCGATTAGATGTAGTGTTGATACATCAAATAATTAAGAACTTGAGTTAGATTTGTTTTTAATAGAACATAAGGTACAGATTATGTGTATCACTGAACATTGGTTAAGGAATCATGAGTCATTGTATATTAATGACAATTATTTAGTTATGAGTGCATTTAATAGGAAGAAAGCCATACATGGTGGATCGATGATAATTGTTAATAAGACACTAAAATGTAAAGAACGAAGAGACATTGTGAAGTTATCTATTGAACGCACTGCTGAACTGTCTTGCATTGAGTTAAAGCATTATATTATAGTATGTGTGTATAGACCTCCACACAGTGATATTACTATGTTTGAGACAGTTATGGAAGATGTTTTAAGACGTTTGAGTACTGGTAATGGGAATTTAGTTATTTGTGGCGATTTTAATGTGGACCTACTTCAGCAGTCAGTAGGCTGCACTAGGTTAATAAGCTTATTCAAATCATTTAATTTAGAGCATGTATTCTTTGAACCAACCAGAATTACATCACATTCTGCAACATGTCTAGATAATGTATTTAGCAACTGTGAATATCTTGATAAAGCAATATTTAGTCACTTGAGATCTGACCACTGTGGGCAAATGGTCATTTATCCCACAGATGAAGTAGTTAAAGCAACGAAAATCACATGCAGGCCGATGACTTCTAACCGCCTGAAATGCTTTAATAAAAATATTGCAGATAAGGTTACCAACATAGATTTCAGTGAGGATAATCCGGATGTCTTATACGGGAATTTATTTAATTTAATTAAACTAGAGTATGATTTCATTTTTAAAGAGAAAACTTTTACTAAGAATGTGAATACTAGATTCTGTGACTGGGCAACTCCTGGAATTTACAAAAGTAGAGATAAGATGTATGAACTATATGGCATGAAACAGTATAATTTTGATCCTGTTTTTGTACAATATGTTAGAAATTATTCCAAAATATTTAAAAAGGTTTGTTTGGTAGCTAAATCAATTTTTCTAAGTAACAAAATTAAACAGTCTGATAATAAAATAAAAACAACTTGGACTGTAATAAATACTGAATCAGGGCGGTCCAAACCGCAGGATGATAGGCTAGAATTAGTGATTAACAACAGTATTATTAAAGATAATCAGGGTTTGGCTGAAACTTTTAACAATTATTTTGCAAAGATACCAGTTGATACTACCAGTTCCTTGGATTCCTGCTCAGTCACAGCTGAATCCTTGGCCAGGGGCAGCGCGAAAGAGTGTGATGTCATGTTTAAGTTTCAGTTTATAAGCCCTAATGATGTGGTGAAAACTTTCAAGTCGCTCAATTCAAAGAAAACAACCGACTTGTGGGGTATTTCCGTCAAATTATTGCAAAATATAATTATTGATATAGCACTACATTTAGCTGTAATATTTAATAAGTGTGTAGAAAATGGTGTATTTCCGGATTTAATGAAACATAGTAAGTTAGTACCATTATTCAAGAGTGGGTCTAAGAGCGATCCAGGTAATTTTAGACCCATCTCTATCTTGCCAGCAGTCAGTAAAATCTTTGAAAAACTTATTCTTCAGCAATTAGAAACTCATTTTAATATTAATAATTTATTTCATAAAGAACAATATGGTTTCACAAAGGATCGCTCAACCATTGATGCTGGTTCAACACTTATAAAACATATATTTAATGCCTGGGAAAACGCGCAAGATGCTATTGGCGTTTTCTGTGACTTATCCAAAGCATTTGACTGCGTTGAACATCAAACGCTTTTGCGAAAACTCAGGCACTATGGCATTAGGGATACTGCACTTGATCTGGTTGCCTCGTACCTTGGGGACAGAGTTCAACGAGTGGATATAAATGGAAGTAGGTCCTCTGGATTACCTGTCTCAATGGGCGTGCCACAGGGCTCAATTCTGGGTCCTTTTCTCTTTCTAGTGTATATTAATGATTTACCTTTCTTTGTGCAAAATTTCTGTGATGTAGTACTTTTTGCAGATGACACTTCGCTGTTTGGAAAGTTCGCCAGTTAACTAATATTGAAACTGCGCGAATAGTTTATTTTAGTTATTTTCACAGTGTCATGTCATATGGTATTTTACTATGGGGCAAGGCAGCTGATATTCAAACCATTTTTGTAATTCAAAAACGGGCAATTCGTGCGATTTATAAACTTAAAGTTCGAGATTCTCTGAAAAAACGATTTAAGGAAATAGATATTTTAACAGTAGCATCTCAATATATACTTGCTAATATTATGTTTGTACGAAAAAACATAGATAAATATAGTAGCAAAAGTGATCATCATTCACTAAACACAAGGAATAAGCACAAATTAGTAGGCCAATATTATCGCCTTAACAAAGTCCACAATTCATTTGAAGGACTTGGTGTGCGTTTTTATAACAAAATTCCTGTCGAAATCTTGAACTTACCCCTACAAAAGTTCAAGAGTACCGTTAGGAGTCGTCTTGTGGAGAGGGGCTATTATACGATGAACGATTTCTTGGCTGATACAGTGCCTTGGATGTGAGTGAGAGTCTGGCATTGGCTTATGTACTTTATACGCAATGTATTTATTTATTTACAATCCTTAATATAATTTATTTGATTGTAATTAATTCTTGACATCTTATTTTATTTTTTTTATTTATTTATCTTTATTGTATACACAAACACTTATTCTGCATTTATTACCTGACATTTGAACTTTGTTAAGTTAAGGCGATCTGTGTTTATATTGTTGGAGGGTAAATAATTTGTATTTATTATTTTATTACAGTTTGAACGTTTTTTTCTTTTTCTCTGGGACCAGTATGTATGCACACATTGCTTTTACTCCTTGATGTGTAAGTGATTGCAACCTTATATGCTATGGACTAATTTTTATTATTTTATTAGACAAAAAATTGATTTTCCTAGCTTTAATATCTTATTAGACCGCTTTCTAGCCTTTGTGTTTTGGCTGCCTTAACTTGCACATAGAAATACTGTTGTCAAAAACAAACAAGCTTTGTATGAATTATTTGAAAAGATGGTGCACATGAGTTTCTCACCAGCTCTTCTCATGAATGCAATACCCATCGGAGCTGGTACTTGGATTGATTTCAATTTAAACCTTTGAGTTGAATCGAAATCAATCTAAGCTCCGGTAATTCAAATCATCTCAATGTATTTAGTATTAGGAAATTTGTTTTATATTTTCATGTTTGTATTTTTGACGTGTTCAAGTGCCTTTTGGGGCCTATGGAAATAAATGATTTGAGTTTGAGTTTGACTGGGAACTCTAAAAAGAGACACAATACGCTTTCAAAAAAGAAACCAGGAAAGCCAGCAGGTCAGCCTGGCGGAACTTTTGCGAAGCCATTGAATCTAACAATGAAGCTTCCCGAGTGAGAAAGATTCTGTCAACTGACAGAGATCGCACACTCGGGACTCTAAAAAAACCAGATAACACATATCGCACTAATAATACAATAGTGTATCAACATTAAAAATACGTCGTACTTGACATAATACTACTCGTATAAACACACGTAAAATTTAATTCTTCACACGTCATCAAAGCCGTCGTTCGAATAGTGTAAAAAAACAGATAAGACATGGCGCTATAAGTCACTATTTACGACATTTCGGTTGCCACTCCCCTCACGCAACATTACGTCATCTTTAGTTGCGACCATCAGTGATGGAGAGAGCACGTGCCGCTTGGCGTAATATTTTGAGTTGCAACAGTATTACTCAATCAGGTATGTAAAATTTATATTTTTATTTTGAATTAACACAATATTGTTGCTTTATCCTTGTCCAGAAAGGGCGAATTCGTCGCGAATCGTATCGCGCGAATTCATACGCGCGTTAGTGAGATACTAGGCACCGATACATCGCGTCCAGAAGCATCGCGCGAATTCAAAATACGCGCGTAAATCGCGTGCACTACGCCAGACTCTCGACTCGCGCTTGATTCGCGCGTATTGCGCGCGAGTCGAGATACTAGGGACGCCTTGTTGCGTTCAGTTAACGCGCGAACTCTAGAGTGAGTGCACGTATAGAGGGAAATGGAGCGCCAAAATTTTGACACGGAATTGTTTATAGACGAAATAGAAAAAAGACCGGCGATATGGGATTTGGAATCACCTGATTATGCCAATAGGATTTTAAAACGTAGGTCTTGGGAAGAATTGGTGTTGATATTTTCTGATAAAGAAGACTCCGAGGAAAAAATGAAAGATTTAGGTAAGTAATTATTATTATTTTATTGATTAGTAACAAACAAAGAAAATTAGATCATTTTGTCTTGCCACGGCAGTCGACCTTCCTTCATGAAATAATCAGCGAATATATCCCTCGTGTTTCGAGACCTTACACCAGGTCAAATTGTAGTCGTACTCAGACCATCTAGAGCTGTTTCGAACAATGTGTCTTCGTATCTGTATCCATCTCTTAACCTGGCGTAATTGTGAAGAACACAACAAGCTTTAATTATACACTATGCAACATCAAAAAAATCACTGATATCTCGGGTGATGATTTGTATTAGGTATGCTTAGTAAACAACAGAAAACAAAGTTATATTTAGATATCACGTCCCAGAACAAAAATAACGGTAATATTCGTAACGTAAGATTATAATCTTACTTAATTTACTTTCTGCTACACTTAGGTGACTGAAGTTATAAATTTATATCATTGATGTGTACAAAAGGCATCAAAACATTTATGTTATTCATATCTACAAAATGCCGCGTGTCTGTGTTAATTATCTTAGCTTATTTTGTTATGTTTGTGGTCAATTTCCACCTAAAAGTGAAAAAGTCAATTTCGCCTCTGCTTGAGAAGTGTTATGAAACTTATTTTAAAATTGCCATTAAAAATCAAGACAAATCATGGGTACCGAAAGTGTGTTATTTAAAATGTTATAAATATTTGACGGGTTGGTACAAGGGTAATATTAAACAGATGCCTTTTGGTGTACCAATGCAGTGGCGTGAACCCAAAAATCACGTAGATGACTGTTACTTCTGTTTAACAACTGTGAAAGGGTTTTCCAAAAAGTCAAAACATTCGGTGAAGTATGCTACTGTGTCATCAGTGTTAATGCCGCTACCACATTCTCCAGATATTCCAGTACCGAAAAGATTTTGTAGTTCTTCAAGCTTATCGAGTTCGATTTTTATTTCTTAAAACAAAATTTCCTATGCTAAGTGAGGCAAAAATTAAAGAATGTATTTTCAGGGGTCCTGACATAAGAAAATTGGTCAATGATCCTGCTTTTTTATCGAGCCTCTGACCTATTGAAAAAAATGCATGGTTGGCTTTTGTCGATGTTACAAAAAAAAATCTTGGCAATCACAAATCACCGGATTTCCATGAAAAAATTAATCGGATGCTGAATGCGTATCAGAAACTAGGATGCAATATGTCGTTGAAAATTCATTTTTCACACTCTCATTAAGCTTTTTTTCTGATAAGATGGGTTCAGTAAGTGATGAACACGGTGAAAGATTTCATCAAGAAATTGCAGAATACGAGAAGCGTTACCAGGGAAGATGGGAGCCAGCCATGCTTGCAGACTATTGTTGGAGCCTCCAGAGGGATACTGCCATTACTGACTATAAGAGAAAAGCCCGTCGGTCGGAAGAAAAGAAATTTAACGTAGAATAACAAGCTTATGTAACTAATTATGTAGATGATTTTAAGTAAAATTTATAAATCCATTTCACTATTAAACTTGATGTGATAGAACAATTTTATTTCGATTTTTCACATAGTTTTAAGGTGGCAAAACATAATTACATACTGTGAACCCAGTGAATTTTTTTTTTTGTACTTTGTTGCATAGTGTTATGTTTTGCGCAAATTCAATATGTACAGTGAGTGGTTTGTGAAATATTCGCCATTTGTTTACCAGGATTCCAAAACAACACTCAATATAACGTCTAGCTCTAGAGAGGAGGTAATTAAATATTCGTTTTCCTTTGGTTAAATTCTTGCCGCAATATGGTCGCATAATATTTTCTGATAAGCTAAATGCCTCATCTCCAACTATAACATGAGGTAAACGTGTTGTACGAATTTCTGATACTGGTTTTGGACCCGGAATGTTCAAAGATTTTTCCATGAGTTTTTAGAAGAATGTGTAGTTTTTAAAAATCGTTGAATCATTGCTCTTCCCACATGCTCCAACATCTATACAGATAAAACAATAATTTGCATCACATACGGCAAGCAGCACAGTCGAAAAAAAATGTTTATAATTGTAGAACATAGAGCCGGAATCTAAAGGTATTATAATTCTAATATGTTTGCCATCAACTGCTCCAATGCAATTAGGAAAATTTTTATATTTTTCGAATCCTCTTGCAATTTCCATCCACTCTTCTGTCAAAGGTTCTTTCATTACTCTGTCTTTTAACGTCCCAATCCCAGTAAAAATCCCAAATAACATATACAGTTTTTTGAACAATGTCAATTACAGTTGATTTCCCTAATCTATAGGCATAATGCAAGTCAGCAAAATAACAGCCAGTTGCTAAATACCTGAAACGAAATTGAAAAATTATGGTTAAATTGTTAATTTCAGGTAACTCTTCAAAAAAAGTGGAAAAACCTTCGCGACACATTTGTTCGTGAAATGAAAAAAACAAAGAATGCACCATCAGGCTCTGGAGCTTCGAAGATTCAATATATATATTTTCAACGTCTTATGTTTCTCGAAAGGTCAGTACGTAATAAAAAAAACAGAAAGCAATATTCAAGACACCTCTGAAAACTCAGAGACAGGTAACGAAGAGTCTACAGCAGATGCAAGGGAAGACATAATGAGGCCGCCGAATCAAAATATTAAAAGAAAGAAAATGACTGCCGCTGATGCTGAATTCCTGAACATAATTAAAAACAATATAAGCACTAGGAATCAACAACAACCACTGGTTTCCAGCGTAACGGAAGGTGATGATGACAAACTGTTCTGTTTATCTTTACACAAAGAATTACTTATGGTACCTGAGGCCAATCGTATAGCAGTAAAAATTGAATTAATGAAAATTTTGCAAGCGGCTCAACAATCTTCGCAATCATCTGTGTATTCAAACAATTCGTATTCGTACTTTTCTAACAGTTCGGCTTCATCTTCAACTTCAATTCCGGTTCGATCTCGATACCATACACAACCTTCAAGACCAAATGAATTTACTTTTCAAGAATATGACCCAGAAACGCCATCTATAACAGCATGGCAAGGCCGAAATTCTATTTCAGTACCAAGATCTTCACAGGCAGCCTTATACGTAAATTCTCCATCAACGTCATCAAGAGATTCTCAGGATAGTGAATGTCTTGACCTCTTCCAAAATCATGACATTGTTTAGTTATTATATTTAATCTGATACTACATTTAATTCGTTTTTATTAGTAAACCTGATTTTGTATCCTAGAAGACTGTATTAGTATTATAAGAGATTATGAATAAAACAATACTTACCTTAAAGTTATCACGAGTTTTTGTTCCGCTGAAACAACATTCTCGCGCGGAACATAATTTGCACGTGGCGATAAATCTTATTCAATTAATAAAAGTAAATCATCAAATGATTTCACGGACATATGAAAGTAGTTAAAAAATTTCTTCTCATGTTGTCTTAATTTCGGGTACAAAGTTTCAAACATACTATGTGTCATTCTATCATTAAGAATTGGATGTACTAAATACATTCTATTTTCCCTCCGTTTCTGTCTCTTCCAGCGACGGTAAGCTAACCACAACGAGACCGCTTCGTTCAACTCCATGTTGTACTGACTGAATTCCTCCCCAAATGCTCGCGCGTTGGTACGCACCTTGTGGACGCAACGGCCGCGCGTAATACGCGCGAGAGAATCGCGACGAATTCGCCTTTTCTGGACAAGCTCTTTGACCTAAACACGCGCTTGGTATTATTTCGAGTTATTACACTATTACTGATTTACAAAAGCAATAATTAAAGTATTATTTCTATATTATAGTATTATTACACTATAATTGATTCGGTTAGTAGTTTTTGATATGATACAGTTTTGTTGAGTCATGAGGTTAAGTTGATTTTTGTATGGTTTATAAATTTATTATTCATAATATCTATTTGTCAATTGCAGTAGGGTAAAAGTGGGATAGACGCCCTTGGAGGATAGACGCCGCACCTTAAAAAAAGAGAATTTAAAACCAAATTCACGCTCTAGTACCAAGTTTCTCGGACAGATCTCGCCCCCACAGCTCAGTCCGCGCACGCGCTTCGGCAGGACTGCACGTGTCGCCGCTTGAGTTAAAAAAACGTTGCAAAATTTTATCGCGCTTGCATGATTCTTGTGACAGTGACATTTTGACGTGTTCAGAACTTTCGTTTTCGAAGGTAAGTTTTAAGTGTGTATTGTTATTTGAATAGTATGTATCATTTATATTTATGGTGTGTTTATAAAATTACGAAATTATTTAAGTATTTTTATTTATTTGCTGGGGCGTCTATCCCTACTAAAAAGGATAGAGGCCCCACTATTGACTGAGTATAGACGCCCTTAGAGGCATATATCCTCTATGACTTATTTACAGGTACTTAGGCTATAGGTAAGATTTTTTTAAATAACGTACCTATCTAGTTAATATGCAACTTAGTAGGAAAATTGACTCTCCAGTTTATTTATGAGCTGTTTATACCTTTTCATGTCGTACTTCACTGTACTTGTAAAAAATAATGCAGCGTATCACCTAATTTCATTTTTTATTTTAGACAAAATGCAGCGAAATAGGGGCACCCGTTCGTGCTGCTTGGTCTGAAGAAGCCCTTTGCAAAGCTTTCGGGGAAATGGATAAAGGCCAAGTCGGTATAAATGAAATATCTCGTCGTTATGGTATTCCATCTCGAACTTTGAGGAGGCGATATGCTAAAAAAAACTGAAAAACTTACTTTGGGTAAGTAATAGAGGAATTAATTGCCCTAATCAAATTCAATTTAGGCACTGTCTTCTTAGTTTGTTTTTTCATACTTGTCCTTTTTGAATCGTCAGTTTTTTTTCTGTACCTATTAATTTCTTCTTTTTCAGGAAAACATCCCACACTGGACTTTGACAACGAGAAACGTCTCGTAGCGCACATACAAAAATTAGAAAAGGCAGGATTTCCCACAACACGACAGGATGTAAGAAGACTCGCTTTTGAATTTGCCGAGAAACTGGGTTTGGAAAATCCTTTCAACAAAGAGACACGTATGGCTGGTCAGCACTGGCTCAAATCATTTCTTGAACGACACCCAGAACTCAGTATTCGCCAGGCAGAAGGTTTGTCTATTGCAAGGGCTCAAGGATTAAATCGAGATGAAGTAAACAAAATGTTTGAATTGTTGCTGAAAATACTAACTGAAAATGATTTGATCGATAAACCTGATCGAATTTATAATATCGACGAAACTGGAGTTCAAATGAACAATAATCCTGGTAAAGTTATTGCTACTAAAGGTGCCAAAGTAGTAAATTCCATCACTTCTAGCGAAAAAGGTGAGACAATGTCAATTATAGCTTGCTGTAACGCTGTTGGCAACTATGTTCCTCCGGTGGTCATTATCAAGGTGGTTAATAAAAGACCAGAGTTCCAAGAGGGTCTTCCGCCCGGAGCCAACGTGTACATGAACAAAAAATCTGCCTACGTCAACTCAGAACTCTTTCAAAAGTGGCTGAAAGAACAGTTCGTGCCAATAAAACCACAGGGTAAGGTTTTGCTTATACTTGACGGGCATTCATCTCACACTACTGCTATTGATTTACTAGAATTAGCACAAGAAAATGACATCATATTGTTCTGTTTGCCAAGCCACACTACACAGGCTTTACAACCGCTTGACCGGAGTTTTTTTAAACCTTTCAAAACTTACTTCGCTTCAGAAACTAAAAACTGGATGTTGAGTCACAAAGATCGAAAAATAAATCGATACATTGCTGGAAAATTAATAGGTAACGCATGGGCTCGCGCTGCTACCTCTTCTAATGCTGTGAATGGGTTTCGTGCATGTGGTATTTTCCCGTACAATCCTTCTGCTATTCCCGACAGCTACTTTGCTATCTCTGATAACAGCTTTCAAAATGTAGATGAAGGAAACCTTGCTCAAGACCAACCAGTAGCAAGAGAACTCGACGCTAATGCTGATGTGAATTCATATTATGTTGAGCCCCAGCCTGGTCCATCGTCGTCAACTATCAATAGGGAGCGGGAGCCTGATTTCGGGTTCTTACTATATGAAGATCTTGCAGCGGACGCAATTATTATTCCCTTAGAAGGAAATGTCAGTCCGTCCATACTTTCTCAGAATCATAATGTCGAAACTGTAGAAGTCATAACTCCAAGTAAATATCTTAACGAATGTTCACCTATCCCGAAAATTCCTGTTCCATTATACAAAAGAGGCAAGCAAGGTGCTGCCGTTTTATATCAGAAGAACATATTAACTCTAAGAAAGCTAAGTTGAAACGTAAAGCTAAGAAGCAAACACCAGACAAACCTCGAAAAAGCAACCAAAAATCAGTTCCTAAAAAGAAAAGACCGAGGTTTAGCTCTGAAAGTGAACAAGAGCTCGATGAATCAGATTCTGACCAGACTGAATCTGATAAAGAAAATACTCAATGCAGAGAATGTTTCGATGACTATGCAAGTACCAAGTCCACGGCGGACTGGATTCAGTGTTTGATGTGTAAACTCTGGTTACACGAAGATTGCACTCTATATGGCGATTACTGTAATAGATGTGGACACAAGAAGAAGCTTGCAGCTCTAAAAGCTAACCTGGCCAAAGTGAATTCAAAGAATAAGTAACCTGGCCAAAGTAAACGGTATCTCTATATTTGTTGATTATTTGAAAATTTTGATTACTGTTATTTTTTTTTAAGAAGGAAGCTTTGTTTTTTCCCAAAGAAGTCTTAAGGGACGGATTTGTTTTAAGTTTTATTATTCCTAAATTTAGTTCTGTAAAGTTTTAAATAATTTTTAATAGACGTTGTTAAGTTGCTAAGTTTACCCAAAGAATGATTGAAAGACTGAGCCATTTGTTCCTATAAAAGTGCCATTTACTTCAGTTTTACGGTATATTTGGATAAGAAAACCTTATAATATATTATTGCAACTAAGACAGCAAATAAACATTTTATTTAATTTTCTACGAATTTTTTTTTTATTACGGAGGCATCTATCCCATTGTAGGGCGTCTATACTCATGTCGAAATTTTGCCAGGGGCAACTACCCCATACAGTAGGCGTCTATCCTCAAACAATAAGTTTTTTTAAGAGCCGAATATCTACAAATCTACGGTATGCATTGAATAATGATATGAGTAAGTATAAGGACTATAGTTGTTACAAATAGTTAACTCACTCGAATAATGCTTTAAAAAAAAAGTTATAGTCAGCTTACAAAAAGTGGGGCATCTATCCCACTTTTACCCTAATATTTATAACTCATTCGAATGTGTACAATAGGGATGTTGCGGATGCCAATTTTTTCACATCCGCGGATGCGGATGCGGATGCGGATTTTTAAAGGCTCACATCCGCGGATGCGGATGCGGATGTTTAAAATACTATAAAAATACAGTTTATGAATATCGAATTAAAACAATTACTTTATAAAGTAATTGTTTACATTTTATTAGGGAGCGTTCAAGTATTACGTAACGCAACTTTTGAAGATTTTTGAACCCCCCCTCCCCCCTGTAACGCATCGTAACGTTTTACGAAACCCCTCCCTCCCCCACGAAATTGCGTTACGTAATACTCGAACGCTCCCTTATATGTTCTATAAACGTTTTTTTATTTTTTAGTTTTTCTTTAGCCGTTTTCCAAATTTCATTGACATTTTTTTGTCACAGTTGCGCTGGCAAGTTAGTATGAGAGCCTTTATAGGCCGAGAACAGCTGATGATACAAATCTCCCTCTTTTAAGGACATTACAGTATGAAAACTATGAACTCACTTTAATAACACCAACTGACTACAGCAATTTGCTTCTGCATAAACACTAACGAATACTAACAACGAAAACAATATATAACGTACAATACAATCTAGGGATTCCCCGTGAAATATAAACGAAAAAGTTTGCCAACTTGTGAGAACAAATTACTAATGAGTTTTAATTCCCTAAATTTTTATTTAAAAAAAGAAACAGTGTTACGTAACGTGTTATAAGAAAGATTCCTTCCCGCCCCTGTAACGCATCGTAACGTTTTACGAGAACCCCCCTCCCCCCCAAATTGCGTTACGTACTTGAACGCTCCCTTATTGAAAATTAAAATTAACTATAATGCTCTTATTTTTTTAAATTATGTAACAACAAATGTTCGTATTAGTAAATGAAGTTAAAAAAAAGGAGCATTATACATAATAAAAAGTAATATAGCCGCCTTTTCTGATTCAAGGCGTTTACGGGAGAGGAACATCAATTAAACCAACGCTACTAAACAGTTGTTCGCTAGGAATACTGCTGCTTAAAAATCTTCGCGCGGAATCAGTAATTTTCATTATTTTAGGCCCTTCGGCATTGGTATTAGGAAAAAATATTGTCAGTATTTATTATAATCAAAATGTTTGGTGTTTAATTGGTCATTAACACGTGCGAACGGCACTCGCCATTCGCTGGCCCCGCCCAATTTCTTTCTTGTCGCAACTTGTATTACATTCTCATCCGCATGAACATCCGCATTGATTATTGCGGATGCAGATGCGGATGCAGATGTCCAAATCCATGCGGAAGCTCCGCATTTGCGGATGCGGATGCGAATATTCG
This sequence comes from Spilarctia lutea, assembly GCA_916048165.1. Taxonomy (NCBI): domain Eukaryota; kingdom Metazoa; phylum Arthropoda; class Insecta; order Lepidoptera; family Erebidae; genus Spilarctia; species Spilarctia lutea. The sequence goes on along the minus strand of OU696490.1, from coordinate 14,235,666 downwards.
CAACATCCCTAGTGTACAAGTATTATGAGAAAAATGCTTACTTAGAATTATTATTTTATTAATTTAGAGTTAATACACTATTTGTGACAGGCATGCATCAATTATTTATTTGACTATAATTTTATTTATTTGTAGGTTCAGTATGCATCGTGGCCGTGTACTTGTTGATATGGCAAGAAGTATTACAAGCAGCCACCACGATAAGGCAAATCACGAACTTGTCAGGAATTCGTCACCGTCATTATTGTCATCAGTGTGTACAAATACACAGAGAGAAGACAGCTATGTTGCGATTGAACAGTCGACACTTTCTATACCATCGTCATCAACAATTCATCCAGTACTTCAAGAAACTGACGTAAACAGTTCTCCTCATATGGTTAACGTTAGTCTGATAACAAAATGCAACCAAAAGAAATATTACATTTCACCCATCCACTCAGGCCAGAGCGACTTTGATGATTCTGATAATGATCCGCATTTTGTTCCTGATACGCAAAGCAAAACTCCCAATCTGCTTCGATTTCGAATAACAAAATCGACAAGTAGTTCTTCTTCAAGAAGCTCTTCATTCAGTAGCTCTTCATCAAACAGTTCGGATGAAGGAGTTGTGGATAATTTAAGTCCCGTTGCTGGAATCAGTAACTTGGCTACGGAATCAAATATTTCAACCGAAGACCAAAGCAATAACACCAGGGGCAGGAAGAGGGTACATAACGTCGAAGCCTGGAAACATAGTGTAGCTAAACGACTTCGTAATTAATACTGGCAAAACGTATGAATCTTCAAATAAAAAACAAGTACCTGCAAGAAAAAATGGTCCTACGTGTGGTGAAAAATGCAGGTTAACTTGTAGTTCAAAAATAAACGAGACTTCAAGACAGGAACTTTTTGAAAAATATTGGAATTTTGGCAACTTACAAAAACAAAGAGAATTTATTATTAGGCACACTACAGTAAGGCAAATAAATAGACTAAAGAAAAGAGGAAATTTCTATAAAACAAGAGTAGAAAATGCTTAGAAACTTTCAAATCACAAAGCTTTTAATATAATTACATCAAAAATGACACCACCAGCAAGACTGTTCACAAATATGCAATATCGTGAAACAAGAAAAAAGCCAAAAGGCAGGCGATTCACAACAGACGAAATTTTTTTATCACTTTCGTTGTTCAAGCGAAGCCCCAAAACTTATCATCTTTTATCAAAATGCTTCACATTACCGTCTGCAAGATCACTGAAGAAGTTACTCGCGAAAATCAAGATAACCCCAGGTTTAAATCAACCCACTTTAGACAAAATTAAGGACTCAGTTGTGAATATAAGTGAAAACGATAAGCTGTGCATTTTGATGTTTGATTAAATGTACATAACACCTCAAATACACTATGATGTGGGTAGTGGTGACTCTCTTAATGGTTTTACAACGAACGAAACAAAAGGGAAACACGTCATAGCTGACCATGCTCTTACGTTTATGGTGAGAGGTATAAAAAAAACTATAAGCAGCCTGTAGCATACTATTTTACACAAAATTTAAACAAAATTGGTTTAAAAAAAATGTTAAAACGTGTAATTAAAGAAGTGTTTGCTATCGGCTTAAAAATAGTAGCTATCGTCTGTGATCAAAGCGCCACAAACGTAGGAGCAATAGACGTGCTTATAAAAAAAAGCAAAGAAGATTATTTAAGAAGGGGAAAAGTTTGGAAAGAAGATGTACCTAATTATATAAAAAAGAAAAAATCATAACATTAGACTCGTATGATGTTCTTTATTTAGTAAAAGGATTGCGGAACAATCTTATTACAAAAAAATTACAAAAAATAACAGAAGGACATATAAGAAGAAGACAAAATAAATAAAATGAAGGTGAAAACAGCAGCTCAAGTGTTTTGCCACAGCGTAGCTATAGCAGCGAAACATTTAGCAGATGCTGGCAAAGTGAACCCTGAAATAAGGCATGTAGGACCTTTTGTCTTAATGATAGACAAGCTATTTGACAGTTTAAATTGTAGCACATACAATGTTAAACATGGCAAAATTTATAGGGCCGCTGTGACATCGAATTCATCCCATCATCTATTATGGATAGATGCTATCCAATTTCTAAGAAGAATGAAATTCATAGAACACAAAAAGACCAATGATAAAATTCGATTAGTTGAGAAAACAGTGCCATCAATAAGTTATCTCATCAAAACCATTCAAGGTATGCAAGCCGTTTGGAAAATATTGTTCAAAAAACATGGTTTTTATATAATGTTGTGCAGAAATTTTAATCAGGATCCCATTGAAAACTTTTTTGGAAATATAAGAAGTTTAGGTGCCAGAAATGTAGCCCCGAATTGTGTAGGCTACAAAGGTGCATACAAATCATTATTATTAAATAACTTTTCTTCCTCACATTCAATCAAAGCTAATTGTGAGGAGGATATGACTACATATCTGCAAAGCCTAAACTTCTTTTTAGACAGAAAGAACCACTAAATTTAAAAGATCACGTAAATGACCTGCCCCCCGAAATAACACTAAGTAACGAACTTTTCAATCATGATAATGAAATGCGAGAGGCAGGTTTAGGACCCCCGCGCACTAGGCAGCCTGGCTGCGCAGCCGGGCTGTGGCAGCCAGTAAAACATATGACGTTGTATAGCAGCCAACCATGAATTCTCGGCTGCGGCAGCCAATACAGCGCGCTTGTTTGCACGGCAGCCGGCTGGCTGCGCGCAGCCAGAACGTGTGTAGACTGTGTAGGCGAGTGTATGTGGCTGCGGTCAGTCTCCGCGCACTAGTTGTAGCAGCCAGATGTATTTTGCGTTCCGAACTTTGATATAAGATGACTTTCGATACAGAGAAATTTATTCGGGAAATTGAAAGCCGTAAAGCAATTTGAGATATAACATGAGAAGAATACAGTGATCGGGATTTAAAGAAAAGAAGATGGGAAGAAATCACGAACATAATGTGCTCGGAAAATTTATCAGAAAATAAAAAAAATGGATTTAGTAAGCATGTATTTTTATTATCTGGATTATACAGTATAATACAGGTGATCCTGCAACTTCAATCAATATCTTTGTGGGGTATCGCAGAATAACTTTGTACTTATTAGTTATTGTTCTTTTTTTGTACATAACTAGGTATTATCACTTCAATGTTTTATTTAGATAAATAGGTAGGCACTATCCTAATGCATATCTGTTTTGCCATTCTAACGGATTTACATCAATAAAATAATTCGCAAATAAATCCCTATAAGATGCTGAGGATCGGCTGCCTCTATTTGTGGGTCCACCGGTTATTTCCAGTTCTGGTGGAACGTACAGTGTGTCTTGAAATCTAAACCCGTCTCTTTCGCGCACGTAGTTATGTAAAACACAGCAAGCTTGTACTATGGCAATTGCAAGTTCCGGTCGGACATCTAGTGGACGGTGAAAAATTCTCCATTTTTTGGCTAAGATCCCAAACGTGCATTCTATCTACGCCTTACCCGAGACAGTCTATAGTTGAAGATTCTTTTTTCCGCTGTTAAACTCCTACCTGCATAAGGTCTCATTAAATTTTCACAGAAGCCAAATGCCTCATCCCCCACAATGACGTATGGCATCGGTACTCCATTATTTGATATGGGGTGCTTCTCCGGGATTTGTATATCTTTGTTGACAAGCTTTTGGTACAAAATGGATTCTTTATATATAGATGAGTCACTACATTTTCCATAAGCCCCAACATCTATACAGGGTCTGTCGTAAATAATGGATAAGTCGTAAACTGGAGTTGGTCCGGCTATGAGACTATTAGAAAATCGTTTCTTTTTGCCAGGGTTTCTAACCGTATGGAAATGGCGTAGACTTTTATGTTTTTTTATAAATTTCGCTACTCTTTGCATTCATTCCGTTGCCATTTCGTTAAATTTAGGTATTTCTGTGTCATTTTTTTTGTATTATAGTCTTGAAGATGTGTATTATTTAGTTTTAGTACTGTTTTAGGCGTTTTTAACGTTGGTCATTTTCAAAATTGTCATTTTAAGATTTTTTATGTTTTTGTTTTACTTAGGGTCAACTTTTGATCATTTACTGTGTAAAAAAAAAGTACGGCGCTATAGCTGCCCATGATCTTAATAAATTATCTAGTATGTGTAGATTCTAAAAAGGTATAACAATGCATACTTCACAAGTAATATTAAGCTACATGAGCGAGATCAATATCAAGGTGAGAAAATATTTTTTTCATGTAATGTTGTAAATGGTTATAAAACTTCGTCAGAATGATTTATTTCTGCCAAGATTCTTTACACAAACACTATGGGGCCACTATTAAGGATATTCAAAGAAAACTAGGTAGTTTTTTGTCAAAAAAATTTCATGCCTCCTCATTTCATAAAGGTGTTTAATTTTAAAATTGATGTGCTCTAATAGTTACATGCGACAAACATGTTACAAGTTTATTCGTAAAAAGGATCATCAGGTAAAAAAATGAACAAAGACAGCAATACAAAGGGTCTCCCCGCGTGAAAAGGACATTGTTACTAGACACAGTGCATGATGCACCGTCCCTTTCACACTCACGATGTGTGAAAAGGTTAGCATGCGTTTAGCTAGGGCGCACTCCTGATACATCTCTCAGTGTGATTTTGACCATCGCATGTGCTCTCGTTTTCATTACTGTCGTCAATTTGTTACTGCTTTCTAATATCGGACTTAGATTTTCTTTGTGATTTGGACTTGTTAACCTGGTGATATTGACAACTCAGCTCTCATTTATGGGCATCGTGTTGTGCTATCGATTGCACGTGTTATTTTGGAAAATTTTGTATATCATGCCTCAACAATACACGCCGGCCGAATACGTAAACATGCATTACATTTATGGTTTATGTGATGGCAACGCCAATAGAGCTGCTAGAGTTTATCGGGAAAAATATCCAAATGCCCGGCATCCTGACTATCGTGTCTTCATAAGAGTGCACAACACATTTTTGGAAGGACGATTTCCTGGGACCGGCGTAGGCGGGGCGAGTGAAGGACGACCACAACGCCACAGTGCAGCCGAAGTACTGGAAATAGTTGCAGAAGACCCTGGTACGTCCATAAGTGTAATTTCAAGGCGCACCGGTATACCTCAAAAATCTGTACACAGGATTTTAAAAAGGCATGAATTATATCCCTATCATTATCAAAGGGTCCAAACATTAATGCCAAGGGACGCTGCTGCGAGAATAACATTTTGTCGCATAATGCTGCGAAAGATGAGGGAAGACCAAAGTTTTTTTAATAAAATTTTATGGAGTGACGAGTCAACGTGTCGAAAAGATGGTTTTTTGAATCTTCACAACATACACAGCTGGCAACTCGAAAACCCAAGACTTATCCGAGAAGACCGATCGCAATATCAATTTAAAATTAATTTATGGACTGGCATTATTAATGGCAAAATCATTGGTCCATTCGAATTGCCGGCAATATTAAATGCGGATATGTATTTGAATTTTTTAGCAAATACTTTACCTAGCTTACTGCAAGACGTCCCACAAGAGATAAGAAATGAGATGTGGCTACAAAATGATGGGTGTCCAGCACATTACGCTGTTCGTGTCAGGGAACATTTAAATAATACTTATCCAGATAGATGGATAGGGCGATTGGGGCCAATTTTATGGCCTCCACGTTCGCCAGACCTGAACCCCTTGGACTTCTTTTACTGGGGCTGTATAAAAGAAAAAGTATACAGTGAAACAATAAGTTCTGTAGAAGAGTTGCGTGCGCGCATTCAAGTAGCAGCGAGAAAAATTGAAGAAGCCGGTTATGTGCGCCGGATTAAGCGATCGTTTATTAGGCGATGTAGAGCGTGCATAGCTGCCGGCGGAGGACACTTCGAACATTTAGTTTAAGTTGTTGAATAAATATTTTTACGTACTAAAACAACCTAGTTTTCTTTTGAATATCCTTAATAGTGACCCCATAGTGTTTGTGTAAAGAATCTTGGCAGAAATAAATCATTATGACGAAGTTTTATAACCATTTACAACATTACATGAAAAAAATATTTTCTCACCTTGATATTGATCTCGCTCATGTAGCTTAATATTACTTGTGAAGTAGGCATTGTTATACCTTTTTAGAATCTACACATACTAGATAATTTATTAAGATCATGGGCAGCTATAGCGCCGTACTTTTTTTTTACACAGTAAATGATCAAAAGTTGACCCTAAGTAAAACAAAAACATAAAAAATCTTAAAATGACAATTTTGAAAATGACCAACGTTAAAAACGCCTAAAACAGTACTAAAACTAAATAATACACATCTTCAAGACTATAATACAAAAAAAATGACTCAGAAATACCTAAATTTAACGAAATGGCAACGGAATGAATGCAAAGAGTAGCGAAATTTATAAAAAAACATAAAAGTCTACGCCATTTCCATACGGTTAGAAACCCTGGCAAAAAGATACGATTTTCTAATAGTCTCATAGCCGGACCAACTCCAGTTTACGACTTATCCATTATTTACGACAGACCCTGTATATATGAACTTGTAATCTGCATCGCAAACAGCAAGTAAAACGATGGAAAAATTATGTTTATTATTATAGTACAATGATCCTGAACCGCTGGGTTTTATCACTCTAATATGCTTTCCATCGATGGCACTAATGCAATTGGGATAGTTTGCATTTTCATTGAAACCTTTTGCTATTTCAAGCCACCTCTCTTCATTTAATTCTGGAAACGATGACTGTCTCATATTCTCCCAAATCGCCATGCAAACTTCATATATGATATCACGGACAGTTGTATGTCCAATCCGATAATTATGACTCAATTCCATTATAGAACATCCTGTAGCAAGATATCTGTAACAAAAAACAAATATAATTTTCAGGTAAATCTCTACAGAGCAAGTGGAAGAACATCAGGACTAGTTTCAGCAGGGAAGTAAAACGCAGAGCTGGTGTTAAAAGTGGATCAGCAGCTTCACGCAAGAGTCCATACGTATATTTCGAACTACTTTATTTTCTTCGGCCCACCGTAGCAATGAATGAAACTCAAAATAGCATGGATGAAACACGCACTGCTGAAACCAACGCTAACAGCGGTAGAAAAAGAAGAAAGCAAGTAACGACGATAATTTGGTGCAGGTATTAAGGGAAAGTATTGTAATGAGAGAAGAGCGTGAAAGAGAGCAAAAGTCTGATGCAGATAGACTATTTATGCTTTCACTTCTAGATGATTTTAAAAACATCCCGAGACATCGTAAGCTTTCTACAAAAATGGAGTTAATTGAAGTTATAAAAAGAGCTCAAATGGAAACTCACGATTACGAATTTAGTCCGTTTCGCCAACGTTAAGTTGATTATGAACCAGGGACATCGGACGCCAGATCGGCCGCTAGATCACAAACATCGTTTAGTGGACAATATCGCCAAGGTCAAGGATACTCGACTGAATATGGACCGGAAACCACAAGCAGTGGGCAGTATCGCTATGGATACTCGACACACTCGAATAATAGACCAGAAGCCTCGACCACTGAAAGCTGCCGTGGGTATTCTACGACTGTTCCAGACAGGCAAGACAATACTGTTTATACTGAGGCGTTATCACCAACTGACACAAATGCAACAGATATGTCTCATAGTTCTGAATTACTAGAATTATTTACTACACAGGACAACTTGAACTAAGTAATTCATTACGTATATTGTAAGAAATAAATAATAAATGTTATTACTAATTAACAATGTCTTTCATTTTCGTACTCACCTCAAAGTTATCGCCAGTTTTTCTTCAGGGCTTATACAAGCTCGCATAGGAGTATTAATACCCTTGATTGAATTTAGTATTTTTTCCAAAAGGTAATCTAACGATTGTACTGACATCCTCGCGTAGTTAAAAATCCGGTCTGGAAATGCGCGAACATCTTTGAAATATGTTTGGAATAAGCCTTTTGAGTGTCTTTCTAGAAAAAGAGGATGAATCCAGTGTCTTTTCTTTGTTTTGCGTTTTTTACGAGATAGGTAAGCAATAATTATAAGTTCTTCCACGTCCATATCGCTCGACGGAAGGACCTAGACTAGTCGTTGATTGGCTGCTATAACTGACTGCGCAAATATTCTGGCTGCCACAGCCCGGCTGCCTAGTGCGCGAGGGGCCTTAGAAATAAGAAATTATGTTTGCGGTTGGGTCTTGAAAAAATGTTTGTCTCGAGTTTGTAGATCGTGCAAAATCTGTGGATTAGAATTGCTTTCAAATGACAGCGACAATGGTGCCTTATTAACCAAAAATAAAGAATTCGAGAGTGGGAAAAAATGGCTTGTGTATCCTTCGAAAAAACTAATGGATCAGTTTTATGAGATACAAAAAATAACGACCGAATCATTAAAAAATAATATAGGTATTCAGGACACTAAATTAAATATCAAGATACTAAAGGACATATTACTCGAAAATTTTATTTTAAAATGCAAGAAACACAGTACTGAATTTAAGGAAATGTTTGAGGATTCGGTTATCAAAATTTTAATTTATAGTTGGTGCCGTACAATTAACCGAATTTTATCTGTAAAAGTTGTGTATGAAGGGAATGACGATGTGAAAAATGCCTCTCAAGAATATTTTAACAAACACAAACATAATAAAACAAAAAAATAAAATAATTCGTTTTATTTATCTACCGACTTTTTTTTTTTTTTTTTTTTATTTATACTTTATGCACATTATAGTAACAAAGGTGAACTTAATGCCGTAGGCATTTTCTACCAGTCGACCTTAGGGCGATGCAGAGCCAAACAAGGTAGATGCACAAACTAAAAATTTATACCGACTTCTCACAAGGAATTCACCAATTAATAATAAATTTGTCATCGAGAAATCAACAACATTAAGAATAATAAATTAAACAATAATTAGTAATAATTTATATAGATACACATAACATATACGTATTAAATACTTATACATACATAGGTACTAATATATATACCTATATATACATGTATACACACAAACATATAATACATACATAATATAAATTCTAAAAGGGGAGAGAGTATGATGAAATCAGCGTGGATCCGATAGGGTGCTCAAGAAATGTCTCTGCAACAAGTGTTTAAAATTTTGTTTAGTTTTAGCCATCCTGATCGTGAGAGGGAGCTCGTTCTATAGTAGGACAGCTTGTATGAAGAAGGTTGAGTGTAAAAAATCAGAGCGGTGAGTGGGACATTGTAGAAGCAAGTTGTTGGAAGACCTAAGGTTCCTATCGTGGTTTGAACCTAGATAATGAAATTGAGTAGTTAGGTAGGAAGGAGAGCTTGAAGAGAAGAGTAAAGAATAAAGGGTAGTTAATGCCCGTATATGTCTACGTTGGCGAATTGGAAGCCACTTCAAATAAGACCGATACTCGGACACGTGATCATATTTCCGTAAGTTGAAAACGAATCGAATGCAATTGTTGAGAAGACGGTCGAGCTTATTGAGCAGATCTGCATTCAGGTCAAAGTAGCACACGTCACCATAGTCGATTATTGGGAATATTAGGGTCTGGACAAGCATTACCTTAGTTTTCATTGGCAGAAAGTTTTTAAGCCTATAGAGAGTTCGTAACGAGCCCGTGACTTTCTGGCACACAGATGCAACTTGTTTTTGCCAGCTGAGTGTTGTATCGATGTACAATCCGAGGTCCTTCACATTTTCACAGTATGGGATAACCATACCATCGTAGGTAAGTGGTGGAAGCGAAGCAAAGTCTAACTGGCTCATGCGACGGTTACTTCCGATGATGATACCCTGACATTTATTTGGATTTACCGATACGCCAAACATATCGGACCAGTGTTTAATGGCTCCCAGGTCACTGTTTACGATCGAGATCGCGGACGATACATCGCACAAATCAGTTTGATAATATAATTGCAAGTCATCAGCACACAGATGATAGGAACACCGAAGTCTTAACGTGATGAGATTAATGAATATTGAAAAGAGAAGAGGTGAAAGAATACCGCCTTGGGGGACGCCAGCATGGAGATGGCACCAGCTAGAGGAACAATCTTCCATCTTCACTGACTGCTGACGATCCCGAAGGTAAGAGGAGAACCAGTCCAGCGCTTCTTGAGAGACTGAGAAATTGGATAGGACAGCGAGAAGGAGTTCATGACTGACAGTGTTGAAGGCATTGGAGAAATCAATCAGTACCACGGTGGTAACCTTGGCATTCTCCATTCCCGCCTTAACATCACCAGTCACTTTAAGAAGGGCAGAAACTGTGCTGTGGCCTGGCCGAAATCCAGACTGAAGAGGACTGAGTAAGTTGTTACAATATATGAAGCGAGAGAACTGTTTGTGGACACAGGCTTCTAGCACTTTGGAGAGAAAAGGAAGAATAGAAATAGGACGAAAATGACTGGGAAGAGACGGATTAGGAATTTTAGGCAATGGGCGTACATACGCTTTACGCCACAGAGAAGGAAATGTGCCGGACACAAGGGAGAAGTTAATAATATGGGAAATAGCAGGGAGGAGGTGAACTATTAATGTGGTGATCATTCTCCGGCTAATTCCATCACAACCAACCGCTTGGGATTTGATGGATAGGATTACTTTCTCAATTTCTCCTTCCGCGACTGGAGCAAAGTGAAAAGGGCTTGAGTTAGAGCGCGGTAGACTATTAATGTAGTTAAGGGTATTATGTTCAGACAGACTGTCTTTGTTCTTTTTTGTAATCTGCGAACTCTCTATCTATAATACATACATAGTATTCTGTGGTGTCGCGCAACGCCTAGGTAGGAACAGTTGATTGCTGTTTTTGGCGGGAATACATTGCGTCACGTAAGATCAAAGTAAGTACACTCATTTGCAAAAAAAACGGGAGGTTTCGATTTTCTTCCTGGCTGAAAAAAATAAAATACCAAAAAGGTTTTAATCATTTGAACATGTTACTGGCCAGTTATAAAAGTGCCATAATGTTTATAAGAGTACATTTCAAATTCAAATTTTTGACTGAGCCTGGTTTTCAAAGAAAACAACTTTTAACTACATTTTGTGGCGCGAATTCCCTGTAGTTAATATCGACTCTAATTAACTTTTTGTCAATTTTTATTAAATTATCTGATGTCCTTGACATTTAAAAGTATTGTTATTGCTGTTTAGCAATCTCGAAAATGGTAGATAAAGTGATAAAAGCGAGCAAAATTATTGCGCTGCTTGAAGAAGGTTGCAGCCAATACTAAACTTTTATCTGCTTTTAATGTATTCAAGAAAAACAAAGAAATTAACGCGTTTCATTTTTATTTAGCGAGCAGGTACAATAGGGGAAGGTGGGGTAATTGAGAACACCTAACTTACAACCCTGTAAAATAATAAAAGAAAGTCATAAGTGTAATCAACTTTTATTGCAACGTGAACGTTATTAATCTAGCTACAAACAAATTAACTCAAAACTCTTGGAATTAAACTTTATAATAAAGAATATAGAGAAAATCAAAAACATTGCCGTTCGCATTTACCCGATATCGTGTGGGGTAATTGAGATCAGTCCGCGGGGGAAATACGAACGATATGGGGTAATTGTGAACGACATACTTAAGTCTTAATAAAGTACTATAATTATTTAGTTTGGCATAAATCACAGACGTAACCCCTACTGCATTGGCCGCTGGTACATTGTTCATGTGCCCAATTGTTGCAAATGACGCACATGATCCAATCTTCTGTGGGTGGAGATTCATATCTTTCATTGCAAATTATGCAGAAATATTCCTTCTCATTTTCATTTCCTTCAAACACCTTCTTTAAATTTCTGACCTCTTTCCGCTTTAGTTGTGGCTTCTTTTTTGCAGTTTTAGTATTCTTTTTCATTACAAACTTCTCTTTTTTAATTTTCCTTTCAATTTGTCTTTTCTCTTTTTCCTCTAATTTATATTTTATAGATGTGCTGGATAAAATTTGCGAATGTTTTTTATTTCGTCTCTTGGAATGAATGGTTGTTGTCGGAATGACAGGTACATTTGTTATTTTAGAAAGCAGCACAGGAACTGATGGAGGAGTAGTATCAACGGTCATATCCATAACAGTTTGATTTATAAGATCAGAAGCAGCGGCATTTTGACTCTGATTGTCAATAGGTGCACTCCAGCTGTGCTCAGCTGGAGTTTCACGCATGAAAGTACTTGAGTCTAAAGTTTGACTGACGTTATGTTCGTCTGATAACATATTTTTGAAACATTCTTTAAACTTGTCGGTGTCCATAGGATGGATTCCAGACACTTTAAATCCACTTACAGCTTTGCTAATGTTGGCTGTTTTATTATATGAATTTGTGAAAAGCTCTCCCACTTCGTATTGGGTGATTCGTTTGCCAGGATGGTTTGCCATGTAAAGTGCACACTCTCGATTATAGGCCATCTTCAGTGAACTATAGAAAGTCAAGTCCAAAGGCTGCATTTTGTGAGATACGTGAGGTGGCAAAGAAAGAATGTGCAAGTTATTTTCTCGATAAAGTTTGTATGATCCCAAGCTAATGTGACTCTCATGATTATCTAGTATTACCAAGACTGGTTCTTCTTTGGTAGGTTTTACATAAGAAATAAAGTGTTGCAGATAATCAACAAATATGGACTCGTTTATCCAACCTGTCAACCAAATTAACTATTGGGGGTAATTAGGAACGTTCACATTTACCCTCATGATGCCGTTCTTAATTACCCGAACTTGGAAAGTCGAAACAAAATGATCGTTATTCGCGATATTATCGACGGTGAACTTAAAACTACTTGGAATTTATAAACAGGTAGTACATGTAAGATAAGTAACAAAATATGTTGTCATTAACCTCAAAAATATACTTTTTACGCCGATTTTAACTTACGACAAAAATTGTAACAAAATCACGTGAAAGATTGTTTGACTCACCGTGACGAAATGCGTGCGTCTTCTCGCTCACGCTTTTGCGGGCATCCTAAGGGACGGCAAGCGCATCGGATTAAATGTGTGCGAGCGGTGTAGTGCGGGGGGTGTATTTGATATTCAACTGTTCTCAATTACCCGCCGTTCTCAATTACCCCACCTTCCCCTAATAGTGTTTTGAGCTTAAAGGTGTCTGCCCATTACACAGTATCATACCATGACCGTGCTAGGAACGTATCAGGCAAAACACATTTCTTTGTATTAAAACGTTTGAGATGATGCCCACTAGACCGTTCCGTAACCGACCAGCACCGTCGCGTGCCATGCACGGAGCGTTAATAATTGTCAGCGAGAATATATTGCCGGTGCCGAGACGGTCCGCGCATGACACGCGACGTTGTCAAACCGTTACGCGCAGGCAGCGAAACGGTGAGCAAACGGTTTGGCAACGGGTTATAGCCGCGTATGATGACCGTTATAGTGGCGTTGTAAATTAGTTATCTGTTGTCAGTTCAATGAGACGCACGTATACGTAAATACGCTATAATGCAGGATGAGAAATTAATCGAATGCGTACGTAAATATAAGTTTTTATATAACTTACAACACCCTAAATATATGGATAGTGTGAAAAAAGAAATGGCTTGGAAAGAAATTTCGGAACAACTAAAACAACCAGGTATGTTTATTAAATTATTATTTATTTGGCTATGTTATTAATTATATAGGTATCCAGTCTAATTGGCCTTGAGTCGTTTGAAAGAAGTCCGCAAATTGATGGCGTACTTCGAAAGCGGTAGAAACTGCGTTACTTCCTTGGCGTCTTAGATTGTCAAACCGTACAGGAGCATTATTTTCCGTTAAATTTATGGTTTCGCCGTGTCTTATAAAATTATATAAAATGCACGTTGTTAGTACAATTTGTTCTGCAAATTCTGGCTTCAAATGCAAGCGTCTATTATAAATACGAAATTTTTGGCTTAAAATACCAAAAGCATTTTCCACTACACGTCGTGCTCGGCAAAGGCGATAGTTAAAGCGACGTTTCTTATCATCGTTAATCGATCGTTGTGATGGATAAGGTCTTAAAAGATTATTTTTTAAAGGAAAAGCTTCATCTCCTAATATTACGCATGGTGCACTTACATTAGTCCCTGGCAAAAATTTCGTACTTGGAATATTAAATTTATTATCGAATATAGCTTTGCCCATTTTTGATTTTGACAAAATACCACCATCACTATCTTTGCCGAACGCACCGATGTTTACGGCTATGAAGTTATAATTAGCATCAACTAAAGCTAAAAGTACAATAGAAAATGTTTTTTTATAATTAAAATACAGAGAACCACTGTTTGAAGGTGCTAAAATAATGACATGCTTTCCGTCTATAGCACCTACACAATTAGGAAAATTCCATTTATTCCCGAATTCTTCTATATTTATTTCCCATTGTTCTGTGCTAGGCGTGGGCATACTTTCTCGCATCATATTGTTTATTATAGCATCACAAACTTCCAATACGGCACGCCTTACAGAACTGATTCCCATACGATGGCTAAAAGCAATGGTTGTAAACGAATCACCAGTTGCTAAGTACCTGCAAACAAACAAAAATTGTAGTATCTTTTAAAATAATACTTTTTTTTATTATATTATAATACTTATTTATCTTAATAAATAATAGTATTTAAGTGCATAATACGTGCTCGTATTGTTTACATAGATATTAGTATTTATATGTAAAGGTAAGTACATTTTTTGTTATGTTTATTATTAATACTTGTTATGTTTTTTTTACAGCTGCAGCTTGCAAACAAAAGTGGCAAGGGTTAAGGGATGCATATCGAAGAACATTAAATAAGAAAAAAGGCAGAACAGGTCAGGCAGCCAAGAACATTAAGAAATGGAAGTACGAGGAAGAAATGTCATTTGTTGCTTCTTTTTTTGTTGAAAAAAGAACCATAGACTCCGTTGAGCTGTCAAGTGACGGTGAAGAGTCTCAAGACAAGGATGCAGCAACTGAAGCTCAAAACCCTAACTCCCCCTGTCAGATCAATAGTGGCGATACTTTGGATGTGGCTGCTTCCCACGACACTAAAATTCAGTTGAAGATGAGCCCATTGTCCGTAATAAATCCTTACAACCACAAAATAGTCGAGCCAAAAAGGCAATAAAGAAGGCTAAAGTTCCACCATTGCAGTCAGCATCTGCTGTGTTGATGTCTAGATTATTAGACGAGCAAGCTATTCCGCAACAACGCGAACAAGATGAACTAGATCGTTTCTTTTTGAATATATCAGAAACAGTAAAAAAGTTTTCCCCTTACCTACAAGCAATGGCAAAAAACAAAATATTCACTTTAGTTTCTGAAATGGAATTACAGCAGCTCGCACCACCTAGCTTTGAAAATACACATCAATATGCCTATACTCCATCTCCAGCATCGAGTTCTTCATGCATTCCAACAAGTGTTACACCCATACCTACGTCTCCTGAAAATTGGAATACGGCTACTAACGATTGGAATAATCAATCTGAAAATGGTTTTAATTAGATATATACCAACGTATGTACGTCATAATTTGATAGTTGATTTTGAGTATGTGTCATTTGATTTATTAAAAGTTTGATTCAAAATGATTAAACAAATTCTTTTACTTACCGTAAACACACTGCAAGCTTTTCTTTAGGTGTTAGACATTCTCTAAAGTTAGTGTTTCTTCTGACAATGCTATTTTAAATTTTTTTTCAGCAATACATTAAATTGAAATGTAGACATTCGAAAATACTGAAAAAACTTTTCGTCGTCATCAACTAAGTGCCTGAATAATGTCCAATATTCTCCTTCTGTTTTTCGTTTGTGGCGACCTCCACATACAGCGCCATCTACCGAAGATACACTGAACTACGAAGTAACGCACTGTACCTACAAACTACACTACACGGAGTAGCTACCAATCCTGAATCGCGCAAATAAAGTTCCCGTGCCCATTATCATATATACAACATCCCAACATCAACTGTTGGGCAGTAGCCCGCCAGGCATGATCACCTCGCCTGGTCGGAGGATCCTCCCTTTGTGTTAGGTGGAACATGATACCCGTTCCCCCACAGTGGTGACCCCGACGTGATTGGAAGCAGCCTTCAAGCCGCGCCACCATCATGTTCACTCCCACAGCAAGTCTCAAGCCAGCCAGCAACTTCGGCCTCAACTGGGATATACCACACGCAGGACGCGACCGCTCCAGCCTGGTAACCCCTACGGCCTCTACAGCGTCTAGGCACAGCACACTGCACCTACGGTCCATGTAAGCAGAGCACATCTCTCCCGCCTACGCAGCAGCCAGCCACTACGCAGCAATCGCCCCGACTCACTGGGGACTTCACCGCAGCACCGCGCACCGCATGCGATCCCGACTCACTGGGATCAGCGGACTTCAGCCCCGACTCACTGGGACTAGCGGCATTCAGTTCCGACTCACTGGAACTCGCGGCATTCAGTTCCGACTCACTGGAACTACTCACTCCTGGCACTGGCAAGCTCCACATCAGAGCACAGACAGCTGACTCAACATGTATCGACCTCCAGTCTTGGAGGGGAGTGATGTGGCGACCTCCACATACAGCGCCATCTACCGAAGATACACTGAACTACGAAGTAACGCACTGTACCTACAAACTACACTACACGGAGTAGCTACCAATCCTGAATCGCGCAAATAAAGTTCCCGTGCCCATTATCATATATACAACATCCCAACATCAACTGTTGGGCAGTAGCCCGCCAGGCATGATCACCTCGCGAATGTAGAAGATGTGTAAGGCTTGGGGTAGTGTGATAAAATAAAATGTTCAAACACTTACAGTCAGATAGTTTTTACTGTCACTTATATTCACTGCACAAGCAATACAAATTACAGATACGGCACAGAAGGAGTGCGCCGAAGAAAGCAGAGAGAAAGTTATAGAAATTAAGCAAGTTTGGTTCACAAATAAAATAGCACGATTCAACGAATAAGCGAGTAATAAGCAGCGCGTCGAACGGGTTGTGGCCGACTCACTGGGATCAGCGGACTTCAGCCCCGACTCACTGGGACTAGCGGCATTCAGTTCCGACTCACTGGAACTCGCGGCATTCAGTTCCGACTCACTGGAACTACTCACTCCTGGCACTGGCAAGCTCCACATCAGAGCACAGACAGCTGACTCAACATGTATCGACCTCCAGTCTTGGAGGGGAGTGATGTGGCGACCTCCACATACAGCGCCATCTACCGAAGATACACTGAACTACGAAGTAACGCACTGTACCTACAAACTACACTACACGGAGTAGCTACCAATCCTGAATCGCGCAAATAAAGTTCCCGTGCCCATTATCATATATACAACATCCCAACATCAACTGTTGGGCAGTAGCCCGCCAGGCATGATCACCTCGCCTGGTCGGAGGATCCTCCCTTTGTGTTAGGTGGAACATGATACCCGTTCCCCCACACGTTCTTTTATAGAATCGTGAACCCAATAGCATCGAGTGTTTTTTTTTGTTTCTTCTTCCTCCTCATCCAATATTACGGCAATTATTGCCAGTTGTCGCACAGTTAATTTTTTGATAACCATACCTATTTTAGTATTTAAAAACTGGATAACACTCTCAAGATATCCACGCAATACCGATACACAGGCGAGAATGAAATAGATTCCTACCGGTTTTGATTTGGCATCACATAGGTACGTACGGGCAACATACGGGTTGCATACGGGCATTATACGCGACGTCCGCACGGGTACAAAACGCGGATGATACGCGGACGTTACGGTCACTAAACCCGTTACATACGGGTATGGTACGCTGTCGATACACTCTAGTGGGCATAGTAGAGCGTATCGTGTTTTTTTCCGTGCTTGATACGTTCCTAGCACGGTCATGGTATGATACTGTGTAATGGGCAGACACCTTTAACATTATTTTTCAATAATTTAATCAAAATGTTATGATAAAACTGATGATACCTATTCCTTCCTAATTAATTTATGAAATTCTGAGGATAATGTAGGCACACAGTATTATATTTTAGCTGAGTAAGCTTTGACGGTTGGCCACCCGTGAATATGTAAGACCGGGCAACGCCAGTTGCCTTGCGTCGCGCCAACCCTACACATCGAGTGTAGATAGCTTGTATATCTTTTTCAAGTATTAAATATTTTTCAGTTTAAATTCACTCCGTGTTCATTTCTCAGTCCCGACTTGGAACACTGCAAAGTGCTAATTAACTACATACAATTGTATTGACTTTATTTGCATTCATAACCACATTAAAGTAACTTCCCGTTAATGCGATATTGGTGACCTTCGACATACGGTCGGTGACGAGAACGTTTTACGGACAGTGTTATTAAGTGCAAGCGTACTAGGCGAACATTGGCGCGGCGTAAGAAGCAACTCAACACACACAACACGAAACATATTTTAACAATATAAGTAGCCATGTAAAAGTTTAATTTCTATCATTGTTCACCTAATCGACGTGTTTAAGTTATACATTGTTTAAAATGGCAAACTCTAACAGTTCTAAGACAGATAACGATAACGTAGCCATTGCTCAAGCAACAGTGCGGGCAAGTGAAACCAAGCGTGAGGAATTTAAGGATCCAATAGTCATAATTCTATTAGTAGTTATCGTTATCATTACGTGTTATTGGTGTCGATCGAGATGTGTTCGGAAAATTAAAAAGTGGTTAAAGCGTGAGGTTGCCGTAATCGGCGATAGCAGCATTAGGGCTACACCAGTTATTAAAGTGGAGAGTCAAGCGAATACTCCCAACCAACTCCCAAATCCTAAAGTTATATTCTCGTAAACAAGGTACTAAGATTTTGTTGTACGTATGTGCCCGCGGAATTAACAGAAGCTACGTTAATAATAGTTTCAGTATAACTAGAGTAACAGCTCCGCAAGAGAAGCTTTTGTTTTAGTGTGTTCTACATACATACCCAACTATAATGTATAATTACCTAATGTACATGCCTGAGTATCACATTACATTTTGCGATTCGTTGTAAACAACATGTAACAGAGTACCTATTGTAGCAAATTGCATATTGTTGCATTGTAAAGTTTTTGTGTTAGGGTTGATACTCATAGGTTTTGGTTGAATTTTCAAAAACATTTTTTTAGGAGGGGTGTATTGTAGGCACACAGTATTATATTTTAGCTGAGTAAGCGCTGGTTCCCACTTGTCGGGTGTCGGATCCGAATATTAATCGGAGGTTCTAGTAGCAGAGCATTTTATATGAAGCTATTCACATTAATCGTAAACCGATTTTGTGTCGGTGCCGACAGTAAATGTCGGGTGTTTTGCCAGCCCTCTACGCCTGGAAAAAAATCGTGTCGGATCTCGCTCGCCTTTAAGTAAGACTAGCACTGTTCACATTTTGTCGTTTGTCGGGCCGACTCCCCTGCCCCCCTCCTCCTTGTTCCACCCGTGTGTACGTCGCCGCGATCGCGCGCACATAAACATCGCGGCGCGCAAGCAGAGTGTTTTTATTGTCGGTTCGATATAAGTAATAATGGAAACCAATATAAACCCAGAAGAATTAATCACACTAGTTCAGGAAAGAGGTGTCAAACTAAAACTGTTTGCTTTATTTTTTCCTTTAAACAAATTAATAAGTATAATATTATTATGTTACCTTAGAAATATTGACAACCTTTCTTCAGTACAGATACAGTCTCTAAATCTTGTATTTTGGTAGTTTATGTTCAGTATTAAATATTTTTCAGTTTAAATTCACTCCGTGTTTTATATCTCAGTCCCGACTAGGAACACTGCAAAGTGCTAATTAACTACATACAATCGTATTGACTTTATTCGCATTCATAGACACAGTATAGTAACTTCCACTGATACGCGATAATAACAATACCTAAAATTGTCAAACATACTAATAGTAACTATAAAATAGTTCTTTGCTTAAGTGCCCGTTTTTTTTGCAAAAGAGTGTATAACTACAATGGTTATTAGTTGAGTTGAGATGTGGTTTTGATAATTGTTATTTTCTGTCATACGAGTAGTTAACACATATCCAAAAAAAAAATTTTTTTTGGCGAATTCCATAGCATATTTGTATATGACAATTAATTTAAGGATTCTCTGTCCCCTAGTACCGGACACAAAACCTTCTCCTAATATCGGACAACAAAAAAACATATTTTTCATGAAATATTATACTTTTTGATCATTATTATCTATTGTTTTAAGAGAACAAAGAGATAGCGAAATGGAGAAGACTAAAAAGGAAGGAAAATGGGACCAAAGTAATTTACAAACTGCGATAGACAAAATTTTGTCCAAAGAAATGAGTTTAAGAGAAGCTTCATTGCGTTATAATATTCCAAAAAGCACCCTACATGACAAAACATCGTCATTAAACCGTGGACAAGAAGTGTCGTTGCAACCAAAGTTAGGTAGATTCACTAATACCTTCACACCAGAATACGAAGAACTCTTAGTGCAGCATGTAAAAGGTTTATCTAATAGGTGTCTGCCGTTAACAAACCAGGAATTTTTGAAGTTGGCTTACGATTTGGCTGAAGCTTTGAAGATCCCTCATCGTTTTAATAAAGATAAAGGAACTGCTGGTAAACACTTTTACTACGATTTCATGCAGAGACATCAGCACGGAAGATACGCCCTTGTTGCATCCAATGCTTTAAGTGCATTTAGTTTAAGTTAGATGGCAGCACCCCTCGCTCAGTTAGTCATTTGGTCGAAAGTTTGAAAAATTTGCCGCGTCCCGTGCGACTGAAATTTGAAAATTTAGTAAATAATAATAATTGGCGGCGTCCAACAGTGAAAAAATTGTTTTTGTGTCGGACAATCTGTGTTCTAAGGAAAAGTAAGTATATTTTTTTATTTTCACAATGTTTTGGTACTAAAATTGTACAATTTCTACATGTTCCCGATGTGTCACTTCATGCAGCGACTGTCCAATTTTAGGTACTTCGACCAATAATGGTATGTTGTTTTTATTTTAGGAAATGTCAAAGAAAAGATTATCCAGCTCTGAAATACAACATTATTTGACAATACCATCAGGCAGTGAAGACGAACAAGACTCTTCAGGCGCTGAAAGTGATGATGATATGCCAACAATTCGAACTACCGTCAACTAACTTTGTGAAACGTTTAGTGATGCGGATGATGAAGAGATAAGTGTTTCGCCGAACAGGTTTGAACTCAATGCACCATTATCAGGGTCTTATAATGATGTGGCTGGAAGTTCTGGTGCACTTTATCCTGATGATGCAGCATATATCATACCCCAGTAGTAGTAGTTCAATTCCTGCAGTTCCAAGTTCCTCTAGATCAACTCCTTTGCGAACACGTCAGGTTGCATCTTCAGCCTCTACTACCTCACTGGTAGCTATTCCTAGAGCTACTACTTCCGCCATCAGAAGAAAGCGAAATATAATTTGGAAGAAAATACCTTTCCAACCAACCAACCGTGAGTTTTGCGGGCAAACCGATCTAGAGCCACCAATTACAGATTTTGAAACGTCATTACAATATTTTTCATACATATCTTTGATGATGATTTACTAAACCATATCGTAGAAGAAATGCACAAGTTCAGTATACAAAAAAACCCCTCAAAGCCTTTTTCTATGAGCATTACTGAGCTAAAAAAATACATAGGCATTTGTGTGCTTATGGGTATTGCTCCATTAGCCCATACTCGAATGTACTGGGAATCCGAATTAGGTTTGCCATTGATACGGAACGCTAAAAAAAATTTCAGGCCATAAATAAAAGAGAAGCATTGTCAGTGGATGAGCAGATATGTTCTACCAAGTCTTCCAACATTTTGCGCCAGTACCTACCTAATAAGCCTCATGAGGGTATAAACTGTTGGTATTGTGTGATGATCGAGGCTTTGCATATGACTTCAAAATTTAATCTGGTATGGAGAATAACCTAAATTTGAGGCTTCCTAATGAACCTGATTTAGGTGCAAGTGCCAACGTTGTCGTCCGGCTTGCAAGATCTATTCCCAGGGACAAAAGTTATAAGTTATTCTTTGACAACTACTACACATGTCCTGAACTAATTTCACATCTAACCAAAGACGGTACATAATATATTCTATGGGGACCGTAAACAAAGGCCGACTGGGCAAAGCTTTACAAATACCATCATTGAAAGATCTAAAAAGTAGGAAGAGAGAAAGAGGATATTCAGAGGAATGGGTAGGTAATGTAGATGGTACAGACATAGTTACAGTTATGTGGTATGATAATAAACCAGTGCTGTTGTCTTCGTCTTTTGTTGGAAAAGAGCCTACTCAAAAAGTAAGGAGATTTTGTAAAAAACAAAAGAAATATTTTGAGGTCGGCTGCCCTCAAATTGTACGCAATTACAAATCAAAAATGAAAACAAAGAAGTGGTACTTGAGGCTACATTACCATTTCCTGGATATAGCCACCATAAATAGTTGGTTGCTGTACAAAAGAGTTGGGGAGATGCGGCAAAGCGCAACACCGCTAAAGTTGAAAGACTTCAAGTTAGAAGCGGCAAAGAGCCTCTGCATGTGTGGTTCATCAATGAATAAGAAAAAAGGTCGTACATCTTCTGCAGAAAATAACCTGATAGAGAAGAAAAGAATGAGAGCCAATGTAGCGATTCTTCCTCCTCAAGATGTAAGGCGCGATGGATATGAGCACTTTCCTATATGGGGACAGAAGCGCCAGCGATGCAAGTATCCAGGCTGTCAAGGAAAATCATTTGTTGTGTGCGAAGAAAAAAAAAATCATACAGTGTAGGGTTAATAATCTTGGCAGAATGATATAAATTATAAGAGAAAGACAGATAGAGGTATGGCTAGTCGCGAAATATATGATCTCGCAGCAGAAGAAGTAACTTTGCGACAAAAAAGTCTCCGTGACGCAGCTTCGAGTTACAACCTGAACCATACCTCTCTCTATAGATATATTAAAAAAAAACTGCTTATGAAGCTAACGAATTCTGGATATCCAGAAAAGACTGTTTTTACAGCTTCAGAAGAGAAAGTACTCTGTGACTATCTTTTAAATTGCGCTGCTGTTAATTTTGGCCTAAGAACTAAGGAAGCCAGAGGTTTTGCCTATAGGTTGGCCAGTTAAAATGGAAATCTATGCTGGGAAACAAAATGCTGGTGTTATAGACAATTGGTTAACCAATTTTCCTTTGATCACAGAATTGTATTAAAACTATGGCCTTACAGTTTTAGGTACTTTGAAAAAATAAACCCGAAATACCACCTGTTTATACTTCAACAAAAGGACGCGGATTAAAAGCAACATACTTCGGCTTTCAACCTAATTGCACTTTATTGTCATACGCACCAAAAAAAGGAAAAGTTATGCTTCTTGTTTCAGCGATGCATCATGATGCAATGATAGATCCAGAAACGGGTGACAAATTTAAACCAAAAATGATAACGGATTACAACATGTATAAATGTGGTGTAGATGTTGTAGACGAAATGTGTGGCACATATTCTGTATTATTTATCGCTAAGTTAACGCCGAACGGTATATAATACAATGCACCTGCAATGCAATATTCTGTATCAAGAGTAAGCAAAAGATGGCCCCTCACTATTTTTTTTGGACTTATGAATGTAGGAGCAATAGATGCGTGTGTAATTTATAATGCGAAAATGAGACGCTTGCAAAAATAAACTGTTGAACGAAGACACTTTCTAAAAGATTTAGCTTTGGGTTTGGTGATGCCACAAATTCAAAAAAGGTCTTCTTTCACTACTTTACCTAGGCTCATCCGTAGTAAGATGTCTCAAATACTAGGAAAGAAGAAATCACAGAAAGATCTCTACCATCAGGGGTGTCAAGTAATGTTCGTGGTCGATGTTCGCTCTGTCCCCCGAAAAAGGATAGGAAGACCAAGATTCAGTGCCATTACTGTCAGGCATTTATTTGCCGAGATCATACAATGTTTGTATGTGAAAATTGCAAAAAAAAAGATTAATTAGAGTCTAACAAACATACCAAAAATTTGTCTAATTCTAAGATTGATAATTTTCTAGGACTTTTTTTATGATAGATTTTGAGGCTGATTGTTATATAAGATTGTCTAATTGTTTATAATTTTTTTTTATACGAATATACTCAGATACTGTTTTAAAAACATAATTATAGTTGTTGATTATTGATAAAATAAATAATTACCTAAGTTTTCTAAAGTGAAATGTTAAAAGTAACTTTTTTCTAGCACATTTTAGTAGTATGGATAAAGCTTATTGTTCCAGTAAAACAAATTAAAACGTCAAATTACATTACTTGTTTTATTGTTAAATTTATAATAAATACATTACTTTATTAATAAATTTTATATATGTCTTGTGATTTAAATCATCTATATAATATCTGTGTCTTATCGACCCGGACGCGACTGTTGGTGACCCTAAATGAAGCGCGAGTACTGGCGGGTTAAACAAATATTTCTTTTATTACAAAATCCACGCAAATTCCTACATGGTAGTAGAGCGTGGTTAGTGTAATACGGTTGGAAATATCAGAAAGGTAAAATACAAGTTTTGTTGGCGAAGTTCTTGACGGCTTGACAGAGGTTAAACATCAACGTGGTTCTGTAAAAGTCGTGTGAAAAGAACTCTCAATCAACATGGGCTCGAATAATATGTTCAATATTGAAAAAATTATGGGAAGAGAGAACTTCGCCACCTAATGTAATGTATAATGCGTATCACAATACTTTTACAAATTTAGAATAAAACTCAATTGAGTGTTAAGTAATTACTGTATAGTAAAAAAATCTAATAATAATTTTATTATGGTAATTTTATTTAATAGTAGGGTCACCGTGGGTAATAATTGACCATGTATGGGTAATTGAGCAATTTTGAATTTACGCGCCAATATTAAGTTTTCTAGTTGACGGATCGTTGTCTATGGTCTTCTAAATTATGTTGGCACTATTGAGTGAAGGACCAATCGCGTTCAAGGACAGCTAAAGTGACAGCGACATATAAATTGTGAGTTTTGTGAGAGACGCGCAAAAAGTCGCCATTTATTCTTGCCTGCAGTAAGGAGCTCGCGTCAGGTACGTGTTTTAAATTCACTTATATCTGTGTTCAATGTTTATGCTATAAGCAAAATGTATGTTTAAACTGAAGAAAAATGTGTGTAGATCACTTTGTGGTATTTTTTTTTTGTAATTTGATAACTATTTCGTGATATTTCGTGCTGGTCAACTATGGACACACGAAATGGTTAAATTCGTAGTTATTGACCAAAATGGTCAATTATTGATACTATACAAAGAAAGATGGGCAAAAATAAGAGAAACTGCACGAAAATATGGGATACCTCATAGCACTATTATAAACAAAATAAAGTCACAAACGCCGTTAATTCGAAAAATGGGGCCTCCAACAATTCTTACAACCGAAGAAAATCTACTTGTGCGCTGGATTAAGGCTATGGCAAAGAAAGGCTTTCCTATTAACAGAAATAACTTAGCACAGACAGTTCACGATTTTATTAGTAAAGATGAAAGGCCAACGCCTTTCAAGGACAATTTGCCAGGAAGAGCGTGGATGGAAGGATTTCTTAAGAGACATAAGATTTAAGCCAAAGAAATTCAGAAAATATAGATATTGCACGCAGCAGAGTTACGGAGAAGGACATCAGGAACTGGCATTCCGGATTGCATGATTACTTATCAGCTGAAAATGCTTTAGACATTTTGGATGATCCTGACAGGATAATTTACTGTGACGAGGCCGGTTTTCAAACAAATCCTTCTAGTGGAATAATCCTAGGTCCCACGGGCATGAAGAACCTTTATGGTATATCTGAAAACTCAAAAGAGAGGTAAACAGTTTTGGGGCATTTGCAGCTTCAGGAAAAGTCTTGCCACTATCTATAGTTTATCCATATGAAAGAATACCTCGGGATATTGCAGCAAACATCAATAAAGACTGGTCAGTGGGCAAATAAAAAAATGGATGGATGACTTGCTAAGTGTTTCATGGATACGTAGCTAACACACTGATTCCTGCTTTGCACAGAGATGGGACTAAGTTTCCTGTTTTGTTGCTAGTAGATGGTCACCGGTCCCACATTAGCGCTGAAGTTTCAAAGAAGAAAGTGCAGTAAAACACACCAGCTATGTAATTATTTCTGATTACCTTGAACACACAACTGCAGCTGTGTATTGTTTTCAAAAGAAATTGATCCAGTTTTTAACACTAGATTGACGGACTAGGGTCATTTGACCCATTTCAGAGTTCCACACGTGATAATTCTCATACTATTTTTTTTGATGACTTGTAATTTCGTGACTTTTATCAAAATAGCTTCAATTTCAAAATTAATATGTTTTTAATATCATACCCTGAATACAATATAAACAAACACATGATTCACCTACAACGACGGCACGGGTCATTTGACCCGTAAACAAAGTGTGAAATGCATTTGCGGGTAGATAGCAATATTTCATTTATTGTCTGTTATTGGAAGTAAATATTTTGTTCTTCATTCTACTCGTATCTTGTGCTCTTGTCGTGTAAATTGTGTTACTTTTGTACTTCATTATGTCTCGACATCTTCGTGATTCTGCAATATTAGCTATTTTACAATCTTTGCCGGAAGATCAATCGGATAATGAAAACGATGGTGATTTCTTGCAACTAGATCAAGAAAAACAAAATACTCCATTATGTTCTTCAAGTAGTGACGAATCAAATGATAATGTGCCTCTTGGTAAGTTAATAATAATATTATACTTATAGTTTGAAAATTGCAAATTCTAATTGAAAAGTGTATATTTATTTGTTCAACATATTATATGTCGGGGGGATATATTTTTTTTCTACGTTTTTAGCTACTTTGCAACGTCAGATAGAAAGCTGAGGAAGGGGTAGTAGAAAGCGTATGCATAGTGTTCATTCCATACAAAATACACGAAGCGACAGTGAAAACAGTATGAATTCGTCTGGAGGAGTTTCATGGAAACTAGCTTCTGAAAGTGATTCTGGGCAAGTAGGTCGACGAGCACGACACAATATTTTGACCGAACGGCCAGGACCAACTCCCTACGCCCGCAGAAAAATTTGTGATAAAATGACTACTGCCTGGAAACTTCTCGTAGACGACAATATTTTACGATATATAAAAAAATGTACCGAGGCTGAGGCGCAACGAGTACTAGGTCATCCAAACTGGTCCATCCATCCAAAACATCAAAAAAAAAGGCAAACTTTAGAAGAATTTGATAAATTTATATCAATTTTGTATGTCAGAGAAGCTTATGATGCTAAAAATATTTCTGTAAATGATTTATGGAGCAAAACTTGGGGTATAGCTTATTTTTCTTAAACAATGACAAGGGATCGATTCAAAGAAATAATGAGATATATTAGATTGGATATGCGCTCAGAGAGGGTATCGAGATTACGAACCGACAAGTTTGCTTTGATATCGCTCGCTGATATGGATCTCGCTGCTATAAACGCGTGGATACTGTATCAAAAAGTAACAGGCAAACAAATCCGTAG
Organism: Spilarctia lutea; assembly: GCA_916048165.1. Lineage (NCBI taxonomy): Eukaryota > Metazoa > Arthropoda > Insecta > Lepidoptera > Erebidae > Spilarctia > Spilarctia lutea. The sequence goes on along the minus strand of OU696490.1, from coordinate 14,208,174 downwards.
AAGGGAATTTATACTGCAGTTGACCCTTGACCTGCGCAATACTTCCTAGGAATTTACTCCTATTGCTTCAACTCAAGCAGAAATTCCAAGTCCACTGTCTATTGAGACACCTAGAAAAAGGCGCCATTGCTATATTTCTATTAGTGAAAATAAATCTAACAAGCAGTGTGATATTTGCAAAAAACCGTTATGCGGACGCTGCAATACATCGACAATTTTTATTTGTTCTTTGTGTAAATAGATAAATAAGTTGGCTATTTTCTTGCAGTTATTAAACAGTTATTAAAATCATATTTTCCAAAATATTATGCACTTTCTTATCTCGGGGTCAAACCCGTCGTTCAATGTAGGAGATTTTTCCCGTTTTTCTAGTGTTAAACACCAAATTTGATTTTGTTAAAAAAATCTATTATTTTGCTGACAGATGTGCAGGACAATATAAGAACAAAAAAACTTTTTAAATCTATGCCACCATAAGAAATTTTGATATTGAAGCCGAATGGCACTTCTTCGCAACTACACATGGTAAGGGGCCTTGCGATGGGGTTGGGGGTACCCTCAAAAGACTAGCAACTAAAGCAAGCTTACAGAGACCCTTTGACAATCAAATCCTAACACCAAATGATCTTTTTGATTGGTCAGTTGAAAACATAAAGACTGTGAACTTTGAATTCACTAGCCAAGAAGACCATATTGAAATAGAAAGATTCTTGGAGAAACGCTTTAGTTATGCTCTAACAATCAAAGGTATTCAGAAACTTCATGCTTTTATCCCCCTAGCGACAAGTACATCAAGAATTTTAGTCAAACCATTTTCAAACTCATCTGAATCAAGAGTTGAAATGTTGAATGCTTCAGAAAAACTTCAAATTATCAGACATATGGGTATGTAACAGCAGTGTACGATGATAGGTGGTGGTTAGCATATGTCATGGTCAAAAATGAAGAGGATGATGAGGTCAAACTCACTTTCCTACATCCTCTGCTGGGCCTGCTTAATTATTTACATTTCCAAGGAAACTAGATATTTTGTGGCTTAGTGTAACAAACATTCTTTGTAAAGTAAACTCAGTTACACCGACAGGACGAGTGTACAAAATTCAAGATGCAGAAGAAAAAAATACCCATGAAGCTTTTGAAATCCATCGCAGTCCATAGTTTCTTGGTAGGCCAATGTTTGTTTTTTTAACATGTTCTATTTCAAATACTTTGGTCATTCTTTAGTACTTAGTATATATTTGTTTGTCATATTATATTTATGTAGCCTTAAATGTTGTTGCTAATTTGTGTTGAAAATTTCCAGCTTCTGCTTATAGGCCTAATGCTGAATTTGGTCACAATTAACTTTGATTAATAAGAAAAACCAACATATTATGGATATTAAAAAATATTAATTAATATCAAATAATATTAATACTATGGATATTTTATAAATCAACGTTTGAGAGGTTTAGTAGCTAGTCAGTTTTCATCCACAAGCAAAATTTACATTTCTCAATATTTTTTTAAAGTATGAACCCATTGCTGTCCCATCACAACTTTTATATCACTTATTAACAACACCCTAACTAACATTAGTGATTTCTCTCAATTTTTTAAAAAGTGCGCTTTTTGAAATAATTAAATTTGAAATTTTCATTCAAATTTTGAAAAAAAACTTTATATTTTAAGCCCTATTGAGCTGCATGTCATATGAAAGGTCATAAAATTAGCTTCAAAATGACTCAAATTTCAGGTCTCTATCTTGTCTAGAAGAGCTGCAATTTCAATTTAAAAATTACGCGGAAGGTCAAAATTTCTCGATGTTTGCATACTTTACATAGTCATATTTTGGAAACCGTTTGAGATATTGAGCTGAAATTTGGCGTTTTTCTTAGTTTACATGTGAGTCAAAAAATCACTGGAAGCCTACGTACATTATACCGTCTAAAGAATTTCCTACCTCCTAAAACGAAAACCTCTCTCATGCAATCCCTAATTATCCCAATTATTGACTAGGGTGATGATGTGTGTTATTTCGACCTGAATGCAGACCTCCTTAATAAACTAGGCCGTCTTCTCAATAACTGCATTCGATTCATATTTAATCTCCGCAAGTACGACCACGAGTCTGCTCTGCGTTCCCAATTAAAATGGTTACCAATTCGTCTGCGCCGCAATCAACGAGCTTTGACCTCACTCTTTTCTTTCCTCAACTCCCACAAACAGAAATCTTCGCTCAACAGATTATCTGCTTTTCTTGTGTCCTTCTCACAACTCCGACTTTGTGAATGCTTCGTTGTTCGTGCAGGCGGTTCTGCTCTGGAATACGCTCCCACTTGAAGTCAGGATGTGCACAAATCGGTACATATTTAAAAAGAATGTGCATGATCACCTTCTTGAGATGTCAGAGTCACCGCACCAATAGTATACCTCTTTAAATAGTATTCCATCCACAGTGTGATATTTGTGTTTGTGCCTATATGTATGTATTTGTGTACATGTTTGTGTATATGTTTGTGTATGTATGTCATGTATGTGTATATGCATTAAGCCTATGTCAATTGCGTTATTTTTGAGAATTATAACCTCGATGCACCTACTTTCCTATATCTCCACACCCCCTAAAGGTTGGCTGGTAGAGAATGCCTAAGGCATTAAGTCCGCCGATGTACATAAGTGCATGAAGTTTTAAATAAATAAATCACTGTGTTGATTTGACATGGAATAACTCGTCAGCAAGATAATGAACACTGCTCAAAAACTGCGCAGCATCGAATTCGACGTCAACGATGAGTGGCTTGGAACATTAATACCCCATCAAACCCATGATTATGGGGCTTGAGAGCTCTTGTATCAAGATAAGTGCAGACTCGGTCAAGTCTGAGCTCATACAAGAAGTTAACACATCAAAATCCGCTGTATTTTTCACAAAGTAAAAGAAATACAATAAAAATGCAAATAATAATCAATCGAGTAGGCCGAAAGCGCCAAGATGTTTCAAATGCAATAAGTATGGTCATTACGCCAAGTATTGGAAATCGAATGGAAAGTCAAGTAAAGTAGAAAGCTCAAGTTATGTCGCTGCATTTTCAACAACAATTGGAGAACATGCGAGCAAAAGTTGGCTGACAGACTCTGGTGCATCCATGCATATGACACATGTTGAGATGATTGGATGTATAATGTCACTGAGCCTACAGTGAAAAGTTTAACTGTGGCAAAGGGAGCCACTAGCTGTTATAGGAGTTGGATGTGTCTGTGTGAGTGTGTCCTGATTTATGTGTATATACACATAAATCAGGACAAAATACAGGTGAAAAACGTACTGTTTGTCCCTGGATTAGCTTAGATTAGATTTTCAGTCAGTACTATTGTGAAGAGTGTAATAGGTCTTTACCTATGAAATTGCGTTTCTTCAGTACTGGTCATTTCTAATAAATACTCACTTGGTCGTATTATATTGTTTATTTGTATTGTACTTAATCATACAACAAGTTATTTCTCAGACACGCGGATTACAAGAGATACATATATTTTGTTGGGCCGAACGTCAGTGTTGCCACAGACACAACACTCGTCCCCTTATAAAGCTTCATTTAATAACTGAATTACAAATTCAAACGTTCGGGAGGTTTCCTTATTCTAGTAGATCTCCTTAAAGCAGGGAAATAGACTTCTGAAGATGAACCATGAGTAATCTGACCTTCCTCTCTTTAAGTCTCCTGACTTTCTAATCTATCACCTTCCCTTAAATCACTTCTACTCTCATTTATTTCACTATTATTTTGAGACATTGGAATGTCTGATGTCTCAACACTGTTGCTTGTGTCAGGCAAAACAGTTGGTTCATCATCAAAATTAGTATTTTGCTGCCCTGGCAACATAGCATTTGGATTAATATGAACTTCCTCCTCATTTAATATACAAGGCCTCAGCGATGAAACATGAACATGTTTTAGAACCTCACCTATCTTTACCATATATCTGACCTTACTTAATCTATTAACAATAATTCCTTTAACCCATCCTTTTCCTTTACTTAATTCTTTACACCATACCTTATCCCCCTCATTAAAAACAATTACAATTTCTTTATTTTCAGTACAACTTCTTTTAGATATAACATTATGAAGCTTTAATAAGTCAAATTTAGTTCTAGGTTTCTGTTTAAATAACATTTCATTTGGCGAAATTCCCGTAGAGTTGGGAGAGTTTCTATAAGTAAATAAAAAGTTTTGCAAGATAATTTCCTTAGATATTTTTTTCTCATTCATAACTTGTAATCTAGCTAAACCATTTTTTACTGTTTGCACAGATCTTTCAGCTATTCCATTTGATTGAGGATGATAAGGTGGAGTTTTAAGAGCTGCACAACCATTAGCCTTTAAAAAATTTACAAACTCCACTGAATTAAAAGGTGGACCGTTATCACTGACTATTTGAGCTGGTACCCCAATAATTGCAAAAGTTTTACATAATTTTTCAATGACTTGAGCGACTGTGCTGTACTCTGCATAATATGAACATCTATCCATTTTGATCTTGAATCAACAATTAAAAAGTAAGTAATAGAGTTCACATGAAAAAAATCAATATGAACTCTTTCAAAATTATTTTCAGATTTACTCCATGGAGTTAATGGGCATGAATTTGTAAAATTTAGAGTTGACTGACAAATTTCACAACCTAAAATAGTTTTCTCTATATCTTGCCCTAAATTTGGCCACCAACAGTATTCCCTCATTAACATCTTGGATTGAACTATTCCTTGATGATATTCATGAAATACACTTAAAATTTTAGATCTTAATTTAAGCGGTATAATTACCCTATTTCCCCATAACAAACATTTTTGCTCCACACTTAATTCAGAACGCTTCAAAAAATAAGGTTTTACATTTATGTCACTCACACTATTTGGCCATCCTTTAGTTACATACTCATAAACTTTACTTAAAACAATATCAGTGTGTGTATGTTTTGCAATTTCAATAAAATCAAGTGGAGATTGCTCTGAAAAACTCAAATAATTTACTGTGTCAATAACATCTGCTATTTCTGGTAGTGGTAAACGCGACAAAGCGTCAGCGTTACCTAACAATATACCCTTTCTATACATAATATTATATGAATAACCCGATAACAGAAGTGCCCACCGCTGAATTCTAGCATTTGCTGTTACTGGTATGCTCTTTAAAGGATCAAAAATATATTTAAGTGGTTGATGATCAGTGACCAATGTAAATTTTCGACCATACAGAAATTTGTGAAATTTTTTAACAGCGAAGACAATTGCCAAGGCTTCCTTTTCTACTTGTGAATATTTTTTTTGTGCACTATTTAATGTACCTGAGGCAAAACTAATAGGCTCACCATCCAATTTATGACTAAGCACTGCTGCTACTCCATATTCGCTAGCATCAGTAGTTAAATACAATTCTTTCTTGCAATCATAATGTGCTAATAATTGATTATCAATTAATAATTGCTTACTATTTTGAAATGCTCTTTCACAATTGTCATTCCAATCAAAAGATACTTTACTCTTAAGTAATTCATGCAAAGATTTCAAACATTCAGACAGTCTAGGCAAAAATTTACAATAGTAGTTTAGAAGACCTAGGTAGGCCTGTAGCTGTGTCACTGTTTTAGGAGCTGGAGCCCTAACAATAGCTTCTACTTTTTCTGGCATGGGTTTTATTCCTTCTTTACAAATTATATGCCCTAAAAACTTTATCTCTTCACAAAAAAACTGACACTTATCTAAATTTACTTTAACATTATATGCTTGCAATCGTTTCAAAACATTTACTAAATTGTTATAACAATTTGAAACACTGTCTCCCTTTATAACCACGTCATCGATAAAACAATTAACATTTTTTAAACCTTGCAGAATTTGATCCATAGCACATTGAAATACAGAGGGTCCACTTGATACTCCGAATTGCAACCTAGTCGGTTTAAACAATCCCAAGTGTGTATTTATTGTCATATATTCACGTGAAGATTCCTCTAAGGGCATAAACTGCGTTAAGCGTGCCTCTCGCGTGTCCACACAAAAACGACCCGCGCGTGCCCATGCGCGTGCACACGCTCGTGAGCCCGTCGGGCGCCCGTCGCGTGATACTTCCGTGCAACGGGGCACGCATGCACGCGACGTGATCACGCATCACGTTGGACGGGTCCACGCGCGAAGCCCGCTAGCGGGTGCACGCGCGTGCTTGTTCAGTTGACAGCGCTATCTCGAACCGACCGCACGCGCGTGCCCGGCCCATAACAAAAAATGACAAATTTTGATACCGAAAGGGTAATTGTTGAAGTTCAGTGTCGTCCTGCCATATGGGACCAATCAAGCGAAATATTTAAAGACCGGGACGCTAAATCAAAAGCATGGCTAGACATTTGTAAAGTACTGTTTGAAAATTTTGATGACTGGAGTGAAGCAGAAAAAAACATACAAGGTAAGTACCTACACTCTTTATTTATTTTATAATAACGTAGGTTAGGTAAACTATTCTTTGCGCCAAATTTTCATTTTTAATAATCTATGCAATTAGTTATATATAATTAGTTATTTCAATTGTATTTGTGTCAATTAAATGTTTTCAACAATTAATCCAACTATAAAATTAAAACTCGGAATATTTACAATAATAATTTACCTATGAAAATTGCGGAGTCAGATTCTTTACCCTGCACTCCCACGTTTATATAGGTAAACTCATAGTTGGCGTTACACATTGCAAGCAGTACAATAGAATAGTAATGCTTATAGTTGTAATAGAGGGAACCACTATGTGGAGGTCTTATAATGCGTATATGTTTTCCGTCTATTGCACCTATGCAGTTAGGAAACTGGGCTTGCGTTAAAAAACCTTTTTCAGTCTCTACCCATAGCGCACGGGAAAATTTTGGTATACATTCTTCCTTTAACCTTTCAATTATAATTTGACAAACTTCTGTTACTATTTTTCTGACCGTGGTTAGTCCTGTCTGATACGCCAGATGAATATCGACGAAGGTATGTCCACTAACTAAATATCTGTAATAAAATAAAATACCTGTGTTATTGTTTCAGTGAAAAAGCTGCAGCAAAGATGGAAAACTGCAAGAGACACTTATATAAGAGTGAGGTCTACTAAAAAAAAAACTTAAATCAGGCTCCGGTTCCAGGGCAAATAAAACATACATTTACTATGACATGCTGTCATTTTTAGATTCAAACTCGAATACTCAAGGAGAAGAATCGGCAGACGATTTTAATCAGTCAGTAGAGCAAAACGCGTCACCGAGAACTTCACAAAATAATACGATTATTGAAGAAGATTTGATTAATGTACCTAGTATAAGTGTGCGGTTATGTGTTTCGGCCCTAAGAACAGAGTGCACCACATCAAGAAAAACATTTTAAGCCATATTCAGGTGTCACTGCCGAAACAATAAGAACTTCTTCTTCTTTCTGGCTTGATGTGGCTAAACAGTAATGTGACTTACATAAATTGGCAAAAAAATATGAGTGCTCTAAACTTTTGTTAAATAGTGACTGTTTTTTTTTACATGAATAAAGATGATTATTAATATCGAAATGTCTTTACTTACCGCAATGTCATTGCAAATCGTCGTTCCATTGGTGATACGATTGACGTAGATTTCAATCGTAGATTGTTAGTCTTCAAATAGGGCTCCAGTTTTGAATATAATTCATCATAGACTTGTAATGAAACTTTAAAATATTTGAAAAAAAACCTTTCATTTTCTCTTAATATACCAAACTTCACCACGAATTCCCCGCACAGTAACCTAGATTCAACGTACGGGCTTACTGGCTGGCGTCTTTTTTTGGCAATTCCTCGTCGCCGTCGTCTTGATAAATAATACAACATTAATTTATCCATAATTACTCGACTGTACACCTCCAACGTCAAAATTGTACTGAGAAAACTGCGTTACGCGGATGCACGCGCCGATGCCCGCGCATAAGCACGCGAACGTGCTCACGTGCGTGCACCAGAAGCGTGGCCCGCGACGTGCTCACGTGCGTGCACACGCGTAACGCAGTTTATGCCCTAAAAGTAGCTGTTGATAAGCTCCTGTTAAATCGAGAACACAAAAGACACTGCCCCCACTAAGTTGGGTAAAAATATCTTCCGGTACAGGAAGAGGATAATGCTCCGTGTCAAGAACTCTATTTAATGTGACCTTATAGTCAACACAAATCCTTAACTTTCTATCACTTTTCTGAGCTAACACTATTGGGCTAGCCCACTTACTATGCCTAACTCTTTCTATAATACCAGCTTTCTCCAAACTCAACAATTCTTTTTCCACCTCATCTTTCTTAGAATATGGTATTGTATAAGCTCTGTGGAAGATAGGTTGTAATCCTTGTTTCAATTTAAGACTAGCTTTTAAATTCTGAATATGAGACGACCTATCTTTCTCAAAAACTTGTTTGAAGTTAGTCTTAATATTTTGTATAAACTTTTCTTTTTCCCCACTGTTGAAACTAATTTGTTTAAGTTCAAACTGCTTCTGCCACCTAGGAAATATTACTTTTAACCAATTTCTTCCTACTAATGGCTCAAAATATTTATTGCAATCAACTACAATTAAATACAATTCTTTTTGTAAATTACTTACTAAAATCTTTATGGATCCAATCACTCTTAATAGCTCCCCTGATACAGACTTCAATGTACAGCTGCACTTTCTTAACATCTTTGCTGAAAAATATTTGATAAAATCTTTTTTATGGATTACTGTTTTGCACGCTCCTGTGTCAACTTGCATTTTAATTAAATGTCCGTTGCCTAGTCACAACGGCATCCAAGCTGCTTGCTCATCTGCAGTGATATTTTGGATACTGCCCAGCACAACCTCTGTTTCTTGTATATCTTGACCCTCTTCCAACTGTCTAACACTCCGGTTTTCCATGGTGCGAAGGTAACACTTTGCTGCAACATGTCCTTGACGTTTGCAATTATAGCATGACCAATTTTTTTGAAACATTTATCTGCCTGGTGATTGCCACCACAGCGAGAAAAATTCAACCTGTTACGGTCATAGCTTGTGGATGTAAATGATTTTTTAGATATAGGTAGGCGAACTTGTTTCTGTACCACATGCACATCTGAATTTAGTTGCATATTTCTGCTCTCTTTATCCGCACTTTCGTAAGCAATGGCAATGTTAACTGCCTCTTCAAACGTAAGTTTATCTCCTACCGTTAACAATTTCTTTGTAAGGTGTTCATTACACAACCCACATACAAGACGGTCTCGAAGGGCTTCGTTTAAAAAGTTACCAAAATTGCAAATGGACGCTTTTTTCTTTATTTCTACTATATAATCGTTTACCTTTTGTCCCTCTTTCTGCTTGCAACCGTAAAATTCATATCGACCCGCCACTGCCGACTTTTTAATAGTATAATGACTTGTCAAAACTTCAATGACTCTTTTGTAGGTTATATCACATGGTTTATCCGGCGATACTAAATTTTTTAGTACATTATATGTATTTGGGCCAACTAATGTAATAAACATAGCTACCTTCTTCTTTTCTTCTATCACATTTACAATAAATAATTGTTCCATCCGCTCTGCATAATCTCCGAAGTCTTGATTTTCTGTATCGAAATGTTCAATACTTCCAATGAACGCCATTTTCCTCGTCGCCAATAATTTATATTAAATACTCACTTGGTCGTATTATATTGTTTATTTGTATTGTACTTAATCACACAACAAGTTATTTCTCAGACACGCGGATTACAAGAGATACATATATTTTGTTGGGCCGAACGTCAGTGTTGCCACAGACACAACAATTTCAAATAAAAAAAAGTTTGTAATGGCTCTGTAATCTAAATTCAAATTAATTTTGTTTTAAAACCATGACATTCTATTTACAAACTCAGTCTTTTGTTTTTTGATTAGCGTTGTATTTTCATTACATTTGAACATTTTTCGTCATAATGGATACTTTAAAAATTCGTGTAATTATGGAATATGAGTTCCGTCGTGGCACCAACGCGACACAAACGGCACGTAACATCAAAAACGTTTACGGAGAGAACTGTACAAACGAACGCACAACCCTTTATTGGTTTTCCCGGTTCCGTTCTGGAAATTTTGACTTAAAAAATGAAGCTCGTGGTCGTCCGGAGACTTTGACACAAACATAATAAAACAAAAAAAATAAAATAATTCGTTTTATTTATCTACCGACTTTTCTTTCTTGTAATCTGCGAACTCTCTATCTAATAGGTCTTTACCTATGAAATTGCGTTTCTTCAGTGCTGGTCATTTCAAATATAGAAAAGGTTGGAATGGCTCTGTATTCTAAATTCAAATTAATTTTGTTTTAAAACCATGACATTCTATTTACAAACTCAGTCTTTTGTTTTTTGATTAGCGTTGTATTTTCATTACATTTGAACATTTTTCGTCATAATGGATACTTTAAAAATTCGTGTAATTATGGAATATGAGTTCCGTCGTGGCACCAACGCGACACAAACGGCACGTAACATCAAAAACGTTTACGGAGAGAACTGTACAAACGAACGCACAACCCTTTATTGGTTTTTCCGGTTCCGTTCTGGAAATTTTGACTTGAAAAATGAAGCTCGTGGTCGTCCGGAGACTTTGGTTAACAATAATGAATTAAAGGCGATTGTGGAAGCTGACGAAACTCAATCTACAGCTGAGCTAGCATCAGCTTTTAATGTAAGCATCAAAACAATATTGATCCATTTGCGACAAATTGGCAAGGTAAAAAAGTTTTATAGATGGGTGCCCCACGACCTTAACGATCGCCAGCGCAACGTACGCGTCGAGACCTGCCTTTCGCTGCTCAACAGGCAAAGAAATGAAGGATTTTTGAAACGAATAGTTACGTGCGACGAAAAATGGATTCTGTTCGACAATCGAAAGCGCTCAGCAAGTTGGTTAGACCCTGGTTCAGCACCAAAGCATTGCCCTAAACCAAAAATGACCCCTAAAATTTTTTTTATTGAATAGTTGGCAAACGAGCAGACGTATCACCTGATGGTAAGCGATTACCGCCGCCCATGGACACTCGCAACATCAAAGGCGTCACAAGTGCGTTGCCGACCTTTGGAGGATGGGAAAGGGGATGGCAGGAGGGGTTGGGGTATGGGCCTCCGGTATCCTCACTCACTCGGTGAAACACAGCGCAAACGCTATTTCACACCGGTTTTCTGTGAGGCCGTGGTATCACTCCGGTCGAGCTGACCCATTCATGCCGAAGCATAGCTCTCCCACGGTAGTAAATGTTGTACTGTGAAGAACTGGAGAGAATGATGGAGAAGCTTGCACATCTGCAACCAGCTTAGGCCAATCGGTCGTCCCCACTGCTCCTTCACGACAACGCGCGACCCCATACTGCGCAACAGACAATCTCCAAGCTGCAAGAGCTGGGGTTGGAAGCTCTCCCTCATCCGCCATACTCACCAGACCTTGCACCTACCGACTATTACTTTTTCCAAAATTTAGACAACTTTTTAGTGGGTAAAAAATTCAATTCCCGAGAGGCAGTACAAAATGCCTTTGAAGAGTTTGTTGCCTCCCGTCCAGCTGATTTTTACAAGAAGGGCATCAATAAACTACCAATGCGTTGGTAAAGATGCGTCGATTGCATGGGTGATTACTTCGAATAACAGAAATAAAAAAGTTTGAAAAAATAAGTACTTTCACTTATTGCATACAAAACGGCAATTTCATGGGTAAAGACCTAATATATAAAGTTACATTCAATGACAAGGGGTGTGATATTCAAAATTGTAAAGGAGAAGTATTGTGTACTGCAACATTGAGTAATAACTTGTATAATATGAACACAAGTAATGAATTGGTTCATCTGATATCAAGCCCAGTTAGTTCTAATGACACATACCTGTGGCATCTGCGAATGGGACACCTATATCTTAAATAATAGACTTGGCTAGAGAGAATAATGTTGATATTGTATCTCTACCACCTTATGAGGGTTTATGGGGCCTTTGAAAGTTTACTACTGTGAAGAAATACGAACCTGGATGAGAAGCAATAACAGAGCATTGAGCCCATTTTGACATTGTAGAGTTATTTGGGCGAGCTTACATGAAAGTGCACACAGGCGAAATTGTAGCAAACGGGTTTCGCGTTACAGGACTTTGACCATTGAATAAACCATATTCAGCGATGCAAATTTTCTTGCAGCGGAACAAAATGCTGTCAAATATGGATGTACAGATAATACTCCGAAAAAATCTACCCGCAATAATGAAGAGTCATCGACTAACAATCTAAGATTCCTCTTTTCACCATTGACTTCAATTCATAATGATGAGAATTTGATTTCGAACGAATCACCGGACTTGAGGTCTAGGTCTGAGACTCAAACAGTAGAATCTACTTCTGGAACTGGACATGAACCAACATATGACTGTCAATCTTCGTCTTCCGGAATTGATCGTAGCAGTCTAGGTCTAGTATCTCCTTATGACACAAGTCTCGTTTCAAAAAAGTCAGAAAGACATCTAATAGAGGTAGAAAAGCTGCTGTGGCCTCGGTTATAACTTCGTCTCCATATAAATATGACCTTATTGAAACAAATAAAAGGAAAATTGAAAAAGAAAATAAAACAAAAGATAAGAAACCCAAGCAAAAGAAAAGAAGTGTAGGAAATAAGAAAGCCAAGACCAGGGACGAAAGTGAAAGTGAAGAAGATATCCAATTTGATTCAGATAGTGAACCAAATGCCCCTAGAGGAAGAGAGGCTTCTGACTCTGCCGATGCAGCGTGTATGTTTTGTCACGAACTTTTTTCCGAAAACGCAGCAGGAGAACTGTGGATTAGATGTTTAATGTGTAAAATATTATAAGTTTCTTTTTGTAGCCCATATTTGAGTAGGTACCTGTTCCATATTTAGCGTCTATTTTGACGTTGGTACATGAACATTTTTGGCCAAATGTTAGATATAGCAGTTAACAATGCTTGGCTTCTCTATAAAAGGGAGTGTAACAAAAAGAGCCTGAAAAGTTTAGGCAAAGATTGGCAGCTGAATTAAAGAAAAAGGAAAAGTCAGTCCAAATTGAAGCACCAACTCCGTTACCGAAAAAAACGCTAATTCCTAAAACCCTAGCGCACCGAGGCCCTCAGATTCTGTACGTCACGATGGCTATTACCACTGGCTTTAATATACAACTTATGGACGTTGTAAGTTCTGCAAGGACAATAAAATGAACATACACTGTTCCAAATGCAAGCAGAGGTTGTGCTTAGTGGTGAAAAGAAAATGCTATTATAATTTCCATGTTAACTAAATAAGTAGACAGATGACCTAAGACCAGCGAGAATTTATATAGATTAATTTATATTTATATTTTTAAGAACCAGAATAGTGATTGTTTTTTAAATAGATTAATGTTGATAATAATGAAGACTTTAAATACATCGATCACTATGTTCAGAATGTAAGGGACTTGTTCCTAATAGTAACGTTTCTAAGACAATTTCTTTATTAGTAAAACGAATATTTTATGATAATATTACTTGTTTCTTTAATTCTTTCCCTTTGACAGTGGGAACTATAGTCTATACTGTACATCGTAGGAGTGCAGCAGTTTCTTACAAACTTGATAATGTCCAGTATAATGGATGTACCTACATTTTTGAGGAAACTGAAAAAGATATATTTTCTCAGTTATTTTTTTTAGGGTCAGTTACAAGTTAAGAAACAAGATCTGGAACGATTTTGCAATTTAAATTTAAAATAAATTTAAAAAACAATACGCCGAATTAAGGGTTAAATATTAAAAACATAAATTTTTAGAAATGTCTGTATGTGTATCATTCAAACGAGTGTTATAATGCTGTACTTACTTTCATACTGCAATTACTTTTTCAAAAAAAGAACATTGTCAGGCACTCATGTTTCACTACCTGGTAACGCTACCTATCCCATGCAGAGAGAAGCTTGTTTAAATTATAAATGTCTACGCTCACCACTACCTAGCTGCACGAGAGAGGGGTGAAGGGCGCGGGAGGAGGACATGTGTCAATGTCTATTAAAACTACTTAAATTCGATAACGACCTACCGCACGGCAACGTTTCAAGTTGGAGTTTTCTACTTTCCTTATGAAAATTGTTATATTTTAATATTTATTAATGTAAAGAAATAAACGTTATCAACCGAAAGAAGTTCAAACTTATTGAAGAGCACCGGAATACCAAACATATTTATGGTGACTCCGACGTGATATGGATAACCCGGAAAGAGTTGAAAACTGGATCCGAGGGAAGTTAGCCCATTCCTAATTTAATAATCCTGTCCTTTTAAAATAAATTGTTTTCGACTTGTATAGATTTGAGTGCGGTCATTCCGGTAAAAATTAGTTGTGTGAAATTTCGATCGGCGGGTACCCACCTTTAGCAAGAACAGAGATTTTAAATTATAAATAACTTCCTCCAAAAACAAAAATATGACTGGGGCAAGCAGTTCGTCAATGGATATTGAAGAAAATATTATGAGAGAAAGAGACGAAGAGATAGGTAAATTAATAAAAATCATAAACATAATAGTGCTTGAATTAGGAGATGAAAAGAGTAAAAAATTGAGGTCAGATCTCTCCCAATTCATAGTTGATGTTGACCTGTCAGACGAAATATCGGGCTTCCTAATGACTGTGTTTACTTGCTTAAGAAAAGAGGAGAATGACAAACCTGGTCATTTGAGATTTTTAGAATATACGACAAAGATTGATGGGGTAGACGTGTCTGTAAGATCCGTAGTAGAAAAAATCAAGATTGGGAAAATTGAAATCAATTTCCTAATTTGTACTCCTATTGTGGAATTGATTACATTATTTAGATCATTCTATGACGAGGTTAGGACTGGTGTCACCAGATTTAGAGTTAGGGAATCGGTCGCAAGAAGAGGAGTGAAAAGGACCAAAGAGGGAAAATTAATACCCACAAAAAAGAATCAAGAAAATACTCAAAACATTTCGCAATACGGTCTGACAAATCAGCATATAGCACTCCTTCAAGGTATTACTCTATCTCCTGAGCGGAGAACGGGGGTTCTTAGGAGTTTAGGACCACTTACACAAGCCATTTTGCTGATCATGGAGGACAAATTCTTCGACAAACTGAAATCAGCATTATCAAATAGTCTCCAAATGCTCCCGATGGCGGCTGAGATAATAGGAGCGTTGAAGGAGTCGAATCACCCAGGGAATGTGTCGGGTGTTATGAAAGAGCTTGGGGACATATTATTGCTAACAACTGCTCGGTCGACACAAAAGATCTATTTCCCCCTTCTCTTGTTCGCATTGTTGTGGGAAAACAAATCTAACATCCAATGGAGCTTTCCGGGTCACCAATGCTTAAATTTTATACTGATTTTTGCACAAGGACAAATCTTAAATTCAAAATGAGGAGCGGATCAGACCCATTCAAAACTTCAGAGGTCGTGTTTCACGCTATGTTTGGAACTTATCTCTAGAACCTGAATGTTCTTGAAAAAATAACGAACAAGCCCAAGTGGCACAATAGAAAAGAGGTCAACGCAGTTTTCCAGAAGAGAGGGGAAAAAGAATCAGTAGTTTTTAGCCCTATTATTTTTAAATATGTTTCTAAAATGGCGCAGGCATTATTGACAAAATCATTGGGAAATATTGACCCTATGTCTATAGGAAGACCCTCATTTACAGGTTTTAGAAAGAGACATTTTACACAAGAGTTTCTTACATATATAACGACAGGTAAGAGCGCATTAAACTTTACAAGTGAGCCTACCCAGTTGCAGTATGCTTTAAAGAAGCTAAAAGATGAACTCATGACTGAAAAAGACAAATTGTTCAAATCAGGAACTAACAATTGGGAAATTAAGAAATCAAATGGGGAATGGGAGAAGTGCGACTATGAAGTGGAAGAGGGAGATTCATTTTTCTATGGGAATTAATTATATACTGTAATGTTTTCAAATAATCAATGTAATATTTTATTGTCTTATATATTCTTTTTGCTTTTCAATATTTTGTAAAGGTAAAAAAAAAAAAAAAAAAAAAATATGTCTACGCTCACCACTACCTAGCTGCACGAGAGAGGGGTGAAGGGCGCGGGAGGAGGACATGTGTCAATATATATTGACACTACTTAATTCTATAACGACCTTCCGCACGGCAACGTTCAAGTTGGAGTTTTTTACTTTCCTTATGAAGATTGTTATATTTAAATATTTATTAATGTAAAGAAATAAACGTTATCAACCGAAAGAAGTTCAAACTTATTGAAGAGCACCGGAATACCAAACATATTTATGGTGACTCCGACGTGATATGGATAACGTAACCAGGAAGGCGAAGATATCCCGGAAGAAGTGAAAACTGGATCCGAGGGAAGTAAGCCCATTCCTAATTTAATAATCCTGTCCTTTTAAAATAAATTGTTTTCGACTTGTATAGATTTGAGTGCGGTCATTCCGGTAAAAATTAGTTGTGTGAAATTTCGATCGGCGGGTACCCACCTTTAGCAAGAACAGAGATTTTAAATTATAAATAACTTCCTCCAAAAACAAAAATATGACTGGGGCAAGCAGTTCGTCAATGGATATTGAAGAAAATATTATGAGAGAAAGAGACGAAGAGATAGGTAAATTAATAAAAATCATAAACATAATAGTGCTTGAATTAGGAGATGAAAAGAGTAAAAAATTGAGGTCAGATCTCTCCCAATTCATAGTTGATGTTGACCTGTCAGACGAAATATCGGGCTTCCTAATGACTGTGTTTACTTGCTTAAGAAAAGAGGAGAATGACAAACCTGGTCATTTGAGATTTTTAGAATATACGACAAAGATTGATGGGGTAGACGTGTCTGTAAGATCCGTAGTAGAAAAAATCAAGATTGGGAAAATTGAAATCAATTTCCTAATTTGTACTCCTATTGTGGAATTGATTACATTATTTAGATCATTCTATGACGAGGTTAGGACTGGTGTCACCAGATTTAGAGTTAGGGAATCGGTCGCAAGAAGAGGAGTGAAAAGGACCAAAGAGGGAAAATTAATACCCACAAAAAAGAATCAAGAAAATACTCAAAACATTTCGCAATACGGTCTGACAAATCAGCATATAGCACTCCTTCAAGGTATTACTCTATCTCCTGAGCGGAGAACGGGGGTTCTTAGGAGTTTAGGACCACTTACACAAGCCATTTTGCTGATCATGGAGGACAAATTCTTCGACAAACTGAAATCAGCATTATCAAATAGTCTCCAAATGCTCCCGATGGCGGCTGAGATAATAGGAGCGTTGAAGGAGTCGAATCACCCAGGGAATGTGTCGGGTGTTATGAAAGAGCTTGGGGACATATTATTGCTAACAACTGCTCGGTCGACACAAAAGATCTATTTCCCCCTTCTCTTGTTCGCATTGTTGTGGGAAAACAAATCTAACATCCAATGGAGCTTTCCGGGTCACCAATGCTTAAATTTTATACTGATTTTTGCACAAGGACAAATCTTAAATTCAAAATGAGGAGCGGATCAGACCCATTCAAAACTTCAGAGGTCGTGTTTCACGCTATGTTTGGAACTTATCTCTAGAACCTGAATGTTCTTGAAAAAATAACGAACAAGCCCAAGTGGCACAATAGAAAAGAGGTCAACGCAGTTTTCCAGAAGAGAGGGGAAAAAGAATCAGTAGTTTTTAGCCCTATTATTTTTAAATATGTTTCTAAAATGGCGCAGGCATTATTGACAAAATCATTGGGAAATATTGACCCTATGTCTATAGGAAGACCCTCATTTACAGGTTTTAGAAAGAGACATTTTACACAAGAGTTTCTTACATATATAACGACAGGTAAGAGCGCATTAAATTTTACAAGTGAGCCTACCCAGTTGCAGTATGCTTTAAAGAAGCTAAAAGATGAACTCATGACTGAAAAAGACAAATTGTTCAAATCAGGAACTAACAATTGGGAAATTAAGAAATCAAATGGGGAATGGGAGAAGTGCGACTATGAAGTGGAAGAGGGAGATTCATTTTTCTATGGGAATTAATTATATACTGTAATGTTTTCAAATAATCAATGTAATATTTTATTGTCTTATATATTCTTTTTGCTTTTCAATATTTTGTAAAGGTAAAAAAAAAAAAAAAATAAGTCTACGCTCACCACTACCTAGCTGCACGAGAGAGGGGTGAAGGGCGCGGGAGGAGGACATGTGTCAATATATATTGACACTACTTAATTCTGTAACGACCTTCCGCACGGCAACGTTCAAGTTGGAGTTTTTTACTTTCCTTATGAAGATTGTTATATTTAAATATTTATTAATGTAAAGAAATAAACGTTATCAACCGAAAGAAGTTCAAACTTATTGAAGAGCACCGGAATACCAAACATATTTATGGTGACTCCGACGTGATATGGATAACGTAACCAGGAAGGCGAAGATATCCCGGAAGAAGTGAAAACTGGATCCGAGGGAAGTAAGCCCATTCCTAATTTAATAATCCTGTCCTTTTAAAATAAATTGTTTTCGACTTGTATAGATTTGAGTGCGGTCATTCCGGTAAAAATTAGTTGTGTGAAATTTCGATCGGCGGGTACCCACCTTTAGCAAGAACAGAGATTTTAAATTATAAATAACTTCCTCCAAAAACAAAAATATGACTGGGGCAAGCAGTTCGTCAATGGATATTGAAGAAAATATTATGAGAGAAAGAGACGAAGAGATAGGTAAATTAATAAAAATCATAAACATAATAGTGCTTGAATTAGGAGATGAAAAGAGTAAAAAATTGAGGTCAGATCTCTCCCAATTCATAGTTGATGTTGACCTGTCAGACGAAATATCGGGCTTCCTAATGACTGTGTTTACTTGCTTAAGAAAAGAGGAGAATGACAAACCTGGTCATTTGAGATTTTTAGAATATACGACAAAGATTGATGGGGTAGACGTGTCTGTAAGATCCGTAGTAGAAAAAATCAAGATTGGGAAAATTGAAATCAATTTCCTAATTTGTACTCCTATTGTGGAATTGATTACATTATTTAGATCATTCTATGACGAGGTTAGGACTGGTGTCACCAGATTTAGAGTTAGGGAATCGGTCGCAAGAAGAGGAGTGAAAAGGACCAAAGAGGGAAAATTAATACCCACAAAAAAGAATCAAGAAAATACTCAAAACATTTCGCAATACGGTCTGACAAATCAGCATATAGCACTCCTTCAAGGTATTACTCTATCTCCTGAGCGGAGAACGGGGGTTCTTAGGAGTTTAGGACCACTTACACAAGCCATTTTGCTGATCATGGAGGACAAATTCTTCGACAAACTGAAATCAGCATTATCAAATAGTCTCCAAATGCTCCCGATGGCGGCTGAGATAATAGGAGCGTTGAAGGAGTCGAATCACCCAGGGAATGTGTCGGGTGTTATGAAAGAGCTTGGGGACATATTATTGCTAACAACTGCTCGGTCGACACAAAAGATCTATTTCCCCCTTCTCTTGTTCGCATTGTTGTGGGAAAACAAATCTAACATCCAATGGAGCTTTCCGGGTCACCAATGCTTAAATTTTATACTGATTTTTGCACAAGGACAAATCTTAAATTCAAAATGAGGAGCGGATCAGACCCATTCAAAACTTCAGAGGTCGTGTTTCACGCTATGTTTGGAACTTATCTCTAGAACCTGAATGTTCTTGAAAAAATAACGAACAAGCCCAAGTGGCACAATAGAAAAGAGGTCAACGCAGTTTTCCAGAAGAGAGGGGAAAAAGAATCAGTAGTTTTTAGCCCTATTATTTTTAAATATGTTTCTAAAATGGCGCAGGCATTATTGACAAAATCATTGGGAAATATTGACCCTATGTCTATAGGAAGACCCTCATTTACAGGTTTTAGAAAGAGACATTTTACACAAGAGTTTCTTACATATATAACGACAGGTAAGAGCGCATTAAACTTTACAAGTGAGCCTACCCAGTTGCAGTATGCTTTAAAGAAGCTAAAAGATGAACTCATGACTGAAAAAGACAAATTGTTCAAATCAGGAACTAACAATTGGGAAATTAAGAAATCAAATGGGGAATGGGAGAAGTGCGACTATGAAGTGGAAGAGGGAGATTCATTTTTCTATGGGAATTAATTATATACTGTAATGTTTTCAAATAATCAATGTAATATTTTATTGTCTTATATATTCTTTTTGCTTTTCAATATTTTGTAAAGGTAAAAAAAAAAAAAAAAAAAAAATATGTCTACGCTCACCACTACCTAGCTGCACGAGAGAGGGGTGAAGGGCGCGGGAGGAGGACATGTGTCAATATATATTGACACTACTTAATTCTATAACGACCTTCCGCACGGCAACGTTCAAGTTGGAGTTTTTTACTTTCCTTATGAAGATTGTTATATTTAAATATTTATTAATGTAAAGAAATAAACGTTATCAACCGAAAGAAGTTCAAACTTATTGAAGAGCACCGGAATACCAAACATATTTATGGTGACTCCGACGTGATATGGATAACGTAACCAGGAAGGCGAAGATATCCCGGAAGAAGTGAAAACTGGATCCGAGGGAAGTAAGCCCATTCCTAATTTAATAATCCTGTCCTTTTAAAATAAATTGTTTTCGACTTGTATAGATTTGAGTGCGGTCATTCCGGTAAAAATTAGTTGTGTGAAATTTCGATCGGCGGGTACCCACCTTTAGCAAGAACAGAGATTTTAAATTATAAATAACTTCCTCCAAAAACAAAAATATGACTGGGGCAAGCAGTTCGTCAATGGATATTGAAGAAAATATTATGAGAGAAAGAGACGAAGAGATAGGTAAATTAATAAAAATCATAAACATAATAGTGCTTGAATTAGGAGATGAAAAGAGTAAAAAATTGAGGTCAGATCTCTCCCAATTCATAGTTGATGTTGACCTGTCAGACGAAATATCGGGCTTCCTAATGACTGTGTTTACTTGCTTAAGAAAAGAGGAGAATGACAAACCTGGTCATTTGAGATTTTTAGAATATACGACAAAGATTGATGGGGTAGACGTGTCTGTAAGATCCGTAGTAGAAAAAATCAAGATTGGGAAAATTGAAATCAATTTCCTAATTTGTACTCCTATTGTGGAATTGATTACATTATTTAGATCATTCTATGACGAGGTTAGGACTGGTGTCACCAGATTTAGAGTTAGGGAATCGGTCGCAAGAAGAGGAGTGAAAAGGACCAAAGAGGGAAAATTAATACCCACAAAAAAGAATCAAGAAAATACTCAAAACATTTCGCAATACGGTCTGACAAATCAGCATATAGCACTCCTTCAAGGTATTACTCTATCTCCTGAGCGGAGAACGGGGGTTCTTAGGAGTTTAGGACCACTTACACAAGCCATTTTGCTGATCATGGAGGACAAATTCTTCGACAAACTGAAATCAGCATTATCAAATAGTCTCCAAATGCTCCCGATGGCGGCTGAGATAATAGGAGCGTTGAAGGAGTCGAATCACCCAGGGAATGTGTCGGGTGTTATGAAAGAGCTTGGGGACATATTATTGCTAACAACTGCTCGGTCGACACAAAAGATCTATTTCCCCCTTCTCTTGTTCGCATTGTTGTGGGAAAACAAATCTAACATCCAATGGAGCTTTCCGGGTCACCAATGCTTAAATTTTATACTGATTTTTGCACAAGGACAAATCTTAAATTCAAAATGAGGAGCGGATCAGACCCATTCAAAACTTCAGAGGTCGTGTTTCACGCTATGTTTGGAACTTATCTCTAGAACCTGAATGTTCTTGAAAAAATAACGAACAAGCCCAAGTGGCACAATAGAAAAGAGGTCAACGCAGTTTTCCAGAAGAGAGGGGAAAAAGAATCAGTAGTTTTTAGCCCTATTATTTTTAAATATGTTTCTAAAATGGCGCAGGCATTATTGACAAAATCATTGGGAAATATTGACCCTATGTCTATAGGAAGACCCTCATTTACAGGTTTTAGAAAGAGACATTTTACACAAGAGTTTCTTACATATATAACGACAGGTAAGAGCGCATTAAATTTTACAAGTGAGCCTACCCAGTTGCAGTATGCTTTAAAGAAGCTAAAAGATGAACTCATGACTGAAAAAGACAAATTGTTCAAATCAGGAACTAACAATTGGGAAATTAAGAAATCAAATGGGGAATGGGAGAAGTGCGACTATGAAGTGGAAGAGGGAGATTCATTTTTCTATGGGAATTAATTATATACTGTAATGTTTTCAAATAATCAATGTAATATTTTATTGTCTTATATATTCTTTTTGCTTTTCAATATTTTGTAAAGGTAAAAAAAAAAAAAAAAAAAAAATATGTCTACGCTCACCACTACCTAGCTGCACGAGAGAGGGGTGAAGGGCGCGGGAGGAGGACATGTGTCAATATATATTGACACTACTTAATTCTATAACGACCTTCCGCACGGCAACGTTCAAGTTGGAGTTTTTTACTTTCCTTATGAAGATTGTTATATTTAAATATTTATTAATGTAAAGAAATAAACGTTATCAACCGAAAGAAGTTCAAACTTATTGAAGAGCACCGGAATACCAAACATATTTATGGTGACTCCGACGTGATATGGATAACGTAACCAGGAAGGCGAAGATATCCCGGAAGAAGTGAAAACTGGATCCGAGGGAAGTAAGCCCATTCCTAATTTAATAATCCTGTCCTTTTAAAATAAATTGTTTTCGACTTGTATAGATTTGAGTGCGGTCATTCCGGTAAAAATTAGTTGTGTGAAATTTCGATCGGCGGGTACCCACCTTTAGCAAGAACAGAGATTTTAAATTATAAATAACTTCCTCCAAAAACAAAAATATGACTGGGGCAAGCAGTTCGTCAATGGATATTGAAGAAAATATTATGAGAGAAAGAGACGAAGAGATAGGTAAATTAATAAAAATCATAAACATAATGGTGCTTGAATTAGGAGATGAAAAGAGTAAAAAATTGAGGTCAGATCTCTCCCAATTCATAGTTGATGTTGACCTGTCAGACGAAATATCGGGCTTCCTAATGACTGTGTTTACTTGCTTAAGAAAAGAGGAGAATGACAAACCTGGTCATTTGAGATTTTTAGAATATACGACAAAGATTGATGGGGTAGACGTGTCTGTAAGATCCGTAGTAGAAAAAATCAAGATTGGGAAAATTGAAATCAATTTCCTAATTTGTACTCCTATTGTGGAATTGATTACATTATTTAGATCATTCTATGACGAGGTTAGGACTGGTGTCACCAGATTTAGAGTTAGGGAATCGGTCGCAAGAAGAGGAGTGAAAAGGACCAAAGAGGGAAAATTAATACCCACAAAAAAGAATCAAGAAAATACTCAAAACATTTCGCAATACGGTCTGACAAATCAGCATATAGCACTCCTTCAAGGTATTACTCTATCTCCTGAGCGGAGAACGGGGGTTCTTAGGAGTTTAGGACCACTTACACAAGCCATTTTGCTGATCATGGAGGACAAATTCTTCGACAAACTGAAATCAGCATTATCAAATAGTCTCCAAATGCTCCCGATGGCGGCTGAGATAATAGGAGCGTTGAAGGAGTCGAATCACCCAGGGAATGTGTCGGGTGTTATGAAAGAGCTTGGGGACATATTATTGCTAACAACTGCTCGGTCGACACAAAAGATCTATTTCCCCCTTCTCTTGTTCGCATTGTTGTGGGAAAACAAATCTAACATCCAATGGAGCTTTCCGGGTCACCAATGCTTAAATTTTATACTGATTTTTGCACAAGGACAAATCTTAAATTCAAAATGAGGAGCGGATCAGACCCATTCAAAACTTCAGAGGTCGTGTTTCACGCTATGTTTGGAACTTATCTCTAGAACCTGAATGTTCTTGAAAAAATAACGAACAAGCCCAAGTGGCACAATAGAAAAGAGGTCAACGCAGTTTTCCAGAAGAGAGGGGAAAAAGAATCAGTAGTTTTTAGCCCTATTATTTTTAAATATGTTTCTAAAATGGCGCAGGCATTATTGACAAAATCATTGGGAAATATTGACCCTATGTCTATAGGAAGACCCTCATTTACAGGTTTTAGAAAGAGACATTTTACACAAGAGTTTCTTACATATATAACGACAGGTAAGAGCGCATTAAATTTTACAAGTGAGCCTACCCAGTTGCAGTATGCTTTAAAGAAGCTAAAAGATGAACTCATGACTGAAAAAGACAAATTGTTCAAATCAGGAACTAACAATTGGGAAATTAAGAAATCAAATGGGGAATGGGAGAAGTGCGACTATGAAGTGGAAGAGGGAGATTCATTTTTCTATGGGAATTAATTATATACTGTAATGTTTTCAAATAATCAATGTAATATTTTATTGTCTTATATATTCTTTTTGCTTTTCAATATTTTGTAAAGGTAAAAAAAAAAAAAAAAAAAAAATATGTCTACGCTCACCACTACCTAGCTGCACGAGAGGGGTGAAGGGCGCGGGAGGAGGACATGTGTCAATATATATTGACACTACTTAATTCTATAACGACCTTCCGCACGGCAACGTTCAAGTTGGAGTTTTTTACTTTCCTTATGAAGATTGTTATATTTAAATATTTATTAATGTAAAGAAATAAACGTTATCAACCGAAAGAAGTTCAAACTTATTGAAGAGCACCGGAATACCAAACATATTTATGGTGACTCCGACGTGATATGGATAACGTAACCAGGAAGGCGAAGATATCCCGGAAGAAGTGAAAACTGGATCCGAGGGAAGTAAGCCCATTCCTAATTTAATAATCCTGTCCTTTTAAAATAAATTGTTTTCGACTTGTATAGATTTGAGTGCGGTCATTCCGGTAAAAATTAGTTGTGTGAAATTTCGATCGGCGGGTACCCACCTTTAGCAAGAACAGAGATTTTAAATTATAAATAACTTCCTCCAAAAACAAAAATATGACTGGGGCAAGCAGTTCGTCAATGGATATTGAAGAAAATATTATGAGAGAAAGAGACGAAGAGATAGGTAAATTAATAAAAATCATAAACATAATGGTGCTTGAATTAGGAGATGAAAAGAGTAAAAAATTGAGGTCAGATCTCTCCCAATTCATAGTTGATGTTGACCTGTCAGACGAAATATCGGGCTTCCTAATGACTGTGTTTACTTGCTTAAGAAAAGAGGAGAATGACAAACCTGGTCATTTGAGATTTTTAGAATATACGACAAAGATTGATGGGGTAGACGTGTCTGTAAGATCCGTAGTAGAAAAAATCAAGATTGGGAAAATTGAAATCAATTTCCTAATTTGTACTCCTATTGTGGAATTGATTACATTATTTAGATCATTCTATGACGAGGTTAGGACTGGTGTCACCAGATTTAGAGTTAGGGAATCGGTCGCAAGAAGAGGAGTGAAAAGGACCAAAGAGGGAAAATTAATACCCACAAAAAAGAATCAAGAAAATACTCAAAACATTTCGCAATACGGTCTGACAAATCAGCATATAGCACTCCTTCAAGGTATTACTCTATCTCCTGAGCGGAGAACGGGGGTTCTTAGGAGTTTAGGACCACTTACACAAGCCATTTTGCTGATCATGGAGGACAAATTCTTCGACAAACTGAAATCAGCATTATCAAATAGTCTCCAAATGCTCCCGATGGCGGCTGAGATAATAGGAGCGTTGAAGGAGTCGAATCACCCAGGGAATGTGTCGGGTGTTATGAAAGAGCTTGGGGACATATTATTGCTAACAACTGCTCGGTCGACACAAAAGATCTATTTCCCCCTTCTCTTGTTCGCATTGTTGTGGGAAAACAAATCTAACATCCAATGGAGCTTTCCGGGTCACCAATGCTTAAATTTTATACTGATTTTTGCACAAGGACAAATCTTAAATTCAAAATGAGGAGCGGATCAGACCCATTCAAAACTTCAGAGGTCGTGTTTCACGCTATGTTTGGAACTTATCTCTAGAACCTGAATGTTCTTGAAAAAATAACGAACAAGCCCAAGTGGCACAATAGAAAAGAGGTCAACGCAGTTTTCCAGAAGAGAGGGGAAAAAGAATCAGTAGTTTTTAGCCCTATTATTTTTAAATATGTTTCTAAAATGGCGCAGGCATTATTGACAAAATCATTGGGAAATATTGACCCTATGTCTATAGGAAGACCCTCATTTACAGGTTTTAGAAAGAGACATTTTACACAAGAGTTTCTTACATATATAACGACAGGTAAGAGCGCATTAAATTTTACAAGTGAGCCTACCCAGTTGCAGTATGCTTTAAAGAAGCTAAAAGATGAACTCATGACTGAAAAAGACAAATTGTTCAAATCAGGAACTAACAATTGGGAAATTAAGAAATCAAATGGGGAATGGGAGAAGTGCGACTATGAAGTGGAAGAGGGAGATTCATTTTTCTATGGGAATTAATTATATACTGTAATGTTTTCAAATAATCAATGTAATATTTTATTGTCTTATATATTCTTTTTGCTTTTCAATATTTTGTAAAGGTAAAAAAAAAAAAAAAAAAAAAATATGTCTACGCTCACCACTACCTAGCTGCACGAGAGGGGTGAAGGGCGCGGGAGGAGGACATGTGTCAATATATATTGACACTACTTAATTCTATAACGACCTTCCGCACGGCAACGTTCAAGTTGGAGTTTTTTACTTTCCTTATGAAGATTGTTATATTTAAATATTTATTAATGTAAAGAAATAAACGTTATCAACCGAAAGAAGTTCAAACTTATTGAAGAGCACCGGAATACCAAACATATTTATGGTGACTCCGACGTGATATGGATAACGTAACCAGGAAGGCGAAGATATCCCGGAAGAAGTGAAAACTGGATCCGAGGGAAGTAAGCCCATTCCTAATTTAATAATCCTGTCCTTTTAAAATAAATTGTTTTCGACTTGTATAGATTTGAGTGCGGTCATTCCGGTAAAAATTAGTTGTGTGAAATTTCGATCGGCGGGTACCCACCTTTAGCAAGAACAGAGATTTTAAATTATAAATAACTTCCTCCAAAAACAAAAATATGACTGGGGCAAGCAGTTCGTCAATGGATATTGAAGAAAATATTATGAGAGAAAGAGACGAAGAGATAGGTAAATTAATAAAAATCATAAACATAATGGTGCTTGAATTAGGAGATGAAAAGAGTAAAAAATTGAGGTCAGATCTCTCCCAATTCATAGTTGATGTTGACCTGTCAGACGAAATATCGGGCTTCCTAATGACTGTGTTTACTTGCTTAAGAAAAGAGGAGAATGACAAACCTGGTCATTTGAGATTTTTAGAATATACGACAAAGATTGATGGGGTAGACGTGTCTGTAAGATCCGTAGTAGAAAAAATCAAGATTGGGAAAATTGAAATCAATTTCCTAATTTGTACTCCTATTGTGGAATTGATTACATTATTTAGATCATTCTATGACGAGGTTAGGACTGGTGTCACCAGATTTAGAGTTAGGGAATCGGTCGCAAGAAGAGGAGTGAAAAGGACCAAAGAGGGAAAATTAATACCCACAAAAAAGAATCAAGAAAATACTCAAAACATTTCGCAATACGGTCTGACAAATCAGCATATAGCACTCCTTCAAGGTATTACTCTATCTCCTGAGCGGAGAACGGGGGTTCTTAGGAGTTTAGGACCACTTACACAAGCCATTTTGCTGATCATGGAGGACAAATTCTTCGACAAACTGAAATCAGCATTATCAAATAGTCTCCAAATGCTCCCGATGGCGGCTGAGATAATAGGAGCGTTGAAGGAGTCGAATCACCCAGGGAATGTGTCGGGTGTTATGAAAGAGCTTGGGGACATATTATTGCTAACAACTGCTCGGTCGACACAAAAGATCTATTTCCCCCTTCTCTTGTTCGCATTGTTGTGGGAAAACAAATCTAACATCCAATGGAGCTTTCCGGGTCACCAATGCTTAAATTTTATACTGATTTTTGCACAAGGACAAATCTTAAATTCAAAATGAGGAGCGGATCAGACCCATTCAAAACTTCAGAGGTCGTGTTTCACGCTATGTTTGGAACTTATCTCTAGAACCTGAATGTTCTTGAAAAAATAACGAACAAGCCCAAGTGGCACAATAGAAAAGAGGTCAACGCAGTTTTCCAGAAGAGAGGGGAAAAAGAATCAGTAGTTTTTAGCCCTATTATTTTTAAATATGTTTCTAAAATGGCGCAGGCATTATTGACAAAATCATTGGGAAATATTGACCCTATGTCTATAGGAAGACCCTCATTTACAGGTTTTAGAAAGAGACATTTTACACAAGAGTTTCTTACATATATAACGACAGGTAAGAGCGCATTAAATTTTACAAGTGAGCCTACCCAGTTGCAGTATGCTTTAAAGAAGCTAAAAGATGAACTCATGACTGAAAAAGACAAATTGTTCAAATCAGGAACTAACAATTGGGAAATTAAGAAATCAAATGGGGAATGGGAGAAGTGCGACTATGAAGTGGAAGAGGGAGATTCATTTTTCTATGGGAATTAATTATATACTGTAATGTTTTCAAATAATCAATGTAATATTTTATTGTCTTATATATTCTTTTTGCTTTTCAATATTTTGTAAAGGTAAAAAAAAAAAAAAAAAAAAAATATGTCTACGCTCACCACTACCTAGCTGCACGAGAGAGGGGTGAAGGGCGCGGGAGGAGGACATGTGTCAATATATATTGACACTACTTATTTCTATAACGACCTTCCGCACGGCAACGTTCAAGTTGGAGTTTTTTACTTTCCTTATGAAGATTGTTATATTTAAATATTTATTAATGTAAAGAAATAAACGTTATCAACCGAAAGAAGTTCAAACTTATTGAAGAGCACCGGAATACCAAACATATTTATGGTGACTCCGACGTGATATGGATAACGTAACCAGGAAGGCGAAGATATCCCGGAAGAAGTGAAAACTGGATCCGAGGGAAGTAAGCCCATTCCTAATTTAATAATCCTGTCCTTTTAAAATAAATTGTTTTCGACTTGTATAGATTTGAGTGCGGTCATTCCGGTAAAAATTAGTTGTGTGAAATTTCGATCGGCGGGTACCCACCTTTAGCAAGAACAGAGATTTTAAATTATAAATAACTTCCTCCAAAAACAAAAATATGACTGGGGCAAGCAGTTCGTCAATGGATATTGAAGAAAATATTATGAGAGAAAGAGACGAAGAGATAGGTAAATTAATAAAAATCATAAACATAATGGTGCTTGAATTAGGAGATGAAAAGAGTAAAAAATTGAGGTCAGATCTCTCCCAATTCATAGTTGATGTTGACCTGTCAGACGAAATATCGGGCTTCCTAATGACTGTGTTTACTTGCTTAAGAAAAGAGGAGAATGACAAACCTGGTCATTTGAGATTTTTAGAATATACGACAAAGATTGATGGGGTAGACGTGTCTGTAAGATCCGTAGTAGAAAAAATCAAGATTGGGAAAATTGAAATCAATTTCCTAATTTGTACTCCTATTGTGGAATTGATTACATTATTTAGATCATTCTATGACGAGGTTAGGACTGGTGTCACCAGATTTAGAGTTAGGGAATCGGTCGCAAGAAGAGGAGTGAAAAGGACCAAAGAGGGAAAATTAATACCCACAAAAAAGAATCAAGAAAATACTCAAAACATTTCGCAATACGGTCTGACAAATCAGCATATAGCACTCCTTCAAGGTATTACTCTATCTCCTGAGCGGAGAACGGGGGTTCTTAGGAGTTTAGGACCACTTACACAAGCCATTTTGCTGATCATGGAGGACAAATTCTTCGACAAACTGAAATCAGCATTATCAAATAGTCTCCAAATGCTCCCGATGGCGGCTGAGATAATAGGAGCGTTGAAGGAGTCGAATCACCCAGGGAATGTGTCGGGTGTTATGAAAGAGCTTGGGGACATATTATTGCTAACAACTGCTCGGTCGACACAAAAGATCTATTTCCCCCTTCTCTTGTTCGCATTGTTGTGGGAAAACAAATCTAACATCCAATGGAGCTTTCCGGGTCACCAATGCTTAAATTTTATACTGATTTTTGCACAAGGACAAATCTTAAATTCAAAATGAGGAGCGGATCAGACCCATTCAAAACTTCAGAGGTCGTGTTTCACGCTATGTTTGGAACTTATCTCTAGAACCTGAATGTTCTTGAAAAAATAACGAACAAGCCCAAGTGGCACAATAGAAAAGAGGTCAACGCAGTTTTCCAGAAGAGAGGGGAAAAAGAATCAGTAGTTTTTAGCCCTATTATTTTTAAATATGTTTCTAAAATGGCGCAGGCATTATTGACAAAATCATTGGGAAATATTGACCCTATGTCTATAGGAAGACCCTCATTTACAGGTTTTAGAAAGAGACATTTTACACAAGAGTTTCTTACATATATAACGACAGGTAAGAGCGCATTAAATTTTACAAGTGAGCCTACCCAGTTGCAGTATGCTTTAAAGAAGCTAAAAGATGAACTCATGACTGAAAAAGACAAATTGTTCAAATCAGGAACTAACAATTGGGAAATTAAGAAATCAAATGGGGAATGGGAGAAGTGCGACTATGAAGTGGAAGAGGGAGATTCATTTTTCTATGGGAATTAATTATATACTGTAATGTTTTCAAATAATCAATGTAATATTTTATTGTCTTATATATTCTTTTTGCTTTTCAATATTTTGTAAAGGTAAAAAAAAAAAAAAAATATGTCTACGCTCACCACTACCTAGCTGCACGAGAGAGGGGTGAAGGGCGCGGGAGGAGGACATGTGTCAATATATATTGACACTACTTAATTCTGTAACGACCTTCCGCACGGCAACGTTCAAGTTGGAGTTTTTTACTTTCCTTATGAAGATTGTTATATTTAAATATTTATTAATGTAAAGAAATAAACGTTATCAACCGAAAGAAGTTCAAACTTATTGAAGAGCACCGGAATACCAAACATATTTATGGTGACTCCGACGTGATATGGATAACGTAACCAGGAAGGCGAAGATATCCCGGAAGAAGTGAAAACTGGATCCGAGGGAAGTAAGCCCATTCCTAATTTAATAATCCTGTCCTTTTAAAATAAATTGTTTTCGACTTGTATAGATTTGAGTGCGGTCATTCCGGTAAAAATTAGTTGTGTGAAATTTCGATCGGCGGGTACCCACCTTTAGCAAGAACAGAGATTTTAAATTATAAATAACTTCCTCCAAAAACAAAAATATGACTGGGGCAAGCAGTTCGTCAATGGATATTGAAGAAAATATTATGAGAGAAAGAGACGAAGAGATAGGTAAATTAATAAAAATCATAAACATAATAGTGCTTGAATTAGGAGATGAAAAGAGTAAAAAATTGAGGCCAGATCTCTCCCAATTCATAGTTGATGTTGACCTGTCAGACGAAATATCGGGCTTCCTAATGACTGTGTTTACTTGCTTAAGAAAAGAGGAGAATGACAAACCTGGTCATTTGAGATTTTTAGAATATACGACAAAGATTGATGGGGTAGACGTGTCTGTAAGATCCGTAGTAGAAAAAATCAAGATTGGGAAAATTGAAATCAATTTCCTAATTTGTACTCCTATTGTGGAATTGATTACATTATTTAGATCATTCTATGACGAGGTTAGGACTGGTGTCACCAGATTTAGAGTTAGGGAATCGGTCGCAAGAAGAGGAGTGAAAAGGACCAAAGAGGGAAAATTAATACCCACAAAAAAGAATCAAGAAAATACTCAAAACATTTCGCAATACGGTCTGACAAATCAGCATATAGCACTCCTTCAAGGTATTACTCTATCTCCTGAGCGGAGAACGGGGGTTCTTAGGAGTTTAGGACCACTTACACAAGCCATTTTGCTGATCATGGAGGACAAATTCTTCGACAAACTGAAATCAGCATTATCAAATAGTCTCCAAATGCTCCCGATGGCGGCTGAGATAATAGGAGCGTTGAAGGAGTCGAATCACCCAGGGAATGTGTCGGGTGTTATGAAAGAGCTTGGGGACATATTATTGCTAACAACTGCTCGGTCGACACAAAAGATCTATTTCCCCCTTCTCTTGTTCGCATTGTTGTGGGAAAACAAATCTAACATCCAATGGAGCTTTCCGGGTCACCAATGCTTAAATTTTATACTGATTTTTGCACAAGGACAAATCTTAAATTCAAAATGAGGAGCGGATCAGACCCATTCAAAACTTCAGAGGTCGTGTTTCACGCTATGTTTGGAACTTATCTCTAGAACCTGAATGTTCTTGAAAAAATAACGAACAAGCCCAAGTGGCACAATAGAAAAGAGGTCAACGCAGTTTTCCAGAAGAG
The DNA here is from genome assembly GCA_916048165.1 of Spilarctia lutea. Lineage (NCBI taxonomy): Eukaryota > Metazoa > Arthropoda > Insecta > Lepidoptera > Erebidae > Spilarctia > Spilarctia lutea. The sequence goes on along the minus strand of OU696490.1, from coordinate 14,175,790 downwards.
AGGGGAAAAAGAATCAGTAGTTTTTAGCCCTATTATTTTTAAATATGTTTCTAAAATGGCGCAGGCATTATTGACAAAATCATTGGGAAATATTGACCCTATGTCTATAGGAAGACCCTCATTTACAGGTTTTAGAAAGAGACATTTTACACAAGAGTTTCTTACATATATAACGACAGGTAAGAGCGCATTAAATTTTACAAGTGAGCCTACCCAGTTGCAGTATGCTTTAAAGAAGCTAAAAGATGAACTCATGACTGAAAAAGACAAATTGTTCAAATCAGGAACTAACAATTGGGAAATTAAGAAATCAAATGGGGAATGGGAGAAGTGCGACTATGAAGTGGAAGAGGGAGATTCATTTTTCTATGGGAATTAATTATATACTGTAATGTTTTCAAATAATCAATGTAATATTTTATTGTCTTATATATTCTTTTTGCTTTTCAATATTTTGTAAAGGTAAAAAAAAAAAAAAAAAAAAATATGTCTACGCTCACCACTACCTAGCTGCACGAGAGAGGGGTGAAGGGCGCGGGAGGAGGACATGTGTCAATATATATTGACACTACTTAATTCTATAACGACCTTCCGCACGGCAACGTTCAAGTTGGAGTTTTTTACTTTCCTTATGAAGATTGTTATATTTAAATATTTATTAATGTAAAGAAATAAACGTTATCAACCGAAAGAAGTTCAAACTTATTGAAGAGCACCGGAATACCAAACATATTTATGGTGACTCCGACGTGATATGGATAACGTAACCAGGAAGGCGAAGATATCCCGGAAGAAGTGAAAACTGGATCCGAGGGAAGTAAGCCCATTCCTAATTTAATAATCCTGTCCTTTTAAAATAAATTGTTTTCGACTTGTATAGATTTGAGTGCGGTCATTCCGGTAAAAATTAGTTGTGTGAAATTTCGATCGGCGGGTACCCACCTTTAGCAAGAACAGAGATTTTAAATTATAAATAACTTCCTCCAAAAACAAAAATATGACTGGGGCAAGCAGTTCGTCAATGGATATTGAAGAAAATATTATGAGAGAAAGAGACGAAGAGATAGGTAAATTAATAAAAATCATAAACATAATAGTGCTTGAATTAGGAGATGAAAAGAGTAAAAAATTGAGGTCAGATCTCTCCCAATTCATAGTTGATGTTGACCTGTCAGACGAAATATCGGGCTTCCTAATGACTGTGTTTACTTGCTTAAGAAAAGAGGAGAATGACAAACCTGGTCATTTGAGATTTTTAGAATATACGACAAAGATTGATGGGGTAGACGTGTCTGTAAGATCCGTAGTAGAAAAAATCAAGATTGGGAAAATTGAAATCAATTTCCTAATTTGTACTCCTATTGTGGAATTGATTACATTATTTAGATCATTCTATGACGAGGTTAGGACTGGTGTCACCAGATTTAGAGTTAGGGAATCGGTCGCAAGAAGAGGAGTGAAAAGGACCAAAGAGGGAAAATTAATACCCACAAAAAAGAATCAAGAAAATACTCAAAACATTTCGCAATACGGTCTGACAAATCAGCATATAGCACTCCTTCAAGGTATTACTCTATCTCCTGAGCGGAGAACGGGGGTTCTTAGGAGTTTAGGACCACTTACACAAGCCATTTTGCTGATCATGGAGGACAAATTCTTCGACAAACTGAAATCAGCATTATCAAATAGTCTCCAAATGCTCCCGATGGCGGCTGAGATAATAGGAGCGTTGAAGGAGTCGAATCACCCAGGGAATGTGTCGGGTGTTATGAAAGAGCTTGGGGACATATTATTGCTAACAACTGCTCGGTCGACACAAAAGATCTATTTCCCCCTTCTCTTGTTCGCATTGTTGTGGGAAAACAAATCTAACATCCAATGGAGCTTTCCGGGTCACCAATGCTTAAATTTTATACTGATTTTTGCACAAGGACAAATCTTAAATTCAAAATGAGGAGCGGATCAGACCCATTCAAAACTTCAGAGGTCGTGTTTCACGCTATGTTTGGAACTTATCTCGAGAACCTGAATGTTCTTGAAAAAATAACGAACAAGCCCAAGTGGCACAATAGAAAAGAGGTCAACGCAGTTTTCCAGAAGAGAGGGGAAAAAGAATCAGTAGTTTTTAGCCCTATTATTTTTAAATATGTTTCTAAAATGGCGCAGGCATTATTGACAAAATCATTGGGAAATATTGACCCTATGTCTATAGGAAGACCCTCATTTACAGGTTTTAGAAAGAGACATTTTACACAAGAGTTTCTTACATATATAACGACAGGTAAGAGCGCATTAAATTTTACAAGTGAGCCTACCCAGTTGCAGTATGCTTTAAAGAAGCTAAAAGATGAACTCATGACTGAAAAAGACAAATTGTTCAAATCAGGAACTAACAATTGGGAAATTAAGAAATCAAATGGGGAATGGGAGAAGTGCGACTATGAAGTGGAAGAGGGAGATTCATTTTTCTATGGGAATTAATTATATACTGTAATGTTTTCAAATAATCAATGTAATATTTTATTGTCTTATATATTCTTTTTGCTTTTCAATATTTTGTAAAGGTAAAAAAAAAAAAAAATATGTCTACGCTCACCACTACCTAGCTGCACGAGAGAGGGGTGAAGGGCGCGGGAGGAGGACATGTGTCAATATATATTGACACTACTTAATTCTGTAACGACCTTCCGCACGGCAACGTTCAAGTTGGAGTTTTTTACTTTCCTTATGAAGATTGTTATATTTAAATATTTATTAATGTAAAGAAATAAACGTTATCAACCGAAAGAAGTTCAAACTTATTGAAGAGCACCGGAATACCAAACATATTTATGGTGACTCCGACGTGATATGGATAACGTAACCAGGAAGGCGAAGATATCCCGGAAGAAGTGAAAACTGGATCCGAGGGAAGTAAGCCCATTCCTAATTTAATAATCCTGTCCTTTTAAAATAAATTGTTTTCGACTTGTATAGATTTGAGTGCGGTCATTCCGGTAAAAATTAGTTGTGTGAAATTTCGATCGGCGGGTACCCACCTTTAGCAAGAACAGAGATTTTAAATTATAAATAACTTCCTCCAAAAACAAAAATATGACTGGGGCAAGCAGTTCGTCAATGGATATTGAAGAAAATATTATGAGAGAAAGAGACGAAGAGATAGGTAAATTAATAAAAATCATAAACATAATAGTGCTTGAATTAGGAGATGAAAAGAGTAAAAAATTGAGGTCAGATCTCTCCCAATTCATAGTTGATGTTGACCTGTCAGACGAAATATCGGGCTTCCTAATGACTGTGTTTACTTGCTTAAGAAAAGAGGAGAATGACAAACCTGGTCATTTGAGATTTTTAGAATATACGACAAAGATTGATGGGGTAGACGTGTCTGTAAGATCCGTAGTAGAAAAAATCAAGATTGGGAAAATTGAAATCAATTTCCTAATTTGTACTCCTATTGTGGAATTGATTACATTATTTAGATCATTCTATGACGAGGTTAGGACTGGTGTCACCAGATTTAGAGTTAGGGAATCGGTCGCAAGAAGAGGAGTGAAAAGGACCAAAGAGGGAAAATTAATACCCACAAAAAAGAATCAAGAAAATACTCAAAACATTTCGCAATACGGTCTGACAAATCAGCATATAGCACTCCTTCAAGGTATTACTCTATCTCCTGAGCGGAGAACGGGGGTTCTTAGGAGTTTAGGACCACTTACACAAGCCATTTTGCTGATCATGGAGGACAAATTCTTCGACAAACTGAAATCAGCATTATCAAATAGTCTCCAAATGCTCCCGATGGCGGCTGAGATAATAGGAGCGTTGAAGGAGTCGAATCACCCAGGGAATGTGTCGGGTGTTATGAAAGAGCTTGGGGACATATTATTGCTAACAACTGCTCGGTCGACACAAAAGATCTATTTCCCCCTTCTCTTGTTCGCATTGTTGTGGGAAAACAAATCTAACATCCAATGGAGCTTTCCGGGTCACCAATGCTTAAATTTTATACTGATTTTTGCACAAGGACAAATCTTAAATTCAAAATGAGGAGCGGATCAGACCCATTCAAAACTTCAGAGGTCGTGTTTCACGCTATGTTTGGAACTTATCTCTAGAACCTGAATGTTCTTGAAAAAATAACGAACAAGCCCAAGTGGCACAATAGAAAAGAGGTCAACGCAGTTTTCCAGAAGAGAGGGGAAAAAGAATCAGTAGTTTTTAGCCCTATTATTTTTAAATATGTTTCTAAAATGGCGCAGGCATTATTGACAAAATCATTGGGAAATATTGACCCTATGTCTATAGGAAGACCCTCATTTACAGGTTTTAGAAAGAGACATTTTACACAAGAGTTTCTTACATATATAACGACAGGTAAGAGCGCATTAAATTTTACAAGTGAGCCTACCCAGTTGCAGTATGCTTTAAAGAAGCTAAAAGATGAACTCATGACTGAAAAAGACAAATTGTTCAAATCAGGAACTAACAATTGGGAAATTAAGAAATCAAATGGGGAATGGGAGAAGTGCGACTATGAAGTGGAAGAGGGAGATTCATTTTTCTATGGGAATTAATTATATACTGTAATGTTTTCAAATAATCAATGTAATATTTTATTGTCTTATATATTCTTTTTGCTTTTCAATATTTTGTAAAGGTAAAAAAAAAAAAAAAATATGTCTACGCTCACCACTACCTAGCTGCACGAGAGAGGGGTGAAGGGCGCGGGAGGAGGACATGTGTCAATATATATTGACACTACTTAATTCTGTAACGACCTTCCGCACGGCAACGTTCAAGTTGGAGTTTTTTACTTTCCTTATGAAGATTGTTATATTTAAATATTTATTAATGTAAAGAAATAAACGTTATCAACCGAAAGAAGTTCAAACTTATTGAAGAGCACCGGAATACCAAACATATTTATGGTGACTCCGACGTGATATGGATAACGTAACCAGGAAGGCGAAGATATCCCGGAAGAAGTGAAAACTGGATCCGAGGGAAGTAAGCCCATTCCTAATTTAATAATCCTGTCCTTTTAAAATAAATTGTTTTCGACTTGTATAGATTTGAGTGCGGTCATTCCGGTAAAAATTAGTTGTGTGAAATTTCGATCGGCGGGTACCCACCTTTAGCAAGAACAGAGATTTTAAATTATAAATAACTTCCTCCAAAAACAAAAATATGACTGGGGCAAGCAGTTCGTCAATGGATATTGAAGAAAATATTATGAGAGAAAGAGACGAAGAGATAGGTAAATTAATAAAAATCATAAACATAATAGTGCTTGAATTAGGAGATGAAAAGAGTAAAAAATTGAGGTCAGATCTCTCCCAATTCATAGTTGATGTTGACCTGTCAGACGAAATATCGGGCTTCCTAATGACTGTGTTTACTTGCTTAAGAAAAGAGGAGAATGACAAACCTGGTCATTTGAGATTTTTAGAATATACGACAAAGATTGATGGGGTAGACGTGTCTGTAAGATCCGTAGTAGAAAAAATCAAGATTGGGAAAATTGAAATCAATTTCCTAATTTGTACTCCTATTGTGGAATTGATTACATTATTTAGATCATTCTATGACGAGGTTAGGACTGGTGTCACCAGATTTAGAGTTAGGGAATCGGTCGCAAGAAGAGGAGTGAAAAGGACCAAAGAGGGAAAATTAATACCCACAAAAAAGAATCAAGAAAATACTCAAAACATTTCGCAATACGGTCTGACAAATCAGCATATAGCACTCCTTCAAGGTATTACTCTATCTCCTGAGCGGAGAACGGGGGTTCTTAGGAGTTTAGGACCACTTACACAAGCCATTTTGCTGATCATGGAGGACAAATTCTTCGACAAACTGAAATCAGCATTATCAAATAGTCTCCAAATGCTCCCGATGGCGGCTGAGATAATAGGAGCGTTGAAGGAGTCGAATCACCCAGGGAATGTGTCGGGTGTTATGAAAGAGCTTGGGGACATATTATTGCTAACAACTGCTCGGTCGACACAAAAGATCTATTTCCCCCTTCTCTTGTTCGCATTGTTGTGGGAAAACAAATCTAACATCCAATGGAGCTTTCCGGGTCACCAATGCTTAAATTTTATACTGATTTTTGCACAAGGACAAATCTTAAATTCAAAATGAGGAGCGGATCAGACCCATTCAAAACTTCAGAGGTCGTGTTTCACGCTATGTTTGGAACTTATCTCGAGAACCTGAATGTTCTTGAAAAAATAACGAACAAGCCCAAGTGGCACAATAGAAAAGAGGTCAACGCAGTTTTCCAGAAGAGAGGGGAAAAAGAATCAGTAGTTTTTAGCCCTATTATTTTTAAATATGTTTCTAAAATGGCGCAGGCATTATTGACAAAATCATTGGGAAATATTGACCCTATGTCTATAGGAAGACCCTCATTTACAGGTTTTAGAAAGAGACATTTTACACAAGAGTTTCTTACATATATAACGACAGGTAAGAGCGCATTAAATTTTACAAGTGAGCCTACCCAGTTGCAGTATGCTTTAAAGAAGCTAAAAGATGAACTCATGACTGAAAAAGACAAATTGTTCAAATCAGGAACTAACAATTGGGAAATTAAGAAATCAAATGGGGAATGGGAGAAGTGCGACTATGAAGTGGAAGAGGGAGATTCATTTTTCTATGGGAATTAATTATATACTGTAATGTTTTCAAATAATCAATGTAATATTTTATTGTCTTATATATTCTTTTTGCTTTTCAATATTTTGTAAAGGTAAAAAAAAAAAAAAAATATGTCTACGCTCACCACTACCTAGCTGCACGAGAGAGGGGTGAAGGGCGCGGGAGGAGGACATGTGTCAATATATATTGACACTACTTAATTCTGTAACGACCTTCCGCACGGCAACGTTCAAGTTGGAGTTTTTTACTTTCCTTATGAAGATTGTTATATTTAAATATTTATTAATGTAAAGAAATAAACGTTATCAACCGAAAGAAGTTCAAACTTATTGAAGAGCACCGGAATACCAAACATATTTATGGTGACTCCGACGTGATATGGATAACGTAACCAGGAAGGCGAAGATATCCCGGAAGAAGTGAAAACTGGATCCGAGGGAAGTAAGCCCATTCCTAATTTAATAATCCTGTCCTTTTAAAATAAATTGTTTTCGACTTGTATAGATTTGAGTGCGGTCATTCCGGTAAAAATTAGTTGTGTGAAATTTCGATCGGCGGGTACCCACCTTTAGCAAGAACAGAGATTTTAAATTATAAATAACTTCCTCCAAAAACAAAAATATGACTGGGGCAAGCAGTTCGTCAATGGATATTGAAGAAAATATTATGAGAGAAAGAGACGAAGAGATAGGTAAATTAATAAAAATCATAAACATAATGGTGCTTGAATTAGGAGATGAAAAGAGTAAAAAATTGAGGTCAGATCTCTCCCAATTCATAGTTGATGTTGACCTGTCAGACGAAATATCGGGCTTCCTAATGACTGTGTTTACTTGCTTAAGAAAAGAGGAGAATGACAAACCTGGTCATTTGAGATTTTTAGAATATACGACAAAGATTGATGGGGTAGACGTGTCTGTAAGATCCGTAGTAGAAAAAATCAAGATTGGGAAAATTGAAATCAATTTCCTAATTTGTACTCCTATTGTGGAATTGATTACATTATTTAGATCATTCTATGACGAGGTTAGGACTGGTGTCACCAGATTTAGAGTTAGGGAATCGGTCGCAAGAAGAGGAGTGAAAAGGACCAAAGAGGGAAAATTAATACCCACAAAAAAGAATCAAGAAAATACTCAAAACATTTCGCAATACGGTCTGACAAATCAGCATATAGCACTCCTTCAAGGTATTACTCTATCTCCTGAGCGGAGAACGGGGGTTCTTAGGAGTTTAGGACCACTTACACAAGCCATTTTGCTGATCATGGAGGACAAATTCTTCGACAAACTGAAATCAGCATTATCAAATAGTCTCCAAATGCTCCCGATGGCGGCTGAGATAATAGGAGCGTTGAAGGAGTCGAATCACCCAGGGAATGTGTCGGGTGTTATGAAAGAGCTTGGGGACATATTATTGCTAACAACTGCTCGGTCGACACAAAAGATCTATTTCCCCCTTCTCTTGTTCGCATTGTTGTGGGAAAACAAATCTAACATCCAATGGAGCTTTCCGGGTCACCAATGCTTAAATTTTATACTGATTTTTGCACAAGGACAAATCTTAAATTCAAAATGAGGAGCGGATCAGACCCATTCAAAACTTCAGAGGTCGTGTTTCACGCTATGTTTGGAACTTATCTCTAGAACCTGAATGTTCTTGAAAAAATAACGAACAAGCCCAAGTGGCACAATAGAAAAGAGGTCAACGCAGTTTTCCAGAAGAGAGGGGAAAAAGAATCAGTAGTTTTTAGCCCTATTATTTTTAAATATGTTTCTAAAATGGCGCAGGCATTATTGACAAAATCATTGGGAAATATTGACCCTATGTCTATAGGAAGACCCTCATTTACAGGTTTTAGAAAGAGACATTTTACACAAGAGTTTCTTACATATATAACGACAGGTAAGAGCGCATTAAATTTTACAAGTGAGCCTACCCAGTTGCAGTATGCTTTAAAGAAGCTAAAAGATGAACTCATGACTGAAAAAGACAAATTGTTCAAATCAGGAACTAACAATTGGGAAATTAAGAAATCAAATGGGGAATGGGAGAAGTGCGACTATGAAGTGGAAGAGGGAGATTCATTTTTCTATGGGAATTAATTATATACTGTAATGTTTTCAAATAATCAATGTAATATTTTATTGTCTTATATATTCTTTTTGCTTTTCAATATTTTGTAAAGGTAAAAAAAAAAAAAAAATATGTCTACGCTCACCACTACCTAGCTGCACGAGAGAGGGGTGAAGGGCGCGGGAGGAGGACATGTGTCAATATATATTGACACTACTTAATTCTGTAACGACCTTCCGCACGGCAACGTTCAAGTTGGAGTTTTTTACTTTCCTTATGAAGATTGTTATATTTAAATATTTATTAATGTAAAGAAATAAACGTTATCAACCGAAAGAAGTTCAAACTTATTGAAGAGCACCGGAATACCAAACATATTTATGGTGACTCCGACGTGATATGGATAACGTAACCAGGAAGGCGAAGATATCCCGGAAGAAGTGAAAACTGGATCCGAGGGAAGTAAGCCCATTCCTAATTTAATAATCCTGTCCTTTTAAAATAAATTGTTTTCGACTTGTATAGATTTGAGTGCGGTCATTCCGGTAAAAATTAGTTGTGTGAAATTTCGATCGGCGGGTACCCACCTTTAGCAAGAACAGAGATTTTAAATTATAAATAACTTCCTCCAAAAACAAAAATATGACTGGGGCAAGCAGTTCGTCAATGGATATTGAAGAAAATATTATGAGAGAAAGAGACGAAGAGATAGGTAAATTAATAAAAATCATAAACATAATAGTGCTTGAATTAGGAGATGAAAAGAGTAAAAAATTGAGGTCAGATCTCTCCCAATTCATAGTTGATGTTGACCTGTCAGACGAAATATCGGGCTTCCTAATGACTGTGTTTACTTGCTTAAGAAAAGAGGAGAATGACAAACCTGGTCATTTGAGATTTTTAGAATATACGACAAAGATTGATGGGGTAGACGTGTCTGTAAGATCCGTAGTAGAAAAAATCAAGATTGGGAAAATTGAAATCAATTTCCTAATTTGTACTCCTATTGTGGAATTGATTACATTATTTAGATCATTCTATGACGAGGTTAGGACTGGTGTCACCAGATTTAGAGTTAGGGAATCGGTCGCAAGAAGAGGAGTGAAAAGGACCAAAGAGGGAAAATTAATACCCACAAAAAAGAATCAAGAAAATACTCAAAACATTTCGCAATACGGTCTGACAAATCAGCATATAGCACTCCTTCAAGGTATTACTCTATCTCCTGAGCGGAGAACGGGGGTTCTTAGGAGTTTAGGACCACTTACACAAGCCATTTTGCTGATCATGGAGGACAAATTCTTCGACAAACTGAAATCAGCATTATCAAATAGTCTCCAAATGCTCCCGATGGCGGCTGAGATAATAGGAGCGTTGAAGGAGTCGAATCACCCAGGGAATGTGTCGGGTGTTATGAAAGAGCTTGGGGACATATTATTGCTAACAACTGCTCGGTCGACACAAAAGATCTATTTCCCCCTTCTCTTGTTCGCATTGTTGTGGGAAAACAAATCTAACATCCAATGGAGCTTTCCGGGTCACCAATGCTTAAATTTTATACTGATTTTTGCACAAGGACAAATCTTAAATTCAAAATGAGGAGCGGATCAGACCCATTCAAAACTTCAGAGGTCGTGTTTCACGCTATGTTTGGAACTTATCTCGAGAACCTGAATGTTCTTGAAAAAATAACGAACAAGCCCAAGTGGCACAATAGAAAAGAGGTCAACGCAGTTTTCCAGAAGAGAGGGGAAAAAGAATCAGTAGTTTTTAGCCCTATTATTTTTAAATATGTTTCTAAAATGGCGCAGGCATTATTGACAAAATCATTGGGAAATATTGACCCTATGTCTATAGGAAGACCCTCATTTACAGGTTTTAGAAAGAGACATTTTACACAAGAGTTTCTTACATATATAACGACAGGTAAGAGCGCATTAAATTTTACAAGTGAGCCTCCCCAGTTGCAGTATGCTTTAAAGAAGCTAAAAGATGAACTCATGACTGAAAAAGACAAATTGTTCAAATCAGGAACTAACAATTGGGAAATTAAGAAATCAAATGGGGAATGGGAGAAGTGCGACTATGAAGTGGAAGAGGGAGATTCATTTTTCTATGGGAATTAATTATATACTGTAATGTTTTCAAATAATCAATGTAATATTTTATTGTCTTATATATTCTTTTTGCTTTTCAATATTTTGTAAAGGTAAAAAAAAAAAAAAAAAAAAAATATGTCTACGCTCACCACTACCTAGCTGCACGAGAGAGGGGTGAAGGGCGCGGGAGGAGGACATGTGTCAATATATATTGACACTACTTAATTCTGTAACGACCTTCCGCACGGCAACGTTCAAGTTGGAGTTTTTTACTTTCCTTATGAAGATTGTTATATTTAAATATTTATTAATGTAAAGAAATAAACGTTATCAACCGAAAGAAGTTCAAACTTATTGAAGAGCACCGGAATACCAAACATATTTATGGTGACTCCGACGTGATATGGATAACGTAACCAGGAAGGCGAAGATATCCCGGAAGAAGTGAAAACTGGATCCGAGGGAAGTAAGCCCATTCCTAATTTAATAATCCTGTCCTTTTAAAATAAATTGTTTTCGACTTGTATAGATTTGAGTGCGGTCATTCCGGTAAAAATTAGTTGTGTGAAATTTCGATCGGCGGGTACCCACCTTTAGCAAGAACAGAGATTTTAAATTATAAATAACTTCCTCCAAAAACAAAAATATGACTGGGGCAAGCAGTTCGTCAATGGATATTGAAGAAAATATTATGAGAGAAAGAGACGAAGAGATAGGTAAATTAATAAAAATCATAAACATAATAGTGCTTGAATTAGGAGATGAAAAGAGTAAAAAATTGAGGTCAGATCTCTCCCAATTCATAGTTGATGTTGACCTGTCAGACGAAATATCGGGCTTCCTAATGACTGTGTTTACTTGCTTAAGAAAAGAGGAGAATGACAAACCTGGTCATTTGAGATTTTTAGAATATACGACAAAGATTGATGGGGTAGACGTGTCTGTAAGATCCGTAGTAGAAAAAATCAAGATTGGGAAAATTGAAATCAATTTCCTAATTTGTACTCCTATTGTGGAATTGATTACATTATTTAGATCATTCTATGACGAGGTTAGGACTGGTGTCACCAGATTTAGAGTTAGGGAATCGGTCGCAAGAAGAGGAGTGAAAAGGACCAAAGAGGGAAAATTAATACCCACAAAAAAGAATCAAGAAAATACTCAAAACATTTCGCAATACGGTCTGACAAATCAGCATATAGCACTCCTTCAAGGTATTACTCTATCTCCTGAGCGGAGAACGGGGGTTCTTAGGAGTTTAGGACCACTTACACAAGCCATTTTGCTGATCATGGAGGACAAATTCTTCGACAAACTGAAATCAGCATTATCAAATAGTCTCCAAATGCTCCCGATGGCGGCTGAGATAATAGGAGCGTTGAAGGAGTCGAATCACCCAGGGAATGTGTCGGGTGTTATGAAAGAGCTTGGGGACATATTATTGCTAACAACTGCTCGGTCGACACAAAAGATCTATTTCCCCCTTCTCTTGTTCGCATTGTTGTGGGAAAACAAATCTAACATCCAATGGAGCTTTCCGGGTCACCAATGCTTAAATTTTATACTGATTTTTGCACAAGGACAAATCTTAAATTCAAAATGAGGAGCGGATCAGACCCATTCAAAACTTCAGAGGTCGTGTTTCACGCTATGTTTGGAACTTATCTCTAGAACCTGAATGTTCTTGAAAAAATAACGAACAAGCCCAAGTGGCACAATAGAAAAGAGGTCAACGCAGTTTTCCAGAAGAGAGGGGAAAAAGAATCAGTAGTTTTTAGCCCTATTATTTTTAAATATGTTTCTAAAATGGCGCAGGCATTATTGACAAAATAATTGGGAAATATTGACCCTATGTCTATAGGAAGACCCTCATTTACAGGTTTTAGAAAGAGACATTTTACACAAGAGTTTCTTACATATATAACGACAGGTAAGAGCGCATTAAATATTACAAGTGAGCCTACCCAGTTGCAGTATGCTTTAAAGAAGCTAAAAGATGAACTCATGACTGAAAAAGACAAATTGTTCAAATCAGGAACTAACAATTGGGAAATTAAGAAATCAAATGGGGAATGGGAGAAGTGCGACTATGAAGTGGAAGAGGGAGATTCATTTTTCTATGGGAATTAATTATATACTGTAATGTTTTCAAATAATCAATGTAATATTTTATTGTCTTATATATTCTTTTTGCTTTTCAATATTTTGTAAAGGTAAAAAAAAAAAAAAAATAAGTCTACGCTCACCACTACCTAGCTGCACGAGAGAGGGGTGAAGGGCGCGGGAGGAGGACATGTGTCAATATATATTGACACTACTTAATTCTGTAACGACCTTCCGCACGGCAACGTTCAAGTTGGAGTTTTTTACTTTCCTTATGAAGATTGTTATATTTAAATATTTATTAATGTAAAGAAATAAACGTTATCAACCGAAAGAAGTTCAAACTTATTGAAGAGCACCGGAATACCAAACATATTTATGGTGACTCCGACGTGATATGGATAACGTAACCAGGAAGGCGAAGATATCCCGGAAGAAGTGAAAACTGGATCCGAGGGAAGTAAGCCCATTCCTAATTTAATAATCCTGTCCTTTTAAAATAAATTGTTTTCGACTTGTATAGATTTGAGTGCGGTCATTCCGGTAAAAATTAGTTGTGTGAAATTTCGATCGGCGGGTACCCACCTTTAGCAAGAACAGAGATTTTAAATTATAAATAACTTCCTCCAAAAACAAAAATATGACTGGGGCAAGCAGTTCGTCAATGGATATTGAAGAAAATATTATGAGAGAAAGAGACGAAGAGATAGGTAAATTAATAAAAATCATAAACATAATAGTGCTTGAATTAGGAGATGAAAAGAGTAAAAAATTGAGGTCAGATCTCTCCCAATTCATAGTTGATGTTGACCTGTCAGACGAAATATCGGGCTTCCTAATGACTGTGTTTACTTGCTTAAGAAAAGAGGAGAATGACAAACCTGGTCATTTGAGATTTTTAGAATATACGACAAAGATTGATGGGGTAGACGTGTCTGTAAGATCCGTAGTAGAAAAAATCAAGATTGGGAAAATTGAAATCAATTTCCTAATTTGTACTCCTATTGTGGAATTGATTACATTATTTAGATCATTCTATGACGAGGTTAGGACTGGTGTCACCAGATTTAGAGTTAGGGAATCGGTCGCAAGAAGAGGAGTGAAAAGGACCAAAGAGGGAAAATTAATACCCACAAAAAAGAATCAAGAAAATACTCAAAACATTTCGCAATACGGTCTGACAAATCAGCATATAGCACTCCTTCAAGGTATTACTCTATCTCCTGAGCGGAGAACGGGGGTTCTTAGGAGTTTAGGACCACTTACACAAGCCATTTTGCTGATCATGGAGGACAAATTCTTCGACAAACTGAAATCAGCATTATCAAATAGTCTCCAAATGCTCCCGATGGCGGCTGAGATAATAGGAGCGTTGAAGGAGTCGAATCACCCAGGGAATGTGTCGGGTGTTATGAAAGAGCTTGGGGACATATTATTGCTAACAACTGCTCGGTCGACACAAAAGATCTATTTCCCCCTTCTCTTGTTCGCATTGTTGTGGGAAAACAAATCTAACATCCAATGGAGCTTTCCGGGTCACCAATGCTTAAATTTTATACTGATTTTTGCACAAGGACAAATCTTAAATTCAAAATGAGGAGCGGATCAGACCCATTCAAAACTTCAGAGGTCGTGTTTCACGCTATGTTTGGAACTTATCTCGAGAACCTGAATGTTCTTGAAAAAATAACGAACAAGCCCAAGTGGCACAATAGAAAAGAGGTCAACGCAGTTTTCCAGAAGAGAGGGGAAAAAGAATCAGTAGTTTTTAGCCCTATTATTTTTAAATATGTTTCTAAAATGGCGCAGGCATTATTGACAAAATCATTGGGAAATATTGACCCTATGTCTATAGGAAGACCCTCATTTACAGGTTTTAGAAAGAGACATTTTACACAAGAGTTTCTTACATATATAACGACAGGTAAGAGCGCATTAAATTTTACAAGTGAGCCTACCCAGTTGCAGTATGCTTTAAAGAAGCTAAAAGATGAACTCATGACTGAAAAAGACAAATTGTTCAAATCAGGAACTAACAATTGGGAAATTAAGAAATCAAATGGGGAATGGGAGAAGTGCGACTATGAAGTGGAAGAGGGAGATTCATTTTTCTATGGGAATTAATTATATACTGTAATGTTTTCAAATAATCAATGTAATATTTTATTGTCTTATATATTCTTTTTGCTTTTCAATATTTTGTAAAGGTAAAAAAAAAAAAAAAATATGTCTACGCTCACCACTACCTAGCTGCACGAGAGAGGGGTGAAGGGCGCGGGAGGAGGACATGTGTCAATATATATTGACACTACTTAATTCTGTAACGACCTTCCGCACGGCAACGTTCAAGTTGGAGTTTTTTACTTTCCTTATGAAGATTGTTATATTTAAATATTTATTAATGTAAAGAAATAAACGTTATCAACCGAAAGAAGTTCAAACTTATTGAAGAGCACCGGAATACCAAACATATTTATGGTGACTCCGACGTGATATGGATAACGTAACCAGGAAGGCGAAGATATCCCGGAAGAAGTGAAAACTGGATCCGAGGGAAGTAAGCCCATTCCTAATTTAATAATCCTGTCCTTTTAAAATAAATTGTTTTCGACTTGTATAGATTTGAGTGCGGTCATTCCGGTAAAAATTAGTTGTGTGAAATTTCGATCGGCGGGTACCCACCTTTAGCAAGAACAGAGATTTTAAATTATAAATAACTTCCTCCAAAAACAAAAATATGACTGGGGCAAGCAGTTCGTCAATGGATATTGAAGAAAATATTATGAGAGAAAGAGACGAAGAGATAGGTAAATTAATAAAAATCATAAACATAATAGTGCTTGAATTAGGAGATGAAAAGAGTAAAAAATTGAGGTCAGATCTCTCCCAATTCATAGTTGATGTTGACCTGTCAGACGAAATATCGGGCTTCCTAATGACTGTGTTTACTTGCTTAAGAAAAGAGGAGAATGACAAACCTGGTCATTTGAGATTTTTAGAATATACGACAAAGATTGATGGGGTAGACGTGTCTGTAAGATCCGTAGTAGAAAAAATCAAGATTGGGAAAATTGAAATCAATTTCCTAATTTGTACTCCTATTGTGGAATTGATTACATTATTTAGATCATTCTATGACGAGGTTAGGACTGGTGTCACCAGATTTAGAGTTAGGGAATCGGTCGCAAGAAGAGGAGTGAAAAGGACCAAAGAGGGAAAATTAATACCCACAAAAAAGAATCAAGAAAATACTCAAAACATTTCGCAATACGGTCTGACAAATCAGCATATAGCACTCCTTCAAGGTATTACTCTATCTCCTGAGCGGAGAACGGGGGTTCTTAGGAGTTTAGGACCACTTACACAAGCCATTTTGCTGATCATGGAGGACAAATTCTTCGACAAACTGAAATCAGCATTATCAAATAGTCTCCAAATGCTCCCGATGGCGGCTGAGATAATAGGAGCGTTGAAGGAGTCGAATCACCCAGGGAATGTGTCGGGTGTTATGAAAGAGCTTGGGGACATATTATTGCTAACAACTGCTCGGTCGACACAAAAGATCTATTTCCCCCTTCTCTTGTTCGCATTGTTGTGGGAAAACAAATCTAACATCCAATGGAGCTTTCCGGGTCACCAATGCTTAAATTTTATACTGATTTTTGCACAAGGACAAATCTTAAATTCAAAATGAGGAGCGGATCAGACCCATTCAAAACTTCAGAGGTCGTGTTTCACGCTATGTTTGGAACTTATCTCGAGAACCTGAATGTTCTTGAAAAAATAACGAACAAGCCCAAGTGGCACAATAGAAAAGAGGTCAACGCAGTTTTCCAGAAGAGAGGGGAAAAAGAATCAGTAGTTTTTAGCCCTATTATTTTTAAATATGTTTCTAAAATGGCGCAGGCATTATTGACAAAATCATTGGGAAATATTGACCCTATGTCTATAGGAAGACCCTCATTTACAGGTTTTAGAAAGAGACATTTTACACAAGAGTTTCTTACATATATAACGACAGGTAAGAGCGCATTAAATTTTACAAGTGAGCCTACCCAGTTGCAGTATGCTTTAAAGAAGCTAAAAGATGAACTCATGACTGAAAAAGACAAATTGTTCAAATCAGGAACTAACAATTGGGAAATTAAGAAATCAAATGGGGAATGGGAGAAGTGCGACTATGAAGTGGAAGAGGGAGATTCATTTTTCTATGGGAATTAATTATATACTGTAATGTTTTCAAATAATCAATGTAATATTTTATTGTCTTATATATTCTTTTTGCTTTTCAATATTTTGTAAAGGTAAAAAAAAAAAAAAAATATGTCTACGCTCACCACTACCTAGCTGCACGAGAGAGGGGTGAAGGGCGCGGGAGGAGGACATGTGTCAATATATATTGACACTACTTAATTCTGTAACGACCTTCCGCACGGCAACGTTCAAGTTGGAGTTTTTTACTTTCCTTATGAAGATTGTTATATTTAAATATTTATTAATGTAAAGAAATAAACGTTATCAACCGAAAGAAGTTCAAACTTATTGAAGAGCACCGGAATACCAAACATATTTATGGTGACTCCGACGTGATATGGATAACGTAACCAGGAAGGCGAAGATATCCCGGAAGAAGTGAAAACTGGATCCGAGGGAAGTAAGCCCATTCCTAATTTAATAATCCTGTCCTTTTAAAATAAATTGTTTTCGACTTGTATAGATTTGAGTGCGGTCATTCCGGTAAAAATTAGTTGTGTGAAATTTCGATCGGCGGGTACCCACCTTTAGCAAGAACAGAGATTTTAAATTATAAATAACTTCCTCCAAAAACAAAAATATGACTGGGGCAAGCAGTTCGTCAATGGATATTGAAGAAAATATTATGAGAGAAAGAGACGAAGAGATAGGTAAATTAATAAAAATCATAAACATAATAGTGCTTGAATTAGGAGATGAAAAGAGTAAAAAATTGAGGTCAGATCTCTCCCAATTCATAGTTGATGTTGACCTGTCAGACGAAATATCGGGCTTCCTAATGACTGTGTTTACTTGCTTAAGAAAAGAGGAGAATGACAAACCTGGTCATTTGAGATTTTTAGAATATACGACAAAGATTGATGGGGTAGACGTGTCTGTAAGATCCGTAGTAGAAAAAATCAAGATTGGGAAAATTGAAATCAATTTCCTAATTTGTACTCCTATTGTGGAATTGATTACATTATTTAGATCATTCTATGACGAGGTTAGGACTGGTGTCACCAGATTTAGAGTTAGGGAATCGGTCGCAAGAAGAGGAGTGAAAAGGACCAAAGAGGGAAAATTAATACCCACAAAAAAGAATCAAGAAAATACTCAAAACATTTCGCAATACGGTCTGACAAATCAGCATATAGCACTCCTTCAAGGTATTACTCTATCTCCTGAGCGGAGAACGGGGGTTCTTAGGAGTTTAGGACCACTTACACAAGCCATTTTGCTGATCATGGAGGACAAATTCTTCGACAAACTGAAATCAGCATTATCAAATAGTCTCCAAATGCTCCCGATGGCGGCTGAGATAATAGGAGCGTTGAAGGAGTCGAATCACCCAGGGAATGTGTCGGGTGTTATGAAAGAGCTTGGGGACATATTATTGCTAACAACTGCTCGGTCGACACAAAAGATCTATTTCCCCCTTCTCTTGTTCGCATTGTTGTGGGAAAACAAATCTAACATCCAATGGAGCTTTCCGGGTCACCAATGCTTAAATTTTATACTGATTTTTGCACAAGGACAAATCTTAAATTCAAAATGAGGAGCGGATCAGACCCATTCAAAACTTCAGAGGTCGTGTTTCACGCTATGTTTGGAACTTATCTCTAGAACCTGAATGTTCTTGAAAAAATAACGAACAAGCCCAAGTGGCACAATAGAAAAGAGGTCAACGCAGTTTTCCAGAAGAGAGGGGAAAAAGAATCAGTAGTTTTTAGCCCTATTATTTTTAAATATGTTTCTAAAATGGCGCAGGCATTATTGACAAAATCATTGGGAAATATTGACCCTATGTCTATAGGAAGACCCTCATTTACAGGTTTTAGAAAGAGACATTTTACACAAGAGTTTCTTACATATATAACGACAGGTAAGAGCGCATTAAATTTTACAAGTGAGCCTACCCAGTTGCAGTATGCTTTAAAGAAGCTAAAAGATGAACTCATGACTGAAAAAGACAAATTGTTCAAATCAGGAACTAACAATTGGGAAATTAAGAAATCAAATGGGGAATGGGAGAAGTGCGACTATGAAGTGGAAGAGGGAGATTCATTTTTCTATGGGAATTAATTATATACTGTAATGTTTTCAAATAATCAATGTAATATTTTATTGTCTTATATATTCTTTTTGCTTTTCAATATTTTGTAAAGGTAAAAAAAAAAAAAAAAAAAAAATATGTCTACGCTCACCACTACCTAGCTGCACGAGAGGGGTGAAGGGCGCGGGAGGAGGACATGTGTCAATATATATTGACACTACTTAATTCTATAACGACCTTCCGCACGGCAACGTTCAAGTTGGAGTTTTTTACTTTCCTTATGAAGATTGTTATATTTAAATATTTATTAATGTAAAGAAATAAACGTTATCAACCGAAAGAAGTTCAAACTTATTGAAGAGCACCGGAATACCAAACATATTTATGGTGACTCCGACGTGATATGGATAACGTAACCAGGAAGGCGAAGATATCCCGGAAGAAGTGAAAACTGGATCCGAGGGAAGTAAGCCCATTCCTAATTTAATAATCCTGTCCTTTTAAAATAAATTGTTTTCGACTTGTATAGATTTGAGTGCGGTCATTCCGGTAAAAATTAGTTGTGTGAAATTTCGATCGGCGGGTACCCACCTTTAGCAAGAACAGAGATTTTAAATTATAAATAACTTCCTCCAAAAACAAAAATATGACTGGGGCAAGCAGTTCGTCAATGGATATTGAAGAAAATATTATGAGAGAAAGAGACGAAGAGATAGGTAAATTAATAAAAATCATAAACATAATGGTGCTTGAATTAGGAGATGAAAAGAGTAAAAAATTGAGGTCAGATCTCTCCCAATTCATAGTTGATGTTGACCTGTCAGACGAAATATCGGGCTTCCTAATGACTGTGTTTACTTGCTTAAGAAAAGAGGAGAATGACAAACCTGGTCATTTGAGATTTTTAGAATATACGACAAAGATTGATGGGGTAGACGTGTCTGTAAGATCCGTAGTAGAAAAAATCAAGATTGGGAAAATTGAAATCAATTTCCTAATTTGTACTCCTATTGTGGAATTGATTACATTATTTAGATCATTCTATGACGAGGTTAGGACTGGTGTCACCAGATTTAGAGTTAGGGAATCGGTCGCAAGAAGAGGAGTGAAAAGGACCAAAGAGGGAAAATTAATACCCACAAAAAAGAATCAAGAAAATACTCAAAACATTTCGCAATACGGTCTGACAAATCAGCATATAGCACTCCTTCAAGGTATTACTCTATCTCCTGAGCGGAGAACGGGGGTTCTTAGGAGTTTAGGACCACTTACACAAGCCATTTTGCTGATCATGGAGGACAAATTCTTCGACAAACTGAAATCAGCATTATCAAATAGTCTCCAAATGCTCCCGATGGCGGCTGAGATAATAGGAGCGTTGAAGGAGTCGAATCACCCAGGGAATGTGTCGGGTGTTATGAAAGAGCTTGGGGACATATTATTGCTAACAACTGCTCGGTCGACACAAAAGATCTATTTCCCCCTTCTCTTGTTCGCATTGTTGTGGGAAAACAAATCTAACATCCAATGGAGCTTTCCGGGTCACCAATGCTTAAATTTTATACTGATTTTTGCACAAGGACAAATCTTAAATTCAAAATGAGGAGCGGATCAGACCCATTCAAAACTTCAGAGGTCGTGTTTCACGCTATGTTTGGAACTTATCTCTAGAACCTGAATGTTCTTGAAAAAATAACGAACAAGCCCAAGTGGCACAATAGAAAAGAGGTCAACGCAGTTTTCCAGAAGAGAGGGGAAAAAGAATCAGTAGTTTTTAGCCCTATTATTTTTAAATGTTTCTAAAATGGCGCAGGCATTATTGACAAAATCATTGGGAAATATTGACCCTATGTCTATAGGAAGACCCTCATTTACAGGTTTTAGAAAGAGACATTTTACACAAGAGTTTCTTACATATATAACGACAGGTAAGAGCGCATTAAACTTTACAAGTGAGCCTACCCAGTTGCAGTATGCTTTAAAGAAGCTAAAAGATGAACTCATGACTGAAAAAGACAAATTGTTCAAATCAGGAACTAACAATTGGGAAATTAAGAAATCAAATGGGGAATGGGAGAAGTGCGACTATGAAGTGGAAGAGGGAGATTCATTTTTCTATGGGAATTAATTATATACTGTAATGTTTTCAAATAATCAATGTAATATTTTATTGTCTTATATATTCTTTTTGCTTTTCAATATTTTGTAAAGGTAAAAAAAAAAAAAAAAAAAAATATGTCTACGCTCACCACTACCTAGCTGCACGAGAGAGGGGTGAAGGGCGCGGGAGGAGGACATGTGTCAATATATATTGACACTACTTAATTCTATAACGACCTTCCGCACGGCAACGTTCAAGTTGGAGTTTTTTACTTTCCTTATGAAGATTGTTATATTTAAATATTTATTAATGTAAAGAAATAAACGTTATCAACCGAAAGAAGTTCAAACTTATTGAAGAGCACCGGAATACCAAACATATTTATGGTGACTCCGACGTGATATGGATAACGTAACCAGGAAGGCGAAGATATCCCGGAAGAAGTGAAAACTGGATCCGAGGGAAGTAAGCCCATTCCTAATTTAATAATCCTGTCCTTTTAAAATAAATTGTTTTCGACTTGTATAGATTTGAGTGCGGTCATTCCGGTAAAAATTAGTTGTGTGAAATTTCGATCGGCGGGTACCCACCTTTAGCAAGAACAGAGATTTTAAATTA
This sequence comes from Spilarctia lutea, assembly GCA_916048165.1. NCBI lineage: Eukaryota > Metazoa > Arthropoda > Insecta > Lepidoptera > Erebidae > Spilarctia > Spilarctia lutea. The sequence continues at coordinate 14,153,838 of OU696490.1, read as the reverse complement.
TAAATAACTTCCTCCAAAAACAAAAATATGACTGGGGCAAGCAGTTCGTCAATGGATATTGAAGAAAATATTATGAGAGAAAGAGACGAAGAGATAGGTAAATTAATAAAAATCATAAACATAATGGTGCTTGAATTAGGAGATGAAAAGAGTAAAAAATTGAGGTCAGATCTCTCCCAATTCATAGTTGATGTTGACCTGTCAGACGAAATATCGGGCTTCCTAATGACTGTGTTTACTTGCTTAAGAAAAGAGGAGAATGACAAACCTGGTCATTTGAGATTTTTAGAATATACGACAAAGATTGATGGGGTAGACGTGTCTGTAAGATCCGTAGTAGAAAAAATCAAGATTGGGAAAATTGAAATCAATTTCCTAATTTGTACTCCTATTGTGGAATTGATTACATTATTTAGATCATTCTATGACGAGGTTAGGACTGGTGTCACCAGATTTAGAGTTAGGGAATCGGTCGCAAGAAGAGGAGTGAAAAGGACCAAAGAGGGAAAATTAATACCCACAAAAAAGAATCAAGAAAATACTCAAAACATTTCGCAATACGGTCTGACAAATCAGCATATAGCACTCCTTCAAGGTATTACTCTATCTCCTGAGCGGAGAACGGGGGTTCTTAGGAGTTTAGGACCACTTACACAAGCCATTTTGCTGATCATGGAGGACAAATTCTTCGACAAACTGAAATCAGCATTATCAAATAGTCTCCAAATGCTCCCGATGGCGGCTGAGATAATAGGAGCGTTGAAGGAGTCGAATCACCCAGGGAATGTGTCGGGTGTTATGAAAGAGCTTGGGGACATATTATTGCTAACAACTGCTCGGTCGACACAAAAGATCTATTTCCCCCTTCTCTTGTTCGCATTGTTGTGGGAAAACAAATCTAACATCCAATGGAGCTTTCCGGGTCACCAATGCTTAAATTTTATACTGATTTTTGCACAAGGACAAATCTTAAATTCAAAATGAGGAGCGGATCAGACCCATTCAAAACTTCAGAGGTCGTGTTTCACGCTATGTTTGGAACTTATCTCTAGAACCTGAATGTTCTTGAAAAAATAACGAACAAGCCCAAGTGGCACAATAGAAAAGAGGTCAACGCAGTTTTCCAGAAGAGAGGGGAAAAAGAATCAGTAGTTTTTAGCCCTATTATTTTTAAATATGTTTCTAAAATGGCGCAGGCATTATTGACAAAATCATTGGGAAATATTGACCCTATGTCTATAGGAAGACCCTCATTTACAGGTTTTAGAAAGAGACATTTTACACAAGAGTTTCTTACATATATAACGACAGGTAAGAGCGCATTAAATTTTACAAGTGAGCCTACCCAGTTGCAGTATGCTTTAAAGAAGCTAAAAGATGAACTCATGACTGAAAAAGACAAATTGTTCAAATCAGGAACTAACAATTGGGAAATTAAGAAATCAAATGGGGAATGGGAGAAGTGCGACTATGAAGTGGAAGAGGGAGATTCATTTTTCTATGGGAATTAATTATATACTGTAATGTTTTCAAATAATCAATGTAATATTTTATTGTCTTATATATTCTTTTTGCTTTTCAATATTTTGTAAAGGTAAAAAAAAAAAAAAAATATGTCTACGCTCACCACTACCTAGCTGCACGAGAGAGGGGTGAAGGGCGCGGGAGGAGGACATGTGTCAATATATATTGACACTACTTAATTCTATAACGACCTTCCGCACGGCAACGTTCAAGTTGGAGTTTTTTACTTTCCTTATGAAGATTGTTATATTTAAATATTTATTAATGTAAAGAAATAAACGTTATCAACCGAAAGAAGTTCAAACTTATTGAAGAGCACCGGAATACCAAACATATTTATGGTGACTCCGACGTGATATGGATAACGTAACCAGGAAGGCGAAGATATCCCGGAAGAAGTGAAAACTGGATCCGAGGGAAGTAAGCCCATTCCTAATTTAATAATCCTGTCCTTTTAAAATAAATTGTTTTCGACTTGTATAGATTTGAGTGCGGTCATTCCGGTAAAAATTAGTTGTGTGAAATTTCGATCGGCGGGTACCCACCTTTAGCAAGAACAGAGATTTTAAATTATAAATAACTTCCTCCAAAAACAAAAATATGACTGGGGCAAGCAGTTCGTCAATGGATATTGAAGAAAATATTATGAGAGAAAGAGACGAAGAGATAGGTAAATTAATAAAAATCATAAACATAATGGTGCTTGAATTAGGAGATGAAAAGAGTAAAAAATTGAGGTCAGATCTCTCCCAATTCATAGTTGATGTTGACCTGTCAGACGAAATATCGGGCTTCCTAATGACTGTGTTTACTTGCTTAAGAAAAGAGGAGAATGACAAACCTGGTCATTTGAGATTTTTAGAATATACGACAAAGATTGATGGGGTAGACGTGTCTGTAAGATCCGTAGTAGAAAAAATCAAGATTGGGAAAATTGAAATCAATTTCCTAATTTGTACTCCTATTGTGGAATTGATTACATTATTTAGATCATTCTATGACGAGGTTAGGACTGGTGTCACCAGATTTAGAGTTAGGGAATCGGTCGCAAGAAGAGGAGTGAAAAGGACCAAAGAGGGAAAATTAATACCCACAAAAAAGAATCAAGAAAATACTCAAAACATTTCGCAATACGGTCTGACAAATCAGCATATAGCACTCCTTCAAGGTATTACTCTATCTCCTGAGCGGAGAACGGGGGTTCTTAGGAGTTTAGGACCACTTACACAAGCCATTTTGCTGATCATGGAGGACAAATTCTTCGACAAACTGAAATCAGCATTATCAAATAGTCTCCAAATGCTCCCGATGGCGGCTGAGATAATAGGAGCGTTGAAGGAGTCGAATCACCCAGGGAATGTGTCGGGTGTTATGAAAGAGCTTGGGGACATATTATTGCTAACAACTGCTCGGTCGACACAAAAGATCTATTTCCCCCTTCTCTTGTTCGCATTGTTGTGGGAAAACAAATCTAACATCCAATGGAGCTTTCCGGGTCACCAATGCTTAAATTTTATACTGATTTTTGCACAAGGACAAATCTTAAATTCAAAATGAGGAGCGGATCAGACCCATTCAAAACTTCAGAGGTCGTGTTTCACGCTATGTTTGGAACTTATCTCTAGAACCTGAATGTTCTTGAAAAAATAACGAACAAGCCCAAGTGGCACAATAGAAAAGAGGTCAACGCAGTTTTCCAGAAGAGAGGGGAAAAAGAATCAGTAGTTTTTAGCCCTATTATTTTTAAATATGTTTCTAAAATGGCGCAGGCATTATTGACAAAATCATTGGGAAATATTGACCCTATGTCTATAGGAAGACCCTCATTTACAGGTTTTAGAAAGAGACATTTTACACAAGAGTTTCTTACATATATAACGACAGGTAAGAGCGCATTAAATTTTACAAGTGAGCCTACCCAGTTGCAGTATGCTTTAAAGAAGCTAAAAGATGAACTCATGACTGAAAAAGACAAATTGTTCAAATCAGGAACTAACAATTGGGAAATTAAGAAATCAAATGGGGAATGGGAGAAGTGCGACTATGAAGTGGAAGAGGGAGATTCATTTTTCTATGGGAATTAATTATATACTGTAATGTTTTCAAATAATCAATGTAATATTTTATTGTCTTATATATTCTTTTTGCTTTTCAATATTTTGTAAAGGTAAAAAAAAAAAAAAAATATGTCTACGCTCACCACTACCTAGCTGCACGAGAGAGGGGTGAAGGGCGCGGGAGGAGGACATGTGTCAATATATATTGACACTACTTAATTCTGTAACGACCTTCCGCACGGCAACGTTCAAGTTGGAGTTTTTTACTTTCCTTATGAAGATTGTTATATTTAAATATTTATTAATGTAAAGAAATAAACGTTATCAACCGAAAGAAGTTCAAACTTATTGAAGAGCACCGGAATACCAAACATATTTATGGTGACTCCGACGTGATATGGATAACGTAACCAGGAAGGCGAAGATATCCCGGAAGAAGTGAAAACTGGATCCGAGGGAAGTAAGCCCATTCCTAATTTAATAATCCTGTCCTTTTAAAATAAATTGTTTTCGACTTGTATAGATTTGAGTGCGGTCATTCCGGTAAAAATTAGTTGTGTGAAATTTCGATCGGCGGGTACCCACCTTTAGCAAGAACAGAGATTTTAAATTATAAATAACTTCCTCCAAAAACAAAAATATGACTGGGGCAAGCAGTTCGTCAATGGATATTGAAGAAAATATTATGAGAGAAAGAGACGAAGAGATAGGTAAATTAATAAAAATCATAAACATAATAGTGCTTGAATTAGGAGATGAAAAGAGTAAAAAATTGAGGTCAGATCTCTCCCAATTCATAGTTGATGTTGACCTGTCAGACGAAATATCGGGCTTCCTAATGACTGTGTTTACTTGCTTAAGAAAAGAGGAGAATGACAAACCTGGTCATTTGAGATTTTTAGAATATACGACAAAGATTGATGGGGTAGACGTGTCTGTAAGATCCGTAGTAGAAAAAATCAAGATTGGGAAAATTGAAATCAATTTCCTAATTTGTACTCCTATTGTGGAATTGATTACATTATTTAGATCATTCTATGACGAGGTTAGGACTGGTGTCACCAGATTTAGAGTTAGGGAATCGGTCGCAAGAAGAGGAGTGAAAAGGACCAAAGAGGGAAAATTAATACCCACAAAAAAGAATCAAGAAAATACTCAAAACATTTCGCAATACGGTCTGACAAATCAGCATATAGCACTCCTTCAAGGTATTACTCTATCTCCTGAGCGGAGAACGGGGGTTCTTAGGAGTTTAGGACCACTTACACAAGCCATTTTGCTGATCATGGAGGACAAATTCTTCGACAAACTGAAATCAGCATTATCAAATAGTCTCCAAATGCTCCCGATGGCGGCTGAGATAATAGGAGCGTTGAAGGAGTCGAATCACCCAGGGAATGTGTCGGGTGTTATGAAAGAGCTTGGGGACATATTATTGCTAACAACTGCTCGGTCGACACAAAAGATCTATTTCCCCCTTCTCTTGTTCGCATTGTTGTGGGAAAACAAATCTAACATCCAATGGAGCTTTCCGGGTCACCAATGCTTAAATTTTATACTGATTTTTGCACAAGGACAAATCTTAAATTCAAAATGAGGAGCGGATCAGACCCATTCAAAACTTCAGAGGTCGTGTTTCACGCTATGTTTGGAACTTATCTCGAGAACCTGAATGTTCTTGAAAAAATAACGAACAAGCCCAAGTGGCACAATAGAAAAGAGGTCAACGCAGTTTTCCAGAAGAGAGGGGAAAAAGAATCAGTAGTTTTTAGCCCTATTATTTTTAAATATGTTTCTAAAATGGCGCAGGCATTATTGACAAAATCATTGGGAAATATTGACCCTATGTCTATAGGAAGACCCTCATTTACAGGTTTTAGAAAGAGACATTTTACACAAGAGTTTCTTACATATATAACGACAGGTAAGAGCGCATTAAATTTTACAAGTGAGCCTACCCAGTTGCAGTATGCTTTAAAGAAGCTAAAAGATGAACTCATGACTGAAAAAGACAAATTGTTCAAATCAGGAACTAACAATTGGGAAATTAAGAAATCAAATGGGGAATGGGAGAAGTGCGACTATGAAGTGGAAGAGGGAGATTCATTTTTCTATGGGAATTAATTATATACTGTAATGTTTTCAAATAATCAATGTAATATTTTATTGTCTTATATATTCTTTTTGCTTTTCAATATTTTGTAAAGGTAAAAAAAACAAAAAAAAAAAAATATGTCTACGCTCACCACTACCTAGCTGCACGAGAGAGGGGTGAAGGGCGCGGGAGGAGGACATGTGTCAATATATATTGACACTACTTAATTCTATAACGACCTTCCGCACGGCAACGTTCAAGTTGGAGTTTTTTACTTTCCTTATGAAGATTGTTATATTTAAATATTTATTAATGTAAAGAAATAAACGTTATCAACCGAGAGAAGTTCACACTTATTGAAGAGCACCGGAATACCAAACATATTTATATGCGGTGAGTGTGGTACATTATTACACATTACATTACGGTACATTATTTATAATAGTAATTACGGTTACTTTGGCTGTTGGCGTTATTTCTCCTACTCCCTAAGGCTATATAATCCTTCCCGCGAGCGCACCGCGCTCATTCGCTTTTAATATTCGCTCGTAATAACTACAGTCTTCTGCTTTCATTCGCATTCCAATTCTACTTTTAATCTAACTTCTTTCCATTCCTGCCGCACGCTAGCCGCTTATAACGCTTCAAATACCGCTCAATTATACGTTATTATCGCCGCTGCTAGTATTAAGGAATTGTAGTTATATTATAATATCCGCTAAAGATTGAAAGATCACGCGCCGCGTCAAATGGACATCCTATCACGGCTACCGCATTGTTTGCTAAATAGTTATTGCAGACAAGTGAGGACGTGTGTTATAAACTGTGCAGTGCGCTGACGTTTAGTGTTTAGCAAGCCACACCGCGACAGGGGAGACCAAGCTGCCCCACAGGTCGCTGGGTCTGTACTGCAGATCAAGACAAGGTAAGCGGCTTCCTTTCTTTCCCAACCACGCCACAGCCACAGCCTAATAGTTAAAATATATACAAAGAGTTCAGGCAATGCTCAGTCATTGAAGTTATCTCTCGCAACCCGCTGGCTGAGTGAGTATGGCACGGGACTGGATTCTGGGCTAGCCAGTTTGGCGCTAACCCTACCACAGAACTGTATTTAACCTTCAAGCGGGCGGCATAGTCTAATCAACCGCGCTTGGTACATTTTCGTTCATATTATTATTACTACCCATCACATTTATTTCTCATTTCTAGTAGCCTGTCGCTATATCACTGGGAGTATAATAAAGAATAAACCGTCGCGCGAGGCTCTCCCCCCACTTCACAAATCGCAAAAAGACTACACGGCACACGCGCCTGTCGTCGAAAAAGTTACGCGCGACGCTCAACGCGACATACACTCGTTCACGCTCGTAATACGAGTACTTCTTCGGCCATTATTCAATATTATCAAATGAAGTTTCGATTTTTTTATATAAAATGAGTCGTGGACGGTTACCACAAAGTGCAATCGAGGATTTACTAAAAGAAGTCGAAAAAGAGAGTGAGTCAGAGCTCAGCTACCATTAGTAGGAGAGCTGGCACCAATTTTTGGGTAGGTATTTGAGGCAAGCTGAAAACTTGTCAGATACCTCTCCTATTATATCCCAACTCGGGACTGCAGATCTGGCTGGTGAGTAGCGGGGCTAAATCAAACCCCACATTTAAAAAAATGTTTTTTTTTCTTCCCCTAAAATATATTTGAGGCACTACGCAATTTACGTATTACACTGCAACATATTTAATGAATACGAAAAAAAATAAGCCAGATAATTTAATCGGGGTTTTAACATTGCCAGACGCGTGTAAAAATATTTTGCAAAAAATTATAAAAAATGTTTTTGAGGCAGCTTGAAATTTTAATGGAGTGTTATTTATAACTAAAAAATAAGATTCCAAAAAAGACAGATCATTTCGGTGGGGCTTTCTACCTGTCAGGTGATCAAACAAATAATGATTATTTTACAGGGCGCGATGAAGTAACAAAGTGGCAAAAATCTAACAATAACAGAGTAAGGCGTCAGGTGCAAAATATTCTAACGGAAGATGCGGGTATCCGAAGAAATGGTATGGGAGTAACGACATTTACGGAAGCCTGGCGTTTATTCATTTTTGAGAATATTATTGAAAAAGTTGTTAGATGTACCAACGAATTCATTCAAAAAAAAACGCCATCGTATAACAGAATACTTGACTGCAAACCTAACAGATGTGGTGGAAATTCGAGCACTTCTTGGATTGTTGTATATAGCGGGATCATTGAAGGCATCACACGCCAATTTAGAAGATTTATATTGAAGTGATGGGACAGGTATACTTATTTTTCCCACTACTATGTCAGTGAAAAGAGTAAAATTTCTACTGAACTCATTACGGTTTGATGATGCTACTACACGACAAGCTCGTCGTGCTTTAGACAAAGCTGCGCCAATAAGAGACATTTTAGATATGTTTACACAAAACTGTCTTTTGCCATATTCAGTGGGAGAGAACGTTGTAATCGACAAGATGATGGTTGGCTTTCGAGGAAAATGTCCTTTCCGACAGTACATGAAATCAAAGCCTGCCAAATACGGAATCAAACTTTATCCACTAGTAGATGCTGCTACGTTTTACATCCTAAATATTGAACTTTATGCTGGCAAGCAGCCTGAAGGCCCATATCAGTTGAGTAATGCTGCGGCAGACGTCGTGAAGAGGCTAATTACACCGATTTCTGGCACTGGCAGAAACCTCACCATCGACAATTGGTATTCGAGTGTGACGTTGATGAACGATTTGGATCATAAGATTTCTGGTGTGGGTACCATGCGTAAAAACAAGAAAAAAATACCTCCTTGCTTTATAGATAAAAACCGACCTGAATATTCAAGTCAATTTGGATTTTCAGATACAGCTACACTCGTGTCTTACGTGCCTAAAAAGAAAAGATCTGTAGTTCTTATATCATCACTTCATTCTGCTGCAGAAATTGATGAAAGTACAAATGAAAAGCGCAAACCCAGCATCGTTAATTTTTACAATAAAACAAAGGAGGGTGTCGATGAAGTCGATAAAAAAAGCCAAAATGTATTCAGTTTCAAGGAAGAACAGTAGATGGCCATTGACACTCTTCTTTCGTCTTCTGGATATTGCAGGAATAAATAGCATGGTGATATTGAGGGCAAATAATGTGTTTATACGGAAAAGCCGAATGTATTTACGAGCATTAGGTACTGAACTGACAAAAGAGTATATCCAAAGAAGATCAACGATGTTAGGTCTTCCAAGAAAACTAAAAAGAAACATAAGGGAGCATTTATATACGGAGGATAGTGCTGCTGAAACAGAAGCAAATAGTTGTGGCACATGCAGAGCAACCTGTAAAATATGTCCAGCCAAAAAAAGGAGGCAATCAAAAACGCAATGTAAGTTATGTATGAAAAATATTTGCAGAAGTCATACAAAAAATTGCAATCAATGTTATATGGACGAAGAAACTGATTCTAATGAAAACTAAACCAAAGTTAATTATTTTTATACATAATTCGTAATTTTTATTATTAGACTAGGTATATAAACTAGTCTTAGACATATAAAAGGGGTTTGTGTTCCTAATTTTTGTTTTTATTTCTATAATGTTTGAGTTATGTTAATTAATCTAATAATTGTTTCTTTTTCATGATTTTAATTACTTTTTTTTTGGCAAATTACGCTTTAAAGACAATGATAATAAATCTGAATACAAATAAATAAATAAATATTGAATAATTATTGCTTTATTTATCTTATTAATCCCATAGGTCTTTTCGGTTACGCGCGCCCGCTCCCGTTACAAATAACCACGCGCCCGCTTGAAGGTTAAAAAAAGAACTGTTATTTGAATTCACGTGGGATTAGACGAAATAGAATTTGAATTTACATGAGATCTTACAACACTACTCCATTCTATGGTTTCAGAACTTTTTATTGAGGATTTATATCAGTGTAGATAGTCTTGTATGCAACTGTACATAATTAGGTATTAAAACACTCACGAGATACTATTATCCCACATTCGTATTTTAATACCCCTTATACACCAGTTGCATAAATAACTATTATTTCACCATTTTATAATAGTTTGTCTCATGCACTTTTGATAAAAGAACAAATTAAATTAACACCATCACAGAGGAAGTCACTATAAAGACACTCTCCAAAACAAGTTCCTTTAAGCATGTAGTCACGTTTATATTTTACTAAATACATATGTGTCGTCTAGTATCAATACCCGCCAGATCCATTTTTATCACAAAATAAAAAAATATGTTCTATGGTTAAATTTTCTTAAAATCTATGGTTTCCGTTAATAAATTCGTATCAAATCCAGTTACATCCCTAGAAAATTAAGGTTAAAAACTGCTTTTAATATCAAATCCCGCCAGATCCTTGCGCTTTAAGGTTCGTTCGACGCCAGATCCAAATTGGCCAATTAGAGCAAAGTATTATGATGGGGAACTGTCATGGCGTCGTTAGCGTCAGTATGGCCGCCCGTACATTTTTATGTGGATTGTGTGCTGTTTTTTTTGTGAATAATATTGGAAATGTTGGCTGATTTACCAAAAAAAATATCAAAAGTTTCGCCTAACCAGGCAAGGAAGCGAGGTGTAGACAGAGAAAACTGGAAAAGAGAAAGAAACCGTCGAAAATTGTAAGTTCAAATTTCATTGATATTGCTATACAGGTTGCTACAGTTCTGAGTCAAAGTGTACCTTGGTACCGAAGTATATTTTTATTTCCTCCTAAAGATTCGATTATTTACACTAAAAATAAATACATTTATAAGAATAAGTTAATTAGTGACTGATTACATTCAGGTTAGTTTGACGACCTCCGTGGTATAATTCGACTGCCGCTCAGAGGTCTCAGCTTCGATTCCCGGCCAGTGCAAATAACATAGGCTATTTGCACTTGTCTGGGTGTTTCTATGTATAATACGTATGTATTTACAAAAAAAATATACATGTTTATCAGTTTTCTAGATTCCATAACACATGCTATGAAATAGCTTAAAAAGGGCTAGATGGCGTGTCATGTCTCAAAATATTTATTTATTTAAATTAAATTATTTTTTCAGATATGCTCCAAAATCCTTCCCGCAACCTCCACAGTGCAATCATGAAAAAAATACAACTTTTCATTGCTCGACATTAAAGATGCAAGACATTGCTCGAATGCACCGTAATTTCTATAATTTGCAAAATAAACTTGATCAAGATAATTTTATACTACAGCACTGCCGTATTGCGAAATGTTCAAGAATTAGACTAAAAAATGAATCTAGAGGACCTAAAAATCTTAGTGCAGAATACTATGTAACGATTAAAAATCCGCACAAACAGATAAGAGTTTGCAAATCTACCTTCCTTAATGTATTAAAAGTGGGTAAAGATAGAGTTACAGGCATTTTACAAAGATCTTATAAAGATGGAGGGAGTACAGCCAAGGAAAACCGCGGTGGCAATCATAAATTAGCACGATATATTGAAAAACGAAAAAGGGTGGAGGAATTTATAGAAAGTTTAGAAGCTGCAGAACCACATTATTGTAGAGCCAAATCGTCTATCAGACTGTATTTGCCACCAGAACTCAATATTGTAAAACTCTGGAAAATGTACCAAGAGCAAGTGCAAGACATACCACAGCTTAAAGTTAAACAATCCTTTTTCCGTGACATTTTTAACAAGAAGTATAATGTTGGATTTGGATCGCCATTAAAGGATACCTGCTCTCGATGTTTTGAGTTGACTAGAAAAATAGAAACTGCCTCTACAAGCCAAGAAAAGGTAACGTTTATGACGCAAAAACGAATACATACCTTAAAAGCCAAAGCTTTTTATGAACTTCTAAAGGTTGAGCCGGAACATACAATTTCACTCTCCTTCGACTGCCAAAAAAACAACCCACTCCCAAGTTACCCGACCAAGCGGCTTATTTCAGTAGGCAATTTAATATGTATAACTTCACAGTGGTTATCGGCACCTCAAAATCAGCATTAGATAATGTACGTACATACTATTGGTGTGAAAACGAACACTCGAAATCATCAAACGAAATTGCAAGTGCCGTCTTCCATACGCTGACAAATCTTGAAATTCCTGAAAATATTTATAAAATAAGACTATTCGCTGATGGCTGTGGAGGCCAAAATAAAAATACAACTCTTTTGGGCATGTGTTCCAGTTGGCTATTTTCTCATGCACCATCACATATAAATCAACTTGAAATTATATTTCCTATGGTAGGCCACTCATTTTTACCACCGGACCGCATATTTGCAAAAATTGAAAAGGAAACGACGAATGTATTTACGAGCATTAGGTACTGAATTGACAAAAGAGTATATCCAAAGAAGATCAACGATGTTAGGTCTTCCAAGAAAACTAAAAAGAAACATAAGGGAGCATTTATATACGGAGGATAGTGCTGCTGAAACAGAAGCAAATAGTTGTGGCACATGCAGAGCAACCTGTAAAATATGTCCAGCCAAAAAAAGGAGGCAATCAAAAACGCAATGTAAGTTATGTATGAAAAATATTTGCAGAAGTCATACAACATTTATTTGCAATCAATGTTATATGGACGAAGAAACTGATTCTAATGAAAACTAAACCAAAGTTAATTATTTTTATTCATAATTCGTAATTTTTATTATTAGACTAGGTATATAAACTAGTCTTAGACATATAAAAGGGGTTTGTGTTCCTAATTTTTGTTTTTATTTCTATAATGTTTGAGTTATGTTAATTAATCTAATAATTGTTTCTTTTTCATGATTTTAATTACTTCTTTTTGACAAATTACGCTTTAAAGACAATGATAATAAATCTGAATACGAATAAATAAATAAATATTGAATAATTAGTGCTTTAATTATCTTATTAATCCCATAGGTCTTTTCGGTTACGCGCGCCCGCTCCCGTTACAAATAACCACGCGCCCGCTTGAAGGTTAAAAAAAGAACTGTTATTTGAATTCACGTGGGATTAGACGGAATTAGAATTTGAATTTACATGAGATCTTACAACACTACTCCATTCTATGGTTTCAGAACTTTTTATTGAGGATTTATATCATAGTGTAGATAGTCTTGTATGCAACTGTACATAATTAGGTATTAAAACACTCACGAGATACTATTATCCCACATTCGTATTTTAATACCCCTTATACACCAGTTGCATAAATAACTATTATTTCACCATTTTATAATAGTTTGTCTCATGCACTTTTGATAAATGAAACAAATTAAATTAACACCATCACAGAGGAAGTCACTATAAAGACACTCTCCAAAACAAGTTCCTTTAAGCATGTAGTCACGTTTATATTTTACTAAATACATATGTAAATGATATTTTAAAATATTATTGATAGCGGTTTTTTTTCTCTAGTAGATAATTGTTGAAACTACTACAAAGCCATTACACCAGCCAAAACAGTACTAATTGTAATATAAGACAAAGAAATGAGAAATTGTGGCAATTGTAGTCAGTAACATATGAAAATGACCAACTTTCATCTGTGTAACTTTTTCAACTTCAATTCAACATACAATAGTCCTGAGAGATTGAATGCACAAGTAAATAAGAAATAAACAAAAAATCTGTAACAGCAGGTATCAAAATCACTACACTTTTTCTAAAATTATTTTTCTATTTCTGTATTAATTTAAGCTCTTATATTGAGTTTTAATTATTTTAGTTTATTAATTAGATTTTAGTTTTTTTGGAGTTGGTGTTTTTTTTTACAGGATGTTTTATTTTGTTTTATCAAATGTTTCTTTTAATTTTCAAAGTTCCATTGTTTTACTTTAAATTCAAACTGTTTTTTAATTAAAGACTATTGGCTGGATTTTATATATATAATGCAGTACGCTTTTTTAACAAACTTCAAAAAAGAAGACGGTTTTATGTTCCACTGTATGTTTATTTATTTTTTTCAAGAATAATGTTAATGCCTATTAAAAATGTGGTCCAATGACTTAAAGAAAATGGTAGCGGATGGATGCATTACACAACAACCAGAATGTTTGATGCTGTTTGTTCAGAAGTGAACGCCACCAGGCTGAATGATGAAACCATAGAAGACTGGATTCAATACCAAAGACCAATTATAGGAAGAATGACAGCAAAATTTGTCCAACAAAATCTTCAAAACTCTGTCCCGACATTTTGCAACAAGTAGCGACATTTGACTTTGCAATAATTAACTGTTTTATGTTTCATTTATGGACATGTCAAAGGCTACTCAGCCAGAAAGCACATGCAGAATTAAAGATTGGTGATCACCATCACTAGGCCTCCGGTCTTGCACTCACCAATGAAACTATGCTACCAATTGTATAGATAAATCAATTTGTATGCATGCAAGACATATTTATATCATCTCTTGATTATAAATGGTAGTATAACTCGCACTATATTTTACATTATGGTGTCCAGCTTCTAACGAATAACACTTTTGTCAAAACCCTAATTAAAAAACATGTTCTGTGTGCTGAAACAAAACAACCCAAGACTGTAAAACTGAAGTAGTGTCCGTTCTGACTTAAAAAAATATATTAATGTTTTAAGTTTGAATTATATAGAAGAATGAACAGTACCTGAGGAAACTATGGAAAAAAATGAATAGCGAACAATGTAATACTTTGTTAGGACCAGTGTTTCATATGCCATCAAAATACGAATAACTTTCAAATGCCCTTCATTTTATTTTATAATACATATTTTTCATTTACTACTTGGTTTAAAAACAGACAGATTTTATTATTGGTAAAAATATTTCAATCACTTTCTCACAACATTATTTATTGATTATGACAATTACTTCACTTGTAACTACAGAAACTCACATTGACGAAACTCGTTATTGTCATATCTTACTAAATTAATAAGTATTTGTAATCTAACACGATATCTAACCTTTGAATGAGTAAATATATTTATAATATTGTATTATTTGCAGAATCTTCTCGACCTTATAACAAAAAATACAAAGTTATTCGCCCTAAAGCTTAGATGAAAAACAATAATCAGCAGTGTTGCCAGTAATAATACCAGTTGTATGAAGTATACCATGACAGAGTTTAAGGGTCCTAGACACTAAAAATATATCGCCAAGTAGTTTAATTGTACAATTAATATCAAAAGTATCGCCATTGATATTAATAGATACTTTTAAGATTAATACATATTTGCTATAATAATTAATGTATTGTCAAAAAGTCTTTAGCTTTGTGAAGTGAGTTCCACATGTACCTTTCAGTAGCACTTATGTAATTGTATATTATTATTGCCTTTATCCAGCGTGTTTGAGACATAAAAAATAGTATGGGCCAAAATATAATGTCGTTTTATTAGATTGATACGTTCAAGCCAAGACATTGACTGGTTCATTGGTAGCGAGAATTGTCTTGATTTTTAGATTTTGCGTTTTATTAAGCATGCTTACTATTAAAATTGGTTTGTATTTTAAGAGCACTTTTTCTACTTGTGTATTCTACTTATGAACACTTTACATTTGCAATCTAAGTCAAACTGTTTATGCCTATAATTTGATTTGAGTCCAGTGATTTTTTGACAAAAATTCTTAAGAATATTATTACTACCTTTCCACCGTGGGAGAGCCACGCTTCGGTATGAATAGGCTGGCTCGACCGGAGTGATACCACGGCCTCACAGAAAACCGGTGTGAAACAGCGCTTAAGCTGTGTTTCGACCACTGTGTAATGATGGCATTCATGCTATCGTGTTTCGTTCTTTTCTTTTTTCTTTCTTTCTTTTTAAATTTAAATAATAAATTTCGTATGTAGTTGGAAGACGCAAATATTACCATTATATCAAATACCTATGTATATAATAGTATATACTAACGAAATAACTGATTTCGAGTAAATCCAGGAAAATGTAGAAATAAATGTACTTTTAACTATTATTTTTTGTTACTATTAATGTAAATAAAATCAATACAAAGTAAAATTAATCCCACAATGCTGGCAACAACGTTTTAATTTCGAAACCTTTGTAAATTACATAAGATACTCCTTGGCAAAATTTAAAAACTTGAATGCTTAGGTAAAGCATCTTTTTTTAAGTATGTCTAAAGATTTTATACGAATATTAATTTTGCGTTGCAACACTGCGAAGGGCGAGCACTGAGAGTGTCCAGTGTGACTAAAAATCTAAGGAATATTTGGGAATGAAGAAAACATTTTTTTTTTCTATAGTAATTTATTATAACATAAGCATCGGTATTAATAAAATAATAGTAACTACATAAAAAAAACTAATTAAAAAATGTAATAGAAGTAAGCGCAAAATTTTATAAAGCATAGATATAGATAATTCATAAAGTTTCAATGCAAATCAAAGTTACACGAACCCTTTATCAAACATTAAAATAAAAACAAATAATAAAATTTGAATAATAACGAATTAGAAAATAAAAAACAAATAATTGCATTAAGTCTCTGAAATATGTAGTTAAGTGAGCAATGGCGCTCATTTCATTTCTCAAATAGTCGCGAACGAGGAGGAAAAACAAAGTGATTTAGAGTCTCACAGGGGAAAAATACATATTTACAGTTATTGTAATAAAAAAATGGTAGTTGCTTCTGTATTTATACAGAACAGTGATATTTCCAACGTTATCTATAACGTGTTAATTTCGAACATTGGCATTTGAGGTAACACAATTAAAACAAACATTTTACAGAAAAGAATATGAACATTCTAAATTCAAATGTCTCTCGTATGATCAATGTATTTAAATATAAAAAAATTATAACTCGATTTAAATAAAGTGGTCGTTTTAGTTCCCTAAATAAAAAACTCAACAACGATAGACAGACATTAAAAAAAATCTATTCGAAGTAAAATTTTGTCCACAAACAAAATACAAATATTGTTTACCTTTATGGTACCATCTAGCTGAAACTTAATAGTAAGAAGGCTTTTTGTTTCCAGTGCCACTGCATATTGCCAGATAATAAATTCATAAAATATCTATTAAGTACATCAAAACTAATAATCGTTAAAAAAAACAAGGTAATTAAAAAAAAATTAAGAAAACAATGTAAAATTAATAAAATACATTTTGATAAAAATTAAAATTAAATGTTCACAAACCAAAAACTATCGGTTGTAATTTGCAATATGTACCCATATACAAGATAGACACATAGAACAAAGGCATATAAAAAATACTGCAAGCAATGAAGAAGCTATTAAACAGTTTATGGATTTTTCGTTACTCACTATGTTATGCGCGTTCAATGCAGCAAAATTGAGTTTAAAATAGCAAAACCTAAACTTAATAACACTTTTACATCCCCATTTATTAAATATAATAATAAGTAACATTAATAAAGTTAATTATACTACAGTAGGTACCTAATGTTGTCCCTCGACTCAACGTTTAGGTCTTTGCTGCTGCTTGCTTAAACACTGCAAAACTTTGTAGTCGTTCGTGTCAGTTAGTAGTTAAGAGCACAGAAGAGAGCGACCCCTCGCTTGATCCAGTGCGCCTGCGGCTTGTGCGTGGGCAGCTCGATGGTCATCACGTAGTTGGTGGAGTGGCCCGTCGTGGACAGCGTGCCGGCCCGCAGCAGGGTCTTGTACGTGGGACACTCGTACAAGCCCTCCTTCAGCTTGTGACCTTGCTCTGGCTTCATATAGATTATCGGCATTTCTGGACAGAAATGAAATGATTTATTTCACATAAATTAGAGTACATTTACAGGTGTTTTTACAATGTGAACTTTAAAGACCGTCTATTTAGCCACTGGTGGCATGTGAACATCTCCGTATTACATAAATTTTTATAATAGTAAAAAAAATATTGTCAAAAAAAGTCATTTAAATATTATGACATTGCAAAATAGTCAAAGTAAAATAATTATTAAGTCAATCAAATATTATACAATGCAAGCTGTATTTTCATTTTCATTAAAAAAATCTTTGAGTGAATAATATGACTTTTCCAGAAGCCATCTCTTGAGACGGTTCCTAAAACGACACACGACGGCGACAAGAAAATATATATTAAATTACATCGACCATCATATGTATGAAAATATTGGCAGATTGAAGATCAAAAGGCTTAGTAATTGAAACGGATTCAGTAAGACAGTGCATTACCCCACTTAAAAAAAATGTCTCGTTCTAACTTTAAAATATGTTTCTTAGAATACCGTCAACTGTAAAAAGATTTGGAGAAGTATTTTGGCAGAGACACTTGGCGTTCTTAAACACTTCAAACAACATCTGAAACAATATACATCATTTATATAGGTACTTCATACTTACCCGTGTATAGTTCCTTAGGTCTACTCTCTTCCAAGGACATTTCAGAGTTGTTAAATCGTGCACCTTCTAAATACAAACCGCGAACGCAACATCCGTCTTCTGGTTTCTTCAAGGGTGGGCTTGCCAACTCCTGTAATATATTGAACTGTATTTATTTTTTCATATTCACTGCTGGGATTAAAAGCTATAAAGAATGAAAGAAAGTAAAAGCTTGCAGACAATCGACGAGTTGCGTTGGTACCAATTAGTCTATAAAGCTGTAGCAATAAAAATAAAATGAACTACAAGTAATTGCAATGATATTGTCCGGCGGCCAGTTTCAACGGAGACCAACCAACTACGCAGGAGATATTATAGTGCACATGTGTGTGCTTAAACACAGGTGCACTCTCTGTTCCCTCTTTCTCATAATCCGATGGGACGGTTAATTGACACTTTCTGAGAGAGATCTCAGATGTTGGGTCGACAGTTTTACGTACTCTTCGAAGCACGAGAGGTTTAGATCCCAACTTCCAAACTGTTATTAAGTATTTCTATAATCAGAAAAATTAAATAGCACTTTTGGCTCGATCCGGGATTCGGACCCGAGACCTCTTTATCGCCAGTCGCATACGTTAACCGCTAGACCAATGAGGCTATAGCAGTTGCAATATGAAGATAGGAAAGTTTAAAAATAACAATCCTTGAAATAAAGTAGTAGATAGGCATTATTTTCAAACATTTCTTAGTTATACACGAGACACTCGATTGAAACGCTTGTGAAAATAAAATGGATCGAACCTCGAAGGCATATGCCACTGTATCGATGGCAATAACGTGTTTCCTGGCGTAGTTCTGCAGGGCTCCGGTGAGGAAGGCCTGCGGGAAGAAGAACCCTGAGATCCAGAATACTTTGGGGATACCCGTGTTTGTCCAATCTTGCATGAAGTTGACTCGCAGAATAAGGTCCTTTGTCCAGGCAGCTAGAAAACATAATATTTCACTAGTGGAATGTAATTTACAGGTTTATTGTAAAGGGAAAAATCTAATTACTTTTATTATAAACTAGCTGA
This sequence comes from Spilarctia lutea, assembly GCA_916048165.1. Lineage (NCBI taxonomy): Eukaryota > Metazoa > Arthropoda > Insecta > Lepidoptera > Erebidae > Spilarctia > Spilarctia lutea. Next base: position 14,134,787 of record OU696490.1, on the reverse strand, counting down.
CCCACGCAACCTCGTTTGCGCCTTCTATTGCCGGAAGCGTGAAAAATTTCCCCCGTTTTTGAAACATATTTCATTGGTGCTCCGCTCCTATTAGTAGTAGCGTGATGATATATAGCCTATAGCCTTCCTCGATAAATGGACTATCCAACACCGAAATAATTTTTCAAATCGGACCAGTGGTTCCTGAGATTAGCCGGAACAAACCGACAGACAGACAAAAATTTTAAAAATATATATTTTGGTATGTGTACCTACCGTATGTAAATTCATATGCATGTAGTAGAAAGCGGTTATTTTAATATTACAAACAGACACTCCAATTTTATTTATTTGTATAGATTTACTCGACAATTTTAATTTCTTATTCATTTATTCACAATATAGGCTACTGCCCACGACTCCACCAACGAAATTTGATTGAAATCGTTACAGCGCCTTAGCCGTGAAAGCGTAACAGACAGATATATAGACAGACAGACAGAGTTACTTTCGAATTTATATAGATATTAGTATGGATTTATTACCCAATGGCTTCAGGGATGGGTACGCTTTAGAGCTCCACATAGTAGGCACGGTGTTTCTGGACAGGCTGCCTCCCATGTTCTCCAAAGCCTCAGACAGCACCACCAGACCTTTCAGTGCTTTCAATAGGTCCCTGTACATAAACAGTTTTCAAGGACATGTTATAAATTTATACAAATATTTCTGACATCTGACACACAACGCCATCTAGTTTGAAATGAGAAATTGGGGTTCATTATATACATAGAAAACTCATATATATTGTAGATAAATCACACCCAGTCCAGACATAAGAAATGAGCACAACTTTTTTTTTTTTTAAATACTACTCCCACATTAGGAATAAACATCCTGTGTCTTGGGGGACTTTTCAAAAATACATGAAACGGACACAAAGAACATCCAGACTCGGGACTACCAGCCGTGGATCACACAAAATGTTGTACCGCGTGGGATTTGAAACCACGACACTTGGCGCAGTAGCAAGCGGCATGGCGACCGCTGAAACCACTCGGCCAACCGTGCAGCCAATTCATAAAAGAAGAATTAAGAAAAAAATTCATTATTTATTTATGTGACCTGAGTGGGAACCGAACCAACATCCTCTGGCTTAGCAGCCAGGATCTGTGTACTATACCGATTTGACTACTATAATAAATATCGAATTCTAAGTTATAACAGTTTATAAACTTACTTTAAAGAGTTCTTAATGACAGTGAGCAGTCGATTGTATCTCATTGACTCCTGAATTAGCACCGTATTCAGAGACTCCTTATACGATACGGGATACCTGTAAATCGATAACATCCTTAATAGTTGGGTAGGTATATACTTTTAACTCGACTACGGCAAAAGCAAGAGGAACAGTAATAGTTCTAGCAGTATACAACCCGTTGGAAATTACTGTGAACCTGGCTTAATGACATCATGCAAACTAGAGACATAATATATCACTGAACAAAGAAACAATAAACAAGAATGCGATTACGAAAGCAAGAATAAGGCGCTTGCACTGGCAACGGTACTAGATAGGCGAAAGCGGGGTGTACATTGTCGGTACAAAGTGCCTAGATTCCAGTGATACCCGTTTAAAGCAAACTTCAGTACCTCAGAGCGAATTATTTATTGATCATAATAAAAGGCTTAAATACGATGATAGTAAGCAAATGATAGTGCGATTCAATTCGACACCAACGCCATCTAGGGCCGAACAGGGCAATTAATTTACCTAATACTACTAACGTATTATGTTTTACAAATGGTAATCTTTTTATACTATAATATAAGCATTGCGTTTTGTTGAATACTGAACACGGGGTGATGCGTGGGGTAGTGAGAGGTGAAGCGCAATCAGCCGGGTGCGCAGATATTTCCGACGGATAGTACTTATATTTGTATATTCCATCGTAGCACCTAAACTATTGAAATGATTACAATCAATAAGGTGACAATCGATTTGTAAAAATGAATCGGACGACATATGCTATAAGTGTAACTTAAATAACTTTAACTTAAAGTTATACATACATATAATTTTTCTATGATTAGTGCACAAATAAATTATAAGTACGTTGCAACCCTTTGATTTTTTCTTATAATTCTGTTATTTTTTGTAATTATAATAAATCTGGAATTAGTCTAGAATTAGCCTGGAGTTAAACTTGAAGTATCTCATTCAATGAGAAGAAACAAAATAACCTGCCAAAGCAACCCTAATCTGCCTTACGGACATATGGAGAGCTGTCATACTCATTATGAATACATACAATGCAGTAAGGTGACCACACTACAGCGACCTAGTGAGACGCCTTTTCACGTCCTGCTTAAATCTCCCGGGATCATAGAGGGAGGGAAACAAGTGCGATGCTAGTGAGTACAGAAAAAACTCACTGAAAACCGGTGTGAAACTGCGCCTGCATGTTATTCCACCGTATGAGTGAGGATACCGGAGGCCCATATACCATCCCCTTCCCCTATTCCGCTCCTCATCCCCCATAGGCCGGCAGCTTACTTGTGACGCCTCTGATGTTGCAAGGCGATACGTTTGCTCGTTTGCCCCCTATTACATAAAAAAAAACACGACGATCTAACCAGCACTTGTGTGCGGAAACATGATCCTCGGACTAGATATCAATAACCATAATTGTAACTGTATGTCATTACGTAATACTGATGTGATGTATGTCAAGCGGTTCAGGCAACTCTCTCAAGATGTCTTTAGCGGCCGCTTCAATAATCTCCTCGACGGTGGCGCCACCTTCTCCAGCCGTTTCCTTTGGCTGGAGGTTGAGGAGTGTTCCTGCAAAATTTACCATTTTTTAGTATTAATTAATATAAATAAAATCGTTTTTTGCCCGACTACGTCAAAGCCAAAAGGAGGGGTTGTAATTTTGCCAGTTCATTTATGTTTGTATGTGAACATACAAACATACGGAACTATGTATGTTTGTATGTGAATGTGACTGACTTAAGATATACATTGACCGATTTTAATGAATAAAGTGTCAAACAGTTCGTAATAATTGCTCGGGGGACATCGATAAATCCTCCCATCTTAATCTTCCTAATAATTATATTAAACGCGAAAGTTTGTGAGTATGTAAGTATAAACAGCAAAAAACTTCTGAATGGATTTTGATGAAACTTTACAATAATATAGTTTAAACATCAGAATAACACATAGGCTACAATTTATAAATATACTAACTTCGCCTCGCGGCGTTGCCCGCGGTTATTGTCGTACCGCAGGGTTCAGCTAGTATATAAATTCGAAAGTAAGTATGTCCATCTGTTACGCTTTCGCCGCTAAACCGCTGCAACGATTTCAATGAAATTTGGCTTGAATATACTTTGATTCTTGAGGAAGGATAGGCTATTCTTTACCACGATAACCGACATACACGGCAGAGCATGGACAAAAGCTTAGTGGGGAAACGAAACGGGCACCTGATGGCAAGTCACGGACCACTAATTCTAAAACACCAAGTTAATTGTACATATATAAGTTCGTAAGACGAATATACCGGGATTCCGAATCAATAGTTTTTTTTTATTATATAGGGGGAAAACGAGCAGATGTATCGCCTGATGGTAAGCGATTACCGCCGCCCATGGACACCCGCAACACCAGAGGGGTCACAAGTGCGTTGCCGGCCTTTTAGGAAGGAGTACGCTCTTTTCTTGAAGGTTTGAAGGTCGTATTGTGTTGAGTTAGTAAAAAATTCTTACTGAGACAAGTTCCAGTCTCGGACATGGCGTAGCTGATGTTAGCATCGGCGTGGAGCCCGAACAGCGACGGGTCGTCGTTCAAGGGCAGTGCGCGGATGTACTTCGTATAATCCTCTATAGTTGTCGACGATGGTCTCTAGAATGTCATACCACAATTTTATAAAATATTATCATAATATTTTAGACTGCCTCGGTGGCGCAGTGGTAGCGTATGCCAGTGCTGTGATTGAGGTCTCGGGTTCGATTCCCGGGTCAGACCAAATATTTGTGTGATCTGCAAACATTTGTTTCGGAGTTTAGGTGTTTTCTTTGCATAATATGTATGTATTTAGAAAGAAAAAGTCAGTTGTTTAGTACTCATAACACAAGCTCTGCTTAGTTTGCGACTAGATGGCGTTGTGTGTTGTATGTCCGATTTATTTATTTATATTTCAGTTTAAGATAGAAAAATAAATCTTTTATTCTGCACTTCAGTAACATGAAGACTTTTGCATGTTAAACTGTTTTTGAGCAGATGAGTTCGACTTTTCCTAACTGGACTAGCCCTGAGAAGAAAGAACGAATCAAACTCTGGGATTAAAGTCCAGAGTAAGGAGTTGAATAGATGATAATAATAGGTGTACAGTTACCTGCTTGTAAGCTCCTGATTCGTCAAAAATATAGCGTTCATTGAGCACTGAGGAAGAGTAATAGTCGATCAGTAGGTTCAGCAGACACCGCCGGTCCCAATCGTCTGTTACTCGCCCGCCGTAGTTGATGTGACCAGCAGTGTATGTCAGCATCTATTTGCAGAAATGTGTCAGCGGTCAAAACTTATGGAAGCACAATAAACTACAGTTTATTCGCACTTCATTTCTTTTCTGTGCGGTAATCCCCCCCCCCCCATTGATGGTTATGTCATAGCAGTGCAAAAGCGATGCAGCTCCTCATCCTGGTCACTCAGGTTACAAACTTCCGTTACGAATCTAGTCAATCAAAAGATGGGTTTGAATGTTTTTTTTTATGGAGTAGGTGGCAAACTAGCAGACGTATCGCCTGATGGTAAGCGATTACCGCCGCCCATGGACATGGACTCCCAACACCAGAAGCATCACGAGTGCGTTGCCGGCCTTTGAGGAATGGTGAGGGGGGAAGGGGGAAGGGGTTGGGGTATGGGCCTCTGGTATCCTCGTTCGCTCAGTGAAACACAGTGCAAGCGCTATTTCACACCGGTCGAGCCGGCGCTTTCATGCCGAAGCGTGGCCTCCCACGGTAAAAATGATTTAATTATAAATGATTGATTTTATTCTATTCTAAAAATTCAAGATGTTTAACTAAATTATCAAGCTAAACATAGAACCTTTACACTTACTCTCAAAGGTACTTCGGCATATTCATTTAAAAACATGTGTAACTGAGAGATGCATATACGCAAGTCCCCGTCGGTGAATTCATAAGGAATGTTGAAGCCCAAAGGTCCGAACTTCCGACGCTCCAGTAGTACCCCGTGGAACAGGCAGAGAGAAAACAACAGCCACTAAAATTATAAAAGGATGTTATAAATATAGTAGCAAGGGCATATTCGATGGCTTAAACTATACTGTGTGCATATGTAAGATTATCAGAACTCAAATAAATAAATATTCCAGACATCTAACACACAACGCCATCTAGTCCCAAGCTAAGCAGAGCTTGTGTTATGGGTACTAGACAACTGATATAAACTACTATAATATACTTTTTTTTGTAAATACATACATATTATACATAGAAAAATATATAAATCATGATCTTTGCAAAAAGTCAAGTGTCCCGGAACGTGTTAAAATATCTACCTTAAAATTAGGTACTTTGGCGTCGGAAGAATTGAAATAGTCAGTAAAATCTGGCACTTGATTCATGTAAGCCTTCAACAAGTTCGCTTTTATACCTCTCGGGGGTTCTACTGTCATCTTGTAACCTAAAATGAAACAGAACATTACAAAACATCGTCAAAGAAAATCTCACTATTAGAAGATCTATGAGCCATGTTAACGGTCTAAGAACGTTTATTTCTCAAAAGAATACATTATTCGCTTATATGAGAACTTAAAACTATTACTGGTAATTTACAATGTCACTCTAATTTTAAACTTTAAGAACCTCTGTCGAATTACGCTGCTATCGAGTTCGAGATTACTGAAGATCATTAAGAGTCATAAAGTTCCTATCGGAACCAAATAGCAATGACGCGAAGGCTCTGTTCAGATTCACGTAGATTGTTCATAGACGATAAGTATGTAGTAACTTGTACAGGATACGATGGAACTGGCATACGCTGTGCGTAAAAGTTCCAAAACAAAAAAAGAATAAAAAAAAAAAAGAGTCATTAAGGCTCACACTCCCATGAAGAAGAACTATCTAGACGAGGAAATTACTAAAGACTGACCGAAGAAAGAGAAGTATATCAGGATCTAACCAAATCGTAAACGTTTACCACGTTAACTGTCAAAAAATTGTTTTAGTGAGTTATACGCCAAAACGTTTGACCTCCTCAATATACTTGAAATGGAAGATTTTAAGTATACCGTTTCAAATGAAAAACATCATACATGTATATTATTCTCCATACTTAGGTATTTATACCTTGAACAAAAGATAATACATTCAGCATAGATATTATTATTCTCCTCCTTTAAAAAGACAATTCCCACATTAGGAACATATCATCCTGTGTCGCGGGGTTGTGGATGACACAAAGTTTTATCCCATGTTCGAACCCATAACACTCAGCGCAGTAGAAAACAGCGTGACAACCGCTTTAACCAAATACGCCATGCGCGCAGTAACGCATAAAACAACGAGATCAGCAGCTTTCATTTCATATTTATATTCAAATTGTTCTCAGGTGTTTAATTGTTTCTATGTCTATTTCCTGGATGTAAGGGAGGCTGGCGACTGTAGCACAGTTAACACTAGTACAGTCGTCAACGAATTCTTTTATCCTAAAAACTATAACAAAATGTAAATAGGTTAAGAGAAACTGTAAAACATGTCATGAGAATAAAGTATATTATTATTATATTTTAAAAAATTATAATTTACAAGAATAAGTGCCATTTTTGTCTAGAGCTTACCATTCTGCAGTAAGGCGACCGGGAAATACGGCGAAGGTGTGGAGGTCAACCAGAGGCGGAAGTCTTTGTGCACCAGCTCCGGGGCGATGTGCTCGACGTTCACCTCCAGCACAGGCATCCACGACGGGGACAAATGACAATTCTATGGATACGGAGAACAAAACACTTGAATTAGTGTGATGAAATGAATGAGTGTGAATCTTTGAGTCGAGAATTAATCCGAATAATAATTAACCGTGGTGCAGTGATTAATTTGACCTGAATACAAATCTGCTTAATAAACTCGGCCGTCTTTTTTTTTAAATGTTTTAACTGCCAAAGTGAGTCTGCTCTGCCTGATGGAAAGCACGAGCAGAATCCAGGAGTGGTGGATCCCTCAATGCTAATAGGAACAATGCAGGATGGTGACTCATACTATGGCGGCCTAGTGAGATCCTTTTTCACGCTTCGCTTAAAAGACCCGGGTTCATAGTGGGAGGGAAACGAGTTCTTATCGTTTTCAATTTACGCATTTTAATTGGCCAACGTAGACCGATACGAGCATTAACTACTCTATTTTTTTTTCTTTACTTATAAGTGCAAACCACGTCAGAAACCTTAGATCTTAACAACCTACTTCTCCACTGTCCCACTCACCGCTCTGACTTTATACATTCTACTTTCATGGTACAATCTATTCTGTTACGGAACGTGCTTCCTCTCGAGATCAGGATGGCAAAAAATCGACAATCGTTCAAATTTCCAGTCCGAAAACATATTAGCAACACTTTATCAGATCCACCTTAATTATATACTTTTCCCTTCTATATTTGTATTATATGTATTTAAGTATGAAAATGTATTACGTAACTTACACACGTGTCGAAAATTTTCTTAGTGACTTGAATAAGGTAGACCAACAACCATTAAATAATATTAAAAAAGTTTGGATATACGACAATTATCTTACGTCGCGTCTGACTTGGCCTTTCCTTGTATATGACATCGGTAAAAGCCTCCTGGCAAAACTAGATGCAAATGTCAAAAAGATATTGAAGTCATGGCTCGGAATTGCACACTCAGCTGACCCCTCAACTCTATTTAGGGATCAAAACAGTTTTGGGATGAAATTAAAGAAGCCATCTGAACTCTATAAACACCTCAGAGTGACCAAAATGCATGTCTTGGGACAATCCCAGGATGAAATAGTCTCATCACTCCCAAAAGATAAATATGTTACAGAGCTTGAGTCAAGACTTCAATTCCATAAACAATTTATGGCTGGTGCACAGTTTAATAAAGTCGGGCTGGGTTTCGCAAAGAGGAAGGGAGACCGAGAAATAATAAAATCCTTTATACAACAAGATGAAAATGATAAATATAAAGTGCATGCAATGAATCTAGAAATGCAAAGTGAGTGGTTAACTATAGGTGAGTTCTGCATCCCGTTAGCCCTGAAATGGCGCACCTTGCTATATGATTGGTCTCCTGCCCTATTAAAATTCTATCTGAATGCCTTCCAAATGACCCTCCCAGACCAAAGTAACCTAGTGAGATGGGGGAAAGCATCTGAAAAATCTTGCTATACGTGTGGTGAGGCAGTAGGTACTGCTAGGCACTTACTGGTAGGTTGCAGGGTGCTGCTTGATAGGGGTTATTACTCACGCCGACATGATAGAGTACTAGAAATCATACGTGAAGCAGTAAGTCTTTCAGTAGCTAGAGCCCAAAAAGGATTGACTACAAATAAACGAGAAATTAACTTTATAAAGGATGGCTCAACTACCAAATCTAAAAGCAAGCCTTTCTCAATCCTAGGTACTGCACCTGACTGGACTATTTTGATGGATACGTATGATAAGCACTATAAAATCCCAGAGGATGTTGGTGTTTCGTCATCCAGACCGGACATATTCCTTTTCTCTGGACAAATTAAACACATAATATTAGTAGAGCTTACTGTTCCGTGGGAAACTAATATTCCTAAAGACCATAGAATAAAATTAAATAAATATTACGATCTAACAACTGAACTTAACAAAAATGGCTATGTGGTTAATTTATACGCGGTAGAAGTGGGAGCGAGAGGTATACCAGCTAAATCTCTCTATAACCTTTTGAAAGACCTTGGCCTGTCGAGATCTGCAGTAAGTTCTATTTTAGAACGAGTATCCAAGGCTGCACTAACAGGTTCCTACCAAATTTGGCTAGGTAGGGCGGGAAACTCGAGCAGTGAAGGTGACCGTTGATGCGTATCTTAAAGGGGGCCTCCTTAAACCTACACCTAGGTCGTAAGTCCTGGGAACTGCTTTGAGTTTCTCCCTCTGCCACACGATGGACCCGGCACCCGCACGGTGAATCCATGGAGTGCTAAGAAGTTTGTCTCTATTAAATACTAGCTGACCCACGCAACCTCGTTTACGTCTCTTATTGCCCGTAGCATAATAAGAAGAGTGTGAGAATGTTATACAAACGGGGAAAAGCCCCGTTTTTATAACATTCTCCACTGATGATCCGCTCGAAAACCAATATTATTTTTTATATTTATTCAATTTATTATATTTATAATTCCTCTTAAACCTTCCCTGGACTACGACAAATATTTTAAAACCAAAATCAGCTAATTCGGCTGAGCCGTTCTCGAGTTTTAGCAAGACTAACGAACAGCAATTCATTTTTATATATAAGATATTTGTAATTATAATTATTATATCGTTATTTCATTTTCTGGTTGAAATCTATACTAATACTCGTATTATAAAGAGGAAAGGTTTGTATGTAAGTATGTTTGTAACGAATTGGCTCAAAAAGTACTGGACGGATTTAAAAAATTCTTTCACCAATTGAGTGCCACATTATCACTGATTAATATAGGCTATTTTAATTGTAAGAGAAAAAAAAAACAATATGTAAACTAATAACTGCAGGTAACACCGCGAGGTTCAGCTAGTATCTTATAAATACAGAGTAAATAAGTGAATCGGAAATTATATAAAATATTTTATTTTCCTAGTGTGAATAGTTAGAATTTGTATATAAGTACATCTAATTTCTACAGCACGTTGTTTAAAACTACACAACACGTGTTGGCGCAAGTTTATGTGCGGATCTTAGTTTTATAAAAGTCACCACCTACCAGCCGTACACTACATCACAAAATGCCGGATCTGGAGAGCATTGAAGCTGCCCAAAAATCATTAGAGGAGTGCTTCACCAAGAGAATGGAACAATTGGAGTCACAACTGCACTGCACGGGTCCCTCGAAGGATACAGTTTCTAGGGTTGCCGAAGAATTCAGATCTTTTCGGGAACTAATGCACGGTATGCTGGAGCTGCTGCGGAGGCAGATAAGTCAATGTTCTCAAGCTGTTGATGCCTTAGAGACAAGACATCGACGCAAGGCTCTGCTTTTGATGGGAGTTGCAGAGGTTGACGGTGAAAACTGCAACCAAGTAGTGCGAGGTATTATTAAAAATAAGCTGCGCTTTGAGGGATGCACTGAGGAGTCATTAACCATCTGCCACAGACTCGGGCCACGCAATAAGGATCATCACCGGCCCATCCTTGTTAGGTTCCACAGTATGGAACTCAGGACATCCATTTGGAAGGCTAAAACCGCACTTAAGGGCTCATCGATTTCGGTTCGAGAGTTTCTCACTAAGGTTAGACAAACAGTATTTACTAAAGCTCGTAATCATTTCGGCACTCGTGCGTGTTGGACACAGGAGGGCACGATATTTATTAAGGTACACGATGGTAAGCGGCTCAAAGCTACCACTGTCGAGGAACTCTCGGACCTGATGTCGAAACACCCAAGAGCTCCTCATGAAACAGTGTCACAGGCTAGAAGCGGCAGCAAAAAGAATGTCTCGCATGGCTCACACAAGAACGCTTCAGTTAAAGCATAATAACATTAGACTTTTGTTTAAATGTTAAGATGGGACTACAACCGTGTTGGTGTTTCTACACGCAATTCATTAGATGACTAGAAGGTGAACGGTAATTAACATTTAGATTTATTATTCTAGAACTGTCACACAAACAAATTACCCTCTATAACTTTTTAACAACTTTGTTTACATTATTCACCAAATCATTGATAATATTATCAATTTGACATTTCCTCTTGCGTTCGGAAACACTAACATCCCATTTTTATTTTTTTTTATCATCATATTTTTTATGTCTTAGCATCATTGTGTTTCTTAAATTGTAATCTCAATGTAGTTTCTTATTGTTTAATTTCATTACGTGTGGTGTTGACTGGTGGGTGGTGCAGAGAAACGTATTCAAGCGAATTAAGTAAGTTTTTTGCATTATTTAAGACATCTTTCCGTTTTATTGTTTAGTTTATATATTTATATTTAAAATTACTTTATATATATATTTAATATTTTAAAACATGATACCCTATAATTCAGATTCTGAAAGTGTATACGAGTCTGCTATATCCTCTGACGACGATAGTTTTACCTCTTTAACTGAGACATTGGGAGAACGCTTACGTTCTACTTTCGGTGTCCAATCGAAGCACCTGCTTAATGTATGTCATCTGAATGCACAGAGCTTACCCAGTCACTTTAGTGACTTTGCGGAGGCCTTCAATGACATTAACGTACAAGCTATCCTGATATCAGAGAGTTGGCTTAAGCCAAATCTTCTTTCTACTTACTATCACCTCATAGACTACATCCTTGTTCGTAATGATCGTGTAGGTAGGAGGGGTGGTGGAGTTGCCATTTATTTACACTGTTCTCTGCCCTTTAGGATTCTAGCTTGTTCTCCTCCCAGTGCCGCCACCGCTGAATTTCTATTTCTCGAGGTTTCTGTGAGGGGAGCCAAAATTGTTCTGGGGGCTGTTTATTGTCCTCCTTCGATAGATTACTTCTCCAGTCTGGAAACAGTACTGGAATCTTTAGGGTCTACATATGGTCACCACGTCATCATGGGGGATTTTAACACAGACCTAACTGACCGTACCTCACGTTCCTGTAAACTCCTTCAAATTGTTGAGTCTGCCGGCATGCAGATCTTACCACTACAACCAACTCACCATAACAGTCTGGGGGTGGACACTTTGTTAGACTTAATGCTAACATCGGCTCCAACACTAGTCCGCAACCACGGCCAACTGGAAGCACCTGCATTCTCCAATCATGATCTTATATTCCTTTCCTACACCCTTAAACCGCCCAAAATCCCACCTAGAATTTTGTACATGCGTAGTTTTGGGCGCATCGACATTGACAAACTGTGTATGGATGCTTCAAATCTAAATTGGGACGCAGTAACTTCCACTGAAAATATAGACGTGAAAGTTAATAACTTCAATAACTCGATTCTAGCCCTTTATGATGTTCATGCGCCTATTAAGAAAATTAAAATTAAAAGACAACCTGCTCCCTGGATGACAAAGGAGGTACTTATGACTATGCGGCGAAGAGATAGGGCCTTTATCAAGTTTAGGAGGGATCGCACCGAAGAAAGACGTGTCTTATACAAAACTGCGAGAAATCGTTGCAATCAGATGATACGTAACGCTAAACGCCGACACATTCTTGACAACATCACTCGTTCATCCCCCACCAATATATGGAAGTTTTTAGGAACCCTGGGCATCGGAAAGCAGCGATCAGGTGGTCTGCAGGGGATGGTTGGTTTGGATGAGATTAATCGTCATTTCTCCTCCTCTGTTTATTTTGATCACCAAATCAAGCGTCGTACTGTGGACTACTTGGCGAGTTTAAATAGCCCTAATATAAATCCCTTCAAATTCTCTCCAGTTACCCCGTGTGAGATTAAAAAGATAATATCCTCTATCAAATCCAATGCCGTTGGTTGTGATCAAATCAGCCGACACATGATCACTACAATCCTTGACCACATCTTACCTATAATCTCCCACATTATCAACTACTCCTTATACTCCGGAATATTCCCATCCTCTTGGCGCAAAGCTTGTGTCATCCCCTTACCTAAAATTGCAAATCCCACTCTCCCCAATCACTTCAGACCAATTTCTATTCTCCCCTTCCTCTCCAAGGTCCTTGAATCCTGTGTGCATAAACAGTTTTCTAAATTCATCTTTGAAAATAGCCTCCTGAGCCCGTTACAATCCGGTTTCAGGCTGGGTCACAGCACTACTTCTGCACTTCTCAAAGTTATTGGCGACATTAGGGCGGGTATGGAGGACACAAAGGTTACTGTTTTAGTGCTGATCGACTTCTCTAATGCCTTCAATGCTGTCAATCACGATATTCTCCTATCTATCCTTACCCATCTTATGGTCTCGCCCGAAGCGCTGGAATGGTTCTCGTCCTATCTTCAGGGACGCCAGCAGTATGTCCGTGTCGATGAATCTTCCTCAGATTGGTGCGAACTTGACTCTGGTGTCCCTCAAGGCGGTATTCTTTCTCCTTTGTTATTCTCTATATACATTAATCTCCTAACCTTGGAACTTCGTTGTGCGTATCATCTGTATGCCGATGATCTTCAGCTCTATTCGCAGGCTAAGCTTGAAGATATTTCGCTAGCAATAAATAACGTTAACAGAGACCTAGAATCAATTAATACATGGTCCGAAAGGTTCGGCTTGACAGTTAACCCATCAAAATGTCAAGCCATTATAGTTGGAAGTCGTCGATTGATGTGCAGGATAGCCTTCGAAACTCTCCCGGATATAATTTTTAATGGGATTGCTATACCTGTTTGCGAGTCTGTGAAGGATCTTGGCTTACATCTAGACTGCACATTAAGCTGGCGTGAGCAAGTAACAAATCAGTGCCAGAGAGTCACTGGCACTCTTCGGGCGCTTTATCGCCTGAGAAATTTTCTGCCTCCAAAAACCAAGACTATGCTTGTGCAAACCCTCATCTTTCCCATAATCGACTATGGTGACGTGTGCTGTTATGACCTGAATGCAGATCTTCTCGATAAACTAGACCGTCTTCTTAATAACTGCATTCGATTCGTTTTTAATCTCCGTAAATATGATCATGTTTCCCTTTTCCGTACGCAACTCAACTGGCTACCCATTCGCTTACGACGAGAACAACGAGCTCTCACTTTCTTGTACTCAATTTTAAATAACCCTTCTTCACCTAAATATCTAACTTCCTGCTTCCAACTTCTATGCAGCAACCACAACAAAAACCTTCGGTCCACTAATAACCTCCTTCTTCTTTGTCCCTCCCATACGTCTGAGTTTGTTGGCTCATCTTTTGTTGTTCAATCCGTTCTAATTTGGAATGAGCTCCCTCTCGAAATCAGGATGGTCACCAATGTCTTTTCATTTAAGATAAAAGTAAAGCAGTTTCTTATTAAACAACTTGCAGAATCAACGTCTACATAATTGTCATCTATTATTCCTAGTAGGTACACCTATCTCTCTATGTATGTATGTACTCGTATCTATGTTAGCTGATATGTATTTAGTTATATGTATAGTATGTATTGGTTCTTGTATGTATGATTAGCTTTTATATATTATTTGTATTTGTTATGTTGCCAGATATGTTTATTTTAATACATTCTTATTTACAAATGCACCCACTTCTTGTCTTCTCTGCATCACCCGATGGTTGACTGGTAGAGAATGCCTTAGGCATTAAGTCCGCCAATGCACCTAAAGTGCATGATGTATTAAATAAATAAATAAATAAATAAATAAATACGGAAGTGAAGTTTTCAACTTTTTTTTTAAATACAAGAAATGACAGGTATTTGTTATCAGTACTATTACATATCTGCTCCTTATTTCGTTTACCTGGAAGAAAACCCAGTTCCCGAAGTCACAGCCAATCTTCATCATATTTTCAGCTAATGGACCTTGACCTTGACCTAAGGAGATGCTCTCAAAGCGCTTTCCCATTTTCATCTTTTCAGCGAATTTCATCAGATCTGAAGGAAGCATTTTAAATACGTCAAATTTCGTGATCAAATGTTTTCGGTTTCACACACTCTTATAATAATAATCGTAATTATAGCATTCGCGCGCGGTGTCGCCGCCACGCGAAATGTTAAAAATAGTACTTCTTCGAAAATTTTTCTACAGCAACGTGAGAATAGCAGTACTCGTTAATAAAAACTATTGAATGTAGTGTGCACCATTGCATTTGAAATGTACATAAAAAAGAAAGAGAAGTCTAGTATCATCCTTAGGTCAGAAACTTTACAGACCATGTATTTAATCCAAGATCTGTTTAAATAAAAAGCTCTGAAGTATTGACACAATCTAGTGATTTCTACTTCTTGGAAAAGCCGGTATTAATATAATAAACAACGGTCAATACGTTCTTAAAGAAAGTTAGGAAGGGAGAAAGTAAGTAAGGTAGTACTAACCGGCTGCGGGGTCAGTGCCCGTGGATAACACAAAGATGATGGGCGCAAGTGGGTCTGACTCCGCGTAGAGCGCTGCCAGGTCTGCCGGCTGCGGCTCCACGAACCTGGCGCCCAAACCCAACACCACGTAGTCCTGAAAGTTATCTTTTAATTATAACTACTATATAATTGTATTATTTGTTTGACTGCCTGCTTGACGAGGGCCAAATGGGTTACAGTAGAAACTGTCTGAAAGAAATATATAAATCGACTGTTTAATTTTATGTACACAATGTAAACGCAGTTTAATCGTGCTGAAATTATTTAACTACGGGCCTTGATCGTAATTCTAGTTGGTTGTCGTTAACGTGATCAAGTGATGACAGTAATAATAGCTTTACAAATTCAGAAATCGGTGGAAAAGGTGGTGAATTTTAAATTTTTTGTGTAAATGTACAGAATAATGAAGAATACTTTTACAGGAAGTGTATGTGTGTATATACAGGGTCTGTCGTAAATAATGGATAAGTCGTAAACTGGAGTTGGTCCGGCTATGAGACTATTAGAAAATCGTATCTTTTTGCCAGGGTTTCTAACCGTATGGAAATGGCGTAGACTTTTATGTTTTTTTATAAATTTCGCTACTCTTTGCATTCATTCCGTTGCCATTTCGTTAAATTTAGGTATTTCTGTGTCATTTTTTTTGTATTATAGTCTTGAAGATGTGTATTATTTAGTTTTAGTACTGTTTTAGGCGTTTTTAACGTTGGTCATTTTCAAAATTGTCATTTTAAGATTTTTTATGTTTTTGTTTTACTTAGGGTCAACTTTTGATCATTTACTGTGTAAAAAAAAAGTACGGCGCTATAGCTGCCCATGATCTTAATAAATTATCTAGTATGTGTAGATTCTAAAAAGGTATAACAATGCATACTTCACAAGTAATATTAAGCTACATGAGCGAGATCAATATCAAGGTGAGAAAATATTTTTTTCATGTAATGTTGTAAATGGTTATAAAACTTCGTCAGAATGATTTATTTCTGCCAAGATTCTTTACACAAACACTATGGGGTCACTATTAAGGATATTCAAAAGAAAACTAGGTTGTTTTAGTACGTAAAAATATTTATTCAACAACTTAAACTAAATGTTCGAAGTGTCCTCCGCCGGCAGCTATGCACGCTCTACATCGCCTAATAAACGATCGCTTAATCCGGCGCACATAACCGGCTTCTTCAATTTTTCTCGCTGCTACTTGAATGCGCGCACGCAACTCTTCTACAGATCTTATTGTTTCACTGTATACTTTTTCTTTTATACAGCCCCAGTAAAAGAAGTCCAAGGGGTTCAGGTCTGGCGAACGTGGAGGCCATAAAATTGGCCCCAATCGCCCTATCCATCTATCTGGATAAGTATTATTTAAATGTTCCCTGACACGAACAGCGTAATGTGCTGGACACCCATCATTTTGTAGCCACATCTCATTTCTTATCTCTTGTGGGACGTCTTGCAGTAAACTAGGTAAAGTATTTGCTAAAAAATTCAAATACATATCCGCATTTAATATTGCCGGCAATTCGAATGGACCAATGATTTTGCCATTAATAATGCCAGTCCATAAATTAATTTAAAAAAAAAAAAAAAAAATTTTTTTTCCAAAAAACTACCTAGTTTTCTTTGAATATCCTTAATAGTGACCCCATAGTGTTTGTGTAAAGAATCTTGGCAGAAATAAATCATTCTGACGAAGTTTTATAACCATTTACAACATTACATGAAAAAAATATTTTCTCACCTTGATATTGATCTCGCTCATGTAGCTTAATATTACTTGTGAAGTATGCATTGTTATACCTTTTTAGAATCTACACATACTAGATAATTTATTAAGATCATGGGCAGCTATAGCGCCGTACTTTTTTTTTACACAGTAAATGATCAAAAGTTGACCCTAAGTAAAACAAAAACATAAAAAATCTTAAAATGACAATTTTGAAAATGACCAACGTTAAAAACGCCTAAAACAGTACTAAAACTAAATAATACACATCTTCAAGACTATAATACAAAAAAAATGACACAGAAATACCTAAATTTAACGAAATGGCAACGGAATGAATGCAAAGAGTAGCGAAATTTATAAAAAAACATAAAAGTCTACGCCATTTCCATACGGTTAGAAACCCTGGCAAAAAGATACGATTTTCTAATAGTCTCATAGCCGGACCAACTCCAGTTTACGACTTATCCATTATTTACGACAGACCCTGTATGTATATATTTATATATTTGTTTAGTAGAATATATGTATATGGTTGTGTATACTGTGTATGTATTAATATATGTAGTAGTATAGTTTGTAGTATAATTGTATATATTTGTTACATCTGATGTTGGTTTATATATTATGTACGTAATCACTATCTATCGAAATTAATATTTTGTCCTTGCACCTACCGCATCATATTTCTACAACACCTGAAGGTTGACTGGTAGATAATGCCTAATGGCATTAAGTTCGCCTTTGTACTTCATGTGCAATAAGTTAATAAATAAATGAATAAATAAATTATGAGTGATACCACGGTCTCACAGAAAACCGGTGTGAAACAGCGCCTGCGCTGTGTTTCATCGAGTGAGTGAGGATACCGGAGGTCCATACCCCAAACTCTCCCCCCACCCCCCAAAGGCCGGTAACGCACTTGTGACGCCTCTGGTGTTGCGGGTGTCCATGGACGGCAGTAATCGCTTACCATCAGGCGATACGTCTGCTCGTTTGCCCACTAGTAGATACTAAAAAAAAAGATAAGTGCCAATCAGTAATTTTTTTAGAAATTGCTCATTTTTATTATTCTTCAGGCATCCAATTTATAAAACTAAATAAAAATATTTGTACCTGTAAGGCAGGTATCAGTTTGTCGGGACGTATACACTTAAGGATCAGCAACTTTTGGAAAATATCGAACTGACTATCTTTCGGGTAGGTTAACCTTCGAAAAGAATAAGAAAGTAATTAGAGCGCATCTTTGTACTCAGTTTTAACAATAAAAAAGTCTCCCTGTTCAAGATCCCTACTCACAGTACATAAACTACCAATAACTCTGACCACGAGGAAGGCTCCCGCCTTACTACACATGCTGAAGAAAAAGATCTGATAACGAAAAAGCAGCCAAGATTAGAGATTGATTTTTTTGTGGGAGAGTCAAGCTTCGGCATGAATGGGCCGGCTCGACCGGGGTGATACCACGGCCTCACAGAAAACCGGTGTAAATTGCGCATGCGCTGTATTTCACCGCGTGAATGAGGATACCGGAGGCCCATACCCCCCACCCCTTCCCCTATCCCCCTTCCCCTATCCCCCAAAGGTCGGCAACGCACTTGTGACGGTTCTAGTGTTATGGGTGTCCATGGGCGGCGGTAATCGCTTACCTTCAGGTGATACGTCTGCTCGTTTGCCAAAGAATCAATAAATAAAAAAAAAGTTTGAGACGAAATATCGTGTGCCGAAATTTCCGTAAGCCCGAATGCAAAATGCTACTTCAGCCACTAAAGCAATTGGCATTCATGTGAATATATTCCACATAAATGCCAATTGAGAATTCCAAGATTTGAACTACTGGTTCTACTGTACTATTTGTGGCGACCACCGCATACAACATAACATACTACAGCGCCATCTACCGAAGTTACACTGAACTACGGAGTAACCTACAATACGAAGGAACTACCAATCCTGAATGGCGCAATTAAAGTTCTCGCGCCGATTATCATATATACAACATACCAACATCAACTGTTGGGCAGTAGCCCGCCAGGCATGATCACCTCGCCTGGTCGGTGGTTCCTCCCTTTGATTTGGGTGGAACATGATACCCGTTCCCCCACATATTAATAGTTCGTGTACATACCAATGGAGATAAATATATTTAACTTAAAAAAAAATTGTGTGGAACTCAAAATAATCAAGTTTTCAACAAGTTCAGCAAATGGTCTTTAAGATTTCAGGTTTAAGATCATTTTTTTTTTATTTCTCATAAAGAATAAAAATACACATTCACTTATATGAGAAAATTTACATAACACTTAAATTAAATTTAAATTGAATTACTGCGATACAGAAAAAATACTCACGTTATTCACAGACAATCTATTTAACAAAAACATAGTGAGGGTACATTGAAAACATACATGCACTCCGAATATCTGTAGAACCGTGCCAACAGTAAATACAAAGACCCGGTGAGCCTAGAAGCGACAGAATGGTTTGCACACATAACAACCTACAATTACATAAGTACTTGAAAACTATTAGTATAAGTGCTGATTAATGTATTCATTACAATATATGAATACACTATCACACCATATAGAATTCATTGTATTATAATATGCCTGTATTATTTATAAAGTGACTTTTCAACATTTTTTTAAAATGTATCATATTTTTTGTTTCTTTTATCACATTGGGTAGCTGATTATAGATTTTTGCACCTTCGTACATAATGCATCTCTTGCCATAGTTCGTTCGTGATTTTAACAGAAATATGTCATTTCTACTTCTGAGACCAATGCTATGCACATCTTTTTTTTTAGGTAGTTTTATTTGTGTATGTATATTATTAGTTAATATTTTTCTTATAAGTAAACAATTATAATATTTGTATGTCTGTACAATAGTCATGATATTGGTCTCCTTGTAAATTTTTTGAGTTGACGTGAAAAAATCGTAATGAAACAATTTCTTAATTAATTTGTTTTGTGCTGTTTGTAAGGTTGTTAGATTGCTTTTAGCCGCTGTACCCCAAACCTCTATTAGGTAGTCTATATGTGGTTTTATAAGTGTATTATATATGGTGTGCCGCAGTTGACGCGGTATGCAACGTACGAAGCCACTCAACATTCCTGACAATGAAATAAATTTATTTTTTAGTTTTTGTATGTGCGGTTTCCATGTAAGATGGTTATCCAAAATCAGACCCAAGTATTTATCTTGATTAACTTGATTGATTTTAACATTATTTATAGTTAAAAATGGAAATTTTGAATTTTTTTTTTTATTTTTAGCAGAGAAAATAATGTAGTTCGTTTTAGAGGTATTAATCGTCAGTAAATTACTGAGAAACCACTCATTCAAATGTTCAAGATCACTCTGTGCATCTGCAATCACAGTTTCAATCTGGTGGCCAAAATAAAATAATGCAGTGTCATCCGCGTATAAATTCAAGTCCCCTTTCAATCCTAGTCGGTGTACATTATTAATATATATAAGAAATAGCAAGGGGCCCATAATTGACCCCTGCGGCACACCGTATGTAATGTTTTTAGGCTCGCTCATAGTCTCACCGACCCCAACAGCCTGTCGACGATCGGACAGATATGATTTTAACATGATATATGCATCCCCACCAATACCGATGTCACCAAGCTTTTCCAGAAGAATTTTGTGGCTAATTGTATCAAACGCCTTCTTCAAATCAATAAAAATACCCAGTGCAATTTGTTTGTTGTCGATATTAGTCCTAATTTTTGTTATAATATCTATAGTTGCCGACAACGTATTAGATTTCGCTCTGAATCCATATTGCTTCGTATAAAGAAAATTTTGTTGATTTAGGAAAGATTCTAGGCGGCTATACAAAACCCTTTCCAAAACCTTGGACATAACAGGAAGAACCGATATCGGCCTATAGTTACTTGGATCACTCTTCTTACCAGATTTATAAACAGGTGTTACCTTTGCAATTTTCAGGCTTTTAGGAAATATTCCCCGATCAAGACAGGTGTTAATGCAGTTTGTAAGTTCTTCAAGCACCAAAGGGGATACACACTTAAGAGATTTGGTATTCATACCATCCAGGCCTGTGCTGGTATTATTATCCAGACTCCGGATTATCTTGGCAACTTCGGTTGGATTAGTATGTTCAAATTGAGTTATTCTGTGATTACTGTCTGCTACTCCCAAAGGATTAGTGTAAATTGTACGGTTGTGGTATCGTTTTGGAATCTTATTAGCTAGGATTGAACCAATATTTGAAAAGTACTCGTTAAAATAGTTGCTGATCTCTTTTTCGGTGGTAATATATCCTTCCGGTGTCAAAAGTTTCGGTGGCCCAGTATTGTCTTTTATTTTATTCTGAGATAGATTGTTTATGAGGCTCCACATTTTTTTTGGCTTGCTTTTGCAATCAGCAAACTGCTTATGATAGTATTGGGATTTCTTTCCTTGTATCATGCACGCTACTTCGTTACGTTTCACAACAAATCTTTCTTTTTTTGCTTCATCATCGGGGTTGCCTTTATATTGTTTCCATAGTATGTTTCTTTTATTTATTTCTTCTATTATTTGTTTATTTATCCAATCTTGGCGAGGGGGATTTTGGGTTTTAAATTTAGTAGTTTTGCTCTTGTTAATGCCGTATAGTATTTTTTGTTCAAGTAGATGATAACAATAGCTGTCATTATTTTGACTCTCACTTTCTGCTACAACATTGTAAAGTTTCTTATAATCGATTGCTTCATATTTTCTTTTCTTAATAGGCTCAGATTGGTCTTTTCTAATTTCAAAATATATTTGCTTATGATCAGACATAGGTGTATCTATTAAAGCAAGATGGAATTTATTGTCTGTTAGGCTGCAGCTTACGTGATCAATTATTGTTTTTGAGGATACAGTTTCTCGGGTGGAATATTCGATGTCAATGTTGTTCATAATCTTGCAACCGTTCTCACGTAGAATGTCTTGGTATTCAGAAACCACAGGGTCAGCACTCAATAGGTTAAGGTTGAAATCCCCAAATACTATTACTCTCTTAGATCTCTGCAAATACCGACTGTAGCATTGAAGGAAATTTTTGATGTTAGTAGAATCTGGTTTTCTATAAACAGCGCCAATGTCCAAGGAATAACTTTTAAAGTGTATCCATACATAGTGATTTCCATTTGAACTATGTTCTTCAACTTCATAATGGTCCAGACTTTTGAGGGCAAATATAGAAACTCCTCCTCCCCTAGTATCACATCTATAACTGTAATAGTGCTTATAACCAGCAATTTGAGTTCTTTTCGCTTCGTCTTCACTTCTTATCCAGGTCTCAGTAAGAATAATGAAGTGCAGGGTGCTTGAGAACAATTTAACAATACACCTTAGTTCGTCTAGTTTTTTCGGTTTTACTATACTACGAACATTGGCATACAAAAACCGAATCGCTTTTTTGTTACTCGAGATGTGATCGTGGGTATCAGTGTTTTCATAAGTTATAAAATCGCCCATAGTAATATCTTTAGTAGCACTTAGTTTTTTGAATTATTTTTATCTTCAATTAGTTTTGGTATGCCGTTAATATACTTGATTTTTAAATTAGCGTTACCACTTTCCATTTGACGCTTCAGCTCAATCACTTGTTCATTAAGATATTGCCGCTGTTGCTTTGTCTGATCCGAATAAATCTTGATATTTGCGTTGAGGTTTAGGTTTTTGTTACGTAGTATATTCTTGACTATTTCTGTTGAATTGAAACATATTTTGATGGGTCGATTTTTGCTGTTATTATATTTTCCCAATCTAATCATGGTTTTGGGTTCCGGACAGTCGTTCTTTATTGTTTTTAGTATCTTAATGACTTCTAGCTTATCTGCAGAGTTTCTATCTTCTTTGTTTGCCGAGACTGGTTCTGGAATACCAGTTATAACAATATTCTTGCTTCTTATCTCACGTTGCCTAATTTCCGTGATTATATTTTCAGAAATGTTAATATTGTTACCTGGCTGTGAACCCGTTAATGTCAGATTCTCGACTTCCAATTGCATGTTGTCGATAGATTTCTGCAGAGCATTTTCTTTGTTTTGTAGTGTTTTTATATCCGACCTTATCACAACTTGCTCATTTGATATGGCAAAAATCGTAGTTTTAAGATCACTCATTTGTTCCTTTATGGAAGTCATGTCGGCTGATATTCTCTCCATGAATTGTTTTTGATTGGAATCTACCGATTTCATCATAGTCAATATTTGGGTAATTTCCTTGCGCATTTCAACAATCTCATTGCTAAGGTCTTCAGATCGTTTTCGATTATTTCGCATGGTAACATTACGTTCCTGACAAAAATCAGGTGATTCCACATTTGATAGATTTGTTAGTGAGCCACTTCCAGTGGGTGAGTGCAACACACTCATAGTTCTGTGGTACGTTTAACTCACGTTCTGTATATCAGCGATGGGATGTTTTTGCGAAACCTTTGCAGTTTATAGATGAGTAAAGTTGGACAACGCACTTACTTATCACTAAAATTTCAAACACCTAAGCGCAATTATAACTTGTTGAGTCCTTTACTTTATTTTTAGAATAGAATAACAGTTCGCGGCACGTCCGTTCTGCATCGCAGCTGACAAAATCTGATCTGATTTAGCTTTACTATAGTCGTTCCAATCGTTTATTTAACTTTTGACAGATCACGCACATAAAGTTTTAATAATTTTTGATACAATGTACTACAGGGAATACTGTACTTCATGGACGGGCTCCGCCCACTTAGAGATGTGTCATTCGTAATTAATGACCACAGACTATGAAAACGGTTTCGAAATAAATCGATTATCGATTATATTTATAAAACATAGAATAAAATTATTCTTGTACTCGTATGTCCCTTGAGTACTTTATTTTTTGGTATTTTGACAGTAACGAAGGTAGGAATGATACGCTCAACTCAACCAAACGTGAGAATTCACAAATAAATCAATACGGAGGAATATAAATACTCAACTCGACGTATGAAAATGTGGATTAACACTAACAACAAAATGGCGACACGCGTCGGCTCCGCGTCCGGTGTTGCTGTTTAATAATAGATAAAAGTACGAAATTATCGATAAAATAATGAGTGTGTTAAATCGATTAAAACTTCTTAATGCATAAAATCGATCTATAAAAGAAATCGAATCGGTAACGGGTCAGGGTATCACTATTTGATTAAATATTAGAGCTGTCAAAAGTTAAATAAACGATTGGAACGACTATAGCATGACATATAATAACTTTCTAATATCAGTACATATAATTGTTACTATTCGATAAGAGATCGTTCACTGACTTGTGCGGTATGTTTGATTCATACAAGTTCCTGTAAAACTTATGATTCTTGTTCATGAAATCTTCCAAGAAAGAACTCATGGTTGGCACGGAGTTATTCAACTGCTGGATCTCGATCCAGATTCGGTCTGTAATCCACTTTGGATCAGGATTTGGAATTTCCTGTAATGCAAAATATTCGGACATAATAGCAGCTAATGGATATCAATAAAAATAAAATACTGTGTTTACCGTGGGAGAGCCACGCTTTGGCCACCGGTCCCACTGAAAACTGGTGTGAAATAGCGCTTGCGCTGTGTTTCACCGAGTGAGTGAGGATACCGGAGGCTCATACTTCAACCCCTCCTCACCCCCCAAAGGTTGGCAACGTACTTGTGACGCCTCTGGTATTGCGGGTGCCCATGGATGGCGGTTATCGTTTACCATCAGGTGATATCTCTCCTCGTTTGCCCCCTAATCAATAAAAAAACCTGTAAATTAGTGGGAGTGTGTCAAAAACGGTTACAAATTTAAAATAATTGCAATAGTCGTTGAGTTATAGATAAACATACTTCATCAATTTTCCCTCCGGTCAATAGGAAGTTGAACTCAGAAAATTTAATGGTGCCCTTGTCGAGGAGGATCCTGACACAGACGAGGAACGCGAACAGGAGCTTGTGACGCTCGAATAGGCTGCGGCACACGTTCGAGTACAGCAGAAACGTGAAGTACTCTATAATAACCTCCACGCGCTCCATTATTTGCTCTGAAATATAAGTTCATTTCATAACATAACAAAAATACGTTATATACCCAATCGACACTGAATTGTGTCAGACTCACCATTAGGCTCGGTCTCCGCCATGGATCGAATGAAGAGTTTTACAAACCATTCCAAGGAGTACTGATACATGGGGTCCACGTGAGCCATGTCCGATAGACAGAAAAACAGAATTTGCCCTCGATTAGCAACCGGGATATAGTCTTCACGGGCGGCGTCGATCTCTGCCGTCGTACGTTCAATGTCCTCGACTTTGATCTGAAACATGAAACATCAATTTTAGAAAATAAGGAATGGAAATTAAAAAAGGGGGAGATAGAGAGCAGGAGACCGTGTTGAGATCTTCGCACAACATCTGGAGAGACAGTTCAGACCGAACCCAGACACCAAACCCACGCACACCGCAGCAGTCGAGGCCCACCTTCGAGAGTACTTGGTCACGCCGATAGTTCCCAAAGAACATCTCATCCACCTCTCCCCGGCCACGGTGAGAAGCGCCATGCCCCGGACCAAGCCGTGGAAGGCTCTTGATGACGACGGAATAACTAATACAGCGCTGCGCCATCTGCCACCAAAGACAGAAGTAGCACTGGCTCGCCTGTACACAGGAATAGTCCCCACGGGTCACTTCCCCAGCTGCTGGAAGAGGTGCGACATAATGATCCGCAAGCCGGGGAAGAACGACCTAAAGCCCGAGAGCTTTCGGCCGATTATTCTAATGCCCACCACCTCGAAGGGCAGCAAAATAGACACCGCTGGCAGGGGGCAAACCGCCCCGATCCAGTCTCAACGCGTCCCTTACGGCATGAGGTGAAGACCAGTATGAAGTGCTACGAACACAGAGTACTATGTATATATTATGTATTAATTACGACACCGTCGAGTGTCGGCCAGATTTATATCACACTAATAGTTATAAAGGTGAAAGTAAGTTCGTTGTAACGCTCTAATTTCATATTCTTGGAGGTATTAGAAGTATTATAGGAAGTTATTAAATGCGAGAGAAGGCGTGGGTGAAAGCTAGTATATTATAGAGAACATTTTGTCGAATAAACAAGATAAGTTGAATCTTCCTTCGAGTTTCACTACCACTCTAACTACGGTACGAAGGCTGATCAGCTGGGCCGGCCAACATACCTATCCCAGTACCTACGTTCTTCAGCCAGCTGGCATATTATAGAGCTTAGCGATGATACATAAATTCCTTTTTTATTAATTACTTTATAAATAAATATTCCGAAATAATAAATAAATAAATATTCCGAACATCTAACACACAACGCCATCTAGTCCCAAGTTTATCAGAGCTTGTGTTGTGGGTACTAGACAACTGATATAAATACTTATATACTTTTTTTGTAAATCCATACATATTATACATAGAGAACACCCAAACTCCGAAACAAATATTTGTGGATCATACAAACATTTGGTCCGACTCGGGAATCGAACCCGAGACCTCAAGCTTAGCATTCGCATACGCTACCACTACGCCACCGAGGCAGTTAAATAATAAAAATAATTGTTCATAATAATAATAATTACAATGTTACCGATCCCTTGGTACCAACATACTATAGTTAATTTCATGTCAGGCTAGCACCCTTACTTACTCCCTTGTAATTGAATCTGTCGACGAGAAAAGGTTAAATACTGCCCTAAGTTACAACAATGAATGCATAAATTATGAATATATTGGTAAAATTTTTCTTAACATACTGACCAGAATCTCCGCACTTTTGATCTTAATGGCCTCCAGCGTCAGTATGAGTGGTAAGTCATCAACAGGCGAGCCCTGGCTATTGGACAAGCCGTAGAGGATGTCGGCCTGCATCTCGGCCAGCTGCGCCGCCATCTGCGCGCGCGACACGATGAGCTGGCCGCGCAGCTCCTCCAGGTCGGGCCGCTCCTGCGCCACCACTATCGACAGCAGCTGCTCCGATAGACCACTATAAAATATTATGAACGGTGAAGCAAACATAATGATTTTAATTACCGCGGAAAGTGTAAAGTTCCTTTTTGTTTGGGATCAGAATAGAAATTAAGTTTATTGATAAATACATGTTTAGAGAATAGCTGGAACTTATTAACCGACTTCAAAAAAGGAGGAGGTTATCAATTCGACTGTTTTTTTTGTTTTGTTACCTCATTTCTTTCAACTGGGTGAACCGATTTTGATGTTTATTTTTTTATTTGAAAGCTGATACTTCCCGTGTAGTCCCATTTTAATTTGGTTCAGTTCCTGAAGTCGGTTGTCTTTATTGTTAAAATTTGTGATTATTTTACGATTAAGATATAGGCAGAAAGTTTTAAACAACAAAGTTTTGTAACAGTTCAATTATTTAATCATTTACTTTATACTTTATGCACATTGTACACGGGTAGACTTAATGCCCGAGGCATTCTCTTCCAGTCAACCTTAAGGTGGTGTAGAAATATTGTAGGGACGTGCACAGAGTGCAGTTACCTTGGCACCAAAGCAAAGTTAACAATTTGCACTTTAACTGAAGTCTCTGGAGTATACTTCGGGTTCGGCAGCTTGGTTGTCATGAACAGACGGAAGCCGGCAACAAACGGAATCAAGGAGTCACCAAATTTCAGCACTAACTGTCCAGCTTGGCGGAAATATTGGCGCTGGAATTATGAAAAGATGAACAATAAACACAAAAAGAAATGGTTTATTTTCTCGAATCAGTTTCTTTTGTGCACTGAGACAAGGTTAAGTTATGTATCATGAGGTGATTTATTAAGAATGATTGTCACCACCCCTAACTATTACGTGGGGATCGTAAGAGCTGCCTTAGGATAACAATACTGTGAATCTTAAAGCAAACAACAACAATCTACTGAAAAGTTGACATTTTGCAAATAAAATATTATCCTTCCAATGGAACGACATATTTATAGACATAAACTAACATATAAATGAATATCAGTTTTTCCACGGACCTCCGCAACCTCAGAGGGTGAACTAAATGCAAAGATTGAACTAGTAGTCAGTATACTTGAGAGCCCTGACTTCCCAATAACGGTTAACATTGATTTTCATGACAATCGGGACCGACAGCTCAACGTGCTCTCCGAAGCACGGGCGGAAACACCGCCATCTTCCATACTCCAGGCTGCTATTAAAAATTTCTTGTAAGAAAATCCCTACAGCAGTCCGACCCGGGAATCGAAACCGAGACCTCTTGATCGGTAGTTGCTTACGCTAACCGCTAGAAATGTTGAATATTTTCTGCGATCGCAAAAGCGATCTACGTACCTTGAGCACAGGATCTAAAGCGGGATCCAATTCTTGACCTATATTCTCCAACAGTATTGGTTTTCCAAACCTTAGCGCTGACTCAAAGCTTCGCAGCAAATCTCGGTCGTTGGGCTTACAAACAATAAGTCCATCCAATTTGGCCTAAAATGATTTACCTTTGTAAAACGATTTACTTACACATTTTGGCCAAAAGACATTACTGAATTTCCTTCAACAATGAAGTTGGTAGTTTGCAGAATTCATCATAGTCATTCTTTTTTTTTAAAGGACAACGTATAAAGCCTGATTTAATGAGCCGTTAATTAAAGTGTACTAGGCTATATTTTTACGTCTGTAAATCCCATATAATTAATTATGCGTTACTGATTAAAATCAAAGTTGTATTCTACTATCGCAAATAATATAAAATAAAAATATAGGTATTACATACCTTTGAACTCAAGAATTTAATCCTGTTTTTTATGTTTGTCTCTGCCAAAATGAGTCTACTCTGCCTGATAGAAAGCATAAACAGAATCCAAGAGTGATGGTCACCATACTCACTGTGAATGCAGACAATGCAACAAGGCATTGAGGCTTTGTTGCATTTTCCGTGGGAGAGCCACGCTGCTGAACATGAATGGGCCGGCTCGGCCGGAGTGATACCACGGCCTCAGAGAAAACCGGTGTGAAATAGCGCTAGCCTTTCCCCATTCCCTCTCCCCACCCCCTAAAGGTCGGCAACGCACTTGTGACGCTTTTGGTGTTGCGGTAATCGCTTACCATCAGGTGATGCGTATGCTCGTTTGCCCTCTATTCAATAAAAAATAAATAAAAGCAAAAACAAAAAAGGCATCATGGCGACGCACACCATTGCGCCCTAGTAATGCTTCTGCATTATTAGGCCTCCTAGTGTTAGCTTACTATGGGTTCGAGCCAGCACTACATAAATCAGAAATATGTTTATTCCGTATCCTAACTAAAGCATATCCAGAGATGCATAAACACAATTCGTGAGACAGAGTTTAACAAATATCCATAATTAGTACAGTAAATAAAATATACGTTACCATAGCCCTTATCCACTTGTTCGCTTGTGTCTGTGGGTCGATAATTAGCGGCCAGCGTCGAGAGTTAAACATAAGCACAGCGGACTCAACAGACATCAGATCTCGCGGGAGACCGTACATTTGCCATTGTCTATAAAAATAATTATTACAATGCTCTGAGTAAAGTAACAGCTAAGCAAAAACAAAAGCGTCATTTATCAAAAATAAACCAAACATTCAAGTATTAATCTCGCAAATGAAGTTCTTAGTCGGTTCGTTAGTTTCATTAAATGAAAGTATGAATAAATTTAAATATCTTGGCGGCTAAATAACTTAGACCATTTCGAATAAAAAATATTCAAGGATCTATGCGATCCAAAAATCCCATTTCCATTGAGGTACCGCGTCATGAAATGCTATGTTTGGTCCACACAGCTATATAGGTGTGAGACGTGGGTCCTAAGGAAAGACATCTGTAACTAACTGCAAGCCTTCGAGATGTGGTTATTGATAGCATTGCAGGTTTACATATTAATATAATAAGAGATGCGTGTGACCTTATCTGTACCGCATCTCCTAATGTTGTCAGTGGAGTGGCGCCAGATGTATGGGGTACCTTCACTTCCTGAAAACAAGACGTTATTGTGTGTATAATGTTAACCTGCGTGGTATTACGTAAATGAAATAGAATTTTAAGTTTCATCGCGACCCTAACTTATTTTATCTGTGAAGAATTTTATCTAGGGTCACCACTAGTGTCGAATTATTCCACATAGATAAAATCTATCTATATTAAATAACCCATATACCTACATGATCCTTTCTTTTCAAATTAAATTATTCCAATACCTAGTAGACAACTGTTATTACTCTGTTGATGATTTTTTATTGACTACAATTTTTTTATATTAATATATTTGCTTTACAATATTTGCTCTAATATTACCCTACTTTATGTAATACTAGCTGACTCACGCAACCTCGCTTGCGTCTTATATTGCCCGTAGCGTGAAAATTTTCTCCCATTTTTTAAACATTATTCATGTGTGCCGCTCCTATTAATAGTAGCGTGATGGTATATAGCCTATAGCCTTCCTCGATAAATGGACTATCCAACACTGAAAGATTTTTTCAAATGGGACCAGTGGTTTCAGAGATTAGCGCGTTCAAACAAACAAACAAACTCTTCAGCTTTATTATATTACGAGTAGTATAGATATTTGCTTTACAATATTTGCTCTAATATTACCGTACTTTATGTTATATTTTGTTTGTTTTTAATTTTATCTACCTGTGTTTGTACTATCTGAAACCTTTTTTATTCTTCCATTTCATTTAAACATATTTTGATAATTTTAAGTGTTTGAACAATTAGATTTATGTCATTTCTGTTTATATAATACTAGCTGAACCCCGCGGTGCTACCCGCGGTACGATGATAACTGCGGGCAACGCCGCGAGGCGAAGCTATATCTTTATAAATAGTAGCCTATGTGTTATTCTGATGTATAAGCTATATTGTGGTAAAGTTTCATTCAAATCCATTCAGTAGTTTTTACGTGAAAGAGTAACAAACATCCATACATACATACATCCATACTTACAAACTTTCGCCTTTATAATAGTAGTAGGATTTATCCACCGCATAATGCGGTAGGACATAGTGTACCTCTAAAATAAGCGTAAGATCTGTAACTAACCTATGTTTCCGTAAATAAATGATTGATTAAGTGAAGCTTGATTTTGAAGCTTTAATGAATAAAAACAGTAATATCGAATGCCAGCGCCATTGAGAACTTATTTTAAAGGACCTAAATGTTTACGTACGACATTTCTATATCACAAAATGTTAGATATTACTCTACCGTGGGATAGTCACGCAGAGTGAGTCGCCACACTAACCCCTCTCCCCATCCCACTAAAGGCCGGCATCGCACTTGTGACGCCTCTGGTGTTGCGGCTGTCCATGGGCGGTGGCAATCGCTTACCATCAGGTGATACGTCTGCTCGTGTGCCACCTAAACCATAAAAAAAACAAAAAAATCGAAGGGTTGCACTCCGGGAGTGCCGGCAGAAGTGAAAACTTGAGCATTTTTGATGTTTTGGAATGGTTAGAGAATAATTTTGTACGAATTGCTTTCATTATCAGTATAAAAGTACTATTATTTATGTGGTGGAATACAATATTCATTTATTGCGCTATCGTACACAAACTTGACAATTTCACACACGAACATTCGCGCAAGCGCCCTGCGCCGCCTGTCCTCTCTCCATCCGTCTTACGAATTTTCGATCAGGTCACGTGACCTGACGCGAGTTTATATATTTTTACCCATTCCAAAAAAGTACACAGCGCCGCTAAAGAAGTTTTTACTTCAAAAATGATCGCTAAACTATAACCTGACCAATTAAAATTACTTCTAATAAGTAACTACAATGTACGTCACTTGAAATTCACTGGATATGTGTTTATTTGTTGTTTACTAACTTATTGCTGCGCTACTTAAAACAAGTACATTGTTTTCAAATTTTGTGTTTCTTTTGACGTGGACTATACTTATACAATGTTTAATCAATTATATACTATGCTGATTCTCCAAACCTCAATATGTCGCATCCACTCAGCGAGTAATTCTCTTCTGAATTCGTCTGTAAACGGTGTAATATACCCCACAGCACCTAACAAATAATAAATAAAATATCTTTAACTAGCTGTACCTATGGGATCAGTTAACGAGAACAGGATAGGTTACAGGTTTTATAACAATATTAACGATCTAGCTCACTGAAGATTTTCCAGAAAAGCATGCATTTCTCTAGATTCCTATAAAATAGTTCCGTCTCTTTCTATGAAATTACTCTGAGGGCTCTGATTTACTTGACTGCCTCGGTGGCGCAGTGGTAGCGAATGCGACTGCTGTGCATGAGGTCTCGGGTTCAAATCCTGGGTCGGACCAAGTGTTTGTATGATCTTCAAATATTTGTTTCGGAGTTTGGGTGTTTTCTATGTATAATATGTAAGTATTTACAAAAAAAAAAAAAAAGTATATATGAAATTATATCAGTTGTCTAGTACCCATAACACAAGCTCTGCTTAGCTTGGGACTAGATGGCGTTGTGTGTAAGATGTCCAAAATATTTATTTATTATTATTATTTATTATTGGACGATTCAGGATTTGTAGTTACTCCGTGTAGTGCCGTGTAGTACTTCGTAGTTCAGTGTATCTTCGGTAGATGGCGCTGTTGTAGGTTATTGTTGTCACAATCCAAAGTCACAACTCCAACAAATTGCAGGAAGAAAATTGCTCAAAAAGAATGAAGGCGAATTTTAAAAAAAATTGTAATACTCATATCTCATACTTACAAGCACTAAGTTGTATGTCTCCGATGAGGTTGACAATAGCTATGTCTAACTCTTTGATGGTTTTTATCCATCTCACACGCTCACTTGATTTAGTTTAGTAACCTGGATTAACACACATAAGCTATCAAAACTGAATAGAAACAACTGGGATTAAAACCACTTTCTCCACTTGCTGATAAAATCCACAATGGACTCTTCTGAACTTATCTGCCAGATAAATTACAGGATTCGAATTTATAAGTCTTGAATAGACAAATTTTAAATATACAAATTATTTTTTTTCAAAACCTTCAAGAAAAGAGCGTACTCTTTCTCAAACTGGTGTTGCGGGTGTCTATGGGTGGCGGTAATCGCTTACCATCAGGCGTTACGTCTGCTCGTTTGCCCTCTTATACAGTAAAAAAAAACAGCAACCTTCATCTTCTTTTATGACAGATAACTATTATATAAGAAATTTAAGAAGAATTGGTGAAACTAGTCCTTAATATAATTAAATTTAATGATTATAAGCTGACTGCTGAAAGTGATTGGGGGTGAGCATAAAACGAAGGCATTGAGTTAGAAGAGTCCATGAATGGATCTCACTCACCCAGTTCTTTCCGTGATACCGTGGTAGTGTGAAAGGTTTTATGAAAGTTAATGAATAAACAAGGCGCCGACCTTAAGTTATTATGGTCAGGATAAGACTACTTCATGACAGACATTCCATATATATCTTATTTGTGATAGGTTACAGTAATGATACACAGATGGTATGACAGCTACGAGCAGAGTAACATTACCGGTTAGCACGGTCCATCCTCGCTAAGCATAGATTGATGTCTTCCTCCATCTTACGTTTCTCCTCCTCTTTCTCCGCCAAGTACTCGTTTAACTTTGCGATGCCTTCTAGCAACTCTTGCATCTTGGTCTTGGCGTTAGCTAGCATTGCTGTTTTACAAAACTTTTTATGAATTAACATTGTAAATGTTGTTATAATTAATAGACACTCAGTAGTAGTGGTCATACAGTTTAGCATGTTTTAAATGAGCATATGTACTTATGTATCTGTGTTACCATGAGCACTTATGCCGGTGACTATCTGTGCATGCTTGTATTATGTGAGTTAGTGTGTAAATAAAGACTTTTTTAAATTTAGGTTCCATTCGTCCTGTTTAACTTGTTTGTTGATGAGATCATTTCTTCAATCTAAAAAGATTTAAAACTATTTATTGCAAATAGTTGTCCTTGTCCTAATCCTGGCCCATTCAACCAGAAAATCCACAAGGGATACTCCCCACTGGCTCTTTTGTAGCTACTGCATTTTCATTCCCGTTCACCTTTCGAGGCGCATTACGCTAAGTAACGCGATTTGGGATATTTTAAGCAGAAAGAAAATGTTTGAAATATATAAATGCTCGCTAGAATTATAGAATTAGATCAAATAATACAAAACTCTTTGGCACAATTTACATACAATACCACTTAATTGAAGTAAAATTATAAATTACCTTCAACAGCAGCGAGACCTTCTTGAGCCTTTTCCAGGGCTTCCTTCTTAGGCTTCACAGCCTTGTTCACGTGATAGAACTTGTACATGGCGTGAACCCACATACACAGCGACTGACACGCTTTTGAGACCTATTGAACAATAGCTGGGTAAGCCAACAACAAAAAGCAAATTACCTATCTTACTTATTCATCGAGCAGAACTTAAACCGCTTAGAAGTATTGGGAGCATTAATTAATGACAAGCTGCCCTGTCAGACTTCGTTCTGTCCAAGGTTATTGGCCTGTCATAGTACAATAGCAAAAATAAACGTGTTTTTTTGACTATTGAACTCGCAATTTTTACGTTTTTTTTTCTCCCTAAAAACCTTCATTGTGCCTTAACGTAATCATTTAAAATAAGTTTAACTGATTTGGTCCAGGTATCTTCTTTAAATTTGTGAACATTGATTAATTTAAATCTAAGCGAATACAGTATAAGATCTGGGTTGGGGCCTTTTGCTAGCGGGAATGGGAAGCGGGTCAATAATCATTGAGTGATACGTTTTTAACACTATACAATTCAAGAGTTTCCTGAATACCTTGAGTATCTTTGCTGGTTCATAATCAGGATTGATGATGAACCTCTTGAGTTTCTTGATCATATCTTCAGTAATAGAATCCTTGTCGAAGTTCATTAGCGAGTCGAGGAACGCTCCGGGGTCTGATAGCATCAATGATCCCGGTTTCCAATAGTTAAATACTTTTTCACCAAAATTTGCACCAGCTTCCTGTATCATACAGTGTTTATTTCATTATCATCATTATCAACGGCCATTAACAGTCCAACGGGATGAGTAAAGGTGGTTACACTCCGTATTTTTAATCTATCATATTTTTGCACTGCATGGATTAGTTCATAAGTTATTGAAAGTGATTAAAGTCTGAAGGCTGTTTTAAAAGTACCTTAACGGGTTTGATATCGAACACGACACATAGCGACTCTATGACAAGGATGACCCCCTGAGGGGGTTTCTTCATCGCTTTCACTTCCACAATGTCATTACGGTTCAACTCTTGTAATGCTTTCTCGGCTGCTCGGAGGGCAGGCATCGCTTCCTCTGTGAAATTAACATATGTCCATTTAAAATTATTTCGTTAATCTCACACAACAACATCTAACTTCAAACTAATTAGAGCTTGTATTAAGACAGCTAGTTTAAATGACAGTTTAACTAAATACTTCTGAAGTTTTGAAGTTAAGTAAGTTTAGAAAACCGGTGTGAAACAGCGCCTGCGCTGTTTTTCACCGACGGAGTGAGGAAACCGGAGGCCCTACCCCAACCCCTTCCCCTATTTCCTTCCTCATCCTCCAAAGGCCGGCAACGCACTTGTAACGCCTCTGGTGTTGCAGGTGTCCATGGACGGCGGTAATGGCTTACCATCAGGCGATACGTCTGCTCGTTTACCCACAATTCCATGAAAAAATAAAAAATAACAGCTAGTAGCTAGCAGTATGATAGTAGTTAAACTAGAACAGTAAAAAGTATAAAGACAGAAAGTATTAAATTATTGGAAGTCGGGATCATTGATGCTATCAGACCCTGGCGCGTTTCCCGACTCTCGTATGAACTTCGACAAGGAACCTATTACTAAAGATATGATCAAGAAACTCAAGAGGCTCATCATGAACCGTGACTATGATCCAGCAAAGATTGTCAAGAGAAATGTCTTGCCTAAATCTCGTATGGCGTCTTCAGCCATTGCCGCGGTTAGCGTAGCCATTTGTTCAGCAACCTTTTGTTCTTCCTCAACTTTAGCTCGAGCTTCTTCTGCGATTGCCTATTAATAATAATATTAATTAATTTTCAATGAGTAAGTGAACTTAATCGATGACCCCAGACCCGACCAACCACCAATTGCAGTAACTCATGTAAACGTCATCAAGGTAGAGTGGCTATTGCAAGACAATAGACATTTTTTTTTTAATATTTCGGACATCTAACACACAACGCCATCTAGTCCCAAGCTAAGCAGAGCTTGTGTTATGGGTACTAGACAACTGATATAAATACATATATACTTTTTTTTGTAAATACATGCATCTTATACATAGAAAACACCCAAACTCCGAAAAAATATTTGTTAATTACACAAACATTTGGTCCGACCCAGGATTTGAACCCGAGACCTCAAGCACAGCAGTCGCATTCACTACCACTGCGCCATCGAGGCAGTCCAGTATTCATCGAGAGATACAGGCTGAACTAAACATTGGATCACAGGCAGTTTCCACCATCCTGCATGAACACCTTAAAGTTAGGAAGCTTGCTTCGCGATGGATATCTCATTCTCTCACCGATGAGACAAAATACAGTCCTGTCGATTGGTGCAAATTTATGTTAGAAAAGTTCGAAGAAAGAACTTCACAAAACGTGTCCTACATTCTTACAACTGATGAATTTGGATATATAATAATAATAATAATAATCACTTTATTGTACACCAGATATTTAACAAAGGTAACTAAAGCTAAGAGGTACAATTGGCGGCCTTATCGCCCGAAGGCAATCTCTTACAGGCAACCATTGGATGGAAAGATAGACGTGGAAAGTTTAGGGTAGTGGCTGGTGTGTAAAAAGTTAATAAGAAAAAGAAGTACTTACATATAAATATTATACGAGTATAAAGTAATAGTAACATAGTAATAGTAACAATATACTTGTAGTTACAATCCTCTCACAAAGCAGCAATCCACGCAAAAGAGCGTACTCCTTCCTAAAAGGCCGGCAACGCACTTGTAACGCCTCTGATATTGCGGGTATCCATGGGCGGCGGTAATGCTTACCATCAGGCGATACGTCTGCTCGTTTGCCTCCTCTATAATAATAAAAAAAATACCATGTTGTACCATGTATATAAATCGCTAAGAGATATAGAATAAATGGTGTTACATACATACATGATGTTTATACTCACAGTGTCAATTGCGATCTGTTGGATAACGTTCCTTGTTTCCTCTGCGGCTCGCTCCATCATTGGTTTTAATTCAGCTAATTCTATTTGGAGTTCTTTCACTTCTATTTCTGTTTGATTCAATTTGCTTAGACCTGGTATGGAACAGATATAACTTAAGAATATCCATTTTTTTTTTAAAGACAACTCCCGCTTTAGGAATGTACATCCTGTGTTGCGGGGGACTTTACAAGCATACATGTAACGGACACAAAGAACACCCAGACTCAGGACAACATTTTGTGGATCACACAAAGTGATGTCCCACGCGGGATTTGAACCCACGGCACTTGGTGCATTAGCAAGCGTTGTAGTGAACGCTTAAACCACTAGGCAAATCATTTATTTAAGTAACTGTGATATATGTATGTGTGTATTTATATATCATCCTAAGGTTGTCTGGAAGAGATTGCTTTAGGCAATAAAGCCGCCCCTTATACACTCCGTCTCACATTTTATGCACTCTCTTCAACTCTGTAATATTATGGTGTGTAAATAAAGTGTTTTTTTCTATCTCAGAGTTAATAATAATAAAAATAAATATTTCGGACAACTAACACACAACGCCATCTAGTCCCAGGCTAAGCAGAGTCATGGCTTGGGCTTGTGTCATGGGTACCAGACAACTCCCCCCAATGTATCCCTACGTTGTCGTCGTGGTGGGGCTTGCGTGGGTCAATGATCTCTGGGGCTGTGCCGGGTAGAGCTACTCATGCCGGATTGGCCCAGGGTGAGACTCCAGACCAAATGGGATACCAGACGGAGTCTGTTGAGACTGCCGCAAAGGACATGACGCTCCATCGTCATGCCGCACTCCAAGCGTCCCTCTGCTTTAGCAGAGGGCGTGATGGAGAGCGAGTAGGACAGAGGGGCTGACACGTGAGTGTTAGCTCCGTCTGTGAGAGAGGGCTAGCCACCCTCTCGCATTCCGTAACCATTAGGGGCTCAACAACGACCTGACTGGTGGCTCCAAGAGGGTACGCTGAGAACCTGATGGCCGGAGGGCTTGCCTTGATTGGCCGGCCCATGACAAAGATAGTCTATAACACCCGACAGCTAAGTCGAAAAAACCTGTGGATACTGGCCGACCTCCACAGTACATAGGCTTGCCCGGGTATTGGGGATCTCTGCCCGGGTGGACCTTTAGTTCTCCCCAACTCGTGGGATTTATTATGGAGTTGATAAATTTATATAAAAAGAAAAACGAAACCGAAATTACGACGACTAAAAGCAAGCACAACGGATCCGAAAAAGAAGGGAAGAGGAGGGAGAAGAAAGAGAGGAGAAATGCCAAAGGGCAATTTAGGAAGGCGGACGACAAATCGTCTGCCGAAGAGGACGTTGCGCCTGGAACGCCCATTTCGGTGGGGCTCCCAGAAGTCGATCCGACTGCTGGGAGCCGCAGCCGAAGAACGTCGGAACGAACGCGTTCAAGGTCCGAACACTCGACGGATGGCACAGGTGGTGCTTCCTTGGAGGGGATGGACTTTGGGACTGGCGACACCCGCAAACGCGGCCTCTCCGGGGATGTCGGAAGTGACTCGTCCCTGGAGATGCTGCCGCCCAAAGTCGGGAGTAGCCTGAGGGGGAGGTCTCGAACCCCTGCCACGGCCCCGTCGGGTTCCGCCTTTTCGAAGGCGGAATCCTACAAGAGGGCCAGGGCTGATGGTGAGCTCCAGGCAGAGGAGGAGATGTGTGGTCTCCTGCTTAAGATCAGGGGACCGGTGGATGGGGACTCAGAGCCCCAATCATCGGTCTCTCTGCAGGAGACAGCGGACGCGGCGGTGGCCATTATCAACAAGGTGGCCACCAAGTCCGTGAACCTAAAGGGCTCTTTCGTAAGAGCCCTAAAGGACTCCTCTTCTGCCGTGGCGGGGGTTGTGGGAACCCTAATTGGGGACGTGGCCCGCCTACAGTCGGCCAACGAGCGGTTGACGGGGCAGGTGGCTGAGCTCAGCGCTCAGTTCGCCCAGTTCCGGGCGGAGCGAGAGGCCCCGGCCCCGTCAACATCCCAGCGGGCCGCGTCTTCATCCCAGCGGGCCCCGTTTGCGTCGCAGCCATCCCCTGCCGGCGCCGGAATTACGGACGCCCAGCTGGCTGCCGTCCTCGACGCGTGCTGGCGTATGATAGAGGGTCGTACGGCCGGCCTGGAGGCGAGGCTGCCTGCGGCCCCTATCATGCGGCCGCCGCTTGCGGCGCCGAAGCGAAGGGCCGCGTCGTCGGCGACGACCCCTCTCCCTGTGGTGGGGGGTCGCGTGTCATACGCGTCGGCGACGGCGCCACCGGCTCCTGCGGCTGCCCGAGGGCTGGTGGCCAGGGCTCCGGCTCCGGTCAAGACGGCTGCGTCGAAGCCGGGGACAAAGGCGGCGGCAAAAGCTGCAACGCCTTTGCCCCCCACTCCAACATCTCTGCCTGGCCCCTCTACATCTGCCCCCTCCAATGAGGGTTGGCAGGTGGTCGGAGGGGCTAAAAAGTCCAAGAAGGCGAGGAAGCGGGCCAGAAAGGCTGCCCGCCAGGCAGCCTCTGCCTCGCAGTCGCCATCGGTGGCAGGTCCCACCAAGAAAAAGCCGCGGAAACTGCAGCCGCCTAAAACCGCGGCTGTTGTGGTGACCTTGTCACCGGAGGCGGCTGCCGGCGGGCTGTCCTACGCGGCCTTCTTTAAGAAGGCCCGGGACAGCCTCGCCGGTGATGTTGGGATGGCAGGGGCAAGACTGCGCCTCGCCCAGACGGGAGCTCGGGTGCTGGAATTCCCTGGGGCCGAAGGTGCCAAGACGGCAGACTCTTTTGCTGAGAAGCTAAAGGGAAT
The DNA here is from genome assembly GCA_916048165.1 of Spilarctia lutea. Lineage (NCBI taxonomy): Eukaryota > Metazoa > Arthropoda > Insecta > Lepidoptera > Erebidae > Spilarctia > Spilarctia lutea. Next base: position 14,094,843 of record OU696490.1, on the reverse strand, counting down.
CTTTGCAGCCACGGATGGTGTTAAGATCGCCAGGCCTACCAAGTGCGCAGAACTGCGCATCTCGGGCCTGGACGACTCGATAACGACCGAAGACATCCGCGCTGCGGTCTGTGTGAAGGCCAGTTGCAGCGCGGAAAACGTCAGAGTCGGCACCATCCGCCCCGGTCCAGGAGGGCTTGGCGCCGTGTGGGTGGGCTGTCCCGTAGCGTCGGCCAAAATTTTGGCCGATGCCGGCAGGCTCCTCGTCGGCTTCGTGAGTGCCAGGATCACAGTCCTGGCCCCGAGGCCGATTAGGTGCTACAAGTGCCTTGCCGCGGGACACACTCGCTCGAAGTGCGCCAGCTGCTTCGACTGCAGCGGACTTTGTTTCCGCTGCGGTCGACCGGGGCACAAGGCGGCAGAGTGCTCTGCGGCCCCTCACTGCCCCGTGTGTGCGGCGGGCAAGAAGCCCGCCAATCACCAGATGGGGCAGGGGGGCTGCAAGCCTCCCCGTGCTTCTCAGCAAGCGTCGGAGGCTAGCCAGACGACCCTGGCTGCCTCCGACGTGGATCGTGCGACAACGTCGTCGCCCATGGAGGGGGTTGGAGAAACGATCCAGTAATGGATCAAATCTCCAACCTCCTGGTCCAGACGAACCTGAACCACTGCGCCGCGGCGCAGGATCTCTTCCTGCAAACCATGGCGCAGTGGTCGATAGGTGTTGCCGTAGTCGCGGAGCCCTACTACGTCCCTCCCCGTCCAAACTGGATGGGTGACCGGGACGGCTCCGTGGCAGTCGTCGGCTCCTCGGCGGCTCGTTCCCCGCCCTTGTCGTTAAGAGACAAGGGCTCTGGATATGTGGCCGCCGAGTGGGGGGGAATCACCGTTTACGGTGTGTACTTCTCCCCCAACCGGAGTTTGAGCGACTTCGAGGTCTTCCTTAACAACTTGGAGACCTCGATGCGGCGACTAGCGTCTGGGCACGTCCTCGTGCTGGGGGACTTCAACGCAAAGTCCATTGCGTGGGGTTCCCCGGCGACGGACGCCAGGGGCGATGCCGTTGTGGAGTGGGCGGCTTCGGTGGGCCTCTGTTTGCTGAACAGAGGCGCCACCAACACGTGCGTGCGACAGCAGGGGGGGTCGATAGTGGACCTTTCGTTCGCTACCCCTGCTGTTGCCGCACGAGTAAGGAACTGGTGTGTCCTGGATGAGGTTGAGACGCTCTCGGATCACCTGTATATCCGATTTGAGCTCTCCCGGTCCCAGGGCCCCAGTAGGGGTCACGTGGCGCGGCATACCTCCCGCTTTCCGCGGTGGGCTGTTGCCAAGCTCAATAGGGACCTGCTAGAGGAGGCGGCCATCGTTCAGTCATGGCTGTCTCCGCGGGCCCCGGCCGAGGAGGTCGACATGGGGGCTGGCCGCTTTCGCTCTGCGATTACGCAGATCTGCGATGCGGCCATGCCCCGCGTTCGGGGTTGTCGACCTTCACGGAACGGGGTCTACTGGTGGTCCCAGGAGTTGGCGGACCTCCGTGCGGCCTGTACTCGTGCCCGGAGGTCCTACACCCGATGCCGGCGGCGACGCCACCGCGTAGACGGGGAGGAGGGCCGGCTTCATGAGGAGTACCGCGAAGCGCGGAAAACTCTGAAGCTGGCCATTTGCCGCGCCAAAGAGGCAAAAAGAAAGGAGATGCTGGAGAGTCTCGATCGTGACCCCTGGGGTCGCCCATATCGTGCGGTGCGACAAAAGCTCCGCACGGCGGGCCCCCCCCTTACCGAGACTCTCCAGCCCAGCTTCCTGCAGCAGGTGGTCGAGGGCCTTTTCCCGCAGCGGGCGGAGCACACGCCCCCGTCGATGGCCTATCCAGTGGCTAGAGACGACGGGGGCATAGAGGACGATATTCCGCCCGTTAGGGAATCGGAGGTAGGGGCGGCTGTTCTAAGGATTCGTTCCAAGAACACCGCCCCTGGGCCGGACGGGGTACCCCCCCGAGTGATGGCCCGAGCCCTCGACCATATGTCGGACCGCCTCAGGGAGGTTTTGGACGCCAGCCTGGCGTCCGGACGCTTCCCTGAGTGCTGGAAATGCGGGAAGCTGGTCCTGTTGCCGAAGCCGGGACGGCCGGCCGATTCGGTCACGGCCTATAGGCCCATCGTGTTGCTGGACGAGGCGGGCAAATTGTTCGAGAGGATTCTCTCTGCCCGCATCGTCCAGCATCTCAGCGAGGTGGGGCCCGACCTGTCGGACGCCCAATTCGGGTTCCGAGAGGGGCGTTCGACGGTCGATGCCGTGGTGCGCCTTAGGGCCGTGACCGAAGAGGCGGTTGGCTGTGGCGGCGTGGTGTTGGCGGTGTCCTTGGACATCGCCAACGCCTTTAATAGTCTGCCATTCAGCTGCATCAGGGAAGCACTCCAGTATCATGGGGTGCCAGAGTACCTGAGGCGGCTGGTGGCAGACTATTTGGAGGAGCGTACCGTCGTGTACGAGGATCGAGATGGCGTCTTGAGACGGCGACCCATGTCGTGCGGCGTTCCACAGGGGTCTGTCCTCGGACCACTCCTGTGGAACGTGGGGTACGACTGGGTCCTTCGAAGTCGTCTGCCCCCCGGGCTGGGCGTAATTTGTTACGCCGATGACACACTTGTCACAGCCCGGGGGGCCAATTTCCAAGAGGCGGCGCGCCTGGCCACCAGGGGTGTTTCTCTGGTGGTTGGGCGCATAGAGGCGCTGGGCTTACGGGTGGCCCTTGACAAGACGGAGGCCCTGCTTTTTCATGGGCCCCGTCGTGGTCCACCCCCCGGCGCCTCAATCGAAGTCAACTCGGTCCTCGTACCGGTTCGGGCCCAGATGAGGTATCTGGGCCTGATCCTCGACGGTAGGTGGCTCTTCGACGAGCACTTCCGACAGCTTGCCCCAAAGCTGGTCCACGCTGCCTCCGCCCTTGGGCGACTCTTGCCCAATCTGGGTGGAGCCAGCGTCGAAACAAGACACCTCTACACGGGGGTGGTCCGGTCGATGGCCCTTTACGGGTCACCGGTGTGGGTCCCGGCTCTGACCGCCCAGAATAAGGCACGCCTCTGGCGGCCTCAGAGGGTATTGGCGGTCAGAGCCATACGCGGATACCGCACCGTGTCGACGGAGGCGGCATGCGCCTTGGCCGGAATACCCCCGTGGGATTTGGAGGCGGAAGTGCTCGCCGAAGTTTATCGGCGAGCGGCTGAATATCGGGCGGAGTACGGGTATCGTGCTCCGCCCGAAGAGGTACGCGAATGGCGTGAAGCCGCTCGCCGAGCCACGATGGCTCGTTGGTCTTTCCGGCTGGAGGCTCCACGCGCTGGCTTTGCCACCGTGGAGGCGCTCCAGCCGGTCATCCTCGAGTGGGCAGGGCGGCAGCACGGGACCCTTTCCTTCCGGCTGACGCAGGTGCTTTCCGGGCATGGTTGCTTCGGAAAGTACCTGCACTCGGTCGCTAGGAGGGAATTGAGTCCCGCCTGCCACCACTGCGACTGCAGTGAGGACTCGGCCCAGCACACGCTGGAGATCTGCCCCGCTTGGGCGGATCAGCGCCGGGCCCTCACTGCAGTCATCGGAGGAGACCTGTCGCTACCGGCCATCATACGCTCCATGGCCGGTAGCGACAGCAGTTTTACCGCGGTCGCGACCTTCTGCGAGGAAGTAATCTCGCAGAAGGAGGCGGCGTAGAAGGCCCGAGAGGACGATATCCACTCGGACCCGATCCGCCGCCGGCGAACCGGGCGGCGGAGGCGCGCCCATCTGCGCCTCATGCCGCCCTGAGTGTGGCCGCGGATGGACGGGATGGGTTTTCCCGTCCATCCGCTTTAGTGGCCAGCCGCGAAGGGGCGACGTACGCGTGTGCCGTGCGTCGCCTAAATTGAGATTTTTATTTGGAGGAGGTGCCCGCTTCAGTGCGGGCAGGCGCTGGGAGGGGTCCGGTTTGCGTTAATAACAGCGATCCCGGACCCCTCCCTTCTCAGGCGCAGAGTTGGCACACCGTGTGGTTTTAGTCGGTTCGATTCCGACACACCGCCCCGCCGCAAACCCCAGCGGGGTGACGGCCCGAGGGGGTTTCCACACGTAAAAAAAAAAAAAAAAAAAAAAAAAAAAAAAATAAAAAAAAAAAAAAAAGGGTACCAGACAACTGATATGAATATATATATACTTTTTTTTGTCTCCGAAACAAATATTTGTAGATTACACAAACATTTGGTCCGACCCAGGATTTGAACCCGAGACCTCAAGCACGGCAGTCGCAATCACTACCACTGCGCCACCGAGCCAGTTAAAGTTGCAATAAAGATATAAGAATAGAACTTTACCTAACCTTAAATCTACTAACAAGTTACAAAAAGTACTACTTCCTTAGTTTGTTTTCAATATTTTGACGTGAAAAAATATTTATTTCAGTTTAACAATAATAGTTGATTAGGATATATTTCATTATCAACATTTCCTTTAAGAACATCGAGATTTTGAATAAGGTATTTTAAATCCGACTAGCAAATCAAAGAACAGCTCAATTAATTTATAATTTAACTGTGGGAGAGCCACACTTCGGCATGAATGGGCTGGCTGGACCGGAGTGATATCACGGCCTCACAGAAAACCGGTGTAAAATAGCGCCTGTTCTGTGTTTCACTTAGTGAGTGAGGATACCGAAGGCCTATACCCCATCCCCTTCCCCTATCCCCCTTCCCCTATCCCCCAAAGGTCGGCAACGCACTTGTGACGCCTCTGGTGTTGCGGGTGTCCATGGGCGACGGTAATTGCTTATCATCAGGCTATACGTCAGCTCGTTTGCCCCCTATTCCATCAACAAAAATATAGGAAGATCATTTAACTTGTTATGGAAACATAATGATGCATAAGCATCTCAATATGCTGCTATGGTAGCAATCAATATAATAAATAAATATTCCGGACATCTAACACACAACGCCATCTAGTCCCAAGTTAAACAGAGCTTGTGTTATGGGTACTAGACAACTGATATAAATACTTATATACTTTCTTTTTATAAATACATACATATTATACATAGAAAACACCCAAACTCCGAAACAAATATTTGCAGATCATACAAATATTTGGTCCGACCCGGGAATCGAACCCGAGACCTCAAGCTTAGCAGTCGCATACGCTACCACTACGCCACCGAGGCAGTATGTTGCATTATTGCAGGCGCAGTGAGTGTGATGACTCTTGGATGGATGGATGACATGGACCTCCACGCAGTGTAGAGCCAGTTTGACAAGTTAACGTTAACAAGTTTAACCGTGGGAGAGCTATGCTTAGACATAAACGGGTCGGCTCGACCGGAGTGATACCACGGCCTCACAGAAAACCGGTGTGAAATAGTGTTTGCGCCGTGTTTCACCGAGTGAGTGAGGATACCGGAGGCCCATACCCCAACCCCTCCCCCCATTCCCTTTCCCATCCCCCAAAGGTCGGCAACGCACTTGTGACGCTTTTGGTGTTGCGGGTGTCCATGGGCGGCTGTAATCGCTTACCATCAAGTGATACGTCTGCTCGTTTGCCCACTATTCAATAAAAAAAAATTGAAATAAAACAAAAAAAATCGTATAAAAAAGGTAAGTATCAAGTTATTACCCGTTTTAAGAGCAGTCGACTCGTCGAGTATGGACTTCTGTTTCTTTGTGAACATTTCAGAATACGCATTTAACATCGACATGTAGGACATGGGCGTGACGTAGTTGATTCTGTTCAGTTGATGTTCGAACTTATGGCTCGCGTCCACCACCGACTGGTGCGCGAAGCAACATACTGACTGCACAACACAAACGGGAACGAATCGACAATATTTCCCCAAATACCTGACACACAACGTCATGTAGTTCCAAACTAAGCAGAGCTTGTAGTATGAAAGCTAGATTGACTGAGAGAATAATTTGCAAACTTGTTGTTTGTAAATAAATACCTATATATAATACTAGCTGACCCACGCAACCTCGTTTGCGTCTTATATTGCCCCTTGCGTGAAAATTTTCCCCCGTTTTTGAAACATTCTTCATTGGTGCTCCGCTCCTATTAGTAGTAGCGTGATGGCATATAGCCTATAGCCGTCCTCGATAAATGGACTATCCAACACTGAAAGAATTTTTCAAATCGGGCCAGCGGTTCCTGAGATTAGCGCGTTCAAACAAACAAACAAACAAATTCTTCAGCTTTATTATTAGTGTAGATATAGAAAACACCCAAACTCCGAAACAAATATTTGAAGACCATACAAATATTTAGTCCAACCTGGGAGTCGAACCCGAGAACTCAGCACAGCAGTCGCATGTGCTACCATTGCACTACAGAGACAGTCGAAATTAGACAGTACTTACTAGACACTTGGTACAACTTGTACTATGGGTTAATGAACGAATAATCACATTTAATATATTTTTTAATCATTCATCACACAAACAAAACTAGGAGTTGGAGATATAATATCTATGCACACAAATAAATACACATGGCGCGAACCTTTTTATAAAAAAAAAAGAATTCCCGCACTAGAAATAATTCCTGTGTCGCACAATTTGTTGATCACACAAAATGTTATTCCATGTGGGCCTTGAACCCACAACACTTGGCGAAGTAGGGAACGGCGTGGCGACCGCTTAACCACTATGCCATGCAGTTAAAACAACAAATCTTTACATTGCTCTTAACGCACCACTTGCAGAAACAAATAAGTTCTAAAACAAAGCGATATTTCTTACCACCATAGCATCTATAATTTCATTGGACGTCGACTGTAGCTGTCCCATGCCAGTAAAGAAATGTTTCGCAACTGACTCCAGGGCTGTCTTGGGCCACTCGCTGAACCAATCTATTGTGCAGCAGTTCACTAGCGACGGGAACTGGCGGAGTCGGGCTCGGAATATCTGAGATAACATTTGTATTGTGTTTTCAATTAACATTTTCATGTAATCTATTCTATTTATATAAAAGCGAAATACCACTCACTGATTAATTACGAAATCTCAGAAAATATAACACCTACAAACTTGAAATTTGGCAGGTAGGTTCTTTATAGGACGGAATTAACGAAACGAGACTTGAAATTTAAAATGTATGCTATATAGATGCAAAGCACTTGCAACACCAGAGCCGTTACAAGTGCGTTGCCGGACTTTGGGGGTCAGGAAAGGGATGAGGAAAGGGGATGGGGTAAGGCCTCCGGTATCCTCACTCACTCGGTGAAACACAGCGCAGGCGCTGTTTCACACCGGTTTTCTGTGAGGCCGTGGTATCACTCCGGTCGAGCCGCCCCATGTATGCCGAAGTGTGGCTCTCGCAAGGTAACTCTTGCTTTATTGCCGAATTAAAACCATAAAATGAATATTATCTATAAATAAATTTTCTTAAATTCGATTTATGAGTAGTTACACTGCCAGGGCACGAAATGTAAAGGAGCATTACCTGGGTGACATCAACGTCCCTTAACATGCAATTTTTTATTTCTTATTTATATAGTCAATTGGGTGACATTACTGCATTTAATTATGTAATTAACTGTATGTTTCTCTTTATTTATTTTTCGTCTTTCCTACTCTTACACCGGACACTACCCAACACTTTCTCTTACTCATGTTTTCTCCCCATCCAATGGTTGCCTGTAAGAGATTGCCTCCGGGCGATAGGGCCGCCAATTGCACTTTCCTAATTTTAAGCTTATCTTGTAATGCATCTGGTGTACAATAAAGTGATATATTAATATATTATTATTCTTACATGAATATCAGTAGAACTTACCTCACCAATGGGGCTCATAACGATGACAATATGTAGATTACTGCGCACTCTGCGTTGGTAACACGAGAATAAATTCGTCTTGGTAGCGACCATGTTCATTTCCATTACAACGTGACGGACAGATTGGTATATTTTGTCAAAGTCCTCAGCCTCATATATGTTAGGAACATCCCCAGAACTCAAGACGTTGTTTAGATCTTCTAGAAACGATTCCATTTTTATCTGAAGAGTAAACGTTGTAATATTGTGTTAAGTGTACAAACATATACGCCACGACACAGGATGTTTATTCCTAATGTGGGAGTTGTCTATTTAAAAAAAAAAAAAAAATGTAGCAAGTCAAATTTCCTTATTCAAAATTATTAGGTTGTAAAGATGTCTAAACAGATATGGTCATTATGAAATATTATAAGATAACAAATTAAGTGAAAGTAATTTTGGAATATACCTACTTTAACTCACTTTTAAAAAAAATATACGAAACGGACATAAATAACGTCTGAACTCAGTACCTACAACAAAATTTGTCGATCATACACAGATTTGTGGGTTCGAACCAACAACACTCAGCGCAATAGATAACAGCGTGACGACCGCTTAAACCACAAGGCCAACCATGCAGTCGAGTAAAATACCGCCAAATTAATAAAACTAAGATAAACCGTTATAATAGGGTGAGTTCAAGAAAAGGAAGATATGTTAGGAATTTAATTGTCATTAAAATATTAGAAGTGTCGAAAGTTAATGCAAATTATTATTATTATTTTTTTAAGTAATATAGTAAAATCTCAGAACATTAAATTAATATTCGCCCTTTCTCACTCTCTCTTAATCGGTCTCAATCGCTCTCTCCCTCTTCTTCGACAAAAACGTTGCACATTTTCGTGACGCTATTATTATTATTATTGCGTTTCATCCGTAAAAAATTTACCCTCATGCGCCTAAAGAAGTTTCACTTCAAAAAACATAAGTAATATCAAATACAAATAAAGTTATTTATGTACTAAACTATAGTATTCGTACGTTTAAATTACGAAAAGTTACATCAATGGCAAAATTATTTTTCACAATTACCTGTGCATCAGAGAATAGGAAGACGATGCCTCTATTATCAGCTCCTGCCTTTAACATAGTCTGCTTGAGATCATCGCGCCACTCCTGCTGACCGTACACCTTTGTGATTTCAATCTGAATGCATGTCAGTTCCGCCATGCTGGCAGCCAGCCGAGATAGCGACTGTCGACCTAAGGACATAGATCAAACATAGATCAATGACAATTATGAGATATTGTGAACTTTTAAAACCACAGTACGAATTGCCTTAACTTGCACATAGAAGTACTGTTGTCAAAAACAAACAAACTTTGTATGAATTATTTAAAAAGAAGGTGCACATGAGTTTCTCACCAGCTCTTCTCATGAATGCAATACCCATCGGAGCTGGTACTTGGATTGATTTCAATTTAAACCTTTGAGTTGAATCGAAATCAATCTAAGCTCCGGTAATTCAAATCATCTCAGTGCATTTACTATTAGTACCTTTTATCACTGAATTGATTACTTGAGTTTTATTTTATATTTTGATGTTTGAATTTTTGACGTGTTCAAGTGCCTTTTGAGGCCTATGGAAATAAATGATTTGACTTTGACTTTGACTAATACCAATTACAATGCATCGACTGGCTGAGTGTCAGGTTAAGAGTTGAAAATATCGATATAATCCTCACAGAAAAACCGGTGTGTATGTTCTGCGCTTGCGATGTGTTTGACCGAGTGACTGAGGATGTCGGAGGCCCATTTCCCAAACCCTCCCCCCAACCCTCAGCCCATTCTCCAAATGCCGGCAACGCACCTGTGACGCCCCTAGTGTTGCGAGTGTCCATGCGCGGCGGTAATCGCTTACCATCAGGCGATATGCCTGCTCGTTTGCCACCTACTCCATAAAAGATAACGAGAATTATAAACTTTCTTTTAATCGGTCTATTACTGAATTTCGATTGTAATGAAACTCAATGAAATGAATTGATCATTATTTCAAAATATACCTTAATTAGTAGATTAAGTAGATGTAAAATGTCCAAGACCTTACCAGATCCACCCATGCCCAGGAGTAATGCATTTGCCATGGGCTGTCGCATAATGCGCGCTATCCGACACAAATGCGCTATGGCATCGTCGAACAGTACCAGGTCTAAAGGAACTGTTGTTGACAAGTTGTAGTCATTTTTATAATGGCCTAGGATCTCGTACAGCTACAAATAATATAATAATTTATTAGTACTTTTGTGGTACAGTGAGACTCACTTTTCAAAACTAAAGTCACGGATGTGGGCAAGAAGACTGCCAGATTGAAATGGGATTGAACCGGACACGTATGTCGGATGAATCCGGACCGGTGGGCCAAGGTCGTCGAACACTGGGTGCCTCAGGGTGGACGCCGACGACGAGGCAGACTCCGTACAAGATGGCGCGACGATCTTGACGCCTATCGCAGAGACTGGCCAGACCTGGCTTTAAATAGAGAAAAGTGGCTTGTTGCAGGGGTAGCCTTTGCCTAGCAGTGGGACACAACGGGCTCATAAAAAAAAAACTTATTTTTGTATACACACAACACCCAAACTCTGAAAACAATTTTTGATCCGACCCGGGATTCAAACCCGAAACCTCAAGCACAGCAGTCGCATACGCCACCACTGCACCACCGAGGCAGTCAAATCCGGGTCGTATATATCAAAACATGGCTTTCAGATAGCAAAGTTAGAATAAAAGAAGTCGAACAGAAGTCTACCTCGTCCCGGTCATTGATTTCAATATACTTCCTATCCTCAGCACCAATGTCCATGAAGTCTCCGAAGAGCATCAGACGTCCTCCAGTCACATCGATTGGCTTTTTACCGAAATCCGTACGAATTTTCTTGTCTAGTAAACTGAAAAGGAGAAAATATTATGCTCAAAATGGGCATGATTGTTATCATTCAACATATTTCATTCATATAATGCTATTCCACGGCCTCACAGAAAACCGGTGTGAAATAGCGCTTGCGCTGTGTTTCACCGAGTGAGTGAGGATACCGGAGGCCCATACCCCAACCCCTCCCCCCATTCCCTCTCCCCATCCCCCAAAGGTCGGCGACGCACTTTTGACGCTTTTGGTGTTGCGGGTGTCCATGGGCGGCGGTAATTGCTTACCATCATGCGATGGGCCTGCTCGTTTGCCCGTTACCCAATAAAAGAAAAAAAAAAACAAGAATGATGATGAATGATCATTGGTTGAAACTAACAAATCTTGTACTAAGATAAATTTTAGGCAAATTAAAACTAACAGAACTTTTTTTCTTGATTTCGAAATTAGTGCTATGAGTTTATATCTAGAAGAAATACTTTTCGTTCATAATTCACGTTTTTTGTTTTAATTTATTGAACAGTAAGTATAACTTGTAAAAGAAGTGTTGAACACTGATGTTTCTACATTTTCTTTAGAAATATTAGTGTACTACACTTCTTTTACAACGATTATGTATAACCCTCCCCTGAGAGGACCCGAGCCCAATAGTGAGACATTATGGGTTGTTGATGATGTAAATTACAGGTCTACCAACTTTTACAGTCCCTTTTGTTTTTTTTTAAGATTTTACAACGAATTTTCTAACACGATCAATGATTTCTTTTTAGTATGCTTTATTAAATTTTACCCTATAATAACAATTCAGGCTTTTTTTGCCCACGACTCTAGCTCCTTTTTATTTCGTAATCGCGTTAAAAAGTACCCTATCCCCCCTGTCCTTCCTCACGATCCAAAGTATTTCCACGTTCCCAATTTTATTGAAGTCGTGGGAGAGCTATGCTTCGGCATGAATGGGTCGGCTCGACCGGAGTGATACCACGGCCTCACAGAAAACCGGTGTGAAATAGCGTTTGCGCTGTGTTTTACCGAGTGAGTGAGGATACCGGAGGCCCATACCCCAACCCCTTCCCCCATCTCCTTTCCCATCCCCCAAAAGTCGGCAACGCACTTGTGACGCCTTTGGTGGTGCGGGTGTCCATGGGCGTCGGTAATCGCTTACCATCAGGTGATACGTCTGCTCGTTTGCCCGCTATTCAATAAAAAAAAAAAAAAATAAATGCAGCAGTTTAGCCGTCAAAGCGTAACAGACAGACTGAATTACTTTTAGATTTTTAATGTTAGTATGTATAATAGGTAACACTTTACAAAAGTCATATTAATTACTAACCTTTTAAACCACTTGCGGTCTTCATCGTTAATGAGTCGGTCTTGGTACACACGCTGGTGCTCGTGGTACCACAGGCGGATTGCGTCATTTTCTTCCTGTTGACATAATTAGGAAAATGATAATAACTTTCTATACAACGTACCGTTGCTTTCAATCTATAGTTAATTTTCCCAGATTTCTAGAGTATCCTTGTGGTTGACGGCAAGTTGAATAAAGTGATGTGGAGGAACGGGTGTAATATCGCTCCAACACAAGGGGAAGATCCGACCAGGCGAGGTGATCAAGCCTGGCGGGTCACTGCCCAACAGTTGATGTTGGGATAGTGTACTTATGATAATCGGCGCGAGAACTTCTATTGCGCGATTCAGGGTTTGCAGTTTCTTCGCATGGTACGTTACTCCGTAGTTCAGTGTAACTTCGGTAGATGGCGCTGTAGTATTTTATGTTGTATATGGAGGTCGCCACAATGAGGTTGTGGATATTTTGCCGCCAGTGAGTCGGCAAAATATAACTTGATATCTGTGAGAGATGTGATGCGGTGTGTGTGGTGAGTAATTCAACAAAATCTAGATGGTGCTCTACTTTATGGCACAAGAAACAGTTAAACAAAGTTTAACAGTATTTCATTGATATGATTCAATTCTAGTAATTATATTATTATTCTCTAAATATAAATCTTGCTTTCTACTGCTTGCTTATAATAATAATTATTTAATTACATAACCAAAAGTACCTAGCAGTAGTAAAAATCTATGTATAAGAGATGTCGTTGCAATCGATTTAAAGAAACTTGAAAATAATGATCTAGATGTCACATTTATAAATTATTGATGTCACATGCAAAATATCATATTCGCTGGCTGCGCGATGACAGCGTCAACTAACAGCTACAATTACGTCAGACTTTGAAATATCAAGTGGTTGGTTGTCTTATGAAGAATAAGTAGACAAACAAATGATTTTAATGAATTATCGTAATTGAAATATATTCTATTCGATCACGTATATCTATAGTGTAGATAATAACATTGAGCGATTCTACATGAGCATCGCAGCATTGGATATTAATTGCAGTTAACGGAGATTATCTCTCGCTGCCACGCACGATTGTCGGTAGCGGCAGATGTTTTACCTCTTACGAAGATGACTACACGTAGAAAGTGGGGATGGAAAGGATCAAGGATGAAAATTCTACTCGAACCTAATTTGCCCCCACCTGCTGAACCTCATGCCGTCTGCGTTCTAGGACCTCATGCCGCCCTCAGTGGTGATTATGAAAAACGTTAGTCAAAATTAAATAAAAATTTAAATTACAAACGTTTCTTTTTTTTTTTTAATAATAATAATATGTTTATTTTACACCAAAGTCTCAACATTTGAAATCTTATAATACAATAAAAACACTTTACAGTTTGATTGTGTATCAGTATACATAGGTACAGGTACTGGTTCCCAAACTAGTTTTTAATCTCATGTTTGTTAAGACTCACAATATTTAATTTTTTATTTATGTCATTATAGACTTTAGTACTTACTTAATTCAATTTGATATTTTTGTGTGTATTGATAGCTGTTACGATAAAATAAAATAGGTATAAATTACTAATTTAATTATTTGAAAAACGACATCTAGTGGTGCATTTTGCTCTAATACAATGACAAATAAAGTTGACAGTTAACTTGTGCATTCGTATCGGACTAGGAGTTCAGAAAATGTAGTTGAAATTCACGATTTGATACACTTAGTGACATCTAGTGAGCATTAAGAATACTATCTATCGGCGTCCAACTCTACCTTCATGGAGTGTGGGGGGTAAGTCTAGGGTTAGTATATTTCGTCAGTGTTAGGAACTAAACATTCTCACCAATATTACTTGGGGGTCTACCATCAGCATTCCCTGAAACACCTTGCTGAGGTCTCTCAGGTTGAAGGTATAGTGCGACTTGATCGGCGTGGGCAGAAGCTCCTCCACCAGTTGCGTGAAGATGTCGAGAGAAGCCGTCAGGAACGGAGCTTCCCGCACTGTCACCTTTGGGTTGATATTGCGCGTCCAAGAATTGAGGATCACGCTGAAGATACCATACTGTGAATTATATAAGTTAAACATTTAAAAGCTAATGTTTTTGATGCGAAAGTAATACTTATACATCATGTATACCGGTAAACCAATTTTGATAAATTTTGGAAAGAGAGAATTTATGAAACGTGAACAGAAAAGGACAATACTGAATTACATAAAGTAATTCACATCGTTTTTGGCATACAGTGGGACTTATTTTCGCTGGGACAGTCTACTCTCTAACTTGAATGCGAATTATATCAACAACCCATAACGTCCTACTGCTGGGCTCGGGTCTCCTCTCAGACGAGGGTTAAGGTCATACGTCCCCACGCTGGCCGAGTGCGGGTTGGGGGCTGGCAACAGAACGTTGTGGCTACTTAATCTTGCCGTTGGATGTTTTTAACCCACCCAAAGGCCTCCCAACTGTGAAAAGCTTCAAGACTGTTATCTTATGATAACAACCGGGACCAACTGCTTAACGTGACCTCCGAATCACGGAGACGCTCATGGTATCTTGCCACCAGCGGTCACCCATCGAGGTACTGACCGCGCCGTCGTTGCTTACCCTCGCTAATTGTGCGACTGGGCTATGAGCGCCTCTGCGAATGAGTGAATGAATGAATGCGAATTAATTCCGTGGCAAACAAAAACTTTTTGAAAGTCTAAAAACAGTGATTCAGTCAATTAAACTTCTTTAATGACTACTACTACTACTACTTCTAATCGACTGCCTCGGTGGCGTAGTGGTAGCGTATGCGACTGCTAAGCTTGAGGTCTCGGGTTCAAATCCTGGGTCGGACCAAATGTTTGTGGAATCTTACAAATATTTGTTTCAGAGTTTGGGTGTTTTCTATGTATAATATGTATGTATTTACAAAAAAAATAGTAAATATGTATTCATATCAGTTGTCTAGTACCCATAACACAAGCTCTGCTTAGCTTGGGACTAGACAGCTTTGTGTGTTAAATTGTCTGAAACATTAATTTATTTAATTAAACTTCTTTAATGATAAAATAAGTTGAGGGTTTTGTAATTTCACTTGATGAAATACATCGAAACTATAGCATTAGTATTAAAGGAACATAAGTAATCAAATTTTACGTACCTTGCTAGAATATTCCATCTCCGTGAAGGAGATGTAGTGGAAGTGCCTCATGAGCCTCATGGTGACGGGGTTGCGCCCCCCTCCCGGCGGGCCCATCGCCGCCACGATCCCCATGTCCACCAGCGTTCTGAACTCGCCGATACTTTGTCTGTCGTACCAGCCTGTTATGAAATGAAAAATTTTGTAGACATTTAAGAAATTTTATGTTACCTATACAAATAAATAAAATTGAAGTAGTATCTGTTTGTAATTTCAAATCAATCCTTACAGTATTAGTTTGCGATTGCAATTGTTTGTTATAGCTAATCTCTACTACTACCCTATACTCTTCATGCGTGCTCTTTCTTTCCATCCCATGGTTGCCTGTAAGAGATTGCCTCCGGGCGATAAGGCCGCCAATTGTACTACCCTAGTTAAGTTTTCGTAAATAAGTTAATTTTGTTACTTATCTGGTGTGCAATAAAGAGATTTATTATTATTATTATCTCTAGAATGACTATACCGATTTTTACGCGGCTTTCACTGGTAAATAGCTAACATTATTTATTTAACAACTTTATGCACAGAATGAACCATGGCGCACTTAATGTCACAGGCGCCATTGTGAATAAGGAAGAAAGAACATCTTGATTAGGGATTCTAAAATAGATATTAAATAGCTAAAAGCTAAAACAATTGTGGCGACAGCGCCCCCGCGCCGTCACATCGCGCCAGCCGCCCCGCCAGTCACAAAGCATGCGCCGTACCGCTCGTCGCGAGAGCTAAAAGACTATGAACGGATTCACAGCGCGCGCCCATATTTACATAAGATTCATTCGTTCCCATTGGTGGAGGTTTTCTCGACTCGAATGTGCGGTCTAGTAGCTCGCTAAACGTACCGCGGATGGTCTGCCAAAAATTGATTATAAAGAAATGCATTTTTGTAAATAAATTAGATAAGTCGTAACCTCCTCCGAGTTTCACTACTATTCTAACTACGGTACGAAGGCTAACAGCTGGGCCGGTTAGAATAGTTACCACCACCTTTCCCTGGTATTAAGGCTACGGATCGAAGGCTAATCAGCGGGGCCGGCCAATATACCTATCCAGTATCTGCTGTATTCAGCCAGCTGGCATAGTGAGGGCCGAGACAGTACACAACAAGCAGCAAGCCTCTCAACCGTCCCGAAACAATCAATGAGGAAAACGAGGAAGAGTACTGCCATAAGGAGGAAAAACATCATCACAAAAAAATTAACATCACCCCACAGTGTTACCCACCGTTGTTGTGTAATGAAATGTTTATTAATTTTGACTGCCTCTGTGACGCAGTGGTAGCGTATGCGATTGCTGTTCTTGAGGTCTCGGGTTCGATTCCCGGGTCGGACCAAATATTTGTATGATCTACAAATATTTGTTTCGAAGTTTGGGTGTTTTCTACGTATATGTATGTATTTACAAAAAAAAAAGTATATAAGTATTTATATCAGTTGTCTAGTACCCATAACACAAGCTCTGCTTAGCTTGGGACTAGATGGCGTTGTGTGTTAGATGTCCGAAATATTTATTTATTTATTTATTTATTTACACAAGCTCTGCTTAGGTTGGGACTAGAAGGCGTTT
Source organism: Spilarctia lutea (assembly GCA_916048165.1). Classification (NCBI taxonomy): domain Eukaryota; kingdom Metazoa; phylum Arthropoda; class Insecta; order Lepidoptera; family Erebidae; genus Spilarctia; species Spilarctia lutea. The sequence continues at coordinate 14,078,076 of OU696490.1, read as the reverse complement.
TGTGTAAGATGTCTGAAATATTAATTTAATTATGAAACCTTAGGATCGTACTCCATCAACTAAATTCTAAAACTTACCGGAGAAGTCCATAAATTGTCTGAGCAATTCTATAGGCGGCTGCGCACCATATACCTGAGAACAAAATGTTTTGTTCAATAAGCATGATTACACTACATGATACACACTACAACTATTTTGAAAATACTTCAGTCAAGTTAGCTATCGAAGATAATCACTGATTGCGACTAGGCTAGAAAGTGTTACACTCTGCCATCCAAAGTTTAGTTAAGGTGTTAATAAAGTGCTTTAAGCGAGGCGTTAAAAAGCATCTCATTAGGCAGCCATATGGACAATGCAGTGTGGCGAAGTTCCACATACAACGCAACAGCAACATAGTATAGCGCCATCTACCGCAGATACACTGAACTACGAAGCAACGTACAACACGAGGAAACTACCAATCCTGAATCGCGCAATAGAAATTCTCGGGCCGATAATTAATATATTAATAGAAATTGTTGGGCAGTGGCTCGCCAGGCATGATCACCTCGTCTTTGTGTTGGAGGGTTATGACACCCGTTTGCCGTGACCCGCACATCACTATAATTAATTGTTCACGTTTGTATTGAGGATGGTGACCAACACTCTTAGATTATACACTGACTAAGTCATTAAAACGTAAAAAAAAATCGATAAACTTACTTCCAGTGCAGGCATGTTGAGGTCGTCAATAAAGAAAATTAGTCGTTTAGTGGGAGGAGGGCCAAACACTCCGCGCCGGCGACGTTCCAGCTTGCTGTCTATAACATCCTGAAGAAGAAACTTTGGTTTAATTTTGGAATAGAGATGATATTTTAAGCTTAAAAGTCATACATGAATTTGTCTATTGAGTATCCAAAATAATAACAATGAAATTGACTTTCCAAATATTTAGATATCGCTAAGAATATATATATATATATATCTATTTAAAAATACGTGAACTAAAAATCTTCGTATACATTTTACGAAACTTATGTGAACAGATGAGTATGAAATTTTGGTATAGTTAAGTTAATATGGAAGAGAAATGCAGAAAGATACTAAAACATTTTTACCGTGGGAGAGCCACGCTTCGGCATGAATGGGCCGGCTCGACCGGAGTGATACCACGGCCTCACAGAAAATTGGTGTGAAATAGCGCTTGCGCTCTGTTTAACCGACTGAGCGAGGATACCGGAGGCCCATATAAATCCCGCTCCCCATCCCTCCAAATGCCGGCAACGCACTTGTGACGCCTCTGGAGTTGCATCAGGTGATACGTCTGCTCGTTTGCCATATAATCCATAAAAAAAAACAAACACTTATATGAATTATGGTCCAGTTTCGACAACTGGGCGATCACTAGTATAGCAGAAATATATGTCGACATCATATCCTGAAGACTAGTCGAACTGCTTAGTAATTACTGATCCCCTCCTTATTACTGAACCTCCCGATACGGGATCCTATAATACTAATCGCATTGTGGCGTAAAAGTCCTGATACGATAAGATGTTGTAACAATTTTCCAAAAATAATTATCCTTTACTTAACCTGCGTCTGATTTGCAGAGGTCCTCGCAGAAAACACCAAGAACTCGCATATGAACTTCTTATGTAATCCGTGTGATAGTTTTGCATTAATGGTGACCGTTTTGCCAGTGCCAGTGGGTCCGACACATATGACATGGTTCCAGTTTTGTACTTTGAAACCCAGTATTGCAGCACTGCGGACGTTGTCCAAAGTTGGGACTTCAATATCTACAGAAAGAATATCGAATTTGTTGGCAGAATTATCAAAAGCCGTATAAGACTTTTAATACTTTCGCGTGATGAATCTACGTTTTTAAATGTATTTAGGTATCCCAGGTACTAATAAGGCGCTAATTTGGTCACATCCAAACACGGTTTTAACCTTCTTTTTAAGGGGAGTCTTATGTTGGAGGCATGTTTAATTTCCAAAATAAAGATATGATCGATTGACGAGAGAAACGATTTAAATATAAGTATTTCAAATGATTTTGGAGTAAAATATTTGATAGCTTTATTCAAAGACTAGCTGTCCCACGCAACCCCGTAAGCGTGAAATTTTTCCCCCGTTTTTGAAACATTCTTCATTAGTGCTCCGCTCCTATTAGCAATACTGTGATGATATATAGCCTATAGCCTTCCTCGGTAAACGGACTATCCAACACTGAAATAATTTTTCAAATCGGAGCAGCGGTTCCTGAGATTAGCGCGTTTAAACAAACAAACAAACTCTTCAGCTTTATTATATTAGTATAGATAGTCTACCTACAAGTATTCTCATAGTTACTACTCGTTATCTGTTGGTCATAGACAATATAGCACCTAATCCTACAACACAACAAACTCTTCTGCTTTATAATATTAGTATAGATTTTATGATTAAGTAAACTCCTGAACGGTATATTTGTCTTAATAAAGTTTCTGGTAAGTGGGAGTCTACATTGACTCCCGTTTATTAGAACTTTTTCCTGTTATCCTGAAATACATTTAAGAGAAGTATAACTCTCTTACCCGCGAATTGCCATTCTGGATCCACCTCATATTCCTCCAAATTTGCCATCCAGTTGTACCAGTAGGGAGCAGCTGGTTCACCGTCATCCGTCAGGTCGGTAAAGCCGCCATCGTGGAGACTATTTGTCACATGATATGTTACATAATGCGTTTCAAGAAGTCAGCATTTCTTATAGGTATCATTGTAATACGAATAATGTAAAATGAAGACTGATTTTTTTTTCATTTCCGAAAGTTTGATATATAAAATACCTTATAAGTTACTGATTCACCTAATATTAAAAGAAACTTAGATTACTGACCAAATTACACAAGAAATTTGAAGGTATAATATAATAATGTTACTTCTATTGTTGACGTCACATGAACTATCGAAAAATTAACTGTAAACACATGAAATTAAAGAATATATTCAAATAACAAGTTTTAGTGAAGCTTAAGGTTTTTAAAAAGAAAAAAAGGACCGACATATAAAGCATTCAAATAATACAAAGTAATGAATGATTCTATTATCATAATAAATAAGTAATAATAAATGTTTCAGACATCTAACACACAATGTCATCTAGCCCCAAGCTAAGCAGAGCTTGCGTAATGGGTACTAAACAAGTGATATAAATACATTTTTTACTTTTTTTTGTAAATACATACATATTATACATAAAAAACACCCAAACTCCGAAACAAATATTTACATTAATACAAACATTTGGTCCGCCCTGGAAATCGAACCCGAGATCTCAAGCACAGCAGTCACATACGCTACCACTACGCCACCGAGGCAGTTGATAACGATCCATCATAAGACTAAGCGTCTATCCTATAATCGGAGAACCCTTTTAAGTAAAATTTTAATATCATAAATGAGAACTAACGTATAATCGTAGACCCTGCCCTTCGCGGGGAAAGGAGGCTTCAGGCCAACCTCTGTAGTTTTCTGCCGTATGAAGTCGGAGAATATCGCACGACCGTTGTGGTCGCATGTCGCACCTACCGACCATATCACTGACCACACCACCCACAGAGGGGCAAGGCGAGCTAGAACAACCAATCAGGGCTAGTTATTTTCGAATACTTATTATACTTGTTATAGCTGAACCCCGCGGTGCTACCCGCGGTACAACAATAACCGCGGGCAACGCCGCGAGGCGAAACTAGTATCTTTATAAATTGTAGCCTATGTGTTATTTTGATGTATACGCTATATTATTGTAAGGTTTCATCAAAGTCCATTCAGTAGTTTTTGCGTGAAAGGGCAACAAACATACTTATACACTCACAAACTTTCGCGTTTATAATATCATTAGTAGGATTTTTGGCCCAGTCAAAATGACTGTACTCTGCCTGATAGAGAGCGTAAGAAATATCATTAATTCCGGTGTCAACAAGTGTTAAAAAATCAGATAATTGTACTAGTTTCAAGCGTGCGAGACCGGAGACCCAATGATGCAGGAACATCTGAATGGGCCTTAGTGTGGGTTAGCGAGTTGCGTTCATGCATTGTCTGTATTAGCAATGAGTATAATGACAAAAAACCCCTACAGAAATCCCATTCGAACAATTTATCTCTGTAACTATTTTATGTTTGTACGTGAATTACGAAGATAAAATATCAACACTTACGCATGACAGCGAGGAATTGTGGTCCTGGAGGTGGTCTATCATCTTTCCCCGTCAGTGGCCTCAGCCTGAAGTCTAACAGCTCAAGAAACTTCAGCACCAGAGAAGAATCGATGGACACCACAATCTCAGTGAGACTTTCGCGTAACAACTCCAAGGCAGGGTATAAATACGTGTTGATCAGACCAGGTAGAGACTTTCGGATATTGTCTGCTAACTGTAAGAATAATAATTAGTACTCTAGTGTGTTATAGAGTTTTAGTATCAGTGCGGAAACTATGCGGAACAAAAGTACTGCAAAGAAATAGAAAACTTCACACAAACAATTTTATCCCCTTCACTTACATGGCTGGCAGTCCTCAACTGTGCGCTTTTCGCAAAACTTTCTGCCTCGCACAACAAAACTGTGGAATGAGCTGTCGTCCGCGGTGTTCCATGACCAATACGACCTTCAAACCTTCAAGAAAAGAGCGTACTCCTTAAGGTCGGTAACGCATTTGTGACGCCTCTGGTGTTGTCTGTGGGTGTCCATGTCAGCGGTAATCGCTTACCATCAGGTGATACGTCTGCTCGTTTTCCTTTATTCATAAAAAAAATACCCTACCCGTTCTAAGGAAAGGCTTGTGTACACCAGTGGACGACTAAAGACTGTTGATGATCATATATACGACGCCATAAAATTAATTCCAAAGAAAACAGTTGTTCAGCAAAATCTTTTCCTATATATCCGCGTCTAAATTTACTAACAGAGGGCAGGTTACTTCTGAGCCATGCGTTGACTAAGGGTTGCAGGCCCACAACCTGCGTGTCCAGATAGACCATGCCACAGCGTGACACAGTAGCGGGGGAGGCTACGGCCAGGTCTGCCACCTCGAAGATCATACGTTGGCGCTCAGTCAGCTTCATTATCTCACCGCTCGATAAGCATAATTTCTTGTTGTCATCTAAAACCTAGAAATATGTAGTTTAATGTTAAAAACATTTGGGAACTCCAGTACGAAGAGTGCATCTTAAACTACAAAATATTGCAGTTAATCATTACTTAGTGTTTACGTTTTTACTACAAAACTTGTTGTTTTGTGTTTGTAACCACCTCAACAATGATTTTGTTTTAATTTTCTTAGAGATTTTACTTCGAGAATTTTAAATCCGGGGGTATATTGGGGTACCCATTTACCGTTGGTGGTTGGCATAAACGGGTTCTTGAGTCCACAGGTCAGGTGGATGGTTATATTTTACAGTAAACAAAAATAAATAGTATGTATAACATACAGTATTCATGTTTTCAATCCACACGGCGTCCACGGGCCCATCGAAGACGTACCAGCGCTTGTCCATGTCTTCAACTGCTATACCAGCTCGGACCAAGCTTGACAGAATGCCATCCGTCCTGACCAAAATATTCATTTTTTTGGTTGGATTGTTAACAATCTTATATTATTTCATAATTTAATTATTTATTGTTTAACAATATTATGTCTACTACAGTATCTTAGTCGAGTAGTGGTTTAAGGGTCGCCCCGCCGTTTTTTACTGCGCTGAGTATTATGTGTTATTCTGAGTCTGGGTATTTTTTTGTGTCTGTTTCATGTATGTTAGTAAAGTATATGTTATTTCTAGCGTCATTTAGTAAAAAACTTGAGAGGTGACAAGGGACACCCGGATGGAACGAAGTTCGAAATAGAAAGACGAAACGAAAATATCTAAATTATAGAAAATAAGAGAGTGAGAGAGACAGACAGAGAAACATGCTCACGCCGCACGGCTTACAATAGCTTACTATAGCAAAAAGTGTCGTTACACTATCATCACCAGCCTATCGCAGTTTACTACTAAACTTATTTATTGACATATTTTGTATTTATATTTGATATACAGAATTTTAAACATCATTAATTTTCAGCGACATCTATATTATTAATATTAAACTACTGGCAACGACACCTATAACACGTAAATGTAAGTTCAGGTTCTATTCAAAAGATGGCGCTGTTTATATAAAATTAAAAAAATGATTTTCACCAATTCTTAAAAATATAGCAAAAAGAGTCGTTACGGTTTAAAATATGTCGAAAGTGTCGTTACAATTCCGTCTAGCCCCCTTTCGCAACGCGCGATAAGGAACTTTGTTCCAAATTCGTAAAAATCTAGTTAGTAGCCAATAGTATCTATGAACATGCTATTGTATTTTAGTGTGTAATTTGATCCCCATTTTTTTCTACTGTCAAGTTTTATGTCTATTCATTAGCGTCGGTTACCGTTTCCTATAATTTAATCCTACTAATATTATAAACGCGAAAGTTTGTAAGTATGGAGGAATGGATGTTTGTTACTCTTTCACGTAAAAACTATTGAATGGATTTTGATGAAACTTTACAATAATATTGCTTATACATCAAAATAACACTTAGGCTAAAATTTATAAAGATGTGGGGGGCGAGGTGATCATGCCTGGCGGGCTACTGCCCAACAATCGGCGCGAGAACTATTTATTGCGCTATTCAGGATTTGAAGTTACTCCGTGTAGTGCGTTACTTCGTAGTTCAGTGTATCTTCGGTAGATGGCGATATAGTAGGTTATTGTTGTGTTGTATGTGGAAGTCGCTACAAAGATATAGCTTCGCCTCGCGGAGTGGCAAGCGGTTATTGTCGTACCGCGGGTAGCACCGCGGGGTTCAGTTTGTTCTAATATAACACTAACCACTCGTGTGTTTGCAGATCAAACTCTCCATACAGTTGTCCCATGGTGATGGATTTTGGATTCACAACGAATGAATGCACCGGCGTGAAGGGGAAACCGTCCGGAGCCAATTTACCTTTGATAGCTGTTAGCGCGTCCCGAAGTACTTCATAACACTAAATAACCGAGAAATAAATACGAATAGAGGATTACTTCTTATGAAATAAATAATAGCATGGTCTTCTAATACTTTTTAAACTGTCTGGTTTTCATCATCATCATCATCATCATCATCATCATCATCATGTCAGCCGAAAGACGTCCACTGCTGGAAATAAGCCTCCCCAAGGCTTCCCATAACAACCGATCCTGTGCTGCTCGCATCCAACAGTCTCCTGCGACCTTAACCAGGTCGTCGGATCATCTTGCAGGGGGCCTACCCACGCTCCGTTTTCCAGTACGTGGTCGTCACTCCAGAACTTTTTTGCCCCATCGGCTGTCTTGTCTGCGAGCAATGTGCCCTGCCCACTGCCACTTAAGTCTGGCAATTATACGGGTAATGTCGGTGACCTTTGTTCGTCTGCGGATCTCCTCATTCCTGATTTCATCACGCAGAGAAACTCTGGGTTTATTCGTTCACGATTATTCTCGGTGACTGAAGAACAGTGTTAGTGTCATTGGCATCAATTCTCGAATTGTCAAACTTAAAACTCATGGAATTGTTAGAATTTATTGTTATCTTTTACTAGCTGACCCACGCAACCCTCGTTTACGTCTCTTATTGCCCGTAGAGTAATAACTTCCCCCGTTTTTGTGACATTCTTCACTGAAGCTACGCTTGAAAAATAATAATATATATTCATTCACCTTTTCACCTCGGTGGCGCAGTGGTAGCCTATGCGACTGCTAAGCTTGAGGTCTCGGGTTCGATTCCCGGGTCGGACCAAATGTTTGTATGATCTGCAAATATTTGTTTCGGTGTTTGGGTGTTACCTATATATAATATATATATATTTACAAAAAAAAGTGTATGAGTATTTATATCAGTTGTCTAGTACCCATAACACAAGCTCTGCTTAGCTTGGGACTAGATGGCGTTATGTGTAAGATGTCCGGAATGTTTATTTATTTATTTTAAAACTTCCCTGGACTACGAGAAATATTTTAAAACCAAAATCAGCTAAATCGGCAGAGACGTTCTAGAGTTTTAGCGAGACTAACGAACAGCAATTCATTTTTATATACATATATCTTATGGATATTCCTAGAGTCTAATTCTTTTTTTACAATCTTAAAGAGAAGAAATATCACATTTTTCGAAGCAATCAAAGCTCACCTTAGTTTTGCCAGCGCCCGCCGGCCCGACCAACATGAGGCCGTGTCGCACCACCGTGGTCTCGTACAGTTGTATCACTTTGAATATGAACGCTAGAAAAATAGTGTTATTACTTCTACTATGGACCACAAGCCACACATTGAATTTTATTTAACACTAGCTGACCCACGCCACCCCGCTCCGCTCCGGTCTTAGCCTTCTTTGATAAATAGATTACCGACCTCTGAAAGAATTTTTCAAATCGGACCAATAGTTCCTGAGATTAGAGCGTTCAAGCAAACAAACTCTTCAGAGTTATAAATTAGTATAAGATTTCAAAAATTAAAAAGACGCAATATTTTTGATTTAGTTAACCTTTCATTATTGTTAACATCATCATCCTTTAATACTCCAATTTCGGACATATGCCTCACCTTATCTAATTGTATACTTCGTGACTACCTCATGTACGTGTCAATCAAAAGGTCTCGGGTTCAAATCCCGGGTCGGGCCAAGTTTTGGAAGTGTTGGGGACTAAACCCACGTCTTCCGCCTGATCTCTCCCCGGTCGTGTCAGTTAACCGTTCCATCGGATTATGAGAGATAGGGAACCGAGGAGTGCACCTGTCTTTGCGCACACACTTCTCCGTTGAGACCGGCCGCCATGGCCGTCTCATACTTCGTGAATAATAAAATGAGGACAAAATTACGAAAACACAATACATTACAATAAAAAATACAAAAAACACTTCGTACTCTCGGTATTCTCAATGTAAAGTGGCAACAGGTACTTACTATATAGGTCATCGTAGCCTTTCTTGACGAGCGTGTTTCTGATTGACTGCTCCATAATACCGTAATCCACTACAGGGATTGCCACACGTGGGAATAAGTCCGATATTATTCCTACATAGAAAAAGTTAGTTTGAGAACTCTTACAGTTAACTAGCTGACTCTGCGAACTTCGTACCGCTTCAGCTTCACACATAGTTCAATCGCGAGACAAAAGAAAACCCCCGTTTATATTTAAATTTTCTTAAATACAAACCTTGTCCTAACAATCACGAACAAATAGAAAAAATAAGTATCCAAATTGGTTCAGTCGATCGGACGTTATGCGCGTACTTACATTTCGGCGATCCATTTTTTTATATACTCGTATTTAGATTTGAAGAAGAAGTATGAAAAAGCATTAGAATTTTAATAATTTAGAGTGGTACGTTGACCACTCGGCAGTAATCAGGATGTTCACAAACCGTTACACATTTGAAAAGAAGGTACATGATTTTCTTAATGAAATAGCAGAATTAGACCAGAACATATAAAGTTTGCTCCAAAAACTTACATACACAAAAATAAACACATATACAAAAACACACACACACACGCACACATATACACAATCACTTACACACATGTTAACACGCTAAAAAGCTAAGAAGATATAAGAAATAAAATAAGAATCATCAAAATCGGTTCAAGCAGTTGAAAGTTTAGAGGTAAAAAAAAATTAAAAAATTAAAACAGTCGAATTTAGAACATCCACATTTTTTGAAGTCGGTTAAAAATAAATAATCTGTATAGATATTATATAACAACAAACTCACCATTAAACAACAATAAGTCGTCAGCCAAGAACTTGGGCACGTTGACGTCTCTTAAAGCCCTGAGTACGATCTGTCTCTCGTCTCCGTCTGGCATCTGACGAATAAGGTTCCCGGCCACTGTAATGACCGTCTTTACGGCACGCATCCCGAAGTCATAGTGGTCCTAAATGTTAATATAATTTAACACTTTTTATGGAGTACGTAGCAAACGAGCAGACGTATAGCCTGATGGTAAGCGATTACCGCCGACGAAGGACACTCGCAACACAGGGGGTGTCACAGGTGCGTTGCCGGCCTTTTGGGGATGGGGAGAGGGACTCACTCGGTGAAACACAGCGCGAGCGCTATTTCACACCGGTCGAGCCGGCCCTTAAAGTATTTTCAAAGTAGTAGTAGTAGTAGGCTTACCTAAGACATTAAGGTCGGATTTATTTAACAGATAAGCAGTAGAGGCATTACTCCAATAAATTTAGATTACATCAATCAATTTACAGTTAAATAGTTTCAATAAGCGAAGTAGTTACTTATTGAGTGAAATCGTCAAGATTAAAAATACTTATTTTTCCTTATTATTAAGATGTAGGTCGCAGTAAAACCAATTTGAAGCAGATTATGGTAGCTAAAATACACAGATTTCGTTTTTTTTTGTACTGTTAAAACTTTTAAAAACTCACCTGAGCAGAAAGCTGTTCAGAGCTAAGCCGGAAAGTGGTGGTAATCTTGCCAGCTAGGATCTTAGCCTCACCGAATCCGAAGGAGAATAGGGAGATTTCTGCGATCAGCGCATAGTCCGGTACCATCATGGCGATAGGTCGAAACAGGGCTTTTAAATTATCCGGCAATTCCGTGCGGCCTGTAATTCGGTAAATCGCACATTGGCGCCATTACTGATCAAAATAAACATTAGATTATGATACGACCTTACCGGTAGTACACAACGCATTTTAATGTGTCACTCAATATACCTCAAACAAATAAAGATACGACTGATAGATTTCTCGCAAAAAAACTGTGAATGAGCTGTCGCCTGCGGTGTTCCTGGACCAATACGACCTTCAAACCTTCAATAAAAGTGCGTACTCCTTCTTAAAAGGCCGGCAACGCACTTGTAACGCCTCTGGTGTTGCGGGTGTCCATGGGCGGCGGTAATCACTTAGCATCAGGCGATACGTCTGCTCGTTTGCCCCCTATGCAATAAAAACAAAAAAGTTAGCTGATTTTAGAAGTACTTTTATTTATTTACTTAATGTACATGAAGTACAAAGGTGGATTTAATGCCATTAGTCATTATCTACCAGTCAGCTTTAAGGTATTGCAAAATATGATGCGGTAGGTTCAAGGACAAAATATTGAACTCCATACTTTTGCGGCCCATACAGGAAATATAGCATACAATCAGGAAAATCTTGTCACCCATAAAATAGGAATGGACCGTATTAGCACTTTGGGAGTCACACTCCTAAACTCTATCCACATTAAGAACAGGTAGAATCTCATTTTGTATTATTGAAACTTTCTAACATAAATCCTATCACCATATCCAATCAATCCGATTGCTCGGTTGGCCTATTGGTTTAAACGGTCACTGCGCCGCTTGCTACTGCGCCAAGTGCCATGTCAAATCCCACGTGGGACATCACTTTGTGTGATCCACAAAATGTTGTCCTGCGTCTGGGTGTTCTTTGTGTCCGTTTTTGTATGTTAGTAAAGTCCCCCGCGACACAGGATGTATATTCCTAATGCAGGAGTGGTCTTTTTTAAAAAGGAAAAGAAAGAAAGAATCTGACACGTACTTACCGTCCTGTGAAACTAAGATAGCTATAGTATTTATCATACATACCTGCATATCCAGGGTTCATGGTAATAAATACGGAGCAAGAAGCCTTCAGTGGCAAGTCCACGCCTTCAAACATAAACCTATCTTGTCGGGCGACTTGCGCTTTTTGAATAGTCACCACCTGTGTTGTAAATTCAAGATACAGAATCTTGACATCGTTCGGACATCTGATACACAACGCTATTTAGTTTCAAACTAACCAGAGCTTGTACTAAGAAAGTTAGATTGACGACTGGTAAAATAATTTGGTGTTGACAAATTAATAATACTGAGTGTCATCACCACTATTTACCCCCAGAGGTCGTAACAAGATTCTAAGTAAAGAGTAAACAGTGCAGGACAATATCACAGCAAAGAGAAGGAACACTTGAAACAAACCCTTTACCAACAACCAACTTGTATTTATTTTATAACTTGGGAGAGCCGGCTCGATCGGAGTGATACCACGGCCTCACAGAAAACTGGTGTGAAACAGCGTCTGCATTGTGTTTCACCGCGTGAGTGAGGATACCGGAGGCACATATCCCAACCCCTCTCCCCATCCCCCAAAGGTCGGTAATGCACTTTTGACCATCAGGCATCATAAAAATAAAAATTAAATTGTTTATGTAGCTATCCAAATAGCTACATACAGCTTAAGACACTTAAGACAGAACTAAGTGCACCTACAAGTAAAAGTTAAGACATATACCTGTTGTGCCACAACGGAAAGCACTTCAATATCAATTCTGTTGAATTCGTCAAAGCACGCCCATGCACCAGATCTAGAGAGAAAAAAGCCCAAGAACTTAGAACACTTAATCCTTATCTAAACTTAATAATATTATAAAACTAAAGTTTGTTTGATTGAACGTGCCAATCTCAGAAAGTGCTAGTTCGATTTGATAAAATCTTTCAAGGTGATATAACCCAGTCATCCAGGAAGGCCGTGGGCCATATTTCATCACGCTACAAAAGGAGCAAAGTATATATTTCTTTTGAGAGCTTCTATTGCGTGCACTGCGTAAACGGTTGAAGTATCACAAAAACAATGTAAGAAAGAATTATTTCCCCTGAAAAGATCTAAAAATATTCAGCGACAACATATGTTCATTTCTTCAGCTTGGCTCACTATAACTTTTTTTATGGTAACCAAATTTGTTCACAGTTTATAGTAGTAATCTCATAAACTTATAAATCATCAAGCAATTGTTACACTTACGCTGCTAGTCCTTTGAAGAACTTGCCCATAGCCATAAAGTCTAGTTGGTCAGAACAATTGAACACAACACACTGTACTGCAAGAGCTTTCGCCAGATCCTAAAAAGTATAAATTACGTCAATTATTAAATAAAACATAGCCATAGATACAAAAAAAATATCAATTTATTAGGAATTTCTACTATATCTGGTATGTACCTTGGTAGTCTCAGTCTTGCCAGTACCCGCGGGTCCAGCCGGGGCTCCTCCGAACTTAAGGTGCATCGCGCACATCAGTGTCACGTAACACCGATCTGTCAACGGCGTTATCACCAATCGTCCACTACACGTACAAACATACATTAATTAACACACTAAACACAATTATGGTAGAGAATATTGAGCTTATTAAGATACTAGAAGATCACACGTGGACTAATATGAACTCGACGTTTCTAAGAAATGCGTTTTGACGTTGCGATTGGCTCGCCCTAGATCAATAGGTAACAATAGCGTAGCAATCTATACAAATAAATAAAATTGAAGTGTCTGTTTGTAATATTAAAATAACCGCTTTCTACCACATGCATATGAACGTATATACGGTACACATACCAAAATATATATTTTTAAAATTTTTGTCTGTCTGTCTGTCTGTCTGTTTCTTCCGGCTAATCTCAGGAACCACTGGTCCGATTTGAAAAATTCTTTCGGTGTTGGATAGTCCATTTATCGAGGAAGGCTATAGGCTATATATCATCACGCTACTACTAATAGGAGCGGAGCACCAATGTAGAATGTTTCAAAAACGCAAGAAAATTTTCACACTACGGGCAATATAAGTCGCAAACGAGGTTGCGTGGGTGAGCTAGTGTAGTATAAATGACTTAGTATAAAATAGTCAAGAATGGTGGTCAGGCAGTAGGGGTTAGCCAATGGAAAATAATCTCTATTCTTAGGTACATAAAGGTTTTAATAGCATTCATAACAGACCTGTTACCCAAGTACTCATTCTGGTACGTAAACACGGAGTTGAGAGCTCGCACGTCACATGAATTTTGACTAAACTGGCGGTAATAAGCCGAAGTGTTCAAGTGCGTCTCATCTTGGTAGATCTCAGGCAGTTCACCAGGCTCCAAGGGATACATAGGCTTCACATTCGAGTAATATCTACAACAGATTGTCTCATTTTTAATCTAAACTTTAATATTCTTCGAACTAAACGGTGGTCAGTAAATCTATAATTTTTTTATTTCATTTTTTTATGTATGGCGTTGCCTAAATGACTATTCTGCCTGAAAGTGGTGGTCACCATACTCACTGGGAGTGCAACAATGCAGCATGGTGACCCACACAATGACGGCCTAGTAACGATTCTGCATTATTGTGCCTCCGGTCTTGCTCTCATCAACGAAATACAACAGAAAGAACACTGTCATTTTACGTTGATTTTCTGTGCGAGGGTTAAAATCAGCGTGGTTCTACTTCCTATTTGTTTCGTTATTCTGTTTTAGATAACCAGCCTGCAGAAATCGTTTTTGATATCATTGTCACATAATTAAAAAGTGTAGTTGATCGAGGTCAAAACATTATTGTGCAATGCAGGATTGGTAGTGACCACGTAGTTCAGTCAAACTTGGTTAGATGGCGCTAATTCAACTTTTGACAAATACGTAAGAAAGCATACCTGAGCTGGCAGATCCATTGAAAGTCTGATACGTTACGCACACTCTCATCGACGAGGGTGCGAGTCACATCACGCGCGTGTACTTCGATAACGATGAGAGCGCACAACACTTCGCGTTGGAAGAATGTTAGATCACTTTTGACCAGGGCACGGAGACTTTCCAGCTATATGGAGAAAAATCAAAAACGTGTCTTTGTAAATTATCCAGTAATAGTTAATAATCGTTAAACATATAGTGGCAAATATGACGACGAACATACATTAAAAAAAAACCTTTTTGAAATAGGTAAAAACGATGACTTTTCAGTATAATCAGAATACCCACAATTCTACAAACTCTTTAACTTAATATACATTTGTACATGTTTAGAATTCATAGAAAGCTAAACTAATTTTATGTCTAGACAGCACAGTGTAGGTAGGTATGGTTTAATTTTTAAAGGTTTAAGTTTTAATTTAAGTGACTGCCTCGGCGGCGCAGTGGTAGCATATGCGACTGCTGTGCTTGAGGTTTCGGGTTCGATTCCCGGGTCGGGCCAAATGTTTGTATGATCTAAAAATATTTGTTTCGGAGTTTGGGTGTTTTTCATGTATAATATGTATGTATTTACAAAAAAAAAGTATTTGTGTATTTATATCAGTTGTTCTAGTACCCATAACACAAGCTCTGCTTATCTTGGGACTAGACGGCGTTGTGTTAGATGTCCAAAATATTTATTGATTTATAATTAAATTTAATATTCAGTGTTCACCTGTTGCAACATTTCTTCAAAGTATTCATCCACACGAAATTCTAGTATAGAGTTCTCAACACCCGCTGTCCAGGCTGTTTGTGACCCTGCGATTACTACCTGCCCCGGCCAACGCAGTACCCACACAGGGCGGGGTATTCGCCACAGTTCCTCCAGAGCATCAATAAGAATGAGACGAACTAGAAACCGTAAGATTGGTTTAAACTACCTCTTGTTTCACATTAAGGTAGCGGAGTCCTACGAACATTATTCCAACGATCACTTAATTATAAGTGACCCGTTGGTGTCTTTTGGAAAACATCTGATACAAAGCAACTAATGCCTCCCGTGAACACCATTTAATTCAGAGATATGTAGTAATATATCTCTTGGTTAAATGCTCCTCCTCAGAATTGAGGAGCCGTTGGGCCTCTGGAAATCTCAATCCCTTAAATATCAATGAAAAAATAATAATTATCTACCTGTACCAGTGAAGTTACAGGTTTATGCCATAAGCATGATTTTCATTATTACCTAGAACTCACCTTTCCTATCGATTTCCTTCTTTGAAAATGAACAGTACTTACTCAATATATTAGTATTTACTCTTTCAAAACTTACGACTCTAAGCGCATGTATATATTATCCTATCCAAAATGTATTCATGGGCGGCAGTAATTACATTGTATTATATATCCTCTACCATAAAAAAGTGGCTCATGTATGGAGACAAATGTATTTACATAATTGTATTATACAATCTATAATAATATTACAAAGAGGTAAATTTTGTGAGTTTTTAGGGTAATCTTTAAACCTCCAGAACAGATTTCGAAAAAATATTTTACCAATAGACGGCCACGTTATTTGCGAGTGTCATAGGCTATATAAAATTATTACCGTGGTACACACATACACACGGACACACACGACACAGTGGACAAGAGCTAGTGTAGTTAAACTGGTATTACTCTATGAACAAAACTGTCTGTATGTCTTTCTACTTACTCGAATTTCTCATGGTATCTTCTAACAGTAGCAGCCACTGTTCCACGTTCGCCGAAGGATAAAATTGATACCTCAGCTCTACGATTTCTCCCTCGCTCGAGTGCATGTGAGTTATCTTCAGGTCGGGTTGGAATGTCACCTAAGTTCAGTTGAGCATGTTAAAATATTATACAATGTTAACTTAGCTTTCACTAAAATTTTATAAGGGATGAAAAAACGAGCGGACTTATCGCCTGATGGTAAGCGATTATCGTCGCCCATGGACACCCGCAACACCAGAGGCGACAAAAGTGCGTTGCCGGGCTTTTGGGGGATGGGGAGGGGGAGAGGAAAGGGGTTAGGGGTTGGAGTATGGGCCTCCGGTATCCTCACTCACTCGGTGAAACACAGTGCATGCGCTGTTTTATGTGAGGCCGTGGATTACCACTCCAGTCGATTCGGCCCATGAATGCGCAAGCGTGGCTCTCCCACGAAATTAGTTTCATTTCAGAGAGAAAAAAAAAATTATAGCTTTTGTTATTATCAAGCCACTGTTTGCAAAATAATTTAGCTTTTATATTTTTAATTAACCTTATTATTATTACCTTAGCAATGTTTTCGAAACACTTCCTGAGATGTGGCTGCACAGCGCGAGGATTGCGCGACTGCGACAAGATTTCCAGCAACTCGTCGTCACTCAGGAAGAAGAACCGCGGGAAGCGCAGCCGCTTCAGTTCCATGTAACAGTTCAGACCTCGGTACACCACGTCCAGGAGATGCCGAGCCTCCACTAAACTATCCAACAGACGACTGTCGGGACATATTACCATTATCTGTGGATAAAAAGTGCATTTAAAAACCAGATACAGATATTCTGTCATATATGTGGATCGTGCATCACCTACACAGAATAACACCAATAAGTGAAAGACGAAAGGAAAATCTAAAACTGTAACTATTGAACATGACTGAAATTGATAAAAAAACTACTTATAATTGAACTCAAGTTAAAAAAGATCTCACTAGCTTTTCCTGTAACGCCGCCAGCGTGTATCTACGACTGTACGAAGTAAAAAAAGTCTATGTCCTTCCTCATGAATCAAAGTATCTCTATGCTAGATCTCATTAAAATCACTTTAGTGAAGCACTTAGCCGTGAAAGCGTAACATATCGATAGATATGTGACGACCTCCACATACGGCGCAACAACAACATAATGTAATACAGCGCCATCTACTGAAGATACACTAAACTACGAAGTAACGCACTACACGGAGTAACTGTCAATCCTAAATCGCGTAATAGAAGTTCTCGCACCGATTATCATATACAGGGTCTGTCGTAAATAATGGATAAGTCGTAAACTGGAGTTGGTCCGGCTATGAGACTATTAGAAAATCGTATCTTTTTGCCAGGGTTTCTAACCGTATGGAAATGGCGTAGACTTTTATGTTTTTTTATAAATTTCGCTACTCTTTGCATTCATTCCGTTGCCATTTCGTTAAATTTAGGTATTTCTGTGTCATTTTTTTTGTATTATAGTCTTGAAGATGTGTATTATTTAGTTTTAGTACTGTTTTAGGAGTTTTTAACGTTGGTCATTTTCAAAATTGTCATTTTAAGATTTTTTATGTTTTTGTTTTACTTAGGGTCAACTTTTGATCATTTACTGTGTAAAAAAAAAGTACGGCGCTATAGCTGCCCATGATCTTAATAAATTATCTAGTATGTGTAGATTCTAAAAAGGTATAATAATGCATGAAGTATGCATTGTTATACCTTTACAAGTAATATTAAGCTACATGAGCGAGATCAATATCAAGGTGAGAAAATATTTTTTTCATGTAATGTTGTAAATGGTTATAAAACTTCGTCATAATGATTTATTTCTGCCAAGATTCTTTACACAAACACTATGGGGTCACTATTAAGGATATTCAAAAGAAAACTAGGTTGTTTTAGTACGTAAAAATATTTATTCAACAACTTAAACTAAATGTTCGAAGTGTCCTCCGCCGGCAGCTATGCACGCTCTACATCGCCTAATAAACGATCGCTTAATCCGGCGCACATAACCGGCTTCTTCAATTTTTCTCGCTGCTACTTGAATGCGCGCACGCAACTCTTCTACAGAACTTATTGTTTCACTGTATACTTTTTCTTTTATACAGCCCCAGTAAAAGAAGTCCAAGGGGTTCAGGTCTGGCGAACGTGGAGGCCATAAAATTGGCCCCAATCGCCCTATCCATCTATCTGGATAAGTATTATTTAAATGTTCCCTGACACGAACAGCGTAATGTGCTGGACACCCATCATTTTGTAGCCACATCTCATTTCTTATCTCTTGTGGGACGTCTTGCAGTAAACTAGGTAAAGTATTTGCTAAAAAATTCAAATACATATCCGCATTTAATATTGCCGGCAATTCGAATGGACCAATGATTTTGCCATTAATAATGCCAGTCCATAAATTAATTTTAAATTGATATTGCGATCGGTCTTCTCGGATAAGTCTTGGGTTTTCGAGTTGCCAGCTGAGTATGTTGTGAAGATTCAAAAAACCATCTTTTCGACACGTTGACTCGTCACTCCATAAAATTTTATTAAAAAAACTTGGGTCTTCCCTCATCTTTCGCAGCATTATGCGACAAAATGTTATTCTCGCAGCAGCGTCCCTTGGCATTAATGTTTGGACCCTTTGATAATGATAGGGATATAATTCATGCCTTTTTAAAATCCTGTGTACAGATTTTTGAGGTATACCGGTGCGCCTTGAAATTACACTTATGGACGTACCAGGGTCTTCTGCAACTATTTCCAGTACTTCGGCTGCACTGTGGCGTTGTGGTCGTCCTTCACTCGCCCCGCCTACGCCGGTCCCAGGAAATCGTCCTTCCAAAAATGTGTTGTGCACTCTTATGAAGACACGATAGTCAGGATGCCGGGCATTTGGATATTTTTCCCGATAAACTCTAGCAGCTCTATTGGCGTTGCCATCACATAAACCATAAATGTAATGCATGTTTACGTATTCGGCCGGCGTGTATTGTTGAGGCATGATATACAAAATTTTCCAAAATAACACGTGCAATCGATAGCACAACACGATGCCCATAAATGAGAGCTGAGTTGTCAATATCACCAGGTTAACAAGTCCAAATCACAAAGAAAATCTAAGTCCGATATTAGAAAGCAGTAACAAATTGACGACAGTAATGAAAACGAGAGCACATGCGATGGTCAAAATCACACTGAGAGATGTATCAGGAGTGCGCCCTAGCTAAACGCATGCTAACCTTTTCACACATCGTGAGTGTGAAAGGGACGGTGCATCATGCAGTGTGCCTAGTAACAATGTCCTTTTCACGCGGGGAGACCCTTTGTATTGCTGTCTTTGTTCATTTTTTTACCTGATGATCCTTTTTACGAATAAACTTGTAACATGTTTGTCGCATGTAACTATTAGAGCACATCAATTTTAAAATTAAACACCTTTATGAAATGAGGAGGCATGAAATTTTTTCGACAAAAAACTACCTAGTTTTCTTTGAATATCCTTAATAGTGGCCCCATAGTGTTTGTGTAAAGAATCTTGGCAGAAATAAATCATTCTGACGAAGTTTTATAACCATTTACAACATTACATGAAAAAAATATTTTCTCACCTTGATATTGATCTCGCTCATGTAGCTTAATATTACTTGTGAAGTATGCATTGTTATACCTTTTTAGAATCTACACATACTAGATAATTTATTAAGATCATGGGCAGCTATAGCGCCGTACTTTTTTTTTACACAGTAAATGATCAAAAGTTGACCCTAAGTAAAACAAAAACATAAAAAATCTTAAAATGACAATTTTGAAAATGACCAACGTTAAAAACGCCTAAAACAGTACTAAAACTAAATAATACACATCTTCAAGACTATAATACAAAAAAAATGACACAGAAATACCTAAATTTAACGAAATGGCAACGGAATGAATGCAAAGAGTAGCGAAATTTATAAAAAAACATAAAAGTCTACGCCATTTCCATACGGTTAGAAACCCTGGCAAAAAGATACGATTTTCTAATAGTCTCATAGCCGGACCAACTCCAGTTTACGACTTATCCATTATTTACGACAGACCCTGTATACAACAACCAAACATCAACCGTTGGGCAGTGGCCCGCCAGGCATGATCACCTCGCCTGGTCGGAGGATCCTCCCTTTGTGTTGGTGGCACATTAACACCCGTTCCCCAACAAAATAATGTAGAGATCGCCACAGATAGAATTACTTTCGCATTAATACCATGAAGGAGGGAAACATTGTCTGCGACTTTAGCTTCACACACTGAAGTGTTTTACCCATATTCTATTAGATACCTTAGGACAAGCAACAGCCGACGACATAATACGTCGCCAGATCCTCTCCATGGTGCCATATTTCTTCGCTTCTGATGGCAGCTGACGGGATATATCCTCCGACCCAAAGATCGGTTCCAAGTACATCCATTCTCTGAAAATGTTAGCGAGACTTGTTGAACTGTCCATTACTGTCAGAAATAGATCAATTGTTTATCAACTATCAGAAGGTACTACTTACTTCTGGCACTCGATCCATTCCTCAACCACTTTTTGGGTGAGATGCAGTTTGTCGTCCCATTCTTGAATGCGGAGTTCAAAGGCTGCCTTGAACGGACTGAAACCTAACTGTTGAGTGCCCAGAAGATGCTCATCCAATAACTGTAAGGTCTCATCAGCTATCTTCATGATGTGTGTACCTGACGAAAATGTCGTTTATTTTAGCTACTAATTGTGAAAAAACGCTACTAACAACAACAAATAACTTAATTTTTTTGCGGGCAAACGAGAAGACGTATCGCCTAAGCGATTACCGCCGCCCTTGGACACCCGCTACACCCGAGGCGTTACAAGTGCGTTGCCGGCCATTCTGGAAAGAGTAAGCTCTTTTCTTGAAGGTTTGAAGGTCGTATTAGTCCGGGAATACCGCAGGCGAAAGCTCATTCTACAGTTTTGTTGTGCGCGGCAGAAAGTTTCGGGAAAATCGCACAGTTGTGGACTGCCAAGTAGAATCTAGAATCTAGATGATGGGAATGAAGATGAATTCTTATATTATATTGACTCATATTCAAATGTCATTAATCAATCTCTATTGCTGCATATAAGTGATGAATAAATAAACAGGGAACATTCATAACACCAATGGATAACTGATCAGGTGAAACCGTTTGCTCGTTTGCCCCAAATTACATAAAAAAAATATACATGTATTTTTATCAGTTATACTATTAAAACAAGCTCTGTTTAGTTTGGGACTAGATGACGTTATGTGGCAGATGTACGAAATAATATTATTATAATTAGAATAAGCGAAAATGTTGATTACCAGTATGTTTGTATGGAGTCAATTCGAAATTCTTGTTAGCCCATTCGCTTATCATTTTATCGAGGGACTGTTCGATAACGTATTCCTTGGTAGCGAGCTCACCAATCTCTGCAATCAGTTCACCGTGTTCTGCTACACCTTGCTTTATACACATTTGGAAGGTCTGCTTGTCGTTCATAGTCACCGTTATACCTGAAATGAAAAGCAATGGTCAATGGCAGTACGAAGCTGAAAACCCTAAAAGACGAAATTAACCATAAAAGATTTATCGTTCGGTAAAAAAATCCAACAGTTTTGCTGAGGCCATCTTACGATGTCTATACATCCGCATATTTTAAATGAATATTACGAATAATTTGAAAATTACATGTTCGGCGCGAATTCCACGAGTAAAGTCTATAGATATTTATAATTTATTGCCTCGGTGGCACAGTGGTAACGTATGCGACTGCTGTGCTTGAGGTCTCGGGTTCGATTCCCGGGTCGGACCAAATGTTTGTATGATCTGCAAATATTTGTTTCGAGGTTTGGGTGTTTTCTATGTAAAATATGTATGTATTTACAAAAAATATGTATTTATGTATTAATATCAGTTGTCTAGTACCCATAACACAAGCTCTGCTTAGTTTGGGACTAGATGGCGTTGTGTGTTAAATGTTCGAAAATATTTATATTTATTTATTGTGCAAAATTAGTCTCTAGATAAAATATGCATGCGATTGCACTTTGTGATAATACTCAATTCTCCATTCTCAAAAACTCTACTTAAGCTTAAAAATAAAAAGGGATCGTAACTTAAAGTATTGCTGCATTCGTTATCTATAGTTTCATCAGTCTCAAATTTAAGTTACGTAATACTATTTTAAAGTTTAATTTGTTAGAAATAAAAGTAGATTTACTTTTTTTTTATATATATAGAAGTTTCTGTATATACATATATAGCGTTATTTTTTCATATGCGCACTCTATAAATGTCTTACCAGATTTCCCCATAAACTCATTCCAGTGTCTCTCCTTCATGCCGGGGTTCCTTACAGCTTGAATTATTGGAATCATGGGTCTGAACTCATCAATAGCGTCCTGATGTAAAACAAATAAATAGATAAATCAATATTTCGAACATGCTATGAACCATATTACGGAACATTTTATAAACTATCAAGTTTTTATTCTTTATTTTGGTTTTCTTAACTATACTAATATTTTAAAATGAAAAGATTTGTTTGTTTGTTACGATTTAAGTCCAAAAGTACTTGACCGATTTGAAAAATTATATGACCACTAGAAAGCTAAACCATTACCGAGTAACATAGGCTATATTACGTTTGCAAAAAAGTTATGAATCCGTATGAAAATTTCGATAATGGAGCCCAAGGTGTAAAAAAATACCCACATAAATCACTATATCGCGTGCGCTGTAAAAACTAATGACAATAGAGCAAAGTAATGTACTACAGTTTTATAGAAGACATCAATATCCACAAAAAAGTTCGTGGTACCGTATGCCTAATTATTACAGTTATGTCACAGTAACTGCTTTTTCATGTTTAAATTTTTGAGAGTGATGTCGATACAAACTAGGCTTCATTGTTCGTACCTTGGTATTAATCTTTATCAAAATAAATCACTTCGTATTCAAAGCTATGTCAGTACCTATGAAACACTTTTTAAATTATTCAAATCGAAAATGCCATTTAAAAGTTATGAAGAGTACAAATCAAAACCGTTTACTACGACAACGTTTAGAACAACTTGAAGTCTACTTGTACAATAGATACAGAAAGAGCACACTCACCCTGATAACATTAGCAACATATTGAACTTTAGGCAAATCCGCAAACGTGCGAATACATTTGATAATAGTCCTATAGTAATCATTCGTTAATGGCTCGATAGAGTCAGCGTCCACGTATATTAATGGATTTTCTAGCCATATCTCGCGAGATTTCAGGAAGTCTACAAAATAGATTTTTTTTATAATATTGGGTACAAAATCAACAGATGGCTTACCTGATAGTAACTGACTACCGATGCTCATGGAGATCTTCTATCCAAGTGTTGCCAAATATTAGAAAGGGAGAGTCTGATCAGTTTAACTTACTTTCTTTGCCTTACTCAAAAATTCCAGTATTTCAAGGCAAATAAGTACATTTATGATACACACTCACTGGAGAGTAGATTTTTGAAGTGAAACTTTTAGAATCGTTGTGATTTCAAACCGGATGCAACGGAAAAAACGACAGGTAAGAAACACAAATACAAAAAGTCGCCTGTACTTAGTGAGCCAGAGCGAGAGAGCAAATGTCGGTCTAATTCTTTTGTCGATTTACTGAAGTTTCACTTCTATCGTGTGTGAGTGTGTGAATCGCACAAACACATTTTTTTATTCGAAAAGCTGCACATGACAACACTATATTGATTTCGAAGTAAATAAACCATCCCAATAATAAATTAATTGATCCATAAATTTTTAATTTAATGTACACATTAAACGGGAAAAAATATTTTAATAATTCTAGAGTTGTAATGTGTCTTTCGTTCATGGACGAAGTGTGAAGTTCAAAGACTACAAATGTTACGACTAAGCATACCTGAAGCTGTAACCCATAGGTTTCTATAAGGTTCAAACTCTTTAACTAGTTTATTGAGGTCGGTAAAAGGGACAATGGGTTGCCCAAACAGCTTTTGGCGCGTGTTGAGTACTCGTCCCCATTCCTGGGACTCTTTCATGGACTTCCACGCTTTCTTTATGTCGTTGGCTATTTCATGCACCTGTAGATCATATACATATTTGTACCTACGAGTATTCTCATAGTTACTACTCGTTATCTGGTCATAGACAATATGGCACCTAATCCTACATTTACTTATCTTTCTAAAAGCAAGGTGGTTGATTATGTTTGTTGGTATTTGATAATTCTGGGAGTAATATAATAATTGTCAAAAATGACGTGTAATGGTTGATTGGTTGATGCGGCAATTCTCACCCATATTTAATCCGGTGGATGTCGTAAGAAACTAAGGGGGCAACTGCGTATTATAAGAGCAATGTAAATGAGAAGGAAAACTTGCAACATACCCTTATATTAATCCGTCCTCCTCAAAAAACTTCTTTCTAAGCACATGCCTATGGCGACGATGAAGAATGATAAACTGCTAAAAGACAATCAACTGACGATAGTCTCATTCTTATTCCAAGAAGTATGTTAACTTTACCTTGTAGAAGTCGTACTGCAAACTGAGGTTCATGCACTGTTGAGAGAACAAATCTATCTTGTCGTACAGAACTTGTTCATCCTGTTGGTGCAGCTTCCAAAACTTCTCCTGTTCTTCTTCCAGAAACAAGATAGTGGCTTCCACCTATTTGCATGTAAAAAAGATTTAAATAGTGGTAGTGAAATAACTTAGTCGTTATACTTGGGACCAGTTCACAATCTACTCCGGACAATACACTTAATAACGGTAACTCCTGGATTAACATTTTCATCAACCGTTAGTGCTAAAAACTTAAAATTTTGGTAACTAAAGCTTTTTAAAATAGAAACACCTACTAAGAACGGATATTTGACAATACCAATCTTACTCCAAAGGGAGTTTAAAAAGGATAAATGGTTGTATCAAAATTGCATACACATCCACTGATGATCATTTCGTATTGAAAATCAGGACAGTTTGTTACTAGTATTAAAAGATGTTAAAGAAAAGTTACTAAAGTTTGTCTTTCATTTTTACCTTTAAACTTAAGTATGGTATGCCATAAACAAAATCTGACCTGTTTGTGAATTTTAAACGGCCAGCCGATAGATTCCCATAGTGCCTTAAAATCATCGTTGTCCATGGCGTAGAAGAACACTTCAAGTACTTCATAGTTCTGCAAACAAACAAAAACATAGTACTACAACTGTTATTTAAAAATATTGCCATTTCATTAAAAGATCTGATCCCGGTTTTTTTATGGAAACTTGGCTGACTTTTACCGTGGAAGAGCCATGCTTCAGCATGAATGCCAGCTCGTCCAGAGTGAGGTGAGGATAGAGATAACACGGCCTCACATAAACCCGGTTTGAAGCAGCGCTTGCGCTGTATTTCAGCGAGTGAATAAGGATAACGGAGGCCCATAACCCAACCCCTCCATCCGTCCCACAAAGGTCGGCAACGCAATTGTGACGCCTCTGGTGTTCCGGATGTCCATAGGCGGCGATAATCGCTTACCAACAGGCGATACGTCTGCTCGTTTGTCCCCTATTCTCATTGATATGGAGACCTAAAAGTCAAGTCAAGATTAGAATCCATTGTATCCCGATCTTGGACAGTCCGCATCTATTCTTTGCCATTCATTTTCTCGAATTCTTCGGTGCATAGTACCCCAGGGCAGTGTACACTAATTTTCCTAATCGCATTCTCCACTCTAGCACATTTCTATAACGTAATTATAAATACTTACCGTGTGTACTTTCTTCATAATGTCGTCCTGCGTTTTCAGTGCAAACGGTATTGACTCCATCCATTCTCTGATCTCAAACACGTGCTCTATAGTGTGGGGTTTCTCTCCTAACTTACGCATAATAGTCTTGTAAGCCTCTATGACATCATCGACGACAAGACGTTCCTCCTCACACCACATAACAAGCAAAGCCTTCATTATATCCGAACGTTTCGTTACAAGTTGTTGCTGCAGTACAATTAAAAGAGCGACTAAAATTCATGAACATGTTAACTCACTTTGTAATATATTATATATTATACTTATATACATTTACAGCTATAATGAACAGCTATATTACACGAACCAATATAGATATATCTACCATGTGAAACACAAATATTTTGATAAAAAAAGGAGTCATTCTTAACAATAAACCGACCTAAAAAAAATTTGTAAATTAGGCAATAATTTTGTACTCCTTTTCACGATTTATGTATTCAATGATGCAGAAGAATCACTAGGCGGCCATAGTGTGAGTCGCCATGCTCCATTGTCTGCATTCGCAATGTGTACGGTGTCCACAACTCTTGAATTCTACATATGCTTTCTATCAGGCAGAGTAGACTCGTTTGACAGGGCCATACATAAAAAACGGAAAGCAAAATAATGTAAAACTATATTAAATGAATTTTGGTCGAATTTTGACCACTGAGATACCACTAGTCTGATTTAGGACTGCCTCTGTGGCGCAGTGGAGCGTATGCGACTCCTGTTTTTGAGATCTCGGGTTCGATTCTCGGGTCGGACCAAATGTTTGTATGATCTACAGATATTTGTTTCGGAGTTTGGGTGTTTTCTATATATAATATGTATGTATTAACAACAAAAGTACATATATACATATAAAGTGAAATATATAATAAAATACCTTAAGTGAGTCAACGTTGATTGTGAAAGGTCCAATATTAATATACTGAGGTAAGCGCTCAATGAGTAGCTGCTTAGCGTCATAGTGAGTCTGAATCTCTGCTTGAGTTTCCGTGTGAGAGTGCTTTTCTTCACGGAAATTCCTGAACCAACTCTTAAAATTAATTGGCTATCTCTAGTTAAATCGCAATCAAATTAAGTGTTTAATCAAAAGAGACATGCTAATTAATTAAAATATATGTAAATGTATGGATGACTTACTCGACGTAGGATTCAATATTTAGCTTGTAGATTTCCCTGTACTCATCGTACTGTCGCAAGTACGCCTTGAGTGGTATAACAGCTTTTTTATATGCTTTGAGGAGTCTATCCCTGTATTCAGTCGCATTCGGTTCATTCAAACCTGGAGTGGAATCATAGTTAGTTATTTATTTATTTTGTTTTCCATGTATATTGGTTTTGAACTTGTTGCTAGTTATTATTGGTAATATTTCCAGAAAGCAGCGTTAATCTGCCTGATATATCGGTGTATTGCTGGAGTTTACCACACGTAACTACATTTTTTGTACTGTCAACCGTAATATATTGACAACTAAGTGTTTGATTCAATTCAATTAGTTTAATTTCTGAAATATAGGTATAGAGTGATCTTAATAATGTTATAATATTAGTGTGACTCTCTTACATTCTACTATTCAAACTCAAACTCAAACTCAAATCATTTATTTCCATAGGCCCCAAAAGGCACTTGAACGCGTCAAAAATAACAAACATCAAAATATAAAACAAAACTCAAGTAATCAATTCAGTGATAAAAGGTACTAATAGTAAATGCACTGAAATGATTTGAATTACCGGAGCTTAGATTGATTTCGATTCAACTCAAAGGTTTAAATTGAAATCAATCCAAGTACCAGCTCCGATGGGTATTGCATTCATGAGAAGAGCTGGTGAGAAACTCATATTATGTGTATATACACATAGCAGCAGACTGAAGACTTTCAAAAAACCTTTTCGATTTCTAATATACTTATGATTCAAAATTATCTTTTTCGAATCAATTCGTTCAGTATTTAACTCCAGGATTTACAATTAAGGTCCCAATTTTTAAGAAAAGTTACAGAATTAAAATATGTGATAAGATAACAAAAGTATAAACGCGATAGATATATATACATGCTTACCTATTGATGTGAGATACAAATCTTTACCGAAAACTATGCCAGTCAAGATCATAGGGTGTACTTGTTTTATTGAGTGACTCCGGTACAACATTTCACGAAAGAGTCGCTGGATCACAATCTACAACCAAACCAAAATCGTAGCATTTTGCGTATTTCAGTATTTACTTAAACTACAAGCACACTGCGCTATGAATTTACCTCAAATTGTGCCGGATCTGTAGAATAATAAGGCCCGTTATCAGACATCAGAAGATGGAAATAGAAGAGCGTGATGACAGAACGGAAAGGTGAATTGATAAGATCATTAGAATTCCACTCGTAGTCGTCTTCGCACTCATAAGTGCACAAGCATGGCGTCTCACACATATTCACGAACATCGCCATAGACTGCTCGATACAATAGCGGAGGGCGTACTGTAAACAGCATTAATCTTTCGGATGCGCGAACGGGTACTTCCGGTTCCATGCACCGTGCGGCGAAATTGCAAAATTTTGCAACACGGTGCATGGTGTACGAAAATGATCAAATCTTTTCAAAAACAATGCTCGGTGGTTATAAAAGTGATTATTTTTCAAAAGATGGATAACAAGCGTACATGGTTATGCCATATTTTATTACTAAACTAATGTTATCGCATTATTATTTACTCACAATTGAGCCAAGTATTAATTTACGCACCTATTGTGTTAATAAACATGATTTTAATATTTTATGTGGTTTATTATTCATTTTACTTATTATCCTCATAAAGTTCGATAACTAAGCTATCTACTGATATAAAAAACACTATAACTGCAGTAAAAATTCATTGAGAAACATATTTGTAAAAATCACATTTCGCTGTCGAGATATTCGCCATTTTGTCACTTTACAATCAAACTATTATTTGCGCCGAACACCAAATTACGTAGTATTTATATGAAGAAATAGTGTTTTTTAGTTAAATAATTTATTTTTTTAGTTAACTAGTGCAAAAGTCAGGAACAATACATAAAAAAAACAACCTATTTATCAAGTTATTTAAAAAAAGGACTCGTTTGCTAGACCAGTTTTCATTTATTATTTTTAAGTTCTGAGAATTCTCTAAACTCTATGAAAATGACTGAATGCTAAAGAGAACAAACTGATCGTTCCATTATGTGACACACAAAGTCTATGGTCAATACAAAATAATTTAGTAAAACATAAACAAAGATCAGTTTACGTCTTGTTCATTGTCCGTCACTACTGTGTATGTGTGGGTGTTAATAGTTCCGGGACTTCCCGCTAGGCTGCGTGCAAACACGAATCAACGGCGATATACAATTTTAAGTGGCGTGCTATTGGAGAGGTCTATGTCCAGCAGTGGACTACGATACGCTGATGATGATGTAGAACAGTAATGGCGTGGGAGCCCTTTGTATGTGTGCGTCTGATTTCGCTCGTCAGGCAAAAAATTAGTGTTTATTTAAATATTTAGCTTTTCTAACACATTTTTGTTGCTATTCTATATTCTATATAAGATTCTCATCGCAATTATATCATTTTATCAATAAAAACATAAGAATAAATGCGTAAAAACCTTCAAATGAGTAAGCCCTTTTCAATAGGTAATAGACTCGGTAACTTTTTGAGTAACACTATTCAAAATTACGCATGATTTATGCCTCAATTCGTATTGATAGTGGTTCCTAAAATAAGTATAACAAGTAAAATATAACAACAAACTACCTTCAAAATCACCTTATCGGCAAAAAATCAGTTTTAAGAGGCACTTGACAGATCGCGTTGCGTCATCGTCAACTTTGAAATTGGAACTCGTTTTTTTTACGGCTCTTGAAGCGCACTTGACAAACGAATGTTTTAAAATGTTGTTCGTATAAAGCAAATGCATAACAAACCTTTCTAGACTTCGTTATAATAACTTTAATACCCAAAATTAATTAAAATGCAAGTTAACTGCGAAAAACATGGATCCGTGTGTGCCGCACCGACGGGACAAACATGGATCCGTGTTGCCGCACCCGAGAGGTTAATAAGTTAAGATAACCTTTTATGTTTTTTTTACGGGGGGAATGTTTTTTGCAGCATACCCTTCATGGGAAGACGAAGGACGTGTGTGGGACTCGCGGAAGACCGATCTACCCACTAAACCCTGCGGCGGCCTACCTCGGCAGTCGACAGGAGCTCCAAGAACGCATCGGCGTTACGGTACGTACGTAAGGAAGTTAAGATAACCTATACCTGCAGTTTAAATAGTTCGCAAAATTAAGTTCAGCTGTGGCTAGTCTCCACAGATGATGTGCCAATTGCTTACAGGTTCGATCAGGGGGGTACTACCCTCTCACAGAAGACAAACCTATAATGACAGCATCCGTGCTGTTGAGTTGCAATGATGCAGCAGCTTTTCAATAGACTAGTATAGTGTGGTTCACCATGTTGCATAGTTTGTGTTAGACTGCCTCGGTGGCGCAGTGGAAACGTATGCGACAGCTATCTTAAGGTTTTCAGGTTCAATTCCCGAGTCAGACCAAATATTTGTTTGATCTGTAAATATTTGTTCCGAAGTTTGAGTGTTTTTTATGCATAAAATTTATGTATTTACAAAAAAGTCTCTAAGTACTCGTATTTATTTCAAATGTCTTGTACCCATAATACAAGCTATGCTTACTTTGAAACTAGATGGCATTTTGTGTTAGATGTCCGAAATATTTATTTATTTATTATTATTTATTGTCTGCATTACACGAGTTAATATTCGTGTATGTCTAAGCTAAGCTAGCACTAGGCCGGAACCACTTTAAAGTTTTGCAATCAATACTAAAAGAATATTTGCTTCTCGATTGATTAATAAACATAGGTATTTTATATCATGGTATTAATGGACTTATGTGAGAGCGCCCGAAATTCTTCCATAAAAGTACTGTGCATTAGTTTTCCCACATAACTAAGTTTACGGACAAGCTTCGTTTGATTATAAATACGACACAGTGATGCTAGTTATACATCTATTTATCTACTATTACGATAAATCTGCCATCATGCTGATGGTGTACGATGTTCCACAGCTTAGAACTACAAGTAACATCAAGCACATACTTGCATACGAAATCGTACGAGTTGCATAAATCTTGAAATCTTGCTGACACTATAATACTGCCACTGCTTTTCGTATATGTTGAACCATCTGCCATCAAATTAGAAATTTTAACATATATGTGGTACTAAAAATAAAAAATGTTGTTAGTTACTGTTATGTATGAGAGCGCGGGCGAGTGAATAAAGCAACGGTTACATTCACACTGGTTTATTATCGACAAGGTACCGACTCATAAGTGACATATACATATATATAGATACACAACAGTTACTAAAACCAGAATAATATGCAGGATTGTTAGTGACCATCAATTCTGTACTGACACTATTATCATCAACATCTTTTTAACATTTATTTTGTGGGGGAACGGGTGTCAATGTCCCACCAACACAAAAGGAGGATCCTCCGACCAGGCGAGGTGATCATGCCTGGCGGGCCACCGCCCAACAGTCGGTGTTGGGATGTTTTGTATATATGATAATCGGTGCGAGAATTTCTACTGCGCGAGTCAGGATTGGTAGTTTCTTCGTGTTGTACGTTGCTCCGTAGTTCAGTGTATCTGCGGTTGATGACGCTGTTGTATGTTGCTGTTGCGCTGTATGTGGAAGTCGCCACAATTTGTTTGAGGGACCGGTCGTCCAATAGTGCAGAAGCATCTATAGGCCGTTACGGTGGATTCTGCCTATGCTTTCCCTAAGGCAGAATATAATGAATTTGGCATTCCTAGACATAGAAAAATACGTATAAACTATAGCTTCATGCCTTGACCTCTGACACAGTTTTCACGATCTCAAACAACTGAAATCCTACACGTATTGCACAATGTGCTAACTTTTTCAAAGAGTACATCTATTACACAACAAAACTCATATACATTAATTACTTGCTTCTTACGAGGCTTAGAACGGGCTTAAATCGATTTTGTATATTTAATTCTTAAAAATAAAATTATGCAATTAAATGTCCCAATTTAAACATTCTATCTCGATGCCAAATTTTATTCTAACATTTTCAGTTGTTCTGGCATTTTTATTTATAAGCATTAAGACGCTAGAAAAGCTGAACAGGTCTGGTCTGTCAGTATAAAGATGATTCTTCAATCATTATTGGGACTGAATAGTAGAATGGAGTACAGTGTTTTGAAAAGCAATTGTACTAAATTGACTAAATTGATAATAAACAATTTAATACCCTTTGCCCACGTCTCTGAACGACATCCGTATCGCATGAGCAGTATTGGTCAGCCAGGTTATTGTCAAATATTTCAACATCTGAAACACATCAACAGTACTAGAGAACGGCTGGTGACTGATCTAACTTTAGAAATCTATTGAAATAGCAAATCAAGTCTCCAAAACAAGCAGTACTGTGATATCGCTTTATATTGACGTCTTTAAAACCTTTCTACTCTAAATTATATTATATTAAATTATAATTAGGTAGGTAATAACGTTCGACCTCTTTATTGTACACCAGATTTATTCCAAGGTTAACTAAAATTCAGAGAAGTACAATTGGCGACCTTATCATCGGGGGGAAATCTCTTGCAGGCAACCATGGTAACATTTCGTTTCGCATGACGGCCCATTTATCGATGAAAGATACAACAAATAGGAACGAACCGGAATTGAAAATGTTGCAATGTTTCCAAATGAGGAAACTTGATTCCATTTAAGACACATAAATGAAGTTACGTCAGTCAGCTATAATTTATAGAATACAAGTTATATGACGTACCATGCTTGTGCAGTGTTGTTGTGCTGCATCGAACTCTGCCAAACTCACGTTCCTACCGTAGTTAGTCGTGAAGAATGACATACACTCTACCTGTTATATACATAAAAGACTAGTGTTCACACTTGCAACCAATACCCGGAGTGGTCCCTCACCCCCTACAATTACGAGGGGGGAAGGGAGTAGTTCGTTCGGTACCTTCATCCAACCGAAAAAAATTCAGAACACATGTACAGATTTAGAGTAAAGAAGCATAAAAATATTCCCCACGGCACAAATGGTACTGTAACTTGCTAGTGCAATGGGTTAGAAAGATGTTAGACCGCAACATAATTACCCATGACGCTACTGGTTAGTACCGCAATAGGGGAAAATATTTCTCATGACATTATTGATGGTATAAGGTTGGTAGTACTGTGGTTCAGAAGCCAATTAACGTGTATCACAATGGTCAAGCCAGACAATTTGTGCCGCAACATGGTTTTCCACGGTAATAATAATAAAGACTTAGATCTTTTGGGTATACTTTAGCTATAGTAGCACAGATCTTAAATTCAACCCTGGTTTTTTTTAAAGGCAACTTAGAACAACAATTTGTGGATTACATGAAATTTTGTCCCATGTATGCTTTGAATGCACAAAGTAGGAAGCGGAGTGGCTACGTCGTTTGCAAACGACCCGAGAAGGTGACACCGCGTTGCTGCCGGGGTTGTCGACTTAGGCGGGTCGGTATTCCGCCTCTTACTGTGTAAAACGGTGTGAGGCGTGACAGCGTACCACCCTGGGGGTGACTCTGGTCACCCCGGGATGCACTTGAGTCATGGGGTACGGCAAAAGGAACTCCAGAAGCCGCCGATACGTTTCTGGAGCTCCTTTCGACTGCCAAGGTAGGCCGTCGCGGGGTTTAGTGGGTAGACCGGTCTTCTGGGAGTCCCACACACGCCCTTCGCCTCCCCATGAAGGGTATGGTGCGAAAAGCATTCTACGTGTAAAAAAAAGGCCTACCGTGTAGTCAAGTACAGACCGAAGAAATCTAAGTTCAAGAAAAGAAAACCAACTTGTACCTTCAGACATTCTTCAACGACAAGGTGTATACAGGCGACAGACTCTATCAGTACGTACAAAGAGTTCCATTGATTATGCGCCACGCGGGCCTTAAAGCTTTCCATTTCGCATGGGTACCTGCCTGCAGGGGAAATATTACCGTTATTAGTCACATGTTTATGGGCTAATACTAACTAATGAGTTAATAATAAATAATAAATATTTCGCACATTTCACAGACAACGCCATCTAGTTTCAAACTAAGCAGAGCTTGTACTATGATAGCTAGATTGACTGATAGAATACTACTTACTTACTCATATATATTATACGATTACATAGAAAACACCCAAAGTACGAAACAAATATTTGTAGATCATACAAACATTTGATCCGACCCGGGAATCGAACCCAAGACCTCAAGCACAGCAGTCGCATACGCTCCCACTGTACCACCGAGCAGATAATTCAAATGTCGGATTATAATACTCGTAACCAAACCTCAAAGATCTCAGACACAGATGTCTGATTCCAAACTAGGTATAGTTTGTCCATACATTTTCGTATTTCGGACAAACGTACTTATATATTTCTAAATACGCTCAATATTTCTACACTTTATATGTTATATTATAGATAAATTTCACGCAAAACTATTACACGCAAACACACAAATGTTTGTCCTGAGTGGAAATCGAACCCACGACCTTCGACAACAGTCGGAGTCAGTAACCCTAGAAACTCTCCATTCATTTTTCATCCCTAAATTTATCTGAAAATATACGCTTGTTGAGAAAATTTTAGATATATAAGGCCGATGATAAAAGTTCCAAAGCCATTTGCAAAATTACATAATGCGCCGACCACAAATAAAGTCGGTTAAAATGTAAGAAGAGGATGATGAGTCCAGAAGTAGTATTGAGTACATTATACAAGGCAAGGACATTTACCGTAATCTGGTACCGGATGCACATAGTCTTTTGTTGGCACATCTACAAAGTTGTACAAATTTGGATACTTTTGTATGGTATAAATGATTTTCATTTTTCCTTCAATCTTCTGATACAAATGTAGCACCTAAAACAGAATGTAAATGTTACATGTAAACAATTGAACTACGGAACTAAAGATGTCTTGATGATCTTGACTTAAGGTCCTATGTCCCCAAGATGGGCAAAGGGCGTCCACAGTACATCGCCACCTCGTTCTGTCTTGAGCATCTCGCTTGATTTCGCTCCAGGTCCGCCACCAGGTTCTGTTGTGGACGCCCATGCTTGCATTTTCAAGTCTAGGGCTTGCCTCGGTATGTGGTTGGAATCTCTTCGAAGGGTGTGGCCTATCCATGTAATACACAAGAGAGCTATGGATATTTTCTCGGGCAGTTCCTGTTCTTGATGATCAGTGAATGAAATCAGCTACATTAAGCTATTGCATATTTTACAGGTATACTATATACTAATATTTTAACCTAATATTTGAAAATCCATTCACGAAAGAAAAAAATGGTCTGGATCTACTCAAATGTCAAAAAAGAAATTCTCATCGTGTAAAGTCAACCTCACTGTTACAATATCGTATTGTGGCCGAAATTAAATCACTATTATCTTAATATTAGTAATACTTTACTGCAAGAATACAGTTTAGAACATTCGTGAAATAGAGAGTAGATCTGGACTGATATTTGCCCGCATTTACAATTAGAGAATTGACCTTCCGTAGTGTGTAAGATAAATACCTCTTTTTGAAGTACGGCAACAGATAGCTCTGGGGCTTCTTTTGATTGGCGGTAGATTAATACCATCTTCATAATCTTGTTCATGAAGTGATCAGGGAGTGGCGGTAATGCGTTTAACATTAAACAATCCAAATATAGGTAGAACCTGTGTACAAAAGTTATTGAATATGTTTTACTTACATACGTAGACTCAACCGTATGAGATTAAGATGATCTTTTTGGATTTAATTTCCGTTTTAATCCCCCAGGGGATCTAAGCAGGGGATCCTAGTGGACGGAGCCAGAAATAGGAATGTCAGTAGCGATGTTAAATCACTCCAAACTTGAAACAGTAATAAAGATAGGTTTTTGATTTATTTGAATAATTTTGTTATCATAAATGTATTAAAATTTCTCAGAAATTTTGGGTCGTGCTAACTGTGTGCCTTCATTTTCCAACTCTAACGGAGTTTCAAGTTGCTGGCTATTGTAGAAGTAGTCTATAGGTGTATCATCAGCCTACCGTAGTTCACTGCTGGACATAGGCTTCTTCCACTGCAAGCCACTTGGTTCGATCCAGAAGAAGAAGTAGTGAGAAGTAGTTTACTTACAAAAAAAACAATTACCTCTATCAGTTCGAATAATAGCGAAATATGGAATAGATGGTTCCATGTATCCCTACCGGTAGCGATAACTGGATGAAAGTTCCAAGCATCCCAACTAGTGGGGATATTTTAGTACACACGAACATTTTTATATGATTTTAATAACTGACCCCGGCGAACTTCGTACAGCATAAGAATTAATAAATGTATTTAGATGTAAGTTGATGATTGAATACCGTCAGTAGCGGCACCTATTCAGTCCAATTGTGTTTTCAAACCATCCAGGAACTCATTTAAATAACTTCAGCTACGCTACGCTTCAGACTGGAGGATAACTCCTCCAGACTGGAGCGATAACGATTAAATTACACACACGGTGACTAACAACGTATTTAAAAGATTCACTTACACTCATCTGTTTATCAGAGGAGTGTAAGTGAATCTATTTTTACCGGCTCTTAGACCACAAGATATTGTGTTTCCCGTTTATTTTATAATCAAGTATTATTTTGTACTTTATGGTTGAAATTATTCTAAGTGATTTGAATAGTTTGTGTGTAACAAACCGTAAATTATTCTCGATTTCTTTCCGAAAATCCACCGCAAACTTGATCCGCATAGCAAATGTTTCCGGATCATCTGCTTTGAACATCAGTCGGATGCGTGGTATTCTGGAATAAGAATCGTTATAAAAATATATAATTAAAATATCTTTTTTGTGGAATAGGGGGCAAACGAGCAGATGTATCGCCATCTGATCTACATCTACACTAATACTAACTGACTCATGCAAAATTATCTTCGTCTCTCTTCAATCGTGCTCGGCTTCGAATAGTCTAAACTTGATTTATCTATCATATCATATCATAGGCAAAACACAAATTGAAAAAAAACCTGGTGTCATCGTTCCAAAGAGCATGCTAAAGTGACTAATCTGCCTGATGGAAAGCATGAACAGAATCCAATAATAGTGGTCACCATACTCACACCAATAGTAGACATAATTGAGTAATATAGCAATATCGCCAGCCTATTCAAATGCTTCTGCAAGGTTGAGCCTCGGCTCTCGCAGTCACCAACGAAACACGATAGCACGAATGGTGTGTTTTTTCATTTATTTTTTATGGTATATGGGCAAACGAGTAGACGTATCGTCTGATGGTAAGGGATTACCGCCGCCCATGGACGGGTGTCCATGGGCGGCGGTAACACCAGAGGTGTCACAAGTGTGTGCCGGCCTTTGGAGTATGGGAAGAGGGAAGGGGGAGGGGTTGGGGTATGGGCCTTTGGTATCCTCACTCACTTGGTGAAACACAGCGCAGGCGCTGTTTCACACCGATTT
Source organism: Spilarctia lutea (assembly GCA_916048165.1). Lineage (NCBI taxonomy): Eukaryota > Metazoa > Arthropoda > Insecta > Lepidoptera > Erebidae > Spilarctia > Spilarctia lutea. Next base: position 14,040,417 of record OU696490.1, on the reverse strand, counting down.
TCTGTGGGGCCGTGGTATCACTCCGGTCGAGCCGGCCAATTCATACCGAAGCGTGGCTCTCCCACGGTAAAAGGATTTTAAACATTCTTTATGTACAAAGTCGGTTCTGTAAATCCACAGATCACGTACCACACATGCCTCTTAACATTCATATTTAAGCTACGTGCAGGCAGCCGCAGATATACTTACGAATACCGTCGCTTCATCCCGTCTAAGGTCATGATACTCCATTTTTCAGTTTTGTGATCATAATCTAACGCTGCAACATTCGTCCACTGCAACAATTTAGTTGTTAGTCAATATCATGAGAATTTATTTGGCATTACAAACCTATTTGTTATTTAGCATTTGTTGTTATAGATTATCATGACTGCGTCTGCGGCGCGGTGGTAACGTATGCGACTGCTGTGCTTGAGGTCTCGGGTCCGATTCCCAGGTCAGACCAAGGGTTTGTATGATCTACAAATATATGTTTCGGAGTTTGGGTATTTTCTATGTATAATATGTATGTATTTACAAAACAAAACATATGTAATGTATTTCTATCAGTTGTTGTGGGTACTAGCCATAACACAGCTCTGCTTAGCTTGGGACTAGATGGCGTTGTGTCTGAAATGTTGATTATTTTATTTCATTATTGAAAATTGAAAAGACAATACCCGCATTAGGAATATACTCATTCATCCTGTGTCGTGGGGGACTTTATATTTATATTGATGAAACGGAACCAAAGATTGTTTTTCTGAGTATGTACCCATACTCAGAAAAACAATCTGTGGATCACAAATTGTTGTCCCATGTGGGATTTGAACCCACAACACATTGTACAGTAGAAAGAAGCGTGGCGACTGCTTAAACCACTAAGCCTACCGTGCAGTCATGAAAAATTCAACTGTCTAGCTCAAGAGTTCACGAGATATAGACGAACAATGGAGTTTTAGTAATAGGGTTCAGTTTTTGCTCTTTGGGTACGGAACTTTAAAACGTTACGAGATTCAAAATACGGATATAAACTAGCAAATAAAAGTTTATGAAAAGAATATCATGAAAATTCAGAAACAGTTGTAGTTTCAAATAAAGATTGCCTTTTGGCTTCCCTAGATGGCGCTTCAAAAACTGATAAATTCTTTAGCCTTCTCATGTTGCAACTTTTTAATTGCTTTTTAATTCTGCTACTTATCTAATAATAAAGCACAAGATATACATACCTCGTAAAAATTATTTAGTTGATGCATGTAATCCCCACTCATCGATTTCAATTCATGCTTGGGGATGAAAGCGAGACCCGGACAAGGATGTAGCTCTCCCTCTATCATACCTAATGACAGCCACTCATCGGGTACACTAAAATTTGTAAATATAAATTTAAAAACTTATATTTAAAAATACTAATTGACCCACGCCCACTTTGTTGAGTGTTAATCATTTTCAAGCAAATCCGAGCACCACGAAAAAGTGATGTGTATCTATTAATAAAAGACTTTTCAAAATGTTTTGGTACATCCACATATTACCCCTTAAACACTCACAAACTTTATAATATGAGTGTAATTAATATTTAAAAAAAGATTTCAAGGATTAGGCCAATTTATGTTAATCTGATGTAGTTACAAACGGTCTTGATAAAATCACTCTTTAAAAAGAGATGAACACGTAACACAAACTAACATTTATTTCTTTCAAATAATGGCAACAAGTAGACGCTTGAAATTCTTAGATAATGGCACGGACGCTTTCCTACGCGAATCGGACTCGAACTCCGACTTAGTCGATTTTTAATGCATTATAAACCACATTGGTGACTTAAATGATTATTTTTATGACACTAACCGACAGTCGAAGTCAGTGTTGTCAAAAATCTCAAGGTCAAGCTTAGGAAACGGGCTGTAAAGGCTGTATAACTCTTGATTTTCCACATGGTACTCGTCCACCGGTAATAATTCGTATGGCTGTATGCCGAGTTCACGAAGCCTTTTCTGCAAGTTAAAAATATTTCTTCAATGCCTACAAAAACAAATCATATATTTACTGTACGATTAGAACATCCGCACTTTCCCTCAATATTTAGCCACTTTGAATCACAAGTAATGTATGTGACCCTATTTTTACGTGTGAGGAACCCTTCGATCCCATATCTTAGTGGAGTTTGGAGTCGAGTGGAGTGTCGAAATACAACTATATGGTGTGACATTCTGCGACATAAACAGTCGGACCCCTTTCAGCGACAAATATGTGACCCTGACTTTTTCGAGCTGTCCCTGAATTTCTTCGAATCTACCTACCAATCTAGCAATCAGGTACCAAATTTATTTCAGACCTTTATATTACATCTTAATTTCACTTCTGCTCAGTGTGACCAAGTTAAAATCATTTTTATATCAGGCAATATGGAACCTTTATGTTAGCGGCGAGAAATTTTCTGCGCAGTCGCTCAATCTTGACTAGTCGAGGCAGCTCCTTTGGCAGTACAATACTTAGAAACTGAAGTTTGGGCACAAACGTTTCGAATGGGAATTGCTAGAACAGAATTAACATTAAATCGAAATATTTAGACAATTATTACTAGTTTAAGATTAATATTTTGTGCGTTATGTGTAAAGGGGATTTTGATGTTAGTTTTTGATTGCAAAGAGATCTGGACCGGTTTTCCTTCTTTCGTTTATTTACATAACCAAACATCACATTGAATACAGGTTAACTTAAGAATATGAGTTCTTTTCAATATGTACGAAAAAAAGAGCAGGAGATTCTAATATATACTAACAATACTTTCATCCTCTCTATAGGTAGTCCACCGTCCGGGCGGCAACAATATCTTCACTCTCTGCGGTTTCGGCAAAGACACCAATGTTGGTGCTAGTTTATCAGTCTTGCTCTGGAAATATAACTACAAGATTTAACCACCAAAGGTGCACGCTTTTAAACTCTATTTTTTCAAAAGGGGATGTCGTTGATGATTTTGTCGGCCAATTATTAGTGCATTTATGCTTTTCCTGGACAAGTATCAGAAGTACCTACTGTCAGTGAATACGCAGACGTTCCTGTCCCATTTTGTGTTCTTTACTTAAAGACGATTTGTGCAATAAAAGTGTGGATAAAGAATCGGTCCCTAAAATACGTAGTAGTGACTAGTAATTTATTTATTTTTATTCTGTTGTATTGCATTGTGAATTAATAATATTTCTACAGCGATGAAATTTATATTGTTTTTTTTTATTGTCACAAGTGCGTTGCCGGTCTTTGGGGGAGAGGAAGAGGGATGGGGGAAGGGGTTAAGGTATGGGCAGGCGCTGTTTTACACCGGTTTTCTGTGAGACCGGCCATTCATGCCTAAGCGTGGCTCTCCCACGGTATATTTTAATAAACATAAATTTAAGCTGCGTTTAGTAATTTTTGATAGGAGTAGGTTTAGATTGAAGTTGACTGTGGTGGTGCAGTAGTAGCGTATGCAATTATTTTACATAGATCTTGAGTTCAAATTTTGATTTTGGATTTGACAAAATTTTTGTTATAGAAATTTTTGAAATTCACTGAAAGATGCTTAAACATAGGAAATATAAAAGTCCCAATTATAATTGTATTTATGTAATTGACGTTTCCAAATATGTATACTCTGTCATGGCGGCTAATTTCTTACGAACATTATTTATTGATAGTACCTGGATGACCGAGCATTTCATTAGCTTCACCAGTATGCTTGTATCGTGTATGTATGTTTGTAACCGACTTCTTTGGACTTGATTTTTATTCCACTTCAAACGGTTTAATTTCCCTAAATGGACTTATCGACAAAACCATATTTAAAAAAAGTAATAACTTATAAAACAAAAAAATACGCTTTTTTAAATAAACTAAGCTAAAAAGTAGTTATTTTTTAATTCAAATTATGGATAAAGCGATAAATGAAATAAATAATTTTAATGTAAGAAAGCGTGAAGTGCTTTCTGCCAATATTTCGATAGTGTCGCCCTATGCTGTTTTTTTCTTTTTTCCGAGATTCATATTATATATATACAAGAATTGCTCGTTTCAAGTCAATAAAAGCGAGCGGAACCGCAGTCAAAATCTAATATTACATAATCACAGCAAGTCAAGCATATCTTTATTTCGTGTAAGATTCTGCAGAACACGTAATTCTTACTGTTCTTAGTGGCAACGATTGAGCCTCCGATGTTTTATTTACCTGTAATATGAGTTTCATGCGTTTTTTTGCACAAAACAATTTGAAGTGGCCGTCCTTCGACATGTCTGCCACCAATTCAGAATAATAACCTCTTTTAGGTATATCATTTCTGATCTTATCATTGTAAATGAGATCATGCTGCTGTAACTTTTTCCTTTTAGTATACATATTGCAAAATACAAATAGAAATATAGTTGATTCTACAAAACATACTTATTTGACAATAACTTGTCAAATACAAGATTAAAGAAAACCTGTTTAATAGTATTTTTCGTTCAGTTTTATTTTTAAATGTTTCCTAGCACCTAGCATACTTACCTTGGTCTAGGAATAGACAGTCAATTCAATTGGGGGAAACATATTGTATACGTTTGTGATAAGCTGCGACAATTCTTAGCCAACATTATTATCCTTAAAAACAGAATTCCATTTAAAATCCAAATAATGTTGTACTATTCACTAGCATCTTATATTCAGTACGGTTGTAGTAGCTTTGGTCGAACATATAATAGTTTTATTTAAAAAAATCTACCAGTTACAATTGAAAATACTAACGACAAGACGCCAAAGTCAAAGCCAAAAATAATGGCCAGACGCTGTTTTGGACGCATGAATCCGGACAAACTTCAGGAGGATGCTTCACGAATTAGCTGGGAACCCTTAGCGGCTGCAGCCAACGTCAACGAAAAGGTTCAAACACTGAACGAAAACATATTTCAACTTTATGATGTACATGCGCCGTTGAGGAATATCAAACTAAAACATCCACCCACACCCTGGTTGACGGACAGCAACCGCGACGCAATGCGGAGGACGGATGAAACTTTCCGACGTTTCAAAAGAATACATTGTGATGATTCCTGGCTTGCTTATAAAACCGCTAGCAACAAGTGCAATCAGGTGAGACGAAATGCTAAACGCCGTTATATTCTCGACATCTCTACATTTTTCTATGCCGATATCTGGAAGTTTTAAAGAACTCTCGGTATTGGTAGTGAGCGCTACCCGGATCTCGCGATGGGCATTGCTTTAGATGATATCAATCGTCATTTCACCACTTTTACTACTTCGGAGTCTTCAGTCTTCAGACTTCATCCAAGCAAGGCTAAAACCGTCGATTATGCCGACTGCCTAGACCTAAAATAAACCCCTTTGATTTTTCTCAAGCGAATTGTCATCTCAATAATATCCAAAGCCACTGGTAACGATAACATTAGCCGTTTCATGGTAACCACTATCCTGGAACAACTCTTACCCGCCATAACACACATAATCAATTATTCTTTGGACTTCAACTACTTCTCATCCTTATGGTGTGTGTGTAAAAGTGCATGCAATGAATCTAGAAATGCAAAGTGAGTGGTTAACTATAGGTGAGTTCTGCATCCCGTTAGCCCTGAAATGGCGCACCTTACTATATGATTGGTCTCCTGCCCTATTAAAATTCTATCTGAATGCCTTCCAAATGACCCTCCCAGACCAAAGTAACCTAGTGAGATGGGGGAAAGCATCTGAAAAATCTTGCTATACGTGTGGTGAGGCAGTAGGTACTGCTAGGCACTTACTGGTAGGTTGCAGGGTGCTGCTTGATAGGGGTTATTACTCACGCCGACATGATAGAGTACTAGAAATCATACGTGAAGCAGTAAGTCTTTCAGTAGCTAGAGCCCAAAAAGGATTGACTACAAATAAACGAGAAATTAACTTTATAAAGGATGGCTCAACTACCAAATCTAAAAGCAAGCCTATCTCAATCCTAGGTACTGCACCGGACTGGACTATTTTGATGGATACGTATGATAAGCACTATAAAATCCCAGAGGATGTTGGTGTTTCGTCATCCAGACCGGACATATTCCTTTTCTCTAGACAAATTAAACACATAATATTAGTAGAGCTTACTGTTCCGTGGGAAACTAATATTCCTAAAGACCATAGAATAAAATTAAATAAATATTACGATCTAACAACTGAACTTAACAAAAATGGCTATGTGGTTAATTTATACGCGGTAGAAGTGGGAGCGAGAGGTATACCAGCTAAATCTCTCTATAACCTTTTGAAAGACCTTGGCCTGTCGAGATCTGCAGTAAGTTCTATTTTAGAACGAGTATCCAAGGCTGCACTAACAGGTTCCTACCAAATTTGGCTAGGTAGGGCGGGAAACTCGAGCAGTGAAGGTGACCGTTGATGCGTATCTTAAAGGGGGCCTCCTTAAACCTACACCTAGGTCGTAAGTCCTGGGAACTGCTTTGAGTTTCTCCCTCTGCCACACGATGGACCCGGCACCCGCACGGTGAATCCATGGAGTGCTAAGAAGTTTGTCTCAAAGCTTACATACGTCTATTAGCCAAAGTATCTAGCCCCACCCTCCACCACACTTCATCATTTCCGACGATGCATTAGAATGGTTCTCATCCTATCTTCGGGGACGCCAGCAGTCTGTTCACACTGATGAGTCGTCATCGCCATGGGCCGAACTTGACTCTGGTGTTCCTTTATTTGTATGCAGATGACCTACAGATCTACTCACATGCGAGAGAACAAAACATTGGTAAAGCAATCAACAGCATCAACCGCGACCTAGACACCATAAAAAACTGGTCCAGCAAGTTCGGCTCAAACGTGAACCTGTCCAAATGCCAGGCGATCTTCATAAGGAGCCCAAGAATGATACGTATAATTGACTATGACACTATCTCAGACATTATTTTTGATGCTACAGTATTGTCTATTGGTCAGTCGGTCAAGGACCTCGGCTTGCACATAGACACGACCCTGAATTGGCAAACTCAGGGAACCAGTGTCAGTCAATAGGTCACGATTACTCTGCGTGGCCTCTATCGACTAAAAAATTTGCTCCCAATAAAAACCAAGACCATGCTAGTAAAGACATTAATTTTCCCAGTCATTGACTATGGTGATGTGTGTTACCTCGACCTGAATGCAGATCTCCTCAATAAACTAGACCGACTTCTCAACAATTGCATTCGATTCATATTCAACTTACGAAAATACGATCGTGTATCCGCTTACCGGACGTAACTGTCATGGTCCATCCATCGTAAGGTCATAAGACCGACATTTGCCTTCAAACATTACACCTTCACCCTTAATTATGAGTACAATAAAAATACTTTAATTTAAACTACAATAACAAAAGAAACTATTAAGAAAATATAACAACATTAATAATAGAAATAACAATGCTACTATACTAGGTGACACATAAGTGATTAATCAATTTTGATTAATCAGTTAACCTTAACCAGTTTAATAGTTCACCTAATCGGGGTGCGCCGTACCGTATAATTACGTGCACCAACTACATTCTTTACTCACTCACTCACGCGCCTATACCGTGTCGCTAAATCTAAACTCCCTTTATGTATCTCCCGCGTCAGACACTTCTTTTTGCTGGGTCTCTTGCAATTTAGTAATTATTTCCCTATCTTCCTTTAGAAGATCCAACCTGGACCTTAGACTTTTACGTTGCAGCAGCACTGCCCGTGACTCCAGTCGTACTATACTATGCTCCACGTTCGAAAATCATTAATACTCGTATTATACCTTCAAACATTACACTGGCAACATTAATATTTGAAATATGTACTATGTTTCTATCCTTTACTTAGTGTAGCGTATGTAGTACTTTGTCTAAGGTTCAATGGTATTTTTATAGTTTGCCTGATAATATTATTATTACAATTAATCTTCGTAATACAGTATTTGTATGCTGTGTTCATATAAAATTTCCCTTGAGACAATCAATCAACCAAAATTATTGTAATACAAGCTGTTCTATACCACATTATAAAAAATAAATTATTGTTATTCTTAAAATAAATATTTGATTTTTGGACGACAAAAGATTTAAGGATTGCAACACTTTCATACTTTTGTCAACAACAAAATTACGAACAGGCAGGATTTAGCAGAATTAAATAAAAATGATTTATGTAGCTATTTCAGATAAACAGTTTTGTGATTCTCTCGAAAGTAAATTATATTTGCATTATTAACTTGAATAGAAATACTTCTTGAAAAGGCTCATAGATCCTCGAAGTAAGTCGTACCCGAAAGTTATGTTTTCGAATTATTAATTCAGTTTGAAACTATGAAATGTTCATTTTCTTCAATATAACTTGTTTATACTTATTGATTTTATTTTTGTAATGTGTGCTTTACATATTTTCTGATTAAGTTGTGATTCAAACGTAAAAAAACACCAATAATAGCATTATCAATCTTAGTTGTTTTGAATTTTGTTCTATAACACATACCCTCTTTAAATGAAGACATTTGAGGAATTTTGTGATTTCGTCCCAAATCAATAAAAGTCAATTCTTATTGTATTGCCTGGCTGTCACCAGTATATTTAAGGTCGAGCAAATAATGAATTTAAAAACAATTGTGACATGTAAAAAAATTGATTAATGGTTACATATTTAATCTTTCTCTGAGTCTGTAAAAAAATATAAATGTAAGTTGTATTACCTATAAATAAATAAATCTATTTCTAAGCATATTATTTGGTAGTATGTTTTACCATATAAAAAATGAAGCCTTTTTTCAAAATAGAATGAAAAATGATTTTTTGAGTTTCTTTCTGGTTAGTTAGTTTTAATAGGTTTGTCAGTGTTGTTAATCATAAATATTTTTATATGTGGTTCCCTCTGTGGATGTAGGCCTGCTCTATCATTTTATTTTGTTTTGTTACTCCCTGTTTGCATATAGTTCCTTCCGGATACTTGTTTAATTGTATCAACCCTTAGTATTTTTGCAATTTAAACTAATACATATTATTGAAAACTTTTACATCCAAACTTTGTAAGCAACATTGAGAAATGCAAAATTAAACTTTTTACAACATTGATTTAATTTCTGTCTAAGTGTTATTTTTTAAATATCTGCAAAGTTCACTCTGACATAAATATTGATTTATTTAAAAAAAAAAAGGTAAAATTACATTTTCTCTTGTTTGTTAATGTACATATGATGTTATGAGAAAGAAAATGGTTGTTGATTCTAAGAAATAGTAAACTGGTAAGCTGGGGGTGGTTACAGTCTACGTTTTCTGGAATATTACCTTAATCTATTTGAATTATATGTATGTTATTGCAGAATTATTCCTAATAAGTTTACACTGATTCTAAATAAATCTTCTGTCTAATTAGTCAATGTCTTAGATCGGCTTTTCTCAAACTTTAGGCTCCACGAATCCCTGTTAAAATTTCCTGGTGACAGCGAACCCCTAACTAACTAATTAAATTTCCCCCCCAAAGAAAATAATAAAATTGACTGTTGAAGCAAATAAGGTTTTTATTTGAATAAAAACAAATAAAGTGCCAAAAGAAAAATCTTTTTAATATTAATGTGATGAGTGTGCTTGTTTCTTGTCACAAATGGATTCAATTTTAGGAGTAATTTTGGACAATTTTAACCTTAATTCTGACTCTTTATTGTGAATTTCTGTATTTATAGGCCGACCGTTTATCTTAGTTTTGAGACTTATTTAAATATGTTTCGTCAAGATATAAAATATGTCTTCCTTCTCTACGATATTTTTTGATAGTCATTAGGTATTTCCACCTCCACGATGTTATATTTGGCTGTTAGGTAGGCTGTAAGATAAGGAGTTTCCTTTTAGAGCCGCATTTCTTAAATTTAAAACCTAGGTCATGTAACAACAGCCTTAAATATTCCCTTCCGCAGTGTAATATATTCTCTTCTCTAAGTACAGCATTCAACGTTTTCAGAGTAGGTATTTTTTTATCAATTGTATAAAACTGAGTGACTTTTCTTCTTACCACTCCTTTTGTGAAATCGTCTATTTCTCCTCTTTTTTTGCGAACCTGTTTTGATTTTTTCGGTGATTTGAATCTTTCGTTGTCTTTTAATAATTTCCCTTGATGTACGATTCTAGATACAGTCTTTTCCGATAGTCCAGTAACTTTTGCTACGGTTTTGTTTAAATTTATGTCTTGTTGATATTCAACAGAATTTGGGTCCAGTTTCTTTTTTCTAAAATATTCGTACACGTTTAAAGCCATTTGCCTGCACTGACTATTCACTTTATGACCGAAGATCTTACGATTCATCTTGAGATTGTTATCACATGTGTATCTTTCCCAAGGGGTCCGCAACAATTAACACGTGCGATCGCTGTCCGCGTTGCGATCGAAATGAGCGATTACAAAAATTCGCCCGCCGCCCGCACCTGTCTCAGTCCCCTTTGTCGTCATACCCCGCGCCCCTGTTACCGCGCAGGCGAGGTCTGAGATAAACGGTCGGCCTATAGTTTTTATCATGACCAGGTGTGAAAACCCACTCTCACATAAGTATGTTGTGGCAAAGGGTAAAAGGAAATTCACCGCTTTGCGTGAGAGTTCGGAATACTCTGCCTGTCTAGCTGTTTCATCTACGGACATTTCTATTAATGACTCCTGTTGCTTAGCACTTAAACTAGAAATTATGCTCTCGTTAGTGACCGCAAACGGGTTACGAATCCAGCCATCTTTAGCATTATCAATATCCGGAAAATACCTTTTCAGTTCGTCGGAGAGCTGAGAAAGATGCAGAACAATTTCAGCCCTTATTTCGAAATCCACGGATAAGGCGTTCTTCGTGATAAATTCATACAAAAGAGGAAAACATTCAAAGATATTTGATTTTAAGCAGGTTTTCCAAAATTCAATTTTTTTTATAAGTGCGTTTATTTTGTCCTGCACAGTGAATACACTGCACGTGGAACCTTGCATCGAGGCATTCGTTTCATTGAGGCAAGAAAAAATGTCAGCTAAATAAGTTACTCTTTTAAGCCAGGTTTCATCTTCAAATCGGAATTTAAGGTTGAAGTCACTGTCTTTCAAAAATATATAGATTTCGTGACGAAGTTCAACAAACCGAGCTAATAACCTTGCTTTTTGACAATAAGCGAACTTCACAGTGCAGCAATAATTAAACATGTTCACTACCCATGTCTCGGCATAATAATGCGAAATGTCTTGAATTTAGCGGATGCGCTTTTATGTAATTTATTTTCTTGCTCGCCAATGCTTCTCGATGCAACGCACAATGCATACTTTTGACCTTAGGAGCTAGATTTTTATGTCTGTCTGTCATGGCCTTTGCACCGTCAGTGGATATGCCAACGCACTTTGTCCAATCAATGCCATGTTTTTCAATGAAATCATTAATAGTGTTAAAAATATCTTCGCCTTTCGTCGTAAACTCCAAGGTCTTACAAAATAAAAAATCTTCACACAATTTTTATACACATATCTAACAAACCCAAGTAAATTCAGTAATCCACTAATATCTGTTGATTCATCAACTTGAATACCGTAATATTTATTTTGCAATCTTTGTGCGAGTTGATTTTCAACATCCTGTGCCATTTCGTGAAAGCGACGTGGAATAGTATCATTTGAAAGTGGTATTTTATCCAGCAATTTCGAAAATTTGTCTCCTAATATACAACTGACCATATTTTTAGCAGCTGATAAAATCAACTCTACTCAGAAATATTGTATGCCTTGCCGGTCTTTGCAATTTTATATGCCACAAGGAAAGACGCACGTAAATATTCTGAGTTAGTAGCCAAGACGTACACCATAATCTTTCTTTTTTCGAACAAAAAAATCTATAGGTTTGTCCACGTACTGCGGATGTTTTGTTTCCAAATGTCTTCGCAGCAATGATGGCTTCATCGAGCTATTTGTGAGAACTTCTGAACATATTACACACTGTGGCTCTGGATACTGAGATTCTTCTTTGCACGTAAATCCAATTTTCAGATAGTCTTCCTCATATTTCTTTTTTTTTGCCGATGGTATTATTCCTTTTTCTTGTTCTCTCGATTTCGCAGAATTTTCGTTTAAAACTGAACTTTCAGCAGAAGTAGACGCAATTTGAGTAAATGTACTTTGCGCGCGCGCCACCATAAGTATTAAGCGCCTGCCAGTTATCAAGCCACCATTACGTAAATCTTGTCGCGAACCCCCTGCCGTTGAATGGCGAACCCCTAGGGGTTCGCGTACCCCACTTTGAGAAACTCTGTCTTAGATCAACTATTCCTTGCATTATCAAAGTTGAATTTTGTCATTTCAAAACTTGTGTCATATAGTTTTTTGTTGAAAGCGAAGGAACATAGTTTTTTTATATTTTCACTGTGGTTATTCTGATGATAAGTATACTTGTCCAGTGAGAATAAACAGCTTCTCACTTGCTCCACAAGTAAGCATGGTACAGTGTCGTCGATATGCTCTGTCAAAACATATATAAGTATTTGTAGACATTTAAAATAATTGGAGGATTATATATAGGTATTTAAAATGATTGGAATACGAGTATATACATCTAAGAAAGGAAAATGGTTTGGTTGTAAGTAATTTGATTGTAGTAAGTAAGTAATTTAATATAATGTTCCACTCCCTGCAACATCAACCTTACTTACTTAGGGATTTCGTTTTAAACCTTGAATCCAGCTGTAGCCAATCACCGTCTATATCTTTTAAAATAGAGAATCTGATCAGAGATTTGTGCAGGGAATTAGTAATGTTTTTATCATCTCAAAAAAAATAGAACAGATTATAACATTTATTGAAGCAAAAAAATAATAACAGTAGCTCCTCTTGTACTGCCCACACCTGCTTTTGAGTCCGACCGAAACTGGTTTTCCGGCCGAAACCGAAACCGAATATTCAACCGTGGCCTCAGTTTCGACCCAAACCGAATCTCATGTGGTCAAGTATAAAATTGCTTAAAATTCTGAAATTTGGTTCATTTTACCTATTATTGTGCATTAATTAGGACACAAAATGTAAACACAATATATAAGGTTTGTTGTAATCATTTATTTAATATTAGGTCTTTACCTATGAAATTGCCGTTTTGTATGCAATAAGTGAAAGTACTTATTTTTTCAAACTTTTTTATTCCTGTTATTCGAAGTAATCACCCATGCAATCGACGCATCTTTGCCAACGCATTGGCAGTTTATTGATGCCCTTCTTGTAAAAATCAGCTGGACGGGAGGCAACAAACTCTTCAAAGGCATTTTGTACTGCCTCTCGGGAATTGAATTTTTTACCCACTAAAAAGTTGTCTAAATTTTGGAAAAAGTAATAGTCGGTAGGTGCAAGGTCTGGTGAGTATGGCGGATGAGGGAGAGCTTCCAACCCCAGCTCTTGCAGCTTGGAGACTGTCTGTTGCGCAGTATGGGGTCGCGCGTTGTCGTGAAGGAGCAGTGGGGACGACCGATTGACCAAAGCTGGTTGCAGATGTGCAAGCTTCTCCATCATTCTCTCCAGTTCTTCACAGTACACATCTGCATTAATGCTCATGCCGTTTTGTAAAAAGATGTGGTGAATCACACCCGCACTAGACCACCAAACAGTGACCATCACCTTTTTAGGCGTCATTTTTGGTTTAGGGCATTGCTTTGGTGCTGAACCAGGGTGTAACCAACTTGCTGAGCGCTTTCGATTGTCGAACAGAATCCATTTTTCGTCGCACGTAACTATTCGTTTCAAAATTCCTTCATTTCTTTGCCTGTTGAGCAGCGAAAGGCAGGTCTCGACGCGTACGTTGCGCTGGCGATCGTTAAGGTCGTGGGGCACCCATCTATCAAGCTTTTTTACCTTGCCAATTTGTCGCAAATGGATCAATATTGTTTTGATGCTTACATTAAAAGCTGCTGCTAGCTCAGCTGTAGATTGAGTTTCGTCAGCTTCCACAATCGCCTTTAATTCATTATTGTTAACCAAAGTCTCCGGACGACCACAAGCTTCATTTTTCAAGTCAAAATTTCCAGAACGGAACCGGGAAAGCCAATAAAGGGTTGTGCGTTCGTTTGTACAGTTCTCTCCTAAACGTTTTTGATGTTACGTGCCGTTTGTGTCGCGTTGGTGCCACGACGGAACTCATATTCCATAATTACACGAATTTTTAAAGTATCCATTATGACGAAAAATTTTCAAATGTAATGAAAATACAACGCTAATCAAAAAACAAAAGACTGAGTTTGTAAATAGAATGTCATGGTTTTAAAACAAAATTAATTTGAATTTAGAATACAGAGCCATTACAAACTTTTTTTTATTTGAAATGACCAGTACTGAAGAAACGCAATTTCATAGCTAAAGACCTATTATAATATAAAAAAAATATTAATAATATTTTTATTTTGACATGACAACGTCTTATAAATTGGTTTGCCGGGTGACACTTCAAGAAACTGCGTTACGCTCCGCTCACGTTATGCGCTCACAATGAGAGCGAGTGAGAGGCACGCGTCCCTTCCACTCGGGCATGGTTAGCCCGCCTAAGAGCGAGAGAGACAGACATAAAAAGTGAAAGGCACGCGTCGAATTATATTTAAAACGTTTTTTTAAATTGAGTTCTCAAAATGTTTATCAAATTCAAATTTTATTTAATTGCTTGTACAAAGTGTAGTAGTAGTAGTTGCTATTGGCACCCAAACTAAGCTACGCTTGTATCTAGGGCTGCCACAAAGAACAAAAATATAGTACAGTGGAATTAGCGTATAGGATAATTTTTGCAACTTATAAATACTTACGTAAATTTAAATTAAAAGTAAAACTAAGTAAAATAAAAACAAAATAAATTATAAAATTAAAATAACATTATATTAATATAACAATTAATATAATGTTATAATAAAAAAATAAAATAAATAAATTAAATACTACGTCACCATAGCCAGATAATAGCTCCTCAGTATCGATATGATCCAGGCCCAGCAGAAAGTGTGTCAGTTTAGCTTTAGCTGTGTGCATGGTGATTGATGGTGCAGTCCTTCAGAGAGCATTTAGTTGATATATTATTGTACGTGTGTGGGTGGCTGTATGATGGAAATCTTTTTACAAATGAGGTTTTAATATATAGTAGCGGTATTTTATAGGTGCGTTTAGACTTAATATCTTCATACAGTGGAGAGCATGTGATTGTTTTGTGTGCATGCATGAAAAATGAATAATTGCCTCACTCGCAATACCTTTGCTTCGGCGTACAAATCATGAGTGGGATAACGGTAGGGATTCTTTAAAATCACCTTTTGTAATGCTCGTTGAGCCCTTTCTAATCTAATTACTGCAGTCCTAGCCGCGGATCCCCAGATTCCAATGCAGTAGCTTTTAATTGATTAACATAGTGCGAAGTAAACTTTAGTTAAGGTTTTCCGGCAGGCCGAGTTTCTCAGTACACTCATGATGCCAATTAGTTTTCTAACTCTAGTAGTGGTTTATGTGAGGCTGACACGTAAGGCGTTCATCCAAGGTGACTCCGAGATACTTAAAACATTCAGTACGTTTAAGGGGTACACAATTACAGGGATGAGTAGATAGTGTGTGGGAGTGTAAGTAAACTTGGATAGGGTTCTTAGGTCGAGAAGCCGCTGTTTTATAGAAACAGATGTAGTTTGTCTTACTAACATTTAGAGGGAGCAGGTTCCTCTCCAGCCAGTCCCTTAATTGGATCATTCCGCTTTCAATGCGCTTTAGGGTACTTACCCAGTTATTGACTGCAACGGTTAGTGGCAACATAAATAACTACCAGTATCATCTCTTCAAACGTATCGCGCTCGATAACAACCCACATTTTAATCGAGACTGTTCACGCCGCCTATACATTTATTATAGTGCACAGTGTCAGCAACGAAATTTGTCAACATCCATCTTTTGTTTAACACAATAAAGTTCGACTTTGCTCATGGGTTCTGATCCACATTCAGTCGAGGACACTGTGATAATGTTATTGTCATTACATCTAACAGAAGTGATTAGAATATATCAGTACATTGGTGATGAGGTCCTCTACATGTTTTCTTCATTTCTTTCGGATCTTTGAGAGGCGCTTTCTCAATTCGGTTAGCTCGTATAGTCCCTGTTCCATCTTGACACATTTTTTGTTTCCGGACAAGTCAGTGATCACGATGATTAGGAATAGCAGAACTGCGGCGAGATACGTCGAGGCGCCATAATCGAAGCGCACCTTTGCCTTGCCCTTGACTTTTCAAATTTTCCATTTCATAATCACTGACATGATGTGATAAAATGTCGCCGATAGTTAATAGTCCAACCGTGTGATTGAGCAAATCCTGAAGGGGAACAACAGCTGCTGTTTTGGTCACTGCTATGTTGGGAGGGTAGCACTGTTTCTTGCTACCTGTACGATTTTATATGATGGACATCCTTCGCACTACTATGAACAACTTCGTACTGACGACGGGATAACTTGCCACTTTCCAACACAGCAAGTCCATCGTCTCCCGTCATACAATTTGGTATATTTTCTTCTAATGATTTCTTATAGGCTTGCCTATATTTTCCAGACTTCTGTCTTCACTGAGGACATTTGGTGGAGGAAAAATACATTCACTCTTATGTAAGCATTTTAAGTACGGCCGAATTACCTCTATCTTATTCTGAATTGCGACTTGATTTTTTTAAATGTTGTCTTGCCTTCTGGACTTTCATTGATAACTGGCAATTCCGTTTTCAAATGATTGAATTGTTCTTCTATTTTCTTTTTCCGCTTTGTTGCATAATGCGAAGAAGCTCATTACAAGTAAACGACATCGTAATTTATGTAAAAGGAAAAAAGAATAATGGTATACAAATAATAATAAACTGATGTTAAAGTAGGTACCTATAATGAACCTTTGTGGAAATGTATCTATTACCATGCTCATATGTTCATCAATCAGCAAAAATACACCTCACCTAAGTCAATAAAAATATTTAAATCTGCCACATCGGCAACTTTAATCTATTGCCAAATAAATAAATAAATAAATATTTTTGGACATCTAACACACAATGCCATCTAGTCGCAAGCTAAGCAAAGCTTGTGTTATGGGTACTAGACAACTGATATGAATACATATAAACTTTTTTTTTGTAAATACATACATATGATACATAGAAAACACCCAAACTCCGAAACAATTATTTGTAGATCACACAAACACTTGGTCCGACCCAGGATTTAAACCCGAGACCTCAAGCACAGCAGTCGCGTTCACTACCACTGCGCCACCGAGTTGAGAGAGAGAGAATGAGTTGGTTTAGTGGGAAACTGTTCGGAACCACTACTGGTACTGGTCTAACGTCATTATTGTTAGTGCACATATTGATATGAGGTCAAATAATTGGTAATATAAGACATTTGCGACATTAAGTTATCGACGCGCGGGTCCGAACAAATCGTTACCGGTTGAAGTAAGGCCCTCCATATGCTTCGGGGAGGAGGAACTACTACTCGATGAAGTCGAGGTCTGTTCTCCATGCGGAGCAACATCCTTTCGATTTGCCTTTTCTGCGTCTGTCTCCTATATTGGCCTCATAATAAGAAAGAATATTGCCCACCCTGACGAAAAACAATGCTGTGCGGGGTAAACCATATACACATAACAATTTCACTATAAAAAATTAACTTTTGAATAACAGAAAAGGTTAACTAAAAATTTTGAATTTACTCGTACAAATCACAAACACGCTATGCTACTTGACAACTGAAACCTCGGCAATCAAGACATCGCAAGCGCCTCTGGTGATGAAATTAGTAAACTAAATAAAGGAAAGGTATGTTTTGTATTCATATTTCGGGTATTTTGACAAATCACGAGGCTGCTTCTTGCTGTGTGTTTTTTCCGGATTTTTCCTATTCTGTAAACAAACAATACAATTTAATGTTATGCTTTCTATCTGTCTATCTATGTTTGGCCACCAGAAATATGATCTAGCTATCTCTTTCATTCGTGTGGTGCCTAGATGAATAGCATGCAATTCATACATTATTCCATCTCCTAATATTATTTGGTATTATAACTCGGTAGCCCCATTAAAAAACATTCCCTGTCTGTAGAAATTTCATGCTGTTTTGTAAAATAAGGTTGATACATTTCTCCTAATCCATTTTTGTCGGGCCATCTATCTCTACTAAATCTCAGTATATCAGATAAGATTTGATCTTATTATTCACACTCTTCTGTCCAATGAAATTTATCTGTTCTTAAACAATCATATAAGAGCTTTAATATAACTGCCATATTTTGTAAAAATCTGTTATAAAAGTTTACTTTTCCTAAGAAAGATTTTAACATCTTAACACTTTCTGGCCTTGGCAATAACAGCAATGGTTCAATTTTACTTTTTATTACTTTGATACCACTTCTATTTACTTCAAATCCAAAAACATCTAGTTTATCTTCAAACAATTTATGTTTATTTACCAGCTTAAGACCTGAATCTTGCAACTTTTTTAGTACAAGTTTAAGTTTCTCATATGTTTCTGACAATGTCTTACCATACACATATACAGGGTCTGTCGTAAATAATGGATAAGTCGTAAACTGGAGTTGGTCCGGCTATGAGACTATTAGAAAATCGTATCTTTTTGCCAGGGTTTCTAACCGTATGGAAATGGCGTAGACTTCTATGTTTTTTTATAAATTTCGCTACTCTTTGCATTCATTCCGTTGCCATTTCGTTAAATTTAGGTATTTCTGTGTCATTTTTTTTGTATTATAGTCTTGAAGATGTGTATTATTTAGTTTTAGTACTGTTTTAGGCGTTTTTAACGTTGGTCATTTTCAAAATTGTCATTTTAAGATTTTTTTATGTTTTTGTTTTACTTAGGGTCAACTTTTGATCATTTACTGTGTAAAAAAAAAGTACGGCGCTATAGCTGCCCATGATCTTAATAAATTATCTAGTATGTGTAGATTCTAAAAAGGTATAACAATGCATACTTCACAAGTAATATTAAGCTACATGAGCGAGATCAATATCAAGGTGAGAAAATATTTTTTTCATGTAATGTTGTAAATGGTTATAAAACTTCGTCAGAATGATTTATTTCTGCCAAGATTCTTTACACAAACACTATGGGGCCACTATTAAGGATATTCAAAGAAAACTAGGTAGTTTTTTGTAAAAAAAATTTCATGCCTCCTCATTTCATAAAGGTGTTTAATTTTAAAATTGATGTGCTCTAATAGTTACATGCGACAAACATGTTACAAGTTTATTCGTAAAAAGGATCATCAGGTAAAAAAATGAACAAAGACAGCAATACAAAGGGTCTCCCCGCGTGAAAAGGACATTGTTACTAGGCACACTGCATGATGCACCGTCCCTTTCACACTCACGATGTGTGAAAAGGTTAGCATGCGTTTAGCTAGGGCGCACTCCTGATACATCTCTCAGTGTGATTTTGACCATCGCATGTGCTCTCGTTTTCATTACTGTCGTCAATTTGTTACTGCTTTCTAATATCGGACTTAGATTTTCTTTGTGATTTGGACTTGTTAACCTGGTGATATTGACAACTCAGCTCTCATTTATGGGCATCGTGTTGTGCTATCGATTGCACGTGTTATTTTGGAAAATTTTGTATATCATGCCTCAACAATACACGCCGGCCGAATACGTAAACATGCATTACATTTATGGTTTATGTGATGGCAACGTCCCACAAGAGATAAGAAATGAGATGTGGCTACAAAATGATGGGTGTCCAGCACATTACGCTGTTCGTGTCAGGGAACATTTAAATAATACTTATCCAGATAGATGGATAGGGCGATTGGGGCCAATTTTATGGCCTCCACGTTCGCCAGACCTGAACCACTTGGACTTCTTTTACTGGGGCTGTATAAAAGAAAAAGTATACAGTGAAACAATAAGTTCTGTAGAAGAGTTGCGTGCGCGCATTCAAGTAGCAGCGAGAAAAATTGAAGAAGCCGGTTATGTGCGCCGGATTAAGCGATCGTTTATTAGGCGATGTAGAGCGTGCATAGCTGCCGGCGGAGGACACTTCGAACATTTAGTTTAAGTTGTTGAATAAATATTTTTACGTACTAAAACAACCTAGTTTTCTTTTGAATATCCTTAATAGTGACCCCATAGTGTTTGTGTAAAGAATCTTGGCAGAAATAAATCATTCTGACGAAGTTTTATAACCATTTACAACATTACATGAAAAAAATATTTTCTTACCTTGATATTGATCTCGCTCATGTAGCTTAATATTACTTGTGAAGTATGCATTGTTATACCTTTTTAGAATCTACACATACTAGATAATTTATTAAGATCATGGGCAGCTATAGCGCCGTACTTTTTTTTTACACAGTAAATGATCAAAAGTTGACCCTAAGTAAAACAAAAACATAAAAAATCTTAAAATGACAATTTTGAAAATGACCAACGTTAAAAACGCCTAAAACAGTACTAAAACTAAATAATACACATCTTCAAGACTATAATACAAAAAAAATGACACAGAAATACCTAAATTTAACGAAATGGCAACGGAATGAATGCAAAGAGTAGCGAAATTTATAAAAAAACATAAAAGTCTACGCCATTTCCATGCGGTTAGAAACCCTGGCAAAAAGATACGATTTTCTAATAGTCTCATAGCCGGACCAACTCCAGTTTACGACTTATCCATTATTTACGACAGACCCTGTATATTATCAATATTGACAACTACATCCAGTCCATTTAATTTCTGTGAAATCATTCGTTGGAATGAACCAGGCCCAGTGCTTACTCCAAAAGGTAAATATGAATACTTGAAAATGCCCTCCTCCGTTACAATTGTTACCAGTTTTTGTGATTCTTCATCTAATGGAGCTTGTAAATAAGCTTCTTGCAAATCTAGTTCACAAAAGCAATTGTTACCTTGTAATTTCATAATTATATTATCAATTGTTGGTAACGGGTAGTGGTCAATTTTCAAATATTTATTAATGGTTACACGAAAATCACCACATAAGCGAACTGTTCCATCTGATTTAAGAACAGGAACAACTGGGGTACCCCATTCCGAGTACTCAACCGGCTCAATGCGCTTGTTATCAATTAATCTTTTAATTTCTTCCTTCACTTTGTCCTTTAAAGCATATGGAACAGATCTAACAGGCATGAAAATAGGTTAAACATTTGATTCAATCTTTAAATGAATTGGCTCTCCTGTAAAACTTCTTACACCTGGTTTAAATGTTTCACTGAACTCATTCTTTATCTTTTTTTTAAGTTATCTTTAGAATTTGTTTCATAAACTCTTTGTGTAAAATTTGGTGGCCATAATTTTAGCACTGAAAGCCAGTCTCTACCAATAATACGGGGTAAACCATCACTAACAACAAATAATCTTTGATCACTTACTTTTACTGTCTCATAACTCACATTTGAGTTCACAATCACCCCTATAGGTGTTGAAGTGGACTGGTCAAAATTTGTGAAAACTACCTTCCTTTGTTTTATTTCTAAATCTGGAAAATACATTTGTTTATCAGAAAAAGTAATTGTACTCACATTAGCTCCAGTATCAATTTCAAACTTTAATACCTTTTCATTCACAGCCACATCTAATGTTGCAGACGGAATCCTTTGACGTTCTCCAAAATAAAATATATCAAATATCTCCGCATCATCCTTATTATCTTTATTTTCTTTAACATCCTTAATATCCAAATTAGCAGTTTCCACTAAGTTCATATTCTTTTTCAATTGCTTCTTTCTCCCACGCACTTTAAAAATATGTCCTTTCATACCGCACTAGCTACAAAATTTGTCACGTAAGCTGCACTCTACTTTAAAATGGCCATTCTTACCACAACAGTAACATGTGATATTAGCCTTGTTGGCTGATGAAATATTTTGTCGAGGGGCATTGTTCTTGTTTTTGTTGTAAATTCTTCCTTGTAGTTTGAACATATCAGAACGCTCCTGTTATCTCTCTTGATTAAAAGGTAGATTGTAAGCTGCTTCCACATTTTCCCAACCATCATCAAAGTTTCCAAATGTTAGTCTGCTTGTTTCAACAATTCAAATCTTACTGCTTCACAATGTGTTCCATTCAACAATCTTTCTTTAATTTCATCATTTAGACTTCTAAAATTGCAGTATTTAGATAATTTATATAGTTCTAACACATACTGTTCAATAGATTCACTAGGCTTCTGAGATCTTTTTCGAAATTCTGCTTGATGAATTACACAATTTTTAACTGGATGAAAATATTTTCTCAACTTTTCACTGATGTTTTCGTAAGTTTCCTTGACGGGTGATACTGGTGTACATAATGTAGTCAATAAGTCGTAAACATTTGTACTCATTTTCGTTATGAGAAATGGCACCTTCTTTTCTTTAGGAATATCATTTAGTAATATGAAACATTCAAATTGCTGTTCATAAGCATTCCAGTTATCGCCGGAGAAAACTTTCAAACTGGTGATTGAAGTCATTGATGGTTTTGGCTGTTCGTACAAGCAGTTTTCTTCAACGTAGTTTCGTAAAAATGATCTGACCTCTTCAACTGTATTTTCATTTGTAAATACAGTACCGGCGTTTAATTGGTTGGCGATCTCGATCAATTCTTCTTTTTGTTTCGTATTAATCCACGTCTTTCTTCCTTGCTCAATATATGTTAATATTTTGCTATCCATGAGCAATTTTGTGACATGCGGTACACGTTCTAGATTAGAATATGAACCTCAGCGCTTATTATCACGCTACTGCTGACCGCGCCAATCTATCCCAATTCTTCCTCATAGGGCAGTCCTGATGGAAGGCATTGTGGTCCGTCTTACCATTTTGTGCCTTGCTGCAGTTTCGGCAGTTGGGGGCCTCTCCCGTAAGCCGTTCCGCGCAGTCCTTGTTTAAGTGAGGGCCGCCACAGTGGCTGCACAGGTCTACGGCCTCTCTACAAAAACGCTTTCCGTGTCCGAACCCCAGACAGCGGGTGCATTGCACCAGTGGGGATTGGTCCTCTACTCGGACACGCTGCAGGTCGATGCGCAGTGTTCCAGTCTTCAGCGTTCTCCCCCAGACTGCAGGCGACACCTCCATTACCACATGCGACGTATGTGGGTTTCTCGCTTTCCGTCTATATTTTATTGTCAGTCTGTCCTCCTCCCGAAAATCTCCTGGTTTTGCTTACGGAAGGCTTTAATCACATCCTCATCAGTGTTGACTGAAAGCACGTCCTTAAGCACCAGTAAAGGATCCTTATTCTTCATGTCCTCCACCAAGAGTTGGGCGCCGTCTCTCTCCAACCTTTCCCGAGCCTTCCTTCTTTCTTCCGTGGAGCTGAAGCCCAGGATAACCTTCCTGACTTTGGCCTTCCTAACCTTCTTCCAGTTCGTACAGCCTTCCAATCGCCGCAGTTACATCTGTCTTTATGTCCGCCCTGATGTTTTTGGACTGGCCAAGCAGAGTTTTTGCCCTCACAACAATGGCTTTTGCCTCAGCACTTCTAGAGGCGTGTCTAGGTTTTTGTACTGGCGGCGACCGGGACTGTGCATCTGTTGAGGATCTGCGCGTGAGTATTTTGGCTTTAGTATGGGTCCTGTAGGCGGTTTGTTCAGCGGCGACTTCGAAGGCGATTCTTTGGGTGCCGCTTTGCCAACCTCCCATTCGCCAATACTGCGCCTCACGTTAGAGGTCGGTGCCGGCGATCTGGAGGGTCCCGCTTTGGCGGTCTCCGTGCTTTCAGTTCCAGGAGAAGCATCCATTGCTTTTTTAGCCGGTGTCCTAAATCCGAACATTGTACGGTTACGTTACGGTATGTGTCGTATGACGTGTTGTATAGGGACACGCTTTTACGAGCTAAGAGGTACAGATAGGAATTTGGTCCAGTAAAATAACTATGTCCTATTCAATGTATTCGCTATATTTTATACACCGATATATCGTTGTCACGGTCAGGAACAAGTTGCTGAGAGTGTTGGGTTGCGAACTTGCGCGATTGTCAGAATAGGACAAGTGTCCACAAAAGTAAAAAATACGGTAAAACAAAGTAAAATATTTACTCTATATAGAGTCGTTTGATGTTACCTCTATTTAAGGCAACGGTTACAATGTTAAGATACACACAATATTAAAATAAAGTCAAATTAAGTAATTAAAAAAGTGAACAGAAAGTAAAATAAAAACCTAGAGTCAGTTATTAATTTTTCAACGACCTGTAAAAGGGGTCGGAGAAGTTACTTAAGAAATCGCAATAAACACTGATAAAAAAAGTTTCTAAAGATTTCGAAATTTCTGAACTCTACCTAGAGAGGCTCTGGGCACAGATTCTAAGAGGTCTCCATGAGCCCTCCTCAACGATACCAAACTCGGCCAACCTAGCCCAAAGGGTTCCGGAGATATGACGGTCCAAATTTTTTTTAAGATGGCCGCCGCACTTCGTTAAAAGCGAGATATCTCGCGAACCACCGATGCGAAACCAGCCGTGCTTGGTATCACCGCGTTTGTCCCGACGAGACGCTCCCGAATTTCCGGGTTACAGCCTGAAAAAATTTCAGGCGTCAAAAAATCCTGAAACCTACCTAGAAAGACGGACACTGTCAGGCCGATCACCCACAAACAAACCGCGGTCCTCTACGACCCGAGGATCCGAAGTTACGGACCGTCAAAACCCAACTCTGACAGTCGAGAACTGTCAAAGTGGAAATTCAACAGGCCACCAAATCTCTCCCCGAAGTCGCAGATATGTCGGTTTTGGGTTATTCCCAAACGCCCCAGCCCGCTCTTTCCGCCTATAGAGCATTCAGCGCTCCAGATTCGAGCACGCTGAAAACGGCTGAAATTCAGGATAACGGCTTCAGGGGCCTCCACCGAGCACCCAAAAGAAAACCGCGTCTCTCTACGTCCCCCCAAACCGGAGATACGAGCGTCCAAACCTTGAGTTCGACAAGTCACAACTGTCAAAACTCAAGTTCAAACCCTAATAGCGTGGCAACCAGAGGTCGCAGCGAGACCGGGTTTCGAATGAGCTCGATCTCCCGCAACACCCCCTAGCACTTTCAGGCTGAAAAAACTTAAGTGCTTGAAAATATATTTTCAGGTAAGATGGCAGTATGGGGCAGATTTCTGCGCAAACCCGAAAGTTTTATCTCAAACAGTGAGGCAGATATATCTCTTATATATGTCTGAAAATTATTTACTAAAATATAAAATGGCTGAAAAAGTTAAAATATCTTAGTTTTGAAGATATGACACCCTAGTTAAGGCTCAAAGAACCTTAACTAGGTTGGAAAAACACATTTATGACCTAAAAATCTAATTATTTCTATTTATTAGCTAAAAACACAAAAAATTCTATAACTACGTTAAAACTAAACCGAAAATTCTGAAAAAATATGGATCAATCTGGCTTTAATCCTAAAAAATAAATTCCTGCAACTTTAAGTTTCGTCAGTCAAAAATTTTGAGATTTTCAAAAATTTCAGTTTTTCAATTTTAGTTTCCAAAGTAATGCTTCTAAAAAACTTTTTAATTTTCAGGTGTGTTCTTCAGGTTAGCGCGCAACGACGAGCAGTTGCAGAATTCTTATATCAGCCCAGGTAAGAGAGATATAGTAGGTCAAAGTTCATAAATTAAAAAGGTAATAAAAATTTAACCTTGAGGTCGAAAATTTTTCTGTTTGCAGAAAAATGCTCTGCAAAGTGACGCCGAGGTCCGTGCCAAGTTTCAGCCTTCTGAGATGTTCCGTTGCAATTTTCAGTAACACGTGGTTTTCGGTTTTTTCAGAATAACTCTGAAGTTCACAATGTATTCCGATGACCGGCGACGTACTCAATTTAAGGTCCGACCACGTGCACTTAACATCAAAAACTTGTGTTTTTCAAGTTTTACGGTTCAGGCGATATTTTCTCACTGCATCCAACACTTCGCACTTTTCTCTTTCTTCCGACACTTTCACCATGTAAATCGCGTAACAATTTACCACTTAATCGTATTTTCAATCCGGAGCTCACGTAAATTCGTGGCGTTCGTCTCAAGGCGTAAATTGCGACTTTGTAAGGGGTTTCATCCGGAGTGCCCTTAACACTGGTACTGAGTGAGGGCTCTTGCTAGCATATCCCACCTCATTCTTAAAGGGCAAGACTCGCTGAAGGCGTTATGTCCCGTGCTGCGCAGCCTCTCCCGCTGGCAGTTACAGCAGGTAGGTTCCGCTCCAACAGTGCAGTCCGGGCATTCGGACCTCATATGAAGTCATCCACAGTGACTGCACTTTGGTTCCGTGCTGGTGCACAACCTCCTCGTGTGACTATACCCTAGGCAGAGGGAGCACTGCATTAAAGGAGATTGGTCCGCAACCATTACTGGTTGCAGGTCAACATGCAGTCTCCCTCTGTCCAGGGCGCGGGTCCAAATCGCCGGGGAGACCCTGAGCACCACGAAGCTCCAATTCGTCTACGCTTCGTCGCAGTTTTTGTGGGGTTGACCTCCACCGCGGGACTGGTACTTTCCGCGGGAGATGTTGGTTCTGTTTTAGACGGTGAGGCGCTTGGCCTTTTAATTGGAGTACGGATTCCAAACATTTTTTGGAGGTGAGCGTCAGATCGTTGTGAATTTAAAATTAGAGTTGCTTGTATAAGACTACGCTAACACTATCACTAATCTACTAATCGCCATTTGTCTATAGCTCCAGTAAGAGTCCCCTACATGCAGGCTCGCTTCACGATCGCGGTGCCGACGTCCGACCCCAACAACAGTTCTAGAAAGCGAGTGTTATGTGTATGTCAGTGTGTGTGTTTTTATATGTCTGTGTGTGTGTTGTGTTCTGTGTCAGTGTCACTGTGTGTAACCCAGGGTATATGTGTTGCGCGTATGTAGAGTTTGTGTAAGCCTCACCACTCACTGCCCTTTCAATCTCTGCTCCTTCCCAGAGCAGGTCAAATAAATTGAAGTTAAAATCAGAATTCCTTGAAGTCTAAAAAAATGTTAAAAGAGGTCCAAAGATACAAATTTAAAAGTCTGGTCTATGTCTAAGTTATAACTAATATATACTAATTTAATTTAAAAGTTCAAAAGTTTATCTTCTCTCACTCACTCAGCAGAGTAGTCAGTAAGGGGGTGTACAGGGCCCAGTCACTTAAAAATAAGGTCAAAAGATTAAGATTAAAAAAAAAAATTTTTTTTTTATAATTTTGTCTCTAGATGGAGCGCCTCACCACTCTATCGGGTAGTCTTCCCTATTCCGAGCCTATTCCCGAAAACCTCGTCGAAATCTATTCAGTCAAACCCGAGATATTTCCTTTCTCTCTATTTTTTCCCTATCCCTTCATGTAATTCTCACCAGAATCGGTCCAGCCAAAGGTTGGACACGTGTTAATGGACGCACTCCGGTAGAGAATTCCCCTTCCCAAAATCTCATAAAATTCGGCCCAGCCAAAACGGAGATATTGCGTTTGCAATATTTTTCCGATTTCGGCTTAAATCGGGTTTAAATGCAAAAATAAACGCAAATAAATGTAAAATTATTGCAAAAATGTTTGTTCCACAAGAGTGTGCAGATGGTAGTACACCCTTTCCCCTATTTTTTACCTATCTTTTCACTAATTTCTCATCAAAATCGGTCCAGCCAAAGGTGTTAGTGGACGCGCTTGGGTAGAGAAAGAGAAATCCTGATCCCAAAATCTCCTTAAGATCGGCTGGGCCAATACGGATATATTAAGATTGCAATATTTTTATCTCCGTTTCTGGCTTATCCTTTTCGAAATTCCCATCAGAATCGGTCCAGCCAAAAAAGTATTTGTGGACAGATTCCAGTAAAAAATTTCCTAAAAATACAAATCAATAGTTATACTAAATACAAAAACTTAATTTAATAGAGGGTGAGGCCCTCTTGGCGCTGTTGCTGCGTGAGGGTCCGGTCCGCCGTTCACCCTTAGGAAGCTGTGGAAGTTGGGGATGGCTGACGATTTTCTGTAAATGGCTCCTGGAGTCCAAGGTAAGTGCAAGATTTTTTTTTCCTTGCACTGACTGTTGTCAGGTAGGCCTAGGAACACCTCTCCGGTGGTCTGGGTCTCAGAAGTAAAGGGGTCTGCTTTCCCGACTCCCTGCAACTTTATGTTTGCCGTTGCGGTAATTACACCTAGTTTCTAAAATTAAGCACTAAATTATGAGGTTCGGTCTCAAAAATACAAAACAGGTGTCACTGGTTAGCCTATTAAAAACACTAGTCCTAGGGATAATAAAAAATGTTCGTTACCGATTTCGGCTTGTATATAGTCTTCAAAAATTACCTTAATTTTTTCCGCACTGTGTTTGTTGTTGTCGCTCGTACTGTCTCACACTGTGGTCCAATTTTCACACAAAAAGCATCTTCTAATAGGTCTTTATGTCCACAATGTTAATTTCAGTTTCAGCCGGTCTGCTGAATTCAATAACTGGATAATGCACGCGGTTTTTGGTTTTTTGGCTCCTGTGCCTCGGGTCCTCACCGGAAAATTCCGGGAGGGGTCTCCGAGGGTCCGGGTGGTCCTGGCGCTTCCTCGTGCAGTCCAAGTCCACCACGTGTTCACAAAATTTTCACAGATTTTCCCGTGCGATACGTCAAAAGACGCGGCTCATCAGCGCGGTTGTTCCGCCATGCCATTATCACACTGTTGTTCTTCCGAATTGCGTATAAGCTATTTTATTTTTAAACATTTTCACACCTTTACGTTTTTTCTTTAACGGTGAGACATTTTGCAACAAATTTTTTTGTTCATTGTCAGAGCTTTCCTCGTTAACACTATCAGGTACTGGGTTATAATCAGGATCATCATCATCTGGAGAGAAACCACCTGCTCTTGATGAAATGGAACTTTGTGTGTGAGTCCGTGTATAAATTATCATTTTCAACTAAAAAAAAAGACAAAAGTGGAAAGAAGTGTGTTATGTAACTTAGTGCCACACAGAATAAATCGAGGATTCAGTGAAAATTTAGTGGACTAAGAGAAATCAACCAAATTAAAATATCATTCACCCGCTAGTGTGTAAAGTGGTGATTGATTGATGTTCCAACTTACAAGTATAACTTCATAGTGTAGCAGGAATCAAATAAAATAAAAACTGTGTTTAAGCAGTAAGAAAAGATAAAAAAAAAATTGTGTAATACCAAATATTTAAAGTTTATAATATGTGAATACTCTCCTAAATAAATTGTTATTGTTCGTTACCTACATTTATCTGGAACTGTTAGCGATACATTTAGGAAATTTTAAATAAATTATAAGTACCTAAATGAAGTTGGATTGATCACATTAAATACGGTATTGACTACGCTTAGGTGATCTATCGCTTCGGAAGGAAGACAACAATGAACCCTGTTTACAACCCTGCCGATAGATACAATACATTTTGCTTAAAAAGTAAACAAAGTATTATAATGGAAGAAATAATAATCATGCTTGGAAACATTCAAAAAGAAATGAAACAACAAAAACAAGACATGCTAGAAATAAAAGAAGAAATAAAAACTACAATTAACAACAATATTAATGAAAAATTTAAGAGTCTTGAAATTAAGACTGAAAATTTAGAGAAGAAATTACAGAATTTAGAAAAATATATTAGACGTAAAAAAAATTGGTTGCCTGTAAAGTCGGTATACGGGCGAAAGTTTTACGTGACAACGACTTTGAGTGGTAAAATAATTTTAATGTGAATATTCATTCGTATAGTAGGAAGAAGGATGAAATAATAGTAACAATTTAAAACATTTATTTATACAAAGAATTATATTTAAAACATTAATTTTAACGTTTTAAATATAATTCGACGCGTGCCTTTCACTTTTTATGTCTGTCTCTCTCGCTCTTAGGCGGGCTAACCATGCCCGAGTGGAAGGGACGCGTGCCTCTCACTCGCTCTCATTGTGAGCGCATAACGTGAGCGGAGCGTAACGCAGTTTCTTGAAGTGTCACCCGGCAAACCAATTTATAAGACGTTGTCACGTCAAAATTGGTTATTTGCGGGGTAGAAAAAAACGAAAACTCGTATCACAATTTAGAAAGAAAAATATTAGACATATAACAGAAGTACTTTCACTTAGATTATGAAAACAGGATTGAAGCTATAAAAAGGCTTGGAAAAAAGGAGAAAACCTAAGACCTGTAATTATTACGTTAACGACAATGGGCCGCAAAATAAAAATTGAACAATGTTTAAAATGTTTCAAAAATTCACCTTACTACATAAAAAAAGACTATCCCAAAGACGTCCTGAACAAACGTAGAGAATTACAAATTCAACTTAAAAAAGAAATTGAATCAGGCAAAAGGGCTTTTATTAGATATGATAAGCTGATTGTACTTCCAAACAATACAGAACGTTTGCCACAAAAACTCAAAAGGAACTATGTCTGAATCACCCGAAACAAAAGAAAAATATTTCCAAAAACCTAAGGACAAAATAAAACAACCTGTAAAGAAAATTGAGGCAACTACCATGAAAAACTATGTTGTGCACAAACCAAAATTTGTTCTCAACAAAGCACGTTCTTCCTCTGAACAACCAGAACCCTATGCAAGTAAAAGCAATTAAATATAAACCCCTCTGGCTCTCCATCTCCCAATACGGCTTGTCACCGCGGGGGATTAAGACTGCAACCCTCCAATACTATATTTGTACGCTTAATGTTAGGTCTATAGTCTGTGAAACAAGCCAAGAAGAAATGATAGATAAATTTAGATATAGCCTATCTGAGACAAGACAAAAACAAAGTGATGTTTATCAAAAGGATACAAGGAGGAGGCCTTTTTACTCAAATTTGGGTACCCAAAATAAAAACAACTAAGTAATTAATTTGTTGTAATTTGATTGTATTTTAGGTATTTATGTCAGGTTAGAAAAGTTATTTATTTGTGAACTTTGTTAAGTGGATGGCTTAGTGATGTAAAATTGGATTATTTAATTATATATATATGATTACAAGAAAAAAAAACTGGAAAACAATCAAATACATACCTACTTAAATAATGTACAGGTAGATTGGGATGAGTGTAAAAATGAATGAATTTATATTCATTTGTTTTGATATATATCTCAATTTACACAACAATTTGTCTATTGTCTGCCTATTGTTACATATTTTGTAACTCACCTATGTTTTGTTTTGTAATTTTGTATGTATTCAATAAAGATATAAATAAATTAAATAAAAACAATTTAAAACAAATGAATATAAAGGAATCCTATGAGAATAAAATGTCTATGTCTTAAGCGACTGCTGTGCTTGAGTTCTCGTGTTCGGTTCCCGGGTCGGACCAAATGTTTGTATGATCTGCAAATATTTGTTTCGAAGTTTGGGTGTTTTCTATGTATAATATGTATGTACACACATTAATAGTTTCTAATGATAAAAATAATTCATGTTTAAGTTAATAATGAATGTTAATTATTTTAAAAATAGCGGTTATTGATAAATTTAATATTTAAATTATGCATGTAAAGTTGAATAGTGATACTATAATTATTATGTGTTAGGTTTCTTCTCTTTTATTGTAATTTTATTTAGGGAATAAATGGCTTTAATAATAATAATTAATTCAAGAGGTAAATAATGTGTTCCAGTCTCTTTAGATTTTATTGAACCCGAAATATAACTGGTAGAAGAAGATGAGCTACTTGATGACGAAGAACTACTTGAAGAACGCTGAGTAGATGAGGAGCTTACCCTGCGCGATCTCTAGATGGTGTTCATACTATTTTGAAGCTGCAGGGGTTCGGAAAGAGAGGTATGTATATCTTTGCTCCATTGCATAGGCACTCTAGGTTTGCCAGCTTTAGGGGTCGCAGATTGAGTGACAAGTGTCTCCTGCGAAACAACCTCGGCTAGGGTTATTATTGTAATATTATCGTGTTCATCTCTAGTGCTATTGACAGAAGGTGATGTTGCAGTTGATGGCGTATAAGAAATTGTACTTGGGCTTAATAGTTCTATTGGGCTAATTGTCTTGTCTGTAAGTCTGTCGGTTTCCTATAGACAAGTTGTGATTTAATATTACTTTGGGTTTATAACTGTAGTACCCGTACTTTTCTTTTCCGCTGGCCTCTACTTTTGTGGTAGGTGGAAATTAGAGACACCGCATTCGCATCCTTCCCGTAAGGTCCCGGGTCTGGCCACTTCACCAGACCGCATGTTTGCCTTAGTTTTATGGCGTAGATTGTTGGGAACGAACTTCCGGTTCGCAGAGCACAGTCATCCTGCCTGTCAATGGAGGTTAGGGCTTCGTGGAGAAAACATAGGTAGACTGGGTATGGTTGAAACAGTGGACGGTTGAAACAAAATGAATATCGCGTAAACAGTGCGTGTTGAGGTGAGGGTTGCAAAAGGAGTACGAAGCGGACGACAAGTCGGAACACGAATTTCAGTATTACGTCGCTTTTCGGGCGCCGTGCATGTGTATAGGAGGCCCCAATGTGTTTTTTTGACGGAAAAGTAAGTATTTTGGTAACTAAATTTTTGCAATTATAAACATTTTGTTTAAAGTTAGATTATTGAGAGATTTGTTCCGTTTTAATTGAAGTTTGAAGAATATCGCAGTATGATTAGTTTTTATTTAAATTTATTGTCATTCTTACTGTGAACCTTTTTATACCAAGAGCTATAAAAAAGGACAGTTGATACATTATTTGTGGGAACGATTGAAACAGTTTATTTATTTAATTTTCTTGTTTCCTAGATGCCAAGGGTACGCCAAGGAAAGACTAGGAAAGGTCGGGCAGACTTATCAACGTATGAATAGGGTTTTTTGAACTTTTTATGGATAGTTTAAATAAAATAAAAGTAAAATGCACTGGATTTGAATAAACAAACCATCGGAATCATTAAAATCTCCATTTTATTGGTTACACCAATGAAAAAAGTTGTGAAAATAAATGTTGAACTCAGAAAGTGATCGTGTTCCCCCTAATTTACATCACTGTGACAGAGAGAAAATAGAGAAAATAACCCTATACCGACCCATCTGAGTAGTGTGGTATAGTAGGCCAATATTCGTTCAAGAAATTCCAGAGAAGGTCCATGCTCAGTAGTGCAATGTTTATGGGCTCAGATGATGATAAATTCAAAGATAAAACAGTATTTTTATGTTACTATAGTCCGGCCACTCAGAGAATGCGTTTCTGACACTTGTAAATTGGTCATGAGTAGTGATGTGCCATGAATATCATTAATAATATTTGGTAACAGTATTTATAGCATTCATTATGCATAATTATTCAATTTAGATATATTTTATATTTCAAACACAATATTAACAAAATTGTTGATGGATGAATTAAATTTAATCGTAATTTCTGAATGAAACCAAGGGAAAGAAAATAAAAATACTGTATTTATTGAAAAATATATATTATGAAATACATAGTTTTAAGATTTCAATAATGTCAAATCAAAATTTAATCCGACTCCCATTTGCTTGAGGACTCGCTGTCATCTTCACCAACATGTATTATCATGTTATTATCAATCATAGTGTCTATACGAATATCGCGGTCAAAGTCATCAAATATCATTTTTTTTATTTTTTTCAACCACCTTCATCCAGTCATCTCTTGTGACTTTTTCGCATGCTTCTTTTAAAAGCGTCTTCATCTTTTTTATGCCATATGGTGGAGAAGTATTATGGCGGGCTGCATAACCTTTAATTTGAGCCCAGATTAGCTCTATGGCATTATACTGGCAGTGATATGGAGGAATTCGGAGAACGCGATGACCGCACTCCAGAGCCAGCTCATCTATTTCGTATCGAATATTTGATAGCTTATGGTCGTTGACTAATTTCATCAGCTCAGCTTTTAGCATTGACATATTTGCGTCAATGCCACTTCTTTGCAGCCAAGCCACCAATTCCTCTTTTCTATTAGCTTGAGTAGGTGCTTTATTTATTTGCACCGAATGATAAGGGACGTTATCCATTATTATAACTGAAGGCTCTGGAAGGCCAGGTAGCAACACATCCTGGAACCACTCCTTGAATACAGCTGCATTCATTTCTTCGTGGTAGTTAGTGGTAGTTTTTGACTCAAATGCTAATAAACCATTTTCCACAAAATACTTCGCACAACCAGCGTGGCATATTATGAGACGTGCTCCTTTACCGATTGGCACTTTCGACATCGACGCTTGAGTGTCATCTGTCCAAGAACGAGAAAGCTCGTGATTGGTGTTCAGCCATGTCTCGTCAATGAAAACGACATTGTCCCAATTATCAATTTTTTTTTGCTTCTCTTAGAAAAGTAATTCTTTTTACCAGAAATATAAAGGGATAAAAATAGTTTTTCATTTATTTTTAATTCAGCTGACTGATATCACGACAATTATTTTCATAAGTTTGGTTTGATCGTACCTATATCGTATTATAAACTATATTAAACTTATCTCGTATGTATTAAGTACATTATACACACTCTCGAAAAATTTCTCCGATGTCCCCAGGAACTTTAATGTCGTTCGTATAAATGCCCAAAGCATTTCGGCACATTTCCCTGAAATAGTGACAACATTCGACTGTACGACATCCTTACATACTTTGTAACTCATCTTGTTCTACTGTTTTTTTGTGTATTCAATAAAGATAAATAAATAAAATTATATATTATAAAATTAGAACGTTTTATTTACCAATATATCGACCGACAGAATATATTACGATATATTCGATATATTCCAAAAATACTCAGTTACAATTCAGTATTATTTTGTCTCATCACTACAAAAACAAACTATTGACATAACATTGAAACAGCGCAGTTTGACGTCGTTAGACTTTTAAAAATGATTGTTCTTAAATTAATTAATTGATTAATTGTTAATAACTTTAGCCCAAAATAAAAGGTTTATTGTACATTGGCATGATTATTTAATTTTTAATGTTATTACTCATTATTAAGGTTAATAAAAGATATTTAAAATTTTGCCATAAATTGTACACCAGTTCAAAGTTACATCGCCCATTGGATCACGACCTGTCAGGAACGCATTCTCTCAGTGGCCAGACTATAACAGAGCAATTTCGTTGTTAATTTTACATAAAAAAGTATTAATATCTGCTCCATATTTTCGACGAATCTAGCAAACCTGTGTTTCGTGAAAGACAAAATTTTTCTAGCTTTCAGCAGACAAGGTAAAGGATTAATTTTACTTTTTAACACAAACAGATTCAAATCTTTCTTTTAGGTCTTGGGTTTTCATTCATTCATTGATCAGTATTTTTTTGAAGGAATAAGAGGCAAACGAGCAGACGTATCACCTGATGGTAAACGTTTACGATTTTTTTTTTTTACATCAAACACAACATATCTCGTGACACGATGGTGATTTAACGAAATAAATAAAAACTAGTGAATTATAAGATTGATTGAGATAAATAATCAAATGTTTTATGTGATAACAAGTTCACTATATGATGAAAGGGACAAACAGTGACGCTACCAAGAATGAGTTAGTAAAAACCTTTGAGCTGGAGATTTTCTAAAAAGGCAAATTTAAAAATATAAAGGTCAGCCTTTGGAAAAAAAAAATCTGAAGAATTTACCCTTACACATTATTACACATCATTTTTACTCGCCCAAAGCGTACGAATTTATAAGAAAGACCTACAACAGCTGTTTGCCACACACTCGCACATTAAATTTTACGAACATATAGATGCTAAACCAGGATTTACAAAAAAAGCTTTTGCCACATTTAATAAAAAAAGTTACAGAAACAGGGCACCCGTAATTTGCGACCATCTAAGTAGTTTAATTATATTTATTTTAAGCAGTGGAATAATGTAAAAATACCCCCCAGAGGTCAGAAAATTTGCGTTGACATGACACTTCCACTCACCAGCAGCTTATAAATATATTCTAAACGTATAAAATATCGGCTTTCCTTATACGAATAAATTATATGACTGGTACAAAAGTGTTAAAGCTAGACCAGGTCACAAAAGCTCTGTCACTGGTCACTGGGATGACGGCGCGAGCGATAAGTGCGTTTTCTGAATAAAGGGTAGGAATGTTAGAGTTCCTACACAGGAGGGGGCCATCTACAAGCCAAGAAAGTGGGTGGCCTGAAGTACGTCGGGGTTCCAGGGATTTCTTCTTTCCTTCTGAGGGTGCACCTGGTTCCCCGGCTTCTAGTACCCGAGACGGTGTGCGGTTTTTAGTCTGTTCGAGTCCGACATAACCACAAAAGGTCACAAATAGTATTCAATAGGCTTTCAAAAAAAGTTAAAATCATATTAATAATATGCATTCTTTTTTCAGTTACCACTTAATTAGGTGTTAGGTAATTTGGTGATGATACCAAGAAATAAAACTATTGAAGTTTCAAAATTGTTTTATAAAACATAATAAATACAGACTATAACGTAATGGATAACAAATAGGTGGGTACGTGATAAACTTGAAATTACACAGGACGGCAAATATTTAGACATCTGGTACTGTCTTCACAATGTGAACTCAAAATAAACTGTAGCATACTACAGTAGCAAGATGTAAATATGAAAACAATTTTAAGAAGACTTGGTAGGAAAATTGTGAAGACAAACAGATTTACATTATCATATGCTTACACATAAAACGGTTAGAAATAATATAACATTCGTTACTATTTATTGTATTTATTATGGCGTTTTTACTGTCATTACAACTATAAGAAATTTAATAATTACAAATGTGGGTAGCGAAGAGTTTACCAAATAGTACTGAAATAAAGAAAAACATTCAGACGGCAAAGCTTTCATAGTTTTAGCATTCCTAATATCCCACAGTCCAGATGTTGTAATTAATCCAGTAAAAACGCATTTACAATTGTCCCTAACTGTGCTTATCTATAATAAATATATTATTATGAAGATGTTTGTGAACACATTAATGTCATGTACTGCGAAGCTAAAATTAATTGCACCGAATACTTAGAATTATATGACAATGCGTTGTTAAAAATGACTAGTATTTAGCGTCAGGCCTCATACACTCCATACCGGTGACATGACTAAGTATAAAACTGCGCGGGTATGTCGCAAACATTGGCCATTGGCAATGGCAGCCTTATTTCGGTTTAAAGATCTTTATTTCTCAAAAAGACTTAATCACTTACATGAGAACAAAAATATTCAACAAAACTATTATCCCGATAAAAGTGGGTACTTACAAAAAAAATACATTCATATAAATATTGCGAAACGGTACATATGTCTTGAGATCGCTGCGATCCAGGTTGTATGGCCCAAGTTAAGGGCGACAAATGATTAATATTTTTCATTATTTAAAATGTGATTTTGTAATTTCTTTTTAAATACGTTTAGCGAGAGAGCCTCTTTCACGTCCGCTGGATTATGAATTGGTATTTCATTATGAATAAGGTTGTAGGCCATGCCAGCGACTTGTTTAAACGCCAAGGCCGGCGACACAGTATCCCGCCGATGTGTAGGAGGCCTAATAGAATTTTCATTATTTTGTGGTTAATTGAATTATTCCAAAATGATACATGGGTTATCAATTCAACTTTCAAAGACCCAGACTAGACCCAACTTATTAGGTACACTGGTATAGTTTCTTCGGTCGCTGACTTTGTTCGTCACTGACATAAGTTACTAGAACCGAGAACGTATTAACGTAAAAGTAGCTCATCGAAAATAATTTTAAATTTCCTTTTATATTATCACGAAATTTATAAACTACATTTTCAAACCCAAGTATAATTCAAAAAGCCATGATCCTTAAACTATGAATCAATTAAATTACATAAAAAAATAAATCAAGCGTAGAGATTCGTTAAATAGTAAAGAGGTAAACTGAATAACAAAAGTTGTATAAAATAAAAATTATCACGACATCAAGAGAAGAAATTCAATACACAAAACATTCCGTTCGCATTTAGGGTGAAATCCGTTAGAGCGTTTCGTTTTCAGATCACCGATATCCAATCGGACAATATGAAGATAGATACATATTACCCAGAAATATCTGCGTACCCGGCTGGTATGCGCTTCACCTCTCGTTTCCCCACGCATCGCCCCGCCTTCGCCCATTATAAATATCCGACCTTCATATATAACGCATCAGATTACTTTCAGTACCATCTAGCGAACACACACAGAACTACGGAGTAATTACTGACTCTGAATCGCGATATAAAAATATACAATCAAAAATATCAACCGTTAGGCAATTCGCATAACACGACATGTATATTATGGGCATTTTGGAAAATTATGGGAACTATGTGAAATTACATTATTAAATATAGGAATCAAGTATTAAATAGGGATCAGCTAATAGTTATAACATCCTCCTAAGCAGCCTAACGACCTTTCGACCAGGTGTGAATATGTAACAGACAATTTTTATTTCAATTTTTACCCGTTGGTAATTTTAAATCAGTTCTGTATAACACGGATCATTTATAACTAAAAAAAAACTCGAAAATTAAAAATTGTTATAAAAAATAATACGCTTGCCGAATACGAATGGCAAGGTTTTCGTTAAAAAAAAACGTTATTCGTAATTCCACAGTCTTGTTTGAATTGGTCTTGTGTACAATTCGCAAATTGTTCAAGTTCGGCAATATATAAACACATAACACTTAACAAGAAAATATACGAACACTTATGACTAAACATTTCAGATCGAATTGTCATTTACCAGCCTAACAAATATTTTGTTACTTTTTGGTATTAATTAATTTTAATGTTTAAAATACTGTCTTCAAATTTTAAAGCAATAATGTCTAATGACAACATATATATTATATTATGTTTGTAAGTATGTCTTTGTCATTTTAGCAATTGAAAAAGTTGAACCAATAGCGGCTTATGGTGACGTATTCGAGAATATTTTTGGTATGTATTTTAGAGCAGCCTTATAAAAACTTGGATTAATCTTAGAGACGACGGAGTATATAAAAAACATGAGTTACTGGCAAGAAACTTCTTTGAATTATTTATGAAAAATGGATTTTTATATATTCACATAGAAATAAAAAAGCGCGTGCATGAAATTATGAGAAAAAAACCTCGACTCTTAATAATTCGAATAAAACAAATTATTCGTATCTTAAATCGATAATACCGTGCATCTAGCAATAAAATAAATTATATTAATACACCCTCTCAACATCAACATCTGCACTTAAATAACTAAATATCCAATTTTATTACACACTTACAGCTCACCTTAACAACAAGCCTACTTTACATACCAAGCTTTGCTTTAGCGTACCATGAACATGAACCTTATAACTAATACGAATAGATTCAATTTGCATTGTGGGCCGACCTACAGTTTCACGACTCTTATGTAAAACCTGAGAATGTTTAACAACTATGTAACAATTTAAATTCAACCTAAAGTTCTTCAGAATACAACTGTATTTGATGCAACGAAATATAATGAGCGAGGGACGCTAACGACTGTTGGTTTTATTTCGTTCTAAAAGATATGAGACCAAGAGTCCCTAACAACATCGAGCAAAACACTTGTTCTTCTGTAGATATTTCATGAATGAAAACAATGATAGAAATAAATCTTGAAGAACAAGAGGCATAACAAACTGATGAAATTACAGATTACAGTATAGAAGAACATAACAATAAAGAAAGTAAAGAGTTGGCCATAATATTGTGGAGTTTGGCTCATAATAGTCTACTGCTAAACTTGAACCCCTCTCCTTCGAACAAGAATATTATAATCAATGAAGATTACAAGATTATCTATTTTTAATCAACCAAAAAGAAATGCAGTAATGAAGCAGTTACATCTGAATCGTTTCAAAGTTCAAAGTGTTTTGGCTATACCGACATCAAAAAAAGCTGTTTAATTGTACAGTCTAGCATATAATGTATAAATTAAGATTTGTTTAACTTAAGGCCTTATGGGGCTGGCATACCCTAATAGGGTAAAAGTCCCTTAAAATAAAGAGAAAAAAAAATCTTGTGTAACCTGAAGATAATGTATAGTCCATTCGTTTAGATAATGTCAGAGCACCCGCATGCTATTGTGGTAATTGTTGTGAAATATGAATATATTAATTCATACAACGGGGTAAACTGACAAATCATACTTGCTTGTGGGTACACCAAAGGCGGGCCCTTTCACTTTGTGGCGGCTTGTCGCAAGTGCGACTGAACGCGAATGGACTATACATAGTAGACCAATTGTTTAATGTGTGACTATTTTTAAATCTATAGAAATAAAAATGAATCGCAAAATGTATTTCTAACGTCAAAACTCGAGAACCGCTGGAACAGTTACAAGAACCGCGGGGCTCAGCTAGTACTTAATAAACTACACTGAAATTATGCAAATCTTCGTTTTATTTACATTTATTCGAAACATGTTTGACTTGAAGCAACATTCTAAACCTAATTGTGTTAAAAATAGTAATAATTATTGATTTCTTGTCAATAAAAAAAATCGATCGAATCGAATGCGTCTGGACGTCATGGAGTTTCGTTCTGCCTAATGGAAAGCATGAATAGAATCCAAGAGTGGTGGTCATTATCCTCAATATGAACGCGGACAGTGCAGCATCATATCATAACCCACACTATGGCGGCCCAATGAGATGCTTTTTCACGCCCCGCTTAAAGGACCCGGGATCATAATGGCAAGAAAACACGTAACTGCTGGGCACAGAAAGGAAGAACCGATACGTTGCGTTCGAGAGCGTATATTTACCACCTAAAGCAATATCTATGTATATGATGTGGAGGTTGAAATTAAATTGTTAGTAGTCTCTTCACCGCCACTCCGTCCGTGAGCGCTGACCCTAAGAGATAGTGTACATATACTGTAAGGTGTAGTGCAGAAAACAATAACACACATTTCTAAGAAACCGTACATACTGTTAAATAAATCACTTGATGTTTTAAATACGAGTATAGACATCACAAAACCATTACTTATTACAAGTTCCTAGTGAATCTACCTTTTTATCACTCAAAATAAAAAATAACTAGGTTTTTTATGAAATAAAAAAATGCAAACGAGTAGACGTATCGCTTGATTTAACTAAGGGCACCACTGCTGATAAACATTTATATTGTGTTTCGAAAATGGGGTTGTGTTCCAGGGGTGGGTGTTACAATGTGTTATTGGAACGCAACTAATTTTAGTTCCTTTGTCTGCCGCATGTGGCGCCTCTTTCCTTTTTACTGCGATGTTACTCCGTTTAAAGTGTGTTAAGTTATATTTAACCCTTGGGGTGCCTGGTGGGTCTGACAGACCCATCGGTTCAAGAAATCGACAATATTTCAGAAAATTCGT
This sequence comes from Spilarctia lutea, assembly GCA_916048165.1. Taxonomy (NCBI): domain Eukaryota; kingdom Metazoa; phylum Arthropoda; class Insecta; order Lepidoptera; family Erebidae; genus Spilarctia; species Spilarctia lutea. The sequence goes on along the minus strand of OU696490.1, from coordinate 13,999,155 downwards.
AACTCCCACCACTTTGTGCCTGAGTAGCTTCGTGATATAGACTGGCGGCTAGATTACTGCCCCTCCCGCAGTCGGCAACGCGCACCCATTCGAGTAACACGTGTTTTATTTGCGCTCGGGCCTGAGAAACCCGACCAGGCACGCGACGTAACTTTTAACTGGTAAGTAATTATTTTTGTTTTCCATGATTTATTTTGCATTGTGTGGTTAATTATTTATGTTAATAATATTTTAGCAGGTAAATATGGCTGGGCGATTAACTGATACCGAAATAAGCAAACTTTTATGCAAGACATGCGCAGCAAGAACTTGATTGCTTTCATCTGTTTGTAACTGAAGACATGATGAATTTAATTATGGAACATACTAATAGGAAGATCCGCAATACGAGGCAGGGTAGCAATACATCAAATGAATATGCCTATTCAGAGATCACAATGAACGAACTAAAACCAGTTATTCGATTACTCTTCTTAGCCGGATTATTTAAATCTGGAAGACAAAATCTGAAAGATTTATGGGCAAGTGACGGAACCGGCATAGATATATTTCAAATAACAATGAGTTTGAGACGATTTGTGTTTGTTGTAAATTGTATGAGATTTGATAACTTGGACACGCGTGAAGAAAGAGCAGCAACTGATAAATTGGCACCTATCAGACATATTTTTGAAGACTTTGTTAGAAACTGCCAATTCGCCTATGTTCCACATGAAAATTTAACCATTGATGAAGAATTGATAGCATTTCGTGGTAGATGTGGGTTCCGCCAGTAGGTTTTTTTAATTGCTCATTAAAACTTTATAAAATAATTTGTCTTGTTTTTTCCCCTTTTTTCATTTAGAAACAATGTTAAATATAAATAAAAACTTGTTGTTTTGGTTTGTAACAGATCTAAATAAATAAAAATAACCAATTATGTTTACGGGTTTGTCAGACCCACCAGGCATGCCGTGTGATTTTTACCCACCAGGCACCCCAAGGGTTAAACAAATATATCTTTTGTTACAAAATCCACGCAAATTCCTACAGTAAGCTTTTACCGCCGTCCATGGAAACCCGCAACACCAGAGGCGACAATCCAACAGTAGTGGTTCCCATACTCATTGCGAATGCAGACAATGCAGCATGGTAACCATATTGAGATGCTTCAGCATCATTGTGAGATTCTAGCATGAATTGAATCATGAATACACGATCATTATTCTATTCCATCGCTAAAAACAATATTGTAGTACACTACCTCTTACAAACTGAACAATAAACTAAATCCAATAACCCGCAGGCACCTACCCTCGGCTGAATATTTGAATACCGTTATATGTACATCAGTGGACGATGACGTCACCGAGCATCATGTCGTCCGTCGGCTCTGCTTGCTCCTCTATGATCGACTCGGTCCGCTCTATACCCAGAGCAGCTGAATCGCTTGACTTCTCACTGCAAAAGGGTAGATTCCGATGTAAAAAACAAAGTAATTCACTTGTCACCATCCCCCATTCAACCCGAGGGTAAAAGGTAGCAAGCTACAGACCGACAAAGGGATTTGACAATGGCTATTAGTATTTTCTACCAAAATGTACTTTTTCTTTGACGTTTACTAAACAAAAATTGATTGGATTTGACTGTTATCAATGACCTAGATCAGACAGATCACTATTTAAAAAAAATTAAAATATTTCGGAAATATTTCGGACATCTAACATACAACGCCATCTAGTCCCAAGCTAAGCAGAGCTTGTGTTATGGGTACTAGATAACTGATTTAAATACATATATACTGTTTTTTTGTAAATACATACATATTATTTATAGAAAACACCCAAACTCCGAAACAAATATTTGTAGATCACACAAACACTTGGTCCCAGGATTTGAACCAGAGACCTCAAGCACAACAGTTGCATTCACTACCACTATGCCATCGAGGCAGTCAACGCATTATTGCAAACGCATTATTAAGTAAAACTTATTTAATAATGCGTTTAGGAACTTTAATTTCGTAATAAGATAACAGTACTTCGTTTTATAAATATAAATATTTTAGAATTCAAATTGTGCTAAGTTTTAGTTAAGTCTACTTTTAACAAATGCACAAAAATCTTGTACTTTTGTTATGGAATAAATTTTACTTTAAAAGTGATTTTGAAATGGAGAAACTAAAGTTATTTAAATTTTTTTAAAGTTACTATTATGGTATTGTGTATTTAAAATAATAAAAAAACAATCTGAAATGAAAAATTAATCCTTAGATATGTCACATACGGTAGTCTAATTCCAAACTGGGCAGAACCTGGACTATTATAAACACACTGCCGATAAATCAACTTATACATTTCGAAATACTAAATTGTGGCTTCAAATCCCACATGGGATTGAAGTCAAAATTTAGTTTTTAGTTTTAATTGATGTTCTGAGTCTGTATGTTTATAAAAGCCTATATATATATTCCTAGTGCAGGAGTTGTCTTTATATTAGATAAAAAAAAACAAAATAACCGACTTTAGAACTGGATCAAAATTGAAATCGGACCTCAATTGAAATGAGAGATTTAAAAAAAAACATCAAAATCGGTTCACCGGTAAATTCTGAGGTAACAAACAACATAAAAACAGTCGAATTGAGAACCTCCAGCTTTTTTGAAGTCGGTTAAAACTGTATGACAAAATCCAGAACCTACTCCTTATTTGAAGTTGGTTTAAAAATACTTACCCGAGGTCTGTTTCCCGCGGTCTTAGCGGAGGGTCGGGCTCGGCCACGGCCAGCGGGAGCGACTGCGGCCGGCGCAGCCACGAGCCGCGCTCCTCCTGAACAAACACCGACCTTCTCGTAACATTTCACTTTACACTTACACTCATCACTTTCCTAGCCTTTGTCATTCCCAACCTCTGACTTCCACCACAGTACACCTACCTTACAAAATTTCTACACCACATGTTATAAATACATACATATATAGCCATGTTCTAAAATAAAGGAGTAGACGATAATTTTGGAGATATCTTAGTATAGTCAGGCAACAACAGAATTAGCACCAATTTGAACATAACCAGTAATACATTTTTATTTATATAAGTACGCTGAAAGTGAGTCTACTCTGCCTGATGGCAAGCATAACCAGAATCCAAGAGTAGTGGAAGCATATGAAATAAGCAAACAAGACAACTTTCTGCCTCGCACAACAAAACTGTTGAATAAACTGTCTCCTGCGGTATCCCGGACCCATACGACCTTCAAACATTCAAGCAAAGAGCGAGCAACCTCCTTAAAGTCGGCTACGCACTTGTGACACCTCTAGTGTTGCGGGTGTCCATGGACGGCGGTAATCGCTTTACCATCAGGTAATACATCTGCTCGTTTGCCTTCTATCCGATCAAGAAAGGAACAATACAACATATACAGTATGGTGATCCACACTATGGCTATTGAGATGCCTCTACATCATTGGGCCTCCGGTCTCGCACTCACCAACGAAACACGACAGCACGAATACTGTCACTTTAGGTTGATCTTGTGTGAGAGGGTATTACCACTCTTCCTTTACCTCTACTAACTGATTGAGAGGTTACCTGTGGCGTAATGATGGCTGTGATGTCTGTCTGTGTGGCGACACCCTCCGCTTGGCCCTTATTCGATACGGCTTTTAATACTTCCTGCATACAACTCTGCAACTCCACAACCTGGGACAACAAAATTTCGCTTACATTGCCATTCTCTATGAGCGTCTCAAAGGTGCAAAAGTTTTTTTTTTTTTTTAAAGACAACTCCCACACTAAGAATAATTCCTGGGTCGCGGGGACTTTATAAACATACGATACGTCGATTTGTGGATCACACAGTGTTATTCCATATGTGGGATTTGAGACCACAACACTTGGCGAAGTAGGGAACGACGTGGCGACCGCTTAACCACTAGGCCAAACGTGCAGTCGTCTAGGCTAGGCAAAGTGCCTTAAGTTTTGAAGAATTTAAATTTAAAAAAAATGTTAAAGCTGTCACTCACATCTTTATGTTTAGCTTATACAAGTCAGGGCTTGTAATTGCCTCACTGTTGTCTACTTGTTTGTAAATGTTATAAAGTTAGCTGTAGGTACTCCATAACATAAATAAATTACATAATTAACAGCCCTTAACAGTAGTACAATATATTTTTAAGCAATAAGCAACATAACAATCAGAGTCAGCGCTGAGAGACAGACAGAGCGAAGAGACCAATTCAGTAACAATTTAAATTCAACCTTAAGTACTTCAGAATACAACTGTATTTCATAGAACAAATTAATTAAATTAAAATAACCGTCGCTCGCCGTAATTTTATTTCTTTATAACTATTGTGTCTATTGTCAGACATAATAGCCTCGGATAATATCAGAATTAATAGAAAAAATCTTAGACCGGGATAGTTAGCGATGCTCGGGAAAGATAGGTTGAATTGATAAACGGTACGAACCTGTGCCTGTAAACTGAAACACGTCTCCGTTAGCTGCCGCAACACGTCGGAGTTGTCTTCTGGATCCAACATTCTCGGTTTTTGGTTATCTAAAAAAATAATAACATAAGTTTTATGTTACTTAGACACTCAATCTGCGAAAAGAAGGACTTATTACTAACATTAAAGTGGTCTAATGGTCAGTTTTTGACCCGACCTGGGAACCGACTATTTTATTATTTTTTTTATTGAATATGGGGCAAACGAGCAAACGTATCACCCGATGCTATGCGATTACCGCCGCCCATAGACACCCGCAACACCAGAGGCATCACAAGTGCGTTGCCGGCCTTAAGGGGAAGGGGAGGGGGATAAGGTATGGGTTAGGGTGTGGGCCTCCGGTATCCTCACTCACTCCGTGAAACATAGCGCAAGCGCTATTTCACACCGGTTTTCTGTGAGACTCTTGATCCGCTAACCGCTAGACGAATGAGGCAGGCTTTTACTGAACAAGGTACATTTTGCACTTACCGGTAGCCTGTAATGTGGAGACTTTCTTCCAGAGCGCATTGATGGCCTGCATCTGTAGCTGCTGAATCTTCCTCTCGCTTTCCAAAGCTGCCTTCGTAGCCTCCATATCACAAGTTAACCGTCTAAAAACATAAATAAAGAGTCAACATTTAATGAATTTAGATTAAAGTATAATTTAGGCTAGGATTATTTTTCTCCCTCAAATATTATCTTTATTAGTTCAACGTGTTTTATAATTAAACATTTGGCGACTTCCACATAAGCGCAACAAGAAAACACACTACAACGGCATCTACCGAACATACGGAACTACGGAGTAACGAAGGAAACGAAGAAGCTACCAATCCTGAATCGCCTAATTAAAGTTCTCGCGCCGATTAACATACGTACAACATCCCAAAATCAGCCGCTCGTTTGACTTGCAGTTCTTGAAGTCGGATTAAGGAGTTACAAAATAAAATCTCTCTTAGTTGTCATATGGGGTATTATTCAAATTGTTCGAACCCTAAAACGTAACAATATTATATGGGTCAAGTATCCCATACTTACTGTATATGTTGTCTCGCTCTAGCAGCTTGTATGGCGTGCAGAATCCTCAAAGTGTCTTTGTTCAAGTTCCTACTTCTGTAACCCCTCCACATCTTCTGAATGGTAACTGCAGCCATGGACTCCACGCTCATTTTCTTCTGTCGCCGCTGGTTCGAGGCCAATTTCATAATATCACCCATTTGGTCGGTGTTATCGTTCGTCATACCTAAAAGAGTTTGAAAACGTTCTCAATTGAAATAAAATGTAAATAATTATAATCACATTAGCAGTTCAGACACACTAATCTAAACTTGTAATATGCTATTATTTACTAACATTTCTAGCTGTAGGTTTTTCTTGCATAAATAAATTAATTAATTCAGTAATTACAAGTATGGTTAATTGATATTAGTCGCACTACTAAAATTGGCACATGTAAAGTTTATATGGTGTACCACTAAGCGACCACTAGTAGAAAAAATAGCTTATTAAAAAAAAATACGTTTCCGAACGATTAACTCTATGTTTAATCAAAACAATGTAACAAAAAAAATATAGCAAAAAAAAAGACAAGGAAAGCACCAGTTTTAAAAAAAGAATCAGAAAAAAATTTCACCCAGTCGAAAGTTCTGAAGTAACAAACATAAAAAAAACAGTCAAAATTAGAACCTCTTTCTCTCTTTTTTGTAATCGGTTAATAAACATCGTTTCTAAAAAATTAAGCAGTTTTCCGTAGTTTATCATTGTCTAGTTCGTTGAAGATGGTGATTTTTCTTAAAAGTGAATTATACTACAACTTATTAAAACTGATCCATCTGTTTAGGAGTTTAAAAGCTAAAAACACACATGCAAACAGACATTGTGAGCAAATAAAAAGAAAAAGTAATATAAGAAGTTAAACACACATACCATTCAATTTCTTCTCATCATTTTTGAAGTCAAGTTTAGACAAGCTGCCTTTTCTTTGGTCCATTTTAGTCTTCAACTTTGGGGACGACGTCGCACTCTTTGGTAATTTAGGGGAACCCTTTAAATTCTTCACCTGTTCAAGTTAATAATCACAAATGTTAACTTGTTATTGTTAAATGTTTGTGTAATCTACAAATATTTGTTACGGAGTTTGGGTGTTTTCTATGTATAATATGTATGTATTTACAAAAAAAAAATGTATGTATTCATATCACTTGTCTAGTACCCATAACACAAACTCTGCTTAGCTTGGGACTAGATGGCGTTGTGTGTTAGATGTCCGGAATATTGGGTAGTGGAGCCACGGTGACTTCAGCATGGTTGGGCAGAAGATCAATTAAAACTGACAGCAGCAGTGCTGGTTGTGTAGTTGGTGAGTGCGAGACCTGATGCCGAATGATGCAGAAGCATCTCTAGGTCACCATACCATGCTGCATTGTTGCACTGTCTGTACGAGCAATGAGGCAGTCAAATTAACACATGAGGTAAAGTACAGGTAACATCACAGGGAACAGCTAGTTTTTACCAGACTGCGCCAGAACGGGAGTAATGTTTTTCGAGCATTTGTTTGTACATATGTAGGTATATATGTCCATTTCTTCTGCACATGTTTATGTCAATAAGCGTCCAGTCATATGCGTGTAGGGTGTCAATATGAGGCGTCGTTGAATACATCACGATCGTGGTATAGAAATTTTCAAAATGGCGTCCGCAAATAGGCAAAAAGGGGGGATTGTGTCATTACTTTTAAGCAGTCGGGTTTTCTTTTATATTTATAATAATTATTATTATTCAAATACTTACTGGTCTAGGTTTATCTTCGTGGATACTGCTGTTACTGGAATGTGATGACGTATTCGAAATACTGTTCACAGAGTGGTTCACAGGCTTTGGTATGCTTCTTTGGATATCGTATATGGGGTCCTGGTAATCCGGACTCATCAAAGACTCCGGTACAGGAACCATCTTTGATGCTGCTTCCAATGAATGATTCATAGGCTTTGGTTGGGGCACTGGCTCTGAAATATAATTTGATTCTCAATATATGTTATTTGTTTAAATGCGCCAATCTCAGGATTTATAATCCAAATGCGGGAGATGTCTCTTAAAAAAAAATTTTTTTTTACTTTTATGGTTTTAATAAGTAACTTTTGAGTTACTGAAACAACCGTTACTAAATATCCTAATCCTATAATAGTATATCTATATAATTGTTCACATATTCTTGTGGGTATTAGAAGTAACACAGGATACTTTTTATTAAATGCAAGCATAATATTTGTGTTGATATTTTTTATTAATAAATTTATTCATTACTAGCTGCGCCCCACGGTGTTACCCGTGGTTCTTGTTGAATCTTTTCAACAAAAACAGCGGGTGGCACCGCGAATAACAAGAAGTATTTTAAAAGAAAAATATAGTATTTAAAAAGTTGCTTCTTATATACGAGTATATAACTGCACGGTTGGCCGAGTGGTGTCAGCGGTCGCCATGCCGCTTGCTACTGCGCCAAGTGTCGTGGGTTCAAATCCCACGCGGTACCTACACAACACTTTGTGTGATCCACGAATTGTTGTCCCGAGTCTGGATGTTCTTTGTGTCCGTTTCATGTATGTTTGTAAAGTCCCCCACGACACAGGATGTTTATTCCTAATGTGGGAGTTGTCTTTTTAAAAAAAAAAAAAAAAAAGAAACTATGTGCCAGTGAAAGTACCATTAAAATCGATTCAGTCAGAGATTAGCGAGAACAAACAGACAATTATTTTTAAATATTTTAGATGTAATGATTAAAAATCCGTTAATTTAAAGTAGACACTTTAATTTTATTTATATGCATAGGATATGTTTATAAGAAAATCGTGCATTGTATCACGACATACCTGGTATCTTCTCCCTCTCTTTGTCCCGTTTCTCTGTCGCATACATAAGGCCTGGCGAGTCGAAGCTCTGACTCATAGCCGTAGGTATACCGGGGAGGTCTCCGCAAAGGGACGAGGACATCTGGTGTGATGGTGAACTGGTCTTGGAGAGCGCTGAGTGGTAACTGGATGTCAGACGGTCTGGTGACCTTCCCATATGTCGTGGTGTTATACGGGCTAGAAAAAGTACAAATACTAAAATAACACACAGCGCCATCCAGTCGCAAGCTAAGCAGAGCTTGTATTATGGGTACTAGACAACTGATATAACATATATACTTTTTTTGTAAATACATACATATTAAATTTTTATAAATAATTTACCGTGGGAGAGCTATGCTTCGGCATGAATGGGTCGGCTCAACCGGAGTGATACCACGGCCTCACAGAAAACCGGTGTGAAATAGCGTTTGCGCTGTTTCACCGAGTGAGTGAGGATACCGAAGGCCCATACCCCAACCCCTCCCCTATCCCCTTTCCCATCCCCCAAAGGTTGGCAACGCACTTGTGATCGCTTACCATCAGGTGATACGTCTGCTCGTTTGCCCACTATTCAATAAAAAAAAATAAAAAATATATAGAAACACCCAAACTCCGAAACAAATATTTGCAGATTATACAAAGATTTAGTCCGACAAGGGAATTAAACCCCAGACTACAAGCAGAGCAGTCGCATACGCTACCACTGCGTCATCAAGACAGGCTAATAACGATCTTCAGAAATTGATACCCGTATAGCGTACTGGCTTTCTACTGAGTGGTGAGAGTAACACTTTGTGTGATCCACAAATTATAGTCCCGATTCTAAGTGGTGTTTGTGTCCATTTCATGTGTTTCAAGTCCCCAGCGACATAGAATTTATTCCTAATGCGGGATTTGTCATTGCCCAATAATCCTAATTATTACAAATGTGAATACCTAATTAGCACAACCTGTCTTTTATATCTGCACCCCTGACTGGAATGCGCTTCCCCTCCCGCTTCCCCCCGCACCGCCCCGCCTTCGCCTATCTAAATCTAGTACCGACGTACCGTTGCTAACACAATCTCATTCTTGTTTATTGTTTCTCTGTTCAGTCAAATATCAATAAACTACCTATTTAGTAAACTTCTAGCCATGTTCGCAAATATTTCCCACGGGTTGTAAGTTTGTTTCTTACGCTTTCTCCCGAAAACTACATGATGATGGGCATCATGAAACTTTGTTCACATATTCTTGGACGTATAAGAAGTAACATAGGATACTTTTCATGAAATGCGAGGGAAGCCGTGGGCGAAAACTAACCTTATAAAAAAAAGTCGTGTTAGTTATATAACTCAAGAATAGTTAGACCGATTTTTATGATTTTCTGAATTTGTCTTCGTTCGGAATAGGATTCATTTATAAAAATATCATCAAAACACATCAGTCTAATCACATTGACTGTTAGTTTACCGGGTCGCCGGAGCAGCTAGTAATTAAATCTATACTAATATTATAAAGCTGAACAGTTTGTTTGTTTGTTTGTTTGAACGCGCTAATCTCAGGAACCGCTGGTCCGATTTGAAAAATTATTTCAATGTGTGATAGTCCATTTATCAAGGAAGGCTATAGGCTATATATCATCACGCTAATACTAATAGGAGCGGAGCACCAATGAAGAATGTTTCAAAAACGGAGTGTTATTTACGCTACGGGCATAAGAAGCCGCAAACGAGGTTCCGTGGGTCAGCTAATTTGACATAATTCTACTTACATTGCATTCTCGGAGACTGCAACTTGGGTTTCAAAGGACTGTGGTTATGATCCTTCAACTGTTGCTGATGATGTTGCGCCTATAAACATACGACATATTTAGATTCATATTTACAATTTTAGTTGGGATGTATGTATAGAGTAGTAGCTAAAATAGTAGTCTATTTGTTATTCCGATGTATAAGCTATATTACTGTAAAGTTTCATCTAAATCTGTTTAGTAGTTTTTACATAAAAGAGTGGCAAACATCCATATTTCCTTTAAAACTTTCGCATTAATTAACCGACTTCAAAAAAGGACGATGTTCTATGTTCCACTGTATATATTTCTTTATGTATGTTCTAATATTGTTAGCAGAAGATGTATGAGATTAAGCTTGGTATTTTGTTTTACTCAATTACAACTATTGTAATATAGTCCTCACCTTACTAAGTATAAGTCTCAATTTCCTTTGATCCTCAGTTTCCAGCGCATCCGCAGTCAGAGGGCAAGTGGACGCCAGGTACTCGCACAGTTCCTGATGCTGTCCAGAGTGGAAGTGACGGCCTTTTCCTTGACTGTACAGCCATTCAGCTTTTAAACTGGAAATAAATTAATAAAAAATAATTAAAATCTCACATCCATTTTTTGTTTTATACGCAAATTCTAATGTGCAACACAAACTAAAAACCACTAGTATAGTCCATCTAAAGGTTGCCAGGAAGAGATCGCAATCTGCAATAAGGGCGTCCATTGTACCACTGTTTTTATTTCTTTACTATCTATATTGTTTTTTTTATTGAATAGGAGCAAACGAGCAGACGTATCGCCTGATGGTAAGCGATTACCGTCGCCCATGGACACCCGCAACATCAGAGGCGTCACAAGTGCGTTGCCGGCCTTTGGGGAATGGGGAGAGGGATGGGGGAGAATTTGGAGTATGGGCCTCTGTTATCCTCACTCACTCGGTGAAACACAGCGCAGGCGCTGTCTCACACCGGTTTTCTGTGAGGCCGTGGTATCACTCCGGTCGAGCCGGCCCATGCCCATTGGCAACACCAGAGGCGTCACAAGTGCTTTAACCTTTTAAGAAGGAGTACGCTCTTTTCTTGTAGTTTTGAAGGTCGTATTGGTTCGGGAATACCGCAGGCGACATTTCATTCCACAGTTTTGTTGTGCGAGGCAGAAAGTTTCGCGAAGAGCGCACAGTTGTGGACTGCCAGCCATGTGAGGGATAAAATTGCTGTCGCGTAGGACAATGGAATCAGTCCGAGCACAGCATTCCTCGCAGCACTACCCTTATATGTGTTTTTCATATAACGGTGTGCAATAAAGAGTATCTGTCTATCTATTGTGATAAACATCACAATATTGCTTCCAATTTACATCAATAGATGTGAATTTGGAATGTAATCTGATTACACACAAACATTTTGAGCCCCGTGGTGTTACCTGCTGTACAACAAGCACTGCGGGTAACGCTGCGGGGCGATGGTAGTCTAAAAGAGTAGCCAAGAGACGCCTTATATCATCATCTATCAGCCAGTGAAAGTCTAAATCGGTCCAGCCATTCCAGAGTTTAACCGGAACAGAGACGACAGACGAAAATTGTAAAAAATGGTATATTGGTATATGCTAAACTAAACGCATATCTATGTGAATTACGGGTCAATCCCCGAAATAAGAATTGTTTAAATTGTTTAAGTAGGCAGATGTTAAGCAACGATGATATCAACGTCGTATGCGTTCAATTCGTATCAAGAATTATCCCCGTTAACAGCATCACGCCCACTTAAAATCGTCAGGAAGTACTTATCTTATATCACTTTTTTTTACACACAACGCCATCTAGTCCCAAGCTAAGCAGAGCTTGTGTTATGGCTACTAGAAAACTGTAAACTATTTATATAATACATACCTAGATACTTTTTTTTGTAAATACATACATTTTATAAATAGAAAACACTCAAACTCCGAAACAAATATTTGAAGATCATACAAATATTTGGTCTGACCCGGAATCGAACCCGAGACCTTAAGTACAGCAGTCACATACACTACCACTGCGTCACTGAGGCGTCCGAGTGACTTTCTCGCTCATGTAAAACTTGTGTTCGCATGTTTTCTGTTATTATGTTATTTTCGTGTCAAACGTGCTCAATGGATGCAAAACATTTTAATTTTTTGAAACATACACAAATCAATATTAATAGTAACTTTTTTTTTATACACGATCTACCAAAATGACTCTGCCCTGCCTGATTGAAAGCACCAGCAGAATCCAAGAGTGGTGGTCACCATCCTCAATGCAAACAAGGACAGTGCAGCATGGTGACCAGCACTATGGCGGCCTAGTGAGATGCTTTTTCACGCCCTGCTTAAAGGACCCGGGATCATAGTGGGACGGAAACACGTGCGCTGGTAGTGAGTTCCAGGCTCCAATTATCCACGAAACGTGTCTTCTAGCGTAGCCAATTTTTTAACCATAAAAAAAAGGTTATTATCTTGAGCCAGCCCTAAACAATTAAGATAAATAAATCATAGCCGGTGGCGCACTGGTAGTGAATGTGACTGCAGTGCTTGAGGTCTCGGGTTGAAATCCTGGGTCGGACCAAGTGTTTGTGTGATCTACAAATATTTATTTCAGAGTTTGGGTGTTTTCTATGATATGTATGTATTTACATTAAAAAAAGTTGTCAGTTGTCTAGTACCCATAACACAAACTCTGCTTAGCTTGGGACTAGATGGCGTTGTACTAGAGGTCGAAAGAAAAAAAATGTTTTTATGAAATTTCTGAAAATGAATATTTTTCTCCGATTTTGCAACACTTCTTATTGCTACTTCTCTCCTTTTGCTCGTAGTGTGATGATATAAAGTCTTCCTCAATAAGTGAGCTCTCTTATATTTAATTTTTTTTTTAAATCGGGCCAATACTTCCTGAGATCAGCGCGTTCAATCAATCGAACTCTTCAGCTTTATAATATTAGTAACTATAGATATATTATTTTATATAGAAAAAGATATCAAGTCGTTACTTACCTTTCTATTGCACTGACAACGAATCCATCAATGGATTTGACGCTCAATATCCAATTGAGAACAAACGGACGGTAATCGAATCCACTGAGATATCATGTAAGGAATTAATGTCCATCCAAAAGTATGTTACAATTTGCAGAATTAACTGAGGGCGTAGGACAAAAGAGGCGGCTACTTCTCTATTTTTGGGTGCTTATTTACATAGTCAAGTTGATTTTTACGTATCTAAGTGAACGGAATATACGCATGAGCACATACGGGTAAAGAGTGCAGAAGATGTTCATGTGGCAATGGTGAGAGCCAGCTTAACATGCTTTCTGAGGCACGGATGGATTGCTTAACTTTGCTGTATGTGTTAACCTACATGGTTAACTCACAGGTACACCACAGAGCCCTCTTCATAGAAATCGTAAATATGTAATAAAATATCAATAACACGGAAGTGTTTAGTTATAACATATTGATGACTACGTAGTGACATAGTCGAATCGGACGAGCCGACCCATTCATGCCAAAGCGTGGCTCTCCCACGGTAGAAATCTGAATCCCAAAAAAGGTTCCATCGATTTTCATGAAATTTAGTTTGCAGGCAGTTTCTGAGGCGATCAACCAATATAGCTATTCATTTTTTGAAAATTTAGGTATTATTTTTAATGAGAGTCACCTGTCTTTAAAAGAAAAAGTTATACATACTTCACACAGAAATCAATCTTCTGTTCTTACACATCTAATTTTTCTGTCCGGTAATTTGTTATTAGAGTATAGAAAAGGATACAGCTTGTCTTTACCAGCCATCGCCACACAAGGGTTGCCCTGTATAGTGAAACTCTCCAATTTGTTTAAATGTACTACATGACTTATTTCATTTAAGTCTTGTATATTGTTGTGTCCCAGCCCTAAATGTTCTAAATTAGATGGCAGGTAGCGGTCGCACTGTCGTAGATCGATTATTCGATTTCTCTCCAAATTCAAATGCTGAAAATTTTCGAAATTGAAATAGGAACAAAAAATCAGTACACGCATTAAGAAGTTATGAGGCAAAACACAAAAAAATATTCAATTGAGAACTTTATATTTTGAAGTAGGTTAAAATTTATTTTTAGAACAATATTCATGTTTTTATTTAAGACTTGTTTGTTTGTAATAAATTAGTTAATAATGTTATTATGTTGATTTTTAGTTAGGTATCTTTATAAACAGTAAACCTTAAAATGCTAGACAAATCTTGACTCACCTTTAAACATTTCAAATAAGAAATGTCAGCAATAAAAGAAATTTGGTTCTTTGATAAATCTAAATGTTCCAGATGCATGTTGTGGCTGAGGTGTTCTATCGACTTGATGTTGTTGCCTGCAAACAATTTTTTCCATAAACTTTCTACTTTCATTTATTATTATGAATGAAATGGACAAAATCAGACGGTCTTTAGGACAAAAATATTAATTAAGGTTGAATGTATATATGTATAAATGAAACAATGTCCTACAAGAAAACAGGTATGTCTCGCTAGTCCAACAACAATTGTCATGGGCTATTTAAAATACAATTAATTATTATAATAATGCTAAAACTTATTTGAAAAATAGTGTTATATATTAAAATACGTAGCTATTTATAGAATAAAATATCAATTCTCTGTTGCAAAGCAATTCCAAATATATTTTTAGACATCTTCATTTTTTTTTGGTACTTTAGTCAAACGCTACAAATCTTTCACTTACCAGCCAATTTCAACACTTTCAAATAAATTAAATCCTTGAGTCCCTCTATTTGCAAAATGCCATTGTTGCTGAGTGCCAATATGCGGATGTTTGTCAGGCGGGAGACTCCATGCATGCGGAGTAAAAAGTTGTTACATACTGATAGCTGAAATAAACGAAACTAAGTACATTGTAGGTAGTAGTTAAAATATAAATTAAAAGTGTCTCAGTCTTATTAGACTGCATGCAAAAAAATCTTGATTAATCAAAGAAAATCCATTTATTACCTAGATTTTTATAATATAGAGTGTGTAAAATTTTAGGATATAAATGTTAGTATGCCGCGTATTTTTCAT
The DNA here is from genome assembly GCA_916048165.1 of Spilarctia lutea. NCBI lineage: Eukaryota > Metazoa > Arthropoda > Insecta > Lepidoptera > Erebidae > Spilarctia > Spilarctia lutea. Next base: position 13,983,970 of record OU696490.1, on the reverse strand, counting down.
TTGCAAGTAAGAAATGAAAAGCCGAAAATTTTAATACCGCTCAAGGTTCAGCTCAGCAGTTTAGTATAAACTTACGTTTTCAATACGGCTGTAAGTGTCAATATTGTCCAACCGCTGCAATTCATTTTGATCTAAGATCAAATTAATAATCGGCTTAGATTCCTCTACGGGCGCTTTCTCTATTTTCTTCAACCCACTCCTCGTAAGGTCCACAGTTTCTTTTTTCGTCTCTTCTGTCAACAAATAATAAGTTATTTAAAAGTTTCACGTCAAGCTCTCTCAAGCATTTACTAAACGTACCCATTTTTAGACTATTCTAACATGTTTTATTTATTTGTTAGAACGAAATTTAGGTTTAGAATACTTCACAAATCAACATACGTAAATTGACGTTCCAAACATAAAGTTCATAAAGAGTCTAATGTGCATTCAATAATTACTCTCTGTAAATTATGATACAAAAAGTGACTTTGAATGATAGTAAACCAAGACTATACAAAAATTTATTTCAACTACATTGGCGGAAATCAGAAAATGAAAACAAATTATGCACAAATTTTTAGCGTGGTAAATTTTATATAGCTTTTGAACACAACTGAACTGACGTATTAGTTAAGAAGCATTTTATTTTTGTAGAGATATTCGATAATTCGATTTTGTAGTCGATTACCTATGATAATATTAAAAACTAATATTAAATTGTATTCAAATACCATATATTTTATTATTTTAAATAATTTCAAACTTAATATTTTATTTAATTTACCTTTCGTAAACCAGTTTACACACAGACTTTTTATAAAATATTTGCGCTGCACTACTACGCGGTGGCGGCGGATTTTGTTGAGGTTAGTGAAATAATTATGAAAAAAATGATTTTATGTTTATTTTTAGTGAAGACAAATGCTTTTACTATTTCAAATACAAGAATAGAGTAGTGTTGCTTAATTCTATTGCATTAAAATACTACTGTTCAGTCATATTTATCGTTAATTAAAGAGACGCTTCAGTTGTCATTTTTTTGAGTTAAGTTTGTTTCGTTTGGTTTAGTGTTCAGCCTCAAGTTTTCGAGTTGAAACTGTTTTACAATATGGGCAGTGCTTATTACGTTTTGTAGTCATACTTTGTGAGATATTATATTGAGCCTACATAATCTTTCTATTTATAGACGATTCATATGTAACCTCTTTCGGTTTAGGCGGGAGAATGGTGTTGGCAAAGGGCCTGAGGCCACTACAGGTGGTCTCTCTCATATTCTTCGTGAGAATTTTGTCAGTATTCCTCGTGCAGACTTGGTATGTTCCTGACGAGTATTGGCAGACTTTAGAAATTGCCCACAAACAAGTGTTTGGGTATGGGGCAGTGACCTGGGAGTGGCAGAAGGGTATTAGGAGTTATCTGTACCCAAGCTTGATAGCTGCCTTGTATACGATTTTGAAATATACTGGACTTGACCATCCTGAGGCCTTGGTAAGTAAACTCAAATATTTATCCTCTTATCAAACTGATATTTTTTATTACCCTTTAAAGCTTAAATGAATTATAATCACTGCTGTAAAAAGATATGTTTACCTACTATTGTTGAAGCTAGAGTATAGAGGATAATGTTGTCAATATTATTGTTCGTGACTTACCATTAAATTTATTTACTAAACTAGTTTTATTTCTTATTAGAATAGGTTTTATTTAAACACAGGAATTTTATTTATATGGGATAGGTTTTCTTTTATTCAACATTAAATCTAACATTATTCTATTAACATGTAAGTTTCTCTAATTAATTTCATTACTCCTTTTTAACCAGCTTAAATAAGGAAGAGGTTCTCAATTTATTGGATCTTTTTTTATTTTGAGAATTTAGTACTTATTTGTCATGAACAGACTGCATTCTAAATCAGTGTAATCCTTATTATATATAAGTTTTTTACTCCTTTTTAGTTATTCTTGCCTTTGTATATTAATTTTTTACTTTATTTAACATCACTAACTAAGCCATTATTTCTCGTAAAAAGAAAGGAATAAAAATGGTTATTATAGGTTATCTCTAAGAGCTGGACATATACCATCCTGCTCTTTTTTGTAGACCTTTTTAAGGTGTACAATACTGTACTGTACATAATTTTATCTATTTCGTAGGGTTTAGCCAGCATTTGCAATGTAAGCGCAAAAAGTGTTTATTTTTATTACGACATCGCATTAGAAAACTCTAAAATTATCAATGATTCTCTAGTTTAATAAACATGTATTATACATATAAACCTTCCTCTTGAATCACTCTATTTAAAAAAATCGCATCAAAATCCGTTGCGTAGTTTTAAAGATCTAAGCATTTATAGGAACAAACAGACAGCAGAAGCGACTTTGATATTTTTTCTATGTAGTGATTAAATAATAAATCTCCCTCATTCCCCCTCCCCATCCCCCAAAGGTCGGCAACGCACTTGTGACGCCTCTGGTGTTGCGGGTGTCCATGGGTGGCGGTAATCGCTTACCATCAGGCGATACGTCTGCTAGTATGCCCCTATTCAATAAAAAAAAAATCTAACACAACGCCATCTAGTTGCAAACTAAGCAGATCTAGTATTATGGGTACTAAACAACAACTTATTTATTTATTTAATACATCATGCACTTTAGGTGCATTGGCGGACTTAATGCCTAAGGCATATATACTTCTGTTTTGTAAATACATGCATATTATACATAAAAAACACCCAAACTCCAAAACAAATATTTGTAGATCACACAAACACTTGTCCGACCCAGGATTTGAACCCGAGACCTCAAGCACAGCAGTTGCATTCACTACCACTACGCCACCGAGGCAGATTAAAACTTATTGCACATGACATACAAAAGCAAACTTATTAATATTATTATATATAAGCTGTTGTTTTACACAACGATTATGATGCTCTTAATGCAGTGTTCAGACCTTGAATTTTTTTTTTTATAGATTCTCCTGCCTCGCATTCTCCAAGCGGCCATTAGCACTGCTGCAGACTATAGCTTTTACAAATGGACTGGCGGACGTAAATGGGCATTGTTCTTGGTACTAACTTCCTGGTTCTGGTTCTACACCGCCAGTAGAACACTGCTACAGACCTTGGAGACGGCAATTGTTGGTATTGCTCTGTCATTGTTCCCATTTCAGAGTGGAAAACGTGGATATTATGATCATGGTAAGTGATATTAGCATAAATAGTTGTAGGTATCTGGTAGATAGTCTAGTCACTATTATGAAGCCAAAAATAATAGTTTTGACAGACTGTTCCACCATAGTACTTAAACTACTGAACCGATTTTAATGACAGAATTGTCAATAGATTTGTAATAATAACTCAGGTGACATAATAGTAGGTGAGTTGTCTTATACCGTGGGAGAGCTATGCTTCGGCATGAATGAGTCGGCTCGACCGGAGTGATACCACGGCCTCACAGAAAACCGGTGTGAAATAGCGTTTGCGCTGTGTTTCACCGAGTGAGTGAGGATACCGGAGGCCCATACCTCAACCCCTCCCCTCATCCCCTTTCCCATCCCCCAAAGGTCGGCAACGCACTTGTGACGCCTTTGGTGTTGCGGGTGTCCATGGGCGGCGGTAATCGCTTACCATCAGGTGATACGTCTGCTCGTTTGCCCACTATTCAATAAAAAAAAAGAGTTGTATATTTTTTAACTTTTTCTTGTTTATTAAGAATGTATGTAAAAACTATGGAATGATATTATGTTGCCTGCGATATGACCGGACCAATACGACCTTCAAGAAAAGAGCCTACCGTACCGCGTAACGGCCTTCTTAAAAGACCGGCAACGCACTTGTGACGCTTCTGGTGTCGCCATGTGTCCATGGGCGGCGGTAATCGCTTACCATCACGCGAAACATCTGCTCGTTTGCCCTATTCTATAAAAAAAAAAAGTGTTATAACACAGACTTTTCTTAAGAAATACTATTGTGACACCTACACCTAGCTTTTGTTAAATATTTTTTATTAAATGTATCAAGACGAAAAAAAATATCAAAGTTCATATTGTAAATTATGGTAAATTAACAATTTTCGATATTTAACGAAAGCTCATGATACTGACATGAGTATTCTTAAAGACACGGATACGGAAAAATTATATTAATATACTCTATTTCAGAAAGTCCACTATGGATATGGTTGGCAGTATTATGCGTGTTCATACGTCCGACATCGGCGCCAATATGGGTCGTGCTCGGCGCATACAATCTCTTCACTACCAACAAGGGGCGGCTGAGACTCATCATGAGGACTTACATACCAATCAGGTAATTTGGCTCCATCCACTAAAATACCCTGTGAGATTAATTTGAATTATTTTATTTATCCACACTTTGCATGATCAGAAAGTGTGGATAACTTGTTATGTATCTTCAGACTAAGCAGAGCTAGTCTGAAGATGGTGTTGTGTCATAGGCCTGATGTAAAAAAAAATAGGAAATAAAAAGATTTCAAAAAAATGCTTATTACTTAACTGCACGGGTGACCTAGTGATTTAAGGCTTTAAGCGGCCGCCGCACCGCTTTTCACTGCGTTCAAATCCCATATGGTACAACACTTTTTGTGATCCACTAATTGTTGTTCTAAGTCTGGGTATTCTTTGTGTCTGCTTCATGTACTGCTACTACTTTGACTGCACGGTTGGCCGAGTGGTGTCAGCGGTCGCCATGCCGCTTGCTACTGCGCCAAGTGTCGTGGGTTCAAATCCCACGCGGTACCTACAACACTTTGTGTGATCCACGAATTGTTGTCCCGAGTCTGGATGTTCTTTGTGTCCGTTTCATGTATGTCTGTAAAGTCCCCCACGACACAGGATGTTTATTCCTAATGTGGGAGTTGTCTTTTTTTAAAAAAAAAAAAAAAAAAAAATGTATATTTGTAAATTCCCCCACAGAATGTATATTCCTAACTAGCTGACCCTCGCAGCCTCGTTTACGTCTACTATTATAATTTTCCTCCGTTCTTTAAACTTTCTACATCCTTTCCTTCCTTCGCCTTTCTCGATAAATGGACAATCCAACACTGAAATAATTTTTCAAATCTGTGCCTAAAATTAGCGCGTTCAAACAAACAAACAAACTCTGCAGCTTTATAATATTAATACAACTGAGGGAGTTGTTTTAAAAAAAAAAAAAATCTACAGTTTATTACTTTGTTACAGTGTCATAGTTGGCAGTGCTCTTGTGGGCCTGGATTCCTATTACTACGGCAGACTGATCATTACACCGTGGGAGTTCTTCAGATTTAACGTGCTCCACGACATTGCCTCGTTCTATGGCCAACATCCATGGTTCTCATATAAGTATTTCTAATTTAAAGAATTTTGATTTCTGTTGTCATCATCAACAGACTTTAATAGATTTTGGTCTACTGTTCAATGCTGGCCATATGTGTTACACGGTTGATTTTATGTTTTCATTCTGTGTGCGGTGTTTCCTTTTTATGTAACAGGGGGTAAACCAGCAGACGTATTGCCTGATGGTAAGTGATTACCGCCGCCCATGGACACCCGCAACACCAGAGGCATCACAAGTTCATTGCCGGTCTGTGATAGATGGGGAGGGGGGTGGGTATTGGGGTATGGGCCTCCAGTATCCTCACTCACTCGGTAAAACATAGCGTAAGCGCTGTTTCACACCGGTTTCCTGTGAAGCCGTGGTATCACTCCGGTCGAGCCGGCCCATGCATGTCGAAGCGGTGATCTCTCACAGTGTTGTTGTAATGTGGAAATTGATCCCTTAGTCAGCTTTTAAGACACCCATGGTATGAATAGGGGTTATATACGTAATATTTGCTGTATATTAATAATATGTTACATTTCCATTTAGGTATTGGTATATAACCCAAGGTCTGCCAGCTGTACTGGGCGTCCACCTCGTCCCTGTGCTGTGGGCCACATTCAATATCCTGCGCCGTCCCAAGGAGAACAGAGTCGGGTTATTGCTGTTAACTGTCGTTGCAGCATACCTAGCGATGTTCAGGTATGTTTATTTTATAATTAATTTAATAAAATATAATGGAAATCTACACTAATATTATAAAGAGGAAAGATTTGTATTTTTGTATGTAACGAATAAACTCAAAAAGTACTGGACTAATTTTAAAAATTCTTTCACCATTCGAAAGCTACATTATCTATAATCTACATTACATTATTTTGGAAAAAATAGGGTTCCGTAAGATATTTGCGTTTTTCGGACACAAGGTGTGAAAAATCAACCAGTAAAGTTACTTATTTTGCGTACGCTGCCTAAACTGTAAAAGATAGAACCATAAAATGCTCTAATGGGTAGGCTTTTTGCAGCGGTAACCGATATTAACGCGGGCGGAGCCGCGGGCGACCGCTAGTAGTAAATAAAGTTAGCTTTAAAAGTTTAATAATTTACTTATTAAAAAGAACCATATATATTTAATATCTAAAGTTGTGATTGTTTGACACATTTAGTTGTTACAAGTGTTTTGAAATATGCTTTGATTATTGTATACCAATAACATTACTATCGATTGTGAGGAGTTTAGTACTTTGAAGTGTGATATTATGCCGTAATTACTTCTTAATAAAACAAGAAAATTTAACTATTTGTTGCAGTTTTATACCACACAAAGAGTTCAGATTCATTTTACCGTTGCTGCCAGTTCTGCTGTACCTCGCGCAGGATGTTATCGTACCTTGGAGCAGGAAAGCTAAGAAGTGAGTTATTTTTATTATTACTTAAATAAATTCGAGCTCTCGCAGGCTAAGCGTACAAACAAATAAAGTTAAAACCTTTCTCTTTTTTTTTCATTTTATTTATATTTATAAAGGAAAGGAAAAGCAACAGGTACGAAAAAGAATAAGTTCGCACTGTAACATTTAAAGATTTATTATGGTGAAGAATTGAATGCATGTAGTAAAGGACTCGTCACCATTTGAGTTATCCGCTGTTCTTCACACTAATTGTCGTGGTTCAGGTGGCAGCTGTACCTGGCGGCGGGAGCGCTGCTGGCCGGGAGCGCGGCCCCGGCCGCCTACTTCGGCGCGCTGCACCAGGCCGGCACGGTCAAGGTCATGGCCGAAATCAGAGACGCGCTTCCCAACAACAGGAGCTCCGTCACCTTCCTCATGCCGTGCCACTCTACGCCCTTGTACAGGTTAGTTCTTCATTTTGTTATGGATATATCGTATCCACCCGGCCCCCAAATATATATCTGTGCCAAATATATATATAGAGTTCCACGGTACTCGAGTATACTTCTTACTATACTCGTTGCGCTGTAGGATGGTGCGGGTGACATTTGCCTGTACGACATTGACATCTATCAGTACCACATAACTAAGGGATGTGACGTTATGCAATTCATTTTTATCGCTAACGATACTCGCACCATAAATCTAGTTCTCTTTAATATTGTTATGAAAATGAGTGTGTTATTCAGTTGTGCAGTGTAACTGTTATTTGTTTGTTGAGTTCGTTGTTATTACCATGTCAAAGCATACAAAAATAAACAATTTTGGGTAGTCAAGCCAGGGAGGTTGTTGTTCGTTAATAATATCCGTCACAGATTCAGATGATGAATTGAGTGACAATTCAGATGTTCCTGACTCTGATATGAGTTGGATGAATAAAATGTATTTTTTCTTAGCAACCTTACCGTATAAATGTTCTGTTGTATTAGGTCTTTACCTATGAAATTGCCGTTTTGTATGCAATAAGTGAAAGTACTTATTTTTTCAAACTTTTTTATTTCTGTTATTCGAAGTAATCACCCATGCAATCGACGCATCTTTGCTAACGCATTGGCAGTTTATTGATGCCCTTCTTGTAAAAATCAGCTGGACGGCAACAAACTCTTCAAAGGCATTTTGTACTGCCTCTCGGTAGGTAGGTAGGGGGGTAGGCATTGCTTTGGTGCTGAACCAGGGTCTAACCAAGAGCGCTTGCTGAGCGCTTTCGATTGTCGAACAGAATCCATTTTTCGTCGCACGTAACTATTCGTTTTAAAATTCCTTCATTTCTTTGCCTGTTGAGCAGCGAAAGGCAGGTCTCGACGCGTACGTTGCACGCGTACATCTATCAAGCTTTTTTACCTTGCCAATTTGTCGCAAATGGATCAATATTGTTTTGATGCTTACATTAAAAGCTGCTGCTAGCTCAGCTGTAGATTGAGTTTCGTCAGCTTCCACAATCGCCTTTAATTCATTATTGTTAACCAAAGTCTCCGGACGACACGAGCTTAATTTTTCAAGTCAAAATTTCCAGAACGGAACCGGGAAAACCAATAAAGGGTTGTGCGTTCGTTTGTACAGTTCTCTCCGTAAACGTTTTTGATGTTACGTGCCGTTTGTGTCGCGTTGGTGCCACGACGGAACTCATCCTACTACTATTATAAAGGCGAAAGTTTGTAAGTATGGATGTATGTATGTATGGATGTTTGTTACTCTTTCACGTAAAAACTACTGAATGGATTTGAATGAAACTTTACCACAATATAGCTTATACATCAGAATAACACATAGGCTACTATTTATAAAGATATAGCTTCGCCTCGCGGCGTTGCCCGCAGTTATCATCGTACCGCGGGTAGCACCGCGGGGTTCAGCTAGTATTCCATAATTACACGAATTTTTAAAGTATCCATTATGACGAAAAATGTTCAAATGTAATGAAAATACAACGCTAATCAAAAAACAAAAGACTGAGTTTGTAAATAGAATGTCATGGTTTTAAAACAAAATTAATTTGAATTTAGAATACAGAGCCATTACAAACTTTTTTTATTTGAAATGACCAGTACTGAAGAAACGCAATTTCATAGGTAAAGACCTATTATAATTATAGACCAATTTTAACAATAAAAAATGACCGTTTTTTATTATGAAAAATATCGACTATCCATCGTAGCAGTACATTCCATCACTAAATACTTCTATGGCGTTACGTCATACGCATAACACTGCTTAATTTTTCATTAAATTTGATTTTATTTGTAGATTAGAACATTCTGGTTTGGTTTAATTTAATTTACTACAGTTATTAATGATTTAATATATTGCGAATGTGGTACAGCTGAAATACTCAGTCATAATTTATAAATCGCGGCAACTTTCAAGAGTGAAACGAAGTGTTACTGAAAATGTCACCCGCACCAAGCTACAGCGCACAGAGTATAGACCAGGGATTCCCAAACTTATTTTGACTACTGCCCACTTTGAGAATAAATTATATTTTAACGCCCCCATTTTTTCACCTACTTAAAAACCACTATAACTTCAAATTTAATTAATCAATAATTGTGAGCTATATTAGCGGAGATTAAACATTAATTCTAAACGAGACTTTTACTATAATTCGCAAGAGTTAACTTGAAACCTGAGCGTAGTAGGTAACACACAACGGCTCTCAGGTCTCAAGTTAACTCTTACACCTGCAAATGAGAATGATCATTGAAACGCAACTTTATAGTATTCAAACATAGTATCTTTTATTCAAAATAAAACAAGCATAATCGATTCTTATATAAAAACTAATGTGAAGGATGAACCTGATGCTGTTTAATAAGTTTGTTGATATCAGGTTCCAATTTACTCAAGAACAGTCGCAAGTCGCCACGTTCGGTAACATGCAAACGATTTCTCTTAAGCAGTGTTGCCACAGCACTAAATCCACGTTCACACAAATATGACGATGGGAATGCTATCAAGAATCGTTGAACGATTGACCACAATCCAGGGTACAATTGCGGGATCGGTTTTTGTAGCCAAAATTCTTGGTAACCATTTTTGAACTTGATTTTTATTTCCTCGTTTGTTGTCAATTCTATAAGTTCTTCTTCCAGCTGAGGTGACATTGCTGTGTTGACATTTGAAAACGGATCCAACACCCAGTCTGGTATTTCCAAGTTCAAAATGTCCTGGTATCGTTCGGTGAAGTCAATGTGGAGATTTTCCAAATGTTGGCAGTAGGCAAACAAATCGTCGTTACTGCAGGATACTGATAAATTCGGAAAATTGTGAAACTCACGTCTGCCCATATTCTTTTTGTGTAGAAGCAGTTTGGCTGCGAAAGCAGCAACGACGTTTTTTGTTTTAATTAAATTTAGTTCATCGCCTTGCAGTTGGAGATTCATGACGTTGAACAATTTATACAGGTCTGTCATGTAAGCTATATCATTCTTAGATGTAATGAGCTTGTTGTGCAATTCTGTATCTTTAGTTTTCAAGAACTCTATCACAGAGTTAAACAGGTTGTAAAATCGAGTCAGACAATTGCCTCTTGATAGCCAACGAACTTCAGTATGAAACAACAAACGGTTAAAATCCTCGTCATTAGTAACACAAAGCTGATGAAATAATCTATCATTCAAAGAGCTGTTGCGGATTTTATTGACTGCTTTGATGACATATTGCAGTGATTGAATGAAATAGTCGTTCACTTAAGTTTCTAGCAACCAAATGTTGTCTATGAATAACGCAATTTACAGCAAGGACACCTGGAATTTTATTTTTTACGTACGCTACGAAGCCTTTATGGCACCCTGTCATAGCCGGAGCGCCATCCGTAGACACTGATATAATATTTTTTAAGGGAATCTCTTATCACAAAACTTTTCCAATATATTGAATATGCTTTCGCCTTTTGTATCGGTCTCTAAATTTCTAGCAAACAATAGTTCTTCACATATTTTCTCATCTTTAATAAACCTCACGTAAGACAGCAACAATGCTTCATTAGTTGGTAAAGTGGACTCATCGAGCTGAATTGAGAATTGGCTTGTCCTCAGGTGATCGCACAATGATCCTTCAATATCTTTAGCCATTTCATTAATTCCTCTTTGCACAGAATTATTACTCAAAGGAATTTTTCGGATAATATCTGCGGCCGGCGTATGAAGCACAGTAGTTATTACTTCCTTTACTGCTAGCAAAATTAACTCTTCTCTGATGTTATGTGGTTTGCCTTTTTGAGCAATTAACAAAGAGATATTGTACGAAGCTCGAAGTCCGTCGTCATCTTGCTTAGCAGCCGCCGAAATTAGTTTTGCTACACTTGGCTGAGTATTATGCTTCTTCTCTAGGTCTTGAAAATATGCTATATTCATGTCTTTCTTACCTGGATGCATTTTGTTCAAATGATCTTGCAGTCTTGAAGGCGCACACTATTGCCGTCTCTTCTTTTTTACTTCCGACATTGTTTTGTTTTAAGAAATACGTAAGTTAGTGTTTAACTTAAGTAGGTATTGCTTATCTATTATGCGCGAAACCGCAAATGGGAATAAAATAAATATTACGTTGTTTATATAGGTTTCCATAAGCAGCACGCACCGACAGGAATAAAACAAACATGCATAAACTCGTTTATCTCATTCGACGTTCAGTCGTACTCAACAAGTAAGAACAAGTATTATATGAACCAGCCGATTGATACAGGAATGCACAATTCGGGCTATTTAACAAAAACTTGTTAAAACATGATTGCCCGCGGTCTACTATCTACGAAAATTATCTATCTAGGAGTACTAATAGCTATTAAAATGCGAAAATATGTATGTTGCCTTTTTATTTGTAATTGATGTTCACAAGTTGTAGTTGAGAGTCGAGAGCTCATGCAGTCGGTGTCTAAGAGGCCTCCTAGGTAATGAAATTACAAATCACCCCCCAAGCCTCTACACAACGCTCCCATTTTTTTCTGGGTCTCTTAACCGCCCCCCTTTAGGCTTGCAGCGCCCACAAGGGGGCTTTATCGCCCACTTTGGGAAAGGCTGGTATGGACAATAGTACGATATCAGCAGGGTGTTGATTTGTCTAAAATAGTCTAAATGGTTTTCCGTTTCTACAAACAAATGAAAGCATATGATGAATTTTATTACAAATATAATCATAATAAGGTTGGAACAACATTAAATATCACCCCCAGATCACGATCCACCGAGACTAGACAGGTCTATTGCAACCCCTTAAATATATTTACAATCAATTGTTGTTTGTTTTTAGTGAATAATATAACTTGTTATTTTTTATATTTAAAGACATTGAATTTAATAAATATTATATTATGAACTGATTAGAATGAAATAAACACTAAATGTTAGGTGGAGCTAATTACAACGCATTAGAAAAAACCGCATTCAAATCGGTTTAGCTATTTTTACACAAGTGCGTTGCCGGCCTTTGGAGGATGGGGAGGAGAAAGGGGTTGGGGTACAGGCCTTTGGTATCCTTATTTACTCGATCAAAACACAACGCAGACGCTGTTTCACACCGGTTTTGTGCGAGGCTGTTGTCGCTCACGGTGAAATATTTCTGAGATTAGCGTGCACAAGCGTACCGAAAAATTAAAAAATCATTGTTTTGGATTCTATTGCGTTCACAAAGTCCCACATAGTATTTTTTCTATTATATTTTCCATGTACAGACTGCGACTAGTTACGATTTTATGATAGTAATTGATGTGAATAAACGCGTGTGTCAGCCACTTGCACATGAACATCACGACGCGGTTCCTGAACTGCGACCCGCCCCTGGCCGGGTCGGGCGACACGTACGAGGCGGCCGCCTTCTTCAACAACCCTCAGCGCTGGTGGCGCGCCGAGCACTCCGCCCGGCGCCCCCCCACTCTGCTCGTGCTCTTCGACACGCTGCGGGGCAGGCTGCGGGACGTGCTCGACCAGTACCAGCTGCTCAAGGAGATCCCTCACACACAGGTAGGTTCGAGTACGGTCTGATGGCTCTCCCATTGTGGAGGATCGGCTCGAGAGGCATCACGGGAGTCTCTCGTACCGGCTCACGCAGGCGATCACTGGAAAAGGATGTTTCGGAGACCACCTGTGGCTGATCCGCAAAGAGCCAGCGCCTGAGTGCCATCACTGCGATGGCCCAACCGTGGACACGGCGCTCCACACGCTGGCAGAATGTCCGCGTGGGGGGAGTCGAGACGTGATCTCGTGGCGACCTGAGGGGTGGGAGACCTACAAACCGTAGGTGGCTCGAGGTACGTCTCGGTTCCAGGGTTTTTCTTACTACGTGCGTGTGCACGTGCACGTGGTTCCCCGACATCTAGTACCCAGGACGGCGCTTAAAAAACCGAGAAAGCTTTTGCCAAATTATATATTGTTTTAAACCAGCCATTTCTCGAGTTTTTGTGAGACAAACGAACAGCTATTTAATTGTATATACATATATATGGATAAAAAGATATATTAAACTACAATATCTTATTCTGTACAATGTTAAATCCAAAAAAAAAAATTTTACAGTTTCCGGAGGGTGAAGTGGGGGAAAATGTACTACTGTACCGTCGAGTATCCCCCTCCCCGCCCCCACCCCGCACCGACGACCTGGAGTAGACCTGACGTCTTTTTGACCTCTCACCAGGTACATTATTGTGTACACTGTCTACTCACAACCACAGACTATAGACTTTGAACATCTAATTGGTCAGTCTATGATTTATATTTGTACTCCAAAGGTTTAAGTAGTTAACTAAATACAAACAATGACGAGTGAATGAATAAGTCACGGCAGTTTCAAAATGATTAAAATTACATTTTAATAGTTTTAATAGTTACTTACAGTTCAAATTAACTAATCACATTACATTAGTACATAAGCCTTTATGGTTTAAAGTTAATGAATAACAAATTTTAAATTTATGTTTGTTTGTCTTCGCTTCGTACGGGTTAAAGATACTAATATGGTGAGTGTAATATGTATTTATGAAAGTGTTTAATTTTAAAGGCATTTTCACATGTAGACTTTCCTCTGGACTAACTCTCTGTTGATAAATACCGAATTAAAAAAATCATGGGACATTTTGAAAGATCTTAGCATATAATAATTAGATATGTACTATGTAAAGACAATATAAATTATATTCTACCTTTAGTTATGTACTTAAACCTTTGGAATATATGTATATCCATTTGTAAAATGTCGCCATTTTAGGTATGCAATAGAAAAGTTACGAATATTTGACATTCGCGATTTTATTTTAATGACTCGAAAATCTACTCGAAGATATAGTTAATAGTATTTTTATTAAATTAATATTACTGACTCTATGGGAGTTTCGCCCCATAAAAATGTGTTCGAATTATCAAATAATTATACAACATAGTATTATGTACAATATACGTACCTAATAGAAATCATTAAAAAATACATTTTATTCTTTCCCCAAAAGTAGTATTTTACCATTATTAATTTAAATGTGCATTTAAATATAAAGTTTACAATAGACTAAGGCTTAGTTTCATCAGATCCAGATAAAGTTTCAGTTAGTTGTTCCATATAACACTATTTAACAGATAAAACTTTCTGAAATATAAATGTTGCTATCTAAGACTTGTGAAACCAAAATAACTACAGTTATATGATAATTAAGTTGGCATCAAGTATTAACAACTGGTGAAACTTGCCCTGATCTGCTCTGGAATAGTCTAATAGGGCTAAAGAATTATCATTTTAATGAAAAAAATCATATGCAACTGGGACACAGTGTATATATTATAAGTAGGTATAGACTCAAACGGCTAACTAAAGCATTCTTTTACTATTTGGATGGCAAAAAGACCTTTCAACATGAAGGACCAAACTGCATACAAGTATTGCCAGCTGTAAGTAACGATGTGACTAAAGTTATTAACAAATACAGCCTTATTCATAAACGTTATTTAATTTAAATGGTTTAATGTTATTTTCAACTGTAAGGCTGTAAATTTAAAGTAGAAAATAGCTCGGAACAACAACAATAGCTTAAAGTTTAATTCCATATTTGCTAATCGTAAATTGAGCGATTAATTCTTACATCAAATATTTAAATCAAATTCAATTTTTTTGAAAAAAGAGTAATAGATGAGTTTTGACTCAAATCAAGGTATTCTAAAACGTAAAAAACAATTACACATAATCGAAGGTTAAATAAAATCCAGGTCAAAATATACCTGTTTATTTGCGTTAAAATAATAGTGACGCACCGATGAAGCCCCGCTCCCTAGCGAAGATAACGTTCTACAAACAGTAGTACATATTAATAAACTAACAAATGTATGGATATGACGTCATCTCAATGCTAAATCACGTGATCATAACGAAATGTTAGCCAATAAAGCAAGAGAATAGAGACGTGTTAGCGTTTGTAGAAATACATTCGACGCGAAACACTTGCATTTTAGCCAAGAGGGTAGATTAAAAAAAAAACGGTTTCGTACGAAAGTTTTGAAACTGATTGGACAGAAGGTGAGGCTTGATCAATACATCACTATATTTTTATCGTGAATGAACAATTAACATTTGTCGTCTACTAGATCGTTTTTAAATGTTTATACTTTTTATTTCCTTCGCAATAGTTACATATAAATCTACTTTATCAAATATATGTAAGTGTAAATTAAACACCTTCAAGATTTTCGTATCTTCCATGACTAACGTTGCAGGATAAGTACAAATGTCACTTATATGTAGTTATATGCTTGCCAAAGTTATTCCTAAAGTGTTTTTACTAACAATAACGTATTTTGCTTTGCCCGACTAGAAATGTATTATAAAAGGATCCTTTACTATAATTCATTTAGCTATTTTAAGTCCTAATAGAGTACAGTTAGACCATAGTTCAAAGAATTGAATACTTTCTGATTCCATGAGGTCGTTCTTTATAGATCTGATAACAGGTTAGTTTTGAATGTGTACGTTTTGGTCGGGCCCCTAATTTATTAATCGACTGTTATTTCAAATAGCATTTTGAGAAATTTCAACAACCACCGAAAAACATCATAATAGCCGTAAGATACGTTTGTCATCTTCAAGTAAAGGTGGACATTGATTTTATAATGAATTAAGTGTGCAATAAATGATTTATGCATTTTCAATTTTTGTGACTTGTAAATAAAGGACAATATCGATCGGCATTAGTGACTTATACTTTGTCAAGAGTATGAATATCTCATCTAAACACATTTTTGAACCACGTAACATTGCCAGTTGTTTTTTTTAATTCATGTTACTTTCGAATAGCTCCATAGTCGGTCACTATGCTGCAATGTTGTATTGTCCTGCATTCGCAATAAATATGGTGATCACCACTCTTGAATTCTCTTCATGCTTTCCATCAGGCAGAGTAAAGTCAGTCTGGTAGGTTCATGTTTATTAAAAAAAATAGTTTAAAGTGAGAGTGAAATACTAAATGACGGATTTTTTTAGAGGCTTAAAAATTAACTGAATATAAACCTTAGCTTGAAGCTGACTGACATCGATTTAATATTAATTTGTTTTGATTATATTTAATTTTATTATTATTTTATTTGTATGGATTGGAATTGCAATACAATTGAATATTTTTCTTTTTATTAGTTTTAATATTTTTAGATTATATTGTATAGTTTAAAGATGCTCAAATGTAAAGACAAGTATTTTAAGATCTCTTGTTCTTCTAAGTAATAATTCCTTACTTGTATGTGTTGTTTTATTTGCGAACGTGAGTGTAACTGAGAGCCTAGTGTGAGCTTATTTAAAATCGAGTCGCTCTCGTCAAAGACCGGGTTCGTTCTTACCGATTGGTGAATGATTTCAGTGCTGGCCAATCACAATGCCTCACACAGTCACCGTGACCGTTGGTGTGAAATAAACTCATACTGTGATGTGACAGATTATGGCTGTCATACTGCCTTTAATGAGCTTTACTCGTGTTCATTATTGTTTCGCTCCTAAAGCCCTTAACGTAACGTTAAAAATAAATAAATGACTGGCAATTTTTTTTAAGATTACCTACGTTATTTCCTCAAATAACATGAAATAGTACATATATTTAAGATAATTTGTATTACTGTAACATTGAGTAAAACAACACTACAAGTAGGGGTTCAGGTTCAGTACCAGGAATGTATACAGCATATTGTGTAATACCTAAACATGTTATAGTGTTTATGTATCCCAGCATGTCACTAATCATGTCCTAAAAGAAAATTAGTTGTCTGTAAAGTCAGTTTACAGACTATAGTTTAACGTGACAACTTTATAACAAAATGTTGATTTTGACTGCACGGTTGGCCTAGTGGTTTAAGCGGTCACTACGCCGCTTGCTATGCGCCAAGTGCCGTGGGTTCAAATCCCACGTAGGACATCACTTTGTGTGATCTACAAAATGTTGTCCTGAGTCTGGGTGTTCTTTGTGTCCGTTACATGTATGTTTCTAAAACCCCCGCGACACAGAATGTATAATCCTAAAGCGAAAGTTATGTTTAAAAAAAAATTAAATGATATGCAATACTTTTATGAATAAAATTTAATAATATGCACAAGCGTACAATGAGCGTAACGGAACAATGAGTCATCCTTTCTCTTGCGTGCAGCCGGCGTTCATCGATTTACTAGACGTTGTCACGTCAAAAACTGCGTTGTGTAGTAGTACAACAACCAAGGCCAAAATAATGTAGCTACTAAACAATTGTAAAAAGAAGGAAATCTTAAAACACCCCTTTTATTTTTTAACGTGTGGAACCCCCATCTGGCCGTCACCCCGCCGGTGTTTGCGGCGGGTCGGTGTGTCGGAATCGAACCTACTAAAACCACACGGTGTGCCACTCTGCGCCTGAGAAGGGAGAGGTCCGGGAACTGCAGTTATTAACACGACCGGACCCCTCCCAGACTTGAAACAAACCCTATAGCAAGCCGTATGGTCTTGTGTGGTATAGGCCAAAACCTTCTGTCTGAGGAGAGGCCTATGTTCAGCAGTTGGCTGTACACAGCTGTTGGTGTGATGTCTACAATTGTTGGAACAACGCACACATTCTGTGTCATAACAGTATAATGTGTAGGCTCATTTGGGCTTACACATTGACAGAGGGTATGAGTACTCTCTACCGTGTTTACTTAATACATCGCAAACAACCTGTTAACGTCTACTGCTGGCCATCGACCTCTCTTTAAAAAGGAGTATAGGGTATATATTCGTATAGGGTTTATATTACTTCATATAACTTTCTTTAGTTTGTTATATCTTCGCCTAAAACCAACAGTACTGAATACAATTTTCAAGTATCGTGATTGTGTACAATGCTTAAAGGTGCCAAATAAATTCTTATAAGTATTACTGTACAATGTTATGTAATAATTGCCATTTAATTAACTTTTTATAAATGTAACTGTTGGTTTAGGCCTAACACCCTAACTGTTACAATATATAATTTGAAAAATAATCTCACTTCCTATTAATATTATAAATACGAAAGTTTGTGAAGATGTACAAATGTTTGTTATCCTTTAACGCGAAAACTACTGATAGAATTTTTAAAAATAGACTTTATTATGTATAACTAGACTAGTTTCCTATAAAATAAATCTTTAGTCGACCTGGTATCTTGAATTACATGAATATTTAAAATCAAAAATTTTGTGAACCGACTTCAAGAGAAGTTGGTAAAAAAATATGTATTTGAGTTATAAACAAACTCTTTTAGGTGTATATGTATTAAAAATAGTTCTGTATACAGAAATGCATATAAATAGGTGCAGTGTTTTAGCCGTGAAAATAATAGACAGAGTTACGTTCAAATTTATAATATTAATATGGATTAAGAATGAGTTATAGTTCTTATTAAGTAAGCTATTAAAAAAAAACATGATGGTGTACTTTGACACAACGCAGTTCGTATGAAATAGAATCAGAGAGAGAACATTTTGAGCTATTGATAGTTTTAGGTTGTTTTCGTATTTAAGTCGAACCAGAATGTCTTCTATAGAGATGTGTGAATTTTAATAAAGATTTTATTTTTAAGACTGTGTTTGATTTATTGATCTGTTTATTGTGTATATTTAAACCATATATCTAAGACCCATTGTGGATAGCTGGATCTTTGTGACGGATGTCAGTTGTGTCATTTTAGAGATTACGATGTACATTTTAGATGGAGATCTTTTTTTGTTTTTTCGAAAGACGGTCCCCATTTATGTCATCCACATTTTATATATTTTTTATCGTTAATTTCATCACGACGACGACTTGAAGACTTTAAACACATGACATTGGCAGAAATAGCTGATCCGGCTGGTTGCCATTTCATCAAACAAACTAACTAACAACTACATTTTAGATGTGAACTTTTATATTTAAAACTGTAGGTAATTGCCTTGGGCATTAAGTCCGCCAATGTACAAATGTGCATGAAGTTTTTAAATAAATAAATAATTAATTTGTGATAAAATTGACAGATAAAGAATTAAACATGACGCTTGTTTAAAGTTACTTAAAATCGTCTGTGTCGTATCTATCTGTCACAGAGATCATACTATACTCTAGGGACGATAGATGGCGCTGTGTTAATGTGATAAAATATTACTATTTAACGGAATAAAAAGAAAGGTCACTTGATGGTATGTGACTAACGCCGCGAAAAGCGTATTAAGCGCTTACCCTTTCATCGACAGCCTTTAACAGTCCAGTTCTGGACATTTGCCCGTCTTTAGCAAGGTGTCTACTCAGCCTGATAAAAATCATAACCAGAATCCAAGAGTGGTGGTCACCATACTCATTGCTCGTGCAGACAATGCTACATTCTACCATGGCATTCCACCATTCTAGTGATACCACGAACGCTGTCAGTTTATGTTAATCTTCTGTGCGATACTGGCTCGACCTTGCGGAAATCCGCGTGGTTTTACTACCTACAACCCACAACACCACATTGGCCATAAAGGGTACGGTAGGGTTTGTTCCAAGTTTTCCTTCTCTCCGCAGTGCTGTTGTTTTTTTATTATTATTATAAAGGGGGCAAACGAGCAGACGTATCGCCTGATAGTAAGCGATTACCGCCGCCCATGGACTCCCGCAACACCAGAGGCTTTACAAGTGCGTTGCCGGCCTTTTAGGAAGGATTACGCTCTTTTCTCGAAGGTTTGAAGGTCGTATTGGTCCGGGAACACCGCATGCGACAGCTCATTCCACAGTTTTGCTGTGCGCGGCAGAAAGTTTCGGGAAAATAGCACAGTTGTAGACTGTCAACCATCTAGCTAGATGATGAGGATGAAATTTCTGTCGAGT
This sequence comes from Spilarctia lutea, assembly GCA_916048165.1. Lineage (NCBI taxonomy): Eukaryota > Metazoa > Arthropoda > Insecta > Lepidoptera > Erebidae > Spilarctia > Spilarctia lutea. Next base: position 13,963,937 of record OU696490.1, on the reverse strand, counting down.
AGGGTGATGGCGGAAAGATGCGGCAGTGATCAATCCGAACAATTCCTCGGAGCACTCCCCATGGTAAATGCGTAGTTTGCTCCCTTTGTCGTCTCTCACTTCATTTACAGGCTGAATAGGTGTGATTATACTCTGTTTTCTTAATCCATCACAACATGGAGAGGTTACCCTTTGCCGGCTATATTAGCAGTCCCACTCATATAATAGGGTATGAGCCTGTTTCTTTCAAATCATAAAACTTTATTATATGAATGTAATCTTGTTAAAGATGTATAAATAGGCATTGTAGAGATCATTTCCGGGGTCACAGCAAATTACTAAGTAGTTTAAGTGATAAGGATAACGCAGTGGCTATAATGTAACCGTAAAATGAAAATATCTAAATACGACACGTGTTTTGCTTTGATATGAAATATCTGCGAACCTGGCTTAATGACGTCATGTAAACTAGAGAGTTAATATTTCACTGAACCGAGAAATAATAAACAAGAATGAGATTACGAAAGTAAGAATAATACACCTGCGTCAGCGCTTGCGGTGGCCACGGTACTAGATAGGCGAAGGCCGGTCGATGCATGGGGAAGCGAGAGGTGAAGCGCATTCCAGCCGGGTGCGCAGATATTTCCAACCGGTAATATGTGGGTCACGATTTTACCTTGGAAGTGACAAGTGCGGGGTGCAGCGAAAGTTTATCTGAAACGTAAAAACCACTCAAAGTATTTATATAAAACTTTACAGTGATATAGCTTACACATCAGAATAACACATGGGTTACTATTTACCGAGATAACCGATATACACGTGGGCGGAGCGCGGGTAAAGCTAGTTCATAATACGGTTAATCATTTCGTCGACACGTGTAGTACCTAGTTATTTTTAAACCAACACGCGCCGTCATACTCAGGTTAAAGATAACTTGGAAAGGAAAGAAAGGTGGTTGAGTTGCACTGATTAGGTACAGCACGAACGAGCCGGCTCGACCGGGGCGGTACTACCCTCTCACAGAACACCATTTGCATTTGCATTGTCTGCACGAGCAATGAGTATGGTGACCACTACTCTTGGATTCTGCTCATGCTTTCCACCAGACAGACTAGTTATTATTATTTCATTATTGTGAATTGAGAAATTATATTACTCAATATCCACTCTACATATTTTCCCAAGCCTGTTTGCCTAAATTAGGTTGGCGTCCGTCTTTTACAATAGGTCTGAAATTAGATTTTTCACGTGGGACGACGGCCATTAGACCTCGCTACGATATCGAAGCTCTATAGAAAGACTATTGACGGACTTTCTGGGCTGCAAGTACCCGTAACCATTGCTAAATTAGGGTAGGTAGTCGTATGTCAACCAGGTCAACTCATAAAGACTAGCTCGCAACGTTATCAGACTGAAAAGCGACGACATCAGGTCATATGTATCCTAACTGGACATCGTCCCATAAACAAGCACACTATAGGTAGGTACTACTGACAGTCCTCTGTGCAGGGGATACAAGGAGGCAGAAGAAAAGCCGCAACATTTTCCGTCAACATCACTTCTGGAAATATGTAGCAACCTAAAAAGGAATTTTAGGGATGGTTGGAGTAAGAAGATGACAAAACCCACGTACAATGGCCTAATAAAGAGTTAGCCTCTTGATTGGGCAATTGTACGTGCGGAAATAGTCTGGGAAAACCAAACCAGGTTCGCTCGTGCGTGTAGTGCAGTATTTGTTTGCCGCTCTCCACCGGTTGCAGATGTGAGCAATCCGCATTGTCGGCAGTCTTGAAGCCACCGAGCCCCTTGAGCCTCTGCAGATGCGTAGATATATCGCCTCTATGACAGTCCTCTATCGCCTCTATCATGGGGAGTCTTCTGAAGAGCTCTTACAACTGGTCCCCCCTTCTCCCTTCCTCTACAGAACAACACGTGCCGGCCTCGTAAGTCACCGCTTTAGAGTGTAAGACATACACTCTCTCACTCATCGATTCGGTTCTTCCTTCCTGTGTCGAGCTGTTAAAACCTGGAACTCACTACCAGCGTACGTGTTTCCATCCCACTATCCCGGGTCCGTTAAGGGGGGCGTAAAAAAGCATCTCACTAGGTCGCCGCATAGTACTAGTCACCATGCTGCACTGTCCTTGTTCGCATTGAGGATGGTGACCATCACTCTTGGATTCTGCTTGTGTTTTCCATCAGGTAAGGCAGAGTCATTTTGACAGCTCAATAATAATAAAAAAACATGTCAAGCTTAACTAGCTCTCCGAGGCACGGAGAGGTCTCAATGTATTAAAAATGGACCCCCTCTTAGACTTTGACCTGGATTTGCTTAAATTTGCAATGTGTTACAATTTCGATTACCAGAGCCTCTCAATTTCCTCATAAGATATGTCAAACCGATAAGAGACACCCGGAGCCAACATTTTGCGAGTAAGTTATTTCCCTTCTTAATGCCAATGTTATCAGTCTGGGATTAAACTTAAATATGAAACATTTCTTATCTAAATTATGACCGTAATACAAGTTCTCGATATATAAAAGAATTATCTTGTTATCGTATATTTTAATATACCTAAATAATATATTTGCATTTCTGATGTACAGTGAACACACGGAAGTTTGCAAGCAACGTCTCGAATTTTAAGCTCTTAAGTGTTTCATTTGTAAGTAACATTTTAAACAACTTTTTTGGCCCTTTTTGGGAATTGAAGAAAGACTCGGTTTCAACAGGCCGGAGCGATAGAATTTGGCATAGCTATACAGCGTGTAAAAAGTCTACTATCGAATACTTGGGGGTTGCAATCAGACCATTCTACTGAATAGGTTTAGCAAAAAAAAACGCAAAAAGAATGTTAATTTATCTAAGTCCTTTTATGTTTTTTCTGCTTACAAACACATAGTACGACATAATAGGACCCAAACTATCTAATTATCTTATTTAGAAAACCAAAAAACAAATAAAATCAATAAAACAGCAATGTACTTTAACAAACAGCTGGCCGGATGATTGAAGAACGCGCCCGCGCGCGGTGCTATGACCGCGGCAGTGCGCGCGGGTGCATAAAGTTGCGCTAAATTACAAAAAATTTAATACAAATAAAACTAAAACTGCCAATAAATAATGCTGTCTAGGCACTAGGTAGCAACCTAGTACCTAGACAGCAGAGCCTGCTTTAATTTTACAAATTGAACTTCTAAGAAACCTAAGTTCTAAACAAAATGCAAAATAATTAAGTAGATAGGTATTATACCTATTAAAATGAATAGAATCTAAGGCGCTAACTTTATGAAGTGTGCATCTGTGTGAACAATTGTCTATGTAGATAAATTTGTATTAGGTAGGTACAAAACTTTATTTTCCTACGTTATTGAATTCTTAGCTAATAAAGTAGGTACCTACTCACTTACTTGAAAACGCTGGAAAACTTTAAACGAAATCACTCACTAATCTGGTTTTATAGGTGAATAGGTATCTATCTGGGCACTTGTTTTATTTTTTTGCGTTCGTATAATGAAATCATTCATCGTCATCATTATCAATGAAATTCAAGTGAAACATTTATCCTGCGCTGGGAATCGAACCCATAGCTCCGCGCGGCTGAAGTCTTAAGCCTAGATGTGTGGGCCGCGCCGCCCTCCGTTCGACGAATTGGGTAATCTTTAGGTCCAGTGCACACCTACGGTTTCCTGGTTAGCAATCCCGATTCGGCAATCTGAATGCTCTTCTTACATAACGCTTCGGCATGAATGGGCCGGCTCGTCCGGAGTAATACCACGGCCTCACAGAAAACCGGTGTGAAACAGCGCTGGCGTTGTGTTTCATCGAGTGAGTGAGGATACCGGAGGCCCATACCCCAAACCCTCCCTCCATCCTCCAAAGGCCGGCAACGCACTTGTGACGCGTCTAGTATTACGGGTGTCCATGGGCGACGGTAAACGCTTACCATCAGGCGATAAGTCAGCTCGTTTGCTCCCTATTCCTTAAAAAAATACAAAATTTCAACTAGGCGCCCATGTTTTATTTTTGCCCGAATGGAAAAAATCTAACATTGATTTCGTGCTGGTCGTATAAAGTTTCTAATACAAAACGGGAAATTTAACCAAGAAACCCTACGTATGCATCTAGCCCTAGAACTATGAAACTTCCGTCATTTTATTAATTACCTAAAATCAGAGGATTCGCGCGATAGCGGCTCGTTTGGTGCGCGCACTACTCCCTTTGATTTTAGCCGACAAAGGCTTACCGATGTCGCATGTAGGTACGATGCGACCGAAACGCCTTTCGGCGGTTTGTGTCAAACATTAATTTATCTAATACTAGCTGAACTTCGCAGTGATACCTGCAGTTATTAGTTTACATATTGTTTTCGTTTTTTTCTTACAATTAAAATAGCCTATATTAATCAGTGATAATGTAGCATTGAAATGGAGAAAGAATTTTTAAAGTCCGTCCGGTACTTTTTGAGCTAATTCGTTACAAACATACTTACATACAAACCTTTCCTCTTCATAATATTAGTATGGATATATTATAAATAGGGATTCATGAGTAGTATAAAAAAATAGTTTTAAAAAACTGTGTTTTTTTCACATTATTGTAATGACATCGGCTATTGGCCCTGTGAAAAATTTCAAGTTAATCATACTCCTAGAAGTAGGTGAAAATGAAGTTAAAAGATTCCGTTTCGTTAGGCGCCCATGTTTTATTTTTGCCCGAATGGAAAAAATCTAACATTGATTTCGTGCTGGTCGTATAAAGTTTCTAATACAAAACGGGAAATTTAACCAAGAAACCCTACGTATGCATCTAGCCCTAGAACTATGAAACTTCCGTCATTTTATTAATTACCTAAAATCAGAGGATTCGCGCGATAGCGGCTCGTTTGGTGCGCGCACTACTCCCTTTGATTTTAGCCGACAAAGGCTTACCGATGTCGCATGTAGGTACGATGCGACCGAAACGCCTTTCGGCGGTTTGTGTCAAACATTAATTTATCTAATACTAGCTGAACTTCGCAGTGATACCTGCAGTTATTAGTTTACATATTGTTTTCGTTTTTTTCTTACAATTAAAATAGCCTATATTAATCAGTGATAATGTAGCATTGAAATGGAGAAAGAATTTTTAAAGTCCGTCCGGTACTTTTTGAGCTAATTCGTTACAAACATACTTACATACAAACCTTTCCTCTTCATAATATTAGTATGGATATATTATGAATAGGGATTCATGAGTAGTATAAAAAAATAGTTTTAAAAAACTGTGTTTTTTTCACATTATTGTAATGACATCGGCTATTGGCCCTGTGAAAAATTTCAAGTTAATCATACTCCTAGAAGTAGGTGAAAATGAAGTTAAAAGATTCCGTTTCCTTTCCTTTCGCGAAAGTAAATTTGTTGTTGGATTCTCGCCTAGGAATGTGAGATTTATGAAAAAGAATCGATTAAATAAAAATGATTTTTATTTTACCAATGTTCATCGATTTGTCAAAAATCGATTTCAATAAAAATAATTAATTGATTTCTGAGAAATAATCGATTTTTCATATATTTAAAAATCTACATGCTTTTAATTTTATTATTTTTTGTCTTTTTAAAGTGAAACTTTTATTAAATCGTCTCAAAATTTTTGGTCTGTGTGTTGCATGTCGCGTGACGGTCGGCCGTACCTCGCCAGAGCAGCCAAGGCCAATATGGCGGCGCCTATAGTTCGAAGCAACTGACCGTGTAGTGTATAGACTATTACTCATTTGTACCAGTGATCGACGCTATTTTGACTGTTTTAGTTAGTGTTTGATGTAAATGTTGTTATTTATTAAAGTGAGACTTTTATTTGCTTTTAAACTGTGAAACTCATGATGAAGATGAAATTGATAATATAATGATTTAAAATGATAGAAAAACGGATCAAAATGACTCAACGATTATAAAACATTGTTTTAAGTTTTTTAATATGTGTATATAATCTAAATAATTGTTAAGTATTATGTATGTTGTACTCTAAGGCACAGAGTTCAGAAGGAGATTTAGTCTACTTTTATTATTTCTTTGTTTTGTGTTTTTTTTATTACATAGGGGGCAAACGAGCAGACGTACCGCCTGATGTTAAGCGACTACGGCCACCAATGGACACCCCCGCAACACCAGAGGCATTAATTTATTTTTGAGACCACAACTTAGTCATTTAGTTTTTAATTATCGTTTTAAGTATTTAATTTTTAAACCTAAAAATGATGATAATTCGGGAGCGGCTAGTTCTGAATCAGTTGTTTTACCAAAAGCTACGGTTGACGGACAAGATATATGGCAGCTATCACAAAAAAAAATGGCCTTGGCATCTGACCCGTCAGTGGTCAAAAATATCGAATTGGACCTATACGTTGCGGCACCGCTATCGGATCTTATGGTAGATCCTCTCAATGTCTGGAAGAGCTCCGAAGGGATTTTTCTTAAGCTAACCGAATTGGCTCTAAAGCATCTCTCTGTAATGGCCACTTCTGCTCCATCCGATAGATTATTTTAATTGTTTTATTTATGTAATAAAAACGCCTAATATTTATTTTATCAACGACTATTTTGATGTCACTCAGTACTTTGAAAATATATTACACGTATACACACCTACATACAGATGGTGCCGTTTTTTATTTAATCAACTTGTAAGTATTATTGCCTTCAAGTTTTTCATCCACCGTATACATGGAGCTGTTTATAAAGTTGAAACTTGAAGTTTTTTTGTCATCCGGCGCCATAAATGGCACTGTTTACGAATATCGATTTATACGTAATTTATAAAATCGATTTTTAAAAAATCGATTTATATTACTCCGAAGATCGATTTTGAAAATCAATCCAAAAGAAAATAATAATTAACATCCCTATTCTCGATTCTCGCCGGCGCGGCGACCGGCGTCTTACGGTTGGTTAACACGCGTCAAGAACACAGAGTACGTCTAGAATTTCAAAAAATCTTGAGTGGCTTTGTGACCTTTGGGTTTTTTCTTGTTTCTTTGTGCTGTCCTATTTCTAAAGGTTTGTGTTTGTGTATTATGTAGTATGTGTGTAGTATTTTACGAGAAAGAAGACTGCCACAGATTAATGTCCAAGTACATCTGCAGGAAATTCCAATTGTTAATAAATTTATTGTTAAATTGACTGCCTCGTTAGTCTAGTGGTTAGCGTAAGCGACTGCAGATCAAGAGGTCTCGGGTTCAATTCCCGGGTCGGACTGCTGTTGGGTTTTTCCTACAAGAAATTCCTAATAGCAGCCCGGAGTATGGAAGATGGCGGTGTTTCCTGCCCGTGCTTCGGAGAGCACGTTAAGCCGTCGGTCCCGGTTGTCATGAACATCTATGGCAATCGTTATTGGGAAGTCAGTGCCCTCAAATATACTGACAACTAGTTCAACCTTCGAATTCAGTTCGCCCTCAGGGTTGCGGAGGTCAGATGCCAGTCGTTCTGTGTAAAAACTGATATTCAGGTAAAACCGGTTGAACTGGTAGCCGACCCCAAATATTGGGAATAATAAAGGCTAGGAAGATGATGATGATGAATAAATTTATTGTTAATAAACTCAAACTCAAATCATTTATTTCCATAGGCCCCAAAAGGCACTTGAACACGTCAAAAATACAAACATCAAAATACAAAACAAAACTCAAGTAATCAATAAAAGTAATCAATACAAACATAAAAATATAAAACAAAACTCCTAATACTAAATGCACTGAGATGATTTGAATTACCGGAGCTTAGATTGATTTCGATTCAACTCAAAGGTTTAAATTGAAATCAGTCCAAGTACCAGCTCCGATGGGTATTGTATTCATGAGAAGAGCTGGTGAGAAACTCATGTGCACCATCTTTTCAAATAATTCATACAAAGTTTGTTTGTTTATGACAACAGTACTTCTATGTGCAAGTTAAGGCAACCAAAACACAAAGGCTAGAAAGCGTTAAGTTTTTAGATGTATACCTAGATTCTAGGTTGACTGGTGTTCACCATATTAACCATCTAACCTCAAAATGTGAACCGGTTATCCCTATCTTAAAGGCCCTGGCTGGTGTCTGGTGGAGAGTTCACCCATACACCATGAAGCTAGTGTATAACGCCTTAATACGCAGTATACTAGTCTATGGCCTTTTTTATTGATCCCATGCAATAAAACTGCATTAGCAACTTTAGATCGACTTCAATCTAGATGTCTTAGAATCATAACTGGTAGCATGATGTCCTCCCATACTAATGCTCTACAGGTAGAATGTTCAGACCCACCTTTAACATTGAGAAAACAATACTTTGCCTCCCGTTTTATATTAATTTTTTATGTAAATCTTCACACCCTCTCCTCCTAAAAATTACTGGCTTGGACACTATTTGTCATACCTCTTCATATTGGACTCGTAAACAGATTCCATTGATTCTACAATCCTTTCGCCACTTCTTCCCTTTTTTTAATTTAGCTGTGAAGTTTGACAAACTCCCTCTGTTCTCCTTCCAATATAATATACTTAGTTTCAAGCCCAATGTTCTTTCTGGATGCCGGAATCCCTAAAGGATCCGCCTCTGCAGTTACCTCCTTTAATTCTCTTCTAGATCACTGGGTTGGGTTCGAGAGGTTTTTCACAGATGCATCCAAACTGTTTAGTGACAGTTAGACTGGAGCCGCTGTGTCCTACCAAAATTCAAAAATAATTTTACAATTGAAGTGTCCAAAAGAGGCATCAGTATTCGCGGGTGAATGTGTTGCTATTCTAGAGGCATGCCTGTATGCTGAGTGCCATAATATCGAATCTCTTAGTTGCCTCAAAGCCCTGCTGCAAGACCCCTTCCACAACAAACGTCACAGCCCTCTTATCCTAAAATTGTTTTGTTGTTAGAAAACCTGTTTAAATTTTTTTAGAAACAATAAAATGCTCCAATTAATATGGGTTCCCAGCCCTAGGGGCATTGTGGGCAATGAGTGTGCAGACTCGTTGGCCAGAAGTGCTATTACTTCTGTTGTGGCTGACCAGTAACACCTGATCCATCAGCACTACAACCTCTTAAGTTGCTCCATAGAGAACTAGTCACATCCTGGCAGCTGGAATGGGACAGGTCCTCTCAGCATAAGGGACGGCATTATTATACAGTACAGCAGTGCATAACTCCAAAACCATGGTTTTTTAAATTTAAAAAGGTTTCTAAACACATCATCTCCACACTCCACACTCCACACATCACACCGCATAGGCCACTGCAGCGCACCTGTCTTTTTGCACAAAATTTGGGTTTGAGATTCATCCTAATGTGAATGTGGTCTGGACGAAGGCAGTCTGGACCACATATTCTTTGACTGTACTAAAAATAACCCAGACTTAGATCTCCACTCATATTTACCAAATCTCAAAATTCCCATTCCTATGAACTTTTTTTTTTTCTTTTATTCTTTAGAAAGACAACTCCTGCATTAGGAATATACATCCTGTGTCGCGGGGGACTTTACAAACATACATGTAACGGACACAAATAACACCCAGACTCAGGATAACACTTTGTGGATCACACAAAGTGATGTCCTACATGGGATTTATATCCACTAGGCCAACCGTGCCCAACTTTCCATCCCTATTAACCTTTTTATCCCCCAAACTTCTCCAAATTTTAATGACTTTTATTCGCCACAATAACATCAAGCTCTGACCTATATTTCCATGAATGTTGCAATGTTGTTTTGTGTTTGTCTACTAATTGTGTATTTATATATTTAATTAATTCTTAATTTATTTATTTGTGCCTGTCCTTTTGTTTCAGTGTTAAATCCACATCAAAAACCCCACATTCAGACCACTGCAATTTTTTAAAAAATTTGGATAGTCGCAAAATTTTAATTTTTTATTCATTAAACCCACGTGTTTCCTTCCCACTTGACATTGATAGATTTGTCGACATCGGCACAGCTTGCCATATACTAAGAGAAAGAAAGATTGTGATTTTTTTATAATGTTTAGTGCGAGGGAATATGGACAAATGCTTATGTGCTATGGTGAAGCTCGTGGAAATGCATCAGAGGCCTTGCGTATTTACCGTGATAGGTACCCGAACCGTCACCACCCGTCTGATGCTAGAGTCATCTCGATGGCCTACCAGAGAGTTTTGAATGATGATAGGATTACACCTAAAAAGGTTGGAGGAGGCAGAGAAATTGATCATCGAGTGGAAGAAAAGGTCTTGGCTCTGGTTGAGAGAAATCCTCAGTTAGGAACACGAACTGTAGCGAAGTTAATTAGAGGTCGTGGAAGCGCAATATCGCATAAAACGGTGCATAAGATTATAAGAAAAGATAAAAAAAAAACTTACAAAATTGACAAAGTCCAGGCACTACTTCCTGCAGACAAGGTTAGGCGACTTGACTATTGCAGATGGATACTGAGTAAAGATAATCCTACCATGTTTGCCAAAAATGTTTTATGGACACACGAATCAACCTTCACGCGAAATGGCATGTGGAACCGACGGAATTCTCACTATTGGTCGGAGACTAATCCTCGTGCGGTTCAAGAGACAGGACATCAGGTACGGTGGTCTGTAAACGTTTGGGCAGGTATCCATCAGAGGACGATCGTAGGGCCCGTGTTCTTGCCGTCGAGTATGGACGGGATGGCATACCTCGACCTGATAAAAGGTCCAGTGACCTCATATCTGGACGACATTCCACTAGCCCAGCTAAGACACATGTGGTTCCAGCACGATGGCGCACCACCGCACACAATCCAGTCAGTGCGGGAATATCTTGATCAAGAGTTCCCAAACCGGTGGATTGGACGATTTGGACCTCATGCATGGCCTCCTCAGTCACCTGACTTGAATCCATTGGATTTTTTTCTATGGGGTCATGTCAAGGAACGCGTCTTCGATCAAGACTGCGATACGGCTGAAGAAATGAGAAGCCGTATCATCTCAGTATTCTCGGACCTGAACGCAAGAAGTGCCGAGGACCCTACATTCCTGGATCGCGTTCATCAGTCTACATCTAGACGAGCTCAGCTGTGCTATGACCGAGAAGGAGCTCATTTTGATCCATTTCTGATTCGACCGAGGCAACCGCAGAATTAGGTAAGTAGAGTACAAAGTCACTACCTATTTTCGTTAGTAGGCATAAGCAACTTTACCGACGCGTAGGTAGTTAAATTAAATAGTTATAAATAGGCATTCAAGTAGTACACGGTGCGCGCAATACATTGCTGGCTTCTGAAATGAATAAAAAGCTTGACACATTGTTTTTTCCGGCTACAATTTTTTTTAAGGACAACTGTTTGGTTTATTAATAAGTTTTGGGGTGCTGTAGCTGCCTCTTTCGTTTTCGGTCAATGTCTGGTTACACGGTGTATACATCAAATTACAAACTCATGAAGTCATGACTAGCAGTGTGATACTTTAGGATTTGAAATCACTCACACCATAGCAGAAAAGATGTTACATTTGAATACATGCATACGTACACTGTATTTATCACAAGACTAGTCGGACCTTTAGCCCTATTAAGTGTATATACCACCTGTATGTTGCTAATTAATCCCTCGGTTTAGTTAGCTTGAAACAATTTTATTGCCCTTATAAAATAATAAATGTAAGCTTATGTACACTCAGTCTTGACATAAATACACTCAAGTACATTATTTCCCCACGCCAACCCACATTGATTACTCTGGTCAGAGGTTGAAGATAACACATTAATAACGAACTCTCCCGCTCATTACGAAAAAAACTTAACAGTTATTAAACATAATTAATTAAATATGCTTAGGTTAGTGAAGTGCGTTTTCTTAGTAATTTTAGTACTCGTAAGTTTAGCAGAATGTAAAATAAAAAGAAAATCTCGTTCACCAAAAGATGAGCTAGGAAAGAGTAGCTTGGCTTTCGTGTTTGATGTGACAGGGTCAATGCAAAATGATTTGAGGCAACTCCGAGAAGGTGCTGAAATGATTCTGAACACGGCGCTTAAGGAAAGCAATGTTATTGCAGATTTTGTTTTTGTCCCATTCCACGATCCTAGTAAGTACCAACTTTAAGTAATTGTTTATTAGCCTTATTATCAAAATGTGCAATTCCAAGATGGCAAATTTTACTAGACCGATAAAAATCTTTTAATTCACAAGCAAAACGCCAAATAAAAACAGTAGCTTTTCACTTATATATCTATCTATATGGTTCAGTTAGTTAAGCATTGTAATACTTTAATCTAGTGTAGGGTATGGACCCCTTCTTGGGTAAAAGCCTTTTTTTTTAACGTGAGGAAACCCCCTCGGGCCGTCACCCAGGCGGGGTTTGCGGCGGGGCGGTGTGTCGGAATCGAACCGACTAAAACCACACGGTGTGCCAACTCTGCGCCTGAGAAGGGAGGGGTCCGGGAACTGCAGTTATTAACACGACTGGACCGCTCTTGGGTATAAGCCTCGCACAACCTAAAAAAAATAATACTAATATCATTTGAAATGGAATATGGGTTATGAAATAGATAGTTTTATTATTATTATTATATGGTTCAGTTTCCAATTTTTGTTCTACTCATATAAAATACTAAGTAGGCAGGTACTTTCATTCATTCATTTACTGCTAAAATATTTGTTGTTGTTTTCTATTTAAATATTGTTTTAGACCTAATCTTTAGGTGTTTCTGTGAACAATGGTGTGGGTTACATGTCCATTTGTCCATTTGGTGTACACTTTGTATCTAGTTATAATCTAAGATGTATTTGTTTTTTGTTCCTTTCAATAAAAGAAAATAAGTACATAAGTTTTAACTGTTTATATTGTGACAGGTTATTAATTATTTACAAACCTATGGTTAGCTCACACTACGCCTTTCTTGTAGTATTTAAGGCTTTTAGAAAGTAAATAGTGAAAACACTAGATGAAAAGGTCGGCTAGTTGCGAATTGGACTAATGTACTAACGTCTTTATATTTAACTAGCGACCCGCCCCGGCTTCGCACGGGTGCAATGCTGATACTAAATACACGTTGTATATAAAACATAGCTGACTCACGCAACCTCGTTTGCGTCTTATATAGCCCGTAGCATGAAAATTTTCGCAAAATAAGTAACTTTTCTGGTTGATTTTTACACCTTGTGTCCGAAAAACCCAAATATCTTACGGAACGCTATTTTTTTTCAAAATAAAATATAGCCTATGTTACTCGTGGATAATGTAGCTTTCGAATGGTGAAAGAATTTTTAAAATCGGTCCAGTAGTTTTTGAGCCTATTCATTACAAACATACAAAAATAGGTACAAATCTTTCCTCTTTATAATATTAATATAGATAACTTGGTGTTGCCCGCGGCTCCGTCCGCGTTTATGTCGGTTTTTTCGTGTTTTTTCGCGGTCGCGGATATGTGACTGATGCAAAAATTAGATAAAAACAATCCTTGATGCGGTTTATATATCATTCTAAAATTTCAGCTCGATCGGTGCAAAACTTTTTGAGTTTTTTAAGCGTACACAAACCAACATAACATTTTTATATATATAGATATATATCTTCACAAATGTAGGCTAAAAACCAGCGAAGTATATAATCTCATCTCACGAAGAATATATGTCAAGTAGTAAACTATTAAATTAAAAGCTCTTGACGATGATGATTTCTATTGAACGGGAAAGAGACCTGTATCACTGCCTCTCTCTCTCTCTCTCTCTTCTCCACATCTCCCAATGCAATTTTTCCAGTTTCTCTCTTATCTATTACAGCGGTAGGCCCAGCGACGGTGACACGCAGTAGAAGAGTTTTCAAGCAAGCTTTAAGCGCAGTTCACGTGTATGGAGGAGGAGACTGTCCCGAGAAGTCCTTGACTGGTATACATCTAGCGCTGAACGTCAGCAGGCCGAGGTCCTTCTTATACGTGTTCACAGATGCTACGGCAGGAGACCATAGGAGCGTAACCAAAGTGCTGGATGAAATTCAAAATAAGCAAAGTCAAGTAATTATTTCTTCATTTTTACTGAATGTCGTAGACGTAAAAAGCATACTTTACTTTTTGATTATAATTATGTATATATAATTATATATATACTAGCTGAACCTCGCGGTGTTACTTACGGTTAATGTCGTAATGCGGGCAACGCCGCGGGGCGAAGCTAGTCTAGAAAAAGTAGCCTAAGTTATTCCTTATATCATTAGCTACCTATCAGTAAAAGTCCCGTCCAAATCGGTCCAGCCGTTCCAGAGATTAGCTCCACAAATTGTTTACCCGAGTCTGGGTGTTCTTTGTGTCCGTTTCATGTATGTTTGTAATATCCCCACGTCATAGGAATTATTCCTAGTGCGGAAGTTGTTTTTCAAAAAAGAAAAGAATTAGAAAGAAAGCTACCAGGGACATTTGCACTAGATAAATTATTATAGACGGAATATTTACAAAGATCGGGATGGTTCATTCGTGATCCTGCCGTTTGTACCAGTACGTAAATATCGGAAATAAATTCTACTTCTTAGCGTTTCGACAGCGGATTTTGTACGTTGATAATTTATAATTATATCTTGATAATTCACAATTATATTTTGGCCAGTCCAGAACGCGACCACTTTGATTGCGTATTCGACGTCAGCCATTAGGTCTCCCTGCATGCAAGTGTTCAGACACGATGCAAGAATAAAATAAAAAAAAAGAAAATAGCTTACACATACCCCTATTACTATTTCCAGGTTGTGTTCATCCTGACAGGCCATTGCAACGATTTGGATAAGCCTTCGTACAAAGTATACCAACAAATAGCAGCTGCCAGCTCTGGTCAAATATTTAACTTGAAGAAGGCCAGAGTTCATAAGGTAATATAGTGAAGTATTCTGATTCAATGCTGTTGCTAAGCATGACAAAGATGACACCGCCATTAGCAATAGTCTCCCCTTCTCCCTTTAGCCGCCTTATGACATGGGATGAAAGACATAGTATCTGCTGGAGACGCGGAACCCGCACTGCCTACAAGCTGGTCGCCGACAGACGTTCTACTGCTGCGAGGCCTACAGGAGCGTACGATTCCGATCCCTTGTCGGTGCTGTCCTAGAATATTTCAAGTTGGGAATCGAACCCACTACCCTTACTAGTTAATAAATTCTATTTTTTACGACTAGCCGGTTTTATTTATACGTAATTACGTATAGACGTAACAGTAAAGAATAAATAAATAAAATAACTGTAGTTTGACTCTTGAGGTATAAATGGTCTCATTTGTCAGATGCTGGAGTTTGTAAAGAGTTCCATCAAAGGCCGGACCGTCAATCTTGCTTCTGCTACGAATCCTGCTGGATACAACTTTTCAAAAGAGGTAATTTTAAGTAAAAAGTACACTAATTTTACTTAACTTTTACTTTGGGAGAGACACGATTCGGCATGCATGGGCCGGCTCGACCGGAGTGGTACCACGGCCTCACAGAAAACTGGTGTGAAATAGCGCTTGCGCTCTGTTTCACCGAGTGAATGAGGATACCGGAAGTCCATACCCCCAACCCCAGCCCCCATCCTAATCCTGCAAAATCTGATATTGATGTAAAACCGACCCCAAATGATTTTGGAATTAATAAATGCAAGGAAGAAGAGTCAAATATACCTTATTACTTCAGCGTTTAGTTTTTCCCAGGATACATCTCGCTTGAGATCGCTGAACGATCTCCGTTCTCCATAAGCGCAAGCTTGGAGGTGACAGGTAAGGTCACCAATCACTCTAGCAGAGCTTTATAAAGAAGCAACAGGGTTCCTACACAGGAGGGGGTCATCTACAAACCGTAGATGACCCGAGGTACGTCAGGGTTCCAGGGATTTCCTTTCGAAGGTGCACCTGGTTCCCCGACTTTTAGTACCCGAGACGGTGTGTGGTTTTTAGTCGGTTCGAGTCTGACATAGCCACCAGTCGGTGGCATCCAAGGGGATTACCGCAGAAAAAGAGGTTACATCTCGCTTCGCAAATTACGATAAGATAAATAGCCCGTTATTGAAATGAATCTTTTAGTGCATATAATGAAATGCATATTTCAGATTCCAGTGGACAGTACGTTAGGAGAAGTGACCGTGTCTGTGTCCGGGGCCAAGCCTAGAATCACCGTGGTGGACCCTAAGGGAGAGGAGTTGAAAGGCCCCCCGAAGTTAGTCACGACTTTGGATCTCTCCGAGATTATGGTTAGTCATCACATTAAATTGTGGGGGAACGGGTGTAATGTTCCTCCGACACAAAGGGAGGATCTTCTGACCAGGCGAGGTGATCATGCCTGGCGGGCCACTGCCCAACAGTTGATGTTGGGATGTTGTATATATGATAATCGGCGTGAGAAATTTAATTGCGCGATTCAGGATTGGTAGTTTTTTCGTATTGTAGGTTACTCCGTAGTTCAGTGTAACTTCGGTACATGGCGCTGTAGTATGTTATGTTGTATGTGGAGGTCGCCACAAAATAGATAGATAGAAAACTCTTTATTTGTACACCTTTTTACATATTATAAGATGACATATAAATATAATGTAATGTATAAAGGGCGGCCTTATTGCCGAAAGCAATCTCTTCCAGGCAACCTTAGGATGATTTAAAATGTATCAGAGAGACAGCAGCAGTTGACATAACAGACATGACAGAAAATAATTACATAGGGACCTCCCTACAAACATTGTTTCAAGTAAAAAAATATAATTACACACTGTGGTTTATAATATATGACTTGAGAGGTATTGTTAGATTTGTCTTTTCAAGTATTGAAACAGTGGGTTTTTATTATTTAACCCGACTGCGGTGAAGCCAAAAGTATAGGTATGTAATAGATTTGGCAGTATGTTTGCATGTTTCACCATAACACCTAAAGTACTGAACCGATTTTAATTAATGAGATGTCAATTGATTCACAATAATTGCCCGGTTGACATATCTATACTAATATTATAAAGCTGAAGAGTTTGTTTGTTTGAACGCCCTAATCTCAGAACCGCTGGGCCGATTTGAAAATTTTTTTCAGTGTTAGATAGTCCATTTATTGAGGCAGGCTATAGGCTATATATCATCACGCTAATCCTAATATGAGCGGAGCACCAATGAAGAACGTTTAAAAAGCGGAATATTATTACGTACGGGCAATAGTTGACGTAAACGAGATTGCGAGGGTCAGCTAGTGCTGTATATTTTATCAAAAGTTTTAACATAGTCGGGTCATAGTTCTAGAAAGATTTCTTTATTTAATAATAACCTTGTTTGGTTATATCTCCGATTCTAAATGAGGTATACAGTTCGTGTTATCCATGTTATTTACTGTTATTACTACTCTATAGGTCTTACTTATATGTACTGCCTACTGCTAAGCTTGAGGTCTTGGGTTCGACTCCCGGGTCGGACCAAATGTTTGTATGATCTGCAAATATTTGTTTCGGAGTTTAGTATTTACAAAAAAAAAGTATTTAAGTATTTATATCAGTTGTCTAGTACCCATAACACAAGCTCTACTTAGCTTGGGACTAGATGGCGTTGTGTGTTAGATGTCCGGAATATTTATTTATTTATACTTCTCTGTAAACCAGGTGGTGAAAGTGATGCAGCCAGAGACAGGCAACTATCTCATAACAGTGGGTAGCGACGAGGACTACTCCGTGAAGGTGGTCGGCTTGTCCAACTTAACGTTTAACCACGGTTTCTCCGTCCACGCTCCGAAGTCTATGCAGGAAACCAGCTACAGACCTTTGAAGGGTAATCTATACAAATACATAATAATAATAAAAATATATTTATTTCCACCACAAGCAACAGATTGTACAATATCGATGTAATTAGTACATAGACAAAATTTGTAGGATGGGGTGGACTGGAGCCTAAACTAGGTCAAGACCTGTATTTCAGGACTCAAGGGTCATACTAGCTCAGTTAAGTCGGTCGATAAATTGTGGTGCGTTATTATATGTGTGTGCGTGTGTGTGTCGTGCGTGTGTGTGTGGTACGTGTGTGAGTTTGTGCATTCGTGTAAATGTGCGTGTGTATGTATGAGTGTAATGTAAATGAGTTTTATAATACATACATATATAAATACATAAAATTGAAGTGTCTGTTTGTAATATTAAAATAACCGCTTTTTACTAAATGCTTGTGTATGTATGCACGGTACATACACTAAAATATATGTTTTAAAATGTTTGTCTGTCTGTGTGTTTCGCTAATTTCGACTTCGACGGGACTTTCAACAGCATATAGCTGATGATATTAAGAGTAACTTAGGCTTACTTTTTTAAGGCTAACTTCACCCTGCAGCGTTGCACGCGGTTACTGAAAACGCGGGTAACACCGCGGGGCTCAGCTAGTTTTAGTATATAGTTTGAGAGGTGTATATTTTCTAATTCTTGCCAAAACTGGCAATTAGACCAAATTCTATATTTATCATCAATTTGTTGGACCGATTTTGATGATACTTTTTAATTGAAAGCTGGTGCTTGCTTTTTGGTAGATTAAGAAATCATACAAACTTTGCTTCTTAGATTTATCTAATAATATCTTAAAGTTCTTAAACTAAAGTTTTCTACCGACTTCTATTTATAGTCCATTCGCTTAGATACGGTCGCCTTGATCGCTCCGCCATCCCACGTGCGGCAAGCCGCCACAAGCAAGTATGATTTGTCAGTTTACGCCGTTGTATGAATTAATATATTCATATTTTACAAAAATAACCACAATTGCGAGTGCACTGACACTATCTAAATGAACGGACTATACTATGCTTACTTCGCTGGCTCAAGGACCCAAAATGACTGTCTCAGTGGCGCAGTTAAAGCGTATGCAACTGCTGTGCTTGAGGTCTCGGGTTCGATACCCTGGTTAGACCAAATGTTTGTATGATCTGCGAATATTTGTTTCGTAGTTTAGTTATTTTTTATGTATAATGTGTACGTATTACCAAAAGTATATATGTATTTATGGCAGTTGTCTAGTACTCATAATACAAGTTCTGCTTAGTTGGGACTTGGTGTTATATCCAAAATATTTATTTATTTATTATTTTGTACTTTTTTAGGAGCATACAACCACATGCGAATATCTCTAACTCAAACGAACGTGACGGTTGATATCCAGTACGCAGAGATCCTCACGCTGGATGGCAGAACACTGTTCGAAGTGCCACTTAAAGAAGTAGACAGTATCAAGAAAGTGTACGAAGCCGACCCTTTCATACCTCCCGATGAGTTCTTCTATATAGCTGTAAGTATAGTTTTATGTCTTGCTGCTGGTAGAACGTCGTAATTACTCTTAAGTACTTTTTCAAAAAAAGAACATTGTCAGGCACACGCCTTTCACTACTATTTAAAAAAATTACTGTTTTTCAAATTTTTGAATTTGAATTCACGTCTAATCGCGCCATTTTTGTTCGATATTAGTATTTCAATTATACACCACCATGGTTTCAGAACTTTTATAGAGGATTTATATCATGGGTGTAGATAAAGTCTTGCATGCAACTACATAATTAGTAGTTGTGTGTAAGATGTTCGAAATATTTATTTATTATTATTCGTATTTGAATACCCCTTATTATACGACAGTTGTAAATAGCTACAATGATGACAGTGAGGTTGATGTAAATTTCTTAAATTACAGATAAATGGTCGTGATCAACACAACCAAGAGTTGAGGCGAATAGGAACGACTGCCGTACAGCCAAAGTCACCAGGTATGTTTCTATAATCTGTGTATCACAAATAGAAGACCGACCTAAATCGACAACATTCGTGCTGTCGTGTTTTGTTGATGAGTGCGTGATGCAGAAGCTTCTCAGTAGACACGGTGTGGGTCACCATGCTGCATTGTTGCATTGTCTGCATTCGCAATGAGTATGGTGACCACCAATCTTTGATTCAGCTCATGATTTCTATCAGGCAGAGTAGTGTCACTTTGATAGGCTCAAATAAAAAAGATGATTTAAAAACGTAAAACTGTTTTTCGAGAAAGGGCAGTAACGCTCTTAATTAAGTTTCAAGAGCGTTGCGTGAATCCCTTCGTATACCACCTCCGGGTGGCATGTCGGACTCGAACCGACTAAAAACGTACGCCGTCTCGGGTACCAGATGCCGGGGAACCAGGTGCACCCTCTAAATAAAAACCCTGGAACCCAACGTACCTCGGGCCACCTACGCTTTGTAGATGGCCCCCTCCTGTGTGGGAGCCCCAACGTTCCCGCCACTGCCCCTCAGGGCGCGCACTCTAGCCACCCCCCGGCCTGCTTCTGCCAGGCTTGTGCTTATGGAGGGTGGAGATCGTTCTGCGATCTCAAGCCGCTTTCCCTCCTATATCAAACATACAGATCTATTTTAAAGTATATTTCTGCTATCTCATTGTTATATCTCTAAATAACTGGAAGTTTAAAGTTATTTTTGTTTGTTTGCAGACGCTCCTCACTTAACAGCACCGCAAAAGGTAAGTGACTGTATGATATACTTGTATGTATTATTACGTGTTTGAGTTCGAATAACTTAAGAAATAAGCCTATATAGTATAGGAGCTACCAACGTTTTCGAGAAAGAATTTTAGGTCAGTTGATTTTGTGATATGTCGTCCTTCTTGCACCTTCGGTTAGAGTCTGGGCTGTCTGGCTGCCGGTAGCGGTTGCGTTCATTGGTGCGCATCCTACCTGTCCAGGTAATAATCCTGGATTTTAAAAACATTTTAGAAGGCGTAATTTTTAATTTTTTGTTTTTAAATAAGTCTACCTGACATACTTTTTTTATTGCCAGACATTTTTGACAATGCTAACTATGTGCCATACGCGATTTATTTTTATTTTTTTATAACAATTTAAAAGTATTTTATAATGTCTGTAATTTTAATATTATGTTATTTAAATATAAGAAAAACTTAAAATAAATTTGCCAGACATTAATTCGATTGTTAAGTCTTGAATTAAAATTAAAAAGTCATGAAAAGTGTTGGAATAAACTCAGAAATAGCGCCTAGTACAATTGACATTGCACTATATAAATTATCTTAAAGTAGAAGGAGTTCCTTAAGCAAATAAACGAGCAGGTGTACGTATGTATGTATTGCTATTGAATTGTACTAGGCGCTATTTCTGAGTTTATTCCAACGCTTTTCATGACTTTTTAATTTTAATTCAAGACTTAACAATGGAATTAATGTCCGGCAAATTTATTTTAAGTTTTTCTTATATTTAAATAACATAATATTAAAATTACAGACATTATAAAATACTTTTAAATTGTTATAAAAAAATAAAAATAAATCGCGTATGGCACATAGTTAGCATTGTCAAAAATGTCTGGCAATAAAAAAAGTATGTCAGGTAGACTTATTTAAAAACAAAAAAATAAAAATTACGCCTTCTAAAATGTTTTTAAAATCCAGGATTATTACCTGGACAGGTAGGATGCGCACTAATGAACGCAACCGCTACCGGCAGCCAGACAGCCCAGACTCTAACCGAAAGTGCAAGAAGGACGACATATCACAAAATCAGCTGACCTAAAATTCTTACTTTTCAAACGTTGCTAGCTCCCGTACCAATAAGAGACTATATTTTTAACACTCCTAAAATTTTTAAATAACCTAGAATAATCGACCTTAACGATCATCATTCAGATATTTGTCGCACTGTCACTCAAACTGAACTGAAGTGCGATCGACGAGCCGCCTTTTTATATTAGACTCCACGTTTCCTAAAAATATAAACAAGCCCAAAGCGTGACAATTAATCCATATTCGACCTTACGTTTATTAGACTAAGATTCGTTGTTCTATGCCATAATTCATTATTTATTATAACCTATTAAAATAATTCTGGAATATTCTTCATGTTTCGAAACAGTATGAAATAAAGTTAACAGTTAAGACTGAATAATATTTATTTTTAAAATAATATTATTTTGAGCACTACTTATTAAATACTCTCTTTTGGCCATCATCTTGTTTAATACATGAATGTATTTAAATAAATGTCTTAAATGTATATAAGAATTGGTAACAGCGTTCATACAATTACAACGTGCATTTAGATATCTTCTTTCAAATCAAATAGATATAAAAAATTACAAGTTGTTTTAAAAACTGGAAAAGTTCTGCATGGATAGATTAAGTAGATTATAATTTATTGTATAGGTCGAGGCTCACTCCCACTCGAGGGTGGTTCTGACGTGTAAGGTGGAGAGTTTGGTTCCCGTCGTCGCGATGTGGACTAAAGACACATCTATTATCAACCAACAAACTACTAGTTTGTAAGTATTTCTCTCTCTCTCTCTATCTCTCTTCTCCTTACCGTAACTTACCTTCACGTGCTCCTTCTGCTCGTTTACCCACTTATAATAAACATGGGCTAATCCATGTTTGACACTATACTACTATACTGTTTGTTTACTTCGTAGACAAACAACCTCCTTGGACTTTGTGATCGAAGATATGAAAGAAGAACACGTCGGTACTTACAGCTGCGTCGCACGGAACGTAGCGGGCATCAGTAAGGCTGCCACCGAACTTACCATTACAGGTAACACAACTTCGCATTTTTACCCGACTGCAACAGAGAGACGGTAATGTTTTTTAATTCTTCGATAGATACTATCGATATTTAGGGAACTCTAGCTTTATATCCCGAAGTACACAAAACATACTGATAAACTTTCGCGTTTATTATATTGGTAGGATGACGCGAGTGAAGAATTAAAAATATCTAAACGCATATAATAAATGGCAAATGTTTTGGTAATTTCAGTGGACGCCCCGCAAGTGTCGATAGATCCTCACAACAGTACAGTGGAAGTAGGAAGTGACGTCACCATCACCTGCACCGTCTACAGTGAAGCCTTACTCCTCGAGAACAAACTACTCTTTAACGGAATACGAACTCATTATGGTAAAACTAAGATACATTTTTCATTGACTTAACTGCCTCTTTGACGATCTCGGGTTCCTGTATCAGACAAATGTTTGTTTTGGTGTGTGGATGTTTTCTATGTGTAATATGGATGCATTCGTTGGTGAGTGCGGGTTCGGAGGGCCAATAATACAGAAGCATTTCAATAGGTATTGTTGCATTGTCTGTGTGTGGGTGTGTGTTCCTCCAACACAAAGGGAGGATCCTCTGACCAGGCGAGGTGATCATGCCTGGCGGGCTACTGCCCAACAGTTGATGTTGGGATGTTGTATGTATGATAATCGGCGTGAGAACTATTTATTGCGCGATTCAGGATTTGTAGTTACTCCGCGTAGTGCGTTACTTCGTAGTTCAGTGTATCTTCGGTAGATGGCGCTGTAGTAGGTTATTGTTGTGTTTATATGTGGAAGTCGCCACAGTCTGCATTCGCAATAAGTATTGTGATTACCATTCTTTCCATCAGACAGAATAAATTCACTTTGGTAGGTTCATATATATAACTGCCTCGGTGGCTTGGTGGTAGCGTAAGCTACTGCTGTGCTAGACGTCTCGGGTTCGATCGGTCGGATCAAATGTTGGTATGAACTGCAAATATTTGTTTCGGAGTTTGGGTGTTTTGTTTATTTACAAAAGAAAAAGAATATGTGTATTTATATCAGTTGTCTAGTACCCGTAGTACAGGATCTGCTTAGTTTGGGACTAGATGACTAGATGTAGATATTAAAAAAAAAATACAGTAAAGTACCTATTTTAAATTTTTTATCAGTCAATCTGCATTCAGTACTCGGTTTTGTAGGTACAGGCTCAACCTACTTGAGGTCAAAAGGAATGTCAAGTTGAAAAAAAAAATGTAAATATATATAATATTATAAATTCTAAAGTAACTATGTCTGTCTGTTGGTTAGGGCTAAACCGCTACACCGATTTTAATCAAACTTTGATTCCGCGAGAACAAGCTACGTTTGTATAAAAAAGTTGAATAGGATTGTGTATGCTTCTATAATAATTAATTTAAATTTTTTAAACAATAAATACACACTTCAAAAATGATTTTTATCTATTTTTACAACCACTATGTGTCACACCAAAGCGAGTAAAGGTACAGCAATTTTATTAATAACTCGCTGACCCACCCACGCAACCTCGTTTGCATCTTATATTGCCCGTAGTGTGAAAATTTCCCCCGTTTTTGAAACATTCTTCATGGGTGCTCCACTCCTATTAGTAGTTGCGTGATTGGCATATAGCTTTCCTCGATAAATGGACTATCCAACACTGAAATAATTTTTCAAATCGGACCAGTGGTCCCATATATATTCTACATCTCATGTTCTACGCTATTGTGCAACGACAACCCTGTCTGTATGCCACATATTTGCAAAGACCTCCTCCAACTTCTTCCATTCCTCTTTATGATTAGCATTTCTCGTCCACGTGCCTCCTGCTACAGATTTCCTCCTCTTCTTCTTGTCACTTGTGAACCAGTTAATTATTAATTTAGACAATTTTGCCTTCCCTCTAATAGTGTGTCCAGCCCATTTCCATGTTAATTTTTTTATTGGCCTTGTGACGTCTTGTGTTTTCGTGTGTTTCTTTATTATTTAAGTTCTTATTCCTTTCTATTGAGTGTTGCCATGTTACATGTTGTTGTTATTTTATTAATTATATATAAATGATTATTTTCAGCCATAGACTTAAACAAGGAACCAAAATTAGAAGGCCTCTATATATACAAGAAAAAATTATACATTAGTGAAAATGTAACGGGAAAGTATTCCTGTGTCGCCGCTAACAGAGGTACGTTTCACTAATAACGTATACGTATACGCACGGTAGCGTAATGTTTTCGCTTTTGTGTCCGTCTCATATATATTTGTAACGTCCCCGCGATACAGGTATATTCCTAGAAAGGGATTTGTGATAATAATAACGATTAGTTGCTTTTTTATATGTGATAAAGGTGTAACGCCTCTGGTGTTGCGGGTGTCCATGGGCGGCGGTAATCGCTTACCATCAGGCGATACGTCTGCTCGTTTGCCCACTATACAATAAAAAAAAAACACTCCCTAGAAGCCATATCCCCTTCGAAAAGTAAAACTATTTTTTTCTTAAATTGTCGTTATCAAAATCCTTTATGTATTAAATTGTTCGTTGAAAATATGTTTTAGGAGGCAAAGCTGAACAATCGACACATATAAAATTAAAGAGGAACCCGACAGCACATATCTTAGGCCCTCACACTCTGTCGAAGCTGAAGAACTCAGACGTTCAGTTCGTGTGTGCGGTGGACAACGCACACTTGATAGTGTGGCGCGCGCCTAACAACACCGCAGTCAGGAGTCTTGTTGTCAACGGGACTTACAACGATGTACTTGGAGTCAGGAATGTCACTAATGATGGCACTTGGACTTGCACGGCTTTGAGGGGGTCTATGAAAGGTGAGACAAATATTTAGTTACTGTATACTCATATCTATATTCACGAAGCCGTAGTCTGTGGTATATTAGGAGAATGCGGAATTTCTTTTTTGATTCCTAAACAAGCTACGTCCCTGGTTTTATTTTATTATAGAATAGGGGGCAAAAGAGCAGACGTATCGCAGCACCAGGCGATACTTTAACTGACTGACAGCAAAAAATATAAGGAGTGACCCAAGCTACTTTTTTATACTCAGATAGTGAATAATAAATTTGCAGGTTCAGATTCTGTAAAAGTGACTGTATTGATAAAACCCGTGGTGAAAATAATTGGAGAAAAGAATATTACAGTGCTGAACGGTACTGTGGTTGAAGTGACCTGCCTCGTCGAAGCCAAACCAGCTCCAAGAATACTCTGGCATCGGGAAACTGAGACATTCTTGAATAATACTGTAAGAATTTATACATATTATATTTTAAAAAATGTATTTAAAATCATTAAAAGCAGACTTGAATCGATGGAACGAATCATCTAAGGGGCGCCACCAATACCAGTTCTTTCCATCTGTTCGCGAACGGTTGTCGAGGACATGGCTCGAGGTTTTTTTTTTTTTATTGAATAGCGGGCAAACGAGCAGACGTATCGCCTGATGGTAAGCGATTACCGCCGTCCATGGACACCCGCAACACCACAAGCGTCACAGGTGCGTTGCCGGCCTTTGGGGGATGGGGAGGGGGATGGGGGAAGGGGACGGGGTTTCAAGCTGTGAACAGTCGGCTCATCATATCCTCTGAGAATGTGTCTCCCTCTTTGCTAAGAAGGGAAGTGGACAAATCATATTTTCAACTCCTCCAGTTTTCTTCTGATTAATTTCGTTGCGGGTGCCGAGACAGTTTATTTTTTCCTGGGACTTCTCGAGTGTCATGACTCGGTGTGTTGGTGGGTCACTGCTGCTGATTCTGGTGTACAGGAGTTACAATGGTGGGCGTGTTGTGAGTGGGAATAGCCTCAACAAAAAAAATAGACTTGAAAAATTCGAAACATTATTAGTTGGGGCGGGGCTAGATCGAAACGTCACTATTTTCTTAACGAGAATGGAGTAGTATAGAAAGCATACCATATCAGTGTGTACTTGTGGTGTTTTTCCAAGTTTATGTCATGTATGTCATGTCACTTTTACAGGCCCTGTCAAAGTGACTACTCTGTACAGAATCCAAGAATAGTGGTCACTATACTCATTGCGAATGCAGAATTGTGACCCACAACATAGCGGCCTATTGATGCCTCCGTTGACAGACTCGAATACTTTAATTGTACCACATTTGAGGCATCAAGCCTGTTAAATCAATAGAAATATATAAAAATATAATTATTTTCAGATAACAGCGATAAAACCGACCGTATACCAAAGTGTTTTAACTCTCAACTCGAGCGCTGAGTCCGTCAAAGGTACATACTTCTGCTTCGGGGAGAACACAGAAGGTATTCACCACGACAGTCTCACTGTCAATGTCAGAAGGAAGATGACTTTAATCAAAGGATTCACTGGTAAGAATTCAAGATCAAGATATGGGTACAAACAAACAGACATCCTTTGACAGTCCACTGCTTGAAAATGACCTCTTTTCCTTTGTTCTTTTCTTTCTGTCTGGTTTTGACGAGTCTTTCACTGACAGATAGCTGATGTAGCTTTGCCCCGCGGCGTTACCCGAGGCTACTGTTGTACCGCGGGTAACTAAACATCTACAGTTACAACCGCGGATAACCTTCTAGTCCACTGGTTAGCTAGTTATCGTTAATATATTTCACTGTGAAATGATATTTCAAATACTGAACGGTATGGTGGCGTAGTGGTAGCGTATGCGACTGCTAAGCAAGAGGTCTTGGGTTCGATTCCCGGGTCGGACCAAATGTTTGTATGACCTGCAAATATTTGTTTCGGAGTTTGGGTGTTTTCTATGTATAATATGTATGTATTTACAAAAAAAAGTATATAAGTATTTATATCAGTTGTCTAGTACTCATAACACAAGCTCTGCTTAGCTTGGGACTAGATGGCGTTGTGTGTTAGATGTCCGGAATATTTATTATTATTATTATTATTTTTGACATATTGAATTTTTGCTTAGTTCACTTCACAATTTTTTTTTCCCGCCTTTGGAACGTAAATTCTGTGTTGCGGAGGATTTAACAATCGTACATGAAACGGACACAGAGAACACCGAAACTCAGAACAACAATTTCTGGATCACAGAAAGTGTTGTTCCATGTGGGATTTGAACTCACAATATCGCTTAAACTACTAGGCCAACCACGCAATCAACAGCTTATATAAAATATTGAAATCAAACTGGGTCATAGATATCAAGTATCTAGGTCGACTTTAACAGCAACACCAGAGGCGTCACAAGTGCGTTGCGGGCCTCTTAAGAAGGCGTACGCTTTTTTCTTGAAGGTTTGAAGGTCGTATCAGTTCGGGAATACCGCAGGCGACAGCTCATTCCACACAGTTTAATTCCACCATTCCACAAAGTTTAAACAGCATATATAATAGTTTATTAGTTTTTAAAGTCGTTTTCCAATACAGTAATACCCCGCTTAACGCGAGGGATACGTTCCGAAAGAAATCGCGTTAACTGAAATTCGCGTATATCGAGGTTTATGATTAAACATAGTCAAAATTTAATACAAAAAAATACAAATCATTTTAATCAATCACTTTAATTCTAAGAACACTTTATGCAATACATACATACTCTTAGATTCTGAGAGTTCAAAATCTCTCTCAACAATTGTTGCTTTGCCTCCATTTTCCATTCTTCTTAACACTTTCATCTTCAATTCCAAAATGACGCTTTTACGCTCTTTTTACAGGCGGCATTTTTAACGTAGGGTTAAATTATGTATGTATCTCCAATAAATGTTAACCTCTCGGGTGCGGCAACACGGATCCATGTTTGTCCCGTCGGTGCGGCACACACGGATCCATGTTTTCCGCAGTTAACTTGCATTTTAATTAATTTTGGGTATTAAAGTTATTATAATGAAGTCTAGAAAGGTTTGTTATGCATTTGCTTTATACGAACAACATTTTAAAACATTCGTTTGTCAAGTGCGCTTCAAGAGCCGTAAAAAAAACGAGTTCCAATTTCAAAGTTGACGATGACGCAACGCGATCTGTCAAGTGCCTCTTAAAACTGATTTTTTGCCGATAAGGTGGTTTTGAAGGTAGTTTGTTATTATATTTTACTTATTATACTTATTTTAGGAACCACTATCAATACGAATTGAGGCATAAATCATGCATAATTTTGAATAGTGTTACTCAAAAAGTTACCGAGTCTATTACCTATTGAAAAGGGCTTACTCATTTGAAGGTTTTTACGCATTTATTCTTATGTTTTTATTGATAAAATGATATAATTGCGATGAGAATCTTATATAGAATATAAAATAGCAACAAAAATGTGTTAGAAAAGCTAAATATTTAAATAAACACTCATTTTTTGCCTGACGAGCGAAATTAGACGCAAACATACACAGGGCTTCCCCGCCATTACTGTTCTACATCATCATCAGCCTATCGAAGTCCACTGCTGGACATAGGCCTCTCCAATAGCACGCCACTTAAAATTGTATATCGCCGTTGATTCGTGTTTGCACGCAGGCTAGCGGGAAGTCCCGGAACTATTAACACCCACACATACACAGTAGTGACGGACAATGAACAAGACGTAAACTGATCTTTGTTTATGTTTTACTAAATTATTTTGTATTGACCATAGACTTTGTGTGTCACATAATGGAACGATCAGTTTGTTCTCTTTAGCATTCAGTCATTTTCATAGAGTTTAGAGAATTCTCAGAACTTAAAAATAATAAATGAAAACTGGTCTAGCAAACGAGTCCTTTTTTTAAATAACTTGACAAATAGGTTGTTTTTTTTATGTATTGTTCCTGTCTTTTGCACTAGTTAACTAAAAAAATAAATTATTTAACTAAAAAACACTATTTCTTCATATAAATACTACGTAATTTGGTGTTCGGCGCAAATAATAGTTTGATTGTAAAGTGACAAAATGGCGAATATCTCGACAGCGAAATGTGATTTTTACAAATATGTTTCTCAATGAATTTTTACTGCAGTTATAGTGTTTTTTATATCAGTAGATAGCTTAGTTATCGAACTTTATGAGGATAATAAGTAAAATGAATAATAAACCACATAAAATATTAAAATCATGTTTATTAACACAATAGGTGCGTTAATTAATACTTGGCTCAATTGTGAGTAAATAATAAAGCGATAACATTAGTTTAGTAATAAAATATGGCATAACCATGTACGCTTGTTATCCATCTTTTGAAAAATAATCACTTTTATAACCACCGAGCATTGTTTTTGAAAAGATTTGATCATTTTCGTACACCATGCACCGTGCTGCAAAATTTTGCAATTTCGCCGCACGGTGCATGTAACCGGAAGTACCCGTTCGCGCATCCGAAAGATTAAAACAAAACTGCCAGCCGACCGAACTAACATTACGGAACAAATGAACACATGAAACGAACGAGGAAATCCCCATAGAACAAAGTCGAAGGACAAGGAATTCCCAATTCTTCAGAGAAAGCGGGGATCCCGCGACCATAGAGAAGTTAATGACATTATGTTTATACGCACTCTTTCGCGTAATGCGAGGCATTTGAGCGCGAAATTTGAAATTCGCGTTATACTGAAACCGCGCCTAACGGGGTCGCGCTAAGCGGGGTATTACTGTATACTCGTATATGTAATAGTTTGAATCGACCAAACTTATTTATTCTAACTGTTTCAGATCAAGCAATACAGCTGTACTACCAAACAGAACTACACTGCCTAGTGGACTCCTATCCCACTGGAGTAACTCACTGGTACCACAACGGTACATCACTAGTGACTAACGACAACATTCAAATATCTGAGGACAACACTACCGTGTCTTTGATGAAAGTGGACTTTAATGATCTCGGAGAATACGTTTGTGAGGTGGAGAATGAGTATGAGAAAATGGAAGTAAAAGGGACTGTGAGTGTGGAAGGGTTAGGTAAGTTGTTTTAGTTTAAAGCTAACCAAATTGACTCTACTCTACTCTGCCTGATGGAAAGTATGAGCGGAATCGAAGAGTGGTGATCACTATTCTTATCGTGATTGGTGATCCATTCTATGGCGGCCTAGTGAGATGCTTTTTCACGCCTCTATTAAAGTAATAGCCTTTAGTGGTCCAATGCTGGTCGGAAGCTACTCCTTAGAATTGAGGGATTGGCCTCCTTCACCACTCTCGCCAGACTAATACTAACTAGAAACTACTACTACTAAAAGTAGTCTTGTCATAAACCCTACACTATTTAGTAGGATTTATGTCAAGTTTCCTACGCTCAAATTAGCCAAGTCTCACAATAAAGCTACTTGAAAATAATCGACCATTTTAAAAACCGAGGATACCAGAGGCTCATAAAACCAAACCCCTCCCCCCACCTCCCTCGTTATCCCCCAAAGGCCGGCAACGCATTTGTAATGCCTCTGGTGTAGCGTGTGTCCATGGGCGGCAGTAATAGCTTACCATCAGGCGATACGTCTGCTTGTTTACCTCTATTTCATAAAAAAACATTTTTAGGCCATTCATCGGTTACAGATAGGTTTCCGATAGCTTATCTTGCAGATGGTTTGAAACAATTTATACGTCAAATTATCGGTCAGATAAGCTATTCGAAATTTATCTGTAACCAGTGAAACAAGATCTTAACGTCTGCTCATTTGCCCCAAAACTCAATTGCGCAAGACTGGCAAGCAAGGCTGGCAGGAGTTAAATGCGAGAAGCCGAGGATTGAACTAAGTAGCTTGTAATTGGAGAAATTTATGTCCAGCAGTGGACTGTAGTAGGCTGATCATGTTGATGATGAAACTCAATATTTGTTATAGGTATGTTTTTCGAATTTGAAAAAGTTTGTTGGTAAATTTCAGCGCGTCCGGTGGTATATAAAGGAGCTGGGAACCTGACTATAAGCGAAGGACACCCTGCTCTAATCACATGTAGGTGAGATTGTGTATCGTTATATTATACTAGCTGACCCACGCACGAAGTCTCTTGATTCCCGTATTGTAATATTTTTCCCCGGTTTTTTGTTACATTCTTCATTAGTGCTCCGCTCTTATTGGTATTAGCGTGATGATATATAGCTTATAGCCTCCCTCGATAAATGGGCTATCTAACACTGAAATAATTTTTAAAATCAGACCGTTGGTACCTGATATTAGCGCGTTCAAACAAACTTTTCAGCTTTATAATAATAGTATAAATTTAAGTGTTTGTTATTAAGTTAAAATGATGAATTTACACACATAATAAAATATACAATGAAATTGAGAAGGTCTGTTAAAAAGTAAATTAAAATTATGATTGATTTTTGGATATATTTAGTTCTTTATTTAACCTAACTTTTTATAATAAACAATACAACATTCAAACATTCAGGAAAGTCCATGGGTGGCGGTAATCGCTTACCATAAGGCGACATGTTTGATCGTTTGCTCCCTGTCTCTTAAATAAAATAATACATCTAAAACACAACGCCATTTAGTTCCATACTAAGCAGGGCTTGTAGTTTGAGTACCAAACAACTGATAAATACACTTTTTTATATACTAATCATAGAAAACACTCAAACTCTAAAACAAATACTTGCAAATCATAGAAATATTAAATCCGACCCGGTAGTCGAACTCGAAACCACAAGCCCAGCAGTCGTTTACTCCACTGCACCATCGAAATAGTTAAATGTAAAGAAAATATATAATATACAAAAATTACTCAAATTCTCTTTCTAGGGTCCTCGAGGGTTCTCCAAAACCTGCAATAACTTGGCAGTACAGGATCAATGGGTCTTTTGAATTCTCAACAGCATTGAAAGATGTGGTTATAAGTAATGATGGGTTTGAACTCTCTATACCTAAAGGCACCAAAGAACATGCAGGGGTCTACCGTTGTGGGGCTCACAATGTGATTGGTGAAGATTTCTATGATGTTGCTCTTGTTGTCCAATGTAAGTTGGTCTTTATTTTTTATACATTTTGAGTTTGTTTTAAGCGAAGATATTTATTAAAAGCCTTAGATGATTGATATTGTTACTAAGAAAGATTAATCCAGAAAAAACACAGCTAAAAATCGTGAAAATTGTAGTGAGTGTCTTGAAGTACAGAACAATGAACCTTAAGGTTGATTGTCGCGCGGTTGGTTTGATTACATTCGACGGCGCGTTCTTGGAACCGGTCAATGAACTCTCTCGAATGTTCTAGTAATAGCGGCACGTAATATAAAAAGGTGTCTCGCGGGCCGCAGCTTAGTTCAGTTTGAGCTACAGTGCGATAAATATCGGAGTGATTTTAGTGATTATCCTAACGGTTACGATTAAAGACTATTATTCCAAGTTATTCTGAGCTTTTAAGATTGTTTTTAAGTAAAGTCTCTTTTGCCAGTAACATTACAAAGAAATAATATTTGGGCATGAATGAACGACTGTGCAGAAGATCATTATTCTTAAAGCTATGTCATGAAATAAAAAATAACATCAAAAAAGCTAAGAAATTTTAATGACGTCACATCTCATCAACCGCCTCTCTTTGGAAGGGGAATTTTGGCTCACGCTGACCAGACGTATTGGTAAAGGGTTTGTTTCAAGTTTTCCTTCTCTATGCTACTGCATAGAGAAGGAAAACTAAGCAGGCCAACGTTACTACGTTGGCCTGCTTAGTTAGCTCTCTTATGCCCAGTTCCATTATATTTTTATATTTATTATATTTGAAAAACGATCCGTTCTAGGTACGAATAGTAGTATATTATACGGGGCGTAAGCTAAAATCGTTCCTATAAAAAATAAAATGAGGGACGGTATTTACGACTCGTAGTCGGTTGTAAAAAAAATTTACACGATGACGATCCGTTAAATATAGGAACCGGGCATTAGCCAGCTCTTACATCACCCAATCATGGCATGAATGGGATTGGTGACATTCTTATTGCATCACCAATGAACATAACATTGTTTAAAATATATCCTAGATCCGCCAGAACTTCTGAATGCCACGAAGGATAGTGGAGAACCTCACGCAGTGAAACTTGGCGAGACGGTGAGGTTGTCGTGCGAGGCGAGCGGAACTCCTCCGCCCCTCACTGAGTGGACCAAACACGGACGAGCTTTGAACTCTACTGAAAAGCTGTGAGTTTAATTCCTTGTTTTATTAATTCATAGTTTTAGTCAAATCACTCTCAACATTATCTCACACACGGCCGTTTGGTCCTAATCTAAGTAAAGCGTGTATTTTGATAATCTGACTGCCGATAAACATCCTTATATATTTCTAAATACATATATATTATAGATAAATTACATTAAGTCACAGAATTATTTATTCTCGATGAGAATAGTACCCGTGACCTCTGGTTAAACAGTCATGATCACTCACCATAAGGCTGACAGGTCCATCGAAGTTTTACTTTTTTTGAAGTGATATTCATATGGGAGGTTGTTTACCTTCCCCAAAGAAGTTATTATTAAGAAGAATTTATATATACGCTTCGTTACGTAACGCGTTACGGCGCCAGTCTATCTGGCTTACCTTTCTCTCAAGCATACGGCAGCGGTAGGCAGGGTCCTCCTCTCTCACTCTAACTCACAGCGCTAGCCGTATTTATAATAGTTCAACTTAGATTAGTTTAAGTTATCACTACTGTGGGACAGGAAACACACACGTATTTTCATGTATGGCCCTGCCAAAGTGACTAATCTACCTGCCCACAACATTGGGCGAAGTAGAATGCGGCGTGGCGACTGCGCCATAGTCTTTCAGTTTCATTATCTGTCTATTCGTAATTTTTAGATCACTATCAAATACGAGTGAGCTGGTGATAGCAGCAGCATCCGCAGATGACTCTGGCACATACACGTGTAACGTGACCAACGCGGCCGGATCTACTCACAGGAACTTTACATTGATTGTCTATGGTAAGTATTGTCTATTTGTTAATATCTAATCATATTTCTCCTAGTTAGAAAGTAAAGTAAAGTAGTGAAAGTAAAACAAACCATCAAATACAATCTTATCACCGTAATTTAAAGTGTACTATATCTAAATACATATGTATATATATTTTTTCCGGACGTCTAACACGTAACGCTATCTAGTCGCAAGTTAAGCAGAGCTTGAGTTATGGGTACTAGACAACTTACATAAATAATTATATACTTTTTTTGTAAATATACGAGTATACATATAATACATGGAAAACACCCAAACTCCGAAATCCGGAAATCGAACCTGAGACCTCATGGTCACGAGGCAGTCGAGTTAATACGTGAAGCAAATCTTTGTACCAAGCAAATGTTTATACCTTTGTACCAACTATCAAGAAAAAGTATTCATACCTCTAATTAACGAATTTTGTCAACCCAAAACCTTAATATAAAGTTCCCACCAATATAAACTCTTAATCTTATAGTATGTGATTCATGTCGCGACATGTTTTGACA
The DNA here is from genome assembly GCA_916048165.1 of Spilarctia lutea. Taxonomy (NCBI): domain Eukaryota; kingdom Metazoa; phylum Arthropoda; class Insecta; order Lepidoptera; family Erebidae; genus Spilarctia; species Spilarctia lutea. Next base: position 13,929,097 of record OU696490.1, on the reverse strand, counting down.
CGCTTCTGTTCGTAAAATAATCATTGTTGTTTGATGGAAAGTAATGTATACACTTCTGCTCGCCACTATTGTTAAAGATTTAAGTTAAAATGGCTCAGAAACGTTAAAGGTGTTCCTTATCGGTCGCAGAAAAGCGAAACATCATTAATTATGTTAACAAAAATCCTATGACGAAAAAATTAAACACAGCTAATAAGTTCGTGATTCCCGCAAGCTATTCTTTTACCTCTTTATAACGAATTTTAGACCAACCTAACCTCAACATAACGAACCTCAGTTCAACGAATTACTTGATATAACGAATATTTTCTTGTTCCCCTCTGATTTGTTAAATCGAGGTTGCCCTTTACAAACAGACACTCCAATTTTATTTATTTGTATAGATGTAAAAGTATCTCTGTATGTATGTCTGTCTCTCACGCTTTGTAAAAGCTCGTTATCTATATATATTACTAGCGACCCGCCCCAGCTTCGCACGGGTGCAATGCTGATACTAAATACACGTTGTATATAAAACATAGCTGACTCACGCAACCTCGTTTGCGTCTTATATAGCCCGTAGCATAAAAATTTTCGCAAAATAAGTAACTTTTCTGGTTGATTTTTACACCTTGTGTCCGAAAAACCCAAATATCTTACGGAACCCTATTTTTTTCCAAAATAAAATAGAGCCTATGTTACTCGTGGATAATGTAGCTATCGAATGGTGAAAGAATTTTTAAAATCGGTCCAGTAGTTTTTGAGCCTATTCATTACAAACATACAAAAATAGGTACAAATCTTTCCTCTTTGTAATATTAGTATAGATTAACATGTGAAGCAAAATTTTGTACCCCTTTTTACGTAATTATACGAACGGAGGAGTATGAAATATTGCACATTCAAAGTTTATATGGAGGAGAAGTGTAGAAAAGAGCTAAATCTAGAAAAATAATAAACAACAATATTGAATGAATTATGGTTGAATTTGGATCTCTACGCGACCACTAATAAACACTGCACGGTAGGCCTAGTGGTTTAAGCGGTTGACATGCCGCTTTTCATTGTGGGTTCAAATCCCACAGTGTAATCTACAAATTGTTTTTCTGAGATATATGTTTTATTTCGGTTTTTTTAACTTCTACAGACCCACCAACCATATTGTCTACACCCACTCCTCTTCGTGAGGTGTTCCAAGGGTCGCGGGTGGAACTGCCGTGTGACGCAAAGGGTCTGCCCGCACCCTTACTGCGATGGACAATGAATGGCCAGCCGGTTGACATCAACAAATATGACGATCACTATGGACTAAGGCACGTAAATAATAATTACAACTGATTACAAACAAAAACAAAAATATACTACAGCGCCATCTACCGAAGACTCACTGTACTGCAGAGTAATTGTCACCAGTTTTCAGTGAGGTCGTGCGTCGTAAATGTTTGTCCCGCAGTAGATCAGTCTTTCGGCTGAGATGATGTTTCTTAGTTAGTTCCTTAGATACGAGGGCGGTTTGATAAGTCCGTGACTAAAAAAAAATAAAATAAAAATAAAAATAAAATAAATAATTAATTAATAAATAAAAATAATAAATAATTTGAATAAAACATTTTTTTTGCGGCAAATAAACATTTTATTTTTCTACATAATCAACTTTTAGCTCGATACATTTAGTCCAGCGTTTTTCTAATTTTTTTATTCCCTCCAAATAATAGGTTTTCTCAAGGCTCTCAAAATACGCGTTTGTTTCGGTAATGACTTCTTCATTAGACTCAAATCTCTTACCACCCAGCCATTTCTTTAGGTTTGGAAACAGATAATAGTCGCAGGGGGCTAAATCTGGAGAATATGCTGGATGGGGTAGCAGTTCGTATCTCAATTCGTGGATTTTGGCCATCGTGACTAAACAAGTGTGCACACGTGCATTGTCTTGATTTTCGTAAAAATTCACGAGGTTGTCTGCTTTGTATGGCTATCAAACACCAACTGCATGACGTAGCTTAAAAATTTGACAGTTGCCCACTAATAGATTACAGTTGACGGCAGCACTGTTGCATTTGCAATAACTGCGCGGGAAATTCAAAAAATCACTGACTTATCAAACCGCCCTAGTAACTATGTACAACGTCTTGAGTTATACTTTAATATATTTCTTTGAAACATCTATGATGTACCTTTATAATAACCAGGTTTGTAGCGAACGTGGCAGATTCTGGTGAATACCAGTGCAAAGCTACGTCTGAATACGGCAACGCTACACTGACGTATATGCTACAAGTTTCGGGTAAGCGATCTTATATATTTATTTATTTAGCTAATTTTATCCTACTTTACTACATGTATTTTTGTTTGTCTGTAACAGACTTTTTTAGGTGTGTCTTTCAGTTTCTTTAAACTATATGTTTATTTGATGCAAATTTTCGGCACTCGCAAGGGAATTAAACCCTTCTGGGTACTTCCCGTAAACTCAAAATCTTGAAATTTAGTACGAAGCAACATCTGATAGCAAAGATGAAGGAAAAATTGAGAAAGGCATAAATTTTTAGTTAAATCATACAATATACCTACAGGTTTGTACAGAACCCTTGGTGCGCGACTTGCACTTGGCTGGTACTTTGATACTAATTTATTGTTTAGAGCCTCCGAAGTTACTAAATAATACGAAGGAGGAAGTCCAAGCGGTGAAAGTGGGAGAGGCGCTGAAGTTGTCTTGCGAAGCGAGTGGAACTCCTCCGCCCATCATTTTGTGGACTAAAGATGGCCGCCCGATCGATTTTACTGACAAATTGTAAGTGTTTATTTAAACTCATCAACAGTTTCATTAAGTGCTTGTGATAAAAATTAGTATAAAAGCTGAATCGGTAAAAAGGAAAAAAAGGCTGTCTGGAAGAGATCGCCGTAAGTGATAAGACCGCCTATTTTTATTACCCATCGTAGCTTCTTCATGTATTAACCTCTCGGGTGCGGCAACACGGATCCATGTTTGTCCCGTCGGTGCGGCACACACGGATCCATGTTTTCCGCAGTTAACTTGCATTTTAATTAATTTTGGGTATTAAAGTTATTATAATAAAGTCTAGAAAGGTTTGTTATGCATTTGCTTTATACGAACAACATTTTAAAACATTCGTTTGTCAAGTGCGCTTCAAGAGCCGTAAAAAAAACGAGTTCCAATTTCAAAGTTGACGATGACGCAACGCGATCTGTCAAGTGCCTCTTAAAACTGATTTTTTGCCGATAAGGTGGTTTTGAAGGTAGTTTGTTATTATATTTTACTTATTATACTTATTTTAGGAACCACTATCAATACGAATTGAGGCATAAATCATGCGTAATTTTGAATAGTGTTACTCAAAAAGTTACCGAGTCTATTACCTATTGAAAAGGGCTTACTCATTTGAAGGTTTATACGCATTTATTCTTATGTTTTTATTGATAAAATGATATAATTGCGATGAGAATCTTATATAGAATATAGAATAGCAACAAAAATGTGTTAGAAAAGCTAAATATTTAAATAAACACTCATTTTTTGCCTGACGAGCGAAATTAGACGCAAACATACACAGGGCTTCCCCGCCATTACTGTTCTACATCATCATCAGCCTATCGCAGTCCACTGCTGGACATAGGCCTCTCCAATAGCACGCCACTTAAAATTGTATATCGCCGTTGATTCGTGTTTGCACGCAGCCTAGCGGGAAGTCCCGGAACTATTAACACCCACACATACACAGTAGTGACGGACAATGAACAAGACGTAAACTGATCTTTGTTTATGTTTTACTAAATTATTTTGTATTGACCATAAACTTTGTGTGTCACATAATGGAACGATCAGTTTGTTCTCTTTAGCATTCAGTCATTTTCATAGAGTTTAGAGAATTCTCAGAACTTAAAAATAATAAATGAAAACTGGTCTAGCAAACGAGTCCTTTTTTTAAATAACTTGATAAATAGGTTGTTTTTTTTATGTATTGTTCCTGTCTTTTGCACTAGTTAACTAAAAAAATAAATTATTTAACTAAAAAACACTATTTCTTCATATAAATACTACGTAATTTGGTGTTCGGCGCAAATAATAGTTTGATTGTAAAGTGACAAAATGGCGAATATCTCGACAGCGAAATGTGATTTTTACAAATATGTTTCTCAATGAATTTTTACTGCAGTTATAGTGTTTTTTATATCAGTAGATAGCTTAGTTATCGAACTTTATGAGGATAATAAGTAAAATGAATGAATAATAAACCACATAAAATATTAAAATCATGTTTATTAACACAATAGGTGCGTAAATTAATACTTGGCTCAATTGTGAGTAAATAATAAAGCGATAACATTAGTTTAGTAATAAAATATGGCATAACCATGTACGCTTGTTATCCATCTTTTGAAAAATAATCACTTTTATAACCACCGAGCATTGTTTTTGAAAAGATTTGATCATTTTCGTACACCATGCACCGTGCTGCAAAATTTTGCAATTTCGCCGCACGGTGCATGTAACCGGAAGTACCCGTTCGCGCATCCGAAAGATTAATGTTATCGCTTTATTATTTACTCACAATTGAGCCAAGTATTAATTTACGCACCTATTGTGTTAATAAACATGATTTTAATATTTTATGTGGTTTATTATTCATTTTACTTATTATCCTCATAAAGTTCGATAACTAAGCTATCTACTGATATAAAAAACACTATAACTGCAGTAAAAATTCATTGAGAAACATATTTGTAAAAATCACATTTCGCTGTCGAGATATTCGCCATTTTGTCACTTTACAATCAAACTATTATTTGCGCCGAACACCAAATTGCGTAGTATTTATATGAAGAAATAGTGTTTTTTAGTTAAATAATTTATTTTTTTAGTTAACTAGTGCAAAAGACAGGAACAATACATAAAAAAAACAACCTATTTATCAAGTTATTTAAAAAAAGGACTCGTTTGCTAGACCAGTTTTCATTTATTATTTTTAAGTTCTGAGAATTCTCTAAACTCTATGAAAATAACTGAATGCTAAAGAGAACAAACTGATCGTTCCATTATGACACACAAAGTCTATGGTCAATACAAAATAATTTAGTAAAACATAAACAAAGATCAGTTTACGTCTTGTTCATTGTCCGTCACTACTGTGTATGTGTGGGTGTTAATAGTTCCGGGACTTCCCGCTAGGCTGCGTGCAAACACGAATCAACGGCGATATACAATTTTAAGTGGCGTGCTATTGGAGAGGCCTATGTCCAGCAGTGGACTACGATACGCTGATGATGATGTAGAACAGTAATGGCGTGGGAGCCCTTTGTATGTGTGCGTCTAATTTCGCTCGTCAGGCAAAAAATTAGTGTTTATTTAAATATTTAGCTTTTCTAACACATTTTTGTTGCTATTCTATATTCTATATAAGATTCTCATCGCAATTATATCATTTTATCAATAAAAACATAAGAATAAATGCGTAAAAACCTTCAAATGAGTAAGCCCTTTTCAATAGGTAATAGACTCGGTAACTTTTTGAGTAACACTATTCAAAATTACGCATGATTTATGCCTCAATTCGTATTGATAGTGGTTCCTAAAATAAGTATAATAAGTAAAATATAACAACAAACTACCTTCAAAATCACCTTATCGGCAAAAAATCAGTTTTAAGAGGCACTTGACAGATCGCGTTGCGTCATCGTCAACTTTGAAATTGGAACTCGTTTTTTTTACGGCTCTTGAAGCGCACTTGACAAACGAATGTTTTAAAATGTTGTTCGTATAAAGCAAATGCATAACAAACCTTTCTAGACTTCGTTATAATAACTTTAATACCCAAAATTAATTAAAATGCAAGTTAACTGCGAAAAACATGGATCCGTGTGTGCCGCACCGACGGGACAAACATGGATCCGTGTTGCCGCACCCGAGAGGTTAATGTCTGTAAATTAAATAAATATAAAGCTGTATAAATAAAAAATAAATAAATAAGCACAAATTTGGTGGAAAGTGTATTATAGCTATTGTATTATATATATTGTAGGCTCTTAGACGCACGCGCCCACTCACCTCCGCCGCTCACAGTTGACTGAACTGGGTCACGACTGCACGTGCGCTAGACATCACAGAATACTTCCATAACCTTCACTCACAAACATAACAATGAGTTAGTGAATGAATGAATGTCTGACTGAGTGACGTGACTAAATAGACGCATACACTACAGAAAGTAACGAAAAAATTCGTTAATGCTGGTTTTCTGTGAGGCTGTGAGTATAGCGATCCGATTAAGCTGACTCCGTCATGACGGAGAATACCTCTCCTACTCTTAGGCAACATTTAAAACATTTCCATGAAAACTATATATAAATGTTTTACAGGCATGTGTCGACCAGTCGTTCAATCACTACCATTAGTGAGTTGACAATAGACCCAGGATCTACACTCGACTCGGGCGAATATACTTGCAATGTGTCCAACACTGCAGGCTCCGCTCACAGGAACTTCAGTGTAGCTGTCTATGGTAAGTTTCTATGATCATGTGGTCATTTTCTACCGTGGGAGAACTATGCTTCGGCATGAATGGGCTGGCTCGGCCGGAGTAATATGATACGCCTGCACTGTGTTTCACCGCGTGAGTGGGGATACCGGAGGCCCATACCCCAACCCCTTCTCCTATCCCCCTCTCCATCCTCCAAAGGCTGGCAATGCACTTGTGGCGCATCTGGTGTTGCGTGTATCCATGGACGGCGGTATTCGATACATCTGATCGTTTGCCCGCAATTCAATGATTAAAAAAATAAAATAAATATAGGGCCGAGAAAATAGCAGTTTTTTTCGACAACAAATACATACTACAGCACCATCTACCGAAGACACATTGAACTATGAAATAACGAACCACTACTAATCTTGTATCGCGGTATAGAAATTCTTGCGCCAATTATCATAGGTATATATAACGTCCTAACATTAACTATTAGGCCGTGCCCGCCAAGCACGATCACCTCTCCTGGCCGTAGGTGTCATGTCCTTCGAACCCAAACTTCCAACCCAACCTCCAACTCTCTCCAAAACTATGATAAAGAAAAGCGCTTTGCCTGATTGTAAGGAATGTGGAGTTGTGGAAGACTTACACCATTTAATGATGGAGTATGTCAGATATGAGTCTAGTAGACAAAGTTTAGTGTCCGACTTGAATTTGAATGGAGCCGACGTAGGAATGAATCACAGAATCCTATCGGAACCAAATAGCGATGATGCGAAGGCTCTGTTCAGATTCATGTCGATTGTTTTTAGACGACAAGTATGTAGTAACTTGTTCAGGATACGATGGAACTGGCATACGCTGTGTTATTAAGATGCACCTGGTTCCTCACAGCGGAGTCGACGTGCGGTTATTAGTCGGTTCGAGTCCGACATAGCCGCCAGCAGGTGGTATTAACAGGGGAATGTCTGCACAGAAAATAAATATGGTAGGCGGTGTTGAACCCACTCTAGAAGTCGAGGTTACTAACTACTAGTCTAACGAGCTAGTCAGTCTATAAGTAGTGTTACATTAATTTAGTATTTATTACTGTGTAGACCCTCCAAAAATACTTAATACTGCAAAGAAGGAACTCCAAGGAGTAAAAGTGGGAGATGAATTGACTTTATCGTGTGAAGCGAGTGGAACTCCTCCGCCTACCATTTTGTGGACTAAAGATGGCCGCCCTATCGATTTTGCCGATAAAATGTGAGTATTTATATAAACTCATCGATTAGTTCACAACTTTAAACCAATTCCTCTGACTGACTCGGTGGCGCAGTGGTAGTGAATGCGATTGCTGTGCTTGAGGTCTCGGGTTCAAATCCTGAGTCGAACCAAATGTTTGTGTAATCTACAAATATTTGTTTCGGAGTTTGGGTGTTTTCTATGTATAATATGTATGCATTTACAAAAAAAAAATACATATGTATTCATATCAGTTGTCTAGTACCCTTACCCCAAGCTCTGCTTAGCTTGGGACTAGATGGCGTTGTGTGTTAGATGTCAGAAAATATTTAAAAAATTCATTTAAATATTTATCTTATGCTTGGTTAACCTTAAAAAAGCTGTACAATCTTTTACAGGCATGTATCGACCAGTCGTTTAGTCACTATTATTAAAAATGCCATTTAAAAAAGAAAGGAACCCCGAATGCTTCCAAATATTTATGTCCCGTTTTAATGTGTAACATAAAAAAGCTATACATTTAAAATATATAAATGTTTTACAGGCATGTATCGACCAGTCGTTCAGTCACTACCATTAGTGAGTTGACAATAGAACCAGCATCTACACTCGACTCGGGCGAATATACTTGCAATGTGTCCAATACTGCAGGAACTGCTCACAGGAACTTCAGTGTAGCTGTCTATGGTAAGTCTGTTTTATCATCTAGGTATAGGATAACGAATAAATAGCAGTCTGTAGCAACTTCCACAAATAGCTCTACGAAAATATGTTACAGCGCCATCTATCAAAGATACACTTAAATACGAAATAATCCTGAATCGCGATATAGAAATTCTTGCGCCGATTATCATATATATAACATCCGAACATCAACTGTTGGGCGGTGGCCCGCCAGGCATGATCACCTCGCCTTGTCGGAGGATCCTCCCTTTGTGTTGATGGGACATTACACAACGTTCCCCCACATAATCAATGACGATAGATTACTGATCGTAGGAGATTCTATTTGGTCCAGAATTGTTTATCGTATACTAAGGATCATTCCAGATATTTCGATTGCGGATTAACATCGAAGCGATTGTCTAGTGCGACTAAAGAGTGATTTAGTTTATTATTGTTATCAAAGTGTTGTCATTAATAAATATTGTGTTATTTTTTTGGTAATCAACCGATTACTTCTATTTAATCAATACCCAATATGCCAAATGTAAATTGATCAAGCAGTATTATTTTAGATAGATGTGTTTCATACTTTTCGATATTAAATATATTATTATAAGAATAGTATATCCATCCAGATGCGCCAAAGTTACTCAAAGAAACGGAGGAAGAAAAGGAACCGCTTAAAGTGAAACTAGGCGAGTCGGTGAGGTTGTCGTGCGAGGCGAGCGGAACTCCTCCGCCCCTCACTGAGTGGACCAAACAAGGACTACCTCTGATCTATACTGACAAGCTGTGAGTATGTTTTTAGTTATCGTGAGCTACAAATAATATATTCTACCACATTCACACAAATTCCATCTAAAACCAAGCAGAGCAGACAGCGTATACTGTTTTACATACATATTACACATACAAAACACCCAAACTTGAAAACAAATATTTGCAGATCCTACAAACATTTGACACCCAGGAATCGAAACCGTGACCTCAAGCACAGCAGTCGTATACGAACTGCGCCACCGAGGCAGTCAAAGGTACAAGACAGTACCTCTTCTCTCCCTTTCTCGCATTTTGCCATCTGTTCAGTGTTTACTGGCCATTTGTTAAAAACTTAAAACTGTATACAAATAGGCTCTAATTAGTAAATCTTAATTTACGCCAATTTGAAATATAAATAGCTGATTTATACTATATATAGGTATGTGACAAATACGAGTGAGCTGGTGATAGCAGCAGCATCCGCAGATGACTCTGGCACATACACGTGTAACGTGACCAACGCGGTCGGATCTACTCACAAGAACTATACATTGGTTGTCTATGGTTAGTATCATTTATTAATTATTTTTCTGATTATAGAAATACTTAATAACAGCTTGGAGTTGGGGTCTGAAACGCATGCCTCGGAGAGCACGTAAAGTTGTCGATCCTAATCTGATGAGACGGTTAAATGAATCGATCCCCGATCGTATCATTTAACCGTCTCAGCAGATTATGAGAGAAAGGGAACAGAGAGTGTACCTGTGTTTGCGCACGCACTTGTGCACTATAATATCTGCTGCGTAGTTAGCTGGTCTCCGTTGAGACTGGCCGCCGTGGCCGTAATCGGCTAGGAGAACATTATTTGGATCTTTTATGGAATTTTACAGTGATATAACTTAAACATTAGAATAACATACACCGCTATTTACCACGATAACATATCGACATACACTCGAGAAGAGCCGCGGGCAAAGCTATTATTATGTATCCGAAAGTTTATGAGGGTAGATGTATAAAAGTTTGTAACTCTTTCACATAATATCTACGGATCGGATTTAGTTGAAACTTTACAGTAGTATAGCTTATACACCATAATAACAAATAGGCTATTATTTATCGTAATAACCGGCACACACGGGGGTGGAGTCGCGGATAAAAACTGCTATCCAAAATATTACTGCCATTTTTTCCCCCTTTTTATAAACAAGGTTCGTATATCACATGAACCCTGTGTATAAAAACGCTTTCTTAAATAGATATCTATTCTGCGACTCTGTTCGTGATGGAAAGTATAAGCAGAATCCAAGAGCAGCGGTTACCTTTCTCATTGCGAATGTAGACAATGTAAGCATGGTGACCTACACTATGGCTGTTGAATTGCTTCTGCGTCTTCATACACATCTTCAGATAGGTATAGGATTTAAAATTAAATATTCTTCGGTTGATTTTATTATCCAGATCCACCAAAATTTCTAAACACAAAGGATAAGCGTCAAACAGTAAAACTCGGCGAGTCGGTGAGGTTGTCTTGCGAGGCGAGCGGAACTCCTCCGCCCCTCACTGTGTGGACCAAACACGGACTACCTCTGATCTTTACCGACCACATGTGAGTATGCTTTGTCCTGATCACTGATAACTCTGTAGTATAAGATTAAAAATAGCCTTTAACAATATTCTGTTGGACATAAGCCTCTCCGTAGATATGAGATTATGGCCTGCTATACTACACAGACCAACCAGATTGGTATAGGGTTTGCTTCTAATTTCCCTACTTTGTGAGGTGAAATTGTCTTGAGTAGTTTGATAATAAACAAAAATACGAAGTTTCGCTATCTGCCGCTAGATGGTGATGCCGCTTTTATAAAATTATTTGAACATTGTCCAGATATCTTACGAACAGTAGTGATTTGGTGATAGACGCCGTGTCTGCGTATGATGCGGGCACGTACACGTGCAACGTCACCAGTTCGGTGGGATCCACTCATAGGAACTTCACTCTAGAAGTGTATGGTAAGTTATCCAGAAACTTGTATTATTCACTTATTTTTCTACTAACCAAAGCCACTGCCCCGCTCTATCAGTCTATCAACTCTATCGTTCTCTCTCTGTCTTTCTCCCACTCTCTCTCTCTATCTATCTTTCACTGTAAACAATGCTTATAAGAAGTAACATTTGGAATATAATTGTAAATAAAGATATAAACATTAACAAACATACAATCGATTGAAGTAGTTTGTTAGAAAATTTGATATAGAGGCAAAACATATATTGAAGTTTAGTTTTTAAATGATTGCCCTTTTCAGATTTAATGTTTGTCTCTAAAGTTTAAGGATTAAAATACGGATGTGTATATCCTTATTCATCCCGTGGGTGTCGTAAGAGCCCACTAAGGGAGCAAACTATGCGCTACAAAATCATTGTAAAGATAAGGAAAGCTTGAAATAAACCCTTTTATTACGTGTGGAAACACCCACGGACCGTCACCCCACCGGAGTTTGCGACGAGGTAGTGTGTCGGGATCGAACCGACTAAACCACACGGTGTGCCACTCTGCGCCTGAGAAGGGAACTGCTGTTATTAACATGTCCATACCAACCCGTATAGCGAACGTTACGGAATACTTGGCCAAACCTTCTAAATAGAAGCAAATGTCTAGCAGTGGAGTATTAAAAACTCTTAATGATAACTAATACATTTATATCCACAGACCCACCAACAATATCACCCCAGTCTGATTCTCTACACGAAGTGTTGGAAGGTCAGCTGGTGGAGCTGCCCTGCACCGCTCGAGGTATTCCCCCTCCCATTGTGGAGTGGACACTAAATGACGAGCCGATTAGTCATGATAAATACCTTGAGGAATATGGATTGAGGTATGCAACTATATACGAGTATATTATGATAAATATATGTCTATACAAAATAAATGTAGCCGCCATAGCGTGGCGACGTATGCCTTGGTTATACGTCGCCATACCAATAACCGGTCTGGCCCACATAGGATTTTTCATATCAATAATAAAGACATTAGCTTATTTCTCTTTTGGTTTTTTTTACTTCAATAATTATTTCTTTCTTTAACTGTACCTACTTTCAAAATAATTCTTTTTTATTTGGCCGATTGTTTTTGAGAATCGATAACTGATTTTTAAATTGAATTGAATTAGTTTACTTTCGAATTCGGTCTCATTTAAATTTGGAGTTAAAAATGTTGTTTTAATTTTCGCATGTGTCTAGACCATATATTATATTATATACTAGCTGAGCTCCAAGGTTTTACCTGCGGTACAACTACAACTGCGGTTAACGCCGCGGGTTATGTACGTATGGCATTAACCTTCTCCTGAGAGGAGACCCGAGCCCAGCAGAAGGACGTTATGGGTTGTTGATGTTGATGCTGGTATATTAAGATAAGATAAATGAGAATTCGCTTATTTCCAGGTTTGTGGCTAATCTGACAGATTTCGGCGAATATACCTGCACAGCGACCAATACACATGGCAATGCATCCATTTCCTATACTCTGCACGTTTGGGGTAATTATTTCCTACTTGTAACAAATTGTTATAAAAACTTTACCATTTTTGAATGTCTGTATTACTAGGGTTTGATTAGTGCATCAGTAGTGCATGTGATCAGCATGCTAGAGTTCACAGGTTCGATTCTATGTTCTTATACAATTAAGATCGTATGAATAAAATTTGACACAGCAATTAGTTATAGTTTGGAATGTGGCAATTTCTTTATGAAAAACACATTAATTGACGAAATCATCATTTTATCAGGACCCACATTGTCTTGGGAAGCCTGTTCGATTGTTTAAATATCAACGGTTACCAGTAAAACCTAGAATGTTAGGCATTCTGAAATACGAGCGAAGCCGCCCGTAAAACCTAGAGTATATACAAATTAATAAAAAAAAACGTGTACGTCTCGGGACGGCCGACAGAAATGATAACGATAGCTAGCTAGCGCTGTGAGTTAGAGTGAGAGAGGAGGATCCTGCCTACCGCTGCCGTATGCGTGATAGAAAGGGAAGCCAGACAGACTGGCACCGTAACGCGTTACGTAACGGAGCGGTATACACTCCCATAACAAGTTATCACTTCAAAATGAACTTGCTTAGATTAGTCATCATCATTATCGACATATCGCAGTTTTTCCAATTAATATATATGTATATATATATATTGCACAATAGATAAATTACAAAGGTAACTTAATGCTAGAAGGTACAAGAGACAGCAGTCACGCAATCCCCACTTCATGCAATAAATTCCATATTTTAATTGCTTCTAGTCCCACCATACATAAAACCACACTCGACGGTTGTAAAGGAGGTCCTAGTGGGGTCAAATGTGACCCTACAGTGTGACGTCATCGGATTTCCTCTACCCATATTGCAGTGGAAATTTAATGAAGAATTGCTGGAAGAAAATACCACCGATGTGAGGTAATATTCCGTATCTAATAAATCTACTCGTATGTATATATATACATAATGGAAGTGTCTGTTTGTAATTTCACCTTAATCTAAGTTAACAGATATTTACTAAATGTAAGAAAGCAAATACTGAGCAAACTTATATTAAAAAATGTTTTTTTTAAATGTTGGGTTGCGTTCATCGCCTCGCCTGCTCAGAGAATCCTTTCGTTGTAGGGACACGATATTTATTCGTACACGATTTCATAAATATAACTTAATAAATGTATCGAATGAGGCCAATATGTATATTTATTTATTTTTGTAAAACTATTGTGGCAATTGTTAGACTGAAATTTTAGACTTTGTTTTTTAATGGAATAGCGATGATAGAAAGCGATTACCGCCTCCCATGGATACCCGCAACACCAGAGGTGTCACAACCTCGCAACCCGCGCTCACGCGGTGAAACACAGCGTAAGCGCTGTTTCACACCGGTTTTCTGTGAGGCCGTGGTATCACTCCGGTCGAGCCGGCCCATTCATGCTGAAGCTTATTTTTCAATACTTTGTAGCGGTCACGGATTCAATTTCATCTTTTCCATACAAAATAAATATTATTATATTATTATATATTTCTACATTGCGTCGTCACACTCATTGCTGTAAGTGTGCGACAGAGAGACAGATGTCAAATCGCCTACATTTATGCGTACTACCTGACTCACTCTCTCCTTGACATTATGTAACATCGCATGCCAAACTCATTGCTGTAAGTGTACGACAGAGAGGGATGTCATACGTCTACATCTACGCATGTTACCTGACTCACTCTCTCCTTAATATTAGTATAAATACAGGTGTTGTTTTTGTATATAATTCAGTCATAGAAATTAAATCATCAGTCATCTTTTGATACTATCCTTTTATAATCATCCGGTTGTTTTATTCAATATATACCTACGGTCGTCCGCATATATAACTGGTTGATTATAACACTGGTGGCGCACTCAACATAAGTTAGCGGTTTTGGTTCCACTACCTTGACCGCTACACTTTAAAAAAAACATACTGCTTTAGGAATATATCTGGTGTAGCGGAGGACTTTACATGATATGAACACAAAAATCTATAATAACAATTTGAGGAACAAAATGTTGGCCCATGTGAGGTTTGAACCCACAACACTCAGCGCAGTAAAGAGCGGCATAGTGACCGCTTAAACGACTACGCCATCTGTGCAGTCAAATTGTAAACTGTTTTATATGTGTAATTTCCCTAATGAAACAAATATTAATTTTTTTTGTCAGTTTCAACGAGGTGGGTAACATATACGTAAGGAACACGCACTTGGAGCACGAAGGCACGTACACGTGCCTCGCACACAACTTCGGGGGAGCTGATGAACGCTCCATCTATCTCAAAGTTAACGGTAAACAACATCAACAGCATTCAATAGTCCATTCATTATGAGGAGAGTTCCTTAGCAATGAGGTTTAGGCCTATTATACCACGCTAGCTAGCATTGACGCATTTCAAGCAGATTTTTCTGGACTTTAAAAGAGACGATGATCCCTGAGTTGGATCCCGTGTAGGAAAGACCTGCCTCGGTGGCACAGTGGTAGCGTGTGTGACTGTTGTGCTTGAGGTCTCGGGTTCGATTCTCGGGTCGGACGAAATGTTTGTATGATCTGCAAATAAATTATTTGTTTTGGAGTTTGGATGTTTTCTATTTATAATATGTATGTATTTACAAAAAAAGTATAAAAGTATTTCTATCAGTTGTCTAGTACCCATAATACAAGCTCTGCTTAGTTTGGGACTAGATGGCGTTGTGTGTTAGATAACAATTATAAGTCTATATATGTTCTTGTGATCACTACATTGCCGCCATTTCATGCAGACATGGTATTGCAAGCGTAACAGCTCAGGTTCAGTATGGGTTCAGGCTCTGGCAAATAGAATCAAACACTGAGAGGTCACTATGACCTTGACCTTCAATACTGATAGGTACCAACCGTTGGAGGTTACAATGTTAAAGATGACAATATTAGAATTTAATGAGTGGAGACCGTTACTAGGCAGATGTAGTGTAGGGCGCCCTGCGACACGATGTACCGATGCGTTCTGAAGAAAGTGGCAGCGTTTTTTTTTTTTAAAAGACAACTCCCGCATTAGGAATATACATCATGTGTTGCGGGTGACTTTACAAACATACATGTAACGGACGCAAAGAACACCCAGACTCAGGACAACATTTTGTGGATCACACAAAGTGATGTCTCACGTGGGATTTGAACCCACGGCACTTGGCGCAGTAGCAAGCGGCGTAGTGACCGCTTAAACCACTAGGCCAACCGTGCAGTCAAAATATAGAATTTATGTGAACTACCCAAGACCGAGAGAGTTGCGCTCCTTTAGCCAGACCTTTGTCCAACCAATGACGGCGATTGAATGTTCTTATTATTAATGCATTGCGAGATATGTTTATTGTCGTTTTTTTTTTCTAAGAACCTCCAAAGATATTGGCAGACAACTACACGGGCCCGTATGTCGCTACTGACTCCGACACAGCGCTTAGCATCACGTGCCGTTCTACAGGCAAACCTGCACCTTATTATATGTGGGTTAAGGACGGGTTTTATTTGAACAGGGGTAAGTTACTTTGCTTCATTATATTTGTGTTATGTTAGTTCGACTTTGTATTTGTTGAAAATTTAAAGAACTATCAATAAAAATGCTGAACCGGTTTTAATGAAATTTAGCCTAGAGAGAGAGAGACAAGGAAGTACGAAACGCTGACGGAATCACGAACAAAAGCCGGTAATAGTAATAATTATATTATCTCTGTGTGATCGACTGTCTCGGCGGCGCAATGGTAGCCTAAACTACTGTGCTTATGGTCTCGAGTTCGATTCCCGGGTAAGACCAAATGTTGATATGATTAGCAAATATTTGTTTCAGAGTTCTATGCATAATATGCATAAGTGCATTGGGATTGGAGGGGGATATTTTGAAAAGTTGTAAATAAACTTTTTTTATATTAAATTTTTCGTTTCACCGACTACCTATAAGACCAAACTAAAATAAGATTCTAGTCTAGTTTCCGTAAAACAAGCTCTACCTGACTTGAGAACTAGATGGCGTTGTGTGTTAATGTCTGAAATATAATATTTATTATTATTTCTATATTTTTTAAAGAGAATGAAATAACGTACTTCTTTTTAAAAGGTCGGCAACGCACTTTTGACGCCTCTGGTGTTGTGGGTGTCCATGGGCGGCGGTGATCGCTTACCATCAGGCGATACGTCTGATCCTTTACCCCTCTTTAATAATATATATATATATATATATATATATATATATATATATATATATATATATATATATATATATATAAATGGTCTTTTATATGTTGTAGATGGTCGTTACTCCATAGACGTGGACGGTACACTACACATGAAGTCTCCGAGTGAGGACATGAGCGGCGCCTACACCTGCCTCGCGACCAACAGCGTGGGGACAGACAACAAGACTGTCGCTGTGCAAATATACTGTAAGTGTTCATAAACCAAGTTCACGATTTTACCGTGGGGAGCCACGCTTCGGCATGAATGGGCCGACTCGACCGGAGTGATACCACGGCCTAACGGCACGGCCACGCCCCAATTTAGAATAGAAAATAAATAAAAAATTGCCCCGTATTCCAAAAAAAAAGGTTCAGAAGAACTTCTACAGTGATAGCGCAGTGTTGTAGGTTCAAAACCCACATGAGACAACACTTTGTGTGATCTACAAATTATTGTTCCGAGTCTAGGTGTTTTTGTTTCCTTTTTATGTATGTTTACTAATAGTCCACGGGCCCACGTACAAGGCATTTCAGTGGTTAATAACAGGCTGAAAGTTTATACACAGCTTCGTTTTGACGAGACACCCAACTTTTATCATTCAATCAATCAATATTCGACGCTATGTACATAGACGTAAGGTTCATTATTCCGTGCCTCAGGAGATCGACAAGAACTTTCTGTGTGTGTGTGTTGATGTCTCGAGTGTTTGTCAATAATCTTTCCTCGTAATAATATACTGCCAAAGCTATAATATCTATCTACGTATTTAAGACCAAAGTCCTAGCTCTGTTTAGTACTCCGCAATTCGTAATTAATGATATAATTTGATTTCTCAGCGTTACCGAAGTCCACGCTGTCTAAAGAAAAGCTATCAGTAGTGACTGTAGAAGAGGGAAGTGATGCTGTCATCGAGTGTCCAGTGCGAGCTTCCTCACACTCACTCAAATGGTATAAGGTTCGATGTTGCTGTAGCACATATTTATTTACATATATATACTAGCCATCAAACACTGTTCTGTTCTTTTGTTCCTTTACGTCAATATTGAAATAATATAATAAATAATTCTCATATTTGTTGCACAACACCATCTAGGTTCAAACTAAGCAGAGCTTGTACTGTGTAAGCTAGATTGAATAATAAAAAACATTAATATCTACTTTTTTTTGTAAATACTACATGTTATACATAGAAAACACCCAAATACCGAAAAATAAAATAAAAAAATAATATATTACAAATCTTGCAAAAGTTTAATTCGACCCGGAATTCAAACCTGAGACCTCGGCACAGCAGTTGCGTGCTAACACTGACCCACTGAGGCAATCAATATACCTTAGATAAAAATTGTAATCTACGTAACTAAGACACTTTTATTAAGATGGTTTCGAACCCGTATCCAATTGACCACATTTCCGACTCTACCAGTTTAAAGAAATCTTTATTCTAGAACGCCAAACTGATAGCAACAGGACCTCTTAGCTTGTACAACGTATCTCGCAACAACGCGACAACCTACTTCTGCGTGGTTGCCAACGCAGTCGGTTCAGCTCACTCCAAAGTGCAACTTATAGTGGAGTGGGCGCCAACGTTCCTACAACAAGAGAAGAGAGAGATTGAGAATTTGAGAGGAGATGACGCTTACTTACATTGTGATGTCGATGCTAAGCCAAGTGCTAAGGTAACAACTTTCTATTTACTTTAGAACTAGCCCAACAGTCCCCTCATCCCCTTCCTCCAAAGGCCGGCAACGCACTTGTGACGCCTCTGGTGTTATGGGTGTTCATGGGCGGCGGTAATCACTTACCATCAGGTGACACGTCTGCTCGTTTGCCCCCTAATCAAAAAAAAAATAGCCGACCCGTGTTTACTTCGTTGGGCGTTAACCACGAGCTTTTCTTCGACTTGATTTACAAAATACTATTATTTTTAACTGAACATTTTGTTCAAACATAATAAATGTCTATGTCCTGTCTTGTGTGTGTCCTGTAAAATGTCCTGAATAGTGTCGCTTTCTGTTAGTGAAATAATTTTCAGGACCTCTTTATAATATTACTATAGATAAATGTATTTGACTACAAGTGGGTGAAGAGTTCGACTAGTCTAGTTGCGGCTCAGTCGATAAAATAATACACATCATTTTTATACTTCAATTACAAAAAACTCCGAGTCACATTTTGGAAGTGAAACTTCTTTAGAATCGTTGTGATTTCAAACCGGATGCAACGGAAAAAACGACAGGTAAGAGACACAAATACAAAAAGTCGCCTGTAATTAGTGAGCCAGAGAGAGAGAGAGAGCAAATGTCGGTGTGTATTTATAAATTAATCAAAATACTTTCATTTTTAAACAAATAAACTTTGTAATTATCCTACCCTTGTTATAAAGGGTGTTTTTTTAAGCCCGATAGAACTTGAAATTGTAAAAAATAACACAAAAAATTAAATTGTAATCAAAATTTTTTTTTATTCGAAAGATCAATACGTGACATTAACATTTGAAAATGATTTCGGGCATATGGGCACCGCGGCTGTTCTTGACGAAGTGCATTCTGGACGTCCAATTTTGGGCCACTTTTTCGAGCACTGCTGGCCGTATGTCACGAATAACACGAACAGCATAAACCAGTGACTTCACGTAGCCCCACAGGAAATAATCGAGAGGTGTCAAATCGCACGACCTTGGAGGCCAATTGACAGGTCCATTTCTCGAAATCAACTTATCGCCAAATTTTGATTTCAATAAGTCGATGGTTGCGTTCGCCGTATGGCACGTAGCGCCATCCTGTTGAAACCACATCTCCTCCGGATCAATGTCATCCATATTTTCAAACAAAAAATCATTGATCATGGTGCGGTAACGATCTCCATTGACCGTAACGCGAGCTCCGGCCTCATTTTTGAAGAAATAAGGTCCGATGATGCCACCAGCGTGAAAACCGCACCATACAGTGCATTTTTCTGGATGTAATGGAGTCCGTAGGGTCTGTTGTGGATTGGTCTCACTCCATATACGGCAATTTTGCTTATTAACAAACCCGTTAAGCCAAAAATGCGCCTCATCGCTGAACACAATTTTGCGATAAAACAACGGGTCAGTTGCCAACTGCTCTAGAGCCCAATCGGCGAAAGAACGACGCATATAATGGTCTCGTGGCTTCAATTCCTGCACCAGCTGGATCTTATACGGGTGTAGGCCGAGATCTTTGCGCAAAATTTTCCACGTAGTGGACGGACAGAGCCCCAATTCCTGCGACCGACGACGAATCGATAAATTTGGATCTTCTTCCACACTTTCGTTTACAGCGGCGATATTGTCTTCAGTACGCATATTCCTTCGACGTGCTGGTGTTATTGCATCCTCTAGAGAGTATGTGGTACGAAATCTATCCACAGTTCGACGAATGGCTTGTTCAGATGGACGATTATGTACGCCATACAAATGACGAAGTCGTCTATAAGTTGCGCGAATCGACGACTGATTTTCAAAGTAAATTTGGATAATTTCGTAGCGTTATTCAAGCGTGAGTCTATTCATGATGATTTGTCAGAGTATACTGAAACAAATAAAAAAAAAGTTTCATCAAAATTTAATTTTTTGTGTTACTTTTTACAATTTAAAGTTCTATCTAGCTTAAAAAAACACTCTTTATATTATTATTTAGGGGTATGAAAAATAGATGTTGGCCGATTCTTAGACCTACCCGATATGCACACAAAATTTCATACAATATGATCCAGCCGTTTCGAAGGAGTTTGATAACAAACACCGCGACACGAACCTTTTAAATATTAGGTTTATAAATTGGCTCTATCTTCTGTTGACAGACAAAATGGTTGTTTAACTCGAAGTCCTTGGTGTTCGAAGACAAGAGTCACTTGAAGCTAATGAACGTGCAACTCCGTCACGCTGGCACGTACAAGTGCATCGTCAGCAATGTACACGGCACTCTTGTCAGGGACTTTGTACTGAACGTGTTAGGTAAGTCAATTGTATTTTAAGCAATATTGAGCGTTATGCGTAATGCTAATGATATTTATAGTTGAAAATGTCGCCTTGGATAAACGAATTTTACACAAGATTCGTTTGGTATCTTAACACAAGCATCTTAACGTGTCGTCGTTCTCTCTACCCTGCCTTCCTCCCTCTCTTTCTCTCTTTTTTTCTACATCTACGAAATATATATTCCATCTTGATGGAATTACCAGTCTGTTACTCGTGGTCCCATTTAGGAGCTTAGTCATCAATCATTAACAACCCATAACGTCCCACTGCTGGGCTCGGATCTCCTCTCAGAAGGCCATACGTCCCCACGCGGGTCAGTGCTGGTCGGGGACTGGCAACACAACGTTGTGGCTACGTAATGTTGCCGTTGGGTGTTTTAACTCGCCTAAAGGCCTCCAACTAAGCTTCACGACTGTTACCCTATGATAACAACCGGAACCGACTGTTTAACGTGAACTACAAATCACGGAGACGCTCACGGTAACATACTACCGCCGGTCACCCATACAGGTACTGACCGCGCCATCGTTGCTTACCCTCGGTAATTGTTTCTAATCACCTAGTGCAACTGGGCTGTGAGCGCCTCGCCTCGTTAGTACCTTATAACTCGTTAAATATTCCTGGTGGAATATAGAGACTATATGTTTTGAGCTTTGGTGCATCATACTCCTAATACACTCCATAAGTAGTATATTAGGAGTTGTCGACCGTCGAGTCGAAAAACGCTTGTAAAGAAACATTTATATTATTTATTTTCGAGAATGAACGGCGCATGCATGTTTCAGAACATTTTTTTACTGTATGTATCTTCATATAGAGTTTGTTATTGACTGTATTATAAACGTTTTGTATTACAGAGCCACCTTTTATATCTGACTTCGACATGATGGATGTTCAGCTAAAGGAAGGAGACAACGCTACTCTGGAGTGCAACGCTAGAGGAACACCTCCGCCTAACGTTACATGGATTTATAAGTACATACTTGCTATTACATATTTTTACTTATCATATTATTATTTTCTTTAATTATCATTAAATAAATAAATAATAGCTAAGCCCCGCAGTGTTACCCGGTACGACATCAACAGCGGGAAACGCCAAATGGCGAAGCTAGACTGAAAAAAGCATAACTTACTCTTAATATCATCACCTACCTATCGGTGAAAGTCCCATCAAAATCGGTCCACCCGTTCCAGAGATTAGCCGGAACAAAAAGTATAAAATCGAATTTATGATGTAGGTATCGTGAATCGTGAAGAGATGCCAATTTGAAATTACAAAGAGACACTTCAATTTGATTTATAAACCGACTTCAAAAAAGGGCGGGGTTCCCAATTCATTCGACTGTATGTTTTTATGTTTGTTACCTCAGAACTTTCGTCTGGGTGAACCGATTTTTGATGTTTTTGAAGTGAAAACTTCTTTAGCGGCGCTGTGTACTTTTTTGGAATGGGTATAAATGTATAAACTCGCGTCAGGGCGTCAGGTCACGTGACCATAAACTCGCGTCAGGTCACGTTTCCTGATCGAAAAAAATCGTAAGACGGATGTTTATTGTTAACAGCGCCATCTACCGATATACTTTGGTAGCATTCGTTTTTCTAGATAGTGGTCCTTTCTCAATATGATTTTATATACTTAAAGTTAATATTTCAGTATCTTAAAGTGATTTACAATAAATTAAAATAACGATTTTCTACTTACACAAAACCTTTTGTAAATCAAAAAGATCGTTTACAATTTTTTTGAAAACGGCGACATCTATTGGAGTATCAAAGCTTTACTTCCATTTACTACTTACAATCATAATAATTTTTAGTTCTTTTTATTGCACACTATTAAAAAAAGCATAGGTGTTCATTTCAGGTAAGTTAAAACAACCGTTTGTTTATAGTTATGAGTTTTCACTTCTGTCGGCAGTGCTTATGAGTGCTTTGTGTTTTTTTTTTATATTTATATGCTGGTGTGGTCCCATTTTAATTTGGTCTAATTCTTGAAGTCGGCCTTTTTGTTAAAATTTTTATTTGTATAGATTATGCATATTTCTAGTATCATCAACACGCCTTTCATACGTAGATGAATGCTTAGATAGGAGGGTCATTAGAGCATTAATGGTCCACTGTTGGACGTAGCCCTTTCTATAGAGGGTTTAAGGAGGGTTTAGCCTATTATACCTGCGACCCAAATGGGTTGATATGTGTTTTGTTACAAATTTTCTTTCTCTTTACAATCCTTCTGACCAGTTTGCCACCTTAGTCGACTCTTACCATACCTACGGGGTGAATAAAGGTGGTGACACTACAACCCGTCGGAAATATCTGCGAACCTGGCTAGTAGTTTACTAAATAAGTAGTTTAATAAATATTTCACTGAAATGAGAATGAGATTACGAAAGCAAGAATAATACACGTGTGTCGGCACTTGTGTTGATAACGGTACTAGACAGGCGAAGGTGAGGTGAAGCGCATTCCAGCCGGGTGCGCAGATTTTTCCGACGGGTTGTACGTATTTTAAACCCGTCACTGATTTTTACTGACTTTTATACAGCCATGCAAATATTTTTGCTTGTGACTGAACATTTCGTAACACCGTTAGCTTAACGTGCTCTTCGAAGCATGGAGCAGTCTGAATGTAATAAGAAACCCATCCATACCGTCTTATTTCTACGACACCTGAAGGTATGCATCGCCTTTGTAGTGTTTTTTTAGGATTGCTTAAGTTAGCAACGTGCCAACGTATTTCTCCTATATAATAACTAGTTTTTGTCAACGGTTCCATTCGCTTTTATCTCGGTTTTTTTTTTTCGACTATGGGGCAAACGAGCAGACGCATCACCTGATGGTAAGCGATTACCGCCGCCCATGGACGCCCGCAACACCAAAAGCATCACAAGTGCGTTGCCGACCTTTGGGGGATGGGGAGAGGGAATGGGGGAGGGGTTGGGGTATGGGCCTCCGGTATCCTCACTCACTCGGTGAAACACAGCGCAAGCGCTATTTCACACCGGTTTTCTGTGAGGCCGTGGTATCACTCCGGTCGAGCCGGCCCATTCATGCCGAAGCGTGGCTCTCCCACGGAAAGAATCTGTTATAGCGGTTAAAATTTGGCCTATGTTCTTTCAAGTATCAAAGTGTCTCCATGCCAAAGAGTTACTTTCGAATTTATAATATTAGAAAGGATAATTTTAAATATGTATATTTG
The DNA here is from genome assembly GCA_916048165.1 of Spilarctia lutea. NCBI lineage: Eukaryota > Metazoa > Arthropoda > Insecta > Lepidoptera > Erebidae > Spilarctia > Spilarctia lutea. The sequence goes on along the minus strand of OU696490.1, from coordinate 13,905,007 downwards.
TTTGTCAGTAATCCTCACTGGCACGTGGAAGGTACGTCCCTCTGGTCAGGCAACATGTCAGGCGAGTCGGGCGGGCTGTTCCGCTGCGACGCGACCAGTCCAGCGGGCTCCACCCACCTGGTGTACCGCGTCTCGGTGGTCACTGCAGCTCGGGTGGAAGAGGTCGTGGCCTACATGAGCGGAGAAGGGACCACTGTTGGCAAAACCTTGGAACTTGTCGTAAGTAATTGATTACCACCGCCTAAGAACTAATTACTCCTGGATGGAGTCACTTTGACAGACTCATAAATAACTATAAAAAAATATTTAATAGAAAGATATTATACTTTAGTACATACTTATTTACTGGCACAATAGTGGTAAAACAGTGTATCTGATCAATGTATCTGATTTACAACCCGTCGGAAATATCAGCGAACCTGGCTTAATAACGTCATGCAAACTAGAGAGGTAATATTTTACTGAAGAGAGAAACAATAAATAAGAATGAGATTACGAAAGCAAGAATAATACACGTGTGTCGGCGCTTGCGTTGGCAACGGTACTAGATGCGGGTGCGCAGATATTTCCGACGGTTAATATAAATTAGTATTACATCTAATCTAAAGAATAGGAAAATTATGTATCAATAACGACGAATTGAAAAAAAAAATAGTAAGGGACGGAAGAATGTGACGTGAACATAGACGTCTATTGAAAAGGTTGTTTTTCTTCCAGCGCGGCTCCAACGTGAGGGTAGCATGCAAGGCATCAGGGAACCCCATCCCGGACATACAATGGCTGCGTCAAGGCCGGCCTGTCGGTCAGAACAGATACGACATTAGCTACGCAGACCTGACCCTAGCTGGAGTGGAGTCTACTCACAAAGGGCTTTACACTTGCGTTGCAAGCAACGAGGGAGGTAGCGATGATAGGAGGATTATCGTAGATGTGTTGGGTAAGTATCATCTGAGTACTCTTTTCTTTTTGAGAGGGTAAACCGATTCGTTACGTAACGCGTTACGACGCCAGTCTGTATGGCCGTATTTCCGACACTAAGTTGTACAACTTCAATATTAAATAGTTCAACTTAAATTAGTTTAAGTCACACAAGCACACGCTTTTAAGGATCGACGTGCATGGAACAAAGGTAGAAAATCAGTTCTTGTAAAATTAATAGTTTGGTGTTGTTGGTCGTTATTCTAAATAGTCTAACAAAAATTTATATTTAATATATTTTTTCAGAACCACCAAAAATATTCCAATCATTATTCGAAGCTACACATTCTTCAGAAGTGCACCTCGAGGTTATATCTGGACAATCGTACTACCTCCACTGCCATCCGTACGGAAACCCCTTCCCAGAAGTCTACTGGTTCAGAGACGACGTTCCTCTCAAACTGTTTGATGATACGATGGTGTCTACTGAATTTGGCGAGGTCATAGTGGTGAAGGAAGCTTCGGAAGAACAGTCTGGCAACTACACCTGTGTTGCCAGGAACAAAGTTGGCAATACCAGCGTTACTTATCTGGTTGATGTGTTGGGTAAGTTGAAGAAATTTATTGATTTATCTGTACTAATATTATAAAGTTCGAGATTTTGTTTGTTAGTTGATTGTTTGAACGCACTAATCTCAGGAAGCTCTGGTCCTATTTGAAAAATTATTTCAGTGTTAAATAGTCCATTTATCGAGGAAGGCTATACGCTTATATATCATCACGCTAATACTAATAGGGGAGCACCAGAGAAGAATGTTTTAAAAACGGGGTAAATTTTTCACGCTACGGGCAATAAAAGACGCAAACGAGGTTGCGTGGGTCAGCTGGTAGATTCATAAAATTTATTATCAGCTAATAATAATTACTTTCTAAAGTCTTTTTAAACGTACTTCATGCGGTATATCTTAAATCACCTCTATCCCTTAAACTAAGTCTTTTATTTTGCTTCAGTACCTCCACTATCACCGAAAGAACCATCTAGAAAAGTCGTAGCTACTTTCGGGAAGGAATTAGTGCTAGAATGTCCGTCAGTGGGCACTCGGCCTAACGTCATGTGGATCAAGCACCCTTACACTGAGATCAACGCCGATAAGAGGATCTGGTTTGCAGACGACAATTTTACCATGGTGAGTTCCGATACTTATATTTTTTTCTGGGAATCGAACTCGAGACCTGCTCCGATACACCCCAACCCTCTAGCACGCCCCATCACAAATAGCCCACGGTTTCGACTCCGTCGCCAGGGTCGAAATACGCGTCACGCCATCCCATAGACACAGGGTCTTGGTCCCCCAAGTTAGTCAGTAACGCCACAGGGGGTACCCTTGGGGGATGTTACTTAACGAACAACCGGTTGAGAGACCTCAGCGCTCACCAAATAGCCCGCGTAAAGCTGTAGAGGCCATCTGAGGCGTTGCCCTCAGATGGCTGTTGTAGTAGCTGTTGAGCTACAGTACATTAAAAAAAACAATAAAAGAACTCGAGACTAGAGAAAGATTTACTAGGTAGTAGAGCCACGCTCGACTTAAGCGGTACCTTCTTACAGAAGACATACCTAAAGTGACAGTATTCGTGTGTGTTAGATGTCCGAAATATTTATTTTATTTATTTATTTATTAGTGATTTAGCCCTGATGGCATAAACAGATATTATACTATATCATATATATTAATCTATTAATCTGTTAACCCCGGCTATATAATTCATTTCTTTGCTATATGAGTGTAATATCTCATTTTTTTCTTAATAATACTTATGTATATATTTATAAAAAAGTATGTATGTTGTCTATTTTTCAATCTAGCTTTTATGGTACCAGCTCTGCTTTGATTAAAGATAGATGGCGTTGTGGCGACTTCCACATATAACACAACAATAACCTACTACAGCGCCATCTACCGAAGATACACTGAACTACGAAGTAACGCACTACACGGAGTAACTACAAATCCTGAATCGCGCAATAAATAGTTCTCGCGCCAATTATCATATATACAACATTCCAACATTAATTATAGGGAAGTAGGAGTAATATTACACCCGTTTCCCCACAGCGTTGTGTCTCAGATGTCTGAAATTTAATATTTCCTATTTCAGATAATCAACAAAACCATAGTCTCAGACAGCGGCAACTACTCCTGTATTCTAACTAACAAAGTTGGCACCACTGAAGTGATGTTCGAAGTGGTTGTACGAAAGCGGCCGTCCATTGCTGGCAATGTAGGGACTAACATAGTGGAGGGACGTGTGGTGCCCTTGAGAAGGAGCATTGTACTCAAATGCGAAGTTGATGGTCATCCGTTTCCACAGATCACTTGGTTAAAGGTAAGATAAAGACCATAATAGGTTTTTTGTTTTATTTTGTCTATGTTAAAGTTTTCTTGCTACTTTATAATCATTTATTGAGGCATTTAAATGTTTGTGCACGGAATTGTGTGCTAAGATAGATAAATTTATTCTTTCTCATTTTTAAATTTAAATTTAACTTTTTAGATACTTCTCTAGATATTAATTGAAATTAAAATTATATATAGATTTGAAATAAATATTTGTTGACACAAAATTTAGATCTGTTTGGAAATTAAACTTGGCAAAGGGGTCATTTTTTTTATTTACTAGGGGTAAACGAGCAGACGTATCGCCTGATGGTAAGCGATTATCGTAGCCCATGGACACAAGCAACACCAGAGGTGGTATAATAATATACGTATGTTTTAACAAAAAAAGTATGTATTTATATAATTTGTCTAGTACCGTTATCACAAGCTCGGCTTAGCTGGCACCTAGATGGCGTTGTGTGTTAAATGTCCGACATATTTATTTAAATATTTAAAAATATAGAAGGATATACTACAATGATGTAGACGAACTGTCCAGGACACTCAGGTGCTGAGCGACAGCGTGTCGAACATCCAGCGCGTGCTGGGCAACAGCCTGCTGGCCATCTGGAGCGTGCAGGCGCGGGACGCCGGCCAGTACATCTGCCTGGCGGAGAACCTGGCCGGCTCCGCCCACAGGAGGTACAACGTCGCTGTACAAGGTGGATATTTACTTAACTACCATTTCTCTAACGGCCGTTTTCAATAACCTATCTCAAGTTTTAACTAGTTTTTACTGAAAACGATCTGAATTTACCTTGAAAACTAGTAATTGGAAATTTGAATAAAAAAAAACTATTGATTTTTTTTATGTATTTTAAAACTTTATTATTAATAATATTGACAAATGATGCAAGAAACTTAAAAAAATATTTTTTTCAATAAATTACAAATTGATAAAATTTCAATAAAAATCACGTGACTATAAACGCATCAGAATTGGTCACCGTCCTTGTGACGTCATAATGTTACAGCGTTGCCGGAAAATAACAAGATCCGTAAGTTCATCAATCTACTAGGAAATTTATAAACTTTCGTAGAATTCTAAACAGGAGATAAATTGTAATATTTTACGTCCACATTTTCGTAAATTGATAAACTTACTGAACTCACTCGTAAAATAATAAATGCTTGAACATTTGTTGAAGAAGTAAAATTTACCACAGAGCTACGAAAGTTTTATAGTTAGTTTTATAGTAAACTAAATAACCTTTTTTTTTTTAACGTGTGGAACCCTCGGGCTGTCTCCTCGCCGGGGTTTGCGGCGGGGCGGTGTGTCGGAATCGAACCGACTAAAACCACACGGTGTGCCAACTCTGCGCCTGAGAAGGGAGGGGTCCGGGTACTGCAGATATTACACGACCGGACCCCTCCCAGAAACTAAATAAAATAACCTAACCTAACCAAAATAGTAAGAAATCGGAATGGACAGAGAAAAAAATTAAAAATGTTATTAAAATGATAGAAAATTATAATAAAGCTAAAGTTTTGGGAAGTCGGCCCACAGACAAAGAATACTATTACGCCAAAAGGTATGACATAATGACATTTAGTGACGAAAAAGTTTGTCAAGTCTAATTGTACCAAAGTCTATGGACACAAGCATTGCCACTATGACCTATCAGAGAGCAGTGTGTTATTTTACGTATTTCAAAGATGCGTATATTTAAAAGAGTTTCTGTGATTGGTCGAACCATATAAAATCTTACGAATAGATATCCGTTAGTTTATAAATTTACCGTGTGACGTCGGAAATTGATAAATTTACGAAAATGTGGACGTAAAATATTACAATTTATCTCCCGTTTAGATCCTACGAAAGTTTATAAACTTCCTAGTAGATTGATAAACTTACGGATCTTGTTATTTGCCGGTGACATAGCGACTGTGTTTTACGACGTCACACGCGCTCGGGTTTATTCGGGAGCTGTCGGCGCGTCTTCGGTACTTGATTCAAAACTTTTTATTTTGAAATAAGTTTTGAATTATAGCGAAAAAAAAATACAAAAATTGTTTTGTTATAAAACTTATAGGTATATGATCTTTCCATTTATCACAAAAAAATTTTTTATTCAAATACCCAATTGTTCTTTTTTTAACAACTAAACTTGTCGTATAAAAGAAAATCGTTGATCGTTCCTATCAATTAAAACGTAAATGTGCCATGTGTCTCTCTTTATTCGCTGTTGCTTCTATTTTTATTGAATAAAAAATCTTATCTTTTCTCGTAGACTCTTCACTCTCAAAGTATATAAGTTTTTATATCAGTTGTCTAGTACCCATAACACAAGCTCTGCTTAGCTTGGGACTAGATGGCGTTATGTGTTAGATGTCCGAAATATTTATTTATTTAATTTTATTTATTGGTTTTTTTTTTCGAAAATATGAATTAAATGAGTTTGGTCAGCACATTTATCGAGGATGGTTATATGAGTAGAGTGTAACTTATTACCAGCTAGGTTATATAATAAAATAAAAGGTATTCACGTGTACACTTTAACTGGGTTTATTCTCGACAGTGTTCAGTGAAATGGATTTATCTAAAAAACGAAAATTAATTCAGAAGTAAGACAGTGACAGCGTTACTAAGTTAAAACAAAAAATGAAAAATTAGATCAATTTGAGATAATAAACCTCTTTCAAGTCTATTTTTACCAAGATTCTAATTGTTTTTTCTGATCTAGAAAATTGTATAAGTTGTTTAATTACAGTTCCAGCGAAATGGAATGTCTGGTCGTCATGGTCGCTGTGCAACGTCACCTGCGGGCTGGGATACCAGACCAGATCCAGACTGTGCCAATATATTGACGATCGCAACAACACTTATGGTACACTACTGAGTTATATTTTTTGTGAGGTTTATTCTAACCACACGTTTAGGTAGTAGAGCCACGTTGATTTCAGCACGACTGGGGCAGTTTAGATTGGTCTTTTGTGACTACCCTCTCACAGAAGGCCAATCTAAAGTGACAGCATTCGTGCTGTCGTGTTGTTGGTGAGTGCGAGACCGGAAGCCCAATGATGCAGAAGCATCTCAATAGCCATAGTGTTTGTCACCATGCTGCGTTGTTGCATTGTCTGCACGAGCAACGAATATGGTGACCACTACTCTTGAATTCTGCTCATCTGCTCAACTTGGCAGGCCATTACAAAAAAAACACGTTTAGTCGTATCATATTGTTTAAAAAAACCAAGGTGCTAAATCTGTGGACATATCTATGTGAACATAAAATTTGCTACAGCGCCATATAGTTAAGACTGAGACTATCTGAAAACTTCTGTACCTACATCGCGCAATAACAGTTCTTCCACTGTTTAGTACAAGATCATTTCCTAGTATTTTATATCTAAATATAGTTCTATACAAATACAGAGCTTACAAAATCTAATTTAATGAAATCTGTCAAGGAAACACAATTGTGCCTTATCAGTCTTTAGTTCAACGTGTCTACAGCGTTTCAGCGGTCACCTAGCAGTTTGCTTTTATGGGTTTTCTTCGTCGGTTACAACTTCATGTATATATTCTAAAGTCTCCAGTAACGATGGAAATACCACAATAATTTAGGTAGCACTTAAATACAATAATAATTTAATTAAAAAACTATACAATATATAATGTTGGCTAACGTTTCAGATAGGTCATCCAACTCGGAGACGATAGTTCTAGACGAGTCTGCGTGTAAGGGTCCTTCAGAGGACAGACGCAAATGTCACATGCCCCCCTGTCAGGTGAGTGCTACTCATATTAACTATTTAATAGTTCACGTGTAGAAAAGGAAATATGTTACTGTATTATTATTATTACTACTACTTACCGTGGGAGAGCCACGTTTCGGCATGAATGGCTTGATTTGATTCGACCGGAGTGATACCACGGCCTCACAGAAAACCGGTGTGAAACAGCGCTTGTGCTGTGTTTCACAGAGTGAGTGAGGATACCGGATGCCCATAAACACCAACCCACCCCCACTCCCCATCCCCCAAAGGCCGGCAACGCACTTGTGACGCCTCTGGTATTGCGGGTGTCCATTGGTGGTAATACGTCCGCTTGTTTGCCACCTATTCCAAAACCGAATGAAAAGATTGTTTTTTAATGTTTTTAATAAATATAAAATTTTAATAATTTATAATGAAGGCGCTGTCACTGCAGTAGTAGTGACCCAGGAGAGTAGCCTATGTTCTTCCTCAAGAATCGGAGTATCTCCTTGACAAATTTCATTAAAATCGGTGCAGCTGTTTGGACGTGAAAGCTTGATAGCTGGACATAATTACTTTTGCATTTATAAGTATGGATTAAGTTTGTTAGCCAACATTTTCGTTTCACTTTAGGAGGACGGTTCGAAGCCCCGATGGAGTCAGTGGTCCCAGTGGTCCGAATGTTCGACGACCTGTGGTCCAGGCTCACGAGCTAGGACGAGGAAATGCAAGACCAAGGCTACTTGCATAGGAGATAACGTACAAGTGAGTCGACAAATCATTCAAATATATCATACTTTATTTAGAATATGTTTCCAAATAGTTTTGTATTTATTTCAATAGATGGCGTTATTAGTTTTTGTAAATCGGGCTATAGTTCACTTTAAAATAAGTAGAAGTTATTATTTATTTAAATTTATATTCTCAAAATATGCTTCTCACTTAACTACAACACAAACGTGTGTATGTTTGTTCTAAATCATTTACTTAATGTAATTGAAAGTAATTTTATATTTGTTTTTTTGTTAAATAAATACTTTTTTATTATATTTGTAGATCAAAAAATGTACAGATATGCCCTCGTGCAGTCCGGCAGCCAGTTCAGGTGATACTGACGATTTCGACAACTCGGAGGACATCAGTAGCTCTGTGAGTACCTAACACTAAATACTAGCTTAGCTAGCTTTTCTCTTTTGACTCCTCTTTTTTTTAATTCTCAATTATACTTGACTTACAACCAATTATAGTCGTTCCAATCGTTTATTTAATTTTTGACAGATCACGCACATAAAGTTTTGTAATAATTTTTGACATAATGTACAACAGGGAATACTGTACTTCATGGACGGGCTCCGCCCACTTAGAGATGTGTCATTCGTAATTAATTACCACAGCCTATAAAAACAGTTTTGAAATAAATCGATTATCGATTATATCGCAAGACAAACTCTCTTGTTTGTCCTTTGAGTACTTTATTTTTTGGCATTTTGACAGTAACGAAGGGAGAAACGATACGCTCAACTCAACCAAACGTGAGAATTCACAAATAAATCAATACGGAGGAATATAAATACTCAACGCGACGTATGAAAATGTGGATTAACACTGACAACAAAATGGCGCCGCGGGCCGTCACCGCGTCCTGTGTTGCCGTTTAATAATCGATAAAAGTACGAAATTATCTATAAAATAACGAGTGTGTTAAATCGATTAAAACTTCTTCATGCATAAAATCGATCGATAAAAGAAATCGAATAGGTAACGGGTCAGGGTATCACTATTTGATTAAGTATTAGAGCTGTCAAAAGTTAAATAAACGATTGGAACGACTATAATAAAAAATACAATATTTTTTGTGGCAATAACTATATACTACAGACTAACAAACTGAGAACTGAACTCATGTTTTTTTTTAGTTTGACATCCCATCACTGCACAAACTCTTTAATATAAATTATTTAATAGGTAGCTTTCTTAAATTGTATAAACGTTTTATTTAAAATATTTTGATAGATTTTAAAAACACATTTTTAATTAACCGAATTCAAAAAACGGGGAAGGTTCTATGTTCCACTGTATTATTTCTTTTTTTTAACAAATTTATAGAAATATATAAGTATTTGCCCAAAAGGGGACCGAATTTATTACTTAAAGATGCGTTTTAAAGGCTCAACAACAACCGCTAGGCGAAGCTAGTCTAAAAAAGTAGCCAAGTTACTCTTTATACTATTATCAGAGATTATCCAAAACAAATAGACAGACAATATATATTTTTGATGGAAGTCCCGTATATACCTTTAAATAGAGAAAAGCTATTAATTTGAAATTACAAACAGACACATCTATTTTATTTATTAGTATAGGTATTCGTTTTATATCATTATTGATTCGTATTAAATAATGATTCATATTAAGGAATGTTTCTATTCCAGAATCCTTACATACCGGACATTACGTTTGAGTCGGAGCCTGAAGTCATAGATTCACATTATTCACCTGACGTAGAAGAATTCTACAGCGCGTCAGGTAAAGATCAAATTTTTCGGGGTATTACTTAAAAAGTAAAATATTAACACAACATTGGCAATCCTATCTATCACACAGTATGTTCAGGATGCTGTGAGTACTGTTGCGCACTTCATAAAGTCAGGAGGCGCTTCGTTTGCGAATGATGGCATGAAAACTATCAGCTCTCGTTACCGCAATCATCCTGAAAGCTCTGCATATATTCGGCAGTCAAGCCCTGCAACACACACAACCACACTGGTGTACGTCCCTGCAGCACAAAGGGATAATGAAGGTGATGTTGGGATGTTGTAAAAATGCTGATCGCCGCGAGAATTTCTATTGCGCGATTCAGGATTAGTAGTCTCGTGTACTGCGTGTAGTAACGTTACTCCGTAGTTCGGTGTATCTTCTGTATTTTTACGTGTGAGAGTCACGCTTCGGCATGCATGGGTCGGCTCGACCGGAGTGATACCACGGCCTCACTGAAAACCGACGTGAAAAAGCGCTTACGCTGCGTTTCACCGAGTGAGTGAGGATACCGGAGGCCCTTACCCTCCCTCTATTTCTCTCCCAATCGCCCAAAAGCCGGTAGTACACTTATGACGCCACTGGTGTTGCGGGGGTGTCCATGAGCGGGTAATCGCTTACCATCGAGGGAAACGCACTGTAGCTCAAAATGAACTAAACTGCGGCCCGCGAGACACTTTTTTTATATTACGTGCCGCTATTACTAGAACGTTCGAGAGAGTTCATTGACGGTTCCAAGAACGCGCCGTCAAATATAATCAAACATGCCGCGTGACAATCAATCTTTTGCTCACCATCAGGTGATACGTCTGATCGTTTGTCCCCTATTCCATAAAAAAAACGCAACAGCAACATATTACATGCTGCATACTGCATGCTGTATGTGGAGGTCGAGGTTCGTTTCAAGGTTTCTTTATCATTGCAGTACAGCACTGCAATGATAAAGAAACCTCCAACCTTCAAGAAACCTGTCGTGTGTAGTTTATCACAACCCGACACATTAGTCTTTCATGTGTCGGTTTTAAATATAAATTTCTGCTTACTCACTCTATGTGTTATAAAGTATTTATATGCCCATATAAAACCATTTTCCATAATAAATTATGAAAATCTGATATCTATACTAATATTATAAAGAGGAAAACTTTGTTTGTATGTTTGTTTGTTTGTAATGAATAGGCTCAAAAACTACTGGACCGATTTTAAAAATTCTTTCACCATTCGAAAGCTACATTATCCACGAGTAACATAGGCTATATTTTATTTTGGAAAAAAATAGGGTTCCGTAAGATATTGGGGTTTTTCGGACACAAGGTGTAAAAAATCAACCAGCTTATTTTGCGTACGCTGCGTAAACTATAAAAGATAGAACCATAAAATATTCTAATTAATCGTAGATCTTATAAATATCTACAAAAAAGTCCATGACACACTATACGGGGGAAATTTTTTCGCTACAGGCAATAAAATACGCAAACGAGGTTGCGTCGGTCAGCTAGTTTTTTTAAAATATATATATTCTTTGTGTTTTAAATACGTCAGGAGCTCAGTCCCCAACAGCGTTCTATGACGTAGAAGTGAAGGAGAACTTGGACGGCAGCGTGCAGGGACCCTGCGACCCTGGGTACAGCCACAACATGACTACTAACTCCTGTGACGGTGAGTGCTTCTTAACCACAATACGAGACAATACTTCGTGTGATCCACTAATTGTTGTTCTTTAAGTACACGACACAGGATATATACCTAGCGCAAGAACAATTTGTTATTATCAATTTGTTTCCAGCAAATAATCAATCAATTTATTTTTACCAAAAATATGGGTGCCTCTAAATAGTAGTGTATATATATACACTTACAGGATATATATCCTTACTCAATATTATTAATGCGAAAGTAACTCTGTCTGTCTGTCACGCTTTCACACCAAAACTACTGAACCGAGTTCAACGAAATTTAGAACCTTAGAAAGGACATAGGCTACTTTTTACACGCGAGCGGAACCGCGCGCAGTAGATAGTATCTCTATATATTCATAGATGGCCCAAGCGTTAACACGTTACAAAACCATATCGATGACAACTTGCGTGAATTTACTCCACATTATAATCATTCCAATCGTTTATTTAACTTTTGACAGCTCTAATACTTAATCAAATAGTGATACCCTGACCAGTTACCGATTCGATTTCTTTTATCGATCGATTATATGCATGAAGAAGTTTTAATCGATTTAACACATTCATTATTTTATAGATAATTTCGTACTTTTATCGATTATTAAACGGCAACACCGAACGCGGCTCCGACGCGCGATGCCATTTTGTTGTCAGTGTTAATCCACATTTTTATACGTCGAGTTGAGTATTTATATTCCTCCGTATTGATTTATTAGTGAATTCTCACGTTTGGTTGAGTTGGGCGTATCGTTCCTCCCTTCGTTACTGTCAAAATGACAAAAAATAAAGTACTCAAAGGACAAACAAGAGAGTTTGTCTTGCGATTTCGTGAATACGATAATCGATTTATTTAAAATCGTTTTTGTAGTCTGTGGTCATTAATTACGAATGACACCTCTCTAAGTGGGCGGAGCCCGTCCATGAAGTACAGTATTCCCTGTAGTACATTGTATCAAAAATTATGACAAAACGTTATGTGCGTGATCTGTCAAAAGTTAAATAAAAGATTGGAACGACTATAATGACGTAGTAGTGTTATTACAGTAGAAACTCGATTATCCGGCCCTCCGTTATACGGATTCGCGATTATCCGAACTACCAACCGTATTCAAAAAGCAAGCCTTGTTGAATATTGAGCGAAATGAAATGATATATTTGGAAGAGAGTAGTACAAAATAGATAAAAATATTCTGTACCACAAGTCGAATTTGCGCAAGCATGAACGTGTCGGAACTGGCATTACCCCAACCGCGCCCCATGAGATCTATAATTTCTTAATAAACATGGATATCCATTGATATATATTTGTCGTTTTACATTATGTGTGTACTACATAGGCACAAAACCCGTTTTTTTTTCATATATTTGTCTAAACGGGTTTTTGATTATCCAAATCCTTAACGACAACAATGAGTCTGGCTAATTAAGTTTCTATTGCACATTGATATCTGTTTGTATCAGATGTGGACGAGTGTTCGGTGGACAAGAACCAGTGCCACCCCACGCAGCTGTGCGCCAACACGGCCGGCGCCTACCGCTGCACCTGCCCCGCGGGGTTCCTCGCGCTCGCCGCGGGACAGCGGTGCCTCGGTACGTATAGCCGCGGGTACAACCACCAGGTTCATTTGTGTGTGTCCGATGTGGACGAGTGTTCGGTGGACATGAACCCCACGCAGCTGTGCGGTACAACCACCAGTGAAATACTCGTGAAACCCGGACCTCGTGACCGGAGTGGTACCACGGCCCCACAGAAAACCGGTGTGAAATAGTCCTTGCGCTGTGTTTCACCGAGTGAGTGAGGATACCGGAGGCCCTTACCCCAATCTCTGCCCCCATTTCCCTCCCCATACCCCTATGGCCATGCAGGCGGGTGTCCATGGGCAGCGGTAATCGCTTACCATCAGGCGATACGTCTGCTTGTTTACCCCCTATTCAATAAAAAACAAAAACATGCCAATAAAATGTTGGTTACGCAGATATAAACGAGTGCACGCTAGAGTCTGACGGGTGCGAGTTCTCGTGCGTGAACACGGCGGGCGGCTACGTGTGCGCCTGCCCCAAGCACCTGCGCCTGCACCTCGACAAGCACCACTGCGTTATACGTGAGTACCTATCAATAAACTCTTAGCCTAACAACTATAAATTCGAATGCTAAGAGTACACGGAGCAGAAATTTACATAAGTTTAGCGAAAGCAAAGTCTAAGCACACTTTATAAATTGCAGTCTTAGACTATGCTAAACATTTGCTCAGCATGCATAATGACTATAAATTTTAATGCCCACTTAACTTGTGAGGTAAGTCTAAGCAAGCTTTATAACTTTCAGCCTTATAAAATGCTAAAATTACTTGTTTTGTTTCAGCGTCATTATACCGAAAACCTTTTGACGAAATAGAACCTGATTACATGAGCACTACGGTTGATTTTCCGATGAAATACACGAAGTATGGAAATAAATAGCTTAGGTACTTACTTTGTTCAATATCAGTAATGTTGTGCATCAACACTTAGGTTTATAAGGCATTAAATTATTTAGTATTATTCAGATTGAAATAAAATTTACAAAATAATATGTGTATTTGTTTTATTTTCATCTACAATAACAATATCTATATAACACATTTAAGTGAATATTTTTTTACTTGTGGGTAGTTAAATATTATTATATTTACTTATTGAATTTACAGATTTATCTGTAGATATAAATGTACATACCCACGACCCAGGACAGGTGACACCCCGGTGCGGCCGGGGGTGTCGTCTAGGGCGGGTCGGTGTTCCGCCTCTTGCTGAGTAGAACGGTGTGAGGCGTGACAGCGTCCTGCCCGGGGGGCTGATCCCGTCTGGTTTACCTCAGGATATACCTCAGCCGTGGGGTATGGCAAGTGGGACTCCAGAAACCGCTGATGCGTTCCTGGAGTTCCTCCCGACTGCCGAGGTAGGCAGCCGCGGGGTTTAGCGGGTAGACTCGTCCTCCGTCAGTACCACACACGGCCTGCGTCTCCTCGCGGAGGGTATAGTGCGAAAAGAATTCCCCGCGAAAAAAAATTTTTAAATATACTTTATGACGTGCAGATACTTACGGTGAACAATATATTTTATCTACACACAATAAAACATTTTATGTTTCAAACTACGAGTACCTAAGAGATTCGTGCCTCTCTAATTCTGGGCTAGGTCTACGATTTCAAGTACCTAGCAATCAAACTGGAACTTAACTTGAGACCTTGTAAGACAACAAACATGAGCCGTCATGAGTAGAGACTCTGCTCCTGACTGTACTCATTCTCTTTTTTCTCATTTTCTCTTCATTGATAACATCTTCTTGAAAGTAGCCTTCACCTACACTATTAATTTTACAACACTTAGACCCTTAGACACTAACACAATTTCTTTAGCCGGTGAAACAGGGACTAATTGTAGTAATTAGGAACTTAGTACTTATAAGTGTTGTTATAATCAGCTAAGTAGATACTAGATACACACTAGATACACAAACCAATCCAAAAAAAATTGTGTTTCTATAAATAACCTCGCTATTCTAGTGGCAATGTTATATTGAGACTTGATCTTCCCTTTTGGAGTTTATTTCTTAAAAAACGATTTCTTATTTGCGGTTTGAAAATGTTGTAATAATTTTAACAAAAAAAATCGACTTCAAGAACTGGACCACACGGGAAGTACCAGCTTTCAAACAAAAGTAGAATCATGAAAATCAGTTCACCCAGTCGTAAGTTCCGAGGTAACAAACAATAAAAAAACCCAGGCGAGGTGATCATGCCTGAGATGTTGAGAATTTATATATCGCGATACCGGATTACTAATTGTAACTCCGTGGTTTGGTATATCTTTAATAGATGGCGCCTATAGTACGTTTTTTTATTTTGTATGTGTGAAAGTCACCATAAGTCTCTCCTCATAGACTCAGAATTCTTTCTGAGATCTAGACTTCGTTACCAGTCACTCAGTGAAAGGCAATGAAAAAATTTTCATGTATAACTTCGTACGAGTTGGCCACAGCATGGCTCTATGTACAAACATACATATTTGTGTACAGGTATTTATGATACCAGACTTAAATAACACCTACACTTGGTGTACAATGAAAGAAAACTATTCAAGTAGTTAATTATTTAACTAGTTAGATTAATGTAGGTACTAATTTTAAAATGTAATATATATCTTTGTGTATGAAAATAATGTGTGGTACTATAATTAGGTGGCAATCGCTGGAAGTCGTTCGTTCCCCAAGAATTTCTTTATAGGTCCTCGCTTGGGGTCCAACACTCGCTCGTCGTTCTTTCTGGCGACGTTTCTGAAAATTCACATCGGTAGTACGAATAAGTAAACAATTTTTAAATATAAGTTATTACATCTGTGAATATAATAATTCATATTCGGTTAGTTGAAGCATACATAAAATAAAGCTTTGGGTGGAGCATAACCATAAACGAAGGTGAAACTTTGGCTATTCACATTTTCTGTTTATTATCATTTTGGGGCAATACTTTTTACAGCTTGGCTTCCTTATTTTATTCGAAAACAGTCTAAATTAAACAGTGTTTATATACAGTTACAGTTATGATTTTTTGGGTGATGGCTTCATATTATTGTGAACCATACTTGAACTTGAAACTCGCGGGCTGGATCTCCGCAACTCGCCGACTTCAGTGATCCTATTTTGCGTGGAAGGATGGCATTATTCGTGCCACCCCAGTTCCTCCTAAAAGCCTAGCAGATCCCCTCACGTTGTGAACCATAACAAAAGACTATATTAACGTTAACGTTTAGCCAGGCCATGGTCAAAGCCGCGCGGTGAGACTTCAATAACGACCCTCGCCTCACTTAACTGTAGCTCCTCCCACAGTATAGAAATTAATTGATAAACACTTATTAGATACTTACTGCCAATAGCTGCCGTTCTTCTGAAGCCTCAGTATGTTGTTCTGACAGATCATGAGTTCATTTTGTAAATAAGTTCTTTGGTCGTTCACTCGCACGAACAACTAGAATTAATAAATAAAACGATAACTATGGAATAAGATGCGAGATATTTATAAATAAATAAATATATATTTCGGACATCTAACACACAACGCCATCTAGTCCCAAGCTTGTGTTATGGGTACTAGACAAACTCCAGCCGGTCATCCTGGAGTGGGCAGGGCGGCAGCACGGGACCCTTTCCTTCCGCACGCACGCTTCCCTTTCCTGACGCAGGTGCTTTCCGGGCACGGTTGCTTCAGGAACACTGCGACTGCAGTGCGGCCTCGGCCCAGCATACGCTGGAGATCTGCCCCGCTTGGGCGGCGCAGCGCCGAGCCCTCACTGCAGTCATCGGAGGAGATCTGTCGCTGCCGGCCGTCATACACTCTATGGCCGGTAGCGACAGCAGTTTTACCGCGGTCGCGACCTTCTGCGAAGACGTAATTTCGCAGGAGGCGGCGGAGAAGGCCCGAGAGGATGACGTCCACTCGGACCCGATGCGCCGCCGGCGAACCGGGCGGCGGAGGCGCGCCTATCAGCGCCTCATGCCACCCTGAGTATGGCCGCGGATGGACGGGATGGGTTTTCCGCTCCATCCGCAATACAGGCCAACCGCGAGGAGGCGACGTACGCGTATGCCGTGCGTTGCCTAAATTGAGATTTTAACAGCAGACGGATTTAAAAAAAAAAAAAAAATTACATTTATAACTCGGGTACAATTTTAAGTTCATTAATTAATTGTTACCGCATGTTCTTGTCCAAAAATATATATAATTCAATGTTGGTAAATGTTTTAATACTTTTAATACTTTATAATCTTAGAATAATTGAGTATAGTATATAGTTTAATTAATTTTATTTTCAAAATCAAATATGTTAACTTCCTAAAGATTTCGTAAAAAAAAACTAGGAAAAGTAAAAATGAAATGATGCCCAACTAATTTCTTAATAATGTTCTCTAACAATATAATAGACAAAGTGAAAAGGTAGTGGTTCAAATTATTACGCTGTCATAGCTTAAAAAACTACACGAATGTGCGGAAAATACTTTTTATAATAGAAACGCACCTTCGACTCAGAATCGAGACGCCATTCTTTGCTGCGTAGAGTGCTGATCAAGTCAGTTTTAAGACGTTCAAATCTTTTAACTGTACGCATCAATTCAGCCTGTAAAAATAATCTACATTAGAATTTAATATACATATGTGGGGGAACGGGTATCATGTTCCACCCAACACAAAGGGAGGATCCTCCGACCAGGCGAGGTGATCATGCCTGGCGGGCTATTGCATTGCCCAACAGTTGATATTGGGATGTTGTATATATGATAATCGGCGCGAGAACTTTATTTGCGCGAATCAGTATTGGTAGTTTCTTCGTATTGTAGGTTACTTCGTAGTTCGGTGTAACTTAGGTAGATGGCGCTGTAGTGTGTTATGTTATATGTGGAGGTCGCCACACATACTTTAACTGATTATTACAACCAACAGAGTAATGTAAGAAACTGTTAACACAAATGTAATAGAAATTCATCTTCATCATCTTCCTAGCCTTTATTCTTCCCAAGTTTATTTAGGGTCGGCTACGAGTTCCACCGGTTTACCTGAGTTTAGTTTTTCCACGGAGCGACTGACATCGGATCTCCGTAATCCTGAAGATGAACTGAATTCGAACATTGAGCTAGTTGTCAGTATATTTGAGGGCACTGACTTCCCAATAACGATTGTCATTCGTCGTCATGTCAATAGATGTTCATGATAATCAAGACCGGAGGCTCTTAACGTGCTCTGAGACACGAGCGGGAAACACCTCCATCTGACATACTCCAGGTTGCTATTAAGAATTTCTGATAAGAAAAACCCAACAGCAGTCCGACCCGGGATCGAACCCGAGACCTCTTGATCGGCAGTCGCTTACGCTAACTATTGGACCAACGAGGCAGACCAATGTAAAAGAGATAACATTTTAATTACTTAGACTAGATGACTGACATCTATTTATTATTAATAATATTTCCTTTATCATAATGTCATTATTTTTCATATTTTTTTTTTAAAACTAAATACGCAGTGATCTTAATATAGTGGGATTACGTTCTGTTATTTGAGACTAGCTGACCCATGCAACCTTGTTTGCGTCTCCAATTGCCCGTATCGTGATAATTTTCCTTAGTTTTTGAAACATTATTAATTGGTGCTCTGCTCCTATTGGTTTTAGCATGATGATTTATAAGCCATAGCTTTCCTCGATAAATGGGCTATCTAAACACTGAAAGTATTTTTTAAATCGGACCATTGATTGAGATTATCGCGTTTAAACAAACAGACAAACTCTTTATCTTTATACATTAGTATAAATGAGCGTAGTCTATCGTATCGACACGGAGACGAAATGAAAATTTTATGAGAAAATGAAATTTTTACTTAACTTTTTTCGTAATTATTTTACTTTTTTAATCTTTTGTGTTTAGCATCGCCTCTAGAACACCAAGATTGCTGCCAACCAGTTCCTAACCAGATGTTTGTTTAGTATATTTAATACACTTACAGGAGTAAGAATATCCAAATTGATGTTCAGATCGTCATGTTTCAGCTTACAATCTGGAATAGAAACACAATTAAGTACTTTGATTGAAAATTGGTGAAAAATTAAGTAATAAAATGACGTAACACACCAGGTCCACAAATCTTGGCTGCTCTGATCTTGTCTTTTAGACCCGACAGTTGTTCTCGCAGAGTCTCGATGGTATCTAAGTATACTTTGTGTCGGGCACTCTCCTTCCTCAGGTCATCGTCGTGATCCCATGGATATTCGCTCTTCCGTAGCTCATCGTGAATCGATGCTATTTGTTTTTCAAGTTCACCATTTTGCCAGGCCGCTGAATCTCTACATCAAAAGAGAAAAAATGTGAAGCACTCACTTCAAATAAAATGACAACATCATTGTTGAAAGTAAATTATTTTTCTCTTCCAAAAAAATTGCAAGTATTAAATGCCTGAAATAGTCATCTTAGCAATTCACACTAAGACAACAATGATAAGCTTTACTTTTTACTAATAATTAACAAAACTGTTCATAATCACAGTTTTGTGTACTTATATAGTAATTTCAATAACCTTGACACTTATAAAATGTGGATTTTAGATACTTAATTAAAATGTATCTAAAGGTACTCTAGAATTTGAATTGATATAACAAGTTATATTAACAGAAGGAAAGCAAACTGTACCTACTTATTAGATCTCTTAAAATTTTATACAAACAATGTAGGTACACATTCATAGAAAGTAATACCAAATATCACAGATTCTATGAAAGTAGAATTCAATGCTCACCTGCAAGTTTTTTCATGATCTAATTCACTTTTTAATGTATCAATTTCAATACTGTCGTTCATTGTAATACCTAGTAATTTTAGCTAGTGTTAAAAATATTTACTGTCGAAATTGCAGAATGTATAGTGAACACAGCGATGCCCTTGAGTTTAGGCTTGATTGATTTAACAAGACGATGACGACCAAATGTACCTACCAGGAACTGGAAACCATTGAAACTGTTTATTTGCATCTAATTTCCATAATAGCAATGCGATACATGAAGGGTTCACCAGAGTTGTAAAATATCCATAATATTATTGTAGGTAAAGTTTACGTTACAGCAAAGGTTCTTAGTTAAATATATATATGCAGTAACATACCTATTTAGGACAAATATGACACCTAAACAATCTTTAGAAACAAAAAATCAAAAATGATATTAAATTTAATCATTGCAACAAATAACATTTTGTATCTTGTAGTATGCTGTCTGTATACCACATTTCAGCAAAAACGATCTAACCATCCCTAGCTGAACTGGAGAGTAATTCAAAGAGGACTTGTTTTGAAATTTCTTAGATAAAGTAATCAAATTATTACATAACACACAATGTTTAGTATTATTATACGAGGGAATGTGAGAAAAAAAAAAACAAATTTTTAAACGTACTTCCATGTGTCATACAGTTCAAAAACTTCAGAACAAAAATGTTATGTCAAATTCAAATTTTGAATTGAACGAAACTTAACGCTTATATGTAAAACAAAATAAAGTTTAATTCAGTGCATATCAACATTAAACTGGGAAAGTTTTAAAATGAGTTTGCTAAGTGCTGTATTACAAGAAGCCAATAAAGTTAATACGGATGACTTGAAGAGACATCGGGATCAAATATTACCAACAGTTAAAGACCTTACAGAAAGACTTCAGCTCTTATCTTGGGCATTACAGGAAAATATTATTGATACTTATGTTAATTTTACGGTAACAAAGAGTTTAGAACAGTTAAATTATAAAAATCGAAAAGCTAAGATTCTAGAAGACCATTTAAAATGTATCGAAGAACTAGATAATATAAAAGAAATGTTTACCAATGATGAAGATTTTCGTAATCATTGCGATAAATTACACAAATCATTTAATATTTTCAATGATTTCTGTACTGTTGTTGATGGTAAACGTATATTAGAGAAGGCAAACCACGAATTTGCGCGTTTTAATTACACTGAAGCAATATTAGCCGTGAAACAGTTAAAAACTGATCTAAACAGATTAAAATTCGAGGGAAAAATGGTAAAAGCTTTAAGCAATATCAATGCCCAAGCAGAAAACCAGCTTGCTTTGTATATTGCACAGTTGAGTATCGAGTGGGAGAATATTTTTACATGGTCGGAGAAAAAAGGGCTGACATTCCTGACCTACTCTCTTTCTGTGCAACAAAGCGACCCAATTCTACTAAAAACAATCTTAAAAACTTTATATATCACAGACCGTATGTTTGCTGAAATCGGTTTATTTTCCAATTTCTTCATAAATAACTTGCTACATAATGTTATAAGACACAATTGTGATATTTTTAATGAAGACCATATTGGTGCTATAGTATTTAACATAAAGGTCAATCTTAATGACCCCAAGAGGCCCAATTACCAAACTATTTTCAATAATTTAACCGCGATCTTTGAGTTCCTCCAGTCAACATTAGGCTCACACTTTGAAAGTGAAAAATCCTTTATTGAAATATTTGCGGATACATTGAGACAAAAATTCTTCAATAAAATTATAGAAGACTGCATCCGGATGAATTTACCGTCATGTGATAGCACATACCAGAATTATAAGAATATTGTAATCGAATTAGATGCGTTTAACAAATTCCTGGTTGATCTGAAATTCGTAAAAGCCCATGAATCTCCTCTCAATAAATACATTGATGATACCGAATGTGTGTTATACAATAAGAAATGTGACAAACTATTATCTGATGTCCGTACGTTGCTTAATAAAAGTTTATCCTACAGTACTATTACTGTAGGGTCTGAATCAATAGGCGAGAATGATTCTATATTGGATGTCACTGATGACAGTGCTATTTGGGATATAAATAAACCGTTGTTTCTACCGAGATGTGTTATTTCTCAAAACGTTAAAGTAATTGTGTCGTTGATAGTAGAACATTTGGAGGAAAGTGCTAAGTTGCCGGAGAAATACAGTGAACAGCTCATTACATATATCAAAGATATTGGGATTATGTATCAGAGCTTTGTACCTAAGAAGTTTAAAATTAACTTGGAATGCTGTCCTTCGGATATTGGTAAATATAGTCTCAATTTTTTTTTTATATATAGGCCTGCTAAATTGACCACTCTGCCTGACGGAAAGCATGAGCAGAATCCAAGAGTATCACCATACATACAGCATGGCCACACCATGGCAATCTATTTAACGATTTTATATGAATGTAATCTATACAAATAAATTAAATTGGAGTGTCTGTTTGTAATATTAAAATAACCGCTTTCTACTACATGCATATGTATATACGGTACACATACCAAAATATATATTTTTAAACTTTTGTCTGCCTGTCTGTTTGTCTGTTTGTTCCGGCTAATCTCTGGAACGGCGGGACCGATTTGGACGGGACTTTCACTGGTAGGTAGCTGATGGTACAAGGAGTAACTTAGGCTTACATTTTTTAGACTAGCTTCGCCCCGCGGAGTTACCTACGATACGACAATAACCGCGAGGTTCAGCTAGTATTAAATATTTATCTAAAAACATTTCATGGAAGATGAATTATTCTAAAAACTACCATACTGTAAGGTAAACAAAGTAATCTGATTGGATATAGATTGCTAAACAATGTATTTTTTTTTTAAATGTGTGTTGAATATGACTGAATTTATCTGACCTTAATATCTTTTAATTATTAAAAACAATCCTATCAAACATCCATATACTTTGGCCTATACTCATGAATCGATAGGCAAAGACCACTAGACCAACAGGCCAATGAATTCTAGATATAATAATTCTTTATACTGTTTTCTATGTAAATTTTGCTGCCAACCATATTTTTTTTCTTTCTAGCGCTGTTCTTCAACAATTGCTTTTATCTGGCACACAGTTTGCTGGGGCCCCCATGGTGTATCACTTTACCTAAGGACATGGCTAACCAGCTGAACATAATGCTCTTGGAATGCATCCAAGATCTCAGGGTGTTGGGCCTGGAGAAGATCTCCTTGTATCTGCAGAGAGAGAAGAGTAATATCATACAGAGCATGGAAACTGATGGTAAGAATGTACCTTTTGTTTAATTGGACAAATGGCAATGTGGCTTAGGTCGTCTCCTGTCCTCGTTATTTAGTTAGCGTTCGATCCCGTCATGAGACAAGACTTTGTGTGATGCACTAGTTGTTCCTGTTGTGTATTGTAGAGATAGTGCCATGTTCATGCTTTACTTAAGAGGTAATTATGAGAAGTATCCTCTATTGCTATCTTCCTCTGACTCTGGTTGAAGAGAAGATATTATTATTAGTTATAACTATTATTTTTATATTTATTTGACTGCCTCGGTGGCGTAGTGGTAGCGTATACGACTTCTAAGCTTGAGGTCTCGGGTTAATTCCCGGGTCGGACCAAATGTTTGTATGATCTGCAAATATTTGTTTCGGAGTTTGGGCGTTTTCTATGTATAATATGTATGTAAAAGTAAAGTATAAAGTATTTATATCAGTTGTCTAGTACCCATAACACATGCTCTGCTTAGCTTGGGACTAGATGGCGTTGTGTGTAAGATGTCCGAAATATTTATTTATTATTTTACTTAGGGCTGGTGTTGCTAACACTGCGCAGTAAGTGTTGAAGTAATTTATCCAAACCCTCAAACGAGGTACTGCGAACTGCGATGAATCGCGAGCCTATTAAAGCCATAATGCAGAAGCAGCAATATGCACCATGCTGCAATGAGTATAATGACCACTATTCTTTGAATCTGCTTACCCTTTAACCCTGCTATCAGGCATAGTAGTCACTTTGGTAGTCCTATACATAAAAGAAAAAGCCGCCTAAAAATGGTACATATTGCTTTCCACACCAGTCAACACTTTTTTATGCAGTGAATAGTTTTAAAAAAAGTAACTTACGGTATTTGGTTTGCACGCAAGTCGGTTAAACGCTTTCGGTTTTTGTGTCCTTGGCAAGTGTCATTGTTTGCGGTGCTAACATAAACATCTTTGGTAGTAATTGGTATAGTTTAGTACTAAGCATCTACATATAACGACAGATAGTCCTAATTTTCTATTTTTAAAACCAAAGTCACTACAAACTGATTGAGAAATATCACAGCAATGGTTCTAATCATGGGCGTACCCAGGGTAGGGCAGGGGAGGGCAGCTGCCCCCCCCTAGATGTTGACGTTCCTACTATCATCTTCTCTCGATTATGTGTAAAGCACACTCAGACGCGTAAAAACGTGAATAAGATCGACTATGGACAAAGACAGATTTATTTTCTGTGTTGTAGTAAGATCGGCAATCGGCATCGGAATCGGAATCAGTCCTAGGGCTATGCGATGTTCAAGCGTAGGGACGATCAGAGCGTGCTCTTTAGCGAGGAGAACTACTCATCATAGTCCTAAGATATCAAATATTCTGAGTCGGGTTATGTAGTTTTTTATGGACAGCTGACATGCCCATTCATTTGGAATGTATATTAGTCACTACAAATAATTCTCGGAAGCAAAATGTTATAGTCTGATATATCAGAAATTTGTTGTCCAGTAATAATTTCTAGTTTCGTCCTAGCATCCAGTACAGGTTTTTGTGCCGCATAGATATATCATCTCATTTTGCTTTGGTATGGTTTTTCCACCGGACTATATGTAAGCCCACATTGGGCTCGCACTTGAAGGCCGATGGGACACCATTTCCGAAATCTGATTCCCAAGCTGGCTCAGCGCGTGTTTGGCTCGGTTGCTGCCAAATATGAGGGAGCCCGATGACTCTTGCAGGAGACTATACGCGGGCGTTGTGCTGTCCCCAGTATGGGCGGAGGTCCTGAAGGCCAGCAATATCGGACTATTGCGACGTCCGCAACGAGCTGACCTTCAGGTAGGAGTCCTAAGACTCGAAAAATCGAAGACCAGAAATTTCAATTCCCCAGGTTCTTGTGGAGGAATGGAAGGAACGACTTGGGCAACCGTTATTGCGGCGGTAAGACCCATTATGGAGGATTGGCTCGAGAGGCATTACGGGACCCTCTCATACCGGCTGACACAGGTTATCACTGGGAAAGGATGCTTCGGAGAGCACCTGTGTCGGATCCGCAAGGAGCCAACGCCTGAGTGCCACCACAGCGATGACCAGACCGTAGACACTGCATTCCACACACTGGCAGAATGTTCAGAGTAAGGCGAGTCGAGGCGGCCATCGGAGTGGGGGTTCTCTCGCTTGGTAACATTAATGCGACCATGTTGCGTAGCGAGAGCGCGTAGAACTCTGTCGTCTTTTTCTGCGAGCAAGTTATGCTTGCGAAAGAGATGGCGGAGCAGGACCGTGCGAAGTTTAGAACTTTTCCTGTCCGCCAGGCCCGGGAACGGGCCAGGTACCGCAGACGACTCGGGCGCCGGAGATCGCCGGGCGCGAGCTATACAAAGTGCTCGCGCCCCTTTTTAAAATAGAAAAAGAGCATCAGGGTTCCTACACAGGATGGGGCCATCTACCTACAAACCATAGGTGGCCCGAGGTACGTCGGGGTTCCAAGGATTTCCTTATTTCATTCTGAGGGTGCACCTGATTCCCCGGCTTCTAATATCCGTGACAGTGTGCAGTTTTCAGTCGGTTCAAGTCCGACATAACCATCAGATTGAGATATCCGAGGGAATTTCCGCCCAAAAAAAAACAAAAATGTTCACACACTCACGTTGCGGTAAGATATTTTCTTCGACTTTTACTTGCGGACAGTTACCCTTTTTTTCTGTACAGAAATCGCTCCAGATACCACCGACAGGTCCTGGACTGCACGCCATCTCGGTTACTAGAAGTCGGAGAACCAGATGTACCCTGAAAAGGAAAAACCTACGGTTTAAGATTGCTTCCTCCTGTGCAGAAATCCCAGTGTTCCTTTTCTACTCAAAAATAAGCGCTTATGCTGCCACCTCGGCCAGTTACCTGACGAAGAGTGAATGTTATTTGGGCTGATTTAGCGGCACTTGCTTTTAGCCTCCAGTCCTGTAGGCAATTGTGAACTTCAAGAAGCAAGTCTGAGACTCGTTTTGGATTTTTGTAGCTCACAAGTAGGGGAGACCGAGGAGGGTTGTGACAGAGGAGAGTTGTGACAAAGACAATTTCTTGGAACCTATGACTGTCAGCGAGCTAGCAACAGCGCACGATTGTTTCTTTAGAAACGCGCCATTTGGACGTCGTACGTACGACGTCTACGTGGAAAAAAAACAAAAGTAAGTTTTTTGTAAAAAATTTGATTATATTTATATGGTGACATATTAGTTCTATGTGGATATGCTATATTTTCTTATATTGTGTGGTTATTGAAGTTTCAAAGCGTGGCATTGTCTTACTGTGTTTGCTCGCTTGTTTCAAAATTATGAATTATTATTTTGACCAGGGTCGCGATTTTTCTACCTAGGAGAGTCGTGACACGATGTCACAACCCTCCTAGGTAGAACTTGTCCTACTTTAGCTTATTTTCTGGTTAGTTTATTTTAAATTCTTTTTGCAATCCCTTGTTTCTGTTTATTAAATATGGTTGTTCGTTTATTCTAGTAAATTCTTAAAACCTAAAATTTCACATAAAAATTGTACGGCAATTAAAGTTAACTTAAAATTTGGTTGGTTGAAATTATTTTGGACTGGGTTTTGGTGTTGTATCAATGCTAAATTGCTATATTTTTTGTTTTATAATGCCTAATAATTATACACAGATGAAGCCACAACATCTTCTACCAATTCATCTTTGCCAAGCAATATCGCTAATGAACTCGTTTCCTCCACGTCTACAGCAAGTATTCTAATTGACACTAACTCAAATGTGTTCTCGCCAGAATCAGTAAGGCCGTTGCCAAAAGCTCCACCTAGAAAAAAAACCAACGTAATAGACGCAAGATCAAATCTGCTGTGCTTACCGACACACCTATCAAGGATGAAATAGCAGCCATAGAAGCCAGTAGAAAGCTAAAAAGAGTGAAAAAGCGTGTTTTAAGCGAAGAAAAGAAGAAACCTAAGAATGCCAAGAAGAAGACCAACAAAAAAAGTGCCAGTGATGTCGAAGAAGATACAGAAAATGATTTTTTTTGCTTGTGCTGCCTTGAACCTTATACCAATAGCAAATCAAATGAGAAGTGGGTTCAGTGCCTCGAATGCAAAGACTGCTCTCACGAAGATTGCACTGGAGGCGAGCTGCAATATGTCTGTCATAATTGTTTATCAGATTAGATTGAGATTTTCAACTGATTTTGAAACGACTGATCTCGTAATGTTACCTTAATTACTTATAAAAGATTTAATACCTGTTATGTTAATGTTTCATGTTACTGTAGTCCTACAATTATACCAAATGATAATTAAAGTACCTACTTCTATGTTTAAAAACGTGTATTTTATTTATAATTCATATAAAAGTCCGTTTATCTATCAAATTAAGTGTATATACACAATTGTCACAACTTACCTTGGTACCTGTCACAACTTACTTAGGTGATAGGAGAGTTGTGACAAAAGGACTATTTTCAATTTTTGTGGTATTTCTCAGAAACTTTATAACTTTCATAGACTTTGATGACTGTTTTTAAAAAAGTAAGGATTGAGCTCCATTCAGGCACAGGATTCGCAATCGTAGTATCCTTCTTTACTAAGATATGTCCTTTTAAGTAAAAATTGTCACAACCCTCCTCGGTCTCCCCTACCGCTGTGAATGTTGCTATACTGACACCAGACCAGGCAAATATAGAATATAATGATTTTTTTGCTCAGTGTACATAGAACAATTTGTTAACGATAACGTTTATGTTTCATCTTAAACTGTATTGCCGAAGACTTTTGAAAATTTGTTTTAAAATGTTTTCGAAATAAGTGCCGTGCAATTAATTGGAGAAGCCTATGTCTGGCAGTGGACTGCGAAAGGGTTTTTAAAGTAGCTGTTCTATTATGAAATAATTTATTTAAAAAAAAATGCCTTTTTTATATCCATTTATTTGACGAGGTGCTTTTAAAAAAACACGATTTGCCCCCCCCTGGCCCAGAACCTGGGTACGCCCATGGTTCTAATACTTTGCAGAAACGTTTCAGTCCGTAAATTACTTATAATGTATGAAATAATCTACACAATGAAATAAGATTTAACTTTTATTACATAAAAGCCTTAGGCATGATATCTAGTAGGCTAAATTGTCTCTATCGGAATTAATTTACTCATAGTATTTAATTCTTAATGCAGAAGTAAACGCTATATATCCAACTAACGAGCTCCCGGTCACTCTTGTAGTCTATTTTTACCCGAATACGGTGTCAAAAAGAAGGGTAATTTTTTTGGCAGTCTGTATGTATTTTCCATTGTAGCATCTAAACTACTGAACCGATTTTTTTTCCATTATTTGTCTATTCACGTTATAGTTTTTTAAACTTTTTCTCCTGACAAAAGTATACAATGTACCTATACATAAACGGGCCAAAAAGAGAGGCCATTACTGATGCATAACAATTTTTATACCTTTAGGATCTCCCTGGACCCATGACTCATACGAGCAATTCGACTGCGCAATCAACACCGCCTTAGCATTATTGAAAGATCTAAAATGTTCTTGGTACAACATTCTGCCAAATCGAATGTATGAGATGTCAATGTGTACGCTGGTACAAGTGCTATGCCAGTCAGTGTTAGACCGGGTGCTCGCGGCCATTAAGCCAGTAAGTGAAGAACTGGTGTACATGCTGGCTATGAGGGTAGACGACACTCTCACTGATGTCTTAACTTTATTTGAGGTAAGGTACTACGCAAAAATTTATCACGTTTCTCTCTTGACAAAAGTAGAGCACCCTGGATTCTCCATTGCCACCAACTACTTGGGCCTACACATTTTCCTAAACCCAATTTAGTTTTTATAATTCTGTCTGAATGTCTCCACAACAATGCAGAGGTTGCGCAGTTTCTAACAACTTTTCATTATATAAAGTTTGTTTGTTCTCGTTTGCTCTCTTTAAAGGCGGTGCCTGCGTTAAAGTGAAATGCAGGTAAAAATATTGAAACTGACCGCAGTGGGGCGAAAACCCGTCACTTCTTAATTTTACTTATAAATCGAGAATATTATTTTCCAAATCTTTTCCAAATACATAGTATTAAAATACCCCTTTTGCTGTACCTGACACTAGAAAAGATATAAGCACTTCTTTTTCTGTCGTGAAATTTCAATTCTCACTATAAATGTTTGTTTCAGGAACCAATTCACTTCGAATCAAAGATAAGCATATGGGCCAAATTCTCCAAACTACCGCATCTGCTAAGAGCTCAACTGCTGGAGATATCGGACTTGTGGAACAAGGACAGGGAACAGTTCCAGGGTTACAGCTGCGAGGAAGTTCGGCAGATTGTCAAAATGAGATTCCACGATGATAAATATAGGCTAAGGATATTGAAAGAAATACAGTGATTGTTTATAATAAGTCTTTTTTTCTTTTATTTATAAAACAGATCAAGATGTATTTAAATAAGAGTTATTAGCGATGTGGTATTTGGCGGGTATGTGTGTATTTGATTGTTTGTTTGTATTTTTCAATTTGGAGCGTCTAATGGTGGCTGGTAAGATCAAAGGGAAAAGAGGTCTTAAGGTAGAATTCCCAAACGATGATCGGACCAAATATCGGAGGGACTAAAAATGCCTGTCAGCGTCGCACTCCACCGAGCTGCAGAACGGAACCGATGGAGACAACTGGTTGACGAAATCAAACAGAGGCACGATCCTCAACAATGAGGGATCAACTGAAGAGAGAGAGAGAGTATATTTGATACTTGAAGCAGGATTGTAAAGAAACTATTGCTATGTATCAGAAGGAAGGCTTCTGATAACAGAATCTTCTGAAGAAAAAAATTACATAAACTAATTGGCTTGAGCACTATCATTGTGTTATACAGGATGAGTAGTTACTATATAGTTCAGTATGTATTTGCTAGATGGCTCTGAAACATGTTTTAGCAGTATGTGGAAATTTCATTTAGAATCTTAATGAACATTCATAGGTGAAATTTTAAGAAGTCTTGCCTGATCAGCCGTATATTTTGTTAAAAACAACTTTCTTTTGACTTAAGTACAAAACTTAATAAATCAAATAATATCATGTATGCAAACTTATAGACCGTAGTTAGAAATAGCAGAAAAGAAGAACGAAAATAGCAAGTTAGGCCTCCTAACCCACTTGCGTGTTCTATTAATACGATTGCATAAAGCAACCGTATGTGTTACATACAATTGGTGCGTGTAGAAAAGCGGAAACAGGAACAACAGAATTGAACAGTTAGTTTTAATTACTATGTATATTATTGCCTCGTTCGCGCAGTGGTAGTGTATGTGACTGCTGTGCTTGAGGTCTCGTGTTCGATTCCTGGGTCGGACCAAACGTTTGTATGATCTGCAAATATTTGTTTCGGAGTTTGGGTGTTTTCTATGTATAATATGTATGTATTTACAAAAAGAAACTATATATGTATTAATATCAGTTGTCTAGTATCCATAGTACAAGCTCTGCTTAGGTTGGGACTAGATGGTGTTGTGTGTTAAATGTCCAAAAATATTTATTTATTTATTTTATTAATTTATCACATGTTGAATAACAAATAGTTTAAGGCATCCATCTCAACGGAATACGACGGAACGACGACACTTATAGCTGCAAACCTTACTTTCAAGAACACAACAAACTCACTCTCCCTAGCACCTATTTATTAGAAATATGTAAATTTGCAAAAAAAACATCAACATTTGTATACAAACAGAGATGATAAATAACAAAGATACACACTACGTCATAAATCGAGACTAAATCTACCGAATTCGAAACAAAAAATTCTCTCCTCAAGCACCTATGTCATGTCCATCAAAGTCTACAATAGATTGCCGCCAGAAATAAAAACTATATAAGAACAAATACAATCTCTTTACAAAATAATTAAAGATTTTTTTATTATCTTAGTGTTACTATAGTATTGTATTCACAAGTACTTTAATGACTAAATAAACGTGTACCTACTATAAATTTTAAATGTAATTCATGTACCTTTACAAATACACGTACTCACACACACACACACACACACACATATACACACACATATATATATATATTATTAAATACATACTTATAGGTATATTAAATTGTAGCAGTATATAGAATAGTATTAGTTTTAAGTTTGTGTTCTATTTTATTTGTAACTTTGCTGTGCCCGACAGGGTCCATAGTGGAGCAATATAAATTATTGTAAGACCTTATATATCTATGAGATGCAATAAAGTATTGAGTATTGAATACATTACGTGTGGGCTGGAGGCTTTTATTGAATCCGTACGAATATTATAAATTCGAAAGTTACTCTGTTACGCTTTTATGGCTCAATTGCTGTACGGATTTCAATGACATATGGTATAGAGATAAATCGATTCTTGAGGAAGGGCGTAGCTTACTCTTTACGACGATGACCAACATACTCGTGGGCGATGGCATTACGTGTTCTCCGAAGCACTGAGGTTAAGGCCCCAAATTCCGGACTGTTATGTAGCATGTTTTTATCATATAATCAGAAAAACTGAACAATACTTTTTCTGCCCGATCCGGTTTTCGAACCCGAGTCTAACTGCTAGATTAATGAAGCAGTCAACCAGACAAAATCTCTTTCCATACTTGATTTCTCCAGAGAAAACGAAGTTAGCGAGTTAAGACTAGGTGTACCTATGTTTTTTTTTTTCTATTAACATCTCTATGGATACTAATCCTCTGTAGGTATTGAAAAAAGATATGTGAGAAGGACTCCTAAATTATCGTATCCGTAACATATATATACTTACTAAAAATATGTGAATTGAAGAGAAAGTAATCATCCTGAAACTCGCCACCCATTACGCAAATGCTATATAAGTGAGTGGAGCTTCCTTACATCCATCATTACGTTTACAACTTTAATTGGCCGAAGACGCTCCAATATGCAACACTATTCGGTAGGTAAATAAAAAATAACTGAAAAACGGAACGTAGAACCAATAGAATTTAATTTGACAAATTACAAATTAGTGTTTTGGCGGGTAAAAGTGTAATGTGTAAAATAAATTAAAAGTGAAAATAATTATCTAATAATGTTGTGTTTTGTGTACAAATGTGATTTTAGTGCTTTAAATGTAGTAAGTTAAGAAAGTTACTGGTCCAGTAACTTTTAAACAATAATACTGGGAAATAAGTTTTAGTAAAACTTGGTATGTATGTTTTGTGCGCCCCAATGGACCAAAACTGTATGTACCTAATGTAAAAAGAAATGTAAAAGTTGCATCTAAAATACCTAAATATTTATCTATATCTACAATATCTATTCAGAGAAGTAGTTATTCGAATTTAATTCTTTCACTTTGAAATAAAATAAAAAAGGAGCTACCTACCAAATCTTTATGGAATAGACGCAGTTACAGTAATGATGTCTTCTATATGTTGGAGTGGGGATACCACCGAAAGTGTTTCTTGAAAATGAAAAGGTAAAAATTAACCAGCATTTTAAACTAGCGTTGTCAGACCTCCCGATTTTTGCGGGATGTCCCGCTTTTTGAAAATTATTTATATATAAAAAATATATATAAAAAATTATAATATCCCGTGCGGGACAGGTTTTATCCCGCTTTTTGGGGTAACTAACTGGTCCAAAAGTTTAAAGTGAAGTTAGTTAGCCTGAGTTGTTGTTTTGGATGTTGTCCTGGTCCTGGCCTATCCATTGTTGGTCTGAGTCTGGATGTTCTTTGTGTCCGTTTCATATATATTTATATAAAGTGCTCCGCAACACAGAATCTAATACTATACCTGGAGTGGAAGTTGATTTAAAAAAAGTTTTAAATGAATGTGGTGTAAAGTACCTACC
Organism: Spilarctia lutea; assembly: GCA_916048165.1. NCBI lineage: Eukaryota > Metazoa > Arthropoda > Insecta > Lepidoptera > Erebidae > Spilarctia > Spilarctia lutea. Next base: position 13,872,315 of record OU696490.1, on the reverse strand, counting down.
TAAATAATTTTTTCATCCCCCCATCTCGGAAAGAGTATTTTTGGCCTTCGATATCCGAGTGCAAAAGCCGTTTTTATCCGCTAGGGGATAGTAAATTGAATTTAGAACATCGTGTATTTTGTATTTACCTCTACCTCTATGGTGACGAATTTATCATACAACATGTTTTAATTTGTTAAAAACTCTGACTCGGAGCCTTCTTGGTGTTTTTTTATTTACTTTGCCCGCACCGTTTGCTTTTCATGCTTTTAGTCATTTCCTCGCTGAGGTGGAATGAAAAGTTACGTGTTGCACTCGAATGCAAGATTTTTCACCTCGCGCTCTTTTGATTCCCTCGCTAACGCTCAGGATTCAAATTTTTAGCAACTTTGCACTCTTGTATAACAAGTAACTATTTAAAATAGAAACAAACAATTCATTTCTTAATTTTCTACGACTAAGGGTAATATTTTTTTTTTAATTGGAATAGGACCAAACGGGAACTATACACCCCACAATTTTTTTTACTCGATTGGTTCCCATTCAATGTAGTTCGAAAGTAAAAACAACAAATTAAGAACTTACTTTATTGAAATTTAAAAAAAATAACTGACCCGGCGAACTTCGTACCTGCCGCTATACCTAAATTTCCAAAATAACTTGTTTTAGTATTTATGTGGTCTCAGTTTTCCACGAATAGTGTACAGTCGCAGATTAAGAAAATATTCCGATTTCCTTATAATTTTTTTCTATAAAATCCTTGTCATGACAGTAACACACACATAAAAAAGAATCATCCAATTTGGTATTTCAGCGATTCATTTTTATTTATTCTCTAGATATACGATCCTTTTGAACTTCTATGAACTTTTTACTCTTGTATTAAAAGTTATTTCTTGTCTGGTATAGAAGGCCAAGTTGATGACTTGTTACGAGTATTAGAAGTCAAGTGCAACGGTTTTTGATTGATTGTTGACTTCTTTGTTATTTATTTATTTTACAACTTCATGCACATGTGTATATCGGTGGACTTAATGCCCAGGGCATTCTCTACCAGGCAACTTTTTTTCACCAATGTCGTCCTTACGAAGTTTGATCCCTGAGTCGAACGGGATAAATTACGATGTGACACTTTGTATTCTCAATCCGTGACCACACAGACCACGTCGTTCCTAATTATATACCTACAGTGTATTTTCACTTTTACATGAGGTTATACATTCAACGGGTTTTCCACCACACTACTACAATCGACTTAATTTTTTCCCCCTGTAACTTCCCAGTCACCTCATATTACCGACGGTTAGATAATTTTAGTTCCTGCTACTTATGCCATCTAAAGTTTCCCACAAATCAATTGTTAGGCGATGTGTAGATACTAATCATAATTTACTAATAAGGAACTTATAATACGAAAAAAATTAAAACGAACCGAAATTCTCAGTGTTTTGTTATAAAATAGTCAATTCAATTCATGGTCGGTTTCCTAAAATAGATAAATACGGAAATAAGGAATGCGTGTCAGCTTTCCGCACGCACCAACGTGGCAAAACCAGTTTTAAACTGCAAAAATACTGCTATGATTTTTCCTATTCTCTAATTTATTGTCATCCTAAAAACTTACGTATTGCGCACGTAATATCAGCCGTTTCAATGATTTATTTTCTTTTCAGACGGCATTCCTGATAATTTCGTTAGCAATCGTCGTGAATCAAGTATGTGGCGTGACGGCTCTAGATGATGAGCTACTGGCGATTGAGTCAAAAAACAGAGCTGTAACTGTTAAACATAATCCAAAGTACGTAGCACAAACGAAAGCAACCAACCAATCATTGACGAAGCCAGACTTGACTGCTTACCAATCATTGACGAAGCCAAACTTGAATGCTTACCAGCCATTGACGAAGCCAGACTTGAATGCTTACCAATTATTGATGAAGCCAGACTTGACTGCTTATCAATCATTGACGAAAATAAACTTTACAGTTTACAAACCTCTACAAAGACTACCAAGTAAACCGCCTAACATCGTAGACAAACCAGTGCAAACGAACCATTACGTCGATGTCCTTCGACCTCTCCATGGACAAAAGCAGAACTTACTGCCACCACCACGAAGCTATCCTAAACAACCCTTGAAGTACAAGTATTCACCTAATTCACTTTACAAGTACCCTAGCGTCATCCCTATTCAGAAATTCCACAGACCATATAATATAAAAACGACACGACCTCTAACTTATGCTACGTCAACTGTATCTCCATCAGTTACCAAAATCCCCAAGTTCAGCTTACCGCAAGTGATAAATGGCATTCGCTCCGACATCGTGAAGCCACCACCGTCTTTTAACCAGACGACATCGACGACATCCACAACCACGGTAGCTACAACTGTCACGACCACACGAAAAGCTTTGAGGACGAAACGAATATGGCCAAAACGAATTCTAAACAAAATGAACATGACTTTACAAAACATGACATTGACCAAAGACCACACGACTGTATCTAACATCACTGATGAGACTGATCGCGAGACTTCTGAGAGTAACCGTCGAGTCACATATGCTTACAGAAACTCTACCGCCGGCACCACTACAGTCCAACCATCAACGCCGCGAGTTTATCGTCCTGTCACCAGAAAGGTTAAAGTAAAAACTACCACGCCTTTACCACCCATAAATTTCTCGATACCTGAACCTAACGACTGGGTGCCAATTCCACCTTCACATTATGCTAGGTTAAAAAAAACTCCGGCGCAGCCAGTCATTAGTAAACGTTCAGATTTTTTTTCCATTAATCCTTCCGCACCGTCAGGTAATGAACAGTTTCATTTACCAAATTTTGGACTTTTCCGAATGCCAGCACCTCAATATTCCGATCCTGGGGTGGATAGAAAACACACGGTTGTAATCCATAGGAAACCTCAATTGAAACCGCATTCTTCTGGTTACAGTGGGCGGCCGGGCCGCACACCTTCACAAATGCACTACGCATACGAGGACTCAGAAGCCGACGGAAGTCACAGACATCAACACCAAATTCAAGCCAACGGGGCGACAAAAATTAAACACCACCATCACCATCATCATCACAGATATGTTAAAACTGTTGAGAAAAAAGTCAATGTGCCCTACAAAGTTGAAGTTCCGAAACCTTACCCTGTTCAAGTTGAGAAAAAAGTACCAGTACCTGTAGAAAAAATAAAAATTGTGGAAAAACCAGTGCCGTACCCGGTAACTGTCGAGAAAACTGTCCCGTTTCCAATAGGAATAAAAATACCACATCCTGTTCCTGTGAAAGTTGTAGAGAAGGAATACGTACCGAAACCATACCCGGTAGTACAAAAGGTGCCAGTGGTCAAACATGTTGAAGTGAAAGTACCACAACCCATGCCGATACCCGTGGAGAAGAAAGTGCCTTTTCCGGTAGAAGTCAGAGTTCCTGTACCGGTAGATAGGCCTTACCCAGTAGCGGTGAGGATTGAAAAACAAGTGCCTTATCCCGTACCCTTCAAAGTTCTCGTTCCGCAGCCGTACCCGGTCGAAACTAAAGTACCTTATCCGGTAGAGGTCAAAGTTAGAGAACCGGTAGAAGTAGTAAGACATATACCAATTCGAGTGCCGTATCCACAGCCGTATGCAATCAAAATACCTCATCCAATACCATTTCCCGTAGAGAAGCGAATACCGTATCGAGTTAACGTAGAAAAGAAGGTGCCAGTACCTATAGAAATAATGGTCCCTCAAAAAGTAGAAGTTGAAAAAAGAATACCAGTCTACATTCCTAAGCCATACCCAATAGAAAAGAAGGTACCTTATCCGGTCAAAGTACCTTATCCAGTGAAAGTGCCCGTAAGGGTACCAGTAAAAGTTCCAGTGGAAGTTCCGGTTTACGTTCATCATCCAGTACAGGTTCAGATGTATACTGAAGATCAGTATCAGCCCACATCTGAGTACGAGGACATGGATCGTTATGGTTCTAGTACTCCACCCACAGTCCATATAGGTGGGAACACTCGCTACAATAGGTTCCGATCTCGTTCTGACTCTGCCGCCGACACAACGACACCAGGAACACCAACCAACTTACCGGCCTCCACACCAACTAGTTAACCAACGTAGAATAGACTAAATAAGTGGAGTTTACACTCATAAGATTGTGTTTAAATTAATTGTGTGAGGTACCTTGATGATGTGCAAGTATTGTAATGTGTGTGGGTAGTTGCAAAAAAGTTTCTTTGAGTAAATGAATGGTGCTGTGATATAAAAGGTGTTTTTTGTGTTTTATTAGACGAATCTTTATTTCGTTGCTCCGATAATTTATATTTTACATATACTCGTATATATCAATACCCAAATAGTTATCAAGGCAACTTTTGTTAAAAGTAAATATGATACAAAGAAAGATATGCAACAACATAGAAAGAGTTCTCATAGCAGCTTCGAACATGTCGATGTTCAGAAATGAAGAGAAATAGGTATGTAACTACCTAACTTAAATAGGTAAGGAATCTTTTTTTATATATTTGTCAAGAAAAATTCTTCATAATATATGATTATTTCAGTTCATTTTTTTTTTTTTTTTTTATTGAATAGTTGGCAAACGAGCAGACGTATCACCTGATGGTAAGCGATTACCGCCGCCCATGGACACTCGCAACATCAAAGGCGTCACAAGTGCGTTGCCGACCTTTGGGGGATGGGAAAGGGGATGATGGGAGGGGTTGGGGTATGGGCCTCCGGTATCCTCACTCACTCGGTGAAACACAGCACAAACGCTATTTCACACCGGTTTTCTGTGAGGCCGTGGTATCACTCCGGTCGAGCTGACCCATTCATGCCGAAGCATAGCTCTCTCATGAAACACTAATAATATTATTACAACTACCTTCTAAATTAACGAACTTTAAAACTATTATACTCACGATTTACACAGCGAATCAATCAAGTTCAATGGCAAACTCGATGGGCGTAGCCGAGCTAGCGAGAAATTACATGTTTTATTGCGATGTCAATCACCCTACACGACACAGCTTGCTGCATGTAAATACACTGCAAAACTAATTATTAACTAATTATCTAATTGATTGAAGATATAAAGTAAAAGTTTCTTTAGATTTATTGCTTTTTTCATTATGATTTACTGTAAACACAGGAGCCTCGATAGTTTAATAAAATAATCACTAATTTTAACAAAAAAGAAACCGACTTCAAGAACTGGACCAAATTGAAATGGGACCACACGGGAAGCAGCAGCTTTCAAATAAAAAAGAATCATCAAAATCGGTTCCCCCGATCGAAAGTAATGAGGTCACAAACATAAAAAAAATACAGTCGAATTGAGAACCTCCTCTTTTTTAGAAGTCGGTTAAAATATCTCCGAATCTCTTCATATAAGGCTACACTTTGATATTATAAAGATAAACACACTACTTGAAACATAGGTACGTAGTTATTCGCATGCTGTTACAACACAAATCAATTAGTCGTGAGTACATAAAACGTCTTAGACAATCTATGATTTATTAAGCACGAGCGCTTTTTGTTCTCTGGGCTAAAATCATTGCCACCACCGAGGACAGTATACTGACCTGAAACGAAAGTCTTGTAAGTACCTGGAACTTATGTTTTCTCACGTCTAGAAAGTAACTATCGCCTCTATAAACCTATTTTTAACGTGATATCCCTCTTAGTCGGTCACCCACCGAGGGTATGTGGCGGGGTCGGAATGGGACCGACTAAAATCACACGGTGTACCATTTTACTCCTGAAGAGATTGGAGGGATCCGGAAACAGCTGATGCCGACACCAATGAGTTATAAACCTGCATGAGCCTTAGCGATAGATACCTACAGCAAGGGAAAAATTCCTTCAAAATGGGCAGTGCAAAGTGCATTCTACTATTCTATTCTGGGAAAATTATCACGCTACGGGCAATATAAGTCGCAAACGAGGTTGCGTGGGTCAGCTAGTAATGTTATAAAATGACTTCTTTCAAGTCTATGGTAAGAACAAATAATTAAAACAATGTTAATTGTTGTAGCTAACCGCGGAACAGGAAACGCATAATGATCGAAAGTGAAGATTCACAGTTGAGTTGGCGCGCGAAAACTAATTAAATGCAATACGACATTATATCGTACACTTACGTTTGCAGGATAAAACGTTTATAAGAACCGAACGTAACCTAACATGTCGATTAAACGACCGCTTTTAAATGCTTAATTAAGACTAGGGATTTCCCAGTGATCGTAATTAAACCATTTTTATTTTATTTTACTTTTTTTTCACAATTTTTGTCCGTCTGTTTGTCCCAGCTAATCTCTGGAACGGCTGGACCGATTTTAACGGGACTTTCTGACTGATAAGTGGCTGATGATATAATGTGTAACTAGGCTACTTTTTTTAGACTAGCTTTGCCCCGCTGCGTTACCCGCGGTACGTCATAACCGCGGGGTTCAATTAGTACAAACTATAACTGTGCTAATTTTTATACTCCTTCGTTTGCATAATGTTCATAAAGAGTGGTACAAAGTTTTGTTTCACGTATTAATATATAGATAAATGTTAATTTAATTATTTTAACAGATATTTCGACGAAATAAATAAATATTTCGGACATCTAACACACAATGTCATCTATGTTTTGTATAAACTTAACTAGACAACTGATATAAATACATTTATACTTTTTATTTTGTAAATACATACATAATATACCTACATAGAAAACACCCAAACTCCGAAACAAATATTTGCAGATCATACAACACATTTAGTCCGACCCAGGAATCGAACCAGAGACCACTGCGCCACCGAGGACATTCAGATACCGCCACTTTGTCCGTTTAATGAGATAGCAATTTACATTTTGTTGTGTAAAATCTCACTTGTCACATGTCCCTTATTAAATTATTCAGAATCTCTATTGCACTATTTTGAGCTAATAACACTTTGATATGTGCATAAATGGTTGTCAGCAAGACTCTCAGCTGTCTCGAAACTACTATTTCTATATATTATTGTTACTTCTGTAAATTATCTCATATTAAAGTCACTATTATCAAGTAAATTTAAAGGAAATCCCTTAACATATAGCTACCCATTTTCTACTATCAATATCGCTTATATTCACGTATTTATCAGGCGATACGTCTGTTCGTTTGCCACCTATATAATAAAAAAAACTAAAAAATAAAAATTATATAATAATAATAAGTCCCGCATTAATGTAGCGGGACTTATTCGCGATGTTCAAAGATTATAATACCATCTGTTTGCCGATGTATCGAAAGGGTTATACCGCTCGTGGTCACGGACACACTCTTCTGGTGTGTAATATAAATCCCTCTTTATATTCTATTAGCAATATTATTTGGCTGATTGTTTAGAGCCTAGACAGACAGATAAACAACGACTCGTCCATCTTTTCCCAAGAGGCTCAGTTTGAGATGGTCTATACAAATTCAAATATCTCTTCTTGTAAGTCATTTAGATCATACTAGATTATAGACTTATAAGACTGAACTGTCAGCTGACGGGGACTTAGACCGGCTCACCGTCAATACCGGTTTCCTCTACAGCTACGGACCCCCCAAATTAAAATATAAAGTTCAGACAATCCTCTCTACTCCTTGTTACACACTTACGTCTCCATCTATTTACGAAATGATTCCCAGGGATTCAAGAAAACGAAAAGGGAAAATGTTTCACAAAATAAAAAACAATATTATATTAAATATTTATGTATTGCACACCTTTTGATATAAAATTTCAAGATGTTAGTTTTATAATCAGCTTATGAATGGTATTAATTATAAGAAAAATCTTATTTTAAAAGTACATTTACATTATTATGGGACTTTTAAATAACGATGGATTGTCAGTGTTGCCATAACTGAGTCTTTATTAACATATAAAAAATGGAATCAAGCAAAGGAGAAACAATCTATACTGACTCACACTTTTAAAATACTTTATTTTGTACAAATACATTATTATTGTCTCATGTTAGGAACAGCAAAATAAAACTAATTAATATCAAAACATTAGAGAATAAACTACTTATGTCCCAAGACCATTATTTGATTTTCACGTTTGTAATGAAAGTATTGGTTTGTGCTTAACTGATGTTTGTTTATTGTTCCTTAAATCTAACACAATCCTGTTAACTATATTGAAAATCGTCCACCTGTCTCTCACACGAGACACAACACACTACAATCTCAGACTATCTTACCACAGATTATAAATTTAACTGAGTATCAATCAAACATGTTCTTCTTCTTCTTTTGATGAAATGGCAACCAGCCTGATCACTCGGATCAGCTATTTCTGCCAATGTCAAGTATTTATAGTCTTCAATTATAAGTCTTCGAGTCTTCGTCGTGATGAAATTAATGATAAAAAATATATAAAATGCGGATGACATGAAATGGGGACCGTCTTCCGAAAAAACAAAAAACGATCTCCATCAAACATGTTACAACGTTGCACTATGCATCAGATAATCTTTTTTCTTCTTTTTTTTCTTAATGGAAAACTGTTTCGATGTCGGTAATTCTGCCTAGTAAATGTCAAGTGCTATGGAAATACATGGGTCTCATAAATAAAAAATATTTTAAACTAGCAGTATACTGAATGTGGGCCTTTTAGTTGCAGTTAGTTTACTTTACCAAAAGGACAGCACAAAATAACTAAGACCCGAAGGTCAAATCAATGTGTTCTGTGGTCAAATCTTGATCATTACAGTTTTGATTAAATTTGACATTGGTCAATGTCACAATATCGATATAATAATAATAATAAATATTCCGGACATCTAACACACAACGCCATCTAGTCCCAAGCTAAGCAGAGCTTGTGTTATGGGTACTAGACAACTGATATAAATACTTATATACTTTTTTTTTTGTAAATACATACATATTATACATAGAAAACACCCAAACTTCGGAACAAATATTTGCAGACCATACAAACATTTGGTCCGACCCGGGAATCGAACCCGAGACCTCAAGCTTAGCAGTTGCATACGCTACCACTACGCCACCGAGGCAGTCAAGTCAAGTCAGTCAGTTGTTGATATGTTTATACATACACGTAGCTGTTTATTTATTTAATTAATTTAAATACAACAGGTTAATAATTAAATGCCACTACTGAGTGATATGTGTATAAGTACAAAAATTCATATCCTTCCAATAAATTAACTTCTTACCCGACTGCGAAAGCACGGTTATGTTTTTAGTGTATGTATATTTCTTTGGCACGCCCTAGAGCCTAAACGGCTTGTCGTATTTTAATGTAAATGGTGTTAACAGATTCGTCTTAGTTGTGACAGTGACACAGGGTACATCAAAATAAAAAAAAAACAACCTGATTTTAATAAAGATGGCGGATATATTTGGCGATTTTTTTAAAATAAATACTTAATTACTTGTTAATAACCTTTTATTTGACTTTCACAAACTGCCATTCTAATTCGTACACACCAACTGAAGTTTTGTTCTTCTCATCATAGTCCACCCATTCTAGCTCTGACAAGTCTACATCTTCAAATGTTTTTCCTGAAAAAAATAGAATAAAAATTAAATAAGTATATTCGGACATCTAACACAAAACGCCATCTAGGCCCAAACTAGGTACTAGAAAACGAATATAAATTTATACATAAATACAATAGAAAACACCCACACTTTGAAACAAACATTTGCAGACTATATTCACATTTGGTCTGACCCAGAGTCGACTCTGGGTCAACGAGGCAACGAGGCAAAAAGGCAAGACAAGACAAAAAAAGGAAAAATCTCTTATTAAGAAAACCATGGATCTATTATACACTAGATTAGCAATTACGAACTTAAAATGGACAGGCCGAAATTAAAAACTTGTTCATAATCGAAGCAAACGTCAGTTTAGTGGTGTTAAATGTCGCGCCAACCGAAGTTGACGTAGTGCCACGTGTCAACAACAATAATTGAAATGGGTAGGGAAAAAATGCGACACAAGGTCTAAAAACTGTAACAAATCAAGCAAAAATACTTTTCACATGTATAAATAGTCTATATGTATTAAAATTAAGACAAATAACGCTAAAATCGATATAAAAAATAATAATTGCCGTTTAAATGCAATGTTGCCATTCCTACATCTTTGTTTTCCCTAAATTAGTGCGAGAATATGTAATTAATTAAATAAATAAATAAATATTCCGGACATCTAAAACACAACGCCATTAAGTCCCGAGCTAAGCAGAGCTTGTGTTATGGGTACTAGACAACTGATATAAATAGTTATATACTTTTTTTGTAAATACATATTATACATAGAAAACACCCAAACTCCGAAACAAATATTTGCAGATCATACAAACATTTGGTCCGACCCGGCAATCGAACCCGAGACCTCAAGCTTAGCAGTCGCATACGTTACCACTATGCCATCGAGGCAGTTGTTAATAATTAAATAGTTTTATTTTATTCATGAGAATAAAGATATTTACATATTGATATTAAAATGATTTGTTGTTTGTTTGTATGTTTTACTAGGCCATTTCCGCACTTAGCCTCATGATTGGGCCGTTATATGTTAGTTTGTCATCTTCCTGCTCCAACCATCTTAGATCATCCCAGAAGCTCAGCAGCCTTTTCAGGTCGCTACATGCTTCCGGGAGTGATCTTGGTTGGAGTATGTCCACCCGTTGATCTGCTACACTTCTATATTCTGTGAGAACGTGCTGCGGCGTTTTTTCTGCCTCCATGCATTCCCAGGCACAGAGGGCTGTCTGTTGTGCCTATAGTGAATAGGTGTTTATTTAGGGGACAATGCCCTGTCAGGATACCTAGTCTAATCAGGTTGCGGGCTAGTCTGTTTGATGCTACCAGAACTGCACTTCTTGTTTGCCTGCATCCTTCATTGTTTTTTCATTCTGTTTTGTGTTTTTCTTCGGTATTGGCGCGCAGCCATGTTTTTATTTGGGCTTGGGGTAAGGGTAGTAGTGGTTCCGGTCCACACACTATCGGCCATTTTGGCCAATATCTTGAAGATTGAAAGTTATACAGGCCTTTCTTGTCTTTGCTTCGATGTGACTTGCCCAGTCCAATTTGTTGTCAAGAATAACGCCCAGATATTTTACTTGAGTTGACAGGGAGAGATGGGTGTTAAATAATTTTGGTAGCTTCAGTTCTGGTAACTTCCTTTTGTTGGTGAAGAGGATGAGTTCTGTTTCTTTCGCATTTACTGACAACCGCTGTTCGTCACACCATTCTTCTACAATCTGAAAAGCCAAACCCCATGATCCCACATAGCACATTTTCCGCGCTTCCGCTTATCAGAATTGTTAGGTCGTCCGCATAACCGATAATAGTTTATCCTCGATCTCTACTACTATGTTCCATAGAAGCAGTGTTAGGACCCCACCTTGTGGCCATCCTCTAGCCACCCTTGCCTTCATAGTAGTATTCACCGCTGTCTGAACCGCCCTTTTACTGACCAGCTCAGTGATCAATTCCGTGATGGCCGGTTCGACATAAAATTTTTGAAGGGCGCAATTAATGCTGTTGGGTATAGTTTTATCAAAAGCACCTTCTATGTCTATGAAGGCCGCCATTGTAGACTGTTTGTTTGCGAAAGCCGACTCAATCTTCTGTACTACCACATGAAGGGCCAACTCTGTTGATCTGCCTTTTCTATATGCATGTTGTTGGGGATGATTCCATGCCATAAGTGTCTGTCTACTAAACTCTCCAATGTTTTCAGGAGGAAAGATGTGAGACTCATGGGCTTAAATGATTTGACTATTGTGTAGTCCTCCCTACCTGGTTTTGGTAGGAAGACTACTTTCTCCTCTCTCACAGATATTAACATGATAAGAATTAGCATTGGGTTATTTAGTAATCACAATCATATTTTAATAATTGATAATAAAATTAGCAAATTAATTGTAGTGATGTAATTTTATTGAGATCATTGGGGGAGGCCTACGTTCAGCAGTGGACTTCTTCCGGCTGATATGATGATGATGATGCAATTTTATGAGTGTATGAATTAATACCTACGTATGAGAAATTTCATTGCTTCATAGTTACTCTTACACGCAAAATATTGAACGGATTTAAATGAAACTTTATAGTTATTTAACTTAAACACCAGAATAAAATATAGTCTATTCTATTTACCGTGATAACCAAAATATGTGCGGGCAGAGCCGCTGCTAAAATGTAGTGATTTATAAAATTAACCTAAACTTATGAATTATTTAGTATAATAGACACTAAAGTGAGAATGTTTGTGAATCAAGTCAAAAGCATCCTATGAAAAAAAAAATTATACATATAATATGTCTGCCTGGTGACTCAACACTTTAGTAAAATATGTAGAGTAACGAGACTCACTATAATAGCTTGCCAATGCAACTACATATTAGAAAAAAATATGAATACTAATTTATGGAATATTTTATAATTTGTAGTAAACTGACCATTGTCATCACCGACTGCAATCCAATCTGATTGGGGTTGGAAGTCAACAGGCTCAATCCCTCGGCAGTCAAATATTACTATACTTTTATATTTATTAATATCTTCACTTGTCAATACACCTGAAAATTTAAAAAGAATATTTTAACATGGGTAAGAATTAAATATTAATAGTTCTAAATGTTTTCGGACCTCTAACCCACAACGCCATACAATTCCGAAATAAGCAGGGCTTGTATGAAGGGTACTGGACAACCAATATGAACTACATTTATACTTTTTATTTTGTAAATACTTACATATTACACATAGAAAACATCCAAAGCGTTTTCTTATTAGTTAAAAAGCAGTAAGTATGGAAACCGCCGCTGGATATTTGTAAAATTAAGATTTAGGTTTTAGTACTTACCATTGGATCCTTCGATAACATCTATACTATTCTCCCTTGAGCACAGCTTACATTTTATTATCAAATTGGTTTCTGACCTATTATGTTTTTGAGGTACTTTTTCTGCTTCCGTGAGATCATGGAACTTTTCAGTCACTTCGCCGCAACTTCCACATTTCAGTTTTAAGAACCAACGGTAGTGTGGATGGTTAGTATATAACTTTTCAATATGATCTAATGTGGCTCTGATTTGTAGAGCGATTTTAACCATGTTTATTAGCTATGTGAATTAATATTTCCCAAAATCAACACTTTATTACAGTGAAGTACGAGAAACAACAATAATGATCAATCAAGTTCGTCCGTTCGAACTACTTCGAATCGAACCTATAATCTATTATCTATTTATAATGTCAAATGTCAGATCATACATCCAAATCACTCAGACAGATTGTGTCATCTGGCAGGCTATGTTGCCACATCCTGAACCCCACTAGTCTGAGTACATGGCAGGAGAGACAAAAAAATATAGTGTTCCAGACTGTAACCTACCTTTATAAATCTTTTTTTTTCCTTTATTATCTGCTGCCTATTTTTAATAGGTCATAAAACTGAGATTATATATATTTATTTATGAATATTATTAAAAATGTTGCCATACAGGAAGGAGCTTTTTTCCACAAGGGCACGCCAGCTTTTAAAATGATCACAAGTATACTAAGACAAACTAATTATTTAGAAATCAGAAATTCAAAAGGATAACTCAGTAGTTTCAGCGTGTTTAGAAGCTTAAAGTTATATATATGAGGACAGACGTTGACGGTGTGGCTTTATAGAGACATATGGAAGTCTATTCAACTCCTTATAACTTTCATTTGAAGAATACAGGGAGATTGTAAGTGAAAAGAAATTCCTCCCCGTTTCAAGTGTTTATCACGAGGTACATGAAAAACACCATAATCGAAAATAAAAATTTTGTAGCTGTCTTTGTATTTTCATAAAAGTCTTATTATTAACCTCTGAAGTCTTATTTTAAAAATGATATTTAAATATCGTTTAAAATAACAATTTAATTTTTGTTTAACACAGGAGCTAGGCACAAAAAATAGTAGATTTTTTCTACCATTTCTTAAACGAGTAGTTATACTCTGAGAAAATTAGTACAGAGTACTTAGTCTTATAGGACTCGAAAATCAGGTCTGAACTGAGCAGACGACGTAGGACTAATTCTGCAATTAAGATCGTGAGAGTGATGGAACAGAGGCAACCTGTATTTGCGCACATATTGGCGTTCTGGCACTGTAACTCCTTAGCAGAGGTTGCTAAGTAGCATAACTAGGAGTGCAGTTCTCAATCTAAGATTTGGTTAACATTTTGAAAATAGTCATCAATAGTAATAAATACATTTGTATTTTATGTCAATAAATTATTACAAGTTTAATTTGATTTGAATATTTGTCCACTATACTCGTAATACTCCTGCGTAGTTGGATGGTCTTCGTTAAGACTAGCCGCTGTGGCCGAAATCCTATAGAAAATTATTTGCACTTCTGACCTAATAACCGAATCCAAATATATCTATACCTAATACTTTTAAACAAGCAATTCTTTTATATCCTTAATCCTATATTATAAACGTGAATGTAAGTTTGTTACGTTTTCACGCGAAAATTACTTAACCGATCATCATGAAACTTTGTACACATTCTTGGAAGTATTAGAAGTAACATAGAATACTTTTTATTAAATGCAAGCGAAGCTGCGTAGGCGAAAACTAGTATTCATATCATCATCATCATCATCACAGCCTCTTGTTTGTCCGTCTTCGGACGTAGGCCTCCTCTCCCAATTTCCACTTTTCGCGATCCCGTGCCATCGCCATCCAGTTCACTCCCGCTCGTTCCCGTATATCGTCGACCCATCTTTTTGGCGGTCTCCCCCTGCCTCGGGTGTTTGCTCGCGGTCTCCACTCAAGCACTCTTTTTTTTTTTTTTTTTTTTTTATTGAATAGTGGGCAAACGAGCTGACGTATCACCTGATGATAAGCGATTACCGCCGCCCATGGACACCCGCAACACCAAAGGCGTCACAAGTGCGTTGCCGACCTTTGGGGGGATGGGAAAGGGGATGGGGGAAGGGGTTGGGGGGGTATGGGCCTCCGGTATCCTCACTCACTCGGTGAAACACAGCGCAAGCGCTATTTCACACCGGTTTTCTGTGAGGCCGTGGTATCACTCCGGTCGAGCCGACCCATTCACGCCGAAGCATAGCTCTCCCACGGTAGTCTCGGTCTTCGAGCCCACCGGCTGTACTCCAGTCTAGCAATGTGTCCTGCCCATCTCCATTTCCTGCGTTCTATTTCTTGTACGACATCTACGACTTTAGTCTTTTCTCTGATCCACTCATTTCTCTTTCTGTGCATCAGAGTTATGCCCAGCATCGACCTCTCCATTGCTCTCTGCGCTACTCGTAGTTTCTCAGCAGACTTTTCGGTTAAAGTCGTAGTTTCCATGCCATATGTGAACACAGGCAGGACACATTGGTTAAATAAACTGGTTTTTAGGTGCTGCGCGATTCTCTTAGAGCGAAAATTAAATCTTAGTATTCATATATTGTTTAATTTTCATTTATTATTTATTTTTATATTTTCATAAGATTTTCATGAAATTTGATATGCAAGGGGTTTGGGTGGCGATAAATCGATCGATAGCTAGGATACATTTTAAGAAAATTTACCGAAAAAAATATACCGAGCAACAACTATCTATCATGCAGATACCAATACTCAAAAGCAGTTAGAAGATCTGACGTCGCTCGCAATGAAAACTATTAGCATCAATTTATTGCATTTATTGACAAATGCTATTCATATTCTTAAATAATATTACAATTGTAGGTTAGGTACTCTTTCTTCACAGTATAATAGAAAAAGGTAAATGAAGTTAGGTAAAATAAAAATGTATTTATTTTGCGTTTATGTCCAGTCTAGTTGCGTTGTAGGGGTACTACCCTGATGTTATTGCCTTGACTGTCGGTGTGGAGTGTGAGACCCATTTCCTGCAAAACCTCATTGTCCACGGGACCCTCGAGGCTTACCTTTGATATGACTTCCTGTGAAATAAAAATGAAGAATTAAAAACAAAATCACAATCATAGGGACTGCCCATAGAAGTGAAAACTTATAACTTCGAATTTTAATATTAAAATGTTCAATTACATACATAATGTTTAAATTAAAATTATCAACATCAATCTGGTTTTCACATCTATTTGACACTCTTAAATACATGAATCTCTTAATACGTGTTTATATGGTTTACGGCAAGCGCTGTGGGTTAGAGTGAGAGAGAAGAAGCCTGCCTACCACTGTCGTATGCGTGATAGAAAGAGAAGCCAGACAGACTGGCGCCGTAACGCGTTACGTAACGAAGCGGTTTACCTTCACATTAGAAGATTTCACTTAGAAAAAATTGTCGTTGCTGTCGCCCACATCTTTATATTTATCATATCACTACAGATGAGGACTTGTAATTGGCTCACTGTTACCTACCTTATTGCAAATGTTGTAATCTTAGCTGTAAGTCCTCCGTAATATAAATAAATAAGTTATGGTTTATTTACTAGTAAAATAATGTACCTGATTTTCCGGACAGTTTTCACATAAATTTCGCACAGCGAAAATAACCCATTGCATTATCACTGTAATATTATAAGGAATTTATTGCATAACTAGCTGAACCCCGCGGTGCTACCCGCGGTACGATGATAACTGCGGGCAACGCCGCGAGGCGAAGCTATATCTTTATAAATAGTAGCCTATGTGTTATTCTGATGTATAAGCTATATTGTGGTAAAGTTTCATTCAAATCCATTCAGTAGTTTTTACGTGAAAGAGTAACAAACGTCCATACGTACATACATACATCCATACTTACAAACTTTCGCCTTTATAATAGTAGTAGGATGGTGTGCGGCTCTATCTGGCTCGAAGGACCATTAGTATAGGGGTAGTTTCCCTAACAAGTATTGTAGTTGGTTTGATAAATTAATAAACCCGAATGATGGTTTTATTGCTACTTTCTATAATACTATATAAATGTACGAGTTTGCTCGTACAATTTGTAAATACATATATTTTTATAACATAGGTGGCCAACGAGCAGGTGAGTCACCTCTGATTTCTAACCGAATTTAAAAAAGGGGAGGTTCTCAGTTCGACTTTTTTTTTGTTTGCTACCTCGGAACTTTTGACTGGGTGAACCGATTTTGACGATTCCCGTGTGATACTTGAAGTCAGTTTTTTTGTAAGTTTTTTTTGTTTAAGTGAACGCCGCGCAAAACTGTTACCAGCATGGCCACCAGGCAGCCAGCATAGTGTGTAGGAGTCCCTAAGGATGTATGAATACATTATTATGTAAGCTTCAATAGCTCTTAACACGTTAACTGGCTAATAATACCGTTTAATGTAATGGTTTAGTTTTTTCAACACAAAAGGATACAAGGATTACGAGCGTCGATGTTGCAGCAATCTAGCAGTACTGGGATCACTTCTAATTCTCGGATCTGAAAGTAATAATGATATATAAATTAAAATATTTCGGATATACATATGACACACGACGCCATCTACCTTTAAAACAGAGCATTTGGTCATTTACGCCTCGGTGGCGTAGTGGTAGCGTATGCGACTGCTAAGCATGAGGTCTCGGGTTCAATTCCCGAGTCGGACCAAATGTTTGTATGATCTGCAAATATTTGTTTCGAAATTTGGGTATTTTCTATGTATAATATGTGTGTATTTACAAAAAAAAAAGTATTTATAGAAAACTTATATCCTGTTTTTGCGAATACAAACATATTATACATAGAAAACACTAAAACTCCAAAACAATTTTTGTTAAAGATGCACGAATGCAAATTCGTTTGGGGCAGAACCCACATGGGACAACAAATATATGAATTGTTGTTCTGAGTTCGAGTGGTTTTAATATACATTTCTGATGTGATTGTAAAGTTTCCCAGAGAATAGGATATACCCCTAATGCGGATGTTGACTTTAAGAAAAAATTGGTTGGGTGTAAAGTCCGTTTACAGACGATAATTTTACGTGATAACGTCATAAGAAAACTTTGGTGAAAAATATGCGTCACAAAGAAAAATAGGCCGATCGTGCCTCTATCGTTTGTTCCGTGCTCTCGCTCGCACGCTCGGCTCAGGCAGAACGTGACAATGAGTCACGCTTCTTCGTGCGTGCACTCGGCGTTTATCGATTTATTAGACGTTAACACGTCAAAAAATATTACCAATTTCTTATTTTCCTGACTCTTCCAGCAAAGGTTGGCAATTATCCTGACCAGCGCCGCCTTGAACCCGAAAGCGACGTGTCGTTCAACGGTCTCCACGCTTGTCACAGCTTTCTTTGGAGTGGTAAGATCGATAGCACCTAATCTGGAATGGTGATAAAAGGTTTCAATTTCACTTCAACTTATCTAGGTACCTGGTTTAGGATGCAAAGGATCTGGTAGGATACTTGATGGTAGATGAACATAGGTGTCTATCCTACGGTGGTGATATCGAGAGGGCAGTAATTTAGAAGAGATGGTTTCGAGAAAAGAACGTGCATTTTTTTCTTACTGTACATACTTCTCTAACAAGAAAAATCAATCCTAATTTACATACACGTATGAAATTTAAACACGAAAAATTATCGTTTTACGTATATTCCGAACAATTCACGTATAATAAGTAATAAAAATGGCCACCTTTGATTAACTGCCCTCTCTATTACCACAGCAGCATTTTACACTTGCAACTGACAGGTCTGACAGTTAAAAGTGCGTTGCTGATTCAGAATGGGGAAACCCCAACACTTAGGAAAAAAACCGGCCAAGTGCGAGTCAGACTCGCACACCAAGGGTTCTGTATAAACCTATAGGTATATTATATGATGTAACTAAAATTACTTTGTTTTTTTTCACATCTCCAAGGGACAGTAGACCTGAGTATTTGATATGAATTTCAGCTTGATACGTTCACGGGTCCCTGAGAAAAAAATTGTTGACAGACAGATAACAAAGTGTATCTATAAGGGTTCTATCTTTTTTTTGAGCTACGGAACCCTCAAAAGCAAAGAAGTAATTGCTTACACCCGGTTTTCTGTGCAGAAAGAGAAATATACTCTGGTCAAATCGATACATTTATGTTCAAGTGTATATTTCTAAGAGGAAGAATAAATAATGGAACTACTCACAGAAAACCGGTGTGAAATAGCGCTTGCGCTGTGTTTCACCGAGTGAGTGAGGATACCGGAGGCCCATATCCCAACCCCTCCCCCCACTCCCTCTTTTGGTGTTGCGGGTGTTCATGGGCGGCGGTAATCGCTTACCATCAGGTGATGCGTCTGCTCGTTTGCCCCAAATTCAATAAAAAAAAAACAACATTCATAGCACTATAACTAACAACTAACCTTGTCTTCTGCGTGTCAGGCGAGTCAATCTGCACCGAAGGTATTTTATTTACATTTATATCTTCTTTGCTACTTTTGACTGTTAAACTTTCTTCTGAAACTTTCCCTTCCACTGAACTTTCTATCTTCTTCTCACCATTACCACCGTCTCCTCGCGTCTTCTCCGACGATATACCCAAAATCTTCTGCAATTGCTCGCTTAAATCAAAGTCAGTGGAAAGATTCTGACTTTTCTTTATTTCCTTTGGAGTATCGGGCGACTGTTTCTGCGATTCTGCTTCTGGTATACTATCTGCTAGAGGAGGGGATATTTCGCTAGGAGATGCTTTAATTTCACTCTTCAATTCCTCTTTTACGAAGTGAATTTCAGTTGGTGGGTCATTTGGTGAACTGTCTTGAGATTCTGTACAGCTTGTCGGTTGTAAATCGAGCCTAGGTTGTAAAGCCACGGGGATGACTTCAGCTATGGTGTTCATGCTGCCGTTTGGTGATGTAGAATCAATGATTAAAGGCGGTTCCGTGTCATCACCGATGTCAATTTTATGTTCTAAGCTAATCCGTCTAATCGGAAGGGGGACTCGGTCTTCTGTTTTGGGTACTGAGCTACTTCTTTTGTAAGCGACTTTGGAGAGTTCTGAATCAATTTTGATGGTGTTATTCCGTCCGTTTAATACGTTGGGTGTTGATTCTGATTTCAAAGGGACCATGTTGTCGAATGCTTCTACTTTGTCTGTATAATTCGGAATGTCGTTGCATTCGAAATACTGCTCACTACTTTCGGATTCTGTGCATTCGGATGTAGTTTCGTTACACGATAACATGTTGTCCGCGGAGTCGTTTTTTTGCAGTGGATCTATAAAAATCAAATAACCATTAATAAGTAACTGCCCTCTAGGCTAGTTGACATTGGTACAAACATAAACGTTTTAACTAACAATTGTATGGGTATGACGTCATCTCAACGTAAGTCACGTGGTCTAAACAAAACATTAGCCAATCATAAAAGATACTAGAGGCACTAGACTGATACAGTTACAGTACATAGTAATAAAATTTTTTGTCGAAGTGGTGTTGAATGTGATTAAAAGTCTGAGACAGTATAGTCTATTTATTTAGATAGTAGCGGTGCACCCGCACGCAATTGTGATTATTTCTGTTAAATACGAATATATTAATTCATACAACGCCGTAAACTGAAAAGTCATACTTGCTTGTGGTGTACGTCGCAGGTACGCCCTTTGATTGGCGGCTTTCTGCACGTGGGACGGCGATTTAGGTGACCGTATCTAAGCGAATGAACTATATCTACTTAAGTTTCAAGAGCAGGCGTAATGTTTAATTGACTTTATGTACTATAGATACTATTAAAGTAAGTTTAAAACGAATAACGCAACTACGTAAAAACTATTATTAAAATTTATAATAAGTCTGTGTCACTTGAATCATTATTAGGAATCTATTCACATCCCATTTATTAAAATCGGTTCAGTAGTTTAGGAGCTACAGTGGAACATACCTAGACTTGCCAAAACTATTACCCTTTCTTTTCCTTAGTCGAGTAAAGATATTCAAGCCCTTAACGCGACACCATAAGTAATCAAGAAACAAAGCTCCCGCAATCTTTAGTCACAGCAATCACTAACATTTGTTCTGCATACAGTACAAGCAGCCAATGTTAGTCAGTGATTTACAATTACATGGTGATACTGATACACCGGTTTTGTTTTAGTACTGTGAAGTTATTTGAGTAGGTATTTCACAGATAACATTTTTGAAACAATTATTATTATTTTATTGGTTGCTTTAGCGTGTGAATTATATTTAATTTACTTTTACGCATAATTGGTTATCTATATGCACGAAGTAGCGAAGGAGCAATGGTAAAGTATTTTTACAGTTATAATAGTAATAATAACTTCCCACATAACACACAACAGTTTGTTTCTAAACAAGGATGAGCCTGTACTATGAGAATCAGACTATTGATTAATAATTGCTTTGGGACTCCCGGCGGACCGGTCTACCCAGTAAATCCCACGGTGGCATACCTCGATAGTCGGGAAAAGCTCTAAGAACGCATCGGCGGCTTATGGAGTCCCCCCTATTGTACCCCACGGCTGAGGTACTTCCCAAGGTGACCAGAGATACCCCCGGGGCAGGACGCACACCCCCGGCCGCTCCGGGATGTCACCTGGGACCTAACGACCTCTACCGCGTCCCCTTTGTCGCCTCTTTCGGGCGGGATCAGGCCTTTTATGATCACGCTAGGACTCCTGGAGCATAACACAGCAGCGGTCTCCTTCTGTGAATCAGAAGGAGACCGCTGCTTCAAACCCCTCCTGACAGGTTTCGTCCGATCTGTCCGACCAGGACTCGACGCTTGGACTCCCACGCAGGGCAGTCCTTTAGTGTATGCTGGGTAGATTCCCATTCGGACCCGCAGAGGTGGCATTGTGCTGTGGCCTCCCGTCCTATTCGATTCAGATAACTACCGAAGCAATTCGGACCCGCAAAGGAGGCATTGTGCTGTGGCCTTATTGATCAGTCGGTCCTCCCTATCCAAGCTACTAATAATCATACTTAGATATTTCTAAGTACATACTATACAGCCGACATGTCTTGGCGAGTCTGAACATAGAACTGCGAACTTTAGCGTTTACTCGAGAAGAAAACTTATTGTCTTTTTTTTATATCCCAATGTACGAATAAAATTTCCCTAATACAGTGACCAATTAGTACAAATTAAATAAATATCAAAAAAGTTATTGCGCAACCATCTGCGCGAAGTTCGGACTCGCTAAGATATATCGACCGTATGGTACATAGCTTTAAGCGCTTCTGCTGCCTATTCCTTTAGATCTTTTAAACTAATCAACTGTTTTTTTTTCAGCAATAGATAGAGTGATTCAAGAGGAAGGTTTATATGTTATAGTAGAGGAAATCCGAGAATTTCAAAGACTTTCATGAAGCAAAAACTTATATATACATATTAAAAACTTTCGTATTATAAATTATGTATATTCGTATATATAAACGGCGGCCAGTCTCAACGCACATGTGTGACACAGGTGCACTCTCTATTCCCTCTTTCTCATAATCCTATGCAACGGTTAACCGACACGATCGGGGAAGATCAGGCGCAGGACCGACAGCTTTACGTGCTCTCCGAGACACGGGGTTTCAGACCCCAACTTCCAAACTCCGAGCAATAATATTCAAATACTAAAATTCAAAACTCAATAATACTTTTGACCCGACCCGGGATTCGAACCCGAGACCTCTAGATCGGCAGTCGCATACGTCAACCGCTAGACCAACGAGGCATTCGTGTTTATATATTCGCATCAAAGTAATGAATTAGTAGATTTAGGTACTTACTTCCTCCCGTTGTATGGATATTATTTTCATCATTTACAAGAGTTTTTCCTGTAGCAGCATACAACTTGTTAATGGATGAAAAGAAGTTTTGACTCTCCTTTCCAAGTTTATGAATAGCACGCAAGAGAACTGAAATGACAAAAGTGAATTAGATCACAGCTCTGTTTTTTGAATAAGTAATCTATCATAGCTTCTTGTAACTTTTTTGTAAGAGCAAATATGCAGACCGATCATCTGATAGTAAGTGGCCACCTTCATTTATGGACTTCTACGTCATAAGTCAAGTTCAAAGTGAGTTGATGGGTCCCCCTCCCTCCTCTCAAAAGTACATAAATGCAAGTAGATATATAAATAAATATTCCGGACATCAAACACACAACGCCATCTAATCCCAAGCTAAGTAGAGCGTGTGTTATGGGTACTAGACAACTGATATAAATACTTGTTTACTTTTTTGTAAAACATACATATTATACATAGAAAACACCCAAACTCCAAAACAAATATTTGTAGATCATACAAACATTTGGTCCGACCCGGGAATCGAACCCGAGACCTCAAGCTTAACAGTCGCATACGCTATCACTACGCCACCGAGGCAGTCAATCAGATTAATGTTTATTTGAAATTTGCACCTTACTTAAAACTGGCGTTAGATTCTACAGGGGCCTCGCAATGATCTACCGCCGCCTATGTTAGAATAGCACCATCATCGGTTAAATCAAGCAATTACTTCCGGTGTGACATACTTCCGTCCCTTTTTACGAACGCATTGCTACGGAATCAAGAAAGAGAAGGAAAGATGTTATACATCAAAATGTTTGGTTTGAAAATAGAATCTCTAAAACTGGCAATCAGATTCAAACTTTTATTTTGTATTGAACGAAGTATATTATAGAAGAAATAGCACTATGTTTTTCTTGAAATTTTCTAGACAGTTTGACACACATACTTACAAGCACAATTGATAAACAGAGAACTATCAGACTGCAAACAGTCCATATATGCATCCATACTCGACGCAGTCGCAATTATTTCCAATAAGAAAACCACCTCTTGTGGCTCAATGTTATTCACATACTTGTCTACCGTCTTCAGTATACAATCTGATTTACTTTTAAACTCATGAGCCATAAACTTTACGAAGTTCACAGACACATTGATATCTTGAGATTCGGATGACATCAATATGTTGTAAGCTAAATTCAACACTAGCATCCTACATTCAGGTTCCAATTTTGAATACAACTTTTCTATATAAGCATTCTCAACTCCGATTAAGTACTCTATAATTAAATGTGGGTATTCAGTGTTGCCATTACTGTACATGTATGCCAAAGAGTTTAATAGTGTCACATCATCTTGCAACACATTTGGTTGTCCCAACAAAATATTGTATATGATCATTGCCGCAGCAGTTGCAATTTTATCATTCTGATCAACAAGGCTGTTCAATATATTAGTATCAAACTTATTCCAAATCATTATTTGATTAAAAGGATTATTGACAACTAAATTTCCTAGAGCCTGCATGAGAACCGTCATGCATGCTTCAAACTTTTTTTGCAACTCTTCATTAATAAAATCACTTGGATGTTGATACTCTGTGGCTAGGATATACATGGAGTCCAGTATGGAGAGTTCCTTAGATATATATGTTTGCATTTTGGTGCCAGCTGCGGCACAGGAGCGAACGAGACGGAGGCACTGTTCTGCAACGGCAAGTGTGCTCCGGTTGTATGAAGCTTGTTCTACATCTAGCCTCATTATGTGTAGTACTTCAGCTATAAGTCGCAATGTATATTCAGAAGCTTTTTTCCTGAAATTAGAACATACAGAACTACTTAATAATTAAGTATGGGACAAAGATAAAATAAATAACTAAGAGGCAGCTCAACCAAATCTGTCTAATCTCTCGATTAACCTACACAGATATTAAAGTATGGTATATCGCCTGTTGGTAAGCGATTATCGCCACCCATGGAGGGCCATAATCGCAGATCCATGAATCCAGAATCCATGGGCGTCACAAGTGCAAAGCTGGTCTTTTATATATTTTCATAAAGGAGTATACTGTGTACTCTGTGTTGTCTTTATAACTAATGTTGGAGAGCCACGCTTCGGCATGAATGGGCCGGCTCGAATGAAGTGATACCACAGCCCTACAGAAAACTAGTCTGAATCAGAGCTTGCGCTGTGTTTCACCGGGAGTGAAGTAAGGACACCGGAGGCCCAAACCTTAACTCCTCCCCCCATTCACCGAATGGTCGGCAACGCACTTGTAACGCCTCTGGTGTTGGGGGGTCCATGGACGGCGGTAATCGCTTACCATTAGGCGATACATCTCCCCATATGCCCTCTATTCCATAAAAAAATTATCAACAGCCTGTACCAACCGTAAAAATCTATACAAATATTTAAATAATCTGCAGAATTTTTAACTTTCTTGTTTAATTTTTATGAAACTGAATAATCAGTCTCTTAGTTACATCACCAACAACTGCCTTTTCTACTGCTAGATATAGGTCTCTCTTTTGAAAGGAGGTTTAATTCACACTATTCTTATAAATTTAAAAGTAACTTTATCTGTATGTTACGTTTCCATACTAAACCTTTAAACTAATTCGGATAAAGTATAGTGATGATTATTTCCGTATTACATTCGTGTGGTGATGGATTAAGAATACAAATTCACCACTCCGATTGATCCCGTGGTTATCATATGAGGCGAGTAAGGGAACAAATTATGCAGAAATACTGCAAATAGAAAGAAAACTTGAAACAAACCCTTTTTTTTACCTGTGGAAACCCTCTCGAGCCGTCCCCCTGCTGGGGTTTGCGGACGGGTCAGTGTGTCGGAATTGAACCGAATAAAACCACATGGTGTGCCACTCTGCGCCTGAGAAGGGAGGGGTCCGGAAGCTGCAGTTATTAACACAACCGGACCCTATACTAACCTATGTGGCCAGCCGGTGTAGTACACCAAAACCTCCATTCTAAGGAGAGGCTTATTTATGTCCAGCAGTGGACTTTTAAAGCTGATGTTGAAGATGATGTTTATTTTATGGCCATAATCTACACACATGACCATGTAGATGCGGGCAATAGGTAGTTAAAATTATTTTATAAAGAAGCTGTCTAATCTAAGGTGAATGTCATAAGCATCTTAGGAATGAAGTTATTGGATGTGATAAAGTTATAATTACAGGTATAAAAAATATTAATATTTGTTATTTTTATACAGTAGTAACTTTAGGCACATTTATCATTATCTGCTTTAAAATATGTGTTAACCATTCATGGTTTGCTCAACATCTCAATTTGTGGTATAAATAATTTTAAAATAATTTGTTTAACATGTTTTTATTTAAATTTCTGGAAAATGATATAAAACTTACTTCTGAAGTTTTCTAAAATCTATTCTCACAGATAAAGAATAACTTAAATCTATATGAATATTTACAGCAGTTGTAATTAATAAACATCAATATACAGTTACTTAAGTCGACTGTAAATAATGTGATCATATTTTCGTATTGTGAAGTAAAACTTGAAATAAACCCTATGCTAAAACGTCTATGGGGTGGTAGAGCAGGTCAA
Organism: Spilarctia lutea; assembly: GCA_916048165.1. NCBI lineage: Eukaryota > Metazoa > Arthropoda > Insecta > Lepidoptera > Erebidae > Spilarctia > Spilarctia lutea. Next base: position 13,846,023 of record OU696490.1, on the reverse strand, counting down.
AACCTTCCTAAGGAGAGACTTATGTCCAGCAGTGGACTATTAAAAGCTATATGGTTCTTAATTACGGTCGTAATCGTCCGGTCTCGGCATCTCTCGAAAGTTGAGCCTCCGCCTTTAACATTTCCTCCACAGCGTCCCATTCTCCTGTTTCTAATTGGAAATTAATTAATTTGGCATCTAATAATATTTCTTCAGCAAACCACACGCTTTTATCTCGAGACATTTTATCAGATTTTTATGAATTAAATTACTACGCAAGAAATCTGCACATTTTGTGATTTGACAGATTGACATTGACAGAATGACAGAAAAGCTGTAAACTGACAGAGAATGAAAACTGAAAACAGTGTTGTCTGTTTAAAACTAGTATCTTATTGGAATCTCGGAGATTTTCTTTCAACCTTGTTTACTATATAATCGTCAATATTTGTATTGAAATTGTATAGTGTTTCTAAAATTGAGTTCTTTTTGGCAAAATTTTATTTAGTGGTTTACAATGACTAGGATTTTTATGGCTGCTATCAAAATATTAATAAATTTTATATCATTTACTTTATGTGCTCATGGCTTTTCACATGTTGTTATTGAAAGTAAGCATAGAAATCCGAATTGTCCAAGTATGGAAAACATTCTTACGAGATTCTGATCCCAGGGAATTTGCACAAATTAAGCCCTGGTCATTACATTTTAAAATTTACCTGTGTGACTTCTTGTTCTCATAAAAGAGAAAAGTGAAACATCAAAATCAAGAAATTCTGATTGAAATGCTGGCAATTCTCAGTTTTAAGCTTTTTGAGAGTAACTGATCTGATGAAGTTTGATTGGAGAGGTTTTCGTAAAGCATTATTCAGATATTTAATTACTACTTTTAAAAATTTTGAGTCACAAGAATTCCTATTTTATTAAATGTTTTGAACTCTAACTAAAATAATCCTATAAGGTAGTATTTTTAATTGCAGTTGTACACCCCAAAAGCGGTGATAGTCGCTTACTCCCGCCCCCGCTTCACCGTCCGGTCGAACGAAGAAACGGTGAGAATGGCATTTGTGCGTGAAATCGTATCAGTTTTTATGTGAAGAACTGCATATTTCTCACAGCAGTAAGTTCACCCTTCGACCTTTAGTCCTTTTGTGCAATTATCTCTTACAAAGTGTTTCAGTGTGTGTAGTTTTAAGTAGTTATGTGTCGAAAAAAAATTATGTGAATGGTTTGGGGTGGTATCCTGAGGATTTTGTTTCATTGTGAAGTGCAATAATGGACAAACTTCCCGCTAACATCGTTGGAATTTAAAACATTCGGTGAGTCATCATCGTTTAGAGTTTTAACGTTTATGTATTTTGATGTATATCGCTCGAGATTATGTATGTAGATCTAAAAATACTAAGAAAACATTGTAAAGACGTCCTATTCGGTTGATGTCAGTGGCGCTATTTTTAATATTCTATTTTACCATGATTTCCGTATGCAGTGAAGAATGCAAACACGGATTTGAATTTACAACTTTCTTAATTTAAATTTTGGGTTTCTCACTGTCGTAGCTGTAACGTAACAGACCTCTTGCATTTTAATCACGTTATCATTAGGTAGACTGTAAAAAATTCTTATTACGTTATATCATGATGTATTTAATTGAATTTAATTGGTTTGTTTTAAACCATACACATGGCATGTCAGCATCGGTCTAACTTGTAACTTATATCACAACAGTACACCTTTTGAAAATGCTTCCAACTCGGCTACCAAAAATAATTTGTATGAATTTTAATCTGTTTACCATGTTACTGGCTGTTTATGGTCACTATAGCCTCTCCTACCTTAGAGTCATAGAGAGATGTTTATTATTATTATTTTTTTAAATCCAATTGGTTTTTCCTGTATGGGCAAAGAAAAAGATTTTTTAAATTTTGTAGAAGATAATATTGATTTTCGTATCAGTACTTTATGCCATGGACAGGTACATTATATCTACTTTTGTTTCCAATTGAAATTTAGTTTGAGTAAGTATTTCTTTAAAATATATTTCAAAGTACCTATCTTATATGAAGTTTCTTAAATTACATTTAATTGCTAGTGAAATTTATTTACTGTTATGCGCTTCAAGTTTCAAGGTTTATAAAGTTACCTCTTTTAAAGTTTTTTTTTTTTTTAAACATTTGAAGACATAAATCTTAATTAGTATGAATATATTTTACTACTTATTGAGTTTTTTTATATTTTTAACATGTTGTTGTTTTCCATTTATTTTGTATTGTAAAAAAAAAGTTATTTGCTAAATTAAAATAAGTCTGATATTCTTACTTAAACAATATTTTACTTAAAATAAGGCCCTAAGGAAGATAGATTATGTTATAGTCTTCTATGTATAATATGTATGTATTTACAAAGTAAGAGTATATATGTATTTATATCAGTTGTCTAGTACCCATAATGCAAGTTTTGCTTAGTTTGGGCAATATTTATTATTATTTATTTATTAAAATGTTTATTATTTATGGTCTGGAATATTATAGGTACATAGGAATAAACATTTCGGACATCTGAAACACAATGCCATCTATTTCAAACTAAGCCGAGCCAGAGTGAGTCTTAGGAAATACCGGCTTATCTACCTATCTGTAAAATCCGATGTGTAAAAATATCTGAAAATATTTAATTACAACTATATGTACTATGACATCTTAATTCGTTCATAGTATACTTATGTACTTATTTTTTCTTTGTAAATATATGCATATTATACAAAGAAAACACCCAAACTGTAAAACAAACATTTAAAAAATCTAATTAAATATTAAGTGAGAAATATCATATATAAATATATATAGCCACAGTCCCCTGCTGCACATAGGTCTTTAGAAAGGAGGTTTAAATATAAGCATACTGATATGAAATTGAGGTCATATAAAATATTGTTTAATTTGTAAATACACATTTATAATACACTTCTGTTATTGTGCATAGATATAACACAGCTAATGTTCCATGTTTGAAAATAGAACTTATTTTTTTTATAATTCTAACCATTTATTACAAGACTAACTGACCCACACAACCTTGTTTACGTCTCTTATTGCCCCTAGTGTAATATTATCCCCCGTTTTTGTTACATTCTTCAGTAGTGCTCGGTTCCTATTGGTCTTAGCGTGATGATATGTAGCCTATAGCCTTCCACGATAAATGGACTATCCAACACTAAAACAATTTTTCAAATCGGACCAGCCGTTCCTGAGAATAGCGCTTTAAAAACAAGCAAACTCTTTAGCTTTATATTAGTATAGATTCAAGGCAGCATATTATCACTACATTTTATACAAAGTCCACCGCCACATCTGTCTGTATATCTGTTTGCGATAAACTAAAAAAAAGACAATATACTTTATTATGGAAACAGATATCTTTTACATGATTACAAACAGTTTTAATCTTTGTGTGTGTGGGTTACACTGTTTCAAAGAACTCTGTAATGAACACAATACATTAGATATGGATTCTTTACAAACATGTATCTAAAAAAAAGTACATTCTGATTGACAACAAACTTGGTGATTGCTTTAGATTACTATTTTTTGGGTTTGTAGGACCCCCTTGACCTGACCAATGGAGTTTATGAGGAGTAGTGTGTCAGATTTAAGCTGGTTAAGTTAAATAACCGGGTGCCATGCTATGCCTCAAATAGAGAGGATTTAGGAATTGCTGCCGCTGCCAGGCATAGTTTTATAAAATGGACTTGAAATAAAGACACCTCAGATATACAAATAAATAAAATTGGGAGTGTCGGTTTGTCTTCTTCTTCAGTCTTTTTACTAAATGCATATATATGTTTACACAATACATATATCAAAGAGTCAAAGGCCTCATTGGTCTAGTGACGTATGTGACTGCCAATCAAGAGGTCTTGGTTTCGAATCCCGGGTCGGACCAAAAGTAGTATTGAATTTTTTTAATTATTGTAATTACTATACTATAATTTTTATAATTACTGAAAAACCGCTTGGAGTTTGTAAGTTGGCTACACCCTAGTTTGCGGCGCTTGTACTACTACGCTTGCGGCGTACACCCACAAGCAATTATGATCTGTTAGTTAACGCCGTTGTATGAATTTGACTTCTTAAAGGCTGTGATTGACTTTTAAAGACTGTTCTGGGCTGTTAAAATAAATAAATAAATATTTCATACATCTAACAAACAATGCCAACTAGTACCAAACTAAGCTGCTCTTGTTTTATGGGTACTAGACAACTGATATAGATATATAGTTTTTTTTGTTAATACATACATATTAAACACATAAAACACTCAAACTCCGAAACAAATATTGGCAGGTCATACAAACTTTTGATCTGGGAATCGAACCTGAAATCTCAAGAACAGAATAGCATAAAAAAACTGATATCACAAAATACACATTTTTAATATTATATTCTTTTTTTGTAAACATTTAAACACACATATTACATACTTACGTAATAATTTTATTAAAAAAAAACCGACTTCTAGAACTGAACCAAATTGAAATGAGACCACACGGGAAGCACCAGCTTTCAAACAAAAAAAGAATCATCAAAATCGGTTCTCCCAGTCGAAAGTTATGAACTAATAACATAAAAAAATAGTCAGTACAGCGGTTCAAAATATAGCTCAAATCAAAAACAATTTTCATGCACATCAATGTTTCACTTGAGTGAAAAGTGGCGGCGTTGTGGTAGCGTATGCGACTGCTAAGCTTGGGGTCTCGAGTTCGATTTCCGGGTCGGACCAAATGTTTGTATGATCTGCAAATATTTGTGTCGGAGTTTGGGTGTTTTCAATGTATAATATGTATGAACAAGTATATAGGGTAAAACCGGGATAGATGCCTCACATCCAAGAAACCTAACTTCCCAAAATCGCAACTAAGAATTAATAGTTTAAGTAGGAGCCTCTGTCACCCTGTACCTAATTTATCCACGAGTTGTTGTGCTTTGAGGATTTGTTTTGCTCATGTGTATGTTTATGTCCGAAATGAGCTTCACTAACACGTAGAAATTTTTAAACTTACTATTTTAACGTTGTATAACTTTATAAGTAGTAATAAATTATGTTATATTTTTTATTACGTCAATACACTGGTTCATTAAGGATACGTTTAAATGTAAATAGTTGCTATTTTGTTTTTAATTTATTTAAAAAAATAGCTGGGCATCTATCCCTATCAAAAAGGATAGTTGCCCTGATTTTTTGGAGGGATAGATGTCCCCAAGGACGGATAGATAGGGCATCTATCTCTCCATACACCATGTGTACCCATATATGTTCTTGTACAATTACAGTCAGCTTTGATGAAATGAAATTAATGAAATTAATAAAAAATCCTTGGGGATAAACGAAATATTCTGATGATTTGGTATTCCATCTAGATTCATGCGCAGGCGTTTTGTTGCTAAAAATATAACGTCATTACGAAATACAGGATATTACAAGATTTGATTTAGCTCATTAGGTATTTTTATTTAGGAAAACTTCACATTTTGGGACTGCCTCGTTGATCTATCGGTTTGCGCAAGCGACTGCCGATCAAGTGGTCACGGGTGCGACTTTCGGGTCGAACTGCTGTTGGGTTTTTCTTATAAAAGTTTTACGGAAGATGCGGTGTTTCCCACCCGTGCCTCGGAAGACTTTAAGCCGTCGGTACCGGTTGATGAATACCTTAGGACAATCGTTATTGAGATGTCAGTGCCCTCAAATATAATGGCTACTAGTTCGACCTTCACATTCAGTTCACCCGCAGGATTGCGGAGGTCTGATGCCAGCCGCTCCATATGATAGCTGATATTCAGTTACTCGTATTTCACAAAGAACTAGTAGCCGACCCAATTATTCTTGGTGATAAATAATATTTAATTTAAATAAAGTAGAAGTATATTTGTTGAAACTTAACAATTAATATTAAAAACTAAGATTTAATACTTTTGTTGAACAAATAGTTTTAAAATTTATTTATGGTTGTTTGTATCACATTAAAATAAACGCCTTTCGTAATTCAAACCATGTTTCTTGGAGAATTGCTGTTTTACACAGTATGATGGGCATCTATCCCGCACTGCAGGCATCTATCCTCCTTGTTATTTTCATGGTGGGGCAACTATCCATACAGGTAGGCGTCTATCCCAAAAAAAAAGGGTTTCACAGAAACCTACATTTTACGAAATCCAACTTAAATAACTAAGCTAGCTACATGCACAAAATTTATCCATTTAAAATTAATATTTTTAAAATTATGAAGGTTTTTCAAAAAGTGGGGCATCTATCCCGGTTTTACCCTAAGTATTTATATCAGTTGTCTAGTACCCATAACACAAGCTCTGCTTGGCTTGGGACTAGATGGCGTTGTGTGTTAGATGTCAGGAATATTTATTTATTTACCTAAATATTACAACTATTTTTCTCTTTTGTTCGCAGTGCCCCAACCGGCATGGATGAAGGTCTACTGAATGATCTACTCGAGTGCTCCGTGTGTCTGGAGCGACTCGATACTTCGTCCCGGGTGCTGCCGTGTCAGCACACTTTCTGTCTGAAATGTTTAAAGGTAGGCCGAAAGCACAGATCTAAGTACATTGATTGTATTTTTACACATACCTAGATTATTCACATTGAGAATACCTTATGCGCTTATGGGCCAGGTAAGGTGGTTATATGGGTTCACAGAAACCTGATATTAAGCAGTTCCTTTTTAAATCTCCCTCTCTCATATTTTTTGGGACGGTGAGGGACTGAAAGCTTGAAGAAAAAATCAGAGCACTTGTCAAATCTTATTTTGAGTTATAAAGTTGAGAGGAAAGAAAGTCGTCCTTCTGTATTTTATCATGGTAATGTGTATTTAATTTATATTATCTATACAAATAAATAAAATTAAAGTGTCTGTTCGTAATATCAAATTAGAGATTTTCACTAAATGCATATAAAAGCGTAAACGATATTTAGATCTAAAAATCTAAATTATAAAAAAATGTCGTTCTAGAGATTAGGCGAACAAACAGATTGTCTATCTCTGGAACGACTGGATCGACTTTGAGGGGGCTTTCACTTTAAGGAGTAACTTAGACTACTCTTTAACACTAGCTTCGCCTAGCGACGTTACCCAACGTCGTTATTATAAATGTACAATAACCAGCCGTGGGTAAAACCGTGGGGCACAGCTTGTTAATAATATGCTCATGCACATACACAATCAAGCCTATTTTATTGTAGGTACTGCAAGAATAAATCTAAAGCATTGTTATCTACTAAAATATGGCCTATTAAATTATACTTTGATATTTTGTCTCCCGTCCTGTCCTACTTCCATAAGTTTATGAGAAATAATGGTCCATTGTCAGCCAAGATAACCTATTGACTTTAAATAAATATTACAGACATATAACACTGAGCAGAGCTTGTGGGGTGAAAACTAGAATAAACTGATAAAATACTTGTATATACATATATACCTACTCTCGAACCCGAGATCATAAGCACAGTAGTCGCATACACTACCACTGCGTCATCGAAGCAATCGTATGTGTGTTGCTCCTTATATCATCAGCTACCCATCAGTGGAAGTCCTGTCAAATCGGTTTAGCCGGTCCAGAGATTAGCCGAAAGAAAAAGGCAAACTATTTAAAAATTGATTTTTTTGATTAAGTACCGTACATATACCTTCATTTGTATTTAGTAAAAAGCTGTTAGTTTGAAATTACAAACAAACACTTCAATTTTATTTATTGTGTTTATTAATAGGTACGTATAATACTTGTCTCTTAAAGTTAAAATACCAGAATAAAAAAAATCCTGTTTATTACACAATATCACTCCCGGATCGGATGGGAATCGAACTCCCAACCTCTGGCTCAGCATTAAACATCCCAAACCACTCAATCACATTCATATATGTACAGAGTATATTTTGATTCAGTGTATAAGAGCAAAGTTACATATAAACTCAACAAGAACGAAGCGTAGTCGATCGCATATGTTCACGACCCTATTTACTAACAGCAGCCGAAACACATGTTTATTGTTGATTGACAACATTCAATACATGGCATAAAGTGTACCTTAACTTTATACACATAAAGTTCATAGTTAAATAGTTTTTTAATGGTTATTAATAGCCCACTCAATCAGCGGCCGTGTTTAAGATCGGTCCGGTCCAAGAAATGCATAGCAAATATTTCTCTGTGAGACTGCTCCAACATAGATATAGATCTATATTAAATACTAGCTGACCGACGCAACCTCGTTTGCGTCTTTTATTGCCCGTAGCGAAAAATTATTCCCCGTATAGGGTTGATTTTTTACACCTTGTGTCCGAAAAACCCCAATATCTTACGGAACCCTATTTTTTTCCAAAATAAAATATAGCCTATGTTACTCGTGGATAATGTAGCCTTCGAATGGTGAAAGAATTTTTAAAATCGGTCCAGTAGTTTTAGAGCCTATTCATTACAAACAAACATACAAACAAAGTTTTCCTCTTTATAATCTATTATATAAAATTCTCGTGTCGTGTTGGTGCGTAATCGAACTTCTCCGAAACGGCTCGACCGATTTTGATGAATTTTTTTGTGATTATCCGGTATCTATGAGAATCGGTTCTTATCTATTTTTCATCCCCCTAAATGTTAGGGGTAGTCCACCCCTAAATTTTTTTTTTTTTTTTTTTGACAAAATTTTTAATTTCTATTTTTTTATGATGCAGCATTAGAAAATACATACAACCCTAGATTTTCAACCCTCTACGATCAACCCCTATTTTTTTATATTCCCTTTTATGGCAAAGCAACGTTTGCCGGGACAGCTAGTCTTCTTATATATAAAATTCTCGTGTCACGGGGTGCGTAATCGAACTCCTCCGAAACGGCTCGACCGATTTTGATGAAATTTTTTGTGATTATCCGGTATCTATGAGAATCGGTTGTAATCTATTTTTCATCCCCCTAAATGTTAGGGGTAGTCCACCCCCAATTTTTTTTTTTTTTTTGTCAAAATTTTTAATTTCTATTTTTTTATGATGCAGCATTAGAAAATACATACAACCCTAGATTTTCAACCCTCTACGATCAACCCCTATTTTTCCATCGCGATTTTTATTGACCCACCTCTATAACATATATTCCCTTTTATGGCAAAGCAACGTTTGCCGGGACAGCTAGTCTAATATATAAAATTCTCGTGCGTAATCGAACTACTCCGAAACGGCTTGACCGATTTTGATGAAATTTTTTGTGCTTATCCGGTATCTATGAGAATCGGCCAACATCTATTTTTCATCCCCCTAAATGTTAGGGGTAGTCCACCCCTAAAATTTATTTTTTATTTTTTAGACAAAATTTTTAATTTCTATTTTTTTATGATACAGCATTAGTAAATACATACAACCCTAAATTTTCAACCCTCTAAGATCAACCCCTATTTTTCCATCGCGATTTTTATTGACCCACCTCTACAACATATATTCCCTTTTATGGCAAAGCAACGTTTGTCCGGTCAGCTAGTATTAGTATAGATTTAGCCTTTACAAATAAATAAAATTGAAGTGTCTGTTTGTAATTTCAAATTAAGAGGTGTTCACGAAATGCATATGAAAGTAAATACTGTGCCTACATGACAAAACTATTTTAAAAAAAATTGTCTGTCTGTTTGCGCCGGCTAATCTCTAGAACGGTTGGACCAATTGTGACGGGACTTTCACTGGTATGTGGCTGATAGTATAGGAGTTACTAAGTTTACTTTTTTTTAGACTTAAGCAGTGCTCCGACCGCCGCCGCGCCGGCGAAAATTTGATTCGTTATCGGCAATTATCTCACTCAAGAAACGCACAATAAATATACATTTCATGTAAACTAAAAAGATGCATATATTATATAAATAGTTGCTCTCGGACTGTTGCGCTGAGCAACAAGAGCTTTCAAAAATTAACTCGCTCAGCAATACTCGCTCAGCGATGCTCGCTCGCTTGATCATTTCTATATAGTGCGGCTTTGAAAATATACGTTTTGATATCAATAAATCATTGCAACTCTCATTGTTATCTAGTTCAGACGACGACAATGATGTATTTTACGATAGTGTTTATACGATAGGAATATTGTCTGACACATTTAATAAAAAAACTACCTATCTCATAATGAGTGATCAATTACAAAAACAAACTTTAAAAATAAGTGTTGAAAAAACTGTGAGCTGACGTAAGGGGAAACATGTAACAGTCGTTGGCCATAAATTAGGGCAGCGTGATATAAACAATGTCTGCGATGTCTGTTGGTAGACAGCAGCCAAATACATGTTACAACAAACCATATTTACATTATATACTAGCTAAGCCCCGCGGTGTTTCCTGCGGTACGCCATTAAAGTTACCTACTCCTTATATCATCATCTATACTTATCAGTCAAAGTCGCGTCAAAATCGGTTCAGCCGTCCCATGGATTAGCCGGAACAAAGAGATCGACAGGCATTTGCATTGAGTGAAAAGCTGTTAATTTGACAGACGGAACCGACTGGCCAGCTTGGTATAGTAGGCCGATACCGCTATTTCAAGGAAACCTCGAAAGTCGAGGGTCGGTTCTATTGCGAGCGGTTATAGTGGTTTCCTAAAGGATGATGTTATCAACGTTAAGGTGCACAATAAATATTAATGTTGTCCTAGCCGATAACGGCCACGGCGGTCAGTCTCAACGGAGACCAGCCAACTACACAGGAGATATTATAGTGCACAAGTGTGTGCGCAAACAGGTGCACTCTCTGTTATAATATGAAACTATCGGAGAGAGATCACGCGCACGACCGACAGCTTTACGTGCTCTCCGAGGCATTGGGATTCAGTCAGTAAGTATTTCCATTATCAGAAAAACTCAATAGCACTTTTGGCCTGACTCGGGATTCGAAGCCGAGACCTCTTAATCGGCAGTCGCGTACGTCAACCGCAAGACCAACGAGACAAAGAATAAATAAGTTGTATATAAATAAAGTTATTGTTTGTCTTCTATGCGTGTCTGTCATTTATACGATCACAAGTGAGTTGATTGCGTATTTCCGGGAAGGTTCCAGGAATTTTCGGAACGGCTTGTAAACTAGTTTAGACATGATTAATGGAACTACTTGCAGGATGGTAGTCAATTGTCTGTAATTCATAATATTTACTACCAAACATAAAATCCGTGATAGTATGGGGTTATATTGAGACAGATCCTTAACTGTGTGCTTTTTTAATATTTCTAAGTTTCGTCTCTTTCTTCCTACGCCAAGCAATTAAAACCTGGAATTCACTACCAGCGCACGCGTTTGCCTCCCACTATGAAACCGGGACCTTTTAGTGGGGCTTAAAAAACCGTCTCACTAGGCCGCCATAGCACTGCATTGTCCACATTTGTAATGAGGATGGTGGCCACCACTCTTAGATTGCACTCATGCTTTCTATCAAGCAAAGTCATTTTCACGGCTATACAAAAAATAGCCGAAGAGCCGGTTTGTATAAAACAGACAGACTAATCCTCCGGGGCTGAAGAAGCGATGAGTGTCAATATAATGATGGGTAGAAAATGATACGCTCTCTTTTGTTTTTTTGTTTCTAATAGTAATATTTTTGTATCGGCAATACCAATATGATTTCCTTATTAACACATGTGGTGACCAGTGAAATTCTTGGTTGAGAAACCGTTAGCGTTTTCCAAGAAATAAGGGCCGATGATACAGCCGGACCAAAATTCACACCAAACAGTGATGTTTTTGGAATAGTTGATGCATCTGTTGTACGTTTCCCACTATCGACGTACCTACTGCGTCTCGTGTCTTTAAAATACCTGTACCTGATTTTAATGAAACTAGCACTTTTGTCATTACGCCTTTTTATTTGCAATAAATATCATTAGGGGATACTTGTGAACATTAATTTCTTTCTTTATATGTCTACTTCCTACATCTTTTAAACGGCTGAATCGTATTTCATCAAACATAGCTAGAAACACTCTTAACTAATCCACTTTTTAAAGAAAAGAAACGAAATCAAATTCTATTCATTCGATACAAGTTTACAATTTACTTATGCATACTTTTTCCTAAGGCTTTTTCAAAGCTAAATTGGAAAACTCTGGCTGCCTGTATTATTAAAAACTCTATTTGGTTTCTGTTATAATTTCTCAAACATGAAGGTGCATGTCTCACTTCTGAACTGTCTGAGATTTTCTTTTTATAACTATCATCTACTCTTTATGAATCCAACCTTAAGATAACTTGCCCAACACTCAAAAATGTTTCAGAGATATTTAAAAAAAAAGGCGCAAATTGACTAAAGTCCCGTAGACTTTAGAGACGTCGTTCGAAAATGAAACATATTTCAAAGAAACAAAATTTTGAATTGTGTTGCGTTCCTAATTCAAATGTCAACAATAAATTTTAATAAATAATCCTGTCAAATTTGACAGCTGCATGATGAGCCAAGAAGGCCGCAATGCTCTGTCAAAATCTAAATGCACCAACTTGTACGAGCTTTTTGTAAATCAGTTCAATATTGAACAAATCTCTTCTACCGTATCTTTATTCATTCAAAGTTTGCCCGTTAGAAATTGCTCTAAGCGATAAAACTGATATTTTTCTTATATGCGATTATATATGTAAAAGAAGTCGAGAAAGTCAAAAATTCTATGCGCTATGAGGTTAGTATTATGCAAATATTGCTTCATAAAGTTATTTGAGTCCAGTATGTCTATATCTAAACTAATATATGAACGCGCTAATCTCAGAAATCTCTGGTCCGATTTGAAAAATTCTTTCAGAGTTGGATGGTCCATTTATCGCGGAAGCCTATAGGCTATATATCATTAGGCTAATACTAATAGGAGCGGAGCACCAATAAATAATGTTTCAAATGCGGGGAAAAATTTTCACGCTACGGGCAATAGAAGACGCAAACGAGGTTTCGTGGTTGATCAGCTATTATGATAGTTCAAATTTCATTTTCTAATGAAATAAAAAACAAATAATTCAAAACGGTCAAGTATCTACTACAGGCAATATTTTAAATCTGCATATGACGATACGTTTAGCGTCTGTATCCACACCTGACGCAAGTTGTTCCATTCGCACATCCTGCATTATCCCCTCATCATAAATATGTACTAGTTTTATTTGCTGACAGACGCATGACCCCGGCCGCGCTATCGATATGTGCTGCATATTTTTATGCGTGCCAAATCTATTTTAAAACGAACTATGCGTGTGCGCATTCGTCGATTCACCAGAGGTCACCTCTTGTTAAACTTTGATTTAATAGCCATCTCTTTCTTGCTATAGAGAAACTTTCTGTCGCGCACAGCAAAACTGTGGCATGAGCTATCGCCTGCGGTGTTCCGGGACCAATACGACCATCAAACCTTTAAGAAAAGAGCGTACTCCGTACTAAAAGGCCGGCAACGCACTTGTAATGCCTCTGGTGTTGCGGGTGTCCATGGGCGGCGGTAATCGCTTACCAGCAGGCGATACGTCTGCTCGTTTGCCCCTATATAATAATTAAAAAAAAAAGTTGATGATGAGTTGAAAGATGGTCAACTACACAGCCAAGGTAGACGTGCACAGTGGTGACAGATTAAGAATACACAGTTTTTGCAACCCTATTCATGCTGTGGGTGTCGTTGTCGTCGAAATCGATGTAATCCTACTAATACGAGTATTATATACGTGAAAGTTTGTGAGTATGTAAGAAACTACTGAGTGGTTTTTGATGAAACTTTACAATAATATAGCTTATACATCAGAATAACACATTGGCTACAATTTATATAAAGATACTAGTTTCGCCTTGCGGCGTTGCCCGCGGTTATTGTGTGAATATAATGTGATTTTTGTCGTCCCGATCGACACTTAGCTTGTCCGCCTGATCATTCTGGAATCTCGTTACCATAGGGGAACGATAAACATACTTAAAATGTGCATAACTAACACCCAAGTGCAGAGCAAATTATCATGTTATTGGCACAAAATATTTGTTGAATAAGTGTAGTTATCCTGAGTGGGAATTGAACTCATAGCCTCCAACTCCTACTGAATTTTATAGCATTGCTAAATAACTACCTATCGAAAAATTTGTTCCTTATCTGCTATATCAGATACTCTGTTTGTGAAATTTTGATCCAGAAAAGTCAGCTGTTCTTGCGTGTTTGAGATACAAACATGCAACGTTTAATATTTTGCAGTTATTATAACAGTGAAATTATCGTTATATTGCTAGCTGATGTTTCTAATAGCACTGGTTTCTTCAAATATCCTTCTTACATACTTAATATTATAATTTCGAAATTGTCGGTCTGTTTGTTACACTTTTACAGCTAAACCACTGAACCGATTTGGATGAATTTCGGCATAGAGGTAGACTGGACCTTGAAAAGGGACATAGGCTACTTTTTGTCGCGATAACTGACATATACGCGTACAAAAGCCAGTTGCCAATATATTTGTGATCTTGAAATTTCAACGTCAATTGAATAAACTATGTAGGTACTTATGCTATGCAACAATACTTATCTACAGTTTTATGTATTAATAAATATTATGACTCATTACTTCAATAAGCTTTAAATGAATTCGTTTTATTTCATTGACCATTATAAATTGAACTGGCGTCGTGTATGATCGTCCGGACTATGACAGGTCAAGCATATATTGTGTTTTGACCTTACAATTGACCACTTTATGATTCGCCTGAGGATTACATATGATGGTCGTATCTTGTACACAAGAATTATTCCATATAGCGTAGCATATATTAACGTAGTTAACTTTAAAGCATATAAATTTCAAATTGCCTCAAACTAATTTTTAATGGACAAATTATTTGTTTTTGAAAATAACACGACACGGTTTGACACGATCAGTTTTTTTTATGGAATAGGTGGCAAACGAGCAGACGTATCACCTGATGGTAAATGATTACCCACGCCCATGGACACATGCAACACCAGAGGTGTCACAAGTGCGTTGCCGGCCCTTGGGGTATGGGGGAGGGGTTGGGATATAGGCCTCCGGTATCCTCACTCATTAAGTGAAACACTGACCGGTTTTCTGTAAGGCGGCCCATTCATGCCAAAGCTTCCTCTCAATAAGTTAGCAATAGTTAGTAAATGAATTCCTATGAGGAAATACAGATCTTAAACCGTACTACGCCAAGCTGGCCAGACGGGTTGCTAGAGGGTTTTATTTCAAGTCTTCTTTCTCTTTGCTATTATGTTTTCCTGCATAGCTAGTCCCTTAGTCGTTTTTTACAACACCCATGGGATAATTATCTATACTATTTTTTTTTGTTTGAACCCGCTAACATCAGGTACCGCTGGTTCGATTTGAAAAATTCTTTCGGTGTTGGATAGTCCATTTATCGAGGAAGGCTATAGGCTATATATCATCACGCTACTACTAATAGGAGCGGAGCAGCAATGAAGAATGTTTCAAAAACGGGGGAAAATTTTCACGCTACGGGCAATATAAGACGCAAACGAGGTTGCGTTGGTTTACTCTGTATTCTTTAGCCCTCATCACATTGACAATACAATACATATAGGTACGTAGCTTATTAATATAATAGGTAATCCTCGTTTAAGTCTAATAATAAGTGTGACATTTAGTTCTTCGAAGAGCCTTGAGGGGCAAATCTATATTCTATATATGTATTATAGTTCGCAGAACAAGGTTTCAGAGACCTTGAGTAGTAAGGACGGGCTTGTCAACGGTAGGCTAACTTCGGCAGGTTCAGAGACCAATTATGCTTAACGATTTACCTGAATCTTCGAATAGAGATATAACAAATCTCTGTTAGATATTATTTTTCCTAATCTATACAAATAAATAAAATTGGAGTGTCTGTTTGTAATATTAAAATAACCGCTTTCTACTACATGCATATGAATATACGGTAAAATACCAAAATATATATTTTAAAAATGTTTGTCTGTCTGTCTGTCTGTCTGTCTGTCTGTCTGTCTGTTTGTTCCGACTAATCTCAGGAACCACTGATCCGATTTGAAAAATTATTTCGGTGTTGGATAATGGAATATCCGAGGAAATACAGATCTTAAACCGTACTACGCCAAGCTGGCCAGACGGGTTGCTAAAGGGTTTTATTTCAAGTCTTCTTTCTCTTTGCTATTATGTTTTCCTGCATAGCTAGTCCCTTAGTCGTTTTTTACAACACCCATGGGATAATTATCTATACTATTTTTTTTTGTTTGAACCCGCTAACATCAGGTACCGCTGGTTCGATTTGAAAAATTCTTTCGGTGTTGGATAGTCCATTTATCGAGGAAGGCTATGGGCTATATATCATCACGCTACTACCAATAGGAGCGGAGCACCAATGAAGAATGTTTCAAAAACGGGCGAAAATTTTCACGCCACGGGCAATATAAGACGCAAACAAGGTTGCGTGGGTCAGCTAGTCTATAATAAAATTGTTGTTTGTTTCTAATTTAAAATTAACCGGTTTTCACTAAATGCAAACGAAAGTACAAATACACTATTACATCAAAAAATTTATAGTTGAATTTCTTGTCTCTGCCTGTTTGTTTCGGTTAATCTGAACCACCTTGTGGTTTTTGATCTGAGAAACTTGTTTTCCGAATTTACAGTGTGAATTTGAAAACTACAAGTAGCTATTTTTCCAAACGATGTTAAGAAAATATCCCGAAAATGTTTGCATAAAAGTACAAAATTAAAAATAATTCATTGATATTATGTATCCTGGACAGGAAGGAATAAGGCGTGATTATATGTTTTTAACATATTTCCTATCACTGTCCTATAATTTGTGGAAATTAAAAAAAAAGGGACGGAAGTCTCTTACAGGAAGCCAGAGAAACGTGCTGTTAATTGATTTTGATGAGCGTCGTATCGTAGTAGCGTCAAAGACAAAAGAGCGTACCTACTCTATAAAGGTTGGCAACGCACTTGTGACGCCTCTGGTGTTGCGGGTATCCATGGGCGGTGGTGATCGCTTGCCATCAGGCGATACGTCTGTTCGTTTGACACTATTCAATAAAAAAAGACGTCTTTTATTACAAATCATAATGGATGAAACAAGATGATTTTTTTCTAAAAATGGGTATAGTATAATCTTATTTCGCAGAAAGTTGCGATAAAACACTTATATAAAATTGATACGAAATGAAAAGAGGTTCATGTCCAATGATAGATGTATATCAAATGTGACGTAACGATCGATAACTGATATATCATACATCTTATGCGATAACACTAAAGTATTAATTAAATCTCAATAGTCAATCTTTTATTTTTTTACGTAGGTATTAAATTAATTACTAGCAATCCGTATCGGCTTCGCACGAATTCTATACGCCAAACATAATATAGTCTGTGTTACTCTGAGAAGTGTGGCTTAATTTTTTTTTTTTTTTTTTTTCTTTTTAAAAAGACAACTCCCACATTAGGAATAAACATCCTGTGTCGTGGGGGACTTTACAAACATACATGAAACGGACACAAAGAACATCCAGACTCGGGACAACAATTCGTGGATCACACAAAGTGTTGTAGGTACCGCGTGGGATTTGAACCCACGACACTTGGCGCAGTAGCAAGCGGCATGGCGACCGCTGACACCACTCGGCCAACCGTGCAGTCGACATCTTCAACAAATATCGTTATATTTTAGCCAATATACCTACTAAAAAAATTAACAAAATATGTATGAAAACCTTCTTCAAGAATCACTCCAACTATTTGTTAAAACGTCATAAAAATCCGTGCAGTAGTTATTGAGTTTGTCGCGAACAGACACAGACAGACGTCGCGACAGACACACAAACAGACTCAACGAAGGACTTTGTTTTTAACCGACTTTAAAAAAGGAGGAGGTTCTCAATTCGACTCTATTTTTTATGTTTGTTACTGGGTGAACCGATTTTGATGATTCTTTTTTATTTGAAAGCTGGTGCTTCCCGTGTGGTCCCATTTCATTTTAGTCCAGTTCCTGAAGTCTGTATTTTTGTTGTTAAAATTTGAGATTATTTATCATCAAGTAGCGATTTCATCGATAGTGGTAATCGATATTATAGCTATACTAATACAATCGATTGATGTGTTCTGTTGTCTTTGCTCTGTAGTGGCTGGCATCGGCTTAGTAGTAGCGTTGAATGTTGTGGGTTCAATTCCCATACAGAATAAAAACGACAAGTAAATCAATTCTTCTACATATCTTGAATAAGACACTGAGTTCGCTCGCTGTAAACTATTACTTATTATGGGATCTTTATGATATTAAGACGTTTTGTGTGAGGTGTACAGAAATAAAGTACTCAATGTCCGTCAGGTACAAACATACAAATTAACATTAGTGAAGTTACGACCAAAGGCTACAAGTAATAAAATGCACTTTGGTATCATTGTACTCGTATTGTCGTGAACTTATGACATTTCCTGTTAAAATTTCGAAGAAACTAACATAACATGTTTATGAAAGATTAATATTAGTCACAGCCATAAGAAACCACACCGTTATGTCCATCAAAATTAGGTATATTAAATACCTAGTCAATACTAGGTACGTAGTTTACAATTGATGAGGTGTATCCGAGCGTTCTACATTAAAAAAAATAAACAAACTTACTAAAGCAGTTAAACTTAATAGTATGCAGTTTAGCTCTGTAGTGTACTTTACTAGCTTTTGCTCTTGGCTCCGCCCGCATACTCATTTCGGTTATCGTATTAAAAAGTAGCCTATGTCCTTCCTCAAGAATGAAAGTAGGTATCTCTATGCAAAATTTCATTAAAATCGGTGCTTCAGTTTAGCCGTGAAAACGTGACAAACATAGTTGTTATTGAATTTATA
This sequence comes from Spilarctia lutea, assembly GCA_916048165.1. NCBI lineage: Eukaryota > Metazoa > Arthropoda > Insecta > Lepidoptera > Erebidae > Spilarctia > Spilarctia lutea. Next base: position 13,827,175 of record OU696490.1, on the reverse strand, counting down.
ATATTAGTATGGATATGACAGTTACAGTTTAACTGCCTTAAAAAATCGCTAGAAATGACTAGGATATGACAGTTTCAATTTAATGAAACCGACTTAAAAAATCGCCAGAAATGACTAATTGCAAACATCACTAGGCCGCCATGGTGTGGTCATGCTGCATTATTGTATTGTCTGCATTCGTAGCTTATGCTTTCCATCAGGCAGAGCAGAGACATATTGACACGCCCATACATTAAAACAAACTATAATACATTATTGCACTACGATTTACTTTTATGTAACAATACAGTCATCTTATTAGCATTCAACTTTTCTGGAAAATTTACCTAATCTTTTATATCTTTTCGTTTGCCGATTTTAATCTGATAAAGATTGTTTGTTTACTGTGGGGTGTGATCCAGTGATCATTCATAAATGTGAAAATGAAATGATATCTTATTTTCTGCTCCTCAACAGACGTGTCTTTCAGAAGAGACCTAAAGCCATTCGAACTGCCATCTTCAAGAAAGCATTCTTTGAATACTTGCTTTGGGTATGAATAAATAGGTACTCGCTGTTTTTTAAGGTTCCGTAGTTAAAATATCTTTAGAGAAAACCTTATAGTTTCGTTGTGTTCATCCGTCTGACCGACTTGCCATTAATTTTGCATAATATTTAAAATTATAACAAGTATAGTCTAATATTTTTTTTTCCTGCTCTTTCTATAGTTTATAAAGAAATACTCTTTTTTTTAGAGTTCTGTGGTCAAAACGACTGTAACGAAAACCTTATAGTTTCGTCATGTTCGTTCGTCCTTTCGTCTTGCCGTTAAATTTGCATAAGTAATATTTGAAATTTTGACACATGTTGACCAATAAATTGTTATTTTTTCCTGCACAGTCTAAAAATAAACTGTAGTATTTCAAGCATTACATCGCTCTGTCTGCGAAATTATGCATTTAAGTAAAGAGTTAAGCTAACAAATAATACGTTAATTATTCTTATTATATAACACTTCACTTGTTATATTATAATTAAGCGATTGCCTGTCCTCACTTACAACTTTCATCGTTAATCGCTTTAAAACACGACAAACAAATACCACAGAAATAAAAGTTACGAAAGGCGGGAAGTCGTCGAAATACTTTACACAAAACGCAACGGTGACCGACGTTTTATTTCCAACTTTATCGATCGCTATGTTGCGTGCTGTTTGTTCACTTTCACTGGCGATCGAGACCGGTGTTCTCGTATGATGTCACCTGCGCGTACGATAAACGTGCGTACCTGGTGCTCAGGTTGTCTTGTAAGCATTTGAGCTGTTTTCGTCGACTTTCGCGGTCCAGAAATGATTCAATCCATAAACTAAAGAAATTTTAATTATCAAAAGACTTCTTACTCCGACTTCATATAATGTAGGTGGGGATAACTACTTTCATTGTTACCGAGATCTGGTCGTTTACCTGTATACATTACAAAATTTATCTTTTAGTAATGATTTGAAATGTCTTACGATTCTAGTTTTCGCCCGCGGCTTCGCTCCCATTTAATAAAAAAAAATATCCTATGTTACTTCTAATACGTCCAATAATATGTGTACCAAGTTTAATTACGTTGGGGTAAGTAGTTTTCGCGTGAAAGCGTGAAAAACAAATTCACATTAATACCTTAAGAATTAAATGAAATCAAATGAAGAAAGTATGTATTTTTTTTCGAGTATAATTTCATAAACGTTTTACCGTATGTACCTTGTTGTCGTATCCCTTAAATGACACGTGACCGAATGAAACTTGGTTCTAACAATACATAACAAAAATCGAAGTGTTAATCTGTAATTTCAAAATAACTGATATTCACTAAGATTTAAGAGTAGGTACCTACCGTATATACCATCATAGGCATTTTGAAATAAAAAAAATGACACTTTAATATATTTTATTTATTCCCGGATAAGTTGTTTGTAGTTTAGTTCACGTAAACTTCAAATAAAGTTTTATAATTAAAATCAACATTACTGAATCGTTCTGTGATACAATAGACAGTTAAAAAAAGTTTTAAAGTTGTAGTCCCACGAAGGGTCGTGGGACTATAGGAACCGGAACCACGGTACCGGATTTCCCCTTTGAATATAATACTTTTTGTTTATGTATGACCCCAACCAAAAAAAAAAACCAAGTTTTTGCTACGATTCGTGAATATATACACGACAATCGCCCCAAACCTAGTCTAAAGTTGGGGTCTGAAGCCCCGTGCCTCGGAGAGCACGTAAAGCTGTCGGTCCTGCACCTGATCTCTCCCCGGTCGTGTCGGTTAACCGTCCCATCGGATTATGAGAGAGAGGGAACGGAGAGTGCACCTGTGTTTGCGCACACACTAGTGCACTATAATATCTCCTGCGTAGTTGGCTGGGCTCCGTTAGCTCTACTTAGATTGGAGCTAGATGACGTGTGAATGTGGTAGAATATTATTTATTTATTATTAACTGAGAATTAATTTCGATTGTCTCAGTAAAGAGAATCTTATGTCCTTGCTCAAAAATTAAAGTCCATGCCACAAGTCATTGAAATCAGTGCAACGGTTTAGCCGTGCACGCGTAAAAGATTAACTTTCGAATTTATAATATTACTAACTGATCCACGCAACCTCGTTTGCGTCTTATATTGCCCGTAGCTTGAAAATTTCCCCCCGTTTTTGAAACATTCTTCATTGGTGCTCCGCTCCTATTAGTAGTAGCGTGATGATATATAGCCTTCTATAAATAGACTATCCAACACCGAAAGAATTTTTCAAATCGGAAGAGAGGTTCTTGGGATTAGCGCGTTCAAACAAAGAAACAAACTCTTCAGCTTTATTATTAGTATAGATTAGAGATTAAATTTCTGTAGCGTGACAGTTTCTTAGTTCACCTGCATAAAAAAACACTAAAATAAGACACGCAATAACTTTCTAGATCAGTACGATGCAGCCAATACGAGAGTGAATGTAGGTGTTCATTATTGATTATTAATCGTCCCACTTAGGGAGGTTCGTTTTTATCGCTCAGACCGTTGTCAACGACGTCCACTTTAAACGTACCCTACGTCAAGTGTAACCCATTCTACTGTTAAAAGTATATACGAGTATATCAACTAGCTGACCCACGCAACCTCGTTTGCGTCTTATATGTATTGCCCGTAGTGTGAAAATTTCCCCCGTTTTTGAAACATTTTTCATTGGTGCTCTGTTCCTATTAGTAGTAGCGTGATGATATATAGCCTATAGCCATCCTCCCTCGATAAATGGACTATCCAACACTGAAATAATTTTTCAAATCGGACCAGCGTTTCATGAGATTAGCGCGTTCAAACAAACAAACTCTTCAGCTTTATTATTAGTATAGATTACCTAATAGCGGAGCTGGACATTTATTAGGAACTATCCTAGGTAGATTTGTCGACCGATCGGTTTACTGCATATTTAGTATGTACATATTATAAATTTCATGAAATTCGTTGGAGCCGTTTCCGAGAATCAGTATAAATATATACAAGAGATGCTTGTTAATTAGATGGATAATTTCAAGCATATCACGTGGAATGAGGCAGTTTGATCCCGATCTAGGCAACGCCTGTACTGTGGTAACCTGGCTACTGATAAACATCGTTGTTTAGAATTCTAGATATACCTGTACATATATACGAAACTTAAATAATAAAAAAAACATCTGTTCATTCCGACTAATCTCTTTAACGGCTGGACCGATTTTGGCGGGCCATTTACTGGCAGTTAGCTGATGATATAAGGAGTAACTTACAATTATTTTCGATTTTAAAACTCACACTACGTGCAGTAAACGAGGTTTCTTGGATCGACTATTCTGTTCATAAATAAACGAAAACTAAATGTGATGAAATTGTTACTTTTTATTGCAGTTAGGATAAAAAGTTCAGTCCTTTTTTTATTTCAATAGGGGGCAAACGAGCAGACATATCGCCTGATGGTAAGCGATTACCGTCGCCCATGGACACCCGCAACATCAGGGGCATCACAAGTGAGTTGCCGGCCTTTGGGGGTTGGGCTATGGCCCTCCGGTATCCTCACTCACTCGGTGAAATTTGTTTCACCCAAGCACACTTTCTACCCAAGCGCTATTTCACCCCGGTTTTATGTGAGGGCGTGGTATCACTCCGGTCGAGCCGGATCATTCAAGCCGTAGCGTGGCTCTCCCATGGTTAAAAATAGTCTGTATACCAACTAAAATAAATATATTCAAAAGAGCGTACTCCTTCTTAAACGGTCGGCAACGCACTTGTGACGCCTCTGGTGTTGCGGGTTGGTGTCCATGGGCGGCGGTAATCGCTTTCCATCAGGCGATACGTCTGCTCGTTTGCCCACATTGAATAAAAAACAAAAAATAAACTAGCGACACATGCTATATCCCTAGTGAGGGAGTTATTTTTTTTAAATATGGTTCTCTTTAGTGCAGTGTCCCATTTTAGAGGAATGTGAAATCTTTTCTCGATGTAGGAGTTCTTAATGGGAAAAATAAATCTTATCTAAATCTAGAGATCATAAATACCGATTCACTTTTAGTAGTTTTAAAATTGGTTTTAGAATTTTGTTTCGTCAGACAAATTCAGTTGACTGCACGACTGGTATAGTGGTTTGAGTGGTACTTACTGCTTTCTAATGCATTGAATATTGTAAATTTGAGTCTCCAAATAGGACAATGGGATCTACAAATTGTTGTTCTATGTTTGGATTTCTTGTGTTCGTGCGAGTATCATACTCGTATGTATATGTTTGTAAAGTGTCCCGTGACACAGGATATTTATTCCTAATGCGGGAGTTGCCGTTTTATAAAAAAAAAGTTCTTTTGAGTCTGTGTTCTTTGTGTCTGAGTCTATGTGCATATTGTTGTAAAGTCCTCCACGACACAAGATATACATATTCCTAATGCAGGAGTTATCTTTTTAATAGAAACAGAATCAAACTTAACTATCTACATTTTTTAAGAAAGAAAGTTTTGGGTTTATTCACTTAACCGAATCTCTACCGAACACTTGTGTTCTGAAAAAAGTTTCTGTAATTTCCTTGTGTTGGCAACAAAAATTGACAACAAATGTTGGGCACCATGTTTCTGTTTTTGACGATAAACATCAAAACGTAATACGTAAATACGCTAGTTGGAAACAAAAAGAAACATGTCTATCATGTGGATAAAAGAATCAATAGAGTCGTTAATTGATCGGTGAGTTGTTGGCGACTCAGTGTAGACACAATAGAAACAAATGTTGGCGATTTTCTGAAGAGTTGCAAACAGTTGGAAACAATGAAATTGCTAACAATTTCGGTGGATACGCGCCTTTAAATGTGAATAAAGTTATTATAAGAAATTACCCAAATGCAACAAGCCTTTAACCAAAAACATTACTAATACATTCGCCTTAGTCCATTTCCAGTTTCAGTTCTGATTATTTATTTATGTGTTTTGTATAAGACGAAGCGCCGTGTTTATTTGTGGACGGCTCAGTTTAAGGGTGATGGAAAGGACTGTCACTGAACCAGAGTAACAAATGTCTTCATTACAGCTCCATTTTGTTAAATTGTTTTGAGACACGTAAACAATTTTCTTCAGAGCATTTTTTTACCCGACTACGCAGCAACCCAAATTAAGGGTAATATTTTTGCCAGCCTATGTAAATATATTTGGACATATAACCAAGTACAGCTTGTATTATGGGTATTAGACAATTGATGTAAATACATATATACTTCTTTTTTTAAAATATACAGTTATTATACATACAACTGCACGTTTGGCCTAGTAGTGGACTTCAACCGTGGGAGAGCTATGCTTCGGCATGAATGGGTCGGCTCGACCGGAGTGATGCCATGGCCTCACAGAAAACCGGTGCGAAATAGCGTTTGCGCTGTGTTTCACCGAGTGAGTGAGGATACCGGAGGCCCATAGCCCTACCCCTCCCCCATTCCCTTTCCTATCCCCCAAAAGGTCGGCAACGCACTTGTGACGCCTTTGGTGTTGCGGGTGTCCATGGGCGGCGGTAATCGCTTACCATCAGGTGATACGTCTGCTCGTTTGCCCACTATTCAATAAAAAAAAAAAAAAAAAAGTTGAGCAGTCGTGCCGCGTTGTGGATTGAAATCCCACATGGAATAACATTTTGTATGATCCACAAATTGTTGTTCTAAGTCTGGGTGTTCTTTTATCCGTTTTATGTATGTTTGTAAAGGCCCCCCGTGACACACGAATTATTCCTAGTGCGGGAGTTGTTTATTTAAAAAGGAAAAAGTCACCCAACCTCTGAAACAAATATTTGCAGATTATACAAACATTTAATCCGACCCAGACCTAGTCGCAGATGCTACCACTACGCCAACAAGGTCGTTTGTATGTTCACCGTAGCGCTTATCCATCCAGCGCCATTAGCGTCGTATGGCCCAGGTGACATAGCCTATAATAAAATTTTGATCATCAATTTTAACGTAGTCGGGTTAAAAAAAATATGATTTCTTGTTCACAAACTGGGTTGCGATCGGCTTTAACTCGACTTATACGATACGGCGATACGGCTGAACTTATATTTTCACGCGTAACGACTGCCATCAAACCTCATCATCCCAAGTACTAAGCGATATAGACGTTCTTTCTAAATATTGTTCGAATAACTTAGGGCTGTAACTACCCATCATAATAGACACACATAGGTATTCGTTTGGCAACCGGAACCGATGTAGGTTCACTTACTCTCCGAGGCGCAGAAGTATTTACATTTGATTAGAAATATTCACTCATCCATAACTGCATTCGATTCGTTTTTAATCTTCGCAAGTATGACCATGTGTCTGCTTTACGTACCCAATTGCAGTGGCTCCCAACTCGACAGCGCCGTAGCTTGCGTGCACTCACTTCTCTTTATTCTTTTCTGAACTCCCCATCTTTACCCGAATACCACTTCCGTCTGCTATGCTCTAATCACGATCGAAACCTTCGGTCAAGAAACAATATGCTTCTGCTATGCCCCCCTCATACGTCCAACTTCATTAATTCATCCTTCTTTGTGCAGTCAGTTCTTCTCTGGAACACGCTCCCAACCGAAATCAGGATGTCCACAAGTCGCTTCACATTTAAGATGAAAGTACGAGATTTACTCCGTATTGAATTGGCGGAACAGTCTCAACAATAGTTCTCCGACTGTGTAATTATATATTATATTATATTATATTTATATGTGTGTATATACTTATTTATTGTGTAGGGTACGTTATATTTCTATGTATCTATGTATAATATTCAGTATTTAATTGTATATAGTAGTTGTATCCAATACCATCTTATCAAATGTATTATGTATATTTTTTCTTACGCACCACCTCATCATATTCTCACATCACCTTAAGGTTGACTGGCAGAGAATGCCCTATGGCATTAAGTCCGCCTTTGTGCAAAATGTGTCTCAAGTTTAAATAAATAAATAAATAAATAAAATGACCTGATTTCTTAACATTGCAATGAGTTGACCTACTCTTTCACCACTAAGCAGCGAGCCTCTCCTTTACGAGAGACGCAAGAAAATGTAGAATGTAAATTGTTCGGTCCATTTGTAAGAACTAGAAAAGTAGGCCATGTTTTTTTTGGTTTTTCTAGTCACAACTATGTAGTTTGGTGTAAATTGTTTTTCGTTTTTGTAGTTAATACTAGCTGACCCACGCAACCTCGTTTACGTCTCTTATTGCCCGTAGTATAATATTTGTCCCCGGTTTTTGTAACATTTTCCATTAGTGCTCCGCTCTTATTGGTCTTAGCGTGATATACAGGCTGAAATATTTTTTCAAGTCGGACCAGTGGTTCAAACAAACATACTCTTCAGCTTTATAATATTAGTATAGATAAGAAATAAATGTACACCGCCGTCACCATTCCTAGTTTTAGCATTGTTCTTTTTCTAAATCGTAGGCACCAGGTTATATTATTTGACATAAATATAGAGACATAAAGATATAATTCCTGAACTGCTGAAATGTACAATTTAAGTAAAATAATAAAATAAAAATGCGGTGCAGTGTTTGAATTGATACCAATAGAAGTGAAAACTAAGTATCTTGTGAATTGTATCGTCGAGGAAGCAAGTTTCGCGTTTTATTCAACCAAAAAGTAAACATAGATATAGATATAACTAATAGAAAGCGTTCGGTAGCGATGACGGTAGGTTCCATAATTTTTGTTCACTGAAAAATTTGTCAACGCACCTAAATAAATTTTTACTTCAATATTTCAAATGTGCTCTAGCGAATTAATATTTTATACCCGAAACTTTATAGTAACGGATATACGTACACAGCGATGGAGGTTAAGTCCAGAATAACAACTTTTTTTCTTTTTTCTTTAAAAAGACAACTCCCACATTAGGAATAAACATCCTGTGTCGTGGGGGACGTTACAAACATACATGAAACGGACACAAAGAACATCCAGACTCGGGACAAAAACCACTCGGCCAACCGTGCAGTCGTTATGTTATGTAGCATTACGCTGCGTTCCGAAGAAAGGAGCAGTGACCATAAACGCGTGCAATACAGCGAGACACATATAATACAATACATATGTGTTCACTCGCTCGCGTGTTATATGACCATTACTGTCACTTATACTTTCAAAGCGTGAGTATAAAACTTTATGTCTTACACGCGGCTAATAATATACAAATAAATTCTATTACTCTTGATTGAATATTAATTCAGGTGTGTGTGTGTGTGTGTGTGTGTGTGTGATCGATCTACTCTAAATATAGGTAATCATTAGTGTAAGGAAAGTTGACTGCTTCGTTGATCTGGTGGATCCCGAGTCGGGGCAAAGTTGATGTATCGTGTTTTTCGTATATGAAATTCTTATTAACTGGCCCGGAGTTTGGAAAATGGCGGTGTTACCCGGCCCGTGCCTCCAAGAGCACGTTAAAAGTCGTCGGTCCCGGTTGCCATGAAAATCTGTGATAATCGTTATTAAGAAGTCAGTGCCCTCAAATATAATGACGCTAGTTTCAACCTTCGAATTCAGTTCACCCTCAGGGTTGCACGGAGGTCTGATGCCGGTCGCTTCGTGGAAAAACTGATATTCAGCTAAAACAGGTGGAACTAGTAGGCGACCCCAAATAAGCTTGGGAAAAGGCTACGAAGAAGATTACTGACTTTAAATAGAGAGAAGTGGCTTGTTGCAGGGGAGGCCTTTGGCCAGCAGTGGGATACAACGGGCTCATAAAAAAAAAAGATTATACAAAGCAGTGTGGTAGAATAGTAGGCCTAAGCCTCCTTACATAATATCTATATCCGTGGACTGTTGAAGGCTGTATGAGTGCCTCAAATTTTTTTTTTGTTGTGTGTGACTAAAGATCCTACACAAGTTCTCGCGCGGCGGCTCCACTATTATAATTGTCGCACTTCTAAGCGCATATATTTTCTAAAATCTTCGAATCTACTGTATAGTGTATCAAACGAATTTGTTTTGGTACAATCAGAATAATCAAACAACGCAACTATAAACCGTCTTTGTTTTTTTTTTTTTTTCATTTGAAGATCTACAAACTATACGGCCGATGTACCTTGGCGAGTCTGAACAAAGGCTCTGCGAACTTTAGCGCATGTAATTTTTTTATATACGAAATTACAATGTACGAATAAAATTTCCCTAATACAGTAACCAATTATCTTAGCCTTATTTAGATTGTGGTGACTTCCACGTACAACACAACAATAACCTACTACAGCGCCATCTACCGCAGATACACTGAACTACGGAGCAACGTACAACACGAAGAAACTACCAATCCTGAATCTCGCAATAGAAGTTCTCGCACCGTTTATCATATATACAACATCCCTACATCACCTGTTGTGCAGTAGCCCGCCAGGCATGATCACCTCGCCTGGTCGGAGGATCCTCCCTTTGTGTTGGAGGGACATGACACCCGTTCCCCCGTACCAAATTTATAACAATTTTAGATTTCTAGAATTCATCCATATGTAAAAGCTCCTACACTACTACACTATGCCGGCAGGTAGTTTAGCCGCTTGCCACACCGCGCAAACTAGACTCCGACTGCAAACTAGTGCCGTCGGCCTCCTGTTTATGCCGGCGGCATAACCACACGGCAAAAACCCACGGCCATAGTGTGTGGGAGTCATAATAAGGGTTGCTGATTTTACCAGAGATGCCAAGAAAGTATACAAGTACACAATTAAATATAATAGAACTTTTAATGAACTGTGGTCAATCTTCAACTTGCAAGCATTTGTACTGTTTTCTAGAACAATTGTCACGTTTATTGATAACTAAATGTAGATACACATATCTAAAAAGGAAATACATGAATATGCTTTATCGTTCTTATCTTTTCTTCTATTTGGTTTTTACACACCAGTCAATGCGATAAATAGAAAAGCCGGCTTTAAGTTTCGATAAATATGTGCTTTTTTGTTTTGATAGTACCATGATTATTTATTTAACTTGAGACAAGTTATTCTTCTTTAGGCTTCAGATCAAAATCAGTGACGTGGTCACCGTCATGACCGTGGCATAGGCAGAGCTGTAGCCCTTTGGTCACACAACCAAATTATTTAATTGTTGCTTTATAGTGTTTGATTTGATGATTCTTTTTATGGTATAGAGGGAAAACGTGCAGGCGTATCGCCTGATGATAAGCGATTACCACCGACCATGGACACCCGGAACACAAGAGGCGTCACAAGTTCGTCGCCGGCCTTTTAAGAAGGAATACGCTCTTTTCTTGAAGGTTTGAATGTCGTATTGTTCCGGGTCGCAGGCGACAGTTCATTCCACAGTTCATCACAGACAGTAGGTGGTCTTGTTAATATCACGCTTAGACTAATTAGAGCAAAGCTTGTTTGAAAAGAGACGCAGACGATGTTGTGTGGAATATAGAAATTGTAGTAAAAACGATTAAAAAATAATTTTTAACCGACTTCAAAAAAGGGGAATCCGTTCGACTGTATTTTTTTTATGTGTGTTCCTCATAACTTTCGACTGGGTGAACTGATTTTGATGATTCTTTTTTTTATTTGAAAGCTGGTGCTTCTCGTGTGGTCCCGTTTCCATTTGATCAAGTTCTTGAAGTTGGTTTTATTTTATTATTGTCAAGAAATATTCATAGACATAAACCACCAAAACACCGGCTATGAGCTAGTATAACATCACTTCATCTATCAACAAATTGCCTATTTAATTGCCAAAGTTTTAAAACAAGCAATGGGTATTTCACACCTATTTAGTTCCACTAAATTGATTAGAACTCCATTAACGCCTAACTCACAAAAAGCGTAGTAACAAATAATTTGTCTCGGAGCAGTCTGAATTTTCTTTCGTAATGCTTACAATAAATTGAAAGTTATCAATAGTTTAATTTTGTGTGAGACCTTGCTTCTCGCTTTCGTGTTTTTCGGCCAATGAAAAGTATCTTATCTATACTAATTGTGAGGGAACGTTTCATGTCCCTCCAACACAAAGGGAGGATCCTCCGACCAGGCGAGGTGATCTTGCCTGGCGGGCTACTGCCCAACAGTTGATGTTGGGATGTTATATATATGATAATCGGCGCGAGAACTTCTACTGCGCGATTCAGGATTGGTAGTTTCTTCGTCATGTACGTTGCCTCATAGTTCAGTGTATCTGCGGTAAATGGCGCTGTAGTATCAATAACTTGAGCACTGCATGTGGAAGTCGCCACACTAATATTATAAAGCTGAAAAGTTTGGTTGTTTGTTAGTTTGAACGCGCTAATCTCAAGAACCGGTGATCCGATTTGAAAAATTATTTAAGTGTTGGATAGTCCATTTGTCGAGGAAGGCTATAGGCTATATATCATCACGCTAAGACCAATAGGGGCGGAGCACTTATGAAGAATGGTACAAAAACCGAGGAAAAATATTATACTAGAGAGATGTAAACGAGGTTGCGTGGGTCAGCTAGTAGGTTATATAGCTACAAAAGGTTCGAATTGATTAAAACCTTTTCTAGTTCTGATTTGTTTCTATGAAATTGAACCCGAAAAATATCAGGACCGAACGAGGTTAATATAGTTGTCGAAAACAGTAATTGAACAGTTACAACGTGACCGAAACACGAGGACATCAGGCCTTTTCCAGAATATATTTTACAAAAAAATATTGTATTGATTTGTACATTCCTGAAAATGTAGCTTGATCTCTGTGACATACCTAATAGATGACTATCGAAACTAAATCAGTTTGAGAAATATATTTTAACTTGTTTATTTTCGTTCTTTAAGTACCAGTTTTATATGTATAACAAATTAAGTGCAATCCTCTGTATTCTTAATTCGTCTCCACACGTACAATTAAATCACAATAATTATACACATAATATAAACACGCACAAACAATAAATAAGAAGTAAAATTTTAACAAAAAAAAAACGACTTTAAGAACGACCAAATAAAATTTGACCACACGGAAGGGTCACCATTCAAAAAAGCTTTCAAATAAAATAAACTACTCGTACAATATAAAAAAATAACAAATACACTAGTCGTCCCTACGACTTCCGAAGGTTACCCTTAATTCATTTTGGATACCATCACGAGATCCTAGTGCCCTAATCATGGTACCCCACCATTGGGATGTCTCCTTTCAGTTAAAAAAAAATCATCATCAAAATCGGTTTATCAACGACGAAGTCATCCGCGAACACACATAAATATATATACGATCGACTTGAGAGTCTCCTCCTTTTTTAAGTCCTGTAAAAATGGCAAAAAAACAATTTGCGAAAGTAAAAAAAAAGTACACTTACATTATTGTTTACAACACAACCTTGACTCACAAAACTTTAGATAACTTATTGATAAGATAAATCGTAGATAACCTTCGCTATATACTTATGATGATTATGCATTACCTATTGTTTTATATATAATAATCATTAGACTCGTTGTTGGTTCTCGCATTCGTGGTAGGCCCTTAAATAGTTGATCAACCTACTAACTTATCTAATACCTAAGTTAAGTACCACATCTTAAGACAAATAACTGCAAAACTGTGGAATGAGCTGTCGCCTGCGGTGTTCCCAGACCAATACGACCTTCAAACCTTCAAGAAAAGAACGTACTCCTTCCTAAAAAGCCGGCAACGCACTTGTAACGCCTCTGGTGTTGCGGGTGTTCATGGGCGGCGGTAATCGCTTACCATCAGGCGATACGTCTGCTCGTTTACCCCCTATATAAAACGTAATGCATAAGGATTAAATTAAAACAGTAAAAAATTTAGATAAAAATTAGTTGCAACGTTGATTATATTACCTGAATTTGTGTACAATACGTACACAAATTAACACCAAAAGATAGTACCTACCTATAGAATAGATATTTATAATAAAATTATTATACTAATATCTATCAATAGGTGCTTTATGCGCATAAATATATCTAATATATAAAATTCTTGTGTCGCGGTGTTTATTACCAAACTCCTCCGAAACGGCTGGACCGTTTTTTAAGAAAATTTGTGTGCATATCGGGTAGATCTGAGAATCTTCCAACATCTATTTTTCATACCCTTAAACGATAAGGGTGACCCGTCCCTTTTTTCTTTTTTTTATGGCAATGCAAGGTTTGCCGGGTTAGCTAATAATCATAGGTATCTGTATGTAGGTATATAATGCTTTGTTTGAATCTTATTTGTTATTAAATGTTTGCATATAATATTAGGAAATGGATCAGAATATTAAAGCGAGGTCAAGCTAATTGTTTCAATTGGTGGTATTTAATTAGAAATATTTAAATTCAAAATATATTAGTTTGAAAATTAAAGCGTTTATAATCGTATTTTGTTTCTTAGTTTTAAAACGTAAGTAACAATTTTGTGACAACCACGTTATTTTGGGAGTCAGGGCTGTACAGTGTCTTGTAATCCATTTTGTTACAATCAAGATTTATTATTTATTTATTAATACAGGAACGCAGATAACAAAAAAATAACAAATAAGAATAAAATGAACTACGGTCGAATAAGGACTAAATACTGGGTAAATACCACCCAAACTCCGAAACAAATATTTGCCCAGATCATAAAAATATTTGGTCCGATCTGGGAATCGAACTCGATCCCTCAAAGCGCAGCAGTCGCATATGCTACCACTGTGCCACAGAGGCGGATAAAACGACTTACGTTTGTACTTTTATTTATAAACACAATTCATAAAAAATGTGATGATTCATACACAAGAATTCTTATTAACTACCTACCTTTTGAATTCTTAGCACACCGTCAATGCCAATATTTAATTCTATTTTGAATTTCATTCTCTTTTATTTGTTTCGGAAACTTTGGTACTGGGCAAATACTAATACAAATAAGTAAACTAAATAACTTTAGTGTACGAAAACCTAAACAGTGCCCGTCTTTTCCAGTGGGTAAAAAAAGTAATGATGAGTTACATCCCAGACGTAGGCACGCCTAGTTTAAACCCCAGACGAGACGCAGGAATGTATTACAAATTTAAAACTGACAATATAAACGTATCTTCCGTTCAAGTAGCGCTGAACTCCTAATGAAGAGAGGGCGATACTATTATTAGCTGAAAGCCACATTCTCAATATGTTTGTTATACAATTAGAAATTATTAGTGACAGTTTATTAAGTGTTACCATATTTAACAGTCTTCTAAACCCAGAGGTTAGTTACAACTGTTTTGCTACGAGTACCTAGTACTACAAATGGAACACGCCGATAAAATGACAGTAAATAGACGAAATTATCGACTAGTCTTAATGGAAAGCATAAAAGGCTATTAGCGACCCTGCTTGACTTTGCACGAAAGTCTTTGCAAAATTTCGAATTTGCTCTACTAAAATATGTATTACATATATAACCTTCTGAAAACTGCATTAAGATCCGTTAAGTAGTTAAAAAGATCTAAGCGCACAGACCGCGAAAGCGACTTCGTTTAATACTATGTAAAGATGAAGAATAAAATTCTTGCATAAGATACGTATTTAAAAAAAAATGCAATAAAAATATTTACTTCTTATGTACTGTAATTTTTTATTTAAATTCGCCTGTGTGTTATGTAAGCGACTAAAAAACTGCCGTATCGTGTACCAGTAGTAATTCGGAACTAGGTGAACGCATTCCCCTACCGCAAAACTATTTGATACTAGCTGAACCCCGCGGTACGACAATAACGACGGGCAACGCTGCGAGGCGAAGCTATATCTTTATAAATTGTAGCCTATGTGTCATTCTGATGTATAAGCTATACCTATTATTGTAAAGTTTCATCAAAATCCATTCAGTAGCTTTTGCGTAAAACAGTAACAAACATCCATCCATCCATACTTACAAACTTTCGCGTTTATAATGTAAGTAGGATATCTTTAAAAAAATCTGCAATAAATTATATCTATTATTTCTTTTTGTTAATGTACTAAGAAGAATATTATCAATTGCATACATTAACAGTAAAATACCGCAATCTATACGACCTACTTACATTGTAATCTTTTCGTTAAGCCTGATGACCTTGCGCTAGTGAAAGTATCTGAGTTGCTTTAGTCCTGAAAGTCCAACACAGCTCACATTACATACTGCATTGCACGGCACTTCAGCCTTGTGATTTAAGCGGTCGCCACGCCGGTTTCTACTACACCAAGTGTTGTGGGTTTAAATCCCACATGGGACAACACTTTGTGTAATCTACATATTGTTGTTCCGAGTCTAGGTGTCTTTTGTTTTATTCCTTTCGAGGGTGCACCTGGTTCCCCGGCTTCTAGTACCCGAGACGGATTGCGGTTTTTAGTCGGTTCCAGTCCGACATAGCCACCAGTCGGTGGCAACCCAGGGGATTTCCGCACAACAAAAAAATGTGTTTTGTGTCAATTTCATTTATGATTGTAAAGTCCCCCGCTACTCAGAATGTATATGCCTAATGCGGGTGTTATTTTTAAAAAAAAAAAATACACAGAAAGCGGAACATGAATTAAATATAAGTTGAAATAATTTTTCATAGTTATGAACACACTGTTATAACATTTCTTATTGAATACGTTATCTAGTGGTTATTCATTAGTCTTGTTTTTATATACGTACTGTTCATCACATAATTAAATGAAAAGTACAATAGTAAAATGCTAAGGGTGAGTTCTATACGACGCACAAATGTTGCTATGCCCTGCCTATCCAATCCAATTAACCCATGTGGTATATTTTTCGTTTTTTTATATTTCGTACATCTTACACACAACGCCATCTAGTGCCAAGCTAAGCTGAGCTTGTGTTATGGGTAGGTACTAGACAACTGATATCAACACATATATACTTTTTTTGTAAATACATACATATTATACATAGATACACCCAAACTACAAAATAAATATTTATAGATCATATAAACATTTGGTCCGACTCGGGAATCGAAACCGAGACCTCAAGAACAGCAGTCGCATACGCTACCATCGCGCCACAGAGGCAGTCATATTTACCATTGTAATAAATATTTTTAATTGATCTTGTGTATAATAATTGTAATTTTTTATTTCCTCAGGTGATTGTCGAGTCGCACAAAGAATTACGTTGTCCAGAATGCAGAGTTCTAGTGGAGACCAAGGTGGAGGAGCTGCCGCCGAACGTGCTCCTAATGAGGATCCTCGAAGGTATGAAAAACTCTGCTCCGAGGAAAATAATCACAGGACAACGAAATTCCAGGAGTGGACATTCACAGGTAAGAAACAAAATGTTTTGAACACTATAGTCCATTTGTGTATTCATTGTATGGTGAATGTTATTAAGTAATTATATTAAAATGTATATAGTTTTATACATATTTATACACGTGTATGAATTCATATTATATTGCATTATTGTCTGGCATATGTAATGAAATAATATGTTAATAATATAAGACGGAGAGTGGGTAGGCCACCGTACAATGTGATCGTACGACATGGTGAAAGTGGCACGAAGCCGATGGATGCGCAAAACAGGATCGTTGTTATGGAGAGCCTTGAGGGAAGGTTATGTCCAGTTGTAGCCGTCCTTCAGCTGAGGTGATAGTGACGATGAATATAATACGAGTATTCTTACTCCGAGCTTTATTCCCAGAATAGGTTCAAGTCAGCTACAAGTCTAAACGATACGGCTAAACTTCGAGTTTACGCTAAACGTCTGCTATCACACCTCCATAACCTACTACTAGATGGTTTCGAAGTTCTGTTGTTGAACATTTTTTTAAAGACATCACTGAATAGGTATACATCGTGTGTCGCGGGGAACTTTACAAACATATATAAACAGACACAAAGAACACCCAGACTCAGAACAACAATTTAAAAATAAATAATCTCACTTACCTTAATATCCGTACAAAGGTTGTCTGTAAGAGATCGTCATGAGCGATAAGACCGCCAATTGTCACATTTGTATACTACAACTCCTTTTTGTCTATCTGTTATGTGTGTACAATAAAGATAAAAAAATAAAAATAAATAAACAATTTGTGGATTACACAAAGTGTTGTCCCATGTGGGATTTGAATCCACAACACCTGGCGAAGCAGGAAACGGCGAACCGGCGTGCCGACCGCTTATACCATTAGGCCAAAAGTGCTGTCAACACAACAGTAAAATGATATCGTAGCGATTGGTATGTTAAAAATAAACTATTGGCGGTAAATGAGTGAGTTAATTATGTCTACGATCTTGGTAAAGGGGTATTTACTCAGGCCAGAACAATATTATCTGTGTGCCCTATAACACTTTAGGCAATGGTCCGATCACTTTATATTAAAGCAATCATGCATAGTTATGTCTATTTTTAGTGTTTTTAAACTAAAGATGCAAAAACTTATGAACTATTTATACATACTCGTATCTTAAAGTTATGAATTTCAATATCTCCTTGCCTAATTTAATTGAAATTGGTGCAGCGGTTTAGCTGTAATAGACATACAGACATAATTATTTTCTTTTTAATGTATGATATTTGTATTGAATTTAAAACTAATCGCACATTCTAATAGCTTATCTTCTAGTTCTGGAATTAGATTTTAATATTTCGAAACTGTTGCAATCACTGAAATGATTACATATTAACTAAATTTTCCATGATCGTTTAGGGAATGATCATTCGAGAGTGATCATCCTCCACACCTCCTTTTTATTTCAATGGAAACGGGGGGCAAACGAGCAATACTTATCCGACACCCGAACCTCAAAGGGGCGTCACAAGTGCGTTGCCGGCGTTTAGGGGGTGGGGGGAGGGGTTGGCGTATGGGCCTTCGGTATCCTCACTCACTCGGTGAAACACAGCGCAGGCGCTGTTTCACACCGGTTTTCTGTGAGACCGTGGTATCACTCCGGTCGAGTCGGCCCATGCCTGTCGAAGCGTGGCTCTCCCACGGAAAAAATAATGAAGAATTTGTTTTAATATTTAAGGTCCAGCAAGGAGTACAGTTGGCTGGGCGGGACGGTAAGCAGTTGCCACCACACGGAAGGGCCCTGTACGACTACATATCTAAGGAGCCTGGGTAAGACACTTTTTATTTTACATCTTTCGTAGCGTAAATATATGCAAAAAACTAAATTAAAGCGTCTGTTTATAAAAGCTTTTCATATAATGCAATATACGATACTTCCTCGTGTTGTCTGTCTATTTGTTCCGGCTAATCTATAGAACGACTGTACCGATTTTGCCTTTTACTGGCAGATGGCTGGTAATATAAGGAGTAATTAAGGCTACACTTTTAGACTAGTTTCGTCCCGTAATGATTCCCGTTGTTGTTGTGCCGTGGCTAACACCACGGGATTTACTTAGTTTGTAATTTTATACTTTCTTTAAATCGTTTGTCTATCTTGCCCCAGGACGTCCTACACTACCTTTTGCATAATTCTTCAATTGAATAACATGTAGTCATATAATCTGAATCTCGGCAGCGGCTCCTAGGATTTTTATGAAGTTTAGTAAGTAGGGGGCTTCGGGGGCGTTCCAGGGTTTTCCTTTCTAGGGTGTACCTGGTTCTCCGACATCTAGTACCCGAGACGGCGTGCGGTCCGAGGAATAAAAAAATAAAAATAAAGGTGGCTTCGGGGGCGATTAATTGATGTACCAAGCTAGAATAATTTTTAGAAAAATTACAAATGAAAAAATACCTATCGAAGCTGGGTCATTCAGGTATTTAAATATTACATTTTAATACAAAGTTGTTAAAGCTCACGATATAAACTGTTGCCCTCGGTTTTGCTCGCGTTATTGGATACTATACATCTAAAGAAATTAACAAAATTGGAGTGTCCGTTTTTAATATTTAAATAGCCGCTTTTTACTAAATGCATATGTATGTATACACGGTACATATACCAAATTATTTTTTTTCAATTTTTGTGTCTGTCTGTTGGTAACGGCTGGACCAATTTTGACAGGACTTCAATTGATAGGTAGCTAATGATATAAGAAGTAACTTAGGCTACTTTTTTTAGACTAGCTTCGCTCCGCGTCGTCACACGCGGTACGACAATAACCGCGGGTAACAATCCTACTACTATTATAAAGGCGAAAGTTTGTAAGTATGGATGTATGTATGTATGGATGTTTGTTACTCTTTCACGTAAAAACTACTGAATGGATTTGAATGAAACTTTACCACAATATAGCTTATACATCAGAATAACACATAGGCTACTATTTATAAAGATATAGCTTCGCCTCGCGGCGTTGCCCGCAGTTATCATCGTACCGCGGGTAGCACCGCGGGGTTCAGCTAGTTATAAATATATCCCTTGGGGTCACTACTGTGTACTGTCTACGGATACCATATGCGCTTTTCGTTTTCGTCGTTCCCTGTTTTATGTAAACACAACACAACAAATGATAGGGTGGTTAATTAAGGGGTTAAAATGTAGTTAACTAACACACAAGACATGTGCATTTATGAATAATATAATAAGATAGCGTGCGCAACTATGTTAGGATCTCTCAAAAGAAATAAATTTTATAAGTCGTTGCTATATTTTCCATTATTGCTCTGGTCGTAGCGTAATGTTATAAAACATCTACCTTTCCTCAATGCCTATGCAAGACTAAAATATGTTGTCATTTCGGACAAGTTCTTGAGATTAACTCAACATTCAACGACATTAACTCTAAGTAACTGACACACGCAACCTCGTTTGTGTTTTATATTGCCCGTAGCGTGAAAATTTTCCCCCGTTTTTTAAACTTTCTTCATTGGTGCTTCGCTCCTATTAGTAGTAGCGTGATGATTATAGCCTTCCTCGATAAATTGACTATCCAACACTGAAATAATTTTTCAAATCGGACCAGCGGTTCCTGATATATTAGCGCGTTCAAACAAACAAACAAACTCTTCAGCTTTATTATTAGTAGATATAGATATATAATTCTCGTGTGATGTGCTACTCACGATGAACTCCGAAAGTTCTTCTACGAGACTTCAAAAAAGGAGGAAGTTCACCATTCCACTGTATTTTTTTATGTTTGTTACCTCAGAACTTTCGACTGGGTGGACCGATTTTGATGATTCTTTTTTAATTTGCAAGCTAGTGCTACTCCAGTTCTTGAAGTCGGATTATTAGTTTTATTTACATAGTAATATAGTCGAAGTTACGTTAGTCAGCATAGTACAGATATTTAAGTAATAATTTCATACAAAGTAAAGTAAGTTTATAATGTTACCACTGCGGTACATGAATGTAGGCACGTGGTATCCTATTCACAAAAACGATATTTCATGTAATTAATGTGAATGTATTGTTTGATACTCCTGTATGTTTGTATTGTACGTAATATGAGTAAAAGCGCAACTACTGTGGGAACAGTTAATAAGACACATTTGTTTATCCTACTAATATTATAAATGCGAAATTTTAATGAGTATGTAAGTGAGTATGTTTGTTGCTCTTTCACGCAAAAACTACTGAATGGATTTTGATGAAACTTTACAATAATTATAGCTTATACATCAGAATAACACACAGGCTACAATTTATACAGATCTAGCTTCGCCTCACGATGTTCCGTATCTGTATAACGGGCAACGGCCCGTGGTTATTATTCCGTGGTTTAGCTAGTTCTAGTTATGATTTCTCTGTTTAAAGAGACAACACCCGCAATAGGCTTAATAATGCTCGTATGTCGTGGAGGACTTTACAAAGATACACGAAACTGACAAAAAGAGCAACCAGACTCAGGACAACAACTTGTGGATCACACAAATTACTGTCCCATGTGGGTTTGAACCCACAACACTCAGCGCAGTAGAGCGCGGTGACAGCTTAACTACAATCCGTATAGTTTATTTAAAAAATTCGATTTTATTTTTGTTACAAACCATTGGTTAACTGTTTGAGTACAGTGACGCACTCGTATTTCATATAAATAGGTTCATCTGTTTTAGAGTTAAATATCACAATCAAGCCACATTTAGTCTCAAATATTTAATAAATCCAACACACAACTCACAACTACGTTCGCAACATGAGTCATTTTTCTTAATAAGACAATATATATTGATGATAAAGGATAGAAATGTGAGAACCACTTAACTTCTATTGGTATAAATAAGTTTCATTGTCTTGATGCGTCATCTCCTGCCAATGTACCCACTGTGTTCTTATTGGACCATCATTAAGGGCGTGTGTCATACAAATTCCTCGTAATAAACTTACTCACATCACCTGTTGCGAGATTTGTATAAGAATTTGCATTGTCAGGTGCATTTCGAGTTAACAATAAACATTGATTTATTTTTATCTTATGTATGGCCCTTCCAAAATGAATACTCTGCCTGATGGAAAGCATAAGCAGAATCCAAGAGTGGTGGAAAGTGGAAACCATTCTCATTGCGAATGCAGGCAATACAACAATGCAGCATGGTGACTTATACCTACGGGCCGTCACCTCACCGGGGTTTGCGGCGGGGTGTCAGAATCGGACCGGCTAAAACCACACGGTGTGCCACTCTGCGCCTGAGGAGGGAGGGGTCCGGGAACTGCAGTTATTAACACAACCGGACCCCTACCAGATACCATGGCGGCCTAGACCTAGACCAACGAAACACGGCAGCACGAATTTTACGTTGATTTTCTGTGCGAGTGTAGTACCGCTCCGGTCGAGTCGACCCAACAGTGCTGAAATCAGCGTGGCTCTAATATCTATTTATGTATATAGTTTTATTTTATAATAACTTTTCTGTGACGCAACGCATTAAGAATACAATGTCACCACCACTATTCATCCCATGAGTATTTTGTAAGCTCTATCAAGGTAGCAGCGTCAAATCAGCAAAATTCAATAAAAAATATGCAAAATTTGTAACTATTTAGTTGCTAAAACCGCGATTTTGTTGCTTGAGCCGTTCAATCGTCGACTTGATATTTGACTGACTATGGGCGGCGATAATCGCTTACCATCAGGCGAAACGTCTGCTCGTTTGCTCTCTATTTCAGAAAAAAAATCATTGAGTTAGGACTCGTCTTATTATTTTTAGGGCATTCCAAAAAAAGCTTGTTTTAAAAAAAAAACTAAAATTTTATTTGACATCATTTCATAACTTCACATTTTTTATTTCAGAGACCTGTCCTTCAAGAAGGGCGAAACGATTCTGCTTCAGAAGAAACTGGATCCGTTTTGGTACCAGGGAGAGTGTTCGGGTAGAACTGGCATGTTCCCAATCGCATATGTACAGGTTCGTATTCTTTTGCATATTGTAATTAAAGTTACTGCTTAGCTTAGGCAAAATTCACCTACCACGACACTTACAACGAAATAGCACTCACTGATTAATCACGAAATTTCAGGAACTATAACTTCTACAAGCTTGAAATTTGGCAGGTTCCTTACAAGGTGTTGACATCTGCTAAGAACTGATTTTACGAACTCCACCCCTAAGGGCGTAAAACGGGGGATGGTAGTTTGTAAGAAAGTCCAATGTCATTGAAGTTAAAGTAATTATGGTATTCAAGTATAAGAATGGTACAACAACAACTGCGAGTAAATTATTTGTCCTAGGTGGGAATCGAACCCACTACCTTAGAGTTCAAGATCAGTAACCACTAGAGCAACAAATATATTAAGAACAGCAGATACAGAAAGACGTCAATAGCTGTTCATTTCAATGAAAAATAAAAGATTACTGTCCCGTTACAAAATACGTACTTTGCAGGTAATCGTGTGTGAAAACTGGGCTTAGGGGCCGTCAACACGGGCGAGAGAATCGCAGCGATATTATCGTTGTGCCATATTTTATCTATAAATGATTGCTGTTTTTTTTTATTTCGTTTCTTTCTTTTTGCTGTTTTTATATCGTACTAGCTTTTGCGTGCGGCTCCGCCCGCGGGTTTGTCGGTTGTCGGAGCAAAGAGTAGCCTATATCCATCCTAGAGAATTAAAGAATCTCCATGCCAAATTTCATTGAAATCGGTGCAGCGGTTTGGCCGTGAACGTAGGACAGACAGACAGAGTTACTTTCGCATTTATAATATACTAGCAACTTTCCCCGGCTTCGCACGGACTTTTTACGGAAAATGTAATATAGCCAATATTACCCCCGAGAAGATGCGCGGCTTAATTTTTTCCGACGTCTTCAGCAAATATCGTTATATTGTAGTCAATAAATATGCTTAAAAAAATTAACAAATTATATATGAAAACCTTCCTTAAGAATTACTCTATCTGTTGGTAAAAACCGCATCAAAATCCGTGCAGTAGCTTTTGAATTTATCGCGAATAGATACGACAGACAGACGTGGCTTTGTTTTATAATATGTAGTGAAGTATAGATTTTATTTTCTTTTAATGTAGGTGCATTATTTATTTATTTTTCCAGTTAATATACCTACTTAAATTCTATGTTTGGCTGTGTGCCTTTCCTTATTTCTGTAACTGTTGATGAAAATTAAGGGGCCGGGGCTGAAAACCAGTACAGCGTGAACTAAGCTGGTAGCCTTTGCTTGCACAATGCAATGATTGTTACCTACGTGATTGTTCTAGATTGTATGTTGTAGCAAAAATAAATGGTTTTAAATACACTCTGCGTTTCCATCACGAGTCGCGAAGATACGCTAAAGAAATAATCCTTCTTTCGTTGACGATAGAAGCGCGGATCCGTCGCGATTCTCTCGCCCGTGTAGACGGCCCCTTAGCCAAGCACTTCTCGAGTCGCTTCGAGGCGTTAATTGTTGTTTGGCTTGAATGCGCTTCGAAATTTGTTACTAAGGCGACTTGCAGTAATACAATACTGCTTCTATTGTGTTCAGCGTTAACTATAAATATAATTCTGTGAAGTACTGATAGCTGTTGGTGTTTCCTGCATACACTGACTGTTACGTGTCTTCGTGTAAATTGTTCTTATGTTTTCTATAATATTTTTTTATCTAAACACACTTGTTTAAGTGCAGTTCGAATTTTGATTTTATCCCCTTTCCTATTTAAAATTGGGATCCGCACGTTGTATTTAAAACATCTCAAAATGTATACGAAGAAATACTGTGGCGACTCTTTTTATAAGTGACCCCCAAAATTGTAACATTTCAGTCTGCAACCCCACTTACTTACGCTAGGAAAGACTGTGAAGGTTTTGTGTCTGTAAAAATACAACATCTAATTATTACATATAATTTTCGTAACACGTAAGGACTCACGATGAACTCCGAAACCCGATATTCACGTTCTTTTTTAAATGTGTGTTTTGCTGGCGTGCCTAAGATAGGATAGTTATCATCACGCTTAGACCAATGGATGCCGAATATGATTGAAAAGAGACACAGATCAAGGTGCGTGGGTCAGCTGTGTTTGCGCACACACTTATGCACCAAAATATTTCCTGCGTAGTTGGCTGGTCTCTATTGAGACTGACCGCCGTGGCCGTAATCGCCTAGGAGAACATCATATAGAAATTGCTGTAAAAATATTTAAATAGAATAGGAAATAGCGCTTGCGCTGTGTTTCACCGAGTGAGTGAGTATACCGGAGGCCCATACCCCAATCCCTCCCTCATTCCCCCTCCCTCATTCCCCCTCCCCATCCCCCAAACGTCGGCAAAGACCTTGTGACGCCTCTGGTGTTGCGGGTGTCCATGGGCGGCGGTTATCGCTTACCATCAGGCGATACGCCTGCTCGTTTGCCACCTATTACATAAAAAAAAAGAACTTTCGACTGGGTGAACTGATCTTGATTATTGTTTTTTTAATTTAAAAGCTAGTGCTTCCCGTGAAGTCGGTTTTTTGAGACTTAATCAATTATATCTAAATGTAGTAAATGTAATGTTGCAGGTTGTAATTCCGATACCTGTGGCCACGCCGCTATGCAAAGCACTCTATGACTTCCGAATGTCCGCACCTGAAGAGGAAGGGTGTCTGGCGTTTGACAAAGGTACAGTACTACTCCGTTTTACTAGCTTTTATTTAACCACCATATTTGTTTGTCTGTGTATTTTTGTTTCGTTAAAGCTTACAACAAAATTTTAAAATGGTGGTCCTCAACCGATTATTAAAAAAAAACTGGAAAAGTCATATTAAATATTAAAATAAAAAAAATACAAACACGTTATCTATACTAATATTATAAAGAGGAAAGGTTTGTATGTAAGTATGTTTGTAACGAATTGGCTCAAAAAGTACTGGACGGATTTTAAAAATTCTTTCACGATTTGAATGCTACATTATCACTGATTAATATAGGCTATTTTATTTGTAAGAAAAAATAAAAAATAACAATATGTAAACTAATAACTGCAGGTAACACCGCGAATTTCAGCTAGTTTTTTATAATTTTGAAATGTTCAATGTCACTCCCACAATTAACCCGTCTCCAATCGCATCCTAAACGCTACAAAGGGTGCTAAACAAACATAAACATACATCACACATACACTCTAAAACATAACTTTAATTCTGTTGCAATCTGGTACAGAAAACATGTAAAATTAACATCAAACAAAAGAAACTGATTTGCCAGCAGTTCATAAGTGTTTACTTTTTAATTTGCACGGTTGGCCTAGTGGTTTAAACGTTCACTACTGCGCCAAGTGCCGTGGGTTCAAATCCCACGTGGGTCATCACTTTGTGTGATCCACAAAATGTTGTCCTGAGTCTGGGTGTTATTTGTGTCCGTTACATATATGTTTGTAAAGTCCCCCGCGACACAGGATCTATATTCCTAATGCGGGAGTTGTTTTTAAAAAAAAAAAAAAAATTGCAGGTGCAATAATAACAGTTCACCGCCGCGTGGACGACAACTGGGCGGAGGGGCGGCTGGACCAGCGCGTGGGCATCTTTCCCATAGCTTTCGTTGAGCTCAACCAATCAGCACGACAACTCATGAACAGGTATTTCATCTGTACTAAATTGTTTATATCTATATTCGTCCCATTTATTTATTTCCGTCCCATTCGTCCCGTTGATTATCCTCTCATTTGATTTATCAAGTTTGTTAGAGAGATTTAATCCTTATAATTGACCCTAACGATCGATGTAATAAAAGTACAGGGTGTAATTTTTACAGATTTTAGTCAGTTCGATTCTCGGGTGTGGCAAGCGGATTTTCGGAAATCTTTGAACGCATTTTTCTTTACTTTTAAAAATAAAGTAATATTTTCTTTGAGTAAAATCTTCTATCTACAGTATTAAGAGTACTACACTACACTTTCCCTTCAGGTGGCATTACAAAATTCCACCCTGTATATATTTTCTTTAGTTTTCAATGAAAGTTATTTCTGTGCATCTACCATGGCTAGCTCTGCATCGACTGGCAGAAAATGCCTATGGCATTAAGTCCGCCTTTGAGACTATTGAGCCTAAAGATTTAAATAAAATAATTAATAAAATGTTCACAGTATTTCGCTGAACCGTGCCGTGCCTCCAGTACCAGATCATGCTCGGCCTTCGCACTCGGAGCATCGACATCACGCTCAGGTACTGACTGTTTTTTTTAAAGATACACATATTTAAGAACACTACTGGTTAGTCGCAGTTTACAATTAGATTGTTAGTCCACACATAATATGTAATTATACATCTAAATTATTATCATATATCTACCTTTTTTCTATGTTCATTTGTAACATTCTAACATTGAGGGAAGTCCATGGGCGGCGGTAATCGCTTACCATCAGGCGATACGTCTGCACGTTTGCCCCCTATACAATAAAAAAAAGACTAAATTTTGGCTGGTTTCTTTTATACCCGATTAATTGCCTGACGATAGCTGTCTTGAGTTGTGGTGTCGTTTTTATGGCGAGGCTAAGACAGAACATAAATTGGCAACTGCTAGAAGTGAAGGCAATAATTTAAAGTATTTCTTAAATAGAATAAGATTTTAAGAACTGTTTGCATATTGATAGTGTATTATTTATTTTTCTTCTAGCACAATCATCGATACCAACAAATGTCGATGTCCACACCCACCACTGGTCAAGGCAATTATCAAAACATGGCCACGATGAGCCAGTCTCATCCCAACTACCACGCCACTCAGCAAATGTTATCACAACAATCGCAAATATTGGTCCCGGTCAACCAACACGCCAACATCACCTCTATATCCCACGGTGGTCTCGTAAACACTACAGCCGTGCCGAGGAACATCATGGAGCCAAGTCAAACGAAACATTCATTGGACTTGATACAATTCACAAACATGCACAACAAGTCTCACCAAGGAACGATGGGAATACAAAGCGTTTCAAGAATCAACGAGAACTACGATCGACTTCGAACAGTTAAATACGACAGTTACAATACCACGCCAGTACATAAGGTCGAAACCACATATCAGAATGTCAGGACGCACGAACACTTTCCTGTGTCTGTGGCCAATTTTAATACTAGCAATCTGTCGTCGGACTCCAGTTCTAGTATGAACACACCCTCAGTCGGCGTCAGTTCCACCACGACTCCTAACACTAGTTCGAACACTAGTACTTGTGAGAGCGCAGAGCCGAGCTTGCCCAGCTCGCCTGACAACAATACAGAGCGAAACGCGACCGTCGTCGCTTGTAATACGACCCAAAATCAAACTGAAGAAGTAAACAACGACGAGTCACTCAACACTTCAATGGGAGTGCTGAGTTTGAACGAGAGTTCCACAGCAACGAACACGTCGTTGAACGTTAGTTTGCCTCCGTCTGAGAGTCCAAAATTGAACGCGTCTAGTGTTAGTAACACGTCCCAAAGTCAAACGGAAGCTCAGGAAAGCGCAAGCAATAGTGAGCCTTCGAGGTTAGATGGACCGTCGTCTAGTAAGACTGTGTTGCGCTCCAGTGGGCCGGATTCTTTGTTGAATTTCGGCCTCGGGTTACAAGCTGCGCTGTCGCCCTCTCACGGCAAGGACGGGAACTACATGGTGACGAGAGCGCATAGAGACCATCACCACAGAGATAGGGAGAAGAGACACAGTTTGACGCCCTCGACGCATTTACAAGCAAACCATAATACGCAAAACAGGTGAGTCAACGCGTGTTATCTTTTATTCAATTGCAATGTGTTTCATAAGTTATTGAAAATAGTAACGATTCTCTTTAAACTATTACAACGATGGTATACAATCAGTGGTCTGTTGCAATCAGTGTTTAGGGGCAAACGCGTTAGTGACACTATTGGAGAAACTATTTCAAAACGAATCATTCGAACTCTAAAAGTAACATAGTGGTTACATAGTGACTAGTGAATAAGTAGTACTGCCTCGATGGCGCAGTGGTAGCGTGTGCGACTGTTGTACTTTAGGCCCCGGGTTCAATTCCCGGTTCGGATCAAATGTCTATATAATCTGCAAATATTTATTTTGAGTTTGGGTGTTTTCCATATATAAAATATACATAAGTATTTTTTTAGTTCATATTACATGTTCTGCTTCGTTTGAAGCTAGATGGCGTTGTGTCTTATGTCCGTATTATTTATTTATGATTGCCAGACACTCAGCGGAGATAGTCGCGACTAGTTTGTTAGACACGACGGTCGACTCCCGCGACACTCGCGACGTCCGCGAGCGACGCCGGCGCAGGTCCAAGAGCAACGAGCGGCCGCTGCCCGCCGACTATATCGCCATCTACCCCTACAAGCCGCAGAAACCTGACGAACTTGAGCTCAAGAAAGGAGGTGAGTTATTTGTGGTTAACTACCTTCTGTCTGCGGCTCCGCTGCGTAAAAATCGGTTGTATCGCTGTGATTCTTCAACCTGGCATAACATTTTTTGTTTATAAACCGTGTGGAGAAAACTGCAACGCATAAAGAAAGCCGTATTCAAAACGGTTAAGCCGTTTCTGATATCAGCGTGCACAAACATACAAATATTCTAAAAAACATTGTTTTGGGTTCAGTTCTGTTCCTAAAGCACCCCTTTTTTTACATATATCTTCAATGTACAGCCAGCGACCAGTTACAATTTTATTAGATGTATTGATGAAAACTTAAATAATATCGCACACACCCTCAACACACATACATGTTAAGTCACAACACAGCAAATAATATACGCTCACACACATTTATTTGATTTATTTATTTAGAAAGTTTTACAATACTATTCGTCTTCCTAACCTTTATTTTACCCAGATTATTTGGAGTCGGCTACTAGTTCAACTAGTTTTACCTGACTATCAGTTTTTCCACTCGTTATATCATCAGCTGTCAAAATTGGTCCAGCTGTTCCAGAGATTACAGAACCGGAACAGAAAGACAAAAAATATACTTTTATATGTATTTAGTGAAAAACTGTTAATTTAGAAATGCTTTAATTTTATTTATTTGTATGTTTTTTTTTTTCGCGGGGAATGCTTTTCGCACCATAGTTGCTTAATCTTTCGGATGCGCGAACGGGTACTTCCGGTTACATGCACCGTGCGGCGAAATTGCAAAATTTTGCAACACGGTGCATGGTGTACGAAAATGATTAAATCTTTTCAAAAACAATGCTCGGTGGTTATAAAAGTGATTATTTTTCAAAAGATGGATAACAAGCGTACATGGTTATGCCATATTTTATTACTAAACTAATGTTATCGCTTTATTATTTACTCACAATTGAGCCAAGTATTAATTTACGCACCTATTGTGTTAATAAACATGATTTTAATATTTTATGTGGTTTATTATTCATTTTACTTATTATCCTCATAAAGTTCGATAACTAAGCTATCTACTGATATAAAAAACACTATAACTGCAGTAAAAATTCATTGAGAAACATATTTGTAAAAATCACATTTCGCTGTCGAGATATTCGCCATTTTGTCACTTTACAATCAAACTATTATTTGCGCCGAACACCAAATTACGTAGTATTTATATGAAGAAATAGTGTTTTTTAGTTAAATAATTTATTTTTTTAGTTAACTAGTGCAAAAGACAGGAACAATACATAAAAAAACAACCTATTTATCAAGTTATTTAAAAAAAGGACTCGTTTGCTAGACCAGTTTTCATTTATTATTTTTAAGTTCTGAGAATTCTCTAAACTCTATGAAAATGACTGAATGCTAAAGAGAACAAACTGATCGTTCCATTATGTGACACACAAAGTCTATGGTCAATACAAAATAATTTAGTAAAACATAAACAAAGATCAGTTTACGTCTTGTTCATTGTCCGTCACTACTGTGTATGTGTGGGTGTTAATAGTTCCGGGACTTCCCGCTAGGCTGCGTGCAAACACGAATCAACGGCGATATACAATTTTAAGTGGCGTGCTATGGAGAGGCCTATGTCCAGCAGTGGACTACGATACGCTGATGATGATGTAGAACAGTAATGGCGTGGGAGCCCTTTGTATGTGTGCGTCTAATTTCGCTCGTCAGGCAAAAAATTAGTGTTTATTTAAATATTTAGCTTTTCTAACACATTTTTGTTGCTATTCTATATTCTATATAAGATTCTCATCGCAATTATATCATTTTATCAATAAAAACATAAGAATAAATGCGTAAAAACCTTCAAATGAGTAAGCCCTTTTCAATAGGTAATAGACTCGGTAACTTTTTGAGTAACACAATTCAAAATTACGCATGATTTATGCCTCAATTCGTATTGATAGTGGTTCCTAAAATAAGTATAATAAGTAAAATATAACAACAAACTACCTTCAAAATCACCTTATCGGCAAAAAATCAGTTTTAAGAGGCACTTGACAGATCGCGTTGCGTCATCGTCAACTTTGAAATTGGAACTCGTTTTTTTTACGGCTCTTGAAGCGCACTTGACAAACGAATGTTTTAAAATGTTGTTCGTATAAAGCAAATGCATAACAAACCTTTCTAGACTTCGTTATAATAACTTTAATACCCAAAATTAATTAAAATGCAAGTTAACTGCGAAAAACATGGATCCGTGTGTGCCGCACCGACGGGACAAACATGGATCCGTGTTGCCGCACCCGAGAGGTTAATCGTTCGCCACGCAACTTTAGAAAGTTGTCGTCAAGTGTTGTGGGTTTAAAGTCCTACATGGAATAATATTTTGTGTGATCCATACATCGTTGTTCTGAGTTTGGGTGTTCTTTGTGCCCGTAAACTCCTCCGCGAGTTTCTCGACACAGAATTTATTCCTAAGCGGGAATTGTTTTTCAATGAACAAAAATTTTAGCAAAAAAAAAACTGACTTCAAGAAATGTGACCACACGGAAAAGAAATCATGAAATTCGGTTCACCCAGTCGAAAGTTCTGAGGTAGCAAACAAAAAAAATACAGTCTAATTGAGAACCTACTCCTTTTTGAAGTCGGTAAAAAGAGATATATTGTGTGGTCAGGCGTGTACCGGGTGACAGAGCGGTGTCGCGACGGCTGGTACAAGGGCTGCTCGGAGCGCTCGCAGCGCTGCGGCGTGTTCCCCGGGAACTACGTCGCGCCCGCCCCCGCCCCCACCCCCGCACCACTCGCCAGGAACAAACACGACAAGGTACTACATTTTAACATCATTATTTTTCTTTTTTGAGGTCGGTGCAATGCGCTAAATAGGATAGTTGTGACACCTTAGTCAAATTAGTTGCTTTTTCATCATCTGTCAAAACGACGTATGAAATATGTACTAAATACACACTTGTGACGTCACTGTTTAGACTACTCAATTGAGCAATATATTTCAATGTTTGTATGATCTACAAATATTTATTTCGGAGTTTGAGTGTTTTCTATGCATAGTTGTCTAGTACCCATAATACAAGCTCTACATACTTGGCGGGATCTACATACTTAAATATTCCAAAATATTAGTTAGTTATCAGTGTAGATCAAAAAATAAATTTCTACGAAATCAGAATTCTAAAGTAAGATTTTAACTTATTTATGTAGTTGATTAATTTGGTGTTAAAAGTGTAAATAACTGTCGTTACCAGGGTCCTGCGGTTGCGCAAGCCACCTCTAGTGGGGCGAGCGTGACGTCAGCTTCTCCCGCCCCAGTGCCGGCGATCGTCCCGGCCGCCCCTAACGGGTCGCCGGCCCCGAGCGGGACGCCCGCCCCGGACGCCCCGCCCCGGGAACGAACCCCACCCGCCGTTGCTACAGGTAACCTATCATTTTACCCAAGCCGTACCCATTGCTCTTGTAATTAATGATTACCCCTAAGTCATGGGTTAGATTTCCATCCAGCACAAATCTTTATGTGACCGTCATCATTGGCCGTGTATGATATATGTCTGGATATTTAAATAATATTAAAATTTACAATTTGACTGTATGTATGGTTTAGTACAGTGGTTCCTTACTGGAACCACTGTACTAAACCATTACAAGTGGAAAATTATTACGCTACGTTCAATAGTAGACGTAAACGAGGTTGCGAGGGTCAGCTAGTCTTAAGCTTGCATCTTCTGCACAAGTTCAGCAATCTTAGAACTAACATTATTGTTCAAAACTACACGCAAATCTTCACTTAATTTGAATCAATTTCTGGTTTTGTTTTATAGTTTCACCTATAAAGCAGAAAAAATTTGTTCGCATTAAAAAAAAAATTAAAAATCTTACTATAACGCAAGGCTTTTTAAATGAGTTTGATTCTAGTAATAAGTAATTTTGACTGCCTCGGTGGCGCAGTGGTAGTGAATGCGACTGCTGTGCTTGAGATCTCGGGTTCAAATCCCGGGTCGGACCAAATGTTTGTGTAATCTACAAATATTTGTTTCGGAGTTTGGGTGTTTACATTTATTTATGTATTTACAAAAAAAGTAAATATGTATTCATATCAGTTGTCTGGTACCCATAACACAAGCTCTGCTTAGCTTGGGACTAGATGGCGTTGTGTGTTAGTTGTCCGAAATATTTATTTATATTTATTATTTAAATTGTTTGCGGACCAATTTAAGACTCCCGTGAACCACTAGATGTGAACCATTGGTCTAGTAATATAACACTCGCCTCGCCGCTTTCTACTGAGCCGAAGTGTTGTGAGACTAAACCACACATAGGACAACAATTTGTGTACACATATAGTACGTGTACGTACGTACTGACTGATTGAAGATTGCTTAACTTTGCAATGTGTGTCACGAACCCTTTCTCTTTCGTCTTCAATATATAGGAATATTATATATATTATTACAGCTCAACCGATGTCTTTCTCGTGGGGTACATCGGCACAACCTCAACAAACTACCCCGAGAACGGAAAAGGTAATTACAAATTTCTATTTTGCAATATTTTACATCGCGTAATCGCTAATAATATCAAGGACTGTCATTGCATAAAGAAAATGATACATTTATACCATAAAATGTTCTGCAATAAGGCCAATATATATATTAGAGCCCTAAAAGTTTTTAATAGACATTAATCAAAAATTTAGTTAAGCATGTAACTCTCATTTTTTAAATTTTTGATACAGATTTTTTGATACAAACAACAATCATAGGAGTTTGTAGAATATTTCTTGGTTTACAGCCAAAAGATAAATCAAAATCGGAGAAATCGTCGATGTCAGCCAGTGGAATAAGCCTCATGAAGAGATTGGCAGCCATGAAAAAATGCAAGTCGCCTCCTCCGGCCGGGTATAGTATGGACAATCCTGTATTCGAAGATGGACCTGGGATCTCACTCATGCTGAACTTAGCTCAGCAACGACATCCTGTGCACGTCAGGTAAGTCTCTCAAGTCCCATTACACTTAGGCTACAATAAATGCTAGACTAAATCCTAACTCATATAATTGAAGGTCATTTATAAGTGATTAAAATACTTCCTAAGAGAAACATATCACACATAAATAGTTAATTATATGAAATTGGTCTTGTTAGTCTAGCGGTTAGTGATCCTGACTGCTAAGCCAGAGGTCGAGGTTCGATTCCCGCCTAGGACAAACCTTTTGTGTGATATTCAATCTGTGGAAAACAACGAAAAAATCACTATGAAGACATTTTCTTTAAGACCTAGAAATCCCGACGATTCATTGGTTCAAAATTTTAAATGTTAAGCCCTCCGTCCTTTAGAAACCTTTATCTAGATCCACTAGTGGATCTGGGATCTTTGATGGATTTTACCAAACTACCTTAGTACTATTCGATCCACTCATGGAACAAAAAGTGTGATACTTTCATCACAGTAACCACCCAGACCAAAGGTGGATCACAGTGAACTTCAAAGCTCTGTTCGATCCACTAGTGGATCGAAATAGTGGATCCTATAGTACAGAGGGATTTCTATTTATCACCCCTATACACGTGTGTGTGCATCGCCTGTCTAACATGTTTATTGAATGTTTTTAATGTGTGTTTGTTTGCTTTAATGTATGTTGTTCTAACATCACTCATTTTCACTGCATTTGTCCAGCTGTGTTTTAAACTGTAAACACGATTCTAATAGTTTTAAAAGACTGCAGTAAACAAGACACTTAGGATATTAATTATTTTTTTATCGTATGCGAACCTTTATCTAGGATAATATATGATTTGGAATTAAATTAACTACATATACAAATTCTAAATTCCACGGCAGTATGTTTAAAATATAAAATTATTTATTCAAATGATATCATTGATAGAAATTTACAATAAAATAAATAAAGAAAAGATATGTTACATAAAAAAGTTAATTAACACACAATATATGTATAAAGTATTTCGTCCAGTAAAGTTATGATATATCACAAACATATTGAAGCCTCGTGAAAACAACTGTATCACTTAAGGCTCGGCGATAATAGCTGCCATGTATATTTAATATATGAGTCATAGATTCGAATGAGTCAATATATTGAGATGATATTAGAATATGCAACATTGGGATCGTGTTAACGGTGTGTGGTGGTGTGGTGGTGTGCGGTTAGGTCGGGCTCGTGCCCCTCGCAGCTGCTGCGCGCGCTGCCGGCGCGGGCCAAGGAGCGCGCCGCCGCAGCGCTGCAGCAGCACGCCGCGCTCGCGCACGCCTCGCACTCCCCGCACTCATCGCACTCCTCGCACGAGCACGCCCTGCACAACAGGTTGTATGCCGCTTATGTTTACATCGCTCGTTGTAACTCTCCCGCCTTGTGTGACGCGATAATTGGGTTAACGTGGGGTTTTCCATTCTAAAAATGAAATGTTCGGAGGTCTAGTGTGAGTTTATTTTAAACATCGATTCAATGTTAGCAGGAACCATTTAGCCGAACGTCACGACATTTCATATCAACTTAATCATTTAAACAACATTTTACATAAAATCGATCACTTCACTGCAACACCTTTATACGCCGACTCAATCACTTCACTTCAATAACATTTTACACCAACTCAATCACTTCACTTCAACAACATTACACATCAAATCGACCACTTCACTTCAACAATATTATACACCAACTCAATCACTTCACTTCAACAACTTTATACACCGACTCAATCACTTCACTTCAACAACATTATACACCAACTCAATCACTTCGCTTCAACGACATTATACATTCACTCAATCACATTTCACATCTACTGAGGTCGACCATAGAGTTCACGTAAAATAAAGTTACGCTAGACCTCCAAATCACCAAAATTATATTTATTCCTTGTAAATGTTATCGTAATCAATCCCTAATTTACAAATTTTACATCGTTTTCATCGTCCCATCATACCTGTGGGTTGTTAGTATTGACCCGTTTACCGCCAAGTGTTATAGGAATCAAAATGTATGGTTACTTATAATGAATGTGATAAGGATTTTATGTGTTTGGAGCTTTGTACAAATTTACACGTTGAAGAATAGTTAATTTAGCTGATTTTTGTTTCCTTACAGTTTGAAAATTAATTCGCATGAAACGAATAATTACTATAATGTAAACAATCTAACTCATGATGACTTGAATTCTTTATTTCGACGTTTAAAATGTTTTTGACTGATAATTTCATTTAATACAATATGAAAACTTTCTTGTGTTTATTATCACTGTTTACATATGTATGTTATGTATAATGTATCTTTTACGAAAAATGATACGATACACTTACCTGAATGTCTTGTACTTAATATGTTTGCATATTAAATTGAGCTGGTATTGATATATGTATGTATTGGCTGTTCGCTTAATTTATGTTAACAAGATATGTAAGGTTATTATTATTAACAAATATTTATATGTTAGTAAGGGTTTAGCAGTAGTTTTACTGCATTAAATATTTAAATTTATGAGAATTTGAACATATGTATGTTTCAGAGCACCGACGGAAAATCCCTGGCAATCGCAGCATCGCAAATCGCAGTCCCTGGACGTGACAGCGTCGAGGCGAGACCGACACCACTCGCAACCAGTTAAAGAGAAGTAAAACATGTTCAAACTGATTTATGTTATATTATTTATTATATTGTATAAATATATATGCACATATTATATTGTTAATTATTTTTATATTTTATTTGGTGTCGGTATTGTTATT
Organism: Spilarctia lutea; assembly: GCA_916048165.1. Taxonomy (NCBI): domain Eukaryota; kingdom Metazoa; phylum Arthropoda; class Insecta; order Lepidoptera; family Erebidae; genus Spilarctia; species Spilarctia lutea. Next base: position 13,790,338 of record OU696490.1, on the reverse strand, counting down.
ATTATTTTGAGATTAAATGTATTTTTTTGAAATTAAAAATAAATTACGATTAAAATTTATTATTTTAATTTTATATGTAATTAAATCGGAAATATATAAGTATTATATATATATACTAACCATGTTTGAGTTAATTTATGCACAATATTACATACAAACAGTTATACCTATAACCCCGACGACGACATTTTACGTGATCGGGACTAAATTTAGTCCTGTTCACGTAATGTAAAATAGGAGTAATAGGTTTAAATTATTTAAAGTAGAAACAGTAGGCAAGAAGAGATAGTATTAGGAAACTTGATACAGTATGTCAAGTAGTGAGATGTAATGCAACAATGGTTGTATTAAATAATTGCAAAAATGGCGTACTAGTTAAAGCGATCATGACAACGTGGGTTCAAACCCCACATGGGACTACACTGTGTGGTCCACAAATTATTGTTCGGAGTCGAGTGTTCCTATATTTTTAAAGTCCCCCGCGACAGGATGTTATTGGTAATGCCGGAGTTGTCAAAGATTAACAGCTTGATAAAATCATATATTTAACCAATTTATTTGTTATTATTTATTCATTATTCGTATATTTACAGTCAATTTGAGTTTCAAAGATTGTCTGTGAAAAGTTGCTATAAGGTTGTCATATTCATTAATATAATGTATTGCGTTGTACCAATAATTCTAATAAAACGTTATAAAACCATGCTTTTTCTTTTGTCACTTTTTCTATCATAAAAAGTACTATCTTTTTTAGACTTACGCGACTTTGCACTTACATTTTTTTTTGCATAGCGAAACTTATTCACAATAAAATTATTAAATAGAGTACGATAACTTCTATTTCTCGGCGTTTCGAACTGGATTGGACCGGGTTTGAAACGTGAGGGACTAAAAGGTATTTTTATCTCTTAAATAATTTCATCGCGAATAGGTCCCGTTATATAACAAACATATTTGTACTAGCGTTTGTATTCAGTAGTTCTTTCCCTCAATTCCTATCTTAACATAGTATGTGCTCAAACTAATCAACGGTCAACGGTTTTCAGTCATATATATTCTAGAGGAAGGTTTTAAATGTAAAATTCATGTATATTATATTAGAGGAAATCCGAGAATTTCAAAGACTTTCGTGCGAAGGGGTTGTGTCGTGGTGGGTCGCTCGTATCTATACCATCTATACTAATATTATAAAGAGGAAAACTTTGTTTGTATGTTTGTAATGAATAGGCTCAAAAACTACTGGACCGATTTTAAAAATTCTTTCACCATTCGAAAGCTATATTATCCACGAGTAACATAGGCTATATTTTATTTTGGAAAAAAATAGGGTTCCGTAAGATATTGGGGTTTTTCGGACACAAGGTGTAAAAATCAACCAGAAAAGTTACTTATTTTGCGTACGCTGCGTAAACTATAAAAGATAGAACCATAAAATGTTCTAATTAATCGTAGATCTTATAAATATCTACAAAAAAGTCCACGACACACTATACGGGGGAAAATTTTTCGCTACGGACAATAAAAGACGCAAACGAGGTTGCGTCGGTCAGCTAGTAGTATATATACTAGCGACCCACCAATAACCAATAATATTCACCAATAATAACAAACCAATAATAAGTCGCCTGTAATTAGTGAGCCAGAGCGAGAGAGCAAATGTCGGTCTCATTCTTTTGTCGATTTACTGAAGTTTCACTTCTATCGTGTGTGAATCGCACATACACCTTTTTTATGTATGAGCCTGCCAAAGTGACTCCACTTTGCCTGGTGGGAAGCATGAGCAGAATCTAAGAGTGGTGGTCACCATACTCGTTGCGAATGCAGTAAACGCAAGGATTGTAGAGGAATCGGGCCATTACGGTGTACACATTATTCGCTTCACGTGTTTATAAATGTACTAGCTGTGTTCGCTACTTCGTACACGTTCCCTGGACTACGACAAACATTTGAATACCAAAATCAACTAAAACGGCTCAGCCGTTGCTCGAGTCTTAGCGAGACGAACAGCAATTGTTTTTTATATTAAACGTATAATAAAACACATCGATTAGTGTGGGATGAGTTCCCCCTGACTATCAACTGAGGGTTCGCTTTCTCGTAGGTTCCGGTGCATCGTGCCGTACCCTCCCAACTCGGAGTACGAGCTGGAGCTGAAGGTGGACGACATCGTGGTGGTGTCGCGCAAGCGCGGGGACGGCTGGTACAAGGGCACGCTGCAGCGCACCGGCCGCACCGGCCTCTTCCCCGCCTCCTTCGTGCAGAGCTGCCACCCGCCCCCTCCGCCACCCACCTCCACCTGAGCCACCGCCCACCACTCACAGTGTGTAAGCATAGATCGTGATGCTGAGAGTAGAGCAAACTTGGTTTACATTTCTACCTAACGTTGGAAAACAAATACAACTGTCGTGTTGTACATAGGGTAGTTGACACCTGTCGAATTGGTGGGAAGTAGTGGAAAGAGTCCGATTGTGTTTTGTTTCACTTGTTCCATTACAAGAATCCATGGAACTTAGAAAGTAGTGGAAAGAGTCCGACTGGGTTTTGTTTCACTTGTTCAGTTAACAAAGACAATGGAACTATTTAGAAAATAAACTGCCTCTATGAAACTAGTTGGAGGTAACTAAAACCGATCCCTATTATCATTTATCAAATATGAAAAATATGTTGTATGCTAAATTATGACATCATATTTTAGACTACCCAGTATATTGAACAATATATTTCAATTTTTTTTATTGTTTTAATTTTTTTTTTCCATATATTTTTTTGTGAAATTTGTTTCAATGAAGCGGATTTTGTTTTAATGTGTAATTACAGTCAACTACCCTATTACACAGGTAAAATCAGGTTACTACCCTAGTATGGACTTGAATCAAAACAAAAATGGCGCGCGCATATGTGATAAAATACTGTAAGTCACAAGGGTTCGTCTCTAATAGATAATTTATATTTTTCAATAATTTTAATAGTGAATTTTATTGATTATATTAATTGTTACTAGATAAAATATTTGCACTGTACCGTTTGGCAAATTCTCGAATTTGTTAAAATTAGGCAATTTTTAGTTAGATGTAAAAATTTAAGATTTCTCGCTGTCGCTTAGTGGTTGAAATACAAACCATTATTTGTCGATCAAAATTTAAAACTATTTACAATTCTATTTTGACATTAATATCAATTAATATTCAATATTATGAATACTAAACCCATAAATAATGTAACACATAAAATCCCAATTCTGGCAAGTGTAAATTCTCCTAAATAACTTGTGACATCAAATTTTTACTTATTTTCAACTAACAATGTTACTGTCACTATTGGACGTGCACTTTTCATAAATTCAATAACTAGCTAATAATTATTTACGTCCGTCGTAATAATTATTGAACATTATTTCTGGTCTTTTCACTGATAGTGGAATCTAAATGATTGCCTTGACTCTTGAAGAAGGAGGTCTCATAAAACAACGCACTTGTGACCATTGGTATCTATTAGCGATGGTGGTTACTTACCATCACCTAACCTAACCAATCTACTACTTAACCCTAAACGATAAATAAATTGACATCGCGTTTTTGTCGATAATTATGTAAAATTGAGGTCTAGTTTTAATTTAGTTAATTCTCTTGTGACTGAACCTTACCTACTGCCACACAGTGTTTACATGCATACATCTACGTCGAAACCCTATATTTTTAAAACAAACAATGTGGGCCAAAAGAGAGTCCATGATAAAAGTATTTTTGTAGTATTAAAATTAATGTAAAAAAAAAATTATTAATTAGCCACTGGTACTAGGCTATTTTGTAGCACTTTATGTCAGGAATGGGTCATAGAGTAATGCAGGTCGATGACCGGAGGTCAGTAGCCATATCGCCTTTGCTCGATACAAAACAGCCTGTCATTCTTCACACATACACATTTTAGACTCCTATACAAAAGTAATCGCCTGTCACTACGAACTCACACATAACAATATGGTAGTTGTAACGCCTTAGTCAAATTAGTTACTTTTTATTATCTGTCAAAACGACGTATGAAATATGAACTAAATACACACTTGTGACGTCACAGTTCTAGACTACTCAATTGAGCAATATATTTCAAATTTAGAAGCTGTAATAATTCTATTTTCTGATATTTATTGTAATATTCTTTTTAAGGAAGGAGACATCGGTATTTATTTACGATACAGTCAACTACCCAATTAAAACATTTATAATTTCACACACACACACACACACACAGACATACTTTGTGATAACAGTGGAACGCGTAGGCCCATTTGGGCTTATACTTTGACAGAGACGAACGCCTGCGTATGGCTACTCCCTACTGTGTTGCTCTATGAAATGATTTCATAAATAGTTGTATGATATAACATATGACGTCACATGTTTGTTTCTAGTGACACTGTGACGAATGAATTGAAATTATCTATTGGTTTATAACAAGAAAAATTTAAAAAAGGAATAACCCGACTACGTTAAAACTTTTGATAAAATTATATATTAAATGTCACCCGGGCTATTATTTCGAATCTACTGACACTACATTCATTGAAATCGGTTCAGTAGTTTAGACGCTACGGTTGAACATACATATACTGCCAAAATCATTACCCTTTCTTTTACGTTCGTCGTAGTCGGGTATAAAAGCTAACTCATGATTTTCGATTCTCGATCATATATAGTACATAATATTTATTGCCATTTTATTTAAGAACAACGTTATCCATACAAGACTATTAAAATAATGAAGTTATCGATCGATTTTTTTGAAAAAGCCATGACTGTCGTAACTTTAGCGTTTATAAATCACATATTCTTAATATTACACTTGCGTGCATGTAAACTACACCATTAGTTATTATTATTATTTTAATTGACTTGAACTTGAGATCTTGGGTCAATTTCTTTGTCGGACCAAATGTTTGTATGATCTGCGAATATTTGTTTCGGAATGGTTGTTTTCTATGTATAATATTTATTAACAAAAAATGTTTTTTAAGTATTTTTATCACTTGTCTAGTAACCATAGTACAAGCTCTGCTTAGTTTGGTACTGGATGGTGTGGTGTTTTATGCCCAGTTCCTATATTTGAAAAACGATCCGTTCTAGGTACGAATAGTAGTATATTATACGGGGCGTAAGCCAAAATCGTTCCTATAAAAAATAAATTGAGGAGCGGTATTTAAGACACGTAGTCGGTTGTAGAAAATTTTTACACGATGACGATTCGTTAAATATGGGAACCGGGCATTAGATGGCCCAAATATTATTATTATACAGAGTGTGCTAGTTTTATTGCAAGCAAGTGCATGTCCTAGTATCGAAGTAGTTTAAACAAACTTTTAAATATTTTTTTATATTAGGATTCCATTTACGCTTACTATTTTTTAACATTACCTACTTTATTTTTAAGACACTGCCATATTATCATTTTTTAAATATTCCTTTTTCTTTAGTTGTAAGTACAATAGATGTTTTCAAGTAGATAACTAAAATTAGTTAATTAAGGGGAATAGTTTATTAAAGTATTTATATAATAGTGAAATAGTTATTTATAGAAATAGACTTCATGATTTACTTTGATGAAATTAAGACTGCATGATGTATTGTAGTAATCATTATAACGGTATCGTGTGGTACAAATTATAAATGTATTGACTATTTAGGAGTTTTCGTAATGAATCCACATGTTTTGATAACTTAGATTATAAGGTTTACACACAAATATTATTTTACTGTGCTCGTTTTTTGTGGCCCGATGTGTTTTTAAACAATGTACAGTAAAACAATCAGTAATAATAATAATTATTTTTTGTAACAAAAAGTGGATTACAAAGCACTGAATAACCTTAACTCCCAAAGTATAGCTGTGTGTTGGGAGTTATTGACTCTCATATATATATCGATAGATATATCCCATAGAAATCTATGTAAACACATAGATACATAAACAGTTTTGTACATAGAACATCGTTTATTTGTATAAAAGAGAATTCCCATCTAATCCTAGAGAATTAACATACTGGGTGGTCTGAAAAGTTTCCAACCGCATATTGAAGATGGCAGCACTTGTCAATAAAAACTAGTAAACTTTGCATTTGTATGTGCATCTCGTAAGAGACAAGTGTAGTACGAGTATTACAAAGAGGGGATGTATAAACGGTTAAAACCTGGAACTCATTACCAGAGCACGTGTTTCCCCAGTCAGGATAATCCCAGGGCTTGTATAATTACAAATTTTAACAAAAAAACAGACTTCAAGAACTAGACCAAACTAGACTAGCTTTCAAGTAAAAAGTAATCATCAAAATCGGTTCACCCAGCCGAAAGTTATGAGGTAACAAACAATACAGGAACAGGAATCACAGGAAACCGGTGTGAAATAGCGCATGCGCTGTGTTTCACCGAGTGAGTGAGGGTACCGGAGGCCCACTTCCCAGCCCTTCCACATCCCTCTTCCATTTCTCCAAAGGCCGGCAACGCACTTGTGACGCCTCTGGTGTTGCAGGTGTCAAAATAAATCATAAAAAAAAACAGTATTAATGAATAACCTCTTCTTTTCTTGAAGTCGGTTAAAAACATCTCAATAGGCCGGTATAATGTCGGTCACCATGCTGCATTGTCTGCATTTGCAGTAGATATGGTGACCACTACTCTTAGATTCTGTTCATGCTTTCCATCAGGCAGAACACAGCCACTTGGACAGCATTTTGTAATGATAAAAGTCTTGTATCATGATTAGGTCGGAAACTTTTCAGCCCACCCATTTAAAGCGACTATCGTACCGAATTAGAACCAACTTTTGATTGTAAATACTTCCACGTTGACTCTTTATTGACGCCACTAAAATTATTTTTAAATATTTTAAGTAATTTGTTGTGAACTGATTTTTAAACGTATTTATTTTATATGTACCTTAGAAACTAAGTACCTTATGTAACAACGAAAGTTTGTTGGACGGTCTTCTCTGAAACTGGGACACAAATATTGTTCTGTAGTTATCGTAAATTTAACTTTAAAGTACCTATTCAATTTTTTGTATTTTTATAACCTGTCGTTTTTTTTGTTCTTGCAACACTGGCGAGTGACACTTCTATGTTGCAAGTGTAAAAAATGACGATACCATTGAGTCGACTATTGTATATTTTACGTATTGTTGTGTGTGGTATTATGTCTGTCATAGAGAGACTTGTGGAACAAATTTGTGTCCAATGTGTTTTGTATAATGTGCGCTTCTATTATATTTTAAGTGAATCATATCGAAGTTATAAATAGGTGATTTCGAAAAGAATTAAAATTTCTTCGTAACATACTAGTCTTTTTGTTCATTAAATCAATACTTTTTATATTTCGTAGTGGTAGCGTATGCGAATATTGTGCTTGAGATCTCGGGTTCGATTCCCGGGTCGAACCTAATGGTTGTACGATCTGCAAGCATTTTATCTGTTTTCTCAGTCAATCTACCTTTCACAGTACAAACTCTACTTAGTTTGACACTAGATGGCGTTGTCTATCAGATATTAAACGAGCGGACGGAACACCGGTGATGCTGCTCATGGACTACTCCAAGTGAAAGTACAAGTGACCACTCTTATTGTGGGGATTTTAAATACTGGGATGATGATGTCGATAGTGGTGGGATTGAGCCTCCTGTTTTACTCCAATCCTCACTAAAAGTTTACCTAAGAGCACATCATTTAGGTCGGCCATGTTAATTGGCATTCCGAAAATTTTAACTGGATGATATTATGCTGCAAACCATGAGAAACTCCGGGGACCAGACGATTGATACGTAACTTCTCGGTATTAACATCCCTACCACAAGATAAGGGCGGCACAGGACCAGTTGTTTTGGACAGTGGACGTATTTTGGCTAAGATGAAGGTAATACATACTATGAGTACTATAACAAACGTTAATAGAAAAGGTATTAAAGTAATGAGTATAAACATTTGAAAAGTGCCACTATCTTCAAAATGAAAAAGAAAATTGTAGGGTTAATAGTGTTAATACCGTACCGTAATGTAACCGTGGGAGAGCTATGCTTCGGCATGAATGGGTCGGCTCGACCGGAGTGATACCACGGCCTCACAGAAAACCAGTGAAATAGCGTTTGCGCTGTGTTTCACTGAGTGAGTGAGGATACCGGAGGCCCATATCCCAACCCCTCCCCCCATCCCCCAAAGGTCGGCAACGCACTTGTGACGCCTTTGGTGTTGCGGGTGTCCATGGGCGGCGGTAATCGCTTACCATCAGGTGATACGTCTGCTCGTTTGCCCAGTATTCAATAAAAAAAAAAAAAATACCTATTTCTAGCTAGTTACGAGTCTGCGCCGACAGATGGAGTGGCGGCTACGAGACTAATTTAGTAACAATTTAAATTCAACCTAATGTTCTTCAGAATGCTATATTAATACTGTATTTGATGCAACGAACTAATAACAACCGACCACTATGATGGACTATGTTGTCAACTGTTCATCAAATGGTTGATCTATATTTTTTTGAGTAATGTAATTTTTATTTATTTACAAATATGCGCTATCTTCACAGGCTCTTAGCCCAATACGAAAGTGTAGTTACTAAGATTAATACTATTCACTTACATACAATCAATAAAAAACAACCAAAAAATCCTAAAAAAAAACTTATATTCTCTAAAGGTAACATATAGAGTCTATATTATAGACCAATACGAAACTCCTGAATTCGCTCAGTGAACATGTAAACAGATCAGTATGGTCTATTGTGTTCATTGGCGCGTGGTGCAAAAGATCTGTGAGTGCGTGCGGCACCACAAACAGCGCAGGGCGTTTCCACCGGCCCCTATATCCATCTGGGACACAAAATCGAATCTCTTGTAGGATGGCTGGGCTATTTATTTTACCACGTAATACTTTAAATGAATAAGTAACCAAGGCTACTTCTCAACGTGCCTCTAATTTATTGTAGCCTATCTATCATTCCGAATGTAAACAGGGTAGGATACAGTAATGGATACCCCGGGTAAACAGGTAAGCGCGTGCTCGACTGAAACAACACTGAGCATTTGTTTGCATTAAAATAAAGCCTGTTTTCCAGGCTCCATTTCCCGACTCAATCCATACTTTCTGAAGTTCAACGCAGTCCGCATCCTGCTTCACATCCTGAACCAACTTCAGATCGACGGCAAAGAGTAAACATGTTGATTTATTTACAAATTCCGATAATTCATTTATCATCAAGATAAAGAGAAGATGTCCCAGATTACTCCCCTGGCTCACACTCGATCTGGTAAATACGGTTTAGAAAGATAACCGACGCAGTTGACATACTGACGTCTATCTTGTAAGTAGTTTGCGAAAAATATTAGCGCGTGCTTGCTCGTTATCGATTATGACGCGACGCGAGCACAGGAGACCCGTACGGCGGCTTAAATTGCATCACAAATTAACTAAAACTTATGACTGTCTATACTCTATAATAACAGAATTTGATATTGTTATTAGATGTATCTCCAACCTCCAACCGTGTGGCCAGTAAAAGCACGCCGCTATGCTTACGACCGTCCACCCAGTCATATCGTAACACTTGTTAAGCCAGTTATACAAATTCCTCATAGACAACTCCCGCATCAGGAATAATTCCCGTGTTGCGGGGGACCTTACAAACACACCTGAAACGGACACAAAGAACACCCTGACTCAGAACAACAATTTTTGGATCACACAAAGTGTTATTCCATGTAGGATTTGAACACACAACACTTGGCGAAGTAGGGAACGGCGCTTAACCACTTGGCCAAAGGTGCAGTCAAGTTCAACCTGTTTCTAGAAACCTAATTAAACCTAGAATTATTAGAAAGTCACAACAGTTACATTTACTTTATTTAATTATAATATCAAAGTTTTATAACTCAAAGTTCGTCTCGCACAAGTTTCAACATTTCGTCTTCTTCGTCGGTCCACTGCTCAGGGTCCGAAGCCACTTTTGACATAGCTTCTAAGCGTCGTTCCATCATAACCTGATCCAAGATATGCTCCATTTTAATATGCATACAGTCGTTAAACACCGAAGCATATTCACAAACCTCGAAAATACCGTCATTTTCAACGGCTTTTGAACACTCTGCTATTGCACCCTTCAGTCTCGCCATCACCTCGCTATCTTCACCGTAAACTTCTCTGTTCAGCTCCAATAGGCGGCCTTTATCTATCTTATTATTCTTTATAATAGCATTACGTTTTAAAATACACGCGACGAAACATTTCCCTTGCATCGAAGACTGTGGTATCCTCTTTAGAAATTTTTCAACATCGATCATTTCAGCTTTGACTTGGCGCGCGCATTCAGTTAAATTCCTTCTGAACGGTTCCACATCATCCGCCACTTTCTCGTACCGTTCCATATGCTCTTCTTTAGTTAGAGGAGTAAAAGATATGGTTAGATAAAATGCTGTACTAAACAAAATGAATAATATTGCTTCGATGACGTTGGTAATAGAACGCTGCATTTTAGTATGCGCCTGCGTTCGCGCCGACCTCCGCTTGTTGTAAGTTCTCATTTCACTCTAACGTCGAGGGTGTTAATTGGCTGTTAGCACCACGTAATCCTTGTTAAGTTACAAGTCAAATGATTTTTGCTCGTTAGGAAATATTGGACGATAAGTAAGAGGTAAAGTTAGGTCATTTGAACAGAGATAAAGTGCAGTTCTGTGTTGCTGGAGTACCTGATATAGGCACGAATTTCAGATGATTTCAAATGCCGAGAGCATTTGAGCAACTAGGCTACACGATATAAGATATTCATACCTAAATATAAAAATATTTATTGCAATGAAAATGAAAATTTTTGTAACTAATAAATGTTGGCATATTGTGGGGGAACGGTGTGTCATGTCCCTCCAACACAAAGGTAGCGGGCGGGCCACTGCCCTACAGTTGATGTTGGGATGTTGTATAAATGATAATCGGCGCGAGAACTATTTATTGCACGATTCAGGATTTGTAGTTACTCCGTGTAGTGCGTTACTTCGTAGTTCAGTGTATCTTTGGTAGATGGCGCTGTAGTAGGTTATTGTTGTGTTATATGTGGAAGTCGCCACAATATAAACAATGCCCAGACCAAAAGACGTAAAACAAAACACTAAAAGAAACGTTGGATATTGATAGCTGTGTCTATATAAATATCTTGCTAACCTTATTAATATAGCTAAGTTGTGCTTTTTTTTTGAATGGCGGGCAAACGAGCAGACGTATCGCCTATGAAAAACAATCGAATATCATAGGAATAATACAAATTTGCCTACATATTAGTGGAGACTAGCGTTTCTGACGAATGTTCTAGTTTATATTATGAAGTTATTTTCGAAGAATTGAATGACAGAAGCAGAACTTCAGTGTCGGCATTAAGCCTCGCCTCACCGATGAGTAGGTGGATTGTACGTAGGTTTAGTCGTGTAAACGATGGCTGTAGAAAGCTTCGTGTCGCCGCGTAAGGTCTACGACTGGCCGTGACAGTTGTTATTTCTGTACATTCAATTGTTTGTTTTGAAAATCGTTTTTTGTTTTTTCGAAAGACGGTCCCCATTTCATGTCATCCACATTTTATTATAAATTTTTTATCATTAATTTCATCACGACGACGACTTGAAGACTCGAATACTTAGAATTGAAGACTATAAATACTTGACATTGGCAGAAATAGCTGATCCGAGTGATCCGGCTGCTTGTCATTTCATCAAAAGAAGAATTGTTTGTTTGTCTTGTTGTATGTAGGTAGATACTAATAATAATAACAGGGGAACACTACATTTTAAAAGAATAAAAGTAGCCTATTCCATTTTTTTTTCTTGACAGTATTGATATAATAATTGACATATTTTAATAATTTTATGTGTTTGAACCAGGGTTGCCAAAATTTAGACATCCGCGGATGCAGATGCGGATGCGGATTATTAGAAGTTTACTGATGCGGATTTTGGGATTTTAAAAGGATAATTACTTAAATTTTAAGTGCATAAATAACTGAAAATCAATATAATTTAATTTTTTTATTTATTTAATCATATTTTTAGAACAAATTTTGTTCCACAAAATTACACAGGTTTTTAGTCGACTTTGTTGATGTGAATCTGCATCCGTAAAAACTCCGCATTGATTGATGCGAATGTGAATGCGGATGTCTGAATTAATGCGAATAATCCGCATTTACGGATGCGGATGCGAATATTTGTAACACCCCTGGTTTGAACAATTAGATTTACGACATTTCTGTTTAAATAATATTTGCACACCGCATAATGTGGTAAGACATAGTGTACCTCTAAAATAAACCTATGAACCTATGTTTCCGTAAATAAATGATTGATTGATTGAACCAAGTTTGATTCAGAACAATACGTTTCCTTTCATGTTACTCCTCCCCTATATCTAGCTTTTTAAATGGGTTGAAGTAGAGTTTGTTTCAAGTTTTCCTTCTCTTTGCAGTGCTGTTATCCTGCGTAGTTTGATTTATTTGATCATAAATTTATCAACGAATGAATGAATTTAAAACGAAACGAATGAACTTATCAATTAAATTATAATGTGGTGTTTTGGTCAGGTATAGAATGTGACCTAAAAATCAATCAGTCAGTCAGTCAGTATCTTTGGCAGTTTTTACCTTTTTCTTATTATTTTTTTTGGATTAGCGGGTAAACGAGCAGCGTATCACCTGATGGTAAGCGAGTACCGCCGCCCATGAACACTCGCAACACTAGAGGCGTCACAAGTGCGTTGCCGGCATTTGAGGAATAGGGAGGGGGAAGGGGTTGGGGTATGGACCTCCAGTATCCTCACTAACTCAGTGAAACATAGCGCCAGCACTATTTCACACCGGTTTTCTGTGAGGCCGTGGTATCACTCCGATCGAGCCGGCCCATTCATGCCGAAACGTGGCTCTCCCACGGGAAGTTTGAATATAATAAATAAATTAAATTAAAAACTTTTTATAAATAAGTTTTTATTGTAATGTCCTAAAAAGCATAAAATCCAGCTCCATGTCCATTACAATCTTGTTTTGTCACGCTGTTTACATATGATCGCAAAATTTCAGCAAAGAAGATATCTACTTTAAAATTGAGTTGCAAGTTTCCTCCCGAACATGCATACATTACATGCATTGCAAGTTAATAAAAAGCTTGCAATGATTTAAAGGAATTGAACTAGTTTCGTTCAAGCAATGGTTATAACAACGATTACCAAACATATCTACACGTAAATAGTTTTTATTGAGTGCGTTTGCTAAAGAAGGGTAATTTATTCGTTTCAAATATCATTTTACATTCCGGTTTTTACAATTGCGGCAAATATGGGCTTGTCACGCAAACCTATGGTCTTTTAAATTCATCGTTAAAATTATGACCAAAAAAATGTGTAACTTACGACTCGTTTGATTCTTAACCGACTTCAAGAAAGGAGAAGGTTATTAATTCGACAGTATTTTTTTTATGTTTATTACCTCATAACTTTGGACTGGGTGAACCGATGTTGATGATTATTTTTTTATTTGAAACCTGGTGCGGTCCTATTTCAATTTGGTCCAGATCTTGAAGTGTGTTTTTTTTTTGTTAAAATTTGCCCTACTTTTTATACTTAATTGTAATGGTCTAGTAATCTAGTTGTTAGCGTCCCTGGCTGCTGAGTAGTGGGTTTTATACCCGACCAGGATTTTTTTGCATCTCTTCTCGTTCTGCATCTGGTTGTTATTCATCTTAAATATGCATGTACCTATTTAAAATTATACAGACTGTCTAGTTCTAGCGTGTGGGGTGTGGGGTGTCTCAAGTTTTTATTATTGTTTTAATTCTATATAATAACACGATTTGACCGCAAATTGTTACTTCTATAACATTGTAACTCATCAGTTGTTATGTTTTTTTGTTTTTAAATTTTAAATATACAATAAAGATATAAATAAATAAATAAATGATTTTGTATGAAAATAAATATCGATTCTTATTTAATAATGGGAGGCACCGTGGGAGAGCCATGCTTCGGCATGAATGGGCCGGCTCGACCGGCGTAATACCACGGCTTCACAGAAAACCCGTGTGAAATAGCGCTTGCGCTGTGTTTCACCGAGTGAGTGAGGATACCGGAGGACCCCACCCTAACCTCTACCTTATCCCCTCCCCTTCCCCTAAAGGCCGGCAACGCCTTGTGACGCCTCTGGTGTTGCGGGTGTCTATGGGCGGCGGTAATCACTTACCATCAGGCGATACGTCTGCTCGTTTGAAAAAAAAAGAAACCAATCCAATGCTTTGTCATTTTATTTTTCGGTTTATAAATCTAAATATTAATACGTGAAGCAAAAACTTTGTGACCACTAGTACTTATTAATAAATAAGTAATAAAAGCTCTGAGCACTAATTTCTTCTGCTTCAAAATTGGCTTTGTAGACATTTATTAGTAGCTAATGATGTACTTTGACCAACTTAGTAAATTTAAAAGCTAATGGTACAGTTTGTCTGGGGAATGACTCTGGTGAGTTAAAGTATGTTACGATTATTACGCGCCTTTTGTTGAAGTTCTACGTGTGACAACTACTCCAGTTCAATCAGTGCGCGTGTGTGTCGGATCGCATGGGCTGAATGGACCGGAGTGATACCACAGCCTCATAGAAAACCGATGAGAAACAGCATACATATATTTCCGACGGGTTGTATAAATAAATAAATGTAACATGTTCAAAGTAATTATAATTTTTCTTGTCTCCTATGGTTTAGTTTACGAGATACGACAAACAAGCTTATGGCCCATTCCGTATCTAAACTGAAATGTTGAACAGTTTCAATAGTTTCCTAAATTCACTGGCAGTTCTATTTCTAACTAGAGTTGCCCCACGGTGTTACTCGCGGTTGTTATTGTATCTTTACAACAATCACACTACCGAGAATAACATCACGGTGCAAAGCAAATCTAAAATAAAAATAGCTTAAGTCACTCCTTATAATATCAGTTGTCTTCGGGTTAAATTCAATACAAAATCGGTTCTACCGTTTCGAAGAATATACGGAACTAACAGACAGATAGACAGACTAAAAATTAAAAAAAAAAAATTTGGTGTAAGTACTGTTTAAACTTTTAAATGCATTTAATGAAAAGCTATAAATTTCAAATAACAAACAGACAATTAAATTTTATTTATTTGTATTTGAATTGAAAAGTTCCCAGTTATCATACTGCAAGTCCGTGAAATGTCAATCATGTCAATGAATGACGTTTTATTGACGTCAAACTACTTATTTATTGTTCCGCGTGTCGCAAAATCAAACAGTGTATTAATAAGTTATTTTTTACTATTATAACTTTGAAAGTTTCTCTGCGTGAGCCGCGTGAGGAGATCCGCAGACGAACCAAGGTCACCGACATTGCACGAAGGACTTAAGGGCCAGACTTAAGTGGTAGAGGGCGGGGTACATTACATTGCTCGCAGACAAGATGGCGGATGGCGCCAAAAAGTACTGGAGGAGCTACTATGTACTGGAACACAGATCGTGTGACCTGGTGAAGGTTGCGGGAAACCGCTGTATGCGTATGTCTAGAATTGGACGTCTTTCGGCTGAGATCATATTGATTACTTTGAAATAAGTATGTAAAGGTGTGTTTGAATTATTAAGATTTAAATCACCGATATTTGAAGATTAAATTGATAGTGTTTTACTTTCTTCCAAAGCATCA
Source organism: Spilarctia lutea (assembly GCA_916048165.1). Lineage (NCBI taxonomy): Eukaryota > Metazoa > Arthropoda > Insecta > Lepidoptera > Erebidae > Spilarctia > Spilarctia lutea. The sequence goes on along the minus strand of OU696490.1, from coordinate 13,774,626 downwards.
AACAAAAAATTAGGAGTGTCATGTCGTTAGTAAAAACGGTATGGAAAAAACAATATATACTACACTGAACACCTTTCCAAAGATACAGAGACACTAAACTTCAGTATACATTTTGACGAAATTCCCCAAAAAGTAGGAATATGTATTAACAGGCAATCTTGGTTGCCTTTTGGTTATTTCAACCACACTTTGTTCAAAGTCCGTGCGACAATAATTTCTTAGATAGTTCTCAGATGCAAGTAATAACGTCTACCAATATTATGTCAAGTCAATTTCCGCATTATGACGTCGCAAGCTTTTAATTGGGTAAGTATTACAGTAACTAAATGTACCTACTTTCATTTGTAAAAGTTAACATTTTGACTTAATATAGGCGTAGGTATAAAGTATTATTATTTTTATCGAACAGCTACAATTAACGTTTATTTAATCAATATTAATTGTATAATTATGAACTGTCGCCTGCGGTATTCCCGGACCAATACGACCTTCAAACCTGTAAGCAAAGAGCGTACTCCTTCTTAAAATGCCGGCAACGCACTTATGACGCTTCTGATGTTGCGGGTGTCCATGGGCCGCGGTAATCGCTTACCATCAGGCGATACGTCTGATAGGTGCTAGGTGGTGAAAGAAGTAAAGTATCAAACCAAGAGGCGTGCAGTTGGAAAGTCCACTGGACTGAGTTAGATTGAAGAAGCATTTTTATATCGATCAAGTTTAAGGTAACTTTGTACATAATACAATTAATCGAATCGAATTTTGTCGAGTAAATTACAGTTTAAAAAGCCAAAAAAATCACGCTTTTAGAAATAAACTAAACTAAAAAGTATAAAATATTTTTTAAATTTAAGATGGAGTGATAAATAAAAGAAAATATTTTATTGTAAAAAGCGCGGGACGACATTATCGAAATATTTTCAGAAAGCACCTCACACTTTCTTTTAATTTTTTTTTTAATTATTGTATTGACACAGGTCCTCGATAAGTCTACTAAGTTTAAATGAAACCTGACCATTTGTAGTGGGTCAATATCAAGTCCAAAGGAGCCGGTAACATACAAACATACGTACATATATTCAGGTGAAGCTAAAAAAAAGCATGTAATAATAATCTCTCTTTATAGCTAAAAAATATTAAACTTACAGTTATGCGTCCTATACCAGTATCACAGATAAAAAAATACAAGTAAAAGTTATGTGTACCAGAGACAAAAACACTTTCTAATTAAAAGTAAATCAAGTTCATTGACCTGATAGCTTTATTATACATTCACTTTTTGACCACACTTCAATAATATAAAAGCACTGTTATATTTTTTTTATTCCAATTTTCAGAAGAAAAAATATTCATTCATAAATCTATACTAATCTATACTGATACTGTAAAGCTGAAGAGTTTGTTTGAACGCTCTAATTTCAGAAACCGCTGGTCCAATTTGACAAATTCTTTCAGTATTGGATAGTCCATTTATCGTAGAATGCTATAGGCTAATATCATCACGCTAAGACCACTGAAGAATGTCTAAAAAACGGGGGAAAATTATTACACTATGGGCAACAGTAGACGTAAACGAGGTTGCGAGGGTCTAGTATATTTATATGACATCATTTTGGCGTCGGTCTGTCTGTCAATTCTTCTTTCTTTTTTTGTAACACGTGACAGTATTAAGTTAAATGTAAAAGTTCTTTAGTAACTAATGAAAAAGGACGAAAGTGATGTTTAGTGATTCTTCCAGAAAAAAACTTTTACAGTCATAAAATGACGAATACCTAATTTTCTAAGTTCCGTTAAAATGGGCCCAGTCGTTTCAGAGACTAGTCGTAACAAACAATTAAAAAAAATTGCTTATTTGATGTTAGTACCATAATTATATATATTTTCATACGCATTTAGTGCAAAGCTGTTTATTTGAAATTACTTCTACAATTTTATTTATTTGCATAAATGTGTGTATATTATGTATAACATGCGTGTATATTATATGTACATGTACCTACGTATGTAACGTCAAGAACTTGCTAGGCAATATTCGCCATATATGTATTTTTACGAGTGGTTGTTAAAATGAATATTCAAAAGCAGGTCGTTCCGCATACCAACTTCTCGTGGTTTATATTTTAAAACAATTAACTGGAACGGTCGTTTGGCATGAGCGTGTTTGCAACAAATAAGAGCATTAATAATCTCACAAGGTGCTGTGGCTCTTACACATCGGATCTTAAACTAGTCAGAGCCTGTACATGATCACCAGAGTGCTGACAAACATACTTGTATATATACTGGCTGAACCCCGCGGTACAATGACAAGTGCGAGTAACCCCACAGGGCCAAGATTGTTAATAATGATTGTTAAAGTTTGTCATTCACTTCTTCCTCCTTCCTCACATCAGCTACCTGTCAGTGAAAGTCCCGTCAAAATCGGTCAAACCGTTCTAAAGTTTAGCCGAAACAGACAGACTAAAATAAAAAAATAATTTTGGTTTTCTTGTTTTAAAATTACAAACTATTACACTTCAACTTTATTTATTTGTATAGATTTATAAATACATTATAAAGGTGAACAAAATTTATGAAAAAAAGGTTATATTCAGCCTTCACAGATAAACACGTGTGGTCGCGGACTTTTTATAGAACTTTTATAGATGAAAATGCTTTCATACAATATTTTTGCGAAAATTAAACCATTTATGAAGCTCACGCAATGGAAGATTTGAAAAGGAATAATTATTCCCCGTTTTTCATCATTTTGCATTGATATTCCTTCCTCAATAACTGGGTTATCTAACACTGAAAGAATTTATTAAATCGGACCAGAACAACCTGAGATTGGCGCGTTCAACCAAACAATCTCTCCAGCATTATATTGTAATATTACTATAGATTTAGAGTAAATGAAAACCCGTATTTCAGTTGCTATGTTTATGAAGTGTCGTCAAGAAAACCTTTTATTCACTCGGTAGCAATGAACAGATAATAAAATTAGATCAACGGATTCTATCGAAGCGAAGCCATTAGCCAAAGTGCAGCTAAGATTAATTCAATTTGCGAGAAAATGCTATAACGTTAGAACGGTCCGACTTGAGTAGTTTGCACATTAAATATACTTAGAATAGAATTCAGAAGAATACACAGTGTATGGAATATGTTTAATTTTTATAAAAACACTAGCACACGCAACCTCGTTTGCGTATTCTATTGCCCGTAGCGTGAAAATTTTCCCCCGTTTTTGAAACATTCTTCATTGGTGCTTCGGTCCTATTAGTATTATCGTGATGATATATAGCCTATAGCCTTCCTCGATAAACGGACTATCCAACACTGAAAGAATTTTTCAAATCAGACCAGCGGTTTCTGAGATTAGTGCATTCAAACAAACAAACAAACTCTTCAGCTTTATTATATTAGTATAGATTTGTTAGTGGCATTTATATTCCTAAACCCGTTCACCACCAGACTTTTGACAGATTAGACAATGGTGGTAATTGTTTTGTCATTAATAATTAAAATACACTAAAATTTATACTTGAATTATATACTTTAATCTCATCTGCTTACAGTCCATTTTAAGATATCTCACATCTCAACTTTCACTATATTTAGTTCAGTACCTTAGTACCAGCTTAGGAGGGGAGCACCAATTAAGAATGTTTCAAAAACGGAGGAAAATTATCACGCTACAGGCAACACGCAAACGAGGTTGTGTGGGTCACATATATTACATAAAGACTAACAAACCCGTCTCGTGCGACTAACTGTTTACACCTCATTTATTCTTTCTTCTTTCTTTCTTTTATAAAAGACAACTCCCACATTAGGAATAAACATCCTGTGTCGTGGGGGACTTTACAAACATACATGAAACGGACACAAAGAACATCCAGACTCGGGACAATAATTCGTGGATCACACAAAGTGTTGTACCGCGTGGGATTTGAACCCAAGACACTTGGCGCAGTAGCAAGCGGCATGGCGACCGCTAAAACCACTCGGCCAACCGTGCAGTCAATTTATTGAAATCGGTTCAGTAGTTTAGGCGCAGTGGAACGTACAAACAACGAAATTGATGTTCTCGATGCAAGCGTTTGGTCTAACCCGGGAATCGAACATCTGACCTCAGCTGAGCAGTCGCATAGGCAGTCAATCATTATAATATGAGACAAAAGGCCAAATGAATGGCTGACCTTGAAGCCCTGCCTACGTCTTTGTATAGAAACAAAACAATTAAAGATATCGTGACTCAAAATAATCTACACAAATAAATGAAATTGAAGTGTCTGTTTGTAATATCAAATTAACAGATTTTCTCTAAATGCATAGTGAAAATATACTGTACATAAATCAAGAAATCAATTTAAAAATTTTTGCCCGTCTGTTTGTTCCGACTAATCTCTGGAATGAACGGATTTTCACGGGACTTTCATTGGCAGATAGCTTGTATTTTTGTTTGACAGTAGTGGATACCACACTCAATGCGAATGCAGACAATGAAACAATGCAGCATGGTGACCCATACCTTTCCACCTTTATGCTTCTGCATCATTGGGTTACCTGAAGTGACTACAGATGCCTAGTGACATCTGCTACTTAAGTGAACACACCCTTTGATCCCTCCCCTATAAACCAGGGGTAGATTTACTAATCTGCAAAAGGCGAGTAGATCCGCGGCCTTGTAGTAGTCATTATATCACAATGCCTATATAAGCTGGCACCCTCAACTTGGCAATAACACAAATGTATCTGTGGGTTTTGTCCATTCCCCATTGTAACTATTGCCAAGTCTAGCAACTACCATTTTACCCATAATATTATCATATTTAGATGGTTTTATATTTATTTGTATTGATTTTATGTATTTAAGAAAGGTTTCATGGGCATCTTTACCAATAGGAAAGGGTGTAGACCCAGTGGTGTTAGGGGCACCGGCCGCGGCACTTTTAATGAGTCTGCTCACTGAAGGGCGCTAGAGTAATAATTGCACACGGGCGGGTTTACTGAAGGGCGCTACCTTTACTAAAGGGTGCTAGAGTAATAATTGTACACGGGCGGACTTTCGGAATATATACTCGTAATCTAGGTGTCGAATGCTCTGTCTTTTATCTGATCCTAGTGGTCAATGACCCTCACTGCCAAGCCGTAGGTCGTAACTCGTGAGTGCGTTTCCCACCCAGGACAAATTCTGTGTGTTGATCACGATCATTTTTCTCTGTATATATATCTAAAAGTGTATATTTTAGAAATCATAGCACAGTTGCACACGGTGATTAGAAACAATTCCCGAGGGTAAGCAACGACGGCGCAGTCAGTTCCTGGATGGATGACCGTTGGTGGCATGTTACCATGAGCGTCTCCGTGATTTGCAGGTCACGTTAAGCAGTCGGTCCCGGTTGTTATCATAGGATAACAGTCGTGAAGATTAGTAGGAGGCCTGTGGGCGGCTCAAGAACATCCAACTAAGCGATTACAGACCCTCATGGACACCCGCAACACCCGAGGCGTTACAAGTGCGTTGTCGGCCCACCAAGGAGTACGCTCTTTTCTATTGTTTTATGATAATTGAATGTATTTGTAAACACGATATTATTGTGTCTTTGTAGCGATATATTTGATTTAAAAAAAAAATACTTTTAATAATTTTGTAATTTAATACGTTAAATATCTGATGGGATAATCTTCATATAATAACTGTGGAATGAGCGAAGAAAAGAAAAGAGCGTACTCCTTCCTAAAAGGCCGGCAACGCACTTGTAACGCCTCTGGTGTTGCGGGTGTCCATGGGCGGCGGTAATCGCTTATCATCAGGCGATACATCTGCTCGTTTACCCCCTATATAATAATAAAAAATATATAATATTGAATATCAATTCATCGTATGTTACAGTATTGATATTTCGCAACTTATTGAGCATCAATATTGTGAATCGAATTGACCCTTACTTGAAAGTACCAACACTATCGTCATAGATATTATGTGATTAATTATTAATTTTATAAATTTATTATGATTGTCTAGACGGGTTGGTATAGATTATTTTTAAAGTTATCTTTCTCTTTGCTTTGGTTTTGCACTGCGTAGTTTGCTCCCTCATTCACTTCATACGACACCCACGAGATAAACAGTGGTGATTGGTGACACTAAATAAAGGCCTTTATTCCTTTTAAAATATTTTTACGTTTGGAAACCCCCTCCGACCGTCATCCCGCCGAGGTTTGCGGCGGGGCGGTGTGTCGGAATCGAACCGACTAAAACCACACGGTGTGCCACTCTGCGCCTGAGAAGGGAGCGGTCCTGAAACTGCTGTTATTAACACGACCGGACCCACTAAATAAAGGCCCTACCCAAACCGCTTCCCCCATCCCCTTCCTCATCCCCCAAAGGCCGGCAACGCACTTGTAACGCCTCTGGTATTGCAGGTGTCCATGGGCAATGGTAATCGCTTACCATCAGTTGCTCGTTTGCCCCCAACTCCATAAAAAAAAACTTATTTTATTTTATTATCTGTAAAACAGTAATATATATAAAAGTATATCACCTACTTTAATACGGTCTGGTTCTCCAAATTTTAAAAACACTAAGAAGTAAACAGTTATAAATGAAACGAAGTCATTACTTGGTTTTAAGTTAGAATATATTTAATTCAGTATACAGTTCGTACTCATTATTTTCTCAGTAATTAATTGGTATTTATATTATAACATATGGTAGCTAGACTTATGAATGTATTTACATTTTTAACTACACACTGTAATATATCCCAGCACTAAGTACATTTGAATAATTGTTTATGACTAAGCTCATATCTTATCACCTTTTGGCTTAATTATTTCCGGAACACAAAATAGATCTTTAATTTTCATGTAAGTAAATTCAATTTAATTACGCGCCAATTCTCAACCAAGGCTTAAAAAACAAAAGGCTTAAAAAAATATTTCAAATGTCGAGTTGGTAGGTTCTAAAGACAAATTATTAAACTCGACATTGGCTGAATGCACAAATGGTGCGAAGCCAGAGAAGAAGAAAAAAAAAAGACAAATTATGTCGTCATATATACCATAGTCACTTTAAACGTAAGTAAATTCAATTAAAAAAAAAATTATAAACAAAAGGCTTTTAAAAATATTTCAAATGTCGAGTTGGTAGGTTCTAAAAGACAAATTATGACGTCATAGTCACTTTATATGCGACTTAAAGGGGAAAAGTTATCAATTCAATTTTATGTTTTTTTAAGTTTTCTTGTGCATTGTCAGGAAAAGAAATATAAGTTTAGTAAACTGCCGTAGCCTTCCAACAATTAAAATAATTATTGATATAAGTATTATAACATAATTATGGTAAATAGACAATTCAACAAAAACTATATTGAACTTTATTAAGTTAGTCATTGTACAATTTTTTGCTATTTAACTAACAACTATTACCGGTGCGCATCTAGCTTTGTCTTTTTTTTAGGGTTTCGTATTTCAAAAGGAAAAGGCGGAACCCTTATAAGATCACTTTGTTGTCCGTCTGTCTGTGTGTCAAGACCCTATTTCTCAGGAACGCGTTGGAGGTATCAAGCTGAAATTCGTATCAAATACTCGGGTCTACAGTCCCTTGGACCTGTGAAAAAATCTAACTTCTAAGCCAATACAATCAAAAGATACAGTCGTTTATGCTGCAAATTTTCAGCTCTCGCAAGGGAATCAAAACCTACAGGATACTACTTCTTACTCATTCAACTCAGAAGAACTCAGAATCTTGAAATTGGGTCGAAGCAACGTCATAGCAAAGATAAAGGAAAAATTGCGAAAATCATAAAGTTTTAGTTAAATCATATAATATAGCTACAGGTTTGTACGGAACCATCGGTGCGCGAGTCCGACTCGTACTTGGCCGGTTTTCATTTTATTTATATAAAAGTTACTTATTATTTTATGATGAATGTATTCAAACATTGCCTAACATAAAACTATGGAGGGTAGAGGTCTACCCTCCATACATAAAACGAATGACAGAAAATGTTTGACAGTATGACATCTGTTTATAATCAACACAAAGGTGCAACGGCAATATTATTATAGATTTTATTATGAGAGTTTTATCTCCTCGAAGCTCGTACCAGATACGTAAGCGTGGGAAATGAGGAACTGTTTTCATCCGTTCTACAAGTACTCAGTTAATGTGAACCAAAGAGGTAAAAATAACAATGAAATATACTTTTTAACAAATGCCGTTATGTGCACTGTAATGTCGGGTTACATTGGCCACGAGGCCATTACTTTGGTAAATAATTTAAAATTTCAATCTTATTCCCTTGCTTAAAATATGTCTTGAATATGCCATAAAATAGTGTAGTGAAAACAAAGAATGTTTAAAGCATTATACAACAAACCAAAGTATTTGATATCTTTTGGTACAATAGTTCCCTCAATAACATAATATAAAAAAAACTATTTAACTCAATTACGTAAAAACTTTAGGTAAATATGACACAAAAATTAATTCAGGCGCTTAAGTACTATGGTGAAACATACATAGGTATACTGCCAAAATAATGTCCTGCCTTTTTGATAGTGTAACACGTGCGCTACCGATATTTAGCGAGCGCCACAAGCTTCGAATCAGACAGAACGGATTCACGGAGTTTCAACAGAAAACACACTTTAAAGGTCGTGTGCGATTTACAGTCTTACACAAAAATATCGCAATGCACAATTACAAGCGCTCGTTTTTGTAACGTATTTCACTGACTAGTTTTAATTACAAATTAGGCCCACAAATGAATACACAAATTGGTGCAGTAGTAATTTAAAAAAAAAATTAAAACATCGATGATTTTAAATGCCGCAGTAAGTACAAAGTATTAATACGTCCCATAGACTATTTAAATCAAGTTTGTGTGTTCTTTTTGTGTGCTCGAAAGACTAATTAGAAAGTAGGTACTTTAGGAACTAAGAGATTGAAAATTGGTGGTAGCATTGTGTCTGTACATACAAATGTACAAATTTTCATGCTTCTTATCAAAGTAACCCATTAAGGCGTGCTTACAGGTTTAGGTGCACAATCGATGTCCATGCTTGTGTTTTTTAAACTCCCCGTCCATTTTACAAGTTGTCCGAAGTATTTATTAAGATATTATTAAGAACGTAAATACGTTATAATTAATTAGGTGAAGCAAAATAGTTATAAAAATGAATGAGATTAAGAAACTATAATTTAAAATGATGTCAGCATAACTTGGTTGTGAATAAAAAATGTTATTAATATAGGTAGGTATAGTGCAACCTCATTGTTTAAGAAATGTATTACAACACTTACGATAACTTATAGAAAAAAAAGAATAGTCTAGAAAATCTATTTACAAAGAATCGTAAGAACGTTTCTTTGTAAATGTCGAGAAATAATTCCTTTACCGTATTAACAAAGCAATAAGGTTTTTACGACACATATCGCGGGCACATCTGATCTTTTCTTTTTATTAAACATTACCTACAGGCTTATTTTATTGTCAGTGTCTGTCTGTGTCTTCTAATCAGGAATAAATTACAATTTATAGTTTATTTTTCTTTAGTAAAAAAATATACAACCAGTACAAAATTACGACAAAACGAATACGTCTATTATGTTTACATAAACCTAGTTAAAGTTACTATAAAAATAAATTAACGTTTATTGACAGAATTCCCATGAACCGCCAACCGCCAAAGTAAAAAGGTAGTATTTGCCACAAGATGCCGATGTTTAATTTAAAAATATACATTTAACGAATTGTCAATTTTAAATGACCTTTATTTTATAACCTTTTCAAGTCTTTTCACACAAAACTTTACAGTTTGATATCAAAACGACGAAAGCCCCTAATTAAGTTCTGATCGCCCAGTCGCAGTCATCCAACTAGAAATTAAATAAGTAACTTTCTAGCACTATTATCAATAATTATGAGCAATTAATGGATTCTCATTAATTTAAGATGTTAACCTATTCAGTACTATAATTACCTACAAGTTTCAAAGCATAAACAAGGCAGGTGGAATATAACCGTTGGCAATTAAAGACAGTAAATAAAACATAGTTGTTTAAGGTTGGTACGATTACAACATTTTTCTTTTCATCTGTTTTTAACATTTGTAAGTCTTAAGGTTTATTTTACGAAAGCTTAGCAAGATGCTATGACAATATTGGCTCCTATTCAAGTTATGTTACTATGTGCAAATTAACGTAATATATTCGTTGTCTGATGAGCTGGAATACGTATTAAAACTGTTTCTTGTATAAGTACAAAATTAATTTACTTTATAGTAACTACTTAATTATTATTAGCATGTATACGAATATTTTGTGTATCGGAAATAATAATTGTTCTTGTCAACTTATTCACCTCTTTTTTTTTCTTTGTAACTGAATCATTCTCTTCTTTATATAACATATTTAGTTTCCAAAGATCATAATTACATGGTTTAACCTACATGAGTCACATGAAGACGCAGGTAACACTTGTCTTTACGAAGCTTCGCCGCTGAGAGGCACTTTCAAGCGCTTGCAAAAAACGCACTTTCACTTTCGCATCCCATTGCAAACCAAACATAACCTCGTTTTGACGTAGCCCGTCAAAATTTCGAAGATAAATCTGACCATTTACCGGTTAGATAATCTATTAAGTTAACTCTCCTCCGTCTCGACTAGTACCGGTAGACTTGTGTGCGCCGAGTGGGGCGAAGCCCTGCACGTAAACGCCGACACCCACGATTCCACATCTCGTTCGGAACACATGAATTTCGCGGAAATTGTGTTATCGTAACCTTTCTGTCGGACAATGAAGCCACTGTTCGACTCAGCTTGCTCTACAGCGGTGTTCCTTAAGTTCACCACTCCAATGGACTTTGATACCCTCTTCCTCGGGTAGATGACGGCGAAGTGCTCAAGGGAGGTCCTGTACACTACAACCCTCACGTCCTGCCGCATCCCGCCGGGACCCAGAAGCACTAAGAACCCCGATTTTATTTCACTTTCCCCAGTTTTCTTACTCAAACTTTGACCAAAATGTTCACTGCGGTAAGAGCTCGGCATTACGTCTGTAGGCATTTCACTGTTTTGGTAACAGAGTGTCTTTCATAAAACAATTTGCAATGTTATTGTTGAAGAAGGCGCGAGTCGTCTGGAAAAGCGTACACTCTCAACACGCCGTGTAAAAGGTACTAACGAACAATTTTCCGAGTGGGGTCTATTTATAAGCTCCAAGAACCGAAGCCGTTCGTATAATTTCGGTTGTGATCGTTACTTTACCTTCACTTTAAATGTACTTGGCTCGGTAGACTATGTGACCCGGCCAAATTATGTACGCTTATGGTGTTTAACGAATACCATTAAGATGAACACTTTTTATATAGTAGGGTTACTGGACTGCTTGAATGTCATCGGTTTCAGACTAGACATGAACCTTTATGACTGTATTGTTCTCTTAAGTACTCGGTGCACTTGTGAACGATAATCTATTTCGGAGTGTTTCAAAGACGTAACTCAATAATAAAATGTTATCGCATAATAATATTATAAATTAAGACAGTATTCGCTGTCATAAAATTATTTTAAAAGCTTAAAAATCAAACTATTAAAAGTACTAGGGAATAGGGTCGCCTATTCCAAAGTGCTTAAAAATATATTTAAAAATTTAAGTCAGTCAAATTGATTGTTTCTAAGACGTAACTCACTAATAAAATGTCATCGCATAATTATAAATATTATAACAGTACGAACCTATAACACAGTGCTTTTAAAAGTTTATTGAAAAAAAACCGGCCAAGTGCGAGTCGGTCTAGTGCACGAAGGGTTCCGTACCATTATCTAATAAAATCACGTTTCTTGTATGGATATACCAATATAATCCCTTAAATATCAATTTTAATATTTTTTTAGTACCTATTTGTTGCTAGATTGGCAAAAGAAATACATCATCTTTGAAAATTTCTAATTATCACGGTTCGTGAGATACAGCCTGGTGACAGACGGACGGACAGACACAGAAACATTATCATTGGTGCTCCGCTCCTATTAGTATTAGCGTGATGATATATAGCCTATAGACTTCCTCGATAAATGGACTATCCAACACTGAAATAATTTTTCAAATCGGACCAGCGGTTCCTGAGATTGGCATTTCAAACAAACAAACAAACTCTTCAGCTTTATTATTAGTATAGATTATCTAGTTACACATTGTATATCACACACATTTTACATCTATTGACTGATTGCGTTCCCAAAACCCTAGCGGCATTGCGTCGTGGAGTGGCAATTCTAGAAGTTTAATATTATTTTCAAGTTTCCATAATATATCATGTGGGAGCATGTATAGAACAGTAGATAAGTACTTAATAACTAAATAGATACGGAATTGTAGTAAATAAACTATGTGCGTGTGAACTGTGGGACCTCGGCTGTATTTCGTAAAAATACGTCTGCTCGTATACTGTACTCGCTTAGTTTTTTCGTTTAATAGCCTACAAAATTTCGATACGTCTGCTCGTTTGCCGCCTATTTAATGAAAAAAAAAAGATAATTGTTGTAGGCTTAAGACAATAATGTGGGATTTAAAAAATAGTAGAAACAAGCTGATTTCATCACGACTGGCAGTACTACCCTCGCACAGAAGACCAACCTAAAATGACAGCATTCGTGCTGTGGTGTTTCGTTGGTGAGTTCAAAGTCAAAGTCAAAGTCAAAGTCAAATCATTTATTTCCATAGGCCCCAAAAGGCACTTGAACACGTCAAAAATACAAACATCAAACATTATTAATACAAATATAAAAAAAAAACTCAATTACTGAATTGATCAGTGATAAAAGGATGTAACTCAAGTAATCAATGATTTGAATTACCGGAGCTTAGATTGATTTCGATTCAACTCAAAGGTTTAAATTGAAATCAATCCAAGTACCAGCTCCGATGGGTATTGCATTCATGAGAAGAGCTGGTGAGAAACTCATGTGCACCATCTTTTCAAATAATTTATACAAAGTTTGTTTGTTTTTGACAACAATACTTATATGTGCATTCGAGACCGGAGACCTAACCATGGAGAAGCATCCCAATAGGCCGTCATAGTGTTAGTCGCCATGTTGCATTGTCTACATTGACAATGATCATGATCACCATCACTCTTGGAAAGCTGCTGCTCATGCTTTCCACGAGGAAGAATAGAACTTTGAAGGGCTCAAAAAAAAAATGTTTAGACTACAGCCCTTTTTTGTGTGGAAATCCCCTCAGATACCACCGACTGGTGGCTATGATGGAATCGAAGCGACTAATAACCGCACACTCTCCCTCACCCGCACGTCTCGGGTACTAGATGTCGTGGAACCAGGTGTACCCTCGGGCCACCCACTGTTTGTAGGTCCTGTGTAGGAACCCTAACACTCCTATTCTATTTAGAAAAGGGCGCGAGCATTTTATAGAGCCGACGTGCCCGGTGCTCGGTTGCCCAAATCGTTCCTTCCAGCCCCTTAGACCACGCGTGTGGCCCTTAAATTCACACATTTTAAATCGCGGAAAATATCTGAAAAAATAACGTTTTGTGACTACAAATATTTAGAAAATAATTTGTGTATCTGTTAGTATTTACCGAATAACAGGCCACAAATATTAACAAGGTGAGCCTCGCGGTACAACAAAAACCGCCACGAGACCAAGCTGGTATAAAAACAGTAATCTTATTTATTCCTTATATCATCAGCTATCTGCCAGAGAAAACCCCGTCAAAATAGGTTCACTCGTTCCTTGTCAAACTTGCGACTTTCGGGTTACAGGTGTCCATAGACGGCGGATGTTGCTTACAATAAGCAAGGAGATGAACTGCTTACCGTCTGCTCGTTTGTCCCATTATGTTTATAAAAAAACTCACAAGGCCGTACGATCCAGGGTGGAGCGTATACCTACTATATAGAGACTATGTGCACTTCTTATATTATGTAGGAATTCACATAAAAGTACGAACATGACAAGTATAATAAAATATAGAAACCTTCCTATACTAGTGTGATCCTAAATTGTTGTCTTGAGTCTGGGTGTTTGTACACAGGATGTATATTTGTAATGCGGTAGTTGTCTTTTAACAAAAAAAGAAAAATGGCCAATGGTTTTGGCAGTAGGAGAGATTTCATCATCATCAAACCGTTGCAGTCCACTGCTGGACATAGGCCTCTCTCAAGGATTAGCCCCTTTCGCAAAAACCAATTCAAGTACATATTGTTTATCACAAGTTTTCTGTATGCTATGGTATTGGCACTGACTTGATATCTGCGCTCAGTGCCATAAACAATCGTAGACGACAATTAATCGTGTAATCACTCGTCCTTTATACGTCCGTTGTGGGTACATGTTTAGGGTTCCGTACCCAAGGGGTAAAAACGGGACCCCATTACTAAGACCTCACTGTCCGTCTGTCTGTCACCAGGCTGTATCTCATGAACCGTGTTAACTATACAGTTGAAATTTTCACAGATAATGTATTTCTGTTGCCGCTATATCGAATTGGAATAGAATAAAATAAACATTAAGTAGAGCTATTGATACGGAACCCTTGGTGCGCGTCGCTTCGAGTCCGTCTTGCACTTGGTCCATTTATTTTTGGATACAGAATTCACGACATACTGGAACCGTGTCCTTACTCCGGGGTCCGAGCATTTCCGTCCATATATGCTGGCTGGCATAGTGTGGCTCTCTCAAGGTCTCTATAGGTTGGTGACGAAGGAAACCATGCCTGCTGTCTGATGGAAGGTGGAGTCAAAGACACAGAGAATCAATAGCCATAAAAAAAAATATGGAAAATGTATGTCATTTATATTTTTAAACTAGCTGAACCCCGCGGTGTTACCCGCGGTTATTGTCGTATCGTGGGTAACGCCGCGGGGCGAAGCTAGTCTAAAAAATGTAAGCCTAAGTTACTCCTTGTACCATCAGCTACCTACCAGTGAAAGTCCCGTCCAAATCGGTCCAGCCGTTCCAGAGATTAGCCGGAACAAACAGACAGACAGACAAAAATTTTAAAAATATATATTTTGGTATGTGTACCGTATATACATTCATATGCATGTGGTAGAAATCAGTTATTTTAATATTACAAACAGACACTCCAATTTTAGTTATTTGTATAGATATGAGTCTGGCAAAGTGAATCAACTTGCTTGATGGCAAGGGTATGGAGGGTAGAGGTAAGGAGTATCATCTGTGTACATGAAAAGTGTTCAGAGTAAACTTCTTAAAATCAATACACACACTTTTTCATAAAATTGAATGATAAAAAATCAATAAACGTACTATTCACAGTTCAGAAAATAAAATATATTTACTATATTATTTTGTAATACGCAAGTAGTGACAATAATGTTAATTTTTTTAACTCGGCGTACTTCAATTCGTTCATAATTGCTACATTCATACCATAACCTGTGTCTACACCAGCGCCATTGACTTTTTTCAATTTTCTACCATATGAGATAACACTCCTTATCTCTACCCTCCATAGGCAAGGGTAAGGCGACCTATTAAGGTGTTTCTACATCATTAGGTCTCCGGTCTCGCACTCACCAACGAAACACGACAGCTCGAATACTGTCATTTTAAGTCGGTCTTCTGTGAGAGAGTAGTATACAGACTTCCTTACAAATTTTGATGTTTTAATTATCCTACTACTATTATAAAGGCGAAAGTTTGTAAGTATGGATGTATGTATGTATGGATGTTTGTTACTCTTTCACGTAAAAACTACTGAATGGATTTGAATGAAACTTTACCACAATATAGCTTATACATCAGAATAACACATAGGCTACTATTTATAAAGATATAGCTTCGCCTCGCGGCGTTGCCCGCAGTTATCATCGTACCGCGGGTAGCACCGCGGGGTTCAGCTAGTGGATAATATGTTTAGGTCAGTTATTTGGTTCTTTAAACCACGTGTTAGCGGTCACGAGTTTCTGGCTCTGACGTCATCTGAGACGACGGTCGTCGAAGCTAGTCGTTCGTACATAATTTGGAACAGACTCCCTATAGACTATTATTGTTAACAAATATTGTTCCTGACGAATTGTTTTAAATAGAGTTTATTTAAAAACTAGCTGAGCCTCGTGGTTGTTACCTGCGGTTTTGTTGTTACCTTAACAACAATGTTAAAAAAACAGCCTAAGTTATTCCTTATATCAATATAATATATTATAATAATAATAAAAAATCTCTTTATTGTAAACCAGCTTATATAATTACACAGTAAACTTAAAACTATTATGAAGTATGTACAAGTGGCGGCCTTATCGCTCCATGGCAATATCTTACAGGCAACCATGATGTTCCTACGCGACAGCAGTTTCATCCCTATCATTTAGATGGTTCGCAGTCCACAACTGTGCGGTTTTCTAGAAACTTTCTGCCTCGCACAACAAAACTGTGGAATGAACCGTTGCCTGCGGTATTCCCGGACCACTACGACCTTCAAATTATCAAGAAAAGAGCATACTTCTTCCTGAAAAGCCGGCAACTGACTTGTGACGGCTCTGGTGTTGTCCATGAGCGGCGGTAATCGTTTACAATCAGGCGATGTGTCTGCTCGTTTGACCGCCTTTCCATAAAAAAGAAATAAATTAAAATCAAGCTTATATTATAAAAAGTCTACCAGTAAAAGTCCCGTTGAAATTAGACCAGAACAAACAGACAGACAAAACTTTTTTGTTTAATATACCTGCCAGTTGCCACATATCATTTCATGTGGATTTAGTAAAAAGTTGTTCATTTTAAATTACATACAGACGCCTTAATTTTATTTATTTGCATAGATGTGCTACTTGTTCCCGTGCATTCACTGCACTCAGAGAGCACGTTCAGTCATTGGTCCCGATTATCATGAACACCTATGACAATCGTTATTGGGAATTCAGTGCTCTCAAATGAACCGACAACTACTTAGTTCAACTTTCGAATTCATTTCATCCTTGAAGTTGCGAAGGTCCTATGCTAGTCGCTCCGTGTAAAACCTAATATTCGGGTAAAGCCCACCTCCGAATCACGGAGATGCTCATGGCTACATGCAATCCAGGTACTGACCGCGCTGTCATTGCTTACCCTCGGTAATTGTTTATTATCACCGAGTGCAACTGGGCTATGAGAGAGTTCAGTTTGATCTACAGTGCGATAGACTTCGAAGTGATATCAGTGATCAACCCAACGACCTCGGCGTCCATTAAGGATTGTTATTTGGTGTGTTGATAAAAAAGTCTCTTTAACACGTCAGAAGGTTTATTTACCAAATCCATCGAACCCTAACACGTAACGATTTTGTTTACACTATCATAAGTAGGCATGTCGTATCGAAACATTTTTGGTAAGATAAAATTTTTAGTAGATCTTGGGAACGAAAGAAAAAGGGACCTCCCTGGTGTGACTTTGCCCAAGTTTATGTAGCTACGCCACTGCGTGCGTACCCTTCAATTTATTTGCGGAGGTACATTTATTTTAATACGCACTGAGTGGATTCACAATAATAGCCTTAAGAATTATTTATTATTGTAAATAAGTAAACAACATTATTGCATTGAGCTATAATGAAATAAAAATTAAATCTCGAGTAAAATAAGGATTTTATTTTTATCGCCGCCACATGGCTACCAGTTTTATATGTTATAAGGAACATTTAACGAATAAACAAGATACATTGGTGGAGAGCCAGTGATTTATTAAGAACCACACGGATCGGAAAGCCTTTCTGCTTTCCCGAAAAAGTAAATTATACACAAAATTTCTGTGATATGTAATTATTTACACTGTTATTAGTTTGTTCAAAGAAAACTAGAATAATAGTCCCTTAAACCATGTTGATTACAGATATTTATATAATTATTTTCTTATGTTGCGTTGCAGTGATTTTTGACAAAAATACTGATTTTTTACTGTAAGTAAATCTACCGATTTCAAATTTTGGCATTTGATTCGATACTAGTAGTAGAAGACTCGAATCTGTGGCACAGACAGAGTACATTTTTATCAATATGTGTCTGTGGCAGTCTGTGGTCGCGTCAGTTGCCGAAGTGCGGATGCAATGCAATACTTCTTCAACCGAAATTATTATCTATTTATCTATTGGTACAATTCTTTTACTTCATAGTTTAGTTTGGTTCATTAAGGAAATAGAAAGGACATAAAATATTCAATAAAGTAAATAAATAGAACACCACACTGTTTGCATTTTTGTGTGTGTAATATTTTCAATTGGCTTTGGGATTGGGCAATAAAATGAGTTTTGTAAGTATTTGCATTTATGATAATTTTCTTCTTCTTTAGATAGACCCTGCGATGTTCTCGTGGTGCAGTTTTGTCAGTCTGTAAATGTATGTGTATTGAAAACAATAAAAAAAGATATGTATTTAGTTCATACATCTCACTTTTATTCTATTATTAAAGTCTTGACACCTATTGTTAGTGTGATAATCGATTAAATTTAACCATTTGTCGATTCAACGAATAAATTTTTAGACTTAAACTGTATCTAATAATTCATATTCTTTTTTTTTTTATTAACCCAATATGTGAACAAAGTAGGCACCTATTATGTAAATAAAATTAAGCACAGCATCTTGTTGTTCAATTGTTTTTCCATTTTATTACTTATTAGAAAAGTTTTAACTCAGAGTTACTAAATCAAGTGCTTTTAGGGAAAAGTTTATTTATTTTTTGTTAAATATAATTGTTAGACATTACTATGAGCTTTGTTGAACTTCAACTGACACTTCAGTGCCTGTAACCAATACAATATTGAAAACACCTGGGCTAAGGTACAATATGGTTCAGGCTACTGTCAAGGACTTACTTTGGATCATCTTGAAAATTAAAATTCAAACTCAAGTATTACAAGATATCACTGAATATTTTTCCATAGAATGCACAATGGATAGTTATTCAAGATACTTTTTAAGCATTTTTATCATATTCTAGTAAAATATTTCTTACATATTATACAAGTTATTAAAGTACATCACATGAGAGTCATAGATAGAACTATATGTAATCATTATTTTTTTCAGGTGAACGAAGCTACAGCAATAACCCAACCAATTGCAGCAAATGATAAATGTGCCTCTCTTGAGCATTTCTTGAGCATGAAATCAAGG
The DNA here is from genome assembly GCA_916048165.1 of Spilarctia lutea. Taxonomy (NCBI): domain Eukaryota; kingdom Metazoa; phylum Arthropoda; class Insecta; order Lepidoptera; family Erebidae; genus Spilarctia; species Spilarctia lutea. Next base: position 13,755,497 of record OU696490.1, on the reverse strand, counting down.
TTTTGGAGGAACTGTTAGCAAAATTTTCCTACATTCTCTTTCTGTACATTTTGATATGAGAAGTTGGAAAATTAATGAGTTTAAACCTAAAAATTTCAAAAGGAACCCCTTCATCATATGCAACTATGTACTTAGTATGGTTTTACATTGCGAGTTATCCCTGTTGTAGTGTACTGTAGTCAGTATTTCTGCAGTGAACACTGAAGACTTTGTTGACGCTGTTTTTGAAAATGTTACTGGTTTATTGGAGATCTGAGTACTCTTCACATTTCTGTGCAAGAGTTTTGGCAACAGCAAAAATTTGTAGTGGTAACTAAATTCATTGTTAACTCTAAGGTGGTCTGACATGGCATAGATTTTGAAATTGTTGTTTAACAAAAAACACACAATGAAAGAGAGTTAAAAAGGCATTCCATATTAAAACTCATTTATTCTATCAAAATAATCAGTCTCAAACTTTAACACATTATCATTTCCATACAATAATCAAAAATATAAAAGAATCAAAAATCCATCTCACCCTACCCGAGTGGGTGAGGTTTTTCACTGTCAAGCAGATTTTCTCAAATTTGCAGCTGCTTTTTCCGTAATAATCTCTTTAAGACGTGCTATATCGGGTGAAGGATTTAGCATTCTAAATTTTCCTTTTTTACGTAGACTGTTTCTTTTAATCTGCAAAGATTTAGGCAATGGGCTAATCTCTGCAATCGTAGGACTTGGATTAGTTCGATTAACAGATTCAGAGACTCTTAACCGGCTCCCTGCGGAGACCCTGGCTCGGAAAAGTCAGATAAAGACGAGAGTTGTCAGGCTCTGATCGCTCAGCTTGTTTATCGAAATTGGAAGTTGTAGGTTCTACTTGTCCTACAATTTGGTCCTTTTGAGGGATATCTTGTGCATCTAAAGTCTGTGTTCTCTCACTGTCGTCGAACTGGACAGGACCAGCAGAATCTGCAGGTTCATTGTCCGTCATATCGGCAGGTGCATACATCCACTCAGGGAAAATATTCTCATTTAAAGGATAGATACCACTAGCAGCAAATCCACTCTGACCATTCCTGACTGTGGCTGCCTGAAGATATTCTAGCTTGAATAGCTCTGCGACTTGGAAATGAGTAACAACTCTTCCAGGGTTGTTCCTTAACCAAATTTGGAGTTCTTTATTATAGAAAGTATTAAGTGGGCCATAGAAACTGACATCTAACGGCTGCAATTTGTGGGTGCAGTGCGGTGGAAAGCAAAATAGGATCACATTGTTTTCTTTAGCAAAAGTTAACACCTCCAAACTTTTGTGGCTTGAATGACCATCCAAAAGTAGTAATGCCTTGGTTTCGTTTGACGGCTTTGCATATTTAACAAAATGTTGCATCCATTTAAGGAAGACTTCTCCAATCATCCAGCCTTTATCTTGGGCAAACCCAACAGCACCTATTGGACCACGGTCTGTAAATTCTGCCTTCATGTTTTTACGGGGGAAAATGAAAGCTGGAGGTATAAAACTGCCCAAAGCGTTAACGCAACAAACCGTTGTATAGTGCTGACCTCTTTCAGCACTTATTAACACACCAACTTGTTTTCTACCCTTAGTAGCCAGTATTTTTTGATGGTACAGTGCTATAACCGGTTTCGTCGACATTCCAAATTTGTTGAGGTTCAAAATTATGTTCCATCATTACGGCAGTCAATAACTTAAAAAAAGTTTATACTTGAACTTTATTGAAGCCTCGTGCTCTGGCTGCCGATGTAGCTTCGGGAATCGATTGTCTATTAGACTTTCTTATATAAGGCGCCATTCTAAAAAGAAAAAAAAAATGGGTTAGTATTTCAAAGTAGGTATTGTTATTACATAAACAAAAAATTTCGAAGTGAAGCGGTTTCGTTAAAGTAAATAACTATCAAAACTTGTTAATTGTCTAAGTCATACACCTATGCCATCTACATTAGACACACAACGTATAAAAGTTTCTGTACGCACATTAACCCTTTCAGACCTGAATTATTATTTTTTCTCATAGAGATTTAAGTAAAATTCTGGAGGTGGACTAGACCACTGGTAGTAAGGAAAAAAATAGGAAAAAAATCCTGGTTCTCTACTTTTCTAGAAAAACAAGCTTTTCTTTTTGTGTCCAAATGTGCACATTCGGTCCATATAATGGCAAAGATTGTGTATAAAATGTTTCTCTGAAATAATAAGACGTTTAATTGAGCACCATTTTTATTAATAAAAATGCAAAGTAATTATAATAATAACAAAATTTTGGTATTCTAATTAAAATTAAATAAAAAATAGGTCTTTTCTTTGGATAATTTAGATAAATTGAAGGAACATAAATCAGTCGTAATCAAAGGCAGTTTCTTACGCTTACGTATGAAATGCTAAGAAACAATTTTTCTCCTTAGTTAGACACAAATGTACTTTGCATTTCACGCATTTGATCCGGCTTTTTCCCTTACACCCCACCATTTTACACCGAGTCCCGAGGCCTTCGTCGTGTGCAGGAAAATATGCTATTTCTGCTACCGGGCGAATCTCTCCTGGTCTTCTGGGTATAATCTGTAGAGTTGGGCTACTGCCACTAGGACGTCCCCTTTTAGCACTGGAAAATTTGTTTCTCAACACCAAACTTTCAGCCATCCGACGACGAAATTGAAGCAACGTAAGTTGCTTGTTTTTTGGGACACCTAATAAATCGTTATCGATTTGATACTCTCGGTAAGCTTGAACGACTGCTAAGTCAGATGCATGAAATATCATACGAAAAGTCCACTTTTTAGACTTTATAAAGGTTCTGTAGTAACTCATGAGTTGATCTAGTAAATCAACTCCTCTCATCGCATGATTATACTTCCTAACAAGTTCAGGACGTTCAATTTCAATAAATCGCTTTTCTTTTCTACACCACCTCTTCACTAAATCTTTTTCACCTATACCAATGAAATTAGAAGCTAGATGGATATTCTTATTGTCATTGGTTGTTTACCGGCATAAATCTCCATGTTGAAGGTGTAAAACATTTTAGCATCACAGAGAGCTTTATGCCATACGGGTTTGGTTTATTGGGGATATATTGCCGGAATGAGCATCTGCCACGAAAAGCTTCTAATTTTTCATCAACAGTCACAAATGCAGATAAGGTGTAATTATCCTTGCAATTCTGGACAAACTTCTCAAAGATTTCTCTGATATGACAAAGCTTGTCTAGTGCTTTTCGCTGATGCCTTGTAGTACAGTCGTCAAATCTCAAAACTCGGAGCAGAAACCTAAACCTTTGAGCAGACATAGATAATCGAAATATCTCTACTGAACCACCATCTGTTCTAAATAACTCATCAACATTTATATGATTGGATTTCTTCACTCCGGATAACAATAGCAATCCTATAAAACATTTTATTTCGTTTAGATTAGTCGGTCTGGCATATGTTTCCCTGTTATATTTATGTTTTACGGTATCTATATACTGGTTGGTGTACTTGATAATTATATCAATTATACCATCGTCAAAGAAGTGTTGCCAAATAATGAGAGCATCCTTTATATTTGCCACAGCCCGTTTTGGTCCCGGTAACTGAGTTAAAATATTGTGCCTTTGGGTACGGATTGATTGACGATGGGGTTCCTTGTTCCATTTTGTATGTTTGTCCTTTCCTAGGTAAAATGAAGAGGTGTTACCTGATGATTCTCGATCACTCAAATCCTCTTCGCTGTCCGTATTTCGATCTGATGCAAGATTTTCTGCTTCTACATCGCTCTCCGTTTCGCTATCCGATGATTGCTGTGGGCTTTCCTCGACAGATAAAACTTGTTGTAAAAGAGCCTCAAGATGACGCTGTTCTCTTTCGTGCGACATTCTGAAACGAATTTTTCATACTAGATAAAGGAATCTGTATATTTATTATGTTTAAAAAAAATACTATCCATAAAATTATACAAAAATCACATTAATCAAATACCATTCAATAAAATAATTAAGATAACAGTAACAATAGTACTAAGTTTATATGTTATTCTAAGATTTTTTAATTTCTGTGCTAAATTCCATGTAAATATTTTACTTACTTGTTTGGTGACGCCGGTCTCACGGACCGGGTTGGCAATAAAACTCCGGAACGTGCGTTCGCCGCGAAGCCACGAGCGGCACTGACTGTTTAGGACTTAAAATGAGGCAGCTACTCGGAATCGCAACCCGAATAGACGGCGGGCGAAAAAGTTATTCGACTTTTTCGAGTCACCCGGTCTCTCAGACATATACGTCACCAATGGCGGGTTAATAAACGTAGAAGCTACAAAAATGAATTTAATACACCGTAATCTAATATAATTTACCTTTAAAAATGCATTCTCACTCACCTTGTATACCATACTAGTTAAAACTACTTGAAAAAAGATTTTTACGGAGCCCAATTTCACACAAATCGACTTAGTGTCGCATTCAATTGTTTTGGCGCACTGAACATGAACGCGTTGCTACGTGTTCGCGGCGGGGCGTCTATTAGTGTGTATGTGATATGTGAAACCTTGAACTAGTTGTTTAAACAGTTGCTACGCCTCTTTCACACACACACACACTCGGTGTTCTTCCAAACACTGTGTGATCCACAAACTGTTGTTTTCAGTCTATATTTTATTTGTGTCCGTTTCATTTCATGTTTGTGAAGTCCTTGAAACAGGATAATATGTGCCTAATGCGGTAGTTGTCCTTCAAAAAATAGATGAAACTTTGGCTAAATAATTCATTGAAAAGCTAAATAGTACAAAAAGTGATCACTCAAGTAGTCTTTGTAGTAGTTTGGATTGAAAGTCATAGAGCATACTATGAGGTGTGCACTACACATTTTGGCTTGTATCACATCACATCAGGTTGGCTTGTATCACATCACATCAGGTTGGCTTGTTTTTTAGTTTGGGCTTTTATTGTTCCATTCGAGTTGTGAGAGATACCAAATGAATGCGAGCCCGGTTATGTGTTTCCAACTTTCAGCCATTGAGAGAACTGCGTCTTTCATAGTAGATTTCGTAAGGATACAGTACAATTACAAGTAGGTATAAGTTATTACTTGTAATTCCACCTTTATCCTTTAAATGCATGTCAAAAGTATTATGCACTGAACGAATATATGTAGTAGGGAATATCATATATATGTGGGATCGTTATAGAGAAACAGCGGCAAATCCTCTTTGCAATCTTTAATATAAAATCGTATAAAACAATCTTTGCGGCCTGCGCCCGTCGTATAGTATATAGTACCTACCACAGATTTAATACAAAAAGCCCAGAGTGGCCATTCCTAAATTTAAAAATAAAACTAAATGTAAGGTACCTGGGTCGAATATCGGTTTGTTATCTTTATAATTATATATATTAAGGTTTTTAATAATAATAATGCTAAAACAAACAAGTTTTAGCACGTATTCATGAAGAGTAGCTATTTATCTTTACAACAAAGGTAAACAATACAAGGAATTTAAAAGAAAAAGAACTTTTACAACAGTATAAAAAAAAATTGAAATTGGCCATATTTTCGACGGAGGAGGTAATTATGGCCACATATGTGGCCATATTTACTATATGAATTAACCAGTTTAAAAAACTTCTAATAAAGTGAAATAAAAGTGGATGTTATGTTGTAATAGAGCATTTATTTATAAGATATTCTTTGGGTGACAGTTATTAGTATTTAAAGATATCAAAATCAACAATGATATATTTTTTTTAACTTAAAATGATACACATAGTTATACTTTTAGAAAATCAACAAAATTATCAAAAATAAAACGTAACTTTTGAGATCCTTCATAGGTAAATCACAATGATATCAAAAACTAGAAAAAAAGAAGTACATAAACTCAATGAAGTATTTGTAATTAGTCCTGACTGCACCGAGTGCAAACAAATTGATCAGTGTCTTCTTTTGTTAACCCAACACATTCTTCATGGAGGTACGTTTTACATAAAAAGCATGATCTCATGTCTGCTATTCTATCCTCATTGCAAACGTAACAATACCAACTGTCTTTAGATTTTTTAGGATGTCTTTCACCTTTATTTTTAGAAACCTTTGAAGTTACTGTTTCAGTCTTTTTCATTTTGGGAGAATATTGTTTCCTTTTTTGAGAAGAAACTAGATGGGCCGGGCATATTTTTAATTTTTTGTTCATAACATTTGGATGGTACTGGCTTATTGTTTTTCTCTACAAACATTGATTTTGTTAGCTCCTGCGCCAGACTATTAAGGTAAAGTCACGAATGCTAGACACTTTAATGAAAACACTATGTTTATTTGAAAATATTCATTTATTAAAAATGATAGGTAACAAATGATTCGAGGAAGAGGCGAGTAGAATTCAATTGTGGTGGATTAGGTAGAGATTGACGATGATGTATTTATTAAAAATGATAGGTAACAAATGACTGCATTAACGATCGAAGTGACGATGTTGCAAGATTTTGAAAATTGAACATCTAGGCTGAACCAATGCTTACGAAATGTAAATCAAAAACCTAAAATAGTAAAATTAATACCTTATTTGAATGAATAAGTAGTGGGCACTGCGAGTCACTTACCATGTAGGTATCAGGTGACTACCGCAGGGTGAAGTGGCAAAAAAAAGTATGTACTCGTAGTAACAAAAACAAAAAGCAAAAAGTTAAAAACTAAAGATTTTCCAAGTTATGGTAATCGATCCAACATTGGCCAATGCAGAGATAAACTTTGCAGTGGTTGCAGAAAATGTTCGTTTTTTTTTTTTTTTTTTTTTTTTTTTTTTTTATTGTATAGGGGGCAAACGAGCAGACGTATCACCTGATGGTAAGCGATTACCGCCGCCCATAGACACCCGCAACACCAGAGGCGTCACAAGTGCGTTGCCGGCCTTTTAGGAAGGAGTACGCTCTTTTCTTGAAGGTTTGAAGGTCGTATTGGTCCGGGAAAACCGCAGGCGACAGCTCATTCCACAGTTTTGCTGTGCGTGGCAGAAAATTTCGGGAAAATCGCACAGTTGTGGACTGCCAACCATCTAGATGATGGGAATGATATTTCTGTCGCGTAGGACGATGGCGGAAAGATGCGGCAGGGATCAATCCGAACAATTCCTCGGAGCACTCCCCATGGTAAATGCGGTAGAAGATGCACAGTGAAGCCACATCTCTACGCAGTGCCAGAGAGTCTAGCCGAATTGAAAGATCCCGGCAATCGACGATACGAGTCGCCCTCCGCTGAATGCGGTCCAAAGGGAGGAGCTGGTATTGGGGTGCCCCTGCCCAAAGATGAGGACAGTATTCCATGTGAGGCCGAACCTGCGCTTTGTAAAGACGAAGGCGGTGGGCCGGAGTGAAATACCGCCTCGATCTGTTGAGCACACCTAGCTTTTTTGAGGCCAATTTGGCCTTACCCTCCAAATGGCCACGAAACTGGACTTCGCTCGATACGTCGAGACCGAGTATCCCAATATTGGCTGAGGCAGATAGGGGAGTGTCTTCAAAACGAGGACATACGACCCACGGGAGTTTTTTAGCGGTGAACGCGCAAATTTGTGTCTTTGTCGGGTTGAATTGGACCAAATTAAGTCTACCCCAATTTGAGACCCTTTCCAAAGCGGTCTCAACTTCAGACACAAGTTTGTTTCGACTCTCAATGACGTTTTCCCGAGAAATATTAGCGCGGCCGGTGTAGAGAGCATCGCCCGTACTGTCATCCGCATAACAATGAATGCCGCTAATTGGCAGCATGTCATTGATATGAAGGAGGAACAGAGTAGGCGATAGCACACAGCCTTGCGGGACACCAGCATTCACAGACATGGAGTCAGAGCATTCACCGTCGACTACGACCTTTATGCTTCTACATGCCAGAAAGCTAGTGACCCAATCGCATAATTTCTCGGGAAGCCCATAGGAAGGGAGCTTCGAAAGAAGCGCTTTGTGCCAGACCCGATCGAACGCTTTCGCGATGTCCAAACTAACTGCCAAGGCTTCCCCCTTAGTCTCAATCGCCTGAGCCCAGCGATGTGTCAGGTATGCCAGAAGATCACCAGCTGATCGACCTTTACGGAAACCGTACTGCCGGTCACTAAGCAGATGATGATCCTCTAGGTACCGCAGGAGTTGATGGTTAATTATGGACTCCATTATTTTCGAGAAGAGGGAAGTTATGGCTATCGGCCTGTAGTTAGTCGGATTTGAACGATCGCCCTTTTTAGGGATCGGGTGGACCAATGCTGCCCTCCATGATGACGGGACTACGCCAGTGGAGTAGGAGAGTCGAAAAAGACGCGTTAAGACCGGTGCCAACTCTGGAGCGCACATCTTCAACACAATAGGAGGGATTCCATCCGGGCCACTCGACTTATGGACATCAAGGGACAAAAGGGCTAAGCGCACTGAGCGTTGGTGGAACTGGATATCCAGCATACAGCTCTCGCATCGCGGTATGGTAGGCGGCTCCTGCCCCCCGTCATCCAAAGTCGAGTTGGACGCAAAGTGTTTCGCCAGAAGATCGGCTTTCTCCTTTGCGTCATAGGCCAACGGATTATTTCCCATGTGAAGAGGTGGAAAGGACGGCTTACAAAAATTCCCTTCGACAGCCTTGGCAAGAGACCAAAATGCCCGAGTTCCCGAAGGAAGACGCTCAAGCCTCTCGCCAACCCTGGCGATGTGCTCCGATTTCGCCCTTGCAATGTCTCTTTTGAGGGACCTGGAGGCAAAGTTGTACTTCTTTTTCAGAGCGCTGGTATTTTGATCCCGCACCGCCACCGCGCCAGCCCAGGCTTGGTAAGCCTCCTGCTTCATGCGAGAAGCTTTTCTGGAAGATGAACCAAACCAGGGCCGACACTTGCCACCAATGGGGACCACAGAGGATGGGATGAAAAGCTCCATACCCTGCAGCACAACATCAGCAACAGAATCAGCAGCAGTACTGGGATTATCCGGCGAGAAGCACAACCGTCTCCAAGGGTAGGACGCAAAGAACGTCCGCATCCTATCCCAATCTGCTGACCTGTAGTGCCACACACGACGGCCGCGCACAACTTGCGATCGCGGCGAGAGTGTGATAAACACTGAACTCCGGACAAGGCAATGGTCTGAAGTGCCAAGTGGAGCGTTAACGGTTACGCGGTAACCGTCCGGATGAGAGGTCAGCAGAAGGTCCAGCAGTGAAGGATTCTGGCCCTCCACATCTGGGACTCGCGTGGGCGTGGTAACCAGTTGTGTCAGGCCGTATGCTAGGGCGAAATCGTGAACAGATCTCCCCGCATGATCCGTTTTACTGGAACTGAGCCAGTCGGCGTGGTGGGCGTTAAAATCGCCAAGTACGACGATCTCTGCGGAGGGGATCTGCTGCTGCACGAGGTCTGTAGCCATCTGGATGTGCTCGATGAGTCGGTCAGTTTCGGCATCACCGCTATGGGACCTATAGAGGCACGCATAGACGCGAGGATGGTCGTCGCTGTCTACACGGAGCCATAGGATGGAGAGGTCCCTACCTTCAAGATTGCTAAGGCGACGAGAGCTGATATCGTCTCTGACGTACACGCACACTCCGGCCTTGGAGATGAAGGAGTGTTCCAAACCGTACCCAGGATAAGTGAGGTAGGAAGTGTCCGCTGGAGACGATATCTGCGTCTCTGTCAAAAAGAGCAAGGCTGGCTTTGCTGTCTCGAGGTGGTGATGGACAGCATCTAGATTACTATGTAATCCCCTGATGTTGCACAAGTCCACGACTAGCGTGGCAGGGGGTGCCATGGTGGTACTGCTCTTACCCCGAGCATGATAGAGCGTAGTTTTGCCCCCCCCAGAATACGAGGGGCAGCCTGGGCATCCACGCTCAGGCGCGTTGTGTTCTAAGTGTGGACGCCCAGAGAGGGATTCTCCAACGCTAGCGCAGTTGGTACCCTCCTGGGGTAACATAAGTTTCAACTGCGCCATCATAGGGGGGATAGGGGGGTTGGGCCTCCGGTATCCTCACTCACGCGGTGAAACACAGCTACAGCGCTGTTTCACACCGGTTTTCTGTGAGGCCGTGGTATCACTCCGGTCGAGCCGACCCATTCATGCCGAAGCGCAGCTCTCCCACGGTCACGGTCGGTCGTGGTGGAGCGCTTTTTGCAGCCATGCATCGCACGCACCCCGACCTTTTGTACTTGTTCTGCTTCGCAGATGCACGTTCACCCTGTACCTCGACATGGTTTGGATAGTGATCCTTAGACTTGTCAAGTCGGGTACAGGATGAGCCGCTGGTGGAATGCGTTCGCGTTGTGTGCGTGTGTGATGTGGATGATATGCCGAATCTTGATGTTATGTCTTCGACCAATGTATATCTAAACTGCCGGTGTGTCAGTTTCCTACCTTGGCCAATGTTGGATTTGTAAATGATATAAGAGTTTAAAATAGAAATATTTAATACATTTTTAAAAACTTTAATGTACCATTTCAACCCGCGTTTCCGTTCCAGTAGGTACATAGATAAAATTTGGTCTTTAAGATCGATACCCCCCATGTGCTTGTTGTAGTCTTCTACTACTTCGGGTTTTAGGATATCTCGTCCAGCTCGTCTGCCCTCAACAAGATTGTCGCCATGGTACGTTGACACTGTGGTAACCAATTTCACGTCTTTCCACGCGGTGACAGAAACATCACCACAGTGCCTTCTCACAACCGTCCCTCGTTCGACCCTATTTTCGTTTATTATCTTAATGTCCGCAGGTGTGTTTAACCTACGTCTGTTTAAGGTACCCACTACATCGGTTGCACGCCTTTTCAGGTATCTGCACAACTCGATCGAGTTGTAGTAGTTATCCATAAAGGTATATCCTTTATTTAGGTAATTATTTGCTAATTTAAGTACGACCTTGGCTGTGAAACTGGAGAATCCATCAACTGGATGTGATGGTGTCGACTCTTTCCCCGTATATAAAAACATATTTAGGACGTAACCTGAAACAGCCTCGCAGAGTTTATAACTTTTGATTCCGTATCGTGCTGCTTTGCTTCGGATGCACTGCACCCAGCTTAATCTATCTTTCCAAAGCAGCAACGATTCGTCTATAGAAAGTTCCTTGCGAGGGCTGTATACGCTTTGGAATTTATGATTTAAATAATTAATAATTGGAGCGATTTTTTCAATTTTGCGATCGTCACCGCGAGCGACAATGTAGTCATTATTGCTGAAATGCAGAAATTTCATGAGAAGAATATACCGGTCGCGGGTCATCAAAGCCCGGAATTTCGGCATCTCAAGGACTCCGGTACTCCAATACTCATCAACTCTGCCTCGCAGACAAATACCCATTAACAAGACAACCGCTACAAGGCGATATATTTCCGAAACGGACGTCTCCACCCAGTCATTCATCCTAGAATAAGCAGGGATGCCCGTTTCGGACGCCTGGGCAATTGTCTGCCAAGCGTACCTGTTGGTTTCCTCCACAATAAATTCTACAAGAGGTTGGTCCCATATTTGGCAAAACACATCAAAAGGCGATGTGCCCGCAATTTTGGGACCAACCTCTTCCATAAACGCCTCTCTCCTCCCAGTAAATATTTGATAATTATTGTTCCATTGGAACTGGCCGTCGTCGTCTCGTCCTAGCTCCTCCGGCTCTTCTAGGCTTTGACGCAACTGCTCTTCGGTGGGAGCCTCCTCCTCCTCGCTCCCCGAGTCCAGGGTGGGGTGTTCGACCAGTAAATCCGCAAAAATGTCGTCTTCCTATAAGAAGCCACCCCACCAAAAGCATATTTACACGACATGCACATCAAGTGCATATAAAACAACATGCACAACGAGAGATAGTATATGTATGTAGTATGTGCTATATGTCAATTACTTCTAATGCAATATATTTATCCAGAAATTTAAGGCCCATTTCCAGTTCTTTAATTTTCGCCAACAATTCATCTGTTGGTTGTTCTGATGCACAGCACACTTCATCAGGATTCAAAGGTGAGAGTCCACACTTACGAAATCCTTTTTGAAACATCTCAGGTGATAATGTGTCTTTAAGTATTTTGTTCAGCAAAGGACAGAAATGAACTTTTCGCAAAATGGGGGAATCAATGTTTTCTAAACGCTAAGACTGCACAGCAGTTTTCCAGGCGCCCTTTAAGCTTCTGAAAATAGCTACATCCATGGGCTGTAAGAGGTGAGTGGCATTAGGAAAGAAAGCAATTAGGAGTATCCCATTTTCTGAACAAAACTTGCTCACGTGAAATGACAAGTGTGATGTATGCCCATCCATAAAAAGTATAACTGGTTTTTGAATACCATTGTCATTCAACCATTTATCAAATATGTTGCATATGAACTCGTAAAAATCTGGTGTAAAAAAATAGGTATTTATTATGAAAAAATATGTTTGTAGACAATTGGCAACACTATGCGTTAAGTACTAAATTAAAATAAATAAATAAAAATCGTTTATTAATTCTCTCTCACACAGAATAGTTAACAAAATCAGATCATAAATTCAGTATTATAAAATAAGAGTGGGTGAAAACTGTGTGAGAGACTGGTATCTGCACTAGGAGAACCTGTATGACAGATTACCAGCCTCTCCTATGTCTAGATAATCCAGAGCTTGAAGCAAGTGTAACCACGTTGATTTACAACAAGAAGCGAAACAATTTGAGTAAGAGACATAAAAGTGTTACAATGCCATAATGTGTAGGAGCAAATTATTTAAGTACATAAGTATGCTTGTGTGTGAGCGTGTGTGATGTGAGTTAGTGTACCTACATATGTATGTCTTGTATAAATGTATGTGTGCGTGTGTGTTTGCGTGTGTGTGTGTGTGTGTGTGTGTGTGTGTGTGTTTGTGTGTGTGTGTGTGTGTGTGTGTGTGTGTGTGTGTGTGTGTGTGTGTGTGTGTGTGTGTGTGTGTGTGTGTGTGTGTGTGTATGTGCTAAACCCACGACACCGCAATCTGACAGATGGTGATTCAATAAGTCTGTTACTAGTGTGAAATTTTTAGGAAGGAACAAGTATTAAACTTTCCGTTTCTTCGTAGCTAAGAGATTTTAGCCAAACTGTTGTGTTCTTTTTACAGAGATGCTTGGTTAGTGAATAAATGTATAATTTTTTGTTAACCTTATTGTATAAGTATCTGCCCAGGAATCCATAAAATCTGTGAGAAAATGCAGTTGACCATTGTCTATAAGCCACTAAGCCAACCCTATGTTGCAACCGTTTTTAGGGCACAAAGGGTCATATGAGAGAAGGGAATGATGTCTTAAAATGATACTAAGAACAAAAAGTTGCCGCACCGTCAGGACATCGGATGCCTGATACAGATCCTTAGTAGGGTACAGGAAAGGCAAGGAATAGCTCACCTTGAGAACCGCTCTCTGCGCTCTTTCAATCTTGATCAGTCTAGTTTTACAGGCACCACCCCATACTGAGATACAGTATGATAATATGGGTTGACATAGCGATGTATATACCATTTTAATCACCTTTGTATCCGCTATGTTACGTAGTCTTTTAAAGATGGATATTAGTTTTCGTGTTCTGGATGCAAGAAGATCGATATGGTAATTAAAAGTCAAAGCGCAGTCCAGCATAACACCGAGGTACTTAATGTGAGTGGCACATTCTAGGTGATGACAGTGGCAAGAGATATATGATAGACAGGTGTGGGCAGTGATTTGGTAGTTTTGGAGAATGTTTGGTGGAACTGTTTTTATTGCAAATGGCATGTACTTAGTTTTTGCCACATTAAGTGTCAAACCATTTTTTTGGAGCCAAGAGCATACTGTGTTAAAACCTGTTTGTGCAAGAGCGTATGTCTCCTCCCAAGTATCCCCATGAAAGAGCAGAGCGGTGTCATCTGCGAACGTTACGATTTTGCCATTTTTCAGTTGTAGCTTACACAGATCATTAATAAACGCAAGGAAGAGCGTAGGGCCTAGCACGCTACCCTGCGGCACGCCAACCGTTATAGGTAGATCATCGCTAACTACTTCGCCAACTCTTACCCTTTGATATCTATCGGTAAGGTAATCAGCGAATAATTTATGTTGTATACCCCGAATACCCAATCTATCCAGCTTTCCCAGTAAGAGTGAGACAGAGACCGTGTCAAATGCCTTTGCTAAATCCAAGAATATTACGATTACTTTCTTCTTTGTGTCCAGTTTGGAGACAATGTGATCAATTAATTCATGCACTGCGTCATTGGTTGATTTGCCAGATCGGAATCCAAACTGAGCATTAGACAGTAGATTTTTAGTCTCAAGGTAGTTAACTAGACGTTTATTAAGTAGTCTTTCTGCTAACTTAGATATAGTTGAGAGAATAGAAATAGGCCTATAGTTGTTGACACAGGCTCCGTCCCCACTCTTGAAAATAGGAACTACATCGGCAAGTTTAAACTCCTTAGGAAAGACTCCGGTACTAAATAAGATTAAGATTAAATATGAATTTAAGGGGGGCTGCCAAAACATGGTGATAACGTTTTAAGAATACACCCGAGATATTATCTCTTCCTGTCGTATTAACCTTTTTTAAGTTTAAAATGAGGCTGCGGACTTCTGCTTCGGAAGTTGGGGACAAGACAAACGAAAATGGTTCAGAAGAAAAGTCAGGGACATGTGACAAGTTATGGTTAAGGGCTTTTTCAGCTAATGTTTTACCTATAGAAGTGAAGTATTGATTTATATTATTAATTGAGGAAACTGGATTATTAGAGGACAATAGTTGTGTTGCCAGATTAGAACTTTTGTTACAATGAGTTACATTTTTGATGGCGTTCCATAATGTTTTACTGTTAGTGTTAGCTGCAGTTTTTAATAAGTTACTGTCATAATCTTTCTTTACTTTTTTTAAGAGGCAATTACAGAAATTTCGATATCTTATGTAAGTCAACCTCATGATCTCATTATCTGGATCCTTCCTAAGTTTCATATGTAGTTTGTCTCGATTCCTCATGCATTTTAGTAGGCCTACAGTTATCCAAGGCTTTGTGATACGCTTACGGTTAGGGACAATAACATCATTTGTATTAGATTTTATCATCGTGTTTATATTGGAAAGTAAAATAGAGGTGGCCACTGCAGCATCAGTTGAAGCATACACAGAGCGAAAACACATTTTAGTCATAACAATATCCAGCTTATCATAGTCTATTTTCTTCAGGGTAAAAATTTTTTTCTGAGGGACCGAACGTTTTAAAGCTATTATTGTACAATTGTGATCGGTTAGCGAAGTTTCTGCAACGAAACAAAAAGCTGGAAGAACACTTTTTAACATGATATGGTCCAAACATGTTTTGTTGTGTGTTGGAAATAGATGTGCCGGCAATATACTATAAGAAGCTAGAAGGTTTAGATATAAGAAAGAGTTGGGCTCTTTATTATTCGGCGTTATATCTATATTTATATCTCCTATGATGATAATATTAGAGGTCTTTAAGCTGGCAAGTAACTCATTAAGTGACTCAAAGAAAGGTGAAATATCCCTATACCTTGGCGGACGATATATCGCAACCATCGTTGTATCACAGTCAATTTTTAATGTTATGCAGTTAGAATCTTTCAAAGTCGATTGTACAGCAATTAACCTTATGTTACTCTTGAAGTAAACAATCACACCTTCATTCTGGGATAGGTTATTATCACTTTCAAAATAATTGTAACCTGGGATGGTTGGTATATGGTTAGTGTGACGTAGCCAACATTCCGTTAAAACAATCAAATCCCAGTCTGTATTTGATCGCTCTAGGAGTGTTAAGAGCCCTGTAAAATTGTGGTTAATACTACGGATATTTTGATGAATAACTTTGAGGCCTATCCCAGAACTGTCCAACAATTTCGGACAATCATCTACCTCGCAAGTTGCCGACTGTGCTACTTGGTAGCTGTCGAGGAGACCGTTTATTTGGTTAATATTATCGAATTTTTAAGCACAGTATAAGAAGGTGGAAACATAAAAAGCGCTGTGAAATTATGTGTACAGAATGATGAGACTTACCATAGTTCAAACCGCCGAAGCAGAGGGTGGCAGGGTGCGAGTGATCAGTAGGATATTTATTTATCTGAAGCGAGTATATCGGTTTACATTTTATATGGTGGCGATGCTGATAAGTAGTAGCATATTTTGTATGTAAAATATTGCAAGTGTTGTAGTGTTGTGTGGAAGGCAATGTAGACGAGTTTATGCGAGTGTTGAAAGGTGAGTGAGTAATGTGGCGTATGAACATTGGTGTGTAGCAATATATTGTAGTATCTTTAGTATGTGTAGTGGTATATAAGTATTTCTTGTTGCTATTAATAATGTAATATGTGTAAAAGTGTAAGCATAAAACGATTGAATTTATCATGATAGCATGTAAGCATAAGGCTAATAAATTAAGTAGTACAGTATAAAAAATATAAAAATAAGCACTAATCCATAACAAAAAGCGGTAAATATTTCCATGAAAACTCAAGAAAGATATTAACAGTCATTTCAGTAACAAGCCTTCGAAGTCCCGCTCGGAGTCCACGCGCATCGCCGCCGAGTCCTGCGCCTTCCTGATATAAATTTTACCATACGAGTTCCAAGTGCTGTGATAATCATTTTCTTTTACAAATTTTCTAGCCAAGAAAGCCAGTCTTCTACCGAGGCTTGTCAGTGATTCGTCGACAAAAATAGGTTTAGGAGTTCCATGTAAATTGAGGTGAGAAGTGTTGAGCTTACTCTCCTTATTCGTTTTGTTGAAACTTCTACATTTTTTGATGAAACTATCCTTACAAAATGTAGTAGAAAAATTTACAACTAAGTGGTTGTAGACTCATTTTTAGTTCTAAGACGGTAAACGTCGTGAATGTCCGAGTCGGATATTTGGTGCCGTATAACCTCACCTACCGTCTTAACCAGTGAGCTCAAAGCAGATTTATTCTCTGTTGTCTGTTTGGGGATGTTCCTGATTTCAACAGAAGTAGCGCGTGAGTTCCGTTCTAACACCTCAATTTTACTCTCAAGTGATTCAATTTTAAGTTCATAGGCCTTATTCTTCTGTTCCAGCGTGGTCATTTTTTGCAACACCTCATCGTACCGCGCGGAAAAAAAATCAATGCTTTGTTGTATCTCACTATTTTGATCCATGATCTTTTCTAACTTAGAGTTCTGCTTAGATTCAAAAAACGCAAACATTTCCCTTATTTGATCAGTTAACGAGGTGTGGGCTGGGGATTCACCTTCACTGTCAAGTAGTCTACGTTTTGACCTATGCGTAATGTTATGATCAGTATGGTCAGACGCTGAGTCTTGTGAGCCTACATGGAGTTGAGGAGTCGATCCATACGTCGATGCTGGCGTCTTTGAGAGATTTATTGACATTGGAGGAGTGCGTTTTAAAGACATTGTTTGTCAATAAACAATAACAATTATTAAATTAATTGAGGGTACTCACAAATTTTGTTAAGTTGTAGTGAGTGGATAACGGGTGCGCGCAGTACTTACTCGATTAAGCGCCGGCGTCGTCAAAGCTCGGCGCCGTCCGCGTCCTTTGAGTCACTCCCGATGACACCCGACTCCAACCGGTGCGAGCCGAACAGTCGTCCTCGAAGCTCGGCAACGACCCTCCTCGCTTTGCTAATTTCAAAATCTTGTAACCGATGTCGTTTGATTCTTGTGTTTACGTAGACGTTCGCTTCTATATATGACATTTAATTGATGTAACGTGTAGACTATGTACTCAGCTATACAGTAGTATACAATTTATCGTTAATTACTAACTAAATTATCACTTATAAAATTTCAAAGCTTGAATACACAGAGAATACGTGCTTACGCGTTGAGACCCGCGGGGGGAGAGGAAAATTATGCTTACATATTTGTAGGGGCCTATAAATCAACTTAATCTAAAAATAAATAATATACAGACTATTTTGAGTGAAATACAGCAAAACAGTTTCGATTTTCGTTTGTCCGCGAAAAACCTTTACAACCGGGAAGTTTGCATCTATTTTTAGAAGTGCATCTTTTTCCATTGTGGCCTAAGCCATCAGTCCGCACGTCTCTTGGAGGAACGGGCTTCATTGGACCCCGATGTCTTTTTGCTTCTATCTCCCGATATGTATTACTGCTTGAAGGCCTTCCTCTTTTGGGTTCAGTATTTTTTTATAATTGCACAATGTCTCCGCAAGATCTGATCTATAATCACCTAGTGTCATGTTTGTGTGGTGCTTTTTATAAAGTACCCATGAATTTATTACCGCCATGTCGATCATGTGATAAAATAATCGAATGTACCATTTTCGACTTTTGATTCGAATTTTGTAGCGGTCCAAATAACTGTCCATCAAATGTACTCCACCCATGTGGGCATTGTAATCTTTTACAATTTTTGGACAGGCAACAGAGACTTTTTTTTTGTTATCAAATCTGCTGACAGTTTCAGCTGGTTCGGAACCAACATAAGTAGATACCAACGTAACAAGCTTATTATCCTTCCAACAAGTTACCGAGATATCCACACCTTCATAGTCTGCTACAAGTTCCTCATACGATGCCCTTAGAACAGAGTCCTTCATGAACTCTTACAACCGACAACTTACAGGTTTTACCGAGGCGGTTCCTCTGAATTGTGCCCAATGCATATATACCTTGAGTATGTAGGTAATATAACAAAAGAATTGACGAATAAAAATTATCAAAATAAATTATGTGGTTCATTCTTCGTGGAACTGAACGGCACAATCTGATAACTGTGTTGCCTACTACACCAAGATCAGGTTCATCACTTAAGTATTGAATATCCTGTTTTCCAGAATTAATTTCAAAGTTTTGAGCGTAACCAGACAATGAACACAGAATATATAGCTTGAAACCCCACTTATGGGGCTTGTTGGGGAGGTATTGTTTTATGAAATGCGCTACTTTCGTAGAGCACATCTGTTCATCTAAGGACAGTCTCTGCTCAAATGGTGCCACACTCAAAAATATTTTATTCAAATGTGCCTCTACAGGTCTTATTTTATGCAGACGGTCGTGGTTTGGGTGACCAACGGGCTTGTGTAATGAGTTGTCATTGAAGTGAATTTTTCTGCTGCCTCAACAATCGAATAGTCCAAGTGGCATTTAGCTCCATCGAAGATAAGTAAACAAGGTTCAGGCAATTTAAATTTACAAAAATGATGAATCCAGTTCACAAAAGTTTCAGAATTCATACTCTCTTTGGGCGTCATTTGGGCTATTGTGCTAGTTGGTAAGGAATCTATCCATTCTGGCTTCATGCGTTTGCCTTTAATTATGAAATAAATATTTCATTATAGGTTTAGAGTCACAGATAAAGGGAAAAATAACTAAAAAAATCTTGGTTTCAATAAAAACTATATTTTTGTAAAAAAAATTATGTAGCCATTTGGCTACACTATGCATCTAGGTAGGTGATGAAATGCAGCAAAACAGTTTCGTTCTTTGGTGTGGCAAAGGGCCACCTGACACTTGGTGCATTCCTTTCGTGAAAACCCCTTGCACCCCGGCAACTTGCACCTATTTTTGGTATTACACCGTTTCTCATTATGGTCCACCCCATCAGTTCTAACGTTTTCTAACTTTTTTGCACCAAATTCTCTCACTAAAGTACTACTGGATGGTCTTCCTCTTTTATTTTCGGCAGACTTTTTATAGTTACATAATGTCTCTGCTAAGTCTGACCGAAATTCTCCAAGGTTCATTTTTTTTGTCCCTTTATTCATATGGGCTTTCTTATACAACAATAAGAATTTATAACCGCCATGTCTATCATATGATAAAAAAGCCGAAGGTACCATTTTCGACTTTTTATTCTGATCCTGTACCTTTCTAAGAAACTATCCATCAGATCTACTCCTCCCACATGGGCATTGTAGTCCTTTATGATTTTTGGGCATGCTATGGTGATTTCTTTTTTTTCCTTTTTATTATATCTAAAGGACAGTACACACTTAGGATACAGTTTACTTCCTTGAGTACGAACGCTATTACGTTCGTTTAATTGCAACTAAGTCTCCAAGCTTGTAGTCATTTGGCATTTTCCTCTTTCGATTGTAATTTTTAACATTCTCTTCTTTTATCTTTTGTATTGAGTCCTTTGCTCTCATTCTCAATTCAGTTCTTTGCTCATTATAATTCTTAACTGCTTCTTCTTCAATCAGTTTCATAATTTCTTTATTTTCATCTTTAATTTTTGTCCCAAAAAGTAATTCAAATGGAGACATTTTAATACTTTTTGCCATGAACTATTCAAACAGCGTCGTAATGTGGAAACTTGTTTATACCATGTCGTTGGATCATCGGCACTTAATTTACTTAAAACACTGAAAATGATTTGGTGTATTCTTTGTACTTGTCCGTTTCCACGTAGTGCACATTCCATCATATGAAGAAGAATTTTTTTTATACTCTCTGACACCTCCGAGTGATCGTAGAAACAGTTTTGCAGTTCCACTAAGGAGACTGAGCGTAAATATTTTTTTCTATTTCGGACCAGTTCATTAACAACGCCGTGTCTTCAAATTCATCAAACCATGTACTAATCGGGTAAGTATCGTCCCCACTGAATGACGTCATAGACTTCTCCACATCCCCAAACGAGATATAAGTTTCGGTATCTCGTGATTCTCGCTCTTCTCCGTCTTTAATATCTTTTTTCGTTGACATCTTAATGGTTATGTGATAAATAAGAAAATATTCTCCACACGTAAAATCTTCTAACAATAAAATCAAAAAATGGCGGTTTGACAAAATAACTCTTACTGATGTGCGTGATAATGATATTCTTAAATTTTTATTTGTAACCGTTGTTATTTCTTGGACTCTGATACTTCTCTGTATATTTAATCTTCTTATTATTGGATTTTAATCTTTTGAAATCTTTCTTCGTAAAATGTCAGTAAAAAGATCGCTGTCACTGATGACGCGTCGGTATCGGTATATTTTCTAAACTTTTTCGTCCAAATCGATATTTCTAAATGGTAAAGGTAAAACTAAATATACTTAAAAATATCCTTACTCCCACATATATTTATAATAATTTTAATGTATGTACCATTTTTAGTACTCTAAGCATTTAGTTATAAAAAAGTAGTTGTAGGGCTAAATGTTGGCGCTGCTGTTTTCATTTTAGATGCAGGCGATTGGCGGAGATAGAGGTATTTATATTTATTTGAAGTAACAATTCACATTTCAGAAATACAGTGAACAGCGCAGTTACGCCACCATCTTGTAACAACGACGTAGCTTGACGCAATCTTAACATAGATGAAATATAGGATTGTTGCCTACGTTCCTGAACTCATAATATCTAATACGCCCCCTCAAAAATTACGTTTTATAAATTCAAAATTCAACATCAACATTAAAAATTCAACATAACAACGCTTCAAAAGACAAGCTTCCAATCAACATTAAAACTAAACTTCTAAGTGATACAAATAATGTTTTTCCAAGTGGCTTAGTGTTATAGGACTTGAATGAAACAATGGATGCTCAAAGATTCTGTTTTATTGAGTAGGTACTTGTGTTACAACACGAGTTCACATACTCCATTTAAAAAGCCAATCGACAATAGACCTGTGGCCATAAGACTAAATACTTAATTGTCAACAACACCATCCCCTCAATGAAATACTTTACACTTTAACATTACTTCCATTAAACAAAAAAAAACTTGAGAGGTGTCAAGGGTCACCCGGATGGAACGAAGTTCGAAATAGAAAGACGAAACGATAATATCTGGCTTGCTTTCAATAAGAGAGAGAGAGAGAGAAAAACATGCGCACGCCGCACGGCTTACAATAGCTTACTATAGCAAAAAGTGTCGTTACAACTTCTCATCTTATTTTTTTCCGTCTAGTCCCCTTTCGCAACGCGCGATAAGGAACTTCGTTCCAAAAGTAAAAAAAAACTATGACACTTAATACAAAGATAAAAGAACACCTCTAATCAAAAAATAATTTATGTTTCTTTATTTCTTTAACCCTAGAAAGATAACCTTACCTTTTAGTACTGACTGCACGGTTGGCCTAGTGGTTTAAACGTTCACTACTGCGCCAAGTGCCGTGGGTTCAAATCCCACGTGGGACATCACTTTGTGTGATCCACAAAGTGCTGTACTGAGTTTGGGTGTTATTTGTGTCCGTTACATGTATGTTTGTACTGAAAAGATAAACAGGCGCCTGAGAGGCGCACAATTTTAAATATCGATTTATTTCACAAATTTAAATAATAATATACATGTTTTAAATTTTATGTTACATTATTAATATGCAAATAAAACACAATTCTATGTTATATTTTTTAATTATAATAAAATTATGTAGGATTTTACAAATCCTTAACAATAAGTAACAAAAATTAGAGTCTTCTGTATTAAAGTAGAAATAATAAAAAAAACTTGAGAGGTGTCAAGAGACACCCGGATGGAACGAAGTTTGAAATAGAAAGACGAAACGAAAATATCTGGCTTGCTTTCTATAAGAGAGATAGAGAGATAGACAGAGAAACATGCGCACGCCGCACGGCTTACAATAGCTTACTGTAGCAAAAAGTGTCGTTACCAGCCTATCGCAGTTCACTGCTAAACTTATTTATTGATATATTTTGTATTTATATTTGATATACATAATTTTAAAAATCATTAATTTACAGCGACATCTATATTATTAATATTAAACTACTGGCAACGACAACTATAACACGTAAATGTAAGTTCAGTTTCTATTCAAAAGATGGCGCTATATATAAAATTGAAAAATGTTTTTCACCAATTCTTTAATAAATAATAACAAAACAATATTTTCTTAATAAAAAAATATTAAGACTTCGTTCCCATAACAAAAATAGTGAATCAAGCAATGAAAAATAAACTAATAACAAATATAATTTAAAATAGCAAAAAGTGTCGTGACAACTTTTTCGTATGAATTTTTTCCGTCTAGCCCCCTTTCACAACGCGCGATAAGGAACTTCGTTCCAAAAATAGGTAACGTTTATAGTATTTTTTCTTACTAATTAATTACGACATTATCAGTCTCAAAAAGTTTATAAATACTAAAAAATCACTAGTTATAGAATTGTTGCAAACATCTTTTTTATGTTCGTCACACACTGTCTTACATTTTGTACACGTCATCTTAGACATTCTTTTTTTTTTGTTGTACATAAGCCACAATAACGCCGAATTTTAGCCGGAGGTTCCTCATTAGCTTCTTCAGAAACCTGTTTGTGGCAGGATATTCTGAATATTTTCTCTCAAACTTCTTGGTAAAGTAGGGATTTCCAACCTAGATCTCATCCACGATGTCGACAGTTCAGTGCTTAGTTTCTTCATATACTCTCTACGGTTCAACGGTTTTTTGCCTTTTGATAAAATATTGTGAGTGTAAATTACATACGAGTTGACAAAAGCTATGTTCAAAATGCCATAAAAAATTGTCATTGGCCATCTGTTAGTCTTTCTAGAACAAGACATTGAAGAACACATCACATCGAACGTGTCGACGCCGCCTTTAGTCTGATTATAGAACATAATTATATCGGGTTTGCCAGTTGTAGAATTTATAACAGCCTCTTCATCGCACGAGGACAACATATACATCATCTTTGACGGCTTCGGCTTGTATGATACTAGGGTTAAACTTCCTAACCCAGTGACCCGCCTGTAGTCGCAGGCGGCGTGGAGCACTACTTAAACAGGCCATGGCCTGGAAAAGTTTCCCCGAGACCCTAGCTGGTGTCTACGAGAAGAATCAAAACTACATCGAAACAAAACATTGACGTACCCACTTTTCGAGAACGGGTGTTTTTCAATCCTTCGGGAATTTCCCGTTTATTTAACCCTACCGTGCCCACAACGGTCAATTTGCATGGTTCAATAAGCAATGACTTTGCGACAGGGATGGACGTAAACCAATTATCACACGTTATATTGCGGTTGGTGCCATGAATTGGTCTGTGGTTAACTAGTTCCACTATCGCACATCATTGGAATTTTTATACCGTACTTATTTGGTTTGTTCGGTATGTACATCCAAAAGGGACATCTACCTCGGAACCCGAGTAATTGTTCGTCAATAGTGACATTGCTTCCTGACGAGTAATTCATTTTGCATTGGGCTATGAACGATGACGATGAGCAGGACGTAGAGTCTTGTCATCCAGTCTTAGGCACCTGATAATAAAATCTAATCGATCTCTGCTCATTGCTGCCACATATCTCGTGCCGGTAAATGAACTGTCAAACAATTCATCCGTTGATAAATGATTATCTTTCATTGCAGCACTGAGAGTAAGTATGTATTCCAATAAAGGCTCTGATTTCAGTAGGATTCGTATCTCTAAATGACGAAGAATTCATACTATCCATACGTTTTTTGGACATCTCTACATTTGTCCACTGAACAAGCTCTTGAATTATTTCGTCCGTGACAAATAATTCAAAACATAGAAGTGGTTCAAAAATCTTTCGACATGCGACCAGGACCTCTAATAGAGCGAAGTAATTGATCGCAGATGTTCTTCTATTACTTTGACCTTTAGAAGTAGCCCAAACGTGTCTATTCTTACCTCTGATTACTCTGTGAGGCGGAATAACTATGCGGTGGTCATGACCGGGATTTACAGGAGGTGTTGAGGAGTCATTCAAGTGATCGTCGATTACTTCATCCATATACTAGTCATCAGTGTCGCTTTGAATATCGTCTTCACTTACATCGTCCTCAATTTCGTTGTCACCGCCATCAACTAAACTTTCGTCTTCTTGATTCAAAAAAGAAACTATTTCTCCTTCTTTCAATACTCTTCTGCTTGCCATGATGTTAAAAAGTTCCTAAAAACTATTAAATTTATTAATAGCTATTACAGTAAAAACCGTTTATAACGACATTGAAGGGACCGTATAGTTGCCGACGTTATATCCGATAGTCGTTATAAGCAATGTCATATACACAAGTACAGTACATATGTAAGTACATAGTTATATTATCATAGTTATCTATCTAGAATAGGTAGGTATGGGTTATAATATGGTATGTTAATATTATAATATGTAAACGAGTCAAAAAAGAAACGTAAATATTTATTACGAAATAATTAGGTACAAAAGTAATCAGTCATTTTGGTCTGTTTTTTTTAGCCCAGTCTCAAATATTTTTTGCATTTTACGTTTCATACTCCTCAAGGTATGAGTATCACCAGTATCAAACTGTTCGTTAAAGGCAACAAATTTTTGCAAAATTGTTACAGCGTTAAGAGCCTCGGAAATCGTTGGTGGCTGAAACTGTTTTTCAGAGTCTTGTTGGTCTTCGTTTTCTTCGTCAGTGTTACGCTTGTTACTTTCAGCTTCTGCAAGAATTTCTTCCTCAGTTGATAAGGCGCACACGGCGACATTGTCATCTATTCCAATAAATTCCTCTATCTCAATTCTTTGTTCTGTAGCAGTAAATCTTTGCAACTGAGTAACCAGCTCAGCAAGTGGTACGTTGTCATCTTCATCTGTAGATTGTATTAGTCTCGCTAGCGGAATATCATCGTCGTCCTCCGCTTGTGATGGAGAGAGATCTTTGAAACCTGCATGGCGAAAGCAGTTAGCTATAGTGGTCTGTGTGACCTTTTCCCAAGCTTCCGATATCATTAGAATTGCATCCAGAACAGAAAGACTTTTAATATCTTTGCTGTTTTCAATATTCTGCATCATTTCTAACACTTGAAGTTTTCTGTATTGTGTTTTTAAAGCTTTTATCACTCCTTGGTCCATGGGCTGTAAAACAGAGGTGACATTGGGCGGTAAAAACACAAGCATTATGCATTTCAGATTGGAGACTACAGGGCGAGCTGGACAGTTGTCTACTAGGAGAAGAATTTTATTTCCTCCAGACTTCAATTCCGCATCCCAGCTACGCAGCCATTTTTCAAAAATTTGGGACGTCATCCAGGACCTAGTGTTGTTTTCATAAGTTACAGGCAAAGATTGAATGCTCTTAAAGCAACGCGGTTTTTTAGCTTTCCCTATCACCACAGTGTTCTTTTACATGAACCAGTCATGTTTGCCGCAACCAATACTGTAATTCTTGTTTTGGACAAGTTTCCGTCCTTGCATTCCGTGCCTTTGAATTTAAGTGCTTTGTCAGGGGTTAACACTAGAAAAACTGGAAAAATCTCCTACATTGAACAACGGGTGGGGGTCAATTGACCCCGAGATAAGAAAGTGCATAATATTTTGGAAATTATGATTTTAATTACTGTTTAATAACTGCAAGAAAATAGCTACCTTATTTATCTATTTACACAAAGAACAAATAAAAATTGTCGATGTATTGCAGCGTCCGCATAACGGTTTTTTGCAAATATCACACTGCTTGTTAGATTTATTTTCACAATTAGAAATATAGCAATGACGCCTTTTTATAGATGTCTCAATAGACAGTGGACTTGGAATTTCTGCTTGAGTTGAAGCAATAGGAGTAAATTCCTCGGAAATATTGCGCAGGTCAAGGGCCAACTGCAGTATAAATTCCCTTCTACGGATTTGTTTGCCTGTTACTTCTTGATACAGTATCCACGCATTTATAGCAGCGAGATCCATATCAGCGAGCGATATCAAAGCAAACTTGTCCGTTCGTAATCTCGATACCCTCTCTGAGCGCATATCAAATTGAATATATCTCATTATTTCTTTGAATCGATCCCTTGTCATTGTTTAAGAAAAATAAGCTATACCCCAAGTTTTGCTCCATAAATCATTTACAGAAATATTTTTAGCATCATAAGCTTCTCTGACATACAAAATTGATATAAATTTATCAAATTCTTCTAAAGTTTGCCTTTTTTTTGGATGTTTTGGATGGATGGACCAGTTTGGATGACCTAGTACTCGTTGCGCCTCAGCCTCGGTACATTTTTTTATATATCGTAAAATATTGTCGTCTACGAGAAGTTTCCAGGCAGTAGTCATTTTATCACAAAATTTTTCTGCGGGCGTAGGGAGTTGGTCCTGGCCGTTCGGTCAAACTATTGTGTCGTGCTCGTCGACCTACTTGCCCAGAATCACTTTCAGAAGCAAGTTTCCATGAAACTCCTCCAGACGAATTCATACTGTTTTCACTGTCGCTTCGTGTATTTTGTATGGAATGAACACTATGCATACGCTTTCTACTACCCCTTCCTCAGCTTTCTATCTGACGTTGCAAAGTAGCTAAAAACGTAAAATATATCCCCCCCGACATATAATATGTTGAACAAATATACACTTTTCAATTAGAATTTGCAATTTTCAAACTATAAGTATAATATTATTATTTACTTACCAAGAGGCACATTATCATTTGATTCGTCACTACTTGAAGAACATAATGGGGTATTTTCTTTTTCTTGATCTAGTTGCAAGAAATCACCATCGTTTTCAGTATCCGATTGATCTTCCGGCAAAGATTGTAAAATAGCTAATATTGCAGAATCACGAAGATGTCGAGACATAATGAAGTACAAAAGTAACACAATTTACACGACAAGAGCACAAGATACGAGTAGAATGAAGAACAAAATATTTACTTACAATAACAGACAATAAATGAAATATTGCTATCTACCCGCAAATACATTTCACACTTTATTTACGGGTCAAATGACCCGTGCCGTCGTTGTAGGTGAATCATGTGTTTGTTTATATTGTATTGAGGGTATGATATTGAAAACAGATTAATATTGAAATTGAAGCTATTTTGATAAAAGTCACTGTTAAGAATGCGGATAACGAAACGCTATTGTATGTTTGATTTCGACATATTGTCTTTGACAGATGTCTTTTTATAATAAAGTCTCTCTTCATTGTTCTACGATCGCAAGATGGTAGTTTTATTTATTATCAATTTCCATCATAGTTTTTACAGTCACGAAAGCACAAGTCACCAAAAAAAATAGTATGAGAATTATCACGTGTGAAACTCTGAAATGGGTCAAATGACCCTAGTCCGTCAATCTAGTGTTAAATTGTAAAACAATCCTGTTTCATCAGCATTAAAAATTTCCTCTGGCGTGTATCCTTCGCACAGTGCAGGCCACTTACGAGAGAGCCACTCTTCAGACACTCCTTCAGGAACGCCAGCCGCTTCACCGCAAACTTTTCCTGCCACAATATTATGACGAGCACGAAAACGTTGTACCCAAGACGACGAACACTCAAAGTTTTCTTTACCCATAAGACGAGCAAAGTCATTGGCTTTTTTTTGCAGAATCGGGCCACTTATTGGGCCGTTGTTTGCCCTCTGATGTTTAAACCATGTTAATAAAGCATCTTCTATAACTTTATGTTCACTTGTCCTCGCTCGTTTAAGTTTCAAAGAGTTGTTTTCGAAAATAACTTTTATTTCATCTCTATTCCTCCAAATTGTTGATATCGTCGAGTGCGAAACTCCACATTCCTTTGCAATTTCACTATTCGACTCGCCAGTTTCTAATCTCCATATGACATGAGATTTTTCTTCAATAGAAAACACTTTTCTCTTTTTTGCGACATG
Source organism: Spilarctia lutea (assembly GCA_916048165.1). NCBI lineage: Eukaryota > Metazoa > Arthropoda > Insecta > Lepidoptera > Erebidae > Spilarctia > Spilarctia lutea. Next base: position 13,727,025 of record OU696490.1, on the reverse strand, counting down.
ATAACACATAAATGCACAATTGCACAGTCTAAACAACACCAACACTTTTAAATCAAACTGTTACTTACGCAATCAATTAGCGAACTAAACATGTGTAAAGTATGCAAATGGCCGGGAAGAGGTTCGGATGAGGTGGGAGAAAGTGCGTAGGTAATAATATGCCTAAATATTCATTCAATGCTTAAAATAAAAATAAAATAAGATTTAAAATCGTTTGTATTGTTTTGTTTTGCTGAGACAAGACGCGGTTGGTCGTTATAGCCGATGAATATCGATAAAATTTCGTCGTTGTAAGCGATATGTCGCTGTATCCGATGTTGTTATAAGCGGTTTGTTTACTGAATAGTTTACTAAAGATTCGGACGGGACCATACAACCTGGTTGTAATAACCGATAGGCCGTTGTAAACGATGTCGTTATAAACGGTTTTGACTGACAATTTATAATTGCCGTACAAAAGCAGAAATAAATAAAAAATAACAAATTCAAAAAAATCATAAAAGTTACACAGAAGATAAATCTGCGCCTCCCGAGCGCAATGTATCGTTATAACAGCAAAACTATGGTACTCACCGAACAGAAGCGGCCGTCTTTCGGTAGTGTTGACCGACGACTAAGTTGGCTCGGAAACACACAAGCTTGTACGCGCGTCGGTTAAAAAGAGACAGCGATATATTTATTTCGCGGGCGTCTCAGAGGCGCACGTTATCTTTCTAGGGTTAATGAGGGCTTAGTCACCAAGTGAGACGCCCTTAATCTAACATTACACAGCTAAAGCATTTAAATGAAAGCACTTCGAGTTAATCAAACAACAATTCCTTAAACATTTTAAAAAGTATTTCCCCCTAAAGCTTTTGTAAAAGTATCGGCCACCTGTTCCGTAGTACAATTTTTTATCACAATTATACCATTGTCTATCTTCTCTTTAACAAAGTTTTGCTTAATGTCATGTTTAATGTAAGCGAATAATGTATTCTTTTGAGAAATAAAGTTCTTAAACCGTAATTCTCGTCAGACATCTTTACATTTGAGCTATTTTAATTGTTGACTGGTTGTCTTCATACAAAAGCTGTCCATGAACATTCCGGACCAACCTGTGCCCAGCTAGCTATTACATTTTTTCTTACTATTATTTATATCTATTTCTAAGAATCTGTCATCGCACGCTATCCCGCGCAATTCTTGCATATATACTATTAGATGCCTTATTCTCTAATATACTGTTTACAATTGTTACTTAATCTATTATACTATGTTATTTGTTACTTAATCTAATTACACTATATTATTATTTACTAGGGGCTTTAACATTGATGATTGCTATATATTCTCAATATATATTATATCAACTGCTTAATTTACTTATTTATTTTTGTTATTTACCTTAGTAACGATTTCTTCACAGAATTTCACAAAGTGTACTCTACTGTTTTTACATGCTATTATTTTGCTTAAATTTTCCCGACTTAAATTGACATCTATTTTATGTTCCAGATCATATCGTAACCTTGCGTATATTGGGCGTTCTAGAAGCAAGTGGAAGACGTCCTCCTGTGCGTTGCTGTCACAAGCGCACAACGGACTGTCCCTACATTTAAACCTATGTAGGTACTGTAAGAATCCTCCATGTCCCGTGAGGACCTGGGCCAATTTAGGTGTTATGTTGATCTGCTTAACAGTGCGATACGCATCCACCGCGTTAGGGAAAAACACTTTCGTGACGGAGGCGGTTTCGCCTAACTGGAACCTCCGGTTCCATTCGTCCAGGGTATCCTGGCGGATACCCCTCTTGACGAACGCGATCGGGCACCGATCGTAGTCAGGTCTCCTCCGGCACTTCAGTGCAGCCTCCTTAGCCAGATCGTCGGCGCGCTCGTTGCCCACAAGGCTCGCATGAGCCTTGACATGTAACAAGTCTACAGATTTGCTTTGTGCAAAGGCTTGCTTCAAGTAGTCGCGTGTCTTCATAGCGAGTGGATGTAGTGTTCCATGGTTGGTGATGGTGTCCAACGCAGATCTGGAGTCACTGTAGATCCCGTACGTGCGTTCGTTACGCTTAAGTATCTCACTCGCGGCTCTGCATATGGCAAGAAGTTCCGCCTGATACACCGTGCAGTACGCGGACAGACTGAGCTTGACAGCTTTTGTCTCGGCTTCGCCAGTCCAAATGGACAGCGCTGCTCCGACTTTGCCGTCAAGCTTGCTGCCGTCGGTGAATATTCGCACCGCCTGCACGTTGTTTGCCTCTACATCAGCTTGGGTCACCAAGCTCGCGAAACTTAGTGCCATATGTGTCGCCGGGTGAGGAACCTCTGCGAAGTCTACTGCTCGCTCCGCTTCTCTGTCTGCTAGCGCCAGTCGGGACGACCCTCTTCTCACCTCGTACAGAGCGGCTGCTTCTTGTACTCTGAGGTCCAGAGGTAGTATCCCGGCCAGTAGCAGCGCTGCGTTTAAGGAAACGGTACGGTATGCTTTGCACAGTTTTTGCGCAAAGCCTCGCTGGATGGCATTTAGGGACTTTTGGACTCCCACCTTTTTGGCCGCAGGTGCCCATACGCTTGCCCCATAGGTTATAATGGGTTCTACTGCTGCGGTGTATATGCTTAGGACCACCTCTGGATGGAGGCCCCAGCTAACTTTCGCCGCGCGGGAGAGCTGCTTATAGACGTTTGCAGCCTTTCTACACGCGTTCGCGACGTGCGTGTTGAAGGTTAGTTTATCGTCTATCGTTAAACCCAGTATCTTGACTTCCCTTGACATGGCAATAGGGACGCCTCCCATGCTCAGCCGCGGGATGTCGTGTTTCAACTTTCGCGTCAGTAGCATTGCGCACGTCTTGTGCGGTGCGAAGTTCAGTTTGTTCTTCGTACCCCAATCCTGAACACGGGAGAGGGCCGCGTTTGGCTATTCCGTAATTTCAAGGGCCGTGTCGCCTACGAAAACAAGAACTACATCATCCGCATATGCTTGGCAGTAAATCCCCTGCTGTTCCATTTGGTGCAATAGTGGGTCGAGAAGGAGATTCCAGAGGATCGGCCCGCTGATTGACCCCTGAACGCACCCTTTCTGGGTGTTCTTAGTGTGTACTTCCCCAGCGTACCTTAGACCGACTCTCCTGCCGTCGAGGTAACTGTTCAGTAGCCTCCTTATATTGACCGGACACTTTTCCTCTGCCAGTCTGACCTTAATTGCCGGCCACCATGCGCTATCGAAGGCACCCTCTATATCCAGTGAGACTAGGGTTACGAGCTTCTTCAGCTCTATGCCTATAAGCCCTTAATATGGTTCACTAGGTTATAGAGGGCGTCTTCGGTGCTCCTCTGTGGCATAAAGCCATACTGGCGAGTACTCATCCTCGGTACTAGGTGCCACCTGATCCTTGCTACTACCATCTTCTCTAGGATCTTCCCCAAGACTGGCAGCAGACCTATTGGTCTATAGGCCTTGGGGTTCTGGTTCTTTGGTAGTTGTATACAACCACAGGCCGACAGGCTTCACCAGAAGCTGAGAAAGTAAAAATTACTGTTATTGACTCTTTGGAATTATTAGTGTCAACACTGTATACATTTTAAATTCCTTTAAAAGCGAGTACTTTCCCTGTTTTTGGGCATAACTGGAACTCACTCTCGTCGCCATTGAACACCCGAGTAGGATCGTTCAACAACTGCAAAAGGTTGATTTCTTCTAAATATTGCTGTATCTCGGTAAACCACTTTCTAATGTCTTGTTCCGAGATGTTTGCACAAGCTTGGGTGACTCCCTCACTAGTTCGCTGAACGATATCAGGGTATCGTTTCAAAAACGCTTTAACCCACCCATCCCCAGGATAATTATCTTCAAAAGGATTTGGCCAAGGATTTTCTATAAGAAAGTTGGATACACTGATTCGCAAATTTTCTACTTTTAACGGGAAACCTTTCCTCATTACCCTCTTAATTTAAAGTGCTAAGATAGACTCTTCTTCTGTCAAAACAGGTCGTGGTCCGAAGGAAGTGCTATGTTCAGGATTTTTCAATTTAAAATGCAAGGTGGAATTGGGAATGTTATATTTTCTAGCAATCTCTCTTATCTTTGGGTTTCCCGTTTCCCTTAACTCCCTGAGTTCTTCTTTTTTCCCTTAGGCATTTTGTGTTGAAACTCCGACCTGCAAGCAAACCATTATTGGACATTATTGGAGAGTAGTCCGTGATGTCTGCGATTGAAACTAATATCTATAATAAATTTAATTGCTATACAATTAAAGCTAAAAAATTTTTTAAATTCGTATCTCTGAAAAAATATAGTGATTAGACACTGTCCATTAATAGCTTTTTTTTTAAATTGTGGTATTCAATCATTGAACAGATTAAAATAGCCTCACAATATAACATTTATCAGTTAAAAGTCGTTTCATCATGCGAATTGTATAATAACTTACCGTTTTCCAAAGAGCCAAAACTATAAAATACACCACTACGCCAATATCACAACAAAACACTTTTATTTACGCGTGGAAACCCCTTCGGGCCTCGGATTTTAGATTTGACTGTTCAACTATGAAATCAATCATATCATCTGTGAACAAAAATTTGAAAAATTCGGCTGGAGAATCTAAGTGTTTTATTTCCTGTGGTAAATCTATGTTGCCTGTGAACTTGAAGTTTTCTTCGATATAAGGGTCCATTTTTTTGTTTTTTCAAACAATCGGGTTCTTTTTTATTTTTTTTACCTTTTGTCTTAGTAGCCTGCCCTGCTGCGATGTACTTTAGAGGTATATTATCATTGGAGCTATCAGAATCAGTCTCGGAAGTCAAAACTATAACCTGACACGCCACTCAATACTTGATTTTTATGAACCCACTTATGTGGTTTTGCAGGATTATATTGTTTTATATCATGACGACACTTTGTCGGAATGATTTGTTCGTCAACTGCTAAATATTCTTATTTTTGGTACTAATCACAAACGTTTACGAATTTGATTCAGTAAAGGCCTAATTTTGAAAAGCTGGTCATGTCCGTCTGTGCCAAAAGGCTTGAACAACTCATTATTATTGAAATGTAAATATTGTTTTATAGCTTCAAATCTGTTGCACGTCATTTCTTTGTACACTTGTTCTTGGCCGATAGACTTAGACCAATACATCCTGGTTGCTGGCAATTTTACACATGACATAAAAAATAACTATTCCTATAAATTTTTCCATTTCTTTATTTGTAATAACCGCAGTTCTTTGTGCAGTCTTTTTTGGAACGCGCTCTCAACCGAAATCAGGATGTCCACAAGTCGCTTCACATTCAAGATTAAGTTAAGAGATTTACTCCGGATTAAATTGGCGGAACAGTCTCAACGATAGTTCTCCGACTGAGTAATTATATAATATTTTTAGGATCGAAAGTAAAATGAAAACAAAAATAATAATTATACAAGTAACTACCTTTTATTTATATAGAAGCAATTACATTCGATCTCCAACTTTCAATAAAAGTAAATCACTTACATGGCACGCAGTTCTTACTTTATAATTTCATAATAGCAATTACACAAACGAGCAAAAAAATCGACTCACTTCATACTTTCGCACTCAAAATGGTCTAGTTTTAAAATTAAGACCTAAATCTTAACTTAGGCCTTAAATTATTTAAGTTCTAGATCTTAGCTTTAAAATGAGTACAAATACTCTTAACTTTTACTCATTTTCTTGAACAATAAATATTTATAAACTTTGCGAGTACTAAAACTTGAAAAATTAAGGGTAAATTTTTTTAAATAAAAGACATCATAACATTTCAAATAAACTTTATTACATAATGATGACCACTTTAATAACGAATGTTACCCCCTCTTGCTCTGATGACAGCCTCTAAACGGTTCCTCATTGACCCAATGAGGTGCTCCACTCTGTCTTGTGGTATACCGTCCCATTCCTCGGTCAGAGCCGCTTGCAGGTCAGCTCTTGTACCTGGTGCAGGATCTCTAGCCCGGATGCTTTTCTTTAGGTCATCCCATAAATGCTCAATAGGATTCAAGTCCGGACTACGAGCTCGCCAGTCCATAACAGCGATACCCACTTCTCGTAGGTACTGCCGCACGACATTTGCGCTGTGTGGACGGGCATTATCCTGCATCAGGATGAAGTTTTCTCCAATAAAACCAGCGTATGGGATGACGTGGTCTTCCAAGATATCTTCAATATACCGATGTGCGGTCAACCCTCCCACATGGCGGCCAGTTTTAACGAAAACCAGTTCAGTTTTTGCTTCCATTGATATGCCAGCCCACACCATGCAGGAACCTCCTCCGTACGCAACAGTTTCTGCTATGCAGCATTGTGCGTATCGCTCCCCCGGCCTTCTGTACACCCTTCTCCTTCTGTCGCTACCATGTAGGCATACTCTGCTTTCATCCGAGAAGAGAACAGAGCGCCATTGATCCTCAGTCCAATCGACGTGTTCTCTTGCAAAACGTAGCCGGGCTGCTCGATGACCTGCAGTCAATTTGGGACCCGTTGCTGGTCTTCTTGGAGTGAGGGTTGCTGCTTTGAGTTTTCTTCTCACTGTCCAAGAACTTACAGCTACCCCACATGTTTCTCGGAGCTCCCGTTGAACTTGGACCCCGGTGAGAGAACGATTCCTTAGCGAAGTACGGACGATAAAGCGATCGTCTGCCTCCGAAGTGGACCGATTTCTACCGGAACCTCTTCGTCGGTGAAAACCACCAGTCTCCTGGTACCTTCGGTATATTCTTGATACCGCTGACTGGCTCATCTGCAATGTACGAGCCACTTGACGTTGACTCAGGCCCTGTTGCAATAGGATAACTGCTTGAGCCGCTGCTTCTGCTGTGGTATCCATTTCCGGGAAATTTTCTTACTTGGAGATTGAGGGGATGTGTACCTGTTGACGTTTCACGGTCAACTGATAAGGGTGAAAGGGGTACGTCACCTTTTATACGCCCAATGCTAACTGAGTAAACGAGAACGAAATCATAGAGTTACTGTTCCTCGACTATTGTGACAATGTCTAAAAGTTAACACTAGTAATTGTTATTTTTTTTAAAGCTAACATCTAGAACTTAGAGCATTCAAGACCTAAATTAATATTTAGGTCTTAATTTTAAAATTAGTACACTTTGAGTGCGAAAGTATGAAGTGAGTCGATTTTTTTGCTCGCCAGTGTATATTAATAACTAAGATCACAACATCGTTCCTTCAGAGTTGTTACCACACCGAGCGCCGAACGAGAAATGTGTCATGAATAGGTGCGCGCTGCCTTTTATAGTTATAGATTGTTAGATATCTAACAATATATTATATTTATGTATGTCTATACTTATGTATTGTGTAGGGTATTTTGTATTTCTATGTATCTATGTATAAAATTCAGTATTTATTTGTATATTAGTTTTATCCAATACCACAGTATCAAATATATTATTATATATGTCAAATTATACTATTTTTTCTTACGCACCTACCACATTATATTTTCACATCACCTTAAGGTTGACTGGCAGAGAATTCCCTATGGCATTAAGTCTGCCTTTGTGCAAAATGTGCATCAAGTATAAATAAATACGAGTATATACTAGTAAAAATAAGAATTCCAATAAATTTACGTAATTCTAAGACAGTTACAGGTTCTGTAAAATTGGGATTCTTTTGGAAGGCATATTTATTGACTCGTCCACTAGAAATTTCAAAATTTCTTCACCGAATAAATAAGAAAAAAACTGAAAAGGAGTGTCTAAGTTCATAATTTCTTGTGAATACTCAGTGTTCCCAGCAAACTGGAAAGCGTTTTGGACTATGTCCATATTCTTTACTCTCCACACTAAGTTTCTAGAGTTGAAGGGTGCAGTTTGCTTGTTCTGGCTGCTGGTTGTAGGAGTTGGGCTTCCTTTAACAGTCTCTAAATTATGTTGCATGTCGGTATCTATGTTTGCTGCAGGCGGATCTGCATCCAAGTCTGGGTCAGTGGGAAAATTACCTACATTCTCTTCATCTTCTAGCTCCATTAGAAGATCTCTTTGGCTCGAATAATAGTCTATGTCATCTTCATTGTCAGTGGAATCATCTGCAGAAATTTCACCATTTTCTAACCGCTTCAATATGCTCTCAATCTCTTCTGGTCGCATTTTTGATAAATTTCTATAATAAAATAAAAATAAAAGTACCAACACCTAGCCATGCAGAAAAATAATGAAATTGAAGTTCAAAAAGTTTTATAGCTAAATTATAATCAGTAGGTAGGTTTTATGTAAGGCGGAATGCCTGAAGTATCAACATTGATACTCACAAAAATAGCACTAGTATCTTCAAGTAAAACAAAAAAAAAATGTCTTAGCGAAAATAATATATTCACTTACCTTAAAAGTATTTATATTCTTCAGAAAAAGAAAATATATCAAATTTGTATTCAACAAATAGTCCGCTCAATTTAGACCAAAAAATGATAGTGAAGCTACATAAATTCCCAACAAGCTGAAAATTTGTAAAATTGTTCAAAACATAATTATAAACAATACCTGAAAGTTCCCCATCATTCCCGTGTGAGGAAAAAAAAATATTCTAGGTCAAAGGAAAAAAAAAATAGTTTTTCGCGATTTTCAGCAAAACGGTAAGTTTTATTATAAAAGTACCTTAGACAAAATTGTAGATCATAAAATTATCTATAAGAAATTGATCAATATTTATTTCCTACGAGCCACCGTTTCTGAGACATAACGATTCAAAAAGTTATAAAAGCTGTTATTGTCATAATGTGCACACGTTTCCACGCCACCTATGAGCTAGTGTACTTACCGCTTTTTGTAACGTGGTTTCCCCAGTAGGTCTACTCCTCCTATTCCACGGGTCAGTTGTGATCAGGACATGAGGAGGACGATGGAAAACTGCTGCTGCCTCATGCACAATACTCACAAAAGTTTTAGGGGACACTGTATTCTTAAATTCCAGGGAATCCTAACCTCCTCTTCTCTGAAGGTTACAGAGCGGGAATCAGGATAAAAACAGAAAAAACTCGAGTAAAAAAAATAATAATATATTACAACTCTAGAGATGTATGTACGCGGCGTACTCATGCATATTATGACAATAACAACTTTTATAACTTTTTGAATCGTTATATCTCAGAAACGGTGACTCGTACGAAAATGTATTGATCCATTTCTTATAGATAATTTTATGATCTACAATTTTGTCCAAGGTACTTTTATGATAAAACCTACCGTTTTGCTGAAAATCGTGAAAATATATTTTTTTTGACCTTTGACCTTGAATATTTTTTTTTCCTTACACGGGAATAATGGGGAACTTTCAGGGATTGTTTATAATTATGTTTTGAACAACTTCACAAAAATTCAGCTTGTTGGGACTTTATGTAACTTCGAATGTCTAAATTGACCGGACTAAAAACTTTTAGTAAAATGTGTTTACATGTTCACTTTGCCGCGCAAGTAATATGTCATAGATAAAATAAAACAATAATGACAATACATTTTTTTTTAAATTTCGTTGGAAAGAATATTATACAACAGTACAGCCAACCTATAAAAAACTAATAGGAATGTGAACATTCGGTTTAAAAGATTGGCATCAAAATTTAAGCTCTAGGTTATTAAGGGTTAATATATTTTTCGCTTAGATCCAATATATCGTATAGTTTTTCTTTTTGTTCAACCGAAAAAGGGTGTTTAAACCCGTGTCCAGAAAGTGATATTGCATTTAGTATATCAAAAAGGTTATTAATATTAAACGTTAAAAAAATAACAGTTGCATGTGTGTCTTAAAAATCAGGCATGTATAATTGCTGCGAAGAAAAATTAATCGCATCAGCTACACTTTGACTTAAAGTTTGAGTCGCTAGTTTCACGTTCATGATATTATTTCGAAACTCTATATGCCGATTTGATAACTTATTCCCAAAATGCAATCCAATATTATTCTGGACATTTTTGAGTTTCTGCAAATGTGCCCACTCGATTTTATTGTTGTTTTCAACTACCAATGTCTTTTTCGCCACTAATGTGTTACGCACAAGTTTCACCATATGACATGGGTCCAATATCACAACTACTGGGTCTCCGGTAGATGAATGGTCTAAAAATTTTATAAGTTATTTGTCTTTTAAATTGCAACCTGCAGAATTGTATTGCTTGGGGTAGGGCAATAATTAAACTTTCCCCTGTTAGGTAATCAGATCTATTGTATTCCGGATCTGATGTCAGCTAACTACGCTATCATGTTATCTATAAGCGTAGTCCAGCGGTGGCGAGCTTGTCCTCTAGCTATGAGTGGAGAACGAAAAGCGAATGCATCGCCTACGCCGGGTCTTCTTTCGCCTACTAAATTCAGCGTACCCATGAAGAAATCTTGGGATTTAAGCGTCACTGGGGTCCAGAACGCACTCAAGTCTCCCTGCGGTAAATCTTCATCAGCCCATCGTTGCTGATAGAGACGGTCGGGGTTCCGTAAACCTTCGGCCGAGTTGCTTACGAGTATGCGATGGTGTCCAGCTCCATCAAAATCAATGAGAGCTCCTTCGCGTAGCATTTTTATCTCCTTTCGGGCGACGAACGATATAAAGTTTTTGACTTGATGCACATCGTGCTCAAACATGTCAATATCATATCCGGCAGGCCAGTATTCAGCGGCATTCAGCAGCACTGGAAAACCTGGATCAAGTGGTGGCACTCCATCAAGTCTGCGACGGATTCCAGCACGAGCTGGCTGGTTCCAGCTAGCAAACGGGAGAGGGTTAAGGTCGTAAAACTGCTGCCTCACATTCTGAGGGGTTGCAGGATTTGCCAATACGTCAACCACATTCTGCAGGTTTGAGAACAGTATGCCTAAAACATCATCGTTAGGGCATTTAACGTAGTAAGACTCGTTTTCATAATCAAAATTTCCAACTCCAGCTAATAAATTTGCGAGTGGTGAAAAGGTGACTGCCATAGATTTGACAACGTCACGATGTTCAATATCCAATCGGGGGCGGACGAACAATCCAGCATCTATGCCAAGCGTATTTATCTGGGCAGCTTTTCCACACAATAAGCGGTACTCGAACTGCGCTAACGACACACGATAAAACGCGTATGGTGAGCATTCTGGGATACGGTCGGGTCTTCGACCATACAGCTCATAAACCTTCTTAAACATCCACTGCGTATAAAAGCCCACTGCTCGGGTTGTAACGGGGACTACTGCGGCGGTTTTCTGTATAGAAAAGTCAACTTGCTTTTCAGCTGCGAGAGAATCTCCAAATCCAAAGTATAACGCCTTGTTAATTTTATCTTCAATATCTTTAAGGGCTTGCTGTGTCTTCGGGTTGGTATCTCGAAACTTATCCTGCCGCGCGGCATCTCTTTTACGCTGACTGGGTGGACGTGAGCGAGGTTTGGCTTTTGCCTGCTGGGCGGGCTCCTGATCTTCAGGTTCACGCCAATTCCGGTTGAATGATGGGGGGGGATTGCGATTGCGATCTTTACGTTGGTAACTCATATTGGGGTGGTGGTTTTTTCCTGGAATCCAGAAAAAAAAAAAAACCGCGGTCGCGACCTTCTGCGAAGAAGTAATTTCGCAGAAGGAGGCGGCGGAGAAGGCCCGGGAGGACGATATCCACTCGGACCCGATCCGCCGCCGGCGCACGGGGCGGCGGAGGCGCGCCTATCAGCGCCTCATGCCGCCCTGAGTGTGGCCGCGGATGGACGGGATGGGTTTTCCCCTCCATCCGCATTACAGGCCAACCGCGAGGGGGCGACGTACGCGTATGCCGTGCGTCGCCTAATTTGAGATTTTTACCAGCAGACGGTGCCCGCTTCAGTGCGGGCAGGCGCTGGGAGGGGTCCGGTTTGCGTTAATAACAGCGATCCCGGACCCCTCCCTTCTCAGGCGCAGAGTTGGCACACCGTGTGGTTTTAGTCGGTTCGATTCCGACACACCGCCCCGCCGCAAACCCCGGCGGGGTGACGGCCCGAGGGGGTTTCCACACGTAAAAAAAAAAAAAAAAAAAGAAAAAGGGCAATAATTAAAACTTCACTTACGGTTCGGGTAGTTATTTACTGATACTTCACATATGTTCACAGCACAAGCTATTTACAGTTCTAGTAGGCACAGAAGGAGTATATAGTACAAAGGTTTAGCAAATCAGTAATAGCAGAATCAACAAGCAAGCGAGTAGCGGGCAGCACGTCGTAAGGGTTGTGGCCGACTGACGGGACAGCAGGCCTCGAGTGCTGCGGTCGCGCAAGGCTCAGCCAAACCGGTTTCGGTCGGAAGCAACATCTGCCTTCACAATAATTATCTAATACGATGCGCCCGATCGCTTGTCTGTTTGTTCGCTGATATATAATATATTTTTACCAACGTTCAAATGACTCGATATAATAAAGTTTATACAAATATTAATATAACATTCCAACGAATAAATATAATAACTAAATCACTACACAACCCATCATTTTAGCCGTAGCGAGGTTAGATGCACAGCCATCAAAGGTCAAACTTACTACCTCGGCTCCCACGCCATGACATTTCTCAAGACACATTTTTAGAATATTAGCCCTTTGTTCGGCGGCAAGACCACCTACAAAGAAATACTCGTAGCCAAGTGGCAATTTAAATGCATCATTTAGAGCTACTAGCATTAGCACATAAACCTGTGTAGCCATTTCATCCGATGGCCAGAATGTAACAAGCCCATCTACAGTTTGTTCATTGAATATCTTTTGTTGTCTTATACCCATTTCGTCAACAATCAGACAGGCAAGCCTTTTGTTACTATTAGAGTATTTTAACTTTAAAGCTGCGAATGCTTCTTCGGTAAAGCCTGGTTTTCCATCTATGGATTGGTACCATTTAGATAAGGTTGACAGATGAGGAAGAGATGAAAGCAACTGTCGTCTCACATATTTATATCCTGCTGATAATAATAGTTTAGCGTTAAAGCAAACTTTTTAATCGCTGGTGTAAACTTTATGATACTTCGTCCATCTTTTGACTTTTTCCATTGTAGGGCTAAAACTATATCATCAGAAAATTCATTCAATGCAGTATTTTCTGCAGTATTGCCAAATCCATTTTTCTTCAATTGGGATAAAATACTCGTATTTTTAAGCGAAATATTCTTTACAACTAATTTTATTTCTGCGTTGTAGGTTTCTGATCTGTGATAGTCGTTTCACTGCCAAAATAGATTTTTTTCGTAGTTTATGTTTTAACATGTGTGTTCTGGGTGTATTCAGAGCAGATTTAATATCTGATGATGGTATATTTATCGGCGAAACGCATGATCCTCTTTCTTCAAAAGTATTGATTTCGTCTGAAACAAGATTATCCACATTTTTTTTTCTTGGTTCTTCTGCAACACCATCGTTATATTCAGTGATGATTTTATTATCCTGAAAATAACATAGATGATCAATTTCAAATCTGGGAAAGTCGGTCTTTATTTAAAATAGATACGTATATACAGCTAATAAAAATATCGAACCCAAAGATTAGGTGTAAAAAATAACAGTCAAACCTCACCAATTAAGTTTTTGTGCCTTATGCGCTTGAGGTTCTGCTGTATTTGTTTTAGTGAATTGCTCAGGTAAATCACACACTATAAAATTTGCAGAAAGTGAATTTTCATCAACCTGAAAAATTAAACGTGCTTTAATTCAACTAAACAATGAACTTATTATTTTCAATGCTATTGTAATTCTCACAACTCTAAAAAACCGGACCGACATTACATACCTATCCAGATGCTCCAGTTCTGAGGCTGCCGTAATCCTGATATCATCAATAAAGCAATGAACGCCAGGGATGCCTGAAAGAATATTTAAAATTTTACGATGCCATTTAGCAGGTGCATAGTTCAATCCAAACATTAGTCTTGTACATTTATACAAGCCTTTGTGAGTATTTAGTGTGAGGAGATGCTGATCCTCATCGCGTACCTCCCAATTTAAATAAGCATTGCGGAGATCAAGTTTGCTAAATTTCTGACCACCTGCAAGAAGACCATTAAACAGTTCTTCAGCAGTGGGTAGGGGGTGTTCATCCACTAACAATTGTTTATTCAATGTGAGTTTGTAGTCTCCAAATAAGCGGACTTTACCATTAGCCTTAACCACAGGCACTATGGGTGTAGCATACTCACTGTAATCCACCTTAACAAAAACCCCATCTTTAACTAATTTATCGATCTCCTGCTCTACCAGTTTCTTCAATGCAAGAAGTACAAGTCTAGCCCGGTAAAATATTGGTTTGAAGTCTTCCCTTAAATATAAGGTAACATGATCTCCTTTAATCTCCCCCAAATCACTATCACCGAACAGAGATTTATCAAAGAGAGTATCAAGAGAGTTAGTAAGCGTAGGTTTACCTGCGTGCGAGACACTGTGACAGTTCTTTATAAAGGCTCTAAATGACTTGAAAGCTCCAAAAACCCTAATCCACTCTCGGCCAAGCAAGGGATGTTGATTTCCTGCAATTACAAATAATCTTAAGTTTTGTTGAAAATCATTATGCACTGTAGCAGAAATTCTTATATAACCTATGACATTTGAATAATTGTTAGAGTAGGTAGTTAGTTTAACTTTGGTGTCCATTATCTCACAATAATGAAAGTACTTTTTATAGTCCTCTACACTAATCACTATCAAATTGAAACTTAATTCTTTGTAGGAATCCATGAGGTGTGACACTAATTCACAACTTGCTGTTGTCTTCCGTGGAGTTGTTATTATTGACATACATCACAAGGTCCTCTTGATCATCGTCTGATTGTGATTCTATATGTACTAAATGATCGTTCTGGGCTTTTAATTTTAAACACATTTTTTTATGTACCTTATTTTCTTGCAGTAGCTGCAAACTTCTTTGCCAAAGGACAGCGGTTTGCATAGTGTTTCTTACCACATATGAAACACTTTACATCTTTGTGAGCCGATGTACCAGAATGTAAATTAAGGGCTATGTTCGGCTTCACTGCACCTGGTGGCGGTGTGGCCTACATATTTTTCTACATAGTGTTATAATTCACAGTGTTAACGTCTGTTATATTAAAATAACTTTGATTTGGCAGACTCTCCATGGCAGTAGCCACCTCAAAAGCTTTTTTATAAGTTCAAAGACCATATTTCTAATAGGCGATCCTTAATTTTCCTTGAACGTCAGGCCACACACTAACTGGTTTCTTAATGCTGTATTAAAAAAAATACCAAAATTGCAAGTCGAAGCCATTTTACGCAGCGTGGCCTCTTCACGGACTCGTCTTCAAGCTGGGTACGGTGATGAAACTTGAAAACTCTGCTATTTCTAACGGCGTCGGATCAAGGTTTTTCACTAAAATTTTGACATTTTCTTGATCATCATCATCATCATCAGCCTATCGCAGTCCACTGCTGGACATAGGCCTCTATAATCGCAGGCCACTTAGTTCGATCCTCGGCTTCTTGATACGTAAATAATAATAATAATCTTTATTGACATAAAATATAGATTACAATATTTTTGAAGTTCCTGTCTCCCGTCTAGGTATTACATCTGTATTATTCTGTATTAAAAGACCCAGTGCCCTCTCTTGCTTTATATGACCATTACTGGCCATAGGACAAATTCATTAGGTTTTTTCACCGCCGATGAAGCGTATGAAATAGGAATTTTTCTTTTTTTCGTCTGCTGTCGGGTGTTGAATGTCTAACGTAGTTTTAAAAATCTGCACCCACCGGTCGAAATTTGTTTTCGCGTCGTAAAACTCAATAAAATTGGACGGAAGCGCACTTTTTGTTGCAGTTTGAAGATGTTCGACACAACTTATTTATTTATTTATTTATTTATTTATTTATTTATTTAGGTATACCAACAGCACACATACAATACACTTTTAAAAAAATTTATACAATAATATTTTCTAGTATGCATGCCTATTACAGGTACACACAACATTCACTGAAAAAAATTTGAGCAACCCCTTGCTGTAACCGTTTTGTATGGGGGTGTCTAGGCTATTTCCTAACTAACGCGTCTTAAATTTGGTGAGATACTCTAAGACGATGTCATTACGCGGTGATGACTGTGTTTTGAAGGGTGCTGTGGCAATGAGACCTTGAAAGCCTTCGTTAACTAACGTGTTTCTGTTATTGACCCAATTTCTTGGTACGTCTCTGTAATTATTATAGTGGAAACAGGCCCACGAATTAAGAAGGTCATCTCCATCCTCAGACTCCAACTCGCGCCTTAAGGTGCGGTAACACATTACGCGGGCGGCGATAGCCGACCTAACAGGTAAGCGCGTACGTGAGGTAGCTTGACCAAGCGTTGCTGTGACCTGGATAAATCTCGATGTATTTGGCTCCAGTGGCCTCCAAACGACCTGTTGAACTACAGATCCTGTGGTCGCAGACGGTAACTTAGACGTCTTGTACCGTTTTAGTTCTCTAATACGTCTCTCGACTAATTCGAAAACGTCCCGGTTTAGACAATAACGTCTAATAGTCAGGCGTTGATATATGTCATCTTCTTCAACGAGCTCTGACATCTCGTTCTGCTGATTGGCTGTCAACCTTTTTGACGGCCTCCATCCTAACAAATTGACCGTGGGTAGTGGTCCATGTTGGGGTGGCTGAGCGACTGGCTGGGGCGCATCTACTCCTTCGACCTCTTCTTCTTCGACGTCATCCGGTGCTGGCCTAACTCGCGCGGGCAATGCCGGCTGTTGAGCGGCCGCTGCTTCTGCTTGTTGCGCTCTAAGGCGCGGCGCTATTCCTCGGTTGAAATAAATAGCAACCCTCGGTATTCGTAACGTATTGTTATCCAGATAGTGTCAATTTAATTGTAGACACAGGTGTCACTTGTGACATAGATAATAGTACAATAGATAATACATAGTAATGTTCATAACAATTACCGTGTTTGTAGTGTTGCTAAAGCACGTAGATGCCTCATGACCTCGGCGGTAACAATTGGTGCAGGAAAGTAGGCTGCAGCACGCCTTACCCTGTTGTCCCGGTTTGCGGCATACGTAGCAGGTCCTGGAAGCGCTGTAGCAGGTAGCAGCTGCCGACGTATTGCTATAGCTGCGACTTAAGACTGACTCACAGTGTTCGGCGTAGAACAAGCCAGGTGGACAAAAATATATTTTCATGGTTTTGGAAATATATCAATAATTTATTAGTAATATGTATAGTATTATAATATATTTTTTTAAAGAAAATGCACAGGAATTATAAATAAACATTTTATTTCATTTAAACACGATTACAACATAGTAAAAAAAAAGAATAAATTAATGTTAATCGCTACATGATATCAACGCTACACTTATTATACGAGCATACCCATCTACAACCTTAGATTAACATATTTATACAAAAATTATAAACTGACATATTTATAAAAAATAATAATCAAATCAAATAATAAATATAAAAGTTATTAATGTAACTGTGAAAATTTGTTGAAAAACAAATTTTCAATATCAGAATCGTTGGATTCAAAATCTGATGATTCCGATATAGGATAATCTTCCTGAGGTTGTGGAGCTCTTAATTGATGTTGGACTTGAGGCTCGATTGTGGGAGCTATGAGGAGCTTTAAGACCTCCGCGCACAAATTATTTGACTTTTTTTTCGGTACTCCCCGAAGGCTATTGATCAAGTCTCTATTCGTGGCAAGACGAGAGCATTTTCTGGTGTTGTGCTCTCTTAACCTCCGACAATCTTTGTTTCTCGCTTCTTGGGCTTCCTCTGAAAGCTGCCCTATTGGAATTATTGCCGTCTTAATTACTACCACGAGTAGAGACTTAGATAAAGTCTTCTTGTCTCAAGACAAAGCTTGTTGAATTCAACAAGATTTATCTCGAAACCAGAAGACAATGTCTTCAACAATATATCAAACTGTTTGATGATTGTAACATCCAATCCTGTGATCTGAGCGCTCAGTTCGGGGCTTCCGGAAAACCGTCGAGCCATGTTTCCATCATTTGTGGATCCAAATCCTGGCTTTGGCTTATCTACTATTAATCCCATTTCATGCTTGAATCGCTGTTTGATTTGATCTGATCGCTGTTTTACACTTGCTTTTTCCTCTGAAAACCTAGCTTGCAATTTCTTAATGTCCAACTTATAACTGATGTGTAAAAAGCACTCAAATGAACGAATCCAAGCGTGTAATGTTGACAAACCAAAGCCAAAATTATCCTGATTGCTATCAAAATATCTTCCTTCATCATTCATCATTGTAGGTGTAGCTCCACAAATATAGCACTTCTGTGATGAATGTGTCTCTGTCAAAGCGTTGCACACTTTTCCATCGGTCATAGTAAGCAGAAGTTTATGCTTAACAGAAATTTTAGAACCAGCAAGATCACAAGATGTAGACTCCAAGTTGTTTATTTGTTCCAAAATTTTATTAGTCTCGATTTTTGTCAATGCCGTAGTTTCTTTGGCAAAAATTAATTTAATTGGACGGCAAAACATCGTCGACGATGGACGAGGATTTTGCCAGATAATGTTGTTACCTTCGTCGATTAACCTAAGAGGAACAAATGAAAAAACAAAAATGAACTCATCAGTGTCTTCGATATTGTCAAATCTCTCTTTATAAGCGCTATGACCAGAACTTCCGTCACACCCCCATTTACTTATAAGAGTAAACGAGGAATTGGGGAGCACGCTTGTGACAACTTCTCTCTGAGCTTCTACTAACTGTTCTGCAGTTTTATTTAAAATAGCTTGTAGCTCAATTTCTACTCGAGATTGTGTCACAACAACGTGATTCTCGGAAGGATAACACGCTTTTTTTGATTTAACAATGCATTCATATGATGGAAACGCGTGATGTCCGACTTTCATAGTCTATTTCCAAGTCTGCTTGTATGAGTGACTTGTTGATTTTGAATCAATATAATACGCTAATGCCTCGTCACTACTTAGCGGTCTATTACTTTGCACACAGCACTTGATTGTTGAAGGCCAATACATGCACTTGCGGTAGCTGGATCAATGCCAATGTTCTTTATAACTCTGGCAACGTTCTTATGTCCAGTTGACCGTGCAGCTACCTCTGCTGCAGCCATTAATTCTCCAACACTTCACGATTGAACTAGACCTTCAACTCTACGTTTTTTAGTTTTAAAAGACGAATCTTCGAAGACTTTTTTAGGCCTGCCAGGCCGAGAAAGGTCAGCGGATGAGGTAGAAGGCTGCGGTTAAGTCGATCTCATACAAAATTCTATCTCATCGCCTTCCAGCCACAACTTATTCTTATTAAGGAAACGCTCTTTTGACTTTCCTGAAAAAAACCTATTTAGTAGCAATTTCCGAAGAAATACTGGCTAATTTCATCTTAATTTCCCTTTGACATTCTTCAGTAATGTCAGAGAAATCAAACTTAGAGGAAATAAACTCAAATAGACAATCATTTCTTTCGTATTTTTCGTGCTTTAGCCATTCTTCAAAAAACTCTATTTTATTAAAAGCTTTTCTGAAAAAAAAAAAAAAAATAGTTGTACTCAAGTGTGCTACGTAAAATATATGCCATAATCATCCATAGTCATGCAGCTAAAACATATCAAAAATTCAGCGTGGATACAAGAGGATACATGGCTTTTTCAAGCTTGATAAGTTTGAAAACAAAGATAAAACATCGTTTTTTTGTGCATTTATAGTAAGTCTACTTTACGTATGTTTATAACACATTAAAAGGATTCTTAGAAGAAAAAAATATTATTATTAAATTATTATTAAAAGTAAAATCCATCACTAAAACTTCAAACAAAATAAGAACTGTCACCATGAGATGTTAGCACAAGTGTAGCAAAAATGCAACTGACCTATTTCTTTAATTGTATTTACCTCATTAGCTTACTTTGATAAACGATGACTTATCAGTATGGAATGTTACACGTAAACAATTCTTGGAATCAGGGGTTTAGGGGTGTTGTTTACAGGTCGAAAGTACCTAATTCCGGGAATTGGATAATGATTTTTGTCCACCTAGCTTGTTCTAGGGCGGACACTGTGTGACTGGACGACCATTTTGTAATTTTGTAGAGAAGACAAGTGGGTATCACGCCGGAAATAGCGCCTTCGTCGTCTATTTGGCATTTTTTTAACAACGCCATTTTGTCATGAAAATATGTCATCATAGATTCCTGATTAGATTTCGTCCGGGTCAGCAATAGTCAGCATTTGTTCCAAACAGTCTGCAAAATCCACGGCTATAGGAAATGCACGTTCCAAGGCCACTTTCCATTTGTTCCAATTCGAATTATAGTCATCTAATCTGTCGTACCATTCCCTTTTTTTAACGTGTCTAAACCCCCTCAGGCCGTCACCCCGCCGAGGTTTGCTGCGGGGCGGTGCGTCGGAATCGAACCGACTAAAACCACACGGTGTGCCACTCTGCGCTTGAGAAGGGAGGGGTCCGTTCTGTTCAGGCGTGTATGGGCAAGACGTTTGATGAAGTATAATTCTCTTTAAATAATCACTAAACTCAGCATGGCAGTATTCTCTTCCATTAGCAATTCTAATGATTCTTATTCTTTTATTTGTTTGATTTTCAACTAATGCTTTGTATTCTTTGAAGCATTTCAGGGCATCATTCTTGTTTTTTATATAATAAATAGCAGTCATTCTGCTATAGTCGTCGACAAATAAAATGAAATATCTAGAAGCACCAATGGAATCGCTTTCCATAGGACCACAAATATCTGTGTGGATAATATTCAACGCATCTGTGCTTCTCCTACCAACATAAGTAAAAGGTAATCGAGCTTGTTTACCTTCCGACAGCACACGGTATAGGTAGACTTTGTAATGTCAACTTTCTCTTTCAAGGTTAAACCATCAACTGCATTCTGCATTTTATTCAGACATTCACTGTTTACGTGTCCCATTCTGCAGTGCCAGAGCTCACCAGATATGATTGCTACTGCAGACATAATTTCTTGAAGTTTTAACTTGTAAACTCCGTTCCCTAATAACGCGTAAGCAACCAGTGTACCTTTCTGATTATGTATTTCACAGGCGATTGTAGCGAATACAACATTATTCCCTTACTGAATTAGACTAACTGATAGTAAGTTAGTTGTCAATCCCGGTACACAAAACACATCTTTTATGCCCACATCAAAACTACAATAATTAGCTACGTCAGCATAGTCTGCCCTTTCTTATCACAAGAAACATTTGTGAGCCATTGTTTATTAGGCGTCAAGTGCACACTGGCTCTGGAATCGACATACCAATCTTGAGTGCTAAACTTGTCGCTCAGAAAGACCGCACTGAACGCATTTGTTTGTTTACTATAATTTCCTATGTTATTCGACACATCTGCCTTACACTGTGACTTATAATGTAATATTAGAGACATCCCTACATCCCTACTTTACTACTGCACTGTGCAATGTGAACCTATAAATACACGGTACTTTGCACGATGCGCGCTTTTTTCTAGCAATGAGACATACTTGCAAAATTGAATACCAGGGCTTCTAAGTACGAGTACGAAAAAATACCATGGTCAAAAACCAGGTTTTAAAAATACTTGAAAGTATTTCTTAGTACGAGTATCAATGATTTTTATGTTGTATTATTTGATGTCCATACGGGACGATGTAGTCGCGCAGCGACGAAGTCCTTTTACAAATAAATAAATAAAAAAAAGTATCAATATGTAAATATATATACGTCATCAAGTCGGGCTACACTTAAGGACGTTTTTTAATTTTTTTTAAATGAAATCTTCCCTTCTTACTTTTAATGGAGAGTGTCTCTGTCATCAGTTACCTCGAAATTCTAATTTTGTAAAACGCAGAACTGCGTTTTACACGATTAGAATTTCGAGGTACGTTTACGTTTTACGAAAATCACAGTATGCATAAGTGTATACTCATTGCTTATGTGACAAAATATTTTATATCAGCGATTTACATCTTAATCAATAGGTATCGTATTTGATGGAGAGCTGCAATTCGCAAAAAGAGTAAAAAAATAAAAAAATTCGCGGTTACCGGGAACACATCACCTTAAATTACAGGCTTAGGACTGTCTGCTAAGTTTAGTTTTACGGTATTTTGTCATGAGCTAGAACAGACACTTGTATTAGCAGGCGCAGTTAAAAGATTTCATTCTATATACATACATGATTTAGTTTTTTTTGTTTTGTTTTTTGTTTGTTTTTTTATATTTTTTGGTAGTTTTTTTGATTACGTTAGTATTTTGATTTATTGTTTACTAGCTGAACCCCGCGGTGCTACCCGCGGTACGATGATAACTGCGGGCAACGCCGCGAGGCGAAGCTATATCTTTATAAATAGTAGCCTATGTGTTATTCTGATGTGTAAGCTATATTGTGGTAAAGTTTCATTCAAATCCATTCAGTAGTTTTTACGTGAAAGAGTAACAAACATCCATACATACATACATCCATACTTACAAACTTTCGCCTTTATAATAGTAGTAGGATTTTGCTGTAAAAACAATAACTGTTCTACTTTACGACTGCCCAGACGGTTCCTCCTCTCCGTTAATATGTTCCCTGCTACAGAAAACAACCGTTCACAAGGTACGCTAGAGGCCATTGCGTTTAATTTTATTTTGGCTAGTTTAGCTAAATTAGGATAATTTGTTTGATTTAAACGCCACCAATCCAAAGGATCCATATCTGGAGATAAAACTGTGTCATCTAGATATTTTTGGGTTTCAATTATTGCCCTACTATTAGCCGTTCCAGCTGGTCGTACATTTTGCAATTGCCTATTGTAATGTTTCCATATTAGACTATTAGATTTTTTTCCCTGGTTATCCGGTTCATTAGAAGTTGATGCAGAAGACATCTTTCATTTTCATTGATCATCGTGGTTACTAGGCTGATGATATGCTTTTTTGTATTGTCCGCAACGTTTTCACTCTCAAAGTACAACTTATACCTCGGGTCTAAAAACATAGCGACAGTGTAAGTTCGACTCTGTTCCAAATTAGAAAACCGCATGCTTATTTCTGAGAGGAGGTCCTGTCGACACATTTCAACTTCATCAGGGAACACGTCAATATTGTTTTCTTGGCGATATGTCGGACTTGCGATCTCGTTGAGTGCAGTACTGAGACCAATTGTTAAGGGAATGACCGAGCTTCCACTTACATATTTTTGGCCGCTGAGTTCCCTCGTCACTTCTTCACACGGCTGTAATACTATGATCAACGACTGGCAAATGTCCCATTCATAACTGGTCAATATAGTGAAATTATTATTAATAATTATTATTAAATTACTAAGTACTTACTAAGTAATTACTAAGTGCACATTTAACTTAATCTTTTAGTTCCACAAACCTTTGTAGCATGTAGAACGTGGAATTCCACCTTGTAGCGATATCTTCGATTGACCTCTTTACGGCTTTATTAGCCTGTTCCTGACATTTTTTAATTTATTCCAGGCTAAATTACTTCGTTTGAAGTGGGAAACTATAGCCTTCACTTTATTAATTAAGTCGTTTATATAAGCACTTCCTAATACTTTTTGTACTGCCAGATTAAGCGTATGTGCATAACAGCCAAAATGTTTCCACTCTAATTGTGCTATCGCACTTTTGATGTTCGCACCGTTATCTGATACTGCAAGTAGAATTTTGTCAAGAATATTCCACTTTAGAGCGACATTTTTTAACTCTTTGGCTAAATTCTGTCCTGTGTGACGATTCTCTAACACTTTACATTCAAGTAGCACTGATTGTAAAGTATAATTTTTATCAATATAATGACCCGTGACCGCTAAATATGAGTCATTATTTCTCGACGTCCACATATCGGTAGTTATGCATACACTTTTTGCATCTTCCCTCAGAGCTGCTTTAGCAGTCGTTTTAACCTCTTCGTAAAGTGCTGGCAATAAATTATTAGCGAAATATTTTCGCGATGGTATCACATAATTTGGGAAATCAAACTTTACTAATTCACGAAACCCCTTGTCTTCCACTATGGAAAATGGCTGCAAGTCCAAAATAAACAAATTCATCAAATGGTCATCAATATGCTTTTTTATTTTTTGACAATCACGTCGAAGGAATGCTGAGATAGTGGTAGTATTGGACCTTATCGTACAAGATGTCGATGGTGCGATAGATTGCAGCGGAGTATTGGACGGGGTCGTGAAGTATGTACTTGTTGAAGCAAGCTCCGATACCTCTTGACGCGCCACTTCTTGCTCCCTTCTCACTAAATTAACAGACATATGTTTCCTCTGTACATGTTTAGTAAGGTTTGACACGCCAGATTTATAGGATATAATCACTTTGCACATCTTGCATTCGGCTTTGTTTTCTCCTTTATCCACAAAATGATCCCACGCCAAACTTTTCTTAGGAGCCATACTTATGGATTTGTACGAGGATTATTATCTATTTTACTACTAGCTATAACGAAATTAACCTATGAGATTTATACACAAAAACACTATTAATATACTATTATTTATAGTTTGAAAATCTGTATTTCCAACTAATAATCACAATTTTTTTTTTTTTTTTTTTATGTGAAGCGGCTGCTGAGACTGGGAATGTCATGTCGCTTAAGCCGCGTGTGTTGTAGGCAACCTCCTCCACTCAATGCCGTCACCAGTTCGTTTCGATGTTTGGATAGTCTATCTTGATATAGGATGCTGTACTGACTTATTTCCTGTTTAACTGTTTTGATGTTGAGATCCAGATACATGTATTTATTGCTTATGCAATTCGGGATGTTAAACATAGTTCTCAATGCCTTGCTCTGAAATCTCTCCAGTATCTCTACGTTGCTGTTACTTGCAGTTCCCCAGAGTTGGATCCCATATGTCCAAACAGGTTTTATGATCGTTTTATATATCATCATCTTGCTGGTATTACTTAGCTGCGAATGGCGTCCAGTTAACCAGTAGAGGCTTCGAAGCTTACTATCCAGTTGTTTTCTCTTAGTCCAGATGTGCTTCTGCCAAGTCAGTCTTCTGTCCAGATGCATTCCCAAGTATTTAGCATGATCTTGTTGAGGGATCTCTTGGTTATCCAAAGTTACAGGTGGGCACGTCTCTTTCTTAAGAGTGAAGGTTACATGGACTGATTTAGTCTGGTTAATTTTTATTCTCCATAGCCTGAACCACTCGCCCACTTCGTTTAGATGAGCCTGCAGCTGTGTTGAAGCTATTTCAGGATTTATGCCTGTTGATAATAAAGCCGTATCATCAGCGTATGTTGCAGTAATTGTGTTATCACTAGTTGGTAGGTCTGCGGTGTAGATTAGGTATAGCACAGGTCCTAGTATGCTACCCTGAGGGACCCCTGACTTAATATCATAGAGTTGTGAGCATTCATTATTATATCTTACTTGGAAGCTTCTGTTGTTGAGATATGCGACGATGATTTTTAAAAATGAGTGGGGCAACCACTTTTTCACCTTGCAGACCAAGCCGTCGTGCCATACCTTGTCGAAAGCTTGGCTTACATCCAAGAACACAGCAGAACAGTACTTGTGGTTTTCTAAGCACCTACTAATAGTGTCAACAGTGCGGTGTACCTGTTCGATTGTCCCATGATTTTCTCGAAATCCAAATTGATGGTTTGGGATAATGCTATTAAGATGCTCCTTCATTCTGGTTAGCAGTATCTTTTCCAAGAGTTTGCCAACCACTGGTAGTAGACTTATTGGTCTGTATGAAGTAGTTACCTGCAGTGGTTTCCCTGGTTTAGGAACCATAATCACTTGCGCTATTTTCCACTGACCAGGAAAGTACTCAAGTCGAAGGCAAGCGTTAAAAATTTTGACTAGTCCCATAAGTCCTCTATGTGGCAGATGTTTCAGAAGCGTGGCATCGATATGGTCGTAACCTGGTGCTTTACACTCTTTCAGATTTTTTATTTCTTGAGGGGAAGTGGCCTTTAGGGGCAGACACATTTGTACAGGCATTTTCAGGAACTCTTTCACTGCATTTGAGTGGTGCTTACAGGAGTCTGGAAGAGGCTGGAAGACTGTGCTCAGGTACTCGGCAAAGGTAATTGCTTTTTCTTGATCAGATCGGGCCCATTCTCCATTTCTATTTTTTATAGGTGGCTTTTGTATTGAAGGTCTCTTCATTTTCTTAGTTGCCCTCCATAACGAGTAATTTGTGTCCGATGTAGGAGATAAAGATGCTAAGTAGTTCTGAAGATTATTATTGTCAAATTCTTTTATCAAGATCTTCAATTCTTCAGAACATCTGTTGAAGAGTGTCTTATCCCTTGGATATCGAGTGCACTGCCAATTCCTACGCAGTCTTCGTCTTTCTAGTATCTTTTCCTTAATACTTTTAGGATATACATTCTGCTTAAATGGCTTTCCTTTGGTCATAGGAGTGGATTCATAAGCGGCTCTATGTATAATTATGTTTAAGTTCTCTATTTCATTTTCAAGGTGTTCCACTGTCTTAATCTTATGTTTCAGGTTTATTCCCGTCGTAATGATACTTTTATAGACTTCCCAGTTTGTGTGTTTTAAGCTATATATTCGTGCAGGCGCGTGAGTCAGTGCCACGGACGTGCTAATTGTAAGGATAACTGGTGTATGGTCGGAGCTTAAGTCGTCTAGAGATTCAGTGTCCGTACAATTTAAGTCAATGTTTTTGGCAATGAAGAAGTCGAGCAGATCCGGTATCTTATTTCTGTCTGCTGGCCAGTAAGTTGGTTTGTTACCAGTTAGAATTTTTAGTTTCATTTTGCTGGTTGTGCAATGTAATTGTCGGCCTCTTGGATTAATCAGACGGGATCCCCATTGTAAATGTTTAGAGTTCCAATCGCCACCACTAATAAATCTTGTTCCTAATGTCAGAAAGAACTCTTCGATATCAGATATGCTATGTTTGGGAGGACAGTATACAGCTGTGAATGTTGTCTCGCCTTTGTTATCTACAACCTTCACAGAAGTGGCCTGTACCTTTTCAGTGCAATATTGATCCAGCTGGTAGTGATCGATATTACTTTTGACAATTACTGCAGAGCCACCATGACTATTACCAGTAGGATGGTTCGTGGAATATATTGTATAGTTCTTAAAATGGACGTAAGATTTGGCAGTAAACCTAGTCTCTGATATAAGGGCAATGTCAATTTTTTCTGTGTTGAGGAAGGTTTCAAATTCTTGACGTCGTTGCGTCAAGCCGTTGGCATTCCAAGTAATGACTCGGAGTATGCGTCTAGTCATTTCCTAGAAAGGCTACTGACCAGCTGAACAATACTATTCAGCATTCTTTCCATCATATTTTCCATAACTGCAATCATAGTTTGTTGCATTTTGTCAAGCATAGATTCCATTAATCGTGTAATATTCATGATGTCTGTTGTGCATTCAATCTGTGTGGTAGGTTTTAGTTGTGTTCTAGTTACTTCCGAGTAAGATTTCTTTGATGAGTGCTCTCCATGTGGTGGTTTAGTATTGTGTTTGTTGTTAATTGCATTTCTAGTTATAATGTCAGAGTTATGATTACTCATGTTACTTTCATTGCTTTGGTCCACTTGTTTTCTCTCTTTTGGTCCTGACAGCGGCCTTAGAATTCTCTCTTTGTATTGTTTGTAGATCTCACATCCCTTGTAACTGGCTGGGTGATTTCCAGAGCAGTTCGCACAAGTGGCTACGGTATCTGGAGACTTAAGGCATGTGGCCGTGGGATGGTCGTTGCCGCATTTAACACATCGGAACGGTCTAAAACACAGATTCTTTGTGTGACCAAATCTCTGGCATCTTTTGCATTGTAAAACATCTTGTTTGTTTTTTTTATATGGTGCTTCAAAGTTTATCTTCATATTATCGATATGCTTAACATCAAAGATGTCTTTATTATTATATTTGGGTTCCAAATCTACATAAAACATAGGAAGAGGTTCCTTTGTAGCTCTATGTAACATATTTATTATCTGCCTGACTTCATGTCCCTTTTCCTTTAATCCTGTTACTATTTGGGTAGTGTCGTCTGAAGAATGTACTCCGCGTAGAATAACTCTGTATGCTCTTTCATTTTTTAGCTGATATGTATAATGTGATATGTTGCTGTTTATAAAGTTTTCTCTAATACATTTGTAAGTTTGAATGTCTTTTGGCATAATTTTGACTACATGACCTTGTGTGTGAGTTTTGAGTTGAGTGTGGTCATGTGTTGGTTTCTAAAAACTTATTCATCGCATCCTTAAGGGATGTTACATTTAATACTCCTGTGACAAATATTGGTTCAGGTTTAGGTACGTACTCCTTTTCTTGTTTTTTTGATTTTTGTAGTTGTTCATCTTCTAGAATTTCAAATCTATTCTGTGTTGGTAAGGTGAACATTATATTGCTTTTTATTTTTTTATTGGTGTCATTACATATTGGGCTAGTCTCTTTTCTTTTAGTTCTTTTAGTAGTAACGCAGTCGTTTTGCCAAGTTTCGCTGTCCTTACGCCGCACGGCTTACAATAGCTTACTATAGCAAAAAGTGTCGTTACAACTTCTCATCTTATTTTTTTCCGTCTAGTCCCCTTTCGCAACGCGCGATAAGGAACTTCGTTCCAAAAGTAAAAAAAAACTATGACACTTAATACAAAGATAAAAGAACACCTCTAATCAAAAAATAATTTATGTTTCTTTATTTCTTTAACCCTAGAAAGATAACCTTACCTTTTAGTACTGACTGCACGGTTGGCCTAGTGGTTTAAACGTTCACTACTGCGCCAAGTGCCGTGGGTTCAAATCCCACGTGGGACATCACTTTGTGTGATCCACAAAGTGCTGTACTGAGTCTGGGTGTTATTTGTGTCCGTTACATGTATGTTTGTACTGAAAAGATAAACAGGCGCCTGAGAGGCGCACAATTTTAAATATCGATTTATTTCACAAATTTAAATAATAATATACATGTTTTAAATTTTATGTTACATTATTAATATGCAAATAAAACACAATTCTATGTTATATTTTTTAATTATAATAAAATTATGTAGGATTTTACAAATCCTTAACAATAAGTAACAAAAATTAGAGTCTTCTGTATTAAAGTAGAAATAATAAAAAAAACTTGAGAGGTGTCAAGAGACACCCGGATGGAACGAAGTTTGAAATAGAAAGACGAAACGAAAATATCTGGCTTGCTTTCTATAAGAGAGATAGAGAGATAGACAGAGAAACATGCGCACGCCGCACGGCTTACAATAGCTTACTGTAGCAAAAAGTGTCGTTACCAGCCTATCGCAGTTCACTGCTAAACTTATTTATTGATATATTTTGTATTTATATTTGATATACATAATTTTAAAAATCATTAATTTACAGCGACATCTATATTATTAATATTAAACTACTGGCAACGACAACTATAACACGTAAATGTAAGTTCAGTTTCTATTCAAAAGATGGCGCTATATATAAAATTGAAAAATGTTTTTCACCAATTCTTTAATAAATAATAACAAAACAATATTTTCTTAATAAAAAAATATTAAGACTTCGTTCCCATAACAAAAATAGTGAATCAAGCAATGAAAAATAAACTAATAACAAATATAATTTAAAATAGCAAAAAGTGTCGTGACAACTTTTTCGTATGAATTTTTTCCGTCTAGCCCCCTTTCACAACGCGCGATAAGGAACTTCGTTCCAAAAATAGGTAACGTTTATAGTATTTTTTCTTACTAATTAATTACGATATTATCAGTCTCAAAAAGTTTATAAATACTAAAAAATCACTAGTTATAGAATTGTTGCAAACATCTTTTTTATGTTCGTCACACACTGTCTTACATTTTGTACACGTCATCTTAGACATTCTTTTTTTTTTGTTGTACATAAGCCACAATAACGCCGAATTTTAGCCGGAGGTTCCTCATTAGCTTCTTCAGAAACCTGTTTGTGGCAGGATATTCTGAATATTTTCTCTCAAACTTCTTGGTAAAGTAGGGATTTCCAACCTAGATCTCATCCACGATGTCGACAGTTCAGTGCTTAGTTTCTTCATATACTCTCTACGGTTCAACGGTTTTTTGCCTTTTGATAAAATATTGTGAGTGTAAATTACATACGAGTTGACAAAAGCTATGTTCAAAATGCCATAAAAAATTGTCATTGGCCATCTGTTAGTCTTTCTAGAACAAGACATTGAAGAACACATCACATCGAACGTGTCGACGCCGCCTTTAGTCTGATTATAGAACATAATTATATCGGGTTTGCCAGTTGTAGAATTTATAACAGCCTCTTCATCGCACGAGGACAACATATACATCATCTTTGACGGCTTCGGCTTGTATGATACTAGGGTTAAACTTCCTAACCCAGTGACCCGCCTGTAGTCGCAGGCGGCGTGGAGCACTACTTAAACAGGCCATGGCCTGGAAAAGTTTCCCCGAGACCCTAGCTGGTGTCTACGAGAAGAATCAAAACTACATCGAAACAAAACATTGACGTACCCACTTTTCGAGAACGGGTGTTTTTCAATCCTTCGGGAATTTCCCGTTTATTTAACCCTACCGTGCCCACAACGGTCAATTTGCATGGTTCAATAAGCAATGACTTTGCGACAGGGATGGACGTAAACCAATTATCACACGTTATATTGCGGTTGGTGCCATGAATTGGTCTGTGGTTAACTAGTTCCACTATCGCACATCATTGGAATTTTTATACCGTACTTATTTGGTTTGTTCGGTATGTACATCCAAAAGGGACATCTACCTCGGAACCCGAGTAATTGTTCGTCAATAGTGACATTGCTTCCTGACGAGTAATTCATTTTGCATTGGGCTATGAACGATGACGATGAGCAGGACGTAGAGTCTTGTCATCCAGTCTTAGGCACCTGATAATAAAATCTAATCGATCTCTGCTCATTGCTGCCACATATCTCGTGCCGGTAAATGAACTGTCAAACAATTCATCCGTTGATAAATGATTATCTTTCATTGCAGCACTGAGAGTAAGTATGTATTCCAATAAAGGCTCTGATTTCAGTAGGATTCGTATCTCTAAATGACGAAGAATTCATACTATCCATACGTTTTTTGGACATCTCTACATTTGTCCACTGAACAAGCTCTTGAATTATTTCGTCCGTGACAAATAATTCAAAACATAGAAGTGGTTCAAAAATCTTTCGACATGCGACCAGGACCTCTAATAGAGCGAAGTAATTGATCGCAGATGTTCTTCTATTACTTTGACCTTTAGAAGTAGCCCAAACGTGTCTATTCTTACCTCTGATTACTCTGTGAGGCGGAATAACTATGCGGTGGTCATGACCGGGATTTACAGGAGGTGTTGAGGAGTCATTCAAGTGATCGTCGATTACTTCATCCATATACTAGTCATCAGTGTCGCTTTGAATATCGTCTTCACTTACATCGTCCTCAATTTCGTTGTCACCGCCATCAACTAAACTTTCGTCTTCTTGATTCAAAAAAGAAACTATTTCTCCTTCTTTCAATACTCTTCTGCTTGCCATGATGTTAAAAAGTTCCTAAAAACTATTAAATTTATTAATAGCTATTACAGTAAAAACCGTTTATAACGACATTGAAGGGACCGTATAGTTGCCGACGTTATATCCGATAGTCGTTATAAGCAATGTCATATACACAAGTACAGTACATATGTAAGTACATAGTTATATTATCATAGTTATCTATCTAGAATAGGTAGGTATGGGTTATAATATGGTATGTTAATATTATAATATGTAAACGAGTCAAAAAAGAAACGTAAATATTTATTACGAAATAATTAGGTACAAAAGTAATCAGTCATTTTGGTCTGTTTTTTTTAGCCCAGTCTCAAATATTTTTTGCATTTTACGTTTCATACTCCTCAAGGTATGAGTATCACCAGTATCAAACTGTTCGTTAAAGGCAACAAATTTTTGCAAAATTGTTACAGCGTTAAGAGCCTCGGAAATCGTTGGTGGCTGAAACTGTTTTTCAGAGTCTTGTTGGTCTTCGTTTTCTTCGTCAGTGTTACGCTTGTTACTTTCAGCTTCTGCAAGAATTTCTTCCTCAGTTGATAAGGCGCACACGGCGACATTGTCATCTATTCCAATAAATTCCTCTATCTCAATTCTTTGTTCTGTAGCAGTAAATCTTTGCAACTGAGTAACCAGCTCAGCAAGTGGTACGTTGTCATCTTCATCTGTAGATTGTATTAGTCTCGCTAGCGGAATATCATCGTCGTCCTCCGCTTGTGATGGAGAGAGATCTTTGAAACCTGCATGGCGAAAGCAGTTAGCTATAGTGGTCTGTGTGACCTTTTCCCAAGCTTCCGATATCATTAGAATTGCATCCAGAACAGAAAGACTTTTAATATCTTTGCTGTTTTCAATATTCTGCATCATTTCTAACACTTGAAGTTTTCTGTATTGTGTTTTTAAAGCTTTTATCACTCCTTGGTCCATGGGCTGTAAAACAGAGGTGACATTGGGCGGTAAAAACACAAGCATTATGCATTTCAGATTGGAGACTACAGGGCGAGCTGGACAGTTGTCTACTAGGAGAAGAATTTTATTTCCTCCAGACTTCAATTCCGCATCCCAGCTACGCAGCCATTTTTCAAAAATTTGGGACGTCATCCAGGACCTAGTGTTGTTTTCATAAGTTACAGGCAAAGATTGAATGCTCTTAAAGCAACGCGGTTTTTTAGCTTTCCCTATCACCACAGTGTTCTTTTAC
The DNA here is from genome assembly GCA_916048165.1 of Spilarctia lutea. Lineage (NCBI taxonomy): Eukaryota > Metazoa > Arthropoda > Insecta > Lepidoptera > Erebidae > Spilarctia > Spilarctia lutea. Next base: position 13,694,370 of record OU696490.1, on the reverse strand, counting down.
ATGAACCAGTCATGTTTGCCGCAACCAATACTGTAATTCTTGTTTTGGACAAGTTTCCGTCCTTGCATTCCGTGCCTTTGAATTTAAGTGCTTTGTCAGGGGTTAACACTAGAAAAACTGGAAAAATCTCCTACATTGAACAACGGGTGGGGGTCAATTGACCCCGAGATAAGAAAGTGCATAATATTTTGGAAATTATGATTTTAATTACTGTTTAATAACTGCAAGAAAATAGCTACCTTATTTATCTATTTACACAAAGAACAAATAAAAATTGTCGATGTATTGCAGCGTCCGCATAACGGTTTTTTGCAAATATCACACTGCTTGTTAGATTTATTTTCACAATTAGAAATATAGCAATGACGCCTTTTTATAGATGTCTCAATAGACAGTGGACTTGGAATTTCTGCTTGAGTTGAAGCAATAGGAGTAAATTCCTCGGAAATATTGCGCAGGTCAAGGGCCAACTGCAGTATAAATTCCCTTCTACGGATTTGTTTGCCTGTTACTTCTTGATACAGTATCCACGCATTTATAGCAGCGAGATCCATATCAGCGAGCGATATCAAAGCAAACTTGTCCGTTCGTAATCTCGATACCCTCTCTGAGCGCATATCAAATTGAATATATCTCATTATTTCTTTGAATCGATCCCTTGTCATTGTTTAAGAAAAATAAGCTATACCCCAAGTTTTGCTCCATAAATCATTTACAGAAATATTTTTAGCATCATAAGCTTCTCTGACATACAAAATTGATATAAATTTATCAAATTCTTCTAAAGTTTGCCTTTTTTTTGGATGTTTTGGATGGATGGACCAGTTTGGATGACCTAGTACTCGTTGCGCCTCAGCCTCGGTACATTTTTTTATATATCGTAAAATATTGTCGTCTACGAGAAGTTTCCAGGCAGTAGTCATTTTATCACAAAATTTTTCTGCGGGCGTAGGGAGTTGGTCCTGGCCGTTCGGTCAAACTATTGTGTCGTGCTCGTCGACCTACTTGCCCAGAATCACTTTCAGAAGCAAGTTTCCATGAAACTCCTCCAGACGAATTCATACTGTTTTCACTGTCGCTTCGTGTATTTTGTATGGAATGAACACTATGCATACGCTTTCTACTACCCCTTCCTCAGCTTTCTATCTGACGTTGCAAAGTAGCTAAAAACGTAAAATATATCCCCCCCGACATATAATATGTTGAACAAATATACACTTTTCAATTAGAATTTGCAATTTTCAAACTATAAGTATAATATTATTATTTACTTACCAAGAGGCACATTATCATTTGATTCGTCACTACTTGAAGAACATAATGGGGTATTTTCTTTTTCTTGATCTAGTTGCAAGAAATCACCATCGTTTTCAGTATCCGATTGATCTTCCGGCAAAGATTGTAAAATAGCTAATATTGCAGAATCACGAAGATGTCGAGACATAATGAAGTACAAAAGTAACACAATTTACACGACAAGAGCACAAGATACGAGTAGAATGAAGAACAAAATATTTACTTACAATAACAGACAATAAATGAAATATTGCTATCTACCCGCAAATACATTTCACACTTTATTTACGGGTCAAATGACCCGTGCCGTCGTTGTAGGTGAATCATGTGTTTGTTTATATTGTATTGAGGGTATGATATTGAAAACAGATTAATATTGAAATTGAAGCTATTTTGATAAAAGTCACTGTTAAGAATGCGGATAACGAAACGCTATTGTATGTTTGATTTCGACATATTGTCTTTGACAGATGTCTTTTTATAATAAAGTCTCTCTTCATTGTTCTACGATCGCAAGATGGTAGTTTTATTTATTATCAATTTCCATCATAGTTTTTACAGTCACGAAAGCACAAGTCACCAAAAAAAATAGTATGAGAATTATCACGTGTGAAACTCTGAAATGGGTCAAATGACCCTAGTCCGTCAATCTAGTGTTAAATTGTAAAACAATCCTGTTTCATCAGCATTAAAAATTTCCTCTGGCGTGTATCCTTCGCACAGTGCAGGCCACTTACGAGAGAGCCACTCTTCAGACACTCCTTCAGGAACGCCAGCCGCTTCACCGCAAACTTTTCCTGCCACAATATTATGACGAGCACGAAAACGTTGTACCCAAGACGACGAACACTCAAAGTTTTCTTTACCCATAAGACGAGCAAAGTCATTGGCTTTTTTTTGCAGAATCGGGCCACTTATTGGGCCGTTGTTTGCCCTCTGATGTTTAAACCATGTTAATAAAGCATCTTCTATAACTTTATGTTCACTTGTCCTCGCTCGTTTAAGTTTCAAAGAGTTGTTTTCGAAAATAACTTTTATTTCATCTCTATTCCTCCAAATTGTTGATATCGTCGAGTGCGAAACTCCACATTCCTTTGCAATTTCACTATTCGACTCGCCAGTTTCTAATCTCCATATGACATGAGATTTTTCTTCAATAGAAAACACTTTTCTCTTTTTTGCGACATGATAACACATAAATGCACAATTGCACAGTCTAAACAACACCAACACTTTTAAATCAAACTGTTACTTACGCAATCAATTAGCGAACTAAACATGTGTAAAGTATGCAAATGGCCGGGAAGAGGTTCGGATGAGGTGGGAGAAAGTGCGTAGGTAATAATATGCCTAAATATTCATTCAATGCTTAAAATAAAAATAAAATAAGATTTAAAATCGTTTGTATTGTTTTGTTTTGCTGAGACAAGACGCGGTTGGTCGTTATAGCCGATGAATATCGATAAAATTTCGTCGTTGTAAGCGATATGTCGCTGTATCCGATGTTGTTATAAGCGGTTTGTTTACTGAATAGTTTACTAAAGATTCGGACGGGACCATACAACCTGGTTGTAATAACCGATAGGCCGTTGTAAACGATGTCGTTATAAACGGTTTTGACTGACAATTTATAATTGCCGTACAAAAGCAGAAATAAATAAAAAATAACAAATTCAAAAAAATCATAAAAGTTACACAGAAGATAAATCTGCGCCTCCCGAGCGCAATGTATCGTTATAACAGCAAAACTATGGTACTCACCGAACAGAAGCGGCCGTCTTTCGGTAGTGTTGACCGACGACTAAGTTGGCTCGGAAACACACAAGCTTGTACGCGCGTCGGTTAAAAAGAGACAGCGATATATTTATTTCGCGGGCGTCTCAGAGGCGCACGTTATCTTTCTAGGGTTAATGAGGGCTTAGTCACCAAGTGAGACGCCCTTAATCTAACATTACACAGCTAAAGCATTTAAATGAAAGCACTTCGAGTTAATCAAACAACAATTCCTTAAACATTTTAAAAAGTATTTCCCCCTAAAGCTTTTGTAAAAGTATCGGCCACCTGTTCCGTAGTACAATTTTTTATCACAATTATACCATTGTCTATCTTCTCTTTAACAAAGTTTTGCTTAATGTCATGTTTAATGTAAGCGAATAATGTATTCTTTTGAGAAATAAAGTTCTTAAACCGTAATTCTCGTCAGACATCTTTACATTTGAGCTATTTTAATTGTTGACTGGTTGTCTTCATACAAAAGCTGTCCATGAACATTCCGGACCAACCTGTGCCCAGCTAGCTATTACATTTTTTCTTACTATTATTTATATCTATTTCTAAGAATCTGTCATCGCACGCTATCCCGCGCAATTCTTGCATATATACTATTAGATGCCTTATTCTCTAATATACTGTTTACAATTGTTACTTAATCTATTATACTATGTTATTTGTTACTTAATCTAATTACACTATATTATTATTTACTAGGGGCTTTAACATTGATGATTGCTATATATTCTCAATATATATTATATCAACTGCTTAATTTACTTATTTATTTTTGTTATTTACCTTAGTAACGATTTCTTCACAGAATTTCACAAAGTGTACTCTACTGTTTTTACATGCTATTATTTTGCTTAAATTTTCCCGACTTAAATTGACATCTATTTTATGTTCCAGATCATATCGTAACCTTGCGTATATTGGGCGTTCTAGAAGCAAGTGGAAGACGTCCTCCTGTGCGTTGCTGTCACAAGCGCACAACGGACTGTCCCTACATTTAAACCTATGTAGGTACTGTAAGAATCCTCCATGTCCCGTGAGGACCTGGGCCAATTTAGGTGTTATGTTGATCTGCTTAACAGTGCGATACGCATCCACCGCGTTAGGGAAAAACACTTTCGTGACGGAGGCGGTTTCGCCTAACTGGAACCTCCGGTTCCATTCGTCCAGGGTATCCTGGCGGATACCCCTCTTGACGAACGCGATCGGGCACCGATCGTAGTCAGGTCTCCTCCGGCACTTCAGTGCAGCCTCCTTAGCCAGATCGTCGGCGCGCTCGTTGCCCACAAGGCTCGCATGAGCCTTGACATGGAACAAGTCTACAGATTTGCTTTGTGCAAAGGCTTGCTTCAAGTAGTCGCGTGTCTTCATAGCGAGTGGATGTAGTGTTCCATGGTTGGTGATGGTGTCCAACGCAGATCTGGAGTCACTGTAGATCCCGTACGTGCGTTCGTTACGCTTAAGTATCTCACTCGCGGCTCTGCATATGGCAAGAAGTTCCACCTGATACACCGTGCAGTACGCGGACAGACTGAGCTTGACAGCTTTTGTCTCGGCTTCGCCAGTCCAAATGGACAGCGCTGCTCCGACTTTGCCGTCAAGCTTGCTGCCGTCGGTGAATATTCGCACCGCCTGCACGTTGTTTGCCTCTACATCAGCTTGGGTCACCAAGCTCGCGAAACTTAGTGCCATATGTGTCGCCGGGTGAGGAACCTCTGCGAAGTCTACTGCTCGCTCCGCTTCTCTGTCTGCTAGCGCCAGTCGGGACGACCCTCTTCTCACCTCGTACAGAGCGGCTGCTTCTTGTACTCTGAGGTCCAGAGGTAGTATCCCGGCCAGTAGCAGCGCTGCGTTTAAGGAAACGGTACGGTATGCTTTGCACAGTTTTTGCGCAAAGCCTCGCTGGATGGCATTTAGGGACTTTTGGACTCCCACCTTTTTGGCCGCAGGTGCCCATACGCTTGCCCCATAGGTTATAATGGGTTCTACTGCTGCGGTGTATATGCTTAGGACCACCTCTGGATGGAGGCCCCAGCTAACTTTCGCCGCGCGGGAGAGCTGCTTATAGACGTTTGCAGCCTTTCTACACGCGTTCGCGACGTGCGTGTTGAAGGTTAGTTTATCGTCTATCGTTAAACCCAGTATCTTGACTTCCCTTGACATGGCAATAGGGACGCCTCCCATGCTCAGCCGCGGGATGTCGTGTTTCAACTTTCGCGTCAGTAGCATTGCGCACGTCTTGTGCGGTGCGAAGTTCAGTTTGTTCTTCGTACCCCAATCCTGAACACGGGAGAGGGCCGCGTTTGGCTATTCCGTAATTTCAAGGGCCGTGTCGCCTACGAAAACAAGAACTACATCATCCGCATATGCTTGGCAGTAAATCCCCTGCTGTTCCATTTGGTGCAATAGTGGGTCGAGAAGGAGATTCCAGAGGATCGGCCCGCTGATTGACCCCTGAACGCACCCTTTCTGGGTGTTCTTAGTGTGTACTTCCCCAGCGTACCTTAGACCGACTCTCCTGCCGTCGAGGTAACTGTTCAGTAGCCTCCTTATATTGACCGGACACTTTTCCTCTGCCAGTCTGACCTTAATTGCCGGCCACCATGCGCTATCGAAGGCACCCTCTATATCCAGTGAGACTAGGGTTACGAGCTTCTTCAGCTCTATGCCTATAAGCCCTTAATATGGTTCACTAGGTTATAGAGGGCGTCTTCGGTGCTCCTCTGTGGCATAAAGCCATACTGGCGAGTACTCATCCTCGGTACTAGGTGCCACCTGATCCTTGCTACTACCATCTTCTCTAGGATCTTCCCCAAGACTGGCAGCAGACCTATTGGTCTATAGGCCTTGGGGTTCTGGTTCTTTGGTAGTTGTATACAACCACAGGCCGACAGGCTTCACCAGAAGCTGAGAAAGTAAAAATTACTGTTATTGACTCTTTGGAATTATTAGTGTCAACACTGTATACATTTTAAATTCCTTTAAAAGCGAGTACTTTCCCTGTTTTTGGGCATAACTGGAACTCACTCTCGTCGCCATTGAACACCCGAGTAGGATCGTTCAACAACTGCAAAAGGTTGATTTCTTCTAAATATTGCTGTATCTCGGTAAACCACTTTCTAATGTCTTGTTCCGAGATGTTTGCACAAGCTTGGGTGACTCCCTCACTAGTTCGCTGAACGATATCAGGGTATCGTTTCAAAAACGCTTTAACCCACCCATCCCCAGGATAATTATCTTCAAAAGGATTTGGCCAAGGATTTTCTATAAGAAAGTTGGATACACTGATTCGCAAATTTTCTACTTTTAACGGGAAACCTTTCCTCATTACCCTCTTAATTTAAAGTGCTAAGATAGACTCTTCTTCTGTCAAAACAGGTCGTGGTCCGAAGGAAGTGCTATGTTCAGGATTTTTCAATTTAAAATGCAAGGTGGAATTGGGAATGTTATATTTTCTAGCAATCTCTCTTATCTTTGGGTTTCCCGTTTCCCTTAACTCCCTGAGTTCTTCTTTTTTCCCTTAGGCATTTTGTGTTGAAACTCCGACCTGCAAGCAAACCATTATTGGACATTATTGGAGAGTAGTCCGTGATGTCTGCGATTGAAACTAATATCTATAATAAATTTAATTGCTATACAATTAAAGCTAAAAAATTTTTTAAATTCGTATCTCTGAAAAAATATAGTGATTAGACACTGTCCATTAATAGCTTTTTTTTTAAATTGTGGTATTCAATCATTGAACAGATTAAAATAGCCTCACAATATAACATTTATCAGTTAAAAGTCGTTTCATCATGCGAATTGTATAATAACTTACCGTTTTCCAAAGAGCCAAAACTATAAAATACACCACTACGCCAATATCACAACAAAACACTTTTATTTACGCGTGGAAACCCCTTCGGGCCTCGGATTTTAGATTTGACTGTTCAACTATGAAATCAATCATATCATCTGTGAACAAAAATTTGAAAAATTCGGCTGGAGAATCTAAGTGTTTTATTTCCTGTGATAAATCTATGTTGCCTGTGAACTTGAAGTTTTCTTCGATATAAGGGTCCATTTTTTTGTTTTTTCAAACAATCGGGTTCTTTTTTATTTTTTTTACCTTTTGTCTTAGTAGCCTGCCCTGCTGCGATGTACTTTAGAGGTATATTATCATTGGAGCTATCAGAATCAGTCTCGGAAGTCAAAACTATAACCTGACACGCCACTCAATACTTGATTTTTATGAACCCACTTATGTGGTTTTGCAGGATTATATTGTTTTATATCATGACGACACTTTGTCGGAATGATTTGTTCGTCAACTGCTAAATATTCTTATTTTTGGTACTAATCACAAACGTTTACGAATTTGATTCAGTAAAGGCCTAATTTTGAAAAGCTGGTCATGTCCGTCTGTGCCAAAAGGCTTGAACAACTCATTATTATTGAAATGTAAATATTGTTTTATAGCTTCAAATCTGTTGCACGTCATTTCTTTGTACACTTGTTCTTGGCCGATAGACTTAGACCAATACATCCTGGTTGCTGGCAATTTTACACATGACATAAAAAATAACTATTCCTATAAATTTTTCCATTTCTTTATTTGTAATAACCGCAGTTCTTTGTGCAGTCTTTTTTGGAACGCGCTCTCAACCGAAATCAGGATGTCCACAAGTCGCTTCACATTCAAGATTAAGTTAAGAGATTTACTCCGGATTAAATTGGCGGAACAGTCTCAACGATAGTTCTCCGACTGAGTAATTATATAATATTTTTAGGATCGAAAGTAAAATGAAAACAAAAATAATAATTATACAAGTAACTACCTTTTATTTATATAGAAGCAATTACATTCGATCTCCAACTTTCAATAAAAGTAAATCACTTACATGGCACGCAGTTCTTACTTTATAATTTCATAATAGCAATTACACAAACGAGCAAAAAAATCGACTCACTTCATACTTTCGCACTCAAAATGGTCTAGTTTTAAAATTAAGACCTAAATCTTAACTTAGGCCTTAAATTATTTAAGTTCTAGATCTTAGCTTTAAAATGAGTACAAATACTCTTAACTTTTACTCATTTTCTTGAACAATAAATATTTATAAACTTTGCGAGTACTAAAACTTGAAAAATTAAGGGTAAATTTTTTTAAATAAAAGACATCATAACATTTCAAATAAACTTTATTACATAATGATGACCACTTTAATAACGAATGTTACCCCCTCTTGCTCTGATGACAGCCTCTAAACGGTTCCTCATTGACCCAATGAGGTGCTCCACTCTGTCTTGTGGTATACCGTCCCATTCCTCGGTCAGAGCCGCTTGCAGGTCAGCTCTTGTACCTGGTGCAGGATCTCTAGCCCGGATGCTTTTCTTTAGGTCATCCCATAAATGCTCAATAGGATTCAAGTCCGGACTACGAGCTCGCCAGTCCATAACAGCGATACCCACTTCTCGTAGGTACTGCCGCACGACATTTGCGCTGTGTGGACGGGCATTATCCTGCATCAGGATGAAGTTTTCTCCAATAAAACCAGCGTATGGGATGACGTGGTCTTCCAAGATATCTTCAATATACCGATGTGCGGTCAACCCTCCCACATGGCGGCCAGTTTTAACGAAAACCAGTTCAGTTTTTGCTTCCATTGATATGCCAGCCCACACCATGCAGGAACCTCCTCCGTACGCAACAGTTTCTGCTATGCAGCATTGTGCGTATCGCTCCCCCGGCCTTCTGTACACCCTTCTCCTTCTGTCGCTACCATGTAGGCATACTCTGCTTTCATCCGAGAAGAGAACAGAGCGCCATTGATCCTCAGTCCAATCGACGTGTTCTCTTGCAAAACGTAGCCGGGCTGCTCGATGACCTGCAGTCAATTTGGGACCCGTTGCTGGTCTTCTTGGAGTGAGGGTTGCTGCTTTGAGTTTTCTTCTCACTGTCCAAGAACTTACAGCTACCCCACATGTTTCTCGGAGCTCCCGTTGAACTTGGACCCCGGTGAGAGAACGATTCCTTAGCGAAGTACGGACGATAAAGCGATCGTCTGCCTCCGAAGTGGACCGATTTCTACCGGAACCTCTTCGTCGGTGAAAACCACCAGTCTCCTGGTACCTTCGGTATATTCTTGATACCGCTGACTGGCTCATCTGCAATGTACGAGCCACTTGACGTTGACTCAGGCCCTGTTGCAATAGGATAACTGCTTGAGCCGCTGCTTCTGCTGTGGTATCCATTTCCGGGAAATTTTCTTACTTGGAGATTGAGGGGATGTGTACCTGTTGACGTTTCACGGTCAACTGATAAGGGTGAAAGGGGTACGTCACCTTTTATACGCCCAATGCTAACTGAGTAAACGAGAACGAAATCATAGAGTTACTGTTCCTCGACTATTGTGACAATGTCTAAAAGTTAACACTAGTAATTGTTATTTTTTTTAAAGCTAACATCTAGAACTTAGAGCATTCAAGACCTAAATTAATATTTAGGTCTTAATTTTAAAATTAGTACACTTTGAGTGCGAAAGTATGAAGTGAGTCGATTTTTTTGCTCGCCAGTGTATATTAATAACTAAGATCACAACATCGTTCCTTCAGAGTTGTTACCACACCGAGCGCCGAACGAGAAATGTGTCATGAATAGGTGCGCGCTGCCTTTTATAGTTATAGATTGTTAGATATCTAACAATATATTATATTTATGTATGTCTATACTTATGTATTGTGTAGGGTATTTTGTATTTCTATGTATCTATGTATAAAATTCAGTATTTATTTGTATATTAGTTTTATCCAATACCACAGTATCAAATATATTATTATATATGTCAAATTATACTATTTTTTCTTACGCACCTACCACATTATATTTTCACATCACCTTAAGGTTGACTGGCAGAGAATTCCCTATGGCATTAAGTCTGCCTTTGTGCAAAATGTGCATCAAGTATAAATAAATACGAGTATATACTAGTAAAAATAAGAATTCCAATAAATTTACGTAATTCTAAGACAGTTACAGGTTCTGTAAAATTGGGATTCTTTTGGAAGGCATATTTATTGACTCGTCCACTAGAAATTTCAAAATTTCTTCACCGAATAAATAAGAAAAAAACTGAAAAGGAGTGTCTAAGTTCATAATTTCTTGTGAATACTCAGTGTTCCCAGCAAACTGGAAAGCGTTTTGGACTATGTCCATATTCTTTACTCTCCACACTAAGTTTCTAGAGTTGAAGGGTGCAGTTTGCTTGTTCTGGCTGCTGGTTGTAGGAGTTGGGCTTCCTTTAACAGTCTCTAAATTATGTTGCATGTCGGTATCTATGTTTGCTGCAGGCGGATCTGCATCCAAGTCTGGGTCAGTGGGAAAATTACCTACATTCTCTTCATCTTCTAGCTCCATTAGAAGATCTCTTTGGCTCGAATAATAGTCTATGTCATCTTCATTGTCAGTGGAATCATCTGCAGAAATTTCACCATTTTCTAACCGCTTCAATATGCTCTCAATCTCTTCTGGTCGCATTTTTGATAAATTTCTATAATAAAATAAAAATAAAAGTACCAACACCTAGCCATGCAGAAAAATAATGAAATTGAAGTTCAAAAAGTTTTATAGCTAAATTATAATCAGTAGGTAGGTTTTATGTAAGGCGGAATGCCTGAAGTATCAACATTGATACTCACAAAAATAGCACTAGTATCTTCAAGTAAAACAAAAAAAAAATGTCTTAGCGAAAATAATATATTCACTTACCTTAAAAGTATTTATATTCTTCAGAAAAAGAAAATATATCAAATTTGTATTCAACAAATAGTCCGCTCAATTTAGACCAAAAAATGATAGTGAAGCTACATAAATTCCCAACAAGCTGAAAATTTGTAAAATTGTTCAAAACATAATTATAAACAATACCTGAAAGTTCCCCATCATTCCCGTGTGAGGAAAAAAAAATATTCTAGGTCAAAGGAAAAAAAAAATAGTTTTTCGCGATTTTCAGCAAAACGGTAAGTTTTATTATAAAAGTACCTTAGACAAAATTGTAGATCATAAAATTATCTATAAGAAATTGATCAATATTTATTTCCTACGAGCCACCGTTTCTGAGACATAACGATTCAAAAAGTTATAAAAGCTGTTATTGTCATAATGTGCACACGTTTCCACGCCACCTATGAGCTAGTGTACTTACCGCTTTTTGTAACGTGGTTTCCCCAGTAGGTCTACTCCTCCTATTCCACGGGTCAGTTGTGATCAGGACATGAGGAGGACGATGGAAAACTGCTGCTGCCTCATGCACAATACTCACAAAAGTTTTAGGGGACACTGTATTCTTAAATTCCAGGGAATCCTAACCTCCTCTTCTCTGAAGGTTACAGAGCGGGAATCAGGATAAAAACAGAAAAAACTCGAGTAAAAAAAATAATAATATATTACAACTCTAGAGATGTATGTACGCGGCGTACTCATGCATATTATGACAATAACAACTTTTATAACTTTTTGAATCGTTATATCTCAGAAACGGTGACTCGTACGAAAATGTATTGATCCATTTCTTATAGATAATTTTATGATCTACAATTTTGTCCAAGGTACTTTTATGATAAAACCTACCGTTTTGCTGAAAATCGTGAAAATATATTTTTTTTGACCTTTGACCTTGAATATTTTTTTTTCCTTACACGGGAATAATGGGGAACTTTCAGGGATTGTTTATAATTATGTTTTGAACAACTTCACAAAAATTCAGCTTGTTGGGACTTTATGTAACTTCGAATGTCTAAATTGACCGGACTAAAAACTTTTAGTAAAATGTGTTTACATGTTCACTTTGCCGCGCAAGTAATATGTCATAGATAAAATAAAACAATAATGACAATACATTTTTTTTTAAATTTCGTTGGAAAGAATATTATACAACAGTACAGCCAACCTATAAAAAACTAATAGGAATGTGAACATTCGGTTTAAAAGATTGGCATCAAAATTTAAGCTCTAGGTTATTAAGGGTTAATATATTTTTCGCTTAGATCCAATATATCGTATAGTTTTTCTTTTTGTTCAACCGAAAAAGGGTGTTTAAACCCGTGTCCAGAAAGTGATATTGCATTTAGTATATCAAAAAGGTTATTAATATTAAACGTTAAAAAAATAACAGTTGCATGTGTGTCTTAAAAATCAGGCATGTATAATTGCTGCGAAGAAAAATTAATCGCATCAGCTACACTTTGACTTAAAGTTTGAGTCGCTAGTTTCACGTTCATGATATTATTTCGAAACTCTATATGCCGATTTGATAACTTATTCCCAAAATGCAATCCAATATTATTCTGGACATTTTTGAGTTTCTGCAAATGTGCCCACTCGATTTTATTGTTGTTTTCAACTACCAATGTCTTTTTCGCCACTAATGTGTTACGCACAAGTTTCACCATATGACATGGGTCCAATATCACAACTACTGGGTCTCCGGTAGATGAATGGTCTAAAAATTTTATAAGTTATTTGTCTTTTAAATTGCAACCTGCAGAATTGTATTGCTTGGGGTAGGGCAATAATTAAACTTTCCCCTGTTAGGTAATCAGATCTATTGTATTCCGGATCTGATGTCAGCTAACTACGCTATCATGTTATCTATAAGCGTAGTCCAGCGGTGGCGAGCTTGTCCTCTAGCTATGAGTGGAGAACGAAAAGCGAATGCATCGCCTACGCCGGGTCTTCTTTCGCCTACTAAATTCAGCGTACCCATGAAGAAATCTTGGGATTTAAGCGTCACTGGGGTCCAGAACGCACTCAAGTCTCCCTGCGGTAAATCTTCATCAGCCCATCGTTGCTGATAGAGACGGTCGGGGTTCCGTAAACCTTCGGCCGAGTTGCTTACGAGTATGCGATGGTGTCCAGCTCCATCAAAATCAATGAGAGCTCCTTCGCGTAGCATTTTTATCTCCTTTCGGGCGACGAACGATATAAAGTTTTTGACTTGATGCACATCGTGCTCAAACATGTCAATATCATATCCGGCAGGCCAGTATTCAGCGGCATTCAGCAGCACTGGAAAACCTGGATCAAGTGGTGGCACTCCATCAAGTCTGCGACGGATTCCAGCACGAGCTGGCTGGTTCCAGCTAGCAAACGGGAGAGGGTTAAGGTCGTAAAACTGCTGCCTCACATTCTGAGGGGTTGCAGGATTTGCCAATACGTCAACCACATTCTGCAGGTTTGAGAACAGTATGCCTAAAACATCATCGTTAGGGCATTTAACGTAGTAAGACTCGTTTTCATAATCAAAATTTCCAACTCCAGCTAATAAATTTGCGAGTGGTGAAAAGGTGACTGCCATAGATTTGACAACGTCACGATGTTCAATATCCAATCGGGGGCGGACGAACAATCCAGCATCTATGCCAAGCGTATTTATCTGGGCAGCTTTTCCACACAATAAGCGGTACTCGAACTGCGCTAACGACACACGATAAAACGCGTATGGTGAGCATTCTGGGATACGGTCGGGTCTTCGACCATACAGCTCATAAACCTTCTTAAACATCCACTGCGTATAAAAGCCCACTGCTCGGGTTGTAACGGGGACTACTGCGGCGGTTTTCTGTATAGAAAAGTCAACTTGCTTTTCAGCTGCGAGAGAATCTCCAAATCCAAAGTATAACGCCTTGTTAATTTTATCTTCAATATCTTTAAGGGCTTGCTGTGTCTTCGGGTTGGTATCTCGAAACTTATCCTGCCGCGCGGCATCTCTTTTACGCTGACTGGGTGGACGTGAGCGAGGTTTGGCTTTTGCCTGCTGGGCGGGCTCCTGATCTTCAGGTTCACGCCAATTCCGGTTGAATGATGGGGGGGGATTGCGATTGCGATCTTTACGTTGGTAACTCATATTGGGGTGGTGGTTTTTTCCTGGAATCCAGAAAAAAAAAAAAACCGCGGTCGCGACCTTCTGCGAAGAAGTAATTTCGCAGAAGGAGGCGGCGGAGAAGGCCCGGGAGGACGATATCCACTCGGACCCGATCCGCCGCCGGCGCACGGGGCGGCGGAGGCGCGCCTATCAGCGCCTCATGCCGCCCTGAGTGTGGCCGCGGATGGACGGGATGGGTTTTCCCCTCCATCCGCATTACAGGCCAACCGCGAGGGGGCGACGTACGCGTATGCCGTGCGTCGCCTAATTTGAGATTTTTACCAGCAGACGGTGCCCGCTTCAGTGCGGGCAGGCGCTGGGAGGGGTCCGGTTTGCGTTAATAACAGCGATCCCGGACCCCTCCCTTCTCAGGCGCAGAGTTGGCACACCGTGTGGTTTTAGTCGGTTCGATTCCGACACACCGCCCCGCCGCAAACCCCGGCGGGGTGACGGCCCGAGGGGGTTTCCACACGTAAAAAAAAAAAAAAAAAAAGAAAAAGGGCAATAATTAAAACTTCACTTACGGTTCGGGTAGTTATTTACTGATACTTCACATATGTTCACAGCACAAGCTATTTACAGTTCTAGTAGGCACAGAAGGAGTATATAGTACAAAGGTTTAGCAAATCAGTAATAGCAGAATCAACAAGCAAGCGAGTAGCGGGCAGCACGTCGTAAGGGTTGTGGCCGACTGACGGGACAGCAGGCCTCGAGTGCTGCGGTCGCGCAAGGCTCAGCCAAACCGGTTTCGGTCGGAAGCAACATCTGCCTTCACAATAATTATCTAATACGATGCGCCCGATCGCTTGTCTGTTTGTTCGCTGATATATAATATATTTTTACCAACGTTCAAATGACTCGATATAATAAAGTTTATACAAATATTAATATAACATTCCAACGAATAAATATAATAACTAAATCACTACACAACCCATCATTTTAGCCGTAGCGAGGTTAGATGCACAGCCATCAAAGGTCAAACTTACTACCTCGGCTCCCACGCCATGACATTTCTCAAGACACATTTTTAGAATATTAGCCCTTTGTTCGGCGGCAAGACCACCTACAAAGAAATACTCGTAGCCAAGTGGCAATTTAAATGCATCATTTAGAGCTACTAGCATTAGCACATAAACCTGTGTAGCCATTTCATCCGATGGCCAGAATGTAACAAGCCCATCTACAGTTTGTTCATTGAATATCTTTTGTTGTCTTATACCCATTTCGTCAACAATCAGACAGGCAAGCCTTTTGTTACTATTAGAGTATTTTAACTTTAAAGCTGCGAATGCTTCTTCGGTAAAGCCTGGTTTTCCATCTATGGATTGGTACCATTTAGATAAGGTTGACAGATGAGGAAGAGATGAAAGCAACTGTCGTCTCACATATTTATATCCTGCTGATAATAATAGTTTAGCGTTAAAGCAAACTTTTTAATCGCTGGTGTAAACTTTATGATACTTCGTCCATCTTTTGACTTTTTCCATTGTAGGGCTAAAACTATATCATCAGAAAATTCATTCAATGCAGTATTTTCTGCAGTATTGCCAAATCCATTTTTCTTCAATTGGGATAAAATACTCGTATTTTTAAGCGAAATATTCTTTACAACTAATTTTATTTCTGCGTTGTAGGTTTCTGATCTGTGATAGTCGTTTCACTGCCAAAATAGATTTTTTTCGTAGTTTATGTTTTAACATGTGTGTTCTGGGTGTATTCAGAGCAGATTTAATATCTGATGATGGTATATTTATCGGCGAAACGCATGATCCTCTTTCTTCAAAAGTATTGATTTCGTCTGAAACAAGATTATCCACATTTTTTTTTCTTGGTTCTTCTGCAACACCATCGTTATATTCAGTGATGATTTTATTATCCTGAAAATAACATAGATGATCAATTTCAAATCTGGGAAAGTCGGTCTTTATTTAAAATAGATACGTATATACAGCTAATAAAAATATCGAACCCAAAGATTAGGTGTAAAAAATAACAGTCAAACCTCACCAATTAAGTTTTTGTGCCTTATGCGCTTGAGGTTCTGCTGTATTTGTTTTAGTGAATTGCTCAGGTAAATCACACACTATAAAATTTGCAGAAAGTGAATTTTCATCAACCTGAAAAATTAAACGTGCTTTAATTCAACTAAACAATGAACTTATTATTTTCAATGCTATTGTAATTCTCACAACTCTAAAAAACCGGACCGACATTACATACCTATCCAGATGCTCCAGTTCTGAGGCTGCCGTAATCCTGATATCATCAATAAAGCAATGAACGCCAGGGATGCCTGAAAGAATATTTAAAATTTTACGATGCCATTTAGCAGGTGCATAGTTCAATCCAAACATTAGTCTTGTACATTTATACAAGCCTTTGTGAGTATTTAGTGTGAGGAGATGCTGATCCTCATCGCGTACCTCCCAATTTAAATAAGCATTGCGGAGATCAAGTTTGCTAAATTTCTGACCACCTGCAAGAAGACCATTAAACAGTTCTTCAGCAGTGGGTAGGGGGTGTTCATCCACTAACAATTGTTTATTCAATGTGAGTTTGTAGTCTCCAAATAAGCGGACTTTACCATTAGCCTTAACCACAGGCACTATGGGTGTAGCATACTCACTGTAATCCACCTTAACAAAAACCCCATCTTTAACTAATTTATCGATCTCCTGCTCTACCAGTTTCTTCAATGCAAGAAGTACAAGTCTAGCCCGGTAAAATATTGGTTTGAAGTCTTCCCTTAAATATAAGGTAACATGATCTCCTTTAATCTCCCCCAAATCACTATCACCGAACAGAGATTTATCAAAGAGAGTATCAAGAGAGTTAGTAAGCGTAGGTTTACCTGCGTGCGAGACACTGTGACAGTTCTTTATAAAGGCTCTAAATGACTTGAAAGCTCCAAAAACCCTAATCCACTCTCGGCCAAGCAAGGGATGTTGATTTCCTGCAATTACAAATAATCTTAAGTTTTGTTGAAAATCATTATGCACTGTAGCAGAAATTCTTATATAACCTATGACATTTGAATAATTGTTAGAGTAGGTAGTTAGTTTAACTTTGGTGTCCATTATCTCACAATAATGAAAGTACTTTTTATAGTCCTCTACACTAATCACTATCAAATTGAAACTTAATTCTTTGTAGGAATCCATGAGGTGTGACACTAATTCACAACTTGCTGTTGTCTTCCGTGGAGTTGTTATTATTGACATACATCACAAGGTCCTCTTGATCATCGTCTGATTGTGATTCTATATGTACTAAATGATCGTTCTGGGCTTTTAATTTTAAACACATTTTTTTATGTACCTTATTTTCTTGCAGTAGCTGCAAACTTCTTTGCCAAAGGACAGCGGTTTGCATAGTGTTTCTTACCACATATGAAACACTTTACATCTTTGTGAGCCGATGTACCAGAATGTAAATTAAGGGCTATGTTCGGCTTCACTGCACCTGGTGGCGGTGTGGCCTACATATTTTTCTACATAGTGTTATAATTCACAGTGTTAACGTCTGTTATATTAAAATAACTTTGATTTGGCAGACTCTCCATGGCAGTAGCCACCTCAAAAGCTTTTTTATAAGTTCAAAGACCATATTTCTAATAGGCGATCCTTAATTTTCCTTGAACGTCAGGCCACACACTAACTGGTTTCTTAATGCTGTATTAAAAAAAATACCAAAATTGCAAGTCGAAGCCATTTTACGCAGCGTGGCCTCTTCACGGACTCGTCTTCAAGCTGGGTACGGTGATGAAACTTGAAAACTCTGCTATTTCTAACGGCGTCGGATCAAGGTTTTTCACTAAAATTTTGACATTTTCTTGATCATCATCATCATCATCAGCCTATCGCAGTCCACTGCTGGACATAGGCCTCTATAATCGCAGGCCACTTAGTTCGATCCTCGGCTTCTTGATACGTAAATAATAATAATAATCTTTATTGACATAAAATATAGATTACAATATTTTTGAAGTTCCTGTCTCCCGTCTAGGTATTACATCTGTATTATTCTGTATTAAAAGACCCAGTGCCCTCTCTTGCTTTATATGACCATTACTGGCCATAGGACAAATTCATTAGGTTTTTTCACCGCCGATGAAGCGTATGAAATAGGAATTTTTCTTTTTTTCGTCTGCTGTCGGGTGTTGAATGTCTAACGTAGTTTTAAAAATCTGCACCCACCGGTCGAAATTTGTTTTCGCGTCGTAAAACTCAATAAAATTGGACGGAAGCGCACTTTTTGTTGCAGTTTGAAGATGTTCGACACAACTTATTTATTTATTTATTTATTTATTTATTTATTTATTTAGGTATACCAACAGCACACATACAATACACTTTTAAAAAAATTTATACAATAATATTTTCTAGTATGCATGCCTATTACAGGTACACACAACATTCACTGAAAAAAATTTGAGCAACCCCTTGCTGTAACCGTTTTGTATGGGGGTGTCTAGGCTATTTCCTAACTAACGCGTCTTAAATTTGGTGAGATACTCTAAGACGATGTCATTACGCGGTGATGACTGTGTTTTGAAGGGTGCTGTGGCAATGAGACCTTGAAAGCCTTCGTTAACTAACGTGTTTCTGTTATTGACCCAATTTCTTGGTACGTCTCTGTAATTATTATAGTGGAAACAGGCCCACGAATTAAGAAGGTCATCTCCATCCTCAGACTCCAACTCGCGCCTTAAGGTGCGGTAACACATTACGCGGGCGGCGATAGCCGACCTAACAGGTAAGCGCGTACGTGAGGTAGCTTGACCAAGCGTTGCTGTGACCTGGATAAATCTCGATGTATTTGGCTCCAGTGGCCTCCAAACGACCTGTTGAACTACAGATCCTGTGGTCGCAGACGGTAACTTAGACGTCTTGTACCGTTTTAGTTCTCTAATACGTCTCTCGACTAATTCGAAAACGTCCCGGTTTAGACAATAACGTCTAATAGTCAGGCGTTGATATATGTCATCTTCTTCAACGAGCTCTGACATCTCGTTCTGCTGATTGGCTGTCAACCTTTTTGACGGCCTCCATCCTAACAAATTGACCGTGGGTAGTGGTCCATGTTGGGGTGGCTGAGCGACTGGCTGGGGCGCATCTACTCCTTCGACCTCTTCTTCTTCGACGTCATCCGGTGCTGGCCTAACTCGCGCGGGCAATGCCGGCTGTTGAGCGGCCGCTGCTTCTGCTTGTTGCGCTCTAAGGCGCGGCGCTATTCCTCGGTTGAAATAAATAGCAACCCTCGGTATTCGTAACGTATTGTTATCCAGATAGTGTCAATTTAATTGTAGACACAGGTGTCACTTGTGACATAGATAATAGTACAATAGATAATACATAGTAATGTTCATAACAATTACCGTGTTTGTAGTGTTGCTCCAGCACGTAGATGCCTCATGACCTCGGCGGTAACAATTGGTGCAGGAAAGTAGGCTGCAGCACGCCTTACCCTGTTGTCCCGGTTTGCGGCATACGTAGCAGGTCCTGGAAGCGCTGTAGCAGGTAGCAGCTGCCGACGTATTGCTATAGCTGCGACTTAAGACTGACTCACAGTGTTCGGCGTAGAACAAGCCAGGTGGACAAAAATATATTTTCATGGTTTTGGAAATATATCAATAATTTATTAGTAATATGTATAGTATTATAATATATTTTTTTAAAGAAAATGCACAGGAATTATAAATAAACATTTTATTTCATTTAAACACGATTACAACATAGTAAAAAAAAAGAATAAATTAATGTTAATCGCTACATGATATCAACGCTACACTTATTATACGAGCATACCCATCTACAACCTTAGATTAACATATTTATACAAAAATTATAAACTGACATATTTATAAAAAATAATAATCAAATCAAATAATAAATATAAAAGTTATTAATGTAACTGTGAAAATTTGTTGAAAAACAAATTTTCAATATCAGAATCGTTGGATTCAAAATCTGATGATTCCGATATAGGATAATCTTCCTGAGGTTGTGGAGCTCTTAATTGATGTTGGACTTGAGGCTCGATTGTGGGAGCTATGAGGAGCTTTAAGACCTCCGCGCACAAATTATTTGACTTTTTTTTCGGTACTCCCCGAAGGCTATTGATCAAGTCTCTATTCGTGGCAAGACGAGAGCATTTTCTGGTGTTGTGCTCTCTTAACCTCCGACAATCTTTGTTTCTCGCTTCTTGGGCTTCCTCTGAAAGCTGCCCTATTGGAATTATTGCCGTCTTAATTACTACCACGAGTAGAGACTTAGATAAAGTCTTCTTGTCTCAAGACAAAGCTTGTTGAATTCAACAAGATTTATCTCGAAACCAGAAGACAATGTCTTCAACAATATATCAAACTGTTTGATGATTGTAACATCCAATCCTGTGATCTGAGCGCTCAGTTCGGGGCTTCCGGAAAACCGTCGAGCCATGTTTCCATCATTTGTGGATCCAAATCCTGGCTTTGGCTTATCTACTATTAATCCCATTTCATGCTTGAATCGCTGTTTGATTTGATCTGATCGCTGTTTTACACTTGCTTTTTCCTCTGAAAACCTAGCTTGCAATTTCTTAATGTCCAACTTATAACTGATGTGTAAAAAGCACTCAAATGAACGAATCCAAGCGTGTAATGTTGACAAACCAAAGCCAAAATTATCCTGATTGCTATCAAAATATCTTCCTTCATCATTCATCATTGTAGGTGTAGCTCCACAAATATAGCACTTCTGTGATGAATGTGTCTCTGTCAAAGCGTTGCACACTTTTCCATCGGTCATAGTAAGCAGAAGTTTATGCTTAACAGAAATTTTAGAACCAGCAAGATCACAAGATGTAGACTCCAAGTTGTTTATTTGTTCCAAAATTTTATTAGTCTCGATTTTTGTCAATGCCGTAGTTTCTTTGGCAAAAATTAATTTAATTGGACGGCAAAACATCGTCGACGATGGACGAGGATTTTGCCAGATAATGTTGTTACCTTCGTCGATTAACCTAAGAGGAACAAATGAAAAAACAAAAATGAACTCATCAGTGTCTTCGATATTGTCAAATCTCTCTTTATAAGCGCTATGACCAGAACTTCCGTCACACCCCCATTTACTTATAAGAGTAAACGAGGAATTGGGGAGCACGCTTGTGACAACTTCTCTCTGAGCTTCTACTAACTGTTCTGCAGTTTTATTTAAAATAGCTTGTAGCTCAATTTCTACTCGAGATTGTGTCACAACAACGTGATTCTCGGAAGGATAACACGCTTTTTTTGATTTAACAATGCATTCATATGATGGAAACGCGTGATGTCCGACTTTCATAGTCTATTTCCAAGTCTGCTTGTATGAGTGACTTGTTGATTTTGAATCAATATAATACGCTAATGCCTCGTCACTACTTAGCGGTCTATTACTTTGCACACAGCACTTGATTGTTGAAGGCCAATACATGCACTTGCGGTAGCTGGATCAATGCCAATGTTCTTTATAACTCTGGCAACGTTCTTATGTCCAGTTGACCGTGCAGCTACCTCTGCTGCAGCCATTAATTCTCCAACACTTCACGATTGAACTAGATCTTCAACTCTACGTTTTTTAGTTTTAAAAGACGAATCTTCGAAGACTTTTTTAGGCCTGCCAGGCCGAGAAAGGTCAGCGGATGAGGTAGAAGGCTGCGGTTAAGTCGATCTCATACAAAATTCTATCTCATCGCCTTCCAGCCACAACTTATTCTTATTAAGGAAACGCTCTTTTGACTTTCCTGAAAAAAACCTATTTAGTAGCAATTTCCGAAGAAATACTGGCTAATTTCATCTTAATTTCCCTTTGACATTCTTCAGTAATGTCAGAGAAATCAAACTTAGAGGAAATAAACTCAAATAGACAATCATTTCTTTCGTATTTTTCGTGCTTTAGCCATTCTTCAAAAAACTCTATTTTATTAAAAGCTTTTCTGAAAAAAAAAAAAAAAATAGTTGTACTCAAGTGTGCTACGTAAAATATATGCCATAATCATCCATAGTCATGCAGCTAAAACATATCAAAAATTCAGCGTGGATACAAGAGGATACATGGCTTTTTCAAGCTTGATAAGTTTGAAAACAAAGATAAAACATCGTTTTTTTGTGCATTTATAGTTAGTCTACTTTACGTATGTTTATAACACATTAAAAGGATTCTTAGAAGAAAAAAATATTATTATTAAATTATTATTAAAAGTAAAATCCATCACTAAAACTTCAAACAAAATAAGAACTGTCACCATGAGATGTTAGCACAAGTGTAGCAAAAATGCAACTGACCTATTTCTTTAATTGTATTTACCTCATTAGCTTACTTTGATAAACGATGACTTATCAGTATGGAATGTTACACGTAAACAATTCTTGGAATCAGGGGTTTAGGGGTGTTGTTTACAGGTCGAAAGTACCTAATTCCGGGAATTGGATAATGATTTTTGTCCACCTAGCTTGTTCTAGGGCGGACACTGTGTGACTGGACGACCATTTTGTAATTTTGTAGAGAAGACAAGTGGGTATCACGCCGGAAATAGCGCCTTCGTCGTCTATTTGGCATTTTTTTAACAACGCCATTTTGTCATGAAAATATGTCATCATAGATTCCTGATTAGATTTCGTCCGGGTCAGCAATAGTCAGCATTTGTTCCAAACAGTCTGCAAAATCCACGGCTATAGGAAATGCACGTTCCAAGGCCACTTTCCATTTGTTCCAATTCGAATTATAGTCATCTAATCTGTCGTACCATTCCCTTTTTTTAACGTGTCTAAACCCCCTCAGGCCGTCACCCCGCCGAGGTTTGCTGCGGGGCGGTGCGTCGGAATCGAACCGACTAAAACCACACGGTGTGCCACTCTGCGCTTGAGAAGGGAGGGGTCCGTTCTGTTCAGGCGTGTATGGGCAAGACGTTTGATGAAGTATAATTCTCTTTAAATAATCACTAAACTCAGCATGGCAGTATTCTCTTCCATTAGCAATTCTAATGATTCTTATTCTTTTATTTGTTTGATTTTCAACTAATGCTTTGTATTCTTTGAAGCATTTCAGGGCATCATTCTTGTTTTTTATATAATAAATAGCAGTCATTCTGCTATAGTCGTCGACAAATAAAATGAAATATCTAGAAGCACCAATGGAATCGCTTTCCATAGGACCACAAATATCTGTGTGGATAATATTCAACGCATCTGTGCTTCTCCTACCAACATAAGTAAAAGGTAATCGAGCTTGTTTACCTTCCGACAGCACACGGTATAGGTAGACTTTGTAATGTCAACTTTCTCTTTCAAGGTTAAACCATCAACTGCATTCTGCATTTTATTCAGACATTCACTGTTTACGTGTCCCATTCTGCAGTGCCAGAGCTCACCAGATATGATTGCTACTGCAGACATAATTTCTTGAAGTTTTAACTTGTAAACTCCGTTCCCTAATAACGCGTAAGCAACCAGTGTACCTTTCTGATTATGTATTTCACAGGCGATTGTAGCGAATACAACATTATTCCCTTACTGAATTAGACTAACTGATAGTAAGTTAGTTGTCAATCCCGGTACACAAAACACATCTTTTATGCCCACATCAAAACTACAATAATTAGCTACGTCAGCATAGTCTGCCCTTTCTTATCACAAGAAACATTTGTGAGCCATTGTTTATTAGGCGTCAAGTGCACACTGGCTCTGGAATCGACATACCAATCTTGAGTGCTAAACTTGTCGCTCAGAAAGACCGCACTGAACGCATTTGTTTGTTTACTATAATTTCCTATGTTATTCGACACATCTGCCTTACACTGTGACTTATAATGTAATATTAGAGACATCCCTACATCCCTACTTTACTACTGCACTGTGCAATGTGAACCTATAAATACACGGTACTTTGCACGATGCGCGCTTTTTTCTAGCAATGAGACATACTTGCAAAATTGAATACCAGGGCTTCTAAGTACGAGTACGAAAAAATACCATGGTCAAAAACCAGGTTTTAAAAATACTTGAAAGTATTTCTTAGTACGAGTATCAATGATTTTTATGTTGTATTATTTGATGTCCATACGGGACGATGTAGTCGCGCAGCGACGAAGTCCTTTTACAAATAAATAAATAAAAAAAAGTATCAATATGTAAATATATATACGTCATCAAGTCGGGCTACACTTAAGGACGTTTTTTAATTTTTTTTAAATGAAATCTTCCCTTCTTACTTTTAATGGAGAGTGTCTCTGTCATCAGTTACCTCGAAATTCTAATTTTGTAAAACGCAGAACTGCGTTTTACACGATTAGAATTTCGAGGTACGTTTACGTTTTACGAAAATCACAGTATGCATAAGTGTATACTCATTGCTTATGTGACAAAATATTTTATATCAGCGATTTACATCTTAATCAATAGGTATCGTATTTGATGGAGAGCTGCAATTCGCAAAAAGAGTAAAAAAATAAAAAAATTCGCGGTTACCGGGAACACATCACCTTAAATTACAGGCTTAGGACTGTCTGCTAAGTTTAGTTTTACGGTATTTTGTCATGAGCTAGAACAGACACTTGTATTAGCAGGCGCAGTTAAAAGATTTCATTCTATATACATACATGATTTAGTTTTTTTTGTTTTGTTTTTTGTTTGTTTTTTTATATTTTTTGGTAGTTTTTTTGATTACGTTAGTATTTTGATTTATTGTTTACTAGCTGAACCCCGCGGTGCTACCCGCGGTACGATGATAACTGCGGGCAACGCCGCGAGGCGAAGCTATATCTTTATAAATAGTAGCCTATGTGTTATTCTGATGTGTAAGCTATATTGTGGTAAAGTTTCATTCAAATCCATTCAGTAGTTTTTACGTGAAAGAGTAACAAACATCCATACATACATACATCCATACTTACAAACTTTCGCCTTTATAATAGTAGTAGGATTTTGCTGTAAAAACAATAACTGTTCTACTTTACGACTGCCCAGACGGTTCCTCCTCTCCATTAATATGTTCCCTGCTACAGAAAACAACCGTTCACAAGGTACGCTAGAGGCCATTGCGTTTAATTTTATTTTGGCTAGTTTAGCTAAATTAGGATAATTTGTTTGATTTAAACGCCACCAATCCAAAGGATCCATATCTGGAGATAAAACTGTGTCATCTAGATATTTTTGGGTTTCAATTATTGCCCTACTATTAGCCGTTCCAGCTGGTCGTACATTTTGCAATTGCCTATTGTAATGTTTCCATATTAGACTATTAGATTTTTTTCCCTGGTTATCCGGTTCATTAGAAGTTGATGCAGAAGACATCTTTCATTTTCATTGATCATCGTGGTTACTAGGCTGATGATATGCTTTTTTGTATTGTCCGCAACGTTTTCACTCTCAAAGTACAACTTATACCTCGGGTCTAAAAACATAGCGACAGTGTAAGTTCGACTCTGTTCCAAATTAGAAAACCGCATGCTTATTTCTGAGAGGAGGTCCTGTCGACACATTTCAACTTCATCAGGGAACACGTCAATATTGTTTTCTTGGCGATATGTCGGACTTGCGATCTCGTTGAGTGCAGTACTGAGACCAATTGTTAAGGGAATGACCGAGCTTCCACTTACATATTTTTGGCCGCTGAGTTCCCTCGTCACTTCTTCACACGGCTGTAATACTATGATCAACGACTGGCAAATGTCCCATTCATAACTGGTCAATATAGTGAAATTATTATTAATAATTATTATTAAATTACTAAGTACTTACTAAGTAATTACTAAGTGCACATTTAACTTAATCTTTTAGTTCCACAAACCTTTGTAGCATGTAGAACGTGGAATTCCACCTTGTAGCGATATCTTCGATTGACCTCTTTACGGCTTTATTAGCCTGTTCCTGACATTTTTTAATTTATTCCAGGCTAAATTACTTCGTTTGAAGTGGGAAACTATAGCCTTCACTTTATTAATTAAGTCGTTTATATAAGCACTTCCTAATACTTTTTGTACTGCCAGATTAAGCGTATGTGCATAACAGCCAAAATGTTTCCACTCTAATTGTGCTATCGCACTTTTGATGTTCGCACCGTTATCTGATACTGCAAGTAGAATTTTGTCAAGAATATTCCACTTTAGAGCGACATTTTTTAACTCTTTGGCTAAATTCTGTCCTGTGTGACGATTCTCTAACACTTTACATTCAAGTAGCACTGATTGTAAAGTATAATTTTTATCAATATAATGACCCGTGACCGCTAAATATGAGTCATTATTTCTCGACGTCCACATATCGGTAGTTATGCATACACTTTTTGCATCTTCCCTCAGAGCTGCTTTAGCAGTCGTTTTAACCTCTTCGTAAAGTGCTGGCAATAAATTATTAGCGAAATATTTTCGCGATGGTATCACATAATTTGGGAAATCAAACTTTACTAATTCACGAAACCCCTTGTCTTCCACTATGGAAAATGGCTGCAAGTCCAAAATAAACAAATTCATCAAATGGTCATCAATATGCTTTTTTATTTTTTGACAATCACGTCGAAGGAATGCTGAGATAGTGGTAGTATTGGACCTTATCGTACAAGATGTCGATGGTGCGATAGATTGCAGCGGAGTATTGGACGGGGTCGTGAAGTATGTACTTGTTGAAGCAAGCTCCGATACCTCTTGACGCGCCACTTCTTGCTCCCTTCTCACTAAATTAACAGACATATGTTTCCTCTGTACATGTTTAGTAAGGTTTGACACGCCAGATTTATAGGATATAATCACTTTGCACATCTTGCATTCGGCTTTGTTTTCTCCTTTATCCACAAAATGATCCCACGCCAAACTTTTCTTAGGAGCCATACTTATGGATTTGTACGAGGATTATTATCTATTTTACTACTAGCTATAACGAAATTAACCTATGAGATTTATACACAAAAACACTATTAATATACTATTATTTATAGTTTGAAAATCTGTATTTCCAACTAATAATCACAATTTTTTTTTTTTTTTTTTTATGTGAAGCGGCTGCTGAGACTGGGAATGTCATGTCGCTTAAGCCGCGTGTGTTGTAGGCAACCTCCTCCACTCAATGCCGTCACCAGTTCGTTTCGATGTTTGGATAGTCTATCTTGATATAGGATGCTGTACTGACTTATTTCCTGTTTAACTGTTTTGATGTTGAGATCCAGATACATGTATTTATTGCTTATGCAATTCGGGATGTTAAACATAGTTCTCAATGCCTTGCTCTGAAATCTCTCCAGTATCTCTACGTTGCTGTTACTTGCAGTTCCCCAGAGTTGGATCCCATATGTCCAAACAGGTTTTATGATCGTTTTATATATCATCATCTTGCTGGTATTACTTAGCTGCGAATGGCGTCCAGTTAACCAGTAGAGGCTTCGAAGCTTACTATCCAGTTGTTTTCTCTTAGTCCAGATGTGCTTCTGCCAAGTCAGTCTTCTGTCCAGATGCATTCCCAAGTATTTAGCATGATCTTGTTGAGGGATCTCTTGGTTATCCAAAGTTACAGGTGGGCACGTCTCTTTCTTAAGAGTGAAGGTTACATGGACTGATTTAGTCTGGTTAATTTTTATTCTCCATAGCCTGAACCACTCGCCCACTTCGTTTAGATGAGCCTGCAGCTGTGTTGAAGCTATTTCAGGATTTATGCCTGTTGATAATAAAGCCGTATCATCAGCGTATGTTGCAGTAATTGTGTTATCACTAGTTGGTAGGTCTGCGGTGTAGATTAGGTATAGCACAGGTCCTAGTATGCTACCCTGAGGGACCCCTGACTTAATATCATAGAGTTGTGAGCATTCATTATTATATCTTACTTGGAAGCTTCTGTTGTTGAGATATGCGACGATGATTTTTAAAAATGAGTGGGGCAACCACTTTTTCACCTTGCAGACCAAGCCGTCGTGCCATACCTTGTCGAAAGCTTGGCTTACATCCAAGAACACAGCAGAACAGTACTTGTGGTTTTCTAAGCACCTACTAATAGTGTCAACAGTGCGGTGTACCTGTTCGATTGTCCCATGATTTTCTCGAAATCCAAATTGATGGTTTGGGATAATGCTATTAAGATGCTCCTTCATTCTGGTTAGCAGTATCTTTTCCAAGAGTTTGCCAACCACTGGTAGTAGACTTATTGGTCTGTATGAAGTAGTTACCTGCAGTGGTTTCCCTGGTTTAGGAACCATAATCACTTGCGCTATTTTCCACTGACCAGGAAAGTACTCAAGTCGAAGGCAAGCGTTAAAAATTTTGACTAGTCCCATAAGTCCTCTATGTGGCAGATGTTTCAGAAGCGTGGCATCGATATGGTCGTAACCTGGTGCTTTACACTCTTTCAGATTTTTTATTTCTTGAGGGGAAGTGGCCTTTAGGGGCAGACACATTTGTACAGGCATTTTCAGGAACTCTTTCACTGCATTTGAGTGGTGCTTACAGGAGTCTGGAAGAGGCTGGAAGACTGTGCTCAGGTACTCGGCAAAGGTAATTGCTTTTTCTTGATCAGATCGGGCCCATTCTCCATTTCTATTTTTTATAGGTGGCTTTTGTATTGAAGGTCTCTTCATTTTCTTAGTTGCCCTCCATAACGAGTAATTTGTGTCCGATGTAGGAGATAAAGATGCTAAGTAGTTCTGAAGATTATTATTGTCAAATTCTTTTATCAAGATCTTCAATTCTTCAGAACATCTGTTGAAGAGTGTCTTATCCCTTGGATATCGAGTGCACTGCCAATTCCTACGCAGTCTTCGTCTTTCTAGTATCTTTTCCTTAATACTTTTAGGATATACATTCTGCTTAAATGGCTTTCCTTTGGTCATAGGAGTGGATTCATAAGCGGCTCTATGTATAATTATGTTTAAGTTCTCTATTTCATTTTCAAGGTGTTCCACTGTCTTAATCTTATGTTTCAGGTTTATTCCCGTCGTAATGATACTTTTATAGACTTCCCAGTTTGTGTGTTTTAAGCTATATATTCGTGCAGGCGCGTGAGTCAGTGCCACGGACGTGCTAATTGTAAGGATAACTGGTGTATGGTCGGAGCTTAAGTCGTCTAGAGATTCAGTGTCCGTACAATTTAAGTCAATGTTTTTGGCAATGAAGAAGTCGAGCAGATCCGGTATCTTATTTCTGTCTGCTGGCCAGTAAGTTGGTTTGTTACCAGTTAGAATTTTTAGTTTCATTTTGCTGGTTGTGCAATGTAATTGTCGGCCTCTTGGATTAATCAGACGGGATCCCCATTGTAAATGTTTAGAGTTCCAATCGCCACCACTAATAAATCTTGTTCCTAATGTCAGAAAGAACTCTTCGATATCAGATATGCTATGTTTGGGAGGACAGTATACAGCTGTGAATGTTGTCTCGCCTTTGTTATCTACAACCTTCACAGAAGTGGCCTGTACCTTTTCAGTGCAATATTGATCCAGCTGGTAGTGATCGATATTACTTTTGACAATTACTGCAGAGCCACCATGACTATTACCAGTAGGATGGTTCGTGGAATATATTGTATAGTTCTTAAAATGGACGTAAGATTTGGCAGTAAACCTAGTCTCTGATATAAGGGCAATGTCAATTTTTTCTGTGTTGAGGAAGGTTTCAAATTCTTGACGTCGTTGCGTCAAGCCGTTGGCATTCCAAGTAATGACTCGGAGTATGCGTCTAGTCATTTCCTAGAAAGGCTACTGACCAGCTGAACAATACTATTCAGCATTCTTTCCATCATATTTTCCATAACTGCAATCATAGTTTGTTGCATTTTGTCAAGCATAGATTCCATTAATCGTGTAATATTCATGATGTCTGTTGTGCATTCAATCTGTGTGGTAGGTTTTAGTTGTGTTCTAGTTACTTCCGAGTAAGATTTCTTTGATGAGTGCTCTCCATGTGGTGGTTTAGTATTGTGTTTGTTGTTAATTGCATTTCTAGTTATAATGTCAGAGTTATGATTACTCATGTTACTTTCATTGCTTTGGTCCACTTGTTTTCTCTCTTTTGGTCCTGACAGCGGCCTTAGAATTCTCTCTTTGTATTGTTTGTAGATCTCACATCCCTTGTAACTGGCTGGGTGATTTCCAGAGCAGTTCGCACAAGTGGCTACGGTATCTGGAGACTTAAGGCATGTGGCCGTGGGATGGTCGTTGCCGCATTTAACACATCGGAACGGTCTAAAACACAGATTCTTTGTGTGACCAAATCTCTGGCATCTTTTGCATTGTAAAACATCTTGTTTGTTTTTTTTATATGGTGCTTCAAAGTTTATCTTCATATTATCGATATGCTTAACATCAAAGATGTCTTTATTATTATATTTGGGTTCCAAATCTACATAAAACATAGGAAGAGGTTCCTTTGTAGCTCTATGTAACATATTTATTATCTGCCTGACTTCATGTCCCTTTTCCTTTAATCCTGTTACTATTTGGGTAGTGTCGTCTGAAGAATGTACTCCGCGTAGAATAACTCTGTATGCTCTTTCATTTTTTAGCTGATATGTATAATGTGATATGTTGCTGTTTATAAAGTTTTCTCTAATACATTTGTAAGTTTGAATGTCTTTTGGCATAATTTTGACTACATGACCTTGTGTGTGAGTTTTGAGTTGAGTGTGGTCATGTGTTGGTTTCTAAAAACTTATTCATCGCATCCTTAAGGGATGTTACATTTAATACTCCTGTGACAAATATTGGTTCAGGTTTAGGTACGTACTCCTTTTCTTGTTTTTTTGATTTTTGTAGTTGTTCATCTTCTAGAATTTCAAATCTATTCTGTGTTGGTAAGGTGAACATTATATTGCTTTTTATTTTTTTATTGGTGTCATTACATATTGGGCTAGTCTCTTTTCTTTTAGTTCTTTTAGTAGTAACGCAGTCGTTTTGCCAAGTTTCGCTGTCCTGTTTTGTTCGTTCCTCTGTATTTTGTGCAACTTGTTCATTATTTTGCAAGCTACTTTGACTTTCTACATCTTGTGATGTCTCAGATAAAGATGGTGTTGAGTTACATCTTTGCCTGATAAACAGGCTTTTATTTAGGTGTTGTTGTACCATTCTTGGGTTTGGTTTGTTGTTTTTATTTGGTTCTGGATTATTCATCATACTGTTCCCACGAGTAGGGTCGATCTAAAGCGTCAGCACTGGAGGGTGACGCCCATTCCCCCAGGAAGGCTCCATACGACGACGTTAGCCAGGTCCGTCGAAGTTGGCACTAGTGACTTTTCTTCCGCAAGCCATGCATCCTCTCAGCATGTTCCCACTTTAGGATTGGAGACTTTTATATAGAGAGTTTCTACCTCTTGGCCCAGGCGGTTAAGCCACGGCCCCCGGTTCTGTGTGACAGAATTGCGAGTTGCGAGAGTAATTTCCTACTTTCGCATGGTTTTCGAATCAGGTTAATTGACCGTCGCCCGATATTCGACGTTGACCATTTATGGCTGGTGTGGTCATTCCTCAGCCTACCCTCCTCCTTTCTCAACCGGGCTTGGGACCGTCTTCGGCGGAGTTTCGGCGGAATAATCACAATAATGTTCAGTTTTATTTATTTACCTACATTAACACTTATTAATAAAAATTTAAAAATAGTCTTTAAATTCAATAAACACGCGAAATCGATAGGTAACTATTTAGGAAATAGGTCACGGTCAGTAGGTTACGCAATCAGTTCACAATAACGACTGAATTGACAAAAAAACAAAACAACACTTTTACTTTCTCGAATATAAACACAACTCTTATGACTTACAATTTTTAATAAAACACTCGCAATAATGTCTCTTCTGGCTATAGATATAAGGGCGAATGGCGTGTAATAGGCCAAAAATATTTTATTAATGCATGTTTACGATATTACGCTCCTAATTTTGTTTCAGAAATTCATAATTAATAACAATATTAATAATAAATCTTTATTTCTCTCACAAGGAAGGTACGATTTAGCTAGAGTTAATTCAATTAAAATTAAAAAGATTCTAACATTTCCTTTGTAAGTGCATAAAATTTTCGGTTCATTGATTCGGCTTTTATCGGAAATACTCGGGCTCGGCAACCCACTCCTTGCACGTCATCGCGCCGAGCCCCGTACGTTCTGCTTGTGACGCGACGCGTACGACGTGTTCAGCCGCGGTGTCCAAATTCGAAATACTTACATAAGAATTCAACCCGTATTCCTTGAGAAATAAGGAGCAAAATCGTATAATAAAAACAAAACTTTGGGCTTCAAAGTATTTTTATTTACAAATCTGATTCTGTTTTTTATTCTGATAATGATATGAATCATTTTCCTATGCAGTGTTTTTATGTGTAGTGTTCAAGTTTTTTGAGCATACGACTTCAGCACATATACTTTCATACACTTGCAATACTTGCAAGTATTTTTTGCTCGCACCAGGGCGCCGTACTTCGAATTGAAAACCTGGTTTTAAACCCTGGTAACGTAAATACGTTTCATCTCTACTTTTTTCTCTGTTCGGACAGCGCTTGGTGAGGACGTGTCTTGATAGGTCTTGCCACATATGCCATATTTAGTCGGGTCATTGTATTTCGTTATACATCTTATTTCTTTTATCGCTTTACGGTCCATGGTTGTGTATTTGTGAATTGCCTGTATTCTTCTTTCGAATATAAAACCGTTTGTTGTTAACTGTTAAGTTTTTGATTGTAATTAACTAGAACATTATAGAATTGAGGTTAGCCCACCTCCCATGTGTTTCCTTGTATTATTAATTTTAACTCTCTTGCTTACCTATACTCTATGCGCTGTAGCATGGTGCGGGTGACACTTTTAGTAACACTTCGTTTCACTCTTGAAAGTTGCCGCGATTTATAAATTATGACTGAGTATTTCAGCTGTACCACATTCGCAATATATTAAATCATTAATACCTGTAGTAAATTAAATTAAACCAAACCAGAATGTTCTAATCTACAAATAAAATCAAATTTAATGAAAAATTAAGCAGTGTTATGCGTATGACGTAACGCCATACAAGTATTTAGTGATGGGATGTACTGCTACGATGGATAGTCGATATTTTTCATAATAAAAAACTGTCAATTCTTATTGCTAAAATTGGTCTATTAATATCCAACAGAACATTTATATGGTAAGGTTGCTTAAAAGGTTGCTAAGAAAATACATAAATACATTTTATTCGTCTAAACTTATATCAGAGTCAGGAACATCTGAATTGTCACTCAATTCATCATCTGAATCTGTAACGGATATTATGAACGACGACTCTATTATGTTGTCAATATGTATGTCACGATCCCAATCAGACATAATGTCCTTTTTGGTTTTATTTACGACCTTCGTCCCGTCTTCAGGTTGAACATTGTTGATGGCCTTAGGGCCAACATCTTATTTGCCGTAAATGGCGGCGAAGTATTTTTTCTTGTGGCGTAACCTAAAAATAAACGAACTTATGAAAAAAAGGTATTCAAATAATCATTTATTTCATAAGTAGGTAATGCTAAAAATTACACTTGAAATACGTCTAATCTGGTTTCTGGTAATGGTTTAATCGAAAAGTTGATTTTTTTATAAAGTTTCAAAATGTCAATTGAAATTAAAAGCATACCCTTTATTTGGGCCCAAATCAGCTCGATAGCGTTATACTGGCAATGGTAGGGTGGTAGTCGAAGGACCTGATGGCCTTTTTCTTTTGCCATCTCGTCCACGGCATAGGTAGGAGTTGGTGGCTTATGACGCCGGACTAAGGCAATAAGCTCTGCCTTTAACATTTTTATGTCTGCTGTAACTCCGTTTTCACTCAGCCACTTCACCAACTCGCTTTTGCGGTTGGATTGGTTTGGGGGTTTATTAACTTGTTCCGAATGGTAGGGTGCATTGTCCATTATTATGGTCATAGGCTCTTTCAAATTATTTAATAGACCTATAAACCAATCTTTAAATTTTTCGTAGTTCATTTCCTCGTGATACTCGGTAGTTTTTTTTTGACTTAAAAGCCAGCAAACAATTAGGGACGAATCCACTTGCTGTACCTGCGTGACAAATAATAAGGCGTTCGCCTTTGCCCTCCGGCACTTTGGTACACGATTGTGCCGTATCGTCGGTCCAACTTTTACCCACTGTGTGGTTGGCGTTTAGCCACGTTTCATCCAAAAAGACAACCTTGCTCCAATCACTTATGTTTTTGGCCTTCCTTAAAAATGTACATCTTGCTAGGGCAATGTCAGTCCTCTCCATTATAATCTGCCTTTTATTAACTTTTTTGTAAATAAAGCCAATATCTTTTATAAATTGCCGCAACGAAGTAATACCTCCCTTGAACAAATCAGCTTCTTTTAATGATTTTAGAAGCTTGAGCAATGTGGGTAGCTCCATTCTTCTATAATAATCATAAATATGATTTCTAATAGCCACCTTAGCAAAATCATTTAAATATGTGATTGGCTTTACCTTGGTTCGCTTTCTGTTGGGTGACGATAATTTATTTTCAGACATTCCATCTTGGCCAATTTTCTCACGTGTTATACGCGAACAGTATTGCGGCCAATATCAAGAGCTTCGGCTACTCATTCTACGATTCGATTCAATGGTAACAACGGTCCATTATTTTGTTGTTCTCTTTCAAAGTAGTCTCTGAGACGAACAACTAACTCCTTGGCCTGACTACCCAAAACAGTTTTTTTTGTAGGCTTAGGCATGGTAATAAACAAACTCAACAAACAAACAAACAACAGTTACACTGCGCAACTGAATAACACACAAATTTTCGTAACAATATTAAAAAGAACTAGATTTATGCTGCGAGTATCGTTAGCTATAAAAATGAATTGCAAAACGTCACCTCCCTTAGTCACTGGTACTGACAGATATAAACGTCTTACAGGCAACTGTCACCCGCACCATTCTACAGCGCAAAGAGTATAATATCAGAAGTGGGATATCTGGTTTACCTAAAAGTAACCTATTTGTTTGCATCGATAACATTTACTTACTTTCCTCGGCTTTGTTGACAAAGTCGTTCCATGTTGGCCGCCATCATTGTTGTTTTTGCCAACCATAGACTTCCTGAGAGCCGATGAGTGTTGCCATCCTCTATAACCGCTGGCCAATGCACTATTAAATTCATCATTCGTTCCGTTTCCTATTTCCATGTCAAGCAACTTACTTTTAATGGCGTCTGTTGTTATCTGAATTCCGGAATGTTCGATGGCCATTATCATGCGGCATATTATTCTGGTAGCTCTGCTAACAATAATGATCCAATCCATTCTTCGTTAAATTGTAAACCTGTACACAACTTTTGCTCTGTTCCAATAATTTGACTCAACAATCATGGAACTACAATTTTCGAGTCTTATTGAAATTAAATTTCGAACTAAGCTTATTGTTCTCGTAAATCCGGAATCGTCAAATAAGCTTCTCCCATAATTCCTTAGTAGTAGAAATATTTCTAATGTGCACATACAATGAAGAGTCAATCCTGAGAATTAGTTTCGCTTTTGTTTTTTCATCATTTTCCGAAACCAATCTCACATCTTCCTCTGGTTTGATGCATTTTATCTTTCCTTCTAGGATTAAGAAGTTTTCAACTGAAAACACCCATTGGCTATAATTATCCCTGCCTCTTAACTTCGGCACGTTGATAATGTAGTTTGCCGACATTGTTATCTTGCTACACATAGAAATATCAAGTGCCTAGTCTAGCTAATCTAATTATCCTACTGCGATTATTATCACACCAATAACTTATTAACTTTTAAACTTTCGCGATAATTAACTATAGTCCCTAAAAACACAAATCTGGGTCCATATCTAATAAAACAACGTGCTGCTTATTTGACATAGAACAAACTGAACTTTATTAAAATCCACGGAGGTCAAATCTACAGAGATGATTTACATACTTAATACTAGGCGGCGCTAGTTCTAACAGTTTTCATAAAAAACGTTTAACACATTCTTACTGATTGCTCTTCTACTAAAAAATAGAATACTTGAATTACGAGCGTTCCTTTATCGATATCTTGATCTTATATTGGTCATACAAGACATAAATAATCTTGAGCATCAATTTGTTCTTCTGTTCTACTGTTATTCTTTCACAGCATTTGAACCTAGATTTATCAAGGCAAGGTAGTTGTCCAGAACGGGATTCAATCACTTAATTTTTCTTGCTAATGTTCGGTTTTCCCGTATTTCTTAGACTTTTATATAGATTATTTTTGAACCTTTTTTCATTCCGCTTACGTTGCCTTCCTTTTTCGTATCTTCTTGTCTTCTTAAAGTTACTCGAAATTTTCACCTTAATTTCAGTTACATCAGTTGATGGCGCTGATTATTGGTCTTATGTTGGCAGTTGAGGTGTCATGTTTCGAGCCTGAACAAACTCCAATATCCTTTTTGACATATTAATGGACATTTTCAACCTAAAACACAAATAAATATATTATGACTCTAGTACAAATAAAATTTGTATGCAATATTTAGAGACTAACAATGACTTAACACAAAATTTTTAAGACAATGAAAAGATTATGTAGTTTATTATTTTTTCAAACAAATTCTTAAGTAATGTTGCGTTACTCAAGTAATAATAACCTTTTGTTGTAAACAGACTTATACTTGAATGTCACAAGTGTTACTTTTAGTAAAGGATAGAGGAGTTTAATAGTAAACTGACTAAACACGTGATGGGTCCCTAAAAACACAATAACGCTTGATAAAAGCCTTAAAACTCAATATTCCACGTAATATATAATTAA
Organism: Spilarctia lutea; assembly: GCA_916048165.1. NCBI lineage: Eukaryota > Metazoa > Arthropoda > Insecta > Lepidoptera > Erebidae > Spilarctia > Spilarctia lutea. Next base: position 13,657,649 of record OU696490.1, on the reverse strand, counting down.
AATATGTAGTAAACTGACTTAATATTTATTTTTTCAATGTAAGATTTTCATGAGTTTCATGAAACTTACCTTTAAATTAGGCGTAAACACACTCAACAACAATTGAGTCTTCGTTCAATAAAATGATGTAATCTTCACTACGTAAGTGTCAGACACAAACTGGTAAGAGTCGCAATTCGATGAAAACACGTTGAGAAATTGCACAAACGTGAAAGAGACCGATATATCGCCTGTGCGGCATGATAAATGACCATATTGTTTCGGACCATGACGAATCATGAACTGTTAGGAAAAGCTAAGTAATTAGATAACCCATTACACGAGAGCTGTCGTATTTAGAAGTTTTTAATTCATTCTATGTTCAATATAATAATTTACATATCTACACCATTGTTAGTGTAAAGTAAAGTAAAGAAAAGATACAAAGATATATGTACACAAAATAAAAGTTGAAAAAATAAAATAAAAGTTTAATAGACGGCAGATTTGTTACATATTAAGTTTTATTTTTTAAGTGTTAAACAGGAGTATAGTTAATCAATAACAGTTATGAATAATGTAATAGGATGCAATGATAATTGTGTTAATAAGTAATTTAATAGGATTCAATAACAATGCCAAGAGTAGAGAGTATACAATATAAATATCGAGCCTTTACCGCCGTTTTAGCGCAACCGACAAAAAACAAATTTTACAGAAGAAGGTTTTTTTAAATATTTTTAAAAAGAAATGTGCTAGTAAATTGAAATTTTACATACATTAATGATTTTCAGACATTTACATATATAATGGAAAAAAATACAAAAACATTTAGTATTAAAGCTATTTATGTCGCTTAATTTATTTTTGCTGTCAAAATCTTAGGTTGTTTTGGCATTTACGATAAAAATATCCATTAATATTACTAATACAATAAACTATATCTTGATAAATAAATAGATATTTTAAAAGCCGTTTAAATGAAATAGTTATAAAATATTGAAAAAGAAAATTTATTTCTATTAAACAATTGGAGTAATGAGATCAATCAGCATAATTATAAACTTAACTAGTTATTTTGTTTGATTTTTTTGATTTATTGATCTTAGCCCGTTTTCACTGAACACCGGGTTATCATGGTTTTTACACAAAACATTAATTAAATAATTATATCCATCATTAATTGGTAATCCAAATGATTGATATAATTAGTGAGATCAATATTGTATTAATATAAAATTAAATTAAATATTTATAATTCTCCTCAGCCTCATCTGTTTCAGCTAAAGCATCACGTACGTTTCCATCATGCTTCATACTTAAATATTCTTGATTGTATCTGTTTGGAATCACGTTTTTGTTACACAGATCCTGTAAATCTTTGTATTTAGCTAATGAAAGTTTGAACTCTTCGACGTATAAAGGTGTAGGCCCCTTTTCCACAATAGCTTTGTTTGCTCTCGATCTGATGATGAAATCCATGTTTATTTCGTAATTGTCACTATCTTCGAAACAACCGAATTGAAATTTAACAATAGGATTATTTTTATGAAATTGCACCACCCTTAACACTAGAAGCGCGGAACATTCTGACACCCCTAGAAGCGCGGAACATTCTGACACCCCTAGAAGCGCGGATGGGTCAATATTGTCCATTTTGTGTTTGCTACCGTAATGTGAAGATATATAAGCAATTATATAAGAAAATTGTAGCTGTTGGTTTTCCGAACATAATAACAAAAAATAAATAAATAAATAATATAAAATAAAACTTGTAATTATGATATAATGTTTTTATTGTATATTACACATACATTTGGTGTACTTTGGCTTGAAATTCAAATCACAAATAATTCAAGTCGTAAGGCCCGGAAAAACAATGAAAAATCTATTGTGCCTGTCTTTTGAAATCTATCCAGACGTTAGGAGAAGTTAAAATTAAATGAAATTATAAAAATGGCAATACAATTATATTTTTACTCTTCAGAATCGCAAATTGAGCAAATGGAAAACTTTTTCGATGTGCATTTCTTGCAAACCGTTTTTTTACAAGCTTCGCATTTCACACACGATTTATTACCTGCAGAAGAAGACTTTACCAGACAATGAGTACGTTTGTCTTGACGTCCAGGTATTTTGTTTGGTAAATTTATACGAATATTAGATATTTTCCTACTATTTGCATATGGCTTAGCTAGTTCTTCTCCTAACTGTAGATAAACTTCCTTCTGCTGATGTTTTGTCCAGTTAAGTCACGATACAATATCCTAGAATTTATGGCTGCTAAGTCTAGCAAATTATAAAAAGTTTGAACTGGCCAACGCCTAGATGGGGCTTTGACAGAGTATTTGCGAGCCATTTGATCCACAACATCTACCCCATACTTTGAACTATTGTAAAATGCTACTACATCTGGTTTCTTTTTTGTACCAGTTTCTATTTGAACATCTGGGTGCATAGTGCTCAGGAGAAGAACGTTTTTTTTGTGCTTTCCTTGATATGCTGTCAAAGTGATATCATCTTTTATCAATACCACTGTACTGTACAACTCTTCTTTGGCTTGTTTGACGCAAGCAGGTATTTCCCGACGAGCTCTGTTTATTGTACCAACAATACTTGTTCCGTTCCGTTGCTGCTAATGTTTTATATGGCGCGTTCGTACCTACATAGATACCTATAGACCAATCAACGACATTTTGTTTATCTTGGAAGAAAGATAAACTTAAACTCTAACGTCCAGATTGGGTCAAATCTGACCCAACCGCGCTTAGAGGTAAATTTAGATTTTAATTTTTTTTTATTATATTTACGTGGTTGAAATCTCGTATAAATGATAATCATCATATTGCATGAAAAGTCATAAAAAATTACGATTATACGCGTAATAATATATTAACTAGAGCAGGAAGAACATCGAAATGGGTCAAATTTGGGACGCCCGCGCTTCTAGTGTTAATGAATTAAAATTAATCTTAAATTTTGCCGGTAATAAAGCTTGTGAAAAATTCTTCCGATCCATGAAGTCTCCATAGTTTAAAACATTTATATTGTAGTTCCTAGGCTTATTTCTAGCATTAGTAATCATAGTTGGCCACTCAGAAGGAGCCCATTGTTTTATTACGCACAAAACTTTCAATAGTGCTATGAATAGAGTCAACAGGCATCAGGGTGTGTCCCGGTAAAAGATAAGTTACCTTTATTTGTGTAATAGTAATTGCGGTTTTCACGAAATGAATTAACATGGATATCATTGCTCGATTCCTATTTTGCCCGGCACAGCTATCGGAGTATAAATTTATCTCTGTATGGGTACTGTTACGGGGTGGGTCTAGAAGTTCTTTAAAAAAAAAACAATTTTAATTACGAATGAAATATTTTTTAATTAAAAATCAATAAAATTACATAAATTCCTAGTGCCCTCAACGAAATCGGAAATAAGTCTGATGTCATATATTAAAATATCGTTTAGAATGAATTGCGTCGCTTACGTCAATGCAAACGATGCAGTTTTGTTTTATATGGAATGCCGGGGTTGCGACATCGTAACAGTACCTCTTTGGTCTACCATAATCAAGTATTTAAAAAGGACTGTAACAATTTCATTACAGCCCCTTTTTCCGTCGCATTCACCCCACAGGTAACAGTAACCTTCCCTTGTACCACTTTCGTATATACTTTCGTTATAGTATGCATACTTCCTGGAATAGTATAGGGTAACACTTTTACCGTGTGGAGTATTCAGGACTTTTTCTAAATCAAAGCTTACGCATAAGGAGTTAGAATCAGTTAATTTGCTCATTTTTTGGTCTTCTAAAAACAGTTGCTTACATTTTTCTTTATCTAGAATGTGATTTTTACATTCAGGGGTTTGCTCAAAAATAATTTTGTTCTCAGGTGATAAATTTTTGCACTTCTCACAAAAAGCACATTTATCTTTTTTAGGCAGATGGAATCCGATATTAAAATCCCTTTTGAAAATGTTACGAAATACTCTTTTTGATAATACTGATGATTCTGGATTATTTTCTTTCTCGTGATTAACATACTGTAAATACAAAAACGATATATTTTGAAATTCTTGAGGTAAATATACTTTAGTGCTTTTATTGCGACAATAATGGAATGGAACAGCAGGCAACATCTCAATTAATGATTTTAACTGTGCGACTTCTACCTCATCAGATTTATTATGAGGACGACTAGTTCTTCTGCCATCTCGAGTGGTATTCAGAGCTTTCGATGGTGTATCTCATAGACATTTGGGATATGTTTAGGGTCTTAAGCAAAAATTGTTGACATACTTTAATATTCTGTCCATTGTAGCAGATAAAATAATCGTATGATATTTTGCGAACATTACTACTGGATCTTTTTCTTCCAATCGGTTTTTCTTTAGCACAAGACAGCAGGAAATCTTTTTGTCTTTTATCACAACCTAATCCCCAATAGTTTTCAAAAATATTATTGCGATCATCTTCCGTAAATTTATTTGCACATGAGTTACCACATTTTTTTATTCATACAAGGGTTTGGTTGTATACATTTCCCTACAGCAGCCTTACGATTTTTTTTTGCTAAAAGTCGTTTTGGTAAAGGTTTTATTTTCCTATATCCTCCTCTACCATCACTTGTTTCTTCTTCTATTGTTTGAACTGACTTATCTTCATCCGAATCACTGGACGATGAGGCAGGCTTCCATGAATCTTCGCTATCAATAGAGACAATGCTGTCGTGAGTCTCCAAATTCTTGGACATATTTAGTTCTTGTTGGTCAAACAGTGAACTGGTGCTCGGCTGTATTAATTGATTAATGAAAGCTGGCATAGTAGGATCATAAGTTGTTAAGTCTTTTATGTTCTGGTTATCTAAATCCATTAAAGTGTAAGTATTCTCAGTATCTGAATCACTGTATTCGACAAGTTTAGTTTGAGGTAATGGTGTTAATAATGCGTTAGTATTGAGCTCAGAATTTAAATCGGTATCACAAATAATAATATAATCGATCAACGAAGGTGATGTCGTATCAGTTAATATTGGGTCCATGTCAATATCGTTGTAGCTGTCTGTTAGTAAGAATTGATCTAGAGCTGGGGCCTTATCTTGCTGTATTTTCTCGGCCCAAGCGGTTCCAGGATTACTCTCTTCTGATATGGGAAGTGGTGATATTAACTGCATAATTTTCTTCATTCGTGACTATAAAAAACAAATAATAACTTAAAAAGAATCACATAATAATAAATAAAGCATTAATGGACAAACGTAGGCAGTGACCTATAACTACGACTGCTTATTTTATACCAGTGGTGCGCCCTCGCTTTGCTTTGGTTAATAAGATTTCCCATGGGAATTTCGGGATAAAAAGTATTCACATTATCCCTGATGAACCCAGGGATAATGTAGTATTCTAATGGTTAAATGGAAGAATAGTACACAGAAGAATAGTGGAACATGGAACAAAATCGTACTGGTATTCAAGTTTTCCCCAATTCAATTACCAAAATTAAAACACAATACATATCTTTGCTGCAGGAGTCGACATTGCTGTTTTATTTGATGTTTTAGTTAACTATCTGTACTTTATTTAAAACACAATAACGAAACAATAATAAATACAATTTAAAATGTTATTATGGCTGAAACTGTTTTTTTTTGCTACAATTCAACGAGAACGATGTTTTTGTCGCATTACTTTCACGGAAATAAACAGGTCATGACAGGTTTGTTTATAGTAAACGCCTCATAGTCTATCACCTATGTCGGTTGCGATAACAAGTAGTGTCACTTGCGCTACAAAAAAATGATCGCAAGGCGCTTACGATAAAAATGCTTGTTGTCGCTTACGTTATGGTTTTAAAAATATATGTATTTACGATAATTTTAGCAGGAAATGTCAACCGGGATAGATCCGTTATGGTTTAAAATACTACTTACGATAAAAAAAGCATTTTCGACAAAAGTGTCGCTTACGATTATTTGGCGGTAACGGCTCTATATGTAACCAGGTTAATCATTTTTTTTAGATAGTTTAATTTGTTGTAAGTGAGCAGAATAAAGTAATTATTCAATAATTACATAAACTAGTTAGGTAATTAAATTTGGGAAATTGTAACAAAAATAGTCCAGGGAGATCAAAAGCGCTTTCACCAATGTAGTCCAATAACATAAAAGAAAAGAAAGTTTTTACCGTTCTTCAGTATTACTGTTTCTTGTTTGAAGTTCCCCGCAGACACACACAACACGAAGTGACATATAATAGCAGGATAATATGAAATGCTGGGCTCTTGCAGGTAGTGTTAAGGCAAGGGATGCAAATGCAGATGCTTTAATGTGGTGCAGTACAGTACACAAACCGGTGAAAAGTTGAGGCGAGATTGAATGCGTGGTATGACTGAGTTCCATAAATACACTGTCGTGGACCAAAATTCGGGTGAAGTTCTGTCTTTGTTAAACGATATCACGTCGGGGGTCACCAATGTGGGTTATCCCGCCTAGGCAAGGATAAATGAAGATTCCCACTCACTTCACTACGTTACCCGAAATCAAAGTCCTTGTTGTTGGTGTATTCATATAATCTTCTTTACAATAAGCACAGATACAGGCACCAGCAAGAAAGCCAAGAAAGGCGGTGAGCGCTCAGTTATGATTGTAGCGTGGCAATGTATTTTCGCGGTAATCGTCCTATATTTTGACATCCGTCAGTGACGTTCTGCAATGAACGCCACAAATTCATAATGTGGAGATTTGTATATTTTTTTATTTTGGAGCAGTCTCTACATTAATAGGATGTCACCGTATTCCTAACTGTTGGTATTAATGTTTGTTGCTGCGTAGATGTGAAGGGCAGATTTATTTGGAGCGGTGATACTGCACCAGTAACAGAAGCTGCAGACTGTGACTGTGCCCACTCGTAGCTGAAGAGCAGTGTCTAGACACAATTGCATTTATATGTTTTATTAAGTTTAATACCGAAGACTTCTACGAAATGTCTATTTTACAATATTTATCTACATTGGGCTTCATTGCCCTTATCTTTAAAATGATCCCAAACCACACTTCTTTTAAGTGGCATTTTCAATAAAAAATACTTGAAGGAGAGGCAAGGACACAGGTTTCTGCGGGTTTCAATCTAATATGTTACTGGTAAATTCTTTTTATTGACTCTTATGTCTTTTAAAATCTGACCATAGGCATGCGGCACAAGTAAAAATTTAATGACATCCGCTTCTATTATGTTGGTGGAGATGCCAAATACCCATTCTAGTGATGTTAAAAGTAGGGATGTTGGTTACATATTTGTAGAAATTATTAAGGAATGCGTTTGCATCCTGAGGGGATACAAACTGAACAGATACCTTGTTCCTGCCTACCTTTTTAACACCATCTCTGTCAATATTATGAATATTTTTTTTTAATAAAAAAAGTCCATAAGAAATAGGATGAAGCGTTGCACCAGAGTCTATTTTGCTCTCAACGCGGGAATCATGGACAATATATGGGTCACTTTCGGTTGTTGTGTATTTATCACGCCCGATTCGAGTTAATTACGATAGCCGCTCCGGAGGATCCAAAAACGCAATTTTGAAGTAAATTTAATTAATTGCTAGTTTTACAAAGTAATAACTTAGAGCTAACTAGACTAGTGATTCCGCTTCGAAGTGAGAAGCAAGAATGCATTTAAATTATGTTTCTGAAATCCGGGGGAGGTCCAACGTCGCCATTCTTATCGTAGCACATTTCACAGATGTCAAGTGCCGTGTGAGATGTTTATGGATACGTAACATCGTCCTTATAAATAAAAATAGGTAAAAAAACTTTTTAAGTTAAACGGTTTTATGTTAAAAAAACATACATTGCAATGTTTAAGATAAATTGTACTAAAAACCAAAAAAATAATAAAATAGATACAGTCGTGGGAATTATAAACATATGCATAGACTAGACTAAAATAAAACCGTGGGGTTAACATGGAGTGTATAACTATTGGAATTTCCATGAGCAAGAAAATAGTAAGTAATTTCCTCACCGTCTGCGGGCCAACTGCCTAACGACGAATTAAACGATTCTTCTATCGCACATTAAGTCGATAATTTGTAGACAATTGACGTGCCCCACGGTTTTATTTTAGTCTAGTCTATGCATATGTTTATAATCATATTCCGCGAGAGATACTCGTATTAGAACGTTACACTCGCGGACCCAGATTATCACATACCAGCAGATGACGTGTTTTGGAGTTTATTACAGGAAGGTTTAATACGTTTACCGAGTGGGCCTTACTTGCAAAATACGCATTTAGGATGGATTATTTCGGGCGCGTTGTCCCTAAATCGTCATTCTAAAAATAAACATTCAAATAATGTAATATGTAGTGCATTTACTAATTCACTTGATGACCAAAAAAATGTTTTTGGGAATTAGAAGAAGTTGATATCGCCAAGTCCATAAATAATATTCTTACAATGGACGAAAGGTTGTGCGAGGCAATTTTTACGTCCACCACCACCCATGATAATCACGGTAGGTTCGCGGTTCGATTACCGTGCCCGATACGCCCCAAGGGCAAAAAGAATAATGTTGAAATAGTTGAGATCAGTCTTCGCATTCATCACAGAAGTAGCTGCCAACTCCTGCATAAGAAGTGCAGTTTTCATGCGCCCAACTTTTGCATTGATCACACTGAATCCAATCTTCGGCTGGTGGTTCAGTGTATTTGTCAGCGCTCACTAAACAGTAAAAATCTGGGTTCAGACTTTTGCTGTGTGAAAGTTTCATCTACAGCCTCCTTTGCAGCCACTGTTGTTGCTGGAGAATCATTTAAAGCGCAGACGGTCACAGTAAACGTTGACGTTGATGGTGCATCATTTATAGGACCTTCAGTGATAGTAAAGGGTGGTTCAGCAAAAGGACGGTCGGTCATCGTTGATAGAGCGTAATCTTCGTCTCCAAAAACATTTGGATCAAAGGGCCATATTCCCGGTTTTGAAATTTTAGACTTCTAAAATTGCAGTATTTAGATAATTTCTGTTCACACACACACTGTTCAATAGATTCACTAGGCTTCTGAGATCTTTTTCGAAATTCTGCTTGATGAATTACACAATTTTTAACTGGATGAAAATATTTTCTCAACTTTTCACTGATGTTTTCGTAAGTTTCCTTGACGGGTGATACTGGTGTACATAATGTAGTCAATAAGTCGTAAACATTTGTACTCATTTTCGTTATGAGCAATGGCACCTTCTTTTCTCTAGGAATATCATTTAGTAATATGAAACATTCAAATTGCTGTTCATAAGCATTCCAGTTATCGCCGGAGAAAACTTCCAAACTGGTGATTGAAGTTATTGATGGTTTTGGCTGTTCGTACAAGCAGTTTTCGTCAACGTATTTTCGTAAAAATGATCTGACCTCATCAACTGTATTTTCATTTGTAAATACAGTACCGGCGTTTAATTGGTTGGCGATCTCGATCAATTCTTCTTTTCGTTTCGTATTAATCCACGTCTTTCTTCCTTGCTCAATATATGTTAATATTTTGCTATCCATGAGCAATTTTGTGACATGCGGTTGATGCGGTACACGTTCAAGGTTATAATTTGAACCTCAGCGCTTGGTACTTGCCGCGGCACTTATTATTTTTGGTTCGCCTCGTCGCCACTTGTTATATCTGATATCTGATGGGTAATTAATTAACACACCATCAGTGATAACAAAGCATTTATTGCACCAGAAATATAACACCTGTATTCTCTATAGTGACGCGGGAAAAAGGAAATTAGAAATGACACTTCTTTTGGGTTGCCACATTTGCGCACCAACTATTACTAATAATCTATAATAATATAAATACTACATAAACTATCAGCCATATTGGGTTTCTTCATGTATGGTCTACCTTCCACCTCAATAACCTCTATTGTTCTTCGTCGTCTTTATCCCGACGTTCCAGGTTCATCGCTAATGTCAGTAGGCAAATTTGGAGTTTCTAATTCATGTGAAGTATCTGAGTCTACGTTCTGATAAATTATACCGACAGTACCGTGTAACGTGTCCTTCCCACTTTTGGTTTCCACAAACCAAAAATCAAAATTATCAAACGCAACTCCAGTACATAGATTTGGATTTAATTGCTTCTGGACATAGAGTTGACTTTTGCATTGCGTAATACGTAGCTTCAGTTTCCAGCTCCTCTACCCCTGGATAGCTAATGCAATGACCATATCTGTGGATTATGTCAATTATATTACGACTACTTGTTAAACTTTTTAAAGCCATTCCGAGCTTAATGCTTTGACGTTTTACATTTACCATTAAATATGGCATATACAGCATCCTGGCTCAAAGATTGTACTAATCGAATACATTTTAAATTGGTTTTTCTTTTTCTCTTTTGCTGTCACTTCCTGCAATAAGAGTAAAATAAAATTAGAGATAAGTCTTCCGGTACTGAAACTTCGCGATATTGTATAGTAATTTGAGCCACTCCGGATGCTACTTTACGGCAAAGGGTATTTATGTTTAATTTTTGGTCCGAGTTGAGCTTGCCTTCAGATGCAACAGAACAAACTTCGTTTAGACACTGCTCAATAGATCCCAACCATCCCTGAATATCACAGGTTGATTTTACTTCCATGCATGCATAATTACAGCTGCACTTATGCGCTTACATATGCACTTAAGACACCAAAAACTAGGTCAATATTATACAGAAATGTAAATTTTCAATTTTGTTAAATTGCACGTCAATTCGCAACTACGACTAAAAATGTGCGAGGCCCGTAACTTTATGAACTAAAAGCGTACATTTGAAAGCTTTTAAGTTATTTTCATTCTCTTTGATCCGTTTATGAACCGTCTCAATATCAGAATCTTCAATAACTGAAATTTTTATTCCAAGGCAGTTTTCACGTAAATTAGCAGCAAAAGTGTATAAATGTGTTATATTGGCTCTTTGTGCAATACATTTGTCTACAGTTCGTTTGCAAGTTGCTCCCACACCATCCGGGGCTCCTTTCCCGTGTTCTGCTTCAAGGTAGTTCAGTGAAAAAGTCATTACATTTGGATGGAAATCTACAATTTTGCAAGCCAGAATGAAAAACATTGCTTTATTTCTAAACTGAGTTACGGGCCCATCACTCAAAAAGTGCAGATTTTCTACGGTAAGGGACAAAAATTTGGAAATGGGCCCAAATGGCTGCAATACTGTGAAACAAATTTAGAGAGAGAGAGAGAGAGATTTAAAGAAATTTAAATTTTTGTTTGCAGAAACTTTTGGTGTAAATTTTTTAATGAGTCTAGCAAATACCTTTTTGTTTTTATTGCGAGTCACTCCTTTGTTCCTGCATTTGGACTGCTAAATTTTTCTTAGTTTTATAAATTTTTTTTTGTAGTTTTCCACCGGAGCTTGTTCTATCTATTTTTATTTCAACTTGATGCACATTTTGCACAAAGGCGGCTTTAATGCCATAGGGCATTCTCTGCCATGACTGGCAGACCTTAAGGTGATGAAAAAATATAATGCGGTAGGTGCGTAAGAGAAAATAGTATAATTTGACATATATAACAATATATTTGATAAAACTAATATATATAAATAAATACTGAATTTTGTACATAGAAATACAACATACCCTACACAATACATAAATATAGACATACACAAATATGATATAATGATATAATTACTCAGTCGGAGAACTATCGTTGAGACTGTTCCGCCAATTCAATCCGGAGTAGATCTCGTATTTTCATCTTGAATGTGAAGCGACTTGTGGACATCCTGATTTTGGTTAGGAGTGCGTTCCAAAGAAGAACTGACTGCACAAAGAAGAATGAGTTAATGAAGTTGGACGTAGGTATGAGGGAGGCATAGAAGCATATTGTTTCGGGTAATGACCCCATCATTACCCGAATACCTCGTACCCCACTATCCTCGATAGCCTCTCTGAGCTGCTCCACCTGCGCCTGTGAGAAGTCCCTGGGCGGGACGGTGGTGACGGCCTCTTTCAAGGTAGACGGAGTAGGTTCGCGCTGTGTTCCGGCTGCTGCAGTGGCTATTTTGGTTTTTATAGGTTGTATGGACTGCACGGTTTCCCTTCTCGCGCGCTGGTTGAGGCGTCGGCGTTCCGGTGATCCTTGCAGTCCTTGTTTATGTGGTTTTGTGTCCGTGGACTGCATGGTTTCCCTTCTCGCGCGCGGGTTTGGGCGTCTGCGTTCTGGTGGTCCTTACAGTCCACATTTGTTTGATGTGGTTGTGGGCAGACTTCCCAAAACTTTAGCTTTATTATAATTTTCTATCATTTTAATAACATTTTAAATTTTCCATTCCGATTTCTTACTATTTTGGTTATGCCCACTGTGGCGACCTCCACATACAACATAACATACTACAGTGCCATCTACCGAAGTTACACTGAACTACGGAGTAACCTACAATACGAAGAAACTACCAATCCTGAATCGCGCCATTAAAGTTCTCGCGCTGATTATCATATATACAACATCCCAACATCAACTGTTGGGCAGTAGTCCGCCAGGCATGATCACCTCGCCTGGTCGGAGGATCCTCCCTTTGTGTTGGGTGGAACATGATACCCGTTCCCCCACACCCACTATAAAAGTTTCGTAGCTCTGTGGTAAATTTTACTTCGTCAACAAATGTTCTAGCATTTACCACACTATCTCCTTCATTTTGGGTACTGCTATATAATCTTAACAAAATAAAGCTATTTTTCACAGTTGCAACACAGTTCAACATTTAAAACTAATAAAAACGCACGAGCAAACTGGTTTGTTTATGTTCCGGTGCGAACAATGGTGGCCGCGAGGAAGGAGAAGTGACACGTGACAATCAACCAATCAGATCGCGCGTAGCGTTTGGTTATTGCTTACTTATTATTTTACGACTGAGTTCAGTAAGTTTATCAATTTACGAAAATGTGGACGTAAAATATTACAATTTATCTCTCGTTTAGAATCCTACGAAAGTTTATAAACTTCCTAGTAGATTGATAAACTTACGGATCTTGTTATATTCCGGTGACATATACACCATCTGTAGCTGCCAATAGTCCCTCACTATCAATGGCTTTACTACAAATTAAATCATCTTCTGACTGTAGTGAATTAATAGAAGACAAAAAAATAGAAGCGGAAAAGTCCATGTTAAATACAATTAAAAAAATTGAGAAAAAACCAAGACTATTTACATAGGTCTTCCAATTAGTTGTTATTACTTGATTGATTTAATAAAAGATTGTATAAATATTCCCAAACACCATTTATTACTCTGTTTAAATAAAATAAGATTAGATAGTAAATTTAATCAGCTGTCAGATGATTATGGAATGACTCTATCAAGTCTAAGCAAGATATTTATTTAAAAAGTTCACACGCTTTTGAAAAGCTCTCTATACACTTTAATAATTTAAAATCATTTTTATCCCACCAAACTTAGCAAATAAGTGTGTACTTACTTAACTTATACAACTGCTTTATTGTTTATGTTTTAATACAAATTTTAAAGCCACCTGCCAGCTTTTGTGCACAATTATACATCACCACAGTAAAGTTATTGAAAAGTTCACCCGGCACTGGTAACTATATCTAACATGTCCCAACTCGCTGAAATACAAATGGCTCAAAGCACTCTTGAAGATAGCTTCTCCAAAAGGATGGCGCAGTTGGAGGCACAGCTCCATTCGGGAGGGAACTCCAAAGATACCGTTGCTCGAGTTTCTGAAGAATTCAGAACATTCCGAGAGCTTATGTTCAAGATGTTGGGCCTGCTGCGGAAGCAAATAAGTGAGTGCACCAAAATGGTAGACGTCATAGAGACCCGTCACCGCCGCAAGGCACTTATCTTCCTCGGAGTTCCCGAAGCCACCCAGGAGGACTGCAGCAAGACCTTGCTGAGTATTTTTAATCAGAAGATGGGCCTTAACGACGTTACATCACCAAACATCAAGCTCTGTCACCGCTTGGGCACCCCATCGAAGGAATGTCGTCGACCGATTCTCGTCAGATTCTCTTCGGCGGATATCTGGGGAGCAGTCTGGAAAGCGAAGACGAAGTTGAAGGGATCCAGCTTTGCGGTAAGGGAATTCCTGACCAAATCCCGACAAACAGTGTTCAGCTTGGCTAGACAACATTTTGGGATGTCGGCCTGTTGGACACAAGACGGCACCATTATTGTCAAACTCGCCGATAACAGCCGTCACAAGGTAATTTCACTGGACGAGCTCGAACCCCTAATTGCCAAATATCCCAAGGCCACATCTCCATCCAAGGCGAGTTCGAGCATAGCCTCGAAAAGTTCGCGGAGATAATAAGTGTGTCGCACCACTGCACAACTTACAATATTCACAATTTATATTTAATTATGTTTCGCTGTTTGTTTACTCACTTCATTTAAATTGTAAATAATAACAACTCACAGCTTATACATCTCTCAAAACAATGCTTTCGTTCGACATTCAGTTTGGATACGTTCGGAAGCTACTTTCTTTGTAAGTTTAGAAACCAATTGTGTCTGTATTTTTGTATGACATCTCCTTAATGGATTTATTTTCTTTTATCTTTACCTCTTTCTTGTAAATTAATCAACTGCAGACACTTACTGAACTTTTTGAAAAATGTTGTAAATAGTTATTTCTCATCCACTACAACACTAGATCTTCAAACCAAATATCAAACGCTGAATTACCTATCTGGCCTTACCAGACCCAACATCAACTCTTTCGATTTTTCTCCGGTGCCTTCTGGGGATATTAAGAAGATCATACTATCTCGCTCCAATGCTTCGGAATGCGACGGTATTAGCCGACGCATGATCATTACCATCTTGGACTATACGCTCTCTGCAATAACTCACATAATTAACTACTCTCTTGACTCCGGGACCTTTCCCTCACTTTGGCGTAAGGCTTTCATCATACCTCTTCCTAAAAAAAATAATCCTTCACTACCCGAACACTTTCGACCTATTTCCATCCTCCCCTTCCTATCTAAAGTACTCGAGGCCTGTGTATACAAGCAGCTTTCGGTATTTGTATACCGACACAAATTGCTAAGCCCACTGCAGTCCGGCTTCAGGTCCGGTCATAGTACTGTTACCGCTCTCCTCAAAGTGACTGGCGATATTAGGAGGGGCATGGAAGACACCAAAGTTACTGTTCTGGTCTTAGTGGATTTTTCTAACTCCTTCAATACCGTCAGTCACGAAATCCTACTATCAATCCTTAGGTATCTTGGGGTGTCGCCTGAGGCACTGGAATGGTTCTCTACCTATCTTCAGGGACGTCAGCAGTGTGTTCGTGTACAAGACTCGTTATCGAACTGGCGCAATCTTTATGCTGGCGTCCCTCAAGGCGGAATTTTATCTCCTCTTCTATTTTCTATTTTTATCAACCTCATTACTGACCACCTTCGGTGTTCGTATCACCTGTATGCCGATGATCTGCAGCTGTATTCACAGGCAAGGGTGGAGGATATATCGCAAGCCATCGACAACATCAACAGGGACCTGGAATTCATAAAGTCTTGGTCGATGAGATTCGGGCTGGCAGTTAACCCTACTAAATGCCAAGCAATAGTAATAGGTAGCAAGTACATGATAAATCGATTGGATACTACGTCAATCTCGCCGGTAGTCTTCAACGGCTTAGTTATACCTTGGAGCCACGTAGTCAAGGACTTTGGCCTGTTCATTGACTCAACTCTTGATTGGCGGGCCCAGATTACTCACGTGAGCCAGAAAGTAACAGGTAACCTACGTACACTCTACCGTCTTAAGAACTTCTTGCCTCCTAAAACGAAACTCTCACTCACACAGTCCCTCATTATCCCCTTAATCGACTATGGTGATGTGTGTTATTTCGACCTGAATGCAGATCTCCTTAATAAACTTGACCGTCTTCTTAATAACTGCATTCGATTCATATTCAATCTTCGCAAGTATGACCACGTGTCCACTTTCCGTTCTCAATTGCAATGGTTACCTATTCGCCAGCGCCGCAGTCAGCGAGCGTTGACCTATCTCTTTTCATTCCTTATCTCCCCATCTTCACCTACTTACCTTGAACCCTATCTCCGCTTTTTATCTTCGAATCACGACAGAAATCTTCGCTCATCCAACAATTTGCTTCTCTTATGTCCCTCTCACAATTCCGACATCATGAACTCCTCGTTCTTTGTACAAGCTGTTCTGCTATGGAACACGCTCCCACTCGAAATTAGGATGTCAACAAGTCGTGCTACATTCAAAATAAACGTCAAAAACCACCTCGTGACGAAATGGCTGGAAAACAATAATTAAGATCCAATTTCGTTCCTACTCACAGTGTACATAATATGTAAGGTTTATGTATTAGTGTGTATGTATATCCATATATAGATAATTTATGTATATGTGTATTGATTATGTTAGTCTATGTTAGCCCATATATTGATAGCAATCACAACCTCTATTTCCACCACAATGCACCTACCTCACAAAATTTCCACATCTCCCAAAGGTTGGCTGGTAGAGAATGCCTTGGGCATTAAGCCCGCCGTTGTACATGTGTGCATGAAGTTTTAAATAAATAAATAAATATTTATAAAAAATATACCTATGATAGCCAGTGTCATGCGTCCTTTTATTGTGAAATTAGACAGTGCAATGACTAAAAGGACCTTACCTATGTCATTTAGGCATAAATATTATAATGTTAGTTGCATTATAGATTGCCTTGAAATTGAGGTGCAAAAGCTATCTAAGGCAGTAAATCAAGCTCTGACATGGTCAGAGTACAATTAAGCAAATACTATAAAGTATTTAATTTCCTGTACACCAAACGGACTAGTGAACTAAATTTCTCCTGGATTCGGAGGCAGAATCACTGACACATGTTTAGTCGAATCATGTGATTTTATAAACACCTTAAAAAGTGGCATGCATGTTATGGCAGATATGGGCTTTAAACATCTAGAACAATATTTAAAAAAAACAGGTATTACACTAGTAAGACCTCCAAGTGTTAAAACTAAACAGATTGCCAGCTTAAGGATTCATATAGAAAGGGGTTATTAGGCGCTTACGTGAATTTTATATACTTAGATCACATGCATGTATTACATTCAAATTTGTAAAAATTCTTGACGATATAATAACCATAGCATGTGCATTAATTAATTTGCAAGATTCTTTAATAAAATAAAAGTAAGGAAAACTTTAAGATTGTTTTTGTTATTTGAGTTCCACACTTTCATATAACAATGGGTACACATTAATTTTCCAAAAGATTAACAGTTTATTATTAATTAAATTCTCAACATACTCAATATTGAATGGCACACTTAAAATCATCACTTTGATTTTCAGTGTAATCTGGGTCCGCTACACAAAAGAAACAATTTTTCTTTTCTGTTCAATACATTTGAAAGTTGCATTTGGGCATAATATTTTTCAGCAACTTTTCCATTTTGTATATAATTTTTAGAGGTGTTGTGTTCAACAGGACATTTAATCTTAATTATGCCATCATCAAATATTCCATCTGGGGAACCAGCAATCATTGGATATTTAAAATTTAATATCAGGCCACACTTATTTATCTTTTTCTTCAGTTTTATTTCCACTGTTTTTCTTACCTCATCTTCTAGAAGACGGCCACGTTTCATAAAAGTAGTGTCTGGAATTGTACCACCTAATATGAGCGATAAAAGTGTGCAATCGGTAGTCTTACATCTGCTAACTTCAAAAGCTTTTAAAGCCGTAATCCGACCATACCTTAGTTCAAACTATAGGCTGCTATTAGATTGTTCTCTTGTTTTTTCTTCAACTTTCTGTATTAATGAAGGTGAAATGTGTTTTTTTTTTAAAAACGCATTAACATCAACACATTTCTCTTTAAAATTACATATAAGTTGATGCATGGAGAAGGTTTGTTCTTCGCTTTGACAATAATTGGTTTGATATTTTAAAAGTTCACAGTTATTAATTTTTCTCTTATGTTCCTCTTCCAAAAACTTCATCAAAACAGATGAATTTGCGGGTAACATGGGCCTGCCCTCGGACAAGTCTTTTGCTGTCATATATTTTAGGCTACTACCAACTCTAGACAATATTGATTTTCTCCAATAACATTCCACTGAAGTGCATGATGGTTCCTCACTTCTGCGATGAACCCATATAAGAAATGCTATTGCATGTTTACATCCCCCTGTGAAGCTACGCAGTCTTTACACTAAACGGAGTTAATAATATCCTCTTCTTCATCAACAACCAGTGTGCATCCACATAATTTTGCGTGAACTTTGTGTTCAGGACATATTTTGCACTTTACAATACAATTTTTTCCGTCACGCTTAGGCTAGACATAACCTATAGCGTCATCTCCGTATGAAGCTTGTGAAGACTTGAAATTATTAAGAGATTGTTACTATTGTTAATTGCCTCGGTGGCGCAGTGGTAGTGAATGCGATTGCTGTGCTTGAGGTCTCGGGTTCAAATCCAATCGGACCAAGTGTTTGTGTGATCTACAGATAATTGTTTCGGAGTTTGGGTGTTTTCTATGTATCATATGTATGTATTTACAAAAGAAAAAAGTATATATGTATTCATATCAGTTGTCTAGTACCCATAACACAAGCTCTGTTTAGCTTGGGACTAGATGGCGTTGTGTGTTAGATGTCCAAAAAGATTTATTTATTTATTTATTATTTACTAGCTGAACCCCGCGGTGCTACCCGCGGTACGATGATAACTGCGGGCAACGCCGCGAGGCGAAGCTATATCTTTATAAATAGTAGCCTATGTGTTATTCTGATGTATAAGCTATATTGTGGTAAAGTTTCATTCAAATCCATTCAGTAGTTTTTACGTGAAAGAGTAACAAACATCCATACATACATACATCCATACTTACAAACTTTCGCCTTTATAATAGTAGTAGGATTGATTGTGCATTTTTTTATACTTCGTAAATCTAACCTCAAAATCAGTGGGTAATAATTATCTTGCAAAATGTACGTCAAAACATTAAGTTATTGTGTACCGAACTGTAATATTCGTATCATATAATAGCATTTAAGCTTATAATTATTTACTGCCTTATGGGCGTAGTGGTAGCGTATGCGACTGCTAAGCTTGAGGTCTCGGGTTCGATTCCCGGGTCGGACCAAATGTTTGTATGATCTGCAAACATTTGTTTCGGAGTTTGGGTGTTTTCTATGTATAATAAGTATGTATTTACAAAAAAAAAAAAGTATATAAATATTTATATCAGTTGTCTAGTACCCATAACACAAGCTCTGCTTAGCTTAGGACTAGATGGCGTTGTGTGTTACATGTCCGAAATATTTATTATTATTATTTTATTATAATGAATATTTTATACTCACAAGGAAGTTTTAACATTGCGAAATTCAGATGAACAGAAGTCACTGTTCGACGGGAAAAAATTACCAAGCATAACGGCAACGATTCATCGGGCAAATTATTACTGAATGCTTTCCTGAATCCAGATTCCATGGTACATTCTGTCAAATTATAACTAGCAAATACTGTATGAACTTAATATTAGTTGTTAAAAACCAAAATTTAATCAAGCAAGAATCTGTAGCTATACTAGAAACGTCAAAAAAACGATTGTTTCGCACGGCGTGACTAAGGGTTTCATTTTACGAAATTTATTTTTGAAAAATATTATTAATCTTAAACGCTTTTAATAATTAAAATTGTTTGTTATTTTCTCCATAACATAATTAATAATTATAAACCCTTAACTAGTATATTTACTCTTAATGGACATAAGCCTATTTTCACCTATTCGGATCTCCTCGTATCCAATGTAGAGTGATCATGGAATCTGTCCAATAAAAAATATTTGAAACGACAACCTGCATAGTCCTCCCTCCGCACAGAATCCATAGTCTGAGTTAATAAAACGGCAGCACACAGCTCCAATCTTGGCAACGTACGGGTTTAATGGGAGCCACTCTCGATTTTGAGCATAATAAGTGGACTGCTTTAAGTCAGCATCCCCACTTCGTGCGTATATAGCGCAACCGTAGCCTTTCATAGAAGCATCGGTAAAACCGTGCAATTCCAAACAGACACGATTAGGATCAAGCATAAGACGAGGTACAGAAATATCTTTCAGTTGAGGCAAAACAGCACAAAACTCTTTCCACAGAGTGACGACGGCTTCGGATACCTCTTCGTCCCAGTCGGCTTTATATTTTCATATCAGCTGCATTAACATCTTGGTTTGCATGGTGACTGGACCTATAAAACCGATAGGATCAAAAATTTTAGCGATTGACGCGAGAATATTGCGTTTTGTATTCTCTTTAGGAATGAATTCAACTAATAATGTAACATTTTAATCCAATAGTTTTGTTAAAATAAATGAAACAAATATTGTTCTGTTGTACAAAACTCAGTCGAGTTAAGTGGTTTAATATACACTATTACCATAGACCATTGATTATAAACAGAAAACTATAGACTAATACTAGGGTTCAATATCTAATTCCTTAATGAAATTATATTTAACATCAATGTGCTTACAACGTTTGTGATAGTCCACATTTTTAATTAAACATATGGCACTTTGATTGTCAATATTTAAACATATAGAATTCTGATTAAATTCACCAATATCTAGTAACATTCTCTTTAACCACAAAGCTTCTTTTGTCGCAGAACAAGCAGCCATAAATTCTGCTTCTGAAACCTTTACTAGTGTACCATTCAGAAACACCCCGTGCAATGCGAGGCACAGACAAGACAAGTCTACCAGTTGTGTGGCGATCAAACGTTAGTCTTTATCGAAAACGGTACACTGACTGGACACCGATACATAACGGAAGTTTTAATTCCTTATGCACAACCCGCTTTAACCGCTCTTGGCGAAAACTTATTTTTTTATGGACGACAACGCTCGCGCCTACCGGTCTGGCGATGTGGAAGCGTGTATGCTAGAAGTCGGAATTCGTCGTTTGGACTGGCCAGCTAGAAGTCCGGACCTCAATCCCATAGAGCATGTCTGGGACGTTCTGAAGCAACGAGTGAAATCAGTGCAGCCGGCTCCGCAGACCATCAGAGAGCTAAAGAATGTGATTACCGCGGAGTGGGAACGTATTCCCCAAGAAACCATAAAAGATATACTCGCTAGCATGCCCAGTCGAATGCAAGCCGTGATTTCAGCAAGAGGGGGTCACACTCAATACTAAACTTTTATCTGCTTTTAATGTATTCAAGAAAAACAAAGAAATTAACGCGTTTCATTTTTATTTACCGAGCAGGTACAATAATAGTGTTTTGAGCTTAAACATTATTTCTCAATAATTTAATCAAAATGTTATGATAAAACTGATGATACCTATTCCTTCCTAATTAATTTATGAAATTCTGAGGATAACAATACCTAAAATTGTCAAACAAACTAATAGTAACTGTAAAATAGTTCTTTGCTTAAGTGCTATTAAGTGGTATTAAGGAATTCAAATTGCTTGCTAACGCTGTTTAAAACTTACTATTAATTTTGGTTAGAGTTTGCTAATTTGGTTGTGTTATGTCTGGATTTTTGAGTTCAGACTGTAGTATAATGTTCTAAAAATATGTATGTACTTAAGGGTAAGTTAAAGGGTTTAAATTTGGTGAGAGTGTTGAAATTAGAAACTAGTTTCAATATCTAATTTCAACTCACAAGTCTGTTTCGTTTCTGCATTATCGAAATTATTGTTCCGTGTTGCAGCTAATCATTTAAGCACATCATATCATAGTCTTTGCGCAGATTACGCAATTTTCTACCTTTATCAACCAAGGTTGCTCTTACACAATCCCTTCTTTTCCCTATCCTCGATTATGCTGATGCCAGTTATCTAGATCTCAATGAAGACCAATTGTATAAGCTTGAGAGACTCCAAAATATTTGTATAAGATTTATATTTGGATTACGCAAATATGATCATGTCTCCGATTATCGCAAACAGCTTACATGGTTACCTATCCGCCTTCGACGGAATGCTCATATTCTTTCTCTTCTTCATAATATCCTATTCAATACTCATACTCCATGTTACCTTAAATCACGGTTCACCTTTCTGCATGACACACACCCTAGATTGTTGAGATCGTCGGAGAACCTGAAATTGAGAATGCCTGGACAAAATTTCTCGACCACTCCTTCACTTTCCAGGCAGTTCGGTTGTGGAACGCCTTACCAGTGACGATAAAACGTGCGCAGACTTTAGCTTCTTTTAAGAGACGGGTGAAGGCATACTACCTGGGAGACCTCAACGACCTGTAAACCGACCTTGTTCTCAATTGGGTCATAAATTCCACTTGAGTAAATATGGAGTACCTTTTAATTAATATTATGGATATTTAATAATATCTCTATTTATTTATTTAATCATCCACAGTTTGTTACTGTTAGCTTATATAGTATTATTAGATAAGAAGATATCCCACTTCTGATATTAGGTAAACCAGTAGAGTTAAGATTAAATAAAAGATGAACACATGGGAGGTGGGCTAACCTCAATTCTATAATGTTCTAATTACAATCAAAAACTTAACAGTTAATAACAAACGGTTTTATATTCGAAAGAAGAATAACAGGCAATTCACAAATACACAATAATGGACCGTGAAGCGGTAAAAGAAATATTATCACCGTCCGTTAGTAAAGTAGGGATGTAGGGATGTCTCTAATAGTAGGGGTGTAGGGATGTCTCTAATAGTATGTATTTATATACTTATTTTTCTAACCAATTTTCATACACCATGGACTACCCTATACTTTCCTCGTCTTTCTTTCATCCCAGGGTTGCCTGGAAGAGATTGCCTTTGGGCGATAAGGCCGCCAATTGTACTTCCTAGTTTTGTGTTACCTTTTTAAGTAATATGGTGTACAATAAAGAGATTATTATTATTATTATTGAAATTACTTATTATAAGTAATTCTTTCGTAAATAAAGTTTTAAAAAGACAACTCCCACATTATGAATAAACATCCTGTGTCGTGGGGGACTTTACAAACATACATGAAACGCACAAAGATCATCCAGACTCGGGACAACAATTCGTGGATCACACAAAGTGTTGTACCGTGTGGGATTTGAACCCATGACACCTGGCGCAGTAGCAAGCGTCATGGCGACCGCTGAAACCACTCGGCCAACCGTGTAGTCATATTATGCAGCTATTGTCTTAAAGTGCAATTATATATACTTAAACTGCCTCGGTGGCGTAGTGGTAGCGTATGCGACTGCTAAGCAAGAGGTCTTGGGTTCGATTCCCGGGTCGGACCAAATGTTTGTATGACCTGCAAATATTTGTTTCGGAGTTTGGGTGTTTTCTATGTATAATATGTATGTATTTACAAAAAAAAAGTATATAAGTATTTATATCAGTTGTCTAGTACCCATAACACAAGCTCTGCTTAGCTTGGGACTAGATGGCGTTGTGTGTTAGATGTCCGGAATATTTATTTATTTAATTAAAAAACCGGCAAGTTATTTATAATACAGTAAACACAAAGTTTGATTTCTTTTGGAAACTGCATAAAATAGACGACAGTGAATTTATTAAAAGCAAAGCAAAGGAGTTAAAACAACTATATGCCACTGATTTAGAAGAAACTTTTGCAGAAGTATGCGTTCATTTGTCGCAGTTTTTAAAATCTAACACTGAGGCTGAGCATTATATTTCTGCCAGAACCCCAAAGGGTTTATTGCAGATAATAAAAGTTTTAATATTTCAGCATGTTCCCGAATGTGCAGATAAAATAAAATTTTTCGTGTAAGTCAGTAATATTTAGTTAATTACCATAATTTTCAAATAAATCATTAAGCATGTGGTTAACTCATGTACACATACATACTTACACATATACACTTACATCTAAATATTATTTTATAATCTTTATTTACAAATACAGTGAAACCTGGTTAATTGGGATCTCAAGGGACCAAGACATATGTACCAATTATTGAGGGTTTTCAATTCAGTTTTCCAATTCAACAGGCTTAAATTTATTAGATTATATATCAGAGCGAATGAGACAAAATCTGTCCAGGTAACATTTATAGCAAGGCGACAGTCTTGTCCTCCAGTTACATTGAACGCTGTTCAGCTTCCTCAATCTGACGAAGCGAGATATCTTGGGATGTACCTGGACCGACGCTTAACATGGAGAAAGCATATTTTTACCAAACGCCTAGCAATGGGACAACAAGTGCGTAAACTGTATTGGTTGCTGAATAAAAACAACCAGCTGTCAATGGACAACAAACTTTTATTATATAAAAGTATAATAAAACCAATATGGACATACGGTGTTGTCTAAGTATGTTGTTTACAAAATATATTGTGAACCTTTGTTTTACCACATTTCGATAGATGGCGTTGATCATGTTTTCTGAATCGCGCTGTTAAGATATAATAGAAGAATAAAATAGTGTCTCTGTTCTGAGTGTGGTGTTTTATTTCGTGATACTTTTGGGAAGTGTACATTTGGTCCTTCGAGCCGGATGATTTTCTCACTTCCCAAGTATTCGTACCTGCCTTGGACAACTTATCCTTTTCGGTCATCAATTCGTCCTTCAACTTTAATGCGTATTGGAGTTGCGTGGGCTCGCTTGTAAAATTCAGTGCGCTTTTTCCCGTTGTTATGTACGATAGGAATTCTTGCGTAAAATGCCTTTTTCTGAACCCAGTAAAGGAGGGCCTCCCTATGGACATTGGGTCTATGTTCCCTAAAGATTTGGTCAACAATGCTTGTGCCATTTTGGACACATATTTGAAAATTATGGGATTGAACAATATTGACTCTTTTTCTCCCCTTTTCTGAAACACAGCATTCACCTCCTTTCTGTTGTGCCATTGAGGCTTATTTGTTATTTTCTCTAACACATTCAAATTTTCTAGGTAAGTACCGAACATGGCATGGAAGACCACTTCTGATGTTTTAAAGGGGTCCGACCCACTCCTCATTTTGAACTTCAGATTTGATTTAGAACAGAAATCTGTATAAAATTTGAGCATAGGTGCTCCTGAAAAACTCCATTGAACCTCTCCTTTATTTCTCCATAAAATGACGAATAACAAAAGGGGAAAATATATTTTCTGTGTTGATCTTGCAGTTGTTAACAAAAGGATATCTCCCAATTACCGGAAACATTTCCAGGATGATTAGACTCTTTCAATGCTCCAATTATTTCCTGAGACATTGGAAGCATCTGGAGGCTGTTTGTCAATGCAGACCTGAGTTTGTCAAAAAAATTATCTTCCATTATGAGAAGTATAGCTTGAGTGAGTGGCCCTAAGCTCCTGAGTATTCCAGTTCTTCTTTCAGGAGCAAGTGTTATTCCTTGTAGGAGCGCAATATGTTGGTTTGTGAGGCCATATTGAGATATATTATGAGTGTTCTCCTGATTTTTTGTTGTTGGTACCAGCTTCCCCTCTTTTGTTCTCTTTACCCCTCTTCTTGCCACGGACTCTCTGACCCTGAATCTAGTAACACCTGTCCTCACTTCGTCATAAAACGATCTAAACAAAGTCACCAGTTCGACTATGGGGGTACAAATCAGGAAGTTGATTTAAATTTTTCCTGCCTTTATCTTTTCAACCACCGACCTCACAGATATATCAATCCCATCTATCTTGGTTGTGTATTCCAAAAACCGTAAATGTCCAGGCTTGTCGTTTTCTTCTTTTCTGAGACAGGTAAATACAGTCATCAAGAATCCAGAAATCTCATCAGATGTGTCGATATCAATAATGAATTGAGAAAGCTCTTCATGTAATTTTCTACTCTTCTCCTCACCCAGTTCTTGCAATATTATGAAAACTATTTTTACTAATTTATTGATTTCTTCATCCCTCTCTAGCATCACATTTTCCTCGATATCCATGGATGCTGAGCTTGTTCCTGCCATTTCTTTTGTTTTAGGATCGATTTACTTTTAATTAAAAATCTCTGTTGTTGCTTATTTTGAGGTACCTTTGGTCCTTCTTGAGCCGATCAAGGACTGGCATACATGGTCCCCGTGAAGTTAGTTTAGCAGCATCGAAGCAAAAGTGAAGAGCGGAGCCGCACAAGCTTCAGCGCGCGTACATTGGACTGTACTACGCATCAGCGGTGCCACAGTGGGAGTAAGCAGTGTTTGCGGTGTGAGGTGAAGGTCGACCTCTTTGCCCTACGGCGAGCTACGATTACGTGAGTGGACAGTGTATATGAAGTGATTGAAGATAAACTGTAAGTACTTTTAAATATTTTAAGTGAAACAAGTGAAATTTTATCAAGATTGACAATTAAAGTAAACGTTAAGTGTTAGTTTGAACTTAGAAAATTATAAGTTCGTGCATGGACTTAGAATAATTTCTTAAAAAGTGAAGAGACGGGGAACCTATGCCCGATTTTGGTTAGAATTTTAATGGAAAAAAAGACTTGTAAAATTTCAAAAATTTATATCTGCAGCTACTTAGTGCAATAAACTTTGTGATTTGGAGTAAAACTATTAATTGTACAAGATGCAAGCATTCGAGAGAGTTCAATTGGATACAAGTTCAACTATTACCCGTGCGCGAACTAACTTTAAAAAATCTCCTAAAGAGAGAATAACACAAAATTACATAGAAGTTAGATTGGAAAGTTTAGAAAAACAGTGGATATTGTTTAACGACGTACATTACAAGATCCTGCAAGAAGTAGTGGAAACCGCATATTCCGCATCTAAGTATCATTCTACGAATGTATATCAAACAACTGAAGAAACTTATTTCGAATATAAATTAGAACTGAAGGAAATGTCAACTACAATAAAACCGCAAATGTCAACATTGCAGAGTAGTGCTAAGCCTTCAGATACATCATGTAATCTTAAATTACCGAAAATTACCTCTTCATTAACTGGTTTCGCGATATTTCTAGAATGTAACAAAGTATGATGCTTTTTCTTACACAAACGACACCTAGTTGACTGACGACACAAATATACGGAGTGACCGACACCCAAGCAATTAAAGCACAGACCATTTATTTGAACAAAATTATGTCGTGTATCAAAGTCTTGTTGACAGAATTTCTTACAGTTTGCTATCTTATGATTTTCTTGACAATAAGAACAAGACAATGCAGTAGACACCGAATGTGTTCTCAATACCCTACGCTGCAATGCTATATTACGTTGAACCCTACCATCGTCTAAGAATTCTAAAGCTCTAAATCTTTGTTCATTAAATTCTTGAAATTGTTTAAATGTAGGTAACTGATTAGCGACATCACTAATTTTCAATTCCCACTGTTTGCGAGACTCAGTATCTAACTTTAAGCTTAGTATATATATTAGTATCATGTCCCAACCAACTACACTAATTCCTAAGTTAGTTAATGCATTCAAACATTCATTAGATGTGTCCAACAAATCCTTCAACGCATGGGCAGATTCAGTTACAATATTCTTTTGTATCGAGGTATGTATGATATCGAGGAGAATACGGCTGTTACTGCCATTGAGAAAGATGTTACTACAGCCCTATCAATCAACCCACCTCAGAGAGAGTCCACCGATATAGTAAGTTGTTTTTCGAATAGTCAAGGTCAAGTGCTATTGGCCACTGCGTTGGTGAAGGCACAGTCTAGAAATGGAACCGTTATTGTATAACAAGGATCTCAGGCTTCGTTCGTCACGGAGTCCATGGTTCAGCTGTTAGGTCTTGAAAGGATACCTATCAGAGGTAAAATTACGGGCATTGGTGGTGATCAATGTCAATCCTTGTCTTCTACGTCAATGGTTGTTATTCAGGTTCAATCGCGAATTGACCCCAGCTTTGTCGTAAGTGTCAAAGCCTATGTTTTGAAAAAGTTAACAACTCTTTTACCGCAGGAGAAGATAAGGACACAAGTTTTAACGACAATTTCGTCTATGGAATTAGCTGATCCGTCATTTGCTACCCCAAACAAGATAGATCTACTTTTAGGTGCCGAAGTATATGGCCAGATAATATTGGAAGGTTTAGTCAAAAGTCCACCAGGTTATGCAGTAGCTCAAAATACCAAACTTGGTTGGATCTTGTCTGGTCATATAGGTAAATTCAACCATAACGAGACTTGTCATACTTGCATTAGTCTGTGTTCCACACAACAGGAGGAAATGGATCTCCTCAAAAGGTTTTGGGAATTGGAATCGGAGCCCACCTGCAGTTTGGAAAGCAAGCTGTTGAGTCTAGAGGAAACTAAGCTGTTGAGTCTAGAGGAAACTCAATGTGAAACCCTTTTTTCAGCTACAACCAAACGAGATGAAACTGGGCGATATGTGGTAAAATTACCATTTAAGTCTTTAGATCCTGGATGTAAATATGGTGATTCAAAGGGTATAGCGTTGAAGCGGTTCTTCATGCTTGAAAGGCGTCTAATGAGAAATCCTGATTTGAAGAAGCAGTATTCAGCTGTTGTAAATGAATACCTAACTCTTAACCATATGGAGGTAGTGCAGGATGTCTCCAAGGAGGGTCCAGTATATCTACCTCATCACGCAGTATTGCGTAACGATAAAAGCACCACTAAACTGCGTATTGTGTTCGACGCTTCTTGTGTTGGTACTAACGGTAGCTCCTTGAACAGTGATTTAATGGTAGGCCCGTCGTTGCAACCCGATCTGCGACACATCATTATGAGTTGGCGTTGTCATGCCATCTGTTTAGTGGCAGACATTATTAAAATGTATCGGCAGGTTAAGGTGTCAGATGAGGACGTCGACTATCTTCGAATTGTTTGGCGAGAAAAACCGGATTTACCAATGCAACATCTTCGACATTTACGTTTGACATTTGGTACTTCTTCAGCTCCTTACTTGGCAGTTCGAGCATTACAACAGCTAGCCAGAGATGAAGGAGCAGATTTTCCGTTAGTAAAAGACAAGGTACTAACTGATTCCTACATGGATGATCTCATGTCAGGGTGTGAAACGGTGTCAGAAGGTTTAGAAATGTACAAACAATTTACTGAAATGCTAAACCGTGGCGGATTCCAACTTCAGAAGTGGT
This sequence comes from Spilarctia lutea, assembly GCA_916048165.1. NCBI lineage: Eukaryota > Metazoa > Arthropoda > Insecta > Lepidoptera > Erebidae > Spilarctia > Spilarctia lutea. Next base: position 13,628,629 of record OU696490.1, on the reverse strand, counting down.
CAAGTAATAGTAAGCCATTATTAGAATCAATTAGGGGTACACAATTAGAATCGGAATGTAATCAAATGTTTCAAAAATTTTAGGCCTAATGTGGAACAAGAAAACCGATGAATTTGAGTACACTGTTCAACTTCCTAAGTTGGAGCCGCCTATAACCAAACGAAAGGTCATATCGGACATAGCACGTTTATTTGATCCTTTAGGATGGATCGCTCCTGCTATAACTACAGCTAAGGTTTTTATTCAAAGACTATGGCTAGCAGGAATTGAATGGGACGACGAACTGCCTTCAACCTTACTCAGGGACTGGATTGCATACAGAAGTGATCTGTGTAAGCTAAGTTTCGAATACCTCGTTGGATTGGGTTGTGTAGCGACAGTCAGGTTTTAGAGCTGCATGGCTTTTCGGACGCCTCTAATGTGGCCTACTCTGCTGTCGTTTATTCGCGGATGACTGCGGATGGTAATGTGCATGTAAATTTAGTTACTTCAAAGACAAAAATTGCGCCTATCAAACAGGTGTCAATACCCCGGTTGGAACTTTGTGGAGGGGTTTTGCTGGCCAAACTACTTCAAGAAACAGCAACAATTCTAAAGGTTGAGAAGCAGCATTTACATGCTTGGACAGATTCGGAGATAGTCTTAGCTTGGCTATCAGGTCATCCTAGTCGTTGGAAGGTATTTGTGGCCAACCGAGTGTCCGAAATACTTAATATTATAGATCGAAGTCAATGGTCATACGTCGCGTCCAAGGAGAACCCAGCAGATTGCGCTTCCCGTGGAACGAAGCCTTCAGAGTGTGATAGCTTACAAATTTGGAAGAACGGTCCTGTGTGGCTACAAGTGGAAAACATAATTATACAAAAGGAAAGATGAAGGAGACAAGTTTGGAAGAAAGGAAATTAAAGTGTCATACAACTAAAATAGAAGAAATAGACGACAGTATATTGACTAGATTTTCTAAATTTAACAGATTAGTAAGAGTAATAGCATATTGTAGAAGAGTAATTAGGAAAGGGAAATCAGGAAATGATAAGCCAGAAACTACCTGGCTTACTACGAGGGAACTAAACGAGTCTATACTTACCTGTGTGAAACTCTGCCAGTATCAATGCTTCAGTGAAGACATCAACTCATCAAAATCTAAGGGAATGGTAGGCAAAGCTAGCAAACTTACCTCGCTGAATCCTTTTCTTGACGAAAAGAGTGTTTTGAGAGTACGTGGTCGCTTGCAACAGGCTCCTATTAATGACGACATGAAGCATCCCATTTTAATTCCCTATAAATCTCACTTTACAAACCTGTTAATTGCAGAAGCTCACGAGAGAACCTATCATGGAGGACCGCTTATAATGCTCAATTACTTACGCTCAAAGTACTGGATTATAAATGCAAGGACGCTCGTGAGGCAATATGTGCACAGGTGTATAAGATGCATTCGGTATTCTGCGAAACCAAGTCAGCAATTGATGGGTCAATTACCTAAATCGAGAGTGCTGGGAGACCTTTCCAGAGTAGTGGTGTAGACTATGCAGGGCCAATAAATATACGTACAACCAAAGGTCGCGGTCATCATTCTACCAAGGGGTACATCTGTCTTTTTGTGTGTATGGCCACTCGGGCCATCCATCTTGAAGTCGTTAGCGACATGACCGCCCAAGGTTTTTTAGCTGCTTTTAAGAGGTTTATGGCTAGACGTGGTAGAGTGCTTGACTTGTGGAGTGATAATGGAGCAACGTTTGTGGGCAGCGCGAAGGAATTAAAGACCTTGTTTAATGCCGAAAAATCAACTGTCGCTCCAGAAATAGCTGACTTTCTTAGCACTAATGGGACCAATTGGCATTTCATACCACCCCACGCTCCAAATTTTGGAGGGTTATGGGAGGCAAGTATTAAATCAACTAAACACCACTTAAAGAGAGTGATAGGTAACAGTACGTTAACATTTGAGGAAATGATAACTGTGCTGAGTCAAATTGAGGCATGCCTAAATTCCAGACCCATCTCACAGCTACCCAATAATCCGGAGGAAGGGTGTCCATTGACACCAGGCCATTTTCTTGTAGGTGAGCCACTGGTGACTGTTCCTGATTTCAACTATGAAACTACCAACATTAGTAGTCTTAAACGGTGGCATCTCACTCAGAGGATGGTGCAAGACTTTTGGCGCAGATGGTCTGTGGAATATCTTACTCAAATGCAACATAGGTATAAGTGGACTGACCGTAACCCTGAACCTAATGTCGGGGATGTTGTTCTCGTAAAAGAGGATGGTCTTCCGCCGGCTAGGTGGCTCTATGGACGAGTCATTAAAAAGCACCCAGGTTTGGACAAGATTACTCGTGTGGTTTCTATTAAGTGTAATAATAATGAAATCAAAAGACCTGTTTCAAAATTAATTATTTTGCCTGTAACCACATAAGTATGTATGAAATATGTTTCCGTCTGTTTTTGTGTAATTGTTCTTTATTCACAACTTTTATCGAGTTATTAAACCTTCTCATGTTTTAGTAACTATGTTACATTGTTTGTTGCATGCTAACCATATGTTTAGTTTCAAGTTGATTTACATTTTTTTTGTTCAAGTATTCATTGTTGGTTATTGTTATATATTCTGTTGAACCTAGTATTTTAACAAACAACTATATGTTTAGTAGTTTAATGGACATGTCTGTCCATGGTGGGCAGGATGTCTAAGTATGTTGTTTACAAAATATATTGTGAACCTTTGTTTTACCACATTTCGATAGATGGCGTTGATCATGTTTTCTGAATCGCGCTGTTAAGATATACCGACATGTATTTATAAGGTTATGTGATTAATAAAATAGTGTCTCTGTTCTGAGTGTGGTGTTTTATTTCGTGATACTTTTGGGAAGTGTACAGTGTACAGCTATGGGGGACAGCTGCCAATTCCAACCTAGAAATTCTGCAAAGGTTCCAATCAAAAATGCTAAGGATGATAGTGGACGCCCCATGGTATATCACTAATTATAGACTTCATCGAGAGCTCGATATAAAAACAGTAAAGGAGAGAGCCACAACATACAGAGATAGACTGCAGCTGCATCCTAACATGTTGGCACACCACCTTATGGACAAAACAGTTCCAAGCATGAGGAGACTAAAGAAAAGAGTCTCTCAAGATCTACTTTAGATTTTAAATTACTAAGAGGACATGTCACTGGACTTGTACCTCACATTCCATCCATCACTACCTAATTATTGTTGAATGTCTCCTGGACAGATTGCAATAGAAAAAAAAAAAAAAAATTATAGTTGTCTCATTTACAGAGGTCCCCGCTTACAGAGGTCGAAATGTGCCGTTATTCCATTTTTAGAGGTGGAAATGTTAATAAAAATGCGTATTTTTGATGTTATGAATTTAATGTAGGTATGAATGTACATACATAATGTATTGCGTCGAAAAAAAAAATACGGTAAAGTTTATGACTTAAAGCAATCGGTTATGAATGTTTGTATTTGATTGGTAGTTGCTGAAACCTGTTTCTCGATAGAATAAATTTGATCAAAAGTATTAGAATTATCAATATTTGACATTTCGAAATACTTGTGTAAAGTTTCTAAAGCTTCCATTGCCTCACGCTTTGAAATTTTCACTGGAGTCTCTTCACAGTCTTCTTCTTCTTCTGTGTCCAAAGAAGAATACATAGCAACTATGTCATCATCATTGAGCTCCTCTGAAATGAGTACATTATCATCCATAGAAACGAAATCCTGAAAAGTCACCTGCTGCTCATTTAAGTCATTCCTACACGTGGTAAATATTCTATCCCATTCTGGAAACGCTGCACAAATCTCTAGCTCCTCTTGTAGGCTCTCAGGTTCAGATACATTGGTCACTTTGAATCCAGCTTTTTGGAAGCAATTACTAATTGTGGTTTTGCTAACAGAAAACCAAGCTTTTCTTGCATATCTCATGGCCTGGATGATGTTGATTTCGGGACTTTTATTCTCTTTTATAGATTTAAGAACATACTGAACCACTTCCTTCCTGTAGTAAACCTTAAAGTTGTTGATAATACCCTGATCCATGGGCTGCAATTTACTTGTGGTATTGGCGGGTAAGTACAATAATGTAACATAGTCTAATTTGGGCATATTGTTGTGAGCTGTGCAGTTGTCGACAAACATAATGATTTTTCGTTTTTGGGCCCTCATATCGGCTTTCACTTTTTTTAACCAATCTGCAAATAATTCAGAAGTCATCTACGCCTTTTTATTGTATTGATAATGAACAGGCAACGTTTTAATACCTTTGAAGCATCTGGGGCTCTTAGATTTGCCAATTAAAAAAAGTGGCAGTTTTCAGTTCCAGACATATTCGCACTTACGAGTACAGTGACCCGATCTTTACTCAATTTACCACCATGGCAAGACTGACCTTTGAACGTAAATGTTTTATCCGGTAGACACTTGTAGAATAAGCCTGCTTCATTGGCGTTGAATACGTCATCGGGAGAATAATCGTGTAATAAAGCTGGAAGGTTTTTAATCCACTCATTACATTCGTTATTGTCCACAGAATTGCTCTCGCCACAAACATTTTTGAATGCGATATCGTTTCTTTTCTTAAATCCCTCCAACCACCCATTACTGCCAGAAAAATTATCAATATGGAGCTTAGGGGCCGTTCAAGTATTACGTAAGCACCATTCTCTGTTTTGCTTATTTTGGATGACATGGGGGGTAGGGGAGTCTAGATGATGATTACGTCATCGGTAGTTATTTACTTTTTTACACGAATGGCAACCCTCACATTGTCTACGCTTGAAAACGTAACGCATTTTCGGGGATTCCCGCAAACAATACATACGTTTAGGCACTCTCTTTAGAACCGATTAGGGGAATTACCGCGCACTATTCACTTGTCTAAATTTCCTAGTCTGTCAGTGTATTGTTTTGTTTGGATACTATAGCAAATAGACGTATTGTAAGCATAGCAAGTTAACATTTGTGTTACCGTTGATTCCGTTAGCCAAAGTTTAACGTTTAAATAAGATGTCGTTTCAAATAGACAAATCCAAGTTATACCAAAACTTGTTTGAAAGTTTTAAAAAATCTCATACGAGTACGAAAGTACAAAATGTACAAAAGTAAATTATAAATTACAAGCAAAGACCGACAAGGAACTAGATATTATTGTATCTAAGAGAATTGAAGAAAAATTGCAAGCGGCGACTAAGAATAAATCTAATCTGCTACATTTTTTTTCCAAGGTGAGTGAAGAAATCATTTCAGGTACCGTAGGTACCTATGAGTAGTTTCTCTTTACATTTTGTTATTTAGACGTTTTATGATTAGAAAATATTATAGCCTATCTCAAAGTATAGAGGTAATATTAATTATTATAAATTATAAAAAAAAATGTCGTTTATTCGTTTTTTTTTTGACTACAAAAAATAAAATATTTGTCTTTGAAGGTAAACAATATATATATATATATATTTCTTAAGATTGACGCCGTCAATTGGTCACAAAATACAGGGTGTTTTCAGTTTTCTGTATATTAATAATATAATATAATAAATAATAATATTTAAATGCAGCTTTTTATTACATACGTTGTATTTATGTAGTGTCTTCAGCAGAACTTATAGAAAGTGTTTTATTTTTAGGCAAGGACTTCCTGTAAACCTGCAGAAAATACACAAATTACACGGCCAGCTTCGAACATTAAAAAACAGGAAGAAGATAAAATTAAAACCGGTAATAAATCACAAGAGCAATGCGAAAATAATGATAATGCAGATAAACAAAGATCTAAACCTTCTCAGGAAGCTTTGAAAAATAAGATTGCTCTACTCGAAAAAAACCTGAATGCTTTGTATTCTGCCAGAGATACTATGCCAAGCCGCGCTGAAGTTGATAAACAGATCTTTAAGTTGCGTGAGGAACTAAAAATAGCAAAACAGTCTTTAAACAGGAAGATTCAAAACGCAGTTGCCCAGAAGAAACACAGGGATGGTATGAAAAGAAAGTTAGAAGATGTTTGTCATGAAAATCCAGAAATAACAAAAAGACTATCTCTGAGGGATTCAGTGGGACGTCCTAATCTTGAAAGCAATCAACCATTACTATTGAAGACAATTGCGGATATAGCTTTATTTGGGAGTGCAGCAGATGATAAAAGACGAACGGAATCTATTCGCAGCGTAAAAACTCTTGACGAATTCACACAAGAATTGCGTAAAATAGGATTTGACATTAGTCGCAGTGGGACATATCTTCGTTTGATTCCCAGAAAATCTAATTCTACAGAAGGACAAAGACATGTATCGACAGTCCCTGTTAAGCTTATTCAGGCCCAATTTGATCACCACAAGAGCCACTTAGATAGCAAGTTCGCTGAAACATCAATCCATTATTTAGAGAATATAGCATCCATACTTGGACCAGATCAAGTATTTTTCTTATCTCAAGATGATAAAGCTCGAGTCCCTATTGGCGTAACTGCGGCAAATAAGCAAGCACCTCTTCTAATGCACGTGGAATATAGAATTAAATTGCCTGACCATGGTTGGGTAATCGCTGAGCGTCATAAATTAATACCATCTGTTTATGCTGGTATCAAAATTACTTCCGGTATGACAACCGCAAGCCGTTGGATATTCTGGACCAACATACATCGCTATTCGAAGTGGAAAGCATAGTTCATCTACAGCTAATACTCATGCTCAAGATTTCGAGACTCTTCTCGAACTTGAAGAGTTTCGACCATTAGCTAAAACTGACCATGGACTAGTCAAACCAGTGGTAATCATGACGGTTGATGGAGGCCCAGATGAAAATCATCGTTATCAAAAAGTCATAGGGTTTGCTATACAAAACTTTAAACGAAATGATCTCGATGCATTGTTTTTAGCTACCAATGCTCCTGGAAGGAGTGCGTATAACAGAGCAGAGCGCAGAATGGCTCCTCTTTGTCGGGAACTGGCTGGTTTAATATTGCCTCATGACCATTTTGGGTCTCATTTGGATGAACGTGGCGTTACAATTGATGAACATTTAGAAAGATCTAATTTCGAATTTGCAGGAAATGTATTAGCTGAAGTATGGAGTTCAATGGAAATTGATGGCAATAATGTTACTGCAAAATATGTTGAGGCTGGTGAACAAGATGTTCCTGATTTTCCAGACATTAATTGGTATTCAGAACATGTGCGTGAAAGCCAATACTTGCTTCAAATTGTAAAATGTAGAAGTACAGAATGCTGTCGTCCAAGAAGTGGCCTGTTCAGGTTACTAGATAACAGGTTTCTTCCACCACCTGTTAAAGTAAAACAAACAGTTGATGACTTGGTTTTGGATGAAGGAGGGCAATTTCTTGATCTTCCAGTCAATTTAGCTCTACGCTTAAGTGCTTCACTCAAAGATTTTCTGCAAATGCCCTACGATTATTTTTGTCCGACGGTAAAATTTAGGCTATCAAGTCGAACATGCAAAACTTGTGGTCTTTATCATGCTTCCGTCAAGTCACTAAATCGTCACATCGAGAAGATCCATAAAAAGTAAACACGACCCCGGATAGGAAAGTTAGACCTGTAAGAGTCGCTGCTCGTCGTGCTAATGAACTGATGTGCATTATTCAAAATTTGGAGCACCATGATGTTGAATGGCTCGATGAGAACGACGTAGACATTCCAAAATCGGATGAAAGTGAGCAGACTTACAACACTGGGCAGCAATCCAATGTCATCGAAAACTTAGAATCATGGATTCGGGTTTCATGAACTGAAGACTGTTAATTTGAATTTAATACGTATGTGTGCCAAAAATTTAAAATAAGTTTGTTGTTCTTTATTTATAATTATAATATTATTGTACCTACCTTACTCTTTGTTGAATACTGTAGCAGTTAAATCTATCTCTATCCTATATCTGTTTTCCTATTTTTAAAATTATAATATATCATTAAAACTACAACATAAAAAAAAAATGTTTACGTAAGCATAGGGGGATGGGGGGGTAAATAGTTGTGAAAAATCTGCTTACGTAATATTTGAACGGCCCCTTACTTGCAAATTCTTGAGCTTTCTCTTTGATCATTGGTCCGCTTATTGGAATGTTATTATTCCGTACCTGCTTTATCCATGTACAGAGACACTTTTCAACTTCAGGACACTCTGCAGCTCGTATTCGTTTGAGTTTTCCTTTTCCATCAATACACTGAGACCGAATTTTCTCTTTGTTGTTAATAATTCTACACAGGGTTGACTTTGGTATGTTATTCTGCCTACACTGTTCATCACGCGACTTTCCACAATCATAATGTGAAAGAAGTTTTAATTTTTCAGATGCTGATAACGTTTTATATTTGCGTCTGGACATTTTGTACACTTTTATTCCCTTGTTTTTAGGTCAAAACATGAGATAGTACTGACAATCAAAGCATGCGCGAAAGACGACGCGAAATGTATGTAAACAAACACATCAAAACGTGTTGAAACCTAATTAATTTGTGCACTTATACAGAGTCTCAATTATAGAGGTAAACATCGAAAAAGTCTTAGAATTCAAATCTTACTTAACCAGGTTCAAAAAGTCCCATTAACAGAGGTAATTTAATGAAAAAGAACCGGGACTTCGTTGCAACTCTCAATAATAGAGGTTTCTCATTTATCCAGGTCCCACTTAACCAGGTTTCACTGTATTTAAATTTATTAACTAAAATTATTTACAATACATTAAACACAATACCTGCCGGTTGTACAGGGTGTCTCAAAAGAAATTTTATATTTGTTTAGCTTACTGCGTGAACGCTGCGTACTTGAGGGGTGCGGGGGTTATGTCAATTGGTAGCTTGGCTCTTGGGGATTCAGTCGCTATGGAGCGTTTCTCGGGAGCAGACCGCGCGTTGTGCGTGCGAGAGTTTTACAAGAACGGTGATTCGACAACTGTCGCGCGTAGAAAATTCTGCAGTATTCGAGGTTTTCGCCACTTAAATGATGCGCCAAGCCTTCCTCTCATTCGACATTGGGTTAAAAAGTTTGAAGAGACTGGATCAACGCTGGATAAATCAAAATCCGGGCGACCTAGGTCATCAAGAACGGTAGAAAACGTGGAGAGTGTTAATCAATCTGTACGTGACGACCCGATCCTTTCAATTCGGAAGCGCGCGAGTGCTTTAAATGTGCATAGATCATCATTACATCGCATTATGCACAAAGATCTAAAGCTGCACCCCTACAAACTTCAATTGGTGCAAGAATTAAAGCCCCAAGATGCCGGTCAGAGGCTTAATTTCGTAAATCAGATGATTGAGCGATTTTCAACGTTTACCAACATTTTGTTTTCGGATGAAGCTCATTTTCATCTTAATGGCCACGTAAATAAGCAAAACTGCCGCTACTGGAGTTCAGCCAATCCGAAACGCAAACATCAGAAACCCCTACACTCGCCTAAAGTGACCGTATGGGCTGCCATGTCGGCGCGAGGAATTATCGGCCCTTACTTTTTTGAAGACGAAATGGGGCGTACAGTTACAGTGAATTCAGAGCGTTATGTGGAGATGTTAGACAACTTCTTGATACCTGAACTGCAAAACTTTCCTGGCTATAACCAAAGAACATGGTTTCAACAGGACGGAGCAACTTCACACACGTCCAATATATCTCTGCCACGTGTTCGTGAAATTTTCTCAGGAAAATTGATCTCCCGGAGAGGTGACATAAATTGGCCTCCACGTAGCCCAGATTTAACCCCTATGGACTTTTTCCTATGGGGTTATCTTAAATCTAAAGTTTACGCCAATAAACCAACTTCACTGGCGCATTTGAAAGAAAATATCCGTCACGAAATGGCAGCCATCCCTCACTCCACCTGTCGAGCAGTCATAAGTAATTTTACTGTTCGATTAAATGAGTGCCAACAACGTGAGGGTTTACATTTAGACGATATTATTTTAAAGAAATGAATTCCCAAAAAGTGTATTTTAACAATAAATAAACATTTTTTCTATATACCGCTTCCTTTTTTTTTTAATCAATCCACTAAATATGAAATTTCTTTTGAGACACCTTGTAGTATTATGGAAACGCACATTTTGTTATTGGTGCGTAGTCTCACCGGCCGGCGAAGTATTTATCACGCGCGGGCGCATGTACGCCCCGCTTACCAGTCAGTCGAGTTCTTACACACTAGGCGGAGCCTGTGTCACTCTATATTAAATTATTGGCTTATCGCTGCATTGTTTGCATAACTTATTCCGCTTAGAAATATTCTATCATAGTAAATGTTCGCTTTGCTTAAATTTCTATCTGCTAAACTTCTTTAATCCTTCTGACTTTTATATTCTGTATGTGTTATGAATATACAGGGTCTGTCGTAAATAATGGATAAGTCGTAAACTGGAGTTGGTCCGGCTATGAGACTATTAGAAAATCGTATCTTTTTGCCAGGGTTTCTAACCGTATGGAAATGGCGTAGACTTTTATGTTTTTTTATAAATTTCGCTACTCTTTGCATTCATTCCGTTGCCATTTCGTTAAATTTAGGTATTTCTGTGTCATTTTTTTTGTATTATAGTCTTGAAGATGTGTATTATTTAGTTTTAGTACTGTTTTAGGCGTTTTTAACGTTGGTCATTTTCAAAATTGTCATTTTAAGATTTTTTATGTTTTTGTTTTACTTAGGGTCAACTTTTGATCATTTACTGTGTAAAAAAAAAGTACGGCGCTATAGCTGCCCATGATCTTAATAAATTATCTAGTATGTGTAGATTCTAAAAAGGTATAACAATGCATACTTCACAAGTAATATTAAGCTACATGAGCGAGATCAATATCAAGGTGAGAAAATATTTTTTTCATGTAATGTTGTAAATGGTTATAAAACTTCGTCAGAATGATTTATTTCTGCCAAGATTCTTCAACTCAGCTCTCATTTATGGGCATCGTGTTGTGCTATCGATTGCACGTGTTATTTAGGAAAATTTTGTATATCATGCCTCAACAATACACGCCGTGTACGCATGTTTACGTATTCGGCCGGCGTGTATTGTTGAGGCATGATATACAAAATTTTCCTAAATAACACGTGCAATCGATAGCACAACACGATGCCCATAAATGAGAGCTGAGTTGTCAATATCACCAGGTTAACAAGTCCAAATCACAAAGAAAATCTAAGTCCGATATTAGAAAGCAGTAACAAATTGACGACAGTAATGAAAACGAGAGCACATGCGATGGTCAAAATCACACTGAGAGATGTATCAGGAGTGCGCCCTAGCTAAACGCATGCTAACCTTTTCACACATCGTGAGTGTGAAAGGGACGGTGCATCATGCAGTGTGCCTAGTAACAATGTCCTTTTCACGCGGGGAGACCCTTTGTATTGCTGTCTTTGTTCATTTTTTTACCTGATGATCCTTTTTACGAATAAACTTGTAACATGTTTGTCGCATGTAACTATTAGAGCACATCAATTTTAAAATTAAACACCTTTATGAAATGAGGAGGCATGAAATTTTTTTGACAAAAAACTACCTAGTTTTCTTTGAATATCCATAATAGTGGCCCCATAGTGTTTGTGTAAAGAATCTTGGCAGAAATAAATCATTCTGACGAAGTTTTATAACCATTTACAACATTACATGAAAAAAATATTTTCTCACCTTGATATTGATCTCGCTCATGTAGCTTAATATTACTTGTGAAGTATGCATTGTTATACCTTTTTAGAATCTACACATACTAGATAATTTATTAAGATCATGGGCAGCTATAGCGCCGTACTTTTTTTTTACACAGTAAATGATCAAAAGTTGACCCTAAGTAAAACAAAAACATAAAAAATCTTAAAATGACAATTTTGAAAATGACCAACGTTAAAAACGCCTAAAACAGTACTAAAACTAAATAATACACATCTTCAAGACTATAATACAAAAAAAATGACACAGAAATACCTAAATTTAACGAAATGGCAACGGAATGAATGCAAAGAGTAGCGAAATTTATAAAAAAACATAAAAGTCTACGCCATTTCCATACGGTTAGAAACCCTGGCAAAAAGATACGATTTTCTAATAGTCTCATAGCCGGACCAACTCCAGTTTACGACTTATCCATTATTTACGACAGACCCTGTATGTGTGAAACAACAATTGGACTAGTTATTGAAGACATACCTACTAGCACGCATACGGATAAATTGGTTGAGGTTAGTGAAACATTATTATTATATAGCCTTACCAAAAGCAGTTGTAAAAATGTTTCACTTGTATGATGCCTCTCGTGCAGTTTAAAGGACAACGTTAATTTCGCTTGCAAATCGATCTGAAAACTTTTATACTACGTGTTAGTGCGAAATATCGTTTGTAAAATCAGTCGCCAATAAACCATCTCACAGTAAACACCTCGTTTCTGTTGCATAAATTTCCACAAGCGTTAACCAACCAAGACTAATTTATGTGCGTGTTAAGTGAACCTTAACACGCACATAAATCGATATCGAGCCGGATGCCTACGCGACTGCATACGATAGGCGGGGTCGACCGGCGAGCCGAGAACAAAAGAAGGAATTTATAACCTGACCGCAAGAAAGTGATAATTTTTACGTGATTTATAAAGTAAACAAGTTATTTTGTACGAAAATTGTAAGCATACTGAGGATTGGATTTGCACTTATAATGAGTAGAAAATGGTTAATATTGTGGAACAACTACTTAATATTTTAGAAGATATTTATATTTTATAATATATAACGAGGCTGGAGCGGTCACTTCCAGCGTGTGGTTGTATACCTGTTGAAGCCGAGGTTGCTGGCTGGCTGAGACTTGCTGTGGGAGTGAATATGATGGTGGCGCTGATCTGCTTCCTTGAAGGCTGCTTCCAATCACGTCGGGGTCACCACTGTGGGGGAACGGGTATCATGTTCCACCAACACAAAGGGAGGATTCTCCGACCAGCCGAGGTGATTATGCCTGGCGGGCTACTGCCCAACAGTTGATGTTCGGATGTTGTATATACGAGTATGATAATCGGCGTGAGAACTATTTATTTCGCGATTCAGGATTTGTAGTTACTCCGTGTAGTGCGTTACTTCGTAGTTCAGTGTATCTTCGGTAGATGGCGCTGTAGTAGATTATCGTTGTGTTATATTTGGAAGTCGCCACAAAGACATGAGAAGTCTAATAATAGGATGGCGCACGAAGAGAGTTTGTTTCGTGGCTGATATCCAGAAGATGTATCTACAAATCTTAGTGACCTAAGAAGACAGAGATCTGCAACGAATTCTATGGAGAAAGAACGACCAAGAACCCGTCAAAGACTACTGGCTAACAAGAGTCACATTTGGAACTGCTTGTGCTCCTTACTTGGCAGTAAGGACCTTGCATCAAGTAGCCCAGGACGAAGGTCAAAACTATCCCGAAGCGGCAGAGATTATAACAAGAGATTTCTTTATGGACGACTTGATGTCTGGGAAAGACAATACCACAGACGCAATTAGAGTCGCCAAACAAATAGACGCCATTCTCCAGAAGGGTGGATTCAAGCTTACAAAATGGTGTTCCAATGAAGTTGAATTTTTAAAGGCATTTGAAGAGTCTGAAGAAGAGAAACTTGATTTAACCTTAGATGGAATCACCCGAGCATTAGGATTATATTGGAATATAGGGAAAGATCGATTTCAATATAGCTTAAATTTACCTGGCACGTCGAAAATTTTTACAAAGCGAACAATTCTGGCAGATTTACAGAGATAATTTGATGCGCTTGGTTGGCTGGCACCTTCTGTCTTGCCAGCAAAACTTCTCATTCAAAGAAAAGTTCAAAGAAAAGTTATGGTTGCAAGGAAATCCTTGCAACCATAACTTTTGAATGAGAAGTTAGAAGATTAGTACCTGGGATGAGGAAATAGATGAATTACCACCGAATGAAACAACCTAAGAGAATCCTTTCAACAACACTTACCTGATATCGAAGTAGAACGATGGCTGCATACCACGGAAACTCTAATGAATGACGTCGCATTCACATATAAACATGTTACAAATTTCACAGTAGTAAAAAAGTCAACACTAATATACTACTTTTTAGGCCGGCGCGAGTACGTCCTCACAATTAGCCTAGGGCGGTCAGTACTCTTGATCAGTCGCTGTTTACATACAAAGAAAAAACGTGGTCCCGTGGCAAAACATAGGTTAAAAAGAGTGCAAAAGAACACACAAACCGCGAAAGGATCAGGGCGACGTTTGTTTTAGATATCAATTAAAAAATGTTTAGCAACAGGACTATGATACTCATATCCTAAAAAAAGATGCACCGCGTCATAAGAATATAGCAATAGAAAACTTTAAGAATAACCCTGACAGCATAGTAATAATTGTTGACGTTCAGAGTGTCCTTTTAGTATCAAAATTAATTGCTGGTGCACAGTATTATAAACAAAAACTACAGTGTCATAATTTTACGATTCACGATTCTCGTTCTGGAGATGTTACTATTTATTTTTACCATGGAGCTGAGTTCAGTTCTTGGGACGAGAGTTGAGAGGACTTGCTTGGTAGAGAAAGTAGTTTTAGAGTTAACGGAACAAGATTGAGGTAAAGGTAGGGGAGACCGGGGATGGTTGGCTATAGGGGCAGGTAGACTAAGCAGCAATAACTCGCCACCGTCACTTGAAACACACTCACAGAAAACCGGTGTGAAATAGCGCTTGCGCTGTGTTTCACCGAGTAAGTGAGGATACCGGAGGCCCATACCCCAACCCCTCCCCCCATTACCTCTCCCCATCCCCTCCCCCATTACCTCTCCCCATCCCCCAAAGGTCGGCAACGCACTTTGACGCTTTTGGTGTTGAGGGTGTCCATGGGCGGCGGTAATCGCTTTCCCTCAGGTGATGCGTCTGCTCGTTTGCCCCCTATTCAAAAACAAAAAAATAAACTTATTTCTCATCAACAAATTACGAGCAACGATGCCTCCCTGCCATCCGCTAGCTTGTGCGAAGTGAGCCGCTGCAATCGCGCGGCGTTTGTGAGTGGCATCACATGTTGGGTATTTGGTCTCGGTAAGTATTTTTTTCATTCGTACTTTTTTTGTTATTGTGCCTTTGGATCTTGTAAAAACAATGTTGTTGTTATGCTAAATGTAAATATGATACTTTTATTCTATATTGCACAGTATTGCTTCCATGTTAGTGCCAAAGTTTGAATATGATACGCAGGTAAAATTTAAAATGGCGTAAGGCGTTGGTTGACAAATTTTGTTCGGGGTAGGTAGACTAATTAGTCAACCAACCCCTTTAAAATACTCGTAAGTATAACATTATATGCCTATTTTGAAAAATTATATGGGCTAATGGTTAATGTGCATCATAAATGTAAACACTATTCTGGTCTTCTCTCACATACTAAATTACAGTTGTATTTTTACAGAAAATGAGGACGTACAAAAGAAAATCTGAAAGGGGTGATGTACCAAAAGATGTCCTAGAAAGAGCTTGCCACGCAGTTATCTTCGATATTATTATATCTATACATGTCTTTGATGTGGCGTTTATGCTATTATTAGCATAAACGCCACATCAAAGACATGCAAAGTTCCATACAAAATATTGCATCGTTATGTAACTATACTTAAACAAAAGCTAGAAAGTAATCCGAACCTCAGTAGAGCTGAATTGACCCTGGACACGGCGGGGTACATATAAATAGGCAGATATTTAGCGATGACGAAGATAATAAACTGGAAGCTTATTTGAAGACAGCTGCTGATATTTCTTATAGATTAACACCATATGAGACACGTAAGTTTACATTCGAATACGCAAAAAATAATAATAAAACTATTTCTGAATTTAGGAATACAAAACTAATAGCTGGCGAAGATTGGCTCAGTAATTTTTAAAACGTCATTCCTCGTTATCAATAAGATCACCTCAAGTAACAAGCCTATCTAGAGCTACGTCGTTCAACAAAACAAATGTAAGTGAGTTCTTTGTTAACTTGAAATGGCAATATGGTTCCCCCGTTTTTTGTATTTCCAAGAGTACACTTCAAGGACCACTTTCTTAATGCGGGTCCTGTAGGTTCAGACGGTGACGCTAACCCATCTGGGTGGATGAAAGAAGAAAATTTTATAAAATACGCAAAGCATTTTGTGAAACACGTTAAACCCAGTAAAGAAAAGTCTATTCTTCTGCTCTTGGACAATCATATTATGTATGACGTATATGCAACCATTATTATAAAATATGTTACTCTCTTAAAATATACTCAGTTTTTATTCAGCATTCCGTTGTTTCAATCATTCCTAATAGTCCCTCCTCTACATGGCGACCGTGACTAAAGTTATGTCGTAGTGCGCGCGAATTCGAGTCGGGTAACCTAATATGGAAAGTGTTGCATAAACATCTATGAACTCGTGCAAATTGTAATGATGTTTGAATTAATTTTAATTGATATTTGTTTTGGCGGTGCACACGACACGGATATTTGTTGTGAAAAATGGGTAAAACTGAGTCAAAGGAAGTTGTAATAGCTCAGTCAGCACAAGGAGGTGAAAACAAAACATCGCTAGAAGATCTACGATACCATCTGTCGACGACCAACATACTGATGTTGATTTTTGCTTTGATGGCAGCTTGCATTCTACTGTATATAGCGTTTCGTATGTACCAGAAATACCACTTGCGCTGGGTCCGCCAAGAATTTCAGAATAGCGCAAATAGAGAATCGTTCTTTCGAAGACGCGTTGCATACCCAGATATGAAAATAAACGACTCAGCTGTGTAAACGGTAGAATACCAATACGCGTTTTAAACTCTACAAACAATCACAAGCTTTGTCAGAATTGAATCTCGAAACACATAGTGCATCTCAGTACAATATTTGTGTTTTTGATAACAAATCGAAAAACTAAACTAAAAAAATGATATTTGATGACTTTGACCGCGATATTCGTATAGACACTATGATTGATAATAACATGATTATACATGTTGATGAAGATGACAGCGAGTCCTCAAGCGAATCGGAGTCGGATTAAATTTTGATTTGACATTATTGAAATCTTAAAACTATTTATTTCATAATATATATTTTCCAATAAATACAGTATTTTTATTTTCTTTCCCTTGGTTTCATTCAGAAATTACGATTAAATTTAATTCATCCATCAACAATTTTGTTAATATTGCGATTGAAATATAAAATATATCTAAATTGAATATTTATGCATAATGAATGCTATAAATACTGTTACCAAATATTATTAATGATATTCATGGTACATCACTACTCATGACGAATTTACAAGTGTCAGAAACGCGTTCTCTGAGTGGCCGGACTGTAGACTGTAGTTGTCAAGCCAAACTGCGTATCATTTATAGGTTATGGGCTTTTAATAATTTTTTGAAGTGAAAACTTCTTTAGCGGCGCTGTGTGCTTTTTTGGAATGGGTAAATATATATTAACTCGCGTCAGGTCACGTGACCTGATCGAAAATTCGTAAGACGGATGGAGAGAGGACAGGTGGCGCAGGGCGCTTGCGCGAATGTTCGTGTGTGTATGTAATATAAATTGTCATGTTTGTGTACGATAGCGCAATAAATGAATATTGTATTCCACCACATAAATAATAGTACTTTTATACTGATAATGAAAGCAATTCGTACAAAATTATTCTCTAACCATTCCAAAATATCAAAAATGCACAACGTTAATATTCAAGTTTCTTTTTTTTTTAAATAATATTAGGTACAACAGTAAATATTCTTTAGGACAAGAAATTATAATCTATTAATTACTTTCTACGGATAATTAGTAATGTTATCTACATATATCACAACTAAGGTAACACTGTAACAATTCTGGCTTGTTTACAAAAGCTTTCGGTGGATTGGACGTGATCCTTATCGGAGATTTGCGCCAATTACCACCTGTAAAAGTCACACCGATCTTCAAGCAAATTAAAAAAAAAATACTGGTGAATCAATTTGGCGAAAATTTCATCAATTCGAACTCAAGAAGGTAATGCGCCAAGAAAATAGACTCTTTTCTGCCATTTTAACTAAAATCGGTGATGGGTTCATTCTAACAGAAGAAGAATTAAATATGATAGAATCAAGATTTGTAACTAAAGAACACGCACAATCAGAATGTCCGGAAGGAACTAGACTTATGTTTACGAATAATAAGGTTAACGAATACAACAGTAAATTTTTGAACAGTTTTGAGAATAAAATTGTTTCATTAGCATCGGATGTTTTCGTTGGTTGTCATAATGCAGAGCAAGAAAATTTTGTAAGGCAGAAGTTACATAAAATGAAACCTGACGAGACTGGTGGATTACCTTATGAACTAGTTCTAGTTCCTAACCGACCCTATATGATAACTATAAACATAGATGTCGCTAATGGTTTATCTAATGGCACTGTAGGAAAATTACTACTCATAAAATCTGATAAAATCACAAGACTTTGGTTCAAATTCTTAAAATTTATTGGTAAAAAACGTGCAACAAAATTTAGAAGCGACATTGCACGCTTGAACATCGACAAAGACGCTGTTCCAATTTCTTTACAATGATCGTCAATACCACTCAACAAAAATAAAACTATAGTGGCAAAAAGAAAACATTTTCCACTGATTTCGGCTTTGGCAATGACAATTCACAAATCCCAAGGAGGTACTTTCGATGCCATTGTTTATGAATACAATCGTTCTCATTCAAGAGAATTGGTGTACGTTGCGTTATCAAGAGTAACTAGTATAGAAGGTTTGTTCTTAGTCACTGAAGAAAACACAAGGGCAAACTGGAAATTTTATCATGGCAGAGTAGGAAACGCACAGGTGGAAGATTCAAACACAACAAAAAATCAAAAGAGATCAACAACTCATCGAGAAGATTTATCAATTGAATTGAAACGACTACGTGAAAATCCTTTGCAAACCATCACCAAAACACTTATTTTATATCTAAGAATAATAGATTGTCTATTTTTTCATTCAATTGTCAAATTTTACGTGCGCATGTAAATGATCTAGCAATTGACGCTCTTGTTAAAAAGATGTATGTGTTAATTTTATCAGAAACTCATATGGGTAACGATGAAATAATTGACATTCCGAATTTCAACTTTGTTGCGAGTTTCAGAAGAAATAATCGTCCAGCGGGAGGAGTAGCTATTTATCAAAATATGAACACAGTTCATTATTGTACAAATTATATGGATGTGCATGTGAAATACAACAGCATGTTTAATGCTACTGTTTCTGATATCGGTGATATTTGTATAAGTCGTTGCCACTCTGGTGATAATCAGTTCATTATTATGGTTGCCGTTTACATCTCTCCAGATAAGTCATTGCGTGCTATACGAGACTTCTTGTACTAAAATTTATTCATTTATTCTCATGACGCATCTGCATTGCTTCAAAAAAAAATTGGAAAAAGCTTTGATGAATTGCCAATGATTTTGAGTGGAGATTTCAACATAAACTTTGCAGACGATAAAAATCAATTATTAATTGAATTTTTAAATAATGAATTTGGTTTAACTATGTCAAATGATCGCAATCTTAGCACAACGAAATACAAAACTACTATTGATGCGGTCTTTATTAGACACTTAAATAGGTTCGAATCAAAACTGTTCGTTTCTTACTTCAGCTATCATAAACCCATCGTATCAATTTTAGAGATTAGCGATGATGGTTCTGGTAATGATGATGATGAAAAAGTCGTTGAAATTATGGATGGAAGTTGATTTTCCTAAGAGATAAACTTTTTAATGTAAAATAATTGTAATAGTTGTGAAGTGTTAAATTTTTTATGTAATATAAATTGTCATGTTTGTGTACGATAGCGCAATAAATGAATATTGTATTCCACCACATATATAATAGTACTTTTATACTGATAATGAAAGCAATTCGTACAAAATTATTCTCTAACCATTCCAAAATATCAAAAATGCACAACGTTAATATTCAAGTTTTCACTTCTGCCGGCACTCCCGGAGTGCAACCCGTCGTTTTTTTTTGGTGTAAATGTAGTGCAAAATGTCGTCAAATCTTATTGCAAGATAAGCTTAGAGGCAGAGAAAATTATGAAGATTGGGCGTTTGCGGTGGCATATTGGAAGGGCTGCAACAGTGCATCAATACTGGCGGAGATGCAAATGACCCGAAAGCAAAGGCCAAGATAGTTATAACTATAGATCCCAGTTTGTTCGTGCATATTAAGAGTGAATCAACTGCAATGGGGCTGTGGCAAAGGCTGAAGAAGCTGTTTGATGATAATAACTATACGCGGCGCATCGGATTGCTTCGGAACCTCATATCTATTCGTCGAGAAAACTGTGAAACAATGTCTCAGTATGTGACTTCGCTGCTAGAAAGAAGTCAACGATTAAATAACACAGGTTTTAAAATCAGTGACGAGTGGATTGGCTCTTTCTTGCTAGCCGGATTAACTGAAAAGTTTGAACCGATGATCACGGCGGTCGAACATTCAGGGATTGAGTTGCCAACCGACGCCATTAAATCGAAATTACTCGATATGGACGACGGAAGTGAGGTTGGTACAAGTTCTACACAGAATGCGTTTGCGTCGAAAGGTTGGCAGTACAGAAATAAAAACCAAACGCACGCGCATAGACTAACGTCATCACAAAACGTCAAATCAAATCATCATCAGATGTTTCAAATGTAAGCAATACGGTCATTTTATGAATAAGTGTAAAAATACTCCAAAAGGAAACGAATCTAATGCATTCAGTGCTATATTTCTCAGCGGAACTTCAATCAAACGGGCACTCCGTTTGATTGAAGTTGTCATCTAACATCGAAAAAAGACTGGTTGTTGAACACAACAAATCAACACCAAGTGCAAGAGATTATCATCGCAGATAAAACGAGGATTTCTGTTGAAGGCTGTGGAGATGTTCAAATATCTACAGTTGTTGGAGATACCGAGCACGAGAACACAGTGAATGGAGTATTATATGTGCCTAATTTAGCTACGAACTTGTCATCTGTCAGCAAGATAATTAGCAACGGAAACAAAGTGACATTTGATGAGAAGCACTGTTATATTTATAATCAAAAGAGTGAACTAGTGGCTACTGCAGATTTGGTTAGAGGAGTGTATAAGTTGAGAATCAAGCAAGTGAATTGTTTGTTGACTTCAGTGTCTGTAAGCGTGTGGCATAGAAGATTTGGTCACTTGAACAGCAAAGATCTTAATGTGATGAAAGATGGTGCTGTTAAAGGAATGTCATTCTTGGACAAGGCTTAGGTCAGTAAAACAAACTGCGTAGTGTGCTGCGAGGGAAAGCAGGCCAGGTTACCATTCAATCATGTTGGTAACAGAGGCAAGAAACATCTTGAGATCGTACACGCAGATTTTTGTGGACCTGTGGAAGCTAGATCTATTGGAGGAAAGAAATATTTCCTGTTATTTGTAGATGACTTCAGTCGGATGGCTTTTGTATATTTCTTGAAGACAAGAGATGAAGCATTCTCACAGTTTAAGGCATTCAAGACACTAGTGGAAAATCAGACAGGTAGAAAGCTCAAAGTGTTCAGGACAGACAACGGTAAGGAATTCTGCAATAAAGGATTCGATAAATTCTTGGAATTTGCTGGAATTGTACACCAGAAGACTTGTTCATACACACCAGAACAAAATGGTCTGTGCGAGCGGTTTAACCGTACAGTGGTTGAGAAAGCAAGATGTTTGTTATTTGATGCAGGATTGCCTAAGCGTTTCTGGGCAGAAGCAGTGAACACTGCAGTTTATCTGCGAAACAGATCAATCGCATCAGGATTAAATAACAAAACGCCCATGGAAATTTGGCCCGGAGCTAAACGAGACGTCAGTAATCTACGTATCTTTGGAAGTAAGACCATGATACACAAACCGAAGGAAAAACGGACAATGGACAGAAAAGCAACTAAGTGTATTCTTATCGGGTACTCAGACAATGTAAAGGGTTACCGAGTTTACAATCCCAACAATGAAAAAATAATAATTGCGAGAGATATTGTTGTGATTGAGGAGAGGATTGAACAGAAGCAAGATAAAATACACGTTGACATTGATGAGAGCACTGATGATATCTTTCCAATGAAAATGGAAAAAGAAGAATGTACCTAAGAAGTGGGGGACATGGTACACACAAAAAAATAAGTTAATTCGCGCTTTTAAATCTGTTTTCTTACCCATCATTAGTTTAACTTTATTGTTCCTTCGCTTTCTTAAACTGTATCTCTTGTGTATTTGTGCTTTCTACCCTTTTGTGATAATTGTGAATTTAATTTAAATTATAAAACCGTTAAACTTTATAACGACTTTATTTTCGTGGACGAACCCCTACATGTGCAATGGTCAAAGCAATGATTTAAGTGCCAGTGAAATAACAATAGATGAAGCGTTGAATGAACCAGAATGTGAACAGTGGAAATCAGCCAATCCTATTTATCATAAGAGATCCAAACATATAGATGTGCGGTATCATTTTTGTAGAGAGAAAATTGCTAGTGAAATTGTAAACATTAAATACTTACCTACCTCAGAGATGCCCGCAGATTTGTTTACTAAGGGTTTATGTAAAATGAAACATTATAATTTTTTGAATATGTTTGGTTTATTTGATAAATTAAAGTAATTTAGATTGTTACAAGATATATTGCAAAGATGTATTACTGATATTTGATAAGAATAGTGTGGTAAATCAATGCATCTAGTATTTTGTTAAGTGGGGGTGTTAAGTTTATAAGTTTTATAACAAAATATAACTAGTAGCGCCATCTATGATCGTCCTATGTATAACTTCATTACCTGTGATGTGAATAAAGTTAGTCTGTAGTTGTCAATCCAAACTGCGTATCATCAACAGCTTGTTCGGTGATCGTAATAGTATGTAATCCGGCCGGGCAATGGGATTCGCGGGGGAGGCCCGGCGGGGTGTAGGTGCGGACTGTCACGAGCCAATGCACCGTCAGTCTTCGTGTAATACGTAGTGTCAATATATAGCGCTCGCTAACATCATGCTCAATAAAAGACAAATTGCGGATTATAGAAATGTTAGATAAGGGTGACAGCTACCCTGTCATTGCTCGGAAGTTTGGTATAGGCAGGTAAACTGTAGGCGACATAAAGAAAAACAAAGACAAACTTTTGAAGTTTGTTAGCCCAACAGAACGTGGTCCCGGTGTACGAAAAACACTGAAGAAATCGGAAAATCCTGTTTTAGAAGATGCTTTGTTTACGTGGTTTTTGCAACAAAGGCGATTGCATGTTCCTGTAAGTGGTGATATGATTTGTGAGAAAGCTCGAATTTTTCATCGCTCAATTACAAACTCCAATATCGGATTTAATGCAAGCCGGAGATGGTTAGACAAATTTAAAAACGCCACGGAATAAGACGTTTAATAATGGCCGGTGAAAAACTGTCAAATGATGAAGCCACTATCGGACCATTTCAACTAGAGTTACAGAAAGTTATTAGAGAAAAAAAATTAACAGCGGAACAGGTTTACAACGCTGACGAATCTGGTTTGAACTGGCGATTATTGCCAGATCATACATTAGCCTCTGGCAATGAGCAGTCGGCTTCCGGAAGGAAAATGATGAAGATGAGAGTGACATTCATGCCTTGTGCAAATGCGGCTGGAACTCATAAACTTCAATTGCTTGTTGTTGGAAAATCAAAAAAACCACGGACATTCAAATCAACACGTCTTCCTGTTTGTTATCGTGCACAAAAAAATGCTTGGGTTACGAAAGACTTGTTTCTTGAATGGTTTAAAACGGAATTCGTTCCCGCGGTCCGCCGCCATCTTTTGTCTGTGGATTTGCCTCCTCAGGCATTGTTGTTGGATAATTGTCCTGGGCATCCATCAGCAGATGAACTTGTCTCTGAAGACGGCCACATTTTTGCAATGTTCCTGCCACCTAACACCACGGCGTGTATACAATCAATGGATCAGAATGTTATACAAAATGTGAAGTTAAATTACCGCAAATCACTTTTGGTTAACTGTCTTTTTTTTCTTCTTTTTTTTTTTTAATAACAACCTACCTCCAACATAATCGGAGCCTTTGGTACTCTACTTCTCTTTCTCATTCCATTTCTATTATTTATTCCTCTCGTAAGTTCATTTCACATACTTATATATCTTTCTGTCATTCGTTTCTTATAGTCCTTTAGTGGGTGGGACTCCCACATCTACCCTACCCATATTATCTTACTTATCTCTAGCTTATTCTACAATCTTATTTATTTTATTTCCTTATTATCTATTACATTTTTATATTATGCCTAATTATAATATTAACGCAGAATATTAAATAGACATACTTAAGTGCTATGTATTTGTTTTATTCCTCTTTATTACTATGTTAGCGACCGTTTTGCAATAATTTAGGAAATTCTCCCTGTTCTCACTGTTCATCAATTCACTAATTTCAGTTAGATCAACCCTACAACCTATTTGTTGTCCTAGATTGTGTCTTAGCAAGCCGAAAATTGGACAATCGAATAGTACATGTGGGACGGTCTCTTGTACAGTCTCGTCGCAAACACATGAGGGACTCTCCTTACATCCAAATCGATGTAGGTATGCAGAGAACCCTCCGTGACCTGTCATAATCTGCGTTGTGATACTATTTATTTCAGTCGGCCCGATTATACTGTACGCTGCCCGCACGGCCGGCAAAAACAGTTTTGTAATCCCGGCTGTTTGTGCAGTGGTGTATCTATTCGTATACCACGCTTGACGAATGATACCGGACACCAGTCAGGTTAACTGTCTTGCATTAGGTTCTGAAAACCTCATGGACTCATTAAAATCAATAACTTTAAAGGACACAGTTTTTCTTTTGGCTAATTGCTGGGCCAATGTTAAGACATCACTAATTAACAAATCATGGA
Source organism: Spilarctia lutea (assembly GCA_916048165.1). Taxonomy (NCBI): domain Eukaryota; kingdom Metazoa; phylum Arthropoda; class Insecta; order Lepidoptera; family Erebidae; genus Spilarctia; species Spilarctia lutea. The sequence goes on along the minus strand of OU696490.1, from coordinate 13,603,721 downwards.
AGAATTTGCACCCTGAATTTCTCACTGATAATGACGAACCAGAAGATGATGTTCCTTTAACTCAGCTTTTTAACAGGTTGAGGTGACCCAATGATCCTCAAATAAGTGAGGCAGAAGGTCAAGAATGGGCTGCTGGTGGTGCCGAAAGCGAGTTACAAAGATATGAAGTGTTAACTGATGAGGAGATTGTGCGAGCGGCTATGTGTGAGGACGATGATGAGCAAGATGAGGACAATAGCGAAATTCTAGAAATCACACAAGTTGGTAATTCAGAGGCAGTAGTAGCTTTAAACACTGCTTTCAAATGGGCTGAAGATAACGAATTTGATAGCCACGAAGTTATGTTTCTCCGTCGACTTAGAGACCGGGCTTTCGAAATGAAGTACGAAAATTATAAACAGTAGAGTATCACAGACTTTTTCAAGAAGAATTAACTAATGTTTTATTTTAACTTACTGATTTCCTTACATGGTTGTAATTTTGAACATGTACATTTTGTCTTTATGCTATAATTTAAAAATTGATTAAAGAAACTAAGGTTAAACATGTGTTTTATTAACATAATATGCCATACTATAATCCGGAAGCCTCGATAATCCGAAAAGGGTCTTGTTTTTGCCTCTCCGGATTAACGAGGTCCTACTGTATTATGAAATTAATCAATAACTGCTCATTTTTAGATGCCTCGAAAATACATAAGAAAAAAAAAACAATCATACACCATCGAATCATTACAAAAAGCTGTGCAAGAAATAAAAGACCAGAAGATAACATTTCGTTCGAAGAAAAATATGGTATTCCTAGAGCTACTTTGTTTGACCAAGTGAAAAAAGGCATTGTTTCTACAATACCAAAGAGAGTTAAAAATCTGTTTTTAACAAAATACTAGAAAACGAACTGGTTGATTTTATTTTAAAGTCATGTAAGGCTTACTTTGGGATAACAATAGCTACTCGATAAGATAGTTTTTGATTTTGCCACCGCAAACAACATAAAACATAATTTCAATAAAGAAACTGGTATGGCAGGAATGGATTAGAACTACAATTTTTTGGCTGGACATCCAAATATATCACTTCGAAGGCCTGAAGCTACTTCCATAAATAGAATTACCGCATTTAATGAAGAAGAAACCGATATATTTTTTGTGAATTTAAGCTCTCATGATTAAATACAAATTTAAATCTGATTCAATTTACAATATAGATGAAACTGGGATTAGTACGGTACAACGCAATTCCAGGATTCTTGCACCAAAGGGACTAAAACAGGTTGGAATCTGTACCAGTGCAGAACGTGGTTCTTTAACTACAGTTGTGAATTGCTTTAATGCTGGAGACTCGTACATTCCACCATTTTTTATCTTTAAAAGAAAATGATGGAAGGATGAATGCAACATGGTAGCTTGTGTTTCAGACTCTGGTTGGATCAATGAATCGATATTTGTTGATTGGCTCTAGCATTGGCTAAACCATCGGCTGACAATCCCGTTTTTTTACTTCTAGACAACCACGAGAGCCATATTAGTCTGAAAGCTTACGAGTTTTGTCGTAAAAATTTTATCCATGTTTTGACATTGCCTCCACATACATCAATGTGAAACCTATATGGTTAACCATCCTGGAGCAAAAATTAAAGCATTTGATATTGTTGGTCTTTATACAAAAGCTTTTAACCGAGGCTCGTCTATTGATAAAGCTATAAATGGCTTCAAGAGTGCTGGAATTTTCCCAGTTGATCAAGATAAATTCAAGGGCACTTTCGAAAGTTCCGGTGATATAATTACACCAGAAACTCCATGTGATACCAGCCATGTGGGTCCTGATCATATCAGCCAAAGAGAGTTTCATAGCGAATCTCAAATTGCAACGGCCTCACAGAAAACCTGCTCATCCCCCAATCCCCCCTATGATGGCGCAGTTGAAATACATATTACCCCAGGAAGGTACCAACTGCGCTAGCGTTGGAGAATCCCTCTCTGGGCGTCCACACGCAACGCGCCTGAGCTTGGATACCCATGCTGCCCCTCGTATTCTGGGGGGGGGGGGGGGCAAAACTACGCTTATTCCGCTTATTCCGCATCCGCTAGGGCTTTGTCTCGCACCACTTGAAGTGTTAAACCCGGCGTACGTAGAAAATAATTTTGCGTTATTTTGTCACGCACTCCCGTAACTATTTGATCACGTAGTTCTTCAGATAAGCGTGTTTCATCCTGAAATCCACAATCCAAAGCATTTTTTTTATATCTTCATAAAAATGTACAAAACGTTCGCCATCTTGTTGTACGCGCTGTCTAAACTTTTGTCTTTGTGTTGTAATTAATAGCGGCGGTTGCATATGTTTTCCGATTATTTCTATCAAATCATCGAATGACACATCAGTAGGCTTTCTCGGTGCACATTAAATTTTTACCGTACTTTTTCATGTCCACCTCGTGTACTAGGAAGAAGCATGTCAACCTTTCCACAAAGTTATTGAACTTTTCACTTTCTTCGTACTTTTCAAATAGAGGTATAGCGTTTAAGTGTGTAACGGGTTCCTTTGGCATATTTTATTATCCTCGTCGCCACTTTTATATTTTTATAAGGGTTTCCAATAAATTAACGTTTTATCAAGTTACTCTTTATTCCTCGTGTAACATAAAAGCAAGAAGTTGCCAGTCTTAAAAATACTTAACAATTAATACCATAAACTAAGTATACTCAACACTAGACAACTGATATGAATACATATATACCTTTTTTTGTAAATACATACACATTATACATAGAAAACACCCAAACTCCGAAAGAATTATTTTTAGATCACACAAACAGGATTTGAACCCGAGACCTCAAACACAGCAGTCGCATTCACTACCACTGCGCCACCGAGGCAGTCGTACTACATACTACATACATACCTATACTATCTCTCGTTGTGCATGTTGTTTTATACTAACACTTGATGTGCAAATGTGCATGTCTTGTAAATATACTTTTGGTGGGGTGGTTTCTTATAGGAAGACGAAATTTTTGATGACTGGGTCGAAGACCCCACCCTGGACTCGGGGAGCGAGGAGGAGGAGGCTCTCACCGAAGAGCAGCTGCGCCAACGCCTGGAAGAGCCGGAGGAAGCGGAGGAGCTAGGACAAGACGACGACGCCAGTTCCAATGGAGCGACAGTTACCAAACATTTTCTGGGAGGAGAGAGGCGTTTATGGAAGAGGTTGGTCCCAAAATTGCGGGTACATCGCTCTTTGATATGTTTTGATAATTATGGGACCAACTTGGCAGACAATTGCCCAGGCGTCCGAAACGGGCATCCCTACTCATTCGAGGATAAATGAAAGGGTGGAGACGTCCGTTTCGTAAATATATCGCCTTACAGCTGTTATTATTTTAATGGGTATTTGTCAGTGAGGCAGAGTAGATGAATGTTAGCGTACCGGAGTCTTGGGCATGTCAGCATTCCTTTCCTTCATTCCTTCCAGCAGTCTTTAATGAGCCGCGACCGGTATATCTTCTTAATAAAATTCCTACATTTCAGCGATAATGACTACATTGTCGATCGCGGTGACGATCTGTTATGTCGCCCCTTTGTATACCACTTTATCTACCCATCATTTATTGTTTGCGTTGTCAGCTTTTAAGTTGCTCTCTGACACACACTCGTCACCTCGTCCCTCAGTTCAGTCGGTTCAGTCTTAAAACAATTAATTTGTTTTATTACAAATAAGTTATATAGTTTTTATTCAATTTATCTTTTATTTAAAAAAACGACTTCAGAAGATCGTTATAACAGATCGCAAAATTGCAAAAATTGCTCCTTTGATAACTTATCTTATTAATAAATTTCAAAGTGTATACAGCCCTCGCAGAGAACTTTCTATAGACGTTTTCTCCATTCTCCAGTTTCACAGCCAAGGTCGTACTGATATTAGCAAATAATTACTTGAATAAAGGAACCTTATTTATGGACAATTATTATAATTCGATCGAGTTGTGCAGATACCTGAAAAGGCGTGCAACCGATGTAGTGGGTACCTTAAACAGACGCAGGGTAAATACGCCTGCGGATATTAACATTTTAAACGTAAATAGGGTCGAACGAGGGACGCACTGTGTGTGTGTGTGTGTGTGTGTGTGTGTGAAGTAGGCACTGTGGTGATATTTCTGTCACCGCTTGGAAAGACGTGATGGCGACAATCTTGTTGAGGGCAGACGAGCTGGACGAGATATCCTAAAAGCCGAAGTAGTAGAAAACTACAACAAGCACATGGGGGTATCGATCTTAAAGACCAAGAGTTATCTATGTACCTACTTGAACGGAAACGCGGGTTGAAATGGTACATTAAAGTTTTCAATAAATTATTAAATATTTCTATATTAAACTCGTATATCATTTACTGCTCCAACATTGGCCAAGGCAAGAAACTGACACACCGGCAGTTTAGGTATGCATTGGTCGAGGATATAATAACAAGATTTGGTATATCATCCACACCCGAACGCACTTCACCAGCGGCTCACCTGTACCCGACTTGACAAGTCTAAGGATCACTATCCAGACCATGTCGAGGTACAGGGTAAACGTGTATCTGCAAAGCAGAATAAATACAAAAGGTCGGGGTGCGTGCGATGCATGGCTGCAAAAAAGCGCTCCACCTCGAAAACTTTCTGCAGCAGCTTGGAAATTCTTTAGTTTTTAACTTTTTGCTTTTTGTTTTTTTTTACTACATACTTTTTTTTGCCACTTCACCCTGCGATAGGCACTTGATACCTACATGGTAAGTAACTCGCAGTGCCCACTACTTGTTCATTCAAATAAGGTTTTAATTTTACTATTTTAGGTTTTTGATTTTTATTTTGTAAGCATTGATTCAGCCTAGATGTTAAATTTTCAAAATCTTGCAACATCGTCACTTCGATCGGTAATGCAGTCATTTGTTACCTATCATTTTTAATAAATACATCATTGTCAACCTCTACGTAATCCACCACAATTGAATTCTACTCGCCTCTTCCTCGAAGTTGTGTCTCCCTAACTGCGTTTAGTTTATAGTGTAATTATATTGTCAAATTTTGTTTTGTTGTTTGTTATATTATAATTTTTGAATATTATAATTAACTTTTTTTTAAATAAGTTAGCCTATGTTATATACCTACTCTTTATTTTAGGTATCTGCAGGTCAAAGTACTGTTAAACTAAAACCAATCTTTCTGAACATTAGCCGGAACAGACATAAAATTTAAATAAATTTATGTTCTCAAATTGGGTCTCTGACGTATCAGCTGACTTAATGACTTTGTTAATTATATTTTTTTTCGGGTTTTATCAGAATGGCGGGTGTCAATTTGAAAACGAAGCGATAAGAATGTAATTCAGAGCATATGGCAAAAGCTATAAAATTAGTACGAGAAACAAAAATGGGTTATTCGAAAGCTGCAAACCACTTCGATGTGCCAAGATCTACCTTGTTTCGTTTATGTCAGAAAAACGAATTTTCTCCAGAAGAAGCCGCAGCTACTACACTCCGCACTCGGAAGGAAAACTGTCTTAAGGACAACCCTTGAAAATCTTTTAGTAGACTACATTTTGACTATGGAGAGCAAATTTCATAGCTTGACGAGAAATGATGTTCGAAGAATTGCGTACATGTTAGCAAGTCGTAATCAGTTGAAAAATCCATTTGGTGCGACTGGTATGGCTGGAAAAAATGGCTTAAATTATTTCTGAAACGCCATAAGGACAAGCTATCAGTGAGAAGACCAACTGGCACGTCTTTTGCTAGAGCCTTTGGATTTAGCAAAGAAAAAGTAGACTCATTCTTTGATCTCCTCGAAGACGTCTATGCTCAAGGAAACTATGGTCCAAGTCGCACATACAACGTGGATGAATCAGGGCTTACCGTAGTACAGAGCAAGATACCCCAAGTGATTGGACATAAAGGAAAACGGCAGATAGCTTCTCTTACCTCAGCGGAAAGGGGTTCATTAATGACGATTGTTGTTGCCATGAACGCCACTGGTCATTTTGTACCTCCCTTTATTATATTCCCGCGCAAGAATATGAGTGATCAGCTAATGAGAGTTAGTCCCCCAGGTGCTGTTGGCATTGCGCATCCATCAGGATGGATACAAATGAACATATTCACTGACTGGTTCAAACATTTCATCAAACATACAAACCCTACTCCGGAATCAAAAGTATTATTGATCTTAGACGGCTATTTTTCTCACACTCGTAACATCAATGTGATAGAGCTTGCTAGGCAAAATAACATAGAAATTGTCTCCTTACCTCCCCACACAACTCACAAGCTCCAGCCACTGGACAAAACCTATTATAGTGAAGAATTACGCATGTGGATTAGAGACAATAATCGACCACTAAGCCCTTTAGATGTTGTCGAGCTATTTGGCAGAGCTTATTTGAAAGTGCAAACTGGTGAGATTTCAGCAAATGGCTTTCATTTAACTGGCTTATGGCCATTGAATAAAAATATTTTCTCTGCGGTCGACTATCTTGCTGCGCAACAAGATGCAGTTAAAGATGGTTGCACAGTCAACGTTACATCAATGGCATCAGGTCACCAACCTGAAATACCACCGATGGTCAGTAAGAACACCTGATAATTGTATACCTTTAATTGAAGCTGTCACACCCAGACAAGATACAAATATTGAACCTGTACCCTTAACTTCCGGAGTTTCTCGCAGTGATTTAGGATTAGTGTCTCCGTATGACATTAGTCCCGTACCAAACAAGAAAAGGAAACCTTCTAATAGAGGAAGAAACGCATCTGTTGCAGCAGTCATCACGTCGTCACCGTATAAGAATGACCTTACAGACAAAAACAAGGAAAAAGAAGGAAAAGAAAATAAATTAGCAAAAAACTAGAATAAAAAACAGAATGAGAAGAAATCAAAAGGAAAAAAACCAAAAGAAAAGACTATGCCTATGTCTGATTCAGATGATGAGGAGGTGATGCTGTTTGATACAGACAGCGAACTCGATGCCGTGATAGGATGTACAGCTCCAGACTCTGAAGATTCAGAGTGTATTTTCTGTGGTATGCTGTTTTCGAATGATACGCATTTTTTTTATTTATTTATTTTATTGAATAGTGGGCAAACGAGCAGACGTATCACCTGATGGTAAGCGATTACCGCCGGCCATAGACACCCGCAACACCAAAAGCGTCACAAGTGCGTTGCCGACCTTTGGGGGATGGGAAAGGGGATGGGGGGAGGGGTTAGGGTATGGGCCTCCGGTATCCTCACTCACTCGGTGAAACACAGCGCAAACGCTAATTCATACCGGTTTTCTCTGAGGCCGTGGTATCACTCCGGTCGAGTCGAACCATTCATGCCGAAGCATAGCTCTCCCACGGTTAATAGGGAAACATAGATTAAGTGCCTCATGTGTGAGCTCTGGGCACATAATGATTGCGCTGGGCCAGAGTTTGATACCTGGATTTGCGATTTTTGTAAATAATCAAATTACTACAAAGGACAAAAATGTTGAGAATAATAGTACCTCAAGCTACGCCAATGTAACGTCTACCACAATGTTTCCCAAAAAGGATCAAGCTATTATACTTGATTCGATAGATGGCATAACGCTGAAGGAGTATATAACCGCATTATCAAGTATTATACCATCGGCGTCTATACGGTTTGTTTCTCGATTATCCAATGCTCGAATATGCGTATATCTGGACTCCAAGAAGACAGCAGATAACCTTATTGATGACAAAAAGAAAATTATCTTAAATAATAATGTATTGGAAATTAAACCACTTATTACCAGAAATAGACGGATAGTGCTTTCAAATGTGTGTCCGGTTTTCCCACATTATATTATAGAACAAAAACTCAAGGAAATGAATATTACAACAATGTCTCCTATAACCTTCATGAAAATAGGTGGCACTGAACCAGGTTTTTCACACATACTGTTTTAGTTTTAGGAGACAACTTTACGTAACACCGGAAGATGAAAAGATCAGAAAAGCAAAAGACAGGAAAATAATCATAGGTTACAAGACAGAAGCAGAAAGAAATAAGGCAAAGGATAGGTTGCTCGAAAGGGGGAAAAACATCAACGTGGAGGTAATAAAAAATAAGGACCCGCTACTAATAATGTACGGTGTCCTTAAAACACACAAGGACGAAGACCTCATAAACGCCGTAAGGACCAGGAACAAAGACATCTTCCGAAACCTGGATCCAGAACAGAATAAGCTGACGGTTCTGTTCAGAAAGACGGCGCGTAACCCCCATACATGCCATGTGGTGCTCAGAGTCTCCCCGGCTATCTGGGCCCGTGCCCTGGACATGGGGAGACTGCAGGTTGATTTGCAGCCGATAAGGGTGGCAGACCAGTCACCCTTAGTACAGTGTTCCCTCTGTCTGGGGTACGGGCACAGTAAAAAGTTCTGCACCTCAACAGAACCAAAGTGTAGTCACTGCGGCGGACTCCATTTGAGAGCCGAGTGTCCGGACTACACAGTTGGCGCGGAGCCAAATTGCTGCAACTGCCTGAGGGAGAGACTGAGCAGCATAGGGCATAATGCCTTTAGCAGCACATGCCCAGTGAGAGTCAGGTGGGACTCTATAGCTAGGGCCACCACTCAATACCATTGCTGAAGGCGCCCCAATGGATGCGACCCCATACAGAGTGCTACAAGCGAACCTCCAGAGGCGAAAACTTGCAACGGACGAACTTATGTTTGAAGCCTCCAAACGCAAAGCCGCGATCGCCCTGATACAGGAGCCATATGTGGGGGCGGTTAAGAGGATGAAGGCATACCAGGGCGTTAGGGTCTTTCAAAATACTGAACAAGGAGAAGGGACTGTAAAATCGGCCGTAGCTATCTTCGACCCTAAACTGGATGTTAAACAGTACCCGCAACTCACCACGGATAACATCGTGGTGGTGGGAATCCGGACCAGTACCTGGAAGATCACGCTGGTGTCCTTCTACTTTGAGCCACAGGAACCCATAGGGCCCTACGTGGAGCACATAAAGAAGATTGGGCGCGAAATAGGCTCCACGCGGATCATCTTAGGAGGCGATGCGAACGCGAAGAGCACCTGGTGGGGTGGTAGGCGGGAGGACAGCAGAGGCGAACAGTTGAGTGGTGCGCTAGGGGAGATGGACCTCCATGTTCTGAACAGCGGAGACATTCCAACTTTCGACACTGTAAGGGGTGGAGTAAGGTACTGCAGCTACGTGGACTTAACAGCCTGCACGAGCGATATGCTGGCCTGGATCGATGCGTGGAGAGTCGACGAGGGTCTCGTGAGCTCCGACCACAACGGCATAGTTTTTAACATCCGACTGGAAAGGTCAAAAGGGACCAAAATAGAACGAACAACCCGCATTTATAACACCAGAAAGGCGAAATGGGACGACTTCAGGTCTCGACTGGCCCGGCTGATCCGCGGTAGCAGCATCAACACCATCGATGCAAAAAATACCCATGAATTGGAGGACACTATTGTTAGCTACAGCGGATTGGTTGGGAAGGCATGTGGCGGAAGTATTCCCAAAAAAAGGAAAGCGGAGTTACTCACTGCGCCGTGGTGGTCGGAGAGACTCGCGAAGATGAAGAGGGATGTCGCCACTAAGAGGCGTAGGATCCGGAACGCAGCACCAATCCGTAGAGAGTGGGTAGTCTCGCAGTACCTCGTACAAAAAGATCTCTACGAGGCCGAGGTAAGGAACGCACAGGTCGAAAGTTGGAAGGACTTCTGCGGAAAGCAGGACAGGGAAGGAGTCTGGGAAGGGGTATATAGAATCCTGGGTAGGGCAACGGTGAGGGAGGAGGATCTGATGCTGAGGGAGAGGGGGGTATACCTGGACGCGAAGGGCTCGGCGGAGCTGCTCGCACGTGTCTTCTACCCAAGGGACTGCGAGGAAGAGGACGAGGAGATGCATCGCCACATTCGTGCAGCTTCGAAAAAGGTGGAAAAAATAGAGGGTCATCATGACGATGACCCACCTTTTCGCATGGAGGAACTCCTGGATGCCCTAAAAAGATTCAACCCAAAAAAGGCTCCAGCAGCGGATGGGTACACAGCAGACATTTGCTCCCACGCTGTGGAAACTGATCCCACTCTGTTCTTGGGACTGCTTAACCAGTGCCTCCGCCACGGCTACTTTCCCAAGATCTGGAAGGAGGCCGTGGTGGTGGCACTGAGGAAGCCAGGAAAAGTATGTTACGAAGTCCCCAAACCGTACAGGCCGATTGGGCTATTGCCTGTGCTGGGGAAGATATACGAGAGGATGCTGGTTGCTCGCCTCAAATTCTACTTATTACCGAGGATGAGTACTCGCCAGTACGGCTTTATGCCGCAGAGGAGTACCGAAGACGCCCTCTATGACCTGATCGGTCACATAAGGGCTAAGCTCCGTGAAAAGAGAGTGGTCACTATGGTCTCCTTGGACATAGAGGGCGCCTTCGATAGCGGCTGGTGGCCGGCAATTAAGGTACGACTGGCTGAGGAAAAGTGTCCGGTCAATTTGAGGCGAGTGATCGGTAGCTACCTCAACGACAGGAAGGTAACGATGAGATACGCGGGCGAGGAGTGCTGCAGAGCAACGGAAAAGGGATGCGTCCAGGGGTCGATAGGAGGGCCCCTACTTTGGAACCTCCTGCTGGATCCCCTTTTACACCAACTTGAGGGAGGAAAAGGGTATGTACAGGCGTTCGCGGACGATGTGGTGCTGGTGTTCGATGGTGATACGGCACTAGAGATCGAGAGACAAGCCAATGCCTCTCTTGAGCATGTGCGGAAGTGGGGGAATCGTATGAAGCTGAAATTCGCACCGCACAAAACTTGTGCGATGGTAATCACGCGGAGGCTGAAGTATGATCTCCCGCGCCTCAGCATGGGTGGGATAGACATTGGATTGTCTAACGAAATTAAAATCCTGGGGCTCACCATCGACCGCAAACTCACATTTAACACGCACGTGACAAACGTGTGTAAAAAGGCCATTAGAATTTATAACAAGCTGGCGAGGATGGCCCGGATCAGCTGGGGGTTACACCCCGAGGTGATCCGGACCATCTACGTTTCAGCCGTAGAACCTACCATCCTGTACGGCGCCAGCAGTTGGTGCGCCGCGGCAAACGGGCTTGGAGTCCGAAAACAACTGAACGTGGTACAGCGCGGATTTGCCCAAAAGCTGTGCAAGAGTTATCGGACGGTCTCCTTGCACTCGGCTCTGATCCTGGCTGGTATGCTCCCTCTGGACCTCAGGATCCGTGACGCGCATCAAGCAAATTAAATTTAAGCCGTTTGAACAAAGAAGAGAAAATTTGTATTGAGAATTTATGTTCAAAATATGTAGATGTATTTTTTTTGGAGGGTGACTTGTCCACCACAGACATTTATCAACATTCAATAAAACTAAACGAGGACGTTAGGCCCATTTATTCGAAGCCGTAAAGACTACCACATTCGTTAAAAAGTGAAATTACTAATCAAATTGAAAATATGTTAAAACTATATTGATCTAATTTTTAGTGTTTTTTAATTCCAGGGACAGGTCTGTATACTATCTAAAAAGTGATATTTTCTATCGATAGCTTTGTCAATGGAGTTTGAATCGCCAATGTTTGTTTTTATGGAACGTTTTCATAGCCTACAAATTTCTCTTTGATTTAAAAATACCCAGTTGGGTTAATTGCGGACAAGCCTTGCGGGGTAAATACGTACGTCCGCAATTACCCCTAATTCAATAAACTATGTATTATGAAATTTATCAATAACTGCTCATTTTTAGATGCCTCGGAAATATATAAGAAAAAAAGAACAATCATACACCATCGAATCATTACAAAAAGCTGTGCAAGAAATAAAAGGTCAGAAGATAACTTTTCGTCAGGCGGAAGAAAAATCTGGTATTCCTACTTTGTTTGACCAAGTGAAAAAAGGCAGTGTTTCTACAATTGCCAAAGAGAGGTAAAAACCTGTTTTTAACGAAATACTAGCAAACCTACTGGTTGATTTTATTTTAAAGTCATGTAAGGCTTCTCTGGGATAACAATACCTACTCTGAGAAAGATAGCTTTTGATTTTGCCACCGCAAACAACATAAAACATAATTTCAATAAAGAAACTGGTATGGCAGGAATGGGATTGGTATTACAATTTATTGGCTAGACATCCAAATATATCACTTCGAAGGCCTGAAGCTACTTCCATAAATAGAATTACCGCATTTAATTAAAAAGAAATCGATATACTTTTTGTGCATCTGAAAGCTGTCATGATTAAATACAAATTTAAATCTGATTCAATTTACAATATAGATGAAACTGGGATTAGTACGGTACAACGCAATTCCAGGATTCTTGCACCAGAAGGACTAAAACAGGTTGGAAAATGTACCAGTGAAGAACGTGGTTCTTTAACTACAGTTGTAAATTGTTTTAATGCTGGAGGCTCGTACATTCTACCATTTTTTATCTTTAAAAGAAAAAGGATGAATGCTCAGCTTATGAAAGACAGTAATAGCAACATGGTAGCTTGTGTTTCAGACTTTGGTTAAATTATATACTACTAAACCTATTTCTTGCTAAAACAACATAAGCCAAGAACTGTTTTTCAGGTTTTTTTCATTATTTCTATTAATAAACTATAAAGATTATACGCTATTTTAATTTTTTACCACTCAAATACTAAATTAAACGTAAAGTCCTTTAAAACACATTTGTTTGTGTATGAAACAGTTTTTATTGATTTCTAAAAAATTATAATTTTGTGACTTATGCGGTTTTCGAAATGACCGACTCAATTTTATTTTATACTAATCCTCTTTATTTACACTAATTACTACCCATAGTCCGGCCGCTCAGAGCATTCGTTTCTGACACTTGTAAATTCGTTATGAGTAGTGATGTACCATAAACATTAATAATATTTTATGCATAATTATACAATTTATATATATTTTATTATATTTCAAACACAATGTTAGCAAAATTATTGATGGATGAATTAAATTTATTCATAATTTCTGAATGAAACGGAGGGAAAGAAACCTTGTAACTCATCTTGTTATACTGTTTTGTTATGTATACAATCAAGATAAAGAAATAAAATTATATATTATAAAATTAGAACGTTTTATTTAACAATATACCGACCGACAGAATACATTTCGATTACAAAAATATTCAGTTACAATTGCCTCGTTATTTTGTCTCATCTCTACAAAAACAAACGGTTGACATAACCTTGAAACAGCGCAGTTTGACGTCGTTAGACTTTTAAAAATTATTGTTCTTAAATTAATTGTTAATAACTTTAGTCCAAAATAAAATGTTTATTGTAAGTTGATTAGAGAGAGATTATTCAATTTTTATTGTTATTACTCATTATTAAGGTTAATAATAAAATATATTTAAAATTTAGCCATAAATTAACAAAATACAAACAGAGATCCGCCCAACGCTACTAAACAAATTCACTGATTGGGAAAGTTTTAAATATGACCTACAGTCTATCACTAATCTAAAGGTCCCATTAAAGCTCCCACAACATTTGGATGAAGAAATACTCACCTTTGTTAATAAAATTCAAAGCTGCGCTTGGAAGAATACGCCAGAGTTAAAACGTATAATTAGAAGTACTAACTATCCAATCGAAATTAGAAATTTAATCAGCGAAAAAAGAAAACAGAGACAAAGGTGGCAGCAGACAAGGTACCCTTCGGACAAAACATTGTTGAATAATCTCACGAAAAAACTCACGAGTAATACAACAGTTCAAAGATGAATGTATGTGTACTTACCTTAATCAACTAACCAGTGACCGCACTACAGATTATTCGTTATGGAAGGTCACAAAGAATTTAAAAAGACCTGTTACGCAAATACCACCCATTAGAGAAGAAAGTGGGCAATGGGCTGTAAGTAATAAACAGAAAGCTATGAGATTTGCTGGTCATTTAGAGCAAATATTTCGTCCGAATGTAGCAAATACAGTGATCGAAACATGTCAATACGGAAATAAAAAATATGAAGAAGATATAAGACTCATAACTCCAAAAGAACTGTGCAAAGAAATTAAATTGCTGAACCGTAAAAAGTCTCCTGGTTATGATCTAATAACTAGTGAGATTTTAAATAATTTACCACGAAAAGCAATAGTTAAGCTTACTACGCTTATAAATGCAACATTTAGACTAAAATACATACTTGATATGTGGAAAGTGGCAGAGGTATTAATGTTACCGAAACCTGGCAAACCACTTCATGAAGCAACTTCATCTAGGCCTATTTCTTTATTACCATCATATCATATCAAAATTATTTGAAAAGCTGTCATTAAAAAGGTTAAAACCAATAGTAGAATCAAGCCATTTAATACCTGACTATCAATTTGCCTTTCGAGAAAAACATTCCACTATAGACCAAGTCCACAGAATTACTAATATCATAGAAAAAACTTTAGAAGAAAATAAAGTGTGTGCCACAGACTTTCTAGACGTAACACAAGCTTTGGGGACTTGTGCACAAATTAAGAAAAATACTACCAAAACCCTTTGCAAAAATATTAAAGTCCTATATATCTAATCGTATGTTCAGAGTAAGAGAAGGAAATGCATATTCTGATCTGAAACCTATTAAAGCTGGGGTTCCTTCCACAAGGAAGTGTTTTAGGACCGGTCCTGTACCTGTTATACACTTTTTACATGCCAGAATTAGACCAAAATATCATTGCGACCTTTGCTGATGACACGGCTATTATGGCTATTGGGTCTACACACAAGGAAGCAGTAGGTAAACTTCAAGTAGCAGTGAACACCATTTGTAACTGGACGAGTAAATGGCGAATGAAATTAAATGAATCTAAATCGATACACATTGACTTTAGTAATAAACCTACCTCCTCCTAACTATCACCCGGTACATATAAATAGTCATATAATACCCTATGTCAATTCTGTCAAATATTTGGGAATGACACTAGTCGTTAATCTTCGCTGGAAAGCTCATGTCAAAAAGAAACGCGACGAGTTGGAACTTCGCTACAATGAAATGAAAAAAATGTATTGGCTCTTAGGTAAACACTCAAAAGTGTCCGTACATAATAAGATATTATTGTACAAATAAGTCCTTATGCCTATATGGACTTATGGATGTACCAAACAATCCAACCAAATGCCTCTGGGCGATAAGGCCGCCAATTGTACCTTCTAGTTTTGTGTTACCTTTTTAAGTAATCTGGTGTACCTACAATAAAGAGATTATTATTATTATTATCCAATAAACTGATAATACAACGTTTTCAAAATAAAGTACTCAGGGGTATTGTAAATGTATCCTGGTACATTCGAATGAACGACCTCCATCGGGACCTTAAAGTAAAACTCGTCGCAGACATTATATCAAAGTTCGCCGAAGCTCATGAACGCCGACTTCATCATCACGTAAACGATGAGGCTATCCAGCTTCTTGACAATACGGATATTACAAGGAGACTTAAAAGGGCAAAACCCTTTGAGTTAGTTAAGTGAAAGTGCGAAATTAACAAAATACTACCATTTTAGTGCAGTGTAATACAAGAACACACGAACAGAGTGTCCTCAATTAATTAGAGACAAAAAGAAAAGTGTTAATGGACACAATCTTAATATAGTTTTGATTTAATAATTTAGGTCAAAGTAAAATTACTCATTAGTCAGTAGACTAGATCGTAATAGCAATGTCCTACTTGTATTAGTATGACACTTACAGAAAAAAAAATACTGCTCCAACATTGGCCAAGGCAAGAAACTGACACACCGGCAGTTTAGGTATGCATTGGTCGAGGATATAATAACAAGATTTGGTATATCATCCACACCCGAACGCACTCCACCAGCGGCTCATCCTGTACCAGATTTGACACTATCCAGACTATGTCGAGGTACAGGGTGAACGTGTATCAAAAAAGCGCTCCACTTCGAAAACTTTCCATAACTTGGAATTTCTTTAGTTTTTAACTTTTTGCTTTTTGTTATTTTTACTACATACTTTTTTTGCCACTTCGAGTACACCACACACAGTACGAAAAAAAAAATGGGTTATATGAAAGCTGCAAAACACTTCGATGTGCCAAGATCTAACTGGTTTCGTTTATGTCAGAAAAACGAATTTTCTCCAGAAGAAGCTGCAGCTACTACACTCGGAAGGAAAACTGTCTTAGGGACAACCCTTGAAAATCTTTTAGTAGACTACATTTTGACGATTGAGAGCAAATTGGGACCACTGGTACTTAACCTTTTGTTTGTGATCCACGGACAGTACACTGCTATCACGGGTAGGGTAGCATGATTTTTATGTCCACATGCAGCACTGTCTTCACAGCTTGATGATGATTGTATGATGGCAGTTGATAAATTTAGTTTTAGTTCTAAGTTTTACTTTTATTTTCTTTCCTGATCACCGATTTATGATCCCTGTAAGAATCGCATAGGGCGTTAGGAGAATGCTGATGAGTGTGTTGATTTGATTTGTATTTTTTTTTTATTCTTGTGGTAGCTGCGGCTATCGGCGTCAAGTCGAGTAGACACTGAAAATCAGTACTGGGATGTGTTACTTACACCTATCGCAGTGAATGCTGAGAGTCCGCCATTTTGTTGGACACGGCTTACAGCCCTCGATACAATTTCAATTATATAGTGTAATGTTTTATAGGCTAATTTTAAGTTGCTTAGATTTAAGTTTCATTTAAAATGACCACAAATGTCAATGTCATCAATGCCACGTCATTTGACTTGCCACTATTGTTACAAGTCTCATAATTGTTAGTTTTTTTTTAATTTTTCCTTTTTTTTTTTTTTTTTGTTTTGTTGTTGGATTATTTAAATTTATGTGTTATTATTGTATGCCGTGTTTAGCAAATAAAGTTTTGTTATTATTATTATTAAATTTCATGGCTTGACGAGAAATAATGTTCGAAGAATTGCGTACAGCAAGTCGTAATCAGTTGAAAAATCCATTTGGTGCGACTGGCATGGCTGGAAAAAAATGGCTTAAATTATTTCTGAAACGCCATAAGGACAAACTATCAGTGAGAAGACCAACTGGCACGTCTTTTGCTTTGCCTTTGGATTTAGCAAAGAAAAAGTAGAGTCATTCTTTGATCTCCTCGAAGACGTCTATGCTCAAGGAAACTATAGTCCAAGTCGCACATACAACGTGGATGAATCAGGGCTCACCGTAGTACAGAGCAAGATACCCCAAGTGATTGGACATAAAGGAAAACGGCAGATAGCTTCTCTTACCTCAGCGGAAAGAGGTTCATTAATGACGATTGTTGTTGCCATGAACGCCACTGGTCATTTTGTACCTCCCTTTATTATATTCCCGCGCAAGAATATGAGTGATCAGCTAATGAGAGGTAGTCCCCCAGGTCCTGTTGGCATTGCGCATCCATCAGGATAGATACAAGTGAACATATTCACTGACTGGTTCAAACATTTCATCATACATACAAACCCTACTCCGGAATCGAAAGTATTATTGATGTTAGATGGCCCTTTTTCTCACACTCGTAACATCGATGTGATAGAACTTGCTAGGCAAAATAACGTAGAAATTGTCAACTTCCGAACTCTTTTTTTTATTATATAGGTGGCAAACGAGCAGACGTATCGCCTGGTGGTAAGCGATTACCGCCGCCCATGGACACAAGCAACATCGGAGGCGTTACAAGTGATGACAGAGACAAAAATTGGCTCCCGAAAACATGCTGCAACAGTTGCTCTAGAACTTTAAGAGGTTGGCTCGGAGGAAGTCATAAGATTCACAACGCCTATGATTTGGCGTGAACCTCAAAACCATGACACCATGACAACGATTGTTATTTTTGCATGACTACGATAAAAGGATTTACGAAACAAAATAGGCATAAAATTAAATACCCGAACATTCTTTCTGTACAAAAACCAGTTCGTCGAAGCAATGACGATTTACCTCCAGTGCGTATGAACAGCAACGAAATAGTGGATGATGAAGTCGCTGATTTTAAACTTAGTCAATCGAGTATCTCAAATTCTTCATCTTTATCCACCAACTTAACAAAACCTTATCTTCTTACGCAATCTAATTTGAATGATCTCGTTCGCGATTTAGGACTCTCAAAATCGAAGGCTCAACTTCTCGGAAAAAAACGAGGATCCTTATACTTTCGTAATAGGCAAGAAGATTTTATGAGTTACTTCACTAAAGAGGGTGATTTAGTATTTTGTAATGATGCTAAAGGACTTCTACAAGAAATGGGTTTCTTTATATTGTTTACACTTTGTATCATAAATTACATTATATTGTCGTACTATTTCAATTAACTCGTCCATATTTGAATGAACCAACGTGAAAATATGCAAATGACTATCGATGACGCGTCATAAAACAGAACTGGCGCTAGTACATGTGTCTGACGTGTCATGACGCCGCCGTTCCCCCGCCCCTCCGCTCTGACCCAATCGCGATCGTTTCTGATGAGACACAATACAAGCCATCACAACACAATACGCATTACTAGTGTAGCGGTTCAGTTTAATTTTTTCCATTCAAAATAAATATTATATTATTATATATTTCTACATGAGGAGGGAGGGCGCTGCAGTGCCACAGTTAACATCGGCTCCGCGTTTTATTGCTTATTTTAATCACAACAATACAAGTTACAGTGAAATAAACAGTTAAAACCGTGAATAAGTGCTCAATATGTATGGACAAAGTGAAAACAAAACATTAAAATAACAAAACAGTGCAAAAACACAGTGATGACAAAATTTGCAAAGGAATTGTCATTTGTCTAAATAATGAAATCACAGCTGTTTTAGTGGAACTTTATACATATACTGAACAACAGTGGACACAAAACTTATATTTAGAACTGTGTTATAAAACAATAAAGATAATTTTGTTAAAATGTTGTCATCATAACCTATACTATTGATTTCAGCATTGTCCGGCTTGATACTCCGGAGCAAGTGCTAACGAACGCCATCTATTAGAAAAGAGCAGTACTACTAACACGTGAATAAACGTTCACACTCCACAATCGATTTGATTCGCGCACGAAGTACCTGTAAGCTACAACAGAGGGCACGACCTGTACTAAAACAAAATAAAGCCAATAAATTCAAATTTATTTTCTAAAAAATGTCGCAAGAAATGTCGGAAGTTATGGCGGCGCTTCGCGCAATCCAAAAGGATCTTGATGTTCAGAAAAAATTGATATACAAAACTGCTGAACAGGTGACCGATAAGGTAACAGTTAATATAAACAAAATAATTGAAGAAAAAATTCTAATTCTAGAAGAAAAGCACGAAAATCTAAGTCGAGAGTGGAAAACCAAGAAAGCAGAACATACTACCTAGAGAAACAAGCAAGGCAACGTAACCTGGTATTCTTTGGGCTACAAGAAGATGAAAAATCATACCATAACATGGAAAATAAAATCGCAGACTTTATATATAAATATCTCCAGATAAAAATAGAACTTACGGATCTAGAAGTCGTAAGAAGAATAGGAAAAAAGACCGAAAAGCCACGACCTATAGCAGTAACTTTTGCTACCCTGGGGAAAAAGATTAGTGGATACTAATCTTTTTCAAAAACAAGGGAGCTCTAAACGAAACACCATATTATGTGAAAGAGGACTACCCCCCTTCTGTATTACAAATAAGGAAAGAGCTACAAGAACGAGTAATTTTCGAAAGGGAAAAAGGAAATAAAGCCATAATCAAGTATGACAAGCTTGTCATATTAGAGAACACACCTAAAAATAATAAAAACAACAAAAGAAGCCTTCCTAACTCGCCGGAAAATGCCCCAAACAATTCTACCCAACAAATACCTCATGTAAATGTAAATAAAAAGAATAAAACCGTACCATCCCTTAAGAAACAGAGGTCTTCGAGTTTGTCCGATAACGTTATAAAACCGGGAATACTAGGCTACATGACAACAAAGAACAACAATAATAAGAATACAAGCAAAGAAAACGATGCCACTAAAGCATAGCAACGAGCACTTCAACCCCTCCCAGAAATCCACAAAGAAGAACATAATATAACAACACACAAAACACATCTCCCAATCCGGCCGGTCACCGTGGGAGAAAAAGACCGAAACCCTCCAGAGACAATTACCCCAAATAAGTTGGAACCTACATATGATAATTTATTCTACATTGGAACTTACAACGTAAAAACTTTATCATCACACACTCGTCTTTTAGAACTCATGGAAGCACTGAAAAATATAAAATTCGACATAATTGGCTTATCAGAAATTAGGAGACGAGGAAACTCTATTCATGAATATGAAAACGTTATCCTTTACTACGTGGGAGAAACCCCAGGCCTTTATGGTGTGGGCTTTCTCGTAAAAAAATACCTCAAAGCACACATCGTGAGTTTTGTTGGCCTGTCAGAACGAGTGGCGATATTGACAATAAATATTAACAATTACAAAATTAGTTTGATACAAACATATGCCCCCACAGAGGCTGCAAGCGATGAAGACATAGAACACTTCTACAATACTATAGAAAAAGCTCTGAAAATATCAGAGAACAACACAATAGTCATGGGGGACTTTAATGCCAAGATTGGCCAACCGAAACCAGAAGAAAATATGATTATCCCTTAATTCGATAGTGTCCAGTGTGACGGACAACTAATTTAAAAAAATCTACTGAACTAGTTTAGAGAAAAATACGTGAGATTTTGATTTTAATGTATTGGTAACATAAAATATTTAGTAGAAAATATAATTTGAATAATAACAACACTCAAAATGTCTGTTTTCGTCGTAAATTGCGTCGACTCCGAAGTCATCTATTTTGCTCAAAGAATTTCATTTAATTTTTATGGGTTTTTAGTCATTTTTAGACGATTTCTGTATTAATTTATATTTATGATATTATATTCATCTGGTAAATAAGATAATCACGAGCTTCTACACTCATTTTTACTATTTTATCTCGCTCTAAATCTCTTGTCCGCCACACCGGACTCTGTCGATTACTACGTGTAGTATATATTTAACTAGTTGTCCGGTGTGGCGAACATTGCCAAATACGCTACGATTAACACATTTATTGATTTTTTGCATAATATCGCATGTGGTTTAATGTATTCTTCTATAAATGCTTGGTGTGGGTGTGTGTATGCTTCCTTTTTTTTTGAGTTTTTACTGAAATATTTGCATGGACGCACTAACAAAATATTAGCTCTAGTACCAAAAAACGTCGTGCCCCATCTGAAGCTAGTAATAAATCAGATTCTCAAGAAGAACTGCATGTTCCACCTTCACCAGATATTTTTAATCTCCTGCACCTTCAATAGCTTCTTCTTTGGAACGGCTTAATTTATTAGACAGTGACGAATTTGAACGTGAAACAGATTTTAAACCCTTACCTGCCGGTTTTACTCCAATATTGCAAGAAGTTATCCTTAGTCCATCGCAAGAATCAGTCTACAGAAATCTCCCTTCAATGTCATCTCTACCATCCTTACCAACTCATCCATCAGTAGCAGTTACAGTAAAAAGAAAGACAAGATCTAAAGTTCCTGTTGTAGTAGCCAAAAAGGCCAAGAAACCAAAAAAGAAGTTTAATCTGACATACAAATGGAAGAAGGTGCTATTTCATTACAGAGTGGAGACCCTAGAGGACGACTTTCAAGATCATGACATACAAGAAATTGAATTACCCCTTGAATATTTCTACGGATTATTTTCCCGTGATATTATTGAAGATATTGTCCGTGAAACAAATATTTATTCCACCCAATGTACGGGCAAATCTATTCAGCTTACTGAGGAAGAATTTTGCGATTTTTTAGCTATACATATTATGATGGGTATTGTTGGTATGCCTTCTTATATAGATTACTGGAGCACGAAATTTAGATATCCACCTATAGCTGATCTAATGACTCTGAAACGATATGAAAAAATACGATGTTATATTAATTTTGCGGACAACAATTTATAATTGTTCAACGGGCACAGGTATTATAAGATTCGACCAACAGTAGTGGAAAAACTAAATAATTGCCTTGCTCAAGAGACCGAAAGACGTTTTAGCATTGACGAAATGATAATTGTATACAAAGGGACAAAAGCTGGCAAAAGGCGACAATATATGAAGGACAAGCCCAATAAGTGGGGCTTCAAAAACTATGTCCGTGCTGGTATATCAGGAATGATATATGATTTCATTTTGTATGGAGGGAAAGACACATTTAAGTTTCACAAATTTTCTGAAGAAGAAGAGACCTTGGGTTTTGGTGCTCAAATAGTATTAGCTTGATGCCAAAGTATTAAAAGAAGGTTTTCTTCGACAAGTTTTTTACGTCGCCATAAGTACTTTATATACTGCGCCAAAATTATGGTATTTTTGCACTAGGAACTGTACGCAATAAAAGATTGAGAGGAACAGAGAATCTACTTACCAGTAGCTATTCACAAGTTGTTTGCAATAACAACAAGCTTGCCGTGGTAAGGTGGAATGACCACCACCTTTTTTTTTGTAAATACATACATATTATGCATAGAAAATACCCAAACTCCCAAACACAGCAGTCGCATTTGCCACCACTGTGTCACCAAGGCAGTCAATGTAACGTAAGACTATGTTATGTAGCAGGAAAGAACCCTCGTAATTGCCATTTCAAATTTCATACAAAATAATTGTTATGTTCATTGTTATATTTGATTAGAATTACATTTATTTTTGTTTTTGCTGTGTATTTGTTTTATTTATCATTTCTTTTAGTCATTTGGTAGAGTCCGCCCCAACGGACATGTTGTTTCACAAGTGATTCGTTACATACTTGACAATGTCCGCTGTGACGGACGTGTATTTTATCAAAAACGGTACAGCACTAATTTTTTTTTGCATTTTTCCTGTACTTATTTCATATCCAAAAATATGACTTTACTAAAAAAAATAGTTTTTTTTGCTATAAAACACTCTGTCGAATTAAGGGATATGAACAAATATGGCTATGGTACAAGAAACGGCAGAGGCGAACGACTAATAGAATTTGCATACGAAAATAAATTGTCAATTATGAATACTTTATATAAAAAGAAGAACAGTCAAAGATGGACATGGCGCTCTCCAGGTGGCTCTACTAAAAATGAAATAGACTTTATTTTAACAAATTTAAAGAACAATGTTCAGAATTTACAAACCATCGACCTAAATTACAATACAGACCACAGATTCCTAAGAGCAACATTTTTGATACAGAAACTAAAAATAACAAGAATAAACCACGTTAGCAACCCAAGAAGTTCACTAAAAAATGAAGAGGAAATATCCAGATATAGACAGTCACTCAGCGAATGCAACGAAGATTTTATGCAATGCCAACAAACCGACTCTGTACAAGAATGCTATGATAAAATAAAGAACATTTTAGACACCAACTTGAAGAAAGCTCACATAAACAACAGAGACGGAGCGAAAAACAGTGCTATATCTGCCCATACTTCGGAACTAATACAACGCAGAAGAGCCCTACAAAAAACCAAACCAAAAACGAGAGCCATGAAAAATGAATTGAAAGCACTGTATAAACTAGTAAGTAAATACGTTCGAACAGACTACGCGAACCATCGTAAGAGCACTATTGAAATGCACATCAACTCCACGGGAAGTTTGAAAAAAGCCTACAAGGATCTTCGTTCCCACAAAGTATGGATAGAAGGACTTAACGACGCCCAAAACGCAAGGCACGACCGGAAAGGCATACTTAATATAGCAACCAGCTTTTATGAAAATTTATACAGTGCTCCAGTATGTCAATATGTTAATCAAGAGGAATCAAAATCTGATGATAATGACAAAGCAATGAAACCAGTGGAAGAAATAGAAATTATAATGGGAATTAAAAGGTTAAAAGCAGATAAGAGGCCAGGGCCAAACTTGAAAATGTCAGAACAGCAGAATCAGGACTACAGGTGTACTGCGACGTCTCATCTCCAACACCACGTCCGTTTGTCACACCATCATTTCGCAGACAAGTATTTGACGCACTTCACAACTTAAGTCATCCAGGGGCGAGTGCAACAGTCAAACTGATAACTCAACGCTTCGTCTGGCCAGGTGTTAAGAGAGACTGTCGACAATGGGCCAAGGAGTGTCAGCACTGTCAGCGATCCAAAATAACCCGACACACATCAGCACCCCTCGGGAAGTTTGAACCACCATCAGCACGCTTCCGTCACATTCATATAGACTTGATAGGTCCACTAACATTATGTTCTGGCTACAGATACTGTCTCACGATCGTCGACCGCTTCACACGTTGGCCCGAGGCGTATCCACTTTCAGACATAACCGCCGAGACCTGCGTTGCTGCCCTCGTAGATGGATGGATCTCACGTTTTGGATGTCCAGAGCACATCACCACTGACCGAGGTCGACAATTCTTATCGCACACCTTTAAAGAATTCAGCACACTGATCAGTGCAGCGCATCACACAACCACCTCCTATCATCCAGCAGCCAACGGTCTCGTAGAGAGACTTCACCGACAGCTCAAATCCGCACTCACATGCCACGCGTTTCCGAACTGGGTTGAGACCCTACCTTGGATCTTACTCGGCATTCGCAGTGCTTGGAAAGCAGATATCCAAACGTCCACTGCAGAACTAGTCTACGGTGAACCACTCCGTCTACCTGGACAGTTTTTTTCTTCTGCTCCTGACGACGAGATGGACATGACCAGCATCATCAACAGACTTCGTGCTCATGTCGGAAAATTAACCCCACAACCAACATCCTGGCACGGCACCTC
Organism: Spilarctia lutea; assembly: GCA_916048165.1. Lineage (NCBI taxonomy): Eukaryota > Metazoa > Arthropoda > Insecta > Lepidoptera > Erebidae > Spilarctia > Spilarctia lutea. Next base: position 13,578,904 of record OU696490.1, on the reverse strand, counting down.
TAGCCGTACCTTCTACATGCCTAGTGACCTTAAAACTGCCACTCATGTATTCGTCCGCCAGGGTCCTGTACGTAGACCACTCCAACCACCATACCTTGGTCCGTACAAAGTACTGCAACGCGATCAGAACACATTCGACGTAGAAACACAAGGCAGACCTCAACGTATATCAGTCGATCGTTTAAAACCAGCCTACGTCACCAGAGACACATCAAATTCAGCTCCGCACCCAACAAGGACTGAAGACCAGCTAGCAACCAAGAAAACGAGAAGCGGGAGAACAGTCAGATTTCCGGACTACTATCAACCGAAGCTAGCTCCGGCTTCAGCGGGGGAGTAGTGTAGCGGTCTCGGATTCAGTTTAATTTTTTCCATTCAAAATAAATATTATATTATTATATATTTCTACATCGCGCGAACTGACTCATAGCTGTGAGTTTGCGACAGAGAGAGAGATATCAATTCGCATACATTTACGTGTGCTACCTGACTCACTCTCTCCTTGACATTATGCAACATCGCATACCAAACTCATAGCTGTGAATTTGCGACAGAGAGAGAGATATCAATTCGCATACATTTACGTGTGCTACCTGACTCACTCTCCTTACTATATTTTTGTATAAATACTGGTGTTGTTCTTCTAGTTAGTCAGTCATCTTTTGAATACAATAACTTTATCACCGTTCTGCTGTCTTATTCGTTATACTCCTACGAACACAACCTTTGTTGGTGGCTTGGTTACGCAGCCCTAACAACTACACTAGTATGAACGTTACTATACTAAATGTATGAAACCGATACCGTTCTGACGCGTCACATCACGACACATCAGACAAATATAAATCCACTTTTATTATCGAAATGCAAAAAAATCGGCACATTTTAACCATTCACAAATAGCTCTGAAATACAAAAGGAACAACTCAACCAAGAATGTTTGAGAGTAATACAGCAGTGTAGGGGAAGACCGGGCAATGGGGGTCAGCGGGTAATGGTGGTCACCCACTTATCTCCAAAAGTATAACCAATAGAAACGCGTTAACGGTCTTCCCCGCCCCGCTCTGAGTCCCCACTGTGCGAGCGCGCCGCGGCAGTGCGTCGAAGGCCTAGAGAACGAGAGGTATGTTTTGTTTTTGCGGCTCGTCGATGTAAATTTTCACCGACGAAAAATAAACAGTAAGTAATAGTTATTGATCTACTTGTCTGTTACTTTTTCACGTCTTTACTTGTACATTCTGTGTTATGATTATATACATACTTAAATTCCGAGTGTTTCCAACGTATATTTCGTGTTTATTTTTTGTTTCATAACGGACTTGTGGGTAACAAGAATCTAGTGCTTACGATTTTCCGCATTGCAAAAGCTATAATAAAATTTTGTTATTTTGATTTTAAAAATTTGAAAGTAGAACCACTACAAAGGCTTCCTGGTATTCAGATACTTTAGAAAAGGCGGTAAAACTTATTGAAGAGGATGGTTTTTCTATTTGAAAAACTGCTAAAGTTTCAAATATTCCTTTTTCAAGTCTACAGAAAAGATTCAATAAAAAAAGTAACTTGGCACCACGTCTGGGACAGCTGACAGTGTTTAGCGCTGAACAATAAAAAGCAGTTAGTTGGCTGACTTGATAAAGCAGATGGCGAATATTTTTTTAGGATGCACAGCTATAGAATAAGAAAAGTGGCGTTTGAGTACGCTGAAAAAATGAACTTAAAACACAATTTTAATCAGTCTTCTAAAATGACTGGTTGGCATCTTTTATGGCTAGAAATGATATATCTGTTAGAAAACCAGAAGCCACCAGCATAAATCGGATCACGGCATTTAATAAAACAGAAGTGAAATTATTTTATCAGTTGCTGGGCGAACTGATGGCAAACGATAAATTTGTCCCCAAAAACATATTTAATTGCGACGAAACGGGCATTACTACTGTCCAACCCCCTGAAAAAATACTAGCAGCTAAAGGGCAAAGAAGAGTAGGTTCAATCACAAACTGAGAGAGAGGAAAGAATATAACGTTAATGTGTGCAATGAACGCTGCCGGTGGATTCAACCCACCGATGTTTATTTTGTTATGAGGCGGTTGCAATAAAGATTTTGTTAATTTTAACTTGTGTATAATAATTCTTGCTTAAGTGAACCCCATTACCCCTTTCTACTCGGTAAGTTGTATTAATTTGTGCATTTTGTCCTCGAGATTATTTCAATCAAAGATCTATCCACGCGTAAATATATAAATTAAAATAAAACCACTAAACCGATTTATTAAAACTTGCTGTGGTATACGCAGGCTTATTATAATTAGTTTATTATAGTTTTTGTCATTTTTTTAATTTAAATAAAAAATAGCTAGGCTGAGGGCTGTGTCGCGGTCTGAGGTGGGTGCTTAGTTGCATGCGCTGCATTCGCCTCATTTGGGGACTTTGCTGGATGACAGTTCTTTGCGCATTGCTGTTGCGCTACCTCTGGGCTGCAAGGCTTGCGAGCGCCATGTATGTACCTGTGGTTCTATGGTGGACCACGCTTTAAGTTGTCGTCGATGCTCGGGCAGGTTTTCGCGTCACCATACCGTGCTGCAGCAACACGTGCGGGACGGCATCCTCACTCCTGTCGAACGTTCCGATTGGGCGACGCCGATTGTACCCGTCGTCCAAAAGGATGTAACATACGAAAGAGGTAACATACTGTTGGCATATGAGAACGCATCCCTATTTTACCTTAAGTTGGCAACACTGTCAGTTTGCTCTTCCCTTTCCAACATGTAAGCTTTTAAACGTGTGTGCTTACAATATACGTTCTTTTTATATTTCTTATTAAACGTTATTTCATTTCCACCTAAATATTAACACATACGAATCCGTGCTGATTATAAATTGACTTTAACCCTTATGTTTATTTTGTATAGTATACTATGCATACAACTTTACAAAAATATACGATCACCATAAAATCATTTTTAACCTTGTTTTATTAAGCACATAACATTTCTAGACGTTTATTTATACGTCAGAAATGACAATAGTACTTTATCTGTCATAATTTTGAATCAGTTGTGAAAAATAACAGTCAAGATGCGTCGCTCAAGTTTATCTAAGGTAAGTTTTATTTTATTTTTATGTTTGTACCCCTAAATATGCATGCTTATTATAAAATGCACATGCCTAAATGTTTGGTCTTACACATTTTATATAATATGATGTCGTCGCTATGAGAATTAGCATGTTTTGTCATGTTTTTTACTTACGTATATTATACTATACAATGCCGCAGTTGCAGTAATTTACCTTTCGTTGGTGATGTATAGAATAATATACATTGCTAACTTCACGGGATCAATATTCTTTTGGACTTTACTATAATATTTAAATTGCAAGTATGTCTGTCTTATGTACTAAACCAATTTTATTTTAATTTAAAAGACAGTTGTACCGATGTTTGACTGCCTCGTTGGTATAGTGGTTGTAGAAAACCAAACACAAAGTTGCATGCGCGGTCCGAGAGGGGGTCAAAGGGTACATGACCCCTCCCCCCCCCTAAACTTCAGGCTGCGACCGCGCCTGCAAAGTTGTGGATTCGATTCCCACAAAAATATTATTATTACTGCATGACATTATATACCTATCTGTAATACAATATGGTTTGGCTTTACTATGGTGATGGTTATCTGCATGTTTCTTTTGCTTTGGTTTTAGACTGCTATGAGTGAAAGAGCTAGGCGCATTTTATCCTTGGTGCCTGAAAAGAATGCAAACTCTGACACGAGTGACGGTGCTAGTAGCGGTGATGAAGCTGGAATGATTGGATCAGCAGAAAGTTCTCCAGCGCCTTCAATAAATTCCTACTACTAAAACTAAACTACGTCCCGTAATTGATCGCATTCGAACACAGTGTTTATCCGTAGAAGAAGAGAATGCTTTTAGTATTGATGAAATGGTTATACCGTACAAAGGGAAGAAAGCTGGAAGTCGTCGTCAATATAACCCAAATAAGCCTTGTAAATGGGGTTTCAAGAACTTAGTCAGGGCCGGTGTATCTGGCATCATTTATGACTTCATGCTCTACGCGGGAGATGATACTTTTAGAGGCATAACATTTACCGAAGAGGAAGAGACTTTAGGTGTTGGTCTCTTTATTCTTAATAGTCTTAGCTTTATCTAAGACTATTAAGAATAAAGCAAGTGTGGTATATTTTGACAATTATTTTACATCTTTAGAGCTGGTACATACGTTGAGGGAAAATTATGGTATATTTAGTTTAGAAACAATCAGACAAAATAGACTCAAAGATGCTGCTAGTAAACTGCTAACTGAAAAGGCTTTGAAAAAGAAAGGAAGAGGTGCCTTTTGTCAGGTTGTTTGTAATAAAAATAAACTTAGTGTTGTCAAGTGGTTTGATAATAAACAGGTTACATTGGTGAGCTCTTATGATGATGCATACCCTGTCGAAAATATAAAACGATTCAGTAAGGAAGCAAAATCTCGTATTGATGTGCAATGTCCCAAAATTGTTAAAGATTATAATCGTCACATGGGAGGTGTCGATTTGGCAGACATGCTGATTGCATTATATCGCACTGGAATAAGATCGCACAGGTGGTATATGAATATTTTCTCGCAGCTTTTGGATATATGCATCAACAACGCTTGGCTTTTACGTCGGAGACATGATAAAATGACCAACACTATTAGAAAGCAGGATCGCCTAAAAGATTTTAGGTACGAAATATACAGCGGTCTACTGAAACGAGGTCGATATGTTTCAGTGAAAAATTTAGAGGCAATTCCCGACAAAGCCAAAATAAAAAAACCTGTATCTGAACGACCATGCGATGATGTCCGGTATGACAAGTTTGACCATTGGCCACAAATAACTGAATATCAGAGGTGCAAGTACTGCAAAGCGGGCCAAGCAAGTACGATGTGCACAAAATGTAAGGTTCATCTTTGCTATGTAAAGAAACGAAATTGTTTTTTGGAGTACCATCGCAGACAATAGGGTTTCTGAATGATTATAATTACGATTATTTTTAAAAAAAATTGTTTAATTTTAATAAACATTTTTGCTTCCACCAAGACAGTTATTTTTATTTAAAATCAAGGTATTTACAATAATCTTTTGGTATATGATGAAAACTACCACTAACTTTCCAACGCTACCTAAACATAGCAATGTATAGCATAATATACATTCCTAAAAATGAGATAGTCACTATATGTGTAGCAATGTATAGAATAATATACATCTTGTTTTTCCAAAATTTTCATATTATGATTTTTTTTTTTTTTTTTTTATGGTTTTTATAGCCCAAAGAAGTTACCTATATACATTTTTTTTACTTTTCTTGAAATAAACAATCTTGCCACGATAAGGGTTAAATAAAGTCTTGGAGGTTGATCGTTATCCTCTACCACGGGTGGAAGACTTACTGGTCCGCTTGCACGGGGGCAAAAGGTTTAGTAAAATTGACCTGTCACAGGCTTATTCCCAATTTTTTTAGATGATTCATAAAAGTATACGGTTATTAACACTCACAAAGGTCTGTTTCGATATAATCGCCTGGTTTATGGGCTGTCATCAAGTACGGGGATTTTTCAGCGTCGTTAAGAAGAATTGTTCGCCGATTTACCTCAAGTGGGGGTGTTCTTAGATGACGTAATCATAACAGGATTTTCGTATAGGGATCATTTAGAAAATTTACATAAGGTTTTCCAACGTTTGGAAAAGTCGGGTCTTAAAATTAAAAAAGATAAATGTCAGTTTTTTGCAAAATCTATTACCTATCTAGGGTACCTATGTAATTAGTGAAGAGGGTGTACATACTTGTCCCGATAAGGTGAAAGCTATAGTGAATACGCCCGCACCAAGAAATATAACGGAACTCCGATCGTTTATAGGAGTGATTATGTACTATCTAAGTTTATTAAAAATTTAAGCACGATGGTAGCGCCGTTATATGAATTGTTGAAACTAGAGCTGTGACAAACCGTATGAATTCGGTACTGAGTAACGGGTGCGCCATCTAGTACGAAGTAACGAAACGTTACTCACGAATCACGAATGCGTTTCGTTACTCGCACTTTTCGTATGGGTAACTACACTGTTTCCGTTCACGCAAGTAAGAACCGTTGATGCGTGTGTGTATTGAATTAAAACGTATAAACGAAACGCAATACGCATGCGCGCACTTATTCTGTGAATTTAAAACATACGTTAGAAAAAACGATTTTCGTTTGTTACAAGTTTGTTAGGTATAATTTAGAAATTCGTCATTAAGTTTTTTACTGTTTATTAAAGGTGTGTTTAAACAAAGTTTGAGATTGGAACAGAAACAAGGTAAGAAAATGATTTTTTTTACCCAGTGTTATCGAAAGCAGCACTGTTAGATCCGCGTTTTAAGAAGCTGGCATTTAGGTTTGATGCATCAAGTTATGAGTCTGCAAAAGATGCATTGAAAACTGAGCTGCAAAACGAGTTTAACGTTCATAAGCAGTCAAAAGAACCTAAAGAGAACGAATCGACCTTAGCTATATCTACTAGCGTCACCGACGCTAATAACAACTCAATGTGGAAAGATTTTGACGCTTTGGCAACATCAGAATCTGCTTCGAACTCTATAGTTAGCAGCAGCATAATTACCATTAGGCAATATCTAGAAGAACGCATTATTCCTCGAAATGAGTGTCCTTTGAAATGGTGGCAAGGCGCGGGCAATTATTTATCCCGAACTCTCAAACTTGGTTGAGAAGTATCTATCAGTGATGGCTACCTCGGTAGCATCTGAAAGAACGTTTTCCAAATCGGGTCAAATATTAAGTGAGAGACGCAGCTCTATTCAACCAAAGCGAATGGAAAAAAAAAATATTTTTAAACATGAACCAGAGATTCCTGCAATAAAATGTTTTTGTTTAATAGATATATTTTAATTTTTTACTGAAATTACGGGACGAGGAAGTTGCAGATGTTACATGTTTGAAATATGTTTTTATTTTATTATTGTTTAATTAAATTCTAAGAACAAAAGATTTTTGTTGTTGTTTCAATTTGGTTTAAAACATGTTTTTTTATGTTTAATTTAATTCTAAGCAAAACTACTTTTATGTTGATTATCGTGAGAATATTCTATTATTTTAATGCCAATAAATAATTTTGACACCTATTTGTTGCTCTTTCATTTATAATTGATGCGTAATGTATTGCGATGTCGAAATGTGTGCGTAAGCAATACGACTTAAATCGTTGCTCTAACGTAACATAGCATGCTATAAGATGTAAGAAGTAACGAGTAACGTAACGATACGATAGTAACGAGTACTAATTGTTAAAGTAACGAAAACATGCGGGACGGGAGGGATTATAAAATACAATTCCCGAAGCTGTACAAAATAGCTTTTAAGTATTTAACAATGGTTGGAACGTCTGTCCCTTCAGAAAGACTTTTTTCACAGGCAGGGCTAGTTATGACTGAGCAAAGAAACCGATTGAAAGGAAAAAGACTAAGTAAACTATTGTTTTTACATAGTATTGATAAAAAAGATTGGCATTTCTAAACAAATAAAGTTGTGTTGGCTGTGTGATTATGAATTGTAATACATATTTTTCCTTGTACTTACCTCGTTTTCTGTAAGGCCTAACCTAAACATGCCATTGTGAAAACAATCGATGTTTTGAAACATCGATGTATGTATTTCTCAATACATCGTATTAACATCGATGCAACCGATCGATGCATTAGATCGGAAAAAACATCGATGTATATTTTAAATGTCCATCCCTAATGCGGGTATGTTTTTTTTCGTTACTTTTACACCTCTAACCAGAGCATAACATCATTAAAGGAGGTATGGATCATAAAAATATTCTTACTGGACCGTAATCCCAAAAATCGCCTTTAGAAACGTGGTAGGACACAAACACACGTCCAAGCGAGGATATTTTTTATTGATGTAGACGGCATTTATATATTAGTCCGTAGATCTTAACACCGCGACACAGAAAATCGATATAACGCCATCTATCGAGCTCAACATAAACATTTTACATTATTAATATTGAACACTTACCGAGTTTAACTCTTTCGGAAAAGAACCAGCGCGTAGATATATGAATCAAGAATGTTAACGACTGTGTGAAAGTTTACGGCTGCGATGATAAGACTGTAGTGCATTTTACAATTAAGAAACTCTCAGGCTTAGGCTAAAACATAGGCCTGAGCCTGAGGTATGAGAGCCTAAATTCCATATTGTTTACTTGGGACTAGTGACAGGCAAAGTTGCTCACTGCATTACCGTGTGATCAAAATTATGGTTAGCTTTTAGAAGATATGTTGAAAAGAAAGAGTAGGACCGGGGATCCAATCGAAATCTACTATTACGAAAAGTTAGCGTTACTAAATCAGTGTGAAATAACGGGTAGGCCAGCCGTCGACTGCATTATTCATGGTATCAGCGATAGGACTATGAGATCAAGTGCGTCAGCTCTACGTTGTAAGGAACCCGAACTGCTTTTAAGGTTCCTGCTAAGCAATAGTAACGATCTTTTTACACCACAACTACTGATTAGATGGTAATAGTGGCGCAGTTGCCGACTAAATAATATAATGGGATCAAAAATTAATTGTACTGCAATTATACTGCTATAATTGTAAAGAGACAGGCTCTCCGAACTCCAGATGTCTCAGGCCTCTATTAAAATGTAGTCGTTGCAATCAAGTGGACAATAAAGTCGAGGCGCGTCATAAAAAGGTTACTAGCGTATTTCTAGTTCAAATTTAAGTGACAAGTTTATAAAAGAAGTAAGGATTCATGGCGTGCAACAGGAAGCATTCGTTGAATTCTAGGTAGTGAAGTGTCACTTATCAGGCAATCATATTTTTCACGTCTAGGGTTAATATACGAGTATGATCACACACCAACTACATGAGAGGGTTTGGCAATAGTCTGGTACATTCTTTGAGGTCAGTGAATTTGACTTTAGAAATTGATGGTGTGACTGCAAGTGTTGTGTGTAGGGTAGTAGACGATCGATTATTAGAGAGGCCTATACTATCACACCTAGGCACCTAGACTCTCAAATGCAGAGATTCTCCTAAGTGTCAGTTAATCCCTATCTAAACTTATTGTTTCAAATGCACATTTGAAATCTCTGCACGGGGGACATCAACTTACTTTAAAATTTCATACAACAAAAGTTTTGGATCATACGAGTGAAAAATCTTATTAAAACTGTAATTAATAAATGTATACCCTGATTCAAATAAAGCTAATTCTACTTTCGCCATTTATGGCGGACTTACCTAAATTCATATTCCTTATTAAACCTAGCCGTCCTTTTACGACAAGTGGAGTAGACTTTTATTGACCTTTTACAATGAAATTGTATCATGGTAGATGTAAGAAAATTTATAAGGTTTATGTTTATCTATTTATGTGCATCGTAACAAAAGCCATTCATCTGGAATTGGTAACTGATCTTACTTCTGCAGCGTATATTGCCACATTTAGGCTTTTTGCGGCTCGACGTGGTCACTGCGTAGATCTTCCCTTAGACACCGTGGCGCAGATCGTGGACAAAATACACGAAATTGCTGTCCAGCCCAACGCTCAGGTGGCTGTTGCAGCCACCTCACCATCGACATCAGCTGTTTCGTGCCCCTTGGCAGCAATCAAAACACTTACACGCGGTATCGGTGACCTTATGCGGCAAGGGGGCGCGCTATCAGCTAATCGATCCCGTTCTCGGTCGCGGGGTCGAGCAATCCAATCACCGCGCTGGCGTCGACGGTCCCGGAGACGCTCAAGGGCTGGCCCGGGGCATTGCTGGTACATTTCTTAAGGGAAACGGACAGGTCAATGAAGACGGTGCCATGTGACTCCGTTAGTGTTGTGAGTGGCCGTGTTTTTATAATAAACCGTAAGTCAAACGTGCAATATTTAGTAGATACCGGGTCCGATCTATGTGTTTATCCAGTTAAAGACAGACAGACAATGCGTTAAAACACTATAAACTATTTGCTGCTATATTGGTTCTACGATAAATATTATACATATGGTTGGATAAATCTATCGCCAGATTTTGGACTTGAGACGTGCATTCGCAAGGCGTTTCGTGATAGCACACGTCACCAAACTTATTATAGGAATAGACTTTCCATTACTTAGTATTAGACCACCCTTCGGTTAATAGTGAAGAGCGTCAGTGAGGTGATAGAACAACCAATAACTGATTTGGATATTCAAGATATTTACCGTATAAAGTCTAACTTGGCAACTAATGACCATATTCTTGTTAAATTTACGACCACCACCTGTAACGACAATGTCATCAAACGAAGTAGGCTGTATGATAAGAAAAGGAGAGAGGAAAAATTAAAAACCCTTAACCGGTTCCCGGGCCCACCGAAAGCAGTTTTTATTGGTGAACTCTTACTAGCTTAGGAAGAAGACATACCTGGCCAGGCAGGCAGTTACAAACCTAAATTTACACACAGTTCTTGGACGGCCTACGGTAAAGACTATATTAGGAAGACACTGAGCTCAACATCGCGCCGTGCCGACACTGAACAAGATATTCTAAAATTTAGTCATAAGTGACTATTGCTGCTCCCCTCTAATTTGTTATCAGACTGTGACCGTTTAGTACTTTGTTTCGTTCTTATTTTGATTACACTAAACATCATAAAATATATTCTCCATAAAATCACACAGTCTTTCTAAAATCTTAAAATATAAGTATAAAAAAAATCTTTATACATATGTTTATGTTTGTACTACAATTGTCGAATCTTACAATACGCTGATGACCTGGCTCTATATGTTAGTGACAGCTGTATTCAAGATGCAGCTTAATCTCTTTCTCTGTCATTGAACTCTTTAAGCCAATGGCTATTTGTCTATGGTCTATACCGTTCTGTTTCCAAAAGCGCTGTAGTAATCTTCTCTCGTAAGAGAATACTTCCTGCAAATGATGTTCGAATTCAACATTATAGCATCCCTATTCTTCCAAAATTTAAATTTCTTGGTGTCTACTTAGACTCTAATCTCCAAATGTGAGTGGACCATCCCGATATTAAAGGTTTTAGCTGGTGTCTGGTGGGGGGCCCACCCATATACAATGAAATTACAATGCCTTAATACGTAGTGTCATTGACTATGGTTTATTTTTGATTACTCCTTGTAATAAGAGGGCTCTAGCAGGTCTTGATAAAGTTCAAGCTAAGTGTCTTCGTATTATAACTGGCTGTATGAAGTCCTCCCCCATCAACGCCCTACAAGTAGAATGTTCTGAGCCCCCGTTAGCAATAAGGAGACAATTTATGTCTGCCCGCTTTATATTAAAAGTAGTGTGTAAACCCCATCATCCCCTCTCGAAATTAATTCCTGAGTTGGATACTGTTTGTAACACTTTTAAGTTTTGGTCAAATAAAAAAATTCCAACGATACTCCAATGTTTTCGGTACTACAAACCGTTCATTAGCAGTGCAGTAAAATATGTATCTCTGCCTCTCTTCTGCTTTGATTATAACATTCTGTGTTTCAAACCAGATGTTATTTTAAATACTGGGATCTGTAAAGACACTGTTCATGCCAATCTTTAATGCATTAGTTGAAGAACAATGAAAGGTTTTCAATTTTTTTTTTACTGATGCTTCCAATTTATATAACGAAAGCTCTGTGGGTGCTGCAGTCTACTACTAGCACTCCAGGATTGTCCTAAAGAGTCATCCGTATTTACGGGCGAGTGTGTGCCTATACTGGAACCATGTCATTGTCTTATAAAATCTCACAATATTAACAAGGCCGTGATTTTTATCGACTTTCTTAGCTGCCTCAAAGCATTATTGCAAAATCCTTTAAAAATTCATCTCAATCTTCCCTAATTTTAGAAATTAAATTTAACGCACGAAACACGAATATAATTCAATTAGTATGGATCCCTAGCCATGATGGCATTAGAGGTAATGAATGCGCAGACTCACTGGCGAAAAATCACACCTTTTCCGAAACTGAGGACCTCAAGCATTTCATCCACCATAACTACGACCTTCTGAGTCTTCTCAAGGAAAAGTTAGTGGCAGCCTGGCAGTTACAGTGGAACACCTCCTCCAAAAAAGAAAGGGTCATTACGCAGTAAATGTCCAAGTAATACATCCAGTTCGCAACCCGTACAAAGTACATTTACTTAAATTGCGTCTACTTCTGCTGAAAGTTCAGTTTTAAACGAAAATTCTGCGAAATCGAGAGAACAAGAAAAAGGAATAATATCATCGGCAAAAAAAGGAAATATGACGAAGATATTCAGAGCCACAGTGTGTTATATGTTCAGAAGTTATCGCAAATAGCTCGATGAAGCCATCATTGTTGCGAAGACATTTGGAAACAAAACATCCGCAGTGCGTGGACAAACCTAAAGATTTTTTTGTTCGAAAAAAGAAAGAGTTGGCTTCTTCGAAAAAGACTATGAAAACCGTCTTGGCTACTAACTCTGAATATTTACGTGCGTCTTTCCTTGTGTCATATAAAATTGCAAAGACCGGCAAGGCATACAATATTGCTGAAGAGTTGCTTTTACCAGCTGCTAAAGATATGGTCAGTTGTGTATTGGGAGACAAATTTTCGAAATTTCTGGATAAAATACCACTTTTAAATGATACAATTGCACGTCGCATTCACGAAATGGCACAGGATGTTGAAAATCAACTCGCACAACGATTACAAAATAATTATTACGCGATTCAAGTTGATGAATCAACAGATATTAGTGGATTACTGAATTTACTTGGGTTTGTTAGATACGAGTATGTATATAAAATATGTGTGAAGAAGATTTTTTATTTTGTAAGACCTTGGAGTCTACGACGAAAGGAGAAGATATTTGAAACACTATTAATGATTTCATTGATAAGTATGCATTGTGCGTTGCACAGAGAAGCATTGGCGAGCAAGAAAATACCTGATGATTTAAAAACGGAAAAATAATAAATTACATAAAAGCGCGTCCGCTTTTATATTATAAATTCAAGACTTTTCACCTGCGGGAGATCGCGCCCTATCATCGGCGACCGCCGGACAGGTATGGCCTGCCACGAGATCTCGTCTCCGTGGCAACCATTTTCTAACCGTGACCCACCTGTAGTTGCAGGTGGCGCGGATAACTACTTAACAGGCCGTAAACCTGGAAAAGTTACCCCGAGACCCTACGGGGTCTACGGGGTCGAGAAGAACCACGGAGAGACAAAAGATTTCATCAATTAAAAACTTAACAGCTAATAACAAACGGTTTTATATTCGAAAGAAGAATAACAGACAATTCACAAATACACAATAATGGACCGTGAAGCGGTCAAAGAAATATTATCACGAAATACAATGACTGACTAAATATGGCGGACACACGTGTGCACGACCGACGAGTATCAAGACACGCTTTAAAGAGACAACCGTACCGGGTGCTACCCGAAAGCAAAAGAGGACGCATCGTGCAAAGACTTATAGATGGCGTTGCACAGTCCGTTAGTAAGGTAGGGATGTGACTGATACAGTAGGGATGTAGGGATGCCTCTAATAATATATTGCTTTTAAGACAATTAATAGAAAAGGAAGCTCATGGGGAATTTCGTGGTAACCGCGATGGTCGTGGCCGAGCAAGCAACCGTGGTCGTGGGAGAGGGCGGAGCGCGACTCAAGTGCTTGATTTTAAAACATTTTTTTATAACGTTTTTCATTATGTCAAAATTAATTATAAGTGGTTTCTTTTCATTCATTTTCTTACTTCAAGGTCAATGGATGATGTCGGCGACGTGCCTTTGGCTGCTGCTGGGCTGTCGCAACCGACGACGTAAGGAAACATTATTTGAAATTTTATCATAATCTTAAAGTATTACTACAAATACTACTACACTAAAATATTATTTTTATTCTGTTAATCTAGATTAATAGCGGAGGAGCATAAAAAACTGAAGAAGATACAGGCGGTGGACAAGCGGAACATAGCCCGGTTGTCCATCGAGCAAAGGGCACGCCTTCTGGAGATGCGGGATAAAAAGGAAGTCAGGCAATTTTTAATGCCCAGTGCTCCTCTAAATAAGAAACGAAGGTAAGAAAAATATCAATAAAATAATATTAGTTTCAGTCACAAATGTTTCAATTGTTCTCATATTTTCAGAAAACTGTCACCGGTCAGGGTGCTGTGCCCATTACTATCCAGCACTCCAGAAATTCCACCCCCACGTCTTCTTCAAGACTGGGAGATCAATCGGTCAGGTGTGTAACTAGTCTGGCGGATATCGAGCTTCTTATTGATTGATCCAATTTAACATATTTTTATCTGTTTCTATTCAGCGCTGGACGTAAGCGGACCCTCTAGGGTGGAATTCTTGGGAGGCGATGCAGCCACACCAACTTCTCCGAAGTTAGTTTGATTTTAATCTCTGACTGAAAGAATTTGAAATATTCAAAAGAATCGACCTTAAATATACTTTATTTTACAGGAATAACCAGCTGGTATTTACCCCTTCCACGGGGGTAACTACCCTAGATAAGGGGCAAACCCTGGACGAGATACTTTTATTCCTGAAGAAGGATATAGGTTACTTTTATCGCGATAAATGAACTAAAATGAGATGAATTATTATTTATTATAAAATACATATATATTAATTTGTAGTAATAAATAAAATAGTATTAGTTTTAAGTTTGTGTCCTCAACTGCATTTAAATTAAATTGAAATGAATTGCGTGAACTGAAATAATTGAAATTGAAATGATATAATTGAAATTGAAATTACGTTACATAAATACTTTTGCTTATAAGGTCCAGATAATACGACCTGGAAGAAGATCGTGTCTGTCAGTGGAAACGCTCTGCAGGACTTAATTCTGGAAGTGATGTTGAAGAAAAAGACTTCCTCCGTTCTTGCCGGAGGAGACAGGCTGGGGAATTTGCTATGGAGAAATTAACCAGCGATCTCCACCAGGCGTTAACCTCCATTGACAGGCAGGATGACTGTGTTCTGCGAGATTCAAGTCAGGAGGATTTGCTGGTGTTTGAAAAAGATGGACACCTATAACACCGCTGGATCTATGGACTTTTTTTGGCATTATTATGCCACTCCCTGTGGAAAAGGCATACTGGACCCCATGTTTAAACACCTTATATGAAAGTAGGTAACTTCTACAGATTTTCGCTCATAAAGCGTTGTTTACATTTTGTAAACAACAACTTATGTGCCAGAGGTATCCCGACTAAACTTAGTAAAATTAAGAAAGTTTTAGACCACCTAAATACCAAATTAAGCGGCATCTAAAATAGTTCCTTGGAAAATAGAAAAATAGTTTCTATTACCACATGTTCACGGGAGGTCAACAGTTACAAACTTAGGTAATGATGATAACGATTCGACACAAGATTCTGATTTGCAATTTTCTGAGGATTCTGCACTTTCATCTGTGGCGGCGTAGCCTCCACTTTTGCAGCAAAAAAATTAGAACAAATTTAGTATAGACGAGATGATGATTCTCCACAAGGGCAGGAAAGCGGGCATCAGAAAACAGTACATGAAAGACAAGCCGAATAAATGAGGGTTCTATATTACATAACAAGCAGGTTTAAGTGAAACGATTTACGGTTCGCACTGGAATTATAATCAACCAGTGACTCTTATAAGCTCATTAATTGGATCTGAACCAGTTCAAAAAATAGGTAATATATATAATCAAGGTGTAATAGAAAGCACAAACAAAGGATTGATGTTGATCGTTCGCAAATTGTTGCGGAGTACAACAGACACATGGGGGGGTGTAGACCTGGCTGACATGTTGATATCATTATATAAAGTACCATTTAAAACTAGAAGGTGGTATCTAGGAATTTTTAATCAGTTACTGGATACGAGTATATGCATAAATAATGTTCAAGGGAAAAAAGTCATTGAAATTTTTTCGTTATGAGATTTACGTGAGCTACTAAAAAAAATAGATGTCAAACAAATGAATATGAGTAAATACAGAAATGTAAAATTGTAAACCCAAAATCAGCCAGACGTACAAGCCCCATACGCTTCGATAATACAGGACATTATCCTAGCACAAAAGAAGATAAGGGGCGATGCATTAAATGCAACATGATACTTTGTTTTGTTACCGACAAAAAGCCTCGTAATTGCTTTTTAAATTTTTACAATAAATAATTTGAATAATTGATTAACATCGCTTTTTATTTCACCTTTTAAACAAGACTATTTTGGTAGTGTTTACCACAATAAACTTGAAAAAATAATTTTGTTCTCTATGAATTTGGCGGTGTTCACTGTGAGAAACATTGATTTTCTGAAAACCTGTAAAAGCAATATTTTGTATTATGTATTTTTTTAAATAATTTTTCTGTACATATTATAACACTAGGAAGTAATATTTTTTTTACAAAATAAGATAACATAAATATCTGCCAAATTAAGGGTTAAGTAAGTCTGGACACAGAGTATGATATTCACCACACTTACTTACTTCTCTATTGATATATTTCATGTTGAGTGGAAGTATGTGTGCCCTAAATTTGCATCAAATCTTCTTTAAAGTCATTATATACAAACCCTAATAAAAGAGCATGCTCCAAATGCCGATTATGTTCATTGTGCTGCGCACGCTTTAAACTTAGTTTTAAACGATGCTGCGAGACATGGTCGTGAAGTATCGACTTTTTTCGATAATTTAGAAAAAATATATACTTTTTTAGGCAATAGTATAAAACGCTGGGCTATGCTAAGTGACGATTCATCTGAAAAATATTTGATTACCCTTAAAAAGGTATGTCCTACCAGATGGTCTTCTAGGAACGACGCTTTATTAGCGGCAAATAATTTTTTTTTACTAATCATGAAAACTTTGTACCAACTAAATTTAATTTCAAATAAAAAAGATGAACGTGAAGAATGTAAAAGTATAATTAATATTTTAGAGAGTTATGATTTCTTAGTGCTTGTTACATTTTTTTCTTCACTAAGTATTTGAAATTATTAATCCTGTTTCTAAAGCTCTACAGAATGAAAATAATGACTTACAAAAATCTAGTATTGTATTAAGTAATCTTTTAAATAGACTGCCAATTAAGAAATCAGAATTCATTTAATAGTTTGCTGAATGAATCCAAAGATTTAGCAAAAGAGTGGGGGGTAACAACTGTTTTTAAAAACAGTAGGCGAAAGACAACGAAGCGTTTTTTTGATGAGTTATCACAAGATGAGAGAATTTGCGACCCGGAATCCTATTTCAAAGTCAATGTATACTATTGCTGTTTAGATATATTAATTTCTCAAACTAAATAAAGATTTCAGAGCCTTTGCGACCTGAGTAGTATGTTCGAAATATTACAACCGGAGAAACTCCTATCTTCTTCAAGCGAAGAGATATTAAACGCTTCCGGAAAACTGTCTGCTAAATACAGTAAAGACATCTCACTTAATCTTTGTGACCAATTAAAGGCTCTCAAAACATGCTTAAGATCTGAAATAAAAAAAAATATTCCATTAAAGAACTCATTGAATTATTGCTAGCAAAATTCAATAGTCTTGCATCCAGTTTTCCCGAGGTAATCACAACATGCTTTTTATTCTTGACCCTTCCTTGCGCTATTTCACAGCTGAAAGAAGTTTTTTAAAATTAAAACTGATAAAAAATTACTTAAGAACTTCGATGGGACAAGAACGGCTGTCAGACCTCTCAATATTGTCCATGGAGGCAGAAACTTTAGAAAAACTAAAATCATCATCAGCCATAAATGATTTAATAAATCAGTTTTATATGAATAAAGATTTATTATTATTATTATAGTTTGCCGAAAAAAAGGCAAGGAGAGTGAATATTTAAAATTTGATTTTTATTTGTAAAATGGTTAAATATTTCTTTTCACAATATTTTTTTTCTTTTGTGAAAAATCTTTACCCCCATATAAGGGCCTCCAAGCAAATTTTTTATACGGGGCCCCGACAAGACACGCTACGCCACTGGCTTATGTCAGCTATTAACAAACCCACCAGATTAAACGCCTGCTTAGATCACATTTTCGTACGAACAGCTTCAACAGCGCTAGGTGTCGTCTGTGAAACAGATATAACCGACCATTACCCGGTCCTTGTCAGACTATCCTCTCATGTCCAAAAACATACTAAGCAAAATCGCTATAAAACGGTTATTGATTTCTCCGGATTACGTAATACTCTCGAACGGGAGGAATGGAATAATATCTTCGAGCAGAATGACACGTAATCGAGTTGTTCGTCGACCGCATTCAATCTGCCATCAATGAGAATACAAAGCAAATACGTGTAACAAGATCTAAGTACACACTAACTCCTTGGTGCACTCCAGGTCTACTACGATGTATCCGCCATCGAGACAGACTTCATTCAAAGCTCTGAAATCACGCAATGATGAAATAACTCAAACGATTTTTAAAAGGTATAGAAACTTCTGTAATTCTATTCTGGAGAAGGTTAAATCGGAATACGACTCAAATAAACTTCAAGAAGCTAATGGAAACACCAGAAAGTTGTGGAAAACTATAAAATCAGTCTGTCATATTAAGAAGCCTAATAAGGATAATTCGGAACTATTAACTACCCTAAGTAATCTATCCAACTCGGTTAATGGAAAAAGCGCGGGAAACTGCAAACTTGGTGGACGTATCTTTTTGGAAAATATTATTTTAAAACTGATAAAACTGTAATATAAGATCAGTAGTAGTAGTTTTAGTGTTTAATAACTGTAAATTTAGTTTCTATATATATATTTCTTCGGTAGTGGTAAGTTTTTTATTTTTCATTCATCAGGCTTTGAAAAATGAATGATCCGCCAGACCCGGGGGGATTCGTACCCCCGGCAGGCAGTAATGTTACAATATCAGCAAATGAATCTGGTATGGATACCTTTGGATCGACTTCGGCTCGATCTCTAAAAAGGAGTCGTGTACATGTGTGCAAGCACTGCAATAAGCGTCGCCGTAGACATCACAGATACGGTTCAGAGTCATTAGGTAGGTGAGTGTTCAGAAATTTCACAGTTGGTTGCTGAACCAATCAACACAACACCTAGTATTACTCAAACTGCTACTCCTCCTCAGACTACTCTTTCTATTTTTGAAACTTTTCTCGCCCCATTAGGTAGAAAGAACTACGACAAAAGCGATAATGCACCATATATTATTCATGTACAAAAAAATGTAATATCTCCCAACGATGGAACGTATCCTCACTCACTCGGTGAAACACAGCGCA
Organism: Spilarctia lutea; assembly: GCA_916048165.1. Classification (NCBI taxonomy): domain Eukaryota; kingdom Metazoa; phylum Arthropoda; class Insecta; order Lepidoptera; family Erebidae; genus Spilarctia; species Spilarctia lutea. The sequence goes on along the minus strand of OU696490.1, from coordinate 13,559,632 downwards.
AACGCTATTTCACACCGGTTTTCTGTGAGGCCGTGGTATCACTCCGGTCGAGCCGACTCATTCATGCTGAAGCATAGCTCTCCCACGGTAAAAATCTTTCCTACTATCCAATGTTTTAATTGTTGTCGTTTTGGACACACTAAGCTTCAGTGCAGGTCTAAACCTCGCTGTTATAAATGTGGTCAAGGTCATGCTGGAGACAGCTGCGAAAGAGAGGAAGAAAGTGCATCTTGCTGTCTATGCTCTGGATACCACTACGCATCTAATAATTCTTGCCCAGAATTTCTTAGACAAAAACAAAGACTTATATGGCACAGAATACTGTGTCTTATCCTGAAGCCTCTATTATTTAAACTTAAAAATAAACGAATTTTGTATTTTTAGATTTTAGTTTTAGAAACCACAACTTATGCTAATTTTTCTAATTATCGTTTAAATTATTTTAATACTAGTCAAAGTAAAATAGGACTGGACATTAATGACAATAATTGTTTTTATTTTTTTTATTATTTAAACTTAACCCATATATACCCGCCGTGCCCAAACGAGGACACTTGTCAAAGTACCTTCATTTTTTGACATTTATGTTTCTACTTGTTTTAATTGTGAGTTTTGAATTAGTGATAGTGCAAGTTGTTGTATGTTGTAGTTGTATTTTATAGTGCTTTTTCTGAAGCTGATTTGAACATCGGAGATAACGCAAAGTAAGAATATTTTATTTTTTAACTTTTTCATCTATATATTATATTTTTTTTACTTGAAAGTACTAAATGTACTATAACCTATAAAATAAAATTATATTGCTGTGAAAAACTTCAATATTGATTTGATAAGGAGTAGTTTTATACCAGTGTCCCTAATTGAGGCCAGTGGGTACATTGGAGGTAAATTATTCGATTTTTGTCCACAGGTCAATTTCGCACATCGCACAGTAGCGATGACGAAACACTAGTTGTAACCAAGAAACGAAGAACTGATTTTGAGGAGTCTCGTTGGCGTAAATCTAAGCCTTCCTATGACCCTATACCTTCCACGGACGACAATGTACAGGCGCGTCTTAATAAAATGAAGGAAAAATTAAAAAACCAAAACCCTGTGATAATTTTTGAGAAATTATTTGTTTTTCATTGCTCCGAGACCTTCGGCAGGCCGACTATCGTGCAACTAGTACTGTTCGCGAAGGCAGGACAAATAAGTGTCCTCTAGTATTCGTAAAGGATACGAAGAAGAAAAACCGCGCTGAGTTCGATTACCGTTTCGACCAAGTAAATCGGATATTGTTCGTCCGTTGGCTGGACAACAGTGTCTGTACAATGGGGTCAAACTACGACAGCGTTTTTTCTCTGGGAAAAGTAAAGAGATGGAGTATCGTAGAGAAGAAGGTGGACGTTGGCATCCCACATGTTTATCAAAGTTTATAAAAAGGGTATGGGCGGGGTTGATCAAGCTGATCAGTCGATTTCCCTGTACCGCACTGCTATACGTGGCAAAAAATTGGTGGTGGGTCCTATTTACGTACATGCTGGATATAGCAGTGTCAAACGCATGGCGACTGCACCTTTTAACTAATGAAAACCAGATGGATCAGCTGCGATTTCGGCGGTATATTATTCGTCATTACTTGAGACACACAAACGCTGGGACTCTGAGTCCAGCAGCGTCTGTAGTGCTAAGTCTGCAGCATGATGGTATGGGTCACTACCCTGGCAAACTTTCCCAACAATTACTATGTGCGGTATGTCATAAAAAAGCTCGGTGGCAATGTAAGAAATGTGTGAAAACACTGTGCATCGAAAAATAATGTTTCGAAAATTTTCATACCATTTAAGCCCAGTGGCTAGGGATTGCAATCCGAAAAACCGGATCCGACAGTTCAGTTTCATTCGTGACTCGCTTGAGTCGACAAATGTGTGTATTGTTTTGCCGCAGCCTGCAGCTTTGTCAAATGTAAGTAAATAGACATTTATTCTTGTATTTTCGCACTAATGTTATGACTTACGATTTGGGATAAAATAAACGGCGAGAGCATCCGAAAAAGAGAGGTTAATTTAAATAAAAATATCAAATAAATATGTGATGTCGCGTTTGTCTTTGTCTGTACAAAACATTTTTGTCGATATAATTTTGTGCCTATTTAACGGCAAGTTCATTACAAGTTTTCGTTTAAAAATAGTTCATTACACGTACGGCAAATAGATTTTTAGTTTGTCGTATTACCACGTTTTGACAGTGGCTTTACGGTTGGTTGGTTGGTTCAAAACAACTGTATGATTCCCAAAACGAACATTAGATATGCGTAACTTGATAGAAAAAATTATTTTGTACAAAAAAAGAAAAATTAATTTATAGAAATTGAATAGTTGCGGTCGTCTTATATTTCTAATTTTCTACTTATGTGATAGTGTTTGTCATTCTGGACTGAATCTTTTTATTAACTACATCTTTGTTTTGTATTTTGTTACAGGTAGTCACCTACTCGTACATGTATGCTAGTTTATGATTAACGTAAAAGTTTAAAACATGTCACTTTCGAAACCAAACCAGAATGAGGGAACCTGTAGTAGAGACAGTGAAATAACTGTATGGAATTATTTTAAAAAACACCAAAAGGAAAAGTCTGTGAACGCGGAATGCACATTATGCTTTAACAAGTCTAACATAATAACAATAAGTAAAGGTTCTTATAAAGGCTTAAAAATACGTTTGCAAACAAAGCATTGTATTGATCTAAGTTCTGAAAGTAGCCAATTAAAACGTCCCAGCTCTGTCTCATCTCCTAAACCATCCATATCAAAAACGGTATTATCTGAAAGCGTTTCTGAGGCAGATATGCCCAAGAAAAAGTCTAAAACGGTTGACATTTACAGTTATTTTAACCCTTAAATGGACAATGTTGTTTTTAAACAACAAACTAAACATCACAGATAAAATTGACCTTCTTTTAATTTTTTGTTAATTTTGACAACTAGTTCTTATTTCTGAACGAATTTTGTACTTTTTTTAATGTTGGCACTATCCAATATTTTTATGCATTGAAAATAAGTTAATGTCAAATGTCACTTTGAAGAAAACTTTTCTAGTGGCGCGAAACTAAGTTTTGTAGCTGTGTTCGGACTTTGATAAAATATAATGTAAGTATATATCATATTTTTATTTGCTTGATTATATCTTCAATTACATGTTCATGTTGTAAAACACTGAAAATCACTTGATGCTACTGTCGAATTAGGCGAAATCTGGTGTGTTGTAGGAAAACTACAAGGCGCATTGCCTGCTAAATAAATGCATGTTTGGTGAAGGATTTTTATTTTGCTTTTCAGCATGCCGTGATTACTAAAAAGCGAAATTACAAAGTATTTAGAAACTCTTGAAGATTCAGAAGATGGCTTAGACGGGTCAGACTCCGAAGTAGAGGATGAAGGTCACTATTATCAAACAGCTCGAGATGTTCTTCGAGACCTTGAAAATAGTGATGAAGGTGAGAATGCCCAGTCTGATGAAGTGGATGCTGATCCTCCTCTCGTAATCGACAACGATGAAAATATGCCAGACCCTCCTATTTTGGAAGCCGAAGAAGCAGCACCCCAGAGTAGATCACAAGGGATTTCTAAACGACCTCTGGTTTGGCGAAAACGGAATCTTGTTACTGCTGAAGACAGCCTTACATAAAACAATACATGCCCAATAAACACCACAAGTGGGTGTTCAAATTATATCTCATCTGCAGTCTACAAGGATATGCTCATAGATTTGAGGTTTACTGTGGATGGGGCTCCAAAAATAACATCTTACCTGGTGAGCCAGATTTGGGAGAGTCTGGCAATACAGTCGTCAGGTTAGCTAGAATGGTACCACGCAATGTCAATCACATTATATACTTCGATAACTTCTATACTTCTGTGCCTCTCGTCACCTATTTAGCTAAGGAAGGAATTTTCTCACTGGGAACAGTAAGATTAAACCGATTGAGAAACTGCAAATTGCCTGAAAAAAGCACTATAATGAAAAAGAACGTACCCAGAGAATTCTATGAGGAAAATGTGGCGACTGTGGATGATATTGACGTAAGTGCATTGTGTGGAAAGATAACAAGCCCGTTAACCTTCTTTCCACTTACGTAGAAGCAGAACCAGCAACCACAGTCACACGCTTTGATAAATCGAACAAAGAGAGAGTTGCTATTCCATGCCCCAAAGTCATCAAGGAGTACAATGCCCACATGGGAGGCGTGGACTTATTAGATTCATTTATAGGTCGTTATCACATCACAATGAAGAGCCGCAAGTGGACCATGCGCTTATTTTATCATTTCCTGGACCTCGCAGATATAAATTCATGGGTTATGTTCAAGAAGGTAAATAATATAAAAGGAAATGATCAACTTCTCAATTTGGGTACATTCAGACTAGAACTTGCTGAAACCCTCTGCAAATTGGATCTACCTGCAAATGGCGCTAAACGTGGTCGACCTAGTGGGAGCACAATACAAAGAGAACTTGTAATGAAGAAGTTCCGAGGACCAGCTCAAGCAATTCCTTTGAAAGACGTCAGATTGGATCAGACATGTCATTGGGCAGTTTGGCTGAATAAACTGATGGATGGCAGCAGAGGTGCAAATTCCCAAAATGTTCAGGCTTTACATTCAAAATGTGCCAAAAATGTCGTGTATCTTTATGTGATACGAAAAAAGCAATTGTTTTTATAAATATCATAATGAAGAATAAATAAATACATTTCAAAAACAATATCCACTCTTATTTTACCCATACTTGCAAAATCTCAATGAATGCGCAATGTAGTATATAAACTACACTCACATTATTGCAAAAAAAAGTATAGTAAATTCAAGTCTAGATTTTTTTTACTCATTTTTCCTAGACAGTAATACATGTCTATTACACAAATATATTTTTTTAAAACGTGAAACAAAAATCGTCCATTTAAGGGTTAAGAAGGAAAATTCGATGTAAATGATGGTTTCCAGAATGGTCTGCAAAGATGGTGTGCCCCTCAGTTTATTTTGTACATCGGCAGATTTAAGATATTTGTTTTCGAGAAGTGGATTTAAACTTCCGAATTCACCAAACACCATAAGATCTATAGTTTAAAATTTTGCAAATACCGTTAAAGCCGACTTGATAATTGAGTTCGAATATCTTAAGAAACAAGGAAAAAGATTTTCGTTGAGTTTTGATGAATGTACTTCACAAAAAAATCACCGTTATTTGAACCTAAATGTATACCACAAAGAGAAACATTTTATTCTGGATTTGATTAGAATACACGGTTCGTGCACTGCGGAACATACTATAAATCTAATAGAAAAGTTGCACCTTGACTTAAGCGCTGGTCATACACGATTATTTTCCATTTTAAATGTAATTCAATGTATTTCGAAGTAATTAATAACAAATCACTCTTTTAATCCATATGGTTCATAAAATTATGTCCTTTCGTGACTTAGTGGTTCTTGGGTAAAATGTATTCTCAAAAGACCCTGGCCATTATTAAGAATCTATCGAAACCTCATTTATTAAACTGTTATCAGTAGTTTAAGCACTACGGTGGAACCGGTGGAACCTACACGGGAGCTATAACTTCGGATTTCGATCAGTGGCATAGTGTTGTGGATCTGTGGAATTGTGCGCGTAGAGTGTACAAACATTTTAAAACCTTAAACGGATTTTTTAAGCGATTTTTGCCGAAGTTGTGGTGTTTTTATTTTTCTGAAAAATTTTCGGTCAAAACGTCACACGGATAACGAAAAAGTCCTATAACTCCGGAAGTAGCTAACAACCTCCGGTTTTTTAACTGTGAGAGGGTGTGTCTCAGGCGTCCGCATCTTTTGAGACCTCTTCCAGAATTTCCCATAGTTTTCTAAAGGAGTTATAAGGATTATTAAAATAGGGTGTTATTAACTCGGTTATTAAAACTAATTATTAAAAAATTTTTTCATCACCACCGACACCCTTTGGTGGTAGCTTAAAAGTTGCGCGCGAGTGAGACGAACACTACGGTGAAAGTCCCGTAGAAATCGGACCAGGACTCAGTGAACTATTAGACAAAAACTAAATTGTAAACAATTAAAAGTGACAGTGACATTTAAAATAAGGTGATAAAACTTGGACTTCTTGTTCTTGACCCCTGTGTGTTCTGTCTTGTGAGGGTGCGTCTCGGGGATACGCATCTTTTGAGACCCCTCTCAAGGATTTTGGACCACAGCTGTACGAGCTACAGCCATTTTTCCAAAAGGGCGTGGCGGTGAGGTCCCTGATCCTGGTCCATCAGGAGTGCGTGTGTAACCTGACAGTGTACGAGACACAAAGCGGATCCAGGAACCGTTTGTAGACTTAAGTTAAGTACAGTAGTTTGGATTTTACAGTGTTTTTTAGTGTGACATACATTTACCACCCTAGCTTTAAGGGTAAAGTTCCAACCCCCTCATCCAACATTCTTTTAATTAGTGTACTAAAAGACGAAACTATAGAGACCTTCCTGGCTGAAATCGGAAAAGTAACCAAGGAGTTACAGTGTTGTGAACATTTTAAAACTTTTAAAACTCTTGTGACGTCACACTTAAAAAATTCTCTTAATGTAAATTATTACATAAGAGAAACTAGGTCAAATCTTTTTTGACCCCATATCTTGGGGCTTCCCACAACATATACTGTCCATCCCAAGTGGGATCGACAAATTTTGGTAAAACTTTTTGAAAAAATAGATCAAAATTTTAGGAGAACCCCCGTAACTTTGGATTGGCTGGACGGATTCTCACCGGATTTTCGGATTCGAGATCAGGAAGAAGTGCGCTACCATCTGTGCACCCTTCTGCAGCTAAAATAAAAAAATCCAAAAATTTTTAAGTTGTGGAACAAAATAATTCGAATATTTTAATATCGGTTAGGAGAAAACTAAAAACAGACAAGTATAAATTTCTAAAATCTACAAAACCTTTCCGAACCAATATCTCCGGACTGGTTGGTCCGATTCTTTTGATTTGGGGATCGGAAGCTCCTAGTGGAGGCCCCCCCTCTGACATTACTGGTTGGACCGTTTTCCTGTAGGAGTCCCTGGAAAAAGGGAATAAAACCAGGAAACACAAATATCTCGGCTCGGTTTGGGCCGTTTCCAAAAATTTCTTTGGGGTTGGGATCCCCTTAACAAGGGGCAACTGCCGGCGCCTTCATTTGGACCAACAGGGAAGAGGTCCGGGACCAGCAGGAGAAAAACCGGGAAAAACCCAACTTTGGCCTGGTTGGTCCGATTTGAAAAATTCTTTCGGATTGTGGCTCGGCACCCTCGTCGTCCCTTTTTAAGTACGACCGGGTCAGTGTTCGGTCCAGTAGGATACATAATGCATGTAAACAGCGTATCTAATGTTATAAATAAGTGTCGAGTGTTTATGTATGCAGACGATATGTGCCTAGTATATGCTTCGAAGGATATATTGGAGGTACAAAGATGTGTGCAAGATGACTTTGAAAGTATTACTAAGTGGGCCCACGATAATGGAATCATCTTAAATGTAAAAAAAACTAAATGTATGTATATACACTCGCCATATAATAAACGAGCTATATGTAGTAAGGTAGAAGACATACCCATAACTGGACATACATACGAATGTTTACATAGGAATAAGAGTAATTGCAATTGCAAGACTTTGATTTACGTCGACACGTTTAAGTATTTGGGTCTGACTATTGATAGGAACTTTAATTGGAAGCCCCACGTTGCTGACACTTGTGAGAAACTGAGATCTGTATTGGGAAAGATCTACCAGTTACATAGGACACTGAGCAGACACACATTAATGGTAGTATATTACGCACTTGCAGATTCGCTTCTTAGCTATGGTCTTATTATTTATGGCCGAACATTTAAAAGCTACTTAAAAAGTATCAAAGATCTGCAAATAAGATTAATGAAATTCCTAGTCAGTAATAAAGTCAGAGATAAGTGCAAAGGAGAGTATGATAAACTGTTTTCCATCTGCGGAATTTTACCTATAGACAAAAAAGTTAAGTACTTAATAGCCTTAGAAAATTACTATAGTGATGAAAACAAAGTAGCTGTAATAAACAAATACAACACAAGAAGTGTAGGAGATAATATGCTTGTTAAACCTAAGGTATCTAATTATTACGGAGAGCGAACTTCAAAGTTTTTAGTCCCTAAAATATTTAATGAAAATAGTGTATTAAGACAAAAAAATAAATTAAACAAAGGTATGCTAAAAACGAAATTGCGAGGCGTACTCCTGGATGATTGGAGTGCCGAACCTATAAATTAATATTAGGACCAATACTGTATAATTGTATATTATGTGTATGCATGTATGTATATGTAACAGTATGTACCATAAGTATATAACAGGAATAAAATTGTAAAAAAAGGGCGCATCTCGCCATCAAACGTCAAAGTTTGGCGAGATTAGAATGTAAGTATAACTATTGTTAAAAGTCTTATGATTATAATAAAAAAAAAAAAAAAAAAAAAAAAAGATGCAGCAGCGCCAGCACCACAGAAGCCAGCCCAACAAGGCAAGGAGAAGCCCAACTTCCCGCGCCCAAAGAACAAGACCGTAAAGACAGTTCCGAAACCACAAAGTATATCACAGAAAGAAACGCAATTGACGAATGATCCTTTATGGCTTGAGTCCTTCGTAATAGACGGAGAGACGGGGTTTGTCTCAGAGGAGCCAGTGCGTAACTTCAACCCAGATGCAGCAGGCTACGTTCAATTGGTGGAGTCAGAGTATAAAGCGATTTCGGATGTAGACAAGTACTACGCTAAATCGGTCCCGGCATCAGCACATGCCTATTTTCATCATACGTTATTTTGGTACAAGATCGCGTTAGCAGCGCAGAAACATGGCACCAGTTCGTTTGATCAAGAGAAGCTAGTGCAATTTGTCCAGGGATACGGTACCTTGGAAATCGCTGCTGGAGCAGGAGAGTACTTGACCGGTATGGGCGACTTCACTGACGCGACGGGTGTTAAACACATCTTACACGCGGAGGAGCCGAACCAGGACGGTCATTTCGGTCAAGCGACCGCTGAGACTCACGGTCTCTATGAGACGTTACCCGCACCAGCTATTACTCTGCATCGAATTGCAGAGGATTGTAGATTGACCGAAAACAGGCCAGACGCGAATACGAATTGGGTTCCCCAAGGAGCAGCCCCGCGAGCACGTGCCCCACAAGCAGAAGCAGCTGCCCCACCACCAGTTCCGGCCCCGCCGGCAAGGAGGAGACCAGCACCTGACGATGTAGAAGAGGAGGAGTTAGAAGGTACTGATGCGCCACCGCCAGTCGCGCCTATACAACCACAAGGACCACTACCAACAGTGAACCTTCTTGGATGGCGACCGGCTAAGAAGTTAACAGCCAATCAACAGAATGAGTTGACAGAATTGATAGACGAAGAGGTTATCAAAATCCATTTTTTTTTTCTGTATCGTATCATAAGAAGCCATTTCTTGCTGTATCTTTAATTTTAATTCTTCTTGTAATGTAAAGGGCGGGGAACGAGCCGCCGAGGAGCCGACGACTGCCACGGAGCCGTCCCGGTCACCCATCCAGTTTGGACGGGGAGGGACGTAGTAGGGCTCCGCGACTACGGCAACACCTATCGACCACTGCGCCATGGTTTGCAGGAAGAGATCCTGCGCCGCGGCGCAGTGGTTCAGGTTCAGATAGTGACAATTTTCCCCGACCATATAAAATGTATGATACACCACCAACATCGGTTGTAGCAAGGGGACAGGCCTCTCCAAACATCAACACCTCACCCTCGCTAGTGCTGGACGCCGCTAAGACGTTTATCAGGAGACCAGCCACAAAAAGAAGGTCACTGGACAACATGTCCATATATAAGAGACAGCAGACCACCTACGCTGACCAGTCCAGTGACCAACTGCTCCAGGAGGTAATGAAGGCATTTGAGGATATCCCCTTGAGGGTTCAGCAATATCCTCAAATGAGAAAAGACATTAAAACCTTCCTGGAGCAGAGCTCCGATAGATTTCTTCGAGCTCAGTGGGAGGATGAAGAGCTTGGAGGGGGCGGCGTCCGGTACCGCGGGTGCGGCGGTCGTGGCGGCGTCTCCCGTAAATGAGAAAACCGCCGGAGAAGATATTGGCTAAGTTGGGGGAAATGGAAACCAATATTTTTGAATGGATAAACGAAGGTTACCATAAGACCAAAAAAGACATCCGGGAACTCAGCGAGGAGACCGAGGGTCAGAGCATGGGCGCAACAGAACTCATCGTCGGCAGGATCGAGAGGACGCAGGCCGCGATCGATCAGACCGAGGGCCAAATAGTGCGCGCGCAGTCCCATATAGAAGATCTGATTGGGACTGTCGCTAGGGACTTGGTAGTCGAAACCAAGACGCACTTCGGCGCCGTTGTGGAGGAGTTAGCCTCCCGAAACCAAGGAGTCCCGGAACAAAGCCCCCAGACTTACGCCAGCGTCGCAGCGGCCAGACCCCGGCGCCGGCCGGCACTTCACTCTGTGGCTGTCACCTCTTAGGATAGACAGGAGACGGCCGGAGAGGTGTTCACCAGAGTGGAGAAGGCGGTCGACGCCAGGAGTACTGGCCTAAAAATTTCTAAGGCCAGGAAGGCCAACAATAGCGTCGTTATTCTTGGCTGCGACACGAAGGAAGAGATAGCGAGGGTGAGAAAACAAATTGAAAGTAAAGGCGAAGGGCTTGTGGTAGAGCCCATGAGGAATAAGGACCCACTGGTAGTCCTCAAAGACGTCCACGCGGAGAGCGATAACGACCAAGTGATATCTGCACTATACACACAAAACGCGGAAGTCTTCATGGGCCTACCACAAGAGGAGAGAGAGGCCAAAGTCAAATACAGAAAGAGAACCAAAAATCCAGGGACTTCCCACATCGTCCTTCAGGTGGGACCCAAAGTATGGCAGAGAATGACGGAGGCTGGAACACTTTACTTGGACCTGCAAAGGGTCAGGGTGGAGGACCAGTCTCCGCTCATTCAATGCACCAGGTGTCTGGCATTCGGACATGGCCATAAGTTCTGCACTGAGGGTGCGGACAGGTGTAGCCACTGTGGGGGCCCGCACTTGCGCAAGGATTGCGCAGACTATAGTGCGGGTTCAGTACCGCGGTGCTGCAACTGCTCGCACTCTGGGTCGCGGGACGTCGGCCACAACGCCTTCAGCGCCGAATGCCCCACCCGCGCCAAATGGGACTACTTGGGAAGGGAGACCACGGCGTATCCGTGACATACAAACACACAGAAACACACTACACCAAAACATGCATAAACACACACTGATATAAAGATTATATTATAACAATATAGGAATATATCAAAACATGCACACAACAATAAACACTAGAATTACATTAAATTTAATATACATACACCGACTGAAACAGTTCACAAGTAGGAACGCAACAATAATATATATTGGTATATATATTTTTTGTTAATGGTACGAAATAAAGGAAAGAGTGAACTGTGGAGGGAAACACACACATGTACAAAACACACAAGACACGCATACTAATACAAGTATACTATACACAAATACGTGTCGTGGATATCCGGTCTCCCCGACTGGGGGACGGTGTGTGAGGCTCCTGAATAGGTAACACATAAGGTCCCACTACAACATAAAACGCTAAAATAAAAAACAACAACTAGAAAATAAATATATTACAAATAGATAACTATACAAAATAGAATATATGTATTACAGATGTAATATAGGAAAACATAATATATAAAATGTAGTGTAATAAATAAAACATGTGTGATATGTATATAGCAGGAGCAAAACGCGTATCCGTGTTTCCCAGCAGATGGGAATACACACTCGGATCCGCGCGTTTTAGCAACTGAAAATAAAAAATTAAAAGTAAACATCAACAGATGGTTGAAATAATATGTGTATAAGAAATGTAAACAAATAGAATGTAAGATGCTGTGGGCGTGCGAATGTGTGTGTGCGGCAACTGTCAGTGTGCTGTACATATAAGTTTGAACGTTTATATATATTATATACAACAAAAATCAGAAATATATATAAATAGAGAAACAAAAATAATATATGTATAAGAAATTTAGTAGAAGGCATATATATGAAATGCAATATGATGTAAACAAATAGTATATAAATATAGGACACAGTGAATGAACGAATGTATGTGTACAGCAATTGTGAATGTGCTGTACACATATATTTGAACATTTATATATATTATGTATACAAATATATCACAAAAATTAGAAATATAGATAAAAAGTGAATTGAAAATAAAATATGTATGAGAAATGTAGTAAAGCAAACAGTAACAATGTAATTTGATGTAAACAAATAGTATATAAATATACAGGACACAGTGGATGGGCGAATGTATGTGTGCAGCAAGCGTGAGTGTGCTGTACGCATATATTTGAACATTTATATTTTTAGGATCGAAAGTAAAATGAAAATAAAAATAATAATTACACAAGTAACTACCTTTTATTTACATAGAAGTATGTAATTACATTCGATCTCCAACTTTCAATGAAAGTAAATAACTTACATGACACGTAGTTCTTACTTTAACCATTTGATAATAGCAATTATATTAATAACAAAGATCACAACATCGTTCCTTCAGAGTTGTTACCACACCGGGCGCCGAACAAGAAATGTGTCATGAATAGGTGCGCGCTGCCTTTTATAGTTTTTGATTTGTTAGATATCTAACAATATATATTATATATGTACATATATATTGCAAAAAATTAGAAATACACAATACTGAACTGAAAATAATATATGTATGAGAAATGTAGTAGAAGACATATAGACGAAATAAAACATGATGTAAATAAATAGTATATAAATAAATATTTCGGACATCTATTTAACACACAACGCCATCTAGTCCCAAGCTAAGCAGTGCTTGTGTTATGGGTACTAGACAACTGATATAAATACTTATATATACTTTTTTTTTTTGTAAATACATACATACTATACATAGAAAACACCCAAACTCCGAAACAAATATTTGTAGATTCCACAAACATTTGGTCCGACCCAGGATTTGAACCCGAGACCTCAAGCTTAGCAGTCGCATACGCGTACCACTACGCCACTGAGGCAGTCAAGTATATAAACATATAGAACACAATAGATGGGCGACTGTACGTGTACAGCAATTGTGAATGTGCTGTACACGTATATTCGAACATTAATATATTATATATACATATATATTAAATTATATAAGACATCACACACATTGCACTTGCACTATATTGAAAACAATGTCTAAAAAAGGGCCCTTTTAACGGAAGGGGAAAAGCGCAAAAGGCAGCAACACCCTACGATGGCGGGTGCCTGCCTTAAAAAAAAAAAAAAAAAAAATAGTTTAATAGAAAACCGCTTAAAAAGCTTCGGACTTGATTCAGATACTAATATTATTGGTATGAGTACTGACGGTGCAAATGTCATGGTCAAAGTATGTAAGCTAATGAAGTGCTATCAGCAATTTTGCTACGCACATGGGTTGCAATTAGCTGTGGTCGATGTTTTATATAAACAGAGAGAAGAAAACTCAATAATGCCAACAACAACTCCTGAATCAGATTCTGATACAGATGACGAAGACACAACGGATGATGCTTTAGTCTTCTGGCTATGATAGAAAGAGTATATAAACTGAAAGTGTGTATTGACAAAGCTTTAATAGATGTAGGATCTGACATAAAATTTAGTGATCGAGAATAAAAGACTTGATAGACAGTTTAAAGCTATTTAAATTAGCTGTAGAGACGTTACGCAGAAGGGATACGACCCTATTAACTGGTGAAACAACACTAAAATTTGTTTTAGAGAAGTTGCTCACTTACGACACGGCGTTAAGCACTGATTTATCTGAAGCACTACATGCTAGAATCAAAGAACGTCGCACTGTAGTAACAGATATATTGATATACTTACAGAATCCAAACAAATATCAAGATGATTTAAATCGAGCTGATAATACATTCACTATGCCAAAGAAAAAACATATAGGTACGACTAGAAATGAAAAAAATCTTGGCAAGATTTAACCAAGATAATAACTCTGACAAAAGCGAGGAACTCGTGGACGTGGAAGAAACAGTAAAGAAGAGCTTAGACTTAGAGTCACTGAAAAAGGACTTGACATTACAAGAAGAATTAAAATTAAAGGTACAGCAAGAAATGGCTTCTTATGATACGATACAGAAAAACAAAATGGATTTTGATAAAATATTAAAAATGGAAATGACTGCATTAGAAAGTGAAGGAGTTCGAGGAGAATACTTGTCTGCTATTAATGATTATTTGCTCACAATTAAGCCGACAAGTGTAGAAGCTGAGAGAGCCTTCTCGGCCGCAGGCTACATTTGTAGCTCTATTAGAAGTCGATTGGGAGATGCTACAATTAACACAATTTGTTTTTTAAGATCGTTTTTTCAAAGTAAAAATTGATATTTTATTTAAATTTATATTAAGGTTAATTATTATTATCAGATAATAAGATAGTTGATTGTTTTGTTTTGAGATTTTTCTTTTTTTTTCTTCTAGTAATAATAAAGGTGATTTCATATACGAGTATATCGTTTTTTTCATTAACAGTCCATGTTGGAACGAAAAAGGAAAGTTAAGTTATCCTGGTTAGATCAACATGGTCGGATCCGGCCGGATTTATGGATATTCAACCGGATCAAGCCGGTTCGAAAATGAGGACGGATTGCAATCCCTAATTAAAAACAAAAATTGACATTCATGAAGGGCGATATGAATTATTTGAAAAAAGTTATAAATGCAAAAATGAAAACGAAAAAATTAAAAAAATATATAAATAGGATATGATCCCTCAAGTTTTCTACCAACAAAAGAAGAACTGTTACAACAAGTAAAAAGAACTCTGTACATTATTACGAAGTTCCATAGAAAAAACGCCAGAAAATTATGGGTGGACAGTAATTGAAGGCAAATACGAATACTGTAGCGGTCACGGATTCAATTTCATCTTTTCCATACAAAATTTATATTATTATATATTTCTACATTGCGTCGTCACGCTACCTGCTGTAAGTGTGCGACAGAGAGAGAGATGTCGAATCGCCTACATTTATGCGTACTACCTGACTCACTCTCTCCATTGACATTATGTAACATCGCATGTCAAACTACCTGCTGTAAGTGTGCGACAGAGAGGGATGTCATACGTCTACATCTACGCATGCTACCTGACTCACTCTCTCCTTAATATTTGTATAAATACTGGTGTTGTTTTTGTATATAGTTCAGTCATAGAAATTAAATCATCAGTCATCTTTTGATAAAATCCTTTTACAATCATCCCGCTGTTCTACTCAGTATATTCCTACGGTCGTCCACATTTATAATTGGCTTGATAATAACACTGGTGGCGCACACAACATTTGTTAGCGGTTTTGGTTCCACTACCTTGACCGCTACAATACTATTGGTTTGATGGTCGTCATTTGAAGAAATATCTTCTAATTTACAAGGTAATTTATAAATATTATTATTGTTTATTATTATGCAATTTATTAACTATTTTAATTATTTTATTACAGAGTCCGATAATATAGACGAAAATTATAGTAGCTAAGAAGATGAAGATGTAGAAAGTGAAATCAGTAGCGAAGAAGATACATCGAGTGAATCTGATGAAGATTCATTTTATAATTGTATATGTATGTGGTTTAGTTTTATTTTATATTATTATTTTGTTTAAAAAATGTAAAATTCACCTTTCTGGTTTTATGTGTCAAAGTGTAGTTGTCAAAGTCAGTGTGAGAACGATAAGTAACGATGTTTACTCTGTTAATTAAATAAATAAGTGTTGATTTGCGAACTTTATTTTGCTTCGAGCCACATCCCACAACTTTTTGGGACCTCGTCCGGGATGTAAAGCAATATTTGAAGTGAATCAACGAAGACTAACGAAGATTCATCAGAATAATAAGTGCCGGTTCGTATTTGCTTATGACGCCATCTTGATAACCAGTGCATACCTCAAGGACGCTTGGAAAAAATGTTGCCAAAAATCTACTAAAATTGAAGTTTTTAAGAAGACTCAAAATGATTATTTTTTATGAAAACTAAAGACTAAGTTAATTGATTTAATTAAATAAAGACTAAGCAAAGAAGATAAACCACCACAATTCCACCGAAGAAGGGCGAAAAAGGAAGTGAAGACGAAGATGTTTTAGTGCAGATTTCTTTCAAGGATTTGGAAAAA
The DNA here is from genome assembly GCA_916048165.1 of Spilarctia lutea. Lineage (NCBI taxonomy): Eukaryota > Metazoa > Arthropoda > Insecta > Lepidoptera > Erebidae > Spilarctia > Spilarctia lutea. The sequence continues at coordinate 13,543,345 of OU696490.1, read as the reverse complement.
TCAATGACTGTTTTTACTGGAGATGACACCTACCCTATTCAGACGTTTATTGATGAATTCGAAGATACTGCTCAGCTTATGAAGTGGACTAAGAACGATTATTAGATGGGACTGCCAGACTTTTCCTAAGGGCTTTGAGACATGTACAAGACTATGCAAGTTTAAAGGCAGCCCTCAAAGAAGAATTTGGTCCGAAAATTAATAGTGCAATAATACACAAGAAGCTTGCCGCGCGTAAGATGACAAGTGAGGAAAATTATCAACAGTATTTCCTAGCTATGAAAGAATTGGCGCTGCATGGCAACGTTGAAGATGCCGCATTAATGGAATATGTAATCGATGGAATCCGTGATTTAGAGACTAACAAAACTATTTAATATGGTGCCTCAGATATAAAAGATTTTCGAAAGAAGTTGGACATTTACAGTGAATTCAGAAAGAAAACAACGAACAGACCTGTTCACCAATCAGCTGCCCACAACTCATCTCGTAAGTTATCCAATGTGAAGAGGTGTTTCAACTGTAGAGAATTAGGACACCAATCATCATCTTGCCCAAAGGGACTAAAATGTTTTAAATGTAACAATTATGGACACAAATCTAATGAATGTACTGACAGTCAACAGAAGAAGACGCTGAATATTAAAAACATAAGAGAAAAATTCAACATGCAGACAAAGAATCAACAAGAGAAGACCCCTTACAAGAAGATAAAGATTAACGGAATAGAATTTAAAACTTTAATAGATACCGGTAGTGACGTCAATATAATTACAAAATCTGAATTTGAGAAAATTCAAGACAGTGTAAACGACTACGGAGTAAAATCAACATGCCTCGCAGGTATAGCGAACAATAAGCTTAATACTGAAGGAACATTCACAGTTAAGGTACAAATTGATCAGTACTACATAGAAATGAAATTTCATCTTGTAGCAGACCACGACTTACCTGTCTCGATGCTTATTGGTAATCCCATACTTGAAGACTTTAAAATACAGTTTAACCCCGATGGTGTTTTTGTGGAAAAGATTATGCATCTCACTCTTTTAGTTGAAGAAAGTGACGTTAACCCTGAATACGACATAGAAGAAACTAAGTACGCTAAAGACGTTTATAAGATGTGCAAAGAGTATGACCCCAGGAAGAAAAAGAAGACTAGCAATGTGGAATTGAGAATTTAATTAACTGATGAAAACCCTGTTTTTCAAAGCCCGAGACGTTTGTCACCATTTGAGATAAAGATTGTGAATGAACAAATAACAGAATGGTTGGCCAAGGGAATAATTAAGCCTAATGAATCTGATTTCGCTTGTCCTATTGTATTGGCTCATAAGAAAGATGGTTCACGTCGTTTATGAGTGGACTATAGAAAGTTGAATAAGAAGATCATAAGAGAAAGGTTTCCACTACCAATCATAGAAGACCAGATAGACAAGTTGAAAGAAGCCAAAGTATTCACATCGCTTGATTTACGTAACGGTTTTTTCGTGTGAATGTTCATCAAAACAATCAGAAGTATACAGCTTTCGTTACGCCTCAAGGCCAGAACGAATTTTTCAAAATGCCTTTCGGCCTATGTACAGCACCTTCTGTATTTCAAAGGTTCGTTAACGATGTCTTTAGCGATCTTATTATAGACGGGACAGTAGCGGCTTATCTTGATGATCTGATTCTACCGGCGAAGACAGAGATAGAAGGAATGATGAATTTAGAGAAAGTTTTGAAAAGAGCAGAAGAATTTGGTTTGGAGTTTAACTGGAAAAAATGTCATTTCTTTAAGAAAGAAATCGAATACCTTGGTTATATCATACGAGGCAATGAAGTAAGGCCTTCCAAGGATAAAATCTATGCTGTAGCGAAATTTAAACTGCGTGAAAACGTGAAAGCTGTTCAGTCATTCTTAGGACTTACCGGCTATTTCAGGAAATTTATTAAAGACTACTCACTGATAGCAAAACCGATGACGGACCTATTGAAGAAGAATATTCCATTTAATTTCGATGAAAATTGTCAAAAAGCCTTTCAAGAACTAAAAAATATTTTGTGTAGTTCGCCTGTGCTAAAAATTTACAATCCAGATTCGCAAACAGAGTTACACACAGACGCTAGTGTTGATGGATATGGGGCTGTTCTCCTACAAAGAAGTGCCAATGATGAAAGACTACACCCTATACACTATATGAGTAAAAAAACTACTCCGGCTCAAATAAATTATCATAGTTACCATTTAGAAGTACTTGCTATTGTAGAAGCCATCAAGAAGTTTAGGATTTATTTGCATAATACACTTTAAAATAGTTACCGATTGTTCTGCGTTAACGATGACGTTACAAAAAAAAGACACCTCCAAGAGTGGCTCGCTGGGCCCTGTTACTTGAGGAATACGATTATGGGATCGAACACAGACCAGGATCTAGAATGAAATATCACGCTTATACAGAAAGAATAACGGACCGTAACGCGTCATTCACTGCAAACGACTTCCAACAATATTGTAAAGATGAGAATATCATACCACTACACGATTACAACTGGACAACCCAGAGGAAATGGCCAGGTTGAACGTATCCATCAAATTATCATCGCCGTACTAGCAGAACTCCGCGCTGATGATCCTACGAAGTGGTACCGCCGAGTATCTAACGTACAATGATGTATAAATGGAACCTACCAAAGAAGTATCGGAATGACCCCATTTGAATTGTTGTTTGGAGTTAAAATTAGAGATAGAGATAAATAATTACTAAGGCTGATAAAGGAAGAAGAAATTCAAATATATATATAAAAAAAAACTATAAAATTTTCAAAAAAGATCATATTTTTTTATTTATTAAACAGTAATCGTGCTACACCTTTTCATGGAATTTGTTTTACAACGGCTGCAGTTGCACTATTTAATTTTGAATAATTCTTGTCGGACTAGGGATAGATACCTATTTTTTTGTAGGACACTGTTTTATTTGGGTAATAAATACGCTAACCTATAATATATATTTATGTCTAATCTAATTCTGAGTATAATCTAATTCTGAAATCTAAATTCTAAAAATAATTAATTCTGAGTATAATTCTGAGATGACCAGGGTAACTGAAGTGAAGAATTTAGGAGTTCATTTTACCACTGAGCTAACGTTTCGCGATCATATACTCAGAATCTGTAAAAAGGCTTATAGGAATTTAGGATTAGTACTTCGTATGGCTAAAGACTTCACAAATATAAAAGCCATTATAGCATTATATAATGCTTTAGTAAGAAGTCAACTGGAATTTAACGCGGTTATCTGGGCTCCACATGAAGCAAAATATAGTGTCATGTTGGAGCGTATACAAAATAAGTTTATAAGATTTATTTACTTGAAACAGTATGGAGTCTATCCTTTTTATCCGTTAATGTATCCCACCCTGTATATCTTAGGTATGGTTGGATATAATGAACTGAGAGTCAGGAGGGAACTCACACTCGTAACCTATATCTTTAGGGTAGTTTGGGGTGGGATACATAATGCAGATGTATTGGAGAGAGTGGGTCTCTGCGTCCCGGATGGCTACGCGGGACGTCGGCGGCGGCCGCCCCTGCTGGCCGTGCCGCGCGCTCGCACGAATTTACTGCGCGAGGCACCTGTGACGCGAGCGCTGCGCACACTTAACCTCATAGCTGAAGAGATAGATATATTTTATTGTACTCCGAGTGAATTCACATTGATAGCTCTGTGCAAAATTTGTTATTGTTAGGATTAATTAGTTTTAAAAATTATGTAACTACAATATCGCATTGGATGTAGTCTGTAAGGATATTGTAAGTAAGAAATAAATAAATGTCCTACAGTTAGTAATAAAAAAGTAGTATCGTAAAATTGACAATTTACGAGCGTAGAACTGGAAAAACGTACCACTCAATTTTTTTAGACCTAGTTGTTGATACATGTTGGGAGTGGGGGACACTTTGATAGAATCATCATTTTTGTAGGACAATTATTGTTTTCAATTTGTTATAAAATTGTTTCAAGATTTAATTAATAAAGTAGCTGTTAGTAGTAGGGGAGCCCAAGCGGGGATTTCGGGATTTACTAAAGCGTGGTAGATTAATATACAGGGGGATACCTTGTACCCGGTTAACTACCTCCACCAAACATGAGCCCCATATATAAGGCCGCCCGTGAAGAATACAGGATCAGATTAGTAAAAAAAAAATTGACCATCAGAAATTCTCGAGCGCGTCAGATTAAGGTGGGGTGAGTTAATTACATCCTAAAAAGCGTATATTCCACTAATCTGACAAAAGTGACGTAAAGAAAGGGGATGGCAGCAAAGTTGTAAAAAAAAACGTCATCTCGACATTCTCGAGCGTAGCTAAATTTATTTTATTTTGAAGGAAATAATTGAAGGATAACGAAAAATATATAATCTGACGATTTCCGCAAGCCGAAATAATAAAAATTCGTCGATAAAGTTAAATGCATGCAATCTCTATTCCTCTCTCACAACAACAAAATCAAGATTATACTATTACTATCAGAACTTCTGATACTAATATAGTGGTCATCATGTTAGCCAATATGGAACACCTGCAAGCAAGAGTAGAAGTTTGGATGGATCTTGGAGTTGGCAATGCACGCCGATACATCGACGTATCCGCTCTCTACAATAAATTAGGTCCAAAAATTTCGAAAGCGCTTCCAGCTGTGCATGCATTCACTGGTTGCGATTTCAACCCAGCATTGTACCGACGAGGGAAAAAGAAACCTTGCGATTACTAATGAATTCACAAATTTTCCAAAAAGCATTTCTGGATTTAGGATCAAAGGAGCCTAATGTGCCGGATTCTTTTAACATCATTCAGTCTTTTACTTGCCACTTGTATGGGTCGAAAAAGTTAGATGATGTCAATCAAGCCAAGCCAAGGACGTACAAGGTAAAAGGCAAATCACAACCCTTCTCCTCGAGTGTCCGGAATTACGATGCGTGCAACTTGCCACCCTGTGAATCAGAGTTATTCCAGCAAATGTTACGCATAAGATTCATTGCATGCTTGTGGAGTAATGGCCATAATGCAAAAATTACTGATCTTTTCCCAACGGACTATGGATGGAAAATTGTAGACGGAAAATACAAAATGATCTGGTTTGCAGGCGATCAATTGCCGAAAGCGTATGAAGATGTTGTCATAACAACTGATATTCTTGAGGATACTCCAGAATCATATTTCTTTTCTCAAATAATTAAAAAATACGTTGTTCATAAAAAAAATATTGTTAAATACTTTAATGATTTTTTGTTACAGATACGCAATCTGCGGATGAAATCGAGCCAGAAGAAGAGGAAGATTATTCCACTGATGAAGATGATAATTAATTAATCAATTAATTATAAAACAAAAAAAAAATTGTTTTATAAATACAAGTATTTTACTTAAGAAGCATACACTTATTTATTTGCATGCTATTTCCTGAGCTTTTCAATTAATTAAGTTCAATGATGTAAAAAATATTTATTTATTTTTTGTCAGATCAGGCGAATCTCTCTAGATTATCGTCAGATTATGAGACAGCACGTTTAGAACATAAAGATGAACCATATACAACGTGTCCCAAAATTCAACGATAAGCCGGTACCAGAAGGTCGGCCTGCTCGTGACTACTCGTGAAAAAATGATAAAAAATAATTATCTTTTTTTTTTTTAATTACGTAAGAAAAACTAAAATTCTTAAAAATTTACACCTCTTAAGATATTTTTAACTACCATCTCCACAATTTTCCAAATATTTCAGATTTTTTTTTTGTATCAGCATCCTAAGTAACACCGTTACCCATCACAATCCTTAGAAAACCCATAACACCTGTAGATTTTACACGAAAATTAATGAAAGTTTTTTCTTTTTTTCAAAACTCCAAAAGATTTTTCTTTAAGGGCTATTTAACTCATCGTGGTGTAAAAAAAATGTATGGTCACTACTATGGCAAATGTTTTAAAAAAATTACGCATCTAACCATGAATCTAAAATGGAACAATACTTCTTGAAAACCAACCACAAAAAAAAATGCAAATTATTTGTCTAAACATAAACCAACATTCATGAATTGTTTATAGTACTAAATTTTTGACAATATTTAAGGTTTTTGTCGAATATTCCGTCAACCCTTATTTTAGTAGTAACTTAGTATACGTAACTAGTTAGATCTCATCTAGATCTACCTAGTTTATAGCAAATTACATAAGTCCGGTAAATAGAAGTTTGAAATTTTTTACATTTTAACTTAAATTTTGGTATTTTTTGAGGTTTTTGTCGAATAGCTCGATGACCTTAGTCCTAGAATTTTAATTTTTGCATTTTTGGAAAAGTCTCATCGAGACCCGTCGAACGACACCCCATTTGTCTAGATCGGACGAGGGAAACTGCAAAAAATGCTTGTATTAATGCCGGCGTCAAACAGTTTGAACATTTACTGTAATGTTGATAACGCAATAAATGTATAAAAATTGTATTAAATTGTTTTATTTTATTCAACATTCCCAATAATTTTGAATCTCACTTACGTACAAAAATATGATAGTATAATCCTCCTACCCTACAATATCTCACAAATCTCGCTTGAATTGAGTACTATAATTGTATGTAAAAAATTTCAAACTTCTATTTACCGGACTTATATAATTTGCTATAAACTAGGTAGATCTAGATGAGATCTAACTAGTTATGTATAATAAGTTACTACCAAAATAAGGGTTGACGAAAAATTCGACAAAAACCTTAAATATTGTCAAAAATTTAGTACTATAAACAATTCATGAATGTTGGTTTATGTTTAGATAAATAATTTGCATTTTTTTTTTGTGGTTGGTTTTCAAGAAGTATTGTACCATTTTAGATTCATGGTTAGATGCGTAATTCTTTTAAAACATTTGCCATAGTAGTGACCATACATTTTTTTTACACCACGATTAGTTAAATTGCCCTTAAAGAAAAATCTTTTAGAGTTTTGAAGAAAAGAAAAAACTTTCATTAATTTTCTTGTAAAATCTACAGGTGTTATGGATTTTCTAAGAATTGTGATGGGTAACGGTGTTACTTAGGATGTTGATACAAAAAAAAAACTGAAATAATTGGAAAATTGTGGTGATGGTAGTTAAAAATATCTTAAGAGGTGTAAATTTTTAAGAATTTTAGTTTTTTTTTCGTAATTTAAAAAAAAAAGAAGATAATTATTTTTTATCATTTTTTCACGAGTAGTCACGAGCAGGCCGACCTTCTGGTACCGGCTTATCGTTGAGTTTTGGGACACGTTGTATATCTTAATCTGACACGCTTGTGTATTTCAAAAGGTCGAATTTTTTTGCACATTATAAAAATGGCCACGGGTTTGCGTCACATCGAAATCGTCAGATTAGTGAATGAAAGCTTTTTTTTGGTGTACTTAACACTCCCTTAGAAAATCTGACGAGCTCTTTTTTTTTTTTTTTTTTTTCATTTTCAATTTACATACATACAACCACCCGCATCATGCAAACGATCAGATTAAAATACGTACATTATTAAAAATACGTAGGGTATTGATGCTATCAATATCTGACGCGCTCGAGAATGTCCATGCAACAGTATTTTTTTACATATTTCAAAATCTATAGCCGCTTCCCCCACCGATGAAAAGGTATATATCATTTAACATTTTTTTTCTTCTTATCATCTAAGCTTTGCAACTCAATAGGTCTCTATGACGCTCGAGTAAATTCCGATTTAGCATTGTGGGCTACTACTACGTGGGTACTATAGTGATGCTCTTCAATTTTATGAAGTTCTTAAAGAGTCGAATAAAATTCAATTATTTTATGTAACAAAAGAAGAGATTGACGCGATTCAGAAGGACATAACAAAGAATCTTTTGCCTTTGCCTGGTACAAAAGAGGTGCACCAAATATTTTCAAGGAGCTACACGGCCAAGTAATGGCCAGAAATTAGAGCTGCATCTGTTCTAGAGGATTATGCGAATGCTTGCGTCCCAAGTTATACTCACCGATACCAGCCCCAAGGAACATTCCAACCCCCGTCGACCCTGACGAAGACGTACCTCAAGGTATGCCATTGAGTCCCATTCTAACACCAGTGGCAAATATTTGCAACGACACATTCAGCGATGTTGACGACGTACCTTTGAGCAATTTGCCGTCCTCGAATAGAGACGACATTACATTCGATGAACTACAAAAAGGTTTACGCAAAAACATATACAAGAGTGTATACGGATCGTCTGATAGCTCTGACAATAAAAATGACATTACAGAGGAACCACACCCATCTGTGTCAGGACAAAACAATTTATTGCCTGATGCAGGTGACTTTTTGCTAGTCAAAGTTTACAGCACCAAAGGTAAATCATACGATACATATCCGTGCATTGCTGAAACCAGCATATATAAATCAGGGTTATATTCCTAAAATATGTGAAAAACAGAAAACTTTTTGTATTGAACGAGAAAGATAAATCCTATGTGGCATTCGAAGACATAATAAAAAAACTTCCAACCCCGGACATTGAACACATAAGAGGCACTGATTATTTTAAGTTTTCATGTGATATTAATGTTTTTAGAAAATAATTCATGTAGTTTAGTGGATCACTGCTACTTGTGGTACCTATGGACCTCTGCTACGATTAAGAAAGTCTTGTAGATTATTTTTTAAATTTTGTATAAGACTGAACCCTTATGTGATCCCAGATGTAGTCATTTATGGAGACGGCAAATTACAATTAGAGTCAAAAGTATTTAAGTTGATTAGTAAGAGTTATTATTACATTTATAGATCTGTTCATTATTGAATAGTTTATGGTCATGTTGATTCTTTCGTAAAAAGATATAATAAAACTGATAATTATTGTTATATTGTTGTTTTTTTTACATAAAAAGAACAAATACAGGCGATTTCAATCCTAGTATCTCCTTCGGACTCTCGAGTATGTCCTATGGACAACCGTATATGTCCACTGGACAACCATTTTGTCCCTGTCTCCCAAATATACATTATCGTCATAAATACTTAAAAAAACAGAAAGGTTTACAAATTTTCAAATTATTTTATAAGTTAAATGTAAAGTTCGTTACATTTAAAGTTTGTCGTTGTCCAGGAGACAATATTATTGGGAATAACTTATAAATTTAAAGCCACTACACATTTATTTATGGATAATAAATTGGAATCTATCCTATATTCAGTGGGAATAAAGTGACAGTTTACAATTTGACTGAATTTTAATGGTTTAGAAGCCTATTTAGTTCAGTTGTCCAAAGGACTATCTTAAGTAGAGTCATGTGGATTTCGGAGTCAAATTTACTATTTTATTTAAATAAATTGTTCCACTCTATGTGTTTTCTTAAAATAAAAATAATTATCAAACTGCAAATATGTTAAAAAAAAAATTACATATAAAATTAAAAAAATCAAATTTATTATTGATGTACACTTAAAAGTTGATTGTCCCACTTATTATATGATCAGATCTACACAGCATATGTGACAATTTTGGAATGCTTTATACAACCGGTTTATTTAGAACTAACACAAGAAGACATAAACAAAGCCAAAGATATCTTAAATGCAAAAGAACAAAAAATATTAAGTGTTAATTGATATAAATGACGTGCGGATCCATTTGCTGTTATTGGAAACATATGTTGGATGAATTTGAATGTTACCAAATTTAATTTGATTGAAAAGAAACACTCAACAGACGACGATAAACTGTCAAGTTTTTACAAGAAATGTAAAGAGTTTAACATTGAGGCAGTAGCACAAATCAACCTAAAGTTTCCTTTCGATGATAAAGAACGTCAGGCACTAAAGCACTTACAGATGTTGAACCCACAAGCGATTTTAGGTCATGATTTGAGCAAAATACCTATAACTTCAATTTCTGAATATTATATTTTTTCCCATGTATTTGTCCAGAAAATATAACAGAATTAGATAGAGAATGGAGAACTCTTCACAAGACCAATTTTAATTTTGACGAGACTGAGACGCCCAGTGTAGAAGAATTTTCGTGGCATGTTTCCAAATTTAAAAAAAGCGACGGCTCTGCAATGTTTCCACTATTCAGACTTTAACCAAAAAGCTGCTATGTTTGCCGCACAGTACCTACTGTTACGGTAGAACGCTTGTTTTCGAGTATTAATGTTATGAAAACGAAACTAAGAAATAAACTTTCTACGACCACAATAAAAGGTATCTTGCACACAAAATCAGATTTTAAAAATGGTTTTGAGTTCAATGTGACAAATGACCATTTCAAAAATAAAGATGAAACGGAAAATCAAGAAGATTTACAAATTGAAAATGAGATAGTAGCTAGTGATACTATCTAACATGTATCATCAGCTACTATCTCATTGTTTGCAGCATAGGCAGTGTTTTAGCCATGGTATTTTTAAACAAGCTTCCTCAAAAATCGTTGGATTAGCATATCAATACTAGTTTTTAAGTATTACTAATTTTATTTGATTTCTTTGAGACTTTTGACATTTAAATTTGTATAAAAGTTTGTTAATTACATGATTTTTCTTGTTTATAATTCCCTCCCTATAAATTATTATATTTATTACTATCATTAAATAATAAAAAGATAAAGATGTAGATTTAGTTTTTTAATTTGGTAGATACATTTATAACTTACATACCTAGTATCTTCTAAACTGTTTTTTGAACTTCTCATAGTGATAATCGTCTGTAGCTCTCTCACCTTTAGCTTTCTTAACTAATTTATCTACACTATCATCTATAACACTAGTCTCAGTTTTAACAGGTTCAACCTTTTCAACTTTTCTTTTCTTTGTATTATCACCATCTATATTAAATCTATTGTGCTGAACAAAATTAACCGCCATATTTGTAGGTACAAATTGTGAAGGGCAATCTTTTTTATTATGCCTCTCCCACATGAGTTTCATTTTTGCTTCTTCTGTGGCTTCAATATTTTTAATTTTTGCATCTATACCTAAGTCCACTTCTGGTATACCGCTAAGCATCTGGTTTGATAACATCTCCTCAGACCTGTGTGTTGATGACATTCTTAAATGTTCAGGTAAGGATAGCAACGCAGCTTCTTCTGGTGATAAATATTTTAATGAATCATTGTGGTCAGAGTCCTGTATGTCTTTACTGTGTCCCTCTGTAACAAACAAAACGCTTATATTAAATAACTTATTATATCAAAGGTCAAAATACAAAAAAATATAAAACTGCATGAAAACATTTAATTAAACATTACATTAATGCTTAAATTGAAAACTGTGTTTCGTTTGGTGTTTTTTTAACTGTTTATTGACAGTTAACAGTTCCATATACAGGGTCTGTCGTAAATAATGGATAAGTCGTAAACTGGAGTTGGTCCGGCTATGAGACTATTAGAAAATCGTATCTTTTTGCCAGGGTTTCTAACCGTATGGAAATGGCGTAGACTTTTATGTTTTTTTATAAATTTCGCTACTCTTTGCATTCATTCCGTTGCCATTTCGTTAAATTTAGGTATTTCTGTGTCATTTTTTTGTATTATAGTCTTGAAGATGTGTATTATTTAGTTTTAGTACTGTTTTAGGCGTTTTTAACGTTGGTCATTTTCAAAATTGTCATTTTAAGATTTTTTATGTTTTTGTTTTACTTAGGGTCAACTTTTGATCATTTACTGTGTAAAAAAAAAGTACGGCGCTATAGCTGCCCATGATCTTAATAAATTATCTAGTATGTGTAGATTCTAAAAAGGTATAACAATGCATACTTCACAAGTAATATTAAGCTACATGAGCGAGATCAATATCAAGGTGAGAAAATATTTTTTTCATGTAATGTTGTAAATGGTTATAAAACTTCGTCAGAATGATTTATTTCTGCCAAGATTCTTTACACAAACACTATGGGGCCACTATTACGGATATTCAAAGAAAACTAGGTTGTTTTAGTACGTAAAAATATTTATTCAACAACTTAAACTAAATGTTCGAAGTGTCCTCCGCCGGCAGCTATGCACGCTCTACATCGCCTAATAAACGATCGCTTAATCCGGCGCACATAACCGGCTTCTTCAATTTTTCTCGCTGCTACTTGAATGCGCGCACGCAACTCTTCTACAGAACTTATTGTTTCACTGTATACTTTTTCTTTTATACAGCCCCAGTAAAAGAAGTCCAAGGGGTTCAGGTCTGGCAAACGTGGAGGCCATAAAATTGGCCCCAATCGCCCTATCCATCTATCTGGATAAGTATTATTTAAATGTTCCCTGACACGAACAGCGTAATGTGCTGGACACCCATCATTTTGTAGCCACATCTCATTTCTTATCTCTTGTGGGACGTCTTGCAGTAAACTAGGTAAAGTATTTGCTAAAAAATTCAAATACATATCCGCATTTAATATTGCCGGCAATTCGAATGGACCAATGATTTTGCCATTAATAATGCCAGTCCATAAATTAATTTTAAATTGATATTGCGATCGGTCTTCTCGGATAAGTCTTGGGTTTTCGAGTTGCCAGCTGTGTATGTTGTGAAGATTCAAAAAACCATCTTTTCGACACGTTGACTCGTCACTCCATAAAATTTTATTAAAAAAACTTTGGTCTTCCCTCATCTTTCGCAGCATTATGCGACAAAATGTTATTCTCGCAGCAGCGTCCCTTGGCATTAATGTTTGGACCCTTTGATAATGATAGGGATATAATTCATGCCTTTTTAAAATCCTGTGTACAGATTTTTGAGGTATACCGGTGCGCCTTGAAATTACACTTATGGACGTACCAGGGTCTTCTGCAACTATTTCCAGTACTTCGGCTGCACTGTGGCGTTGTGGTCGTCCTTCACTCGCCCCGCCTACGCCGGTCCCAGGAAATCGTCCTTCCAAAAATGTGTTGTGCACTCTTATGAAGACACGATAGTCAGGATGCCGGGCATTTGGATATTTTTCCCGATAAACTCTAGCAGCTCTATTGGCGTTGCCATCACATAAACCATAAATGTAATGCATGTTTACGTATTCGGCCGGCGTGTATTGTTGAGGCATGATATACAAAATTTTCCAAAATAACACGTGCAATCGATAGCACAACACGATGCCCATAAATGAGAGCTGAGTTGTCAATATCACCAGGTTAACAAGTCCAAATCACAAAGAAAATCTAAGTCCGATATTAGAAAGCAGTAACAAATTGACGACAGTAATGAAAACGAGAGCACATGCGATGGTCAAAATCACACTGAGAGATGTATCAGGAGTGCGCCCTAGCTAAACGCATGCTAACCTTTTCACACATCGTGAGTGTGAAAGGGACGGTGCATCATGCAGTGTGCCTAGTAACAATGTCCTTTTCACGCGGGGAGACCCTTTGTATTGCTGTCTTTGTTCATTTTTTTACCTGATGATCCTTTTTACGAATAAACTTGTAACATGTTTGTCGCATGTAACTATTAGAGCACATCAATTTTAAAATTAAACACCTTTATGAAATGAGGAGGCATGAAATTTTTTTGACAAAAAACTACCTAGTTTTCTTTGAATATCCTTAATAGTGGCCCCATAGTGTTTGTGTAAAGAATCTTGGCAGAAATAAATTATTCTGACGAAGTTTTATAACCATTTACAACATTACATGAAAAAAATATTTTCTCACCTTGATATTGATCTCGCTCATGTAGCTTAATATTACTTGTGAAGTATGCATTGTTATACCTTTTTAGAATCTACACATACTAGATAATTTATTAAGATCATGGGCAGCTATAGCGCCGTACTTTTTTTTTACACAGTAAATGATCAAAAGTTGACCCTAAGTAAAACAAAAACATAAAAAATCTTAAAATGACAATTTTGAAAATGACCAACGTTAAAAACGCCTAAAACAGTACTAAAACTAAATAATACACATCTTCAAGACTATAATACAAAAAAAATGACACAGAAATACCTAAATTTAACGAAATGGCAACGGAATGAATGCAAAGAGTAGCGAAATTTATAAAAAAACATAAAAGTCTACGCCATTTCCATACGGTTAGAAACCCTGGCAAAAAGATACGATTTTCTAATAGTCTCATAGCCGGACCAACTCCAGTTTACGACTTATCCATTATTTACGACAGACCCTGTATATGTCGGAGATTGAAGCGGATTGTAATCCATATGGCCGTCGGCCATCTTGTATTTGTTAAGAGTCAGTGCGCACGTCCGGCGCAGGCGCGGTCTCGATTGCAAGTGAATTGACAAACGAACGTTCCACGCACTACTGACAGATACAACATCTGACATTTGACACTGACAGTTGAAAGTCTTTAACATAGACTATTGAACTCGATATTTGCGTAGTGTTGTCATACTTAAATAATTACCAGAATAGCGTTTACTTTGAAATCTCTGACACGGCCATTCTGCTCCTCAACGCGCTCTCGCGTTGATTCTCAACGTTAAGTCCTACCTATACGGCATAGCGTATAGGACACAAGTAAAACCTTCACAAACAGCTTTTCAACTTCAAAGAATGCAAAGCGTAAAGGCTTTCAGCACGTTACAGTACTAGTGTATAACAAACAAGTAAAGCGTCCACAAACAGCTTTTCAACTTCAAAGAATGCAAAGCGTAAAGGCTTTCAGCACGTTACAACACTAGTGTATAGCAAAGCGTTAAAGCTTTCAGCATTGCTCAGAGATAGCACTTGAAGCACATTGCAAATCGGTGCAACGCTCAGCATCAACTTTGGGTCAAACCAGATTTGAGCCCAACCTCATTGCAAAGCGTGTTGGCTTTCAGCAAAACATTAGGACAAAGCGATAAGACTTTCAATCCCTCCTTCAATAAAGCGTAGGAGCTTTCAGTTTTAAATAAAACATTTTATCGATCCCAAAATCATCCCACGCGCCCACAGTAACGCCCGCTACAGCAAGAACATTCTCGTCCGGAAGCCGAAGATCAAGAAAACAGCACTGCGGGCCCATCGACTTCAAGGAACGAAGGACATGGCGCGCCTACACCCGAAACTTGGGCTGTGATTCTCCAGAACATGATGGCGGGCATCCAAAATTCCAATCAAAGTGACAACGAGAACAATCTGTCACTTTACATAAATAATTAATAACAATCAAACAATACATGAAAACTTAATTATGAAATACTCCTGTATTAGATATTACCACTTTGACGGATGTAAAGCAAGTGTGTCCACAGCGCACGCGCTACGTCTTTTATAACCGCACCAAGTCAGTTAATAAGATGGCGCCACTGTAGATGTCACTCTGAACGCGGGCAACGCCTACTTCCGTATTTCTTATTACAATAATACGGCCTCTCCTGACTGCAGGTCGTCCCTGACCTTGCTCCAGTTTCAGCTTCGTGTTGCTTGTAGGATGTTGAGTAGTCCCATGTCTCGTCTCTCCACCTATACCACAGTCAGTTGTGTGCTCGATGTCGTTTGAGAATCATCTGAGTTTAGATCATTGTCAATCAATTTCATACGATGTAGGTATTCATCGTCATAATATTCTTAACCTTATAAATCACATTTATACTCTCACAGGGATCTCATATCAAACGTCTATTAAGCATCACCCACATGGGCTGCAAAGCATCACCTATTCGGGCCGCGACTGCCACACCCATACGGGCTGCAAGCATCACCCACTAGGCTGCAACGGCAGCACCCATACGGGATATAGTCTCAACAGAACATCACCCAACCGGGCTGCAAGGCATCACCTATTCGGGCTGCGACTGCAACACCCACACAGGCTGCAAGCATCACCGACTAGGCTGCAACGGCATCACACTTCATTGAAACATTATTCAATTATAATTCTTTTACAGAAATTAACATTACGAGTATTTTCTTTACTTGATTCCGAACGCTACCAGGCAAAACAATTATCGGCTTTATGGCCGTTCCCTTTTACAAAATGTACAGCACAACGTTAGTCTGCTATTCGAACATTGATTAGAAATCGATATATGAGTTATCTCATCATAACGAAGTCTTTTTAAACACTTTGCTTGCTTACGACCGATTTTGCCACATATTAATCAATTAATTTCTACTTTAGAATGCGGTCGGTTTGAAATATCAGCGAGATTCTATAAAATCCCAAACAAATAGTACTGATCAAATTAAAAAAAACTTCAGCGAGGTATCGGTAGATTTGTCTTTACCCACGAATCGCAATTTTTTCATCTCAAAAGAAATTTACATTTCACTTACATGAGAACATGTTTTGATTCTTGATACATTGTACATACCATACCTTACAGCACTCAAAAACAAACAATTCAACAGGACAAAATCTCGCATTTGTAGTGATTCGTTCCCCGTTTAGGAATGTCGGTAGATTCCATATTTTTTTTAACGAGGGTAGACGTGAGTTGTCGGGCGAGGAGAATGATAGTAATGGTTTTCCTCACAATCGCTTTGTTATAATCACTTTATGATAATACATAGTGAAATACAGTCACGATAATCAATAATGGTATACAGGTTACAATTTAGGTACGACACTCCACCGAACATGTGATGCTACTGCGAGATGCTAAACGATAATGCTCGCCCTCCGGCTGCGTTTCGTTTTATAACCACCTCCGGCTGCGTTCCATTTTATAACTACCCACAGTTCTTCAGGGATGGGATCAAAGTCACTGTTACCTGCAACTAATCACATAAAATAATCGACTACCATCAATTATTCTAACGCGTGATTATTATTTTTTTAAAGTGGCAATGATTGCCATCCCTATTGTCATCGGTCGCAAGCTCCAATGCTCGGTGTTGCGTCAGTGTCTAACTGCCGACACTTGTGTTACCAAATAAAATAAGTGATGCGCCGTCACATTTTTAACATTAAATTGTCTAACATCAACACTTTGATACCAATATAACAAAGTTACTTTATGTGGGTACTCAACTTTTCTACAAGTGAAGACGAGAATACGAATATACCCTCGCATATTTGCTAGGAATGCGGACTCGTGTTCACAGCATAGTTAAGATTTCGGTTTATTAGAACAACCCGCCTGTCCGTGTCCTATTTTACTGCACAGAAAACACTTGCTAGGAACACCCGATTGTCTAAAACCCGGCGTTTTTAGTTCATCGTCACGAAATTAGCGTTCCGCTGCGCACGAGTATCCGTTAGTAAATCCTTAGTAGGTTTCACAAAAGTAGATAAAATAAAACCACAACATAATAATTGCTGATACGAGCTCGTCGCCGAGGTCCCTTACAATTCGTAAACACAGTAATGATCTACACGCATGTTCAGAGTAGGTAGGTATGGAAACTGTCAGAATCAAAAGACATAACTTCATATAAAATGTAAGCTGCATCAACTTTCTCAGCACATAAAGGCCTAAAGTAACTTTTTAAAATTAGTCCATGAGCGGTCACTTGATACCCACTCATTAAGCCACACTTTGGCATCCCCTTTCAGACATGTTTCAATGCGAGAAATGCACTCATAATCTATTGGTGAACTTAGCCCTAAAACAGTTTCCAATGCGCGACAGTTTCTTTATCGTCTCAGTTATGTAAGCTACTTGCTCGATCCACTTCACACTAAACGTCGATATTATGAACACTTGGATCGAAAGGCGAGATATAATAATGGATAGATCTTACTTTAATGAGGGCGCTGGTTAGTGCCTCAAAAATCCTTAAAGTTGCATCTTCACTGCATGTAGTACTCTCGTTACACGAACCACATGTCTGGTTCAGTTGTATGTCCGGTCTACACGAAAATCCCTTAATAGCCAGGGCACACGAGCCAGACGCTTGGTTGCATGAAGTTGACGGTTCCGTATTTGCACGTGACGCACTGACAGAGTTTTCTAACGCGCTTATCCTATTGAGGGTAGCCGTTAGCATCTCTTTATTTGAATCTACCTTACGTTTACAAGTATTAGGCATTATTTATTTTAATCAAAATCTGAACACTAATTATAAGATTATCAATGTCGGTCAAGATAGCTAGAAGCGGAGAAGGCTTATGGAAGCGATCCCACTTCTGATGTCGGAGATTGAAGCGGATTGTAATCCATATGGCCGTCGGCCATCTTGTATTTGTTAAGAGTCAGTGCGCACGTCCGGCGCAGGCGCGGTCTCGATTGCAAGTGAATTGACAAACGAACGTTCCACGCACTACTGACAGATACAACATCTGACATTTGACACTGACAGTTGAAAGTCTTTAACATAGACTATTGAACTCGATATTTGCGTAGTGTTGTCATACTTAAATAATTACCAGAATAGCGTTTACTTTGAAATCTCTGACATATATATATTTATCACATATATTTTAGATTTCTTTTTTTCACTTGTCATCTATACTAGGGATGTTGCGAATATTCGCATCCGCATCCGCAAATGCGGAGCTTCGGCATGGATTTGGACATCTGCATCCGCATCTGCATCCGCAATAATCAATGCGGATGTTCATGCGGATGAGAATGTAATACAAGTTGCGACAAGAAAGAAATTGGGCGGGGCCAGCGAATGGCGCGTGCCGTTCGCACGTGTTAATGACCAATTAAAAACCAAACATTTTGAGTATAATAAATACTGACAATAATTTTTCCTGGTTCTCCTAATACCAATGCCGAAGGGCCTAAAATAATAAAAATTACTGATTCCGCGCGAAGATTTTTAAGCAGCAGTATTCCTAGCGAACTTTACTACAATTACTTGATAAATTAATTGTTTTAATTCGATATTCATAAACAGTGTTTTTATAGTATTTTAAACATCCGCATCCGCATCTGCATCTGCGGATGTGAGCCTTTAAAAATTCGCATCTGCATCCGCATCCGCGGATTTGAAAAAATTGGCATCCGCAACATCCCTAATCTATACTAATAGTAATAAGCTGAAGAGTTTGTTTCTTTGTTTGTTTGAACGCACTAATCTCAGGAAAAATTCTTTCAGTGTTGGATAGTCCATTTATTGAGGATGGCTATAGGTTGTATCATCACGCTAATGCTAATGGAGCAGAGTACTATTGAAAAATGTTTCAAAAACGGGCGAAAATCTTCACGCCACCGGCAATAGAAGACGCAAACAAGGTTGCGTGGGTCTGCTAGTGGTCAATAAAAATATTCTAGTATATATTAAATAATAAGAAAACTGTATTAATTCTTGTTTGAAAACTGCATCAATACAGGAATAAAAAAATCAAGAAAGTTCACAATACTACTTATTAATCTATACATAGTTTAAAGTCGCTTCCGCTGTCTGATTAGATCTCTTTTAAACTACTCAACGGATTTCAATGCAGTTTTTAGCAATACATGGAAAGATTCACTAGAACAAATCCAAGAATTTAGAAGACATACGAGTTGTTAGTATTATATATATATTCACAATCGAAGTTACTCCATATATCATCAGCTATCTGTCAGTCAAAATCGGTCCAGTGGTACTAAAGATTAGCCAGAACAAACAGATGGACATATAGACCAATTGAAAAAAAATGCTATTTTGGTATATGCACCATGGAAGATGGCGGTGTTTCCCGCCCGTGCTTCGGAGAGTATGTTAAGCTGTTGGTCCCGGTTGTCATGAACATCTATGGCAATCATTATTGGGAAGTCAGTGCCCTCAAATATACTGACAACTAGTTCAACTTTCGAATTCAGTTCACCCTCAGGGTTGCAGAGGTCAGTCGCTCTGTGTAAAAACTGATATTCAGGTAAAACCGGTTGAACTGGTAGCCGACCCCAAATAATATTGGGAATAATAAAGGCTAGGAAGAAGGAAGCACCCTTGTGTATTATACATATGTATAAAAAAGCAGATCTTTTATTATTACAAACAGTTACTCACAATTTTATTTATTTGTATAGACAAGATTTAAATCTACAAAGAATGTATCAGGAGTTCCTCATACCCAAGTGTATTTACAAATTAAATAGAATACATATATCTATGTATGGTACAAAAATCTAAAATCACTAACATCAAAATGCTTCACCAGTACCTACCCAAGCAGACCAGAAAATAAGTTATAATTAGAATACAGAATTACTTTTGCAAAAACCCAATATACAATAATCATGTAAATATAAAACTTACATGATTTTTGTATATTGGGTTTTTTGTATATATAACCCAATGGTTGTAAAAAAGCAATATGTTACTTTTTCAGTTACTCAAAAGCATTTTTTTTATATTTTAATATTTTTCAGATTTTGTTAACTAAGTATAACATGCATGTTTCATACATTTTTGTTTTATTGAAAATGAGCAAACATATAACTTGATGGTAAACGATTACCGTCGCCCACAGACACCCGCAACACCAAAAGTGTCACCAGTGTGTTGCCGACCTTTGGGAGATGGGGGGAGGGAAAGAGGGTTGGGGTATGGGCCTCCGGTATCCTCACCCTCTCGGTGAAACACAGCGCAAGCGCTATTTCACACCGGTTTTCTGTGATACATAAACCATATATAAACCAATACATAAACAAAAATCATTATCTACAATGTGTTTCTAATAAGAATAGGATTGCAAATCCACCATCACCATTGTATAATCTGTTAAGTTGTTTAAAAGCTCAAAGTGAAATGTGTATGAATATGTATAAATAAAACAAACCTTTTCGTTTAGCTAATTGATCCTCAATGTATTTCATCATTTCTTCATCCTCATCTCGTTTATTAGTCTCCGCAGAAAATTGAGTACCGATTCCAGTGTCATATGCATCCTCAACCTGCTTTATAGCACCACTTTTCAATGCTTGCATGTTTACCATTCCCCCGGATTTGACTTTAAACGGGTCTTTACAAGTAACTTCTTCTTCTAACGTAACCTTTTGTCCAGTAGCAAGAGTGACAACACTGACGCCGTTAGGTCTTTCTCGAAGTTTCTGTATTACTTTTGCCTCTTCTAGTTTAGCTAAGATATACTCTTCATCCTCTGAATCTTCGTCCTCCTTGATTCTTTGACGAAGGTTCTTTCTTTTTTTGGGTTTAAACTTAATTTCTTCACATTCGTTATTCTTACAACCCTCATCGGAGTTGTCCATAGTTTCGAGTGTACACAATTAGAACAAATGATCTTTTAAATGTTAAGTTAACTATGGAATAAAATAAATTGGAACTACCACAGAAACTGAACGAAATATTTAATATTGTTTCCCAACGTAACTAAAACCTATATTCTATAATTTCATCAGTCTAGCGTTGGAATATTTTTTTGTTATTTATCGTTTGTTTTGTCACCAGACATCTCATCTCAAGTGTGACCGTTATAAAAAAGGTAATCGACTAAAACTATAATGTTAATAGTTATAAATATTACCAAAACAAATACAGGATTTCGAAAAATATAGGTATTATAAAAATATGGGTATTGTAAAATATATTAACGTACATCCGCCCTCCACTTCACTTGCGTGAAGTTCGCTCTACTACTATTTAAATAAAGTCATGCGAACACGCGATGCTAGCGCCATGCGTGTGAAAACGTCTTTTCCGTAGGTGTAATATATATCATCGCGATAAAAAGAAGCCTATGTCACTTTCAAACTTTTACACCATCCCCTCACAAAAAATTTCTCCAACTGTATTCAGCGAGGAAAAGTATTGGTGATATTTTATTGTGTGGGGAAATATGGGGATCATGAAAGAAGAAAAAACAAACAAACACACTGTCCTTAAATTTTGAATAAGTATCATATTAAACATACGATAATTTTAAATTTATCCGGAATAGTCGGTATTGGTCGAGTGTTTTCTTAACACGTCTTTCGGTCAATGAACATACGTTAATCAGGACAACCTCGTGCCACCCTTGTAGCAACGGCATGATTGGACGTGTTCATCTAAAACTCTGGGCCGTGCTTTCATGCTACTATGATTCCTGGGTTCGCGCGCTACCTCTTGTATTTCTCAGCATGCAGCAGCAGCATTTTCAAAGAAGATTTTAAGCTACTCCTGCTCAATTAGCTTTTGGAAAACCTTTTCGATTTTCTGGTAAGTTGCTTGTTCAAGGATCCAATCAAAACAGTTTTAGTGACCCGGCAGACTTTGTGGTACAGCTTCGACATAAAACGTACTTATTATTTATAATAAATTGAACATAGATCGCCCCATTTCCGCATCCCGTCATTCCCAACCATCACCCTTCATCCGTAAAAGTCTTTTATCAACCACACATGTTTTTCTTCGAGACGATACCGTCCGACGTCCCTTACAGCCACCGTATATAGGCCCGTACCAGGTTATTGATCTGTGACCTTTGAAATTAAATGAAAACCGCGTTGTGGTAAGTTTGGATCGAATCGAACCTGGCTTCATCGATAATTTCAATTATCCCGAAACTCCATTACTGCTATTACCCATTCCTTCAGTCCCCCGACAAATTTCTAAACCTATATCTCCCTATTCACTCGTACATCCTGCTTCCTCTCCTTCGTTGCCGTCAAATACAGTAAACACCAAATAAAAAGGTATCAAGAATCAGAATCGGAAGAGAATTTTAAAGATAGTATCAAAGTTAGTAAAATTTTTGTAAGTAGGGATGTTTCTACTATCAACAAGCGTGCCTTGTCCACATTCACCTCGTCGCCTCATGCCATTGTAGTGAGGCCCGCATCACGTCTTCATCGCGTCACCGCGGGAACAATATTTATGGCAAGACTAAGTGTAGTTTGCTAGTTACATATTATTTTAGACTGCTGCCCCACTCTGAGCCCATGGCTGGCTACGCTATCATCAGCTTATCGCAATGCGCATACTGAAATCGCATACTTAGTAAGAAAACAATAAGTTGAAGCCCCTGGGGTGACTGGGAATTTGTTTTCTAAAAGTTGTTACTTGTTTGTTACTTCAGTCAGTTATGTGATTTTAGAGTAAGTAACGAATGTATTTAAGATTTATTTTGGATATATCTGGCAATAAAAATACATACATAGAGTAAAATATGTTTAACATTTATCTGACCACCGGACCTCGTCTACGTCTCCTATTGACCGTGGCATGATGTCTTATCAGTGTTAACAAAGTTTACTAAAATTTGTTTGTATGTATTTTAAATAAACAATTTTAAAAAAAGGATAAGGTGAGTGAAAGTTTACGCAGTCAGTTCCCCGTTTTTGCAAATATTTTTTTAACAGTCCTCTTCTCTATTATGGTCTGAAAAATCTACTATTGAAACAATTTTTCAAATTGGACCAGTACTTCTTGAGATTATTGTGTTTCATTAAAGAAACTCTTCATTTTTATAATCTTAAGCCACACTGACACCACAAAATTCTGAGTGGCATGCGCCACTCTGAATTTTATAATCGTAATAATTTTCTACTCGTTCCCATAACTTAGTCTGGCAACACCGGTAGTTGGTATTATAATCGGAAACCCGGCAAAGGTCAATCAAGATAAATAAAAACATGAATTCTAGATTTGTATGATTACAGCAACTGATAACAGAAGTTTACTTGTATTCAAATAATTGTTTGACAACTCAAACTATATTTTAATTTATTTATTTTAAAAATTTATTTAATTAATTTTTGTTTATCAACATGTCAAAAGTTTTATTTTTACAATCTCCACCGCCAAAATTTGAAGAGGTACAGAAAACAATATTTAGTAATGGAGCTGTAGAATTTTTAAGCAAATTACATGAAAGATTCGATGAGCGCATCGAACAATTATACAAAGAGCGGCTACAACGTTCGGCGACAACGAAATTAAACTCGACTTTGGACTTTAAAAATTCATTTGAAAGAAATGATAAGACGTGGAAGATAGCGCCTTTACCTCCTAGACTGCAGTAAGTAATAAATATAAAGTTATTTTGATGATACTGAGTCTTATCAAGACATAAGCATATAATTCATGAATATATAATACATTCCAATATAATAAAGTAAAGAGAAAAAAAAAAAAAACTATAAAAGAGTGGGTTACCTACTCCATTTCGTTAGATCTATCTTTTTTAATTTCATCCATTTTAAGTTACAAGTGGTTCCCCAGTCGTTGAAATTCGTTTTTTTTTAGCTTTCTGCACTCTACCATACAAACTTTAACAATGCCAAATTTCATAAGACTCATTGTTTTTGTAAATAGGCGTATATAGTTTTTATTTTTTTCAATTTTGTTAAATTCAATTTTTATCTGTCTGATCAAAAATGCTGCAATTTTTATTTATAGAAACCGTCACTTAGACTTAGGAGATGTGTCAGCATCAAACACGGCACATTTTGTGTCCTCCCTCATTGAAGATGTACAAGGTATCCAAGTGGATTTTGATGATGGTCACTGTCCAACCTGGAGAAACCAGCTTCAGGCATATCACAACATTCTGTTGGTTGTCAATGGCCGTCTTCATGGTGCTCCAGTTACGATAACTACATGTCCAGTATTAATGTTGAGACCTAGAGCTTGGAATATTATTGAACATAATATTTTGGTATGTTATAATGCTAATTATATACTACTTCAGTGGTGGCATGCAGTACAGCAGTTGCATGACTGCTGTGCTGTGTTTCAGGTTCGATTCCTGAGTCAGACCAAACCAAGACCTGTTGGTATGATTTGCTAATGTTTGTTTCGAAGTTTGTGTATTTTCAGCAGATATGAATATGTATCTACAGGTCCTTCTGTTAACGTCTCGTTGAGGTGTGGATGATGTTATACATCAAAAGTTATAATTTGTTTTATCATGTTGTAATTATTTGTTACATTTTGTTACATAACATCATTAACAATTTATAACTTTGGTAACAATATGTTAAAAAAAGTTAGACTATATTCTCTAACATTGTAAAAAAAAAAAGTATATAAGTATTTATATCAGTTGTCTAGTACCCATAACACAAGCTCTGCTTAGCTTGGGACTAGATGATGTTGTTTGTTAGATGTTTATTTATTTATTATATTTATTATTATATAACTGCTGTATGGCAGCACCATAAGAATAACAAGTTTTCTATCCGCCAACCTAGCTTCCATAGTATTCCTTTATGTTACTGATGACTGATGGTACTTGTTACAACCCAACATTGAGATGTCTTTTTTTTTTTTAATTATTGTATAGTGGGCAAACGAACAGACGTATCACCCGATGGTAAGCGATTACCGCCGCCCATGGACACCCGCAACACCATAGGCGTCACAAGTGCGTTGCCGACCTTTGGGGGATAGGAAAGGGGATGGGGGGAGGGGTTGGGGTATAGGCCTCCGGTATCCTCACTCACTCGGTGAAACACAGCGCAAACGCTATTTCACACCGGTTTTCTGTGAGGCCGATGTATCACTCCGGTCGAGCCGACCCATTCATGCCGAAGCATAGGTCTCCCACGGATTTCTTGCTCTAGTCTCAGAAAGTGGTGCTGAGTACTTGTGAGATTACCCAAAGGTGTCCAGTACAGGGGATGAAGCATAACAATGCAATTGTCATTAGTGCGTTGCCTTTTCAGTTCCGAGTAACTTCTTGAGTAGGAGTTGTGATGGATCGGAAAGCTTAAAATATTTTCTGCTTTTGGTTCTATTGTAGATAAACGGCAAAGAAGCAATTGGTCCCCTGGTGGATTTTGCGATATTGATGTATCATAATGCAAAGAAACTTCACGAAGCTAACAGTGGCCCTTACTTCTACTTATCTAAATTGGAAGGTGCATCTGAGGCGCGACTCTGGAACGATATCTTCACATGGGCACAAGAGGAACTTGGTTTGCCCCAGGGTACAATAAAAGCTTGTGTTCTTATTGAGAATATAATTTCAAGTTTTGAACTTGACGAAATTTTATATGCTCTAAGGGAGCATTCATTGGGCCTGAATTGTGGAATTTGGGATTACTGTGCATCAATCATTTCTAAATTTGGTAAGGATTTATTCTTCTTTTTTAAAGACTATTCAGGCTCAGACAGTACTCAGACTTCACAATCATAATAATACACAATAATATTAACTAATATTATAAAGCTGAAGAGTTGGTTTGTTTGCACGCACTAATATCAGGAACCGCTGCTCCGATTTAAAAAAAATATTCAGTGTTGGATAGTCCATTTATCGAGGCAGGCCACAGGCTATATATCATCACACTAATACTAATAGGGGCGGAGCACCAATGAAGAATTTTCACGCTACGGACAATAGAAGACGCAAACGAGGTTGCGTGAGTCAGCTAGTCATTCATATAACGGACACAAAGAACATTCAGGATTAGCATAACGATTTGTAGATCACACAAAGCGTAATTATATTATGGGAACCCATCGAACCAGTTAGTGGCAGTAGGTAGGAAACGTCGAAGTGACCATTTAAACCAGTACATCTGCCGTACAGTCGATGTTATCGTCGGTTTTCATGTTTTCAATGAATTTTAAGTGACACTAATATCATTGTAACAATTTTTTACTCATCTTGCCAAAGTGATATTCAATTACCTCATTTCTAAGGAAAGGCCATGTCCAGTCCAGGGGACTAGGTACTTAAAACTGTTGATAAATTATTGGGGACTTCATTTTTATTCATTAATATTTACGCTTCAAATTTTAGTCGACACATTCTTATTTTTCTTAGGCTCTGCTTTATCGATTACGGAAAAGTTTCGGATAGATTATCTGTAGGTAAGCCGTGAAATAGACCATTAGTGTTTTTCGATATCGGTAATGGCCTCGGTGTGTAGTGGTAGAGTATGCGACTGCTCTGCTTGTGATCTCGGGTTCGATTCCCGGGTCGGATCAAATGTTTATATGATCTGCAAATATATGTTTACAAAAAAAAGTAGATACATATGTATTTATATCAGTTGTCTAGTACCCATAACATAAGCTCTGCTTAGCTAGGGGCTAGATGGCGTTGTGTGTTAGATGTCTGACATATTTATTCAGTATTCGTCATTATCAGTTTCTGGCAGTTCATTGCTAGACATATGCCTCTACAATTGATCTTCAGCTTCCAAGTTAAACCATTATTTAATTAAAATCATCAATTTACCTGAACGCTATTGACGTAAAGTAATTTAATGCACATTAGGTTATCATTGGCAAATGTAAATAATCGATCGGAGTTTTCTATATTGACAATGAACAGTGAAGGTTAAATAGTAGGTACATTCGATCAGCATCAATTTTTTTTCTTAAATTAACAGCTGACCCACGCAACCTCGTTTGCGTCTTCTATTGCCAGTAGCGTGAAAATTTTCCCCCGTTTTTGAAACATTCTTAAATAAATAAAATTAGGCAAATAGCTGACGTAATAAGGAGTAGGTAACTTAAGCTACTTTTTTAGACTAGTTTGGCCCCCGGTACAACAATAACCACGGTCTCAGCTAGTTTTAGAATAAAAATAAGGTTACGCGAAAACCAAATTAAAACCAATGAAATAGTGACCAAATTCCGATGCAAAATCAACAAAACCCGCGGGGCGCAAATAATCTATACTAATATTATAAAGCTGAAGAGTGTGTTTGTTTGATTGAACGCACTAATCTCAGGATCCGCAGGTCCGATTTGAAAAAATATTTCTGTATTGGATAGTCCATTTATCGAGGAAGGATATATATCATCACGCTAATACTAATAGGAGCGGAGAACCAATGAACAATATTTCAAAAACGGGGGAAAATTTTCGCGCTACGGGCAATAGAAGACGCAAACGAGATTGTGTGGGTCAGCTAGTGTTATGATAATTTTAAACGTACATACTTTCTTCATAAGTTATCTATCTATTGGTGGAAACCGCATTAAAATCCTTTACATAGTTAAAATGTAAAAAAATGTTCTTTCATTTAGGTGATCGAGAAAATTTCCTGCTTCCTGATAGGAATAAATATGTGAATATGGAACGCCATTTCTTAAACAGTTACTTGAGACTGGTTGTGAGCACGTGCCACGCCAGGGACGCTCCTGCCACTGGAGGAATGGCAGCCGCAATGCTCATACCTGGCACCGACGGTACTGACAAACAGTAAGTTTTTTTTTTCTTAATGGACTGTGGCGACATCCACATACAGCGCCATCTACCGAAGATACATTGAACTACGGAGCAACGTACAACACGAATAAACTACCAATCCTGAATCGCGCAGTAGAAGTTCTCGCGCCACTAATAAACACAACATCCCAATATCAACTGTTGGGCATTAGCCAGCCAGGCATGATCACCTAGTCTGGCCGGAGGATCCTCCTTTTATGTTGGGTGGAACATGATACCCGTTCCCCCACAGGACTTTTACCCTACTATAGTATGCCAGTCCCATAAGGCCTTAAGTTAAACAAATATCAATTTACACATTAAATGCTAGACTGTACAATTTAATAGCTTTTTTTGATGTCGCTATAGCCAAAACACTTTGAACTATACCGACAGCCAAACGATTCAGATGTAACTACTTCATTACTGCATTTCTTTTTGGTTGATTCTTGACACATTCCATCAACAAATGTTGAACATCGTCCACAATATTACACATCTCACAATTTGGTAATGGGATGTGTCCAGATTGTAATCTATGTGCTATTGTAACACACGATCTACTTATTTCGAAGTTACCGAACCAGGATATATGAGGAGGTTCGAATTGAATAGTCTTGTACCAAATTCCTTTCATCTTCTTCTAGTCGGAAGTCAAAGTCAAATCATTTATTTCCATAGGCCTCAAAAGGCACTTGAACACGTCAAAAATACAAACATCAAAATATAAAATAAAACTCAAGTAATCAATTCAGTGATAAAAGGTACTAATACTAAATGCATTGAAATGATTTGAATTACCGGAGCATAGGTTGATTTCGATTCAACTCAAAGGTTTAAGTTGAAATCAATCCAAGTACCAGCTCCGATGGGTATTGCATTCATGAGAAGAGCTGGTGAGAAACTCATGTGTACCATCTTTTCAAATAATTCATACAAAGTTTGTTTGTTTTTGACTTCTATGTGCAAGTTAAGGCAACCAAAACACAAAGGCTAGAAAGCGGTCTAAAGAGATATTAAAGCTAGGAAAATCAATTTTTTGTCTAATAAAATAATAAAAATTAGTTGTAAAGAGTAAGTTGTTAGTCCTAGCCTCCGGTGGTGCAGTGGTAGCGTATGTTGTATACGCTACCACTGCACTACCTGCTGTGCTTGAGGTCTCGGATTCGATTCCCGGGTCTGAACAAATTTTTTTATGATCTGCAAATATTCGTTTCTGAGTATGTATAATATCTATGTATTTACAAAAAAAAAGCAGTTGTCTAGTAACCATAACACAAGCTCTGCTTAGTTTGGGACTAGACGGCCTTGTGTTAGATGTCCGGCATATTGTTCATTCTGGGAATCGAACCCGTGACCTCTGGTTTTTAGTCAGAGTTACGAACTACTAAACCTAATTCTAGATTCAAAAGTATGGTTTGTTGCAGGTCCAAGGTTATTATAACAGATATCCTTCAAAGTAAGATGAAAGAGATAGAGTTAGGCGTAGATGGGTTCATGGTCTACGACGCTAGAGTAGTGCCGCATGTAAACGAGGTATGTGTAGTACTGACATATCTACTTTTGTTTTTACGTATGGTATCCCCCTCGGGCCGTCACCCCACCGGGGTTTGCGGTAGGGCGGTGTGTCGGAATCGAATCGCATACAGTCTTGGGTACTAGTGACTGGGGAACCAGGTGCAATCTGAATAATAAACTGCTGGGTACACCGAACTTTGTAAATCCTGGATTTAATGCACAACAAATCTAGAAAATTCGTTATTAAAACCCACCTTGACTGTATTTTAAAACTATAGTTTTTTTTTTCTAATATAAAATCTAATACGCTTTTCATGAAATTTAGTGAGCAGGGGGGTTTCGAGGGCGGTAAATCGATCTAGTTAGGATTAATTTCAAGAAAATATATCCAACATCCAGGTTATTCAGGGTCTTAATATACATATGTAAATAAACTACTACAAAATCAGTATTCTGCTACTTTCAAAAACACAGTAAACAAAATGATTGATTTATTTTTTGTTAGTTTACATTAAAATACAAGAAACTCATTGTAAGTAAATTGAGTTTTTATTTACCATTAAACGGTTAATCAAGATAAGGTTATACAAAAACAGGTCAGCCAACGATTTTTTATGGAAGCATTAAAAAATAAATTAAACTCAATGAAGGTTTCCTGTATCCTCGTTATATATTTATTTACAATTCACTTTTGCCTGCGGGTTAGCTCTGTATGTTGAATATCGCAGTAATCACTTTTCGAAAAATTTACATTTGTAAAGGATCCAGAGGTTAACCCCTACAACCCGTGGGAGAGCCACGCTTGGGCATGAATGGGCCCGGCTCGACCAGTTAGATACCACGGCCTCATAGACTAGTGTAAAACTGGTGTAAAATACCCCAACCCCTCCCCCCATACCACCAAAAGACGGCAACGCACTAGTGACGCCTCTGGTGTTGCGGGTGTCCACGGTCGGCGGTAATCGCTTACCATCAGGTGATACGTCTGCTAGTTTGCCACCTAAAGAAAAAAAAAACCCATAAACTTTACTTCTTTATAATATTAGTATAGATTATTTGAGACCCGCGGGGTTACAACACTGGCTAACGTCGCTAAGTTACTTCTTATATCATCAGCTATCTGCCAGTAAAGGTCCCGTCAAAACCGGTTTAGTCATTCCAGAGATTAACCAGAACAAGCAGCCAAATAATTAAAAAATTATTTTATGCATCTCTGTACCATATTTCCTTTCATTTAATTTGAAAATACATACATTTTCTCTTTATTTGTATAAATAATAGAAACCCACCAATTGTTACCTTTAAACAGCTTTGGAAGAAAAGTGGTGCTACACCAAACCAAATATGGCGAAAGTTTGAAGTGAACATAAAGCCGCAGGACCTGCTGAGTATACCTCGCGACGGCGTCACTCTCCAGGGGCTGAAGCACAACGTGGCTATAGCTATACTCTTCGTCTACTACTGGCTGGCTGGCATCGGACACTTCTTCTACAGCGGTAACGTCGAGGATTCTGCCACCGCTGAAATATCCAGATTCCAGATCTGGCAGTGGATTCGATTTGCTGTAATTAACACTTACTTTTTACATAACTGTTATTGCCTGAATTTTTTGAAATTTAAGATTGTGCCAAAGTGATTCTTCTCTGCCTGATAGCAAGCATGAGCAGAATCCAAGAGTAGTTGTCACCAATGTAACACGACAGCACGAATGCTGTCACTTTAGGATGGTGTTCTGTGAGAGGGGAGTACCACTCCGGTCATACCGTGCTCAAATCAGCGTAGCTCTAGTATCTAGAAACTTGTGAACTGAACACAAAAGAGGATAAAATACCCTGGTCTGGACTGCCTCGGTGGCGTAGTGGTAGTGAATGCGACTGCTGTGCTTGAGGTCTCGCGTTCAAATCCTGGGTCGGACCAAGTATTTGTGTGACTAATAATATTTGTTTCGAAGTTTGGGTGTTTTCTATGTATAATATGTATGTATTTACAAAAAAAAGTATATATGTATTTATATCACTTGTCTAGTACCCATAACACAAGCTCTGCTTAGCTTGGGACTAGATGGCGTTGTGTGTTGGATGTCCGAAATATTAATTTATTTATTTATTTCAGCCACCTCTTGAAGACGACCCTAAACAGATTGTCACAGCAAGTCTCGTAGAAAAAACTGCGTCTAGTTTCGCGACTCATGCGCATAAGAACTTGTGTCGGTCGAACGCAGAACGCAAACGTTTGACGGCCGCGAGATACATGTGTATGGAAGTATTTCTGGCGAGGAACCCTCCGGAGTTCATCACTAGCTACCTTAACGACAACCATAAGTTCAGAACACTACATAATAAAGCACTCTTGAGTAACTTATAGACATATGAGTGATATAGGAGTGTACGTCTTATCGCATACTGTCTTTTTTTCATATCGGTCTTTTCTCGAAACATCCTTTTTCATATCGGTCTTTTACCGAAACATCCCTTTTCATATCGGTCTTTGACCGAAACATCCTTTTTCATATCGGTCTTTTACCGAAACATCCTTTTTCATATCGGTCTTTTACCGAAACATCCTTTTTCATATCGGTATTTTCCCAAACATCCTTATTCATATGTTTCTTGTCTCGAAACGTCCTTTTTCATATGGTCCTGTTCTCGAAACATCTTTTTTCATATAGTCCAGTTCTCGAAACGTCCTTTCTTAAAATATCCCTTTCTGAAATACGTTCATATGTCTGTTTAAAGAATTTATTTCTCAAAAAAAATTAACAAATTGTTTTTTTAATGTAATAACAAAGACATAAAAAAAAAAACAATTTGGTGCAGTCAATCGAAAGTTATGCGAGTTTTGTGATTAATTTTTATTTAAGTATATAGATTTTTTAATGGGATAAGGGATGGGATTTTTTTATTTTTTTTATTTTTAAAGCCAAAGTAGATATACCAAAAGATAATTCACGAAAATATTTAAGAACTGAATATTCTAATTCTGTGATATGATAGATGCTATGTACACTTAGAGATTTATATGATAAAGATGACTATTTTTGTTGGAAATATATTTATTATTAAAAATGTATGTTTTATTTTATGTTACAATTCACTACACGGCTGAATCTTTGTTGTTTCTTAAATATGAAAATCGTTTTAACTTGTTGGTACAGTTCCCACTGAATCGAACTCACGATAATTTAGAATTAAACTCGATAATGAAATAAGGCGCAAACGGCCAAGATTTAAGCCAATATAAATAAGTATAGTCCATTCGCTTAGATACGGTCACAATGATCGGCAAGCCGCAACCGCCACAAAATCATAGATTAGCTCTGGTTTAGCAGAAAAAAGCACTAACCACAGGGTCCAGTCGCCACTCGCCATTGTAAGTATTCGTGCTTTTCGAGGCTCCCAAAGTTACTCTGCTCTGATAAAATGAACAGAATCCATACTCATACAGTTCGTATATTTTTGTTGTTTCTCAGTTAACAAAAGACTATTTAACTATGGGATTCCAGAAATAAAAAGAAAATACAATAATTTATGTCAACATTTATAATTATCTCAAAAATATATATATAAATATAAACCTTATATCCGACATAGTTAAAATTAAAGAGATTGAAAGCATAGTGACATTAATGATTCATATTAATAATGTCCGATCTACAAAAATAATAATTTTCTGTTGTCAATTTTTTATATCAGTGAAAATTTGAATCATCCACAGGTCTTTTATCATTAAAACAACATTTGAACTGCTTTACTGAAAAGTAACATTTTTGTAGATCCGACATTAATAGGGACCATCGAATATATTCTTATTTATTGTATTTAAAAAATAAATGTAAAATAGTTGTAAAGAGAAAAAGCACTTTTATATAAGTTCTAGCTGTTCTTAGGAGTAATATTGCCATTACCTATTTGATATGAATTCCTTTTATATTTAAAGTGATATTGATACAAAATTAACTGATTTGTACAATAAATAATATTCAAATGCTTGTATTAATACCAAAGTAAGCAGATTTGAAGCTTATAGAAGGAAAAATTCATGTAAAAAATATTTAATAAAAGTGATATTAACAAAATTATGTTTTTGGAATAATTATCAAATATTTATAAAAAGATTAAAGTAAGCAAATTTGGTGCTTGTAGAAAGCACAGACAGGCAGATTTTGTTAAGGTTGTCTGGAATAAATCGCCAAGAGCGATAAGACCGCCAATTGTTACTTCTATAACTTTGTGTTTTTTTTTTTAATTTTAAGTATACAATAAAGTTTTTTTTTTTGGGTTTTCTTGAAAATGGGACACTAGGCTTAAATATTTATAGTACTTGTATTTGGTATTTAACTACGAGACTCCGGTTAAGTCGAAAGGAATAGTTATGACCGTGTATGTATGTTACACCGTAGCGCATAAACTATTAAACCGATATTAATGAATGAGGTATCTGCTGGTGGTATATGAGGTAAACTGTTTAAATGAAAACGAATTAGTTTTCAAACAGTAATTGTAAACATAGTTGAAATAAGATTAAATAATTGTCGTCAATGCTTCGAAGCTCGAGCTGTTTAAATGCTACTGTATCTTCTTTTCGCTATCTTGGTTGCAGAAAAAAAATGATATAACAATCAAACCAAATTAGATATTTTTAACCAGTTTAAAGAAATATATATATTGCTTCTATATTTCTTTGTCTATTAATCAAATTCTACTCTATTGTAAGTAATATACACAGTCTGTCAGTCTTCGTGTACTATTGATAACATACCTTTTTATACAAAATGATTACAAGATATTAAGTATACTTCAAAATATGTGTTTTTTTTTTATTAAGATCTTTTTTACTAACAATTCACCAGCACTTTAAATGTAATTGAAATATTATTTACTAGTTGACCCACGCAACCTCGTTTGGGTCTTCTATTGCCCGTAGCGTGAGAATTTTCCCCCGTTTTTGAAACATTCTTCATTGGTGCTCCGCTCCTATTAGTAGTAGCGTGATGATATATAGCCTATAGCCTTCCTCGATAAATGGACCATCCAACACCGAAAGAATTTTTCAAATCGGACCAGTGGTTTCTGAGATTAAAGCGTTCAAACATGTTTGTTTACAGCTCTACAGTTTTATAATATTAGTAGTAGTAGTAGTATAAATTTAAACGTGTTGTGACGGGAAATTTTTATCATCCAAGCCTTGTCAGAAAGAAGGTTTTGGTCAACTACACTAAATTAGACAAGTTTATTTATTTTCCTTCTATTTGCAGTGCAATTTTTAGTTTTTTATTTAAACGGCTTAGAGGTAATGACATTTGGTATACTTAATCTATCACTACACGTCACAAGGAAGGGAGAAAACTGTTGCAAGAAAGGTACCGCAAAGGCCCAAACCCAAGATAAGGGTCAATGCCAACGGGCTGAGTGACAGCTAAGAGACTATTTTAGTAACAATTTGCATTCAACTTAACGCCGCGAGAGAATTAAAATTGTTATAGAATCGAAACCTTCACCGTCACACTGTCCGTTGGCACTGACCTTAAGTCAGCAAAATATATTAACGATTATATAAATTTAAATTACAAGTCAGGTCACTATAGCGGGTTAGTGCAGTCTCGAATATAATAATAATGGTTCATATGATACAACAGTAATAACAAATAAAATGTAAGGCCACACATGTCATCAGTTGGCATAGAGCAACACAGCTGAGAGTAGCTACACGCAGTGGTTCTGTCAAAGAATCAGTACAAATGCGCCTATGCGTTACTCTGTTATGACATGGAATGTATTCATCAACAACCCTTAACATCCCACTGCTGGGCTCGGGTCTCCTCTCAGGAAAGGCTCAAGGTTATACGTACCCACGCTGGTCAAGTGCGGGTTGGATATTGGCAAGACAACATTGTGGCTACGTAATCTTTGCCGTTGGATGTTTTTAAACCGGAAACATCACGGAGACGCTCATGGTAACATGCCACCAGCGCACACCCAGCCAGTATCGTTGCTTACCTTTGGTAATTGTTTATAATCACCGAGTGCAACTGGGCTATGAGCACCTACTATGTGTGCATGAAATTCTGAGTTTTCTTCTAATTGTTATCTGTGAGTTTGTAGTGATGGGCTGTTTTTGTTTATGGTTGTGTGTTCTATCTCTCTTTCTCTTTATTATAATCATTAGCATTTGTATCAGAAAGAGACGCTGTAGCTACTCCGCTCCATTCAGTGGCCTGTGTTGTCCTATGTCTGTAGGTTATCAGATTTTGTCAAAATATTCTATATACATACATTTATTAAAACAGCATACAGTATTAATTGTATTTATATATTTCTTAAGTTGACATCAATCTAATTTAAAAGTACTTTTTAGAATATTATTTACGTTAATGTTTTTTGTTTTTAATTGTTTTATGTCACGCTGCCTGCTCTTTGTAATGTTTGTGTGTTAATTAATAATATAGTAAAGCTAAATTAATGTGAGCAATAGAATTACATACATTTAAAAAATATAAATACAATTATCAGCATGTTTTGTCTTGTATCAGATATACGTAATATATTAGCACATTGCAGTATTACCTAAGCAGCCTAACTAACTAGTAAATAAGTAATATTTAAAGTGTTCAAACCCAAATTACTTAAATTAACGTAATAGCAATACAAAACAAGCAGACCCATTTATTTTTAGTACAATTTTTTCATTCTTAAAATATTATAAAAATTTAAAGGAGTTTTATGTGATAACTTCTATTAAAAACTTGCACTTAAAACGAAATTGGTATATTTGCTCATTTCTGGTGAGCGTTCACCTCTAGATATGTATTACACTACACACATACGCCATCACTGAATACACAATGTCGTAGTCACACACAGGGACGTCTCATCTATAGCACAGTGTTAGCGTCACTTGTAATGAATCTGCGCGCTCACTGAAGGGCGCTACGCACACTGTCTGTTGTCCCGCAGAGCTAGGCAGGTGAGCTAGCTGACGGTACAGCGCGAGCTCTGCTCCCCTCCGACCCTCTGCCGGGCGAGCGCGCGCGGCAGAGACGAGCCCCGGCCTTCGCCCCGCGCGGCCTCGGGACCCTCCGCCAGCGACAGCGCCAGAGCGTGTGCCAACGCCTCGTCCTCGCTCTGTAAACACATACATATTTTAATATCTGGACACTAAGCAGAGCTTGTACTATGAAAGCTAGATTGACTGATACAATTCATATATTATATACTTTTTTTATGGAATAGACGGCAAACGAGTAGACGAAACGCCTGATGGTAAGCGAGTACCGCCGCCTATGGACAACACAAGAGGCGTCACTAATGGATATGAGGAGATGGGAGGGGGGGGGGGTTTGTTATATGGCCCTCCGGTATCCTCGTTAGTCTAGCGGTTGACGTATGCGACTGACGATCAAGAGGTCTCGGGTTAGGCCAAGTGTTATTGAATTTTTCTAATTATAGAAATACTTAATAACAACTTAGAGTTTGGAAATTGTGGTCGAAGCCCCAGTGTCAACATTGACATTTTTACTTTTATTGTAAATACCTACCTATCTACTATACTATACTATACCTACTATAAAGATTATTGTATTTGTGTATCATACATTATCACTAACCCATTTAGACATAATGGTGGTAATTCTATTGTTGATGTCACTATACTAAAGTTTGTTATTGAATTATATACTTTAATTTCATTTGTTTACAGTCCAAAATAGGTGCGAGTGATTTCAAAAATATACCTTGCTGAGGCAGGCTTTAAACAGTGATACCACGGCCTCACAAAAAACCGGTATGAAATAGCGCTTGCGCTGTGTTTCACCGAGTGAGTGAGGAAACCGGAGGCCTATACCCCAACCCCTGCCCCCATTCCCTCTCCCCATCCCCCAAAGGTCGGCAACGCACTTGTGACGCTTTTGGTGTTGCGGGTGTCGATGGGCGGCGGTAATCGCTTACCATCAGGTGATACGTCTTGCTCGTTTGCACCCTATTCAATAAAAAAATAAATCACAAAGTAACTTGGTACAATCCCAATACTAACCATGGTCCCCTGTACGTCAGCGAATGTGGATACGGGCGATGCGACGACTGTTTTGTTCCGAGGCACTCGACTCTCGACTGCTTTTAAACGCGACATAGCTGCGTCTCTGAAATCGAAATTTAAATATATTATTATTAATCTCTTTATATTTCTACATTATACATTTTTAAAGATACATAATAGAATCCAAATAAATAAAACCAAAAACAAAAAAATATTTTAAAAATCGTTCGAATTATCTTTTATTTTATTGACTGCCTCGGTGGCACAGTGATAGTGAATGCGACTGCTGTGCTTGAGGTCTCGGGTTCAAACCCTGGGTCGGACCGAATGTTTGTGTGATCTACTAATATTTGTTTCGGAGTTTGGATGTTTTCTGTGTATAATATGTATGTATTTACAAAAAAAATATAGTATATAACGTATTTATATCAGTTGTCTAGTACTCATAACACAAGCTCTGCTTAGCTTGGGACTAGATGGCGTTGTGTGTTACATGTCCGGATTATTTATTTATATCTTCACTTTCGAGGTCAGAAAATTTTCAGACCTAGTGAAGATAATTCAGACTAGTGAATGCAGTTGTGCGTTTTTCCATTTTACATCGTTTGGATAAACGTCTAGAGTTAAAAGAAACTATGTAGAAAAAAACATATCAGGTATCACACACGTACAAATTTAAAAAAAAAACAATAGTGGTGGTCAATGCTCTTGGCTATTAACTCGTGAACAAATATGACTATCCTACTCTTTATATTATCAGCTACCTGCCAGTGTATTTCTCGTCAAAATCGGTCCAGCCATATTAAACATTAGCCGGAACAAACAGACGGACAGACAGATGAAAATTTAGTTTTTTTTTCAATGTAAGTACTTATACTCGTTGCGCTGTAGCATGGTGCGGGTGACATTTGCCTGTACGACATTGACATCTATCAGTACCACATAACTAAGGGATGTGACGTTATGCAATTCATTTTTATCGCTAACGATGCTCGCAGCATAAATCTAGTTCTCTTTAATATTTTTATGAAAATGAGTGTGTTATTTAGTTGTGCAGTGTAACTGTTATTTGTTTGTTGAGTTCGTTGTTATTACCATGTCTAAGCATACAAAAATAAACTGTTTTGGGTAGTCAGGCCAGGGAGGTTGTTGTTCGTTAATAATATCCGTCACAGATTCAGATGATGAATTGAGTGACAATTCAGATGTTCCTGACTTTGATATGAGTTGGACGAATAAAATGTATTTTTTCTTAGCAACCTTTTAAGCAACCTTACCATATAAATGTTCTGTGGTATAATTATAGACCAATTTTAACAATAAAAAATGACCGTTTTTTATTATGAAAAATATCGACTATCTATACATCGTAGCAGTACATCCCATCACTAAATACTTCTATGGCGTTACGTCATACGCATAACACTGCTTAATTTTTCATTAAATTTGATTTTATTTGTAGATTAGAACATTCTGGTTTGGTTTAATTTAATTTACTGCACTTATTAATGATTTAATATATTGCGGATGTGGTACAGCTGAAATACTCAGTCATAATTTATAAATCGCGGCAACTTTCAAGAGTGAAACGAAGTGTTACTGAAACTGTCACCCGCACCATGCTACAGCGCATAGAGTATACTGTATATACTTCCAAATGCATTTAGTGAAAAACTGTTACTTTTAAATTACAAAAAGACACTACCATTTTATTCATTTAGGTACATAGGTAGATGTATAGATGAAAATAATTGTATATAATATAGCTGACCCACGCAACCTCATTTGCGTCTTCTATTGCCCGTAGCGTGAAAATTTTTCCCCGTTTTTGAAAAATTCTTCATTGGTGCTCCGCTCCTATTAGTATTAGTGTGATGATGTATAGCCTATAGCCTTCCTCGATAAATGGACTATCCAACACTGAAAGAATATTTCAAATCGGACCAACAGTTCCTGAGATTAGCGCGTTCAAACAAACAAACTCTTCAGCTTTATTATTAGTATATAGATAATTTCGAGTACATACGCTGCTTGTCTTCTTTTTGCCGCCAGTTTTCCCTCGCAGACATGGTCAGTCATGTGGCGATGACGTAAGCAGAAGTTGAGTGCGCACTCGCCACACACCAGTGGCACCATCTCCTTGGTTTTGCAGCCTTTGAATGAACACCGGTTTGTAAACACCTGGACATATCGCAAAGTCTCTTAGTTAAAACTTATTTTGAACCGATTTCTAAAAGGAGCTATTATGTATGTATACTATGTGTTATTCTGATGTATAAGCTATATTATTGTAAAGTTTCATCAAAAACCATTTAGTAGTTTTTGCGTGAAAGAGCAACAAACATACTCACTTACATATTCACAAACTTTCGCGTTTATAATATTAGTAGGATTTTATGTATTTTCAGGCACAACAATTATAAAATTCTTGTTTTCTTCTAAAAAGGATTTATTATGAAATCAGGATCCACAGCTGAACACGGGCTCCTCTCATTCGGTGGTCCCATTTCATATAGATCGGACCAAGCGTTTCATACTATCTTTTCAAAGACAATTTGCAGTTCAACAACTTGAAGCAAGGGGTTCTGTATTATTTTCAACTATAAACTTACTAAGTTTACAGAGAACCATTGCTTTAAGTTAAATAACGTTCACGAATAAAAATGTTTGCCTATAACTTGGAAAAATCAGTTTTCAAAATTACCCCTTAATTTAACCAGAATTAACAGTTCTGCCAGCAAACCACCTAACTTTAGACACCCATTGTGCCTCTAATTTTTCTTTTTTTTTATAAGCCAGCCAATGTACCTACTCTGTTTGATGGAAAGCATAACAACCCAAGAGTAGTGGTTCCCATACTCATTGCGAATGCAGAAAATGCAACTGTGGCGACTTCCACATTTAAACACAACAATAACCTACTACAGCGCCATCTACCGAAGACACGCTGAACTACGAAGTAACGCACTACACGTAGTAACTACAAATCCTGAATCAACATCCCAACATCAACTGTTGGGCAGTAGCCCGCCAGGCATGATCACCTCGCCTGGTCGGAGGATCCTCCCTTTGTGTTGGAGGGACATGACACCCGTTTCACACTATTGCGGCCTATTGAGATGCCTTTAAGCATGGCAGTCCTTTTCGTTGAAGTGATTTACGCATATTTAAGTACGCTTTATCTTACCTTCTTACGTCTTTCTCTAGCAGGGTCTGAGGTGCATTGGTTGTCAATATGAGCACCGACAGCTACATCTGGTGGCTCTCCACGTCGACCGGGAACAGGTGCACCACATAGCGGGCACACCGGGACTTGTACATCGCGAGTGTCTGGTTCTGGACATTCGTGCTTGGCATATGCAAAGTGATCAGAACTGAAAAAGATGGAGAATATTTATCAATTATAAATAAACAAGATGGCGTATTAATTATTTTTTTATCGGTTTAATGTTCCTAAAGCTATTCAATAGTTGTATTGTTGTGATTTTAAATATTTTTTTACTGCCTTTCCCTATTGTGATGCTTATTCACATACTAGCTGAGCCCCGCGGTAAAAAATTGTAGGGTTCAAATGAAGGACTTGCTGCAACTCTTTCTAATAATTTTGGTCATGAGGCCGATTAAGCTGCGGTACAACAACAACCGCGGTATCGCTGCGTGGCAAAGCTAGTCTAAAAGAAAGTAGCTTAAGTTACTCCTTGTATCATCAGCTATCTACCAGTGAAAGTCCCGTCAAAATCTGCCGTTCCAGAGATTACCCGGAACAAACAGACAGACAACAATTGTAAAAAATGATATTTTGGTACATGTACCGTGTATACATACATATGAATTTATTAAAAAACTGGTATTTTAAAATTAAAAACAGACACTCGTAATTTTATTTATTTTTATAGATACGAAGATTAATAATAGAACAGGTAGTAGATCCAGAGTCACACTGATTTCAGAATGAATGCCACAAAAGACCAACGTAACATGACAGTATTCATGCTGTTGTGTTTCTTTGGTGAATGTGAGACTGGAGGCCCAATGATTCAGAAGCGTCTCAAAAGCCCGCCACAATGTTCACAATGAGTATGGTGATCACCACTCTCGGTTTCTGCTAATACAGGGTGCGCCAGAGAAACTTACTTATTTGAATAAATTCCCGCGCGGTGAGTGGGGCGGGTAGAGGGGCGAGAGGGAGTACTTTTGTTTTTATTGACCTTTCAAATAAGTAAGTTTCTCTGGCGCACCCTGTCCTTTCCATCAGGCAAAGTCACTTTGGCAGGCTCATATTAAATTCAATTTATTGTGAAGATGATTATGTTACATGTTGGTTACAAAATTTCTTGTTGTAAGTGCAAAATAACTATCAAACAATAGCCTTGTATTTAATGGCTAACTGGGTATCAGTGCGAGGCGAAGTTAGTCTAAAATAAAATAAAAGTAATCTTAGTTACTTTACTTTATCAACAGCTATCGGCCAGTAAAAACCCCATCAAAACCGAACCAGCCGGACCAAACACAAAGACATTTTTTTTTAATGTTTTTATTTACATACTTTCTTTTACTATATGCATTAATTAAAATGCTGTTAATTTCCAATTACAAGCAGACACTTCAATATTCTTTTTGTTTTGTTTTATTAATTTTTACATGCCATGATTTTTGACATGAATTTAATTATTACACATAGCAATTTCAATTAAATTGCCTTACATTACAATTTAAAGTAATAACCTTATGTTCCAATTTAATAAATGCTATCTAAAACAACAACCCACACATAACACTGGCCATGACCCCAGACTGACGATAATCATGTTAATTTTTATATCACAACTGACTGACTGCTACTCTAAAGGTTTAAATCCCATCCAAGATAAATAATAGTGTGATGAGCATGATCATTTGTTCAGTGTCTGGGTGTAAAGTTTATAAGTATGGATGGATGTTTGTTACTCTCTCATGCAAAAACTACTGAATGGATTTTGATGAAACTTTACAATAATTTTGCTTATACATCAGAATAGCACATAGGCTACAATTTACTGAGGCGCTTCGCCTCGCAGCTTTGCCTGCGGTTATTGTAGAACCGCGGGAGCATTGCGGGTTTCAGCTTGTTAGAAATAAAATTCAACTTAATAATTGTTTATGTAATTGTTGTTCAGCAGGTACTATTTTTATAAACAGACTAAACTTCAATTTTTTATAAATATTTAATTTGTTATTACTTTAGTATAAGGGTTATCTTGTTTCTTTTTAAAATATTTAGCTTCTCTCTGTGGAGACTTGTTAATGGCATATTGATTCTACTTTTATAATCTATGTTAAGTGTATTGCTGTAAGATTTAATTTCATTCAGAAATATATAAGTATGTTTATAAGCATACAGCTGTGTGTAAAATATGTCAAAATATTTAAGTGTAAAGTGTCTAACGGTTTAAGTGGTCACCATGCCATTTTCCTGGGCCAAGCATTGTGGGTTCAAATCCCATATGGGCCAACACTTTTGTGTCATCCACAAATGTTGTTCTGAGTCTGGGTGTTGTTTTTGTCTATTTCATGTGTGTTTGTTAAGCCCTCTACGATTTCTAATGTGGGAATTGTCTTTTGAAGAGAAATAAATTAAAAAAATACTTACCAGAACACATCTTTACAGGCCCCACATTTCATCGGCAGGAAATCTATAAAAAAGAATACATGAATAAATTTAATAGCAATAAAAGCTTCCCTTAATATTTTATTAAAACACTATCATTTAAACAGTAGTCCAGTGATATTCTGACATATTTTTTTTATAAATCCTTTTAGTAATTTATGTGTAAAAAATATTAAAGGATAGAATTAGGTAGTTAGTATGTGTTTATTATTAATGTTTTACAAACTGCACAATGTCAATATGGTTTAGGTTCTCATGAAAATTTTGTAAGACCATCTATCAGATCTTTCCATAACTCACAGAAAGTTGTTTTAGGGATATTCATTGCAACATTAAATAATATCTAATATTTGTAATTAACAAAAATATATTTTACTATTATTATCATTTCTATTAGAACAATAACTTATGAGCCTCCATGATGTAAAAACATTATGGAGTCAATTATTGATATAAAAATTGAGTCTCGCAAAATTTAATAGTTTAGCTAATAATTTTGTATACTTAAGTAAACAAAGAATATTTTTACTGTTAGAACTACCTACACTAGCCTACACATTTTCAAGGCTAAGCTTTTCAGTATAGCATATGTATTTTTTTGTATTGTTTTTGTTTCGTGTACCGAACTACGAATGATAAACAATCTAAGACATTG
Organism: Spilarctia lutea; assembly: GCA_916048165.1. Lineage (NCBI taxonomy): Eukaryota > Metazoa > Arthropoda > Insecta > Lepidoptera > Erebidae > Spilarctia > Spilarctia lutea. The sequence goes on along the minus strand of OU696490.1, from coordinate 13,499,557 downwards.
CTCAGATGAACTTTAATAACTAATTTGTTATTATTATAATATTAACTTACCTAGTTTATTGCAAGATTTGTAAGAACAATTCTTTCCAATATGTGGGAATTCCATTTTCTTGGTATTTAGTGTTTAGATTTAGTTTGGTTTGAAATAATATGCACAGCACAGCACTCACGAAATCAATCTAATAACGCCACAACAAATTTGTTAACACTTATATATCGAAATGTTGCAAAACTATTACAACGACAGTATTCGTCATTCAGTTCCAGTTCAAATATAAAAAAATACATGTTAATGATGAAACATCATTTCTCATTTGACAACATGCATTTGCAAATAGAGTTTTGATTAATTTGTTTTTATTACTTTAGTTTAGATGTTTCGGGTACATTCTAGACTGTTTATTATATTTTTTTTATTAATTTTCTATAATACAGTAAAAATATTTACATTAATAAAATCGCATAAAGAATAAGTCTATTATCTATTTTGTAAAATATCTTATTTTTTAATACATGTGTTATATCAGTCATTTTAGTGCTTGTTTTCGTGTTCAACATTATAACGAGCTTCGCAAACAATGGTCAAACTTATCATCATTATTCTGTCAATTCTGTGAAAAGTCAAAAGTATGGAGGGTAGTCAGGTATGGAGGGTAGAGGTAAGGAGTATCATCTGTGTACATGAAAAGTGTCCGTTGAAATGCATTAAATTAGGGTGGCGCCACATTAGCATCAGAGTAAACTTCTTAAAATCAATACACACACTTTTTCATAAAATTGAATGATAAAAAATCAATAAACGTACTATTCACAGTTCAGAAAATAAAATATATTTACTACATTATTTTGTAATACGCAAGTAGTGACAATAATGTTAAATTTTTTAACTCGGCGTACTTCAATTCGTTCACAATTGCTACATTCATACCATACCCTGTGTCTACACCAGCGCCATTCTGGAAGGTTTTTGAACTGTTATTTACAGCTTATGCTGGACACTTTTTTCAATTTTCTACCATATGAGATAACACTCCTTATCTCTACCCTCCATATAGTCAGGGTAGAGGTAAGGAGTATCATCTGTGTACATGAAAAGTGTCCGTTGAAATGTTGAAATGCATTAAATTAGGGCGGCGCCACATTAGCATCAGAGTAAACTTCTTAAAATCAATACACACACTTTTTCGTAAAATTGAATGATAAAAAATCAATAAACATACTATTCACAGTTCAGAAAATAAAATATATTTACTACATTATTTTGTAATACGCAAGTAGTGACAATAATGTTAATTTTTTTAACTCGGCGTACTTCAATTCGTTCACAATTGCTACACTCATACCATACCCTGTGTCTACACCAGCGCCATTCTGGAAGGTTTTTGAACTGTTATTTACAGCTTATGCTGGACACTTTTTTCAATTTTCTACCATATGAGATAACACTCCTTATCTCTACCCTCCATAGTCAAAAGGCAAAGTATTCTGAGATTCTGACACAAAGAAAATAAATAGTATTCTGATCCTGAGTGCGTTAACTCGAGCCGACGACACGAGATAGAACTGAAAATTGAGGCAATTAGTATGTTAGTGTAGCTCCACTTTCAATGGGCGTTCATGTCAAATCACCCAAAGTGAACCCAAGGTTATGGAGGGTAGAGATCTTCTCTCTACCCTCCATACCCAAGGTAATAATAATAAATAAATATTTCGGACATCTAACACACAACGCCATCTAGTCCCAAGCTAAGCAAAGCTTGTGTTATGGGTACTATATAGACAACTGATATGAATACATATATACTTTTATTTTTGTAAATACATACATATGAAACATAGAAAACACCCAAACTCCGAAACAAATATTTGCAGATCATACAAACATTTGGTTCGACCCGGGAATCGAACCCGAGACTTCAAGCTTAGCAGTCGCATACGCTACCACTACGCCACCAAAACAAAGAACACTTTAGAAAGCAATTGAACCACCAATTGGAAGAAGGGAATAAATCCAAAAAATAAGAACGGAGATAATCAAAAAAAACTTCATAACTTTTTACTTTCAACTTATAAGCTTATGGGACATGAATGATTATTAAGAAAATATAAATCCTGACTTATTCACCAACAGACCTGCCTTAAATATATAATACTTATCTATGTGTGTTCATCGAAATGTGTTGGATTTATTCCCTTTTTCCAATTTATCATATACCAGGTACAAAATAATTTGAAATAATAGACAATATAATGACAAAAACCATTTGTTTATTACAAACACGTAAGGACACTCTGTTATTCTTCTATTTCTTCACGTTCGGATTATTATTATTATTATTATATCGTGGAAATCTTTGAATTCGTCAGGCATATATTGGATTATTTTTTGTGTCATTAATTTTTTTCTCATTTATGGGTATTTTAGTAACATATGCCAGAGTTTCAGGTATTTTCGGGTTTGTAGAAAGTTTTTGGCGCAAAAATGTAGCTTTGACGAAACCATCAATAAATTCGGAACATGTCAAGTAACCTTTATGACTTGAACTAAGTATACTCAAAGCTTCTATATTACGAAATCTTGAATGTCGTGGCCTTGTCTAATGACTTACAGGTTTTCTTAAAACATTGCTGCCATGAGTTTTTAAAATCAAGTATGTCGTTTGAAGAAACAGGTTTAACTGAAAAACCCCTGATTTTTGCTGCCGAAATAAGATTATTGTATTCATTTGGAACGTAAATTCTGTCTCTTCTCCTAATGAGTCTTTTAGCTGTCCTAAAATTTCTGTCACACTGTAAAAATGAATGGCCACAGGAAAGTATTGATATATTTTCTCAAAACGATTTTATGCAACAAGAGTGAGAAAGAATCTTGTTATTCCTATTTTGTCCCCCGCAAGCATCGCTAAAAACGTGTAGTTCTTTGACAGAGGGATCCATGTTCTGTATCGTTTTCCACAATAAGCTGCATACTTCATCTGGGCCCCTTTTAGCTTCACCCTCATGGTAAGTGTAGAAATCAGCTGAATTCGTCATTAAGTCATGAATACAAAACAGCCATAGTTTTCTTAAATAAAACATCTCTTGAACTGGGATCTTAGGAATGGGAATCAAATACTATGGCTCCTACATCTTTTCTTTCCTTACACAAGGCCAAACTTCTTTCTGCTTATTTTAAAACTTTTTAGCACGTTTAAGATGTATGATTTTTAAGCTACTTTCACTGGTCATATTTAAACAATAGTTTGATTTGAGGCTTCACCTATAAAATAATTTTTATAGGTGCAGCCTCAAATACAACTAAAATGGCGGGTATTAGATCGCTGGTATGACGCCCCCCACCACTATGTGATGCGATTTTGTTTATCGAATAAAAAACAGTCAAAAAGAAATATTATTTATATACTCGTAAAATTAATAGTTGGAAGAAGGGAATAAAGGAAGGATTTGTTTCCTTCTTCCAACTAACAATTTTTTTGGCCGCATGAATCTATACGAAATGAATGGACTTTGTTTCTTTTTTCGAACTCACAACTTAGCCCTACGTCTAAAGAATGTAAAAGTGTATAAAAGTGAATATGTCAAAAAGTGGCGTTTATTCCCTTCTTCCAATTGGTGGTTCAATTGTGAGATACATCATACATCTGATCCACTATACAAAAACGGCCTTATTATACTCAAACAATGGATGAACTTCATGTCCTAGTCATAGGTTTTTCTTTCGTTGGTGTGTCGATCAGCACGAAACTAAAACGTCTCGCAATGATTCAAGGCGCTTAGTTGCCAACGACATGGTCAGCGTGAGATTAAAGCCAATTTATGTGGTGGATAGTCCGTCTAACGACGAGAGTTAAATTGGCTGCATAAGGCGCGTCTCCACCAAAATTTTTGGCAATTTCAGTGATTCCAACTGTTTGCAACTCTTCGGAAAATAGACAACTTTTGTTTCCACTGTGTCTACACCAAATCACCACCAGTTTGAAACATTTTAGTCAACGACAAGCTGTCTCTACTGTAAAATGTCTTCGAACTACGATGACATTATGCAGGCAGCCGCAGTATTCATTATTTTATGCAAAAAGAAACGAAAGTATAAGTGATGGGTGAGTACGACAAAGCCTGAAAGGAAGAACTGTACATGCAGGGATTGAACTATTAAATACTTTGAGCAGAGATGATATTTTGTTAGCAGATCGCATTAATGTTAGACAAATCAGAAACTTTTAATCGTATTTTTATAGATCAATTAAACAACTCGATTGATTCATTCGTCAACGTGTCTGGCATGTCTTTTTTTGTTTCCAACTAAGCTTCTCCGCAGAGACAACACAAGGAAATTACTGAATCTTTTGTCACCAAAACGTGTTGACAACACAATAGTTGACAACTTTTGTTCGGTGGAGTGGAGAGTGTGGACGTGTGGAGACTCGACTTAACCGGGAACATCATGTTAAGATCTTCATCATCTTTTTTATTTTTTTTATTAGATGTAATTTTTTTGATATGTACGAAATTGAGTGTAAAATTAAGATGACATCCACCCAAAATTTATCAGCTATTTCTGCCAATGATTTCAATCCAACTCGTCGTCATGATGAAATAAAATAAATAATATAAAAATCCAATGAGAAAAAACAAAAAAAAAACAGAAAAAAAGAATCTCCTAATGTTACTAACTGTCAAACGCCAGGCGTCAAGTTTTCATTCAAATGTCATCAAATGTCATGTTCTTGCTTTTCGGGTCGAGTCGAGTTCGTCATAATTTAATTTCCTCAGGTGTCCGGTGGGGTGACTGGTCTTGACTTTGAAATTTTTATTAATAGTTGTATATTCAAAGTGATCCTGGTTTAGGATCACTAAGTAAACTGGGCTTTATAGAAAAATTTTTGGTCAAGATGAGTCAAATTTTACCATCTGCAGCTAAATTATTAGGCGGCTACAGTGTAACGGTTGGTTGTTATTAATATATTGTGTTATTAATTATAAATATTGTAGTTAATTGTAAAGCAAATGTGGTACAGGTATATTAAAATAAGGCCTTATTGATTTTAGAAATTGGCTGCCCCAGCTGCGACCGCATCTAGAGCGAAATATAGTACCAAGAATGAAGCTACGTTTGAAATTAAGGTACCTATATTTCAATTAACTTGTTATAGATTTGTCAGAAGTGTACATAAAGGTCATTTAGATAGTGTACTATTAGCGCCAGTGTTAGTATGTAGAATGCAAATTTGTAAAATATGATTTTATGATATGATATTAATTATGTAACCTAACCTTCAGAAAGGTTTTCAGTGATTTCTTATTAGTAAACTGTGATTAATAATAACAAAATAAAATTTTCTATACTTAATGTATAAGATTTGGGTGTGTTTCTTAAAAGTAGACTTATCTTAAAATAAACAAAACTAAATTCTTAAATAATTATATGATTTGAACAAACTCTTTATGATATCTTACTAGCAAATTATAATTCTAAAACTCATTGTTAATTAAGGTCAATATTTCAAATTAGTGATCTGCCTGATCTAGTTAGAACTTGTGTTTCAGGCAAAGTGGAAATAACAAAAACTGCATACCGTCGTTGTCAAACCAAAATCTGCTATGTGCAAAAACACGATTTTGAAATAACGAGTAAAAACATTTTCGTATAAAATTTTGTATGAAGGTAAATTTTAAGAACTATATCAAATGAAAACTGTAGATATTATACGTGAAGTTAATTGTTTTCTAACCACAAAGATTTAATAATTTATTTATTATTTTAAAAATTGTGTAATTTGTGCACATAACACATTTTAAATGGTCAATCATAGGCACATAACAGGTATTGAATAAAAATATATTGGATTTAAATTAGTATTTAATGAGTAAAAATGAAAGGAAATAAGTATTAATCGTACTTAAATTTAAGAAAATCATAAAATGGACGATAGTCACTGTCTATAAATGGTTTAAGTTCTTGTAGTTGACTGAACTTGGATTGTGTTATTTCCAACGGCCCGTCATATAATGTCGCAGGACCAGGATACTCTTTGGCAATATGCCTTCGTTGTGGAAGGATTGTATAATTTTGTGAATGACGAAGCTCTGCTACACAGATTGTAAATTTATTGCATGTACCTCCTCGATCAGCTTCATGCCAACAATAAATAGTGACATCTTTAGAACGAGAATCGTGAATCGTAAAATTATGACACTTTTTTTTTATTATATAGGGAGCAAACGAACAGACGTATCACCTGATGGTAAGCGATTACCGCCGCCATGGACACTCGCAACACCAGAGGCGTTACTCTAGTTTTTGTTTATAATACAATGCACCAGCAAGTAATTTTGGTGCTAAAAGGACTAAAGACACTCTGCACGTCAACAGTTATTACTATGCTGTCCGGGTTATTCTTTAAGTTTTCTATTGCTATGTTGTTAGCATGACGCGCTTTATCTTTTTTTAGGATATGAGTATCATAGTCCTGTTGCGAAACATTATTTAATTGATAACTAGAACAAACGTCGCACTGATCCTTTCGCGGTTTGTGAATTAAAAGTGCACTTAAAAAGGTGTTTACTGATTTTTTATTTTGTTCATTAAACCAGGTTTTGTAAATGGCATGCATATGCAGATGTGATCGAAAAGTTGACTCGATGTAAATGCGCTTTGATGATGCTCGACAATAGTGACTTGGCACTTTCGGTAGTAAATCCAAGCATTCTGATACCGTACCTCGTCTATTCTTAGTAGCCACATTAACACTGTTACAGATCGAGCTGCTTTTGGTGTAGTCTGTTCTAGCTCTCATCTTCCATCATCCTTCCTTTATGGTTGTAGGAAAAGATGAACTATCACTCCGTTCCGGGGTCCAATTTATTGATATGCTTGCATATACGCCCGAAGATATAGACGGTTGATTTATCTCGTCGTTATTTATCAGATCTGGATTCAGAGTCGATGAATAGCCGTGAGGTTGGCATAACACCTTTTGATTTTCATCTTGTAAACATTTCTCCTTGGTAGTTAAAACTAAATCGACAATTTTCTTTCCCTTACTCATTGTAGAGTTTAATAAAACACACCATATTAATGCACTTTTAACTTTGAAATACGTCTGTACTAATAAGCTAATACGTCATCGGGACTAATTAGAAGTACAGTACAACTACAAAGACAGTATTATTCGGAGTAATGAAATTTGAGGGTAAATGTAAATAAACAGCAAAGTATTTTCGCTCCAATATTCTTGCAATGCAGAAGTATAAAAGTACAAAGGATTATTCATATCATCTTTTCAATGTATTGTTATCGTTATATTGAGTATAAATAAGCTTTAACAATGTTGCTATTTGTTTAGACTAAACACATAACAACTTTCAATGTAGCAGTGTGTCACATAGCAGATTTTATTTGAGAAAAATGTAGCTGCGGCACATAGCATATTTTAAAAAGTGGTCATAGATCGTCGTACAGTGCTCATAGACACATAAAAGTTTTTTTATACGGTAGATAGGGCTGTGAACTATACGAAAAGGTCAAAAAGTGAAAATCGCAAAAAGTGCACATAGCAGATTTTGGTTTGACAACGACGATACACTGTGTATTTCTGCCTGTATTATAAACATTTTTTTTTTTTTTTTTTTTTTTTTTTTTTTCTATACTGTCTGCAATCAGCCGCACAGCTTTAATCAGATCCGATGTTTGCATGTTAGATTTTGCGAGAGCACATCCTATGATGGGTCGTCTCTTATTTTCTCTCTACATGGAGTAGTCAGATTGAGGCTAGTGGCATCCGCTTTAGCCGAGATATTGATGTATCTGTATTCGTAAGGTTTATAGCCAGTTGATTTTTATGTTGCTCAAGTCTATGTTTATAGGCTGTAGAAAACCTTTCTATTTCTTCCTTGACCGTGGCAATTTCCAAGTAATTGTGCACCTCAGTGTTCCGTATGAACCATGGCGCATTGCTCAAAATCTTTAGTACTTTATTTTGGTAGCGCTGGAGGATTTCTACATTTGAGTGGCTCGCACAGCCCCAGAGTTGTATGCCGTATGTCCAGACTGGTTTTATGATACATTTGTATACAAGTAGTTTATTTTCTAGGCTTAATGTAGACTGTTTGCCTAGTAGCCAGTACATATCTCTAAACTTCTTGTTTGCCTGTTCCTTTTTAGCCAGTATATGATCTCGCCAGGTAAGTCTTCTGTCCAGATGCATACCCAGGTATTTGACTGTTGTGACTGGCAGGACAGAACTGTCTAGTGTCACTGATGGGCAGTCTCCTTTTCTTAGTGAGAATGTTATATGGACCGACTTTGCTGGGCTTGCTCTTATTCTCCACTTTTTAAGCCATAATCCTATATTGTTCAGGCATTCTTGGAGTTTAGTGGATGCTATGTTCGGATCCTTATTGCAGGATAGGACTGCAGTGTCATCTGCATAGGTTGCAGTTACCACTTCTTCCGTGATGGGTAGATCAGCTGTATATATTGTGTATAGGACCGGGCCCATTACGGAACCCTGTGGCACTCCTGCTTCCATTGAGCAGATTGATGAACCATGGTCCTCACACCTAACCTGAAAAGTTCGGTCTTGCAGGTAAGACTTCAGCAGCATATATGCAGTGTTTGGCAGGTGTAGCTTGAGTTTGTATAAGAGGCCCTTATGCCACACGCGGTCAAAAGCCTGCTGTATGTCAAGGAATGCAGCCGAGCAGTACTCCTTTTTCTCTAGCGCTTGCCGTATTGTATGTGCCACTCTGTGTATTTGCTCCGTAGTTCCATGGTGTGCACGGAAGCCAAATTGGTGGTCTGGTATTACCTCTTGTTTTTCGAGTATTGGAATAAGGCGTCTTAAGACCAATTTCTCGAAAACTTTGTACAGTATGGGCAGAAGACTTATGGGCCTGTATGATGTGACCTCTGTAGGAGCCTTCCGTATTATATTCATGTTTATAATACATGGTATTATAAACATGAATACTTTTTAATTATTCTTTGGTGTTACCAAATCTACTCCAAATGATGATGAAAAGTACTTATTATCTAGTATAAAACATATCCAGTGCCTTAGAGAGCATGTTAAGCTGTCTATCCCGGTTGTTATGAACATCTCAACCCTCAAATATACTGATAACTAAAGTCCGGCCACTCAGAGAATGCGTTTCTGACACTTGTAAATTCGTCATGAGTAGTGATGTACCATAAACATTAATAATATTTGGTAACAGTATTTATAGCATTCATTATGCATAATTATTCAATTTATATATATTTTATTATATTTCAAACGCAATGTTAACAAAATTGTTGATAGTTCAATCTTTGAATTCAGTTCACTCTCAGGGTTGCGGAGGTCTGATACCAGTCACTCTGTGGAAAACCTGATATTCAGGTAAATATGGTTGAACTAGTAGCCAACCCCAATAATCTTGGCAATAATAAAGGCTAGGCTGATGATGATGAGTATATATTATTTATAAATATAATATATATTTTATGTTTGAGTAGTTTACTTAATATATGTTTATATAAACGAATAGCTTTTAACATTGTCGTGTGGTGAATCTAGTTTAAAAGGAATGGCCTTATAGACTACGGGCCCGTATCGAAAATTGATGGGTCATGTGAACCACCAGGAGACTTTTTTAGAAAGATACAGGGGCATAAAACAATAACATTTAGCACTATGCTGTCACTTGGAAGCTGTCCAACTGAGTATAGGTAAAGGGGAGGGAGTAGGAACCGTCGATTTTTCTTCCTTGTCACATTATTTTTGTACGGCGTTGCGGGATAATAGATTAGAAGAGATATTGAAATTGAATGGGACCGATGCCGTCTAAAATTGAATGACTAAATTGAGCGAGACAATCGCCGGGAAATCAAAAAGAAATCCAACTTTGTGGCTCACTATTTTTGTACGGCATCGGTCCCATTCAATTTCAATATCTCTTCTAATCTATTATCCCACAACGCCGTACAAAAATAATGTGACAAGGAAGAAAAATCGACGGTTCCTACTCCCTCCCCTTTACCTATACTCAGTTGGACAGCTTCCAAGTGACAGCATAGTGCTAAATGTTATTGTTTTATGCCCCTGTATCTTTCTAAAAAAGTCTCCTGGTGGTTCACATGACCCATCAATTTTCGATACGGGCCCGTAGTCTATTAGTTACTCCTTATATCATTGGCTGTCTATTAGTGAAAGTCACATCAAAATCACTCCAGCCGTTCCAGAGATTAGCCAGTACAACCAGTCAGAAAAAAAATTTATAAACTACATTTACTGTAAAGCTGTTAATTTATAATTACAAACGGATACATTTTATTTATTTGTTCATTGTTTCTTTCTAAAGGTGTAATCATACTATACTGTGATTTGACGATAAACTAACCAATATAAAAAAACTGATAACATGTTTGATTATAGCAATTAATTTAAATATGTTATCTTTTGTTTCATCTTGCTGCAAACATCGTGACAGCCCGTGAGTATAACATTGTTCAATTTTTAATACTCCTTCCTGCTTGCATTTAAACTCATATTGTCTTCTCCATTTTGGTTATTGTGTAACATTTAAAAGCCCATTTTTTAAGGAAATAATTCTTTGTATGGTGAACTGATATCTGAGTATAATTTATCTATAACTAGCTGTTGCCCGCGGCTCCGCCCGCGTTTATGTTGGTTTTTTCGTATTTTTTCGCGGTCACGGATATGTGACTGATGCAAAAATTAGATTATCGTTTATGTGGATTATATATCATTCTAAAATTTCAGCTCGATCGGTGATAAAAATGTTATGTTGGTTTGTGTACGCTTCAAAAACTCAAAAAGTTCTGCACCGATCGAGCTGAAATTTTAGAAAGATATATAATCCGCATCAAAGATTGTTTTTATCAAATTTTTGGATCAGTCACATATCCGCGACCGCGAAAAGACACGAAAATACCGACATGAACGCGGGCGGAGCCGAGGGCAACAGCTAGTTTTATATACTACTGTTTGTGTTCCCTAATTGAATAAATAAATGCTATTGACATTATTATTATTATTGCATGTTTTTCGTGGGATTCTTAATTTTGTAATTGCTTCTCGCTTTCTTAGACTACATCACAAATTGTCTCAACCGCGGTGATGGTAATAATAAGGTTTCTTTATTTTCATTAATATTTTTCAAACAACAGTACAAGCTGCACAGACTAGACAATAGCCCGTCAACGAAGGCTGCGTTGACGTCTGAAGATGCTGTTAAACTGTACGAACAGATGACAATTCTCCGGCGGCTGGAGACTGCCGCGTCTAACATGTATAAGGAAAAAGTTATTCGTGGTTTCTGTCACTTGTACTCAGGTAAGCACTTACCAAGCAAATGAATAAAATCTATACCAATATATAAAGCTGAAGAGTTTGTTTGTTTGTTTGAACACGCTTATCTCAGAAACCGCTGGTCCGATTTGAAAAATTCTTACAGTGTTGGATAGTCCATTTATCGAGGAAGGCTATAGGCTATATATCATCACGCTAATACTAATAGGAGCGGAACACCAATGAAGAATTTTTCAAAAACGGATTAAAATTTCACGCTACGGTCAATAGAAGACGCAAACGAGTTTGCATGGGTCAGCTAGTTAATAAATATTTTCGGACATTTAACACAACGCTATCTAGTCCTAAAATAAGCAGAGCTTGTACTAGACAACTGATATTTTGATTTATTATTAATTTTTGTATGATCTGTAAATATTTGTTTTGTAGTTTGGGTGTTTTCTATGTATAATATGTATTTACAAAAAACAAAGTAAATATGTGATTCCTTTTGATATCTCTTCACAAACTTGTACTCGTCATTGAATGGCAAATCAAGCAATATTTTAAGGACTGTAGTAGGTCAGAAAACAGTATACCCTGATGTCTATGAGCGATGGTATTCCTTAACCCTTACGTGATCCATCTGGTCGTTTTACTCCCAAAAAGGAATATCTTGAATTTTAACCGACTTCAAAAAAGGAGGAGGTTCTCAATTCGACTGTATTTTTATGTTTGTTACCTCAAAACTTTCGATTTGGAACTTTTATTTGAAAGCTAGTGCTTCCCGTGTGGTTCCGTTCTAATTTGGACCAGTTCTTGTCGATTCTTTTTGTTTATTTTTATTTATGTCATGGCTAACAGGTCAGGAGGCAGTAGCAGTGGGTATGCGAGCAGCAATGCGTGATGCAGACAGTGTGATCACAGCATACCGTTGTCACGGCTGGACATACTTGATGGGTGGCACAGTTTTGAGTGTTCTAGCTGAGCTTGCCGGCCGCAGGTCTGGCTGCTCCCGTGGTAAGGGAGGTTCTATGCATTTGTATGGACGCAACTTTTATGGAGGCAACGGCATTGTTGGCGCACAAGTAAGTACCTAGTTTAGTGGTTTTTTTTAACGATCTGACCGTTACCTATCCTAATTACAACATGAGTGCATTTGTACTTATATATGTTACCGTATAACTGTGGGAGAGCCAAGCTTCGGCATGAATGGGCCGGCTCGACCGAACTGATACCACGGTCTCACAGAAAACCGGTGTGAAATAGCGCTTGCTCTGTGTTTCCTCTCCCCCCCATCCCCTGAAAGCCGGTAACGCACTTGTGATGCCTTTGGTGCTGCGGGTGTCCATGGGTGGCGGTAATCGCTTACCATCAGGCGATACGTCTGCTCGTTTGCCCCTATTCAATAAAAAATAATAATAATGCTGGTGACCGCGGACCAGAGGTTTTTGAGATTAGCATATTCAAACAAACTCTTCAGCTTTATAATATTACTCGTAGTATAGACTAGCTGACCTACGCAACCTCGTTTGCGTCTTATATTGCCCGTGGCGTGAAACTTTTCCCCCGTTTTTGAATCATTCTTCATTGGTGCTCCGCTCCTATTAGTAGTAGCGTGATGATATATAGCCTATAGCCTTCCTCGATAAATGGACCATCCAACACTGAAAGAATTTTTCAAATCGGACTAGTGGTTCCTGAGATTAGCCGGAACAAACAGACAGACAGATAAAAAAAAATAAAAATATATGTTTTGGTATGTGTACCGTATATACATTCATATGCATGTAGTAGAAAGCGGTTATTTTAATATTACAAACAGACACTCCAATTTTATTTATTTGTATAGATTAATGCTTTCATTCTAACTAAAAATTCCCGCAAGATCCAGATTTTGGTTGAATATACACGTAGAAAAACACGAGTAAAGCCGTGTACTGATCTGACTGCTATCATAGCGTAATCCACCCAAAGGTTGTAATAAGATCGCAGCTTGCGATAAGAGCCTCATTCGTTAACAAACGTTTCATTGCGTGTTAATAAATTATTGGCGTTGTTTGTTTTGCAGTAAAGTTTATCTTTTATTTACTGTCGGGTAACTGCAAGCCATAACGGCTAATACGAGTATATCAGGCATACCTATAACTATGACTGGCTGTTACTTAAACAACCTTTTTTAGTAACTACCGAAAGGCTCGCATTGTATCGGATCTATACGGATTTTAACACACTTTGAATAATATGAAATCGTCTACAATGTTAATCTTATTACGCCGTACATAGTAGAAACGCGATCGGCATCTTACAGCTGTCGTCGTATCCGATCGGAATCGGATTCTTTCCGATTGGAATTCGTTTGGTAAAACAGCATACTGCTTACAGGTACTGAGTCTTCTAAGAGTAAGCGTTCTGGGTTCAACACTTGCATAATTTTCATGTTTTTTTTATTTATTCAATATGTGGCAAACGAGCAGACGCATCACCTGATAGTAAGCGATTACCGCCGCCCATGGACACCCGCAATAGCAAAAGCGTCACAAGTGCGTTGCCGACCTTTGGGGGATGGGAAGAGGGAATGGGGGGAGGGGTTGGGGAATGGGCCTACGGTATCCTCACTCACTCGGTAAAACACAGCGCAAGCGCTATTTCACACCGGTTTTCTGTGAGGCCGTGGTATCACTCCGGTCGAGCCGGCCCATTCATGCCGAAGCGCGGCTCTCCCACGGAAATTACTTATTTCATGCACTGAAATCATTACATTGAAGTAAGCGTAACTACTATAGGTAATAGAGGGACGCTGATTTCAGTACGAACTGGGCGGTCCTGCCCTCTCACAGAAGACCAACCTAAAATGACAGCATTAGTGCTGTCGTATTTCGTTGGTGAGTGCGAGATCAGAGGACTAATGATGCAGAAGCATCTCAATAGCCTTCCACAGTGTGTCACCATGCTGCATTGTCTGTGTTCCCAATGAGTATGGTGATTCTTTAATTCTGCTCATGCCTTCCATCAGGCAGACTAAACACTTTGGCAGGCCCATCTATACTAATAATAAAGCTAAAGAGTTTGTTTGTTTGAACGCGCTAATCTCAAGAACCTCAGGTCCGATTTGAAAAATTCTTTCAGTGTTGGATAGTTCATTTTTCGAGGAAGGCTAAAGGCTATATATCATCACGCTACTACTAATAGGAGCGGAGCACCAATGAAGAATGTTTCAAAAACGGGGGAAATTTTCACGCTACGGGCAATATAAGACGCAAACGAGGTTGCGTTGGTCAGCTAGTACATAAAAAATTAACATAATTCTTAGTGTAGTAAATGCTCCAAGCCATTCATATTGCATGAATCACATAAAGTGCTGTGAGCTGTCCCATGTGGGGTTCGAACCCACAACACACAGCGCAGTAGATGCGTCGTGATCGCTTAAACTAGGTACTAGAAACCCGGTTGTACAATCGCCAATGATTTCTAGGTTCCTCTGGGCGCTGGTGTAGCATTTGCTCACAAGTACACCGGTGACGGTGGCGTGAATTTCGCTCTATACGGAGACGGTGCCGCCAACCAAGGCCAGATATTCGAAGCTATGAACATGGCCAAACTGATGGATCTGCCCTGTGTGTTCGTCTGTGAGAATAACGGCTATGGTGAGTTTTTAATAATAATATTTAGTAATTTCTTTCTTTACAAAAGATATTTGTTCAAGCAAAAGATTAGGTATAGGTACAATATAAAACAAGTTTATTCTTTTGGTCAATAAAAGAGTTCCCTTGTGTGACAGATCCAACACATATCTCTTATTGTCATACAAGCCACACACGTTCTTCTACTTCTACTAACTCACCAGCTTATATTAATGACTAATGCCCGGTTCCTATATTTAACGAATCGTCATCGTGTAAACATTTTCTACAACCGACTACGAGTCGTAAGTACCGGTCCTCAATTTATTTTTATAGGATGGATTTTGGCTTACGCCCCGTATAATATACTACTATTCGTACCTAGAACGGATCGTTATTCAAATATAGGAACTGGGCATAAATGTATAAATTTTGAAATTATCTTATAATTTTTTTGTGTGTGTCTCTATTTAGATTAATATCGACAATTAATCAACGTTCCACATACCTACATGTCTGTATTGAGATTTATTTTTGAATAGATAAGGCAGTGAGATGATTGAATTATGCCTTTCAAATGACCTACTACACATTTATCGTGTCGATGGGAACACGCTGGTCATACGGTTTTGGGCCAGTGTTTTTCTACGCGAACTTGCACTTGCGCTGGGGTCGACAAAGCCTCTTCCTCTATACAGTAAATAATGATTCATAAATAGATAGGTAATATTTGGGTGGCGTTTCAAAGGTGTTTTTTTGTTTGTGTGTTAAATGGACTTTTATTTGAAACTGAGTTGCTTTTTGTTTTAAAAGACAACTTCAACAATTAGGAATATACATCTTGTGTCGCTCGGGACTTTACAAACATACATAAAACGGACTCAAAGAACACCCGGACTCAGAACAACAATTCGTGGATGACAAAAATTGTTGTCCCATGTGGGATTGCGGCGTGGCGACCGCTTAAACCACTGAGCCAACCGTGCAGTTTAATAATTATTATTTAGTTTTTACTGTGCTGAATAAAATTGATCCTTACTGTGTGGTGACGGATTAGAAATAAGGGCTGTCACTACCCCATTTCATCTCATGGGTGTCGTAAGAGGCGACTAAGGGAGCAAACTAACGAACTAACTAACAAACTAACTAACTAACTTAGGCAACGCACTTGTAACGCCTCCGGTGTTGCGGGTGTCCATGGGCGGCGGTAATCGCTTACCACCAGGCGATACGTCTGCTCGTTTGCCACCTATATAATAAAAAAAAAAAAAACTAGAACAACATCACGGCAAAGAGACAGGAAAACTTAAACAAAGATATTCCTGTGCCGAGCAGTTAAACCCTGGAACTAACTCCCAGCACACGTGTTTCCCTCCCACTATGATCCAGGGTCCTTTAAGCGGGGTGTGCAAAGCGTCTCGCTAAGTCGCCTAGTGTGGGACGCCAAACTGCATTGTCTGTTTTCGCAGTGAGTATGGCCCCCACTGTTGGATCCACTGCTTAACTGCTGCACTTTCCATCATACTAAGCAGTCACTGACAGGCTATAAAAAAAAGCTTTTGTCAACTTGGCAGTTGGACAAAACCTTCTAGCTAAGGAGACGTCTGACAAGCAAAACTTGGTTTTGTGTTGGTCCCTCTCTCAATCCTGGCCGAGTGGACGGTTTGTGAAAACTTTTTAAAATAACTTGTTAAACTGTTGGAATATCATAAACATAACTTCCAATTCCTGAACGATTCCAGAATAGTTCTCATGTCTGCCATTGGAGGCGCCACTTATTCTCGTATTGAGATACAGGCGTCCATGAGCGGTGGTAATCTCATACCATTGCAATATTATTAATATTGTTGTATGTTATACCATGTAGTTTTATTTTCTTCCTAGCTGCATCCCAAGATTATTTGCGATCGGCTACCATGTTGTACCATGTAATATTAGTAGGGTAAAAACTAGGTTTAAATTAAAAGAAAATGTGGAAAAATAAAGACCAAAATACAATTTCTTGCTTGCAAATGATTGTTTTTGACTCTTGTCAATGATAAGTTTCTTGAAGTTGAATATTTAACCCAATTTTCTATGTATAATATGTATGTATTTACAAAAAAAAAGTATACCTATAAGTATTTATATCAGTTGTCTAGTACCCATAACACAAGCTCTGCTTAGCTTGGGACTAGACGGCGTTGTGTGTTAAATTGTCCGAAATATTTATTTATTTTTAATTTAGTATAAGTACCTACGATAGAGTGTTTAAGGTTCCCACCTAGAGTTTAGGGCCCAAGCCAATTTCACCAGGAAGTGATGTGAATTGTGTGACAGACGAGACTCTGGCTAACAAAACATCCCGATTATCGACAATAGGCTCGTCGTGGGACCAAAACACTGGCGAAAAGTGATCGTTTAATATGCCTCTGCCAACCCCTTCCGGGCAACAGGCGTGATTTTGAAGTGAAACTTCTTTAGAATCGTTGTGATTTCAAACCAGATGCAACGGAAAAATCGACAGGTTAGAGACACAAATACAAAAAGTCGCCTGTAATTAGTGAGCCAGAGCGAGAGAGCAAATGTCGGTCTCATTCTTTTGTCGATTTACTGAAGCTTCACTTCCATCGTGTGTGAAGTACCTACGAGAAAACATTTTACGATTTTATTATGCTTTCGGCGGACGGATCGGACGGACGGTTACGGATGTATAATTGATATTTTTATTGTTTCATGTCTAGACATATCTAGGGAAATACTGGGTACTATGTATCAAAATTAAAAAGGTATTTGTTGTTGTAGTATCGCTAGTATTTTGTGTGTCTTAGTGTTATCTGCATTATTAAGATCAGCAAGCAAGTTCTTTGTGGAAGCAGTACTGCTGTCCCACTCGAAATTTAGGATGTCCACATGCCGTTTCACATTTTTAAAATAATTAATGTGTATAACACGATTAGTACCTTATCATCTTGACGAGGTGACGGATTTACCTTAAATAATAGGGTTTTCATTATTAGAAATCAACCAAAGTAACAGGGTACTAAGACTCTGCTGTCAGTCATATATTTCTTTTATGTAATATGGGGCAAACGAGCAGACGTATCGCCTGATAGTGAGCGATTACTGCCGCCCATAGATACCTGCAAAACCAGAGGCATCACAAGTGCATTGCCGGCCATTGGGGGATGGGGAGAGGAGTTGGGGTTGAAGTATGGGCCTCCTGGTCCGGTCGTGTTAATAACTGCAGTTCCCGGACCCCTCCCTTCTTAGGCGCAGAGTTGGCACACCGTGTGGTTTTAGTCGGTTCGATTCTGACACACCGCCCCGCCGCAAACCCCGGGGGGGGGGTGACGGCCCGAGGGGATTTCCATAGGTAAAATAAAAAAAAGGGGTATGGGCCTCCGGTATCCTCTCTCATTCGGTGAAACACAGCGCAAGCGCTGTTTACTCCGGTCGAGAGTCTAAGAAGTATTATAATATTGTTTCCCAGTTACAGTAATTACCACCACAGTGCTATCAGTGAACAATATGTATGTCCTTGTATTGCAGGTATGGGTACATCAGCCGACCGCGCCGCCGCCTCCCCGGACTACTACACCCGCGGTGACTACGTGCCTGGCATCTGGGTGGACGGTATGGACGTGGTCGCGACTAGGGAGGCCACACGGTTCGCTATCGACTACTGTACCAGCGGAAAAGGTAATATACTTTGTGAAATCTTCCCCATACATTCTCTTACAATAAGTCAAAGTCAAATCATTTATTTCCATAGACCCCAAAAGGCACTTGAACACGTCAAAAATACAAACATCAAAATATAAAATAAAACTCAAGTAATCAATTCAATGATAAAAGGTACTAATACTAAATGCACTGAAATGATTTGAATTACCGGAGCTTAGATTGATTTCGATTCAACTCAAAGGTTTAAATTGAAATAAATCCAAGTACCAGCTCCGATGGGTATTGCATTCATGAGAAGAGCTGGTGAGAAATTCATGTGCACCATCTTTTCAAATAATTCATACAAAGTTTGTTTGTTTTTGACAACAGTACTTCTATGTGCAAGTTAAGGCAAAACACAAAAGCTAGAAAGCGGTCTAAAGAGATATTGAAGGTAGGGAAATCAATTTTTTGTCTAATAAAATAATTAAAATTAGTCCATAGCATATAAGGTTGCAATCACTTACACATCAAGGAGTAAAAGCAACGTGTGCATATATACTGGTCGCAGAAAAAAAAAGTTCAAAATGTAATAAAATAATAAATACAAATTATTTACGCTCCAACAATGTAAACACAGATCGCCTTAACTTAACAAAAATCAAATGTCCGGTAATAAATGCAGAGTATGTAATAGGGACATATCCCACCTCCTTCCCATGGTCAAACTAACCTCACAGTTATAACACACGAGGAGGGGACACGCGCTACTTGCTCGGGGCTCGTTTCACGCGTGTCCTTTCTTGACTCCCTACAAGTGATTTAACTTCTCTTGTCCTGTGCCTATTTCATTGAACATTAATCTCTTTCTGGGACTTGACGTCACAGAACAGCGACTTTGCCGATGCTCTTTTCTCTTCGATTGCCGCAGTTATCGCTTCTATACCGAGTAGTCAAAATCTAGGACTCACTACACGTCACCGGGACGGGATAAAACTCCGGTTCGGTTATGCCACCCTAGTGTGGGTCATCATGCGTGCTGCATTGTAAACTTTCGCAATGGTAATCACCAGTCTTGATTATACTTAGGATATATATATTTTTTTTTATTGAATATCGGGCAAACGAGCAGACGTATCATCTGATGGTAAGCGATTACCGCCGCCCATGGACACCCGCAACACCAAAAGCGTCACAAGTGCGTTGCCGACCTTTGGGGGATGGGGAGAGGGAATGGGGGGAGGGGTTGGAATATGTGCCTCCGGTATCCTCACTCACTCGGTGAAACACAGCGCAAGCGCTATTTCACACCGGTTTTTTGTGAGGCCGTGGTATCACTCCGGTCGAGCCGGCCCATTCATGCCGAAGCGTGGCTCTCCCACGGGAAAACGGATTGATTGAACCGATTTTGATGATTCTTTTTTAATTTAAAAGCCAGTACTTCCCTTAAAGTTAAAATTTTGATTGTTTGATAGGTCCCCTGGTGATGGAAATGGAGACATACCGGTACAGCGGCCACTCCATGTCGGACCCCGGCACGTCGTACCGCACACGTGAGGAGATCCAAGAAGTTCGCCAGACCCGAGACCCCATCACCTCCTTCAAAGATAAGATCCTCACCGCTGGACTCGTCACGGCCGATCAACTTAAGGTATGCCGGTCAGATGACTGACAAATGATGTAGGGGGTTAAACGATCGCAACGCCGCTTTATGTCTTGGGTTCAAACCCCACATACAACACTTTGTGCAATCTAAAAAGGATTTTTCTGAGGCATGGTGTTCTTTGTCTCAGTTTTGTGTATGTTTGAAATGTCCCACGCGACACAGGTCTTCATTAAAAAAGAAATAATAATTTTATACAATAATAATAATAACGACAAATATTTTATACAAACTGTGTGATTTTTATCTTTAATGTGTAGACATTGAGCTCTTACAATTTTATATATGTATGTTATGTCTATATATATATGTATGTAATGTCTATATATATATATATATATATATATATATATATATATATGTATGTATACACGATACATATACTATTTTTTGTCTGTCTGTCAGTTTGTTCCGGCTAATCTCTAGAACAGCTGGACCGATTTTGACGGGACTTTCACTGGTAGGTAGCTCATCATACAAGGAGTAACTTAGGGGACTTTTTTTAGGCCAGCTTCGCCACGTCAACACCGCGGCGTTCAGCTAGTATACATATATTTATAAACTAGCTGAACCCTGCGATGTTACCCGCGGTTATTGTCGTATCTTGGATAACGCCGCGGGACGAAGCTAGTCAAAAAATGTAATCCTAAGTTACTCCTTGTACCATCAGCTATCTACCAATGAAAGTCCCGTCCAAAACTTTCCAGCCGTTCCAGAGATTAGCCGGAACAAACAGACAGACAGACAAAAATTTTAAAAATATATATTTTGGTATGTGTACCGTATATACATTCATATGCATGTAGTAGAAAGCGGTTATTTTAATATTACAAATAGACACTCCAATTTTATTTATTTGTATAGATGTAGATAGTATTCAACAAATACAAGAGCCACCATTTCTTCATGAAGTTAATTTTGTATTTCAGGAACTCGACACTAAAGTCCGCAAGGAGGTAGACGCTGCGAACTCGGCCGCGAAGAGCGACCCCGAGATCGGGCTCGAGGAGCTCGCCGCTGATGTCTACAAACAGTGCTTGGAACCTGACAATCTACTCCGAGGAATTAACCCCGACACTCCTCTACAACACATCGCATTAGCCAATTAAGCTGCTTTCACATGATACGAGAATCCACAGAGTTCTGTTTTTAGACTCGCGAATCATACATATAGTTTTGGTTATACAGCCTAATGGGGCAGAAATATCTCAATACGCCGCTCAGTACTCACACTGCCCAACCAACCCACTGGTGACCCCACCATACTGCATTCTTTGCGTTCGCAATAAATATGGTGACCACTACTCTTGGATTCTGCTCATACTCTGTCTAGAGTAGAGCCACTCTGGCAGGATCATATATGTGCATATATGTGACTGCCTCGGTGGCGCAGTGGTTGTGAATGCGACTGCTGTGCTGTGCTTGAGGTCTCGGGTTCAAATCCTGGGTCGGACCAAGTGTTTGTGTGATCTACAAATATTTGTTTTGGAGTTTGTGTGTTTTCTATGTATAATATGTATGTATTTACAAAAAAAAGTATATATGTATTTATATCAGTTGTCTAGTACCCATAACACAAGCTCTGCTTAGCTTGGGACTAGATAGCGTTGTGTGTTAGATGTGCGAAATATTTATTATTTATTGAAAAAAAAATGAACACGATAAATGATTTCAAAAAGTTACGAAACGCTGTATAACAAAAACTATATCTATACGTTTAGTAATTGACAGTGATTATGCGTTCAATAGCTGTTAACTGTTAAATTAAAAAAACAATCTAATCCCAAAATGTGATTGGTCAGTAATACACTCACATAAAAATTCACTTCTAAATTTAAATTATATGTAATTCCTACGTTGCTAAGGAAAAAAGTGATAATTATATAGAAATATAAGGTATTATAAACCTTATTGAATTGGGTTTGGATTTATTTTTAATTGTTACAGTTTTTTTTAATTAGATCTTAGGCGAATAGATTTAACGACAGTGCATTTTATATGTTTCTTTTGTTATAAACTACACAAGGAATTAACGTATGATTTAAAGAGAAAAGTTATAATCAGATGTTATTATATACCAACGTATTTAGGTATAAATACGAGATTCATTTAGTTTCAATCACTTGCTATGAAACAATTTATAACCAATTCCATCGAATTTAGTTTTGTTGTTCTACATGTATGTGTTAGTTTAGTCATTGTAGGTCTGAAAATATTTGACCTGAATAATTGGTCTTAAAGTTAAAAATTGAAGAACAAAATTATGTATATATATTCACTAGCTTTAGCCTGCGGGTCCGTCCGCATAAAGGTCGGTTATCGATGTGATTCTTTAAACTAATATAACTTATTTATTTGTGAACTGATCGAAATAAGTCAAACACTAAATGTTCCACAACGCATTATTGGAAATCGCGTTCGAATCGGTTAAGTGGTTTAAACGTACAGACAAACAGAAAAAAAATCAGAAAATCATTGTTTTGGCTTCATAAAGCCCTCTTTTAACAGATTTTCTTATAAATCTTCTATGTACAAACAGCGAAAAGTTACGATTTATTATATGTATTGATTTGTTATCATGAGTAATGTACGATATAAGTGTACGGTGCTATGTATTTTTGAAATACAGTGAAGAGAAATATGC
This sequence comes from Spilarctia lutea, assembly GCA_916048165.1. NCBI lineage: Eukaryota > Metazoa > Arthropoda > Insecta > Lepidoptera > Erebidae > Spilarctia > Spilarctia lutea. The sequence continues at coordinate 13,476,689 of OU696490.1, read as the reverse complement.
TACAGCACATTTCTGTAGTAAATAATTTTTTTCCCAAACTACATTTATGTTTATATTATACAAGAGCATTTTATAATTTCAAGGCGATAGTAAAAAAATACACCATTTTGTATTATTTTTAATCTCGTGTATTTTTATTTCAATGTAAGATTAAATAAATATTTATTTTTCTTCAAAAGGCTTTGTATATTTTATTGCACAGATTTTTGCATTTCCTGTATGGTTATGTGATTGCACTCTGTGTATGGGACTAATCCTGCCCACACGCCCACCATTGTAAGTGCTGTACACCAAGATCAGCAGCAGTGACCCATGAACACACCGACACTCGGGAAGTCCCAGGAAAAATCAAACTGTCTTAGAACTGTTGTGTTTAGTTGCTTCAACAAAAGTTTTATTCAGGATATCAGGATAAGTATGCATTAACATAATCCCTCCCTCCATCCCCCCAAAGGCCGGCAAAGCACTTGTGACGCTTCTGGTGTTGCGGGTGTCAATGGGCGGCGGTAATCGCTTACTATAGTCGTTCCAATCGTTTATTTAACTTTTGACAGATCACGCACATAAAGTTTTGTAATAATTTTTGATACAATGTACTACAGATAATACTGTACTTTATGGGCGGGCTCCGCCCACTTAGGGATGTGTAATATGTTATAGTAGGTAATACTTCTGCTCGTTTGCCACCTTATTCATAAAAAAAGTCTACATTCATGTTTAGACACATGTCAAGAGTGAATTAAAATAATATTTTCGGACATCTAACACACAACACCATCTAGTCCCAAACTAAGCAGAGTTTGTATTATGGGTACTAGACAACTGATATAAATACATGTATACTTTTTTTTTGTAAATACATACTCTACATAGAAAACACCCAAACTCCGAAACAAATATTTGCAGATCATATAAATATTTGGTCCGACTCGGGAATCGAACCCGAGACCTTATGAACAGCAGTCGTATACGCTACCGCTGCGCCAACGAAGCTGTAATTGTGACTTTATGGGGCCCTAGGCTAATACTACTTATGGTCCCCATTTTTTATCGACGGAATGAACAATATCTTCGAATAACCAGTGCCTTGGAAACACAGGATCTAAGATAATGTTTAACTAAGTTATTTCAGTTCCTTCACAAATCTACAAATACAAAACAAAACTACAGGCCGATAGCCATAACTTCCCTCTTCTCGAAAATAATGGAGTCCATCATTAACCATCAACTCCTGCGGTACCTAGAGGATCATCATCTGCTTAGTGACCGGCAGTACGGTTTCCGTAGGGGTCGATCAGCTGGTGATCTTCTGGCATACCTGACACATCGCTGGGCTCAGGCGATTGAGACTAAGGGGGAAGCATTGGCAGTTAGTTTGGACATCGCGAAAGCGTTCGATCGGGTCTGGCACAAAGCGCTTCTTTCGAAGCTCCCTTCCTATGGGCTTCCCGAGAAACTATGCGATTGGGTCACTTGCTTTCTGGCATGTAGAAGCATAAAGGTCGTAGTCGAAGGCGAATGCTCTGACTCCATGTCTGTGAATGCTGGTGTCCCGCAAGACTATGTGCTATCGCCTACTCTGTTCCTCCTCCATATCAATGACATGCTGCCAATCAGCGGCATTCATTGTTATGCGGATGACAGTACGGGCGATGCTCTCTACACCGGCCGCGCCAATATTTCTCGGGATAACGTCATTGAGAGTCGAAACAAACTTGTGTCTGAAGTTGAGAACGCTTTGAAAAGGGTCTCAAATTGGGGTAGACTTAATTTGGTCCAATTCAACCCGACAAAGACACAAATTTGCGCGTTCACCGCAAAAAAACTCCCGTGGGTCGTATGTCCTCGTTTTGAAGACACTCCCCTATCTGCCTCAGCCAATATTGGGATACTCGGTCTCGACGTATCGAGCGAAGTCCAGTTTCGTGGCCATTTGGAGGGTAAGGCCAAATTGGCCTCAAAAAAGCTAGGTGTGCTCAACAGATCGAGGCGGTATTTCACTCCGGCCCACCGCCTTCGGCTTTACAAAGCGCAGGTTCGGCCTCACATGGAATACTGTCCTCATCTTTGGGCAGGGGCACCCCAAAACCAGCTCCTCCCTCTGGACCGCATTCAGCGGAGGGCGACTCGTATCGTCGATTGCCGGGATCTTTCAATTCGGCTAGATTCTCTGGCGCTGCGTAGAGATGTGGCTTCACTGTGCATCTTCTACCACATTTACCATGGAGAGTGCTCCGAGGAATTGTTCGGATTGATCCCTGCCGCATCTTTCCGCCATCGTCCTACGCGACAGAAATTTCATCCCCATCATCTAGATGGTTGGCAGTCCACAACTGTGCGATTTTCCCGAAATTTTCTGCCACGCACAGCAAAACTGTGGAATGAGCTGTCGCCTGCGGTGTTCCCGGACCGATACGACCTTCAAACCTTCAAGAAAAGAGCGTACTCCTTCCTAAAAGGCCGGCAACGCACTTGTGACGCCTCTGGTGTTGCGGGTGTCCAGGGGCGGCGGTAATCGCTTACCATCAGGTGATACGTCTGCTCGTTTGCCCCCTATACAATAAAAAAAAAAAAAAAACTACACTACGCCTAACTAGGTCGCCAGAAAATCACAAAGTTAGTTATAATTTCAACAACTACCGATATGGCTGCGCAGATCATCGTATTGATACTGATTGAAGTTTTTTTTTATTGTATGGGGGCAAACGAGCAGACGTATCGCCTGATGGTAAGCGATTACCGCCGCCCATTGACACCCGCAACACCAGAGGCGTCACAAGTGCGTGAATGCACAAGTATAATTCGGCTAACTTGAACATTCTTCGGAGCTTTGAGGATACACAGAATAGCACTGACAACGTATTGGCGACCATTCCTCGGCTTCTTGCAGCTTTGCATTAATGTATGTCGATGAACGTTCCACCGCATTTTCAACCCATCCTCCTCGTACCGTTATTATAATCTATGCATGTAAAATACTAGCTGACCCACGCAATCTCGTTTGCGTCTTCTATTACCCGTAGCGTGAAAATTTTCCCCCGTTTTTGAAACATTCTTCATTGGTGCTCCTCTCCTATTAGTATGATGCGTAGTAGCGTGATGATATATAGCTTTCCTCGATAAATCGACTATCCAACACTGAAAGAATTTTTCAAATCGGACCAGCGGTTTCTGAGATTAGCGCCCCTGGGTAGATCCGTCTCTGAAAGAGGTAGTCTTAATTTAATTTGTTGTAAAGACATTGCAGGCCAGGAGCAATCGCTCGGTTGTTGGGAGGGCCTTGGCATAGAGCAATGTCCCCCCGGTAGTCTGTGTTCTTCTATAACTTAGGGGTGGCGTTATGTCCAGGTGTGGACGTCTTTGACGTCTTCGGCCGAGCTGATAGTGATTGTAAAAAGTATTAAACTTGTCAATCGATGATAATTTTACTTCAAATTTAATTTTTTCTTAATTCTTTACAATTTTAGATTGATAGCTGAGAAAGTGTATTGATACAAACGAGAAATGACTTAGAGCGTAAATTTCTGAAAATCTATTCAATATTTTATATTTTTTCAATATCCACATTAATTACAATCACGTATGCGACTGCTGTGCTTGAAGTCTCGGGTTCGATTCCCGGGTCGGACCAAATGTTTGTATGATCTGCAAGTATTTGTTTCGAAGTTTGGGTGTTTTCTATTTATAATATGTATGTGTTTACAACAAAAAAGTATATAATGTATTTATATCAGTGGTCTAGCACCCATAATACAAGCTCTGCTTAGTTTAGGATTAGATGGCGTTGTGTGTTAAATGTCCGAAATCACTTTAATTTTTACTGTTCATTATTATTATTTTAAAGTTTATTATTATTATTATAAAATCACTAGTTATTGGTAATAGTCTAGGTTATGAATATGTATATTTTGGAAACTGTTTCCAACTTTCCCGGTTTCGGTTTTAAATTACTTCTGAGTAGATTAATTTTCATAGAGATGAAATGAATAATTAAACAGTATCAGTTTACCACATGCTACGATTGTATCAGGAAAAAAATATAGCCTACCCTATTAAGTGAAACCTAAAAATATGTTTAAATAGCTGGAATTATTTTTGGAATGATTGAATAAATGAAACTGCACATGCCTGTGTTGCCTGTAATAAAAGTGTTCTGTGCAGTGAAGCCACATTGACAAATGTCAATTGTCTTATAGTGACGAATTTTTGTTGAAACACGTACGTTATTATGGCTATAAATAATAGATCATGGGAATAACATAAAAAACACCTTTCACTAAATATTTAACAACAACCGATTTTTATAACTACTGAATCTTTCAATCGAAACTTTTATGGGAGGTTGGAATGTCATGCACGGTGCGTTAATTTTTATTAACTTTGTGCCAATGGATTTGCACTTGAATCACTTGAGACATTATCTAAAAACAATTTCTTTCAAACAAAATGTTTTCGAAGAAAAGCTGTAAGATCGTATGTCGATCGTTGTGTCGTGTATTCTCTTCGTTTCAATCGTTGTAAATTGTTGTCTCCTTGCTAAGTGAAGTGAGCTGAATTGTCAGTTTCAATGGATTTCACAGTACCCATTGGTTATTTATTTTCTTCAGGAGGAACATCTTTATTTAGTGGTTTGCTCAAACTTTTCAGTATGTAGACCTTATTATACATTCTCCCCTAGCCAAGTTGCATTCTACAAAATTGTTAATAGAAAAGTAACAAAATGGAAACAACATTGATTAATACTAAGCCACACAGTCAAAACAAAATTTATTTTATAGTTAATTAAAATGGTAAAAACCAATTACATTAATTAATATAGAAACATTTGAATTGGAATGACGAAACAACAAACATTAAATAAACAACAAACATTAAATGTTAAATCAATAATAAGAAAAAATGAAAGAGAAAAATAATATAACAGGTATACAAAACATAAAACAAAATTAATTATAATATTATGGTGATAATAATAATAAAGCCTTTAATACCAAAATTTTTCTATCTAGCAAATATCCGCTAGTACACTAAGCGTAATAAGTCCCTAAGTTCGGTGCACCTTACTGCATAGGCCTTCTTCCAATATCTACCACTGTTTCCTATCGGTTGCAATTCTTAGCCAAAGGAGACTCTAAAGTCAATTTCAGATCATCTTCCCATCTTCTGACTTTGCCACCTCGGTTGCTTGACCCGTCTCTTGGATACCAGACTGTTACCAGCTTACTTGCTTTCATGCTTACAATGAAACATGTGCTCTGTACAATTCCATTTTATTTGGACAATATGTGTTACAAGTCTGTTAGCTTAGTGTTAGTGTTAGCTTAGTTAAAATTGAACTTTAATAAATCGGTTTTTTCCTAATTTGTCAATTATTTTCAAATCAAATGCTATAAATATTATATCAATAGATTTATTTATTAACAAATAAAAAACAGAAATAGTAAGTTCTTATATAATCAACGCAAAGTTTTAGAACAATCAAATTATAAAAGGTTAAAATTAAAATGTTTTTACATAAATGAAAAAAAAAAATTATTCAAATAAATTAAAATAATCAAAAACTAGAAATCCGTCGGCAACAAGTTCAGGAATAACAGCTTCGGCAAGCGATAATATTCGGCTTCTGGCCTTTGTTAATATGACTCCAGCTTTCAAGGACAATCTCTCTGCTGGTGCTGAAGAAGCCGGTACTAATAGGTGCTTACACGCCAATTGTGTGAGTTGAGGATAAGCTCCCTCATAGCTCCAGGATTCTAAAGCGTCTTCTATTAATCCTATTTGAGGTGCAGCTATGTACAAGCATAATTCGGATGTTTGACTGCGACTTTGACCGGTTCTCATAGTCTCTAACAACACCTTGTTGTGGGATAGACATCATCAGCGGCCAAAGTTATTGACAGTCGGCAATGCTCTGATGTAGTTTATAGTTCTTGCCAAAGATGCTCCGTCTACAAGGTGTAATTTTTAAAACGAGGATTTAAAAATATTGCAGTATTAAATAAATGAACTTTTTGTATGTGCTCAAATCGTTTCTTAAATTCATTTATTATTGTTTTTTTATTGAATGGCAAATTATGCAATGGATCTGTTTTTTCTTAAAATTGTTTCAGAATTTTTACGACCTCTTTCAGTACAGCAATTTCACTAGCTTGAATCATAGGAGGAATATTAGAGTGATTCAACAAAAACGCTATAAACCTTTCAAGCATATGCAATTATTGTGAATTCCACCGCACTGAAAAATCTCCTACTAGGTGTTTAATTTTTCCTTCCGGTACATTTTCAGCCTTTTTAGAATTTTTCAATTGGTCTGCACCAACTCCGCTCTAATGGAACCATCGTACAATTCTGCAAACTTATCAATGAATATTTTTATTTCATTCCCTATGACTGAATTTTGCACAACAAGGTTTAATGTGTGTAATTCAATGGTTTTTACTGTATTTGCACCATTGTCGGTTGTGACGGCCACAATTTTTTAATTTCATTTCATCATTCAATATTACCCACTTTTCACATATATTTTTGATGGTGGTTGATAAATATTCGGCGATATGACTCTTCGAAAGTGGCTCACAAGCTATACTGAAAGAAACAATCTTAAATTATTTTGATACAATGAATAGTTACTCCTAGATTAGGGCTGCCATAAATTCGGAGACGCCGACCGGGACATTTAGAACAGAAATAGGGCAAACCATGGATTATTTTTAAAAAAACAGTAAAGTAATACATATTAACAAAATTTTATTACTTTTCTTTGCCCACTCATATGTTTCCGAAGATTTGACGTTTGCCAATAACTCCTTCTCCCCTTTACCTAACATAATTATAAAATTCTACGCACGAAACTTTATAATTATAAATTTATTGAATGATACTTTCCACTGTGTTTACACTGAGTGAATTTCGTTCTTTCGTCCACTGCGCTGAAATTAACGAAAACACTCGTTCCACGTTAGCATTTTGGTCAGGAATTGCAAAAATATATTGACATAATTTAAGAAGATTCGCTTTTCTTTCCAGTACTACGGTTTTTTCAAAAAAGTATTTCCATTTTGCTTGCAAATCTTTAGCTTTCCATTCATCGGTCATTTCACATTCCATAAACGATTTTAAATACATAAATTCTTCAAACATTGAATCATCTACTGCTATATCTTTTTCATTTAAATATCTTGTAGTTTCTTCTACTTGTTGCCATTGAGGAATATCATTTAAAATCATTCAAGCGAAAACATCAAATTTTGTCATCGGTTCTGTCCACTGTTCGAGATAACGGATAGCAGTGCTAAAGAAATCTCCCGTTTCTTTGTCAAATGCTTTGGATTGATTTGTATTATTTGTGCCTTCATTCTTTAGTTTGTTATAAACTTGTCTTGTTTGATTTCCTAAATATTTATTTAGTAATCAGTCACTCAACTGTTTTTTTGTATCCTCTAAAACAGTGGTTCCCAAAGTTGACTGGGCTACGACTCATCTGATTTAAGTTTACAAACTCGGGACCCTTAACCCTTGGCGTACAACATGAAAAAAAATCCTCACCTGTACCAGGTGGGGTTAACCCTTAATCAAATGGATTTTTTTTTTTAAATAAAATTATGAATTAAACATGGTTTCTAGGTAAAAGGGCTTTGTAGATTTCGAAAAAAACATCATTTTTTTTTATAAAAAGAGGGGAAATGGGGGTTTTACGGTGGGAAATATTTCCCATTATCCAGTATGGAAAAGCAAAATATAATTAAGTGGAAAATTATTTCCCATCATCCGGAATGGTTACATTTTTTTGGGACATTTTTACTACAAATTCTATACATATTACTTACTCCTACTTTACTTGTTTATTTTTTTTATATAAAAAATTCAATATAACATGATTGAGTGATTGAATAAAATTATAAAAATAAAATGAAACTAGAATGTTACAAATAATATTTTATTAAGAACTTTTCAAATACTATATGAAAATAACATTACTGAGTAAGAACTGTGTGAAAGGTTTTGAAACAGTTTTTGGCACAAAGAGCTACTCCACAGGAGGAACATACTATTTTTGTCCTCTGTTCTTTGTGCTTTGTGCTGCAAAAGCGACATCTTTTGTAAGTGGCACTTTCTTCAGGCAAGTGTATGCCAACATTTAGCAGCCGAATCTCATCGGGAACGCCAAACCTACCACCTTTTTTATTTTTTTTAAAAACTACATCTGTTTGTGTGTGAGTTTTTCGTGTCGTGTGATTATCTATAAGGGCACGTGCTAACCGTAGTCTGAAATCACGGTGGCCATGCAGGGTCGGGACATGGGAGTAGTTGTACGTTATGTAGGCATTAATTATAGATGCATCGAACAGAAAGAAGAATAGTCGCATCCAATATTTCCTGGATTTCCGGTTTATAGGGTATGACGATCTAAAATGGTCAAAAAGATCTACTCCGCCCATACTGAGCGTGTATGAAGCAATTGCAGCCGGGCAGAGAATGTCAGCTCTAGAGCCATCCTTTTGGGTTCTTTTTATCATCCTTGTGTCTAAGGGCTGATGTGCTGTTGTCAGGACAGTAACTTCCTTTGTGTCAAGCCATTTAATGGCTGTGATTGGCTCTGCAGTAACCGCTGAAAACTGATGTTTATCTAATCGCAATGGTTTCGGTTGTTTTTTTTTTATCATATCAGGTAAGTCCTTTCTGTTGCATCTGACTGTTCCCACTGCATAAATATTTTTATCGTAAAGATCCTCCATGAGGTTACAGCTAGTAAAAAAGTTGTCAAAGGCAATTAAAGTGTTTCTTGGTACGTTACTGCAGAGTTTCATGACAACATTGTAGCCTAACCCTTCATTTTCGGTGCTGTCGCCTTTTCCTGAATACACTTCGAATTGGTACAAGTACCCAGTTTTGGCGTCACATCTTGCCCATACCTTAAATCCTCTTTTGATGGGTTTTTTCGGCATGTATTGCTTTAAGGAGCTGCGCCCTTTAAATTTGACCATACACTCATCAATCGATTGTACTTCTGAATTGTATGCCTCTCTTTGATAAACTTTGTTGAGTTCTGTGAGGAGGGGTCTCAATTTAAATAATTTGTCATATTCAGGGGAGTTTCTTGGTGGTTCCATCTCGTTATCATTTAAGTGGAAGTTTTCTGTAATTTTTTTAAATCTTACTATTGGGAAAACCTGGGCAATTTCCTTATTGTAATAAAAGGGATCTGATGACCAGTAGAGTTCCATGTCCGGTAAAGGATTTAAGCCCATAAGGATTAAAACTCCTAGATACGCCTTAATATCTTGTAGAGTTACAGGTTTCCAGTTAGTACTATTTTTCTGACGGGCGTATCTGTTGGTTTGTTCCACAATTATTACCATCAGTTCATCAGGAAAAAGCCGCTCAAAAATACTTAGAGGTGATGTTTTATGAGTATCGTTAGCCTTGGGCTTAAAACGTTTTTCGAAAAGAGGAACTTCATGGGTTTCCGATTTTATCTCCCATACTCTTGGCTGAGAACGATCTCTGCGTACTTCGTTGTTAGTTTCAGACTCTTGCCCATCATCTGCCAATTGCTCAGTTTCAGTACCTAAGTGAGTTGGCAAAAGACTGTTGTCTGTTTTTGGTGTGTTTGTGAAATGCGATGTTTCATCTAAGACTGTCAGTAAGGCATCCGTTGAAATCTGTTGAGTTTGCATAGGGGGAGAAGGTGGGTCTTGTTTGTCTCCCGTCAATCCAAAGCCAAAGATATGTTCAAGACGTTGTTCAATTAGGTTATCATCGAGCTGATTTAGGTAACTATCGGAAGGAGAATGAATACTGTTGATAAAGCATGAGTCATCCTCAGAATCTGAGCCTGATAAATCAGACAAGTCGTCTAAATTTTGTACCACCTCTTCTAATAGTTTCTTGGCGAGCACTTTACGTTCCTTTCTTGCGTCCATATTTGAATAGCTGAAAGTAAATTATAAAAAGTTGGCAATTATGTAGTTTTATCAGCATATTGCACAAATAGTTACAAAAGTCCTAAAACTTATAAGTGGCTTCGTTTGGAATAAAGCATAGAAATCACATAAACGCAGTCACAATTTTGCAAAAAGCCACTAATTTCACTTACTCGCTATCGTATTACAAGTTCCTATACCGTTATTATTACAGCTGACAAACAATTTTATATACAAGGTGTCTCAAAAGAAGATGAGAGAAGATGAAGAGAAGAGAAAGGCTCGGGTCGTCACGTACAGATTGATTAACACTCTCCACGTTTTCTACCGTTCTTGATGACCTAAGTCGCCCGGATTTTGATTTATCCAGCGTTGATCCAGTCTCTTCAAACTTTTTAACCCAATGTCGAATGAGAGGAAGGCTTGGCGCATCATTTAAGTGGCGAAAACCTCGAATACTGCAGAATTTTCTACGCGCGACAGTTGTCGAATCACCGTTCTTGTAAAACTCTCGCACGCACAATGCGCGGTCTGCTCCCGAGAAACGCTCCATAGCGACTGAATCCCCAAGAGCCAAGCTACCAATTGACATAACCCCCGCACCCCTCAAGTACGCAGCGTTCACGCAGTAAGCTAAACAAATATAAAATTTCTTTTGAGACACCCTGTATATATAAAGACACTGATGTTTATCAAAGCAGGAACGAACATTGGGAAATTATTTCCTAATTAAACCTAATAAAATCCAAGAAATATCAGTGCAAAAAGCACAGAAACCGTAAAAAGCATTCAGAAAATAAGTCTAGTTTACATCAATATATTGTTTATGTACTTACCAGATTTTTTTTCTACAAAAATTTTCGAAAGTCCTGCGAGAACCGGTTTTGTGCACCAAAAAATTCAAATTGTGACTTTGACATTGACATACGATGACATTACGCAATTTTGTCCAAAATGTTGCCAAGTAAAATATTTAAAAAGTGTGTAAAATTATTTTGTTCCTGGATTGGTACTGATTAGAGTTACCAGTAAAGAAATAATAAAGAAATATTACGGTACTGTCAAGTGGGATATAATTTCCCAATATTTGAATAAGGGTTAAAATAACCCCAAAATTGCTTTCCTCTAGTTTGTGTGTAAATGAAGTGAGATAAGATTAAGTGCCTATTTTTGGTTATTTGTGATAATAAGTGAATAAATAATACATGAAAATGTGTACAAATAAACATTTATTAAGAAAAAAACACAATCATAAATTTTCTCTATTAAATCAACAAAGTTTTTCTTAGTTGCTGTAAAAAAAAAATTACAAATATTTTTCAAACAAAAACGTAACTTATTTACTTGTTAACTAAATCTAGAGAACTGTTTTAACCTAAATAATTAATTCTTAAAATAATAGTAGGTATTTGAGTGAGATCATTCGTTACCTAAATAAGTACAATTGTGGCAAAGTAAATTTGCATGTTCTTTGCATATGGCAGTTGCGCATTTGAAGCAACCGTTCAGAGTCTTCCTGTCTTTGTTTCTAGGACAGAACGAACATCTCTGAGGCCTTCTTGGCTGCTTTGGTGATGGTCCCGGAAGGTCTTCATTTAGAATTTCATGCACGCGCTTTCTTATATCTCGTGGTACATGTGGATTATCTTTTCTATTTCTAAGATGGTCTTCAAGCAAAGACATTCCCAATTGTTTGATAAATTTGCGCCTAAGATTAGATTTATTCCTTTCAATATTGTTATTTAGCATGTATACAATAAAGGAATTTATGCCAGCATGGTTTAACATGGAAAAAAATATAGTAAGAGGCCATCGTTTACAGTTACGCGATACATCGTATGTTCTTGCAAGCTTATCGACGACATCAACGCCGCTCTTTGTTGAGTTGTAAAACGTTATAATAGATGGTTTTCTTTTATCACGACTCTCTGGATCCACTTCATCATCATGATGTAAAGAGGACATCATGTGTACATATTTTTTGGCTTTGGTACATAAGTTACTATACTTATGTCCTTTTGAAACCCGAATATCGATGAATTTTCTTCACGTCTAGCTTTGAACTAAAGTGGAATACAAGTTTTGTTTGACCTCAGTGTACCAACGGCTGTCAATTTGTGGTTATTCAGCAAATGTTCAGTGATTTCATAGCTCATAAAAAAGTTATCCATGGTTATGTTTCTTCCAGTTCCTGATACACATCTTACCAGTCGATCTACAACATCAAAGGGTTTATTACTTATTGCATAAGGACTCTCATTAGGTTGTTTCCCACAGTAAATTTGTAAATTAAGCGTATAAAATGTTTTAGCATCCACCAAAGCATAAATTTTCAAACCATACTTAGCCGGTTTCGAAGGAATGTATTGCCGGAAAGAATATCTTCCTCTTAATGCCACAAGCTCTTCATCTATAGTCAAGTATTCAAAAGGTGTGTAAGATTCCTGACAGCTTTTGACGAAGATTTCAAAAATATCCCGAATGGGTGCCAAGCGATCGATAGCTGCTCTTGCTGTTCGAGTGGACGAGTCATCAAATCTCAAATTATTTAGTATAAACATGAATCGTTGTCTCGTCATAGTATTTCTAAATATTTCAATTCCAGTACCATCATTGCTCCATAAGTCTACGAGGTTTTGTCTGCCAGACCTAAATAAACCTGCTAAGAACAACAATCCAAACACTGCTTTTATCTCAGCTTTGTTGGTTTCTCCGTGTACTGTGGAGGTTTCCCTTATCATGGAAATTTTCTGGTTGGTATACTTCAAAACTGTGTCAACAATCTCGTTATTGAAGAATGTATCAAAGCAATCCAGGTGAGTTTTTTTATTTTGAGCTGATCTTCTACACCCCGGCAAATGAGTAATGATATTTTCTGCTCTCGTACGAATATTGGTTCGTGGTGGAGATTTATACCACTTTGTTCCATCTTTACCTAAAAAAAATGGTTGAAGTGTCGATGTTGTATCTTCGACCGTAGCTTCAACGTTTATCTGAACATCTTCCACTTCCGTATCACTATCAGTATCAGAAGCCTCGCTGATATGGTCAAGTTCGTCCTCGCTACTAGCGAGATAGATGTCACTGTCCGACGATGACTCATATTCTTCCAATAACGATGCGGCGATTTCATCTTCATTCATCTTTATTGATTTATTAAATATCTGCACCTATAATAAATACAATAAAACATAAATAACATACTAATTATAGGTTTAAGTAACGAAAAACTAAAGAAAGGTTTACTTACTTTTTCGCGACGTCCCGTACAACGTGGGGTTAAAAATGCCCGAGAGTCACTTAATGCGCGTGCACACTCGGCCGCGGTGCGCGGGGTACTGCTACAACGCTGTTAATCGATGTGGCAGGTCTTTAACTGCAGCTACTGAGAAAACCGAACCATTCGGTTAAGTTGTAATATAAAATCATTGCATTTTAAAAGTGTTGGGGTTAAAATAACCCCACGTGGTACGCCAAAGGGACCCCTACGGGAAATTTAAACTGTTTTAATACAATCTTTTATTACTTAACCCTCTATAACTCAATAACATGTTTTTTATTTTTTTAGTTGTTATTGGGTAATTAAACCAAAATAAAAATACACGTGTTTCATAGTTTTTATTTATTGTAATTATTTTCCGAAAAAAATTGAAAAATAGGGAGCGTTGCCTAGGGGCAACACTGAGTTGTAATCTTAAAAACTATACATATAAAAGGAAGTTATGAGAGATGGAAGTTCCTGAAGCAGTTCTTGGTTTTGGTATAGCATAGAGCAACCCCGCATTTTTCGCATGTATTGTGAGTAAATCCAGTACACTTTGGAAACTTGCACCTAATTTTTTTGTCAGACCATTGGGGCCAGTGCCCAATCTGGTCTTGCCGTACTGCCATAGGAGGTGCATGCTGTGCAGGTCCTTTATGTTTTTTGGCTTGTATCTCGTTTTCCAGCGAACGGCGACTAGACATACTAGGCTTTGTACCCAATTTACAAAGAGTAACTGCAACATCTAGACGAAAATCTGCTGATGATAAACGACACCAAAGGCCGTTGTCTTTACAGACTCTTTTATAAAGCAACCATGCGTTTGCCATTGTGAGATCCAAGTAATGATAAAATAGACGAATTTGCCATCGTTTGCTACGCAACTGTATCTTGTATATCGCCATGATGCTGTCAATGAGGTCAACACCACCCATGTGGCGATTGTACTCTCCTACAACGTTCGGACGTTTTATGCTCACGTACCTAGAGTTCTGTTTGTCCCATCTGCGAACATCAGTTTCAGGCTGTATTCCAGCAAAAGTAGAAACCAGAGTGACAATTTTGTTATCTTTCCATGCCACATTAGAAATGTCGGTGCCATTGACGTCAGCTACATATTCTTCTGAATGTCCTCTGGGTTTTTTCAATAGTATCTTTTCTGGTTGCAACTTACAGTCTGGGATTCTATTTCTTCTAATCGTACCAAGACTGTGAATGCCTTCTTTGGCCAAATATTCCAACAGACGAAGAGAGGTAAAGTAATTGTCAAAATACAATTGGTAATTTTGATGCCTTGGAATTAAACGCGCTAACCTCATGACGACGTTGGATGCTGCGCCCAAATCTGGCTCTTCTGGAAGAGTAATGTTTTCCTTACCAGTTTCAATTTCTGTTTTATAGGCATAACCAGAAACGCCACTCAACACATAAATTTTATAACCCCATTTATGTGGCTTTTGAGGGTTGTATCGCTTCAACACATTCCGTGCCTTAGTGGAACACATTTGCTCGTCAACACAGAGGTGTTCTTCCAAAGGAACCTTTTTGTAAGCTGCATTTAGAGATTCAACCACTGGTCTTATTTTGAAAATTCTATCATAACCAGGATCGTTTCTAGGTAGATTTTTACTATTGTCATTGAAGTGTAAAGTTTGGCGCACTTTCTCAAATTTATTCAATGGCATAGTATCCTGTATTATTGGGGTACCAAGTATTGGGTTCCAGTGGTTCGTAACTCTGGGTAATCGGATAAGAGACATTAGATAAACCACGCCCATAAATTGCCTGATATCCATTTCTGTCACACGAAAAGTGCTATTAGGATCATTCTGAACTTGGTAAAGATTGGTCTCTTCTGATATCATCTTGATAAGCTCTTGTGGAAAGAGGTAAAAGAAAAACTGGATAGGGGTTTCTAGTTCTAAAAGTTCAGTGCCTAAGTTCATGTTACCCTTGAATCTAAGCTGCTCAGAATTTACCTGTAGGCTCTTCTTCTTCCAGCGTAAATTCAATTTAGTAGGTTTCGTTGCAGTTTTATTTGATTGATTGCTTTGAGCTGATGAAGGAAGAGGACCGTGTGATGCAGTTTCAGCGCTTGGAGGTGATGGAACTGAGCTTTCGTGGTTACTTTCTAAGGTTTCTATTATAGAATCAACGTCGATATCTAAGGTGGAAGTATTGTCTTCAAAAGTTTCTAATTCGGGGGAAAAATCTGGGTCGGCGAGGCTGTCATCGTCGAAATCCAAACCGTCCTCACTGTCATCATCATCCTGCAGCATCGAGGTAATATCCTCTTCTAAAAGGACTCGATGAGGACGCTTACGAGCTGCCCTGAAACATGATATCGAGTGATCATGATATAATCTATACACACACAAAATAATACCCCTATCCGTCAATGTAGCTTACGGGCAACAAACACAAATTCAAAAAAAAGATCAATATAATGAAAATAAATGTTATTGATAACGTCAAATATTAAATATTCAAACACTTACCTGTTCATGTTATTGAAAATAAAGCCTTAAAACTCGAAATAACTATATTTAAATAATTTTCAATTCGGAGCACGCGCGCACTTGTTCAAACCACTAACGACTTTGTAAAAAAACTTCAATTGGTGACAAGTAACGCCATCTAGTGATTAGTTTTTAAACTTGTTCGTTACTTCTGTTTGGAGACTACAGTATACAGTGCGATGTATTGTCAGAAAACGAATTGTATGGATGAAGTGATAGATCGGACGGTATGTTGCTTACAGTCTACATCATGATATAGAGGGTTAATTATATAAATTTAATGGGAAGGATGAAATTGTTTCCTATGTTTCGCCATTACAGTTTTGACATCAACTTCAACTTTAGTTACTTTTAATCGCAGTGAGTTTGATAAGTCCAATTTATTTCGGTATTTAGTTTTAATGTTCACCATATTCGAAAACCCAGCCTCACATAAGTATGAGGTAGTAAAGGGGAGGAGGACTTTCATAGCTTCATCAAACAGGCATGGATGACTACCAGCAACCGAGAGCCAGAATTTCGTTAATTGCTTACGATTGAAACTATTTTTTTGTGACGAATCTTCTGATAAATCAATTAGTTCTTCACTTGCTTTTGTTGACATACCAGTTGGTAGAGGGTCTTGAAATGGGTTACAAATCCAATTCATCAAGTCGAGCTTTTTCATCTTCTCGCCGAAATAGTCGTCAAATTTTTTTTTTAACAATGATAAATGTGCAGAAATTGCAAATACTACGTTCATCTTTGGCTGCACTTGGTTTTCAACAATAAACGTTTTAAGTGTTTCAAAACAATCGTACTTCCCATTCTCAATACAACTCTTCCACAGCAAAAGCTTTTTCATAAACGCCCGAATTTTATCGTGAACTGCAAAAATATCTGATCCGTTTGAACCTTGCAAATACAAATTGAGTTCATTTAACTTCGAAAAAATATCCGCTAAATATGTGAGCTTGAGAATAAATTCTTCATCCATTAGATGTTCAATATATTCAGTTTTCCTTCCAAGTAAATTAGAACTTCATGGCGTAATTCCACTAATCGTGTCAGTACTTTTCCCCTGGATAACCAACGAACTTCGGTATGCAACAGGAGAGATGTATGAAGACTACCCATTTCTTCACACAGCTTTTGAAATAAGCGAGCTTGCAAGGGTCTTGTTTTAATATAATTAACAATTTTAATAGCTGTATTTAGAACTGTTTTGAAATCATCAGGCAATGCTTTGGAAACCAGTGCTTCTCTATGAAGGCTACAGTGTGTCCACGAAGCATAGGGACTTTGTTCAAGAATTCTTGTAACCACGCTGCTTTGTTTCCCGCTCAATGCCCGCGCACCGTCAGTACATATACCGACGCAGTTCTTCCACTGTATACCTTTTCCTTTTATATGGGAATCAATTACGTTGAAAATTACCTCGGCTGTTCCACGAATAATTGGCTTGCAAAACAAAATGTCTTCATGCACGTCTTCTTGCCATCTATAATGCACAAAAACAATTAATTGAGATAGGCCTTGCACGTCGGTGGACTCATCTAGTTGCAGAGCATAATATTTACTATTAATTATTCGCTGGATTAATTCATCTTCTGTCCATTCTGCCATTTCGTCAATTCTTCGCGCAACAGTATTATTCGATAGTGGTATGCGCTCGATTTCTTTTACTTCTTTTTCTCCAAACATCTTTTTGTTCACTATAATATATCACATCTTTAAACGAACACATAGAAATAAACGTTACTTTATTGGATTATAAATTTTAATATAACCATTTTAATATAAATATTATCCAATTGAACATTCAATAATAATGTCAGTAACCTAGTGTACACTAAACCACGATATAATCTAATAAAGTAGTTTATTTTTGTTTAATTTGTGTACAAAACTTTTCAGGCGCATTTAAAAATCGACTTATTTACAATGATTTGATAAATTACAATTTAGATTCATTAATAATGTATTTATTTCTGTTTTTATTTTTTTAGTATTCTTTTTAAATATTTTTTTTGTTTGGTTTATATATTTCTGCTTTTTATATTTATTCTAGTAATTAATCTGCAACATATATTATTTTTCAAACCTATTTGGGTCTAGATTTGCATTTAAAAATGCCAGCTGCTCAACTTTCGAGGACTTGAGGCGGCACCTTTTTTCGGTAACAATTAGTCCCGTCTTTGAAAAAAGCCGTTCACACGGAACCGACGTTGCTACAATATTACATTTCTTGCGATATATTTGGGACAAATTGGGATAAATTATTTTGTGATCCCGCCACCATTGTGATGGGCTATTCCAATTACCATCGGAGTCTTTTCGCGGTAACATTTCATCATCGAGATACATTTGTAGTTCTCGTATAGCCCTCGCCTGAGAGCGACCTTGCGGCTTGTGTTTCTTTAATAAATCATCAACTTTGCCCCACGCAGGATTTTTCCTCTGGAATGAACTTGTAAATCATCAGAGGATGCTTCTGACAATAAATCAGTATTTATAAGACCCATTACTAAACTATGAACATGTTTTTTTAATTCGAATATCGCGCTTTCATTTTTAAAACAAACAAGTTTGAATCGCGGGTCTAACAATGTGCACATTCCAAAGGTCTTGCTTCGCTCTACGCCAGCAAATTTATCTTTCAGTCCATTTTTTAAACTCAGGACCACATCAAGTACAGTTTTATTGAACCCTTCTTCTTTGTTTAAAAAATCCTCGCAGATGTCTTTCAAACAGTTGATCATATCTATTACCATGCTACCTGTGAGATATTGATCCCCACTGATAGAAAAAGTCACCTCCTCAAACGGTTCTAAAATTTGACATAACTCTTCCATAACAACCCAGTCAGTCAGTCAGTCAGTCAACAATAAAAGAATCTGTTGTGGTTCAAAATCATTATCAATATAATGCACAGTTACGCCAATATAACTTTCAGTTTGTGACGATGTCCAACAATCAGTAGTCAAACACACAGAACTAGCGTCTCGAGCAACCCTGCTCTTGACGTCACTTAAAGCAGACTGGTACAACGACGGTATCATAGAAGATGATACAGTTTTTCTACTAGGCAATGAGTATCCTGGAATGTTTTTAACAAATTTTTTAAAACCTTTGTCTTCGACTATCCTAAAAGGTTGATAATATAATCTGTGATGAATAACTCTAATAAATCACGATCAACGCGTTTCCTCTCTTCTGTAGTCATTTTTTTAACAATATAATTTTGCAAAGTCCTTTGACGTATGCGAGTGGGTCCTACTTGGCTCTTACTGATCACTGCGGTGGTGCCCTCAGCAGCTGCATCGGATATGCCAGAAGACGTACTAGCCAACGCCATTGAATCATCAGCTTTTCGAGACATTTTAAAAAATCAAAACAATGTTCACCTTATGTATCTAAATATGAAAACTCTCAGTTCAAATTAAATCAACTAACTATTATATTTAAACAACTTCTTTATTTAATTTAACTATTATACTAAGGACTAACTATTATATTTAAACAACAAAACAAAAAAAACCTTCTTTATTTTTCAACCAATTTGTACATTAACAGCTTACTTCACTACATTGCACCTGTTTTTTAAAACTGTTCGTCATTTAATCATAAGAGTTCAGTGCGCACTTGTCACCAAGGTTAAATGTTCATTACTATCCATTTTTTTTAGTAAACAACATAACAGACAAAATTTTAACTAAATCATTACTTACAAAGTACGTCACGCAAATTTAGCCTCTAAAAACAGTAAAATAAAGTAACATATGCACTTACAAAGCGGAAGATTAGTACCTAATAGCCGTGAAACCCTGATAATGTAAATTAAACCTTATGTCTCTGTTTTTATGTTTTAGTTCTGGTTTCTAACGAACGAAAGCTGAAAACCAGCAAAACAATAAAAATTCGCGCTATCCTTTTTACTCCGCTAAGGGATCACTAGGTTGGTATGAGAGAAGGCGAATTTCTCAACGCATCGAATCGTATGTAGCTAACGTTGTGAAGTGTTGGTTTTGGATTGTGTACGATTTTAGATTGTCATGGTTTTATGACGGTTTGCGTTTGTGGTTTCGATCTTATAACTAGTTGAATTTTTGAAATCGGATTTATTAGTTTGAGAAAACGATACAACCGATTTCAGTTCAAGATCGGATTTCAGATTTGATTTGATATATCGTACGCATGACTACTACAGTCAAGTCAGTCGTCAGTCGCCCGCCGCCCGGCCGCTGGCTCGGACGGTTGGTACTATAGGCAGGGCCCACTCAAACAACAAAAACATTTTTCACTTCAACAATAGTACAGGGTGCGCCAGAGAAGCTTACTTATTTGAAAGGTCAATAAAAACAAAAGTATTTCAGTTATTGTTTTAATTTTTTTTTATTTGAGAATAGACTATCCCATTTTTTTTTCATGCAGTCTTGAAAATGACATCGGATAAATGGCGACCCCCATTGCCAGCGACTGATCAAGAGTACTGACCGTCCTAGGCTAATTACGAGGACGCGCCCGCGCCCGCCGGCTTAAAAATTAGTTTATTAGTGTTGACTTTGTTTACTAGTGTGAAAATTGTCACATGTAATATAAAAGTTTTCAGATCGATTTGCAAGCGAAACTAACGTTGTCCTTTAATCTGAACCGTGGGAGAGCTATGCTTCGGCATAAATGGGTCGGCTCGACCGGAGCGATACCACGGCCTCACAGAAAACCGGTGTGAAATAGCGTTTGCGCTGTGTTTCACCGAGTGAGTGAGGATACCGGAGGCCCAAACCCCTACCCCTCCCCCATCCCCTTTCCCATCCCTCAAAGGTCGGCAACGCACTTGTGACGCCTTTGGTGTTGCAGGTGTCCATGGGCGGCGGTAATCGCTTACCATCAGGTGATACGTCTACTCAATAAAAAATAAATAAAAAAAACGAGTGCATCATATAAATAAAACATTTTGCAACTGATTAATGATTTATTTGAAAATACTGATTTATACAAAAGCCCTCTTTCGTGCCTTAGCGTTTGCAAATCTTTCTACAATTTTTTCAAAATTAATGGTTTGTAAAAAATCACTTTCTATGTACATTAGCGAGAGCGCTGCAAGTTTTTGCTGGCGGCGTGTGGAGCGCAAGTAATTTTTTACTCTTTTAACACGTTGAACGCCAGTGCGTTCTCTGCGTTTTTCCATTTGGGCCATGGGGGGGCACCATTTGGTCGACACTTAACTGTTCTGTTGGAGCCGTGGGGGACAACATGTGACCGCAAGCTGGAGTTGATTTCAAACGTGTCTATGGAGCCGTCGGACTAATGTTCTAAGCAAATCTCGGTATAACGTGACCCCCATGGCCCTGTAGACAAATGCAGTACGGTTGGTTTTTATGTAAACATAATACCTAGAAAAATATGTCAAGTTTTCTGATCCATATTTGCAATGCAGCAATGTAGTGAGAATATAAATGTGTATGATAGTATTGCGTTCAATTATATTATAACGCCGAAACCAGTTTGGATAAATTTTGATTACAAATAGGATATGTATATTTGTATTAAAAAAAAACAAAATAGTATTAGTTATTATTAAAATATTTATTTATTTATGTGAGGAACACATGCAAAATCAGACTTAATTTGAGATCAATGACAGGTAAACTTAAACCTACATCACAAAATTATCCTAATGAACTTGATGAAAACAATCGTAACAGAGATATGGTTTATTTGGGCAAGTTTCACAAAATGTAATCACCTTTTTGGTCTTGTTTTTTGCCAAAGCCCTTCCCATTATCTCAACGTTATGTTTATAACAATTTTGACAAGTACGACGATTATTTTTGGCCGTGCCTTCTTTTTTCGTGAGCTTGTGCTTTATACGTCTTGGTCTCGAGGTTTCTATTGGTTGTCCTTCTTTTTTTGACAATAAACCCTTCAATATCTCTTTCCTGAAGTCAACTATTTGCATGTTTCTCCCAGTGACAGTCTTGTACAATATTAAAGCATTAACAACGGCTGTGTTTAGAAGCAAATTTATGGCCACTTTTTTATACCATTTGACGGATTTTCTTAAAGGTGTCGAATATGCAGCCATCTGGTCAGATAAATCGACGGCTCCTTTCGCCTTGTTGTAATCTAGCACGATTTTGGGCTTCAAAGTGGTTTTACCTCGCTTTGTGACTGATTGGAAGCGGGTGGAATGCTTTGTAGAACGAACGTAAACGTCCCTTTTTTCTTTCCATTTTAATAGAGTTATTCCATCAGTACTCTCCATGGCAATATGTTCACCTCGTTTCAATTTAGCACTGATTACATCTTTAGGAAGATATTTCCTATTTTTACGAATTGTGCCGACGAGGTGCGTTTCATTTTGCAAAAGGTTTCTGGCCAAACTGACACTTGTGTACCAATTAACAGTGTATAATGTGTGCCCTTTGTTCAAAAGGTCACTGCACAACGACATCACAACGTTTTCAGGCGTATTATTTACTAGCTCATTTTGTTTGCCCGCATAAATACTGATTCTGTAGGTATATCCAGGTAACGTGCATAATTTAAATTCCTTTACACCATATTTATGTCGTTTTTGTTTGTTATACTGTCTGAAACTAAGTCTTCCCCGAAATGGTACGACACTCTCATCAATGCACAGCTCTTCGCCAGGAGTGTAATGACTCTTGAAATTTTCGTTC
Source organism: Spilarctia lutea (assembly GCA_916048165.1). Taxonomy (NCBI): domain Eukaryota; kingdom Metazoa; phylum Arthropoda; class Insecta; order Lepidoptera; family Erebidae; genus Spilarctia; species Spilarctia lutea. The sequence continues at coordinate 13,454,320 of OU696490.1, read as the reverse complement.
ATTAGGTCCAGAAGGGTTCGAATGCGATGTAAGCGATCAGTCTTGTGAGCGTCATCTTCTTTAGAAAAATGCAACATTTGTAACAACAGTTCAAACCTGTTACGAGACATTATTTTTCGTGCAAAAGCATGTCCTATTATTTCGTCCTTGGACCAATAGTCACTTATTTTAGGAAGCTTCATCAAACCCATAAATAATATCAAAGCAAAAAAGTTTTTCATTTCATCAACATTAGTAGGCGACCAATTGCGTATGCGTGCTGACTTTGAAGCTTCTCGTGCAGCTATTTTGTGTATGGCAAACTCGTTAGTATTATTAACTATTTTCTCAAAAATTTCGTCTGACACCAAAAGGCAGTAAAAATTATATGGCTATTTGTTAATCATAGTAGAGCGGAGATTAAAAGGCAAACCAGGAATCTCAGTGAAAGCAATAATTTGTCGCTGTTTACCTGCTGGTGGCATCCATGTACGTGCAGATGTCGACGGAGCACTCATACTATTCAAAGTAATTTGTAGCTGGTCCAACTCACTTTCATCACTTTCAAAAAGCATTACACGGCGACGACTACGGCAAACTGGTTGATCGTCCAGATCTTCCTCTTCCGAGCTGACGTGAAAACTGTTGTTGAGTAAATTTATTTCTAAATTGTCTATGTGTGATAAGTCTTCTTGACTTATCTCAAAATCTCCGAAATCATCCATCTTTATAATATAAATGCAGTATGAATATAAAAAAATCAAAAACCAAATAGCGTTGTAAGCGTATCGTTCAATAAATTGTCTATGTGTGATAAGTCTTCTTGACTTATCTCAAAATCTCCGAAATCATCCATCTTTATAATATAAATGCAGTATGAATATAAAAAATATCAAAAAACAAATAGCGTTGTAAGCGTATCGTTCAATGTGACACTAAACACGCACTAAACGATATAAAGACTAAACTCGTGCGCTGTCGAATGTACCTACGCGAGTGCGGGCGCGCGGGCGGTGGTGGTCGACACCGCGACCCGCGCGGCCCCCGCTAACGGACATGCGATTTTCTCTTCGCATAGGCCACGGGGGACGACATAAATATGAGTGACACTCAAATTATAGCAAAAATTACACTAAAATGAATTTTTTGTAACCAATAACTAAGTTTTAGCTTATTTCTTATCCAATAGTGCAATAAAAACATTGTGTAAAATTTTAAATATTTACGGATTTTCTCCTGGCCCTATCGGCTACTACAGTGTCGCTCATATGTTGACCTCCACGGCGTTCAACGTGTTAAGTGCTGAAAAAGACCTTTCGCCGCTGCAGTTGGTAACACTCATTGTCAAAAAAATTCTTAATATTATCTCCACATTCGGGAACATGCTTGAAATATTGAAACTTTTTATTAACTGCAATAAACCCTTTGGGGTGCTGCCAGAAATAGAATGCTCGACCTCGGTGTTTAATTTTAAAAACTGCGACAAATGGACGCATTCTTCTGCAAAGTTTTCTTCTAAATCAGTGGCATATAGTTGTTGTAACTCCTTTGCTTTACTTTTAATAAATTCACTGTCGTCTATTTCATGCAATTTCCATAAGAAACCAAACTTTGTGTTTACTGTTTTATAAATTACTTGCCGGTTTTTTAATTGCACTTTAAGACAATCAATAGCCGCATAATAATTATTAACGATGAAAGATCGTCTCCCTTCTAACTCAGTGTGCCCCGTTTTGACTTCATCAAAATAAAATTTTGGTTTCTTTCTTCTTCTTACATCTTTTTTGTATGTGGTCACTTCGCATCTCTTGATTGCCTCTGATTGAAAATTTTCGAACTTCTCTTCTTCACGCAACGTATCAAGATAAGCATGTAATGTCTCATAAAGAGTAACAACATTGGATAAATCAACAGAACTTGCTTGTAGTTGTGCACTAACGATTTGAAACTTTCGGAGCACTGAGTTCCAAAAGCACAACATTATAGTAATTTCTAGAATTTTATTTTTTTCTTATATTGCTTTTGCTTCTATTTTAGTCTCTTTACTTTGATTTTCATCTTCGCAAATAGAGTTCAATGCTTCCAGAACTTGTTTGTATGAACTGTATAAGGCTTTACTTGCATCTGCTCGCGCACTCCATCGAGTTTTTGATAGATTTTTTAGTACCGTTTAATCTTTATCCAATTTAGATAACAAAATTTGCCATCTGCTTGTAGATCCAGAAAAAAAATTGTATAGTATAGGACACCTGGCTCGATTTAATGCTTACATCCTCCCCAAACCTTATCTCCTCCCATGGTCAACTACCTGCTCCTGGTTTCTCCCATCACGACCTAATATTCCTATTGTATACCCTGAAACCTCCTAAACCACCTCCCAAAATTGTACAGCTTCGCAGTTTTCGTCATATGGATCTCGAGAAATTACATACAGATGCTGCGAATATAGACTGGTCAAGTGTGACAGCGGTTACGAACGTGGACACCAAAGTCAATATTTTTAATTACACTATTATGAAACTATTCGACGTCCACGCTCCTATGAAGTCAATAAAAATAAAACGTGCCCCGGCACCTTGGATGACCGAGGAGGTCCGTACAGCGATGAGGCGCAGGGATCAGTTCTTCCTCCGTTACAGGAAAGATCGATGCGAAGACAAATGGAATCGCTATAAGACTGCGAGGAATCAATGCAATCAGGTGATACGTAACGCTAAACGCCGACATATTCTACACAACATTGAGTCCTCTTCTCCTTCCAGTATCTGGAAGTTTCTCGGTACTTTAGGTATTGGCAGTAGGCAGCAACCCGAGTTTAAGAATATAATCAGTTTAAATGACATCAATCAGTACTTCTCATCCACAACCACGTTAGACCTTCATACCAAGTATCAAACGGTGAGCTACATAACTGGTCTCACCAGTCCCAGTACCGACTCATTCGACTTTTCTCCGGTGTCTTCTGGGGATATCAAGAAGATAATATTATCAATCAGTTCCAATGCCGTGGGGTGTGACGGCATTAGTCGCCGCATGATCACAACTATCCTGGATCAAACACTGTCTATTATTACGCACATTATTAACTTCTCACTTGACTCGGGTAGCTTTCCCTCTATTTGGCGTAAAGCTTATATTATCCCTCTTCCCAAAAAAAATAACCCGTCACTTCCTGAACATTTTCGACCTATCTCTATTCTTCCCTTTCTATCTAAAGTGCTCGAGGCCTGTGTACACAAGCAGCTTTCAGAATATGTACTCGGACAGAAGCTGCTCAGTCCTCTACAGTCAGGCTTCAGGCCCGGTCACAGCACTACTACTGCCCTTCTTAAGGTAACTGGCGATATTCGTAAAGGCATGGAGGACACCAAAGTTACAGTTTTAGTCCTGGTTGATTTCTCCAATGCCTTCAATACAGTCAGTTACGAAATTCTACTATCTATCCTTACGTATTTTAAAATTACCCCAGATGCACTGGAATGGTTCTCCTCTTATCTTCAAGGACGTCAGCAATGTGTTCGTGTTCAAGACTCCACTTCCAGCTGGTGTGACCTCAGCGCTGGCGTCCCTCAAGGCGGTATTCTATCTCCCCTATTATTCTCTATATTCATCAACCTCTTAACCCAACATCTTCAGTGTGCGTATCACCTGTATGCGGATGACCTGCAGATCTATTCACAGGAAAAAGTCGAGGACATATCACGAGCCATCGACAGTATCAACAAGGACCTAGATCGCATAAACTCGTGGTCGAAGAGGTTCGGATTGTCAATCAATCCTACTAAATGTCAGGCAATCGTAGTGGGTAGCAAAAATATGATGCGCAGAGTGGACACAACTTCACTCCCACCAGTCGTCCTCCACGGCGCAATTATACCTTGGAGCCCTGTAGTCAAAGACCTAGGACTGCTCATCGACTCAACGCTCGATTGGAGAGCTCAAGTGACTAATGTGAGTCAAAAAGTGACAGGACATCTGCGCACACTTTATCGTTTAAAAAATTTCCTGCCTCCCAAAACAAAAATCTCACTCATGCAAACCTTAATTATTCCTTTAATCGACTATGGTGATGTGTGTTATTTCGACCTGAATGCAGACCTCCTAAATAAACTAGACCGTCTTCTCAATAACTGCATTCGATTCATATTTAATCTTCGCAAGTATGATCATGTATCTGCTTTACGTTCCCAATTAAAATGGTTACCCATCCGTCTACGTCGTAATCAGCGTGCGCTGACTTCTCTCTTTTCGTTCCTTAATTCCCCATTCTCACCTACTTATTTTGACCCCGATTTACATTTTCTTTCTTCGAATCACGACAGAAACCTCCGCTCTACGAATAATCTGCTCCTCCTATGTCCTTCCCACACCTCCGATTTCGTTCACGCCTCATTCTTTGTGCAAGCGGTGCTGCTTTGGAATGCGCTCCCACTCGAAATCAGGATGTCCACAAACCGTTACATTTTTAAAAAGAGCGTACACAATCACCTTCTTCAAATCGCGGAATAACTTATTTAAATGTACTCCTACTTAAAGTCTACTTTCCAGTGTACGATTAGTAAGTATATGTATTATGTACCTATATATTTATTTTTGTATGTATGTATTTAAGTATATGAATTTTGTGTTGGTTAGATAAATTTAGGTTACAACATGAACCTCGATGCACCTACCTTACTAGATCTCTACACCCCCCAAAGGTTGGCTGGTAGAGAATGCCCTTGGCATTAAGTCCGCCGATGTACATGTGCATGAAGTTATAAATAAATAAATAAATAAATAGTTGTTGTTCCAGTGTAAAAATAGCAGCTGACTCGTCACTACTTTCTGCGGCAGCCGATCCCACGAGCTGGAGAGAATGCGCTGCAAAAGGAACAAAAGTAGCCAGAGGATTTACAGCTTTAATTCTTGACTGAAGACCTTTGTATTGATCAGACATTTGCTAGCATTATCATAACTTTGGCCACGACAGTCTTTAATATCAAGTTCCAAAGTTTTATCAATTGTAGAAAGAACAGCCTTCTCCATGTCCTCACCTTTATGACCGCAATTGGGTAAAAATATGACAAAACGTTCGACAGGTTCTCCGTCAGGCAAAATATAACGAATTATAAATGTCAACTGATCGGTGTGTGAAATATCTGGAGTAGAATCAATGCTAATTGAATAATATTTAGCTTTTTTTATTTCTCCTATAATCCAAAGTCGAACTTCGTCAGCGAGAAGTAAAATAAATTCATCGATTATAGAGGATGATAAGTACGATGGAGAACCTCTGCCTTTTTGTCCGAATTTCACCAAATGTTCAGCCATGAAAGGATCAAATTTAGATATAAGCTCAATACAGCCAAGAAAATTTCCGTTTAGTGCAGATCCAATAATTTCATTTTGACCGCGAAATGGAAGCCCACGAGAAGCTAAAAACTTAATTGTTTCTATTACACGTACTAATACATTCCGCCAATAAGTTATTTCTTCATTATACTGTTTGACTATTTGGGTATCCAAGCGTTGTAAAAGTGTTCCTCTACATACATACTGTCCCAAACATTTACGATGATCCGGGGAATTGTCATGATCAGTTATTAAGTTAGAATTTTTCCAGTCATTAAAACCACTTTTGGCAAATACGGATGTTCCTCCATATAATTTGCAAGGACCACAAAACACGTGACCTGTGGATTCTGAGTATACTAACCAGCTTCTCTTCACAATTTCGCCATTCACAAGCTTTATCTCAAACATATTTTTAGATAAAAATCTTTTTTGATTTTTATACTGCCTTTCTGATCTAGAAAAATCTAATTCTTCGTTTTGTTTACTTGCCACAGTGCAGGGTCACTTGACGGAATAGACGGCTTTTTTTCTGTTAAAATTTCGTCTTCATTGTAGATCGTCGGCCTCGTCGCTACTTTAGGGCTAGTGTTGGACGGAGAAACGTAAGAACAGTCCGCGGACTCCGCGGTAGAGGGACCAGGGCAAGAAATCGCTTTTATCACCGTTTCGTTCCTTTCTGCAGAACTCGTAAAAAATGATTCTAGTTTACGAGTATGTTTTAAAATACAAGGTGTCTCAAAAGAAATTTCATATTTAGTGGATTGATTAAAAAAAAAGGAAGCGGTATATAGAAAAAATGTTTATTTATTGTTAAAATACACTTTTTGGGAATTCATTTCTTAAAAATAATATCGTCTAAATGTAAACCCTCACGTTGTTGGCACTCATTTAATCGAACAGTAAAATTACTTATGACTGCTCGACAGGTGGAGTGAGGGATGGCTGCCATTTCGTGACGGATATTTTCTTTCAAATGCGCCAGTGAAGTTGGTTTATTGGCGTAAACTTTAGATTTAAGATAACCCCATAGGAAAAAGTCCATAGGGGTTAAATCTGGGCTACGTGGAGGCCAATTTATGTCACCTCTCCGGGAGATCAATTTTCCTGAGAAAATTTCACGAACACGTGGCAGAGATATATTGGACGTGTGTGAAGTTGCTCCGTCCTGTTGAAACCATGTTCTTTGGTTATAGCCAGGAAAGTTTTGCAGTTCAGGTACCAAGAAGTTGTCTAACATCTCCACATAACGCTCTGAATTCACTGTAACTGTACGCCCCATTTCGTCTTCAAAAAAGTAAGGGCCGATAATTCCTCGCGCCGACATGGCAGCCCATACGGTCACTTTAGGCGAGTGTAGGGGTTTCTGATGTTTGCGTTTCGGATTGGCTGAACTCCAGTAGCGGCAGTTTTGCTTATTTACGTGGCCATTAAGATGAAAATGAGCTTCATCCGAAAACAAAATGTTGGTAAACGTTGAAAATCGCTCAATCATCTGATTTACGAAATTAAGTCTCTGACCGGCATCTTGGGGCTTTAATTCTTGCACCAATTGAATTTTGTAGGGGTGCAGCTTTAGATCTTTGTGCATAATGCGATGTAATGATGATCTATGCACATTTAAAGCACTCGCGCGCTTCCGAATTGAAAGGCTCGGGTCGTCACGTATAGATTGATTAACACTCTCCACGTTTCCTACCGTTCTTGATGACCTAGGTCGCCCGGATTTTGATTTATCCAGCGTTGATCCAGTCTCTTCAAACTTTTTAACCCAATGTCGAATGGGAGGAAGGCTTGGCGCATCATTTAAGTGGCGAAAACCTCGAATACTGCAGAATTTTCTACGCGCGACAGTTGTCGAATCACCGTTCTTGTAAAACTCTCGCACGCACAACGCGCGGTCTGCTCCCGAGAAACGCTCCATAGCGACTGAATCCCCAAGAGCCAAGCTACCAATTGACATAACCCCCGCACCCCTCAAGTACGCAGCGTTCACGCAGTAAGCTAAACAAATATAAAATTTCTTTTGAGACACCCTGTATTTTCTATCTTCTTTTCCTTTTCTTTTGCTTTTTTTCTGTATTCTGCTCCACTTAACTTTTTTACTATCAAACTACTCTCATTACCACTCATACTCGTAGTCTTAAAAAAAGCACGAAAACACTAAGGAAAGGACAATAAACATCAATCACCAAAAACGAATATACGCGAGTGCGTGATATGACGGATGAACGACGATTAACGAAAGAGAAACAATTAGGTATATTATAAAAATAGGTAAATATTGCACTATCGTGCGCTAACTGTTGCAGACAAATGTAGACAATTATCGTGATTTAATTTAGTCGGTTAATAGAAGCTAATCAATAAACACGTTGTGAAACCGTATCCGTGGAGTAAATAAAAATGAAGGAGTTACATACCACGCATAAATATTTATAGGTATGTAATATTTAAATATTGTCGTGGTTTTGTTGCCCATTTAATGAAATTATTAAATGAAATCCTGTATTATAAAAACCACGCTAGAAAAAGGATAAAAAATATGATTGTAACTGCAGTGCGACAAAGACAAACAATGGGCGCCTTGCATGCGTCATAGAATAATCAAACAGAAGGGATTTCGTAGGCACAATACATGGCATACTCACCCTCTTGTACCGTCTAATTGAATCTTAGTATTTTTGCGTTAGCATGGAATTACACTGCGGGGGAATGCTACCTGTTGATCTTCAAACTATCTTCGTACCGCAAAATAAAAAAAATCACTTTTTTTTAAGTTACTTATTTTCTACTTTTCAGTTAATTAATTAATTAAATTCAAATCGGTCTTTATCTATCTTTAGCTATCAGCTATCAAAATGTGCGATGTTTAAATTCATTCCGACGTTTTGAAGCGGGGGAAAATCACGTTAAAAAATTCGGTCACATAGATTCATGGATACAAACCAAGCTAATAAAAGCATGTTAATTAAAAAAGACGATTCCATTATTTCTCTCGTGGTAGCATGTCGGTATATTTACGTAAAAATTAAAGCTAATTCAAAAAGAAAATATAATGAATTATTATTGATGTGAAGCATCTATAACAGCGGATTTGAATAAATATATAACATTCATTATCAGTACAAATTTACTGTGTTTTTATGAAATTCATTGATTGAAAATAAATCGATTCTAACTTCCTTCATTGTATTATTTTTACTACATATTTTTTTATGGAACACTCATTACCAATCAGTACCTGTTAGCAAACACGCAAATAGCGATATTCAATGTCATTCTGTAACAAATATAACTGTTCTATAATTTACTATGTACCTACTTCAAGTGCAACTATTCATCAAAAGAAGAACAAGCAGAAGCGCGGCAAAGTACCCACGCGTCGTTGATGTGTTTAATCGCGCGCGGCGGGCTGCGCTGTTACCAACGCGCTCACTTGTTCGACCACCGACCGATTACGACGATGGACGATTTACGCGGGCTTTTTAATATTTTTTTTCAGTTCACAGCGCATTTAGTTTTAGTGTTTTGTCTCGGTCTAGTTCAAATGTGTCAGATGCAATGATGCTAGGTTCATAGTGCATGCAAAAACACGATTTCAGCGCGCCCACCCGATCCTCGCGCCTTAGGCTGCAGCCTAATTAGCCTAAGGGTTAATCAGGCCCTGCCCATTGCGCATACACTGATGAAGTCGATTTTTGAAATTCGTATCCACTCTTTGCAGCATATCAATCGGTATGTTGGCAATGGCGTCGTGAATGTTGTTCTTGAGGTGTGCTATGGTCCGCGGTCGATCGACATAAACCAGGGATTTCAAATAACCCCCATAAAAAGAAATCGCATTTAGTCAAATCTGGAGAGCGTGCCGGCTATTGGAGATCGCCTCTGAGAGAGATGAGGCGGTCGGGGAAATGTTGTCGCAACAAATTCATTGAGTCTGTGTGCTGTGGCTCTATCTTGCTGAAACCACACGTTCCTAACGTTCATTTCTTCGAGTTGATGAAAAATTCCTCGATCATGTTCCTGTATCGAGCTCCATTCACGGTAACTTCGCGTTCGTTTTCTTCAAAAAAAATAAGGACCAATTATTCCCATTACCGACATCGCACACCAGACAGTAACTCGCAATTAAGTGGCTTCTGGTGAATCTCACGCGGATTTGCGCCACACCAATAACGCATGTTTTGCTTGTTGACGCAGCCGGAAATGTGGAAGTCAGCCTCGTCACTGAAAAAGCGACCGCGTCTTCAGGCAGGATGACAATCAGCATTTCACATGCGTTTTGACGGGCAATAAAATCGCTTTCAGTTAATTCTTGCACAACAGCCGGGGAGAACGCACAACTGACTGCCTCACTCTTTCGATATTTTCCGGAGTTCTGATCGTCCGTTGAAGTCCATTTCTGGGTTTAGCGACACTTCCACACTCCCGAAATGAGTTAACCCACGACAGAATCGAATTACGGCCAGCAACGAGTCTGTGAAGAGGAATTTCAAAGCGAACGCGGAAGGCACGTTGCGTAGCAACAAGTGAGCGACCGTTAGAAAAGAAGCTCTCGACTGCGAAGGCCCGCTGCTCTCTAGACCAGAGCATGATGGCTACTGACTGGAGGGAGAAACAAACTTGGGAACTTCCCCCTCCAGATGCGTCCCTTGTCGCCCCTCTACCCGCCCAATTCACCGCGCGGGAATTTTTTCAAATAATTAAGTTTCTCTGGCGCACCCTGTAATAACTGATTTTTCAATCTTTTTTTATTTGTTTTTCAATCAGAAATGCTTGACTGTGCACAAAGAGAGTGTAAAGTTCTGATAAGGGATTTAGCGAAAAAATCGACTATAGCTTTTGGGGCATTTGCTTCATTAGCGAAAAATTATTTAAGTGGCAGCCATAACTTTAGTATGCGTTCAATTGCTGGAAGTAGTGAAAGCCACCGGGTTCTGGAATGTGAGAGTATATTGTTGTAGTCCATTGCTGCATGCTCACAAAAATCTTTAAGCCGTTCCACTCTTACAGTGAATATGGAAAAATACTTGAAAATATTCAGAACAACAGACTCCACGTCAATCGACATCGGTAGCAGTGGAAGCTATATTGTGCAGAATGTGCGCTGGGCAACCGATGCCTTCAATGTCTTTAGATAAAATCTCTTTTAATTTGAAAAAAAACATTATTAACTCCACGCCTATCTTTTCCTCCAAAGTTAGCGTTTGTGTTATCAGCACTGAAAGCAACAATATTTTGCACAGGGATGTTTTGATACTGCAACGATTTTATACAAAATGAAGTGATTGTATCAGATGTTTCGTTCGGCAATGATTTTAATTTCAGTAATTTAATTGTCAATCCTTCTTTTTCCGTAAAGTACTGTATCAGCAGTGGAAATAACTTTGCCGCTTTGTGGTTGCTACGAGTAGAATCGGTAAAAATACCATAAAAAGAAACTTTTTCGGCTTCTGTTTTAATTTGCGCGATCGAATGTGGAGCCAAAATGTGTTTAATGATAGCAGTAGCCTTTGTTCTTGCAGTTGATTGTTATGCTGCGATATCAAACTCAGTTTTTTTGACATACGACATATTGCGGTTTCCATGACGATATTTTAGTATCAATACTTAAAAATAATTATCTGTGTGGCGACCTCCACATACAGCGCCATCTACCAAAGATACACTGAACTACGAAGTAACGCACTGTACCTACAAACTACACTACATGGAGTAACTACCAATCCTGAATCGCGCAAATAAAGTTCCCGCGCCGATTATCATATATACAACATCCCAACATCAACTGTTGGGCAGTAGCCCGCCAGGCATGATCAACTCGCCTGGCCGGAGGATCCTCCCTTTGTGTTGGGTGGAACATGATACCCGTTCCCCCACAGTGGTGACCCCGACGTGATTGGAAGCAGCCTTGAAGCCGCGCCACCATCATGTTCACTCCCACAGCAAGTCTCAAGCCAGCCAGCAACTTCGGCCTCAACTGGGATATACCACACGCAGGACGCGACCGCTCCAGCCTGGTAACCCCTACGGCCTCTACAGCGTCTAGGCACAGCACATCTCTCCCGTCTACGCAGCAGCCAGCCACTACGCAGCAATCGCCCCGACTCACTGGGGACCTCACCGCAGCACCGCGCACCGCATGCGATCCCGACTCACTGGGATCAGCGGACTTCAGCCCCGACTCACTGGGACTAGCGGCATTCAGATCCGACTCACTGGAACTTGCGGCATTCAGTTCCGACTCACTGGAACTACTCACTCCTGGCACTGGCAAGCTCCGCATCAGAGCACAGACAGCTGACTCAACATATATCGACCTCCAGTCTTGGAGGGGAGTGATGTGGCGACCTCCACATACAGCGCCATCTACCGAAGATACACTGAACTACGAAGTAACGCACTGTACCTACAAACTACACTACACGGAGTAACTACCAATCCTGAATCGCGCAAATAAAGTTCCCGCGCCGATTATCATATATACAACATCCCAACATCAACTGTTGGGCAGTAGCCCGCCAGGCATGATCACCTCGCCTGGCCGGAGGATCCTCCCTTTGTGTTGGGTGGAACATGATACCCGTTCCCCCACATCTGCATGCATTATATTAATTAATAGTTGAATATTATTAAACAAATGATGAACCGTGCCCATTTAAATTATTCTGTGCAACAAAATCTGCAATTGTGTTATGCAAAATGCTCGATAATAGTCTCAATAGTGTTTAGCAGAGCAGCCACAATTTTAAAGTATTCTATTAAATCGTAACAGACACGGTTAAAATAATCATGCTGGAATATCTTAAAATCTCTCTAAATCGGTAGTTTACAGCTTCACCTGTCCATCTGTTAATTGCTTGGAGGGTAGTGACCTGTGATTGACCATCTACTTTTGGTGTTCTTAAATGGACCAAAATAGTATTTTTTTTTTTTGTTTCAATCAGAAAAAAAATTGCGTGATATTTGCCGAGAACAGTCCATCTCCAACGTAAGATTAGATGAGATTTGACTAGACCCCTCCCCCTTAAACATCTCACGTGTTTTATGAACGCCTCTTTATCGGCGACGCGACGCAACAAAGGCATTTCTATTTTCATTATCAACATCCACATTTTGTTTTTGCTTTAACAAAATCTTACAGTGTTTAATCAAATGTCCTAGCTTACGACAAAAATAACACTTTCTTTCTCTACAATTACTTCTTAAATGGTCTGTTTTACCACATTCAAAACACTTATTTACAATATTTCTGTCCTCTAATTTCCTTCGGGGTTCTCCTCTACGTTGTGATGCCAGGAATGCGGAATGTTCTGGTTTTCTGTTGCGATACCTCTCCTCTTCAACAAGCAGGCGTGAAACCAATACTTGAAAGGATTGATTGGTTTCAGGTACTGATTACCATGCAGAAATAAAGTGCCTGTACTTTCAGGCTGATAAGTCTAAACCTTCAGGTAGCCTTTTAGGTTTAACTTAGGGAACGAAATCAGACACAAGTGTACCGTTGAAAGTATTATGAAAGACAAGATTGGCGTTAGCGTAATATTCCGACTATATAAAAATAATTATGACTACCGTCGTTACATACATCACACAGGCAAAGTCATCAAAACTTTCGTGATAAGCATATTTTCTGACATCCTCTCTCCGAGGCCGTCCAATTCATGCTGCAACTCTTCCAATTTGGACACAAACACCGTCATAGGTTCCTCAATTCCCAAATTAATTAAACTCTGTTGTACAAGGTGCACACTCATATGAGACCTGGGTTCATAAATAGATATTAATTTCTCTCATGTATCATTATTAGTTTTACACGTTAATAAATATGAAAGGATCTTGTCTTGCACTCTGGTGACTATTATTTCCTGGGCTTTGGCGCCATCTTCCTCCCATTTAGTAACTTCTAATTGAGACTTTTAAAATCTCTCTAAATCGGTAGTTTACAACAGTGACCTGTGATTGACCATCTTCTTTTAGTGTTCTTAAGTGAATATACGAAATAAAGAAATCTTACTCAATAATTATTTTGATACAAATATTAATAGGTTTGTAAGCACACAGTATTATATTTATAACGGTAAATGGTTAAACGGTTTTCTCCGACATGCCTGAAAACAAATTTTATGTGGTTTTCAGGCATGTCGGAGGACATGCCTGAAAACCACATAAAATTTGTATCCTTTTATAAAATTAAATATTTATATAAACACAAGTAATGACAATATTATCGAAATAAATTAAATTCACTGCGATATGTACCTACCCGGCGGTGTATTTTTTTCTTGGGAATACCATCACAGGTGGTAATGCTACTCCTCCACTCGCGCCAATAATACAACGGGTGCTGACGAGTGTGCCTCTTTCACCACTTGTTACTTTGCCTATATTTTTACGGCCTTTTGGTGAAGTAGTTTTGGTAGTTGAAGTTTCATCTATATTAGATATCCGTGTTCCTTCGGCGAAAGTGTGCCTTTTCATTAAATTTTCCAAATTATTATGAAAACCTTTCGACATTTGTTCGATTGAATGCCGTTGCTCTTGCGAGACTGCATGCCTCAGGTTTTCTCAGAGTGAGTTCTGGATTTCTCTTTCTAAAATTTTAAAGCCAGTCTTTTCTTGCTATTTCAGTCTGTTTCCACGAATCTGGCATTTTTAAATTATTGACATGTGCCATTTGGTATGCCATTCTTCAGCATTCTTTCGTACTCAATCCGTAAAACAGCAGTGCATAATGAAATCTAAATCCGAAACAAAAAATAATCCTTTTATTCATATTTTTTATTTTATGGATTTTTTATATTTTTCAAGGCTGTTTTCATGTCATCAGCTGTATGTTTTCCGATTTTACGGGGCTTTGCCGGACGACCCATGCTGTAAAAGAAATATACCGAAAATCATACTATATTCCTAGGATTAAACTAAAGTATGGATATCAATTATTAACAGTTAGTACACAGTGGATCATGAGCCACTTTGTACTCAAGCAGTATGAGCCACTGTGTACACAACCGCCATTTTGAATTTAACCTATACCTCGCACGACAATTTTGCTTAAATGAAGTTGCAATATATGCGAAAATTGCCTTAATGAAACTTATTTCATACTCAAAACATAAAATCATTGGTGCAGTAAAACGATAGTAAACAAATACCAAGTATATCTTACCTTAAAACTCACTTTTTCACTAACCGAAACAAAAAATTGCTCACTGCACTCACTCCTTAGACCGCCGATGCGAACTGCGAACTGCCTCGGTGACGTAGTGGTACGCGTATGCGACTGCTAAGCTTGAGGTCTCGGGTTCAAATCCTGGGTCGGACCAAATGTTTGTGGAATCTACAAATATTTGTTTCGGAGTTTGGGTGTTTTCTATGTATAATATGTATGTATTTACAAAAAAAGAAAAGTATATATAAGTATTTATATCAGTTGTCTAGTATCCACAACACAAGCACTGCTTAGCTTGGGACTAGATGGCGTTGTGTGTTAGATGTCCGAAATATTTATTATTATTATTCTCTTTATTCCATTTGTATATACATATAAATTACATTTTTAAATATACATATAAAACAAATACATTTAAAAATATAAAAAATAGTAGACCACCGACTTCGGGTACAGGGACCAAGAAACCGGTGGTTAGGGCTCCAAAGACAGGAACCTCCTCACTATACGTGCCGTATCAAGAAGGACTGCCTTCTGTATCAGACCCTTGATCCAGCCCCCTAACGTGAGCCTCTTAAGGTGTTGGTCGAGGCTCTTGGCTATCAATCCGTGAGCTGATACGACTATCGGAACAATGATCACCGAATCCACATTCCACATATCGACAATCTCGTGAGATAAATCCAAATATTTTATTTGTTTTTCTTTTTCGACTTTCACGAGATTCTCGTCATGAGGAACGGCGATATCGACAATCATTGCGCGGCGCTCTAATCGATCTATCACCACAATATCAGGCTTATTGGCTACAATAGTCCTGTCTGTAATAATAGATCGATCCCAATATAACGTAGCACGACCATTCTCGAGAACTGGATCGGGCACATACCTGTAGTATGGTACCTCTGAAATCACAAGATTGTATTTATTTAATTTATTATTATTATTATTACTTGAACCTATACAGAGGCATTTCGAGGAGTAAGAGAGATAGATAACCATCTGTTGCCGCTGTAGCCATTGTTGCCGCCTCGACCCTTCTTTTTTGTTTTATTTTTTTATGTCAGTAAATTTTTATTACCCATACTAAAGACATTGTGTCTGAAGCTGGTATCCCTGCTTTACTAACCTTTCATGGCGGCGACTCGTACTCGCACTTGATTGAGTCGAATTAACGGAGCTTGGTTTGTCTTTTCTCTCTCACAAAAGGCACGCACCTTCAACACAATATCTCTTGCAATGCTTTTATATATATAGCTTTGGCATGATTCATTTGAAGGATATTAAATATTAACACAAAAACTAACGGAACACTACATAACAGACAATCTGACAAAAACAGATTGACAAGAATGATTGTGTAATAGTGCCAACATCAAGGCAGGGGACACCTTACGGTGAACGGTCTGTAGAGGGGAATTGTGTTTGAAAAAAAAAGTTTCCTCTATGCAGTTCTATGGCTGTCGTCTAATGTATGTTTGTCTAATGCCAAATAATAATGGTTACTGGGTTTTCCTCTTTGTTCTTTGAACTGTATGACTTTGGAATTAGATTGCTATGTGTTAACCACAGTTCTAATTACTGTATCAGAAATCGAAAATCGAAAGCGTGTTCATGAAAAAATCTTTACATACTCTCGTACGGTTACGGTCTATTTGGATTAGGGACTAACAATTCGACCTTTAGCTGGACAAAAGTATCTGACAACAACGCACGTCGTCTTAACTGCAGCGATATCAGTACTTTCATAAATGATCACAGATAATTTTTGACGTTCTGACAATCTGTGCATAAATCTTGTTATTCAGTCACGCCTAAAACATTATTTAATACGGCGCGGAGCTTTGTACGTTTCAATTTTTTTTTCTAAACTGTCTAAGAATCTGGGAATGCCTTCGGCAAATAACTCCACCAGATGATCCATGACCCTGTGAGATATTTTGTGCTCGTCATAAATTCTGCTAATTTTATTTTCGCAATTGTAAGCTCATCTCCCTGGGACTTTGATGATTTTTTAAATACGGTGGCAATAGAAGTTAGATATGAAGAAAGCTTACCTTTCACTATGGCGTTTTAAAGCACCCATGTCAGCAATCATTGATCTATCACAAAATATACAGTAAGCGCGATATGGACATTTCAAATCACGTCGCAACTAGTTTAGGAAATTTGCATGGCGTAACCATTCACCACGAAATTTCTGCTTAAAAGTTTTCTTCTTTTTTGGAGTGAAGGGTCCTTCGTCATCGCTTTCACGAGCCGACATTTTTAACAACAAATTATTTATGTAACACTAATAAAAATACAATTAATCCGAACTATTTAGGCACTACATGACTAAGTGAACATTTCATTACAAAGTTAGCTTACAAGTAAACAAACAATGTGTTAAATATAAACATCTCAATTTTGTCTATTCCCAGTTCTGTGAGAATTCCCCGTCTCAAGTAGAACACAGTACGGTTCGTTTCACGCAGTTGAATGTATTTTTTTGGTTGGCCACCTAAATAAAACTAGTAACAAAAATTTTCACTGTTCACTGTATACTGTATAGCTGTAATGCAGTGTACAGTAAAATTACAGTAAATCTACTGTAATTACAGTGCACTTAGTATCACTGTTTAGCGCGTTCCAAATGAAAATTCAAAAGAAACGGTTGTAATATTTTTGTAAGTTAAAATGCAAAATCAATAGGTGTCTTTTATGTTATGTGTTGTGATTTTAGCTAGCTAAAATCTTTATCCAAAGATTGTGGCTAACAGGTCTTCGTTGGGATGAAGAACTAACAACTGACTTAAAGCTTGAATGGTGTTCTTATTGTGAAGAGCTATCCCTACTTATTACTATCCCCTTCCGTCCAAACCTTGGTTGTGAACAAACGTGTTTTTGGTTAAACTTTGAAATATTAACTTACCGTATTTTTTTTAAATATTAATATTTTAAAATCAGTGAGCATTACATTAATTTCATTAAACTAAAACTCTTCCTTATTTATCGTCTGGATGTGACGGGAAGAAAATTTATTAAGTCTCGATGGTTATCATATATCTCGGTTATCATAAATCACGGATGCCAATAGGTCGGGGTGAGTGAAATAAAAACTAATCAAAAGAACCTGCTAGGCGCTCAGAAGCAACAGAATTACTGGTATTGACCCAAGTTATTAAACAAATAGCAAATAATGATATTGTAACTAACGCAATTGTTAAATCATTGGTTGCATTAGGAAACAAGAGTGACTCTGATGGGCCACTCACGCATAAGAAAATTAAAGAAATATTTTTATCAAATTTAATTTAAACATGGATAATTATTTAAATATTTTACAGTATAATATACAGAGTTTACAGAGTTAAAAGAGCCTATTGCAAAATTTGACATTCCGAAAGTTGTTGTTGGCTGAGAGATTTTTATTAAAGTCATGACCTCAAACGATAATCCTTTAATTAGAAAACTAACTTTACATCCTGAAATCTCACATTCAATAGCTGCCAATGCCATTTCTGCTACCTCTCTGGTTGATGGAACTCTACCTGAAATGCCAATAATATTTAAATATTTAAACAATAATTCAAAAGATATTGTTAAAAATGATATTTGGCCTGTATACAAAATTCCTTATAATAGTATCATTAGCAGCTTTGCAATACACTTAGACATAGTGCATAATCCATTTGATTTGTTACAATTTAAAGACAATAGACCAGAACATTATGTGATATACACAGATGGATCAATAAACAGACAATAATGTACATGCAGCTTTCTATGATCCACAGCTAAACTTCACTAAATGTGTTAAATTAAACAGAGTGTGTAGCATTTTCACTGCAGAATGCTATGCAATCTATTGTGCACTGGATTATGTCAATAGTCTTGTAAATAATGTACATAATATTTTGATAGTTACAGATTCCAGAAGTGTTTTGTCCACTCTATTTAATGTAAATATTTATTTTAAGTTAAATTATATTATTTATAATATTAGACTTTTAAACAAAAAACTACTTGATAAACATGTTAAAGTAGAATTAGTATGGGTATCTTCACACAGTGGCATTTGTGGAAATGAAGTAGCTGACACTGCGGCCCGTTCAAACCATGACGAGGATCAATCCGATTTGCTCAAGGTTCCATTCACCGATTACTACAGCCTTATTAAATATCGTAATAGAAAGTTATGGAAAGAGTATTGGGACATAACCCTGGAAACGAAAGGCAGATGGTATGCTGGAATACAAAATGAATTACTGATTAAACCTTGGTATCATAATTTCAAATATATATCAAGAAGATTTATAACTATTATATCACGCATGAGATTGAGACATTGCTTAACACCAGCTCACCTGAATAGGATTCGCATAATTAACAATAGCCGATGTCATCATTGTGGAACAGAGGATGCTGATTTGGATCACATTATCTTAAAGTGCTCAAGCTTTAACATTCAACGTTTGATTTTAGTCAGTGACATGACAAGACAGATGACAATGACATTGAAAGTGAACAGCAACGACAGCAAGAAAGTGTTCCTCGCCGCGTTCAGGATTTATTAGCATATAAGATTTTTTTTAGTGTTTGTGTAGTATTTGTAATACGGTTGAAAAAATACCATAGACAATATTGACGGGGTTCACATTAATCATATATCCAACACCCTCTCTCAATTTCAAATCTACTATAAACAATAATAAGTTTCATCAAATATTTACTACTATCATCCAAAACTTGAAATTGGAACAACTTATACATTTTACAATGGCAACACTAATTCAATGATAATAGACAACTGTCACAAAATATTTTTCGCCATAACAACCTTCTACAGACAGGGGTCCTCTTATGTCTGTGTGGATTAACTCTCCTATAGCTTTTGACCTCGGTCTACTCGCATCTTGAAACTGTTTCCTTTCTGCTTTGGCCTGCATGCATGTGTCACATATCTTATTCGAGAATGGCAAGCCAAAGATTCTCGGTCCTCCATGATTCCAATGGCCTAAACAACGATGCAACAAATTACTTTCTTCTTTACTTATCAAGGCTTGATTATCTTAGTGAAATTTATGAGAAACAAATTTCCACTCGATTTCCCATGCATAGTTACACCATTCTTATGCTTTAAAACTGCAGTATTTTTTCTAATAACTACTTCGAAATCCTTCTCATTTAAACTTTTGACTCATAACAAATATAACGTTAATTCCTTTACAATATGAGCTTCTAATGTTACATCATGTCCTTCTTTTGATTTTAATTTTAATATCCCTTTTCTGTTTATATGCATTACTTGTCCGTTTGCTACTCGTATATTTATCATTGGTATTTCTACTACGTTATGCATATAGTTAACATGTCTCACTGACCATATGGTGGGTTGCTCCGGAATCAACCGCAAAACTTATTTTCTGATTATCTCTTATTTCTTCAGTTGGAAAGGCAACCAATGTAAACTTTTCTTCTGTTTCTTCAACCAAATGGGCTCTTCCTCGGCCTCTATATCTTCCAAATCGTCCTCTATGTCTCTGTGATCTGCCGCCACCTCTTCCTCTACTTGGCTTTGGACAATCTCTCGCAAAGTGGTTGGGTTCATTGCAATTGTAACACTTAAACTATACAGTCAATGTAAGGTCCTAAACGTACGGCAACATTTTATTAAACAAATAGTTCTTCTCCAGCATTACAATACACCGCACAAAAAAAATGAGTAAAAGACGAAAAGACAGAGTTTGCACAGTACCGCGCCCTAGGACGAAATTCACTCAAAGATTCTTTTATTTCTTGGGTCCAGCTCTCTACAACAAAATTAGTCGGGAATGTTTGGTTAATGATTTGTTACGTCACAATTGCAAAAAGGCGCTAACTGCACTCCTACAAGACAAAACCTACGAGGAGACGGAAGAATATATTTCATTCCCTTAGTAACTCATAATACACATACACCAACACACACACACACACACACACACGCACGCACGCACGCACGCACGCACGCACGCACGCACGCACGCACGCACGCACGCACGCACTTATTATATGTGAATTTTGTATGGTATAAAAAGCATGTTTGTACTCTTATTTTTAGCATCCCCTGGGGTTCGGGACTGTTACTCCTTAATACAGGTTTATTCAAACCTATCTAGGAGACAGCGCTCTAACCACTAATTGTATTTACTAGCAAAATGTAATTCTGTTATGTATTATGTACTACAATTACCTTTGAGAAATAAATTATTATTATTATTATTATTAAACTTTGTTTCTGTTGTAAATGCCTCTCCTTCATCACATCTGTCTTCTGACATATTCAGTTCTGCATCTAGCAGTTTTGACATAATCCATTGTCAGGTCTATATTCGTGGCCTCCAATGCTGTCACAATAGTTTTGTACTGGTTGTCCATGCTCAGTAACAAATAGGATATCTTTTCTGACTCTTCTAACTTTTTCTTATCTGTCTCCAACTCTCTGAATATTTTCTCTATCTCCACAAAATGGCTCTCGAGACTTTGTCCACTTTTAAGTTTTAAATTGATCAATTTCTTGCGCCAATATAAATCTGATAGTACACTTTTACATTCCAAGGCATTCTTTAATTTTAATATCATGTCTGCTGCACAAACCGCATCTTTTATATATGCAATGTGCATGTCCGTTAAACATTGAACAATTATTGATTTAGCAACAGCATCCTTTGCACAAAACTTCGCGTCTGTGTTTCTTTGTTCTAATGTCTTTTTTGCATCGACATCTATTGCTTCCCGACACTTCTTTTCTTCCATTATGCATGTTATTCGGAACAGCCAATTCGAAAAATTTCCGCTTTTTAATTGCGGAACGTGGTACTGTAGCGACGCCATTTTTTATTTTTTCATTTTTTTTTTTTCTTTTAGCACTGCCCTATTCCTACAAATTCCTACACAACTGCATCTAATCTCTGTTAAATATCTTACTTGCGCTCCCTGTGTCTTCTCTTTTTTGGAGTGAAGGGTCCTTCGTCATCGCTTTCACGAGCCGACATTTTTAACAACAAATTATTTATGTAACACTAATAAAAATACAATTAATCCGAACTATTTAGGCACTACATGGCTAAGTGGACATTTCCCCCCGTCCCCGTCTCGAGAGCTAATGCTTCCTTCAAGTAGAACACAGTGCGGTTCGTTTCACGCAGTTGAATGTATTTTTTTGGTTGGCCACCTAAATAAAACTAGTAACGAAATTTTTCACTGTATACTGTATAGCTGTTATACAGTGTACAGTAAAATTACAGTAAATCTACTGTAATTACATTGCACCTGGCATCACTGTTTAGCGCGTTCCAAATGAAAATTCAAAAGAAATTTATTTATTTATTTATTTATTTATTAAAACTTCCTGCAAACATGTTGCACAAGGCGGACTTAATGCCACAGGCATTTTCTTCCAGACAAACCTTTGGGTGTTGCGAAGTTATTTGTGGCAGGTGTGTGTTTATACGACACGAGAGACTAAATAAAATTATTTTATGAAATACAATGATTCGTACAGATAAATAGGTGCTAGATATACATACATTGAATATAATTTATACATATACAATATAAATATAAAAAATAAATAAAAGTAAATATATATATAATATATATATTACATATATAATAGACACTTTTAAGTGTTATTCTGATGCCTCCGTCAGCAGGTCCCTAAAGTGCTTACGTACTTTGAATTTAAAAGATAATCGGCTAGTAGCCGTCCTGATTTCTAGTGGGAGTGCGTTCCACAGAGTGACAGCTCGAACAAGGAAAGAGGAATGGACTGTGCTGGAAATGTGTGCAGGACAAAGAAGGAGAAGATTATTAGAAGACCGAAGATTCCTGTCATGGTTAGAGCAGAGATATTGGAGCTGGGATGTTAAGTAAGTAGGTGAGTTCGGTGATTGGAGAAGGGCGTACAACATAGACAGAGCCCTTAAACTACGGCGTTGTCTTATGGGTAACCATGACAGTTGTGTACGGTAGACAGAAATATGATCATACTTTCGCAGGTTGAAAACAAAACGAATGCAATTGTTGAGAAGCCGGTCTAATTTATTGAGCAGATCTGCATTCAGGTCGAGATAACACACATCACCATAGTCGATAAGCGGAAAAATTAAAGTTTGCACAAGCATCGTCTTTATTTTTATTGGTAGAAAATTTTTAAGGCGATAAAATCCTCGTAATATGTTAGTGACTTTCTGACAGACACTGGCTACCTGGATCTGCCAATTCATGGTTGTATCAAAATGTAGTCCAAGATTCTTGACCGAAGCACTGATGGGCAAAACAGCATCATTAAAGATGATTTCAGGAATACCATCAGGATCAATTCTGCCCATCATTCTAGGACTCCCTATGATGATCGTTTGGCATTTTGATGGGTTCACCGTTAAACCAAACCTGCTGGACCAGTTTTTTATGTTTTCTAAGTCTTGGTTAATACTATTTACAGCTCTGTCCAAATTATCTACACTAGAATGTGAATAAATCTGCAGGTCGTCAGCATACAAGTGATACGAACACTGAAGTTCACGGGTAATGAGATTTATAAATAAAGAAAAGAGAAGAGGAGAAAGAATACCGCCTTGTGGAACACCAGAGTCGAGTTCGGCCCACATCGATGAAGATTCATCGGTTCGGACGGACTGCTGGCGTCCCCGAAGATAGGACGAGAACCATTCCAGTGCATCGGGAGAAATCATGAAGTGGGAAAGTATTGCTAGAAGGATATCGTGACTCACGGTATTGAAGGCGTTTGAGAAGTCAATTAGAGCGAGTGCAGTTACTTTGCCCTCCTCTACCGCCGCCTTGATATCGAGTGTCACTTTGAGCAACGCTGTCTCTGTACTATGTCCAGGTCGAAATCCTGACTGATACATGTTGAGCAAATTATGCTTGTGAACGAATTGAGAGAGTTGCTTATGCACGCAAGCTTCTAGGACCTTGGAGAGGAAAGGAAGTATAGATATTGGTCGAAAATGGGTAGGAAGAGAGGGGTTAGGTACTTTGGGTAATGGCCGTACGTAAGCCTTGCGCCATAAGGATGGAAAAACATTACAGTCGAGGGAATAATTAACCACATAAGTGATGACTGGTAAAAGTTGATCCAAGACAGTTGTCACCATGAAGCGGCTTATTTCATCGCAGCCAGTGGCGTTGGATTTAATGGATAGGATAATTTTTTTGACTTCTTCTGGTGCAACTGGAGAAAAATCAAAGGAGTTTATGTTAGGCTTCGGCAGATGGGCCACATAGTCTAAGGTTTGAACTTTGCTTTGATGATTCAATGTAGTGGATGTGGTGAAATGGAGATTAATGTCATCTAAAGCAATGCTCGTTGGAAAGTCTGCATGGCGCTCTCTACCAATGCCAAGGGTTCCTAAGAGCTTCCAAATATCAGCTGATGAGGATGAAGAAATACTGTCGAGAATGTAACGGCGTTTGGCGTTTCGTATCACTTGATTACATCTATTTCTAGCAGTCTTATAGGCGAGCCAGTTATTATCGCAACGAGTTTTCTTGAAATGTCGAAAGGCGTGATCCCTGTTCCGCATTAAGTTGCGAATGCTATCCGTTAGCCAAGGTGCCGGAGGATGCTTTAATTTAATTTTTTTCACTGGCGCATGAACATTATATAGAAGTAGGATGTTATCGTTTAATATTGTAATTTTTTCGTCAATGGAATCTGCTGTTGCTAAGGGTTCCCAGTTGATATGAGAAGCATCCTCCAGAAGTCTTTCCAAGTTCATGCGTCCGAAACAGCGTCTATACATCACTTTTGCTTTGGATTTTGGTGTTTTGATTTTATATGTGACATAAATCAGATCGTGATGTGAGAAACCGGGAGCCAAGTGTTGTCCATGAGCAGTAATCTTAGTAAGAGATGAAGTAATAATAAGGTCCAGCAGGGTATCTTCTCCATTTAAATTATGGTGGGTAGCTTGGAGCGGTAAAACATGTAAACAAGAGGATTCCAATACGTTACACAGTTTAAGAGAACGAGAGGAGTTTTGAGACAAGAGATCAGTATTGAAGTCGCCCATGATGATGTGGTGCTCATACTCAGACCCTAACGATTCTAAAACCGTTTCGAATTCGGTGAAGTAATCAACAGCTGGAGGACAATATACAACACCCAGGATAAATTTAACTCCCCTGACACAAACCTCGAGGAAAAGATACTCAGCAGTCGAATTGGGTGGTGACTTTGAAAAAATATTATAAGTAAAATCAGATCGTAAGTAGATTGCAACACCACCCCCTCTTTTGCTGGATCTATCGTTTCGTATGAGAACAAACCCCGGCAGAGAGTAAGAGGTAGAAAGAAGTTGAGGCTTCAGCCATGTCTCAGAAACCAGGACGGCGTGCACGTTTGAATCATTGAAAGCTTCCTGTAAATCATCATAATGACTGGGTATGCTTTGAGCATTTATATGACATATATTTAAGTCATAGTTAGACATAATATTGAAATTTCTACGCAACACATCACCCAGAGTTTCAGTTACAGAAATGAAACTGTCACTGGCTAAAGAATCCACAGAATCATTGGCGGAGTAAAAAGATTCAACATCAGACATAATTTACGTATTTATAAATATAAAAATATTAATTAATAAATATTAATATATATATATATATATATATATAATATGGGTACAACGACAAAAAAAAAATAATAAGACCACTTAAAATCAAAGCATCACCCGCCGGCTCACACTGACACTTATAAACTGTAAACAAAACAATGAAAAGTACACAAGTATTATAAAACATCAATTATTTACAACATTATGAAAGTGGAAACAAAATAAAGATACAAAATCAGTAAAGTAAATCATTCGATAACTCGGTAGTAATAACAAAATATTACTTCAGAACGGTTTCTGATAAGTGAGAGTAAGAAATTATATGAAACGGAACGTACCCATTGTAAAGCGCTATTTGTAAACGTCAACTTGACCTCACCGAGTCTGACACTTAAATTTGTTATTGTGAAATGCCTGAATTTAATTAAGTAATATTGTAAAATAAAAAGCAGTATGAAAAGCGTGCCGAACAAAAAATAAAAGGTTTTCAGAACACTATAAACAATAACGGTCCAGCAATTAAGTCTTGCGAGTAGTGTTCTTGTTAGTATTGGAACCGGCATTACCGCTACTCTTCACTGCACGGGACTCGTCAGCCGTCCTAGGATATTTTTGTATCAAAGGCTCCAATTCATTAAGCGACGTGATCCTGACCCTGCTGCCGTCCGGAACCCTTACGATTATAAATCCTTCTTGAGTCCAACAGCCTCTCACACCAAAGTGGAGCCGGGCCCTCGCGAACGCAGACTGTCTGGCCTTAGTTAAAAATTCTTTTACTGTAATACTCGTGCCCTTAAATTTGGTTTTCAATTTCCACACTGCAGACTTAAGGTCTAATGTTAAAAATTTTACTAATAAGGGCCGACACTGACCTTTTTTCGGGCTTCCAAGTCTATGGCAAATTACAATGGATGACTCTGTAAACTTTAGATCCAGTTTATTACTAAGGAGACTCAGTAGTATATCTGTACAGTTCTCCTTTTCGGCCTCCGGAACTCCAATGAAAACTAGAGACTTACGTCTATGCCTGGATTCCAGTGCATCAACAGCCTTAGAACACTCATCAATCTGCTTGCGAATTAAACCCAGCATACTAAACATGAGCTCACGGAAGGTTCGGAACTCATCTGCAAGCTTTGCAACAGTGTCTTTAGATGATGCGCTACACTGTATCTGTTCCTCAAGTTCGCCCATTCTTTTTGTGAAGACTTCCTCTAAGCTCTTCTGCGCAGATTCAATTACAGCAAGGTGAGACATTCTTGATGTTCTTGTCAATTTACAAAATATATGGAAATGTGATAGTGCCAGTGAACAGCTGACAGGTGGGTCCGGTAAATACTTATTATTGCATTTACAGTTTTGCTAATATTTGTACAAGCAAATGACTATAGTTCACACTGATATTACTTTAAAAAATTGAAAATATATTGCTAATTATTTTAATAATTATTTTTAAAATTCTCGTGTCACAACTGTCAACCTGTCAACAATGTGTCAAATATAGTGTGGAAAACGTGTCAAATATAGAAATGGTTGTAATATTTTTGTAAGTTAAAATGCAAAATCAATGGGTGTCTTTTATGTTATGTGTTGTGATTTTAGCTAGCTAAAATCTTTATCCAAAGATTGTGACTAACAGGTCTTCGTTGGGATGAAGAACTTACAACTGATTTTTGGTTAAACTTTGAAGTATTAAATTACCGTATTTTTTTTTAAATATTAATATTTTAAAATCAGTGAGCAATACATTAATTTCATTAAACTAAAACTCTTCCCTGTTTATCGTCTGGATGTGACGGGAAGAAAATTTAAAAAACTTGAGAGGTGTCAAGGGACACCCGGATGGAACGAAGTTCGAAATAGAAAGACGATACAAATATTATATTTACTTCAATATTTTACGTAATTTCTAGTTTTATGATTAAAACATTGAACATTTAAAAACGCATGATAAAGTTGAAGCACGACAGCCGTCGGTCAGTACTTCAATAAACACTGCGGATAGAGTTAACCCTCATACATCCCAAGGTGAGCCATCGTGTGAAAATCATCAGGACACGTCTTAGCATTCCTAGTCTAAAAAACTCCACCTGGAAAGTGCATGATGAAAACTTGGCAATCCTGCTGGAACACCCGGGATCTAAGCAAGACTTGAACAGCCAAGTAGAAACTTTTCAGGACACGATATATACATACTTTTGTGAGCGCTACCCACCACCAAATTTTTATGCGCAAAAAGATAAAGAAAACACTTTTAAATCGAAAATGCGGAGAAAGAAAAGAGAGTTAATAAAACAACTTCGAAAAGCCAAGGCCATGGGGGATAACCATCTAAGTCACCAACTGTCTAGGGCACTAAGATCGATCCTTAAATTAATTCAAGGAATATCGCTACAAATCACAAAAAATCGCGATAATTTTAACAGAGCTAAACACGAAGTAGATTTTGATAAAAACCCTTTTCAATACTCGAAAAACATTTTCAATGAACAAAAAGGTAAGCTTCTCTTGACCAACCAACAGATTTACGACCACTTTAAAACCACTTACCAAGTGCCAAAGCGCGGGAGACGGTATGAAGATCCAAACATCCAAAAACCTCATTATCCTCTTGTCAATTTTGAAAGTTGTCCACCTACCCTAGAGGAAGTTGACCATCAAATTAAAAAGAAAACATCCAAGTCAGCTCCAGGACCTGACGGTATTCCTTATATAGTGTACAAAAAATGTCCATCGGTTCGTAAACATCTCTTATAGACTACGGGCCCGTGTCGAAAATTGATGGGTCATGTGAACCACCAGGAGACTTTTTTAGAAAGATACAGGGGCATAAAACAATAACATTTAGCACTATGCTGTCACTTGGAAGCTGTCCAACTGTGTATAGGTAAAGGGGAGGGAGTCGGAACCGTCGATTTTTCTCCCTTGTCACATAATTTTTGTACGGCGTTGCGAGATAATGGATTAGAAGAGATATTGAAATTGAATGGGACCGATGCCGTCTAAAATTAAATGACTAAATTGAGCGAGACAATCGCCGGGAAATCAAAAAGAAATCCAACTTTGTGGCTCACTATTTTTGTACGGCATGGTGGTATGGTAGGTGTAATTATGTGACAAGGGAGAAAATCGACGGTTCCTACTCCCTCCCCTTTACCTATACTCAGTTGGACAGCTTCCAAGTGACAGCATAGTGCTAAATGTTATTGTTTTATGCCCCTGTATCTTTCTAAAAAAGTCTCCTGGTGGTTCACATGACCCATCAATTTTCGATACGGGCCCGTAGTCTATTAAACGTATTTTGTAAAATCTGGTCAAAGAAGCAAATACCAACATCATTTGGCAAAGCAGTTTTTGTCCTCATTCCAAAAAAAGACGAAGTAACTCATCCAAAAGATACTAGACCGATAGCACTAACAAATACAATTTCCAAAATTTTCTTTAGCGTACTACAAACAAAAATGACAAAATTTATGATCAGCAATAGGTATTTCAGGCCAAACCACCAGAAAGGGTTCTTGCCCGGTATTTCTGGCTGCCTGGAACATAACACATTATTAGCGGAAAGTTTGAAAGATGCCAGAATGCATGAGAGGCAAATTAAGGTCTGTTGGATAGACCTTGAAAACGCATTTGGTTCTGTACAGCATGAACTAATGATCTTCGCCCTGAACTAACTAACTAACTTTCCTACTGTGGTTATCGACATAATCACATCTTATTATTCTCAACTACAATTTGCCATAGCAGCAGACAAGGAACACACAGAAACATTGCATTATAATGTAGGGTTGTTCCAAGGCTGCTGCTTGTCACCAATAGCTTTTAATATAATTATAAATATTCTTATAGATAAGTTAATAAGTCATGAGAAAAAATGGGGCTATCGGTTTAAAATAAACAACAAATACACAGAGTCCATCTTAGCCTTTGCAGACGACCTTGCCATACTGACACGTAATCCAAAACAATGTCAGAAGTTATTAATTGAAGTGGAGGAGTTTTGTACATGGACTGACGGACTGAGGGCAAAACCAAGTAAATGCCACTGTTTATGTCTGGGTAGACGGAATACCAAATATACCTCATATGATCCGGGACTCTCAATAGGAGGACAATGTGTAACCACGATTGCTGAAGCAGTGCCTTTCAAATTTCTTGGTAGAAAGATTGATTACAAAGGACGTACACCATCCTTAGAGGTAACTGTCGAAAATTTTCTTAGTGACTTGAATAAGGTAGACCAACAACCATTAAACAATATTAAAAAAGTTTGGATATACGACAATTATCTTACGTCGCGTCTGACTTGGCCTTTCCTTGTATATGACATCGGTAAAAGCCTCCTGGCAAAACTAGATGCAAATGTCAAAAAGATATTGAAGTCATGGCTCGGAATTGCACATTCAGCTGACCCCTCAACTCTATTTAGGGACAGTTTTGGGATGAAATTAAAGAAGCCATCTGAACTCTATAAACACCTCAGAGTGACCAAAATGCATGTCTTGGGACAATCCCAGGATGAAATAGTCTCATCACTCCCAAAAGATAAATATGTTACAGAGCTTGAGTCAAGACTTCCATTCCATAAACAATTTATGGCTGGTGCACAGTTTAATAAAGTCGGGCTGGGTTTCGCAAAGAGGAAGGGAGACCGAGAAATAATAAAATCCTTTATACAACAAGATGAAAATGATAAATATAAAGTGCATACAATGAATCTAGAAATGCAAAGTGAGTGGTTAACTATAGGTGAGTTCTGCATCCCGTTAGCCCTGAAATGGCGCACCTTGCTATATGATTGGTCTCCTGCCCTATTAAAATTCTATCTGAATGCCTTCCAAATGACCCTCCCAGACCAAAGTAACCTGGTGAGATGGGGGAAAGCATCTGAAAAATCTTGCTATACGTGTGGTGAGGCAGTAGGTACTGCTAGGCACTTACTGGTAGGTTGCAGGGTGCTGCTTGATAGGGGTTATTACTCACGCCGACATGATAGAGTACTAGAAATCATACGTGAAGCAGTAAGTCTTTCAGTAGCTAGAGCCCAAAAAGGATTATCTACAAATAAACGAGAAATTAACTTTATAAAGGATGGCTCAACTACCAAATCTAAAAGCAAGCCTTTCTCAATCCTAGGTACTGCACCTGACTGGACTATTTTGATGGATACGTATGATAAGCACTATAAAATCCCAGAGGATGTTGGTGTTTCGTCATCCAGACCGGACATATTCCTTTTCTCTAGACAAATTAAACACATAATATTAGTAGAGCTTACTGTTCCGTGGGAAACTAATATTCCTAAAGACCATAGAATAAAATTAAATAAATATTACGATCTAACAACTGAACTTAACAAAAATGGCTATGTGGTTAATTTATACGCGGTAGAAGTGGGAGCGAGAGGTATACCAGCTAAATCTCTCTATAACCTTTTGAAAGACCTTGGCCTGTCGAGATCTGCAGTAAGTTCTATTTTAGAACGAGTATCCAAGGCTGCACTAACAGGTTCCTACCAAATTTGGCTAGGTAGGGCGGGAAACTCGAGCAGTGAAGGTGACCGTTGATGCGTATCTTAAAGGGGGCCTCCTTAAACCTACACCTAGGTCGTAAGTCCTGGGAACTGCTTTGAGTTTCTCCCTCTGCCACACGATGGACCCGGCACCCGCACGGTGAATCCATGGAGTGCTAAGAAGTTTGTCTCTGTGTACACAATAATATTAATAATAATAATAATGATAATGATGATAATGGTGAAAATGATGAAGATGATGAAGATGATGAAAATGATGAAAATGATGAAGATGATGAAAATGATGAAAATGATGAAAGTGATGAAAATTATGAAAATGATGAAAATGATGAAAATGATGAAGATGATGAAAATGGTGAAAATGATGAAAGTGATGAAAATGATGAAAATGATGAAAATGATGAAAATGATGAAGATGATGAAAATGATGAAAATGATGAAAGTGATGAAGATGATGAATTGATGAAAATGATGAAAATGATGAAGATGATGAAAATGATGAAAGTGATGAAAATGATGAAAACGATGAAGATGATGAAAATGATGAAAGTGATGAAAATGATGAATTGATGAAAGTGATGAAATGATGATTATGATAATAGTGATGATAATGATGATAATAATGATATGTATATATAAAAGTTCGAAATGTTATCTATCTATTGATCGAAATCGAATCGAAATGTTATCTATATATATATATATATATATATATATATATATATATATATATATATATATATATAGATATATATAGTATCTGGGTTGAAAAGCAATGAAAAATAAACTATTAACAAATAAAATTTAAAATAGCAAAAAGTGTCGTGACAACAAATTATGTCGCGACAATTTCCGTCTAGCCCCCTTCGTTTTTTCGTTCATATCGCGCGATAAGGAACTTCGTTCCAATAAGTCTCAATCGTCATCATAAATCTCGAACATCATAAATCACGGAGACCAATAGGTCGGAGTGAGTGAAATAAAAACTAATCAAAAGAACCTACTAGGCGCTCAGAAGCAACAGAATTAGTGGTATTGACCCAAGTTCTTATGGAAGTGTTAATTCGTCTACCTAACCTAGTGGAACTGGCTAGGTATTTACGAACATGAACACTCGTAATAAATACCACAGAGTTTAATTCTATAAATAAATAATTAAACAAAAAAATCAGCACTGGGATGGGCTGTGCCCATCACAGAGTATGCTGAGAGTCCACCTTTTTGTTAAGTGCGGCGTACAACCTCTTGCCATGGTTACTCATTTAGGTGGCTTGATTTGTTGCGTACAAGTTCTGTGGATGAATTTGTTGTTGGTCGCCTAAACTTTTACTATAAAATCCATAAATTTTGTATGTTTGAGAGAGTGCACATTATTATGCTTCATCAAATGCCACGTAATCTGCCTTTGATTGACGTTTGAAATGTTGCAGTCTCAAAAAAAAAAAGAAGTAATTGTTAAAATCTTATTTTTAATGTGTTTGAAACTCTGTATATTGGTTGTGGGTTGTGTTTTTCAAATAAAGTTTATTATTTCCTTTATTACATTTAAATACACATATAAATTACATTTTTAAATATACATATAAAAATAAATACATTTAAAAATATAAAAAACAGTAGACCACCGACTTCGGGTACAGGGACCAAGAAACCGGTGGTTAGGGCTCCAAAGACAGGAACCTCCTCACTATGCGTGCCGTGTCAAGAAGGACTGCCTTCTGTATCAGACCCTTGATCCACCCTTCTAACGTGAGCCTCTTAAGGTGTTGGTTGAGGCTCTTGGCTATCAAACCGTGAGCAGATACGACTATCGGAACAATTGTAGCTTTCGGTGGCAGAGAGAGACCGAAGTTTTATAGAATCTGAAAGTTCTATTCCTTCAGATTCCACTATCAAACCCTTCTTTACATACATGACTGCACACTTGTCTACACCAAATTCCATCTTAATAGAATTGCTAAAGTTTTCAGTGACCTTTAGTAACTCTGTCAATTGTAATTTAGTGGGGGCAAGTAGTTTCAAATCATCCATATAAAGAAGGTGAGATATAGCTCGATCATCTTTCCGCAACCTATAGCCCAACTCTGAACCCTCTAAAAGAGTGCTTAGAGGGTTCAAAGGTAGACAAAACCACAAGGGACTCAGACTGTCACCTTGAAAGATGCCCCGCTCGATATTTATAAGTACGTCATTTACTGCAGTCTGCCGACATCCAGGATAGCGAAGTACCGTTCTCCATTGCCCCATACACGACTTTAAGAAAGTGCATAGAGTTGTATCGATTTTATACAACTCCAGCACCCTCAAAAGCCATGTATGTGGAACCGAGTCGTAAGCCTTCTTGTAATCTATCCAGCATGTCGCCAGACTCTTACGATTGCGACGTACTTGTTGGCTAATAGTCATGTCCATAATAAGGAGCTCTTTAGTGCCACGGGTCCCACTTCTACATCCATTCTGTTATTAATCGACATTATTATTATTATTATTTAGACTTTTTATTTATCTCCCTTTTTAGAGGGGTAATATACGTGTTATGCGGGCCTAAGCCAAGCATGACACGTTAAATTGAGTAAGTGATTGATATAGATGAGGATGTTAGAATTTTACGGGTAATGCGGCAGGTATTGAGTATGGTGGCTTTTTGGAGCAGATAAAAAGTGTGTGACGGCATGTGAAGTAGTTCAAGATTTTGAGTGAGAGTTTTAGGTACTATGCCTGTTGATGAAATAACTATTGGAACTATGTGTACTGTGTTAACTTTCCATTGGGTTTTGAGTTCTATTGCTAGGTCTTGATATTTTGAGAGTTTTTCTGAAATAGTGGACTGAAGATTATGACTGTTCGGGATTGCTATGTCTATGATGTAAATAGCTTTAGTGATTTTGTCGTGAACTGTTATATCTGGACGGTTGTAGTGAATAGTTTTATCTGTTAAGATTGTTCTGTCCCAGTAAATTTTGCAAGCTCTGTTTTCTAGTATTGTGTCAGGTTTATATTTATAGTATGGAATCTTTTGACTGATGAAGTTATAATTATGTGCTAAATGTTGGTGAACTATTGCAGCTACTTGGTCATGTCGATTTGAATCTCTAATGATAGTTTTTTTGAAATTCCTAGTTATTATTACTTGGTCTTGAATTGCAAGCATAAATCCTTCTGTTTCCGGGAACAGTTCCCCTTTCTTAAGCCATTCGTTCGACTTTTCTTTGTCGACGTAGTCTTGACTAAGGTCGGTTCGGTGTCTTCCGTGGAGGGATTTATCAGACCACTTTGTTATTTTCTGGTCTACTGTAGTAAGAGTTTCGTTATGTTGGGTATGCCGGTTTAGTAGGTTTAAAGGTGTGAGTTTATTATCAATGTCTGTAATTTGTTTATGGAGAGAAGATGTCAGTGATTTGGTATGAAAGTAGTTTCTGAGTATTGCGATTTGTTTATTGTGTAGATTTTGAATATCTATTAGACCTCTTCCTCCCTCACTGCGTGGTAGCGTAAGTCTTTCTATTGACGATTTTGGATGATGTTTACGGCTTTTAGTCATATGTGTATTAATTGTTCGTTGCAAGTTCTTAAGATCTGTTTGTGACCAGTTAATAATACCAAATGAGTAAGTCAAAATAGGAATAGCAAACGTGTTAATGGCTTTAATAATGTTCTTAGCATTTAAGTGAGTTTTCAAAATAAGCTTTAATCTATATCTAAATTTATCTACTAAATCTGCTTTGGTTTCTTTTTGAAGAATTCTCCTAGACTGTTTAAAACCTAAATATTTATAAATGCTGTAACTATCCATTGGTTCGATATCCTCACCAGATTCTAAAATATATCTATTACTTTCAATTATACCTTTATTTATCGATAAAACTTTGCACTTATCGACTCCAAATTCCATACATATGTCTTTGGAAAACTGTTGCGTAATATCAGCTAGGAGAAAAATGTCGGATTTGTTGGTGGCATAGAGTTTTATATCATCCATGTAGAACAGATGCGTTAGCGAAACCCGGGTGTCAGTTGTTACTAAATTGTATCCAGCATTACTATTGTTTAGAAGACTAGAAAGAGGATTAAGTGCAAGGCAGAACCAAAGTGGGCTAAGTGCGTCACCTTGATATATACCTCGCATAATACGTATGGGTTCAGTAGTTATATCAGT
The DNA here is from genome assembly GCA_916048165.1 of Spilarctia lutea. Classification (NCBI taxonomy): domain Eukaryota; kingdom Metazoa; phylum Arthropoda; class Insecta; order Lepidoptera; family Erebidae; genus Spilarctia; species Spilarctia lutea. The sequence continues at coordinate 13,419,533 of OU696490.1, read as the reverse complement.
TGACTCAGTTTTTAGTTTGAGTGATGTTTGCCATCTCTGCATAGAAGATTGTAGGAATGATATAATAATTGGGTTAATTTTATATAACCGAAGTATGTATAGTAGCCAACTGTGGGGAACAGAGTCAAATGCCTTCCGGTAATCTATAAACATTGTGTGTATATTAAGTTTCTTACGGTACGCTTCGTTAATAGTTATTGCGTCTATTGTGAGTTGCTCCTTACATCCTTGGCTATTTTTCCTACAGCCTTTCTGTTGTTCGGAAAGGATGTCATTCTGTGATAAATGTGCATAAATTGTTTGACTGATGCAAGCAGTTAGAACTTTATAAACTGTTTGTAAACAAGTAATAGGGCGAAACTTTGATGGGTCCTCTGTATTGGGTTCTTTTGGTAGCATGTAAGTTACTCCGTGTGTTATATAGTCGGGCATTAAATTTGGTGATTGGATGAACGTGTTAAGATGGTAGTGTAAATAAGGGTGGATGCGAGTGAATTTTTTATACCAGTAGTTATGTAGGTTGTCGCTTCCTGGTGACTTCCAGTTATGAGAGTGTTTGATAACGCCTATGAAAGTGTCTATTGTAATATGTTCGAATGCCATAACAGGAATCAGACTAGTTATTTCGTTAATGCTGTGTATCCAATTAGCATTTTCATTATGCTGAGTTGTATTTTCCCAGATGTTCGCCCAAAATCGATGCAAACTTTCGGACGTTGGTGATCTTTGTTCTTGTGTATTTGTGTTTTGAGAGTTAGATGTAAGAGTTCGGTAAAATATTTTTTCTGTTTGTGAGAATTGATTATTCTGTTTTTTCCTAACAGTACATGTAAGATATATCTTAAGACTACTAGCTGCTGCATTTAATTTTTGTTTAAGAGTATCTAAAAAGTGTTCTAATTCTGTGTTGATGTTTTCGTGTTGAGCATGTATTCTATATTTATTTTTTATTACTTCTACAGCGTTTATGATAGTGTTACTTCTATTTCCATGTATGTATTGTGTTAGTCGGGCTATTTCAGATCGAAACTTCTCTATTTTGGTTTCCAATCTTCTCCGCCAAGCTGGCTTAAACTCTCTTGAGCTAGGTTTATTAGAGTTTACTTTTATGCCGTTGCATACTATTGCTGTGTATGCCGCTGAGTACAAAATAGTTTGGAACGTTGCAAAATCTTGATCTCTACTTAAAAAATTTGGTAAAATATTATTGTTAAGACGTTCTACTATTAGAGCTAATCTTTTTGATGGTTTTTGTCTGGGTAGATATGATCTAGAGGTAGGGTCAGTATTTTTAAATGTTTCGAGTGCTCAATGAAACTGTTGATTAATGTTGTCTTTATCTATTATGAAGGAGTTGGTAGGGACATATTGTGGATCTTCTGAGTTTATTTGCGCTGACGATACATGTTGTGATAAGTCAGTTTGTGAATAGGTTGTGTTTAATTGATCGGTGGTGTGTGATGATTGTATTTGTGCTTGAATATCGTTTTTAATTTGCCTAATTCTGTCTGCAGATACCATTCCATTGTTAACTATGGCTCTTCTTTGATCTTGATATACGTTGTTCTGAAATGTGTGATAAATGTGGGTAAGTGTGAATGAATTTATCATGCAGCTTTTTTCGATGCGCTGTCATGTTGGTTTCAAGTTCTGTTATTTCATAATAGATGCGAAGTATTGTTTCATTAACATCACTAGACCATCTCATTCTAGATGACGCCTGTGTAAGTGTGGGTATTGGTTCTGCATTTTGTGTAAGAAAGCTGTTTACCTCTAATCTAATTGCGTCAAGTGTGTTTATGGGGAGTAATTTGTTATTGATTATGGCCCTACGCTGGTCTCCTATACTCTGTTTGGATGCGTTCATTGTTGGGTATTTTTCTGTGAAAGCCTTGTGCAGTGGGTCTAAGTATCCTCGAGTCTGTGTTTCTAATCGGCTGGTGATGAGATAGGTGCGCCATATGAACATATTCATTTCAATAGTCCATTTTCTTCTTGCGCGTGATTTGGCAGTAGTGGGTCCAGTAACATCGGCATTTGCCTCCTGGACAACATCTACTGTCAATGGTGATGTTGTTGATGATGTATGGTTAGAATTTATATGAGTTTCAAATGAGAGTGGAGATGAAGCGGGTGACGGAAAAAGACTGCTTGTGAGTGATGAATGTGTTGATGACGTAATGCGATGCGAAATGACATCGGCTGTAGTATGTTTGTCGGTGGGAGCCCGCCTGTTCAACTCCGCACCGCCGATGGTTCGCATGCTGGAACATCCAGCATCGACTCCAGATGCGCCCCGGCGACACCCGGGCAGCGACCTCAAATTATATACTCTATTATTCATATCTCCATTTAAAAGGGTTACCCTTGCCCTGTTAGCTACATAAGTTTCAGTAGTATGCATGTCCGCCCCCCACGTGGCTAGATGTTCAGCACGGACGTAAGGTGGGATTTTAGGGGGCTTATTATTATTATAATTGCTGTTATTTTCAAAAAGACGTTTGAGTTTCAATGCTTAACAATGTATTTGTGATATTGGTACTATTGTTTAATGCAAGTTTTAATGTTTATTTCTATTAAGAGTTTATCCTAAAACAATTTTTTTTCTTAGTTATCTTAAGAAAATCAACAATAATATTTTTTTTCCTTACAAATTTGGCAAAATTGAGATCAGTATCGAAAATAAACTAGGTACACTCATAAAATGCTAAAAAATAATGATAGCTTTATACTGAGTAAAGATTAAGATAATCAACACTAAGCAAACTGTTTCAAATATCTTGCTAAAAACGAAAGGATTTTATTCATTCTATCATAGCAATCCTCACATATTGGGGTTGTATGCTCGTGGCATATCTTTGTAAAGCACATTTCGCAAACCGTCTTTGTTTTCCGATCCTTCTTCCATTCACAACAGCACAGCGAGAAGCAGATACGGGCGGACGCGATCTGATGATGCCAACACCTTTGAGGCAAGTTCAGTACTAACCCCGACGATTCCAGAAAACCGATGCCTAAAAAAGTTCTATTAGCATTAGCCTCGGGCAACACAGGGAATGATATTGGCAATGTACGTTGTCCAATGGTTATGGTTAATTCAGCCGTCAGTAGTTTGGATGTCTTTTTATTGCCATCTGCTAAATTAATTGGAGCCGTGCATTCTTTAAACTGGGTTTCCTATCAGTCTTCTATATAATTATGTATCAGACATGCTAGTTCTGGCAGCCATGTCAATGTGAGCGTTGCCATTTTCACCCTTGATGACGACTTCTATAGTTGGTATTTTGACTTGATTTTTCATGATTTTCTACATTGTATAAAACCGGCTTTCGGTTTGGACGGCGTTTCTTTTCTATACACTCCAGGCGCACCACAACCGTAACATTTAATTTGATCCTTAGTCTTAGTTACGATTACTTCCTTTTGTGTTTCGGCAAGCCTTTTACGACAAACTTCAACTGCGTGACCCTTCTTGCCAAAAAATTTACACCTTAAAGGCTTTTTATATTGATAAATGTCCTCTTCTTCTACTCTCAGTAGATCTTCTATATGTCGGCCACGTTGCAAAAGCTCGTGGAATGAGTGTACATCTTCTCGTGCTATGTTAGTGCAATTTCAGTAGGCCGTTAATCATATTCTATTTCTAATTAGATACCATGCGGGCGTTTTTGAGGTGCGAAAGTCGATCGGATCGCTCTTAGCGCCGCCTTCCATTTCTTTATATGTAGTTGGTTTTACACCTATCCACCATGTGTCTAGCTTTTTCTGTGAGTACCAAGGACAGTCCTTCCAAGAAGTCCTTGTCAAAAATTTTATTTACATTCTTAAAAACGGTTATTTTTGTAAGAAATCCCTCCACTTTATTGAAACAACGTTCACCATTGTATTTGGAGTGACACTGAGCAAAACTCGTAGATAGTTGCCCATTCTCTACCTCCGACCTAGTGCCGGCTGACGGGCGCTCCTTTGGGCCCATATCCATGGGAGCTCGACCTCGCTAAGCACAGGTCAGACGGGTTGGCGGGGGTCCCCTTGAACTACCAAAAGGCCCACTAGGGCCCAACCCAATGACCCGCCTGTAGTCGCAGGCGGCGCGGAGCACTACTTGAACAGGCTATGGCCTGGAAAAGTTTCCCCGAGACCCTAGCTGGGGTCTACATGAAGAACCACGGAGAGACTTAATATATCGTTTAACTGCTGTATTGCGTCTAATGACAAATCTTTAGATTCAGACATTACAAAACTTTTCAAATGCGGGTAGTTTTTCTCAAAAATTATGGATACTTTACAATAAGTAAATTAATTTTCTTGACATCAAATGAGTTGGGCGCCAAATGTAGGGCGATAGTGTTACCAGTGCAGAAATTATAGATGTCTTAAGTACTTTTGATCGTTTATTCTGGTTTCTGTGTAGTTTATACATATTAATAACAAACTCGTATAGCTGTCGACTGACTGTACGGAGGCTGATTTTTTATAGGCCTTGTGCGACCACCTGCACAATGTGAGGCGCATCGTACGTTGTTGTCTGCTACAGTAAGAGTTGCCAGCTCCTGTTTTATGTACGAATGTACTTGTAATAGAGTAGACCATTACGTACCGGCGGGAGGAGTCCAACTGACCATTTGTCACTTTATTTGTTATTATTTTTTTATAACTTTATGCACTTATGTACATAGGCGGACTTAATGCCCAGGGCATTCTCTACTAGTCAACCTTAGGGTGGTGTAGAAATCTTGTGAGGTAGGCGCACCTAGGTTATATAACTTCGGATCCAATATATACATGAAATACATCGACAGGAGGAGGACTTCAGTAGTCTGCATGTGGGATATGAGCACCCTTCCTGTACTCTATGGTAAATCGAAAGTCTTGCATGGGCCACGCGTGGTAACAAATCCTTTTTACGTTCGGTGAGTTTTGGCGCATTGCAGTCGGTTACTATTTTAAATGGGATACCTAGCAAATAATGACGAAAATGCTGTAATGATTTTACAATTGCTAAAGTTTCTAATTCGTACGAATGGTACTTTGATTCAGCACCCTGTGTTGACTTACTGAAATACGCTACCACATATTAGAACAGCACAGCAGTTCCGAAGGGAGCTCAGGATTAAATATAGCTAATACTGGTTCATTGTTAAGCAGTGAATTAGGTATTTACGAGCTTCGTCCTGTTGGTTGCCCCACACGAAAGGGGTAAATTTTTTTTTTGAGGCGCGCCATGCAATAGTTAAGGATATAGCGCCTAAAATAGCCCGCTAGACCGAGAAATTGTCGAACCTCCCTCACATTAGACGGTGTTTTGGAGTCAACGAGGGACTGAACTTTACGTTGACTCGGCCTAACCTGACCATTACGTATAGTCCTACCCAAGTATTCGACTTCCTCGCTAAGGAAAGTATATTTCTTAAGGTTAATCGAAAACCCAGAGGATTTTAAGATTTCGAGAACAGCGCGGAGCAATTCAAGTCCCTCAGTAACCGACTTAATCAGAAGCAGCACATCATCTATATACACCAGAACGCGACCAGCTTCTATATACTTGTTAAGAGTATTCGTAATTATCCGTTGGTAAACCACTGGTGCGTTAGCGAGTCCATAAGGCATTTTAACATACTCGTATTTCTTATTGACCCTCGTTGGTAACGAAAGCGGTTTTGTCAATTGAGTCTGGTGTGAGCAAGACCTGATGGAACCCTGAGGCCATGTCGATGCAAGTAAACTACTTGCTTGACCCTAATGTATCAATATTGTCTTCAATAAGTGGTAATGGAAAACGCTCTTTCGCCGTGATTGCGTTTAATGCTCTATATTCGACGCACATGCGATCCGAACCATCCTTTTTCTTCACCAGGATAACAGGACTTGCAAAAGCGGATACAGACTCCCGTATGATCCCTTTACTTAACAAATCTTGAATGATTTTTCAAACACGTAGTTTTTCATCATACGACAATCTGTATGGTCTATAGTGCACTGGTTTACTGTCCTTGGTGAGGACTATTTCCATAGAGCCTGTAGTCACCATAGTCATTGCGGTACCCGAAATAAAGAAGCGCGAGAATTCACCTGTGACTGTCAACAATTGACGTCTTTCTTCACCTAGTAAGATCGAATTTATGTCTAGTTTCGTCTGAACATGTAGAGACTGATACACATTATTGTATCTCATTAAGAGTTGTTCACCGCATCGACGAACATAGGAATTAACTAGGATATTCTTGGCAGTTTAATACGTCTGAACCAATAATAATAGAAGTGCTCAAACAACCAGCTGGTATTACATAAAGGTCTACTTCGAGCGAAATCTGGGGAAATTCAATCACTACAGTCACGTAATACGTACTTTCTATTATTTGACTCCCTATTCCTCGTAGAATGCGATAGGTAGTGTTTCTATGAACCATGAAGTGTTTTAACAATGTCTCACATATCAAGGAAACGCATGAGCCACAATCTATGAGTATATCTACCGGTATACCTTGAATAACAGCTGTAACGACATCACACTTCATAGAAACATTATTCAACTTTTTACAGAAATTAACATTACGTGTATTTTCTTTACTCGATTCCGAACGTTGCTGGGCAAAACAATTCTCGGCTTTATGGCCGTTCTTTTTACAAAATGTACAGTACAACGTCGGTCTGTTACTCGAAGATTGGTTAGAAGTAGACATAGGAGTTATCTCATCATAACGACGTCTTTTTGAACACTGCTTGTTTATGACCGATTTGGCCGCATATAAAACACAAGTTCTAATTTAGAATACGGTCGGTTTGAAATATCGGAACGATGATGTTTATTTGGACGAATTAAATTGCGGGTGGGTTGAAAAATTATTTTAGGTTTTGTATAAGTTGAAAAAAACTTTACTAAATCACGAGGTAAAAGTTCGGTATTAGTGGCTGCAGCCTTAATTTGAGGGTCAGTTATACCTCTAATATTATTATTGCAACAGTTAACTCGTCGGATAACTCTCGAACAAGCCCTAACTTTAACAGCGACTGTCGTGCATATTCTGCGTACTGCTACGCGGATAATGGCGATTTGGTTTTAAAAAAAAATAAAGATCAAGTCTGTTAAATTCTAGTCCTTACCACGCTGGTCATTTCTAGTTCAGGATTGTTAGAGTCTTGTCTGTCTGTGGTATCTGATGTTTTAGGAGTAGATTTGGATAAAGGTCTTATATTAAATTTAAATTGGAGAAGGCAGTTGCTACCAGATTTATAAATTATTTTCTTAATAATAAAGTAACCTATTAAAAGAATAATAACTATGAATACAATAACTATAAGAATAGAGTAATGTGTCCCATATTTCACGATGTGTGGATATATTGGATGTTCAAGGGGTTTTAGATCTTCCAGAAGAGATCTTATTCTGTTTCTATTTTCAGAATAAAAATCGTCTAGGTCAATATCGTTTAGGTGAATAGGAGACACATTATTATTGATAACATTATTTAACATTATCTAAGTTACAACAAGCGTCACTGATTAAATAAAAATCTGGTACATGGTTAATAGGTGAAGTGATATTTAGAGTATTATAGTTTGGAATCAATGTAGTACTTTTACAATATCTGGTACAATCTTTAGGAATACTAACTATACCTGTGCCTAAAATATTGGCTTCATATAATTTAGAATTACGACAATGGTGCTCGATCCACTTCTTCACACCAAACGTCGATATTATGAATACTTGGATCGAAAAGCGAGATATAATAATGGATAAATCTTACTTTAGTGAGGGAGCTGGTTAGTGCCTCAACAATCCTTGAAGTTACATCTTCACTGCATGTAGAATTCTGGGTCAGACCCACGCGAAGATCCCTCACCCGGGTCTGCGTCGACATGCATCATGACAGGTGCTCGTCTCAATTGCCAGGGCACGCGAACCGGACGTTTCGTTGCATGGAGTTGACAGTTTCGTATTTGTACGTGGCGCAGTAACAGAGTTTTCTAACGTGCTTAATCTATTGAGGATAGCCGTTAGCATCTCTTTATTTGAATCTACCCTACGTTTACGCGGATTAGGCATTATTTATTTTTTATCAAAATCTAAACACTAATTAAAAGATTATCAATGTCGGTCAGAATAGCTAGAAGCGGGGAAGGGTTATAGAAGCTATCCCTCTTCTGATCTTATGAAGCAATAAAGACTCGCTTAAAAAAATATGACAACGTAGAACAATTTATTACTTTACAAAAATAATTAATAACAATTATACAATACATGGAAACTTAATTACGAAATACTCCTGTATTAGATGTTAGCTGTTGACACTTCGACAATGAAAGGCGAGAGAGAGCCCAGGGCGTGCGCCACACGTCTTTTATAAGCGCATGAAGTCGGCTGATTCGATGGCGTCACTGTAGATGTCGCTCTGATCACGGGCAACGCCTACTTCCGATTTATTATTACAATAATAGAAGAGTATTATGGATAAGTAAGAGGATTAATAGTATAACTAACGAACTTTCAAAATTCAAATCGATGCTTTATCAATTGATCCTCTACTTGCTGTTGGTTCATCCATATTCAACTGATCACGAGTGGTATTTTCATCTGACGGTATAGTTATGTCCATTGATGTTGTTGATGTCTGGTTGGCTATTCTCAATTCAGTTCCTAGGTCCTTTTCTGTAACATCTGCTTTGGAATATAATTCCTTCTTTGAAGCTAACCACTTATGAATAATCTGACTAAATACTTCAGCTATTTCGCGATCTTTGGTTTTATGAATCCCCTCTCTGATACCAACATCTTTTACTAGATCTTGATATTGGAGTGCCTCAAGAATAGTTGAGGAAGGATCATCTGGGTCAAGGTTGCTTAATAATTTCTCTTTCACTGTATTGAAGACTTGTCCTAATTTCTTGAGTCAGTTCACTCTGATCACTCCTTAAGCATCTTTTCTTTTGTGGTTCTGACAAGACATTGACGTACTTGTAACGCCTCAGGTGTTGCGGGTGTCCATGGGCGGCGGTAATCGCTTACCACCAGGCTTAGTCTGCTCGTTTGCCCCCATATAATTTCATCTCGTGTCTATCTCACTAAGTGCCCCCGCCGCCCGCACCTGTCTCAGTCCCCTTTATCGTCATACCCCCGCGCCCCTGTTACCGCGCAGGCGAGGACTCAGATAAACGGTCGGCCTTATAATCATAATGATTTTTTTAGTCTTAAAACTAATAATTTGGTACAAACTTAAATGACTATTTCAGTCTCAAGAATATAAATGTCAAACGTTTTCGAAAGGTTCGTTTTTTTCTAAATTATGTAAATAATCATCTGATAAGAATCTAAGTCACAAATATAAAGCGACTTTCAATCTTTCAAGTGAAATCTTTTGGATTACAATTTGTTTTTTTATTATTATTATTAAATAATCAACTGGTAACTGTAACATAAACAAAGTAGGTAGCAAAGACTAGTTCAGTATGTTGCAAAAATAATGAAATAAAATTAAATAAATTACTTCTGTAATCATCCTGTTGGGGTTACAAGTTCCTCTGGCGGTGTATTCTTTATCATAAAATTCTTGAAATTTGTTCTTGGGAATACCATCACCGGTGGTAATGCTACTCCACTCGCGCCAATAATACAACAGGTTTTGACGAGTGTGACTCTTTCACCACTTGTTACTTTGCCTGTATTTTCACGGCCCTTTGGTGCGATGACTTTTTGCGGTTTTTGGACAGTAGTAGTTGAAGTTTTATCTATATTAAATATCCTTGTTCCTTCGGTGAAAGTGGAGTGCCTTTTCATTAAATTTTCCAAATTATTATAAAACCTTTCGACATTTGTTCGATTGAATGCCGTTGCTCTTGCGAGACTGCATGCCTCAGGTTTTCTCAGAGTGAGTTCTGGATTTCTATCTCTAAAATTTAAAAGCCAGTCTTTTCCTGCCATTTCAGTCTTTTTCCACGAATCTGAATTTTTAATTATTGACATGTGCCATTTGGTATGCTATTCTTCGGCATTCTTTCGTACTCAATCCGTAAAACAGCAGTGCACAATATGTAAAATAATCCTTTAAATTTTTTTCTTGCTCTTTATTGAAAACTTTGTTAATGCTATAATTTGGCGTTAAAAAAGCCTGATCGATATTCATATTTTTATTTTATGGCAATAACGTCTCAATGTAGTGAAAGGAATGCCCGAAAGTTTTGACGCTTTTCTCAAACTCATACCATTTTTTATATTTTTCAAGGCTGTTTTCATGTCATCAGCTGTATGTTTTCCGATTTTACGGGGCCTTGCCGGACGACCCATGCTGTAAAAGAAATATACCGAAAATTATAATATTTTTCTAGGATAAAATTAAAGTATGGATATCAATTATTAACAGTTAGTACACAGTGGATCATGAGTCACTGTGTACTCAAGCAGTATGAGCCACTGTGTACACAACCGCCATTTTGAATTTAACCTATACCACACACGACAATTTTTCTTAAATGAAGTCGCAATATATGCGAAATTAAACTTATTTCATACTCAAAACATAAAATCATTGGTGCAGTAAAACGATATTAAACAAATACCAAGTATACCTTACCTTAAACTCACTTTTATACTAACCAAAACAAAAAAATGCTCACTGCACTCACTCAGACCGCCGATGCGAGCGAACTGGTTGTTACATGAATCTATACCGAGACATTTCGAGGAATGAGGGAGATAGATAACCATCTCTAATTCTATCTACGCAATGGCCTCTGCGCTACATGCATATAATTAGGGGTTTATAAAATAGGTATGCGTGTATTGAACCCCTAATTATTTAAACGTTTTTCAAATAAAATTATACCGACGTAGGTATACGTAGGGTGATGTTTATCTATTAAAAATAAATAGAAAATAGGTACTTATTTTAGTTACTTACCTAATCAGGTGTTGCTTCAATTCAATGTGTTCGTCAGTAATGCGTCTACCCAAAGTTCTTCTTGAATTTTTGCTCGTGTTTAACGTTTTTATCAACGTGCCAAAAGACTTGCTTTCGACAACATGTAAAGGAATCATGTTTAAAACAAATAAATTTACTATACATTTATCCACTTTGTCTTGGGGTACACCGCTGCCAGTAGATGCAATGCCGAATCCGATTCCCCGATGCTCAGCTGTCGACCCTGTTGTATTCTTCTTTTAATCTTTAAGTATGGACGTAATTTTTTCTTAACACTACTGCGGACGTGGAGTCTCACAGGCTCCTATATGCACACACTTTTTTTTTGAGAATTTGATATAAGGTTGCTTTAAAACTGATTGGATATTGAAGTTAAGGGACTTAGCAATAAAATAACGTGTTTATGTAATCAACTTTTATTTAAAAAAATATAGAAATGTGAAAAATCAAAAATTATGGCACTTTAAGGTCTAAATTCACTTAGGCTACATTTTTAGATATTAAAAACAGCCAAACTTATTACTATAACAAAATGAGTCTTTTTTTCTTAAAATATAATACATAAGGAACCGAAAACACAAAACACCTACTTCAGGTAACTAATACAAAAAATATTGACAACAGTCTAATAACGCAAAATTTATTGGCAGTCAGTGCACAAAGGTCTAGAACATTGGAGACACACAGGTTTCTTGCACCCAACACAAACATAGGTAGTCATCCTATGTTTTTTCGCGGGACAGATTTTACATGCTCTTCTGGACCCTTGAATGGTTTCTTGATCCTGGACACCTTCTGTAACCATATCATCACTTAAAACGTGATTCCCCCTTTAGTGGAATTGTAATACATAATAATTTCAGGTTTTTTGTATTTTCATCTACCTGGTTACTATGGCGCATGGAAGATACAAGCATCACTGCTCGATTCTTCTTTGGCACGTATGAGCATAACGTTTTTGTGCTCGTAAATCCAAATAAAGGAGAGTTTACTTCTCTTTGCTTCTTTGGCTGAAATTCTATCGGGATTTCCCTCTTGTTCTTCTTCAGAGTAGTACCCACATACGTCAGTTTTCGTGATGATAGTTGGTCTACGAGCTCTATAGATGAAAACCAATTGTCAGCCGTCACATTACGGTTGGTTCCATTAATGGGTTTTGTGAGGCGTAGGACACACTGAGTTGGAACTAGAATTTTTTTTCTTGAACTGTCAGTCCGATACCATCCGAGTCTTTTCTAGAGTAAATATATCCATTATAAAAATAATAGTTATTGGCATCACATAATGCTCGTATTATCAATCCATACTTACCAGGCTTTTTTGGCATGTATGATATCATGTGACTTCTTCCTCGAAATTTGATGAGCATTTCATCCACTGTGGCATATTCGCTCAATTCACACAACTGTTGAGAATTACTCACAAACTTATTGAAAATATGGGTTATGGCAGCCAACTTATCAACCTGCATTCTCTCTTCACGATCAACAGGGTTGTCAAATCGTAGGTACAATAACAAAACCAAAAATCTTGTCTCTGACATTCCGCACCTAAATATCTCACAACCTGTGCCATCTGAAGCGAACAAATAATTCGTGTTTTCATGATTTGATTTCAAAACAGCTGAGTAAAGCAATAGACCATAAAGGCTCTTAGTTCAACCATGTCTAAATCATTCAATTCTGGTCTGTTATAACGGACATAGATAGATAGATAGATAGAAAACTCTTTATTTGTACACCTTTTTACATATTATAAGATGACATATAAATATAACGTAATGTACAAAGGGCGGCCTTATTGCCGAAAGCAATCTCTTCCAGGCAACCTTAGGATGGATTAAAATGTATCAGAGACAGCAGCAGTTGACGGTGCAATTGAATTAAAAAATAAAAAAATTAAATTATTATTGAATATAATAGGACACATATACATAAATCTACTTATGTAAATATACATACATACATACGCATAAAATATATACATAAACATACACACACATAATATACACTAATTAACACAATCATTTAATTATATCACGACACAGAATCAGTTACGACGTGACTGAATCTGATATGATGACCAATACATCTCTTGAACCATTGTCTTAAAATCAGTTACTGTTTTTGCTTTCCTGATGTTTATCGGTAATGCATTCCACAAGCGTACAGCTTCAACCGTAAAGGACTGGCCGTAGAATTTTGTGGAATGCAGAGGCATCTCCAGTCTCAAATCTTCAGACGACCTTAGACATTTTTCATGTGTGTCATTAAGGAACTTGAATCGTTCTTTGAGGTAGGGAGGGGCTTTAGGATTAAACAAGATGTTATATAGAAAAACAAGAATATGAGTATTCCGGCGAGAGCGAATCGGACGCCACTTGAGCATTTGACGGAATTCGGAGACGGGATCGTATTTTCGTAGTCCAAATACAAATCGTATACAAAGAATTTGTAGTCGCTCAAGCCTATCAAGTTGTGCTTCGGTGAGATTCAGATAGCTGACATAGGCATTGTCGAGAATTGGAAGGAGAAGAGCTTGTGCAAGTGCAGTCCTAGTTGCAATCGGAAGAAAATTACGCAGTCTGCGCAAAGACCCGGAAGAAGCAAATATCTTTCGACTGACTTCCTGTATATGCGTACCCCAAGATAAAGTATTATCTATATGGATCCCTAGATTTTTTACGGTAGTACTGATCTCAAGGGCGGTCCCATTGAATTGAATTGGGGGCAGTTGTGTCCAGTTAACTCTTGAAACCATCCCGGGACTGCCAATAACACATACCTGCGTCTTCACAGGATTAACTTTAAGTCCATGGTTATGACTCCATTCTCCAATACGCAATAGGTCAGCATTGATCGTGTCGAATGCTTTCGGTAACAAATTAATCGGAGCTTGTGTATATATTTGTAAATCGTCTGCATAAAGATGGTAGGACGAAGTTAATTGATTTGAGATTGAGTTTATAAAAACAGCGAAGAGTAAAGGAGATAGAACGCCACCCTGTGGTACACCAGCAGTAATACTACACCAGGAGGACATCGAGTCTTCAATGCAAATACGTTGCCGGCGACCAGAGAGGTAACTATGAAACCAATCAATTGGGCCTGGAGATATGTTAAGAGACCGTAGTATAGCAAGCAGGATATGAAAATCAACGGTATTAAAGGCGTTGCTAAAATCAAGTAAGGTGAGTAGCGTCACCATTCCATTATCCATGCCCAGTCTGATGCTGTCAGTAATGTGTATCAGCGCAGAAGTCGTGCTATGACCGGGACGGAAACCGGATTGGAAAGGGTTCAGTAAAGAATTTTTGGAAAGGAAATAACTCAGTTGGGAGTGGATGAGGCGTTCGAGCACTTTAGATAGGAAAGGTAAGATGGATATGGGCCGATAATCAGAAAATGAAGAGGGCTTACCTTTCTTAGGTAGAGGAATTATTTGCGCATTTTTCCATGCAGATGGAAAAACGCAACTTGACACGGAATGATTCAGGATATTGCACAGGATGGGAAGTACTTCGTCAAGAATAGGTAGAATCATGTTGCGGCTGATACAATCACTTCCTACAGCATTCGATGAAATAGCCAGAATGGTCTTTCTAACATCACAAGCAAGCAATTGATCAAAGACGAATGGTGAATAGTTAGGAGTTGAGATAGACGAAATGTATTTGAGAGTATTAGCTTTAGTATTGACTTCAATGTCAGACGAGGTAGAAAAATGTTTATTAAGTAAATCAATATCTAAATTTTTAGGAATAGAATCTTGTCGAGATCTCCCAACCCCCAATGTTCGTAGAAATTTCCAGACTTTTGCTGGATCTCCGTTTTCTACGGAAGAGTGGATATGTTGGCGTTGTGCATTTCTACACATCTTATTGCAGAGATTTCTCAGGTACACATATTTTTCGAAGTTAGCATCCGTTGGTCGACGCTTGTATTTGCTTTTCGCTAGACATTTCTTGGACATTATCTGACGGATTTTCTCAGTAAGCCATGGAGCCGGTAAATGTTTTATTTTAACCCTTATCGTGGCAAGATTGTTTATTTCAAGAAAAGTAAAAAAAATGTATATAGGTAACTTCTTTGGGCTATAAAAACCATAAAAAAAATAAATAAAAAAATCATAATATGAAAATTTTGGAAAAACAAGATGTATATTATTCTATACATTGCTACACATATAGTGACTATCTCATTTTTAGGAATGTATATTATGCTATACATTGCTATGTTTAGGTAGCGTTGGAAAGTTAGTGGTAGTTTTCATCATATACCAAAAGATTATTGTAAATACCTTGATTTTAAATAAAAATAACTGTCTTGGTGGAAGCAAAAATGTTTATTAAAATTAAACAATTTTTTTTAAAAATAATCGTAATTATAATCATTCAGAAACCCTATTGTCTGCGATGGTACTCCAAAAAACAATTTCGTTTCTTTACATAGCAAAGATGAACCTTACATTTTGTGCACATCGTACTTGCTTGGCCCGCTTTGCAGTACTTGCACCTCTGATATTCAGTTATTTGTAGCCAATGGTCAAACTTGTCATACCGGACATCATCGCATGGTCGTTCAGATACAGGTTTTTTTATTTTGGCTTTGTCGGGAATTGCCTCTAAATTTTTCACTGAAACATATCGACCTCGTTTCAGTAGACCGCTGTATATTTCGTACCTAAAATCTTATAGGCGATCCTGCTTTCTAATAGTGTTGGTCATTTTTTCATGTCTCCGACGTAAAAGCCAAGCGTTGTTGATGCATATATCCAAAAGCTGCGAGAAAATATTCATATACCACCTGTGCGATCTTATTCCAGTGCGATATAATGCAATCAGCATGTCTGCCAAATCGACACCTCCCATGTGACGATTATAATCTTTAACAATTTTGGGACATTGCACATCAATACGAGATTTTGCTTCCTTACTGAATCGTTTTATATTTTCGACAGGGTATGCATCATCATAAGAGCTCACCAATGTAACCTGTTTATTATCAAACCACTTGACAACACTAAGTTTATTTTTATTACAAACAACCTGACAAAAGGCACCTCTTCCTTTCTTTTTCAAAGCCTTTTCAGTTAGCAGTTTACTAGCAGCATCTTTGAGTCTATTTTGTCTGATTGTTCCTAAACTAAATATACCATAATTTTCCCTCAACGTATGTACCAGCTCTAAAGATGTAAAATAATTGTCAAAATATACCACACTTGCTTTATTCTTAATAGTCTTAGATAGCTAAGACTATTTTACTTCCAACACCTAAAGTCTCTTCCTCTTCGGTAAATGTTATGCCTCTAAAAGTATCATCTCCCGCGTAGAGCATGAAGTCATAAATGATGCCAGATACACCGGCCCTGCCTAAGTTCTTGAAACCCCATTTACAAGGCTTATTTGGGTTATATTGACGACGACTTCCAGCTTTCTTCCCTTTGTACGGTATAACCATTTCATCAATACTAAAAGCATTCTCTTCTTCTACGGATAAACACTGTGTTCGAATGCGATCAATTACGGGACGTAGTTTATAATATCTATCTGATGTATCGGCTTCAGGATTATTGGTAAAATGTAAAAATCGTCTGATTTGTTCAAACCTTTTTAGGGGCATTACATCTGCTACCTTTGCATAACGAAAGGACTTTTTCCAGTAATCTTTGTATGATGGCAAAACTACAATACCCATGATGACATTTATTGCCAAAAAGTCTAGTATTTCTTCCCTTGAAACTGCTATGGATCTTCCTGTTCTTTGTACGCTATATAAATTTGTGTGAGTGGTAATAATATCTACTAAGTCTTCAGTAAAAAATCTATAAAAATAATCTAAAGGTGACCAATCAGATGGAACATTTTCTAAAAATTTAGGTGCTGTTATTTCAGCCTTGTGTTGAAATTGTGCTTTTTGCCAACGAAAAGATAAATTAATCCTTCTGCTACACTGTCTTTTTACTTTTCGTGCAACGATGGCAGGAGCTTTGCGTTTCATTTTTTGAGTGCGCGTCAAAGGTGTGCCGACAGGCGTGGATGCAAGTGGTTGATTTGAAGGCAAAGATGGCAAAGATGAAATTGAGGGTAGAGCGTCATAATTACTTTCTGATAGATTAGGAAATACCTGAGTAAGAATAGGTGTAAGAGGCACTTCGGTTGTATCGTAATAAATATCCTCTGCATGCGTTTCTATCTCATCATCGGAACTTTGTAGGAGGTTTAACCTTTCGAGACTGGAATTTATTGAAGGCGCTGGAGAACTTTCTGCTGATCCAATCATTCCAGCTTCATCACCGCTACTAGCACCGTCACTCGTGTCAGAGTTTGCATTCTTTTCAGGCACCAAGGATAAAATGCGCCTAGCTCTTTCACTCATAGCAGTCTAAAACCAAAGCAAAAGAAACATGCAGATAACCATCACCATAGTAAAGCCAAACCATATTGTATTACAGATAGGTATATAATGTCATGCAGTAATAATAATATTTTTGTGGGTATCGAATCCACAACTTTGCAGGCGCGGTCGCAGCCTGAAGTTTAGGGGGGGGGGAGGGGTCATGTACCCTTTGACCCCCTCTCGGACCGCGCATGCAACTTTGTGTTTGGTTTTCTACAACCACTATACCAACGAGGCAGTCAAACATCGGTACAACTGTCTTTTAAATTATAATAAAATTGGTTTAGTACATAAGACAGACATACTTGCAATTTAAATATTATAGTAAAGTCCAAAAGAATATTGATCCCGTGAAGTTAGCAATGTATATTATTCTATACATCACCAACGAAAGGTAAATTACTGCAACTGCGGCATTGTATAGTATAATATACGTAAGTAAAAAACATGACAAAACATGCTAATTCTCATAGCGACGACATCATATTATATAAAATGTGTAAGACCAAACATTTAGGCATGTGCATTTTATAATAAGCATGCATATTTAGGGGTACAAACATAAAAATAAAATAAAACTTACCTTAGATAAACTTGAGCGACGCATCTTGACTGTTACTTTTCACAACTGATTCAAAATTATGACAGATAAAGTACTATTGTCATTTCTGACGTATAAATAAACGTCTAGAAATGTTATGTGCTTAATAAAACAAGGTTAAAAATGATTTTATGGTGATCGTATATTTTTGTAAAGTTGTATGCATAGTATACTATACAAAATAAACATAAGGGTTAATAGATCGCAAGGGTGCGTGAACGTTATATAATTGTGTTAAATTCTCGGTAAATATTTCGACTTTTGCATTCACACACTGCGAATCTAACAAATTAGACCAGTCGATGTTACGCGCATCCTCTTTAAGGTTATCAAGATTCATTTCACCAAAATTACGTTGCACAAGAATTCTCGGCCTTGTCTTGGGAGGACGGATAGCATACGACAGAAATATCAAGTCATGATAAGAGAATGCATCAGCTGGATACTGTCCATGGCTGATGACATAATTAGTAGAAGAGACAAGAATAAGGTCAAGAAGAGATGGAGTGCAATTAGGAAAGTGATGGGTAGCATCAAGTGTGAAAAGTGATAGGTTATTAGAATTGACTATAGTGCGCAGTGAAGAAGAGCGATAGTCGTTTTTCAATAGACAAGTATTGAAATCGCCCATTATTATAGTGTGGCTATAAGAGGGAGTTAAATTTTCAAGTAGGTTATCGATGGAGGAAAAGTAGTTGGTGCGTAATGAGGGCGAATAGTAAACGCCCAGTAAAACTTTTGCATGATTAAGGTCTAATTCTAAGAAGAGATGCTCACCAGCGTCCGACGGTGGGGGCTGTGAGGATATACTTACAATTGTAAAGGAAATATGTTGTCGTAGATATATACCAACACCACCCCCACCACCAATCGCGCGATCATTCCTTACAAGATTGAAACCCGGAAGAGCATATGATCTAGATGGTAAGCAAGGTTTAAGCCATGTCTCTGAGACTAAAATAGCGTGTATGTTGTTAGAATTAAAGGTAGCCAGCATATCAGGGAAATGAGCAGGAATACTCTGGGCATTAATATAGACTACATTAAAATTCCGCGGAGCATCAGAAAATTGGTACTGGAGATTCTCTTGGAGAGAGGGGATGCTAACAGAGCTAACATCAAAGCTGTTCGCAGAGTAAAAACTATCATCGTCGCTAATATTTAGATCAGACATTATGATTCAAATATAATAATAACGGCAAATAAACAGAAGTGTATGTATAAATATATATACAAAATAAAAATAAATAATTAAATAAGAGAAATAAATAAAATAATAACAAATATAAAAGAAAATAAAATAATAATAATAATAATTTTTATAAAAATAGCAGCTAAATATTGTGTAAAACAATAAAAAAAATTACTTACACATTTTAATCCACCCGCCAGTCTTGTGTTCGACATGTATAATACAGAAATCATAACTAAATTTAAATAAAAGAAAGCTAAATTAAAACAAAAAAGTAAAAAATAAAAAACAAGCAAAGCAAGGTAGAACGTCACAACCATCCGGGTGAACCTCCGTGTTAAAAGACTACGTTCCAAAGTATGAAATCATATTAAATCAAATTAAATGGTCTGGAACGCGATTCTGACAGTTAACGACGATGACATTTCATCTTTTGTTTATCATATTTACCGTCAGTTATCATTACTAAAAATGAGTTATTTTAATATAGGACAGTGATGTCATTATTATTGTAGAGATATTAATGAAGAGGGCAAATTGTTCACACGAGATTCCCCCAGACAGTGCAACGCCACAATGAAACACCGCATGTCAACGTACACACATACACTTATCTTTTGGAACCGGCAGCCGCTTAGAACGGGTCATACTTGGTTCTGTAACTAGAAATTCTAAGATTGGTCCAAGTTAGAATGCACTGGAGCATTTCTTCATCAAAAAGCTTATTCCAAGTACTGTAGTGATCTTTACCATCTTCAGAAGTCAATTTTGAAGAACCAGCACGAGATGTTATAATATTATATTGTGGGGTACGTACCCTAGCCAAAGGCGTCGTCTTGGCCCATTTATACCTATTTTTGCCGTGGTAATAGAGGCTTGTCACTAACTGCGATAATGGAATATTGTCGGAACTATCACTATCCGATTCTTCTCCTAGGACCTGGTCCGGTTCCTGGTCCTGATCTTCATCACTGTCACTCTCATGATTTTGTATTAGTTCGGACTCCAATATAAATAAACCTTCAATATTCTCTTCATTGTCAGACTGATCCGTAGCTAGCAACTCACTCACTTCTTGTTCGAAAGTTGGATCAGCGACACGAAAAATTTTTCGCGCATGGCCATGAACAGAACCCGTAGACGGTCGTTTTGATTTAGAATTACCGGCATTATTTATTTTTGACATTTTGTACTGCAAAATCTGAAACAAATATAATCGCCCTTATAAATATTGTAATCAAACACCAATTTATTTGATAAAAAAAGAAACAATTTAATCTTACAAAGTACACGAAACAATATCTGGTTATTTAACTCTATACATGATCAAAATATAAAGGCTAGGTTAGTAGTATCAACAATACGTTACGTGATACACGACACAGAGATGCACCTTCGTCTGTACACCGCCAGGTCCCGAGCAAAAGTTACCGAACTTCACGATACTCGATCCTACACGATATTCGTTCATTCGAATGACGACACAGTGTGAAGTTTGGTACAGACATCCATCGGCGTACTTCGCTCTATTCATTTGTTCCTAACAATTGGCTCCAGACTCCAGTCAATTTTTTGATGGTTATTACTCACGTGATATTCACCGGACGACTCAACCTCCTCCCTCGTTGGTAGTTTGTAACTAAAACAAAAGCTACCGAGCCGCTTATTCGCGGGGAGCGGGGGGAAATAGGCGAAACTATGAAAACGTAAACATTAAGTAGCCTGTGAGACTCCACGTCCATACTTAATGGTTAACGAGAGTAGGTTACTGCTACTTGTGCTATCATCATCATTAATATTGTTATTGTCAGAATGAGGTATCCTTTTTGTCTTGCCCCGGTTAGAGCCCGCCTTAATAATCTCTTCAAACTGTACGTATTGTGACTCATGTACCCTTCTTACATGTTGTTTCAAATTATTCAGGCTTGATACATGAACTTTTATTTGTGTGTCTTTCGGCAAGCCTCGTTTACACGCAAAAAGTATTTGCTGACCCGATCTGGATACAAATTTCACATACTCAGTCAAATGTGGCCATGGATTCTCATCAGTACCGCTGGAATCCGATCCGATCCGATTTCATGTCTTCCAACATCCATTATATGGTTTTATTTTAATTACTACATAGTACACTTTTTCTACCTAACTAAATTACGCTGCACTCTTCTTTATAAATTATTAACACGCAAATGATCACTGACAGTAATTTATAATAATAACAAACAAATAAACAAAACACTCGTCACTCTAAGCACCAGCGCTAAGTAATGAAATGATCCAACAAAACTATTTTCTTTCTCACTCGCACGCACTGGCAAAATATATCTATTGTCTGGCCGCTGAGAGATTGCGTTTCTGACAGGTCGTGATCGAAAGGGCGATGTAACTTTGAACTGGCGTGCAATTAACGGCAAAATTAAAAAAAATCTTTTATTAACTTTAATAATGAGTAATAACATTAAAATTTTAATAATTATGCCAACTTACAATAAATATTTTTATTTTGGGCTGAAGCTATTAACAATTAAATAATTAAAAAATTTAAAAACAATAGTTTTTAAAAGTCTGCGCTAAATAGTTTTTAACTGCGCTGTTTGAAGATTATGTTAACTGTTTGTTTTTGTAGTGATGAGACAAAATAACGAGGCAATTGCAACTGAATATTTTTGTAATCTTAATTTTATCTGTTGGTCTCGTATTGTTAAATAAAACGTTCTAATTTTATAATATATAATGTACTTAATACGTATTTAATATAGTTTAGGATACGATATAGGTACGACCAAAAATGTTTTAAGAAAATAAGTGGCATTGGATTAACGATTAACGGAAGTTAACGTTTCCGTTAACATTTTTAAAAGTTAACTTAAAACTAATCTGATCAAAATGTTAACTTCGTTAATTAACGATTAACGGATTAACGAGTTATTGCCCAGCTATGGTTCTGATTTAGCCACTCTAACACAGTAGCTTATTAGCTTGTCTTGTGACAATCCGTGAGGGTCGCACTTTGCGGAACATACGCGCTTGCTTAGCTGGTGCAATGTGGGCTGCTCGTCTGTGATGTGTAGTTCTTGTGCTAAATGCAAAGTAAATACTGCATGTATTGCAGCATCTTTTTCTCTAAATCATCACGTACATTTAGGCAATAGAGATCATAAGGCGTATCGGCGATCGGTAGGCAATGGCGTATTAGAAATGGAGCAAATGACTTTCCGTCATGCTCTTTTAAGTCCGGAATTGTCAAATGTCCATCAACCTGAGTGATAGGGTATGGAGGTGGCAGAAAATCATAGGTCGTGAAGAATCATATGCAGATCACTCCGGCGTGGGCTGCAGCACTTCTGGTCATCGCATTTCACAACCTAAAAAAAATTAAATACAATTTGCCTTTGTAACTCTTAACAAAAATTTGTAACATTCGCGTTCGTTGAAAAATATAAAAGAAAAAAAAATGTGTTACGTCTTACGATCGGTAGGTAGTTGAATCGGTAGGCAATGGCGTATTAGAAATGGAGCAAATGACTTTCCGTCATGCTCTTTTAAGTCCGGAATTGTCAAATGTCCATCAACCTGAGTGATAGGGTATGGAGGTGGCAGAAAATCATAGGTCGTGAAGAATCATATGCAGATCACTCCAGCGTGGGCTGCAGCACTTCTGGTCATCGCATTTCACAACCTAAAAAAAATTAAATACAATTTCCCTTTCTAACTCTTAACAAAAATTTGTTAACATTCGCGTTCGTTAAAAATATAAAAAAAAATGTGTTACGTTCTGATATAGTTTTTGATTGTAGCAACAGTGCTGTAAGAGTTAAAAAAACTATTTATAAAACTAAGCCAATTGTTCCACTCTTTATGGTCAAATTTTGGTATGTTGCTACAATCCCTAACTAGTTTTTTGATTTCGATACCTGGGGAGAGTTATTACAGTTAGGGCAGTCTGGGTAACGAAAATCATTTTTCCACATTTAAAACAAATTATGAACTTAGGTTCCTTACAACTTTTCAATGAGTGTGTATTAGATCGACATCTAGGACAGTATACAAAACTAGAACTCGATGAGTATCAATTGCGCTTGAGTTATAGATTCTAACGCTTTTGTATGCCGAATGAGATGGATTTCGTCAGAAACTCCGACACAGTGACCCCAGTGCCCTTTAAGTTAGTTTTAGCGAACCATACAGTATCTCTGGTAGCGACTTGATTAAATTTAACAAGAATAGGTCTAGGTTTGTCAGAGGATGAAACTCGTCCCATTCTTTGACTCCTTTTAACAGTGTTTACATTGATATCGCTCCCCTTGCACCGTTCACTGAAGATTTTAGTAGCCAGCAATGCAACATCCTCGTTCTTTTCCTCGGGAACACCATGAAGCACTAGGATTTTTCTTCTGCTCCGAGTCTCCATGTTGTCTGTAGACTGAGTTAAGATCTGAACTTGGCTTTGAATGCTGTTCAGAGCTTGAAGCGCAAACTTTTTAAAAGTTAAAAATTCTTCTTGGCGTTGCGATGAAGATGAGCTGGTGCCCTTCGAAAGCTTGTCTCTAAAACTCCACATTCATCTCGGCAATGGTTTTCAAAAGGGACTCCATATTGCTTGTACGAGTATATCAGTAATGAAACTGTATCGGTTAATGGAAACAACACTTACACAAGTTGTTTAAACAAAGCATTAATAGTTTATGATTTATTCCAGAAATAATTTTAATATTCTTTAGTTGGTCAGTGTCTCGGAGTCCGCTACTGCAATTACTGTTGTATTTCAAAGTTATATGATGCCAGGCCTCCTTTTTCTTCCGTATAAAAATACCACCAGTTTTTTTATTTTCTACAATATGCTTGTACCTGAAATATTATTTTACGCATTACTCTTCAACCTTCATGGTAAAATTGCTCTAGTTATTTTAAAGTTGCTTTAATATAAATACAGGAAATGCAGTTCGAAGAACCAAATAAATAGGTACTCACTGCATAACGAGCTCTAAGAGTAAACTCATTTCCTCCTGTGTGTAGTTTGCTCCAATTTTTCGCACTTGTTTTAGCGACATTTTGGTGCTCAATGTAACTTAAGATTTATTATTAAACGACTCTGGAACACTCGTTGATGTCTACGATATTTAAATTGAGCTTGACAATATGTGCGGTGACGGGATGACATTGACGTGAACTTTTGTTTTACCAGAAAAGTAAAAAAAAAAAAATTTACAACAAAACAAGTGAACAAAGCGCAGCAACTCATTCATTTCATTCACTAAAACATTTTTTTGCATGGAACACTATTTAATGCCGACATTAAATAGCTTAGTTAAAGGAGCGTTATGAGTTTTGTGCAACGTCTTTAAAATTAATGGTTCAATAGTGTTAATTAGTCATTTACTAATGACGTATTTTAAGGAAGATTTCTGCAACTGAGTGTCTATTTATATATATAAAAATATTATGTTGGTTTGTGTACGCTTCAAAAACTCAAAAATTCTGCACCAATCGAGCTGAAATTTTAGAATGATATATAATCCGCATCAAGGATTGTTTTTATCAAATTTTTGCATCAGTCACATATTCGCGACCGCGAAAAAACACGAAAAAACCGATATAAACGCGGGCGGTGCCGCGGGCAACAGCTAGTTCTTTATAAATTTGGAAAAAGACTCAATTGTTAAAAGAATGTCCAAGTCTTGAGCGTGACTAGTTGCAGTTCACAAAGAGTGCCTGCTTCTTCGTATTGCTATGTAAGTTGGTCCACTATATGAAAAAGCTTCTGGTCGTCCCATCTCATTGGGTTTCACTTCACACAAAGCATACACGCTTGGAATTAATGTGCCGCGGGCAACAGCTAGTTCTTTATAAATTTGGAAAAAGACTCAATTGTTAAAAGAATGTCCAAGTCTTGAGCGTGACTAGTGGCAGTTCACAAAGAGTGCCTGCTTCTTCGTATTGCTATGTAAGTTGGTCCACTATATGAAAAAGCTTCTGGTCGTCCCATCTCATTGGGTTTCACTTCACACAAAGCATACACGCTTGGAATTAATGTGCCGCGGGCAACAGCTAGTTCTTTATAAATTTGGAAAAAGACTCAATTGTTAAAAGAATGTCCAAGTCTTGAGCGTGACTAGTTGCAGTTCACAAAGAGTGCCTGCTTCTTCGTATTGCTATGTAAGTTGGTACACTATATGAAAAAGCTTCTGGTCGTCCCATCTCATTGGGTTTCACTTCACACAAAGCATACACGCTTGGAATTAATTTGTGCCTCGAAGCAATCACAAAGTCGTGATCTTGTGACGACACTTTATCAGGACCAAGTACTGAGGCTATCGTTTCCATCGACCTTATGGAGGCCAGAGGAACGTATTGGTCTTGGTGTGCCTTATGATTGGCAGCTTCAGGACGACTCAGCTTCACCGACACAGTCACTACATGGCGCTTAGCTTCTCGTGTATTTGCCCGTCTAGGCAACAGTCGAATATAAGTAGCACTTCGTGAAATATTAAATCCCTGCTCGCTTAGTTTATTTGTAAGTTCTGAAAGCGTATGGACCGTGCGAACTATGTCACAACGACGTCGCTCTTCAGCAGAAGCACCAAACAGGGCTAAATCACTTATTGTTTTTAGCAATTCAGACTGTTCTTATTCTAAACTTTGGTTTCTTTTCATAATAACATCATAAGTTGCAAATGGTAAGCAATGGTTAACAACTGACTGTCCCTTAACAAGAGAATTCAATTTTGAGCCCTTATGTTTTCTAATATTATCACTAAACATTATAGTACTTTGTGCACCACCTGATGCACAACACGTTACATCAATTGATGCCCCTAATGACTGCTCTTTCCAAACACAGGTAGATGAGCTATCACACAAGGTCTTAGCATTGCCATAGCAAACCGCGGGAGCACACACTGGCTGTGGAGGACTAAAGCGAGCGCACTGGCCTAAATGATTGTTATTGTGTGTGTTATCATTACGTAATTTTAAGAGGATGACATCCATGGCCTCCGTATACTCTTTAATCTCGTTAAGTGATAAATTATATTTAATTTGTGTTGACTTTAACGATTCAGTTAAATGACTGATTCTCAATTCTAAGGCTTGTGTGTCAGCTTCATACTTTATACTGCTATTTTCTAACTTCAATGTAAGTAATTTTAAATCATCAAGTAACTCTAACTTTTCTTTACTAGATTTCACACACTTAGATACAATTTTTTAATTTTTAATTAACTTTTGTGTTCTTTTAATATACCTATTAATTTTGACATATTTTTTCAGTTTATTACTACCACAAATTGACATACTCACTGACTGTTATTGTTTTAAAGTTACATCTCTTAAATCTACAATTAGATAACTGATAGTATCAGTGTGTGTTATTGCAGGAGAAACCAGTTGGTTTCTCCTGCAATAACACACACTGATACTTTCTACCAATTCACTAAACAGACTCATATTTTGCTGCACAGTGATGTTGTGGGCATCCTCTTGCAGTTGTGAGATGTGTAGATGGGCCTCCCGGAGCTCTTGTTCCAAGGTAGAAATCCTAGCAAGGACCTGTTCGTACTCATCACTGCAGCGATCAAACTTACTAACTAAGTTTTTGAGAGTGTCCCGTTCCTCAACAATTAAACTATATTCCAATTGTAAGGCAGTTATATCACTTTTTAATTTTGTGTTAGTGTTCAAGATCTCAATGAGTTTTTTCTCATTGTCATCCCTTTCACTGTTTAATTTAATTGTTGCAAAGTCAATTGGAGTTTAGACTCCTCCTGACGAGATAAAGCTCTGCGAGTCATCATAATTAAATAAAAAGGATTACAGTTATGACCAAAAAATTTGTGTAAACAAATATTTTTTTCAAAGTAATGGGTATGATATGATATTAAAATTGATTTTAAGCGGTGAAAATCTAGAAATTACTACTTTCTATGATTAAATAATGTCAAATAATTATCAAAAGCACTGTTTTCAAGTAGAATTTCCCAGTTTTTAGAGTGATTTGAAACCAAAATTCTAACTATTTACTTACGATACCGGTAACACAACCCACATGTCACTCCTTCAAAAACACTCACAAATTCACAGTAAAAACAATAAAATACGTATAAAATATTATTGATACCTATTATTGACACTATCATAGGTAATTATATTGGAAATGGGCTACCCAAACTTTAAAATATTAATTAATTTAAATAAAATTATCGGGACAAACCAAATCAACCAATATTACTCCAGGACTTACAACGTGGACCTTCCACGTCCTCATGTGGAACATAAATATTATGAAAATGGGTCGGTGTGTTAGGTCTATCGTTATTTCTTATCTGTGAAGAACCAGTTGCAGTCGGTTTGTTATTATTATAAGAATTCACAAGACAATCTTTATTACTGGCTTTACATACGGAAAGCAATTTTGGGGGAGATTTTGGAGAATCATTTTCCTTTTCATTGTCAGAAATATCGGGAATCACATCGTCATCTGGAATTGGCACTGCTGCAACTGGCGCAACATTGTCTGCATTTATCATAAAAGCAGGTGAAGGTGGCGCAGCATTTTCTGCATTTATTGAATGCGCAGGTAGAACTGATACAGCAATTATCACAGATTCAGGTGGAACAGCTAGTAATGGTGCCCCATTGCTTACTAAAGGCACATCAATTAAAGATTCATTAAGTAAAATAGATGGTGATACAGATGATGAGGTTATTACATTCTGTGTTTCAGTTTGCTCGTTTTCTGTCAGTAACGTAGGAGCTTAAATATTCGTCATCTGTAAATATATCAGGGTTGAATGGGAAATTACCAGTAACTGAGAAACTTTTCTGAATATTTCTAGGAGTCATTGCATTTGGGTAAGCACTCCCTAGACATCCAGCCAAATCATATATATAGTTAACGGCCGACCTGGATGACTAACCATCCAATTATCGCACGCAGTATTATAATATGACTTCATGGTTCCAAATATTATTCGATCCAAAGGTTGTAATTTTTGAGAGGTGTGTGGTGGTATAGTTAACACGTTCTATGCCGAGGAAAAAATCGCAGTTTTCTGTCCGGGCCGTGTCGGTCAATGATGGTTGACATATAGACTTTCAGTTCAAGCCGCGTCAGTCAGTGATGACCGCATTTTACGAGAGCTTTCATTTCGTTCTTACAGGCCGTTGGGCAGTGCTCTCAAACTAAATCGCATATTAATTGACCCGCGTGGCCCACTAGTTTCTCAATATCAAGTTTGTTTTTTTAAAAAACAACAATTACCATACAAAGAAATTTATTGAAAAAAGCACAAAAAAATTAGAACGTTTGCTTTTTCTAAAAATTAAAACTCAGTGAAAAATAAAACTTTCTTTAACATTTTGGCTGAAAAAACGATACCAAATAACCTTGTAAAAAGGAACAGTAATGAAAAATGCCTATAAAATTATATATGAACGTTGGCAAAACACTCAACACATGAAATGGTTTGTCTGGGCAAACATTGTACAGAAAGTAGGTACTTTTTTGGTCTTGTTTCTGGCTATTACACAACCAAATGTAGACACATTTTTCTTGGAACATTCTACACAAGACCGACGCACCTTCAAAGAAGGTCATGCTTTTTTCTGAAGATCGTGCTTTCTTCTTGTCGTTCGGCCCGAAGGTGCTCTGGGTATTGAAGGTTTTGACATAAAACTTTTTAGTATTTCTTTTCTAAAATCTACTATAGGTATGGCCTTATTTGTGACGCTTTTGTGCGAAACTAAAGCGTTTACTATTGCGAGATTCAAAATGAGATCAAATGCCAGTTTTTTATACCATTTTAGGGACTTTCTTAATGGAGTTTGATATGCTGCCATTTGATCAGCTAAATCCACTGCTCCACAGCAATCTTAGGAATACTTCATCACAAGCCACTACTGTATTAGCGTATCATAACTACGTGAGTTCGGTATTGAGATATGGTTTGATACTTTGGGGAAACTCCTCGGAGGCAAACAGATGCTTTATCGCACAGAAACGATGTGTTAGAGCCATAGTTGGAATTGCACCAGACGAAACGTGCAAACCGCATTTTAAAAACTTAGGTATACTAACTCTCTGTTGTACATGTACATTTTCGAGATATCGATTTTTGTAAAAACACATCCAAACCTGTTCACCAAAGCAGGAGTTAAGTATCCAAGAAATACCAGATACCCAAATGGGTTGGTTTTAGAATGTACTCCAAAAACAACTTTATATAAAAATAACTGTTACTCAATGTGCATAAGAGTGTATAATGAGATTCCTGATTGTCTAAGGGATTTACCATTGTGTCGTTTTAGGAACCATCTCAAGAGATGGCTTCTGGAAAAGTCATATTATTCATTCAAAGATTTTTTTATTGAAAATGAGAATACAGCTTGACATGTGTAATATTTAATTGACTCACTTTTTATTTCACTATTTTGCAATATAATAAATAATATTTAAATGACATTTTTGACAATTTATATTTTTTTTAATTTCTTTTACTCTTTTAAAATTTATGTAATTAATAGAATTTTAAATAAGAACATTTTCACATGCCACCAGTGGCTAAATAGACGGTCTCTTAAGTTCAAACTGTAACAACACCTGTAAATGTACTCTATTTATGTGAAATAAATCATTTCATTTCATTTCATTTCTCCTTTTGCCTTGTTATAATCTACAACAATAGCCGGTTTCATCGTGGTTTTATTATTTTTGGTATCGGAAACAAAACGTGTTGAATGTTTTGTGGTAAGTATTAACACATCTCGTTTATCTTTCCATCGTAAAACAGTTATCCCATCCTCACTTTCCTTCGCTATAAACTGACCTTTTTTCAGCTTCGTAATCTGTCACAACATCCTCACTTTCTGGGGCTAGCGGCAGTCCTCTTTTATTTAACTTTATAAAATCGCTAGCAATTAGTGGCTAGATATAATTTTTCAGTGTCTTGACGAAATCTGTATCTAATTTTAAAATGAATTTCATTTATTGCGTATGGATCTTGCGCATCGCGTAAATATCTGCGTGGAATATTAGGAATTTCCAAGTTAAACATTCTTTCGTAATTCTCCAAGAACAAATCATCGTAAAACACGTTCATTTTCCACTAAAATGTTTCTGTTTTTCACTAATCCTGATCTGAACCCAAAACCTGAGAATAGATTGAGCTTGTCTCAAGTAAACAGAGATCACATCTGTCAAAATCTGTTCTTAAGAGGAGATTTTGACAATAGCATCATTCTAAAAGTAGTTATACACAGAAAATTTATTGATCTTTACTCACTTGACTAACGATCAGTGAATCTTGTCTCAAGAAACGTTAGATAATAAAATCTCTTCTTGAAACTAGTTTTAAAACGATTCATGTCTGAGACGCTTTTTAAAATACGGGCCTAGGACTTTCTTTCTTATTATTGCTTATTATTTTAACATAGTTTTGAAAATGCGAATGTTAAGGGTTTATAGTCTGTGAAGATTCAAATGAGCTTCTGAAATGCTCTACACCTAAAAATAAAGTAAGTAACTCTCAGTCATAAGTGCTATAATTTTGTTGTACTTGCAAATTTCCTAAAAAAATAACCTAACGGGTTCCAGTTCCATTTGATACATTGTTGTAACACTGCTTCTACACAACTATTTGATGCGTCTACAAAAAGTGCAAATGGCACGTTGTTCGCAGGAAATGATAACGTGAGTGTATTTATGAGTCCTTTCTTACATTCTAGGAATGCTTTACCAGCACCGGTGTCCACTGTATTATTGTTTTGTAGTTTTTTAAGTCTTATGAATTAATCTGTTTAATATACCTAAGTATTCTATTGCTCTAGGCCAGGGGTCGGCAACCTTTTGAGTCGGAAGAGTCAGAAATTACAATTTACAAAATTTCCAAGTATTCCAAGAGCCACATAGGTTTTTCTTGCCAGCAATAAATAGTATTAGCATAAATAAGTTTTTTTGCAATAAAGTCCTGTCAAAATGATTTGTAATGTGACATTTTTTTGTTCCTACATATTTTATAGTCGGGGCAAAAAGTTCTCCTGAACAGAACCGTGACCCTGGTGATAGGGCGTTGTGAATAAGAAATATAATTAAATTAAACATATATAAGCTTTTAAAAATAAGTAATCTCTTTATTGTTAATCATGTGAATCATAATTATTAACAAAAATCAGTTTTATTTTCATTGTAGTGCTTTGTGATATACGATGTTTTTTGTTTGATTATCTGGCGCACAGACAAACAAATCTGATGGTTTTCCAACACGGGAACAGGCAACATACAATTGACCATGTGAGAAACATGGGTTTTCCAGATCCACAAACACTTAATGATTACCCCTGGGACTTGTTTATGGTCATAGCAAAAGCAAGCCGATGCCGGTGGCAATCCTGGCAAATCCAACGAGTTTAAAAATTCTGGTGGATAGTTCACTACATCTTGGTTAGTAGCCGAATCAACTGATTTATATATCTTCGATTCGCCTGTAATTTGTTCTTGTATTTTTAAATTTAATTTATTTACATCTATGTTTTTCGCAGCCAATATAACTCGTTCGCTCAACCAATCATGGTTTCTGTAATTTTGAGAAACATCTGGAAATACCTTCTGAATAAGTTCATCTTTTGATCGAGTTAACTGACAAAAACTTTGAGGAATATTAACGCAGCCAGTCAACATGTCTATAGGAAATTTGCCATTACCAATGTCAATGAGTTGTCTAGAGAATATGTCCAGATTGGTCATTTTGCAACTCGACACGTATATTCTTGCTTAAATGAAGTACTTTGACATGTTGCCACAAATTGGAGGACTTTAGACATGCATTGAGTTCATCAGCTGGTGTTGATCGTGGAATCACTGGCCCACTTCCACTTCAGCGTGCTGATCCTGCGTGCGATATCGGTTACTCCAGTTCTCTTTCGGATTGTCTCGTTACGAATCTTATCTAGTAGAGAAACACCCAGCATCGCACGCTCCATTGCACGCTGAGCGACCTTGAATTTATGGACCAGTCCAACGGTGAGTGTCCACGTCTCGGCTCCATACGTCATTACGGGCAGGACTGGTCAAAAGCCTTGGCTTTCAGTGATTGCGGGATCGACGACTCGAAGATATGACGAAGCTTCCCATAAGCCGCTCAGCCTAAACGAATTCTTCTATCGGCCTCCCGATCGAAGTTGTGCCGGCCGAGTTGAATAGTTTGGCCAAGATAGACGTATTCTTGCACAACTCCGATAATAACACCATTTACGGGACTCGGAGGCACATGCATATTATGCATGACTTTGGTCTTATCAATGTTCATACGGAGTCCCACTCGTCTTGAAGAATCGTCTAAGCCATTCAGCATTTCCTCGATATCTTGCAAAGACTCTGCCAAGACCACAATATCATCTGCAAATCGCAAGTGTGAGATGTATTGACCGTTAATGTTGATTCCCCGTCCGTTCCAATCGAGTGTTTTGAAGACATCTTCCAATGCATTGGTAAACAGTTTCGGAGAAATAATGTCTCCTTGTCTAACCCCACGCCGCAAGGGAATTGGTCTTGTGCTCTGTTCTTGTACTTGGACGGTCATCGTAGCGGCTTCGTACAGACATCTCAACACTTGGACACATCGGTCGTCGACCAGGCACCTCTGCATGGATTGCAGAACAGCCCAGGTCTCGATGGTGTCGAAGGCTTTCTCGTAGTCCACATACGCTAGGCAGAGAGGTTGGTTGTATTCCTCTGTCTTCTGAATGATTTGCCTTAATGTATGTATGTGAACCACGGTACTGAAGCCTTTTCGAAACCCAGCCTGCTCCATGGGCTGGAAGTCATCAAATTTTTGGGCAAGACGATTTGAAATGACCCTCGAAAACAACTTGTACACATGACTCAGGAGTGATATTGGGCGGTAGTTCCTCAGTAGGCTTTTATCTCGTTTTTTGAAGAATAATACTACCACGCTCCTGCTCCATGCCTCCGGTGTAGTGCCAGTATGTATGACGGAGTTAAATAACTTTGAGAGCTCTACTAGTATTGGGATTCCTCCGGCTTTCAGGAGCTCTATTGTAACTCCGTCTTCACCCGGAGCTTTGTTGTTGCTAAGTTGTTCGAGCGCCATCCCAACCTCACCCAGATCGATGTCGGGAAGCTCGTCTGTGAGGTGACGAATTAGTCTGGCACGCGGGTCATCCGCGCCGTGGGTATCAGGTGGGCCGGTTCGTGAGGTGTATAAGTCCTCATAAAATCTCTCGACTTCAGCGAGAATATCTGTTTTAGAGGTGACGGTGGTGCCTTGTGCTGTTTGGAGCTTGGACAGGTGACTGGCAGAGGCTTTAGGCTTGTCAAACACTTTTGAGCCTCTATTCCGCGCAATCGCATCCTTGATGGCTCGCGTATTTGCATGACGAATATCGCGTCTTATCAGCTTCTTAATCTGCTTATTGAGTACCTGTCGCTCCGATGGTGTGGCGTTTATTGATTCTCTGCGTACTGCGTTCTGTGCTGTAAAATACACTCTTTGTCTATTTTCTAAATGCACAGCTAAGTGAACAACAGAAGGGTGTCTCTAATGAATAGGAAGAGAAAATATTCGCCATACAGCTTCATTAGTACTGACTTAGCGGCCCATTTGGTATTGTATAACTTCATCATTGGAATTTTCTCCACCAATTCCAATCACAGCCATATCACTCCCTTTGGTTACATATTTGCAAATGTATTTAATGGATTTCACTGAATGGCAAGATTCAATGTTGATGTGTGTTTTGAAGGTCTTTAACCCTTGGTTTACCCGGTGACATTTTACCTACACAATTTACCCGATGGAGTCCCTAGGACTCCCTTCAAGAAAAAGAGATGATTTAAAAGAAAACACTCACATTTCTAAAAATCTAATTATCGTATTTATTAATCAACTATTTGACTATGCAATCGCAAAGGTTATGACTTAAAATTATTAATTAACAGTCTTTTAATAATTTATATCTATGAAAACAAAATATTTCTTCTTAACCAAACTATGAGGTGTTTTTTCATATGAAAATAAAAATATTTATAAACAAACTTATAACTAATGTCTTCTTTGGATTATAAACTTTCATAAAAAAATTTAAAAAATCTTCTAGAAAAAAAAACGTGCAGGACACTCACTCACGATTATTGACACACTTAGTACATATTTTTTTTGTACAGCCAAGGCACACAGGCTTGGTACAAGTATGGCATAGGTAAGCGGTCTTTATTTTTAGACGAGGTGGGCACAGGTGACAATATTTCCTTTCGTTGTGAGCTAACTTCTGTTCAACGTTTG
Organism: Spilarctia lutea; assembly: GCA_916048165.1. Taxonomy (NCBI): domain Eukaryota; kingdom Metazoa; phylum Arthropoda; class Insecta; order Lepidoptera; family Erebidae; genus Spilarctia; species Spilarctia lutea. The sequence continues at coordinate 13,385,127 of OU696490.1, read as the reverse complement.
GTTCCACCTCAGCTGAAAGAGGAATGTTTGTAATTTCAGATATTATAGTTCGGAGCTGTCGTGAACTCTTGAGTTATAAACTCTAGATTTGAGATTGTATTCATTCAGGTGTTGGCAGAGACCTTTGATGTAATCAAGTCTTGATAATTTCGCAATACCTCCCTGTGATTGATAAATCACGTTACTGTTCCAGGCACACATATCAATCATACGAAAAAAAATAACCATAGGCCAGCGACGCGTACGTCGACTGGAGGAATAAACAGAGCACTTTTGATCAACAGAATCAACACCTGCTTTTGTAGCATTATAGTATTCCACGATTTCTGGCTTATTTTTATTTTCTGGGTTCACTTTGTCGTCGTGGTGCATAGTCGAGTAGAGTATCACAGCTTTATTCTTCTTTTGAACGAAGCTTACCAGTGTGCATTGTTTGGTAAATCCAAACATCGAAGTGTTCTCTGCTCTTATTTTGTTTGGTAAAAATTCCTTTGGAATAATTGCTTTGTTTTTTTTCAAGGTGCCAACAGTTGTCAGACCTCTAGTTTTTAGTTCCTGGGCCAATTCTATAGAGGAGTACCAGTTATCGGTGGTAACATTTCTATTAGAGTTGTAAATGGGTTTACACAAACGGAGCACTGCTTGAGTTGGAATCGGTAATTTCTTCTCTTCTGTAGTCAAAGTAAGTCCATCCGATCCTTTCCCAGTATAGAGATATGTGTTTATTACGTAGAACGTGGTGGAGTCAGCCAAAACCTGCAGTTTTGTTCCATATTTAGCTGGTTTGCTGGGTATATACATCTTGAATTTGCACCTACCCCTAAATGCAATCAACATCTCATCTACCGTAACGTTAGCACCTGGAGAGTAATACTGCTGCGAGTTTTTATTGAAATGATCCAGTAATTCACTTATAGCACACCCAGCATCATTTTTCTTTATTTCTTCTCTGTCGTTGAAATCATCGAACCGGAGTGCTACCAGAAGCACAAGAAATCGTTTCTTGGACATAGACGCACGAAAGATGCTTCTACCCGTACCGTCAGTTGCGAAGATGGACAGAACGCTCTCGCGGTTAGATTTGAAGACAGCGGTGAAAAGTAAGAGTGCTATAAATCCCTTTAGTTCTATTTGATTTGTATCTCTGAATGTGTATGGTTCAGACGGATACTTGATCCTCATTTCCTCAAGTTTCTTATTGGTCCACTGGATTACCATGTTCAACATTTCACCATTAAAGATGAGTTGAAAAGTTTCCAGTGGTGACAAAGGGCCATTCAAAAAAACAATGTCAGCTACAGAAGGAATCCGAATAATGTTGTGAGATGGTGTTCGAGAATTTCTAGATGGTGGTGTTCGCGCCCATTTGTATCTGTTCTTACCATAATAATAGTTTTGAGGCCCAATGTTCATGATTTCATCGTCGTCGTCTGAAGAGGCTGAACATTCCGAATCAGTGTCATGGTCAGAAGGCACGCAGTCATCTTCAGATTCTGACACTACATCATCACGCATCAATCTGCGTGGCTGGTTCAATGGTAATGTTTCATCTTCCTGTTCAGAGTCCCTCTCATCTATGTCTTGCAGCCAGTTGTTCACTACGGATTCGGCTTCGTCGTCCAGGACATTTACAATATTGCGAGAGGCCATTATAGTACCTAAAATAAAAGAAAAAACCTTATAAAAAAAACAGCACCGAATCCAAAACAATAACACAAATACCCCGGTGGAGTCCCACGGACTTCTCGGGTGTGTTTACTCACCGATGGGAGACGCACACGCAGACGTCCGCTCGTCCTCTCGCTTGTCGCGTGACTGCGTGAAGCTACTCGTACGCGCAAGTTTTAATATTAAAAAAAATTACTTTTATACGCACTTAGAGTTTTTTATGGAGTCCCGGGGACCTACCGGGTAAATTAAGGGTTAATAAAATGGGTGGATATGGGACAATCTAACGATTATCTATTTCAATATCTTATTGATTTAATTTGACAATTGTTGATCTTGCATTGTCTGCTGTCCATCGTCGACGATACAGTGGATAACCGTCATTACCAGTAATTGCTTCCGATATTAATGTCCGTGGATATCGTTTTGAACATTTACCATACATCATACATGGTGAATTTTGATTAAGAGATCCACAGGGACCATGTATCATATTTTTGATAACTACCTCAAGCAATCCAGGATCTACTTGTACATTAGGGATTTCTGCTGATATCACTGCATCAACTTCATTTGGCCTTATCTTTTCAACCAACCAAATCAAAATATGTGCATGTGGCAATCCTCGTTTCTGCCACTCCACAGAATACATCCAGCACCAAACACATGTTTTACGATGAAATCCATTAAAGATTTCAATTTTAGTCTAAAGACTCTTGCTGTAATATCATGATGATCAATGGGTGATTGCCCAGGGAATAACTCCTGCTTGATTGCTATCCATTGTGTATTGCATGTAAATGTGATGAACAAATCTGCTGTACCATAATGACGAACATACGACATGGCATCTTGAGCATATTCATGCATATGTCGAGGGCTTCCGATGTATGTTGCTGGAAGAATAGTCATCCGACCAACATTCTGTGCATTTCCGTCAGTATTAATCGCATCTCGAAGGTGAATATACTCTTCAGATCGGAGTTTGGTCTGATTCAACCTCATGAATGTTAATCTATCCGTTTCAATTTTAACATACATGTCAACAATATATTTGTGATATAATCGCCGACATTTCAATATGTGATTGTCTTCGTTTTCCCGAATCATTAGGCGGTATGAATAATAGTTCATTGAACTGACTTTTCTGTTCGTTTCAGAACCTGTAAATAGATTTTGTTTTAATAACATTGTTGAAATATAATATTAAAATACATAAAATAGTTACTAAGATATTATCGCTATAGCTAAACTAATATTTTAATTACCTGTAATGGGATTTATAATTTTTATTGAGATCTTCACCTTGCCCTAATATAATGGGATATTGCAGTGTATCAGGTGTGTTTCCTTTATACGTTGTAATTGATCATTCCGACGATGTAAAACAATATCACGGGATTCCAAGTTTTCTCAAACTACAACGATAGCAACTTCATCAATAGTTGGTGCATTAAAACGTCTTGCATGTTGACCCGCAGGTGTTTTATCAGCTCTGATTACAATTTTGTGATTATCTGATGGCATCAGATCCCGGGCAGTTTTAAACAAAACAATCAATTGATTCTGTTCATGAAATAAAGTTTGTAATTGTTCTACAATAGACCTCTTTACTAAATTGTTATGTGCACAACGCATATTAATTTCTTGTGCTGAATTGCCCATAAAATAAATTTGCAGAAATTGTAGTTGCTATCTGACACTGGTAACAGTGAACCGGCTCTGTGTTATATTTGGCCTTGTATCTGTAAATTAAAAAAAAAAATTTTTGCACCAAACACTATAAAATAAAATAAATAATCAATAATCGTATCTATAAATTTATGGATTGTCAGTGATCAAACTTTATTTTTTTTTCTTAAAAATTATATCTGTCTCCTAATTAGTTGTAAGTAATATCTATCATCAAATAATTATATTGTGTTTCAAAATAATAAAAGTGTTGCTAAAAATGAATCACCAAATAATATGATGGATGACTAAGTGATGATTATGATTAGTGACACACATCTTAACTTAGGTGACAGAACATATTATTGTTTGCTAAAATAATTATGGTTAACTGCTATAATACATACTTTGAAAGTTGGCATAAAATTTTCCCGAACAACATTAGTTGACCCAAATGAAGTCATTTAAAAGCAATTGTTATATTGTTGGATATTTGTCAAAAAGTGTATGGAATCTGTTCTTATTCCTGAAACCAATGAGTACAATGGTTTGGTTCCAATGGTGGTGGTTCCAATGGTGGTGGTTCCAATGGTATCAATTTCACTTTACCATTTACGCAACACGATCCATTAGCTTCGTTTTTATATTTAAATGCCTTACAATTTGAGTAAACCGAGTTCATCGAACCAATAACAACACATTGGTAGTTACTGTAGTCAATAGCATTTCGGGTTCTTCTACCTAAATTGCTCCGTCTAATAGGAGGCATATTATAGATTATTTTGTCACATGCAATAATTAGCGATCATAGGTAAGTTAACACTGCACAAAACACTTTATAGGTACGAATTTGTTTCGTGTATCAGTTTACAAAAGCAAACTCATTAGAGTGGGTAACCGAAAATCCAAGAAAAAAAAAACTTGACATTGACAGTTTATTGTTAAGCCTAGCCTATGTTAGGCTTATTTATTTTAATAAATCAATTAGAATTAAAAATAGATTAAAATATATAATATAACAAACAACAAAACAAAATTTGACAATATTATTACACTGTAAACTAAACACAGTTAGGGAGACACAACTTCGAGGAAGAGGCGAGTAGAATTCAATTGTGGTGGATTAGGTAGAGGTTGACGATGATGTATTTATTAAAAATGATAGGTAACAAATGACTGCATTACGATCTAGGCTGAACCAATGCTTAATAAATGAAAATCAAAAACCTAAAATAGTAAAATTAATACCTTATTTAAATGAACAAGTAGTGGGCGCTGCGAGTCACTTACCATGTAGGTATCAAGTGACTATCGCAGGGTGAAGTGGCAAAAAAAAGTATGTAGTAAAAAAAACAAAAAGCAAAAAGTTAAAAACTAAAGAATTTCCAAGTTATGGTAATAGATCCAACATTGGCCAATGCAGAGATAAACTTTGCAGTGGTTGCAGAAAATGTTCGTGGTGGAGCGCTTTTTTGCAGCCATGCATCGCACGCACCCCGACCTTTTGTATTTATTCTGCTTTGCAGATACACATTCACCCTGTACCTCGACATGGTCTGGATAGTGATCCTTAGACTTGTCAAGTCGGGTACAGATGAGCCGCTGGTGGAGTGCGTTCGGGTGTGGATGATATACCAAATCTTGTTATTATATCCTCGACCAATGCATACCTAAACTGCCGGTGTGTCAGTTTCTTGCCTTGGCCAATGTTGGAGCAGTAAATGATATACGAATTTAATATAGAAATATTTAAGAATTTATTGAAAACTTTAATGTAGGTACATAGATAACTTTTGGTCTTAAGGGCTATTACGCACTGTCGACTAGTCGCCGGCGACTCAGTCCCTCGGCGACCGAAACATGGGAAACTAGGGCCGGAGACCGAGCCGAGCGACAGTATCCAAGTACATTCGTGCAGAATGGACGTTGAAGAACTTGCAATAGTAGCGGCGCTACTAATTATAAAAAGAAAGAAAAATAAAAAAAATCAAAAGAGTATTGGGTGCATCCTTTGTTAGAAGAACGGAGGTCAAAGGGAATGTTTAAAATATTTTATGAAGACGTTAGAAAATATCCTCGTAATTTTTTTAATTATGCAAGAATGTCTGTGAGTTCGTTTGATGACTTATTGTGTCTTCTAAAACCACATATGACTGGCATAGATACAAATATGCGACCATGTATTTCTTCGGAAGAAAAACTTTTTATAACACTAAGGTAAGTGACAATTCAAATAAAATTCATTCCTAACATTTATTTTTTACGGGATTTTAACACAATTTACATTACATTCCCGGACACATCTATCGGCCAAACCTAGTGTTTAAAGTGTTGACAATCCCTAGCTAAAAATAAATGTTAAGTGGTGCAATAAGTTTTTATGCAGTTTTTTACGAAAACGATGGCCAGTAAATCAGCTTCACACCTGCAAAAACTTATTGCTCCTCCTAACATTTATTTTTAGCTGGTCTCCAGTCAAAACTTAAAACTCAAGGTGGGCCGATAGATGTGTCCGGGAGTGTGTTTAGAGTTACAGATAATGCCATCCACGAAGACGCGCGATTAAATTTAAATAGAGCATCTTTCGTGCTGTTCATAATACTCTTTCCTGATTAGTCAATTTCTATTAGTGTACGTTTGCATTCATCGATAATTAGCGTGTATCGACAGATGTTTAACACATGCGGAAGATAGCACACATGCATTTGAACAAAGAGTGGGGCGCGTCTTCGTGGATGGCACTATCTGTAAGTCTACTCTTCGATGACATAATTTAAAAATATACGGTAAATAATTATAAAACATGTATTTTTTTAAAGTACTTAATGAAATCAATATTATAAACGGACGCACAACAAAAGGAAATATTCAAAATAGATCCAAAATGTCAGAATCTTGCGAGGTATTTGAAGTGACAGTAGAAAATCGCGACTCTGGGCGTTCACGTTCTGAAGGAGTTGAAGTTGGTAGCGTATAATAATGTTGTGCTTCAGGGCGTGATTGTTGACTTGGTGCTGTTGAACGCCCGGCCTCCGGTGTGAAGTAACCACGCTCATACTCGTACTCATTAACATTTCGCACATTGTGTTTGGATATATATTATTTTGAGTAGAGAATCGGAATGATTCGATTACACTGATTAATTGAATTTTCGCAGCTGACTTTTTGTGCTCCGGAATTGCCCTAAATGATGATAATAGGGACATCAGGAACATTCTGTCCTCATCTTGTTCCAAAATATCCTCCTTATTTTTGCGAGTTTCAATACACTTGTTTAATGTGGTTAACAGTTCGCTTGTGCCATCATCTGACGTTTTTTTCTTTTTTCTTCCCACTATATTTTCTCTCCAGTAAGGTCCTAAAGGTTCTTGATCATTTGTCAAATGTTCTTGTTCAGCAATGTTACTCTCTGTGTTCAAATTACCAACGGTATTCTTCAAAAATATCAGCTGATTATAATAAATATAGGGAGTTTTATGGGAAGCAGCAGATCCGCTTTTAGTATTTTTTAATCTTCGTACTTCTCGCGAAAAGCAGCTTCTTATATTTTTCCATTTTTTTTGAAGTGAATGACCTGTAAATAATGTGTATTTAAATTATTTTTTAATTTCAGATATCTTGGAAGCGGTTGTAAATTTGTAGATTTACATTACTCATACAGACTTGGGAGTTCAACTATAGCTGAAATAATAAGAGAAGTTTGTCATTTTATATGGGTTGTACTAAAAGACATGTGTTTACCGCAACCGACAAAAGAAAATTGGTTAAAAATCGCAAAAGATTTTCATTTACGGGCCAATTTTCCAAATTGCATAGGTGCCGTAGATGGTAAGCATGTAAGAATTATAAAACCATACGACAGTGGATCATTGTGTTATAATTACAAATACTTCTTTTCTGTAATTTTGCTTGCCATTTGTGACTCTGACTATAAGTTCATATACATAGACGTTGGTTCCTATGGAAAGGATTGCGATTCAACTATATTTACAAATTCAACGTTTTATCAAAAGCTAATGAACAATGATTTGCAAATACCCGAACCTAAGCCCATTTCATCGACAAACCCTATACCAGTACCGTTTGTTATTGTTGGTGACGAAGCATTTGGACAAACTGACAAAATTATGCGACCGTTCGGTGGATCAAATTTAACAACAAAGAAAAAAATATTTAATTATAGGCTTTCTCGTGCACGACGCCATATTAAATGTTCATTCGGCATATTAGCAAACAAGTGGCAGATTTAGATCTAGTATCATGCATCATCAAAACATGTTGCGCTCTTCACGACTATGTCCGAGAAAGAGACGGATATAAATTTGAAGATACCCTGAGCATTCCTGGCAATGAAGAAGTCCCAAACGGTTTCCAAAGAGCTACGCGACGTGGTGCATTATACAGAGATGCATTTGCTGATTACTTTACAACTGAGGGTCAATTATCTTGGCAGATGAGCAGTATTAATTAATAAAAAATAAATGGCATTTCTTACTTACCTGAGTTTTTTTTTTCTTCGTTTGATAATTCTTCACCTCCAAATAACTCCACTATTTCTTCCCACTGTTTTTTCTTCAAATCTCGATTAGCATATTCCTCACTTTGTAAATCCCAAATAGCTTTTCGGGATTGTATTTCCGATATAAATTTATCCGTGTCAAAACTCATTGTGCGCGGCCGTCCGGTCGTTACGACAGTTGCTCGCAGTGTGAATGCTTTCATTTGAAACCGTGCTCCTATTGGTCGCCGGCGACCGGCAGTTGCCTGTGCGTCGCCACTGCGCGGCGAGTCGCCGAGTCGCCCGGGCAACCGGTGACTAGTGCGTAAACACCTATTTAAACTATACAATATTACAGTCGTCGACAACTGAGTCGCCGGCGACTAGTCGACAGTGCGTAATAGCCCTAAAGATCGATACCTCCATGTGCTTGTTTTAGTCTTCTGCTACTTCGGGTTTTAGGATATGTCGTCCAGCTCGTCTGCCCTCAACAAGATTGTCGCCATGATACGTTGACACTGTGGTAACCAATTTCACGTCTTTCCAAGCGGTGACAGAAATATCACCACAGTGCCTACTCACAACCGTCCCTCGTTCGACACTATTTTCGTTTAAAATGTTAATATCCGCAGGTGTATTTTACCCTGCGTGTGTTTAAGGTACCCACTACATCGGTTGCACGCCTTTTCAGGTATATGCACAACTCGATCGAATTATAATAGTTATCCATAAATAAGGTTCCTATATTCAAGTAATTATTTGCTAATTTAAGTACGACCTTGGCTGTGAAACTGGAGAATCCATCAACTTGATGTGATGGTGTCGACTTTTCCTGTAACAGCCTCGCAGAGTTCATTACTTTTGATTCCGAAGCGTGCTGCTTTGCTTCGGATGCACTGCACCCTGCTTGAACGTCCTTTCCAAAGCAGCAACGATTCGTCTATAGAAAGTTCTCTGCGAGGGCTGTATACACTTTGAGATTTATTATTAAAAAAGTTATCAAAGGAGCGACTTAATAACAGTACAGCGTTTACGGCTATTACACGTGACTAGACAATGACATTGAAAATTTATTGCTAAAATACGAGTTGTTAGTTGGTTCCGATTAGCTATGTGTGATAAAGGATTTATTAAGGCAAAGTCTGATAATATTCCTGATGTTGATATATTTATGATCACCGATTGTTTAAAAAATGACGTTCGGTTTAATTCTGCTTAAGTTCGAGGTGCTAAGGCATCAAGGTAAGTCTGTTAAAAAATAATATAATAAATGAAAATATTTAAGTATTTATTCTCCATTACATTAAATATAATTATTTATTTCATAAATTGTAGAGCATCGTGAGAGTTACGGCGACAAAGCTATAGGTTATGTTGAACTAAGTCGTAAAAATAATATTTGTATTGAAAAAGGACGGGTATGTCCAGAACACCAAGTTCGGAGTAAAGTAAATGGTACAAAACAAGAACGATAACTTTTTAGGTTCGACATTTTTAATATAAATTTAAATATTTAACAATGACAACAAAATTAAATAGATCATAACACTGTATTTATTATTTTCCTATCAACTGCAGTGAGTGAAAACTAACATTATGACGTCACACGCGCTCGGGTTTGTTCGGGAGTTGTCGGCGTGTCTTCGGTACTGGATTCAAAAATTAATTTTTATTTTGAAAAAACTTTTGAATTATTGCGAAAAAAAAAATAAAAAAAATAGTTTTGCTATAAAACTTAAATATGATCTTTCCATTTATCACAAAAAAAAAAATTTTTCAAAAACCCTATTGGCAAAACACATCAAAACATATCGTGGGCGCCACTGTTACGTCTGTTAAATTTTAATGTCGACTTTAAACGATAACGAACCCTTAACTTGTTGCACAAAACAACATTAGTGAAAAATTTCATGCTCCATTAATTTTAACTAATGCAATGTCGGCAAATAGGGCATTTTATCCCAGATTCCTGTTCCTGCACAAAACGACATTAGCTCCATTTTGACGCTAAAGGACCATTATCTTGACAGTTTGAGGTTATAGGTAATATTTAATGACTGGTTACTCGCTCATTAAAGTGCTCATTAACGTAATTTCTACATTTTCCCCGATTTCGCCACTGTACGTTTGTACGTATAAATAAAACCGACTAGTCATAACAAATAGAATTTATTAACTAGTAAGGGTTCGATTCCCAAACTTGAAATATTCTAGGACAGCACCGACACGGGATCGGAATCGTACGCTCCTGTAGGCCTCGCAGCAGTAGAACGTCTGTAGGCGACCAGCTTGTAGGCAGTGCGGTTTCCGCGTCTCCAGCAGAGTGAGGGTCAACCCAAAACTTCACCGAGGTCTGTAGGCGACGGGCTGAGTAGGCAGTGGAGACACACAGTGGAGAGGTGTTTTGGGGTTCTTAAACGTCGCTGTCCCTGTTTGGAAAAAGGGATCACTCTAAGAAAAACCTCAACAGTTCTTCAAGTGATTGTGGCATGTGCAGTGTTACACAATATTTGTATCGAGTTGGAAGAAGTGGAGCCACCAAATGATATCGAATTCTTGAACATTAATGACAATAACCCTATGCTTGTAAATTCTGAGCATTCCTCCCAAAATGTTGTACGAACTACAATTTTAAATAATGTATTCTTATATTTAATGTACAAATAAACTTTGTTTATAAGTATATGTTTTGATTTATTGAGTTTCCAAAACATTTATTATAATGAAATGTAGTAGACTCACATGTTTCATTGTTTAAAGTTTTCTTTCTATTTCATCACCTTGGTACACAATTCACACAAGGCAAGTAAAATTATTTACTTATCTATGAAATGGATATGTCTCCGGAAAATAACAAGATCCGTAAGTTTATCAATCTACTAGGAATTTTATAAATTTTCATAGGATTCTAAACGGGAGATAAATTGTAATATTTTACGTCCACATTTTCGTAAATTTATCAATTTCCGACGTCACACGATAAATTTATAAACTAACGGATATCTATTCGTAAGATTTTATATGGTTCGACCAATCACAGAAACTCTTTTAAATATACGCATCTTTGAAATACGTAAAATAACACACGGCTCTCTGATTGGTCAATGTTTATAGTGGCAATGCTTGTGTCCATAGACTTTGGTACAATAAGACTTGACAAACTATAAATTGGAAGCAACAATGCCTGGTTCCTCTCTGGCATGGATGTAGTGAGTTGAGTTTGCTATTATCAGTTTCAATAAGCTATTTAACAGTTACTAGCTAAAATACAGGAATACTCTTACAAAACACACTAATGAACACTACTTTGCTCTATTTAAATAAAATGACAGAAATTGTGTGGTACGAAAGGCTTTATTATCAAAAAAATATAAAACATACCAGCTTTTGCCAAAAAAATCTAAAAGAATTGTAGCTTTTTCGTCCGTGTCATACACTCGGTCGTAGTTACATAATTCAGTCTTAACATGACTTAAAAAACATATAGTAAAAATAAGTAAAAATTATATAAGTACTTATTACCTTGAATTGCACAAAATATTAGCTTTTTTACAATTGCACTTATTTGATAAACACTGTCCCTTAGAATATTTTTTGCAGTTGCATTGCTTTATTCCTTGCCCGCCAAATGTAGAAGACATCGCAGATATTTTTCTTAATGGTAAAAAATTGGAAGTCATGTTTATATAAGTAGGAATAATAGTACAAATTGTACCTCAGGAAGAGTTTCATTCAAAATTTCTCCTGGGGTTGAAAGGACAGCGTTTCGAGGCAACCAGTCATTAATGACGCCTAACGAAGTGCCAACTTTGTAAAGTTCATTCTTTTTCTCTATTACTTTGCCGACAACATTCTTGCTATCTAGAGGCCCCCTATCTACTCTCGGTACTTCGACTAACACAGTAGCACCAACATCAATATTTTTGAACTTTTTAGAAGTATGTGCTGTCATTTTTTCTGCTGCTCTTTTTAAATTTAAGTGCGAGTCCTTCCTTTCCCTTAAAATGTTTATTTCGTTTGTGCACAATATACATATTAACTGCGAACCATAACTTTCGTCATTGTTTTCTGTTGGTTCTCCACAGATAACGTGTGTGATACGTTGACATTTAATACATGTATGAGCCCCAGATGATTCATTGTTGCATATGTGACAAAGCAACGTATCTGATTCGACAATGTTTTGAGGAGTCTCGATTACATTTGCAAAGTTGTTAAGGTCTTGCCAAATATTGTTTGTGTTTGCGCCCGTGCTTTCACTGTCAACTACAAGTACTTTGACTTGCTCAGTTTCAGAAATATTTTCTGTCGTAATAATTGTCTCTGTGGCGATATCAAGAGTTTTATAAAGGTTTTCTTTATCAGATGCGTGCGTATCAAGGATTTTTTGGTAGTATTCACTGCTTGGAACTACTTGTATCACTGGATCCTGCTGAGATTTCCTTTTTAATATCAATACTTTTTCGTCACTAAAAGTCATTATGTCATACTTTTTGGCGTGATAGTATTCTTTGTCTGTGGCCCGACTTCCCAAAACTTTAGCTTTATTATAATTTTCTATCATTTTAATAACATTTTAAATTTTTTCCTCTGTCCATTCCGATTTCTTACTATTTTGGTTATGCCCACTATAAAACTTTCGTAGCTCTGTGGTAAATTTTACTTCGTCAACAAATGTTCTAGCATTTACCACACTATCTCCTTTATTTTGGGTGTCCGCAGCTTGTAGGTCACTCATTATGGGTACTGCTATATAATCTTAACAAAATAAAGCTATTTTTCACAGTTGCAACACAGTTCAACATTTAAAATTAATAAAAACGCACGAGCAAACTGGTTTGTTTATGTTCCGTGGCGAACAATGGCGGCCGCGAGGAAGGAGAAGTAACACGTGACAGTCAACCAATCAGATCGCGCGTAGCGTTTGGTTATTGCTTACTTATTATTTTACGAGTGAGTTCAGTAAGTTTATAAATTTACGAAAATGTGGACTTAAAATATTACAATTTATCTCCCGTTTAGAATCCTACGAAAGTTTATAAACTTCCTAGTAGATTGATAAACTTACGAATCTTGTTATTTTCCGGTGACAGATATACAAATTATGAAAATGTAATAAAATATAATATAATAATAATAATAAGCCTTTTATTTCATGCAAAAAAGTACAGGTTACATACATATTCTATATTCTATTTTAACACTATATTACTTATTTTTAGAAAAATGCTTATATTAGGTAAAGATTTAAATAAAAGTTTGGTTTGCATGAACCCCTCTTCAGGTGAAGGTGAAGGCCTCCTCCAAAGAATACTATGTGTCTATCTCTTGAGCTATTTGCGGCCAACAGGGACCAGCTATTTATATTTTAATGTTCTGACATTGTAGCTTACTATATGCAGCAGTTTTTCTTCTTTTTAGTTGGGTCAGTTTCTCTTTGGAGGGTTTTGGTCTTATTCTTCCACGATGACCAGTCGGGTTGGAAGATATTTTTTTGTTGTTTTTTTTTGTTGTTGTTTTTTTGTTGTTGTTTTGTTGTTTTTTTTTTTTTTTTTTCTTTGTTGAACTGCTTAATTAATATGGTTGAATGTTGCTACGTTGAGGGAGGGGAGGTGCTGGTTACTATAAATAGAGTTGTTGGTTGTATTGTCATTGGCTTAGTTTTGTGGTGTGTTGACATTTTTGTTTCTTAAGTAACTTAAAATACTTGGCTTTAGAGCTCCTTCTGAGACACTGTTTGGTCTGGTTATGGATGGGTTTGATTGTTTTATTTTAGTTTTCTTGGGGGGTCTTGTTGTACTATTACCAACTAGTGTTGGATCTGGCTCTGGTGAAGTGATCAGTGTTCTTTTGCTATTACTATTGCTATTAGATTTGAGTATTATAATCTTGTCATATCGTATTGCGACTTTATTTCCCTTCTCGCGCTCTCTATTTGCTTCTTCTTGCAGTTCTTTTCTTATTTCTAATATATACTTAGGGTAATCTTCGTTCAAATAATATTGGGTGTCCTTCAATAATCTTTTATGCTTGAGAATGCTAATCTTTAAACCAAGGGTAGAAAGAGTTACAATTATTGGTCGCGGCTTATCACCTTTTTTTCCCACTCTCTTTATATCCTGAATATCTCTACAATTAAACTTTAAGGACAGCTTTTCGCTTATGAATTGCAATAAATTATTCTCCAAACTATGGTAGGATGTCTCACTCTCTTCGATACCGAAGAAAATTATATTTCTCTGTCTTGCTTGTTTTTCCATAAATTGAATTCTTTTTTCTTGTTGTTCAACTTTTTCTTTCATGGTTTGATGTTTTTCTTCCAATATTGCAAACTTCTCTTCTAATTTGTTAGTTATGTTGAGTGTAACTTGTTCTGTCACCTTTTCACAACCTTTTTGGATTTCTATTTTTTGTACGTTCAGTTCCTTTTGGATATTTTGTAAGGCTTTCATAATTTCCTCCATGGTGTCTGTTTTATTACTCGTTGTGTAGACAGTGGTGGATAGTAACCTTAATTCTATTATTCAATAACTATTTTTTGCGGAATATGTTGTGACTACGTCTCGGCAGCGTAATACGTTTAGTTAATTATAAAGTTGTAAATAAATTGTTTGTTTACTATCCAAGTAGTGACCTCTCGTGTCGTTATTCAGAACGACATGCGTTGGATGATATAGTTTAAAGATCAGTCTATCAGTTATGAGCTGCTCGTCGAAAGATAGATGGCGCCTTAATCAAATATTGTAGTAGACAACGACATTGAGTTTTTGATCGATGTTAATTTTTCGGTGTTAATTTTTGAGGTTATTTATCACTATTTTGTACACAAGTTATTCTGTAGTGAAATGTTTGTTTAACTTTATGTTTTCAATAACCACCAAACGAATAACAAGATTTAAAGTCACTTGTTCCGCCTCTGGCTTGTCTAATTGGTAAAAAAAGTCGCTGCACGTGCAAAAGTTGTTGTCGCTGATTATCGCAGTATTTTACCAATATTTTTCTAAACTTCACTTTGTCCTTAGTTATTATGCACTTAACTATCTTTTTTTGGTAAATTGCACTTTAGATTCGCGTTTTTTATATTTTTTTGATAAACAATTCACAGAAACTATGTTAACAGTGGCACACCAGCGCCCCTCCTCCTAATAAAAACAGTTACTTTAATGTTAATAATTTTATTTATCTATTATTTGTCAGTGAGGGAATTATTCTTCTTTTTGAGTATGTGCATTTTTAAATTGTGCTCTTGTTTCATTTGCATAAGTTCCACCATAATTTTTCTCTTTTAAGTGATTCTGCAGACGATCTCTTCAGAATTTTTCTTGGCTTGCATACTGAAATGTAAACGAGCACATATTTAATGATAATTTACCAGGACATGATGGACACACAGAGCCATCTACTTCCAATATAAGCTGAAACTTTTACTATAGGTACCAGTAAACCAATAATATACTTCTTTTGTAAACCCATATACTTGACAGTTGACGTAAACCACCCATACCAACACAAATAGATATGATCGTTCCAAAAGTTTGTACCATGCAGGATTCGAACCCACACCCCTAGTTTCAGAGAGTGAGTTCACTACTACTTAACTTTAGTCAAATAGAAAAGTTTGTAAGCAGTAACCAAACCACTGACCAATGTGTGTTGTAAGTAGGTACATACTTTTCTTCTGATGGAACATTTTGTTCTGAGCCGGTGTGTCAATTCTCTTAGGTGTTGGCACTGGTGATTCCATAGCTGTAAGAAATTCAGTGTTTTATATGATTATCAAATTATGCACCAAGTTTACAAACTGATTAATTTATGGTTAGGGGAAGATGGGGAGGGGGTAATAGGAAACACCTAACTTACAACCCTGTAAAATAATAAAAGAAAGTCATGAGTGTAATCAACTTTTATTGCAACATGAACGTTACTAACCTTTAAGTACCGACGTGCATTTTTTGTAACGTTAGTACCGATGTGAGGCCTGAGAGGCCGCGTATATTACATAGTTTTTTAAAGAAAGTGATGAGTTAAATTATTTGTCCTTGTATTATGATGAAAAATGAAGGGTTTTGAGAAAAAATAAATATAGAAAGGATATCAACTTTATTATTTTTTTTAATATAAGACTACAATAATATTTGGCATGAATTTTGGGGAAAATTCAGACTATTCGTTATAAAAAACCAAAACATAAAAAATACTCCTCTCAGAATAACAACAAATAGTATTTCTCACTTACGACTAATATAACTCTTAGAAAAAAAAATGACTACAGTCCAACTACACCTTCAATTCTAAGCACAGTCAGGGCACACTTGTTTCGCGCACTGCAAACAAACGTGTTTTTTGCACGAATAGCATTTATAACTCGATTTTCTTTTCAATTTAGGTTGACATGAAAGACATGTCTTTCGTGTCTTGACTTCTTCAGCTCCATCTTCACATGTCTCTGGCAATGAGTTTAGCAAGTACTCTTGCTAAACTCATTCTAAGTTTACGGGGCAACCTTAGGTTACTAAATCTCCGCTTTATATGCTCTAATACCAACTGTCGAGCTAATTTTTTTATAAAGTCTCCTCTATCAGTTTGTTTTCCCACATGTATATCATGTAAAAGATGAGAATTGACGGAACTAATATCCAAAATCCGGTAAAAAATTGTCATAGGCCAGCGTCTTGATCGGCGGCTGCAAGTATACACTGAGCACTTTTTATCTATTTCATCTACTCCGCCTTTCGTAGAATTATAAAACTGTATAATTTCTGGCTTCCCTGAGTCTGTGTTTGTTCCTTCATTATGATGCATTGATGAAGCCAAAATGACCGCTTTTCCCTTCTTGGGAACATGATACAATAACGTGGTATCTTTTGTAAAACCATGTAAGGTTGATTTTTCTGGTCTCGTTTTAGCAGCCAAGAACTCTGGGGGTATTTCCCTTTTATTTTTTTTTGCCGTCCCAACACAGGTCAATCCTCTTTGTCTCAATGTATCAATTAATTGTATTGACGTGAACCAATTGTCACATGTTATATTTTTGTCACTGCCATGTAATGGTTTACTCAAACGGATCACCGCCTGCGTAGGAACTAAAAGCTTTCTTTCTTCATCTGTTAGTGTTTCTCCATCTGAGCCTTTTCCACAATACACATAACAATTATAAAAATACCAATTTTCGGCATCACACAGGCACATTAGTTTTAGCCCGTACTTAGCAGGCTTCTTTGGCATGTATATCATCAAAAACGACCGCCCTCTAAATGGGACTAACATTTCATCAACTGTAGCATATTGACGTATATTATATAATTTCTGACAATTAGATACAAATTTGTTGAAAATATTCGACATCGCAGCTATTAGTCTCCTTTCTCTGTGCTCTGTCAAGTGCATTGTCAAACCGAAGACAGTGAAGTAAGCACAGAAATCTGTTTTTAGACATAACGCATATAAAAATGTCTCTTCCGGTACCATCAGTAGCAAATATTAAATCTGCGTCTTCGTGGTTAGACTTGAATACAGCTGTGTACATCAATAGACCAATAAAAGCTTGCAACTCAATTATATCGATATCTTTTAGTTCTGGACGATCTTGCTTCATATATTTAGATCTATATTCAGCAAGCTTCTCGTTGGTTCTAAGCAAAATCTCCGATAATATCTCATCATTTATATATTGTTTCCATAAAGAATAAGGATCTTTTCCATCATTTTGGGTCAAATTGGATGTGAGTACACGCGAAATAATATTGTGTTGTGATGTTCTAACTGATGATCTGTTTGGAGGTAATTTAGACCACTTATATTTATTCTTGCCTCTAAAATAACCCAACCTTGAGAGCGGAACATCGTCATCTGATGACGATGACGGCGCGTCCAATTGTTCAGGTTGAGTTTCTTCAGTATTAGAAATATCAGTACTAGTATCCGTATCATGCTCGCTGTGCTCCGGGCAAAAATCTTCGCTAACGTCGTCTACCTCTGATCCGCTGGAATCCTCTTCCGCAAGCCAGCTCCCAATCACTCGATTACTATTTGGATTCAATGTATTTATACATATCCGAGATCTCTTTGAATGTTGTAAATCTGTCGCACAACTATTTCGCTTATTACCGGAAGTCCCTGGTGTACCCATAGTTCATAATATCTGTGAAAATAACAAAAATATAAAACAAAAAACGTACGTAGGTACCGACGTGAGGCCTGAGAGGCCGCGTCGGAATTTCAAAGCGTAATTACTCACCAAAAACGCATGCGACAACAACACTGCCTGTTCCAACGTAAACATGGGCACTAAACTCACAGCTACTTAAAAGCGGGGATCGGTATTGTGCGGGGGAAAGGGTAAACTAACAAGTCAAGTACCTGCCGGGGCCTCTCAGACCGCACGTCGGTACTTAAAAGCTAATCTAGCTACAAACAAATTAACTCAAAACTATTGGAATTAAACTTTAGAGAAAATTAAAAACATTGCCGTTCGCATTCACTCGATATCGTGTGGGGTAATTGAGATCAGTCCGCGGGGGAAATACAAACGATATGAGGTAATTGCGAACGACATACTTAAGTCTTAATAAAGTACTATAATTATTTAGTTTGGCATAAATCACAGACGTAACCCCTACTGCATTGGCCGCTGGTACATTGATCATGTGCCCAATTGTTGCAAATGACGCACATGATCCAATCTTCTGTGGTGGAGATTCATATCTTTCATTGCAAATTATGCAGAAATACTCCTTTTCATTTTAATTTCCTTTAAACACCTTCTTTAAATTTCTGACCTCTTTCCGCTTTAGTTGTGGCTTTTTTTTTGCAGTTTCAGTAATCTTTTTCATTACAAACTTCTCTTTTTTAATTTTTCTTTCAATTTATCTTTTCTCTTTTTCCTCTAATTGATATTTTATAGGTGTGCTGGACAAAATTTGCTAATGTTTTTTATTTCGTCTCTTGGAATGAATGGTTGTTGTCGAAATGACAGGTACATTTGTTTTTTTAGAAAGTAGCACAGGAACTGATGGAGGCGTAGTATCAAGGGTCATATCCATAAACGTTTGATTTATAAGATCAGAAGCAGCGGCATTTTGACTCTGATTGTCAATAGGTTCACTCCAGCTTTGCTCAGCTGGAGTTTCACGCATGAAAGTACTTGAGTCTAAAGTTTGACTGACGTTATGTTCGTCTGATAAAATATTTTCAAAACATTCTTTAAACTTGTCGGTGTCCATAGGATGGATTCCAGACACTTTAAATCCACTTACAGCTCTGCTAATGTTGGCCGTTTTATTATATGAATTTGTGAAAAGCTCACCCACTTCGTATTGGGTGATTCGTTTGCCAGAATGGTTTGCCATGTAAAATTCACACTCTCGATTATAGGCCATCTTCAGTGAACTAAAGAAAGTCAAGTCCAAAGGCTGCATTTTGTGAGATACCTGAGGTGGCAAAGAAAGAACGTGCAAGTTATTTTCTCGATAAAGCTTGTATGCTCCCAAGCTAATATGACTCTCATGATTATCTAGTATTACCAAGACTGGTTCTTCTTTGGTAGGTTTTACATAAGAAATATGTGTTGCAGATAATCAACAAATATGGACTCGTTTATCCAACCTGAATCAGAAACGTTAGCAATCATATCGCTATTACAGCCTTTCAGCAACAGTTCACTCATTCTTTTTGGACCAACCAACATTGGAGGTACATATTTTTTATTAGCACTGACAGCACAAACAACAGTTGTGGTGACACCTCGTTCTCCACTTGTCGCTTTTGCTACTTGTTTTAAGCCTCTTGAAGCTAAAATTTTGGATTTCTTCTGAATGGTACTTATCCCTGTTTCATTAATATTAAAGGTACGATTACTGGAAAAATAATGTTTTGTTTGGAGGCTTTCTAGTTGATCAAAAAACATTTTAACTTCGGTGGAGTTAGTTAAAAGCTGTAATTCGGTTAATTGATGTAGCTTCTGGAGTGCGTAGACTGATGGAGGGATGTCTAGACATGAAAGAATAGTACCAGTCTATGCCTGCTAACTGCAAGTCTTTGTTGAAAGTATGTTTCAATTTCTTAGCTTCAGCAAACGTAAAAGCAATTTTACGCAGTGACTTTGGTGTTATGCTATAAAAAGATTCACAGCAATCGAGAATATATTTTTCTAACTGGTCTTCCTGATTTTTATTAAAAACAGTGTAACGACCTTTTTTGGCTTCTTAAAAACTTCTTACTTAACTTGTTAAAAATAAATTTTGTTACTTGAGCCGTTCGCGAAAAATCGCAATCACTGCTACATTCATATAAAGCTAGCATTACCTTTTGATAAATCGATAAATATCAAGTGGACGATTGAACCAAAATTTGTTGCTGCAAGTGAGTACTACCGAAAATAAAAAAAAAATACCGGACGAATTTTTTTAAATAAGCAATAATTTTTTTCAGTTCATGCTAGCTTGAACTTGACTTGTTGAACAAAAGATGCTGAAAAAATTTAGTTGCTACATTAAACAATCTTCTAATGAGCCTAAAGAATCAGCAACAAAATAGAAACTAGAGATCGACCGATGAGCAAAGGACAATTCACGATGCTCGTAGACGTCGGCAGGTCGACGACATCACCAGCGTAACCCGGAGACAGCGTAGCAGGCGGGATATCATCGCCAGGAGGAAATGTCGACGTTGACGGCTGAGTGGAGTCCAAGGGATCTGCTTCATCTAAAACCTAACGAATTTCCCCTTTTCCCCATTCACAGACACCTGCCTAGCGAATCAAACGCTACAACTAAACTGTCAACGAGATGCACGACTTGATATTAGATACCAACGATACACCCGACTTGACAAACTAACGCCAACACGACTTAGCGCATCGCCAACGCGATGACTCAACAACGAATTGTTAACATCAGGGCGACTTGGACTCATGCCGCTAACGCATTCGTTAGTAAACGGCGACTTGACAATATGCCAACGCCCATGTTCGCCTAGCGAGATAACTCACTACAAACATACAAAACAGCGACTTGACACCACGTCAACGCTCAAGTTCGCCTAGCGAGATCACTCACTACGAACTTACAACAGAGCGACTTGAACTTGAATACTTCAACGACCATGTCGACTAGAGGACCAACCCACTACGCACATGACGATTTGACAGTATCTCAACGCCCGCGTTTGCTAAGCGATACAAATCGCTACGAACGTAAACTCAGTTGAAAAATGCAGCATGCGCTTCTGGAGACCACTCGCCACGCCATGGCACCACGTGCTGAGCCGCGGCTTGCGTTGTCCTCCCGTAGTCTCCGCTGACAAGTTTCAACTCGCAACGGCCATTTTTAAACTCTTCAGCGTCTTCAACTGTCAACAATTAAGGAAACAGACAGCAACGGTTCGTTTTTTACTCCTGTTCCGGTGTCCAGAACATCTCGTATGTTTTTTTTTTTCGAATAAAGTGAGCGACACGTACGGTTTTGGAGTCATAGCCCTTGATATACCGCCTTAAATAATCGGCAAGCCCTAGAAGTGGCCTTACCTGCTTGGCGTTTGCAGGTGCATTCAAATTAACCAAGGCCCTCAACCCTTCGCGAACTCGGCCTCACCTGACACTTATTATTCTACCGAGACACTCAACTTTTGTGACCAAAAAGGAGCATTTTCGTAGGTTCACCGAAAATCCAGCACTTGTACTTCTCTAATACCCGACGAAGTAAATCGATACCTTCTTCCTCGCTGTTACTCATAGTAAGTTTATAACTTACTAGGATCGTTAGAAATTGCGGATGGTATATTCGTGCTGTTGGCAACCGGAGGCTTTGGCTTCTCAGTACAATTGCGACGTAAGTGACCTCTTT
This sequence comes from Spilarctia lutea, assembly GCA_916048165.1. NCBI lineage: Eukaryota > Metazoa > Arthropoda > Insecta > Lepidoptera > Erebidae > Spilarctia > Spilarctia lutea. Next base: position 13,363,449 of record OU696490.1, on the reverse strand, counting down.
GACCGCAGGTGAAACACTTAAAGTCTTCATCGCGATTTTCTAATTGCGGGAGCCGTGATGTAACCTTTGATGTGGAGCCACGCTGATCTCGTACGTTATGGTTCGGTTTCGTGTAAATGGACAAAAATGTCACGAGGTTTTCTGGTTTCAAGTCGGCATTAGCCGCTGCCGCGCGCACTTGAGGGTTAGCAATTCCTCTTATAATTATGAGCGTACGTAATTCATCGCTTAGGCCTTCTACAATACGTAAACGAAGTAAAGTGCGCCGGGCATAATCGGCGTAAGTAGCGTATCTATCTGAGGTATTATTCATAACCTCAAAAAGTATGTTAGCGTAGTCAAGCCTAGCGTAACAAAGGGACTTAAACTCTCTTTTGAAATTTGACCAGGTCCTATCGTTAGTGACCCATTCACCTAACCACACCTTAGCATCTCCTTTTAAACAATTCGCCACGCGGGACAAACATTCGTGGTCGGACCATCCGTTAGCCTCTCTAGCGCGGTCTACCTCCTTGTTACCCTACGATACTTGCTGTCCTACGATATTGTTAATACAAGGGTCAAAGTTGGACGCGAAGTAAATTATGTGTACGTACCGGTTGAACTACCTTTACGGCGCCAATAATCGCTTGAGCAAGGGTAGAAGTCTCTGAACTACGCTGGGCTGATCCGGAGACACGACCTTGCTCCACAGTGCTAGGTTTATCAAATACACCACGTGTTCGGGTTTGTAATCGCGGCGGGGGAGTATAACCTTTTAAATCATGACCACTATCGTTATAAACACTATGCTGATATCTATGACTTCGCGACCTACAGCGAGATCGACGAGAGTGATGCGACTTACGGTACCTTCTCTTTGAACGCCTTAACGTGCTACGAGAACGACTAGACCGGTATGAAGCACTACGAGAATGACGAGATCTTTCGTATGATTCGCGATCGTCGTCACTTAAAAAACAATCTCGTGAACTCTTGCGGTAACGGTCACGTACGCGCTTAACACGAGAACGGAGGGTATGTCTAGTACGCGAGCCACTTCGTCGATGACGTGAACGTCCACGCGATGCACTTCGCGGCATTTTTACACGCTACACACACAATGGAACACTATTTCACTAGTAAACCACTTAACGTACCTTTAGTTTGGTGTTAACGAGAAAATTCGCGAAAATAAGAAAGTAATCGTGAATTACCTGTTATCTGTGAGCCTTGAGTTTACCGAAGGGTGCAACAATGAATAGTGGCGACGTTTGCACACCTGGCACTTAAGAGTGTTTTTGCAAAAACCTGGCAGTGTGGTTATTAAGCAAGCAATTAAAACACTAATTGTTTTGTTGAACCAAATTCTGCCGATTTCCAACACTTTCTTTTTAAATTTTAGACACGAATTTATTCGATGTTCACCCTTACAAAACGCACAAACCTTTTTATATTGAACGACGTGATGTACGTGTGTAGCTCTTGGAGCCCTATCAACCTTTGATTCTATATTTTCTAAGTCTCTAAATCTACTCATCAAAAAATCTTTTTGTTTGTCAAAAGTTGGAAGCTCTTCCCCTGGATCTGACGCTATTCTTAATTCCCACGTCCTTCTGGTAGCTTTATCTAATTTCTCGGTTACTATGTGTACCGTCAATAATGAAGCTAGATCCACCTCTAAGTTTTTAACTGCCTCTAAACAATCGGTTGTTGTACTCAATAACTTCTTAATTTCTATCGCGGACTCACTAGTCATAGGCTTTTGACTCAGAAAACGTTTGGCTATACCATTTGCCAAAAATCTTTTATTGTTATACATCGAGTCTAATTTATTCCAGCTGCTAGTATAATTTTCCGACGTTACATCTACATTTCCTAATAAGAGTTCCGCATCCCCGGTTAAGTAACCGCATTTTTGCGCATCATCTAGTTTATTATTATTATGAATTAAGCCAACAAATAAACCCCGGAAGGTTGACCATTCACTGTATTTACCCGAAAACATAGGTATTTTAATTTCCGGTAAACGAAAATTACTAAAATCTTCCGTGGCGCTACTAGGGCCAGGGGCAGAAACCTTTGTGTTATATTTTCTAATAATATCTTTTAGCATACTTTTAAAACAAATATTTAATTCCTCTACTTCATCATAAACACCGTCTTTATGATATTTGGAAATACTTAATTCTGGCTTTTTAACTTCTCTAATTATTTTAATATGCGTTTTCGAAAAGAGTTGCCACAATTGTTCTAATTTTTCTAACTGTGTTTCGGCATACGACACCGTTAGCCGATCTTTTGGGCATTTCTTAAAGTTAAAATGCCTTTTCCATTTTGGCTTTTACATCATCTTGTATATCATTTAACAGATCCATTATAATGGATCTGTTAAATAGGGGTTCCTAAAATAAGAACTACAACACAACAAAATATGTAGGCACTTCCGTAAAATCAGTAGAAATCAATTAATGTTAAAGTTAATATTAATAACAAACAATAATAATAATTTGTTCCGAAACTCAAGAAAATTCTTGGAACATAATTTAATACTCAAAAGTTAAATTCGAAAGCCAAAATTTTATAAGTCTTTTGAAGTTAAATTCTAATGCCAATCGTGCGTAGGTTCCCCATCTAAACCACTTTTGTCTTAAAACTATCACAAGTTCAAAGTTAAATTCGGAAACCAAAATTGTACAAGTGTTTATTTAAAATCTAAGTTAAATTCGAAAGCTAAAATTTTACAAGTCTTTTGAAGTTAAATTGAATAGTAATTTAAAAATAAAAAAAAATCTTTGAAAAAAATTACAACCCAAAAAAAAATCAAATTTGGAATAAATAATATGATTTCTAAAAAATTAAAAATTGTTTAAAATTCAAAATCAAATAGAATAATATTCAGTCTAAGATGAAATTGTTTTTAAATAGGCATAAACATTTCAACACCGCTCCAACATTTAAATAAAATTAAAACCCTGATGGCGGAGTTAATTTAACGCCGCTTTCGCCGTTTAAATTTAACATCGGAAATTTTAACACCTACACCGCCTAGACTTACACCGGTTTTTTCAATCATATGATTTAAAATGAATAATGCTTTGAGTTTAAATTCAAAGCGTTATTGGTGATTTTACTGCCATCTAGTGTAAAAATAAAAAACTAAGAACTTTTTACTACTTGAGGCTAGGGATGTGAGATTATTGGATAAGAATCGATTCAATAAAAATCGATTTTATTTTTCCAATGTTAATCGATTTGCCAAAATTCAATTTTAATAAAAATAATTAATTCATTTCTGAGAAATAATCGATTTTTTCTATTATTTAAAAATCCACATGCTTTTCATATTCCAAAATCTAAGAGTTTCATATTATCAATGTATTTAAAAATCAAATTAAATGATACGAATAAAAATTCAAACTAGAAATCAAAGCTAATGTTCTTTTAATCTTTGAACGTAATGAATATGGAACAAAATATCATTATTGATGCAAATTTTCAGTACCGTTAAACGTTTGAAAAAGAAAATGATGAGCATCCCAACAAAATGATAACCTTATGGCCTCAAAAACCAAAAATCAAATGTACAGTATTATTTTATTTAAGACCAGTTAAATACTTAAAATACTTAAAACGATATTTAAAAACTAAACGACTAAGTTGTGGTCTCAAAAATGAAAATATAAAACAAATCTTTCCTTAATCTTTAACTTTAAACAATAAAAAAAAAACAATTATTCTCATTAATATCCAGTCCTATTTTTTTTTTTAATTGGCAACTCCCACTTTAGGAATAAACATCCTGTGTCGTGGGGGACTTTACAAGCATACATGAAACGGACACAAAGAACATTTTACATTTGACTAGTATTAAAATAACTTAAACGATAATTAAAAAATTAAACAAATAAGTTGTGGTTTCTAAAACCAAAATATAAAACAAATCTTTCTTTAATTTTTAAGTTTAAATAATAAAAAAAATAAAAACAATTATTATCATAAAAGTCCAGTCCTATTTTACTTTGACTAGTATTAAAATAAAATACTGAAAACGTACGTATATTAAAACACTAAACGACTACGTTATGGTCTCAAAAGCTAAATTAAAAAACAAAACTTTCATTATTTTTTAAGTTTAAACAATCAAAAGACGAATTATTGGCACTATTTTTCAGTCCAGTTTTACGTAAGAGTAGTATTAAAATGAAGCGATAAGTGAAAAGGCTAAACAAAATTTTACATATGATTACAATAATTATTCCCAAAAATTTTCATTTAAGACGTTTAAAATCAATAATTTTAAGTCTCTTTCCTAGAATACGGTTTTGTGTTTTCTTGACCATATGTTCCGCTTTGGAAAATAATTTAAACTGGAATAGTAAAAATGAAGTTCTGAATCATCTGTTTCATTAAAAGGGTGACGGACAAAATATAGGGCAGGTACATCATAAAAAATAATAGACTTGGCATCTAACCCGTCAGTGATCAAAAATATCGAATTGGACCTATACGTTGCGGCACCGCTATCGGATCTTATGGTAGATTCTTACGCTAATCGTAATCTATATATGATCTAAAGCATCTCTCTGTAAGTGGCCAACTTCTGCTCCATCCGATAGATTATTTTCCAAAGCGATTATTTTAATTGTTTTATTTATGTAATAAAAACGCCTAACATTTATTTTATCAACGACTATTTTGATGTCACTCAGTACACTAAAAATAATAATCACGCATACATACCAACATACAGATAGCGCCGTTTTTTAGTTAATCAACTTGTAAGTATTAATGCCTTCGAGGTGAAAAACATCCATCGTAGAGATGGAGCTGTTATGAAATTAAAACTTACTTCAAGTTTTTTTTTCATCCGTCGCCATAGACGACACTGTTTACGAAAATCGATTTTAACACGTAATTTACATAATCGATTTGTAAAAATCAATATCACTTTCGAAAATCGATTATTGAAAATCAATCTAAAGAAAATAATAATCGATTTAAATAAAAATCTATTATTTTTTAACATCTCTACTTGAGGCACTGTGATCATCATTTCATCTCTGGAGTCTGATAATTTAAGGTTAGACCGTGCTAGACAGTTTCCGTTGTCAGTGATGATCACTTTTAATATAAAATAATTAATTGTTATCGAAATTAATAAGTCATTGAAGATATATATAACGATTTAAAAAATATCATTTTTTATCTAGTGTCAAATAGGTAAGTTGGGTTCCCGACGGGATGGCGATTCTATCCGAAAAAGATCGATTTTTAAATCGATTTTAATCGTGACCTGATGAATCGACCCACAAAAAAAATCGAGGTCTAAAAGATCGATTTTTAAAAAATCAATCTTTTTTCAAATTTTCTATTACAATGTAAGTACTCGTATTAATCAATTTTACTAAAAACAAGACGAATAATATAATTAACGATCTTTAATCAGCAAAGTTAGGGACTTCGATAATATAATAACAATTATTTTTAGTACAATATCAAAGTATCAGATCATATAGAAACGAGACATTTATTTTCAAAATTCACAAGTTTTAGGTTACAAAGCAAATAGACAATTTAGCTCATAGTTCCCAATGCAATATTTAAACTTTTTAAAAACGACAGGCTGTCAAGTCTACTGGGATCCAAGCGGTTCCGCTCATCACTTGCGATGTTTCCGGCAATTGAAAAAAGGCGCTCACAAGGAACAGATGATCCCACAATACTCATATACATCATGGCTATTGAATGAACGTGGTGATAAATAGAGTTTTTTTGTTCTTGCCAGTAAAGTATAGGGTCATAATTCTTCATTTAAGCCTTGGCTTTCCTGCGCAAGTGCCTTAAACAGAAAGTTTTTACAAGCAACTTACGAGAATCCCAAATTCCGTTAGTCATATCATTATCTGTCCCTTCTATTGCGTCGACTTCCTCAATATTATTTTGTGGAAGTTGATGCCGAGTATTATCTGAAATTGAAGTGTTGTTTCCATTTATTGCTCGTGAGCAAGCTACTTGGTCAATAAAATTATTTTTTTTAAATCTTGGATCTAAAATGGTCTCAGCAGCCAGCAAATGAACTTGCTCGACACTCCCAAATCTTTTCTTTAAGCCGTCCACAATTAAAGTTGTAGTTTTAGCACCAATATCAGTTGAATTTTTCATTTTATTATATGTTTCAGTCAGGCAAGATATTATTGGTATGATTTTACTGACTGTAACATAATCTTCTCCCGAAATTTATTCTGTTATTACTTGTAATGGTCTTAATATATTTATAAAATCTTTTATGAATTCTAACTGCTGTGCAGTTAGCATTGTTGGCGCCTGAGGATACTTGAGTAATATTGGCGCAATTATTTCGGATAACTCAACAAATCATTCTAATTGATAAAAAACAGAATTCCATCTGCTACACACACAGACTGAATTAGCCCCAAAGGCCTTGTTTGGTGATCCTGAGATTTCATGTACTGAAAAAATAGTTGCTGATCGAAAAAATCGGCCGATCTCTAGATTCTATTTTGTTGCTGATTCTTTATTCTTTAGGCTCATTAGAAGATTGTTCAATGCAGCAACAACATTTTTTCGGCATCTTTTGTTAAACAAGTCAAGCTCAAGCTAGCATGTACTGAAAAAAAAATTGCTAATTTTTTAAAATTTTGTCCGGTTTTTTTTTTATTTTCGGTAGTACTCACTTGCAGCAACAAATTAGCAACAAATTTTGGTTCAATCGTCAACTTGATATTTATCGATTTATCAAAAGGTAATGCTAGCTTTATATGAATGTAGCTGTGATTGCGATTTTTCGCGAACGGCTCAAGCAACAAAATCGCGGTTTTAGCAACTAAATAGCTACAAATTTTGCATATTTTTTTATTGAATTTTGCTGATTTGCCACTGCTACCTTGATAGACCTCCTTGTGCGACCACCTGTACGGTATGAGGCGCGTCGTACGTTGTTGTCTGCTACACTTAAGCCACGTATTCATTAGTAAACATTTGTTAATAAACTGTTTATGACAAGCGTTAAACAAGTTTACAATAAACACATGTTTCTGAAACTTGGCCGTCCACACTTGTCAGTTGTTCACAGTATGTTGCTCGAGGAGGTAGTGATGCTCTCTGCTGCTTACATAATAATTCACAACAGCATTAATCGAAAAAAAAACAAGAAAAGGTGGTGGGTTCGAAACTATTTGTTGAATAGAAGTTATGTATTTAATGACCTCCGCGGATTTGATGGATCATTTCAGAACTTCACCAGAATGTCACCAACTGATTTTGAAATGTTATTAAGTTTGATTGGACCAGCAATAAAAAAAAAAGAAACGAAATTTCGGCATCCTATTGAGCCTCAGAGAAGACTACTTGTTACTTTAAGGTTTCTTGCAACAGGTGACTCATACGGCTCATTGTCATATACCTTTAAAGTATCAAAACAATTGATCAGTAAGATCATACCAGAAGTATGTAAGGAATTGACTAATGTTTTAAAGGACTATATTAGGGTGAGTAAGAAAAAGTGTAATCACAAATTAGTATAATTATCAAATATTATTTTAATTATTGTGTGTTTTCTTCTAACTGGTTAACTATTTCTTCTATGTTACTAAAGTGCAACTCGTCACCAGTTGCAGTATGGACTCCTGTTTGGGGTTCTGGTGTATGTGTTGGTGTAGATCAGCATACGTAGATGTCGATGATGTGGTGCGGTATCCGCCGCCAAACTCTTGCCATCCATAGCCGTGATACACACTGAAACAATTACTATCGAAATTGCCCATTCTCGCTTGAAGCAGTATATTATTTATATAATATTTGGCCTGTAATACTGTTCTTTGATTATTTACATTTTTTAATTCAGATGCCACATACTGGCCATAAACTTCAAATTTGTCTATTGATTCCTCCATCTTCTTTTTGGCACTTCTCATAATTTCATACACTTCATTTAGCCTATCGTCACTCTTCCCCTTGTTTGACTGTGAAAGCGGCGGCGGCAGTGGCAAGGTTGGAGGTGGTATTGGCGCTGGCAGTTGTGATGTTGTGGGTGACGGCGGCACAGACAGTGATGAATTCGACGGTTCCGTTGACCCACTCTCATCCTGTAATTATTATTATTGTTTTATTTATTACAGGTCCCAAATACTGAAAAAGAATGGGAAAATAAAGCCCGCCAGTTCGAATTATTATGGAATTTTCCTCATTGCATTGGATCTATAGATGGAAAACATATTGTTATTGAAGCATCGTGTAACTCTGGCAGTGACTTTTTCAACTATAAAGAACAATTCAGTATTGTACTACTGGCAATAGTCGATGCAGATTACAACTTTATATATGCGAACTGTGTTGCTAAAGGCAGATCTTCCGACAGTGGAGTATTTCTGGAAACTCCATTTTACGACGCATTGCCTCAAAATAATTTAAATATTCCACAACCACAACCAATTACACCAAATGGTCCGAGTCTACCTTATGTAATAATAGGAGACAGCGCATTTGCCTTATCTGAAAATATTATGAAGCCATATCCTGGTATTCACAATCGAGGAACTATAAAGCGCATTTACAACTACCGACTTTCCAGATCAAGAAGGATAGTAGAAAATGTGTTTGGCATATTGAGTACTGTCTTTCGCGTTTTCAGAAAAGCTATACCTCTTAAGCCTACTACTTGTGAAATAGTAACAATGTCATGTGTATATTTGCATAACTTTTTAAGACGCAATAAACTGTCTCGTGCTTTGTATACTCCACCAGGAACATTCGATTATGAAGACTCAGAATATAACATCATAGAATGTACTTGGCGAAGAGATATTGGTACTCATAGCAATATGTTAGATTTACAAACTGTTGCAAGACACCCACCACTCGCTGCAACGGTCGTAAGAGACAAATTTGCTGTATATTTTATTAGTCCAGAAGGTAGTGTACCATGGCAAAATGCTCGTGCATAATAAAATAGTTCTCATTTGTATGTACTTATCTATACTTTTCTGAATAAAGTTAAGATTATAATATTCAGTATCGCTTCATTTAAAATTAACATGACCCTAGTAGGTAGTTGATTAAAACAATTATATACGATATAGATACCTGACGAAGTTACTAAGTACATAAATACTTAAAATTATTAAACTGCGTTAGCTTTTAGAAAACACTTGACAGACATTTTAAGATTTTTGTATGGATTTGACAGATATCAGATACCTAATATATAAACTACTCACTGTTCCCATTGTATCTGATGTACCCGACGTTGTTGCACCACACAATAAAAATTGCAGCGATTCAAACCACTGCCACTTGCTTCTAATTACTTCTTCCGAACCGCTTCCAGTCCTTTTTGAATTTTTTATTTTTTTCTTTTCCCGACTGAATTGTGAGCGTAGAGTATGCATTTTTATTTCTACTTCTTTTTGTGACATTTGCAAATCAACAGCAATGTCGGTCCAATCATCATTTTTTTTAAATTTATCTTTGTACTCTTTATTTGAGGCATCCCAAAGAATGTTACGTTTGTGATAAAGCTCTATGAGCATGGAAATTTGGTTGTTGGACCACACTACCGCCATGTTTATAAACTCGCGCAACACTCGTCCACAACTTTTGTTTATAAACTAAATGTTTCGTCTTGCTCTCCACTCGTAGTGGGGAGCACGGCAACATGTATCATAAACAATTTTTCATCACCTATGTTTATAAACTGTTTACAGAGATGATGAAACATTGTTTATGAACAGTTTATAAACAGTGTTTATTAACAAATGTTTACTAATGAATACGTGGCTTACTTCTTACCATTGTATCTGTCATCTTATACTTCGATAACAATTTCTGTATTTGATTTTTCTGGGTAATCTTTGAACTATTCCCTTTTCTTTCTATTTCCACCCCTAGGAAATCCTGCATCACTTTATCATCTACATATATCACCATCCATACTTTAATGTCTTCCGCAGTGTACAAGCAAAAATCACGAAGTGATCTTTTAAATCCTTTTCTTTCAATGTAATCATTGAATCTCATCCAGCACTTTGGACTTTCTCTTAAGCCATATATATATCCTCTATTTAGTCTCTGTACCTTATTTATCAGTACATGTACTCCTTTTGGTGGTTTTATGTAAACTTCAGACGCCAATGTCCCATTAAGATAAGCTGTGGGAACGTTCAGCTGTCTTATATTATAGTCATTTTGTACTGCGTGTGCTAGCAATGTCCTTACAGTTAAAGTTCTTGCAACTGGAACATAGTTTTTTTTACCAAAATCTTCGTTTTCTCTTATTCGAAAACCGCGTGCTACTAACCTAGCTTTCTTCACACCATTATCTTTTGTTTTGAATATTTACTTGGTGTCTATAGCAGTCTTATTCTCAGGTAGGTTTGTCACTGTCCAGGTATTCATTTTCTTCAATGCATCTAGTTCTGTGTTGATAGCGTCTCTCTATCCTTCACTAACAGCTTCTTTATAGCTTTGTGGTTCCTCTTCATTATTTAAATAGCAGTGCATTTCTAAACAGAATGCTTCCTGTAGTTCATAATCCTGTATCCATTTTTAAATACCACAGTGTGTTCACTCTCTTGTAATTTTACTCACAGACAACACATTGTGTGAAAGGTTTTCCACAGGGCTATTTTGACATTCTAACCTCAAAATCCCTTCCTTTTTGGCAATAAGTTTTTGTCCATTAGTGACTCGAATGTATATCCTCCATCCATTTTTATAAAATTGTGTGTGGCTCTAGAGTCAACGACAAATAGTATTGAGCTGTCTTCTTGTTGTAAACTATTTTTGGCAGATAAGGCAATAAATGTGCATTTCCTGGTCATGATTTTGTCCAGCATAGCTTGCTGATGATCCTCTCGTACCTCTTGTTCTAAAGCTCCGGCCTCTAAATCTGCCTCTGCCACGAGTACTGCCTCGGCTCTGCATATTATTCTGATGCTCATTATATTTACACTCATAGGATATATGGCCCCTTTTACCACATTTATAACATGTTATAAAACTTGATTCTATCTGATGTGCATTCTGTCTGTTTTCTCCTCAGTTTTGAGAGCTTAACAACGGGCCTCTTGATAAGCCCAGATCTTGTTTTTAAAGTTACAACTCGAACTAAGCCGTCTTGACCGGGATGAGTCTCTACTATTCTTCCCATCATCCACTTTCCAGTTGGCAAATTGTCGTCCTGGATAGTCACTAAATCTCCAACGTTTAAGTTTTGCTCAACGTTTTTCCATTTGCTTCTTACTGACATCTGCGTTAAATATTCCGATTTCCACCTCTTCCAAATATCGTTTACCAACCTTACCAAAAGGTGCCACCGGGTTCGAGCGTCTTCTTCTGTTTCTATAATACCGGTGCTTCCTCTTCCGATCAAGAAATGAGCTGGGGTTAACACATCTAAATCTTCGACATCTTCGCTTAACGCACATAAAGGTCTAGAGTTTAAACCAATCTCTATCTGTGCTAAGACGGTGGTAAACTCCTCGAATGTTAATTTCTGTTCACCAAGAACTCGCTTCAGATGGTGCTTTAAACTTCTTACATCCCGTTCCCATAAACCGCCCGCACTGGGCCATGATGGGGCATTAAAATGCCATTCTATATTTAAATCCGCTAGATCTGCAAAAAAAATGTTATCATACACGTTTCTGAAGTCGTGATAACTCTCCTGTATCATCCTATTTGCCCCAACAAAGTTAGTGTCGTTATCGCTGTACAAATGTCGAGGCGCTCCTCTTCTTGCTGCCATTCGACGGAGGGCTGCCAAAAAATCCTGAACTGCTTAAATCTGATACAAGTTCTAAGTGTGTAGCCTTAGTTGACATACAGATAAATAATGCTAAATAGCCCTTTGTTGTTTTAATGCCCCGTCCCTTGTTACTTTTGACTTCAACGTAGCCTGGTACTTCAAGGTAGGTGTGATAGAATGGTGGGGCGGGGTTGCTCCGCGCTTCGGGTAAATCTCCCATTAATTGATGCTGTATTTTAGGTTGATGCTTTCTACAGGTCACACAGTTTCTTACTTCTTTCCTCACAGCATTGTTTCCCCCTATTATCCAATAGGTTTGTCTTAGATTAAATAAAGTTAATCGCAGACCACCATGAAAGGTGAGCTTATGAGCTTGTCGTATTAACAGAGTGGTCAGCCGATTGCTATTAGGTAATATCGCAGGATGCTTCATTTCCATACTAATGTGAGAATTACTTAAACGGCCTCCAACTCGTAGAATGCCCTCGCTATCAATAAACGGATGTAATCTGAGTAAGCTGTGTTTATTAGCTAATTCATTATGATTCCTTGATGACATGAATTCTTCTATAAATTCAGTTCTTTGTACAGATTTGAGACATGTAGAAGTTAGTAATTCGTGAAAGAATAATGCGGTGAGAATATATTAAATGCTAATTTATTTAGGACCAAAATAAGTTTAGTAAAGGAGCGAGGGAGCACACGCGATCACCGCAAATCGTAAACGTGTACTACTAACTTATAATAAGTAGCCGAGTAACGTAAAATGCTTACTCAGCTTAGTGTACGGTTGCATCGTACAGTTAGAGTTTCCCATTTTAAACAATGTATAACTTAAACACGTCGATTAGGTGAACAATGATAGAAATTAGACTTTTACGTCGGGGTCACCAATATCGCATTAATGGAATGTTACTATACTATATATGAATGCGAATAAATTCAATAAGATTGTATGTAGTTAGTTAGCACTTTTGCGGTGTTCCTAGTCGGGACTGAGATATAAAACACGGAGTGAATTTAAACTGAAAATATTTAATACTTGAAAAAGATCTACAAGGTATCTACACTCGATGTGTAGGGTTGGCGCGACGCAAGGCAACTGGCGTTGCCCGGTCTTACAAACGAACAAGTGGCCAACCGACAAAGCTTACTCAGCTAAAATATAATACTGTGTGCCTACAAAGTAGTTGGTAGTTCTCGAAATGTCATTTCAGATAATTATTGTCATGTGGGTTGATATTTGGTATTGTTTATGTACGGGTCTCGTACACACAGCTTGTAGAATGATAGACGTGCTTGATAAGATGATATTTATTGTTGCACACAAATTACTTATGTACTAATTACATAATGCGTAATAATTAATGCTAGTGAGTACACCCTGTGACTGCTGAAAGTGCACTGATTTATAATGTGTTTTAAATCGACGTTGTGGACGTAAAATGCTGACCGCGCCAAATGTACGGTCTCTGGCCCGTACATATTCCCGGGCAACAAAAAAATAAAATGATTGATGTTTTATGAAATATGATTATGAGATAAGGTGATTCACTAAGTCCTTAATTGCTAAGAGGGTGTCAAACTTATAGTCTCTAATAGTTCCTCGTTAATAGACGTTCACTACACGATCTATTAAAACCTAGCACTACACTTGTACACTGATCACTAGTACTGGAACAGTCGTGGTAGACCGCAAGTTCCACCGATGCTGGGTGCGCCGTCTCCTCTCTGCTGCGTGACGATACGCGCGCTATGCGTCCTCGCCTCCACCTCCACCCGACGATACCGACGAGTATCACTACAAAACCTGCTACCGTGTATATTGCGGTGTAGTGATGATAATCATGATTGTATCAAAGTTTTTTAAACTGTTCTTGGTTTTCTTTCATGTTTCGAATTTTGTTCTGTTTTTCCATGAGCTATAGCTGTGTTACTGATACCTCTGATACATTTGAAACTTGTGACTGAATAGGTACGGAGATATGATATTATTAATTGGTGTGTAGCGGTACCACCGCTACTCGGTCTTCGGACTAAGACAGCGTGTCGAGCTCGTGCCTTGTCGGTGAGGTTCGCCGCCGCCGGGCTCCATTCGTTTTTCACCGTGGACCGGTCGGCAGTCCTTTGTTCGCCGCTGCGCAAGGCACTCACGCGCTCGCTTGCTCGCACGCCGCTTTTACTTTCGTGTCTCGTATTTGTAATTTATTAACAATTTATTTAATTCGCGCTTTCAAATCTATTTTCTATTCTGTAATTAGTTTAACTTTATTGTTCCTTCGCTTTCATAAACTATATCTCTTGTGTATTTGTGCTTTCTACCCTTTTGTGATAATTGTGAATTTAATTTAAATTATAAAAACCGTTAAACTTAAAAGACTTTATTTTCGTGGACGAACCCCTACATAATTGGTGACCCCGACTATGCCGTTGCAAAAAGAAGATAGAACCAGTGCTGAAACATCGCGTGTAGGCATTCGTTCACCTCCGTTTTGGCCGGATGACCCGGAAATGTGGTTTGCACAGATGGAATGTCAATTCGCCTTATCTAATGTGACGGTGGATTTGACTAAGTTCTACCAAGTCGTATCCGCGTTAGAACATCGCTACGCTACCGAAGTAAAGGAAGTGATTACGAATCCACCGGCTACAAATGAATACGACACGTTGGAGAGCGAACTTATAAGGCGTTTGTCGGCATCACGAGAGCGTAAGGTGAGACAACTCCTCATGCACGAGGAGCTGGGTGACCGTAAACTTTTGCAGTGTCTACGTCATTTACGGCACCTAGCTGGACCGGCGATACCTGAGGACTCCCTCAAGACCAACCTGCAGACTGTGATTGCGTCACAGCCCGACCTTCCGCTTGACAAATTGGCTGCACGGTTGGCCTAGTGGTTTAAGCGGTCACTACACCGCTTGCTGCTGCTACTGAGCGGTCACTACACCGCTTGCTGCTGCTACTGAGCGGTCACTACACCGCTTGCTGCTGCTACTGAGCGGTCACTACACCGCTTGCTACTGCTACTGCTGCTGCTACTGAGCGGTCACTACACCGCTTGCTACTGCTACTGCTGCTGCTACTGAGCGGTCACTACACCGCTTGCTACTGCTAATGAGCGGTCACTACACCGCTTGCTACTGCTACTGCTACTGCTGTTGCTACTGCTACTGCTGCTGCTACTGCTACTGCTGCTGCTACTGCTGCTGCTATTGCTACTACTACTACTACAACTTGGTCGCTCGAAGTACGCTTCCCGGACTTTTATCGACCGTAGTCACGGTCTGGCCAGGGGGCTACTGTAGCGGTACCACCGCTACTCGGTCTTCGGACTAAGACAGCGTGTCGAGCTCGTGCCTTGTCGGTGAGGTTCGCCGCCGCCGGGCTCCATTCGTTTTTCACCGTGGACCGGTCGGCAGTCCTTTGTTCGCCGCTGCGCAAGGCACTCACGCGCTCGCTTGCTCGCACGCCGCTTTTACTTTCGTGTCTCGTATTTGTAATTTATTAACAATTTATTTAATTCGCGCTTTCAAATCTATTTTCTATTCTGTAATTAGTTTAACTTTATTGTTCCTTCGCTTTCATAAACTATATCTCTTGTGTATTTGTGCTTTCTACCCTTTTGTGATAATTGTGAATTTAATTTAAATTATAAAAACCGTTAAACTTAAAAGACTTTATTTTTGTGGACGAACACCTACAGGTGAAATGTATTCAGAGTTGATAACGTATGCTGAAATGTCCTTATGCGAATAAATCGTAAAGTTGTTTGTTTTTATAATGCAACCTTGACCGAGCTTGATGCTTCCTGAGTGCACCAGCTGGTTAACGGTAACTTGATCCTTGCATAATATTCGCAACGGACACTCGTGACAGCAAAAATAAACAATTGAATTAATATTGTTCATTTTAATCCATTCATTACCACATGATTTGATTGTAGTCTTGCATTGATTAGTTTGCAGTTTGCACTGATAAGGTGATTAACTGGATTTTGTATGCGTCAGTGTATTTGATATATTTTCAGGCAATTGCTTTTCAGTCTGCGTTGGTAATACAGACAGCTTGGTTATAGGTCTTTTATGAAGCCATTTTTTAATTTCAGAGTTACAACCCTGACGTTGCCATCAGCTCCTGGGTGTAATTCTGTAACTCTTCCCAGTAGCCATTTTCCTGCTGGGAGATTGTCATCATGAATTAGTACCACGTCATTGATTGTTATATTTTCATGCTGTTTTTGCCACTTGCTACGGGCTATGATTTGGTCTAAATATTCCCTACGCCATCTTTTCCATATGCCTTGGAATATTTTTTGCGTTAGGTGCCATCTTGTTCGAAGATCTCTCTCTGTTTCCAGAACAGTTAGGGCCGAACCTCCGGTTAGAAAGTGTGCGGGCGTGAGGTAGTCCAAATCGTCTGGGTCTTCTGATAATGGGCACATTGGTCGCGAATTAAGACACGCTTCCAATTGTGCTAATAAGGTGGTGAACTCTTCGTATGTGAGGTTTTGTTCGCCGATCACTCTTTTTAAATGATACTTCAAGCTCTTCACAGCTGCTTCCCACAGACCTCCTGGATTACTGATTTGCAGCTGTTCGAATTCGTGTTGCAGAATGTTATTCGCACCTAAGAAATTGGTGCCATTGTCACTATACATATGACAAGGTGTTCCTCTCCGCGCTGACATTCTTCGTAAGGCTGCTATAAATATCGAAGTTGTAAGATCCGACACAAGCTCCAGGTGCACGGCCTTGGTTGCCATACACACAAATACTGCTATGTAACCCTTCGTGGTTTTGATCCCACGACCCTTGTTGGCTTTGATTGTTACGTATCCTGTGAAATCGACACCTGTATGATAAAACGCTCGAGGGGACGGGTTGCACCTTGCTTCTGGTAGGTCGCCCATGAGCTGCTGTAATTTCTGCGGGTTATGTTTGCGACAAGTTACACAATAGCGTAACTGCTTTTTGACTGTTCGCATTCCACTAATAACCCAATATTTTTGTCTGATAAAGGCTAGACACAATCTAGCTCCGCCATGATATATCATCTTGTGTGCGTGATCAATAACGAGTTCTGCCAGCCTTCCGTTTGATATAATGATAGGCGTTTTTCTTTCTTCGTTCATACGAGCGTGTCTCAGTCGTCCGCCGACTCGAAGAAGACCATGATTGTCGAGGAATGGATTTAAACTGATAATTTTGCTTTTGTTTGATATGTTTTTTCCACCTCGAAGACAGTTGATTTCATCATGAAATTCCGCTTGCTGATGATTTTTCATGACTAAAATAGTCGCTTGCTTGATTTCTTGTAATGTTAGGTAATTAATTTTGCCTACTTGTTGTTTTGTAATAATTCGACGTAGCCAGGCCACTACGCGAACTATAAATGAAAAACTGCTGAATCGTGTAATTAGACTTGCAATGATATTGTTGTCCTTGTCTTGTTTTGCGATGACATTAACTTGTTTTGCTACTTTTTTCACCTCTTGATCGGTGAAATATTTAGGTCGCTCGCAGTCAGGACTAATATTGATCTCTTGTAACCAACTCGGACCCTGCCACCACAGATCGTGATTTTTTAACTGTGTTGCTGATATGCCTCTACTGCTACAGTCTGCGGGATTTTCCTGAGACTTGACATATCGCCACGACTCAGCGGGTATCACCTCTTTGGTTTGCCTTTTTTTTTTTTTGATAAGATGATATTTATTGTTGCACACAAATTACTTATGTACTAATTACATAATGTGTAATGATTAATGCTAGTGAGTACACCCTGTGACTGCTGAAAGTGCACTGATTTATAATGTGTTTTAAATCGACGTTGTGGACGTAAAATGCTGACTGCGCCAAATGTACGGTCTCTGGCCCGTACAGTTTATAAACTACAAATTACAATTAATAAAAGCCGTAAAACGGGACCCTATTATTGAGACTGCTGTCCATCCGTCTGTCATTAGGCTGTATCTTATGAAGCGAAAATTTCACAAATGTTGTATCTCTGCCGGTATAACAACAAATTCTTAAAAATAGAATTAAATCAATATTGACTTGCAATTGGCCGATTTTTCGTACTTCTCGGACGTCGGAGGATTTCAAACTATGCCCTTTATATCCCTAGTAGTAGTTCTGAACAAATGAGCAATGATGTAGTAAAATTTACTTAGTTAAGTTATGAGAGTCATCCTTAATTTCAGAAATTCCGTGTTTGGGTCTTTGGGCGAAAATATTGACAACTTCAAGTACTTGCTGGACAGCTCTTTTCGGTAATAGCGTGATACATATGTATATTATGTGTTAATTTAAATCCGGGTCTGAGCAGATCAGACGGTAATAGGCCTGACTGACTCTGGTGCCTTGGAGGAACGGTAGGTGCCTGATCTGGGACGCTACTTGTGTCAGCACTGTTGCCGCCAACCATCTGAGTCGTACCATCTGCTCTCCGTCAGCCGCCGCGGAGGATGCTTGTTATAGGAAGAGGCAGAAATATGCTGCTTTAGAGCAGCAATATTATTTCGAGCCAGATGCGGTGGAGACCATGGGCAGCTGGACCGCCGACACACTGAGGTTTGTGGATGAACTGGGCCGTAGGCTTGCGTTGCTTAAGGGTGATTCCCGTTCCGTTCCTGATGCAAAGATTGGCCATTGCCATTCAACGCGGCAATGCTTCTAGTTTAAAGGGCACCTTTCCACCGGAGGCGATCAGGTATGGGTTAAATGACCTATAAATGTTTGTGATGTCCTTTGTATTAATATGTAATAAAATGATTTTTGTAAATTAAATTTAAGAGTAATTGTAAATCCTAATTAATTATAATAATATTTTTAAATGTATTTATTTTTATATATATATTTAAAAATGTAATTTATATGTATATTTAAATGTAATAAAGAAAAAAAATTAAGTCCTAATTAATTTTTTGTTAAAACTAATTGTTAGCATCGATTTTATCCCTAGCTTTATTTTATATTTTAGGAAAAAGACAATGTCAGCTATGAAAGTAGTATAAAATTATATTCAACCAAAGGAAAAAGCTCTTTTTTTCAAGGTTCTAAAAGTTACATGTTTAACTGGCTATGAATAGACATAAATTACTAATTAGAAATAAAAACAAGTAAATGACAAACTGTCATTGTGGTTATATTGTCACTAGAAATTCTAGTCTACTGATATCATTCCTATTTTTTCGGAAACAGTTAAGGGTTTAGTCGTATTTTTTAGAAATCATTACATTTAAACGATGTGCTTTTTGAGAGTGGACTAATAAATAATCGTGAGTCAAATATTTGTAGAATGGCTTTAAAATACCATTTCAGACTAAAAACATTACATGATGTCTGCACTTGGGTGCGTTTTATCCTTCTTTGTGCTGCAATTTTATTATATTACCCAAAAATATTATACTTATTCCAGATATGTTTTACTTTTAGAAAGAACATCATATTAAACATATGTTTTCTAAGTATTTGAGTACTAATGCAACATACGCAATTGAGGTACGTATGGTTTTAAATATTAAGTTATCGAAAGACAGTTTGTGTTTTTACTTAGATTTGCAAAAAAAGTTGCCTAACATCACAGAAATTAAAGGAAAAATATTCAAGAAAAACTAACGTACTAAAATTTTAAATTTAAGATTAAAAAGTAGATACTTATTACTAGCGGGGATAACTATAGTCCGGACGCTCAGAGAATACGTTTCTGACACTTGTCAATTCGTCATGAGTAGTGATGTACCATACGGATAACGGACGTCGGCGCTGCCTACGCTGCCCCTACCTCAGAGATGCAATATTATGTAGGTACAATTAAATATATAACCTTGAAGCCCACTAAACAGAAGCGCTTACCAGTAATTAGTGAACATAGATTTTTGTTGTAGTTAGTGTTTAAGAAACGTTTCTGTTTCAGACACCATTTAAATTACATAAGCTAAAGGAGGGTCCATCTACGAAACCTACCCTTACTAGTGTTGATGCACTTAAACTTTATGAGAAGATGGCACTTATACGGAAAATGGAAAACACTTGCGCTGATTTGTACAAACAGAAAGTAATTCGTGGATTTTGTCATTTATATCCAGGTGTTTTTAAAACTATAACCTATAAAACATATATATAAATATAAGTCAACTGTTCGATGGTTAGCAAGCAGTTCATATGACCCTGAATGCTTGAAGTTTGCACTTAAAAATAGTGAGTGTGATGCTGATGATGTTTTGTGAACTTCTATGATCTATCTTCTATCTTTAACAGAGGTTTTCAAGCATAATATCAAATATACTTTCAACTGTATATTTCAACTTAATGAGCAATATGGTTATAGTTTTTCCCGGTTTATATCGTTTAGACAGTTTCCACAAAAAAAAAATCGACGGGTTGCACTCCGGGAGTGCCGGCAGAAGTGAAAACTTGAATATTAACGTTGTGCATTTTTGATATTTTGGAATGGTTAGAGAATAATTTTGTACGAATTGCTTTCATTATCAGTATAAAAGTACTATTATTTGACAAACATGACAATTTATATTACATACACACACGAACATTCGCGCAAGCGCCCTGCGCCGTCTGTCCTCTCTACATCCGTCTTACGAATTTTCGATCAGGTCACGTGACCTGACGCGAGTTTATACATTTTTACCCATTCCAAAAAAGTACACAGCGCCGCTAAAGAAGTTTTCACTTAAAAAAAAATAAACATTAAATGAAATCAGGTATCGATATCGCTAGATCAAAATATTGCATAGGACAACTAGTTTCAGTCTGACACAATTAATATATTCTTGTTTAGGAATGAAATATTTGAAAGTAGTATAATAGGCAACTGCAACAGGTGAAGAAGCAGTGGCGGTTGGTGTCCACGAGGCAATACGACAAAAAGATTCGCTTATAACTGCTTATCGGTGTCATGGTTATTGTCTACTAATGAGCGGTGACCTTCTGGGGGTTATAGCAGAACTTGCAGGGCGCAAAACAGGTCGGTCTCGTGGGAAAGGTGGCTCTATGCACATGTACGCACCTAGATTCTATGGTGGCAATGGCATTGTTGGTGCCCAAGTAAGTCATACTTGTTTTTTGTTTTACTCACTATACAATCATCAAATAAATATTAAATAAGTAGGAAATTTATGCATATACTAGCATTCCGCATGCGCAATGCCTTTAAAGCATCGTACAGCTGGCAATCGCTATCCTCGTCTGACTAGATGTTACGCGCTAGCTCTCTTTCACTCTATCTTTAATATTTACCATTTTTAACAGCCAGCAGCCCTCATTTGCGGCCAGATTTAATTAAGCAACCGTATATCATAATAAACAGAATAAAATAGCTTTAATTTGATACGAGTATAAATATAAATATTAAATGTACGTTATGAACGTATAAATGTATCAAAATCACACCTGTTTCCACATGGCTGCGAAGAGGTGCGGCCAAGTGCGCAACGGCAACCGTGATTTTTCAGAGTGTTTATATAAATTGCCGTGAAGTGGACGATATTGTGTTTAAAAAGCAAATGAATGAATTTTTTTCCGAAAAATCAATTAGCAATAATTTAAAGTATTAGCGGCCACATTTTGATAGGCAACTTGGTAGATATACATTCTCCTAATCATAAATATGCGTAAAAATTTGGTTTTTAGCAAATACTCGATGAACGTACTGATTCTACTGCCGGATCTTAGACTAATAATGTTTTCGAAGATTTAAAATATTTGTGACACAAAGAATGTAGGTAATTTTAATTCTTGCTGAGCAGAGGAATTTCAGGTTCGTTTTAAATTGGTTAGAGTAGGTACGACAGACCCCAAACGGGTAAAGAACTTCCATAAGTTTCTTCCACTCTGTTATCAAAAAATGGATCAATGTAGTTAAAATAATGTGATATATATCTTAGTAATTTAATATCTACTTTATTTACTAGGTACCTCTGGGCGCAGGAATAGCGCTTGCGCACAAGTATAGGGCTGATGGTGGTGTGTGCTTCACTCTGTACGGCGATGGTGCTGCCAACCAAGGCCAAGTATTTGAGGCGATGAACATGGCAATGCTGTATAAGCTACCCTGCGTTTTCATTTGCGAAAATAACCAATATGGTATAGTTGAAAAAATATTGTCATATGATTGCGTTAGTTATAGATTACTAGCTGAACCCCGCGGTGCTACCCGCGGTACGATGATAACTGCGGGCAACGCCGCGAGGCGAAGCTATATCTTTATAAATAGTAGCCTATGTGTTATTCTGATGTATAAGCTATATTGTGGTAAAGTTTCATTCAAATCCATTCAGTAGTTTTTACGTGAAAGAGTAACAAACATCCATACATACATACATCCATACTTACAAACTTTCGCCTTTATAATAGTAGTAGGATATTTTAAATTCAATATTTGTGTATGTATACATACATTCATAAATATCTAGGTATTGTATATGTATGAAATATATATATTTTGTAAAAACCTATGTATGTAATATTGTATGTGTGTAATGTATACTTCAATTGTTGTATTATGTAACTTATGTGCACCTACCTAACAAGTTATAATAACAGTTGCAGTAATAAATAAATAAAATATAATATGCAATCAATAAACCTTTTATGTTCTCCAAATCCAGAATAGAGCACGCTGTATTGTTCAACATCAAAAGAAATAACAGGGTTATATGTGGCTCATCCGTACGTACTAATTCACTGTTCCTGACGGGCTCACTGATTCTACCTTGCAGAACCGAAACCGCTGGGTCCATTGTCTTGAATTTTTTATCAGCTAGCTAGCTAGAATTTTTTTTATGTATTTGGTCCATGGTAGGTAAAATAGGGGGTGAAATTGTTTTTTTAATATGTTTTGAAGTCCTACGAACGAGAGAGAAAAAACGACTTTGAATGCACCTTACTAGCGATCCGCCTATGCTTCACACGGAACTCTTTAAAATTAAATAATTTTCTGTACTATAATACACAAAGGTATAAACCTTCCTCTTTAAACACTGCATCTCTTGTTGAAAACTGGATTAAAATCTGTACTTTGTAAGACAGTGGAAGCAGGACAATAGTTTCTTGCTGTTGAAGCTTTTTACAATTGAACGTGTTATAATGAGACATCAGTATAAAACATTTTTTTAGGATTGGGTACGAGTGCAAAACGTTCTTCAGCTTGCACTAAATTCTACACACGAGGTGATTACATACCCGGCATTCGTGCAGACGGCATGGACGTGATTGCCTGTAGAGAAGCTGTACGTTTTGCTGTCGAATACACTGCTAGCGGAAAAGGTGCTTGCATTTCTTTCTAATATAATTTTGACATTAAATAAATATTTTCACTGTCGAAAACTATGGTGAAAAATTACCGCTGCCCATCAACCTACCGCATAATTTTTACATCCCCTGAAAGTCGACTGGGAGATAATACTTCATAGCATTAAGTCCGCCTTTGTACAATAAGTGCAACAAGTTTTAAATTTTGTTATTAAATTTATCCTTATGCAGATTACCAATCGTCAAGCTACATAAAAATACATAAATGATGCTATTTTTATCGTTAAAAGTGGAGATAATTAATTATAATGATGAAATGGGCACAGTTTGACTTTGAATCTAGCAAAGTGCAAAAGTATCATCGTTGACAATCAACGTATAATTAGACGGTTAGAGTAAGGTAAATTACTTCTAAACATGATGGCGCTCTTTTGAAATTTTTACTTTATCTGGGCGGACCCGAAATCGAGGGCTGTACACTGTATGGTGTAACTTCTCTATCGCTCTCAAAGTATTAGCGGTTAGAGATATATGCGGTTACCACACCATGTCGATGTCATATCTTCTACGTGATCAATGATAATAATAATCAACAGCAGTGCTCTCTGTAGGCCGCCATAGTGTGGGTTTTGGGCATTTTTGCATTGTCTGCATACGTGTGGTAATCACTACTCTATGATTTTGCTCATGCTTTTCATCAGGCAGAGTAGAGTCACTTTGGTAGGGGAGTGTTCTGAAGAGCTCTTTCAACTGGGCCCCCCTTCTCCCTTCCTCTACAGGAAAACACGTGCCGGCCTCGGAAGTCACCGCTTCAGAGTGGTAGACATACTCTCTCGCACTCATCGATTCGGTTCTTCCTTCCTGTGCCGAGCCGTTAAAACCTGGAACTCACTACTAGCGCACGTGTTTCCGTCTCACTATGATTTGGGGTCCTTTAAGCGGGGCGTTAAAAAGCATCTTACTAGGCCGCCATAGTGCTGGTCACCATGCTGCACTGTCCTTGCCCGCATTGAGGATGGTAATCACCACTCTTAGATTCTGCTTGTGCTTTCCATCAGGCAGGGAAGAGTCCTTTTGGCAGTTCAATTATAGAAAAGATTTTTTTTTAAATAAAGTATCTGTGTAATAAATTTTAAAAATATCCTTAACATGAAATATTTTTATCAACAGGTCCTATAATAGTAGAATGTAAAACATACAGGTATTTTGGGCACTCAATGTCAGATCCGGGCACGTCCTATCGTACCCGTGACGAGGTCAAAGAGATACGTGAAAAACACGATCCGATCCACACATTTAAGAAAAAAATTATAAATATCAAGTTAGCTACAGATGAGCAAATTCAGGTAAGCATACTTAAATATATACAGTGACCGTATGAGCAATTTATATTTTTACTGTCGCCATAGTCCCTTATGACTGCACTATGATGCAGGAGTCTTGATTTGGTTGTGTGCAATTTGTAAGACTAAATTATATACAACTAGCTAACCCGACAAACGTTGCTTTGCCATAAAAAGGAAAATATATTTTAGGGGTGGGTCCATAAAATCGCGATGAACAAAAGGTGTTTATCGTAGAAGGTTGAAAATTCAGAGTTGTATGTATTTTCACATACTACATCATAAAAAAAATCTAAAAATTAAAAAAAAATAGGGTTTGACTATCCTTAACATTTCGGGGAATGTTTGTCCGATTCGCAGACCTATCGAATATGCACAAATTTCATGAGAGTCGGTCAAGACGTTTCGGAGGAGTATGGTAACTAACTAACATTGTGACACGAGAATTTTATATATAATATTAGTTTTTGAGATGCTTAGTATTAGTAGGTTTCTATTGAGATACTATAAAAAGTTATAAAGCGGGTACACATTATGCGCTCGACACTACACCACACTTAGCACGACTAGCGTTGCAATTTGGACTTAGTGCGTCTACACTAAACAAAAACGCACGATCAAATGTACAATAAGATGGCGGCTCATGTATCTCAAAGCACGCAGCTAGCAAATAAATGAATTTGAAAGCTGGCGCCCGCACAACGCACGTTTGTACGAAAATATGGGCACGCGCGTTTGATGGACGTTTATCCAGAAGCGCATTTGGCGTAGTGGTACGCGTATGCGACTGCTAAGCTTGAGGTCTCGGGTTCAAATCCTGGGCCGGACCAAATGTTTGTGGAATCTACAAATATTTGTTTCGGAGTTTGGGTGTTTTCTATGTATAGTATGTATGTATTTACAAAAAAAAAAAGTATATATAAGTATTTATATCAGTTGTCTAGTACCCATAACACAAGCACTGCTTAGCTTGGGACTAGATGGCGTTGTGTGTTAAATAGATGTCCGAAAAAAAAATATTAAATATTAAGAACTCTTAGTTCTCAAGGCGTGCGTTAGAAAATCACGCGTTAATAAACGCCCTATGTGTACCCCTCCAACAGGTCAGAGAATTGGTATCTTGAGGTGGATACTGGAGAGATGATAAAACTGCAAGGTGGGAGCAACTCTGCTGTGCTTGTATTGTGAGAACAAACAATATTACGGGTTAAAGTATGAAATTGTCAATATTTACTGAAAACACGCTGTTTTCTGAAATGTAACATTTATTTAATCAAACTATTTACCCTCATTATCTATACATTGTTGCCATCTAAACGGAATCCATTAATTTATACCTTTTTTATACTGCTGGCAATAAAAAGCTAAAGCAAGTCTCACTAGTGATTTATAATTGCAGGCAATCACGAAAAAGATTCACGACGTAGTTGAAAAAGCGGCAAATCAAGCGCAGTCGGATCCGCCGGTGGGGATAGAGGAGCTGACTGCTGATGTACAAAAAAAGTGCCTTTATCCAAACCAAATGGTTCGGGGCGTTCACCCCGGCAAGTCTCTCAAGCACTTCAATGTACAAGGGTAGCTGAATAATTCTCAAACGTCTATGAATTATTACTAGGAAGTTGTGTTGCAATAGTAAATTGTAGAGTTTGTAATTTTTTGGAATAACCATTGTCACTCAGCTAAAAGACTTCGATGAATACGGGTGAAGTAGGTATGCAAAACCAGAGATTGATCGAGCTTTTGCACCCTGTAGAAAAAAGAATCAGAGACCAGATCCTACCGCCAGCAATATGTAATGGAAGATTATGAAATTTGTTTTTCTATAAAGTGTATCAACCTACATCTATTCATGTAATTATCATATTTTTAGAACTTTGCTAAAAGGAATTAAATTCTTATCAAAAAGTTGTTGCAACTGTAATAAGAAAACGCAATACTACGTTTTCTAAATTTACCTTGCTTATCACCTGCATAGTTAGAAAACTAGATGGTGTTGTGTAGGCATCTAGCCTATTATAAAATGTATTATTTTTATTTTGAAGGTTATATTGTAATATTTATTGTAAAAACTATTCCTAAATTTACACATATTATAAAACATATGAAAATTAAGTTAAAATACTAGGAAAAACAGAGTGCCTATGTATAACATTGTATACTTCAAAGTAAAACTACTTTTTAACGCAAAGTTCTAAAAATCTGAGAAATCAAAATATTATTGTTGATGATATATATGTTATATATATATTCTTATCATTGTCACTTAAAGAATATGTATTTTCTTGTTTGATACTCACGAACCAGCATGCATGTACGAGTATCACTGATACATGCATGCTGGTTCCTGAATATCAGCATGGCTTAGGAAGTATACTTCTTGCATATGTTTCCGATGCTGACCTAACTAGACCTGTAAATAAACTACAATAAATTATTTGCTGTACAGTAAATTTCACTATTTTTTTTCTCTGAAACTTAGCATTTTTATTTATTTATTTATTTGTTTTTATTTATTTATTCATTTATTAAGAGAGTTACAAAAGTGCATAGAATTGATGCAATCACAATCTCATTTGAGATTTACCGTACATCAAGATCATCGATAACAATAAAATTACACAGTCACACTACACAAACGCATATCGTGGGTAGACGCAAAACAAAACTAGCATCAAATACGAGTACATTGGCGCGTACAACGCTCGCTGCCGCACTAGCCACTTTTCCATATTAGAATGAATTTTGAGGGTGCGATTAGAAAAAGTGAAATACAACCAAACAAAATAAAATCACTTCAATACAGGTTGTTTCATATAATAGGTCTTTACCTATGAAATTGCGTTTCTTCAGTACTGGTCATTTCAAATAAAAAAAGTTTGTAATGGCTCTGTATTCTAAATTCAAATTAATTTTGTTTTAAAACCATGACATTCTATTTACAAACTCAGTCTTTTGTTTTTTGATTAGCGTTGTATTTTCATTACATTTGAACATTTTTCGTCATAATGGATACTTTAAAAATTCGTGTAATTATGGAATATGAGTTCCGTCGTGGCACCAACGCGACACAAACGGCACGTAACATCAAAAACGTTTACGGAGAGAACTGTACAAACGACCGCACAACCCTTTATTGGTTTTCCCGGTTCCGTTCTGGCAATTTTGACTTGATAAATGAAGCTCGTGGTCGTCCGGAGACTTTGGTTAACAATAATGAATTAAAGGCGATTGTGGAAGCTGACGAAACTCAATCTACAGCTGAGCTAGCAGCAGCTTTTTATGTAAGCATCAAAACAATATTGATCCATTTGCGACAAATTGGCAAGGTAAAAAAGCTTGATAGATGGGTGCCCCACGACCTTAACGATCGCCAGCGCAACGTACGCGTCGAGACTTGCCTTTCGCTGCTCAACAGGCAAAGAAATGAAGGAATTTTGAAACGAATAGTTACGTGCGACGAAAAATGGATTCTGTTCGACAATCGAAAGCGCTCAGCAAGTTGGTTAGACCCTGGTTCAGCACCAAAGCAATGCCCTAAACCAAAAATGACCCCTAAAAAGGTGATGGTCACTGTTTGGTGGTCTAGTGCGGGTGTGATTCACATCAGCTTTTTACAAAACGGCATGAGCATTAATGCAGATGTGTACTGTGAAGAACTGGAGAGAATGATGGAGAAGCTTGCACATCTGCAACCAGCTTTGGTCAATCGGTCGTCCCCACTGCTCTTTCACGACAACGCGCGACCCCATACTGCGCAACAGACAGTCTCCAAGCTGCAAGAGCTGAGGTTGGAAGCTCTCCCTCATCCGCCATACTCACCAGACCTTGCACCTACCGACTATTACTTTTTCCAAAATTTAGACAACTTTTTAGTGGGTAAAAAATTCAATTCCCGAGAGGCAGTACAAAATGCCTTTGAAGAGTTTGTTGCCTCCCGTCCAGCTGATTTTTACAAGAAGGGCATCAATAAACTGCCAATGCGTTGGCAAAGATGCGTCGATTGCATGGGTGATTACTTCGAATAACAGAAATAAAAAAGTTTGAAAAATTGCTAACTTTCACTTATTGCATACAAAACGGCAATTTCATAGGTAAAGACCTAATATTAGACAAGTTGGTATTTAACATCTTTATTCAACTTTTTAGGGTGTACAGCTTTTAAGGGGTTTGTTTTTATCATGGTAAGAAATATTGTTTTAATTTGAAATAGTACTAATATATTTATGCTTAGACTGACTAGGTAGTGTAGTGATAGCGTATGCGACTCGATTCCCGGATCGGCACAAATATTTGTATGATCTGGAAATGTTTGTTTCGGGGTTCGGGTGTATAACATTTACAAACATATATATTTACAAAAAAAATGTAAACATGTACATTTTTGTGTCAGTTATCTAGTACCCAAAGTACAAGCTCTGCTTAGTTTGGGACTAGCATTGTGTGTTAGACGTCTAAAAGACCGAAATATTTATAATATTGTAGAATACAGTTAAATATGTAACAGTAAAAAGCCGGTGAAGATCGACTGGTGAGACATTTTAGTTTTGAAATTGTATTAAATAACTAGCTTTTGTCCCCGGCTCCGCTAGCGTGTATGTCGGTTATTGCGGTAGGGTAGCGTCGGTTATTGCGGTAGGGTAGCGTCGGTTATTGCGGTAGGGTAGCCTTCTTTCTCTAAGGTCCAATCTATCTCCATATGGAAATTCATCGAAGTCGGTTCAACGGTTTAGATGTGAAAGCGTAACAGACAGAGTTATTTTCAAATTTATAATATTAATATGAATGAGCACACCTATGATGGCTTGCCTATGGCTAAACTGTCATGACCATAGCCATGATTTTAATTTTTTAACCGACTTAAAAAAAGGACGAGGTTATCAATGTCACTGGTGTTTTTTATATGTTTGTTACTTCAGAACTTTCGACTGGGTGAACCTATTTTGAGAAATCTTTTTTTTTATTTTAAAGCTGATGCTGCCCGTATGGTCCTATTTCAATTGGCCCAGTTCTGACAATGTCATCCATGAGAAAACCATAAGAAGAAAAAGTCTTAAATTTGAATCTTTTCAATTCTTAGGAGCAAATTAACGATACTCGGCCGAATCTTTTATAGGCAAACCGGATATTTGAGTCCCCTCTTTTTGTTTTTTTTACGTGTACGTCAACTCGGGCCGTCACCCGTCGTCGGGGTTTGTGGCGGGCGGTGTGTCAGAATCGAACCGACTAAAACCACACGGTGTGCCACTCTGCGCCTGAGAAGGGAGGGGTCCGGGAACTGCAGTTATTAACACGACCGGACCCCTCCCAGCACCTACCCGCAATGAAACGGGCACCATCTGCACCAAGCGGATGGACGGGAAAACCCGTCCCTACAATTTAGTAGAATTATCGAGGACCTATGACAATACAATAATTTAATAAAAAAGCGTAGGTTTCTTTCTGAAAATTTATTAATAATATCGCCCCACGCTGTTTTACATTAAAATTATTTTCTACTTTTTATTTTCGATTATTTATAAAAGCGTGTTTTTATTACCTATAATTATTTTTTTTATTTTTCAATTAAGGAAGTGCTTTTTCAAAATCTGATGTTATCGATTCTCGTAATAAGCTTCAGACTAAATAAAACACTATTTTCTTAGTATATAGATTCCATTTATTCTAAATAATACAATTATGAGTTAGATTACTGTACATTCATTCGCTATATATTTGGTATAAAAATATCGGTTTGATCACATGAAGAGCATAATTTATTCTATGAACACCCTCTACACTAGAAATGCTAAAAGATGCTTTAAAATACTGAAGCAATATGAACTATTTAATCAATGTTACCAACAATAACTATTACACTATTTTTATACAAAATGGCACAACATCGATGTCAAAAATACACAATCCACCGCCACACGCGTTTGATGCAATTCCAGGCAATATTGAATGCGATCAGCACGGAATCACTTGTTATGAGCCTTGGACTGTGTACGTCGTTTGGCCGAGATGATGATGATTAAATTGTAATTCAAAATGTAATAGACACACAATCATTCTTATTTCACCGCTGGAGTAAGCGTGTCTTAGAGTGAAGACCGCGTCTTAGCAAAGGCCCTCTGGCCAGATGGCAGCGACTGGATGCAGAAAGCAACAGACCGAGCTCCGTGGTGTTCCTTGGGAGAGGCTTATGTCTAGCAGTGGACTGCAACGAGCTGATGATGATGATGATGATGATGAATCTCATTTAAATTTTCGCATTTAAATTTAATAACACAAATGACAATTTTACATACCGTTAAATTATTTAAGACATATAAATAAATGTACAAATATCGGATAAAATAAATTAATCAACCAATTAAAATTAAATAACCATAATTTAGCAATATAATTAACGTGTAACAAGGGTTTAGTAACAGTTACAATTTAATAACAAAATATTTATTAGAAACCCATTGCATCCAATTTTCGATTAATATTCGATATTATGTATATTTATCTAGATATATTTATGTATTACTATAAATGTTATGTAAACTTATAAATACGTAAAGCTATACATAGAGTATTTAGCATTATTATTTACAGAACGTAATAATCTTGGTAAGCAGAGTACAATTTTTTTCTTAATCAAATTTATTTCGATAATTATTATGCATTCATTTTTATATTACAATTATCTCTTTATTAATATTTAAATATAATTTTATATAGTATTTATTCTTCTTTTCCTGGGCCTACCTCCTCCTCGCCCTCTTCAGCGAAACCGCACTGCAACTGGTAGAGTTTTGCATAAATGCCCTTACGAGCGATGAGTTCCTTGTGGGTTCCCATCTCGGCTACGACACCTTTGCTTATCACTACAATTACATCGGCATTCTGTATGGTTTGAAGACGGTGAGCGATAATCAGACACGTTCGCCCTTCGCTCGCCTTGTCCAACGCATCTTGCACTATCTGAATGTAGAGAAAACGTATATGAGCAGTATTGCCACGCACATCAATCTATTGGTTATTCCTGTCACATTAATACTTTTTTTTTATTGAATAGAGGGCAAACGAGCAGACGCATCATCTGATGGTAAGCGATTACCGCCGCCCATGGACACCCGCAACACCAAAAGCGTCGCAAGTGCGTTGCCGACCTTTGCCGTATGCCGTAGCGTGACTCTCCCACGGTTAAAGTATACGTACAAAGCGGTAATGAAATACACAAATGTACATACCTTTTCACTCTGCGTGTCGAGAGCTGACGTAGCCTCGTCTAGGAGTAAAACGCGAGGGTTTCTGACTAGAGCCCGGGCTATGGCTATTCGCTGTTTCTGGCCGCCGGACAACTGGGATGCTCTGGCACCGATTCTGGTCTCATACCCCTAATGACAAAGAAAACTTATTTACCATTACCATTCACCATGACTGTGGTAGGTAAGTATGGGTCACCATGCCGCATTGTGCTTAATCTACATTCGCAATAAGTAGGGTGACCACTACTTTTGGAATCTGCTCATGCCTTCCATCAGGCAGAAAAAAATCAATTTGGCAGTCCCATATATAAGAAAAAATTAAGCCCAGAGAAACGTGAAAGTAATATGGTTTAAGATCTTAGAACTTTGTAAAAAAATATCAATAACGCGTGATTGCATGGCAACCCTAATCTAGATACGAAAAAGTCATATGAATAATCACAGTTGACTGTAGTTTTATCCATGTCATTTATTTGTATTCCACTATGTTCCATCACTATCTACTTCATTTGTTTTTGGTAAATTTGAGGCAATGAGCTGACCAATCCAAAGAAAGGTAAAGGAAATCCAGGTATTATGTCCTTAATTGTTTGTCTATTAAATAGAAACGTAATTAGTTAAAATACTCACATTAGGTAGAGCAGAAATAAAGCCGTGCACGTTCGCCTTTTTGGCCGCAGACACAACTTCTTCGATGCTTACTTCCCGGCTGTTGTCTCCGTATTCAATATTTTCTCGTATGCTGCGGTCGAATAACACCGGCTCTTGCGATACGATACCGAGGTTCGAGCGCAATGTTGGCAGCCGTATGTCGCTCTCGATGCTGTTATCATCCAAGAACTGAAACAAATGTTTTATTCTAAAGGCCAGTTTCACCACTAGTTTCACAAGGAATAAGGGGCTAACGAGCAGATGGAGCAGATTATCGCCTGATGGTAAGCGACTACCGCTGCTTATGGACAACCACAATACCAGAAGCGTCACAAGAGCGTTGCAGGCCTTTGGGGCGTATGGGCCTCCGGTATCCTCACTCACTCGGTGAAACACAGCGCAAGCGCTGTTTCACACCGGTATTCTGTCTCTTATCACAACTTATCAGTTAAATACACACTGTATTTCATTATCATCATCAAGTTAATAGTCCAAAGGAGGTTTTGGCCCATGCTGACCACACGGGTTGTATACTTTTATCTGTTGAATAGTGTTACATGGCAGATAGCTATCCAGAACTGATGAAACTAGACCTGAATGTAGAAGTAGCCTTAAAAATATTTTATTCTGCTTGTTATACAGTAAGAGTCTGATTTTTAAGTTTTCTTATTGTGCTTAAGTGAATCTAATAAATGTATCCTTCCTCTGCTTTCGTATAATAATACTGAAGGCCAAATCTGTAAAAAAAATTGATACCAATGTCCTGAATCATTTTCCTTAGTGTGTCATGTAAGTTTATGTGTTATGTATTCCCGTGGGGTGACGGATTAAAAAAACGGAGTGTCATAACTCCTACTTATGCCATGGGTGTCGTAAGAGTCGACTAAGGGACCGATCACGCAGGACGTCATCGCTGCAAAGCGAAGGAAGACTTGAAACAAACCCTATGGCAACCCGTCTCGCCAGGTACACACCACAGTAGACCAAAACCTCCTTGCTAAAAAGGGCCCAGCAGTGGTATTTAAAGCTGTTGATGTGATTACCTATAACACATTTCCATTTATGCACACATCGTTATATATTACTGACTGTCCCCAAAAGCTGATAATTCAAGAACACCTTTGGCCTCATCTCCAATATTGAGTTGTTCTCTAGTTTCTAATGAACAGGTAAAGAGTTGTTCTTTTGTAAAAACATATTATTGAATAAGAAAACATACCACAGCGCCATCATCTGGATCATAAAGACGTTGCAGAAGTTGTATTAGAGTAGACTTGCCACAACCGCTTGGACCAACCAATGCGACTCGTTTGCTGCTCGGAACTACTAAAGATAGTCCCTGAAGTACTTTCACTTCACGCCGTGTCGGGTAGCGGAATTCAACGCTCTGATACTCGATCTTGCCTTGCGCTACCTGAATTGTGAAAATAAGCAACCATTCATATCAATTCAAGTTGAGGTTTATTGAACATTAATTTACATTTTGATGTTCCGGAGACGTTACTGACATAGTTCTTTTCCAAAGTGGGTGTGGTGGTGCTCGTGATCTTGGGTGTCCGCGCCAGTAGAGTCATGACGCGGCCCGCCGCTGACACCGCAGCGCCAAAGTTCGGTGCAAATGCTAGCGCCTGGCCCATCATCCACGAACCGAATATCAGTGCCTCCGACACTCTGTACAAACGGTTAAACCATAAGTGATCATCTTCTCATCTGTTATTCTTTTAACTATATCTATCACACGTAAATGTCCAGGATTTCAAATTTTATTTGTTACATTTTCCTTTACAATAACCAAAATATTTTGTTAATTGTTATATTACATTTATAGTAATCTTAACTGTTATAATAACTCTGACATGAGCACGCTCATTTGTCCTATATTTTGGGTATAATTATTTTTTGATGAATACGTATTTGGAAATATATGAGTATGTTTATCAATAGTCTGAATATTATGGTATAGACTGTGCTTAGCTAGAGATCAAATAGCTGTGTGTAATTTACTTAATGTTTATATTTAAAACAAACTTACTTAATGACATTTTTATATGGTATTTCCTGGTTAGCAACGAGCACACCTCCATACCAGAGGGAGATAGCGTAGCCAGCGACGGGAGCTGTTTGGCCGAAGGCAAACACTGAGCCGCGAAACCGCAAACTTTTGCGCGCTGCCTCCCGACCTCCAACAAACGCCTCGTGGTATCGGCGCAACACTTCTTCTTCACCACCTATCATGGGTTATAATAACAATCGTCAGTAACAGCTAATGAAAGGAAGTAAATCTCTTTTGTTTTTTGGTAAAGCCTTAAAGGACGCCGACCTATCTATGCCTGATCGTGGACAGCCGATTTCTTGACAGTATAAATCTATACAAAATAAATGTTATTGTCTCTTTGTAAATTCAACTTAACATCTTTTATATCTTTATTTTTTACAAACATCCAAACAACAATCTTCTAAATTTTTGTCTTTCTCTATTGTTCCGGCTGATTTCTGGAGCAGCTAGACTGATTTTGACGGGTGGTGAATATTTAGGAATATTTGGATCTTCATTAAAATACTTTTACTATATAACTATATCTTGTTTTATTTAATCTTTCCCTATTCTATTGATTTACTTCCGTACATTTTCTTTACTCTCATAGAAAATCAAAATTATACCAAAGACCAAAAAGTAACTACACAAAATTTACAAATTTGGAATGGGCGGATATTGATCCCAACACCGAGGATAAGGTGTAACTTATACTATTATTTACCTATTACTAAGACTCCGCTGTCTATCGCTCACGAACCGTGATAAACAGTTAAAAATTTACACAGATGATATTTCGTTGTCGCTTTAACAACAACTACTAAAAAACAGAAAAAGATCAATATTTATGCGAGCTCCCAAACAACAAACGTGTTCTTTTGTCGTTTTTATCGATAGGACAGGACGGTACGGAACCCTTCGGAACGGAATGGCGGTTTTTGTTGTACCACGAGGCTCACCTAGTTAAGTTTTAAATCCATACTAATTGTTGTAATTGTATCAAGATAAATAAATGTTGATTACTGGTAGCGCCATCTGTTGGCCAATGTATGTGAAATATGTGATTCATTCTTACATTCAAATAAAGTCAGTCGGTTTGCGATATTCACTCGTTTCATTATACTAATACGAGTATTATAAATTCGAAAGTAATTCTGTCTGTTCACTATCTATCTGTTATGATATCACGGCTAAACGGTTACAACGAACGGTTCAATTAAATTTGGTAACCCATACTGCCGACTATGAATCATATATTTTTTACTAGCTGACCCACGCAACCTAGTTTGCGTCTTATATTGCCCGTGGCGTGAAAATTTTCTCCCCTTTTTGAAACATTCTTCATTGGTGCTCCGCTCCTATCAGTAGTAGCGTGATGATATATAGCCTATAGCCTTCCTCGATAAATGGACGTTCCAACACCGAAAGAATTTTTTAAATCGGACCAGTGGTTCCTGAGATTAGCCGAAATAAACAGACAGACAGACAGACAAAAATTTTAAAAATATATATTTTGGTATGTGTACCGCATATACATTCATATGCATGTAGTAGAAGGCGGTTATTTTAATATTACAAACAGACACTTCAATTTTATTTATTTGTATAGATTAATTCAACAATTTCTTACTTACAGAAAGCACAAACAGTCTTTATATTTGCAATGGCTTCCGTAGCTATCGTAGTAGCCTGGTATGAGACTTCACGGACGAGGTCGAGCCCAACGGATAGAACTCTACCCTCGAGAACAACTGCTCCTATTATCAGTGGCACTGATATCAACGACATCAAAGTCATTTTCCACGTGAAATACATCGACAGCAGGATACCAATCAGTATTGTGGCTGATGCTTGCATGAGTGCTCCGATCCGGGTTCCAGTAGCCTGGAAAGAAAATGAGATTTTTTACAAATGTGATATCTGGATTAAGATTACTGTAACTTTAACACATAGTGGTTTGATTTATAGCGCCAGTTATTCGCGATAAATTCATATTTACAATGTGATGTGTACTTCTAAAAGTACCAACATAACAATTAACGCAACCAAGTGAGGGTAGTCACACCTCGCGCATCACATAAAAAAAAATACGCTTATAAAAATTTATGTAATTAATATAATTTCAAATAAGGACATTTTCACATGCCACCTGTGGCTAATATAGTTTAACACAAAGCCAGTCATAGTGCTGTTATGATCATAAAAATTAAAACCTAGACCTTAAGGGAATAAAGGAAGAACAAATTTTGTCTCAGCGTCCAATAATATAAATTTATATCGTGAACATACGCCTTGAACTGCTGCTGCATCTGCTGCCAATCGAGCAGTTAAAGCGCCAACTCCATTCCTAGGGTGGTCGAACCAACCAATTTCTTGAGCAAGCATGGCCTTGAAAGCTGCGACTCTGCAAATATAGATCAGCAATATAAGGCAAAAGACTTCAGTTTTTTTTATGCATAGGTCTGCCAAAATAACTGCTCTGCCTGATCGAAAGCAAAAACAGAATCCAAAAGTGGTAGTCACTATACTCATTGCGAATGCAGACAACGCAACAATGAAGCATGATGACCCACACCACGGCGGCCTTGTGATGCATTTCATCATTATAAATCGTGAATTTAGAAGCTGTATTATACGACTAAATTACTGTCAATAATAATTCAATTGTAAAAACAGCTTCAGAAACAGTTGCCCATTATTTTATTAAAAACCAAATTAATTTTACAAACATCGATAACAGTTACTGTTATCGATGTTTCGCTTTCGAGATTTGAAACAGATCCAAAAAGACTAACGCAGACTAAGACAAAGTTAGTTAAACCTATATGACGAGAAATGTGGGTAGATAAAAACTGAGTAGAAGCTTGATTAACTAATAGCCGTTTTCAATAACCTAACTCCAGTTTTAACCAGAGACAAATTAAACGATCTGAATTTAACTTAACTAAAACTTATCCGAAAAAATATATGCTGCATTTCGTTAAAAGTATATCCAGTTTTTAGTAGGTTATTTGAAAACGTCTGTTAATGGTTCCAGCTTCTTATATCTTTATCATTATTATTATCAGCCCGATGCAGGCCACTGCGCCTTATACAGTTTCTACTAAAATAAATAAGATGTTATCACTTCAAAAATATACGTTACCTAAGCCGAGCTGTAAGACGGACCCCAGTCAAGTTAAATATGTATATTTGAAAGAAGATTCCAACTCCAGTAATGACTCCGACACCGAGAAACAATAAGGCAATCACGTTTGTGCCAGCCCGAACTAAGTTTGAATCTGGATGTTCTAGTAACTAAAACGAAAAAAAATAACGCAACGTTAATAATGTTTATGAAAATGTTGCACTGACCTGGGCCTGTTGTGAATAGCAACAGTCCCAAGTTTATTTGTCAAGATAATGTTTGTAATTAAAAAATAACAGCTTTTTACTAGATGCATATGAAAGTATATATGGTATACGACAAAAAATCAATATAAAATTTGTTTTGTGGCTGTCTTTTTGTATCGGTTAATCAGTGGAACTGATGGACTGATTTGACTTGGATTTGACGGGACTTTCACGAGCAGATAAAAAGAGTTACTTAGGCTACTTTAATTTTAAACTAGTTGTACAACTACAATTGCGGATAATACCGCGTGGTGCATTAGTTAGTTTATGTACATAAGTCTATTTCATATAATAAGTTAACAATACATAATATTCTCGAATAGACGATACAATAGATGAAAATTTACTAAATTTTAATTCAATATCATATGTGTTGTATGTGTTATTGATGACTTTTCAATAAAAGTACATACCCCGTAGGTTTCTCCGAATAATACAGCAAAGAGAGGGAAGGATGAACCTACACAAATAGCGGCAAATACTCCAGCAACCATTAGCCATTTTTCTGGTTCGCATAGTTTGAGGATCTGCCAAGTAGTTGGTTGAAATTCCTCTTCCTCTTTTTCCTCTTCTATGCTGGTTTCAGACTCATCATCAGCACTTGCTGCTGACTCCACCGATTTAAGTTTCACTAATTTCCCTTGAAAGTGAAATGAATAATAATTATTATTATTATTGTATATTGCAACAAAGTATGGATACAATTCAAGTGCAAGCTCAAACTATAAACTCAAAACTCAAACTCAGATTCCCAAACTAGCGTGAGCTGTATGTCGGGAATCGGTACCTTTCCAAAAAAATAATCTATACAAATAAATAAAATTGGAGTGTCTGTTTGTAATATTGAAATAACCGCTTTCCACTACATGCATATGAACGTATTTACGGTACACATACAAAAATATATATTTTTAAAATTTTTGTCTGTCTGTCTGTTTGTTCCGGCTTATCTCTGGAACGGCTGGACTGATTTGGACGGGACTTTCACTGGTAGGTAGCTGATGGTACAAGGAGTAACTTAGGCTTACATTTTTTAGACTAGCTTCGTCCCGCGGCGTTATCCACGATACGACAATAACCGCGGGTAACACCGCGGGGTTCAGCTAGTTATACAATAAACGTTTAGAAGTGGAACATACATGAAACATACTTAAATAATTGTTTTGGTAATTTTGCGTGCGCTTGTGTCTTTATGCGTGTTTTGTGTGTACCTACAGTGTGTGTGTGTGTGTGTGTGTGTTTATTTGTATTGGTAGTTCCTATATCGTACAAATGAATAGGGATAAAAAACAACATATTTCCGTTAACATTTTGACGATGACGTTTTATTTATTAACTTTTTTAATTGTCTTATGTATAAAATCAACTGCTGTTCGTTGATCTCGCTAAAACTCGAGAACGGCTGAGCCGATTTAGCTGATTCTGGTATTGAAATATATGTCCTAGTCCAGGGAAGGTTTAAACGGTGAAAAATTAACAATAACTTGAAAATCAAAATGCCAAGTGTACGAATTAGAGGGCACAGTTAGTTTGCAATAAAAATGCTGAAAATAGTTGAAAGCGAATCTTTGATAGCTTATCTGAAAACACAACCAAACAAATTTGGACATATACATACGACTGCCTCTGTGGCACAGTGGTAGCGTATGCGACTGCTGTTCTTGAGGTCTCGGGTTCGATGCCCGGGTCGGACTAAATGTTTGTATGATCTACAAATATTTTTTTCGGAGTTTGGGTGTTTTATAGGTATAATATGTATGTATTTACAAAAAAAAGTATATATATGTATTTCTATCAGTTGTCTAGTACCCATAACACAAGCTCTGCATAGCTTGGGACTAGATGGCGTTGTTGTAATGTCTGAAATATTTATTTATTTATATTAATGTAGTTATTTTCGTTATTAATTTCATGCATGTTAAAAAAATTGTTCCTAGCCGATTTCAAACACGGCACTAGTCTCAACGAAGACCAGCCAACTATGCTGGTTATACTATTGAATGTTGATTAAAGAAAGTAAATAATTGTGCTTACTCCGCGCTGGTTTCACTTCAGTAGATGTGTTCTCAGTTTCTGTCTTTGCTTCATTTTCTCTAACGAGCGCGTAGTAGCGCCCTCTTTTTTCAGTTAGTTCTTTGTGTGTTCCTTCTTCCACAACCACGCCTTTATCAATAAAGACGATACGATTCGCGTTCAGTACAGTTGACAATCTACCAAAACATCAATACTTAATTCTTGGTGTGATTGCAATGATAAATGTATTTTTTGTTTCAGTTTTGGAAGAATGCTTTTAGCTCCATACCAAATTATATCATGAGATCCATTAATTAGTAAACTATGTCAATAATAAAATCCAAACTTTATGACACACTACAGAAAATTGAGAATTTTACGTATATAGGTTTGTCGATGATACATCATCATAGACTGTTCACCGATACATCCGCCGACCTGGCGTGTGTTGGTGCAAGATGTCTCATAACTACCTGTGGCTCACCATGACGGTTGTCCGACCGGTCGCAGCTGAGTCCAGGGCTCTCTGTACCTTAGCCTCACTTTGCGAATCCAGTGCCGACGTAGCCTCATCCAATAGCAGTAGTTTCGGCTTTCTAACCAAAGCTCTGGCTATAGCAATACGTTGTTTTTGGCCTCCAGACAACTGAGCTCCCCTCTCACCAATCATAGTATCGTAAGCCTGTGGATAATGAGTGTCAGAAACAACTTTAACAAAATGCCCTTTACATTCCACTACAAAATATTTGAAACAAATCTGTACGAGTCTAATAATATATTCGTGAGAATGTAAAATACAACGAACATGATTTATTAAATAAGAAATGTAATCTCTAAACAATAGGGTTAATTATACATAGTATTAAAATATAACATTCATGCCCATAATGCCTATAAACTTACATCAGGTAATCGTTTGATAAAATCGTGACAATGAGCCTGTTTCGCTGCGTCATAAATTTCTTCATCTGTACATTTTGGATTACTCATTCTGAAAGAAAGAAATAACATCAGTACTCTGTCGCTTTGACTAAGGATAATTTGTGAAGAGAATGAATTAGAAAACTATATCACCTACTTAGATGTTACATAGAGTGCAAAGTGGCGGTTATTGTGAAATTTATATGAAATTTTATGATTTAATAAAGAAAAATAAATATTTAAGACACTACAGCGTTTTTAAACTTACAGTGCATATTCTTTGCGAACTAAAAACATTAAACCGGTAAAATTTAGCGTCGTCGCTGCCTCTGCAGCGCTGGCTATGTAAGAATATTAAGTAAGGTACGGAAATAAGCAGTGCAGAAATAATAGGTCTGGTAGTTTCGTATGTAAATTCATAGAGTCAAAAAATCGCACCTGATATTTTCTTTGATGGTACCGGCGAAGAGAACGGGTTCTTGTCCAACGACTGCGATGTGATTCCTCAGATGTCGTACATTTAGGTTTCGCAGATCGTTGCCAGATGCTAGCACACTGCCAGTAGCAGGATCATACAACCTCTGGATCAACTGTAGCACTGTAGATTTGCCACAACCACTTGGACCCACTAGCGCGACCGTTTCATTTTGAGGGATCTTAAGACTTAGACCGTTTAATACCTGAAGAAAAATTGTATTAAGATCCATAGGTTTGCAGATTTCTTACTATTATTGGTGTTTTTATTATGAATATTAAATATCATGTCATCTAGCCGATTTCAGCCACGGCGGTCAGTCTCAACGGAGACCAGCCAGCAACTACGTAAGATCTTATAATGCACAAGTGTGTGCGGAAACACAGGTGCACTTCCTGTTCCCTAACTCTCATAATACGATAAGATGGTTATCCGATATGACTGGGGAGATATTAGGCGCATGACCGACGGCCTTAACTTGATTAAGACCCCAATATCCAAAATCTAATCTGTTATGGCTTCATAACAGCTCAGAATTTGCTTCTACAATCAGTAAAACTCAATAACACTGTAGCCCGACCTGGGATTCGAACCCGAGACCTCATGATCAGCAGTCGCATTTGCCATGCGCTAGACCAATGAGGCAGTTAGACTAACACATCATCATACCGTCAACACCCTATAATAGACAGACAACATAGGCCTCTCTTTAGAAAGATGATTTTGGCTGACTATACCAGGGTTATTCAAGGGACGTGTTGGTATAGAGTTTGTTACAAGTTTCCCTTCTCTCTGCAGTGTTCTGCGTAGTATACTCTCTTGTGACACCCACGAAATGAAAAGTGGGCACACCTCGTTCTGAATCCGTCACCATACGACCTTGAAAGATTTTATTTCTAAATCTATTAGGTAAATGTCCAATTTGTGTAATTTTTTTAAAATTTCAAACCTGCACGTCAGCTCTTGCAGGATATCTGAAATACACATCCTTAAATTCGATATCTCCATCTAGAGTAGCTGTTTCTCCTTCAGTAGAAAATATGTCAATGACTGGTTTTCGATCTATCACGTGAAATATAGATGCCGCTGAGGCTCGGGCGGTTGCAATAGCTTCCATGTGAGGAGCTGTCAGCCCCACGTTTTGAGCCCCTTGTAATACACTGAAGAAAATCTGAAATATATAGTCAGAACTGCCATCAAATGGTTAGGTTTATATACTGAATTTGAATTGTTTATACATAGCTAATTTTC
Organism: Spilarctia lutea; assembly: GCA_916048165.1. NCBI lineage: Eukaryota > Metazoa > Arthropoda > Insecta > Lepidoptera > Erebidae > Spilarctia > Spilarctia lutea. The sequence goes on along the minus strand of OU696490.1, from coordinate 13,321,109 downwards.
TCGATACAAACAGTCCCCAACTGTTGATGTTGGGATGTTCTATATATGCTAATCGGCGCGAGAATTTCTATTGCGCGAATCAGGATCGGTAGTTTCTTGGTTGCATTCGTCACTCTGTAGTTTAACGTATCTGCGGTAGATGTCGCAGTCACATGTTTTTGTTGCTGCTGTGTGTATGTGGTAGTCGCCACACATTGTAAACTCACATACACGAACAATCGCACGTCACTAATACTCACTCACACCACAATTAAAGCAAAAAAATCGAATTTCACCCACACATAAATACATTCTACATATGGGCCTATGCATTACATTATAAAAGTGTAATGCATAGGCTTTGGCATTTGGGCTTATACTTTGACAGAGGGGAACTCCTGCGTATGGCGTATGCTATCGTTTATATAACAAACTTTTAAACAGTTGGTTTATTGGATTAACTTTTCCAATGGTTTCTAACATACTGTTTTCGGTTTTATTCTAAAAATTCATTGAAGAAAGCAAGCAGTAGTGACTCTAAATCATATCCTGCACTATAGTGAAGATCTTCCCTAATCAGCTGCAATTCGTCTTCAAATGTTAATTTTTTAATGAAAGGATATTCGAGGCATCTTCACCGCTTACTGATAATAAGCTAATCCCTGATAGATTAATTTGAACTTATTTATTTTTTAGTTTATATTTTCTGTCTGTTGATAACAGGTTTCGGTTTCATAATAAATATACAAATAATAACATTTTATACCCATAACATTTTTTTAACAAATTATATTGATCTCCCTGATCTCTGAGCCATGTTCAATCAACTGTGTTATAAAGAAATTCTAGATAGAGAAAAAAAAACCAAATAACCAATATATATCAGCATATTTGTCTGTAAATTAGTGTTATATGGTAGATAACTATCTGAAATCCTATCAGGAGCTAGTGAAACTGGCCTTTAATAAGCAAACTTACAATCATAAGTACAGCTGCAGTATACACCGGTTTTGCTTCACTCCTGCTATCGAGAATTAGTCCCACGCCATACCAAAAGGACAGTGCGTATGTAGCGTATATTATGAACCACATAATACCACTGCCCACTCCTGAAAATATGCCTTTCTTTGTCCCTGTTTTCTTTGCTGGATCCAAACGAACCTCGTATCTGTAAAAGTTAGAAATCAAATTCAATAATCTTTCTATCTAATACCTATAAACAAGCAGTTCTTGTAAATATATATATAATTTAAACCTCGGAAATTGTATTACTGTTAATTTGCCGCAACCACTTGCACCCACTAGCGCGACCTTTTTGTTTTGAGGGATCTTAAGACTTAGACCGTTTTATACCCGAAGAAAAATTGTATTAAAATCCATCTCATTATAGATATTAAATATCATGTCATCTAGGAACGACTCTAACGATTTTCATGAAAAGCGATCTAGCCAGAATACATTTTTGGAAAATTTACCAAAATAAATACGGAGCAATGTTGGTCCCCCGCAAACTGGAGACTGTGGATTGGCCGATAGTTTGGTTGATTTCTTAATCAGTATGAAGATGTACGGGAGTGCTAACATTATCGGTATCGGCCGACAAACAAGCCAAAAGTCAACCCGATCAAACAATCGACCGATTCAAAAGTTTGATAATTTGGCAGAACCCGGCTGATAGACATACCTATATATTTAGAAATACACGAATTACAATGACTTGTTCGATATCAATTTAAATATATATTATTGACAGATATATACGTCAACTCAAAATAAAGTAGTTATTGTCTAAAATACCCATGCCTTTATTACGATAACACAACTTTTCTTTTTTTAAACCTACTTTTTCGTACGACTAGTTACAACAATTTATGGTTTTAAGCTATATTTTGTTTTTGTTCTCTTAATTATAAATATTTTCTTATTAAAACTAATAAAGTGCCAAGCAAGTCACATATACTTCAGTACCATACACGTCTTACTAAATGGCAAAACACACTGCCGAACTTTTAGATATGAACGAAGCCGTCATCCTAAAATCGGACAAAATTATTAAAATGTTAAATATGTGAATTAGTATGCGAAGTTAAAATTCATTTTGACATTACTGAGTGGGTAAAAATGACGTTCAAACATTCCGTTCCAATAATACCTACATACGTTTTAAGCTAATAACAATATGTTAAAAATAGCAAAATTCCCATTATAATAATAATTATTAAATCTTTTATATAGAAAAGACTGTAAAGAGATAAACTTTTATTTTATTATATGTACTAAGGTTAATATTTTACGGGATAGAGGGCAAACGAGCAGACGCATTGCCTGATCGTAAGCGATTACCGCTACTAATGGCCACGCGCAACACCAGAGGCGTTACAAGAGCGTTGCCGGACTTTTAAGATTCCTTCTTACGCTCTTTTCTTGAAAATCAAAAGTCAAATAGTCCAATACCTGTCTATCTCTTTCTTCTCTCCACCAAAGGCAACCACAGTACGTATAGAAGAGAGAACTTCTTCTGCAATAACACCGGCGATACTGTACGCTTTCAACTCTTGTGTGGTCAGCGAGGCTTGGACCTGGATACGAGAGTGAGATTTAGCTACAATCTTCTTTAACAATTTAGCAATATTTTATGTAAATTAAGTTGTATTGTAGACTTTGAATCGATTTAACCCGATGTTAATAACGAGGTCACTTCTAATCTAGAAAAATGTAACCCAATAAATATAATATCAATATTATATGCATGTTTATTAGTTATTCGAGATCGCATGACTACGGTGTTGTTTCTTGTGGTAATGTGCTTTCGTTGTTAAGTATTTCGTATGTGTAAACAGGTCATGTAACGCACCAGTTTATAAGGTAATATAAACTATAGTGGAGCTATTAATTAAAATGTCAGTGCTCATTTATTTTGTTTTCATTCAGAACGCAGCACTACTGATCGCTGCCATAGAGTGAGCGAGACCTAAATTATCTCTCTCACTGTAATGGGTTTCGATCTTTGAGCAAGCACGCAATCCACAAAACTGTGAAAGTGTTGTTTCAGTAAAATAAATTCAGTGTATTCAAAACCTGAATTTTATTTAGGCATCAGAAATCGATCTGTAGGTTATAAAATTGCCGGTTTAAAAGGTACCGCCACGTTGGTTAATTCAAAGGGACTGCGATTCGAACCCGCCAGTCTTCAGCCAACTGGAGTTTCGTTAGTAGCGCGACTGACATGCTACTTTACTTCAAGGGGTCTAGTGTGATTTCATATCGCATCAACTCGATCGTTGATTACGACCACATTCGGCATTGCGAACAGTCTACATCGAGCTCAAATCAGATAAACACACACCTGCCACAAATAACTTCGCAACACCCAAAGGTTTGTCTGGAAGAAAATGCCTGTGGCATTAAGTCCGCCTTGTGCAACATGTTTGCAGGAAGTTTTAATAAATAAATAAATAAATAAACTTTAACCACTTCACATCTACTACATTTGCTCACTATAATAATTTGGAACAAGTAGACTTAAATTCGCATATTTAACGCAAGTTAGAAAAGTATAAAATCTACATTCCTGCAAGTGAAGCTTCGAGCAAAAGTAGATGTAAGAAGTTCGCCTACATATTCATCTTGTAAATATCGGATTTTTTACAGAAATAATAAATAAATAAATAAATATTTCGGACATCTAACACACAACGCCATCTAGTCCCCTAGACAACTGATATGAATACATATATACTTTATTACTTTATATATACATAAAAAACACCCAAACTCCGACACAAATATTTGTAGATTACACAAACATTTGGTCCGACCCAGGATTTGAACCGGAGACCTCAAGCGCTGTGCTTGTCGCATTCACTACCACTGCGCCACCGAGGCAGTCGATATGTAACTATGTCGTCTTAGAAACTTCAAGAAACTTATGAGAGAAGGTGATAAGTAGGTACATATAATAGATTACAAACCTTAGCAACGACAGCTGTCGTCGCTATAATGATAGGCGTACAAGACAAAATAACGAAAGTCAGTTTCCAACCGTAGAAGATAGAGATGATGATGGCCGTGACGAAGGACATCACCAGGTAGATGAATATTGGCACCTTCTCCGCAATACCCTCGCGGTACTTCTCGATATCACTGCAAAGTGAAACAAAACATATTTATATAGGATTGTTGTATCTTCACACTCCTGACTCTGCTATTGAAGAGCATTGCATATCTATACTAATATTATAAAGCTGAAGAGTTTGTTTGTTTGAACGCGTTAATCTCAGGAACCGCTGCGCCGAATTGATTTGAATTCTTTCAGTGTTGGATAGTCCAGTTATCGTGCTAATACTAATAGGAGCGGAGAACCAATGAAGAATATTTAGAAAACGGGGATAGAAGACGCAAACGAGGTTGCGTGGGTCAGCTAGTAGTACATAAAATATAGCTTGTTCTCTGTGTCAATTTTCACTAGAGTCGTTTTAGGACTTATGAGGTGTGTTTTGATATTTATAATGAATATCACTTCATTTATACGTAGCATATGTATCTATGTATTTACAAAAAAAGTATATACGTATTTATATTACTTGTCTAGTATCCATAGTACAAGTTCTGCTTAGTTTCGGACTAGATGGCGTTGTGTGTTAGATCTCAGAAAATATTATTATTATTAGAAATATAAGTGGTACGAATAGAACCGAAATATAGGTAAAATCTAAATAAAACAACTTGGACACATATATCAAGCTATTTTTAAGGTTTTTATGTAAAAATAGGACAGCTGAAACGGAATGATATCACAGCCATGTTACTTTACACCTGTTTTTTGTGAGGCCGAGCACTAGCACCAGTGACCGAGTTTAGTTCTCAGGGAAGGAACTCTGAACTGCAATTGTCTGTATTACTAGTACTTAAAATACCATAAAAAGAGAAATAGGTTTTATAATAAGAACGAAAATAGTTGAAACCTTACGGAGTGTCAGTATATTCTTATCAATTATAAATAATAAATAAATAAATATTCTGGACATTTAACACACAACGCCATCTAGTCCCAAGCTAAGCAGAGCTTGTATTATGGGTACTAGGCAACTGACATAAATACTTATATTCTTTTTTTTTGTACATATTATACATAGAAAACACCCAAACTCCGAAACAAATATTTGTAGATCATACAAACATTTGGTCCGACCGAGAATCGAACCCGAGACCTCAAGCTTAGTAGTCGCATACGCTACCACTACGCCACAGAGGCAGTCAAAAAAATATTATGCGAGTGGGAAGGAGGAAAATATTACTTACTCCGAGACTTTCGTTGCGAAGTTCATGGTAGTGTTCAGGTCATACCAAGAGACGTCCTGGCGAAGAACACTTCGAAGGAAAAGTTGCTTGACTCTGTCAATCTGGAATGAATATGAATTTTTATCCACAGTGACAAGACGAATATTTTTTTGTATATTTAAGGTACGTGTGTTACATCAATTAATGTGGGTTTGTTAATGGAACACGGAATCTCAGTTTAATCACCTACTGCAATCTCAGAATTCTTTTCCAGATTCTTATTAGGAGAGAGATTATTCTTATTAGATCTTCAGTATTTTCCTTCTCCGCTTCATCATCTTGCCCTAATCCAATTTACCTCTTTTACTTTGTTCCGTCTGGATCCTATTACCAAAAAGGGTTAATGTCAGGCAGACGGCCGCTCATAAAAGAAACCAGCAAAAACCTTTACAGACTTACAAATGAACGGACAGAGTCCAAATAAAATTGGGAAAAGATCCGGATACAAAGATGACAATATTGATGCAATTCAGTACAGCGCTGAATATAAGAATACTAGCGACTCGCATGCACATTCAATTAGTATTTAAAGATTTGTTAGTTCAATACAAAATGAACCTGGACTGCGATGGGTATTTCTGTGTATGCTTTTCATTTTGTAAAGTTCTGTACCTGTTTCAGAGCCATGTAGTTAAAGATGTCGACACTGATCGCGGCGGCAATACACTGAGCTATAGAGAACACTAAACATCCTATTCCAAAAGCTTGAGAGTCCTCAATCAGCGCTATCCTGTTCTCTTCTCTCGATGCATTGGTTCTGAAAGGAAACAAAATATAAATATTATGTTAAAGTCCCTTCAAATGGCAGAGAAATCAGTAAAATGTTACTCTTCGTCGCCAGCAACGGTCTTTAACAGTTCACTGTTGAACATAAGCCTAGAAAGGAGTTTTAGATATACTAAACCACGATGGCCAAAAGGGTTGGTATAAGGTTTGTTTCAAGATTTCCTTCCCTTTGCATTAATGGGCCGTGCATGACCGGAGTGATACCACGGCCTCACAGAAAACCGGTGTGAAAAAACGCTTGCGTTGTGTTTCACCGAGTGAGTGAGGATACCGGAGGCCCACACCCCGTCTCCTTACAACATCCCCCTCCCCATCCCCTATCCCCGTCTCCATCCCCCAAAGACTGGCAACGCACCTGTGACGCCTCTGGTGTTGCGGGTGTTCATGGGCGGCGATAATCGCATACCATCAGGAGATACGTCTGCTCGTTTGCCCGCTATTCGATAAAAAAATAAAATAAATATGTTGTTCTGGCGTAATTTGATCCTGTAATTGACTCTTACGGCACCCATAGGATGAGTAGTGGTGACCAGAGTATGACACTGTATTCTTAATCCGTCACTACATGGTAAATATTAACTACATAATAGCAAATATTAAATCATTTTGAAAAATAATGTGTAATATTGTGAGATTATGGTTGAAAAAATCTCTCTCAATCTAGTCAACGTTGATAAATAGTACAGTATTATATATATATAGTATAACTTACAGTATTCTGCCACCTCCGAACAACGATATAGCGATGGTTTCCACGGAGGTGCCTTGCATGACAGTGCGGTCGATAAGAAGAGCGGTGAACTCGCCATATATTATAACCCCCACAGGCACGAACAGGCCATTGATGCACGCGTTGAGAACAGCGAAAAGAAGCCACAGAATTTCGCATGGTGTAGCGTACCGGTACTGTGAATGTTATAGCAAAAATTTGTAAAAGCATTTAGTGATGCATTCGACTTTTAATTTGGATTTAAAAAAATTGTATTAGTTTTCGGAAGTCCTTCGCCCTTTTTGTCGAAACTGAGGTACCACTAACTGTTCTATCTGGCTTCAATTCACAATGTAGCATTTCAACTAAAATTTACAGACTACATTTAATCTCTGCGCCAAATTAGAACTAGGTCTATTTTAGTCGATGTGGCGTAATAACAGTAGTAATAATTATAAAAACGTACTAAATAAGAATGGCTGCATCTAAAATACATATGTCAGGTCTAAGGTTGATTGAAGCAACAAAATTTCGGAAACAGCAACGCCATCTAGTGTTAAACTAAACAGAGCTTGTACTTTGAAACCTGGTTTGACTGATAGAATACTTCTTCAATTTTTTTTTACAAATACATATATATTACACAAAGAAAACATCCAAATTCTGAAGTAAACACCTGCAAATCATAGAAACATTTGGTCTGATCCGAGAACGAATTCGAGACCTCAGCACACTAGATAGTGCTCTACCACTATACGAAATAGGCAATCAAATTATTTTTTGTGTATATAATATGTTTACAAAAAAAAAGTAAATTATAAGTATTCAACAGTCAATCAGGCAACCATAATGTCATTGTATATCAGATGTCCGAAAAACGCCATGCCCATTATAACAAAAAAAAAATGCATGTCAAATACTTACCAGTTGAAACCAAGATACGGGAGCCCCAAACTGCTTGTCCTCTCGCTCACTAGAAATTATAATAAAGTTGTTGCAGTTCCCACAACCATCGGAGGCATTGAAAATGACTTTAGCAAGTTTAACAAATAGCAAAAACCCGTCGGAAATATCTGCGCACCCGGTTGGAATACGCTTCACCTTACCTTCGCCTATCTAGTACCGTTGCCAACGCTTGCGCTGTCCCACGTGTATTATTCTTGCTTTCGTTATCTCTTTCTCGTTTATTGTTTCTCTTTTCAATGAAATATTAACTCTCTAGTTTGCATCATTCATTAAGCCGCAAGTTCGCAGGTATTTCCGACGGGTTGTATAGTGTAATTTTATTGATTTTGACAAATGAGTACGAGTTCGATTTCGACCAATCGGTATCATACAGACTTTAGAGAAAAGTGACACTGCCGTTTGTGTATCAAAACTCAGCATTTACATATTTTCACACACCAAGTGATCCATAAATACAATTTTCAGGGGCCGCAATTATCAACCGATTTTCAAAATATTTTCACCATGCACTAGCTAATTAAGTTCCCATTCTTAATAAAAAATTTCAAGCCTGTAGGTTATTTAGTTCCGAAGTTAAGCAAAAGCAAAGTTTCGCATTTATGATACTCACTCACTCATGATCATCAAAATAGAACTAGTACTTCCCATAAACTCAAAGAGCTGAAATTTGGTACAGAGTTAGGGTTTAATGGCTACATAAAGGGAAAACTATAAAAACTAGGATAATCGAAGATCTGGAGTACCTGGTGACCCTTATTTGAAAACATAAGAGCCTAAACCAAACTATTAAAGATCGACATAACAAATTAACAAGAAATATTTAACTTTGTTTGCCTATTCATTTGATGTCGAAAATCGAAGGTCTGAAGTATCTGATGAAGAACCCTCAGCTTGTCTCAGCTGTATTAGAGATATGGTATTGCTCCCTTCTACTATTGGTACATAAAAAAATCGACTATAATTGCAAAAATCCAGCGTAGTGGGACACATCTAATTTAATCTAGCCTATTCCTTCCCACTGCTGGGCGAATGCCTCCCCTTCTGCTTTTATTAATTTTTATTGAGGTTTTGGTGTGTGGCTTGAAGCATTAATTTATGTAGGCATGTACAGTGGACCAAATGGATTCATGACCCCCCTTAAAGTCATTTTCCTACAATTATTCTATACCATTACGTTGGAATTAGCTTGAACATACATTTCATAAGTAACGAACCGTTATCATTCTACTAGACACTGACAAAGCCATTACATAGACAGACGTATACTATGAATTATGATAAGTATTGCACGAAAAAAGTTTGTTAGCCAGTGAACGTCCTTATCTATAGATATATTAGGAAAGATTTGATTGTCTGTTTGTTTGAGACATAGGATTTACTTTATTTCGAATAATGGGTAGACTTGAGGTAGGAGGGTAGAGGTACCGTAAAGGTAGCGTAGGGTAGGTGTAGAACAAAAATAGAAAAGCATTTATTTGACAGAACGAAGTCTGTCGAGACAGCTAGTCATACATATTAATAAAATAAAACAGTAAAATTAGAGACCTTTGTTTATTTCATATTATTAAATTTTAAAAAATGGCATTCACTTCTTAAAGCGAATAAAAAAGAAAATTTATCACTATTAATTAATTTATTAGATTAGACGACTGCAAATGTCACTTCCCCTCATGAAATCCCAGATTTCGTTACAATGCAGCTCGATTGCTTCTTTAGTCCTTTCGTTCCTGTTATCCCACATTTGAACCATCAAACCCCATAAATTTTCTATTGGGTTAAGATCTGGTGACCTAGACGGCCATGGAATGAGAGTAAATTCATCTTCATGCTACGTAAACCAATTTGAGACAATTCTGGCAGTATGCACTCGACAGTTATCATGAACATAGGAGAATACTGGCACATCTTCACGGGGGTAAACTGTTCGCAAAGTCGGTAACATTGATTCTTCCAATAAATCGACATAGTTGATAGCGTTATGACGAGGAGAAATAGGAACAAGTTCGCCTATGTTTCCAGCATCCATCCATGCCCACATGTTAGCTGAAATACGATCAAATGATTGGTTGGGCACTACGTGGTCCTCCGTGTATCGCGTGTTATCGTAACGCCACAAAGTTAAGCGACCATGTTGAGAAGAGCGAAATGATTTTTCGTCTGTAAAGATGGTGTTTGTCCAGTCGAAATCTAAATAATTACATGCCAAATTCAATCTCGCAGTTTTGTGTGCATCCGTTAAATGAACTTTCTTAGCATGATGTCTGTAATGCAGCCCAGTGCGGTGCAAATTATTTCTAATTGTTTCTAGACAAACGTCGTAACGTGCTGCAAAATAGCGGGTACGAGTAAAAAGATGTTCTTCGTAATGGTGTTGCATTTCCGTTCTCTGTTGGTTTGTGATTCGACGAACCCCATGATTATGTCGTCGTCGGTCTTTAAGGATACCCTCTTCAGCGTGCCGTCTGATCCAGATTCTGACCGTGTTACGACTTATATTTAACTCACGTGATATTTCTCTAACACCGCAACCTTGCTCATTGAGAACTACAATCCGAGCACTTTGTTCTACCAAATTGGCCATTATACGATTCGTTTATAGATATAAATATATTCTTAGATTTTTATTTTAATATTTTCAGATTGACTACTACTTGACATCTCACACATAATGTCATTTCATTTTAAAAATTATAATACTTTTTCTCCGCAATGAAAAGAGTTTGGATTATAAACGATTATATTATTTGAAATTCAAATAAGACTACTGTATTAAAAATATATCTTGTTCAGTGATGACAAAGGTTTAAATTGCATTGACATCCAACCCGTAATGACGCATTATGTTTATATCTAAAACGTACTATGTGCAAATAGCATATTTCGCAAAGCCAACGCCAAAATATATAACTTGAATATCACGAAACAATCAAATCTTTAAGGCAAAATTAAGAATTTAGTAAGTACGTCAATGCACCAACCGTCGACTTACACTAGTGTTTGAGGAAAAATGCCAAGAACAATACAAGTTAGTATTTTTGAAGAAATCCAAAATCCCAGAGAGTGACAAAAAAATGCTTTAATTATCAAGATAAGTTAGTTTTAAAACGTAAATAAGGTAATAAATAATTTTACAGAGGCATCGATGGTTAATACGAGAGTATGTGTAAACGCAAAACGCATCAACCAAGAAGATACGTACGTAAACGTCAACTGTAAAGTCAAACAGTCCTTATGATGTTATTGTTATTGTAGTAGGTAAGGTAATATTTCACGACGACGACAAGCGAAGTAATCTTAACCCGGCTTCCATCCGCAACCCTGACAACTATAACAAAAAAAATGTCGATAATATTAAAAGACGACGATGAACTTAGTGGCTACCAAGTAGTTGGTATGCCCAAAGACGGGTCTTGCCTCTTCCATTCAATATCTTTCTTGGTGTATGGTAGAACTGACTCGACTTGCAGTATCAGATCTGCTATAGTTGCATACGTTGCTGAACATTGGGACGAAATGCAAGTGTACACATGTGATGCTGATGGTGACGTATACACGAACGCGCAATCCTACACGAGCGATATGATGAAACCCACTACTTACGACTCAGCATCTGAGCTAATGGCTGCTGGAAAAATCTATCCCTTCACTTTTGAAGTGTATGAGAACGGTATACTAAGAGGTTCCTTTGGCGATGCTAGCCAAAAAAAGTGTTTACGTTTTAACGGTATTTACTTAAGCGGCCACTACGATATACTTATTCCTATACGAGATGACTCTCCATCTTCTTCCCCATTTGATCCCATAACATTAAATTCTGTAACACCAGATACTGCTATATGTACATTATATGACATAAACTCTAAGCAAAGGAAATTGAACATAAAGCATAAGGGAAAAGGCGGTAAACCGACTAAAACTAAAAAAGGAAGACCTAAGGTATCCGAACTGTCAAGATCTGAACAACTTCGAGAAGCTGCGGCTCGTTACCGACAAAAACACCCTGAAAAACGTCGAGAAACTGTAGAAATTTATAATTCTTTACATCCAGGCGCCAACCGGGCAGCTGTAGTACGTTACAGTGCTTCACATCCTGAAGTAAATCAGGCTGCTGTATCTCGCTACCACGCTTTACATCCGGAAGTCAATCAGACCGCAGTATCTTGCTACCGTGCTTCACATCCGGAAGTAAATAGACAAAACTTAGAGCGATAGAGATCTACTGACAAACTAAAGTTTAAGGGAAATACAGAATCAATCACTAGAGTTCTTACATTTAAACTTAAAAATAGATTAGAATCAGAAAAAATAGTTAAATGGACTCTCCATAATAGGCAGCGAACTTTAGAAGATTTGAACAATACTGCAAATAAATTAAAAGAAAAAATAATAGCGGCATTAGAGAAGTTAAAAATATTTCCTGAAAGCACGGATATTAAAGACAAATTTGAAGCATTTCTTGGTAAATCAGAACATCGTAGTAATCAGGAGCCATTTTATTCTGAACAAGCTTATAAGGTTTATGAAGACAAACAAAAACCTATTGAGATTGATGATACTGGTAAAGCACAGACCTTTACAAATGTTAAGGAAATGTCCAAAAGTATGACATGGTCTTGTTCGGATTCATTGTGCGTATTAAATGATGGAATCTTACTAAAATTGAAAAAAAAATTCAAAGTATTGAGCCTCCAAACTAGACTGTAAGTTATTGCTTGATATTGACGATTCTTTGGCGAGTGGTAATGTGTATAAGCTTATGGAGCTAGGAAAGCGACCAACGGTAGGAAGTGCCGTTGTAGAGCGTACATCTGATAGCGAAATCGTGGAAGATGAAATAATAAAAAGTAATAAAGTTGCTTTTAAATTATTTTACAAAAAAAGTGAAGACACACCGAAACTGGATTGTATGTCATGCAATAAACTTTGTTATTCTAAGGATATTAGTTGCATAGAACGATTAAGAAAGCCCATATCAACAGATGTTTGGCATCAGCTCCTGAACTACTATAATTCTAGCCTAATAACTCACAGTCCGTACATATGCCACACATGCCTTACTAAGATTCGCGCTAACCAAATGCCTGCTGTCTGTATCCTCAATGACATGCACGTAAGCACTGTTCCACTAGAAATAGCTCAGCTGAACGACTATGAAAACATTTTAATCCAACGCGCTAAAGCGTTTCAGGTGCTTGTTACAATGAATCCTGTGGCTAATAAACGTTTACCCAATCGTCAGATGGTTAAAAAAGTAAAGGGCAGGACTTTTTATTTACCGCTTCCGATGGAAGAAACCCTAAAAAAACTCCCAAAACCTGAAGACGCAATAATTGAAAACCCAGAACTTTAGATTATAGTCCGAAGCACGCCAAACAAAGCAAAAATTATATGGCAAGACATTGTTGACGTTAATAAAGTGTATAAGGCATTACAATTCTTAAAAAATGTAAACGAACATTATGCTCATATCAAATTACCAGATTTACCTAACCAGCTCATAAACATACATGAAAATATAACATAACGTTACAAATACACCAGATAATGCTGAAGAAGGTATTTCAGAAGATGGTACAGCAGCACTGTTGACCCAAATCACAAGAATAAAGGAAACTGATTATGAGCATTACACCATATATCCTTTGAATGAACGGAGACAAAATGCACCAGCTTCAGAACTCTACCAAATGCTAAAAGTAAACGCAGCACCGATTGATGCCCGAGATAAAGACCTCGATGTTAAATGTTTTCCACATTTATATGTAGAAGGAAAATACGGCCAATTTCATAATCGGCAGCAGAAAGTAACTTCTAGTGAATTTATTAAAGCCCGGCTTATGTCAAAACATCCTCAATTTAGACTTAACCAACAGTATCTATTTTTCTTATTGAATGATGCTAATTTACGCCAATTAAACTCCGGAATATTTTATAAAATGAATTGTGCTAATCAGAGAGATAAAATTACGGCAGAACAGTATCTTCAGTTGCTTAACAATGATGAACTGGAAGGTGATTTAACCGCAATATTTGGCCGACTGAGGAACACCGAACAGTTCTGGAAAAAACTAAGAAACGATGTAAATTGTATGACTCAAAATTACGGTCCAGCAACTTGGTTTCTTACCATGAGTCCCTCTGAGTGGATGTGGGAGGATTTAGGAGAGTACATCAGGCAAGTAAATGGCGCTGAAATGGCTAATAAAACAATCAGTGAATTGGTTGCTCTTGACCCCGTATCTACCTCACGTTTTATAGATAATAAGTTTCATGCCATGCTAGACTTTATAACTAGTTCAGATGAGCCTTTAGGCAAGATTATTCATTATTTTTGGCGTCGAGAGTACCAATCTAGGGGAGCTCAGCACTTCCATTTAATGTTATGGGTTAAAAATGCACCTATTCTACATAAGTCATCTATAGACGAGGTAGCGTCATTTATTTCTAAATACGTGACATGTGCCATTCCAAAAAAAGATATTTCTCCTACTTTACATCAACGGGTAACTTCGTATCAAATGCATAAACATAACAGTTATTGCATGAGGAGAAAGAAAACGAAAAAAGGATTCATTTCAGTTTGCCGTTTTGGATTTCCTCGAACTGTGACGGATTCTCTTATCATAAGAGACATTTTTCAAACTATAGCAGCAAGAAAAACTCTCAGCTCTAATAATCGTCTCTACAATATTGTCCGTACAAAGCAGTCAGAAATGATTAATGACTACAATCCCGCTTTGCTGTTGTCGTGGAATGGAAATATTGACATTCAATATGTTGGAGAGAAACCAGCCATTTTGAACTATTATGTGACCAAGTATACTACTAAAAGTGAAAAGACCCATGCAACCGAAATGTTTAAAGATATTAACTCTACAAAAAGTCTTAGAAGCCGGTTATATAATATTGGTCTCAGAGTATTATCAAATCAAGAATGCGGAGCTTTAGAAGCCAGCGATACATTATTGGGAATACGACTTTACGGCACGGACCCAAAAACAACAATAAGATGGTTAGACATAAACATTCATCGTAATCGCAGGGTTAAATCGAAATCTGAAATGACTGCACTGGACCGGAATTCCACTGACATATATTACGATTCTTGGATAGACAACGTTTACCCCGCAAGACCTGACAAATTACAAGACGTGAATTTATTTGACTTTTCGAAAGACTATGATTTATTTAATACACGGCCTGCTTTAAATAAAGTAGAGTATTATGTTTTAGCAAATAAAAAATACTTAAAAAAACGAGATAGACCATACCTAATTAACCATTACCTCTATGATGTAGAGCAAATGCCAGAAAAATATTTCTTTTCCTTGTTGTTATTATTTAAACCTTGGAGAATACTAGATGACCTAAAAATGCAACATGAGACATACACAGAAGCATTTAATGCTGTAAAGGACGATTTACAAGAAGCGTTACGCTACGGAAATTTACGGACTGAATTACGAAATATTTTACAAACAGCTTTTGAAAAGGTAAAAGAAAAAGTAGCTGAACTAAACGAAGAAAGGGAAAACATAGTAGATGAAGGACCCCACAATCCTTTAGAGTTTGAAGCTTTGGAAGCGGTAAATGCTATGGAAGATTTAAACAACTTTGATTTACGTGAAGCGGATATTGCTGAAATGAATGAGCAAGCAATGATAGATAAACTGAATTCTGATCAAAAAAAGGTATTTGATATAGTCACTAATAAAATTACGAACCAAAAAGAAATATTGCGACATTTTGTTAGTGGCACCGGTGGCTCCGGCAAGAGCTATTTAATAAAAACATTAAAAATATGGATTAAAAACAACCTGCATAAAAATGTTGCTATTACTGCCCCGACTGGAATTGCAGCATTTAACGTAAACGGATTAACTGTTCACAGATTACTACAACTGCCCGTAGAGCATAAACAAACTCCTAAATACAAACCGCTTTCAGACGAAGTACTTCAAGTTTTAAGGACAGACTTAAAAACTGTCGAATTATTTATTATAGATGAAGTGTCTATGATATCTAATGTAACTTTAGCCTACACAAATCTTCGTTTATGCGAAGTGTTTGATACTTCTGATGTAGAAGATGGTTGGTTTGGAAAAAAACATATTTTAGTGCTTGGGGATCTTTTGCAACTTCCACCCGTTAGAGAAAAGTCGCCATTTGAGAAACTAACCCTTTCAGAAATTAATAAACTTATTGGCTCCATAAGTATTCCAAACTTATGGACTGAACTTTTTAGTTACGACGAACTTACGTTGAATATGAGACAACTGGATGATTCTACGTTTGAAGAAATGTTAAAAAGAGTCAGAGTAGGAGTGACAATTAAATCAGACAGAGATATATTGTCTAACCGATTGATACCACTGCTCTCGAATTCCAATGAAGGAAGGTTAATGGAAATAGTAAAATATTTGAGGGACTTACCAGAAGATACTGTTTGCTTACTACCGACTAGAAATATGTGTATGCAGTTAAATAATGCTATGTTAAAAGCGATTCCGTACCCCGAGATAAAGTTAGTTGCTAAAGATTCCTTGGATTGTTCAAAATGTATGATAACGAAAGCCCGGGCGTGTTTACAAAAATATAAAGATGATGCGTCGATGACTGCTGGACTGGAAGAAACTATAATCATTAAAGAGGGAGCTAAAGTAATACTTAGGAGAAACATTGATGTTACTTTAGGTTTAGTGAATGGGTCGATAGGCGTTGTACAAAGAGTGAGGTGGGACCCGGAAGACCAAACAAAGCCTAAACAATTGATAGTAAAATTCGCTAATAATTTGATTCACAAATTATTGCCTATTAAGTTAAAATTTGAGATCATACCCCGGGCATACGTGTACAGAGAACAATTCCCATTTTGTGTGGCGTATGCCTTAACAATTCACAAGAGCCAAGGTCTAAGTTTAAAAAATGTCCTGATGGACATTGGCACCTCCATATTCACTTGTGGCCAAGCCTACGTGGCGCTTTCACGAGTAACCAATCTTCATGGGGTGCTCCTCATAAATGTTGACTTCAAGAGTATAAAAGCTCAAGCTTCAGCGATCACCGAATACAACAGGCTTAGACGAAAATACCGCACCGATCTTTCAGAAATAAAACCGTCTAAACCGTCTAAAAGAATAAATAATGAACGCGAATGGGCAATACGTAAAACTGTTGCTACTGTACAAGAATCAGAACCGGAAAAAAAGAAAAGAAAGATTTGTAATAATAAAAAAACTACTCCTAAAAAGAAAAAAAATGTGTCAAATAAGAAAATATAATAAAATAAATCAACATGCCCACGTTTTTACAAAAAGAAGTGAAATCCCACCAAAAACATTCTGTAAAAAACTAGCCAAGTCTCCATGGAGCTGCTTGTTTATGTTTAATTCTAAAAAGTAATGAAATCTAGACAAAGTCGTGCGTCGTCGAGTCTGAGGTTCCTTACTGAGATTTATTTATTATTATAGTTAATGTTGTGTGACTTGGCCGTTGAAGGGTACACAAGGGTACAAAACCAGGTGCTCCATGACACCATTGCACTAATCTGTCGCCAGAACCGCTATCCATTGACGATGGAAAATTGCCATTTGGAAAACGTTGATTCAATAAACAGTCAATTGTAGGCTTGATAAAGCTGCGTATTTCAATAATACTCATGTGTAGGCGAGCCTGAAACAAACAGTATAAAAAACTATTTCCATTACAGACGGACTAATCATTGATAGAAGTCCGTCTGTACGTCTATTTTATGTTAGATTTGACGCTCCAAAAAGAAGAGAGCAGAAGTCAGCATTGTCAATGCTGAATGCATGTGTTGCACAATCATCAACAGCCTAAAATGAGACACTAGCGTTCAATTACCACTACCAGTATGGGCTATTATCTCGCTTAACAAACATAGGTAGTTACAACAGATATAACATTATGTGTAAATTGACTTGTACCCACTAACATATAAAGAATGTTCAACGGCCAAGTCACACAACATTAACTATAATAATAAATAAATCTCAGTAAGGAACCTCAGACTCGACGACGCAAGACTTCGTCTAGATTTCATTACTTTTTAGAGATAAACATAAACAAGCAGCTCCATGGAGACTTGGCTAGTTTTTTACAGAATGTTTTTGGTGGGATTCAATTTTTGTAAAAAGCGACACCCAAAAATCCCTATCTTTCCGAAGTTTAAAAAAAAATACTAACCGATTTTCAAAATTTTAACGGATATCCGTTGGATATTCGTTAGAACTCAAGCCAAAACGTCTCACTGGAAAAGGATCTGATAACCATTTTCAATGGTAATATTAATAAACTTTTATACCCAAGAAAAGTCCTGATCTTGAGGTACTTTTATAATCAGCCGCGTTAATATGATGTGTTAGACATAGGCTGAAATGTTAAACACTCACAAACAACGTGGATTTTTGAACTGAAACTTCTTTAGAATCGTTGTGATTTCAAACCGGATGCAACGGAAAAAACGACAGGTAAGAGACACAAATACAAAAAGTCGCCTGTAATTAGTGAGCCAGAGCGAGAGCTAATGTCGGTGTATTCACGTTTACTTCTATCGTACTCGTATGTGAATCGCACACACACCTTTTTTATTAGTAAAATATTTTTAAAATAGTTTTTTTTTGTCATAACATATTATTATGTAATTTGTATAGATAATTACAGAGATAGAATCAGTCATGATGGTTTTTAGCTACAATCAATGAGTGACCAGTGATCTTAACTGTAGCTTCTTCTAAATAAGCATTGTTTATAAAACTTAGTCCTGATTTTATTTACTTACGCTTCTTCTTCTAACCCTCTTTCGGTGAGATAGGAAGTGTGTGCGAGTTGGGAGATAGTCAAGGAATTCTGGCGCCAACCACCGATGGACGACGACTGTCCAATGCTCGTTCGGCGTATTTTGGTAAGGCTTCTTACCGACTCATCGCGTTTCATTCTCGACTTAGCCCGCCTGTAAATATAAATTTGATTGAAATGCATTATTTAATACTTATTGAGACTTATTGAGAGACATATTCGATATATATTTTGAATGGACTAACTGCACGGATGGCCTGACTTACGTCACCGCGCTTCTTTCTATTGCGCTGAGTGTTCTGGGTTCAAACCTCACATAGGACTTTGTGTGATCTACTCGTACAAATCTTTATTCTAAGTTTGGGTATTCTATGTTGCTGTATCATGTATATTTGTAAAGTTTCTTACGTCTCTTCTTTTTCTAAGCCTTTATTATTCCTAAAAATATTTCGGGTCGTCTACTTGTTCAATCGTTTTTACCTAATTATCAGTTTTTCCACGGAACGATTGACATCGGACTTTTGCAACCCTAAGGGTGAACTAAATTCGAAGGTTGAATTTGTGGCGACCTCTACATACAGCGTCATCTACCGAAGATACGCTGAACTACGGAGCAACGTACAACACGAATAAACTACCAATCCTGAATCGCGCAGTAGTAGTTCTCGCGCCGATTATCATATACACAACATCCCAACACCAACAGTTGGGCAGTGGCCCGCCAGGCATGATCACCTCGCTTGGTCGAAGGCCTGCCTTTGTGTTGGAGGGACATGATACCCGTACTTCCACAAACTAGTTGTAATTATAAATGCTGGGAGGGGTCCGTGTTAATAACAGCAGTTCTCGGACACCTCTCTTCTCAGGCGCAGAGTGGCACACCGTGTGGTTTTAGTCGATTTCCGACACACCGCCTCGCCGCAAACTTCGGTGGGGTGACGGTCCGTGGGGGATTTCACACGTAAAAAAAAAGTTGTAAGTATAAATATGAGGGCACTGACTTCCTAATAACGATTGTCTACCGTAACTAGTTGTACTTATTAACAAATATAGATGTACCTTCATGTTCATAATAATCCTCTGCTAAATTATGTATCCAATCCAAGACGTATCTATACTTATATGTTTATTTATACAGTCAATATGCGTGCATATAATATAATGTACAAAACAATTGTTTAAAAGCGAATCCATGAAAAACGTCTATATTAATAGATTCCTTGTGTTTTAATTTCATTGCTTACAAAGTTCCATGTGTTTATGTCAAAACTTGAACAGAGACTATCTGTTTATTTATTATAGAACTTGACGTAGCTAATGCTCGGATGTAGTGTGATAATTAAAAACCAAAAAGTATCATATCACTCATCTCTGTGGTTTGTTTTGCCATTTCTTCCCAAAGTGAGTTTCAGGAAATGCCAGCGCCTAAAGTTGTAAAATTTAGATTTTTTTTTGTTACTCAACTGCACAACTGGATGCGTACCGCCTGATGGTAAGCGATTATCGTCGCCCATGGACACTCGCAATACCAGAGGCGTAATAAGTGCGTTGCCGGTGTTTGGGGGATGGGGAGGGGGGTGGACAGAGGGATGGGGATGGTGAGGGGGATGGATAGAGGGATTGGAGTATGGGCCTCACTCACTCGGTGAAACTCTACGGATGATGGATTTTAACCGACTAAAAACCATTCGTCTTGGGTCCCTGCAGAAATACATAAAGGAAGTAATTTGAACGATTGCACGTTTGGCCTAGTGGTTAAGCGGTCGCCACGCCGTTGTCTACTTCGCCAAGTGTTTTAGGTTCAAATCTCACATGGAACAACAATTTGTGTGATCCACAAATTTTTGTTCTGGGTCTGGATGTTCTTTGTGTTTGTTTCATGTACGTTTGTAAAGTCCCTAGCGACACAGGAATCATTCCTAGTGCGGGAGATGTCTTTAAAATAAATGTAGGTTATCGTGTTAATAGTAGCCTATATGTATATGTATTTTGATGTATAAGTCATAAAACGCGGTAGGCATACGCAGACGGTCTCCTCTATCGAAGTATAAGTCCAAATATATGTGTGTGATTTATTTATGTGTGCGTGAAATTTTAATATTTTTGTTTTATTTGGTACTAGCTGAGTGCCACGTACCTTTACAACTGCGGGACCAAGCTAGTAACAAATAAAACAAAACATTTAGAATTTTACCCGACAACTACCTGACAATAACTAACAAAGTAGCCTAAATTACTCCTTATTATATGTATATAGAGTTTCGGTGTTTTCTGTCTATAATATGTATGTATAGACCAAAAAGTATGTATTATATGTATTGATACCAGTTGTCTAGTACCGATAACACGAGTTCTGCTTAGATTGGGACTAGATGACGTTGTGTGTAAGATGTCAGGAATGCCCGCTATTTCGTACACGTAACCTTTGAATTTTTAACCTTCAGTTTAAACCTTCCCTGGACTATAACAAACATTTCAAAACCAAAATCAGCTAAACCGGCCCAGCCGTTCCAGAGATTAGTCGGCACAAACAGACTGTCTGTCTGTTGGTGTCAGACAAAAATTAAAAAAAAGATATTTTGGTATACCAAAATATCATATACATATATTCGTTATCGTATATCAAAAACAGGCACTCCAATTTTATTTATTTGTATAGACTGGCTGATCCACGCAGCCCCGTCTGCATCTACTATTGCTCGTAGCGTAATGTTATACCGCGGAAACAATTTTATTTAATAAAAAAAGGTTATACATAGAACGCGAAACTCAAAACATAGACATATGCCGTTGCGGACATTTTTTAGGTCTTTTCAAAAAGTATTTCTTTCATACATTATTTTTTATTGATACTCCGGTCCTATTAGTCATAGAGTGATGATCTATAGCGTATAACCTTCCTCGATAAGTGGGCTATCTAACACTGCAAGAATTTTTTAAGAAGTGTGGTTTGACCAGAAGTTCTTTAAATGAGTGCGTTCAACCAAACAAACTCTTCAGCTTTATAATATTAGATTTATGTAATACAACTGACTGATAATAAAATTATACTTTATAATTAGGCAAACATATATTTTATATCGCGAGTCTACAAGTTAATAGCAGAGCAACCATCGATTTAGACGCATTGTATCTACCGCATTGCGGTGCTCTCGTTAAAAGCTATCCTTCCTGTTTTGTAGGCGAGGCCTTCCCATTACAATAGTGATTTACTTACCAAGGTAAACACTAAATAGTTTTATAACTTGATTCTAGAAGGTTTCATAAATAAAAAGGGTTCATACTTAAAGGTGCTCCCAGCACTTATGTAACGTTAACATGATAACATTTTATAATCGTTTTTAACATACCGTGGAGAGACACGCTTCGGCATGAATGGGCCGATTCGACCGGAGTACCACTGCCTCACAGAAACCGGTGTGAAACAGCGCCTGCGCTGTGTTTCACCGAGTGAGTGAGGATACCGGAGGCCTATACCCCAACCTCTCTCTCCCTCCCTCTCCTCCAAAGCCGGCAACGCACTTGTGACGGCTCTGGTGTTGCTATGGGCGGCGGTAATCGCTTACCATCTGGCGATACGTCTGCTCGTTTGCCCTATAGCGGGCATATATGTATACTCGTATCATAAAAGAAAAGAAAGACGTGACAGCAAGCGAGCAACCGCCTTCACGGGCCGTTCCGCTAACGTCCCCCTGAGGCTCACATGATGTTATACATAAAAAGTTATAATTTGTTTTATCATGTTGTAATTATTTGTAACATTTTGTTACATGAAGTTGTATAACATCATTAACAATTTATAACTTTTGTTACAATTTGTTAAAAAAAGTTAGACAACAAATTTTATGTAACATTCTCTAACCTTAAACAGTGTCCTTATGTAAAAATATATAGTTACAACATAATGGGAAATATATCATAGCGCTGTTTTAAATACGGGTAATCAAAATAAATTTAATATATTAAAAAAAATATTCCAACCACTTAGACTGATTCGTTGATCATGCGGTTTGTGTAAGCAACTGCTGATCAAGAGGTCTCGGTTTCGATTCCCGGGTTGGGCTGCTATTGGGTTTTTCGTACACTAACACACGAAATAATGAATTTATAACAGCCCGGAGCATGGAAGACGCTCGCCGTCTCGGTCCCGGTTGTCATTAACACCTATGACAGTCGTTATTGTGAAGTCAATGCCCTCAAATATACTGACAACTAGTTCAATCTTCGAATCCAGTTCACCCTCAGGGTGCGGAGGTCCGATTACAGTCGTTTCGTAAAAAAACTATGTTATCTCCCAATTAATCTTGGGAATAAAAAAGTTAAATAGATAATTCTTTACAAACACTCGTAGAACAGAACAGTTAAATGTAAAAATAACAACAGATATTTGCATCAAACCCAATTTAGTATCTAAGTTAATTGGTAAAATACTCGTTTTGAAAATCAATAAAATAAAAATAAATAAAGCAGTAAGTCTTTCAGTAGCTAGAGCCCAAAAAGGATTGACTACAAATAAACGACAAATTAACTTTATAAAGAATGGCTCAACTACCAAATCTAAAAGCAAGCCTCTCTCAATCCTAGTTAAGTTTGTCTCTAAATATTCCGGACATCTAACACACAAACGCCATCTAGTCCCAAGCTAAGCAGAGCTTGTGTTATGGGTACTAGACAACTAATATAAATATTTATATACTTTTTTTTGTAAATACATACATATTATACATAGAAAACACCCAAACTCCGAAACAAATATTTGCAGATCATACAAACATTTGGTTCGACCCGGGAATCGAACCCGAGACCTCAAGCTTAGCAGTCGCATACGCTACCACTACGCCACCGAGGCAGTCAATTATATGAGATGCATTTTGTACTACAGTCCTTAAAATATAGGTTGATCTCCGTGACAAATGACTATGCAGCTTTGAGCAATCGATTTATTTGTATCTTCTACATTTTGTTTCCTTATGTGACACTTATCACAATATAAAAATAAAAATTCACACCTAAACTAAGTTGTGAAGAGACACTATAGATAACTGATAATGTACTCGTATTTATTGTGGTGTGAATATGTGTATGTTTGTGTATGAATATGTATCCGTGTGTATGTATATGTAATGTGCGTTTGTGTATATATATGTAACATGCTTGTGTGTGTATGTATATGTAATATGCGTGTGTGTGTATATATATATAAATATATGTCTTATTGTTTGTATGTATGTATATATTCTTGTATAATTACGCAGATATATTATTTTTCAATGATTCTTCATAAAGTGTTGTGCACCATCTCACTCATTTCCGCACTAGAAGAGAAGTAGACTGGTAGAGAATGCATTTGGCATTAAGTCCGCCATTGTACATTTTGTGCATAAAGTTAATAAATAAATAAATAACTGTACCTAGTGCCATCTTACTTCAAAGTTGAAAACAACACAAAACGCTTAAATAAAATAATGTTCATGAATACAATCCTGTTTGTTTAGTTCTTATGCTGCATAAGTGTTTCAGTCCTGCGGAATCATGATCACCATTTTCTGTTTGTTATGCCATTGACTGATAAGTGGAAATACATCGAGCTATGTACAATTATACAAATATTTACAAAATTTTATCAATAGAAAACTCTGTACCTACTTATAGCGTTAACTTTAATAACTTAAGACAGCTCTGCTAATTTAAAAACCTAATAAAATCAATACTAATAATATATTATAAAGCTGAAAAGTTTGTCTGCTTGTTTGAACGCGCTAATCTCAGGAACCGCTAGTCCGATTTAAAAAAATCTTTCAGTGTTGGATAGTCCATTTATCGAGGAAGGCTATAGGCTATATATCATCACGCCAATACTAATAAGAGCTGAGCACCAATGAAGAATGCATCAAAAACGAGGGAAAATTTTCACGCTACGGGCAATAGAAGACGAAAACGAGGTTGCGTGGGTCAGCTATTGTTATTATAATACCGGATAATAAATTGCATTCATCATTCATTCGTGTGTTCTTTACCGTGATAATGATCGTGAAGTATTATGTAATAGAGGGCAAATGAGCAGACGTAACGTCTGACATATCGCCGCAACACTAGAGGCGTCACAAGTGCATCGCCAGCCTTTAGGGGATGGGGCTCACTCACTCGGTGAAACAGCGCAGGCGCCGTTTTAAACCGGCTTTCTGTGAGGCCGTGGTATCTCTCCGGTCGAGCCGGCCCATTCATGCCGAAGCGTGGCTCTCCGCCTATTCACAAGTGTACAACCAATTAAGTACTTAAGAGAATAAGGTTTAAGAGACAATACATTTCTTATAGCAAGACTCTCTCTCTAAGTAAAGGTGACCAGACAGTTACCTACTAAAAACAGATTTCAGACGCATTGAGCTAATTTGATTTAGATCAAGGGCCAGCCAGACTATAGTTAAATTAGAATATTGTCACAAGCCAAATACGCCTGGCAGTAACTCCACTCTATTATTATAATAAATCTTTTGTTGCAGAAATATGAACCTTACTCCATTTACACAAGCGCGATACCTGTCAAACGTGTCCAATTATAAAATTCATTTAGACAGTTATTTTATATCACGCACACAGGTGGTACATAATTTTCTTTGACGTAAAACTTACGTAACATTTTCTTGATGACGTCGGTAGCTTGTTCGCGACAGACTTATTGCTTACTAGCTGAACCCCGCGGTGCTACCCGCCGTACGACAATAACAGCGAGCAACGCTGCAAGGCAAATCTTTATAAATTGTAGCCTATATATTATTCTAATCTAGCTTATACATTAAGCTATATTATTGTAAAGAATCAATCAAAATCCATTCAGTAGTTTTTGTGTGATAAAGAGCAACAAACATACTCACAAAGTTTCGCGTTTATAATATTAGTAGGTATGGTATTGTGCTGTAAGGAGCTATTTGAAAATTAACTTGAAAATACACAATTTTTAAAAAAGTCTTAAAAAAAGCTATCGATGCTTTGCCAGTTGATAGTTACCTCAAAAACTAGCTGCAAACTGCACCATAATGTATAATAAACACATCCAACTGGGTTTAATTACTTCTGAGATTAGCGCAGATAAACAGACCAAAATAATTTAAAAACTGTTGTTTGGTTTCTCTAACTCTATTAAATCGCCTTCAATATTTTTTAAGTACAGACATTCAAACTCTTGAAATACCCAAGACTGATATGGGTGGCGCTCTTTGGAGGTAGACCTTCGTTCGGCAGTGGACAGTGGTAGTCTGATATCAATAACATTATTGTATACATATACGACCTAAGACATAGTAGACATCTACCTCTTACAATTTAATCATATTCAGTCAATGATCTTTAACTGCCTAAGTGGCGCAGTGATAGCGTATGCGACTGCTGTGCTTGAGGTCCTGTATTCGATTCCCGAGTCGGACCAAATGTTCGCATGATTCACAAATATTTGTTTCAGAGTTTGGGTGTTTTCTATGCATAACATGTATGTATTTACAAAAAAAAGTATAAAAGAATATAAACAGTTTTCAGTACCCATAATACAAGCTCTGCTTAGTTTGGGACTAGATGGCGTTGTGGGAAAAAAAACCTTTACAATACCATGAGGTTATTGTATTACCAGTATAGTATTAATCAGTTGTAGTTTTGTTTATGAGAAAACATTTATTTTGGAGATCGTTTTTTGTTTTTCGAAAGACGGTCCCCATTTCATATCATCCACATTTTATATATTTTTCATCATTAATTTCATCACGACTACGACTTTAAGACTCGAAGACTTGATAATTGAAGATGATAAATACTTGACATTGGCAGAAATACCTGAATCAAAAGAAAAAGAACATTTCTTTTCGAGGCAAGGTATGTTAACTTTGCTCAAAGAAAGCGATAATTAATTTGGGTTTAGGTATTTTTCATGTTCACTGGATGCCCGTCTTAGCCACCTCTTGAACATCCCAGCATAAAAGATAAGGGTATGTGACCTATCGTTAGCTATTACGGTTTCATACTCGGTTAGTCAATTAATTGTCTTAAGTATATAATTTTCTAAATGACACCACAATGAAATAAAAATATCATAAGTATCCAGATTGTGGGAGTCTTGCAGTGGACTGGGATAGGCTGCTGATGTTTCCAGAGAGTTCCATTTTCCTATTTCTTTTATGTATGGCTCATACTTAAAAAAAACTGGATGTTTCAATGCAACAAAGAATGCATGCAGCAAAAGGTGACACACTATGGCGGTCTGAGATGAAAGGGTTTTTTAAGTTAATCACTTGTTTAATTGCAGTGGTTTCCTTGACCACTATTTAGTGTTTTGGCCATTTGTATAACGGTGTTCAGTAACTGAGATACCAAATAAAAAAAAAACTGAGATACGACGTTGAGAAATCCAGAGATTAATTAGTAATGAACAAAAATTCCACTTTACTTTTATTATATAACTGGCTGACCCACGCAACCTCGATTGCGTCTTATTGCCCGTAGCGTGAAAATTTTCCCCCGTTTTTGAAACATTCTTCATTGATGCTCCGCTCCTATTAGTATTAGCGTAATGATATATAGCCTATAGCCTCCCTCGATAAATGGACTATCCACCACTGAAAGAATTTTTCAAATTAGACCACCGGTTCCTGAGATTAACGCGTTCAAACAAACAAACTCTTCAGCTTTATAATAATAGTAGGTATAGATATTCCACAGCTAAGTAAGTGAATGTTTCATGAGGTTGAAGACCTAGTTACAAGGAGTAGGGGTTATGAGGGTGGAAAGGAATTGGCGCCGATGGCGCCGGCGAGACGCGCCCTCCATTGTACTAGTATTACGATCGAATTATGCTCTCTAAGGCCATCTTTAACATTCGTATATTATTAAGACGTGTACGTGTTGCTTGTTTTCTCTTAATTCCTTAACTTGATTAATAATTTCATCGCATGATAATAATTCGTAAAAACATTTGTATTAAAATAGTTTTATTGTAAACGCGATTCGACATTCGATTCTTCTTTTCCTTTGCCCCTTCCCATGTTAGGTGGGGTCGGCTCTCCTTATCTTTCGGCGCCAGGATAGTCTGAGATTGGCCATACTAGTCCACCACGTCAAGGGCGGCCGTCCTCTTCCTTTCCTGCCTTCAGGGAGTGCCAGTGCCTTCTGAACAACATGCTCGCTGTCTCTACGCATAAACGTAGAAATTTGATGTTCTAACTATTATCTCTCTCGCTCTCTTGTAACTTGGACGTCCATTGAGTATGGTATGTCTGTGATATTTACTATATTATATCGCTCGTGATTTAAGTCATCCGGTGTTTTTCTTCTCTAAACCCTTCATTTGTAATTCTATATTTTACTTATTAGTTTATTTTAACACCGTCATTGTTAGATTGTAAGTGTTTTTTTCGTTTTGTTTGTTGTCAAAACAATATGTATCGAGCCAAGAGACATAATTCGTTCGTATTTCTATTCGTATAAACATCATCTGATGCTGAAATCAAAAGTTGTCGAGTTGAGTCTTCATAGAATTGGGTTCAACTCGACAGTTTTTGTTTCGTGTGATAACTTGAGCAAACTATTTTATAGTCTGTTGCGATTGGCGTGCAATCAGCTTTATAGTCTTTAGGCAAGTATCTTCATGTTGTCAATTCATGGCCATACCAATGAACTTTATGAGACGTAAGTTAATGGACGAATTAAGATTTTTACGATGGTTTACTTTTTTTGTGAGGAAATATTTGACTATTGTCAGAATCTGCATAAAGAAAAGATAATGTATATCTCTTTATAGGGATGGTCTGGTTGATGAAGTTCAGTGTTGATGTTCAATTTATGATCTAACCTTTTTACATACAACCCCAAACACGGCTGCAGCTGTCTGATCCCAAACTAGACAAAACTTGACTGCTCGTTTGGCCTAGTGGTTTAGCGGTCGCCACGCCGTTCTCTACTTCGCCAAGTGTTGTAGGTTCAAATCCCACATGGAATAACACTGTGTGATCCACAAATTGTTGTTCTCAGTCTGGGTGTCCTTTGTGTCCGTTTCATGTATGTTTATAAAGTCCCCCGCGACACAGGAATTATTCTTAGTGCGGGAGTTGACTTAAAAAAAAACATCATTTTATCAGGCATCTTACTATCTACGCTATATATCAATACATCTACTAATAAACATCTTAGCCTATCTCACTTCCTACTAATATAACAAATGCAAAAGCTTGTGGGGATGAATGGATGTTTGTTAATCTTCCACGCAAAAACTCTGGAAGAGATTTAGACATTATTTGACAGTAATATAGCTTATACAAGCTGACCCGGCAAACTTCGTTTCGCCTAACAGTCAATGAATGAGTACAGCAGATAATGTTTTTTAAAGAAATTTTATCGATGAATACCACTCTCGGTGGCCACCACCCTCAATGCTAATAGGGACAATGCAGCATGGTGACCCACACTATGGCGGCCTAGAGAGATGCTTTTCAGCAATAGATTGTGATTCAAGAGAGAATCTTATGTGTATAATAAATGCTTATTTTTTTTTTTTTTAAAAGACAACTCCCGCATTAGGAATATACATCCTGTGTCGCGGGGGACTTTACAAACATACATGTAACGGACACAAAGAACACCCAGACTCAGGTCAACACTTTGTGGATCACACAAAGTGATGTCCCACGTGGGATTTGAACCCACGACTTTTGGCGCTGTAGCAAACGGCGTAGTGACCGCTTAAACCACTAGGCCAACCGTGCAGTCAAGTCAGTTATTATAGTAAGGATGTCCGAAAATGAAAAAATGTCCATGTCAATGGTATCATAATAAATGTGAATAAAACTAAGTACATGATTATACACTCCCCTTATCATAAACAAAAAGAATTTTCGATTACTGTGAAAGGTCATACGTACAAACGTATGCATAACTATATGCAACACTGTTAGTGTTTGGGTTTGGAAAGAGTCACCTCTTATAAATACCTGGGGCTGATGGTGGACGATACATTCACATGGGACCTTCATGTAAGCAACTTTTGCAATAAACTTCGTTGCATCTTAGGGAAATTAAAAAAATTGCAGTATGTTGTTATTAGAAAATTAATGTATACCCTGTATTATGCCTACTCAAATATCGAGTACGGTTTGGGGACATATGGACTTACATTTCCAACACATCTAAACAGAATTCACGATTTGCAGATAAGACTACTTAAATTATTTGTTGATAAAGAAATAAAACAAGGCTTAAATAAAGATCACGTTAAATTATTTAAAACTAGCTGACCCACGCAACCTCGTTTGCGTCTTCAATTGCCCGTAGCGTGAAAATTTTCCCCGTTTTTGAAACATTCTTCATTGGTGCTCCGCTCCTATTAGTATTACCGTGATGATATATAGCCTATAACCTTCCTCGATAAATGGATTATCCAACACTGAAAGAATTTTTAAAATCGGTTTAGTAGATCCCGAGATTACCCCCTACAATTTAACAAACACACAAACTTTACTTCTTTATAATATTAGTAGAATAATAAAGAAGAAACTTGTCGTTCCGAAAATTACGAACTACTTTGGTAAACGCACAAGAAGATTTGTGGTACCATTTTTGCCTTGAGATCTAATAATACAAGTACATTCAAAAGATCACTTGAAAATAGAACTTCACAAATATTACGTCTCGTTATGTCCCTAACTAAGGGGTAACATCCCCTTTTCTTTTCTTTTTTTATAATAAACCGTTATTGGTTTTGTAAACATGTTCTTGACACAGTTTTTCAAAATAAAACCGATTTTGTATCCGAATACACTATATCATGTAAATTTAGCGAGAACTTCTATCGACAAACTCTGTTACAGTTTGGCATACTTGAGCATGTAAAAAAATCGACGGGTTGCACTCCGGGAGTGCCGGCAGAAGTGAAAACTTGAATATTAACGTTGTGCATTTTTGATATTTTGGAATGGTTAGAGAATAATTTTGTACGAATTGCTTTCATTATCAGTATAAAAGTACTATTATTTATGTGGTGGAATACAATATTCATTTATTGCGCTATCGTACACAAACATGACAATTTATATTACATACACACACGAACATTCGCGCAAGCGCCCTGCGCCGTCTGTCCTCTCTACATCGGTCTTACGAATTTTCGATCAGGTCACGTAACCTGACGCGAGTTTATACATTCTTACCCATTCCAAAAAAGTACACAGCGCCGCTAAAGAAGTTTTCACTTCAAAAAAATGTTTTACGTAACTCTAAATAAGATATGGGTGTATGCACCTATATTTTATTTCCTAAATAGAAGAACAAATAAATCTTACCAAAACATTATTAGTCGTGGATAGGTATCGAATCTATGTCGTACATCTGGCTTAGCAGTAAAACAACAGGCACGCCGTACATAACATATTTCCTTTTCCACTTAACTCCATTTGTTGTCATATCATTTTCAACATCCAACTTGTTTTGTGCCACGTCTTTGAACGCAGTTTCTTTTCAGCGCTACCTCTCTCCGTAATTACTAACATTTCTATCACTCCCTAGTACAATGAACATATTTGTGTACTTATATCTATTTTTATGAAATGTCAGTATGTTGTTTAAAAGATTCCTTTTTGTTTCATTGTTTATCTGAACCACCCACAGAGATTTGAGCTATTTATTTAAATAAATTTATACCTACGATTATCGGAACTATAGGGCGAAACTTTTTAGGATTTGAGTTGATTAAATAGTGGAACGATTACAAGTGAGTTTCTTCTATTTAACATAGAAAACCTCCACACTCGGAAACAAATACTTGCAGATCATAAAAACGTTTGGTCCGACCCGAAGGTGTAGCCGACCCGAAGCCTCCAAACACAACAACCTTTAGCACAGAAGTCGCGTTTTTTTATTTTTTTTATAATTGAGCTACCAAAATGACTCTGTCCTGCCTGATGGAAAGAACCAGCAGAATCCAAGAGCGGTGGTCACCATCATCAATGCTAACAAGGACAGTGCAGCATGGTGACCAGCACTATGACGGCCTAGTGAGATGCTTTTTCACGCTCCGCATAAAGGACCCGGGATCATAGTGGAACGGAAACACGTGGGCTGGTAGTGAGTTCCGGGTTTTTAAACGCTCGGCACAGGAATGAAGAACCGAATCGATGAGTGCGAGAGTGTATGTCTACCACTCTGAAGCGGTAAATTCCGAGGCCGGCACGTGTTGTCCTGTAGAGGAAGGGAGAAGGGAGGACCAGTTGGAAGAGCTCTTCAGAACACTCCCCGTGGTATAGGCGATAGAGGACTGCGATAGAGGCGATTTTTTTACTCATCTGCAGTCGCATACTATACAACCGCGCCACAGTGGCAATCGATTGGCAGTCAGTCAGTCAAGGATGTATGTTATGTCTTTTTTTCGATCTGTAGCCCTACATGTGAAGTTTATTAATTCACAATAGATTAACATTTAATGCTTATCATCATTTACGAAATATTACTTCGTTTGATTGGAGAAACGTCAATTGTTGAGGAGATTGTGTAGTGGTTAAGCGATCATCTGCTTTCTACTACGTTGAGTGTTACGGCTTCAAACCAACATGAGACAACGCTTTATGTAATTCACAAATTGTTGTTCTGAGTCTGGATGTACTTTGTTCCTGTTTCATGTATGTTTGTAAAGTTTCTTGCAACACATAAAATTAGTTAGTGTGGCAGTTGTAAAGAAAAAAAAGGATTTACACCAGACATTATATGATTCTAAATATTTTTCATTACACTTTATTGACTTTCCCTGTGTTTATTTATTTGTGTGTGTTTATTTTTAGTACTATATTTATTAATACCATTTTCATTGGTCTCTTTTGGTTCTAGTCTGCCCATATCTGTCAAAGCATATCTCTCTCCTTTATAATTTTTTAGATTTATCATCAGGAATAAGAGCTAAATTGGATACAAAAATGAAAATAGTTAAAGATATATCTGTCTAAGATGTCGTAATGATCAATCAAAATTTAACAAGTTGGCACTAAGGTTCTAAGACACTGTAATTTATCTTGGGATTTCCCGTGTGTAATAACTCGGTGTTCGTGAATCACTGCAGTTGATCCTGGTGTACTGGAGTTACAGTAGTGGGCGTGTGATCGACATTAGCCTCATATAAAAAATGTTTACACTATTGATCCCGTGCTAACTGTAATGTGCATAGGAAATGAAAAAAAAAACCTGTGTAAACTTGAAATTTTTTTTTATTATTAATATGTATATAGGGGGCAAACGAGCAGACGTATCGCCTGATGGTTAGCGATTACCGCCGCCCATGGACACCCGCAACACCAGAGGCGTCATAAGTGCGTAGCCGGCCTTTTAAGAAGGAGTACGCTCTTTTCTTGAAGGTTTGACAGATTTATCTTGAACTTCTAACAAAAAGTTAGTTGGCACGTTCACTTAAAAAGGAAACAGGAGGTATTTCCCAAAAGTTGCGGTGACCGACTGTCTCTTTAGGATAATATAAATAAAGTATTTCTACTTCTTTAACAAACTCAGTATAAGAAATATATTTGGTAAATTTGTGAGGAGGTAAAAAGTTCAAACGTTTTAAAATGCAAGTGAAAACTCTCTGATAACTAGTAATTTATTTATAATAGCAAAAAACTGAAGCCTAAACGCTAAACCTTCGTAAAATGTAAATAAGTATATAATGTACATTAACCGTCAGTTAAAACATATTTAAGAAGTACGAACACACATTACGTATAGAAAGATTAATGTACTGCAAAATAAATATTGTGGAAGTATGTATTAGCAAATATCGTTTAAGGTAATCTATCTTTAAGCATACATATATTTATAATGACTAACTAGCTACCACTACAATATGTATATATATCTTGTTAACGTAGGTACACATAAATCATGTTTATAGAACGACTCATTCATCTCTATCACTGAAAAATAATTACACCCCGAAGTTGTCTAGACAAGCCGTGAAATATTGGCACTGTTTCAACTATTAAGTTCACCCTTAATCTGTCAAACTGACTATTTATATTAATTTAATGCGACTGGTTGCAGTTCTATACTTAAACAAACTTAAAACATATAATACTCACTTAATATTCTGTAGAAATTATTGTCACCAGAACACGCTAAAGTTGTTTGAAAATGCCAAAAGTAACGCACAATAATTTCTTTCTTCATAAGGGCACTTCGGCTTTGAGTTTCTCGCCAAGAAGGCGCGGGAAATTGTTAGGAAATTTAGGAGGCGGAGGCAGGCACGCGTCGTCAACCCTCTCCGGCGGTTGGCATT
The DNA here is from genome assembly GCA_916048165.1 of Spilarctia lutea. Classification (NCBI taxonomy): domain Eukaryota; kingdom Metazoa; phylum Arthropoda; class Insecta; order Lepidoptera; family Erebidae; genus Spilarctia; species Spilarctia lutea. The sequence goes on along the minus strand of OU696490.1, from coordinate 13,287,225 downwards.
GCACTGGGTGGTTTTTGGCACTAAACCGACTTAACAAGTCGGAGTTTTGTATTTGTAATACAGTTGAATTGTGATCATATTTGTCCGTACAATTTTTGATATAGAAAATAGTAAAAGTGTCATTTACACTTTATTTACCCATCATAAGTAAAGTGTGAATCAAGGAGACCCCTTTTGATGAAAAATAATATTATTATATTTGCTAATAGCGTCTGTAGTTTTTATAAATTTGTCGTTTACATTTTAATAAATTGTACTTTGACTGTTGTGCTCATTGGAAATCGTGTCTTGTCCCATCATAATAATAGTAAGTTACATAAAAATTTCTTCTTTAGAAACATAATTTGGAAAGGAATTATGTCATCTATGAGTGTTTAATGTACGTACTATAAGTTCTGTAAGCCTTACACATATTTTCTTGACATTGGGAACTTTAGTGTTATTATTTTTAACTATATTTTTCGCAGCTCCTTCTAGTTAGAGAAGAGTAAGTAAGCCCAATTTCGCTGCAGCGTTTTCACAGACAACGGGCGGACAAACAGACATTATTTCTACCGTGGGAGAGCTATGCTTCGGCATGAATGGGTCGGCTCGACCGGAGTGATACCACGGCCTCACAGAAAACCGGTGTGAAATAGCGTTTGCGCTGTGTTTCACCGAGTGAGTGAGGATACCGGAGGCCCATACTCCAACCCCTCCCCCATCCCCTTTCCCATCCCCCAAAGGTCGGCAACGCACTTGTGATGCCTTTGGTGTTGCGGGTGTCCATGGGCGGCGGTAATCGCTTACCATCAGGTGATACGTCTGCTCGTTTGCCCAATATTCAATAAAAAAAAAAACAAAAAAAAATTACTTTCGAATTTATAATATTAAATGGATTATACATTTCTGCATAACAAATATTGCCACATCATCTTGACTGCCTCGGTGACGTAGTGGTAGCGTATGCGACTGCTAAGCTTGAGGTCTCGGGTTCGATTCCCGGGTCGGACCAAATGTTTGTATGAAATGCAAATATTTGTTTCGGAGTTAGGGTGTTTTCTATGTATAATATGCATGTATTTAGAAAAAGAAAAGTATATAAGTATTTATATCAGTTGTTTAGAATCCATAACACAAGCTCTGCTTAGCTTGGGACTAGATGGTGTTGTGTGTTAGATGTCCGGAATATTTATTTATTATAATAAAAATTATCTATTTCAGTAAAAATTAATCTGTCATTGTATGCTTTCATGAGATTCTGCACTGTAGGATTGTCAGTTAATGACTGACTGATTTTAGAACCTTTTAGCCTAAATTGATTTTGTAGGCATTTAAGAAACCTATAAGCCAAGCCCAGAGCGTGTCAAGTAACACGCAAAGTTTAGTATGCCGAAGTTGGATAGAAAATATAAAAAACGATTAATCATAACAACAATAAACTCTTTATGGGTTGGAAACTAAGATGAAAAGCATATGTACTGTATATGTACACACAATATCTTGCTAGTTTTAAATAAATAAATATTCCGGACATCTAACACACAACGTCATCTAGTCCCAAGCTAAGCAGAGCTTGTGTTATAGGTACTAGACAATTGATATAAATACTTATATACTTTTTTTGTAAATACATACATATTATACATAGAAAACATACAAACTCCGAAACAAATATTTGCAGATCATACAAACATTTGGTCCTACCCGGGAATCGAACCCGAGACCTCAAGCTTAGCAGTCGCATACGCTACCACTATGCCACCGAGGCAGTCGTAGTTCTTAAAGACCCCTTCCATATTTGAAATTTTACTGTTTGTGTGTGAACTTTACAAATATACATTTTTACTAGGTAGTAGAGCCACGCAGATTTCAGCACGAACGGTCTGACCGGAGCGGTACCATTCTCTTACAGAATACCAACCTTAAGTCGCAGCATTCGTGCTGCAGTCTGTAGTCTTTCGGTGGTGAGTCTTTCGGGGCCCAATGAAGCATTTAATAGACGCATTCGTCATAGCGTGATTTACCACACTGCATTGCCCTTTATGCTTTTCGCAATGTTTTCTTTATCTGTGCTATAAGACGTTTTGGACGTGTTCACGGGAAGTACGCTGTAGGTTTTGATGTCGAAAATTTGCAACATAAACGGCCGTATCGTTTGATTGCGTTGAATTAGAAGTTTGATTTTTTTCACAGCTCCAAGGGACAGAAGACCTGAGTATTTGATATGAATTTCAGCTTGATATCTCCACGCGTTCCGTATGGACAAAAAATTAAGATAAATCCACCAGGGGATCTAAGTAGGGTATCCTAGTGGACGGAGTCAAATAAACTTTTAACATTTATAATTGTACTAAAAAATTTGTTTTTTAATGAAATCGAATTCAACTAATCGAACTATAAAATAACATAACAGAGGATAAACAGTCAGATCAATCAGGCGCTTCTGGTTCGTCCGATCTTTAAACACTACACTGACCCGGCGAACTTCGTACCGACATACCTAAGTTTCCAAAAAACTTGTTTTAGTATTTATGTACGCCTTAGATTTCCATGGGTAGTGTACAGTCACGGATTAAGAAAATACTTAGTCTTGCCATAAATATTGTTACAAAGAAAACTTTTTTTTTATTGTAGGTAACATTTATTACTACATATTACATTAAACATGTATAAAACTTAATCGAAGTGGTCTCCATTGGCTACAATATAGTCCTTTAAACGTTGAGGCCATTTATCAATAGCAGCACTCTTTCTATGGGAAAATTCTTCACTGCCAATCGTACGGATTAATGAAGCCTTAATCTCTAAAACTGACCATAAATCAGAAATTAGCGGATCAAGACTCGATTATGTTCAATCTTCAGCTCCAATGAAGTCCGGAACGTTTGGTTCTAACCAAGTTTGTTTACCTTAGAAACCGGTTAGAGTAAGTTAACTTAAAAGATAAACATATGTTGTTTAGAACTTTTAAAAGGGAAGAATTTTTTACTTCCAACATTTTTTTTTGTTAAACTTTTATCATTCACACAGTGCACGCAATAAGTACCTACTCTAACATCACAAATGAACTGTAATACATTATCAATATTTTTTATTAAATACGAAAATGTATCTTGTCAGTTCTAAAATGACACTAATGTCACAGACATCAAGCTACATTTTAAGGACTATAGGTGTAAAGGGAGATCGTTTTTTGTTTTTTCGAAAGATGGTCCCCATTTCATGTCATCAACATTTTATTTTTTTATTTATTTATTTATTTATCTTTATTGTATACACAAACAAAAAAAAAACAGTTTAACAAAATGATTAAAAGCATGTAAGGATGTATAACAATTGGCGGTCTTATCGCTCACGGCGATTTCTTCCAGACAACGATAGCACGGACATTGGGCATTTCAAAATCTAGAGTACCTTACACACAGGTAACATTTAAAAATATCAGTAGACATCCATATACAAATGTTATACACTATTCACACCACACATACACACCCATACCCTCACTAACATATATACACACACTGAAATATACATGTATATATACAGACTAATATATATATATATATATTATATAAAAAAAAACCAAAAGTTTTATTTTATTATTTATTGTGTATAAATTATTTTATATATTTTTTATCATTAATTTCATCACGACGAAGACTTGAAGACTATAAATACTTGACATTGGCAGAAATAGCTGATCCGAGTGATCCGGCTGGTTGCCATTTCATCAAAAGAAGATAGGTGTAAAGCAAAGACGATATATAATTATAACGTAGATATTTATTTCCACTAGAAACTCTGAACTAGACATTATTGCACTAAAATATTATATTAAAAATAAAGTTATCTAATCACAAAACTCCCATTGACATCGACTTAAGTGCGAAATAGAATAGCCCGCAAACTTACATACGTACAGGTGAATACAAAATCAACTTGCCTTAGGACTGCTGCACACCATACCACCGGGCGTGCCACCAATATGGTGTGTAGGAGACCTTACAATACGTTTTAAGGATTAATATTATTATTAAAATATAAAGCACTTTTAAATTAATTATTTACTTAGCATATAACAAAATCGTTTGTAATGTACGCGTTAATGGTTTCCTATATTGTCTACTAGCTTTTAGCCTGCGGCTCTGCCCGTGTGGATGTTGGCTATCGCGGTCAAAAGTAGTCTATGTCCTACTTCAACAATCAAATTATCTTTATGCTAAATTAAAAAATCGGCTAAGCGGTTTAGCCGTGAATACGCAACAGACCAGACCTGAAATCGGTCCAGCCATCTGGAATTTTAGTAAGACTCGAAGAACATATCATTTTTATAAATAAGAAAATTTGGATATGGAGTAATTTATAGTTCAATATACGAAACCCAAAGAACGGTACATCACAAATACTCTTAAAACAAATTAAATACAGACTAGTATTAACATCGTTTTACACTGACCATACAAGTTATCATTAAAACTGTAGATAAATTCTGACGTCATCATATACCTATGACGTCACTTTATAGCCCAGTTGCTATTTATATACTGTATGTTTATACCAAGGTAATGTGAGTACTTCACTCCAATAACTGGTTATAAAGAGCCATTGATCTTTTGGATTCGACATGCCATATGGTCCTTCGGATCGAAAGACCATTCTTGCACAAAGGTATTGATTACACTAAACATTATGAGACTGGGCTTAAAAATAAAATCCTGTGGAATAACACACACAAACTACCAAACAAAGCTTGGCAGGAATAATTACACTTGTAACATTAATGATTCATTCACTAACAAGTAAAAATTACGATGCCACACAATAATATTCAACCAAATTTAAGGAATTTATTAAAAAATCTCACCCTTGCCAACTTATATATGATTAGCCATTTTTAATTTCAGAATCTAATAACTTGCTTTCATGAAACAGACCCTTAACCTATAAATGCTCAATCGTTGATCAAAATGACCATTTACCAACTTCTTCTATTTCAAATAAGTATAATATATCGTACGGATATTTAACACACAACGCCATCTAGTTCCAAACTAAGCAGAGCTTGTACTATGGGTACTAGACAACTGAAGTAAATACATATTTACTTTATTTGTGTACTTTTAACCGTGGGAGAGCTGTGCTTCGGCATGAATGGGTCGGCTCGACCGGAGTGATACCACGGCCTCACAGAAAACCGGTGTGAAATAGCGTTTGCGCTGTGTTTCACCGAGTGAGTGAGGATACCGGAGGCCCATACCCCAACCCCTCCCCCCATCCCCCAAAGGTCGGTAACGCACTTGTGACGCCTTTGGTGTTGCGGGTGTCCATGGGCGGTGGTAATCGCTTACCATCAGGTGATACGTCTGCTCGTTTGCCCACTATTCAATAACAAAAAAAAAAAATTGTAAAAAAAATACCTTTCTTCCGACCCAGGTATCGAACGTGAGACTTAAAGAGTGGTGGACGCAAATAATGATCATTTTGATTAAAGATTTGCTTTAGTTTAGACACAAATTTAATATCTATTCCTTAATATAACGCCACTTCTACAATGGAATGATACCACACAACTCAAAAAATGATAATTCGACATTTAATAACTAGAATATAATCAGTGAATATCAGGATATTTATTTAAAACTGTTAGCATGTGATATGTTAAATAAAATGCCGTATGGCCTATTGAGCATACCTTGAGAATAGAGGGTATCAGTTTTCCCACCCTTCTGAAATCTGCAAAGCGATATGTATATTACTTTAATACATTTTCCTTCTTAATTCTTCTGTGTTCATTCTTAATTGTTCTCTTACACAAAAATCGCCATAGTTGGTAATTATACCACAACAATATATTATTTAAAATAAGCGCGCGATTATTAAATAATGCCTGTTGTTTAAAAGTTTCACCAATAGCTAGATAAGTTCCGAACTTATTTGCCAGATATGTACAAATATATATGTCTGATATACATCTATACTAATATTATAAAGAGGAAAGATTTCTACCTATTTTTGTATGTTTGTAATGAATAGGCTCAAAAATTACTGGACCGATTTTAAAAATTCTTTCACCATTCGAAAGGTACATTATCCACGAGTAACATAGGCTATATTTTATTTTGGAAAAAAATAGGGTTCCGTAAGATATTTGGGTTTTTCGGACACAAGGTGTAAAAATCAACCAGAAAAGTTACTTATTTTGCGAAAATTTTCATGCTACGGGCTATATAAGACGCAAACGAGGTTGCGTGGGTCAGCTATGTTTTATATACAACGTGTATTTAATATCAGCATTGCACCCGTCCGAAGCCGGGGCGGGTCGCTAGTGTTTAATAAATTTAAACAAGCAATTTTTGTACATATTTATAGTCTGAATCTTCAGGAAATTTAGTATGCTAACCAGTTTTAGGCTCGATAAATCAATCTAGCTAGGATGCATTTTTAGAAATCTTAGTTCAGTCATCCAGGTCCTGTACATATGTATCAGATCAAGACCTTAAGTAATTGGCATTTATTCGTATCTGGAGATTTTCGTTTTGCGAACAATAATTTAGAAGAAACCAGAAGATCTTCTTAACATGTTTGAAGGTGAGAAGAACATACATCCATAGATAAGACCCAACAGATCAGGTACTGAAAACGGTACTAAAGTACCAATTCACCTAAAGGTAAAGTTCAAATTGATTCGATTAACTTCATGATCAAATGATTGCCACATATAAAAATATACACTCAAATATGAGAACTAAAGCTGAGCTAGTTTTAATAAATTAAAATATAATTTGTTAATAAATAAATGCGCATACAAATACTTTCATATTACATACATTTGTATATAATGTTGGCATTTTTGGTGCCCTATTAGCGTTTCAAACGTCTTCGTACGATTAGCCTTTCAAACGTCTCAGTTCTAGTAACATTTCAAACGTCACGAAGTATCTATATATTTAAAAATGTTGTGTTGGTTTGTGTACGCTTCAAAAACTCAAAAAGTTCTGCACCGATCGAGCTGAAATTTTAGAATGATATATAGTCCGCATCAAGGATTGCTTTTATCTAATTTTTGCATCAGTCACATATCCGCGACCGCGAAAAAACACGAAAAAACCGACATAAACGCGGGCGGAGCTAGTTTTTAGATAATGATGATGAAAAAAAATCTAGAAAAAAAACTAATTTAGGTCCGTGATTTTCGTAACCGAATTTTTTAACACTTACATTGTCACAAGTTACAACAATGCAATAATAATAAATAGAACGTTGAAAGGTGAAAATTTTAAGATCTCGATGGAGCACATAGATTATTAGGTATTATGAAATGTGCACATATATTTATTAACATTCAAATATAAAATTAATTACATATTGATTTATGTTTTTGAAACATAATTTTCAGATGCGTACAATGTGTACAGACGTCGTTGCACAAATTCAATACAATTAACATTTATCTTATTCATAAACGTTATTTTAATGATAAGCAACTATAAGACTGTAACTTTAAAGTTGAAAATAACACAAAAGCGTTGCTTCTTAAAGCTCAATAACGTTTATGAATAAAGACTTTCGATATTAACTGCTACTGTAAGAATCGGCCTAAGGAAGAGTACCCTTGATTTTAATTAAAAAAAAAACTATTAACTAATCAAAAATATCAACATAATAGGAACAGTTGGTCACAGGTATGTATTAGAGTGTGGAGAAAACGGGTGTAATGTCCCTCCGACCAGGCAAGGTGATCATGCCTCGGCTACTGCCCAACAATTGATGTTGGGATGTTGTACATATGATAATCGGCGCGCGAACTTTTATTGCGCGATTCAGGATTGGTAGTTTCTTCGTATTGTAGGTTACTCCGTAGTTCAGTGTAACTTCGGTAGATGGCGCTGTAGTATATTATGTTGTATGTGAAAGTCGCCACAAGAGTATTCTTAACTAAAACTTTGAAAGAAAAGGCAGAATTTCACTTTTATACAAGTTGAACAGTGTAGCAGTTACTTTGAAATAGGCATACACTGCCTGCCTAGTTACTGGTATAAAGTGATATATCAAACATTAAGGTGACGTCACTATGTTTAACAATGGACTGTTAAAGATTGTTTATGGGTCATACATGGATCACAAGTCCAAAGAATACGAGGGTATCTTCCTTAGATCGAATCTTATATTACGCTACTAAACCCTAACATCCATCAAGCGTGATTGAAACGAGACCCAGGATGAATAAATACTCCTAGAAGTCTGCCTTGCTGTTTATAGAAACAAACATATATTCATCCTTGTCGCACAACCATGCATGCTTACACAGGTGTGAGTGAAATAGAAAGCTGTAAGATGTTTAATAGAAGAAAAGCAGTCGTTCTTGGGCCGTGCCAGAGAGCAGTCGCCAACCGCGTTTGATGTTTAGGTACTGAATAATGGCGCGTACGCAGATTAAAATACCTGGAAAGAAAATAAGAAAATATATTAATTAGTATGATAATACTGGAAATTATGAACACTTTTTATATTACACTAGCTGACCCACGCAACCTCGTTTGCGTCTTATATTGCCCGTTGCGTGAAAAATTTCCCCCGGGTTTGAAACATTCTTCATTGGTGCTCCGCTCCTATTAGTAGTAGCGTGATGATATATAGCCTATAGCCTTCCTCGATAAATGGACTATCCAACATTGAAAAAAAAAATTATATCGGACCAGCGGTTCCCGAGGATAAACGCGTTCAAACAAACAAACTCTTTAGCTTTATTATTAATATACAGGGTGTAAAAAGACGACTACCGAAAACGAAAGGGGCTGATTCAGCACCCCAAAACTTATAAAAAATAACAAACAGTTGTCTTTAAAAAAAATTGTAGCTTAAAAAAACAATGTGCATCTTAACGCTTCCCGCGCGCTCTGTCGCGGTCATTGCACTCACCCGGCCAGCTGTTTTGATATTAAAATACATTACTGTTTTATTGATTTTCTTTGCTTTTTGGTTTTCTAAATGAGATAATTAGGTAGTTTGGGTCCTGTTATGTTTTACTATGTGTATGTAAGCAGAAAAAAACAAAACGACTTAGATAAATTATCATTTTTTTTGAGTTTTTTTTTCGCTAAATCTATTCAGTATCATGGTCTGATTGCAACCCCCAAGTTTTCGGTAGTAGTCTTTTTACACCCTGTATATACATGCTATTTTTAACACGTGATTTCCCGTAACTTATTAACCACTAGCAACCCGCCCCGAGTTCGCACGGGCTCTCTACGGAAAATATAATATAACTTATGTTACTCTGAGAAGATATGCGGCTTAATTTTATCCGACGTCTTCAACAAATATCGTTATATTTTAGCTAATGAACTTCATCTATAGTTGTAAATGTTTTATAACAGAGTACGAGTACAATGACTTTACAATATCGGTGACGACAGAACAATGTAGTACATGTGAGGGAACGGGTGTCATGTTCTACCAACACAAAGGAAGGATTTTCTGGCCAGGCGAGGTGATCATGCCTAGCGGGCCACCGCCCAACAGTTGATGTTGGGATGTTGTATATATGACAATCGGCGCGTGAACTATTTATTGCGCGATTCAGGATTTGTAGTTAGGATGTGTATCTTCGGTAGATGGCGCTGTAGTATGTTGTGTTATATTTGGAAGTCGCCACATACAGCACAACCCATTATATTCACATAATCAATTCTCTACTTCTTATAAACCTCCCATTACTATGAAAACTCCCCTAATAAGGCTTAGTAAACCTAGATGACACCATTTCATTTCCCGTGCGCGGGAATTCCCCGGACTACTGGCTCGTTATGACCAAACTCGGATCCACCAAAAACCACAATCATTTCGGGTACCTACTAGTATCCGGGAAACCAGGTGTACCCCAAAAAGGAAATTCCTGGAACCCCAATGTAACCCCGGCCACCGACGGCTTGTAAGCCCACTCCTATGTGGGAAACCCGACATGATACCCTAAAAAGAAATCAAATGTGCAGAGTATTGCACAATTTAAGTTTAAAAATATTATATATGATTTTGTATATTTTGCTGATGTTGATAAGAGGTTACCAGTTTCTATAAATAGGTACATATTAAATCATACGTGACGTCACTTGCGTGTTGTATGTACATATAATGTGTGAATTTAGATTTTTGTTTTGTTTTACATTTTAGTCGTCTAGAGCAGAACCTTGTAACAATGATATGACGATAAATTATCACGTATATGGTAAATGGTTATATTGTAACTCTTAAAACGAAATAGTACTACATATTGCTAGAGCCACAGAAATGACTTTTGGGAACGTACCTAAACAACGGTGTATATTTTTTATAATTTTTGAACGCACCTCTCGGCGATAATCCGTAGATAATGGCTATACGCTCGACTAAGGTGCGAGGTAACGAGTAGGAAAATTTGACTCAAATCCTCTACCAAAACAGTAGCAGCCAGTATAGTAAGGAAAAACTCTTTTCTAAGGCGAGGTCTTAAAGATTGTTGATGATCATGTCGTGATGGATTTGTTTAATTAGAAGTTTAATAGCTTACCCGACTATTCTCGTTTGTTTGTTTGTTTTCTGTTCTGTTTGTGAAAAGACAACTCCCGCACTAGGAATAACACAGACATACATGAAACGGACACAAAGAACACCCTGACTTAGAACAACAATTTGTGGACCACACAAAGTGCTATTTCATGTGGAATTTGAACCCACAACACTTGGCGAAGTAGGGAACGGCGTGGCGACCGCTTAACCGCCAGGCCAAACGTGCAGTTTCAAGTCGACGTTTGTAAAGTATTGGTGCTATTTGAGTGTGTTTTGAATGTGAGGCAGGTTGAGTACATACATTAAAAAATCACGTGTATGTACTGTTCCTTCCTTTTTCTTTTAAAAATATTTAAGTACTGTCGAATTGAAGGGAGTTTTTATATTACAACTGTAACACAGTTTCATTCTTCGATAATTTATTCATTACAAATGTGCAGTGCATCGAACTGTGTTGTAAAGTGTTATCTCAAGGAAATGCTATGATTCATTCACAGGAACTTACATTGTTTTTTATTGAAACAACATACAGACGTACGTTTCATATTTTCCCAATATGGCATTGCTCTTTTCTACGGTACGATGATAGGTTATATAGGATGATAGGTTGAGTGATATAAAAACTTTTATGAATGGCACAGACTTGTGGTGCCAATATTATTCAAGTGAAAGGTTTTGATTGATTTCTTTACCAAATCAAGTACAAATGATCTTGTCTATAAATATACGGTAATAATTTAATTTTTTCCGGACATCTAACACACAACGCTATCTAGGCCCAAGCTAAGCAGAGCTTGTGTTATGGGTACTAGACAATTTATATATATTTTTTGTAAATACATACATATTATACATAGAAAACACCCAAACTCCGAAACAAATATTTGCAGATCATACAAACAGTTGGTCCGACCCGGGAATCGAACCCGAGACCTCAAAGCTTAGCAGTCGCACACACTACCACTACGCCACCGAGGCAGTCAAAATGATGAGATGCATTGGAATCAAATTTAAAACCTCTGGCTCGGTAGTTCCAATAGTCAAGCATGCTATTCTCGACTGGCGGCCTTAGTATATTATATAGTATGCGATTTAGATTTTTTTTTTTTTTTTACAAAGCAGGCACCCGCCATCGCAGGGTGTTGCTGCCTTTTGCGCTTTTCCCCTTACCTTATAAGGGCCCTTTTTTAACTTTGTTTTTTATTTAGTGCAAGTGTATGGTGTGTGATGTCGTTATATTTTTAATATATATATGTATATATAATAATATTCATTTACTATCTATTACATTTATTGTACATATGTATTTATGTACATATATTTTTGTTGTACATATTTTGTTAAGTACAAAGTACAAACATATATGTACAGCATGCACACAGCTCTGTACATGTATGTTTGCACATTTGTTGCATCTAATGTTTACATTCTATTTATTTATAATCATATTAATATTATATCTGATTTCTGTTTATTCTATTTATGGTACAATTTTATTTATTGTGCATATATATTCTACTTACGCATTTATGTATACATATATTGATGTACATATTTTGTAAGGTACAAATATACATGCACAGTATGTAAACAACTCTGTACATATATATTTGTACATTTGTGCGATTTAGATTTAGCGGCAAAATTTACTAGCGCGTTCATTTCACCATTTCCGATCGTGGGACAATCGATTGTAGAACAATTATAATACAAGGCAAAAACTAAAGACGCTCGATTGAATTAATAATGTAGTTAATTGATTACCTACAAGGTTAGGTATTTTTGTGCTAAAATACTATTCGCTGAGTACAACAATATATAAATTTTTGTATCGAATAGCTGGCCAAACGTATCATCTGATTACCGCCGCCTATGGACACCCGCAACACCAAAGGCATCACAAGTGCATTGCCGACCTTTGGGGGATGGGGAAGGGGAATGAAGGGGAGGGGTATGGGCCTCAGGTATTCTCACTCACTCGGTGAAACACAGCGCAAGCGCTATTTCAAACCGTATTTCTGTGAGGCCGTGGTATCACTCCGGTCGAGCAGGCCCATTCATGCCGAAGCGTGGCTCTCCCACGGATAATTAATCAATCTGTTGCGAGTATTTGCATGTACTTTATTTATATCATGTTGTTTAGAAATGATTTAATCAACAAACGAAATCTTCTTTATTTTCCATAACAAGAAAACCTGTCGACTACGTAAACATATTTAATAAAATGTATTGCCCATGTCACCCGAATTATTATTACGAACCCATAGAAACTTTATTCATGAAAATACTATTACTTTCCCTAGTTTACGGTGGAGCATACAAACATACATAGACTACCAAAACATTACCCTTACTTTTGGCTTTGTAGTAATCGGGTAAAAGACAACTCATACACTAGGAATTCTTTTCTTTTTTATAGACTTTTCTTCTAATTATTATTTTTTAACTGCTATTCTATAACAATGTCAAAAGTTTAGAGGTACATTCGTGTACATACATATGTATTCAGAATGTGAATTAATTAATCTTTCGAAAGAACTCTGTTATAGTCAAGCTAATCATAACAAAAACAAAGGCTCGTGTACGTTGATACAAGTTTGAACTTACAATCTTTTCGCCTCTTTCTCTCTGCAACTTGGAATTGTCGAGTGTTAGACGCCTATGAATTCGAATTAACGCGTCGTTTTGTTTTATAGCAATGATTTTTCGTTCGAATTACCAAGTGTATAAAAATGTATGGATTTAGTTCGAAACATAAAGAGATTTTGTAGGGACCTCGTGATAACTTTGAATTATGGAGAGGTTCGAATTATCGCAGGTTTGAATTAACGAGAGTCGACTGTACATACAAACATACGTAGAAAGCCGCTCCAACCAAACCATTGGGCCGACCTTGCAGTCGTCAGAAAAGACAAAAATCACCCAGACTCAGAACAACAATTTGTAAATAACACAGTGTTGTCCCGTGTAGAGATCGAACCGAACCCACAACACTTCGGAACAGTAGGAAGCTGCATGGTTACCACTACAATGTTCATGCAGTCACATTTCTTAGCATCAAATTCGCTAACATTATCTTTTTCGCGATCACTTAACACATTCAATGAACTTACAAACCGCTTTGCGTCACTCGGAGCCATATATAATGCAGTTGTTTGGACATGACATCAGCAAACGACAATGGTATGTAAATAGATGTGTCAGAACTGAGAAGCACCGCTGGTTTACAATTGATCTATAGCTCATTGTTGGCAAATATTTCATGATGTTAGATTTATGTGAATTTAACAGCGGCGTCAGAGGTTTTTAACAAGCTTTTATTAGTTACACGCGTATGATTGTTTGTTTGTATGTAACCGACTCTTTTGAACTCGACTTTATCTACTTTGCTGGGAGTTTTGTATCTTTTGGTGTTTTTTTTTTTTTTTTTTTATTGAATAGTGGGCAAACGAGCAGACGTATCACCTGATGGTAAGCGATTACCGTCGCCCATGGACACCCGCGACACCAAAGGCGTCACAAGTGCGTTGCCGACCTTTGGGGGATGGGAAAGGGGATGGGGGGAGGGGTTGGGGTATGGGCCTCCGGTATCCTCACTCACTCGGTTCACACCGGTCTTCTGTGAGGCCGTGGTATCACTCCGGTCGAGCCGACCCATTCATGCCGAAGCATAACTCTCCCACGATTTAGATCGACAACATCATATTACAAAAAATAAAATGCAAAATGAAATTGTCTGCTTGGCTCTCAAGACTTAACCTATGATGATACTGAAAAGCTGCTTGTTGTCTTGGCATAGATGTGGTGTCGGTCACCCATGTCCTACAGTGACTTGTAGTACACACATTCATACCACACACACACGTTTACACATTATCACACACACGAACACATCCACCCACACACTCACCCACTTATATAGGTACTTCCTTATATCCTCAAATTGTTCGACCGCAACTGATAATCGAAATTAAAACTTAATGTAAACAGTAGCGGAGGGGATCCTGGTGTCCTGAAATACAGGCTATGAGCCTAGCTTAGGCACCAGTCTCCCACAGTATGAAACCTTTTCCTATAAACGTGTAATCTGTAAAGTGGAATATGTATTGTGGCGAGTAAATAAATGATTATTATTATTATCTTTCGAAAGTGTGAGATGATTTGTGCCACATCTTTTGTGCCATTTTTCGGATAGTGTTAGCCTTATCTAGAATTTGTTGATGATGATGTTTACGAAACTAATCAGTTAGTGACCTAGTGTAATTGTTATTCAAACAATAAATCCGGATACTAAATATATTATGCATGGGCCGTCTCGACCAGAGTGATACCACGGCCTCACAGAAAACCGGTGTGAAACAGCGCCTGCGCTGTGTTTCACCAAGTGAGTGAGGATACCGGAGGCCCATACCCTACCTCTCTCCCATCCTCAAAAGGCCGGCAACCCACGTATGACGCCTCTGGTGTTGCGGGTGTCCATGGGCGGCCGTAATCGCTTACCATCGGGCGATAAGTCTGTTCGTTTGCCCCCTAATCCATAAAAAAAACTTCGAATACTTGGTTAAAGTAATACAAGTAGGTACAGGATAAGATTACTAAATTGTATTTCAAAATTGTCATAGACATTTTTTTTTACTCTAATGAACATCGTCATATAAAGTAATTTAAGTTTATAAAGTAAATTTAAAGCTCACTAGCCATAAAACAAAAAAACAGGAATTAATACAAGCATTTGATATTTTTTTTTTTTTAAAGACAACACCCGCATTAGGAATATACATCCTGTGTGGCGGGGGACTTTACAAACATACATGTAACGGACACAATTAACACCCAGGCTCAGGATTAGGACAGGATATCACCCGTTAATAAACTAACCTCGTTTGTTTTCATTTCACCTGCCATCATCAGACATCGATACAAACGTAAAATACGAGTATCGCGGAACTTGCGGCACACCCGACAATTTATTACTTTAAGTAACTTTGGTCCGCTAATATGAATTTCCGACAAAGTGATTAATTTATCACATTGTCTAGACAGTCATTATGTATTGGTATTTAATTACAATAAATAAATATTCCGGACATCTAACACACAACGCCATCTAGTCCCAAGCTAAGCAGAGCTTGTGTTATGGGTACTAGACAACTGATATAAATACTTATATACTTTTTTTTTTGTAAATACATACATATTATACATAGAAAACACCCAAACTCCGAAACAAATATTTGCAGATCATACAAACATTTGGTCCGACCCGGGAATCGAACCCGAGACCTCAAGCTTAGCAGTCGCATACGCTACCACTACGCCACCGAGGCAGTCTGACAATGACTGTAACGTATACATATTATATTATTTTAATAAAAACAGATAATTTATTTCTGAGTAATCTGAGTGCTAACAACATATTGCCGCATGCAGTTCACTGATAATACTCGTAATTTAGGGCGTTGCATAAGTTATCTGTAAATTCACGTAGCAATGTCATTTGTTGAAATATTTTAATTCAGACTAAGAACGACGATTTATGGATCACACAATGTCACCGAGGCATTCAAATCGCGTTACTAAGTAGACTGTAAGAGGCGACTAAGGGAAAACATTCCACAGAAAACATAGCTTTCTACCGTTGGAGAGCCACGCTTCGGCATGAATGGGTCGGCTCGACCGGAGTGATACCACAGCCTCACAGGAAACCGGTGTAAAATAGCATTAGCGCTGTGTTTTACCGAGTGAGTGAGGATACCGGAGGCCCATACCCCATTCCTTTCCCTTCCCCTCTCCCCCCCCTAAACCCTTCCCCTCCCCTAACCCCCTCCCCACCCATATCCCCCTCCCCTATCCCCCCTCCCCATCCTCCAAAGGCCGGCAACGTACTTGAGACGCCTCTGGTGTTGCAAATGTCCATGGGCGGCGGTAATCGCTTACCACCAGGCGATACGTCTGCTCGTTTGCCCGCAATTCAATAAAAAAAAAAAAGCTGCATAATAACCGACGGTCTAGCTTAGTACAGTAGACCATAACCTCCTTACGAAGGTAGGTCCTTATGCTTATATCCAGTAGTGGACTACTAAAAGCTATTGATGTGATTCTGCACTGGCTGGCCGGTTCACCACCAGTTTGTTTCAACTTTATCTTCTTTTCAGTGGTGTTGTCCTGCGTAGTTTGCTTACTTAGTCAGTGGTGATACTCTGGTTTCTTAATTCATCAACACACAATATAACAAAACTAGTGCGAGATCAGAAGCCCAATGATGCAAAAGCATCACTAGGGCCGCCATGGTGTGGGTCACCATGCTGCATTGTTGCATTGTCTGCATTCGCAATGAGTAATCAGCAATTTGGTAGCATACATAAAAAAAAACAATGCATATGTAATAAAACTTACCAAATGCCATTATGAGCCACCAAAGCCAGGAGTTCTCGTGGGACGCGAGCTCGGTGGAATGCTTCACGATGAGGGTCCACTTGGCGAGGGACAGTCCGAAGCCAGCGAGCGCACCGTAGCGACTAGCCACCGTGTGACAGAAGCACATCAGCAACAGGAATCCGATCCAGTTGAAGAGGAATGCCACTGGAATTTTGAAACTCGATATTAGGCTTCATGATTGAATCAGATTCAAGGGATTTCTTTATACCAAGACTAAGCGAAGCCAAAAGAAAGGGTATCTAATACTTTTGGCAGTTTAATGTATGTTTGTCTGTCCCGACATAGTGTCTTAACTACCGACTCGATTTTAATGAATTTCGGGTTACTTATAGATTTTTAACGTGATTTTTACGGTTTAGTGCAAACAAACCACCCCACTGAAAAACACTAACTCGTATCGTCATAAAATAGGTTTGTGACTGTTATATTGTTTTATTATTTATTTCAAAAGCAGTACAAACTTACAATATATTACTAAAACGTTTGCATGCTTTGGAGTTACATATTGCGAAAGACTACAATGTCTATTGGAGAGCCACGCTTCGGCATGAATGGGCCGGCTCGACCGGAGTGATACCACGGCCACTCATAGAAAACCGGTGTGAAATAGCACTTGCGCTGTGTTTCACCGAGTGAGTGAGATACCGGATACCGGAGATCGCTTACCATCAGGCGATAGTCAGCTCATTTGCCCCAAATTCAATTTAAAAAAAGTTATTAATTAATTCTCACAATGTCAAAATTCATACACAAATAACTGTCAAAATTAATCTAATATGTGTTGTTCCATTTGATAAAATAAATAAATACAGTTACACAACAAAGAAAAAAAAAGAAGTTTAATAAATTCTTCATTTACCTACAGTAGAATAGTTTTGTGGTATCCAGATGAATTCGACTTAATAATATTCTGTAGTAATTTATTCGTTTCATCCCATTCAACATCACTTATATATCGTAGCTTTCAAGTCATACTCACACATGTACCTTATGTTAAATGTGACAAAATCCACTATATGCATAATAAATAATAAATAAATAAATATTCCGGACATCTAACACACAACACCATCTAGTCCCAAGCTAAGCAGAGCTTGTTTTATGGGTACTAGACAACTGATATGAATACATTTATACTGTTTTTTTTTTGTAAATACATACATATTATATAAAGAAAACACCGAAACTCCGAAACAAATATTTGTAGATTACACAAACATTCGGTTCAAGCACAGCAGTCGCATTCACACCACTGCGCCACCGAGGCAGTCTATATACTTTCACGGCTAAACTGTTGCATCGATTACAATAAAATTAGGCATGAAGATACTTTGATTCTTGGGGAAAGACATAGGATATTCTTTACCGCGATAACCGACATACACGTCGGGCGGAGCCGTGGGCAAAAGTAAGTGTTATATATTTTAAAGTATGTATTCATCCTATAAACTAAACTCTGTTCATATTCTGTACTGTGTTTGTCAGAATAAACGTTTTTTCTTTCTTTCTTTCTTTCTATTCTTAATGTCTAAGTCTGCATATATCATATCTAGTAGGCTCTAGTTACAATACTGCTAGGTTTGACCTACGTTGATTTTATCACAGAAGACAATATTATTATTGAAAATTAATATATATTAAGTGGACAAATGTCTACATAATATATATTTATTATCGTCAGCTGTTGAGGTTACTATAAATATCTATGTAGATAAACAAATGATGCAAGCAAAATTTATCAAAATATTTATAATTACACAATATTTATTTATCGTTAACCGTTTATACATATACGTGTCTTCGATGTTCTTATCCGATTAAAATTTATACGAATATTCTAAGGACAAGTCTATAGTTTTTCGAATATGTTATTAAAGCACTTATGCACATTACGGATTAGATAAATAAATAAATTAATATTCCGGACATCTAATACACAACGCCATCTAGTACCAAGCTAAGCAGAGCTTGTGTTATGGGTACTAGACAACTGATATAAATACGTATATACCTTTTTTCTTGTAAATACATACATCTTATACATAGAAAACACCCAAACTCCGAAACAAATATTTGCAGATCATACAAACATTTAGTCCGACTCGGGAATCGAACCCGAGACCACAAGCTTAGCAGTCGCATACGCTACCACTACGCCACCGAGACAGTTAAGGCAGATGTGAGAAGCATAGTGGGAGAAAAATAGCATTAAGGCATTATTTATTATCCAATCAATGAGTGACTTGACTGCACGGTTGGCCGAGTGGTGTCAGCGGTCGCCATGCCGCTTGCTACTGCGCCAAGTGTCGTGGGTTCAAATCCCACGCGGTACCTACAACACTTTGTGTGATCCACGAATTGTTGTCCCGAGTCTGGATGTTCTTTGTGTCCGTTTCATGTATGTTTGTAAAGTCCCCCACGACACAGGATGTTTATTCCTAATGTGGGAGTTGTCTTTTAAAAAAATAAAAAAAATAAAATAAAAATGAGTGTTATAAGAGATGGCCAAAAAATGGATGAGCTTGTGCCCCAGAATGTACAGAGATCAAATAAGTGGTATCTGATAGCTTTAATCTCATAATTAAAGAACTAAGAAGGTTCATGATGCAAAGCAGATTGTGAAAAAAGTTATGAAGGTGTGGCGACTTCCACATGCGACATAACATACTACAGCGCCATCTACCGAAGTTATACAGAACTACGTAGTAACGTACAATACGAAGAAACTACCAATCCTGAATCGCGCAATAGAAATTCTCGCGCTGATTATCATATGTGCAACATCCCAACATCAACTGTTGGGCAGTGCCTGGCGGGCATGACCACCTCGCCTGGTCGGAGGATACTCCCTTTGTGTCGGAGGGACATTACACCCGTTCCTCCACAGTGGTGACCCCGACGTGATTGGTTATTTTTTTTTTTTATCACCTATACAACAACATTTTTTCACAATGTATTATAAAGTTATAATGTCAGGTCTACTGTAAAGATTTTATATGGATGCTTATGTCATTATATACAATACTAGCTTATGTCCACGGCTGCACTCGTATGGAATGTCGTATGTATGTACCTACTCAAGACTTATTTTTGTAAGAGTATCTATTTAGGCGTTGGAAAACAGCTATGTTGGGCTATTTTGGCACACGGTAGACATTTAACGCGTCATTAATTACTTACGTGGTGATCGAGACAAACAAACGTGTCTTATTAAACTAATGTAAACATAATCACGTGACTGCACGATGCTTCACTAAATAGCTTATGCAACTGTTCCGTAAGGTGAATTCTACTTACTCCACTGCTAGTTTTTTGCCATCTATATAGCACTTACTAATCTATACTAATAATAAAGCTGAAGAGTTTGTTTGTTTGAACGCGCTAATCTCAGGAACCGCTGCTCCGATTTGAAAAATTCTTTCAGTTTTTGATAGTCTATTTATCAAGGAAGGCTATAGCTTATATATCATCACGCTACTAAGAATGGGAGCGGAGCACCAATGAAGAATGTTTCAAAAACGGAATAAAATTTTCACGCTACGGGCAATATAAGACTCAAACGAGGTTGCGTGGGTCAGCCAGTGTTATGAATGCGAATGTTTGTTTATTACGCATAAACTACTAAACATATTTAATCAATGGTTAGCTATATTATCAGCGAATAACATATGCACTCACACAGTTTTTACCGCGATAACGGACACGTTGCGAAAAATAGTCAGTATTGCATATGGTTGATTATAGAATTAAAAACCCTAGGTGTTTAGAATAGTGATGAAAAAAGAATAGTATTAAATACCCAAGAAGTTTTGGCCTATAAAAGAAAATCCTAAAACCATTTCGCAATGACATGGAGAAGTTTATCAAAGATGTTGAGTGACCAAGGAGAATGGAAGAAAAAAAACTGATTGTATCGAACCCAATTTTTTTTTTTAATTTAAAAAAATACGGTGATAATATTATATAATTTTTTAACCGTGGAAGCCACGCTTCGGCGTGCATGGGTCGGTTCGACCGGAGTGATACCACGACCTCACAGAAAACCGGTGTGAAATAGCGCCTGCGCTATGTTTCGCTGAGTGAGTGAGGGTACCAGTACCAGAAAGAGACGGTAGAGTTCCACGCGCTCTAGCTCCGCAACATGGCCGCCATGAGATCACGCCTTGGCTCGTCCCACGCCGAACATCCTGCCAGCGTGTGGAGCGCCGTGTCCACGGTCTGGCCATCGCAGTTGTGGCACTCAGGCGTTGGCTCTTTGCGGATCAGACACAGGTGATCTCCTTTTCCGGTGATCACCTGCGGCAGCCGGTATGAGAGGCTCCCGTGATGCCTCTCGAGCCAATCCTCCATAACGGGTCTTACCGCCACAATAACGGCGTGCCCAGACACCCGTCTGCCCCTGACCACAAGCTGTATCACCTTTTCGAAACGTCGGGAAATAGGAGTTGTAGCAACTACAATATCTAACTTTATCGTGAATAATTCCGGCTTTACAATTAAAACTAGTTTAAAAAAATTAAGTCGATTAAACCAAGATCAACTAAACAAAACAATTAAAGTAGTAAAGAATTGCAAGTAAAGGTTCTTTAAAGGCCATCAGGGTGACACGCACATAAGGTCAAACACAGAATAGACGAAGGTCAATCATACCTAAGAATTGGCATTACATGAATAAGTAATGGTTTTTATTACATTTAGACAAGTCGGGATCACTAATACCTAGACTAACAAGCTTGTCGAGTACTTCAGATTTATAACGTTACTAGCTGACTCTGCGAACTTCGAACCGCCATTTTTGTTTCGTAAATAAATAAAAGAATCAT
Organism: Spilarctia lutea; assembly: GCA_916048165.1. Taxonomy (NCBI): domain Eukaryota; kingdom Metazoa; phylum Arthropoda; class Insecta; order Lepidoptera; family Erebidae; genus Spilarctia; species Spilarctia lutea. The sequence goes on along the minus strand of OU696490.1, from coordinate 13,265,434 downwards.
TTCTGAAATAATTGTTAGAATATTTCTACCTGTAGTGTACAGTCGCGAATGAAAACATTGCACTTCCGAACTTTTTTAATTTTCTTCTATACAAACTTTGTCCTGACAATGAAAAACACTTAAAAATACGAGTAATTATCCAATTTGGTGCAATCGATCGGGAGTTATGTGCGTACATACGTTTCGCTGATTCATTTTTACAAGGTTTTATATAGTTTCACCTGTACCGATGTTTGTCTGTAATCAAATCTTGCAAGTTAAATTTGTTCCACTGCCCTATGTACGATTGAGTTGAAATTTGAAATATACTTTTAGTTCTGATGACAATGAAATTATATAATCGGTATTATTATTAATCTAAAATGGCCGCCGTAACAAAATGGCGGTGTGCATATTTCTGAACAACCCACCCAATATGGGTAAAAAATGAAAGGGCTTAAAGTTATTCTTTTTTATTAACAAATAATAAAAGGTTGTTTCAGAACATTTTTTTTTAAATTACTCACTTGTTATTTAAATAGATGTATTGTTGCGACTAAATGTTATAAATATCCACTTAAATTAGTTATTTTTAAGGAAAAGAACGCACGTGACTCTAAAAAGGTAATTCATTATGTTTAGCAAAGTCACTATATTCACATGCGTCTTGACCTCAAACTAGTGTGATTTTGTATATCATTGTTTTTAAACATGTCAGTTAAATTGAGTATGCAAAAAATAAAAATAATCTGAACATACGTTTTGTTAGATAAGTAAGATTATAATTTGTTATAATGGAGTTTTTCAGCGTATTTATATATTTGTGTAAGAAATATAACTAAAGAGATTTTTGGACCGAACCGATAATAACGGGTTAACTATTCATCCATTTATTAACGGACTTCAAAAAAGGTTCTCAATTCCACTGTATTTTTTGAAACGATTTTGATGATTCTTTTTTTATTTGAAAGCTGGTGCTTCTCGTGCGGTCCCAATTTAAATTAGTCCAGTCCAATGTATTTGCATACGTAAAATATGTTCGTACACTATGAAAACGCGAATATAATGTGATGGCACAAATTACTAATCGATAGTCGGTAACTATCGATTAGTAATTTCTGCCATTTATTTAAGAAGACCCCATTTTTTCCATGTGGAATTCTTTTAGGAATACATCTTCTACCAGTATGCGAGTTGGATGATTACATCGGTCTCAAAATCTCATAGCCCAGTTGCACCGAGGGTAAGCAACGACAGCGCGGTTAGTGCCTGGATGGGTGACCGCTGGTGGCATGATAACATTAGCGTCTACGTGATTCGAAGGTCACGTTAAGCAGTCGGTTCCGGTTGTCATCATATAATAAACAGTCGTGAAGCTTAGTTGGAGGCCTTAAGACGGCTTAAAACATCCAACGGCAAGATTACGTAGCCACTACGTTGTCTTGTCAGTCCCCAAACCCGGACCAGGCCAGGGGGGGACGTATGACCTTAAAGCCCGGTAGTGGGACATTATGGGTTGTTCATGATCGGTTTCAAAACGACTAAAACCGCACGCGATCTCTGGGACCAGCACCCAAGGGTTGATAACTATTCCTAACTATATTAACCAAGAAACGGTTTTCCTTCTCCTTGCACCGATGTTGTCCTGCATAGTTTTTTTTTTTATTGAATAGTGGGCAAACGAGCAGACGTATCACCCGATGGTAAGCGACTACCGCCTCCCATGGACACCCGCAACACCAAAGGCGTCACAAGTGCGTTGCCGACCTTTGGGGGATGGGAAAGAGGATGGGGGGAAGGGTTGGGGTATGGGCCTCCGGTATCCTCACTCACTCGGTGAAACACAGCGCAAACGCTATTTCACACCGGTTTTTTGTGAGGCCGTGGTATCACTCCGGTCGAGCCGACCCATTCATGCCGAAGCATAGCTCTCCCACGGTTAAAAGTGTGCTCTTTTATGCCCGGTCCTTATATTTAACGAATCGTCATCGTTTAATTTTTTTTACAACCGACTACGAGTCGTACATACCGTTCCTCAATTTATTTTTTATAGGAACGATTTTAGCTTACGCCCCGTATAATATACTACTATTCGTACCTAGAACGGATCGTTTTTCAAATATAGGAACTGGGCATTGTCGTCTCTTACGACACCCAAGGAATGAAAAGGGGTAAGTGACACTCAGTATTCTAGATCCATCACTGTAGTGACACCTGTAGGTGTAGATTCTTATGGTCGCATATTACCAGGGCTTGTTGAAGTATTACATGTATTACATAAAGGAAAAAATTGGTTGCCTGTAAAGTCGGTATACGAGCGAAAGTTTTACGTGACAACGACTTTGAGTGGTAAAATAATTTTAATGTGAATATTCATTCGTATAGTAGGAAGAAGGATGAAATAATAGTAACAATTTAAAACTTTTATTTATACTAAGAATTATATTTAAAACATTAATTTTAACGTTTTAAATATAATTCGACGCATGCCTTTCACTTTTTATGTCTGTCTCTCTCGCTCTTAGGAGGGCTAACCATGCCCGAGTGGAAGGGACGCGTGCCTCTCACTCGCTCTCATTGTGAGCGCATAACGTGAGCGGAGCGTAACGCAGTTTCTTGAAGTGTCACCCGGCAAACCAATTTATAAGACGTTGTCACGTCAAAATGAGTCATGAATTCTATTGATTATACTTGTATGACGGTATGTCATGAAAACAGATGATTAAATATTATTGTTCTCCGCTCAACGTGTTACATAGACGAATAATACTTTACGGTCGTAATTATAAATATAAGTACCTGTAAAACGAGTATTATAAATTTGAATCTCAGAAAGTACTGTTACGATTTGAAAAAAAATATCTGTGCTACATACTTCCGGATATTGAGTACCTCGGTGGCGTAGTGGTAGCGTATGCGACTAGCTATGCTTGAGGTCTCGGGTTCGATTTTCGGGTCGGACCAAATGTTTGTATGACCTGCATATTTCGGAGTTTGGGTGTTATCTATATATAATATGTATGTATTTAAAAAAAAAGTATGTAAGTATTTATATTAGTTGTCTAGTAACTACCCATAACACAAGCTCTGATTAGCTTGGGACTTGATGGCGTTGTAGTGTGTTACATGTCCATAATATTTATTTATTTATAATTTATAATAATATTTATGTTTAAAACCGCAAGTAAGAACGGATGAAACTTCCTCTATCCCTACCTATATGTTGAAATTGTCTGTCCGTCCCGTCGTCCGAGCGCCTAAAATCTTTTTATTGAAAGACAACTCCCGCATTAGGAATACACATCCTGTGCCGCGGGGGACTTACAAACATACACGAAACTAGACTCAGAACAACAATTTGTGGATCACAGAAAGTGTTTTTCCATGTGGGATTTGCACCCACGACACTTGAAACAGCGTGGCGACCACTTAAACCACTTTTCTTTCTTTTTTTTTTACGTGTGGAATCCCCCTCGGGCTGTCACCCCACCGGGGTTTGCGGCGGGGCGGTGTGTCGGAATCAAACCGACTAAAACCACACGGTGTGCCAACTCTGCGCCTGAGAAGGGAGGGGTCCGGGAACTGCTGATATTAACACGACCGGACCCCAACCACTTAAACCACTAGGCCAACCGTGCAGTCAAAATGTCTGTACACAATCATACAAATCATCTTTATATAGATAAATAAATAAATATATGTAGCAGTATTAATGTACGCGACCGATATGAAACCTCTATACGATTGATAAGTATTGTGTAGACAAAACCCGTGTGCGATAACTAACAATACAATGGTTATAATATTGTGCAATTACCATTCATATAATTGATAAGATTTACAATAAATACGAGTGGATTTTCTATCGGAAAGATATTCAGAAAATAATTGCCGATGTTTTCCTTTAGCGTGAATTCTTAGAACTGTATATATCGTAAATAAATAAGAAACTGATATACAATCTTTATATATTCGAAATTCATTAAGTTGATATTTAAAAGATAAAAAAAAATATACATACTTACTTTATCCATACCACAGTTCTAAAACGCCTATATTCGACATTGTTTATAATGACGTTGTTTTTTTAGAATGTATTTAGGTATGTATTTTGAATTTCATAAATTAACTAGCTGAACCCCGCTGTAATACCCGCGGGTACGACAATAACCGAGGGCAACGCCGCGAGGCGAAGTCTTTATAAATTGTAGCCAGTGTTGGGCTTTTAGTTGAATTAACAATTGAAGATTAACAATTGATCAATTTTAATTGTGAAAGATACAACTAACAATTAAATAAGTTGTTAATCGTGGTTAAATACAGTTAACAATTGATTAATTGTTAGTTATTTTGCGAAAAATAAATTAAAAACTAACAATTATTTTTTTTACCATGTATCTGTTTAAGTATTGATCACTTGCGTGTGTGGATTTCGCCAGGTCAAATATATTTACGATATTTACGGTAGTAAATATATTTTCTTTGGCCAAGTCTATGGCATATAAAATATGTAAGGTAGCAAGTATAGGTCTACCTACTTATAAAGGGTGTAAAGGACTAATTTAACGTTAAACTTCCAGGACTTGTTCAGACCATCGTTCTCAACAAAATGCCCCAAAAAGTTAATTGTTAGTTTTAATTGTAATACGCGATTAAATGTTTAATTGCGACTAATTCAATTGCAATTGGTTTAGTCGCAATAACTTTCTAATCAATTAATTAGTTAAATAAAAAAATGATTGATGACCAACACTGATTGTAGCTTATGTATAATACACACACAGGTTTCCCTCCATTACGATCATGGGTTCCAAGCGGGGAGGTGAAACAGCATCTCACTAGGTACCATATAGTGTGGTGACAACCACTCTTGGATCCTGCTTGTGCTTTCCATCAGACAGAGTCATTGTGGCAAGTTCACATTTTGTCGACTTTAAGAACAGTCTTTTGTCGTCAAACAAATACATATTTACTTGTACATAAACCCACTCATACAATACTAAAAATACATACAAATCACAAAAAAAATACACCACGGAACAGAAGAAATGATCATGCTTATTACTCCTATTTGTCCTGGCCGGTGAAAAACTGACTGGGCAATCGGGCCCTGCATCTTGACCAATCAGGTTTCAGGCTTACGAACGAATCGATCATTTCTTGGAACCGGGTTGGCTAGAGGGCGTGGCTTGTCTGTGGCTCTTTATTTTCTTAACGTGAACGGGCCAAACCAGGTATGTAGGTTATCAATAAAAAAAAAGTCTCGTCGTATGGTTTATGGTTTTTTATCTTCCAACGAAAACAAAATTAAATAATACAGTATTGACTTTTTCGTATGGTTTGCAGTTTTTATGCGAAAGGGTACGATAAACAGTTTTTGATCTCTATTGAGAAATTGGATTGATTTTAAAATACGTAAGAAACCGTTTCCGATTGGATCTACATTATTTCATCATCATCAGCCTATCGCAGTCCACTGCTGGACATAGGCGTCACTAAATTCACGTCACTTGGTTCGATCCTCGGCTTCTAGCACCCAGCTCCTGCCAGCCGTCTTTTTTTTATTGAATATGGGCAAACGAGCAGGCGCATCACCTGATGGTAAGCGATTACCGCCGCCCATGGACACCCGCAACACCAAAAGCGTCAAAAGTGCGTTGCCGACCTTTGGGGGATGGGGAGAGGAAATGGGGGAGGGGTTGAGGTATGGGCCTCCGGTATCCTCACTCACTCGGTGAAACACAGCGCAAGTGCTATTTCACACCGGTTTTCTGTGAGGCCGTGGTATGACTCCGGTCGAGCCGGCCCATTCATGCCGAAGCGTGGCTCTCCCACGAAAAAATCTGTTTTGCGCATATCATCACTTCACCTGCCTGTGAACGTCCTACGTTTGCAAAAACGCAGTCACCACTGTCAACACTAGATTCTAAAATAATCGTAAAAGTCATCTCTTGAAGGATGTATCAGGAACTAATTTAACTGAATTCTCTGTTATCAAGAATAACTTACCAAAAAATGATGTTAGAAACATGATGTCAGTACCAAGTAGACTGTTCTCTGGGTCGAGTTGCTCGGCCGTACCTTCCGTAGGCTCCACCGTCACGAACGCTGCGAATGTGGGCTGGTGAGGAGGGGGACCTTGCATCTGTGTAAACAAGATCATGATGAAACTTATGTATAGAGCATTTGAGCCCTACGGTGTTACCCACGGTATAAAAACAACCGCGACTGACAGTGAAAGTCCCATCAAAATCGATCCAGTCGTTCCTAAGATTGGCCGGAATAAATAGACATAGAAAAATGAGGATTAGCCATCTAAATAGTAGATACATTTGCAACGAGTATTGTGACCACTAATCTTGAATTCTGCTCATATTTTCCATCAGATATTCACTTTGGCAGGCTTATTTAAAAAAAGGGTACGTGTGAAAGGATAAGAGATGAATTTTGCCCGCTGGACCATATATGCCAGCCTTGCTTTGGACAGGAGTTATGCAACGGTTAAATTGAAAACAGGTGCTATACAATAGGTACTTAGGTTTTTATGCACTTAGTGAGAAGATTAGAGTTATAGTCCTTAAAGTATAGCTTGATCTCTGTGAAAGATGGCTACGAAACTGACAAAATCACTTTGAACATTCGACTTTGTCTTGTATATTTTCATTCTTTACGTGGCAGTTTGATCACAAACTAGCTGACCTACGCAACCTCGTTTACGTCTGCTATTGCCCGTAGCGTAATAATTTTCTCCCGATTTTGTAACATTCTTCATTGGTGCTTCACTCCTATTGCTCTTAGCGTGATAATATATAGCCTATTGCCTTCCTCGATAAACGAGCTGTCTAACACTGACAAGCGGTTCCTGAGATTAAATAAACAAACTCTTCAGCTTTATAATATTAGTATAGATGAAATGCAATACATTAGGTATAAATATAAAAATTTACTCGCTTCTTCCTACTTCTTATACTCCTACTTGGCTAAGTGTTGTGGGTTCAAATCCCACATGGGACAATACTTTGTATTCCACAAATTGTTGTTCTGAGTCTGGGTGTTTTTTTGTGTTCGTTTCATGTATTTTTGTAAAGTCATATTTTCTATTGACTGCCTCGGTGGCGCAAGTGGTAGCGTAAGCGACTGCTGTGCTTGAGGTTTCGGGTTCGATTCCTGGGTCGGACCAAGTTTTTGTATGATCTGCAAATATTTGTTTCGAAGTTTGGGTGTTTTCTATGTATAATATGCATGTATTTACAAAAAAAAGTATTTATGTATTTAAATCATTTGTCTAGTACCCATAACACAAGTTTTGCTTAGCTTGGGACTAGACTGCGTTGTGTTAAATTGTCCGAAATATTTATTATTATTTATTTATTATTGAATCATTGTTTACGTAATCAGGTTATCGTTTATTGACTTGACATTTGTGTTTATCTAGTTCATATTCAGATACGATGTACAACGTCTAAGGATAATACGATTTTAAAAGAGTCACAACTAACCTACCTAATTCTGAGAAAAGCAACACTCAGACACATGACTTGAATATATAAAACGTTCAATTGACGTCAATACCACTCTGTCCAAGGTTAATAAAAAATAACAAAACAAAATAACAAAAAATACCAACACATTTAGTCTCCGTATTTTTTTCCCACTTATTGAATATTTCTCACGCCCGTATTAATTATACAACAATTTATAAACATGAAGTTACTTCATTAACTCACAACAGCGAAAAAAATAGTTACACTATCGAATATTTAGCTAACCACGAATCATTATCACCGTAAATAACACAGCTTTATTTTACATCAAACATCCTGCTGTTCAACCTTTCAATATCATCGGCCTTTAACCCCTCTCTCCCAGCGCACGTGTTTCCGTCCCACTATGATCCTGGGTCCTTTAAGCGGGGCGTGAAAAAGCATCTCACTAGTCCGCCGTAGTGCTGGTCACCATGCTGCACTGTCCTTGTTTGCATTGAGGATGGTGACCACCGCTCTTGGATTCTGCTGGTGCTTTCCATCCGGCAGGGCTGTCATTTTGGTAGCTCAAAAAAAAAAACCGTCCACAACTGGATATAGTTTCACGTTTCTTAGAAGGGGTTTTTTTATATTGAATAGGGGGCAAACGAGCAGACGTATCGCCTGATGGCTGATGGTAAGCGATTACCACCGCACATGGACACAACACCAGAGATTGTTTGTTTGAACGCCCTAATCTCAGGAACCGCTGGTCCGTTTTGAAAAATTCTTTCAGTGTTGGATAGTCCATTTATCGAGGAAGGCTATAGGCTATATATCATCACGCTACTACTAATAGGAGCGGAGCACAAATGAAGAATGTTTCAAAAACGGGGGAAAATTTTCACGCTACGGGCAATAGAAGACGCAAACGAGGTTGCGTGGGTCAGCTAGTAGTAAAATAAACTCACACTAGGCCTTGTGAGAAATATATATTATTGTTTTTCTCTTTCTTCTTATTGACTTTTAATTTATGTTTGTTTTTATTTTTCAGTGTAATGTTTTTTTTATTATATCTATGTTAATTAGTGTAATTGGTTTCTACCATTTTAATGAACTAGAAATAAATGAATAAAATAATTAAGAAAGTATCTAGAAAATGTTTTTGTAATAAAATAATACAACAGAGCTATTATTATATTGCATATTTATTTAACCAGCCGTTACATAATATATTCAGCTTATGTAATTGCTTTTTGCACTTGAACTTGGCCGTTTCATATGTTATTATCCTCATAATATGAAATGTACATAAATAAATAAAATTGAAGTGTACGTTTGTAATTTCAAATTAACAGCTTTACTCTTACGCGTTCGATGGCTTTACTCGCTTTTTACGGTACTTACGTCTACAATCACACGGCATCAGAATTAATTATCTACGCACTTGTGACGCCTCTGGTGTTGCGGGTGTCCATGGGCGGCGGTAATCGCTTACCATCAGGTGATACGTCTGCTCGTTTGCCCCCTATATAATAATAATAAAAAAAAACAAACAATTTATTAAAATTTTGTCTATCTGTTTGGTTCTAATCTCTTGAACGGCTTGACCGATTTTGACAAGACTTTCACGGTGATATAAAGAGAAATTGAGGCTACTTTATCTAGGTAGAAGAACAAACACTGCAGGGCTAAGCTAGTTAATCAGACTAGTATCAGAATGAATTAGTAGATTCCTATAGGTTATTTCTATATGTTTATATGGCATCATATGTCCTAACAGATTGTTAAATTTGGATATGGTTTTTCTCTGAAGGCATGTTTTCTAGCAATGGTTTTTACACTATACAAAATAAATATTTAAATATTTTCGGACATTTAATACACAACGCCATCTAGTCCCAAACTAAGCAGAGCTCGACTATGGGTACTAGACAACTGATATAAATACATATATACTTTTTTCTTGTAAATACATACATATTATGCATCGAAAACACCCAAACTCTGAAACAAATATTTGCAGATCATACAAACATTTGGACCGACCCGGGAATCGAACGAAAAAAAGTTATACAACGTTATCTTACGTCAATTGGTTAGGAATACAATTAATTTACTAAATTGAAAATATAATAAAACATACTTGGCACACATAAAATAAAGTTGATAAACAAAGTTATCAAGTCATGTGTTCAACACAAATAATGTGTATTAAATTCATTTGTATATTGTTATATGTTCTATATGTAGGGAGTGATGAGGAAATGTGGTGAGGAAAGTGTAATTCAGTGGCTATTGGAGTTGAAGTGTACAAGAGAAAGACCAAAAGGTGGTTTGAACTGTGTGAAAGAGGATATGGCTGGGAAGGAATTAACAGAGTAGGTAATAACGAGTGATAAAGTAGAATAGAAAGAAAAGAGTTAAAGGAAAAATTAAGATGACAAACGAGAAGGGGACTCAGGTCCCGTCAGTAAGTGAGTACTAGCACCCATAGATGTTGAAACTCAAGAGCCAGTAAATATTGCGACCTATGAGTATACTGTATAACTCTTCAGTTTTTTTTATTTTGGACGTCTGACACAACCTCATCTAACTTCAAACTGCATATCAGTGAATCTAGTTGATATAGTACAAACTCGGCTTGATTTGAAGCTAGATGGCGCTGTGCCAAATGTAAGAAAATGTGTCTGATTTTTCCGTTTTCATAAATAATTGAGTGAGTGGTTCAGTAATGATTATCCCTGCCACTCTGCAACGTCGCCGCGTGTGTAGCACGATTGACGCAATTTTTCAGGTAGTTTGTTGGTAACAGCAGCGGTAGCATACGCGACTGCAGTGCAAGAGTTCTCGGGTTCAATTCCCGGGACGCACCAAATGTTTGTGTGATATTTGTTTCGGAGTTTGGGTATTTTCTATGTATAATATGTTTAGATTTGTATTTACAAGCATATTTGTATACATATCCGTTGTCTAATACTACTATATACAATCTCTGCTTAGTTTGGGACTAGATGGCGTCGAGTGTTAGATGTCGAATTTTTTAATTTTTTAAATTAACTTAATATACTTCGTTTCTGTAGCTACATCTTCATTCAGTGTCTCCTTTTTCATTTTTTGCGGTAGCATTGCAAAAAGAGCAAGGGCTACACCGATCTTTTGATGTGCAAATAATACTAGTGACATTCTCGACACATGTGTTTGTGTGCGCGACATACACTCACACACTGAACGACCAGCAAGTGTGTGAGCCAAATCTTTAATTGCCCCGACCAAATTGCACCTAAGATTGCCTATGCGGCAGGCGTGTGAGTAGCCCGCCTTAAACGCACCTGTGGTAGATCTTCTCCCTCCATTTGCTTTTCTCTCTGCACTTCCTCATATGTGGGTAGTTTGGAGTTTGCAGCCACATCGTAAGGTGGAGGCGCTGAGAAGTCAGCTTGTGGCGGTGGTATATCTTGGAGATTGTCTAAAAACATAATATTTACTTCACATACTTAGTAAAAATGCCTATGCTATGTCTATGAGGTGTGCAATGCCGTAAGTACAGAATAAATTAATGTCTTTTTTAACTCTACAATACTGGTGTAATATACACTCAAAAAAATACGGAAACATTATTTTTGACAGATAAATTTTAATGTTTTAAGTCAATGGGATATAGCATTGAATATGTATACAATATTGTACATGTGTGAGAGGGTATAGACAATGGGCGCGGGCTACGCCGAGAGGCGAAGCTAGTATCTTTATAAATTGTTTGAGTGCAGTGTGTAACTACAAATTATTTTACTATTTGATTAATCGTATTTACCAGACTATTACAGCAGGTGCAAAAAGTTCCATCTTCTCCCACTAGAGGAAAGAAGAAAAGGTGCGGACCTATCCCTACTATCAACAATCGCCAAAGGGTTGGTGAGTAAAATAGGCTTGCGCGTGCCATCTACTTTCCTACGTAAACCACATTTGCTACACACACCTAAGGTAAATACGACATACAGACAAAACTCATTTATTGTTCGAGCGAGTCGTATGTTCAATGCGTCATGCCCGAGTGCTGATATGGACTTATTTGTGCATGGAAACAACCAGCTCAGGATAACCCTGACCGACTCCTTCTTAGCTTCTTGTAACCAGGAGTAACTGTATCTGTTTATCGATAGTGTCTTTCTTGCTTGTGTCTGTGTTGTCATGTGAATGTGTATTTATATGTATTTCCACTTATTTATACTGTTAACTGTGAAAACTTGTAATTGGCTTTCTTTTTCGTATTAAGTTTGTATAATGTAACCATTAAGCTGTAAGTTTTCCTATAATATTAAAATAAAATAAAATAAAATAATTATTGAATATGCCTAAAAATCTATTTCTAATAATTTGTTTTTGAAAAAAATTCCAATATTGAATAAAATTAGCTTGAGATTTATTCTATGTAACTGCATTTTTTTATACTTAGACCATAATTGTTTTTTCAACTGTTTTTATTATTAAAAGTAAGCAAATAGTTATATTATTTATTTTTTCTTGTATCTTTAGGTTCCAGCCAGTTGGTATTGACATGTCCTCATATATGGCCCAAATACAATTATTGCATAATTTAAAATTTAATAACATAGTAAAACCTTTATGACCTACAACACATTAAAAAAATCTTCATCATGCTAAGTATGTACTTCACTATAATTGCGGCTAGCAAAATTTAAAAATGAAAATCATAACAGTATGTTGCTAGTAACAGGGAAAATCATGTACTAGTACTTTGTGAACTAGAATAGAAGAAAAAAAACAATCTGTTCCATGTTTAAAATGTCAACAAAGTGAGTCACTTCCGACAGGTACTCCTAATCGAAGTAAGATTGTTATCACCTAACTACAGTATGCAAACATAATGTCACCAAAGGGAATATTACTTACTTATGTCAATAAACGGTGGAGGCATTCCGTGATCTATATTAGTAGTCGGCAACATCACTCTTAAATGAGCCGATGGTATATTATCACTACGAGGATGGTTCTGGAACAACATTTTATTGACTTTCACATATCACATTTAGGTACCATAGCAGTTACATAAATAAACAACTCTATAAAAAATGACACGACGTACCATTATTTATAATTTTATTTTGCGAATATTCAATATTGCACTATCGCACTGTTTACAAGAACGGATGACCCGTGTACAACACAATTTTACAGTTTAGATACAATTAGTTAATAATCCTAGCATCGTTCAAGGTTTTTCCAATAGTTTATCAAACTAAGAAGGCGCACCTCACTCAATCACTCAATTCATATGAATGACGTTTAATTTCAACGTTCAGGTAATAAAAAATACTGAAGATTCAATTATTACAGGTTAATTTTTTTTTCTTTATATAACCTTTTCTTGAATGCAACATAAATTTTATAATTTATTGTATATAACAGTACTCTTATAATTAATAGTATCAATAAAATAACATTATTATTAGAAGTGTAATTTTCCTAAAACTGTTTTAAAAATATTTCTGAACGCATTGCTTTAAAGTCAATAACAATGTTGCTATTAAAATAACCGCAAGAGTGAGTTGTAAAAGTACAACTTTTTCTTTTAATTTCTAACTAACGATAGCATATCAATTTATGTTTGGAATGTAATCTCTTTGTACACCCGAAAATACTTAAATTCCCAAGAAGGAAAGCAACAAAGGCTTTAAATCATAGTTTCTTGAATGGTTACAAGAAAACAACTAATTTAAATATGATGACAACCAAACTCCAAATAGAATTATTTGTCCAAGCGGTACAATTATTTTCATAGGGGCACCATTTAAACCCACTGTCAAAAGCAAAATAATGTCAAAACAATACAATATGGTTGTCTTCACCCTGTTTAAACGCAGGTGATAGTTTTGCAATTAGTAAAAAGATTCCTGTTACTTTTCATGATTAGCGGTTTAATCAATTTGAAATCATGAAAACGGCTTTGATGGTGGCTGAAAAGCCATCTTTAGCTCAAAATCTCGCTAACTTACTTAGTAATTCCAAATGTACCACAAATAAAGGTTTGTCTTGCATCCAATTGTCTACGATTCATCAAATTATATTGATTTACCAAACATACTTTATTTTTCTAGCGTCGAACTCGGCTTGTTCGGTACATGAATGGAATGGAACTTTTAAAAATGAACCTGTTCATTTTAAAATGACTTCGGTATGTGGTCACGTCATGAGTTTGGATTTCACCGGCAAATACAATAACTGGGATAAGGTGGATCCTGTAGAATTGTTCAGTTGTCCCACTGAAAAGAAAGAGGCAATGCCAAGGTTGAGGATTCCGGCGCTTTTAGCTCAAGAGGCAAGGGGCTGTGACTATCTGATTTTATGGCTTGATTGTGATAAGGAAGGCGAAAACATTTGCTTTGAAGTAAGTGAAAACTATAACTTGACTATGTGAAAACTTGGTGAAATATGTAAACGCGCACAGGCTGACATAACTAATATGATATTCTGTTATCGCATATCTCATAGATTTTTTATTATTTTTTTCACGGACTTAAAGAGTCTTAGGAAATGCCGGCCTCTTCTAGCTGTAAAGTCTGACGTGCAAAAATGTCTGTAAAGATTAACTTAATACTTACTTATTTAACAAAACAAAATAAATATCATTTTTCTGAAGATATTGATCTAAGATTGCAATGGAGGTGTCACTTTAATATAAGTCCTAACTTAAAGCTAACAAATGAAAGAGACGACTTGTAGGTCTAGCGGTTAGTGAGCCTGACTGCAAAGTCAGAGATAATAGGTTAGATTTATCAGATAGCTTCATATTCTTTTTTTTTTTCTTTATGATGTATAATAAGATTATTTTAAAACTAAGAACCAACTTCTTCTTTCTAAGAAGCTAATGTACAGCAGTCAACTTGTAAAGGCAGTTGTTGAATACCATTTTATAAGAGACAAGACATTCATGGTTTGATATTTTCAAGCGCAGGTGAAGTGTTATAGATACACTAATAAATGAAAATTAAAGTGTGTGGAACTTTAAATTAACAATGCTTATGCGTACTTACATCTAAAAACCAACAAAACAAAGTTATGGATTTTGATGGGACTTCCGCTGACAGATAGCTGATGATGTAAAGATTAACTTGGGCTACTTTTAGCACGATGTTTGTGAAAAAATAGATTGGTGGGGGACTTTACAAACATACATGAAACGGACACAAAGAACACCCTGACTTAGAACAACAATTTGTGGATCACACAAAGTGTTATTCCATGAGGGGTTTTGAACCCACAACATCTTGGTGAAGTAGGGAACGGCGTGACAACCACTTAACCACTAGCCCAAACATGCAGTATTCTGTCATACATGATTTTTGAGAAACTTAACTGTTTACGCATTGCATGCAGTGGAAGCTCCGAAAAGGAAAAAAAATTAACCCCTGATTTTGAAAAATTCTTAATTGGGGCTCCCACCCGATTGGTCTTAGCATGATGATAGATTACCTATAGCCTTCCTCGATAAATGACCTATCTAACACTGAAAGAATTTTTCAAATCAGACCAGTAGTACCTGAGATTAGCGTGTTTGAGCAAACAAATAAACTCTTCAGCTTTCTATATTACTATAGATATGAAATGTTTGAACATACAAGTCAAATTTAATAACATTTTAATAATTGTAGGTGATGAGTTGTGTTCAACCCTACATGAAGGGGGATGTCTGTTCACCCCTAGTGACATACAGAGCAAAGTTCTCAGCCATCACGGAGAAAGACATCAAAGCAGCTATGTTAAACTTGGTCAGGCCTAATGAAAATGAATCTCGCAGTGTTGATGCCCGCCAAGAGCTGGACTTGCGTATTGGATGTGCTTTCACTCGATTTCAGACTAAGTACTTTCAAGGTAAGAAAAATTCAGAGCTGATTATTCACTAATACACAAGACTAAAGGCCCAATGATGCGCCAATAGGCGCATCCAAAGGCGCAATAGGCCACCATAATGTGGGTTACCATACTGCATTGCTGCATTTTCACAATGGTTATAGTGACCCTAATGTACCTATTCTATAATCGCCACACCAACCTGCTTCTGCTAGGGTGATTGGTGGCCTCATCTGTCACCCTCAGGTTTGCGCTTTTGGAGGACAGAGATCGTTTTGCCATCTCCGCTGCCTGAGTTGTCTGCGGTACCTGGCCCATTACCGGGCCTGACAGACAGAGAGAGTTCTAAACCTCTCCCGGTTCCGCTCCGCCATCTCCTTCGCAATCATAACTCATATTAACCGCCACGAGATCACGCCTCGGCTCGTCCCACGCCGATTACACGCCATTATAGTAAAACTATAATGCTTCAAATATAATTCTTGTACTTCAGGTAGATATGGAGACCTGGATGCGTCACTCATATCTTACGGTCCATGTCAAACACCAACCCTGGGGTTCTGTGTACAACGACATGATGAGATACAGACCTTCAAACCGGAGACTTACTGGGTACTGAGAGTGACTGCAAGCACCGTGGAAGGTAGAGAGCTGCCGTTGGAATGGAAGAGGATCAGGTGTTTTGAAAAAGACATTGCGAATATGTTCCTTGCTGGCATCAAAGAGATAAAGGAAGCTACGTAAGTATTTTCTTGATTCTTTTTTCCATCCGGCCCTTTGCTGCCTACATTCAACGACTTCCCGCGACTTTCCGTGGAAGAGCCACGCTTCGGCATGAATGGGCCGGCTCGACCGAAATGATACCACGGCCTCACAGAAAACCGGTGTGAAATAGCGCTTGCGCTGTGTTTCACCGAGTAAGTGAGGATACCGGAGGCCCATACCCAACCTCTCCCTCCATCCCCCAAAGGCCGGTAATGCACTGCCTTTGGTGTTGCGGGTGTCCATGGGCGGCGGTAATCGCTTACCTTATAAGGTGATGCGTCTGCTCGTTTGCCCCCTATTCAATAAAAAAAAAACAAAAACTTTCACCTTCTGCACCAACGAAGCGTTCCCTGGTGTGCGGTAAGGCGATTTTCATGATGAATGGGGACAGCACAGATCCAGATGTTGTAGCCTTGGGGAAAGCCTATATCCAGAATTGGAGGTCTCTCGGCTGAAGTGACAATATTTTCTTCATGGATATACGTCTCTACTCGTAAGGATTTTGACCTACCATACCGCGCTCTTCAGACAAATTGCCATATGTTTTGTATCAAGTTTTCCATCACTTTTTAAGGCAGGACGCACGATACCTACAGGATAAATAAGGGTAGTGACACTCCGTATTTTTAAACAGCTACAGCATAACAGATTAATCTATACAAATAAATAAAATTGGAGTGTCTGTTTATAATATTAAAATAACCGCTTTCTACTACATGCATATGAATGTATATACGGTACACATACCAAAATATATATTTTTAAATTTTTTGTCTGTCTGTTTGTCTGTCTGACTGTCTGTCTGTCTGTCTGTTTGTTCCGGCTAATCTCTGGAACGACTGGACCGATTTGGATGAGACTTTCACTGGTAGGTAGCTGATGGTACAAGGAGTAACTTTAGGCTTACATTTTTTGGACTAGCTTCGCCCCGCGGCGTTACCCACGATACGACAATAACCGCGGGTAACACCGCGGGATTCAGCTAGTTTTATATAAAAACGTGTTAATTTCTAGTGTGATCAACGTCCAAGCTAAAGAGAAAGTGAAGCCTCGTCCTGTGGCCTTGAATACCGTGGAACTGATGCGAGTGGCTAGTGCCGGTCTTGGTATGGGACCTCATCATGCTATGCAGGTATATATTCATATTTTACTACTAGCTGGCCCACGCAACCTCGTTTGCCCGTAGCGTGAAAATTTTCCCCCGTTTTTGAAACTTTTTTCATTGGTGCTCCGCTCCTATTAGTAGTAGCGTGATGATATATAGCCTATAGCCTTCCTCGATAAATTGACTATCCAACACTGAAAGAATTTTTCAAATCGGACTTAGTTCCTGAGATTAACGCGTTCAAACAAACAAACTCTTCAGCTTTATTATTAGTGTAGATGTGGATCTACAAACAGTGATGCAAAAATAAAATAAAAATGTATTATTATTTCTTCTTCAACTCTTGAAAAATTAGCAAAATTGGTTGGTGTCATAAAAAATGTCAGCGTGAAAAGTGAAGCTGTGCTAAAATTAATCTTTAACTATTCGAATTGTTACACTCATGAAAACTATTAAATTGTCTGTTATAAAGTACCCTGTTACATTTGCGTCAATACTAGCTGGTCTTAGCGACAACCGCTTCGATCGGATTCCAAGACGCTACATCAAACGTGAGAGTCATTTGTGATCATTAGTGAGTTCACTGGGATCTATTTGATTTTCACGACACACGCAAAAGATTACAATTTAACTGACTTCATAAGTATGTAACCTCCGTGCTAGGTGCACCTTATAAAATTTCTACACCAACCGAAAGTTGACTGCTAGAGAATGCCCTGCATTAAGTCCGCCGATGTACATATTTAATAATTATTTAAGACGTTTTTTTTTATTCTCCTTTCTTCCTATCTCAAGCCACTTTAATTTTAAAATTTGAACCTAAATTTTAAAATGAGCAGTTTGCTTTTACTTGCGGCTCTGCTTGCGTGCTTGCGTGTGCTTTGATCCTTACTCAAGGATCGAAGTATCTCCATGTAAATATCGAAATCAGTGCAGCAGCTTACCCGTGAAAGTGTAAGGAGTGATCTGAAATGTACTATAACATATCAAAGTCGTTGTTCTATCGACACAGTAGCTAAACCAACTACAGTGCCATCTATCGCAGAAATACCGAACTACGGAGTAATGAATCACTTATCCTGTACCGCGATATAGAAATTCTCGAGCCGATTAGCAAATATAAACTTCCTAACATTAACATGCATGATCACTTCGTCTGATAGGAAGATCCACCTTTTGTGTTGAAGGGACATGACACCCGTGCATCCACAATCAACACATCTAATAAAATTGTAACTGGTTGCTGTCTGTATATCGAAGATATTTAAGAAAAACTATTATAGAGGGGCTTTATGAACGCAGTAGAGTCGAAAACAATCATTTTTTAGAATTTTTGTCTGTTTACGAATACGCTCGCGGAAAAGGTAATTGTGCATATATTGTCTTTTTGTTCATAGGTGGCGGAACGGTTATACACACAAGGTTATATATCATATCCACGTACTGAAACTACTAGCTATCCAGAGAACTATGACCTAATGTAAGTTCTACTTTTATATAAACATATTAAATTATATATAATACAAATATTAAACTTGAATAATGAAAATAACTCCTTCCTAAAAGGCCGGCGACGCACTTGTAACGCCTATATGTAAATAACTGTTATTTATTTATATATATTTACATTACCAACAGTCTATAACAGTCCTCTCCTCTCTTTAGAGACCTTGGTCTACTACACTACGCTGAACAGAGGGGCTGCTTTTAGGTTTGTTTTAAGATTTCGTTCTCTTTGTAGTGATGTTGTTCTGTGTTGATTTCTCCCACAGCCGCCTTTTACGACCTCCGTGGAGTGAATAAAGCTGGTGACCTCTGTATTCTTAAGCCGTCACCACACAGAGACCCTTCAAATTCAAATTGTAAAACATATACATAGTACACTAATTTTCTTAACACTGTTTCATAATTTTATATAGATAAAGTACCCTGTTAAAATGGCGTCAATACTAGCTGGTCTTAGCGACAATCGCTTCGACCGGATTCCAAGACGCTACAACAAAAGTGAGAGTCATATGTGATCATCAGTGAGTTCACTGTGATCTGTTTGAGTTTCACGACACACGCATACATTACGTTTATTTATATCTCATAGATAAAATAAAATATTAATTTCAACTACAAATTATAACATCTACGTAATTTATTATTCAATTTGTGTACGGTACTTAAAATAGGAAGTGCGCTGTGATTACCAGCAATGAATAACTGTTTCTAAAACCATTTAAAAACCGTTTAAACCATTTAAAAACCATTTAAACCATTTATTTTTGCTACAAAATACAATCTACAAAGAAAATGATGGAAACAATTGCACTGTGCAGCAAAGGCAACCAGCTCAGTTTACGCTGTGAAGCACAGCACTGGTTTTCAGCTATTTTTTCTCACTAATAGGATGAGGTATCATCTTAGTAAGAGATATGAAAAGCTGGAATAATTATATTTTCTTCTTTTTTTTTTCTCCGTGCGGAAATCCCCTCGGATGCCTCCTACTGGTGGCATGTCGGTTTCGAATCGACTAAAACCACACGCCGTCTTGGGTACTAGGAGCCGGGGAACCAGGTGCACCTTAGTAAGGAAAACCCTGGAACCCCGACGTACTTCGGGCCACCTACCAATTTGTAGGTGGCCCGAAGTACGTCGAATCGTAATAGGGTAGATACAGTAACCTCCGACTGTATCTACCCTATTACGATTGTGTGTAATAAAATACTAATATATATACAAAATACTGTCCCAATTAAGTAACAAATAAAAGTTGTTTAAAAGAGAAAGAAGAGTTCAAAGAAAAACAAGTTATATATATGAAATACAGGGTGATGTTTTTTTCGGGGAGAATATAAAATGCTGTTGTGTTCAGGGGCACCCTGCGTCAGCAACAGAACTCGAACAAATGGGGTGCAGAAGTGCGGGCCATCATCGCCAATGGTATCAACCGACCGAAGAAAGGACGTGACGTGGGTGACCACCCTCCCATCACACCTATGAGACCTGCTTGTAAGTATTCATCCTTCATGCTTTAAAATGTAGCTTGATTTCTGAGACAGTTGTCACTAGTGTTATTTTAGAACTTCTAAGGTGCATTCTGTGTTTCGAATTCTAATCTGATAAGACCGACAGTTTTACGTGCTATCCGAGGCACGGGGGTTCCGACCCGAACCGCAAACCCATCTCTAACACTTTTAAATATTTCTGGATCGAACCGAGATTCGAACTCAAGGGGTCTCGGTTCGAGGTCTTAAGATTGACAGTCGCATACGTCAACTACTAGACCAACGAGGCAGTTGCAGTTAGTTATAGAATGATATATGGGCGTCACAAAATCACTTGTTCAAATTGAATTCGTTGGTTTCGTACCCATATACCACAGAGATCAAGTTATATTTTAAGGAATGTACTTTTTATGTTAGTAGTTATTATCAGATAGAATGAGGCTGGCATAATCATGTTTGGTTAAAAGCCTCTACATTAATAATTTAAAAATAAAGATTTAAAAAAATAAAAAAAGGACTGTACGACATTTGTTCGTTTAATAAAATAAGACAAACCATCTCTGTAACATCCTGTATTAAAGTTACTTGTTTGCGTCAATACTAGCTGGTCTTAGCGACAACCGCTTCGATTGGATTCCAAGACGCTACATCATAAGTGAGAGTCATTTGTGATCATCAGTGAGTTCACTCTGATTAATTTGATTTTCACGACACACACTATTGGTATGTATTAGCCAATGACACACGAGAATTTAGGCGTTAACAATTGTTAACAATTTTAGAAAGAAAAACACTTGCAACTTCGCTAGTGAGGCAGATACTTACTAAGGTGACAATGGTTTGTCAAAAAGAAATGCATATCGAAGTTTTAACGTACCGTTTTTTAAATAAAGAGTTTCTTAAGATTTCCAAAATATTGTTCGCATAACAGCTACCGAATAGGTGGCGTGTTCAGTTTCGTTCAATTGGAATTCTATGGATGGATTCTAGAATATGCACGATGTTCTCGTAATATTTTTTTTTTATGTATGGACCTGCCAGAGTGACTCTTCTCTACCTGATGGAAACTGTAAGTAGAATCCAAGAGTGGTGGTCACCATACTCACTACGAATACAGACAATGCAATAATGCACCATGGTGACCCACACCATGGTGGCCTATGGATGCTTCTACATCATTCGGCCTACGGTCTCGCACTCACCAACGAAACACGCCAGTACTGCTGCTGTACTGAGTAGCGTCACGGTCGAGCTTACCTTACTGACAACTGACAAACGCGTGTTTAGTCTTTTAGTTAAGTAGTTGTCGAGTTTACTCACAATCAGTTATCGCGGTAAATGTTAGGCTATGAACTTCCTTAAGAATCAAAGGTTCTCCATTGTACATTTAATCTAAATTGCTTTAGCAGTTTAGCTGTGAAAGCGTAACAGACACGGAGTTTCTTTCGAATTTATAATATTAGTTTGGACTTATGAATATATAAGTATGCTTAGTTGCCTAGTTTGGGGTCAGACAGCCGTGTATGTGTGAAACTCTTATAATTAAAAAGACTGTTTTTATCCTCTCAGCGGAGTCGGAGTTAGAAGGCGATATGTGGCGTATCTACGACTACGTGACGCGCCACTTCATAGCGACGCTGTCCCGCGACTGCAAGTACCTCTCCACCACCATCACTTTCCAGATCAGCTCCGAGACCTTCTACTATACGGGGAACACACTCGTCGATGCTGGATACACGGAGATCATGCATTGGCAGGTATGCTGAATATCCCCCAATTCACGATATGAATGAAGGTACTTTTTAACAGACTTGAAAAAAGAAGTAGGTTCTCAATTTGTTTTATGTTGGTTAACTTGTAAATGGTTGGTAAATGGACAAAAGAATGAGACAGACATTTGCTCTCTCTGTCTGGCTCACTAATTACAGGCGACTTTTTGTATTTGTGTCTCTTACCTGTCGTTTTTTCCGTTGCATGCGGTTTGAAATCACAACGATTCTAAAGAAGTTTAACTTCAATAAATACCGAATGTTAAGTAAAGTTTACCACAATGCAAAACAGAATATCGCATATTAGATAGATAGTACACCTATATATTAAACTAGCGACCCGCCCCGGCTTCGGACGGGTGCAATGCTGATACTAAATACACGTTGTATATAAAACATAGCTGACCCACGCAACCTCGTTTGCGTCTTATATAACCCGTAGCATGAAAATTTTCGCAAAATAAGTAACTTTCCTGGTTGATTTTTACACCTTGTGTCCGAAAAACCCAAATATCTTACGGAACCCTATTTTTTTCCAAAATAAAATATAGCCTATGTTACTCGTGGATAATGTAGCTTTCGGATGGTGAAAGAATTTTTAAAATCGGTCCAGTAGTTTTTGAGCCTATTCATTACAAACATACAAAAATAGGTACAAATCTTTCCTCTTTATAATATTAGTATAGATAAATAAATAATAAATAAATATTCCGGACTAGAGCCCCTCTATTTTTTTTATTACATACAACCTTCACATCAAAATGGCGCAATAAATGACTGCAATACAAAACTTATAAAAAAACTGGTGATGTTAAAACGAAAGTTGTTCTCTGCTAATTACACTAGCATCTCGTTTGTTATGTAAAATTGTAATTAGATACATTATGTTACATTTAATTTTTTTTTTACACACAACGCCATCTAGTCCTAAGCTAAGCAGAGCTTGTGTTATGGGTACTAGACAACTGATATAAATACTTATATACTTCTTTTTTGTAAATACATACATATTATACATAGAAAACACCCAAACTCCGAAACAAATATTTGTAAATTACACAAACATTTGGTCCGACCCAAGATTTGAACCCGAGACCTCAAGCACAGCAGTCGCATTCACTACCACTGCGCCACCGAGGCAGTCAATATTGTACGTAGATTATATATAAATAATGTATCCACAATCAAATTTATACAGGCGTTCGGCAAAGACGAGTTTGTGCCACTGTTGAAGGTGGACGAAGTACTGAAGGCGCACGACCACAGGCTCGTGGAGTGTCAGACATCACCCCCTGACTATCTCACCGAGTCTGAAGTAAGTTACTGATTTATCTATACGAATTAATCAAATTGAATATATAGAACTCACTACCAGCGCATGTGTTTCCCTCCCATTACGATCCTTTCCATCTCGCTAGGCCGCCATAGTGTGGGTCACCATGCTGCACTGTCTGCGTTTGTGTTGAGGAGGGTGACCACTGATGGTGGTAACTGATGCTTTCCATTACGATAAATGCCTATGGCATTAAGTCCGCCTTACGCAATTTAATTGCAGGAAGCTTAAATAAATAAATAAATAAGTGGAGTCATTATGGTACCTCGTAGGTACATAAGAAATAATGAAGTATCTGTTTGTAATTTTAAATTGACATCTATATAAATAATAAAAAATATATATATAAAACAAAATCGTGTTAGTTACAATTCGACTGCACGGTTGGCCGAGTGGTTTCAGCGGTCACCATGCCGCTTGCTACTGCGCCAAGTGTCTTGGGTTCAAATCCCACGCGGTACAACACTTTGTGTGATCCACGAATTGTTGTCCCGAGTCTGGATGTTCTTTGTGTCCGTTTCTTGTATGTTTGTAAAGTCCCCCACGACACAGGATGTTTATTCCTAATGTGGGAATTGTCTTTTTAAAAAAAAAAAAAAAAAATTAAGAATGGCTGGACCAATTTTTATGTTTTTCATATTCATTCAATTCAATTTGTCTTCGTCCGGCATAGCATAATAAATATTAAAATATAGTATTCATCAATAACCATTTGTTTAACTGTAATGTTTATATTTTATTTAATAAATAAATTGAATCGAATTGAAAATTGAATGTCAAAAAGCCAAGTTAAAATTAAAATGCTAAAGCAAATCTATCTGAAATGTACGTTATCACTTCCCAGGTGATCACACTGATGGAGAAGCACGGCATAGGCACGGACGCGTCGATCCCAGTGCACATCAACAACATCTGCCAGCGCAACTACGTCACGGTCGGGAGCGGCCGCCGCCTCGTGCCCACCAACCTGGGGATCGTGCTCGTGCACGGCTACCAGAAGGTAACCAACAACACTGTTTAAATCCTTACCAGAAGGTAACCAACAACACTGTTTAAATCCTTACCAGAAGGTAACCAATAACACTATTTAAATCCTTACCAGAAGGTAACCAATAACACTATTTAAATCCTTACCAGAAGGTAACCAACAACACTGTTTAAATCCTTACCAGAAGGTAACCAACAACACTGTTTAAATCCTTACCAGAAGGTAACCAATAACACTATTTAAATCCTTACCAGAAGGTAACCAATAACAATGTTTAAATCCTTACCAGAAGGTAACCAATAACACTATTTAAATCCTTACCAGAAGGTAACCAACTACACTGTTTAAATCCTTACCAGAAGGTAACCAACTACACTGTTTAAATCCTTACCAGAAGGTAACCAACAACACTGTTTAAATCCTTACCAGAAGGTAACCAACAACACTATACGAGTATACTATCCTAGTTAGGGTCACTTCATCATCATTATCAAGAACAGAAGTTCCATTTCCTTATTCCTTCGGTATTGTTACATGTTAGGGTTTTTTTTTAATATGTAATAGGGGGCAAACGAACAGATGTATCGCCTGACGCGTAACTCCCCATACGCAGCTGACGTTACTCTAGGAGTAAGGGCTATACAGTGATTTGTAATAAATTTCTTGTTCAATAAAAAAATATTAATATGTAAAAGCTATATTATTGTAAAGTTCCACCAAAATCCATTCAATAGTTTTTGCGTGAAAGAGTAACAAACATACTTACAAACTTTCGCGTTTATGATATTAGTAGGATATGTATTGGTATAACAAAAATATATTTTTGCACACACAACATTATTATAATTTATCGTGTCCACAGATCGATCCAGAATTGGTTTTACCAACGATGCGATCAGCCCTAGAAGAGCAGTTGTTGCTCATTGCAGCCGGTCGTGCTGACTTCCACGCAGTACTGGCACACACCACGGAGATATTCCGTAGGAAGTTCCAGTACTTCGTTAGATCTATAGAGGCCATGGACCAGCTGTTTGAGGTCAACTTCTCCTCCCTCAAGAGCAGCGGCAAAGCTTTGTCCAGGTGTGGGAAATGCAGGCGTTATATGAGATATATTCAGGTATGTATAAGTTTATCCTTGTGGTGAAGGATTAGTAATATAGAATACTAGCTGAACCCCGCGGTGCTACCCGCGGTACGACAATAACCGCGGGCAACGCCGAGAGGCGAACCTAGTATCTTTATAAATTGTAACCTATGTGTTATTCTGATGTATAAGCTATATTAATATATATTATATATATATTGACTGCACGGTTGGCCTAGTGGTTTAAGCGGTCACTACGCCACTTGCTACTGAGCAAAGTGCCGTGGGTTCAAATCCCACGTGGGACATCACTTTGTGTGATTCACAAAATGATGTCCTGAGCCTGGGTGTTCTTTGTGTCTGTTATATGTATGTTTGTAAAGTTCACGCGACACAGGATGTATATTCCTAATGCGGGAGTTGTAAAAAAAAACTTTATTATTGTAAAATTACATCAAAATCCATTCTTTCATTCAATTGTTATTGGGAAGTCAGTGCCCTCAAATATACTGACATTAATTCACTCTCAGGGTTGAGGGGGGCCGTAGCCGATCCCAAAGAATCTTGGGATTTTTTTTTTTTTTTTATGTAATTGGTGGCAAACGAGCAGGCGTATCGCCTGATGGTAAGCGATTACCGCCGCCCATGGACACCCGCAACACTAGAGGCGTCACAAGTGCGTTGCCGACCTTTGGGGGATGGGGAGAGGGAATGATGGAGGGGTTGGGGTATGGGCCTCCGGTATCCTCACTCACTCGGTGAAACACAGCGCAAGCGCTATTTCACACCGGTCCGGTCCGGCCCATTCATGCCGAAGCGCGGCTCTCCCACGATCATAACGGGAATAATGTAGGGATGTTGTGAGGGTCAGGTACGTTCTGGTTAAAGTGTGTCGGTTGGGCAGGCGAAGCCGGCGCGCCTGCACTGCTCGCACTGCGACGACACGTACGCGCTGCCGCAGAACGGCACCGTGCGCATCTACCGCGAGCTCAAGTGCCCGCTCGACGACTTCGAGCTGCTGTCCTGGTCCTCCGGCAACAAGGGCAAGAGCTTCCCGCTCTGCCCCTACTGCTACAACCACCCGCCCTTCAGGTGACCGCCTCGCGCCTCGCCTCACTCATTGATACGTCTAAACCTCGATTTACATCCACAGACATCAAACGTCACAGACAAATGCCAACACAGGCATTTAAACAAACTTTAATTGACTATCTAGAGGCGTATTCACATCTGCCGTACAACAATGTATCCGCACAATTTGAATTTGAACAGGAACGGGCCGTAGAATGTTTTGTCTATGCCGGCGCGTGTCTGTGCTTGTGTGTGTGCGGACATGTACAAACAGGACGCTTGATTTTGCCCAATATTGCAGAAACATCACTATGCTGCCATGATGTGAGTCACCATGCTGCCAATTTTATCTGCACGAGCAGTTTCAGACAGTGTAGAATCATTTTAGCAAGGTCATACATAAAAAATAAACAAAAACGCCGTCTGTTCAAGCTGCGTATACTGTTATTGTTAAATGTAAAAACAGTTGTCTGCATCGTATCTACCACGTTACACACTGGACACGCTCAATATCTGTAAATCGAGTTTAAGACGTAGTGTAGGTACATAAAAAAAACATATTTTAACAATCACTATATTGCATCTACTTTTTTTTATCAAAAATACATAAATTTCTAGAGGTTTAGAAGAATCGACATATTCCAGCTTGTAACAGTGTACTCTACCAAAAACATTGCCAGCTAAATAAAATAGCTTTACATTTTTCAAGAAAATAATGGCAAATAAAAATTTGTTTAAAATAATAAACATAGAATTATAATATTTATATTTAGCAGAAAAAAAAGTATTAAAAAGATGGCTTATAAAAAGAATATATATTTCTAAACATAATATGCCACATGACGATTATTTACACCGCATTAAATATGCGAAACTACAAGCAAAAGTTTTTCTCTGCTCTCAGACTAACTTAAAAAAAGAGCAAATCAACTAGACACAAAATAGAAATCAACAGTTGCATAAATAACTAAAACATTGCAGGGACATGAAGAAAGGTTTCGGGTGCAACTCGTGCACGCACCCGACGTGTCCGTACGGCGTGAACTCGACGGGCGTGTCGGGCTGCGTGGAGTGTGAGGCGGGCGTGCTCGTGCTCGACCCCTCCGCTCCCAAGTGGAAACTGGCCTGCAACCGGTACGTATACCTTACCACCGCCATATCATCCTTCCTAATACACCCTATACCCATTACAAGCTTAAAGGGGAACTCCAAACACTAATGATGTGATTCCGGAAAATGCAAAGCAATCCGTACTTTTTATGAACCTGTTTAAGTGACTACTGATGGAAAACATGAGCAAAATCCAAGCGTAGTGGTCACCATACTCATTGCGAAAACAGACAATGCAACCTTTTTCAACATTGTTAAGTGTGATTAATCTTTTAGTATTTCTTACATCAGTAAAATTATTGGTAGCAGCAATAATAGACTGGAAAAGTTTACTCATGGTAAACTTTCAGTATGTGGGCGAATGACTGTCAATTCCCTCCAACACAAAGGGAGGATCCTCCGACCAGGCAAAGTGATCAACCCTGGCGGACCACTTCCCAACGGTTGATGTTGGGATATTGTTTATATGATAATCGGCGCGAGAACTTTATTGCGCGATTCAAGTTGTTTCTTAGTTATAGTCGTTCCAATACTTTATTTAACTTTTGACAGATCACGCACATAAAGTTTTGTAATAATTTTTGATACAATGTACTACAGATAATACTGTACTTTATGGGCGGGCTCCACCTACTTAGGGATGTGTCATTCGTAATTAATGACCACAGACTATAAAAACGGTTTTGAAATAAATCGATTATCGATTATATTAATAAAACATACAATAAAATTATTGTGATTATATTTTATATCAAATCACGTAAAAAGCTTTATTATTTTGCATTAAAATGCCCTAAATGTCTCTGTTTCAATGCATAAATAATTTGCGTAATGAAAACAGTTCCATCGTACTCGTACCTAGTAATGGGATCGAATGTATTCGCCGCAAATTAATGAATCTAAAATAATTGTTTAGACTTACTATAGTTGGTTCAAATAAAAACTACCTGCGGTACCTACTTGTAATGAACAGGTACAAAATGTTGAAATTCGTAGTAATTTACGGATTAAAAATAAAACAACCAAAAGAGGTACTGTAATACTAATTTTAATTATAAAGAATCGTCTTCTTCGTATGACCAGGAATCATCATCACTTGAGTTCTCAGTAATATTGATTATTATTTCTTGGATAGATAAATTGTCGAATGCAACATCCCGATCCCAATCCGACATTATCACCTTCTTTGTTTTTTCTACAACATTCGCCCAGTTTTCTGGAGTTACTTTTTCACACGCATTTTTCAGTAAATTCAGCATTTTTCTTGCGGTGAAAGGAGGAGTTGTATTGTTCCTCGCAGCATATCCTTTAACTTGTGCCCAGATCATTTCAATTGCATTATATTGGCAGTGATATGGGGGAATTCTGAGGACGGTATGCCCATGCTCTGCTGCCATTTCATCTATGACGTATCGTTTTGGCAGCTTCTTTGTTTTTAATATCTTTACTAACTCTACTTTTAGTAGGGACTCATTCACCTCTTCGCCATTGTCACGGAGCCAGTTTATAATTTCATGTTTTTTGTTGGCCTGTGTTGGTATTTTATTAATTTGACGAGAGTGATAAGGTGCATTATCAATAAATATTATTGATGGCTCTTCGAGTGATGTAAGCATTTCTCTGAACCACTTTTCATACACGTTCGAATTCATCTCCTCATGATAATCTCCTGTTTTCTGGGATTTAAAAACTAATAGAGCGCCTGGTACAAATCCTTTTACTGTTCCTGCATGACAAATAATCAGTCGTTCGCCTTTTCCCATTGGTACTGTAGAAGTGGAGCCAACGGTGTTGTCAGTCCAAGTTTTTGACAGCGTATGATTCGCATTGAGCCAAGTTTCATCTGTGAAAACAACATTCGACCAATCTTCTATTTTTTTTGCTTGTCTTAAAAAATCGCATCTATACAAAGCAATATCATTGCGTTCCATTAAAATTTTTCGTTTGTCACATTTTTGGAATAACATTCCAATGTCTTTCAACACCTTTGTCAGAGAAGATTTTTGACCACGGAACAAACCACTATTTCGAAGAGATTGTGTTAGTTTTTTTAATGTTGGAATCTCTTTTCTTTGGTAATAGTCGTATATATGACGACGAATAGCATCAGCGTCAAAATTGTCAACGGCTGTAACTTTACTAGGCGGACGTTTTTTCTTAGGTGTAGATAGCTTATTCTGTTCCATGCCACTGCTGCCGTAGCCTTCTTTTGTTATTTTTGCCACTGTTGGAGCACTAATACCTAATGCTGCTGCAACACGGTCTCTAACTTGAGTCACCGGTATAAGAGGCCCACCATTACGGCTTTCCTTTTCAAAGTATTCACGAAGTCGCAAGACAAACTCTCTTGTTTGTCCTTTGAGTACTTTCTTTTTTGGCATTTTGACAGTAACGAAGGCAGGAACGATACGCTCAACTCAACCAAACGTGAGAATTCACAAATAAATCAATACGGAGGAATATAAATACTCAACTATATTGAAGGTTACTCATTGAAATACTGTAGATTATTTTAAAATAGACATAGAGAGATTTAATAAAGATCATCAATAGTTTAACAAATACAATATTAACCACTGAATTACAACACAATACAATAATACATTTTGAAAATTCAGTTCCTTTTATATATTTTTTCATGACATAGAACCGTCATATTTGAACAACATTCTTTTAATCCATTTCTTCTTTATTTTGACAAAGGAGGTCGCACATTGAAACACATAGAAATATGAAGTACGAAATTATCTATAAAATAATGAGTTTGTTAAATCGATTAAAACTTCTTAATGCATAAAATCGATCGATGAAAGAAATCGAATAGGTAACGGGTCAGGGTATCACTATTTGATTAAGTATTAGAGCTGTCAAAAGTTAAATAAACTATTGGAACGACTACAGCCGCGTTACTCTGTAGTTCGACGAATATTCGGTAGGTGGCACTGTAGTGGGTTTCTGTTTTGCGTTGTATGTGTAAGTCGCCACATCTAACTCTCCCCTCCAAGACTGGTGGTCAAGCTTGTCAGTTGTTGAGTCTGCTGTCTGTGTCCACTGTGGAGCTTGCTAGTACCAGGAGTGAGAAGTTCCAGTGAGTCGCAACTGAGTTCCACAGATCCGAGTTAGTCGGGATGGCTAGCAGTGCGCGGTGCTACGGTGACGTCCCTAGTATAGTCCGGCCACTCAGAGAATGCGTTTCTGACACTTGTAAATTCGTCATGAGTAGTGATGTACCATGAATAACATTAATAATATTTGGTAACAGTATTTATACTCGTAGCATTCATTATGCATAATAATTCAATTTATATATATTTTATTATATTTCAAACACAATATTAACAAAATTGTTGATGGATGAATTAAATTTAATCGTAATTTCTGAATGAAACAAAAGGAAAGAAAATAAAAATACTCTATTTATTGGAAAATATATATTATGAAATACATAGTTTTAAGATTTCAATAATGTCAAATCAAAATTTAATCCGACTCCGATTCGCTTGAGGGCTCGCTGTCATCTTCACCAACATGTATTATTATGTTATTCTCAATCATTTTGCCCTTTAATTTGAGCCCAGATTAGCTCTATGGCATTGTACTGGCAGTGATATGGAGGAATTCGGAGAACGCGATGACCATACTCCAGAGCCAGCTCATCCATTTCGTATCGAACATTTGCTAGCTTATGGTCGTTGACTAATTTCATCAGCTCCGCTTTTAGCGTTGACATATTTGCGTCAATGCCACTTCTTTACAGCCAAGCCACCAATTCCTCTTTTCTATTAGTTTGAGAAGGTGCTTTATTTATTTGCTTATTTATTTGCACCGAATGATAAGGCGCGTTATCCATTATTATAATTAAAGGCTTTGGAAGGCCAGGTAGCAACACATCCTGGAGCCACTCCTTGAATGCAGCCGCATTCATTTCTTCGTGGTAGTCAGTAGTAGTTTTTGACTCAAATGCCAATAAACCATTTTCCACAAAACCATACTTCGCACAACCAGTGTGGCATATTATGAGGCGTGCTCCTTTACCGATTGGCACTTTCGACGTCGACGCTTGAGTGTCATCTGTCCAAAAACGAGAAAGCACGTGATTGGTGTTCAGCCATGTCTCGTCAATGAAAACGACATTGTCCCAATTATCATTTTTTTTGCTTCTCTTAGAAAAGTAATTCTTTTTAAAATTACGTCATTTCTTACTAAAAGATTTTTCCTTTTGTCTGTTTTCTTATATTGAAATCCAATATCTTTTAAAATATTGGATAAAGCAGTTTTTCCCACCCTAAACAAATCAGCTACTTTCAAAAATGCTAGAAGCGTCGACCTATTAAAGTATTCATTCCTGGCATAATAACTATATATATGATTCCTTATTGCATCGGCGTCAAAGCTATCTATATCTGTTATAGGTTTAGTTCTGCGTTTCTTTTTAGGTGTTCGTAAAATATTTTCTTCCATGCCAGATGAGCCGAACTTTTCTTTATTAATATTTGTTATCGTCCGTTTGCTTACTCCAAGTGCCTGAGAGATACGTTCTTGTCTTTCCAACTCAAAGTAATTTTGAAGCTTGATTGATTAGTTCACGGGTTTCACTTTTCAATGGATGACCGCTTTTCGACATTGTTGTTAAGCATCAAAAGTACAAAACAGTAAAATTCTAAACAAATTAGCGCATAGGTACAAATAAACAACAATAACAATCACGAGAAAACCCCACAACGAGAAAACTGGAAGACGTAGTCTATGCGCGCAATACGACAAGAGACGACTGTTTGTGTATGTCACAAAATGACGGTCCTCACATCGCTATTTTGGGTTACCAATTTTTTACTAGAAATATAAAGGGATTAAAATAGTTTTCCATTTATTTTTAAATCATCTCACTGATATCACGACAATTATGTTCTTAAGTTTGGTTTGGTCGTACCTATATCGTATTATAAACTATATTAAATATGTATTAAGTACATTATACACACTCTCGAAAAAATTCTCCGATGTCCCCAAGAACTTTAATGTCGTTCGTATAAATGCCCAAAGCATTTCGGCACATTTCCCTGAAATGGTGACAACATTCGACTGTACGACATCCTTACATACTTTGTAACTCATCTTGTTATACTGTTTTTTTGTGTATTCAATAAAGATAAATAAATAAAATTATATATTACAAAATTAGAACGTTCTATTTAACAACCGACCGACAGAATATTTTACGATTACAAAAATACTCAGTTACAATTACCTATTATTTTTGTCTCATCACTACAAAAACAAACTGTTGACATAACCTTGAAACAGCGCAGTTTGACGTCGTTAGACTTTTAAAAATTATTGTTCTTAAATTAATTAATTGATTAATTGTTAATAACTTTAGCCCAAAATAAAACGTTTATTGTACACTAGCTGAACCCCGCGGTGCTACCCGCGGTACGATGATAACTGCGGGCAACGCCGCGAGGCGAAGCTATATCTTTATAAATAGTAGCCTATGTGTTATTCTGATGTATAAGCTATATTGTGGTAAAGTTTCATTCAAATCCATTCAGTAGTTTTTACGTGAAAGAGTAACAAACATCCATACATACATACATCCATACTTACAAACTTTCGCCTTTATAATAGTAGTAGGATTGGCATGATTATTCAATTTTTAATGTTATTACTCATTATTAAGGTTAATAAAAGATATTTAAAATTTGCCATAAATTGTACGCCAGTTCAAAGTTCCATCGCCCATTGGATCACGACTTGTCAGGAACGCATTCTCTCAGTGGCCAGACTATAATTCGGGGCAGTCGCTGGCTGCTTAAACGGGAGAAAATGCTCTGCTTATATGGACCGTAACTGCAGTGTGCTGTGTACTTAGACGCTGTTGAGCCCGTAGGGTTGTGGCGACTTCCAAATATAACACAACCATAACCTACTACAGCGCCATCTACCGAAGATACACTGAACTACGAAGTAACGCACCGTTCCCCCACAGGGTCAACCAGGCTGGAGCGATTACTTCCTGCGTGTGGTGTATCCCTGTTGAGGCAGAGGTTGGCTGAGACGTTGTAGGAGTGAATATGAGATATGTGGCGCGCTGATGTTGCTGCTGTTTATCTGTTTCTTCGAAGGCTGATTCCGATCAAGTCGTGGTCACCACAGTGGGGTGCCTTTTTTTTTTTTTTTTTTTTTACGTTTGGAAACCCCCTCGGGCCGTCACCCCGCCGGGGTTTGCAGCGGGGCGGTGTGTCGGAATCGAACCGACTAAAACCACACGGTGTGCCAACTCTGCGCCTGAGAAGGGAGGGGTCCGGGGAATGCTGTTATTAACACGCCGGACCTCTCCCAGCGCCTGCCCGCACTGAAGCGGGCACCGTCTGCTAGTAAACTCTCATATTAGGCGACGCACGGCACACGCGTACGTCGCCCCCTCGCGGTTGGCCTGTAATGCGGATGGAGGGGAAAACCCATCCCGTCCATCCGCGGCCACACTCAGGGCGGCATGAGGCGCTGATAGGCGCGCCTCCGCCGCCCCGTGCGCCGGCGGCGGATCGGGTCCGAGTGGATATCGTCCTCCCGGGCCTTCTCCGCCGCCTCCTTCTGCGAAATTACTTCTTCGCAGAAGGTCGCGACCGCGGTAAAACTGCTGTCGCTACCGGCCATGGAGCGTATGATGGCCGGTAGCGACAGATCTCCTCCGATGACTGCAGTGAGGGCCCGGCGCTGCTCCGCCCAGGCGGGGCAGAACTCCAGCGTATGCTGGGCCGAGTCCTCACTGCAGTCGCAGTGGTGGCAGGCGGGACTCAATTCCCTCCTAGCGACCGAGTGCAGGTACTTTCCGAAGCAACCATGCCCGGAAAGCACCTGCGTCAGCCGGAAGGAAAGGGTCCCGTGCTGCCGCCCTGCCCACTCGAGGATGACCGGCCGGAGCGCCTCCACAGTGGCAAAGCCAGCGCGTGGAGCCTCCAGCCGGGACGACCAACGAGCCATCGTGGCTCGGCGAGCGGCTTCACGCCATTCGCGTACCTCTTCGGGCGGAGGACGATACCCGTTCTCCGCCCGATATTCAGCCGCTCGCCGATAAACTTCGCCGAGCACTTCCGCCTCCAAATCCCACGGGGGTGTTCCGGCCAAGGCGCACGCCGCCTCCGTCGATACGGTGCGGTATCCGCGTATAGCTCTGACCGCCAATACCCTCTGAGGCCGCCAGAGGCGTGTCTTATTCTGGGCGGTCAGAGCCGGGACCCACACCGGTGACCCGTAAAGGGCCATCGACCGGACTACCCCCGTGTAGCAAGACTTCGACGCTGGCTCCACCCAGATTGGGCAAGAGTCGCCCAAGGGCGGAGGCAGCGTCGACTAGCTTTGGGGCAAGCTGTCGGAAGTGCTCGTCGAAGAGCCACCTACCGTCGAGGATCAGGCCCAGATACCTCATCTGGGCCCGAACCGCTACGAGGACCGAGTTGACTTCGATGGAGGCGCCGGGGGGTGGACCACGACGGGGCCCATGAAACAATAGGGCCTCCGTCTTATCCAGGGCCACCCGCAAGCCCAGCGCCTCGATGCGCCCAACCACCAGAGAAACACCCCTGGTGGCCAGGCGCGCCGCCTCTTGGAAATTGGTCTCCCGGGCTGTGACAAGTGTGTCATCGGCGTAACAAATTACGCCCAGCCCGGGGGGCAGACGACTACGAAGGACCCAGTCGTACCCCACGTTCCACAGGAGTGGTCCAAGGACAGACCCCTGTGGAACGCCGCACGACATGGGTCGCCGTCTCAAGACGCCATCTCGATCCTCGTACACGACGGTACGCTCCTCCAAATAGTCTGCCACCAGCCGCCTCAGGTACTCTGGCACCCCATGATACTGGAGTGCTTCCCTGATGCAGCTGAATGGCAGACTATTAAAGGCGTTGGCGATGTCCAAGGACACAGCCAACAACACGCCGCCACAGCTCACCGCCTCTTCGGTCACGGCCCTAAGGCGCATCACGGCATCGACCGTCGAACGCCCCTCTCGGAATCCGAATTGGGCGTCCGACAGGTCGGGCCCCACCTCGCTGAGATGCCGGACGATGCGGGCAGAGAGAATCCTCTCAAACAATTTGCCCGCCTCGTCCAGCAACACGATGGGCCTATAGGCCGCGACCGAATCGGCAGGCCGCCCCGGCTTCTGCAGTAGGACCAGCTTCCCGCATTTCCAGCACTCAGGGAAGCGTCCGGACGCCAGGCTGGCGTCCAAAACCTCCCTGAGGCGGCCCGACATATGGTCGAGGGCTCGGGCCAT
Organism: Spilarctia lutea; assembly: GCA_916048165.1. Classification (NCBI taxonomy): domain Eukaryota; kingdom Metazoa; phylum Arthropoda; class Insecta; order Lepidoptera; family Erebidae; genus Spilarctia; species Spilarctia lutea. The sequence goes on along the minus strand of OU696490.1, from coordinate 13,229,621 downwards.
CACTCGGGGTGGTACCCCGTCCGGCCCGGGGGCGGTGTTCTTGGAACGGATCCGAAGAACAGCCGCCCCAACCTCCGATTCCCTAACGGGCGGCACCTCACTCCCTCCGTCCCCGTCGCCTCTGACCTGATAGGCCATCGACGGGGGCGTGTGCTCCGCCCGCTGTGGGAAAAGGCCCTCGACCACCTGCTGCAGGAAGCTGGGCTGGAGAGTCTCGGTAGGGGGGGGCCCGCCGTGCGGAGCTTTTGACGCACCGCACGATATGGGCGACCCCAGGGGTCACGGTCGAGACTCTCCAGCATCTCCTTTCTCTTTGCCTCTTTGGCGCGGCAAATGGCCAGCTTCAGAGTCCTCCGCGCTTCGCGGTACTCCTCATGAAGCCGGCCCTCCTCCCCGTCTACGCGGTGGCGTCGCCGCCGACAGTGGGGTGCCTAGCCTAACGCGGTTGTATGTGGAAGTCGCCACAAGTATAACATATATTGCTCTTCCAAAGGCGTAAAATAAATTGCTGTTTAACTCATGTTCTAACCCGTCTAAGTGCAACCCCCTGGACTGCTCTATAATTATGCTGGCAAAATTTCATTTTTCTTTCCCCGTTTCCTCATATGAGAACTTATCAAGCAAGTGTGGGATACTATTGATCAAAACCGTGTGTCGATTTTTATATTCTCAATTATATTTTTACAAAGGCCTTCTGACAAGAATGTTATAGTTGAAAGTGCATTTTTGTGGTGGTAATGGTGTTGCAGGTGCGACGTGATCATCAACATCTTCGAGGACGCGACGCGCGTGTCGGTGAGCGATCAGGCGTGCAGCGCGTGCGGCGCGCAGCAGGTGTGCGTGGAGTACCGCGCCGAGCGGACGCGCCTGCCCGCCGCCATCACCGAGATGACCGCCTGCCTCTACTGCGAGCCGGCCTTCAGCGCGCTCGTAAGTACCGCCCGCCCTCTCTACTGTACCGCGCCGAGCGGACGCGCCTGCCCGCCGCCATCACCGAGATGACCGCCTGCCTCTACTGCGAGCCGGCCTTCAGCGCGCTCGTAAGTACCGCCCGCCCTCTCTACTGTACCGCGCCGAGCGGACGCGCCTGCCCGCCGCCATCACCGAGATGACCGCCTGCCTCTACTGCGAGCCGGCCTTCAGCGCGCTCGTAAGTACCGCCCGCCCTCTCTACTGTACCGCGCCGAGCGGACGCGCCTGCCCGCCGCCATCACCGAGATGACCGCCTGCCTCTACTGCGAGCCGGCCTTCAGCGCGCTCGTAAGTACCGCCCGCCCTCTCTACTGTACCGCGCCGAGCGGACGCGCCTGCCCGCCGCCATCACCGAGATGACCGCCTGCCTCTACTGCGAGCCGGCCTTCAGCGCGCTCGTAAGTACCGCCCGCCCTCTCTACTGTACCGCGCCGAGCGGACGCGCCTGCCCGCCGCCATCACCGAGATGACCGCCTGCCTCTACTGCGAGCCGGCCTTCAGCGCGCTCGTAAGTACCGCCCGCCCTCTCTACTGTACCGCGCCGAGCGGACGCGCCTGCCCGCCGCCATCACCGAGATGACCGCCTGCCTCTACTGCGAGCCGGCCTTCAGCGCGCTCGTAAGTACCGCCCGCCCTCTCTACTGTACCGCGCCGAGCGGACGCGCCTGCCCGCCGCCATCACCGAGATGACCGCCTGCCTCTACTGCGAGCCGGCCTTCAGCGCGCTCGTAAGTACCGCCCGCCCTCTCTACTGTACCGCGCCGAGCGGACGCGCCTGCCCGCCGCCATCACCGAGATGACCGCCTGCCTCTACTGCGAGCCGGCCTTCAGCGCGCTCGTAAGTACCGCCCGCCCTCTCTACTGTACCGCGCCGAGCGGACGCGCCTGCCCGCCGCCATCACCGAGATGACCGCCTGCCTCTACTGCGAGCCGGCCTTCAGCGCGCTCGTAAGTACCGCCCGCCCTCTCTACTGTACCGCGCCGAGCGGACGCGCCTGCCCGCCGCCATCACCGAGATGACCGCCTGCCTCTACTGCGAGCCGGCCTTCAGCGCGCTCGTAAGTACCGCCCGCCCTCTCTACTGTACCGCGCCGAGCGGACGCGCCTGCCCGCCGCCATCACCGAGATGACCGCCTGCCTCTACTGCGAGCCGGCCTTCAGCGCGCTCGTAAGTACCGCCCGCCCTCTCTACTGTACCGCGCCGAGCGGACGCGCCTGCCCGCCGCCATCACTGAGATGACCGCCTGCCTCTACTGCGAGCCGGCCTTCAGCGCGCTCGTAAGTACCGCCCGCCCTCTCTATTGTACCGCGCCGAGCGGACACGCCTGCCACCCTACCGTACTACCAACGCACTGTACCTTATCGAGAAATATCTATTAACGGGGACAGTGTACTTTCCATCCATTTAATTTCAGCCTGATTACAAAATACTTCATGTGCCACAGGTGGAGAAGCATCGCGCAGTGGTGTCCCGCTCAGCCCCTACACGAGGTCGTGGCGGTCGAGCGCGCAAGCCCAACCACCGCAACAAACAGCCCAAGGACAAGATGTCGCAGCTCGCCGCATACTTCGTGTAGACCTCCCGCTCTATCTACCTCCTCTCAGTACAATCATTGGCGCATTATAATTGCTCGCCTGCCTCGGTGGCCCAGTGGTAGCGTATGCGACTCCTGTGCTGAGGTTTCGAATTCCATTCCCCGTTCGGACTAAATGTTGGTACGAGATTTGCAAGTATAAACTACTTGTATAGTGTCAAAGTACAAACTGCTCAGTTTGAAGCTAGATGGCGTTGACACTTATCCGAAATTAAAACTACTACAGTTAAAACTAATTAGTGTTAATTAGTGTTTGGTTTCTTCAATGTTACATAATGATGGTAGCTAATATTATCAATTTTTTTACATAAATAAAATATGTGTGTTTTACAAGCAAGAATGCGCTAATATAAGTTGCAAAGAGGTTGAAGAGGAGATGTGAGGGCTCTCGCTCTCTGGGGATTGTAAGCATTGAACTTTAGTAGTTGATTTAACCTTATCATAATTAGCTTTTATTTGTTAACATTTTGTATAAAACTGCAGTTAATGTATATACAATCGATAAGTGATGTGGTGAAGCTCTCATGAAATACCTAATAAGATATTAAATTATTTAATGAACTCACTGTGTTTTATTTATTCTGGCAAGCAAAGATTATGTAAATTATTTATGGGCTTCCGGTATCCTTACTCGGTGAAACACCATGCAGGCGTGGTTTGACACCGTCTGTGAGGCCGTGGTATCACTCCGGTCGAGCCAGCCCATTCATGCCGAAGCGTGGTTCTCTCACTAATAAAAACGGTTTTGTTCAGGAGTCAGGAGCGTAAAAAAAACTGATGCACTCCTGGACCGACCGCGCCCTTTTATACACAAGGTTATGTATGTGTGAGTAAAACATGTAATGTAGTTTAGGGATCAGGATATATAGATGGCGCTAACCTTCAGGGACAGTTGACAGCGACAAAAGACAAATTATATTCTGTGACAAATGGTGTACTTAGCTATGCGAAAGTTTTACCAAGAAAGTATCTAGGCAATATGACAAGACAGTTTCCATATAATAGGATCCAAATCTCCATAGAAGAAAAAATCGAACAAAAATTATGAACTACTTACTGTTTAGAGTTTTCCAGTATGAAAGTTTAGCTTGTGATTGGAAAGAATACAAATTTGACTGTCTCGGTGGCGTAGTGGTAGCGTATGCGACTGCTAAGCTTGAGATCACCAAATGGCCAAATGTTTGTATGATCTGCAAATATTTGTTTCGAAGTTTGGGTGTTTTCTATATATAATATGTATGTATTTACGAAAAAAAAGTATGTAAGTTTTTATATCAGTTGTTTAGTACCCATAACACAACTCTGCTTAGCTTGGGACTAGATGGCGTTGTGTGTTAGATGTCCGGCATATTTATATTATATTATATTTATGCGTATGATCGATAGCAGCTATACGTTTGTTCAACCAAGTTCAACAAAAGCAGCAGAGTCCTGACCTCGCTGCTCGCTTCGCAGGACGGCTGTTTGGCCTGCCTGTCTGCAGACGAAAAAAGTGAAAATGTACAGTAAAAGTCGGGCAGAGTTCCGATTATGTATTTCAATCACACGAAAAAAGATCACAATAATGGCTCGGCATTGGCTTATATCGACACATCCCCACTACAGGCTGACTGGCAGGGGGGGAATATCAACATGGCTATGGCGGCGTGTTGGCTGACGTCACATCCGTTACAGAAGAAAATCAATAAAGTGAAATGGAGAAAGTTGCAAACAACTTCTGAACACTGGAATTGGTTTTGTCACTTTTCACATAATTTGCAGTTTTTTATTCGAAACCACGTAGTTATTGACTTTCAGAGTTCGAACTTACATTTATAGCATTTAGTAATAAAAAAATATGAAAAAATTACAGTGTTGCGCACCGAATCTCCTACTACAATCGCTAACAAATTTATTCACTCGTTTATTATTATTATTTATTGGATAATAGGTATATGTTTTGGCCTCATGACAGCGTGGAAAGACGTCATGACTTTCCTTATATTTGTTATTATTCTATTATCGTTTACTTTTATAGAATGTCCAGTTGGTTAGGTGGTTTATATCAACTTTGATATTTATTTTTATACTTAGGTACGTTTTAGTAATATATGTCGTAGAAAAAAGGAAATTCTGCTTCTTTTTTGATGAAATGGCAACCAGCTGGATCAGCTATTTTTGCCAATGTCAAGTATTTAAACTCTTCAATTCCAAAGTCTTGTTGTGATGAAATTAATGATAAAAAATATGGATGCCATGAAATGGGTACCGTCTTTTGAATAAACAAAAAACGACCCAAAAGGAAATTAATCATGGCAATATTTTCTCCTGTTATTCACAACAGACGTAAAAGAAATAGACTTGAGCGGTGCACACGAGCGCACCAGTGGGCGCTAGAGTTATGATTGAACTAGTGGAGTGTAGCTTTCAGTTGTGGGGGAACGGGTATCTTTTTCCACCGAACACAAAGGGAGGATCCTCCGACCAGGCGAGGTGATCATGCCTGGCGGGCTACTGCCCAACAGTTGATGTTGGGATGTTGTATATATGCTAATCGGCGCGAGAACTATTTATTTCGCGATTCAGGATTTGTAGTTACTCCGTGTAGTGTAGTTTGTAGGTACAGTGCGTTACTTCGTAGTTCAGTGTATCTTCGGTAGATGGCGCTGTATGTGGAGGTCGCCACATCGTAACGAAAAAACTGTGTCGTTGTGTAATTTCTTTGCATCCATCCTAATGAAGGATAAAGGTTACTCTTTAAATTAATTTTATAAAATGTTGTTGGACAACAACAAACTTTTTAATGAGGGTAGAAAAAAAAACAAAATGGTTATTGAAGTCTTCATTTTATTGTGAAGGTTGTTACCTAGTACAATGTATAGATACAGTACGACATAAGCTTAAAACGTATTACTGTATTTCTCATTTATATTTAAATATTACATCTGTTCGTATTCGTAATTGCGTTCAATAATATTCAGTGACTCGTATTCGAAATTCAAACTGGGACTTAGTTGCCTATCTATTTATATGGAGCGCTGGAGTTTCGAAACAAATGAATCTCTTCATTTAAAATGAAAAAAGAACATTAAAAAAGTACTAAGATTTGTTTGTAATTTTCTGTCGTTCCTAATAAATGTCTGAATATATTTCGTTGTGTCGTTACAGTACCAAATTAGTTTTCAACTTACTGATAAAAAACAGAGGTAGAGGTATAGATCCTACAAACATTATAAACGCGAAAGTTTGTAAGGATGGATGGATGGTTTGTTACTCTTTCCCGCAAAAACTACTGAATGGATTTTGACGAAACTTTACAATTATATAGCTTATACATCAGAATAACACATAGGCTACAATTTATAAATATATAGCTTCGCCTAGCGGCGTTGCCTGCGGTGATTGTCGTACCGCGGGTAGCACCGGGGAGTTCAGTTTGTAATACACAAAACATAAAACTTTCGTTAGAAAATGTATTCTTTCGTTGTACGGTTAAATAAAATTTTAAATTGCAAGGAAATTACAAGAGTAAGGAACATTGCAACATGATCGGCACTTATTTCATTAAATTAAAACATAATGTTCGTTTTTTTTATTAATATACTTTAAAACTTTTTATATGGCTAAAGTTATCGTTTGTTTGAGCCCTTGATACAAACGATTAATTGTCTGAATAATGTTCCATTTGCATAGTACTGATTTAGGGCAAGAATACTGATTTGATTATTTTGTTTCCAAACTCCAGCTGAACACTGATGAACAATATGAATTGGCATGAACTTAATTGGTACGAGTGCTGTATAAGTTAGCGAGGTCACGACAGAAAACAATCTATAAATCACTGATCTATGTGCTATTTATATTTAAACTCTGAATATTTACCTAACATAATGCGTTGTTAATTTTATTTTCATTTTTTCATCCTTTCGTTTATGACGAAAATCAGTACAATTTTTTTTTACCAAATATCAAGCGGTCATAAAATTAATATCACAAATAACAGTAAAATGTTTTTTTTTTAATTTTTGAAAAGCGAAACATTTTTTTTAATAATTACATGTACGTTCAATCGTGTTCTAAACAATTTAAAATAACGCGGGTTTGTGCCAATTTTTTTTTTCTATTTTATATCACAGATTAAGCCAATATGAAATACATTTAATATGAATATGTACACAAAATTAAAATTCGGAATATAAATTATTAATGAACAATTATTACAGAAAAAAATATCGAATCACGCGGAAATATAAATATCTGCTTGAAATTTAAATAACTAAACTTATTATTTTTTTTGCAAATAATATATCTATCTATTTTATTCGGTGTCAGTTTTGGTCACATGGAGAATAAGGTTTCTATATAATTATCTATTTTACTCTTTCTACGTGCAACGGTAAATTATAGTGTAAATCAAATTATTGGCAGAGACACCCTGCAAGAAAAAAAAGAAAGTTCTCAAGCGATTTTTACAAAAATAGGAAAAATTATACATTTCTTACATAATTAAAGAACACTGATATGCTTTAAAACTTCACAACTTCCAATAAAATCAATTAATTTCTTTTGGACTTACAAATAAAATATTGAAATTAGTTACTTAACGTAAGACAAATTGTTTTTGTATTCGAATATTTAGGTGGAATGTGCTTAAATATTGGTTAGAAGCGGCTACAATTTAGTGAACTGGTATTTACATACTTTTTAGAGTTTCAATCCAGTGGTAATGATATATTAACACAACTTTTTGCGTATAAATCATAGATATTAATACTGTACACATTTCAATGATGTAAGGTTCATGAGGATCAATAATTATAATATATATAGCCTTCATTTAAATTAATTTTATACATACAGTTCACTAAATTTGACTCGCTGCTCACATTGTCGACAGTCATTGACCTATGAAGACTTACATACAGATAATAAATTAAATAAGTAATGGTTGTGCATTTATATATGAGTATATAATCATCTAACCGCTACTGTTCAGTAGTAATAAACTATTTGCATAATTTCCTATTGACAATGCGAGAATCACGCACTTTCTGTATATTCAATATTTTCCTTTAAATTTTTCTATGAGATTCATTTCTTTATTAAAGAAAATATTAAATATGATACTCAGCCGTGTTCAATGATTTAAACTTACTATGTATGCTATAATATTAATTTTAATCTCACTGATTTTTGATAACATAATTAAATTCTAATAGCTTTAGTTATATACTTATAGCGACTATTTACAATACCAAACCGAATACTCTCCAACTTCATTTTATTTGTAAGCAATCTTGCCATATCTCTGGATTTATATTTTTAATTTTTTTTTGTACAATTTTCAGAGGTTTATGGTTTCGCGGTTTTTCACTGTGCTTAAAAAGGATTTAAAAAGTTGGACAATATTTAATATTCGAATATCTATAGAACAAATTAATATTTTTAATAACTTTCAACAACATATACAAATATTTTTTTTTTTAATACGTTAATCTGTAATAACGAATATTAAACATAGCCCTAAATGTGTGTTATATGTTTCTCAATGTAGTGAATGCAATGAATTATTGTAATCTGTGACTGCGCGCTATTTAATAAGGTATTTAATTTATTTACCTATATAGTTATATACGTCGATAAAAATGAAAGCTAAAATTCGTTATTTTCACTTATAATAATGTTATTCCAATTATTTATTTAAAGGAAAGTAGTATTAGGAAATGGTGATAAATGAAGTTATTTTAAAATTAGAAATAAGATTTTATACGAAAAGTTAACATACATAGGATACTTAGCATATGTTAGGTGAAAAAACCATAGTAAAATTTTCTTTAGATTTTTTTTATTTACCAGCAATTTTATTTTATTTTTTTACGATAAAGAATTAGGTATGAGGAGAAACGGCAGATAACTAACCTTTTGGCTAAATCTGTATCAAAATACCATAAATATAATTTGTGACCGTTTTGGTAAAAAACCAATTAGGTACATAAATTAACATAGATGGATGAAAAATTAATATGGCGTACAAATAGAGAGTTTTATATCTATTTATACTTTAAATTACATTTATACTAAGTTCGTTATCTGCTGTAGCTCCATTTCATTTTCAATACCAACATAATATATATTTTTGATTGTTTCAAATATTTAAGAGAATTCATACACTCAGTAAATTTTACGAAAATAAATAAAGAAACTATTGATCTAATACATCATATCTTCCTCCAGAGTAAACTTAAACGTAAGGCATTTCCTGGAGATGCAAAGTAAGACCTTTGAGTTGTCACTTCACTTAAATACGTAAAACAACGTGGTTGTATGTAAAGTCGGTTTACGGATAACGATCATTTTACGTGATAACGTCATTGATTTGATTGATTGTTACAGAAAATATTGTTGAAGTTCTACTCGGACGATGTGAAACGGATGGAGTGAAAGAGAGATAGATGCGTCACAAACCAAACGCTTAGGCCGATCGTGTCACGTCAAAAGAAATACGATCCGACTGATGGCAAATTGCACTTGAGTCAAGCATTGATCATTTTCATGACTGTTACTTTGCTCCTATAAACCTACAATTTCTTCTTTTCAATGGCCAAATGCTTTCTCGTGGGAATATAATTCTTAGTGGGTTTTAAAGGGCCTTCTACGAAAGCATTTTAATGTTTGTAAGAATAATAGGGACTTAAGTCAAATGGCAGTTCGTGCGAAATTAATAAGAATCGTTTTAAAAACTGTTGTTTAAGAGTGTGATCGACGTAGAATTTTAATATTGGGTTACATTATAATAAAATTATGAATTGTACAAAAAAAAGTGCTAAAAGGAATTTCAGATTTTAGGCCATATTTTTATTCGTAAAATGTCATCGCTTAAAAATGTTAGACGAATGTAGAAACTAAATTATATAATGTGGAGGAAAATTTGAAGTTCTTTGATTTATTATTTTTTTAAATTTAATAATAATAACAATCTTATTCTTCTTATTTTAGCAAAATTTTCTCAGTGATTTGAAATAACGTAGAATAGTAGCACATAAATATGTTCCAACTGTAAGTTTTTAATGATAAATAATTCTTGTCCAAATAACATCTTTCAAGTTAGAAAAGTAAACCGTCGTGTCTTTAGAAGTCTGTGAGTACTTATTTGTGCCTGACCGATACCCACCACTAAACCGTCAAAACTAAGGAAGCCCCGATTTGATAAACAGACATAGACTTTTAGAGTAAGTACGTAACTGTATGATTACGTACAGATATTATTATATTTTCTAGTTATTGCTACTATTCCATGTCCAGAAATTCTCACAATATCTCCATGTCAAAATCAAAAACAAGAATATGTATTCGATGTAACGTAAGCTAAATATGTATTACCTGACAACTGTCAACTGTCAAGATATTGGCTCATTTAGGCTAAGGTAACCATCGAAAGGCGTAACTATAACAAACACACTTACATAGGTATTAAACAACTGAGTATTGAACAAATTAGTTTATGCATGTATTTGTACTCTCAAGTATTATACAAGTAGGAGTAAGGGAAACTTTCTTCATGCCATTACCACGACTAAAACCTCTAACTTCACTAAATGGTCCAAATTTGGTATGAATTTACACATAACGCATTATATTTGGTAGCGACGATAGCATGGACCCATACTAGATATTTAAAGGTGTAGTTTACTTGACAACTCATTACGATTCCATAGACAAGGCTGGTATATATTTTTTAAACACCAGATTATATATGATTTTCTTGAAATGAAATGTCATACCATATGCCAAAACCGAAATATTAGCACAGATGAAAAATATACCACAGATTTAAATAAGGAAAAGTAAATTTGTTTCATTGCAATGCTACTTCTTGTTATTGTCATAGAATGATTATAATAATCACTGTTTATTAAATTTGCTCCTAAATATTTAGGTCTTGGAATATGGTTTAATTGATATATATATTTATGTGAGAATAACATTACAATTTTCTGTAGGTATATACGAACTGTAGAGTAAATAAGCTATGAATAGCTTATATCATATTGAGCCACTGAAGTATATAATATATTATATTTAATTTTCACTATTTAAAGCTCTTAGTTTTCATTTTATGCGAATTCTATGTCGCATCGAATACTAATGCCCTTTGAACAGAATGTAGCCATGACAGTGCCTCATAAATGTGCGAACTTAGAATCGCTTTCTACATGTGTTCAGTAGATAATGTCACACGATCATACATCTATGAGTCCAGGTCAAACTGCGTTCTGCGATAGGCAAATTGTTAAGATTATATTAGATATAACAACTAGTAAACCTTTATAGAGTGACTAGAATAGGTACATTATTAAAAAACAAAAGCTTTGCTTTTGGCAATTTCGCATAAGGTAATTAAATAACACCATTTATATGAACCGTTCTTCACGACAATATCCTTAACACTCACTTACCGAGTTCGTTAGGAAGGTCACTTGGATTTAAACACTGCACTTATATAGTGTCTAATGATTAATATTAAAAGTACGTAATCATCACTATTTCATAAGATTATTATAACGTGATTAAACCGGCAATATACTAATCCCAGCCCTAAATATACCAGCAGCGAAACCTTACCCTAACCGTTAGAAAGTGTCAATGCACTATGAGTTCATTATATGGTCCACACTTGAACTTTCTCTGCTATAACACACCAGCTGGCCTGGTCGTAGTATGACGACACAACGTGCAAACTCTCCACGTATTTCTCGATCAACTGATCGAGTTCTCCTCTCTTGAAGACGTGGTAGTACCGATGGTATGTGACCGCCCCTCCTTCGGAAGGTAGACTGTCAGAGCCATCACTTAGAGAAGGTAGCAGAGGCGCATGCGGTAACGCTCTTACCACCGGCACTGGTTGAACAGGAGCCGTGTCCTCCGATGACGACCGAGTTTCTAAGAGTTTTCTATCTTTAGAGGATTCACTACACGATGGTAGAGAAGCTAGACTTGCACAGCCGAGCGATGCCGTGCTGCCCGTTTTGTCGCGCCTGCTCCAATCACTCCCTGCTGAAGTGTCGCTAGATTCGATTGAAAAACCAGATTTCAAAGGAGCTGTGCTAGTACTCGAACGCGATGTGATTGATTCAGGACTTATCTCCATTTTATCTAAATCGCTCGAATCTGTTGATTGACCGACTTTTAATGAGGATCTTTTGTCTGTGCTTGTGCATAGAGAATCTACACTAATTTCTGACTCTAGAGAATATCCAGTTTCTAGCGACTGACTCGTATCGTAAGCGCCTGAGTCTATAGTTATTTCTGGATTCCCATTGCTCGAAATTGCACTATCATCATCTGGATTTTTGGTGTCTATATCTGCTAACTTTGTTTCAGCTACTGCTGGTTTAGCTGTGTAGATATTGGCACAATTATTAAGGTAAAGATCCTCTTCGCTAGTAACTTTCATAGACTTCTTCAGTTCCCTATATTTGTTAATAATTGGATCTACATCCTTCGACCTTTTCTTACTTTTCGATTTTGATACGCATTTGGGAAACAGTTTACTTATATCAGTTTCTTGAGCGTCATTCATGGAAGCTATATATTTATTTCTTTCTTGAAGTTCAGCACTTAATTTGTTAAGGCCTTTCATTTCTGCACTTATTTTATGGATATAAGGATCTTCTAAGTGTTGTAAACTGTCAGAGAGTTCATCTAAAATTTTTTGGGTGTTTCTGTCCTCTTCCTCTCGTTTTAATCGCAGAGATATACTCTTTTCACTGCTACTACTACTAGGTAAGTCAAAGTCATCTTCATTAATTCTCTTTGAGTATTGATCTATTTCTTGTAGTAACTTTTCACTTAATTTTTCAGCGAATTCGGTTAAATGTTGACCACGATCTTGCTCAGGCCACTCCTCTTCTGTAAGTATTATGTCTGACTTGCAAGTCACAAGTGGCTCATTTTGTATTCTGTTAAAGCTTTCTGATTTTGAAATAGATTTTTCTGAATCAGTACTACATATTGAAATTGAGTCATACGGTAGTCTAGTAGGACTCCTGTGACTTTTACTTAGATTTTCATCTAGAGAACGTCCTTCGGGTCTATTGGGAGATAGCCTGTTTAGACTCCACGTTGAATTGCTAGTGCTGCCAAGTTTTGGTGATCGTTCTTTGGACCTTCTACCGGGTGAAAGGCGCTCTAAGCTCGAGGAACTTCCGCTTGAGCTAGTATGAGACTGAGATCTCGATCTGTCTTCTAATATCCTTAGATCTCCCGGTGACAGTTTATTAAGACTCCAGTTACTACTACTACTGCTACTGGATGTGCCTTGCACAATAGCCATGGCTTCAGCGCTTTCTAATTTTTCAAGGTGTTTTCGTTTTGATCGTGGACTACTTTGTATGACAGTCTCACAAGTTTCATCAAGAGAATGTGCAACTTCAGCCACAGCTTCAATAAGACTTGTTGGACCTGAAGAAATTAAGGGAATTTTGTCTGTAGTAAGTTCTTCTTTTTTCGATTCTGAATTCGATGAGTTTGATGAATCTGAAATGCAAATGACAGATGAATAATTAGATAAAATAACATACATTACTACAAAATCTAATTAATTGACTACGTTATATACCTTTTTCTAAAGCAACTTTGCGCAACTCTTCTGGAACGACGCTTATGACGCTGTCTACTGAATCTGGTGAAGACACACCACTAGAATCGCTGTCCACATCATCTGTGGCAGGATTAAACAATTCTAGAGACATAAGAGTGGGCTTGCTTTTGGCAATTGGTTCTGCATTTCTCGAACCCCGCACAATCGGGAATGGTGGTCTTCTACTTATGTTTACACTTGGAATACCTTTGTTCAGCATCTCTTTTATTTGTCGAATCCTTTCTTTACGTTTCCTATCTGCAGTTCTAGAATCTAAGGTATCCACTGTAGATGGTTTGATCGGCTCTTTAGGTTTATATAGGGGTATTTCTGGTAATTCAGCGACAGTCTGTAATGTGATTTTTGGATAAGGTTTAACGTCTTGTAACACACGAGGTTTCAATTCATTCGTTTCCGCCGTAAGTTTGTGTATTTCTTCTATATCTTTATTTATTTCTGCAATCAACTCTTTTGTTATTTCTGTTGGAGTTTCTTCTTCCTCTTTTATAGGTGGTATTGGATCTACTTCTTCAAAAACATCTATAGAAATATTACTATTTATAATTGGTAGAGGTTCAGGTCGGGTAAGAGTATCGTCTGATTCCGATTTAGGCGGAGAATTTGGTTGACTTTTTGATTGAGGTTTTATTGGAGCTACAGACGTAGTTGTTGAATAGTTTTTGAGGCTGTACTGAGCAACTAATATTTTATTTACTGAGCCTGTAGTTTGAATGGCTCCAGGAGACGATGGTGGTCGAATGAGTGGAAATGCTTGTTTGATTCTTGGTGACGGTAATCCAGGTGAACTCTTCATTCTAGGTGAAGTTGGTACAGACGATACTTTTAATCTCGGTGAAGTAGGTCCAGGAGATAGAGGTGTAGGTGACAGAGGATCTGCAGAACCATCGGCTTTTGGAACAAATATTACAGATGCAAAACTATCTTCAGAATCAACACTAGTATCACTTTGAAGGCTGCTGTCTTTTGATGAATCAGATCCATCTTCCTTAGAGTGTCGCCTTTCGGGATAACTTTTTTCACTTCCAGTATTATTATCACTCGGTGTAGGAACTTCAGGTGCTGGTCCGTGACTTTTCCATCCTTGGAGCATTCTCACAAACACGGTAACTTTGTCTATATTCGTTGTAGAGGTTTTGAACTTACTAGTGAGGCCGTTTTTTAATGATTGAAACTTTTTGGCAGTGGTCGCCGAAGTTAAAAATATTGAATCGCGAATGGAATCTAGAGCTCCGGGTCTACGATAAAGATATTCTTCATTGAGTGATGCTTGTTTCTGTATATTTTTTCTAAGTCGTTCTTTTTCCCTTAGTCTTTCAACAGACATCAATTCTTCGTTAAGTGACGTTTGTTTAAAAACGCCAGGCTTCTTGGACTGTAATCTATTATGGGTATGGATTTTGAAATTAGGCATTTCTTCTACTAGGCTTTTCATATCTGTGGGTTTGTCACGATCCTCTTCCGCATCATCCTCATTTATTGACTTTTTTTGCTTTACTAGTCGAGGTTTCTTTCGAGGTTCGACAACTTCAGGAACAGGAGTTTCTAACGGTGGTGGCTCATTTTCCTCGCCACCAAGACTAGGCAAGCTAGACCGAGAGCGTACAAGAGCACGTCGTTCTATATCTGCGATATCTGTTAAACTTCTTGACTTTATCGTGGAAGCATCTGAAGTTTGTGTTATTAATCTTGGCGGTAGAGCTTCGTCTAGGCGTCTTAGTTCTATAGGAAGGTCCGCCGCTGCTGGCTCAGGACGTGTGCAAGGTCGCTGCGGCACTCTCGTGCCGATGTTCCATGATGGAAGGAAGGACCTTCTACCAGCTAACCGCTGTAAAGCTCTTCTTACGAATGAGTAGCAAGTTTCGTTTGGTGATGATAACGATGACGATCCAGGGGATCCATCTCGACTTTTCCAATGGTCTGGATTGCTGTAAAAAATAAATATATTCTAAGATGTTATGACATAGCAGGAATGTACAAATATGCTTAATTAATAATAATTTATTTAGATACAAAAACTTTTCATTGCATTTTAATATTTATTGTTACGAATACGTCACGAAAATAATACATAAACGATACTTACTGGTCGTGATACACAGATAAGAATCTCGGCGCCGGTGTTGGCGGACATAAGGTGGCAGGTCGATGCCACGGGATCAGTACATCCTGAAATATTTAATTATTACGTTTTTAAATTATTTTATTCATTGATGCATTAGGAAATGATTCTATTTGTTGATAGAATAGGTATATCTAGATTCAGAAGTCAGGTTGTACACTAGATTGTCCCATTTTAGGGTCAAAGAACACACACAACAGTACACGATCGTTTGTAGAGGTGGAATGAGCGCTTAAAGAAGTACAACAGTGGCATGAATTTGGCCATGTATCCAAAATGAAGGTATCTTTATAATCCGACACAAAACTCCGTCTAACGTCGTTGTGTTACAACGATTAACTTAGCTAAAGAGGTTAAAACGGGTTTGAGAGGTGTGGACTCTACGAGGATACTTTTTCAATTCGATCCTTCATATTGTACGACTAAAGAACTCACTTGTGAATGAAAGTTCCGTCCCTCATGTTCCATGGCCCACACAGTGAGAAGTAGCCGGCCACCTATTCTGGTGACTCGGGCCAGCTCTCGGAGTGCCATGGCGCGTCGCTCCACTGTCGCGAAGTGGTGCACCACCGCGATAGATAGCACCGCGTCGAATGACTCATCTCGAAACGGTAGGCACAGATTGTCGCAAACCACCACCTGCTTTGGAGGAAATGTATTTTTAAGGAACAAGTAATTTAATGTTTGGAGTACATAAAAATACTCCGAGATAAAAACATGTGTTGAGTCGAAACAAGTATGCATTTAAAAGAATAAAGTATCTACTGAATTAAAATCAACTTTTATGACGGATGTTACTCACGCACTAGGTTTAATCCTGTATCGCGGGGAACTTTGCAAACGTGCGTAAAATGCATTTGTGTACACAAAGTACGCACAGACATAGATCAGAAATTAGTGGATTGGGTACGGCCATCGGTACAGAGAAAAACGAGCTGATCACATAAAGTGTTGTCCCATATGGGGTTTAAACCCACAACAGTTAACGCAGTAGAAAGCGTTGAGTATTACGAGTGATTGACGAGCTGACCACTTATAAAAAACCTCTGCATCATTCGTGCAGTTAAGTATAGATTGAGGTAACGTTGATGTGTTGTTAATGTTAGAAACAAACAATAGCCAACTGACCTCATTGTTGTGATGTCTGGCCTGTGCTGCGAGCCTCGTGCAGCGGTCGCCCCCCACTGTGTACACGGACGGATTAACGCTCAGGTACTTCCCATTGCCGCAGCCTGGAATGACACATAATAAAATTTTACGTTTAGATATCGATACTACCTCGTTTTCTAGCGGTTAGCGTATGCGTCTATTGATCATGAGGTCTCGAGTTTGAATACCAAAATTCGGTCGCGTCAAAAAGAGGTATTGAGTTTTTCTGATTATGGAAATGCTTACTGACTGTTCGGAGTTTGGAAGTTGGAGTTTTAGCCCCGTGCCTCGGACAGCACGTAAAGCCTGTCGCTGCCGATCCTGATCTCTTGATCTCTTCCCGGCCGTGTCGATTATGAGAGTGAGGGAACAGAGAATGTACCTGCACTATAATATCTCCTGCGTAGTTGGCTGATCTCCGTTTAGACTGGTCGCCGTGGCCGGATTCGGTTAGGATAATAATTACAGTTCCTCAAGCCACAATTTATTAATTTGTTTTATTTTTAAAATTGGTTAAGTTTTTAGTTTTATAAGTTTAATTTAGTTTGTTGTAAAGTCTAGGTGCATGACTGATATATTGCTGTTGGGCAAATTTGCTTGCTACTTTTGAAATTGGACATTTGTCTATCCTTTTGCCTGATGGTTTTAAAAGTGGCACAGTAATTTTGTAGTATCTACGTATAGTTTGCTAGGATTTTAGAGGATATCATCATAGTTGTGTACCAGAAGTGTATTATATGGTATATTGAGAGGTACTGTTCTTTATGCTATTAATATAATATTTATTTGTAATTTACAAAGTTAATCAATAATATCAATATAAAGTCAGGTTAGTTTTTAGATGCATGATCATTCTTAACTCATTAACATAGAGGAGCTATGCATCGTAGCAGAGGCGTCTCTAGCCCGTGAAGAGCCTGTGTACAACCATTACTTTAGCGGCCTTTAATAAGCGTAGCGCCCTTCAGTAAGCGGGTAGATTCCTTAGAAGTGCCGCGGCTGGTGACCCTAACACTACTGTGCTCGTGTGCACCGTACACCCTGCACTATAAAGGGTAAAGACGCCACTATCTCGGAGAGCACTTTAAGCCATCGGTTTCTGTTGCCATACAAACATGTTTGGAAAACTTTTTGGGACAGTTGGAGCACTAAATAGTCCAACAATAATATTTCTACAGAATTCCGATATCGCCTTGTAATTGGAGTACGAAATCAGATTTTTTAAAAGTTTAGCTTTATCATAATAGACTTAAGTTGTACTCCGAACAAGTTTAGAAAAAATGCGAGGCAGTCTGTAGGGACTACCGACAGAATTGAAAACTTAGTAACTTGTGAATGGTATCGTTGAAGAAGCGTATGGTGACGATGACGCGAGTTTCACGCCTTTGGTTCATCCAAAAAGTACACATATATACACAGTATACATATAGCTCATGGGAAGTGTTCGGTGGCGATGACGCGAGTTTCATGTTTTTTGTTTACCCAAGTGCCCAACGCGCCGTTTTTATTTCATAAATGCTCAGGGAAAGAAATATTTGTGTTCGGTTAAAGGCTTCTCCTGATCTTTTATAATACACGTGCTTTGAGTAACTATTTGATAATCCGTAATATTTACTTTAACTATTGGTTTGTCTGCTCGCGTGGCTGAGAGGTAGGTGGACGTTACTAAAATAAGCGCTTCAAGTCTCTGTTATTGTTTCAATTTTCATAACCAATGGGTGGAACTTAATACACACAAAATTAGTTTTAAAGGTCAATCCCACGTTTTACGCCTACAAATATCGTTAAAACATTCTTCTCTATGTATTAAAATGTGAAGAGAATTATTTATATCTACTCCCTTTGAGTACCATATAATGAAGATAAAGTACAGAAAAAATATAGTTTTAACCGATTTAAAAAAAGAAGGGCATTCTTGATTCAATTTTATTTTTAAACACATTAAGTTACGATTTATGTAAATAAAGATGTAAAACCATTAATGGAGTATCTATAATAAGCGGAATACAGTACCCCCGCCCATGGACACTCGCAACACCAGAGGCGTCACAAGTGCGTTGCCGGCCTTTGGGGAATGGGGAGGGGGAGAGGGAGGGGGATTGAGATGTGTCATATGGTGGATCTTTGAATTGATGACATGAATTCGGGCGAAACAGCCAATTATAAATATAATAAAGTTATATTTTAGAAAGGAAATATAGGTAATACAGTCAACTCACCGACGTCACAAACGAGACTGCCTGGTTCAAGTTCAGACAAGAATGCTCGCACGCCGGGCGCAGGTGCTCTCGAGCCTTCATCACCATCATCGCCGGCTTGTTCGTACACATCGTGGACATAAGCTCGCTCGAGCGCAGCGCCTCTGGCAGCGGACTCGGCCGCTCCCCCCGCATCCGCTTCTGCGAGCGCCTCACCCGCGCCCGCCGGCTCTCCCACTTCACACACCGCGCCCGCGCCGCCATCCGCCATCACCGCACCGCCATTGCACTGCGCTGTAACGCAACACCGTAACTCATAAATGAACAGCGGATGAACATATTCTTTAATTGAATCTTACGAAAGATTATACAGAGCTGACTATCAACTTTCGCTAGTTAGGAAGGGATATAAACAAGAAGAATCCAATCGAGGAGAAACGAGCGGACAGGTTACTTGAGAGCTGGCGATTACTACCACCCATTTAGTGTGGGTTCCTATGCTGCATTGTCTGCATTCGCAGAATGGTATCACTGTTTTTGAATTCTGTTCATCAGAATAGAGTCACTATGGCAGGCTCATCAATAAAAAAATGTGTTCACTTAGTGGGAGGGTATTTAAAAAAAACCAGACATTTAGAACCTTGGAAGTTCGATCGTTAGGGCATCTCAATGCCCACCGCTGTATTTTAAGAATATGGCGCTGAAAGGTTAGTGTTAATTATAGATACTATAAATACCTCTTGAATATAAATAGACACTTTAACCCACTTTATAACTTTATATGTTTTTAATATACACACTATCACGTCTTTACGCTTAAAGAGGGGAAACACACAGATTTTGACGCCCATTATTTTTTCCCTTACATGGTAGTTACATGATATTAAGAATGTTGAAGTATCGTCCCATGGGTGTCGTAATTAGCGGTTAAGGGACAAACTACGCAGGAAAACATCACTGCAAAGAGAAGGGAAAGGAAGTATAGCAATGCTGATTTCAGCACGAACGGGCCGGCTCGACCGGAGGCCCAATGATGCAGAATCATCACTAGGCCGCTGCACTGTCTGCATTCGCAAAGAATATAGTGACCACTGCTCTTGGATTATATTTATGCTATCGATCAGGCATAGTAGAGCCATATCGGGAGGGCCTGATATAAATACTTATATAATATTTTTTTTGTAAATACATAGGTACATATTATACATAGAAAACACCCAAACTCCGAAACAAATATTTACAGATCATACAAACACGCTACCACTGCGCCACCAAGGCAGTGAATGAAGTGAGGGAATTGTTTCTAATCACCGAGTGCAGCAACTGGGCTATGAGCGCCTCTCGAAAAATATATACGAGTACATATTATACAAATTGTCCTGATTGCGTCGATTAGAACTCACGAGCCCTGGTTTAAAAGCCAATATCTCTGCGACTACTTTTAAAGTGGAATCCTTTAAAGTCCTACAAAATACGAAAATGACACTCAAGTCTAAATTTTACCATGCATTGGCCAGCTGTTCTGTGGAAAAATATGTCACCAAAATCAAAAAACGCAATACTATTTATTTTATCATGTTCGTATAAAGTATATACATTGTATTGTAATGTTTAAAAGGGTCTGTTGCGGTCTACGGGGGTGGGTAACTGAACCAAACGTTTGGCCGAATCCAGAACTTTGTTAATAAAACGCCTCAACCGCGGTATCGGAACACTTGCGTCATGTATTTTTATTTGATTCTTTGTTTACTAACGACCAGTAGTAAAGTATATACCTACAGAGTACAAATGGGTTTCGTCATTTTAGTGTACAGTGTTGGTAAATGTCTTTGAAATATTATTTGGTTATTTCAGAGTGATATCTGCTGAATCAGCAAGCATTCAGCAGATCATTGATCCGCAAGCAAGCTTTAATGAAAATAAATAAAGAAATAAATAAACATTTGGAAAATCTAGCACACAACGCTATCTAGTCCCAAGTTAAGCAGAGCTTGTTATGGGTACTAGACAACTGAAATAAATGCATAATTACAAAAATACCTTTTTTGCAAATTTATACATATTGTATATAGAAAACAACTCCGAAACAAATATTTGTAGGTCGTAGAAATATTTGATCCGACGATACCTAAAGCATAGCAGTAGTATTCGGTACCACTGCGCCACCGAGGCAGTCATATGTTTTGCATCGATACTAATATTATAAAGCTGAAGAGTTTGTTTGTTCGTTTGAACACCCTAATCTCAGGAACCGCTGATCCGATTTGAAAAAACATTTCAGTGTTGTATAGTCCATTTATCGAGGAAGGCTATAGGCTATACATCATCACGCTGAGACCAATAGGAGCGGAGCACTAATGAAGAATGTTAAAAAAACCGGGGAAAAATATTACACTACGGGCAATAACAGACGTAAACGAGGTTGCGTGGGTCAGCTTATGTAATATAATCTAATACCTTGAAACGAGGAATCCTTGTATTTATATACATAATGTGAATCTCGGCAGCGACTCCAACGATATTCATGAAATTTAGTACACAGGGGGTTACGGCAATGAATAAATCGATCTAGCTAGGATTCGTTTTTAGAAAATTTATCAATTAAAGTTGTAGCAAAGCTTGGTCGTCCAAGTACTGCAACCCTAACCCTATTCTTTTTAATTCTGATAGTGATTGAAATCGCCGGTTTCTAAATTTTTAAATGTATTTCCCGATTTTATGAAATACTAGCTGACCCACGCAACCTCGTTTGCGTCTTCTATTGCCCGTTGCGTGAAAATTTTCCTCAGATAAAAAAACAATTAATTCGCAATAAATAAAATTGCAATCTCAAATTGAGAAATAAACTATCCTATCTCTTAAGTTGGAACAAAACACACATTTAAAAAAAAAACGTTAAAGTCGGTTCAGTAGTTTCGAAGTTCATCCCGGACAAACATCGTGACTCTGGAATTATATATATTAGATTATTAGCGCGCACTATTAGCGTGTGTATAGCAAATAAATTAACACACGACATACAAATGTCTGTTAATAGATCTCTATAAAACTATTACCTATAAAATCGAAAGGTAGTTTAAATCGAACTTTAAAAAAAAGCACAATGCAATTTCCCTGAACGATAAACTCAAGGACGGAAAATTCCAAGAAAATGTACAAGAGTATTAAACAACAGTCTAAAAATAAAAACTTAAACGTCTGCGCTCGATGGCAATTTAAACACAATATTGAAAACACGAAATTGCAGCTGGAAAAGAGAAAAGCATCTCGGAGAGGTTATATAGGTCTTTGTTTTAGCAAAAAGCGGGGAAGTTCAATTTAGAGAACACGTAAGACACGCTGCGTTGTCACGCCTGTTATGGTTTATGGTTTGAAACACTGATACAGTACTTATAATGTAGCTTGATCTCTGTGACAGATAGCTACGAAACCGTAGCAGTAACTTTCTGCAAGCGATTTTATTTTGTATTATCTATATTTTCTGTTTTTTTTAAACAAAAATTGCTCTACTCTATTTTATAAGAACGTAATAATTCCATACAAATTAGTTACATTTTAAAACTTATAAATTTTCTACCTTATTTTAGTCAAAAATTTTCAACCATATATATCATTTTTAAATTTTTAGGCAACTAGATTTTTCAGCGACCTCGCCCCTGTGCATGTCCTTTATCGGTAAATAGTATAAATTTCATAGAAATAGGTGCATCGGTTTAAACGTGAAAGCATAACAGACATATGGAGTTAATTTTATTTTATTATTTTTCTTAAATCCATACTGGATTTAAGACGTGTTTGTGGCCAGCAATGGTTTTAACTAAATTCTACGGATTCACAAGTAAAAGTTTTGAATTATAACAGAATATTGTTGCTACTTGTTACATGTAAACTTAATTTACTTCGTTTATATAGGGACTAATTTGACATAGTTCGTAGCATAATAAGTTTATAGAGTAATGGGGCGGGAGCGCGTGGCCGTTGCCTAGCGACGCATCTGGGGCGAATCCAGGTCGCTCGGGAACCTTCACCCCTTGCCCGGCCACTTGCCTGAATGCACCGATTCCAGCGATAGAATATCTATTTTATTTTAATATATTGTAAGGTATTCTATCCTTGGAGATCAAGTTAAATGTTAGGACTTTATGAAATAGCAATATTTACAGATGCAGAAATATCTTGTGAAGAGAAATTAAAAAGGCCTCAATTTTTAGAGGCAAATAAATTCTGGTCCTTCCCTATGGTATGGTATGATCATGCCAGAAAAAGGCATATTAATAAAGAAGAGTGTCGTCAGAAGGACATTTAGATAGTTTATTATAAAAGTTAGGTACCACGAAAATGGTTTGACCTTTTAGATTTACACCAAACAAAATCGACTTTTTAAGTCAGGTATTCAGAGTAGATGTTAGGCCACACACACTTTAAATCATATATTTTTTCTTTACATAATGTAAAACAAAGTCGCTGCCGCTCTCTGTTCGTTTAGACTTTCAAACTACTCAAATGAATTTAATGCGGTTTTCAGCATTCAATAATAATAAATAAATATTCCGGTCATCTAACACTAAACGCCATCTAGTACCAAGCTAAGCAAACCTTGTGTTATGGGTACAAGACAACTGATATAAATACTTACATACTTTTTTTTTGTAAATACATACATACTATACATAGAAAACACCCAAACTCCGAAATAAATATTTGCAGATCTTACAAACATATCGTCCGACCCGGGAATCGAACCCAAGACCTCAAGCTTAGCAGTCGCATACGATACCACTACGCCACCGAGGCAGTCATAATAAAGTGATTCAAGGAAAGTTTATATTTGTAATACATGCACATTAAGTAGAGGAAAACTGAGAGTTTAAAGGACTTCTGTGGAAGGCTGGGCCGGGTCGCTAGCATTGTATAAGTCAATAATTGAAATCGTCGAAGTTATGGTTTTTTGATTACCATTACCGGCGGGCATAGTACCTAGCCATATTATAAATATGCGCTTATTTATGAAATACTAGGGCAAACGAGCAGACGTATACGTACGTCACCTGATGGTAAGCGATTATCCCCTTTCAAGTTGTCGGCCTTTTAGGAAGGAGTACGCTCTTTTCTTGAAGGTATAGTATATGGAGGTTGCAATAGTACGATTAATCAGTCATAAGCAGTGTACCTCGGACTACGATTAAAATTGAATTGATCCAATTGATGCGCTCGTTTTAATTATAAACGAAATGTTGTACTCGTACCTTACATAAATAAAAATAGCCTGTTGTGGTCAAGCCTTTTATAATGTGAATCCTCTGCGTAACCCCTTCGAAGACGAAGTTTAATTTTATAGGTGCGTAAGGGGATATTTGTCTCGTTGGTCTAGTGTTTAGGCAACTGCTGATCGAGAAGTCCCGGGTTTTATTCCCGAGTCGGAAGTGCTATGAGTTTTTCTGATTATAGAAATAGTTAATGACAGCTTGGAGTTTGGAATTTGGGGTTTAAACCCTCGGACTTAAATCAACAGGTCCTGCGTTTAGTCTCTACCCAGTGTAGAATAATATAGACACATTTGATTGGGAGACACAGAGTGGGTGTGAGGGAACAGACAGTGCACCTATGATTGCACACGTTTGTGTATTATAATATCTGCAAGTCTACGTTAAGGCTGGTTGCCGTGCCAGAAATTGGCTAGGATTACATTATCAGCAGGTATCAAATCCTTATTGGCTCTATCATCGATTGTGACAACAGTTGGTTGTCTTAAACAAGTCTATAACTGTCGTATGCTTAAGTTAAAATGGTACTTTGACATTTTAAGGTAATGAATGGTTTATGCGACAACTGAGTAATCGATCGGCTGTACTAAACAATGTCAGCGTTTATCCACCGTTTCTATGCTGCTTATAATGAGTGATATCGATCGAAGTGTAGGTCTCATTCCTCATATTTGATTTGCATTGCGAGCGAGTATTCAATTGTGAATTTGATTGATTTATCGACTTTTTTTCTTCGTATTATATGTAGTACTTTTGTTGCACGCGCGCCATCTCATTCGATTTATTAAGATTTTTCGTATTATGCGATTCCTGTAAATGAGTTACGTTAATTTTTTTTGAGTACCTATCTTGAGCGTGACATTTAAAAGAATTTCTTGAACATTTTTTTTACGTTCAAATTGAAACAATAATAAATTGTTTTATTATGATTGCGGTACCTCATGTTAGGATTTAAA
This sequence comes from Spilarctia lutea, assembly GCA_916048165.1. Taxonomy (NCBI): domain Eukaryota; kingdom Metazoa; phylum Arthropoda; class Insecta; order Lepidoptera; family Erebidae; genus Spilarctia; species Spilarctia lutea. The sequence goes on along the minus strand of OU696490.1, from coordinate 13,204,729 downwards.
ATGTCAAATATTATAATTTAAAAGCTGTTTTGAATTCGTTTATAAGTAACTAGCTTTTGTCTGCGGCTCTACCCGCGTGTATATTGGTTATCACTATAGAAAGTAATATATGTCCTTCCTCAGAAATCAAAGTATCTCCATGCCAATTTTCATTGAAATCGATACAGTGGTTTAGCCGTGAAAGAACGACAGACAGACAGACAAAGTTACTTTCGAATTTATAAAAATAAGTATAGATGAAAATCTGTTTTATTTTTTGAAAATTTATACGTAAACTCATCGCCTGCGTTTTTAATAATAGGGTGTTACGACTCGACCCTTTAGCCAAGCGGACACTCTACAAAGGTAGGTAAATATTAATAGAAAACTAACAAATGTGTTTGAATGACATCTTCTCAACGTCAAATCATTGGTCAAAACAAAATATAAATAATAAATATTCCGGACATCTAACACACAACGGCATCTAGTCCTAAGCTAAGCAGAGCTTGTGTTATGGGTACTAGACAACTGATATAAATACTTAAATAATAAAATAAATAAACTATTTTTTTGTAGATATATACATATTATACATAGAAAACACCCAAACTTCGAAACGAATATTTGCAGATCATACAAACATTTAGTCCGACCCAGGAATCGAACCCGAGACCTCAAGCTTAGCAGTCGCATACGCTACCACTACGCATCCGAGGCAGTCATAAGTCAATAAAGATTGTAGAAGATTCGACGCGCACTTAAGTCTTGCTTGGCTAAGGGGGCAGCAGTTTTTGAATTCACTTACATGCTGCAGCTGTGTTTTAGGTCTCGAGTTCGATTTCCAGGTAGTACCAAATGTTTGCATGATCTGGAAACATTTATTTCGGAGTTTGAGGGTTTTCTATGTACAACATGTGTCTAGTAATAGATCTCTTTATTGTACATTAGATTCATTACAAGGTTAACTCAAAATTAGAGAAGTACAATTGGTAAACTCTTACAGGCAACCAATTTATGGAGAGAAAACATAGTTAAGGGAAAATGTAGCGTAGTATCTGGTTTAAAACGAGGTAAGACGAAAAAATTCACAAGGTAAAGAATATCATAAACATTTCTAGTGTGGAAAATTATTATCAGTCCTGTTAATCAAACCAAGAGCATTCATAAATGCTCTTGATTTGATTATACGTAGTAAATGTTGTAGTCTATGTATATGCCTATATATGTATGTATTTATGTGTGTATGCTTGTATATATATATGTGTATGTATGTATATGTGTATATATGTGTGCAGGCGTACGCATGCATTTTGTTATTCTTTTTTCATTTAATGGTTTTAAAATTTTGAATATTTACGTGATGGTATGTTACTGTTGGATTAACTGCCTGCAAAATCTTATACACCTAAAATCCATTTTATGATTCTCTGGAAAAAAACATTTGGTAGCTCATGTATAAAAAAAAATAGTTATTTTCGAATTTATAATCTATACTAACATTATAAAGCTGAAGAGTTTGTTTGTTTGTTTGAATGCCCTAAATCTCAGGAACCGCTGGTCCGATTTGAAAAATTCTTTCAGTGTTGGATAGTCCATTTATTGAGGAAGGCTATAGGGTATATATCATCACGCTAAGACCAATAGTAGCGGAGCCCCAAAGAAGAATGTTTAAAAACGGGGAAAATTATTACGCTACGGGCAATAGTAGACGTAAACGAGGTTGCGAGGGTCAGCTAGTATTATTAATAAGTATGGATTTATGCTAAAGATGGCCATGGAAAAGATAGGGATAGTTTTAAAATAGTAATTCAAGATATTGTTAGTGCATCGGTCGGGGACGGGTCAACAGCCGCGCGACCCACTTACAGGCGAAGCCCCCCGCCCTCTGCTGCGAACACACCGTTTTGAAATATAAACTAATAGTGTTGGCACTATAGGTGAATTATTAGAAAAATCTGTACCCATTTTGATGAGAATTTATTTCAATGATAAGTCTAACTTAAACATCCATCATTGGTATGTAAATGTAGCTCGGATCATCTATACTAATGTTATAAATTCGAAAGTGACTCAGTCAGTCTGTCTGTTACGATTTCACAGCTAAAACCGCTGCACTAATAATAATAATTTGATTCTTAAAGAAGATAGGCTACTCTTTACCATCAGAACCGCCATACAAGCGGGCAAAGCCGTGGACAAAAGCTAATACTTGTATTTATTGTAACCAGAACCTACCAATAGCTGTTATAGTCTGACTGATCTAAAAGAGTGATTATGACAGTTGACGTTTAGTGTTTAGGTCAACTTAGGTGTCTATAAGCCCTACCAGCAGACGGTGCCCGCTTCAGTGCGGGCAGGCGCTGGGAGGGGTCCGGTCGTGTTAATAACAGCAGTTTGAGGACCCCTCCCTTCTCAGGCGCAGAGTGGCACACCGTGTGGTTTTAGTCGGTTCAATTCCGACACACCGCCCCGCCGCAAACCCCGGCGGGGTGACGGCCCGAAGGGGTTTCCATACGTACAAAAAAAAAGGTGTCTATAAGCCATAGTGAGAATATTCGATTTAGATTTCAAATGAACGATCATCAATATAATGTACAGTCGCGACGAAATTAATTAATAATAATAATAGTTTATTTATTTCTCACACAAACACAAAGGTAAGTACAATATTTTAAGCCACAATGCAGCTTGATTCACTCTCGTTCCTTTGTGAGAGCCTGGTGCCTGTAGTAAGAAAGCCCTATATCACAGATCACCAGGCTCCACCTCTTGGACGAAACCTTGTCCCAACAATAACGAACACATAGAAAACAGAAGTATCCTATTTGGTTCAGTCAGTCATATATATAGATGAAGCAACATTAATCGTCTTAAAATAAGAATAATTTCGTTTCTTTTTTTAAGAATTATGTTACACGTACTCGTACGTGTATAACTATAGCTTAGAATCGCGAGTATATTTCTCAAATTGAGCTGAAATTAGACACTATTATGGCTACGTGTTGGAACTGGAAAAAGAAATTGTTTTGGTAATTGACATATAACTGCACTAGAGTTTTATATATAAAACCTTAGATTATGTACACTGTACTCCTGCACACCAGGATCGACATCAGTGATACAAGAACACACCGAGTTATGACACTCTGGAAGTCCCAGGAAAAATTAACCTGTCTTGGAACCCGCAACGAAATTAATCAGAAGAAAACTGGAGGAGTTGGAAATATATTATGTCAATTTCTCTCCTTATCAAGCGGGAGACAAAATGAAGTCAAAATAGCCAGATACCTTTTTCAAACCGGGCAGCACCACGGTTAAAATATACTGGATCCTAAGTGATGATATTTGATTCCTATCGCCTAAACGCACGGAAATTCACCGCAGATGTTACAAGATCCCCGTAGTATACCGCTCCGGATGTCATTTGTAAACTATTTAGCATTATTTTACGTTCATTGTACCAGAGACTACATTCCCAGAGGATATGATGAGCCGAATGTTCACAGCTAGAATCAGGTGTTGAGCATTGACACAATGGTGAATCGACTAATTAAAATGAGTGTAATTTGCTCTTAAAGTTAACGTTGCCTGTAAGAAATTGAGCGGCACAGTGATCTACCTCCATTCTGTATATGTCTAGATAGAACATCACGCTGCAAAAGATAAAAAAACACTTACTTATGATTGTGTGCTGATAATAATTAAATTTACCCAAAAGTCTAAGCAAAACTTGAACTATGCAAACTAGGTAATTTATTTTGTAAATCCGTAGGTACATATTATAATAATAATAATGGTCTCCTAGCCGATAACGGCCACGGCGGCCAGTCTCAACGGAGACCAGCCAACTACGCAGGAGATATTATAGTGCACAAGTGTGTGCGCAAACACAGGTGCACTCTCCGTTCCTCTCTCTCATAATCCAATGGGACTGTTAACCGACACATACACGGCTTATATAAAACGGACACAAAAAACACTCAGACTGAGAGCAACAACTTGTGCATCACACAATGTTTGGTCTCATGTGGGGTTTGAACTCACAACACTCAGCGCAATAAAAGATTGCGAAGTGCAGTCAAAGTTCTTTTTTCTTTGCTGTGTGTTTACCTATCTATGTCCTAAATTTTATAAATAACTAGCTGAACCCCGCGGTGTTTCCCGCAGTTATTGTCGTATCGCGGGTAACGCCAAGGGTCGAAACTAGTCTAAAAACAGTAGCCTAAGTTACTCCTTATATCATCAGCTACCTATCAGTGACAGTCACATCAAAATCGGTCTAGCACTTCCAAAGATTAGCCGGTTATTTTGGTATTTTAGTTATTTTGGTATACGTACCGTATATATATATACATATGCATGTAGTAAATAACGGTTATTTTAATACTACAAACAGACACTCCAATTTTATTTATTTGTATAAATGTATAGATTATAACCAACCGATTTTCTAGCTTTCCAGCTGTCGTCGGTGCGACCCTGACCTGCTCAAGATATTTCTTTAACTCCTAAATCGATCCGTAAAAACTATATTCTTTTCTCTTCACTACTTTATCCCATTAAGGCAAGTTCGATAAGTAAGGAATATCCATTCAATATATTTATAATTTTCCTATCATTAATTTCAAACTCATATTAAGTTTGAAAATCAGTAGGTGTTTAATACACCTCTGTATATCCAGTTTGGAAAACAGGCATGAGTAGTAGGGCTTTAAAAAGATGTTATATGTTTCACTGCTAAGTTCACTTACTGCCTTGTTAAAGGTTTCTGCCGGCTAGAGCCTTTAGAGTAAATGCTCATTCTTTATCAAGTAATATCTCAGCTATGGTCCAATATAACCTAAAATTAAACAATGCCAAGTTTCCGAAACGTTTGTTGCAAAGTTCTTATTCCTACAACAACATGGCCGCTTTGCGAAAACCGCACAATGAAGTGTTTTTTATTGGCAACTTTTGCAGCATTTTGCAGATTCGAAGTTGAATGACCCGGACTTGTTCCACCGACCAATGGGGCGCCCGCACTCGCAATGCGACGACCTCATTGGATGTTCCCCACCGCCGGTGCATTCAAAATACGAACAATCGCATTTTACATGGCAACATCAAATTTATTTACCGTCTCAAGGGTTTTATTTTTCAAAGATTTTCACTGCTAAGCTCGTTTTTAATTCTAAGCAAACAGTAGACAAATAAGCTTGTTTTTTTTCTTATAAGTACGGTCTTCAAATTAACCTCATATGGTTGAAACGCTACTTAAATAGCGCAAAAACTTAATCTTTTTTAAATTGATGCACGTTCTAAGAATTTGCTTGGTTACAGGCATAGTAATTAACATCTTGCAATCTCAATGGTAAATTTATATAGTGACTGGTGACGCAAAAGTTTTGGGCCACTTTTACGAAAATAATGTTTTTATGGAGGAGATGCACAGAAAGCTATATAGCAACATCAAAAAAATATTAGATGAATCTTTGTCGATAATTTGTGAGGCAACCTGCATTTTTTCTTGAAGTACCGGTCAAATTAATAGTTGTTTTACAGTATATACACACAATACACTTGGCTTCGGCCTCCTGGAAATATCCCAGACATTCTGACAACCTGAGTTTATGCAAGCCATATCTTACATAATATGTATAATAATACAGCACATGCGCCAAAGCTGTCGAGCCTTCAATTACATTAAATAACGGTCCCTGCAGTAACATATGTATCCCATATCAAATTTTAATTCAAAATCATTCAATTATAACACTAAGTAACATTTATGAGAGTTAAATTGAAGCTACAGTTAAAAATCATAGATCGACACAAACAGATGTCCCAGCACGTACTGAATTGTCCCAGTAAATTAGATGAAAGCAAAAAAATGTACGTATGTATGTGTGTAATGTTTGGTCGATCTATAACTTCCAGTTTCCAAAGTATGTAGAGCCTAATAAGGAGAATACTGACAAAGAAACTCATAGCCATTCTTTTTAAGTCAGATATTCAGGCACAATGGTGTTAGTAATACATGAAAGGTAAACAGTATGCAAGCTGTTGCTACCTGAATTTCATTTTGTCGTAACGTACCAACAAAAAGAATCACACAGTGATATCTATACGTAATAAAGAGGTAAAGTTTTTAAGGTTGTAGGGTAATCTCTGGATCTACTCGTACTGCACCGAATTTAAAAATTCTTTTATATGAAATAATAAAAAATAAATAATAAAAATAAATATTTCGGACACCTTTAACACAACGCCATCTAGTCCCAAGCTAAGCAGAGCTTGTGCTATGGGTACTAGACAACTGATATAAATACAAATATACCTTTTTTTTGTAAATACATAATGTGTAATAACACATAGGAAACACCCAAACTCCGAAACAAATATTTGTAGATCATACAAACACGCTACCACGAAATTATATTGCGATATTCGACACATACACTGGCGGAGCTGCTTGCAAGGCGGTAGTGTATACATAGTATGGAATGAATATGGTACAGTCTTATGGCACGATAATGGTTTCAAGAGTACAGTATAAGACCGCTACAAATTATGAAGCACAGTTTATTTTATATTTTTTACACAACCGTCAAAATTGTTGACATATACTTTAATCTATGTGCATTAAACAAAGATGAATACAAAATGGCGCCCAACATGGGGCAGACTTTCATCTTAAAATACAAGTAGTATACTTTTATGCCTATCATCACCTTCATCATCATCATCATTATATTGCTGGATATAAACCTCTCCGTATAAAGGAGGTTTTGACGTACTATATCACGCTGGCCAGACGTGCTGGTATAGAGATTTTTTTTCATTTTTTATAAAATGGGGGTAAACGAGCAAATGATCGCCTGATGGTAAGCGATTACAACCGCCCATAGTCACCCGTAACACCAGAGGCGTCCCAAGTCCGTTGCTGGCCTTTGGAGGATGGGGAGAGGGATGAGCCTCCGGTATCCTCACTCACTCGGTGAAATACAGCGCAGGCGCTGTTTCACACCGGTTTTCTGTGAGGCAGTGGAATCACTCCGGTCGAGACAGCCTATGCATGCCGAAGCGTGGCTTTCTCACGGTATAAAGGCTTTGTTACAAGTTTTCCTTCTTTTTTAATAAGATTAATTTTACCACGACCGAAGTTGTAACTTTTTTTTTATAAAAATTTATCATTTACAAAAAAACAATGACTTACTAATAATAGCAACTAAAAACCAACAAGGTTTATCTTTGTGCTATCTTGAATCTGTTATAAGCTCATATGTACAAGGAACTATACCATTTTCTTTCAATATCCCTAACCACAAAGCTATTAACAATTTTAAATGAATAAAGTTATAAACGGGTTGATGTAAGACAGGAGAGGCGAGGGAGGAATGTTGTGGTCGTGTGAGGGCTAATCTTGTCAGGCGTTAAATGGATTCACTGTCTTGCAGTTGCTCGACATACTCGACCGTCCTAGGCAAATAAGTTGCATGTGACGGCAAGAAAATGAGTAAAAATATATTGTTATTATTTGATTACTAGTAATGTTACTGTTACTAATTATGTCATTAGCTATCTGCCAGTGAAAGTCACGTCAAAAGCCGTCCGGTCGTTCCCAATATTAGCCGGAACAAACAGACAGTTATACAAAAAATAAAAAAATGTTTTTTCTATGTAAGTACCGTATGTTTTCACATTTAGTAAAAAGCTGTTTGCAAATATAAAACACACACACACTTGAATCTTTCTAATACCTTTAAACGAGCAATTCTCGTTTATAATACTCGTAGTCTGAATCTCGGAAACGGCTTCAACGATTTTTTTTGAAACATTCTTCATTGGTGCTCCGCTCTTATCAGTAGTAGCGTGATGATATAGCCTTCCTCGATAAATGGACTATCCAACACCGAAAGAATTTTTCAAATCGGACCAACGGATCCTGAGATTAGCGCGTTCAAACAAACAAACTGTTCAGCTTTATTTTTAGTATAGATTAATTGTAACCTTATTTAAAACAGAGAACTGTAACTATTCGTATTTATTGCTAATAACACGCGACCAATTAAGGTACTTTAAACTGTTTCTATTTTTAGCTTGAATTATTACGACTCAATAAATATAGAAATTGAAAAGGAATACTTGATCTCAATAATTACGCGACTGCGACGAAAAGGAAGGGTATTAGTTTAACAGTCTATGTACGTTTGTATGCTCCACCGTAGCACCTAAGCTACTACTATTATTAAACCGATTTTAATAATAGAGGTGTCTATAGATTCGTGACATAAACCCGCGTATCATAGGCTGTATATATTTCATCAAAAGTTTTTAAGTAGACAGGTTATAGAAATTTAAACCTATTCTTTCTATGCTGGATGTACTATAGTTGTAAAACTCTACCGTGGGAGAGCCACGCTTCGGCATGCATGAGCCGGCTCTACCGTAGAGAGCCTCACAGAATACTGGTGTGAAACAGCACCTGCGCTGTGTTTCACCGAGTGAGTGAGGATACCGAAGGCCCATAGACCCCTCCCTTCACCCCCTCCCGATCCCCCAAATGCCGGCAACGCACTTGTGATATCACTAGTGTTGCGGTAATCGTTTACCATCAGGTGATACGTTTGCCCCTAGTTTGTGTATTTTCCAATTTTTTTTTTGATTTACTGCTCATGTGAGCAGACGCAGTCCATGGAAACTTGCATCTTAAATGACTTGCCGCCTTTTGCCTCCTATTTGTCCTGCCTTTTCTCTCTACTCTGTTTATATCGCAAATCTTGTGTATATGCTACTTATGTTCAAACGTTCAAAGTCTATTCGGCCCTTCTAGCCAGACGTGTTGGTTGATATAGGCTTCATTTTAAGTCTTCTTTTTGTTTAAAATGCTATGGTCTTGCGTAGTATTCTCTCTTAGTCCACTTGTGGGGGAAAGGGTGACATGTTCTCTCCAACACAAAGGGAGGATCCTCCGATCAGGCGAGGTGATCATAAATGTGATCATGCCTGGCGGGCCACTGCCCTACAATTGATGTTGGGATGTTGTACATATGATAATTGGCGCGAGAACTTCTATTGCGCGATTCAGGATTGGTAATTACTCCGTGTAGTGCTGTGCGTTACTTCGTAGTTCAGTGTATCTTCGGTAGATGGCGCTGTGGTAGGTTACTGTTATGTTGTATGTGGAAGTCACACACTCTTACGACAGCTCTGTGGAATAGAGGTGCCGATACTTCTTGTTCTTCCATTACCGTACGAACATAATTTTATAATCTAAAAGATGCTAGAAATGCCTTAGTCGCTTGAATTCTTCATAGCCTATTTCCCAACTAAAATGACAGCTTCGATGTCGTGTTTCGTTGGTAAGTAAAAGACCAGGGGCTCAATGATGAAGAATCACCTCAATAGACCGCCATTGTGTGGATCACTGTGCTGTTGATCATTGTTGCATTGTATACATTCTCAATGAGTATGGTGATCACTACTCTTAAATTCTGCTCAAGCTTTCTATTACGGACGGTCTATGTTTGACTAGGTTTGACTGCCTCCGTGTCGCAGTGGTAGTGAATGCGACTGCTGGTCTTGAGGTCTCGGGTTCAAATCCTGGGTCGGACCAAATGTTTGTGTAATCTACAAATATTTGTTTCGGAGTTTAGGTGTTTTCTATGTATAATATGTATATATTTACAAAAAAAAGTATAAATGTATTCATATCAGTCGTCTAGTACCTATAACACAAGCTCTGCTTAGCTTAGGACTAGATAGTGTTGTGTGTTAGATGTCCGAAACATTTATTATTTATGTTACGCTAATATATATGGAAAATGGATTATACAGCAGATATAAACCACAACAAATAAACGAATTTCTTTGCAGTTCAATTTCAACAGTCATTTGGTGCTGGCAGGTTATAAGAGCCGATTGTCAGAGTTCCAACTGCGGTGAAAACTGGAGCGCATTTGGCAACTGGACCGCGAAACTTTGCCGTGAAATCGAAATAATTTCTGGTTTTTATACGTTGTATTCAATTTTAGCGAGTTTTGTTGAAAGCTGTAGTCACATCTCATTATGGTTGTGTAAACAGTATCTAATAATGATTTTTGATGTAGATTAAGATTTGATAAGGTCGGCTGCAAGAAACACTGATCAATTCAGTGTCGATGCCCTGACAACGGACATTTAGCAAGATGCATCTAAGTGCATGCTGTTTGCAGATGACATCGTGCTAGTCGTTGAAGATTGGAGTGAGATCAAAAGCAGTCTAGAGAAATGGTAACAAAGGCTGAAGAAAGTGGGCTTGAACATCGTCAGAACTAAAACTGAGAATCTCAGTGGACCGCCATAGTGCGGGCACCATGTTACATTATCAGCATTCACAATAAGTATGGTGACATCAGGCAGAGTACAGGCACGATGTCAGGCTCATCATTAAAAAAGGAGAGGCTCATTTTGTTCTAGTTTCTTAATATTATGCAATTTTTAAGTTAGTTGTTAGTGGATGCATTTGTGAACCATATTTAGGTTGTCGCATCTGGTCTAGCAGGCGTGTTGGCTATCCGCCCAACGATTGCTGCCCCAGTTACTGTAGAGTTACGAGCCGAGACGCTATACACTACCTAATTATTAAACTATTATTAGCCGACTAGTGTATGCATATTTATATGTTTCAATAAAACGTCTAAATCACTGAACCGATTTCAATTCATAAGATGTCAATAGCATTGTAATATGGTTTGAGTGAAAAAGCTATAACTCGACAAGAGAGGCGAAGATCTTAATCATAGGAAAAGCAGAGGAACTTTACAACAGTTTTCTGAGATATGACTCTGTGATGATCCTGGGCGACCTAGCCAGTATATGCCAAGGCATGGCTTCCATACGGTAACGTCTATTAGCTTCATAAATTTGCATAGATAACTAAGTTCGATGTTTCCTTTGTTTATTATTTGTAAATACAACAAGAAAAAACTTAAATATATATAACCGAACTACTTAAAAAAAATGGATTGTCGTCTGGGTCAATGTCAAATACAAATTTATTGACACTCCATTCATTAAAATCGGTTCAGTAGATTAGACGTTACGGTGGATCATACAGAACATACCCTGATTGTCAAAACTATTCCCCTTCGTTTTGGCTTCGCAATAATCGGACAAAAATAGGATATAAATATACAAAGCGAATAGTTAAGTCAACGAAGCTACCCGGTGATGTCGCGCAACACACGGTGAACAACTGGAGTGTACCAAGGTCAACTAAAATAAGGCTTTATGGCTAAATTTACGCGTCTAAGTCTGTTGAATAGAAGCTCGACATTTTGATGTGATCATAAATACATTGTGTGGCGATAGTTGGGAAGGAATACTACACGTATTCCTTCCCAACTATCGCCTAGCTAGCCTAGTATAGAAGAAGGAATAGCTTTTTTTCTTTTATGGAATAGAGGGCAAACGAGCATATGACGTATCGACTGATGGTAAGCGATTACCGCCGCCCCATGGGCGCAACACCAGAGGCGTCACAAGTGCGTTGCCTGCCTTTGGGGGATGGGGAGAGGAAGGGGTTATGGTATGGGCCTCCAGTATCCTCACTCACTCAGTGAAACACTGCAAGCTCTATTTCACATCGGTTTTGTGAGGCCGTGGTATCTATCGTGGTTTGTATTGAATGCTTTTTAAAAAGATCAATTGAACTAAATCTTTGAAATTTCTTTGTAATTTCTTTCGACTGCACGGTTGGCCTTGTGGTTTAAGCGGTCACTACACAACTTGCTACTGCGCCAAGTGCCGTGCGTTCAAATCTCACGTGGGACATCATTCTTGTAATCCAAAATATCTTGATCTGATGTTTGTAAAGTCCCCCGCGACACAGGATGTATATTCCTAATGCGGGAGGTGTCTAAAAAAACACTTTGTTTACTTATTAATTGTACCTATGTATTTTTTTTTTGTTTTTGTTATTTTTCTTTCTTGTTTTTTCTGATATCTGCTTTTAGGTAAATGCTTAAATTAGTTAGTTAGTTAGTTAGTGCTGTTTGCTACATACATGTATCAACGAGTGAAATAAAATATTCAAAATATAAATCGAATATTGTAAATCTCTGTTCTTAAAGAAGTAACTTATGGTGTTTCTAGCCGGTTCCTCTCCATAGAAATAACATTGCATCGATACTAGAAAACGTTTGCCTGAAAAGGCCAACTTGAACTAAATACTTTTTGAATAAAAACATAGCTCATTTTACTTGGTTTGGAATTAAAATGAATCTAGTTTATTCCATTGGTTTTACAATAACGAGGACAGGAAAACAATTTTAACAACATTTGTACAGTATTTAACGATTTAAAGTGTGTTTCATGGGTAGGTTGTCGTTGATACAGTCCATATCTATATGGGTCAATAGGGGTAGATAATCCAGAAATCAGCTTTGATACGATTACGAACAACTTACATACACATTAAGGAACATCACTATTTATGAATTTGTTATTTTTTTAGAATAAATTGCATATTGGTTCAGTTTGCATATGTTGAATCTATACAAATAATAAAGCTGAAGAGTTTGGTTATTTGTTTGTTTGAACGCGCTAACCATAGGAACCGCTGGTCCGATTTAAAAAATTCTTTCAGTGTTGGATAGTCCATATATCGAGAAAGGCTATAGGCTATATATCATCACGCTACTACTAATAGGAGCGGAGCACCAATGAAGAATGTTTCAAAAACGGAGGAAAATTTTCACGCTACGGGCAATCGAAGACGCAAACGAGGTTGCGTGGGTCAGCTAGTAGCTTTTAAATGACATCTGGGATGGTAAAATATGAAGATCTTGTAAACTAGGATGTCAACTGTCAACTAGGATGAATTGCCGTGCATTAAGGCGATTCTGCATAAAAATCAAATATAGCTCACTTACGAACCATAATATTTTATTACCGGTGTGTTGCTCGGTTTTAAATAATTGTTTGCCGATTTTTATCTCATTTTGTTTTCTGCTTTGCTAAGGAGGGAATTGGAATTCTTAAATGTCTAACTCGTCCAGTTTTCTTGTGATTGATTTCGTTACGGTACCAAGAGAGTTTAATTTTTACTGGAACTTCCCGAGTGTACGGGAGTTCCAGTAGTGAGAGTGCGGGCGAGATAATGTTCCATAAAAAAAAATTGGCATAGTGCTAAGTGATCTTAGCTGCTAGAACATATCAATGGAAATTGAACATAGCAGAATTTCCTTGCAAATTCATCTCAAGAAACTGTGTAAAATCATGTAACACGAGTATTTTTTTTAATTGCTTAAGTTTTTGTAATTTTGTGATTATTGCCAGTATAATTTATCGTATTACTTCTTTTAAAATACGCCTGCCATACACAGTTTTGCAACACCCAAAGGATGGACTGGAAGAAAATGCCTGTGGCATTAAGTCCGCCTTGTGCAATATGTTTGTAGGAAGTTTTAATAAATAAATAAATTACCATTACTTTCGAGGATATGTTTAGAAGAAAACGTAACATGAAATAATGAAATACGTACTTTTAAAAGTATTTCTAAGGGCCCTAGTCAAGTCTAGAGAAAACCAATCAAATTTGTGGGAATGACATCATCCCAATGTTAAGTCACGTGTTCAAAACGATAGAAGAGAAAAGAAATAAATTAATTCGATGCAAAACACTTGTATCTTGGCTGGACCAAGAAAGAATCTGTAAAGGTAAGTAAATAAATATTCCGGACATCTAACACACAACGCCATCTAGTCCCAAGCTAAGCAGAGCTTGTGTTATGGGTACTAGACAACTAATACAAATACTTATATACTGTTTTTTTTTTGTAAATACATACATATTATACATAGAAAACACCCAAACTCCGAAACAAATATTTGTAGATCACACAAACATTTGGTTCGACCCAGGATTTGAACCCGAGACCTCAAGCACAGCAGTCGCATTCACTACCACTACGCCACCGAGGCAGTTAAGTGCAGTGCAGTAAATAAGTTTAACTTACCTTTATCATATCGTCTTGACAGCTTGCGAGTTCACCAGAAGTGCGGTCATAGCTGGCTGCGCGGGAAATATGAAATCTCATCCATTGGGAATTTAAACCGTAATCTTATTTCAAATTATACACTAACACTAAGATCGCGATACTTAGCTACACGCGACTATATAATTTCCATTAATTTAGTATTGGGAACACTTTTAGACGGATTCACAGGAATTAATGTGATACACGTTTTCTCGATATCTGCAACAATGAAAAGATAAACATGAGTTTGTGTCAATGGGTGTGTGATTTCGTCTAAGAATAGAACCTCCCTCCTGTGGGTGGTGGGGTTCGGTCAGTGGCGTATTGCTAACTATGCGTTTTATGTACATACTTACACAGCTATGAGGGGACAACATTAAAGCTTTGATTAGAGGCATTTATAACACTTTATTGTAGATACTTCTACACTTTTTTGTCGTAGGAAAGCTGTTTTATATAGATTTATAAGATGAACTACAAAGAAAAGTATCTTTAACGTAATTTTTATCACCATTACCACCATCTGCGCAATAGTATACCCATGTTATTACTTTCTCCTTTTCTATTAACTACCATTCCATTACCGTGGGAGAGTCACCCTTCGGCATGAACGGCTCGACGGTAGTAATACCACGGCCTCACAGAAAACCGGCGCGAAATAGCGCTTGTGCTGTTTCACCGAGTGAGTGAGGATACCGGAGGCCCATATCCCAACCCCTTCCTCCATTCCCTCTCCCCATCCCTCAAATATATTTGTGACGCCTTTGGTGTCCATGTCCATGGGCGGCCGTAATCGCTTACCATCAAGTGATACGCCTGCTCGTTTCCCACTATTCAATAAAAAAAATTAAAAAATTTAAGCTTTTGATTTGATAAGGTTGCAAAATATTTCATCATCGATAGATTAAAAGAAAATACAAAAGCACTTGGCACACAGACAGACAGACATTTAAATATCCATATTAACAAACTCACAGGAGATTTATAATTTAATTAGAAATTAACTTGTTACAGATCCTTTGATCGTCGCAATTTTTCTCATTACGTTACAACAAAGCCCATACTTCTCAATAGAAACATTTCTTAGCTTTTACGCTCTTGTTTCTTCTAACATACTAATCTCTAACTTAATTATTATTAAGTTAAAGTCTAAACTCCCTTATGACACATCAGACTTGGTATTAAATACAAGTTATAGAGTTTTACACTTGGGTTTGTCCACCAACATCTTTATCATGCTATTTTTGTAAAGATGCACTTGTTTCATAGTTAAGTGTCAAACAGTATAACAAAGTTATAAGATTTTAGTGAAGCGCACTAAAATCTTATAACTTTGTATTGTGATGTCCGTCAATGGTCGCAGTTGTGTCAGCGAGGGTCGTAATGAAAAAAATATTATATTGTTACCGCATTTATGTACGCTCTCAAGCAAAATATATTTATGTATTAGTCATAAGTATGTTCTCATGTTAAGTGAATTGTATTATAATTCTTAATGAGAATAAATATTTTAAACCGAGTATAGACTATAAGTACAAAGGCAATCCGCGGCAGAAGATGGAATAGGAGCATACACCATGCACATATATTACTAACAAAACTCACATATATTTTAACCATCATCTTTATCTTCCTAGCTTTAATTATTGCTAAGATTATTTGGGGTCAGCTATAGTTCAACCGGTTTAAACCTGGATGTCAGTTTTTACACGGACAAACCTGAAGGCGAAATTTTTTGACTTCAATTCTCTTTTTACATTTGCTAACGTCTTTATTATTTCTTTCTTGATTTCTGTTTTTTTTTTAAATGACAACGCCCACATTATGTATATACATAATGTGTCGCTGAGGACTTTAAATAAAATAAAATAAATATTTCGGACATCTAACACACAACGCCATCTAGTCCCAAGCTAAGCAGAGCTTGTGTTTGGGTACTAGACAACTGATATAAATACTTATATACTTTTTTGTAAATATATACATATTATACATAGAAAACACCCAAACTCCGGTACAAATATTTGCAGATCATACAAACATTTGGTCCGGCCCGGGAATCGAACCCGAGACCTCAAGCACAGCAGTCGCATACGCTACCACTGCGTCAACGAGGCAGTTAAAGTTAAACTTTACATACATACATACATGAAACGGACGCAAAGAACACCCAGACTCAGATTAATAATTTGCAGATCATACATATACATAGCGGCGTGGTGAACGCTTAAACCAGACCAATCGTCAAATTCATTGGAGTTCTACTATTACTGGCTAATATTTAGTTTTGATCACGTGACTTAGCGGTGAGAGACATATTTCATCACACGTTTGTTGGTTATCTATTATCGTTTACGTCTGTAGTTCCGGTCATAGAAAAAAAAAAGAAAAATTTTAAAATCCATTTCAAATCCACAAATTGATGGCCATCTACAAATCTGATAGATTAAAATTATTTTATTCACTTTTCGTTTCATTATCTCTCTATCTATACTTGAAACAACAGTTTTACATTTACAATAACGAGTTTTTTAAGTGCGAGTTCGAGTTCCGAGCAAAAATTTAAAATTTTGCATTCTTGCAAAATTTGGCTCTGCCCTCTGCCTATGTACTTTCCAAGAATCAAAGTATCTCCATGCCACATTGAAATCGATGCATTAACCGCGAAAGAGTAACAGACAGACATCTTTCGAATTTGAGATATAAGTATGTATTTGTAACAGCATACTGCTCAGAAACGTGACCATTGATCAACATTTGAAGCCCTGCTCCCCTAGACGAGTTGACAGTCTACAAACCGAAATGTTGTTAGAAAACAAACAAATATACCTATGGGAACGACGTCATGAACTTTAAGTCACGTGGTCAAAACAAAATATAAGCAAATAATAAAACAAGAGGACAGAGAAAGATATTCGACTCGAAATACTTGCGTCTTGTCTATGGGTGCTGTTTTGTACAATAGTGTGAAATCAAGAAGTAACTTGGTGTAATATTTACTTACTAGCTGAACCCCGCGGTACGACAATAACCGCGGGCAACGCCGTGAGGCGAAGCTAGTGTCTTTATGGTTGCCTGTGTGTTATTCTGATGTATAAGCTATATTATTGTAAAGTTTCATCTAAATCCATTCAGTAACTTTTGCGTGGAAGAGCAACAAACATACTCACTTACATACTCACAAACTTTCGGGTTTATAATATTAGTAGGATCTACAAGGTGTTGAAAAAAGAAAAATATCGTTCAAAGGTTACGTTCCTGAATAGATGTTAAAAAGATTTATTATAATCTTTAATTTAAACTTACTTAGCTTCAAACATGATTACTTAGTTTCCTTAAAAACAACGATGTGTGAGTCTGCGAGAGATCATTATGACCTGAGTTTCTGTAAATTTCCTTAGAAAATAATGTCGCCTACTCTTATTTTGGACTCGTGCAAAAATAGCCCTCGAAATGTGGGTGTACCTCTCCCTCTTTCCACAATACTAAATATCAATATTTACTGAAATTAAATGAAGTTAGATGGTTTATTTATAGATAAAAAATGCTAAAATATCCCATTATATCGACATTGTAAAACCATTACGTACATGTAATTTTACACAAGGTTGCAATATCGATTGAAGAAAAACTTATTGAATAACACAACCTACAATGACGCGATTCAAGTTTAAAATAGATCTATGAAACTCGTATTACACAATCGATTAGCTAAATTTAAAACATGCAATTCATAATTACCAAGACATTTTTCATTGAACAAAATACAATGCACGGCGGATATTCATAAAATATAATTTTCAGCTTAATAGCGCTCGATGTATATATATACAGTATTCCAGACACTGGTTCGGTCAGATCTAAAAATAATAGTTGACAAGGAATGGGTCGGTGCTGCTATTGGATAGATATTCGTGCAGAACGTTATCAAACAGACATTAGCCGCGGACCACCCACGTCATCGTCATTCATACGCTTCGATCGGACGCACACACGCACACTGCCACGCGGTGACGCGGGTCACCACACTCGCGCCACCTTCGACTCACCACTCGCTGTCCAGCTCACTACCACTATCACCATCCACCATCAAGTTAAAACAAAACCGCGACGTCGCCCTACACGCTCACACAGCCGTCCACCATCTTAAATTCATTCACAAAATCTCTATGCCTATTTGTTTACCATTTTACACCCTTTTGAACACACTATAGCACTTAAAATAAACACTATTACCTACTCAGGGTCTTCTTACTGCATTTCACACTACTTTTGCCTTTGTAAATGCGTTTTTAGATCGTTTTTTTTGGAATACGGACGTTTGATAACTCACGGGGTTATAACGTTGGTATGCCGCGAAGGGCTATGTGCAACTAAAGAATGATGGCAGGACTGCGGACGGCCGCGGATGGCGCCTGCGTGCTGACTACCCGCCAAAATACACCTACGCGCATGTATGACTTATGTAGGCTGTGGCCCTCTTTCAAAACTTGCACAGATAACATTAAGTCTTTGTTATTTTTTATAAAGATTTAAGTAGAAAGTGGCATAATATTCGAAAAGTGCTACGGAGTATTTCATTGGATGGTGTTGTAGAGCGGCTCGTAGCATATACACCAAGAAGTACTACGACGTAGACCTTCTTATAGCGTGTATTAAATGCTCGTTTTAAAGTTATGTTAGTTGGTAATCTTCATACTTTAAATTTGTATTTTTTGCCTTTATCTCTTATTTTTTGTTCAAATAATAAACATCTTTAGACATATGATTGAGTCTTGAATGAAGAGGGGAAAAGAAAGAGAAAGAGAAGAGAGATAACTCAACTAACTACAACAACTAATCAATTTTATTGTTAAAATATAAGTACAAGCCTGTTTTTTTCCAACAAAGGTATCACGTATGCATTTATGAACAAATTTACTAAAGCGCAATTTCTGTAATATTTATAACTAGCAACCTGCCCCGGCTACGTACGGACTCTTTACTCTTCTTACTGATATAAATACATATATACAAAAAAATATACATTTACAAATACATACATATTATTAATGGAAAACACCAAAACTCCTATATTAATATTTTCAGATCATACAAACATTTGATCCGACCTGGGAAACGAACCCGAGACCTCAAGTTCAGCTCAGTCGTATGTGAGATGTGTTACATTATTTCATTATCTGAGTGATATAATCCACTTAATGTGCACACATGATATTGATAAGTTTAATCTCATTTTATATTCATGACCGATATTTCGTCCATAGGTATTTTTAAGAGATAAATTCTACTTTGATATTTCGAAGGGTTATTTTAAAATCAGCTGTTATATTATTCGCATGTAACTGCCATTTGATTGGCGGTTTTATTTCAAGTTTAATAGGCCGTAATGTCGTTTCGATGTTTTGACCTTTATCTTATAAATAAAAGGGTGCATTATATAAAGCCAGTCTTCCATTAGGATCCAAATTAGTGTCTCTATATGGTATTTATACCTTTAAATAAAATCTGGCGGTGACCTTTAACTGGCTTTATTAGAGATAGGTACAAAAGGTATTAAAAGATACTGGAAAAGGGGGTATTTGGTGGTTTCATAAGTGATTTACATCGTTTTGAACCAACTGCCACAAAGGAGGAGGTTCACAATTCGACCTTATTTTTAATGTTGTAACCATCCAACCTCAGAACTTTCGATTGAAGGAACCGATTTTGATGATTCCTATTTTAATTGAAAGCTAGTATTTCCTGTATGGTCCCATTTTAATTTGGCTCTGTTCTTGAGGTCGGTTTTATGGTTAAAATTTATCATCATTATCATCGTAGTTTTAGAGAGTCCGATATTGTATAGATGCATCTTTTAATGACTTGTTTCATGTTCCAGGTGGTATTGTGATTAGTGAGCTTGACAGGTAAGTTAAAGGTCGTAGGTTCGACTACCATTCAGTACCAATACTATATATTTAATCTGGCCTCTACGCAGGACAAAATCACTGCAAAGACAAGGAAAACTTGACACAAAATGTGTACATACATTCCAGCCTGGCCAGTGTGCTATAGTAGACCAAAATTACTTTGCTGGAGAGTGGTCTATACCTAGTTGTGAATCGTTAAAGGCTGTTGATGAATCTGGCATCAATAAATGCATGGGCCGGCTCGACCGAAGTGTACCACTGTCTCAGAGAAAACCGGTGTGAAACAGCGCCAGCGCTGTGTTTCACCGAGTGAGTGAGGATACCGGAAACCCCAAACCCCTCCCCCTCCCTAAAACGCAGGCAACGCACCTGTGACGTCTCTGGTGTTGCGGGTGTCCATGGGCAGCGGTAATCACTTAACATCAGGTGATACGTTTGCTCGTAAGCCTTATATTCCATAAAAAAAATGACTTATGTATACTTTGTTAGTTTATCAGTATTCTTTGTGGTCAGGCCAAAAAGTGTTAATGAGTTTTCTGATTATAGAAATGCTTAATAAAAGCTCAGAGTTTAGAAGTCGGGGCCTTAGCCCCGGTGCCTTAGAAAGCACTTAAAGTCGCCGGTCCTGCGTCTGATCTCTTCCCGATCGTGTCGTATAACCGTCCCCTCGGATTGTTGTGTTTGGAGGCTTTAGAAGACGTCTTCAGGGTGGATTTTGTTTATTGAGTTCACACAGTGTAGTCACTTTGCAGTCCGGAATCAATCTCCCTGACATCCAGAGGAAAGTGCTTCCATGACACACTCTAGTGGCGTTACATTCTTCTTACTAATTACGATTCATGTAGGGGTTCGACATCCTAACACGGATTTTGAGACTGAGGCAACAGAGAGTGCGTGTGCACTATAATATCTCCTGCGTAGTTGGCTGGTCTCCGTTGAGACTGGCCGCCGTGGCCGTTGTCGGCTAGGAGAACGTCATTGTGAGTCACATAGATATGTAATGAGTTGCAATGACCTGATCATTCCGTTACGTCATTCACACTTGGTTTCAGAGAATCGTTTTTGCAATAATGAATGGTACACTATTACTGAAATACAACGGTGAAACACCTTGTTGGTTAGTCAGCGAATGCTAATGAGTTAAGAAATGTACTTATGGAGACATTTTATGCTTTGCTGATTAGAAAAAATATTTAAGTTATTACAGCCTGGTTTCAGAACGAACAGGCCGGCTCAACCGTGATGGTACTACCCTCTTACAGAAGACCAAACTTAAATTACAACATTCGTGCTGTCGAGTTTCTTTGGTAAGTGCGAGACCGGAGGCCCAAGGATGCAGAAGTTTCTTAACAGACCGCTAAAGGAGGGTCACTACACTACATTGTTGCAATAAATGCATTCACAATGAGTATGACGACCTCCACTCAAAGCTTCTGCTTATGCTTTCTATCAGGTTAAGTAGACTCACTTTGGCAGGCTCACATATAAAACATATCTAAATTGTAAGTATATTTCTGTGTGGTGACGTATTAAAAATTTGGAGTTCATCCCACGGGTATCGTTAGAAACGACTTAGGTAGCAAACTACGCTAGACAATATCACTGCAAAGGGAATGAAGACTTGACACAAGATCTGTACCAACACGGCTGTCCAGCGTGGTATGGTAGGCCCCAGCCTCTATTCTAAGGAGAGGCCTATATCCAGTAGAGGACTTAAAGGGTATTGATAGGATGACGTAGGTATATTACCTAAAATAAAAAAGGTCCTGTAGAAATAAAATAGAATCATGTTACAATTAAACAATAAATATAAATATTTCGGACATCTTAAACACAACGCCATCTAGTCCCAAGCTAAGCAGAGCTTGTGTTATGGGTACTAGATAACTGATATAAATACATATATACTTTTTTTTTGTAAATACATACTTATTATACATAGAAAACACTCAAACTCCGAAACAAATATTTGCAGATCATACAAACATTTGATCCGACCTGGGAATCGATCCCGAGACCTCAAGCACAGCAGTCGCATACGCTACCACTGCGCCAAAGAGGCAGTCTGAAATTAAAACAATATTTTATATTTCCTTTAAAACCTTTAACGAACAACATGAGTATGTTATGAATAGGCTATGTAATGAGATATAAGTACTGTAACATAAGGAAATAGTTTTAAAGTTATTATGTACTAGCTTTTATGCGCAGCTCCACCCGCGTGTTTATCGGTTATCAGCAGCAAAGAGTAGCCTATGTCCCTCCTCAAAAATCAAAGAATCCTAATTCCTAATGTCATTGAAATCAGTGCAGCGGTTAGGTCGTGAAAGCAGGACAGACAGACCAACATACGGAATTACTTTCGCATTTATATTATAAGTGTGGATGTTTATGAAATGAGTTTTTGTTGTGACCATAAGGAATACAGCAAAATTGTGGAATGAGCTGTCGCCTGCGGTGTTTCCAGACCAATACGACCTTCATACCTTCAAGAAAAAGCGTACTCCTTCCTAAAAGGCCGGCAACGCACTTGTAACGACTTAGGTCCATGGGCGACGGTAATCGCTTACCATCAGGCGGTACGTCTGCTCGTTTGCCCGCAATATAATAAAAAAAAGAACATTTGTTTTTGACTTGGATCCATACTAGGCTAGAATCCGTACTAATATAGAAAATTTATAAGTTATATTGCAATCCTGTTTGTTACTTTAAACGGCTAAACCACTGCAGCGATTATTATGCATTAATTGCTACTCTTTAGGTAGGCTATAAAACGATGCTTGTTTTAATGTCATCAATTAATCTCACTTGATTTGACAGTAATTTATGTTATTACATGTTGACAATTCTGTGACACACATGAATGAGCGACCGGTCCATTCAGCGCATGTATCTGCAGGGCGCTAATATTAGCCGCGTGACGTCAATTTGACGCAGAGACTGGAACGCAGATTAGCGGGCAGACACTCAGGCGCCGGTGTGGCGAGACCGAGGTCAGACGATTCTCCAGCCAAAAGAAATCGTCTCGTGTTCATTTATCTTACTTTCAATAGCTTTGGATACGACGAGTTCGTTGCCAAAATTTAAGAACGAGTAACTGGATCAATATTTGTTTTATTATTCGATTTAGAATAACTAAATGTTGGTATTTGCTATTTATTTGTATGGTATGGTATAGATAGTAATACCTGTAATTCCCCTCTTCTACCTTCCTCTACAGGACAACACGTGCTGGCCTCGGAAGTCACCGCTTCAGAGTGGAAGACATACACTCTCGAACTCATCGATTCGGCTCTTCCTTCCTGTGTCGAGCGGTTAAAATCTGGAACTCACTACCAGCGCACGTGTTCACGTGTGCTCTATGATCTCACTAGGCCGCCATAGTGCTGGTCACCATGCTGCACTGTCCTTGTTTGCATTGAGGATGGTGACCACCACTCTTGGATTCTATTGGTGCTTTCCATCAGGCAGGCCAGAGATTCATTTTGGTAGCTCATGTATAAATAAAAAAGATGAAAGGGAGGAGAGCGATCCACTGAAAGACAATGAATAGTTCAACCATCTTTTTGTGTGGACCTTTGTGTACGAGCTCCTACATAATATTTTTTTTGTCAAAAAAATCCACTCCCTACCCTAAGAATACCCAGACTCAAAACAGCAATATGCGTATCACGCAAAGTGTTGTCCAGTTTGGGATTTAAGCCCGTACACTTGGCGCAGTAGATAGCGGCGTGGCCACTGCTTAAACCACTTTACAAAAATATAAAATGTATGTTGCATTTTATAAATGGTGTGCAATATAGATGGCTGAACTAATCACACTTCGCGTATTACCTAATCATCGATTACACATAAATCGCTGATGAGGTAAACTTATTATAGTTATGATCAACAACCCATAACGTTCTGTTACGGGGTGGGTCTAGAAGTTCTTTTTAAAAAAACAATTTTAATTAAGACTGAAATATTTAATTAAAAATCGATAAAATTACATAAATACCTAGTGCCCTCAACGAAATCGGAAATAAGTCTGATGTCATATATTAAAATATCGTTTAGAATGAATTGCGTCGCTTACGTCAATGCAAACGATGCAGTTTTGTGTTAAATGGAATGCCGGGGTTGCGACATCGTAACAGTTCCTTTGCTGGGTTCGGGTCTCCTCTCAGGAGAGGGTTAAGGCCATACGTCCCCACGCTGGCCAAGTGCAGGTTTTTTTTTTTTTTTTTAAAGGGATCTTGGTTAGACCCCGCAGCCTTTCCCCGTCCATGAAACGGGACCTTGTCGTTCAATGTTTTCTATATTAGTCTTTATTCGTAGTAGTTTTCGTTGTCGGTTTACGTATTTATTTGTTAGCATTATTTTCGTTCATTAAAAAAATTTATTTCACTCATTCATTCACTGTATTTATATTCCATTTGTCTATTTATTTATTAATTATATTTATACACAATTTATTCATTCATCTATTATATTAAGGTTAAAACATTATTTTGAAGACATTATTAATTATATTCTATTTATTCATTTATTTATTAGTTATATTTATATATATATACAACTTATTCATTTATTTATTATATTTAAAATTACGACATTATTATAAAAACATTATTATTTATATACTATTCATCCATTTATCTATTTATCCATTTATTTATATATACAATTTGTTCATTTATCTATTATGTTTAAATAAAGACATTATTACAAAAGCATTATTTATATTCTATTTATCCATTTCTTTACTAATTATGTTTATAGTCAGTTTATTTCTGTTATCTATTTAATTGGCGTATGTGTACTTTTTGTAAAGCTCAATCCAGGGTGACTTCCCACTCGCTCCTCCTGTCTGGGAGACTCGATGTTCATGACTCGTGTAAGTGTGTAGTGTGTATGTTATGTGTGCGTGTTCAGTGTTTTGTATATGTGTTGGCCTTCCACAGTTCACACTTTCTTTACTACATCGTTCAATTCAGCAATATATATATATGTTCTAATATATATAATTGTTGCAATCTTTTTTGTGAACTGCTTGGCCAAGTGCAGGTTGGAAACTGGCAAGACAACGTTGTTGCTACGTAATCTTGCCGTTGGATGTTTTTCGGTCGCTTAACGTGACCTCCGAATCACGGAGATTTGCAATATGAGTATGGTGATCACCACTTTTGGATTCTCCTCATATTTTCCAACAGGCAGACTAGAAATGTATGAAAACCCCTTTAAAAGTGCTATTAGGCTTTCAATTAGTACTTTTAACTGCCTCGGTGGCGTAGTGGTAGCGTATGCCACTGCTAAGCAAGAGGTCTTGGGTTCGATTCCCGGGTCGGACCAAATGTTTGTATGATCTGCGAATATTTGTTTCGGAGTTTGGGTGTTTTCTATGTATAATATGTATGTATTTACAAAAAAAAAGTATATAAGTATTTACATCAGTTGTCTAGTACCCATAACACAAGCTCTGCTTAGCTTGGAACTAGATGGCGTTGTGTGTTAGATGTCCGGAATATTTATTATTATTATTATTATTAATTTATAAAACAATTGATTTTAGAATTCCTTTTTTAAACTCTACGAATGACGTCATAATGCATTACATTCTTATTTCAAAGTTATATAAGTACCAATAACAAACAACTTCAAACCAACCAGACATGACATGATGACGTCATCCCATCAGACTAAACACTTATTCATATCTTCAGTTTCAGACATAAAACCTCTTTACGTCTATTAATAGCCGTATAACCATTAGCATTTATGTTAAGACGCCATATTACATACTTAATGTCCTATTTCTCATATATGACATTCGCTTTCAAACATACAAAGTTATTTACCAACAAAACAAAACTCTAAAATAAAATAGAATCGTAAATTCGCCGCACTACTTCGCCACAGCGGCCGGCTACGCACAAACCGCCTACGATTTTAAGTTTCGAAGCATTCATACATGCGAGAATGGGACGGAAATGTACAAACGCTTACGGTATTTAATAAGAGCGAGTGAGAGAGGGATAGACATCGATCGGTTTGCGTCACAGAGAAAGCGTGGGCGCGATGACGTCACGGCGCACCCGCCAATCAGCTAGGAAGGAAAAGGCGCCACGTTGAGTTAGCGAATGAAGAAAATAAACTCATGAAGACTGGGAGTCAATCGTAATAATTTTTTGAGTTATTTGACAGACTTTTTTAATTATTAAAAAAAAAATGGAATTTGATATATAGGTGATCGTACATTAATATTTTAGTGGTTAAAAATCCGATTCATAAAGGTTATAATTTAGAGTCTGAAACACGAAGCCTGCTACTAGAAATAAGTGTAATAAAACCGTCTATTTTCTTTATCAATAATAGTACCTATGTATAAATTCGAAAGAAACTGTATACGCGCGATCTGGCGGAGTCGCAGGAATTTTCTAATATTTTCATACTTTCTGTATTATAAATGTGAATGTAAGTTTGTTTGTTATACTTTCACGCAAAAACTACTTAACAGATCATTATGAAACTTTGGATACATTCGTGGAGGTATTAGAAGTAACATAGGATACTTTTTATTAAATGCGAACGAAACCGCGGGTGAAAGCTAGTAGAATATTTGTACATGATGTAATATGTAAATATTCTTAACACAGACGAACAGCAGGATTGTAAATTGCTTGAGTAATAGATACTTGTTCTAATTGTTAAGACTAGCTGGGCTCCGCTGTGTTACATACGGCTGTTGTTATGGCTCACTCATTCCACGTGTACACTACATATTTTTATAAAAGGTAGCTTACATGGGCTGTTCCAAAAATAGTGAAATGAAAAATAGTTATTTTAAAAGTTTATTTACAGGTATTCAAAATATCCTCTTACAATCCCAATGCACTTATGCATTCGGGTAAACAAGAACACGAAGCATTTTTTTACCGTGTGTAATAAAAAAATCGCATTTAGCTAAATCTGGGCTGTACAGAGGATGGGGTAACATTTGTACCCCCCGACGTTGTCAAATAGTCGTCATAGTTCTACCAGCTGTGTAAGCGGGCGCCTTATATCGATGAAAAAGATTGCCACGCTCGCTATCCAAATCCCCGAAAGCTTGAGGCAGACAAAATTCGCTGTACCATTCACTAGTAACTGTTCTACGGTCTTCTAGCGGAATTACTGTTAGGTACTGGTCCACTGCGTTTAAAAAAAAACTCCTTAGAAGTAAGGGGTTTTAATACTCAAAGTCTTGCAAAGGCAATGTCTTCACGTGATAAGCTCTCGTTTGCCCGCTACACCTATCAAAAACTTCTATGATAATGTGTTCGAGCCGATTTAGTTTGCCTCGGTGGTGCATGCGGTAGCGATGTGACTGCTTGAAATCTCGGGTTCGATTCCAAGGTCAAACCAAATGTAACCTTTTAATTTTTGTTTCAGAGTTTAGGTGTTTTCTTTTTTTACGGAATAGGGAGCAAACGAGCAATCGTATCACCTGATGGTAATCAATTATCGTCGCCCATGGACACACGTAACACCAGAGGCGTCACAAGAGCGTTGCCGGCTTGCACGGGTGGAGAACACCGCCATCTTCCATAATTCCGAGGGGCTATTAAGAAATTCTTGTAAGAAAAAACCAAGAACCCGAGACCTCTTGATTGGCAGTCGCTTATGTACTAAACACAAATTATAATAATCGTTACCAAGCTATGTATAAATCTTAGGGTTCTAAATTATAATATTCTTTATTGACATAGGTACAATTACTACATTATGGAATTCCCTAACACCTGCGCTACTAAAGACTGTGTTGCAGTGATGATCTAAATGATTGTGTATTGCCGATTGATTTTTTTTTGTAAAACCTTAGCGGGAGTCAAAATCCCCTTATTCTTTCATTTAACATTTGATTGCTAAAAATAGGTATAACCAAATTTATTTATAGCGTGACTTGGTTATATAGTCATAACCTCTCGAAACCAAATATTTATTAGTGTTTAATCAGTAAAAATTGGCACATAAAAAAGCATAAAATTCAGTGGACTAATTCTTAAAACTATAAGTGACATCTGTTGAGAATTCAAAAAAATGTTTTGAAGTTAGTTAGCGACATCTATCAGTTAGTCACGATAAAATCAGTTACGACTGGAAAAAATGATACTAGTAGTACCAGTTTTCCTCACTAGATGGCGCTAACATAAAATTAACTATGATCGTGAAAAAATAACAACATTTGATAAGTTTTCACCCTACCTATCACATTAAATATTAATCTAACGTTTTTAACTTCACAATAATTATTTTAACTCATATGTTTATGAAGAAAGTTTCTTATTACTTATTATTTAAACGACTTTTGTCTGGAAGAATGCTGACGAAGAGCAAAAATATTTTTGTTTGTGTAGCAGATAGACAGCTACTACATTATAGGGGCGTCCTAGCGTCCTCCGCCCCCGCTTTCAGCCACTTTCCACCCACGAGCTATAAAATGTCAGTGGCGGTAACACCCACGATCAGAAAAATTGATCAATAATTGGCTCTAAGCGATACCCATGTCTAGACTAGACATTTACCTGCGAGGCAGTCCTTAACATGTTTGAACATAGCTTAACTTAGCGGTGTAACATAACAAAAATATTTTTTTATCCCCCTAACTCGGAAAGAGTATTTATGCCCTTCTACATCTGAGTGCAAAAGCCGTTTTTATCCGCTAAATTAATAAATAAATAAATAAATAAATATTCCGGACATCTAACACACAACGCCATCTAGTCCCAAGCTAAGCAGAGCTTGTGTTATGGGTACTAGACAACTGATATAAATACTTATATACTTTTTTTTGTAAATACATACATATATACAATTAAAAAAAGTAAATTGAATTTAGAACATCGTGTGCACTAAGTTCGTGAATTCAAAATATCATTAAAACTACCTCCATGGTGCCGAACCTTCATGGTGTTTTTTTTTAAATTGCTTTGCCCGCTCCACTTTCGTTTCACGTCATATTGTTTAAGCCTTAGGTTAAAAACAAGAAACTTGAAAACAAGTGGAAAATCTAACATCAGTAATTCTAGCGACGAGGAAATTTATATGACGCTAATTTTTTTAAATTTGTTTTCAGACTTTTAAGCCTAGAATTCAAATTTTTTAATCACTCGCTGCGCTCGTTATTTAATTTTATTAGAATCCTTCACTTTCTCGGTCATCAAAAGTGAGCACGCGTTTAAAAAGCAACTTTGCACTCTTGTATAACAAATAACTATTGTGTGTGGAATAGTATCGCATCGCAATAACGGAGTGACACTCCTATTCACCTGTGGATTTCAGAAAAGACGATAATGGGAACACCCATCTGTCCAGCGTGGTTTGATCTAAGGCAAAAACTCCTCCTAATAACATGAACTACCACCTTCTCTCTTTCTCTACAGGACAACACGTGCTGGTCGTGGAAGTCACATTTTCTGAGAGGTAGAATGTCGCTCTAGAACTTATTGTTTCAGCTGTTTCTTTCTGTGCTGAGCAGTCAAAAACTGGAACTCACTACCAGCGCATATGTTTCGCTTACACTATGATCCCGGGTCCTTTCAGCGGGGCTTGAAATAGCATCTCACTAGGCTGACATAGTGTGAGTCAACATGCGCATTGCCTGCTTTCACAGTAAATATGGTAGATCTCACTCTTTGATTCTACTCATGTTTTCCATCAAGTAAAATAAACCAATTTGGATGCCTTTCTTCACCTTAAAATTGGTAGCCTTGAACATAGTGGTATAAACTCAAAAGCTTCATCGGTGCAGATTTTTTTGGGTTTCAGAAGCAATAAAGTAAATTAATATAAGAAAGTAAAATAAAGCAGACGATAGTTTATCAATAACACCGTTGTATCGATCTTTATCTTTCGATAGTGTCGGGAAATGAAGTCGGATCCGCTCTCTGGTCGCTTAACTCTTTTAAATTACTCAACGGACTTTAGGCGATAAATGGAGTGTATAAATAGAGGATAGTATACATGTATAATTCATGCTACTGGATTAGAGAAAAGACTAAAGTCGTAGATGTCGTACAAGAAATAGAACGCCGGAAATGGAGTTGGGCAGGACGCATTGCTAGACTGGAGTACAGCTGGTGGGCTAGAAGAGTGCTTGAGTGGAGACCCCGAGCAAACACCCGAGGCAGGGGAAGACCACCAAAAAGATGGGTCGACGATATACGGGGACGAGCGGGAGTAAACTGGATGGCGATGGCATGGGATCGCGAAAAATGGAAATTGGGAGAGGAGGCCTACGTCCGAAGACGGACAAGCAAGAGGCTGTGATATAGTAGAAGAAATCCGAGAACTTCTAAGACTTTCGTGCGAAGTCGGGACGGGTCGCTAGTTACACATTAGACAATACATCAGTTCCCGAAACCTTTGATAGATGTGTGTATTGCAAAACTAACCTTGTCACAAGTTTATCTAGAAGTTTCTTTTCAATAACGTTATGTCGCAACAATGGGTTGCTAAACTATTTCTTTCAATACCTATGGGAAACGTTATTAGCCCCTGGTCTATTGTGTGTCCAAAGCGAGCCAAGGCGTGTTGCAACCGTGCAAGACCTCATCTTGTTAAAATGACATTCTCATTTCCTTTTGGGCGTGTCGCTCTGTAGTTTTCGCGTCAAAAATAACATTGTTTTTTATTGCAAGGTGAAATATATGTAATTAAGGTCAAACGGTATGACTCATGTATATATTCTGGGGATTGGTATATTGTTTTGAATTTGACGGGATATTTTATCATCTAGTGAAGTGCAAGTCATATTCCTGCATTTCGCCTGAAGCTGATACCCTCTATATTTGCAAGATTTTAACGGAATAATTACATTGCTGATTCCTTAGCATGTTGATAGCTTGTAGTTGGCATGGGTTTAATTCGAGTTAAGTTTGTATATGACTGCCAAAATGACTCTACTCTGCCTGATGGAAAGCATGAGAATCCAAGAATGGTGTCGCCATACTCATTGTAAATGTAGACAATGCAACTGTGGGGGAACGGGTGCTATGTTCCTCCAACACAAAGGGAGGATCCTACAACCTGGCGGGCCACTGCCCAACAGTTGATGTTGGGATGTTGTATATATAATAATCGGCGCGAGAACTTCCATTGCACGATTCAGGATTGGTAGTTACTCGGTGTAGTGCGTTACTTCATAGTTCAGTGTATCTTCGGTAGATGGCGCTGTAGTAGTTTATTTTTGTGTTATATGTGGAAGTCGCCACACAACAATGTTGTATGGCGACCAACACCGTGGTGGCCAATTGAGATGCGTTTGCACCTCGCCCTCACACCAACTAAACACGACAGCCCGAATGCTGTCAATTTAGGTTGGTATTCTGTGAGAGGGTAGTACCGCCCCGGTCGAGCCAGCCCGTTCGTGCTCAAATTGACGTGGCTTTACTAACTGGAGTGGACTAAAAAATGAAAGGGAACAAACAATACAGGATAACAACAAAACAACACTGCAAAGGGAAGGAAAATTTGAAATGAACCCTAGCATAGCAATTCGTCTGAACAACGTTATTTAGTAGAGCAAAGCCTCCTTTTTTACAAGAAGCCTATGTGCAGCTGATGCCTCCTAAAGGCTGTTGATGTAATAATGATGGTTATCACCTCACAGATGTTGTTATTTCGCATTTTAGTTCGGTTGACCTTTTAAGGCAATAATAAACTAAACTTATGGCATTTAAAATGGGTCATATCCGGCAATATTTTATAAGTTACTCACTAAAATAGGCATTAAGCAATTGTACGTGTGAATGGTACTTGTAGTTACGTTACAGGGTTGGAATTTCCTGCCAAATCACTTATAGATATAATAATAATAACTTTAGACGTATTAGTCACGTCCGTGCGATCCTAAAATAGGCCAAACTGGTGCCATGGTAACTAGACCTCTGAGTCTGGACTTGGAACAACACTTTGTGTATCACACAAAGAGTAGTCCCATGATAGATTTGAACCCACAACATTCATTACAATAGAAAAGGTCGTGGAGACCGTTTAAACCACTACGCTATACGTGCAGACGATTCTATGATCTCGAGTCCTCTAAACAGGGCGTGAAAAAGCACCTCACTCGACCGCCATACTGTGAATCATCATGCTGTATTGTCTGCTTTTACTACCAGTATGGTGACTACCAATCTTGCTTTCTATCAGACGGAGTAGAGAACTTTGAAAGGCTCCAAATAAAAAAAAAATTGTTGAAAGTCTAAAAACACCATGACATTGAGAAACTTATCCTTCGCAAATAAAAGTCCGTCGGTTGCGAAACTCCAGTCTCGAACACTGGAGTGGAAATAGGAAGTGAACGGTCGGCCATATTACACTGATATTGATAGAATATAATTGGTCTGTGTGTCCCAGTTTCGCGTGCCCTACGGAAAGGTGAAGGCGATGGAAAGGTTAAGTTGATCTTAACAACCTTTTATTGTATCAGAAAAAGGCGTGACACCAAGTAAATGGCTAGTAAACACAAAGGTCAGTAATTGACGTATTACATCTTTCACGCTGCATTCCTGTTTTCTGTAAAAATAATTTTGAAAGGGGGTGGAGGTGTGTGACAGGATGTTATTGTTTGTTTGTTTGTTTTACTGGGCCATTTCCGCACTTAGCCTCTTGATTGGGCCGTTGTACGTGAGTTTGTCATCTCCCTACTCCAGCCAACCCAGTTCGTCCCAGAAGCTGAGCAGCCTTTTCAGGTTACTGCATGCTTCCTGGAGTGATGTCGATTGGAGGATGTCCGCCCGTTGGTCTGCCACACTTCTACATTCTGTGAGAACATGCTGCGGCGTTTCTTCTGCCTCCATGCATCCCCTGCACAGAGGGCTGTCTGTTACACCTATAGTGAATAGGTGCTTGTTCAGGGGACAATGCCCTGTCAGGACACCCGTGACCTTCCTGAGATCGTCCCTTTTTAGTCTGATCAGATTGCGGGCAAGTCTTTTAGGTGCTACCGGAACTGCACTTTTTGTTTGCCTGCATCCTTCAGTGGTTTTCCATAGTGTTTTGTGTTTTCTTTCGGTATAGACGCGTAGCCATGTTTTTGTTTGGCTTTGGGGCAGGGGCAGTAGTGGTTCCGGTCCACACACTATCGTTTCCGATCCCCTTTTAGCCAGTTCGTCTGCAGCGTCGTTACCTATTGAGTTACTATGGCCTTTTATCCATTGTAAGGTAATTTTATTTGTAGTTGCAATGGACTGGAGGTTGTCATGACACTCCTTGATGAGGGCCGAGGTCATCTTGTTGTTTAGCAGCGCTTGAAGTACGGATGCACTGTCGGAGACAATTCTGATGTTTAAGTCTCTCACATCTCTGGCTGCAACTGCTTGTGCTGCTTTGATTATGCCAACACATTCTGCTTGGAAGATTGTGTTTAGCTTGTCTAGGGTGGTTGATATCTTGATATTTAAGTCATTCGAGAATACGCCAGCTCCGGTACCCTTTTGTGTTTTGGAGCCGTCTGTATATATCCTAACTTCGCCGACGCCAGAGTTATCTTTTGTTTCTGCGGATAGTTGGATATTATAGCTTCGATCGAAGACATGTTGGCATGAGGTTCTGTCCATGGGTGCCTCGAGGAGTGGAATTTCCTTTAGGATCCCCTGCAGAGCTTTCGAGTGTGTTGTTTCTGTGTTTATCTTCCACAGTCCGTTTGATCTTAGTCTTAGGGCAGCTGCTATCGCTTCCTGTTGTATGACCAGATCTAGAGGTCTCAAGTTCAAGAGATACTCTAATGCGGCCGATGGAGTAGTTTTCATACATCCAGTAGTTGCTACTGTGGCCAAACGTTGTAGACTCTGGAGTTTCATTTTAGCTGTGGATAGTTGAGTTCTGGGCCACCATACAACTGATCCATAGGTGATGGAGGGTCTGATAACTGCAGTGTATAACCAAAGTGTGATCTTTGGGTTTAGACCCCATCTTTTACCAACTAGTCGTCTACACTGGTTAAAAGTTATACAGGCCTTTCTTGTTTTTGTTTCGATGTGACTCGCCCAGTTTAATTTGTTGTCAAGAATAACGCCCAGATATTTTACTTGAGTTGACAGGGAGAGATTGGTGTTAAATAATTTTGGTAACTTTAGTTCTGGTAACTTCCTTTTGTTGGTGAAGAGGATGAGTTCTGTTTTTTTCGGATTTACTGACAGTTTCTGTTCGCCACACCATTCTTCTACAATTTGAAAAGCTGAACGCATGATCTCGCTCAACACATTTTCCGCGTTCCCGCTTATCAGAATTGTTAGGTCATCCGCATAACCGATAGTAGTGTATCCTCGATCATTTAGTTTCTTAATGAGGCTATCTACTACTATGTTCCATAGAAGCGGTGATAGGACGCCACCTTGTGGGCATCCTCTAACTACCTTTGCTCTTATAGTATTATTCACCGCTGTCTGAACCGCCCTTTTACTGACCAGCTCAGTGATCCATTCTGTGATGACTGGCTCGGCATTCAATTTCTGAAGGGCGCGATTTATGCTGTTGTGTATAGTTTTATCGAAGGCACCTTCTATGTCTATGAAGGCCGCCATTGTTGACTGTTTGTTTGCAAAAGCCGACTCAATCTTCTGCACTACCGTATGAAGGGCCGACTCTGTTGATCTGCCTTTTCTATAGGCGTGTTGTTGGGGATGTAGTGTAGTATTCTTGAGAACGCCATCCCGTAGGTGTCTGTCCACTAGTCTTTCCAAAGTTTTCAGGAGAAAAGATGTGAGACTGATGGGCCTGAATGATTTGGCTAAAGTGTAGTCCTCTCTACCCGGTTTTGGTAGGAAGACTACTTTTGCCTCTCTCCACATTTTTGGGATGTATTTATAAGCTATACATGCCCTGTAGATAGGTGTTAGATGTTTAATTACCTCTTCGGGATGCCACTGCAGTAGAGCTGGGAAAATTTCATCCAGTCCCGAGGATTTGAAGGGTTCAAAACTCTTTAGCGCCCATCTGACTTTATCCTCGGTTGCTACATTGTATGCGACTTCCCATTCTTGGGTTGTTGGTGTGCTGTATTTTTTGTCGTTCCATTCCTTGTCTGATGTGATTTGACATCCAGGGAAGTGTGTATCCAACAGTACTGCACTGGTTTCATCGTCTGTATTTGTGTAAGTGCCGTCTTCCTTTTTAAGGGAGCCTAGGAGGTTGAGGTCGTCCTTGGTTAGGATATTTTTGATTTTTGCGGCTTGGTTTGTTGAGTTTATACTGCTACAGAAGTTACGCCAGGATTCCGTTCTACGGAATCTGATTCGCTTCTTGTAGTGTTTTTGTGCTGCCTTATAATTACTCCAGTCTTCTATAGACCTGGAATTTTTAGCTTGGTTGAAGAGTGTCCTAAGTCCCTTACGTAGTCTTTCAAGTTCTGGCCCCCACCACGAACTTTTCCCCTGGTTTTTCGGGGTTATCAAAGGACACGTTGATTTGTAACTGTTCACCAGGGCTTCAGTTAGGGATTGTACGTTTAATTCTATGTTGGGAGTACCAAGTGCTGTGTTAGCCATATTTGTGTTACTCAGTGCTTTGGTTAGAGATTTTGTATACCTTGTTATATCTGTTTTACGGGGGTTACGATATGGGACAGGGTCTGGTGGTTTATATTTTAATTTAAAACACACACGGCGGTGGTCCGCAAAGGATGGTTCGCTTGATACGTGCCAGCCCTCAATGAGGTCAACCGCCATGTGCGTTGCTAAGGTTATGTCGATAATAGTTTGATACCTCGAACTTACGAAGGTGGGTTCCGTACCTCTGTTCATGATGTTGAGATTTGTTTTTAGTAAGTATTCAGTTAATGACTCACCCCTTTTGTTTGAGTCCTTACTTCCCCACAGCGGATGGTGCGCGTTGCAATCTGCGGAGATGATGAGTTCCCAGTTCTGAGTGTCACAGTGTTGCACTAGTTCTGAGAGTTCCTTTGCAGGGATTTCATCATCACTAGGCATGTACACTGAGGCTAAGACTAGGGTAGTTTGGTTTTCTGTGTAAGTTTTCACTGCCGTGAGATCTCTAGAACAGAAATGGTTAAGCATAGTTGCCGGGAAGGTTTTCGGCATAAAAATGCAGGTCCGCGGGTTGTCAACAGTAGTATTTACCAGTAACTTACCGCCAATGTTGTTCAAGCCGCATATCCTATTTTTCCTGATCCAGGGCTCTTGGATAAGGGCGACTGTTTGGTTGTTTACCTCCAACACTCTTCGTAAGGTCGCCGTCGCTATTTGTTTGTGTTGGAGGTTTGTTTGGATGATTTCTGTGGATTTAGGGACTGAGCAGGACATCGTCTTCGTCACTGGTCCGTCCCTCTTGTCTCAGAGACGGTTCCGCCTCCATCTCGGTCAGATCATGATCTGGAGCCGGGGTGGATGCGGTAGGCTCAGAGGTTTGCGGCGCCCTCCCTGCAGCCTCTTCCGTCCCTGCTGGTTCTTTGACCGTGTCTCCCTCCGTTGTCAGGAAGCGAATATATCCGCTCCCTGTCAAGTGGGCAACACGGCGGTCTCTTTTGAGGATATCCTCTTTTTGGTCTTCGGGGATTCCAAGGAGAAGATGAACAACCTTCTCCCTGGAATTCACGTCGGCCTTGTTGTCGTCGACGGTCATGTCGTAGCATTGCCACGTGTTCACTTTGTACCAGGGATTTTGGGCACAGAGGACTTTGTGAAGCGTGGCAGCGTCGGTGATGTGAGTGTGAAACAGAAGCCCAGCCTTGAGCTTCTTTCTCATCTCCGACATCTTGATGACCGTCAGAGTGGTGTTCGGTATCGGTGAGGCGATGGTGTTTATTGTTTTCTCCAGCCAGCTGAGAGCGTTCGCATCTTCACACCACATCGCAAGTGCCCCGTCCGTGTGGTAGGGGCGTCCGCGGAAAGCTGGAATCTGCGAGCTCAAAGAAGGAGGAGATAGTACAGCTTCAAGAATGGTATCGTCGATGGCCACTCTGAGCTGCTCTGCCTGCGCCTGCGAGAGGTCCCGGGACGGGACGGTGGTGATGGCCACTCTCAGATGCGACTGAGCCGCATCTGCGTAGCACATCGTCCGCCCCGGTTTCAAGTCGGGTTTCGCGCGTTTGGCGACAGGATGTTATGTAACCAGGATTAATGTGGATGTAAGAATAATATATATCTATCTAATACCTTTAAACGATCAATTGTTGTATATATAATTTGACTCTCGGAAACGGTTCCAACGGTGGCATTAAGTCCGTCATTGTACACTTTGTGCATAAAGTTTATAAATAAATAAATAAATTAACAAGTGTGTCACTCATATCATCCCATGAGTGTCGTAAGAGCTGAAGGCTAAGGGAACCAACCACATAGGACAACATCACTGCAGAAAGAAGGAAAACTGGTCTGCCTGAACGCCTATCAGCGTATCTTTCCAAAGGAGAGTCCAGCAGTGAACCATTAAAGGCCTTTGATGATGATGAATAAATAAAATTGGAGTGTCTGTTTGTAATATTAAAATTAACAAAAAAAAACATTTAAAAACATGACAAATAAATCGTCGTATATTTCATTTCAATTCATTCAATTTCACATAATTAAATGTTAAACTTCAGTATTCTCTCGCAGTTGGTAAATGTAGGAATTGGCAATACAGATAAAGTAACTCCAAACTGAAAGAAATAAAAAAATAAGCTAATTACTTCATTATAAAATCGATCACCGAATCGATAACGCCTGGAAGAGTAACTGGTCCATGAAACAGTATATGAAAGGGGATCTTCCCCTTTCCTTGAAACGCCGACTCTTTGACGTGTCTCCTGCCCATCCTTACATTTGGCGCCAAAATTTGGCCAAAGAGCAATAGAACGTAGCATGTTGGGTGTCAAGTGACAGGATCGTATTAGAAACACGGAGCTACGATCCAAAACTAAAGCCGCGGATGTGGGCAAAAAGACTGCCAGATTGAAATGGGATTGGGCCAATCACGTATGTCGGATGAATCCGGACCGGTGGGCCAAGTCGTCGAACACTGGGTGCCTCAGGGTGGACGCTGACGACGAGGAGACTGGCCGGAACTGGCTTTGAATAGAGAGAAGTGGCTTGTTGCAGGGGAGGCCTTTGCCCATAAGTGTGACACAAAGGGCTCATAAAAAAAATACTTTCTGGCGTGGCTTATTCCGTGTTCCTAAATTTTCCGTGAGGGAGCCACGCTTCGACATGAATAGGTCGGCTCGACCGGAGTGATACCACGGCCTCTTAGAAAACCGGTTCGAAATAGCGCTTACGCTGTGTTTCACTAAGTGAGTGAGGATATCGGAGGACCATACCCCAACCTCACCCTCCATCCCCCTCCCCATCCTTCATAGACCGGCAATGCACTTGTGATGCCTCTGGTATTGCGGGTGTCCATGGGCGGTGATAATCGCTTACCATCAGGCGATACGAAGGATCGTCTGCACCCGTATACACTAAAAAAAATTGAGAGTGATAAATTTCATTCCATACAGACTTATTCCTTGGTAAAATGTTTTGTTACTAAGGGCCTACAACATAAAAAGCACCAGCTCTCAAAATTTGTAGCTTTTACGGTTTAAGTTCTGCCTTGATCATTTAGACAGTCAGGAAAAGTGATTTTAGGGTAACCATACGAGTTAGAATATACCAGACCGGTTTGCATGAACAATTGAAATTTGCAGGTAAACAGGAGCGTGTGTGTTGCGCAACTGTGGTGTCCGTTAGATAAAATGTAAGTATTTCGCGTCGATTCCTTTCTTTAATAGTTAATACCTCTATTTTCTTGTATTATTGGCTAATATTTTGTTTTGATCTTGTGACTTAGCATTGAGAAACGTCATTCTCACACATTTGTAACTTCTGCCTCGGTGGCGCTGTGGTAGCGTATATGACTGCTGTGTTTGAAGTTGAGGGTTCTCTATGTATAATATGTAGGTATGTATTTACAAAAAGAAGTATATTTGTATTTATACCAGTTGTCTTGTCCACCATAATACAAGTTCTGCTTAGTTTGGGATCAGATGGTGTTGTGTGTAGATGTCCGTTTTTTTTGTAATCGTTTACGTTTGTAGACAAGAAAGTACATCCTCTACTCAGCTCAAGCTTACCTGACGGGTGTAATCGTGCAAGTAATCATGTTAGATACACTTTACCGTGTATTGCTAACACTATGCGTATAGATTATATCAAGTTAAAAACTCACCAATAAAATAAATAATGTGGACAATACCATCGCTTGGGTTCCAACAATCGAAGTTGTATTGATGCCGAGTGACGAACATGGTTAGTGTTATGACTCCGTGACATAACATGAAGGACGCAGAAAGGAGTCCGAGCGACAAAAATGCATCTCCAAAAGATAAAAATCTTTCCTTAAAATAAAAAGAAAACGTTGATTAAGACGAAGATACTTATGTGTACTACATAGTGTGGGTCACCATGCTTTATTGTCTGCATCCGCAATGAGTGTGGTGACCACTTCTCTTTTTTTTCTTTTTTTTTTTAAAAGACAACTCCCACATTAGGAATAAACATCCTGTGTCGTGGGGGACTTTACAAACATACATGAAACGGACACAAATAACATCTAGACTCGGGACAACAATTCGTGGATCACACAAAGTGTTGTACCGCGTGGGATTTGAACCCAAGACACTTGGCGCAGTAGCAAGCGGCATGGCGACCGCTGAAACCACTCGGCCAACCGTGCAGGCAATCTCTTGGATTCTACTCATGGATTTTCATCAGGAAGAGTAGAGTCACTTTGGCAAGCTCATATCATATCATCTGGGTCCTTCAAGAGGAATATTTCTCCCGACTTAGGAACGGTTCTTCTTTGAACCTCAGTTTTATTGAAATCTGTGAATAGCGTGTGCCACCAAACACACAAACTCTTCTACTTTATTTTATCGGTATGGATATAAATTGAAAAAAGAAACTGAACAACATATACAATTCGCATCCGAAACATATAATTGTTGTCGTTTAATTTGTGCTGTAACACCTTAAATATCAAAATCACACAGATACGTTGCTTAAAGTGTTTTTTTTTATTGAATAGTGGGCAAACAAGCAGACGTATCGCCTGATGGTAGGTGATTACCGTGCCCATGACATATGGCGACACCAGAGGCGTCACAAGTGCGTTGCCGACCTTTTAAGAAGGAGTACGCAAGGTACGGTTTTAATTAACGTTATTAAATTTTTAGGCAAGGGGGCTTTTAAAATATTTTAGAAATATTTACATCAATTTGGTTATCTATATATATATTTATGTATATATTATTTGTGGCTATACGTACAAAAAGCAACGTCAACAAAAACCCAAAACTGCACACAACAGTGAGCATGTTCAACACGAAAAGAATCCACATAAAGACGAAGGAGGGTTTGTACAAGGGGTTGTTTTCGTCCGTGTACTGGGTCGGGCATGATGGCCATAATAGAATACCGCAGCTATGGCATGTTGCTAGCTGAAATGGAAAAGATTTGAAAATCATTAGGTACATGTATTTATCGTCATAATTATTAGTCTTTGACAGTCCACTGCTATACATAGTACTCTCTATAACAAGAAGGATTTTTATAAAAAGAAGCCCTTGTTGGAGGCAGGAAAACTTCGTGATGCGCTGGGCTTCTTAATGCCGTTTCTGTGATTAGCAACGCACTAATAACAATTCTAATAATAGTTGTTCTGGGTTCTATTGCGTTCATAAATCCCACTATACTTTTTTTTACATATATTTTCCATGTACAGATAGCGTCCAGCTACGAATTTATTATGTATATATGTATTATTTGTATCAATAGAAAATGACAGAAGAAATGTACCATACTCCACAGGACTATAAATACGCAAGCCACTCTCAAATGCCTGGTACACCAGCAACATCTTTTCAACCTTGGACAGCAAGGGAACGGCATTGGAGTGGTTTCATCAGACCTGCTTATCTAAAATTGTATTTCATTACAGCAAACTGGTAGACAATTAGAGGCTAATTTACACAACTATCGGTATCTATTCCAAATTGACAACAAGTGACATTTAGAGTTTTTTTTTCTTGGACACTTCTTAATTTAGGTATACGAATTGTACGGCTTACAGAAGACGCATACATTCCTTCTTATAGAAAACCTAGCTGACCCAGCAAACTTCGTACTGCTATGTTTTTCTTTAGTAAATATTTTCTAAATTTCTATAAAACTTAGTTTAGTAATTATACCCACTTCAGTTTCGTACAGGTAGTGAAAAAAAAACTTTTAAGCTTATCTTTTAATTTTGACACACAGTTTTATTTTCCAATTTGGTGTTGCCAATCGGAAGTTTTTTTTTGTTTTTCTCTTTATTTTAAGGGACTTTTACCCTATTAGGGTATGTTAGCCCCATAAGGCCTTAAGTTAAACAAATCTCAATTTATACATTATATGCTAGACTGTACAATTTAATAGCTTTTTTGATGTCGGTATAGCCAAAACACTTTAAACTATACTGACATCCAAACGGTAACTGCTTCATTACTGTATTTCTCTTTGGTTGATTCTTGACATATTCCAACAACAAATGTTGAACATCGTCCACAATATTACACATCTCAAAATCGGCAGTTATGCGCGTACATACCTACATTTCGGTGATAGATTTTTGTTTAAATAGATTGCAAAAAAGAAGCTATGCAGCATAGTTATTAATGCTAATCGTGTCATTCTCGTCAACGGTCTGTAACACCCACTGCTGTACATGGGCGTCTACTTAGGAAGAAGATATTGGTCTATACCACCCTAGTTAGACGGGTTGGTGTAGAGTTTGTGTATCAAATTTTCATTCTCTTCTTAAAAAGGTTTTTGTCTGACTGCCTCGGTGGCGTAGTGGTAGCGTATGCGACTGCTAAGCTTGAGGTCTCAGGTTCAATACCCGTGTCGGACCAAATGTTTGTATGATGTGCAAATATTTGTTTCGGAGTTTAGGTGTTTTATATGTATAATTTGTATGTACATATTACAAAAAAAAAGTATATAAGTATTTATATCAGTTGTCTAGAACCCATAACACAAGCTCTGCTTAGCTTGGGACTAGATGGCGTTGTGTGTTAGATGTCCGGAATTTTTATTTAATATTTATTTATTTCTCATACATTGTCATACTCTACATAAATTGGGGCAAACCCAAGTAATTTATTGGAAATACTTGTATCTTGGTTGTCGCACTTCTTCCCGTAACTTATAAGTAGGTACACAATGATGAGACCATAATTGTAACAGATAGAGAATGTTTGCAGCATACAGTTATTTATTTATTTTATTTTATTTTCATGGATTAGGTGGCAAACGAGCAGATGTATCACCTGATGGTAAGCGATTACCGCCGCCCATGGATACCCGAAACACCACAGGCGTCACAAGTGCGTTGCTAGCCTTTGGGGGTGGGAAAGGGGATGGGGTATGGGCCTCCACTATCCTTACTCACTCGGTGAAACAGCGCTATTTCACACCGGTTCTCTGTGAGTTTCTGGCATCAATCCCGTTGAGCCCGATGAATGGGCCATTTATGCCGAAGCATGGCTCTCCCACG
Source organism: Spilarctia lutea (assembly GCA_916048165.1). NCBI lineage: Eukaryota > Metazoa > Arthropoda > Insecta > Lepidoptera > Erebidae > Spilarctia > Spilarctia lutea. Next base: position 13,162,299 of record OU696490.1, on the reverse strand, counting down.
GTATTTCTATTTGGCCAACACTATGGCGGCATATTCAGATGCATCATCAACTATCGTACATTTTGTTATTGTTACTTGTTGTGTGATGTGTTTAATTCCAAACAATTATTTTTATCAAGAGTGTTTTTAAGAAGTTTAAGATAAATATGCCAAAAAACAAAAAAATATTTTTATTATCAGTGGGGATTAACAGGACTTATATACTAATTATTATCTACTTATTTAATAAGTAGTATTGCTATTCGCAGCGAAAGTAAGCATTGAGTTTGTTTGTAGGATTATCTGTATGACCTCAGTATTGAACATGATGATGTTAAAATACCTAAATAATTAAATGTCAAGCGATCAATAATTTTGCATGGTTGAACATCTGCCTCCGTGGCGCAATTGGTTAGCGCGTTCGGCTGTTAACCGAAAGGTTGGTGGTTCAAGCCCACCCGGGGGCGTTTCTTTTTGTCATTGTTGTTTTGTATTTTTTTTAGAATATGTGTTGAAAATTAAATATTTTTTTATTTGTAACAAAAAAATAATCGATATTTCTTCTGTTCTGCAAATAAAATGTTTTTTTTAAATTTCAATTAAATGTAATTAAAATAATGATGTTGTTCGATGTTCAATTAAATGTAATTAAAAAAATAATGATGATGTTTTAGGGTTTCATGCCTCAAAAGGCAAAAAACCGAACCCTTACAGGATCACTATGTTGTCCTTGTTCATCTGTCAGTGGCGACCCTTTTTCTCAGGAACGCGTGGAGGTGTCAAGCCGAAATTCAGATCGAATACTCAGGTCTACTGTCCCCTGGATCTGTTAAAAATCAAACTTCTAAGCCAACGTAATCAAAACATACAGTCGTATATGCTACAAATTTTCGACACTCGCAATGGAATCGAAACTGCGTGAACTCAGAATCTTGAAATTTGGTCCGAAGCAACGTCTTATAAAATTGCGATAAGATTACATTTTTTTTACCTACCTACATCATATAATACACAGGCTTGTACGGAACCCTCGGTGTCCGAACTCGCATGTGGTCGTTTTATTTTATAATTTACTATTCAAAGACAAACAGAACCTCTTAATTCAACTAAGGACAAGAAATGTAGAAAAAAAAAGTTGTAAAACATAAGTTATTGGGAATTTCATTTTTTTTACTGAAACTAACAACATACCTAATTAATAATTACTTAATACTTATAATTTTTCACCTACTCCAAAGTCTTAAAAGGCTAAAACCACAATTTCATTCATGTTTTTTTTTAATATCTAGAGTCACTCTCATAGTTTAGACTGATTTAACATCTCAAACGGCAAAATCCATCAAGATATTTAGAAAACGTTTAATGGAACTAAAACTGGACTATGGGCCGCCCATTAATCATGTGATTGTTTTTTGACCTCCTCCTTGGTGAAGACTAACCCCCCCCCACCTAAAATCACGTGTATGTTTAGCAAATTCTTTGAATATTATCTTTATACCTGTGTATAAAGTATCATCTATCGCCTCAGTGGCGTAGTGGTAGCGTATGCGACTGCTAGCTTGAGGTCTCGGGTTCGATTCCAGGGTCAGACCAAATGTTTGTATGATCTGCAAATATTTGTGCCGGAGTTTGGGTGTTTTCTATGTAGGTATAATATGTATGTATTTACAAAAAAGTTTATACGTATTTATATCAGTTGTCTAGTACCCATGACACAAGCTCTGCTTAGTTTGGGACTAGATGGCGTTGTGTGTTAGATGTCCGGAATATTTATTTATTTTTATTTAGGTAACAGAGAGTACAAAAAACGTGTCTACATATATTAAAAAACAGAACACTCCTTCCACAGTCTTTACCTGCTCTCCGAGGCACAAGGGTTCAGACCCCAACTTCCAAACTCCGAGCTGTTATTAAGTATTTCAATAATCAGAAAAACTCAATAACACTTTTGGCCCGACCCGGGACTCGAACACGAGACCTTTTGATCCGGCAGTCGCATACGTCAACCGCAAGACCAATGAGGCAGGTTTGTTTTTCCCCCCCCCCCGCCTCTTTCAAGCCTTATATGATTAATGGACGGCCTCATAAAAACTTTATAAAATGTATATAGATTATGTCTTCTGATTCTGATTATGATTATGCGCCATTATTACGTATCTATTGGATACCTCATTCATTAAAATCGGTGCAGCATTTTATCGCTACGGTGGAACATATTTACATAAATGGACTGCTAAACAATTACCATTGTTTTTTTACTTTTTTTTATTTATACTTTATGCACATTATCAGTAACAAAGGTGAACTTAATGCCGTAGGTTTTTGACTTAGTCAGGTAAAAATAAAACCTTCCTTCTGACACAGAGTCTCACAGAGGGGTAAAAATATCAATTAATAATAAATTATTACCCTATTACCCTTCCGTACTTCGCCATAGTAAAAACAGAACCATCCTTTTCACATAGTCGGGTAAAAAATAATAATGAATTATAAATTGTTCAGGGAGGAAACACCTTGTTATTTTGTATTCGTTCGTATCTACTGCTTATCAATTTTTAAACAACTTAGATATTGTCGAGCACGCAAAAGCCGTTACAATTTATTAAAATGCACATAGAAATTTCACAAATTACTTACTTAATTAACGTTCTTTAATTTATTAGTGAGCGGAGGTCATTCTAGTTTGCATTACATAAGATAAATATTTCAAATTACATGTGTGAGGTAATTGTATATTTTGGCAACTCTCACAATCCTTCGATAGCTCAGTTGGTAGAGCGGTGGACTGTAGTTGTACTAGTGTATAGTAATCCATAGGTCGCTGGTTCAAATCCGGCTCTAAGGAGTTCTTTCTTTTTGTCGTTTTTCTCCATTCCTGTAGAATGAATGTTTGTTCTTTAGAGCATTTATCCATAAATGACGTTTCATTTTGTTATATTTTCATAATAAAATATTTTTTTTACATTAATATGATTTTGTTTAAGTAACTGGAACAAGATTATACTACTTTTAGGATTCCGTAGTCCTTAGATAAAACACTTACAGTTTCGACATGTTTTATGCTGCCGTCGGTCTGCTTTATGCTTAAGTAAAGGAGAGCGAATTGCGTATTAATAGACAGCTGTGTCTAAATGGATGTTATATTAATAATGCCATCTCACAACACGGACAATAAATAAATATGCCGTCCGGCACACAACGCCATCTAGTCCCAAGCTAAGCAAAGCTTGTGTTATGGGTACTAGGACAACTGATATGAATACATATATACTGTTTTTTTTTTATAAATACACACATGTTATACATAGAAAACACCCAAACTCCGAATATTTGTAGATCACACAAACATTTGGTCCAACCCAGGATTTGAACCCGAGACCTCAAGCACGGTAGTCGCATTCACTGCCACTGCGCCACCGAGGCAGTCAATAAATTCTTAATAACTTAAATGCCAAGGTATATTCCGAAAAAATACTTTAAAAACTAAATAAAATGCATAATATACAACGAAAGAATGAATAAAAATGATTTTACTATATGTAGCTGTATTGAAGTTTTTTTTTCATAAGAGCCTGCAAAAGTGAGTCTGCTCTGCCTGTCACCATACTCACCGCGAAATCAGAAAATGCAACAATGCAGCATTGCGGCCTATTAAGGCGCTTCTGCATCATTGAGCCTACAGTCTCACATGCACCAACAAAACACGACAGCGCAATTTTTTCTGTTATTATATAGGGGGCAAACGAGCAGACGTTTCGCCTGATGGCGATTACCGCCGCCCATGGACACCCGCAACACCAGAGGCGTTACAAGTGCGTTGCCGGCCTTTTCTTGAAGGAAGGAAGGAATACGCTCTTGTTTTGAAGGTCGTATTGGTCCGGGAACATCGCAGGCAACAGCTCATTCCACAGTATATAAAAAAAAACTGCAAATGCTTTATTTTAGGTTGGTCTACCTGTAATAGGCGTCTTTCGGCTGAGATGACGAAGATTATAATGATAGGGGACTTTATATTTTTCCAGGGTTTTCCTTACTAGGGTGCACCTGGTTCCCCGGCTCCTAGTACCTGAGATGACGTGCGGTTTTAGTCGGTTTGGGTCCAATATGCCACCAGGGGATAGTGTTTGAGGGGCTGTCCGCAAGGAGAAAAAAAAGGGGGATTTATATTGTGTAGTGATGTATTTATAACTTGAATATGCCTTGTAGGTCTTGCGGTAGACGTATGCGACTGCCGATCAAGAGGTCTCGGGTCCAAATCCCGAGTCGGGTCTAAAGTGTAATTGAGATCTTCTGATTATAGAAATACTTAATAATAGCTCGGCGTTTGGAAGTTGGTGTCTGATGCCTTGGAGAGCACGTAAAGCTGTCGATCTTGATCCTGAACTCTCCCCGATCGTGTCTGTTAACCGTCCTACCGAATTATGAGAAAGAGGGAACAGAGAGTGCACCTATATTTGCGCACACACTTGTGCACTATAATATCTCTTGCGTAGTTGGCTGGTCTCCGTTCAGATTGGCCGTTATCGGCTAGGAGAACATTAATAATATTATTATGAATAATTTAAATGCAATCAATATTAGTTAAATTAATTAAATGCAATAAAATAAAGTATATTTTCAAATTCAATTACAATAAATGATTGAAAACGTTTAAACATTATTAAAAATAAATACAACATTAAGTAAAATGTCAGCTATAATAATATAAATATTTAAGACTTTATTAAGATAAATATCAGTTTTAAAATTCATCGTAACCCAAATTCCAAGATGGCCGTCATTCATCAATTTAAAGTTTACTAAAGCTAATTTTTTACGAAAGTATATATATTGTCGTTTAATATTGATTAAAGTTTTATGAAATCACGAATTATCCTAATTCGAGGTCATTTCAAATTAAGACTGCAATAAGTTCCTACGTTTTTTTAAAGTAGTTTATCATGACACAGACGGAAATCCTATAAACAATGTCTTAAATTGGCCACCATTTTGTTGTATGACGTCATACCTTTCCGCTACACAATCTTGACAGTGATGTGTCAAGTTCATTTAATTATAACTCAAAAATAAGACAAGGTTATTGTTTTAAAGATTTAAATAATGTTTCAGTATCGATTGCATTCGAGTACCTTCAAATAATCCATTCTAAAATGTTCGTTCTTTTCGTGTCGGTATCTATTTTCAGATTGCTCGTTGATTTATCAAGGTAACCTATATCTGATTTTATTGAAATACATATTTCACTGAGTTAATTATTTTTATAACATTTTTAACAGAGTTTTTGTTCAGAATTGTGATTTGTGTGCCAAATAAAAGTTCTTTTCTAGTCATCAAATCGGTACGATTTTAGTAACTAGTTATTAAGATTATTTTTGACCTTTTTGGTGGACACAGAACAGAAATATTGTATTCAGAAAAGAGGTATCAAGAGGTGTGACAAACGTGACGATGTCACCCCGGTCGAGCAGTTCCATTTCTTCGGTAGAGTTCGGATATTTATATGATATTTAACGTGGGAGAGCCACGCTTCGGCATGAATGGGCCGGCTCGACCGGAGTGATACCACGGCCTCAGAGAAAACCGGTGTGAAATAGTGCTTGCGCTGTGTTTCACCGAGTGAGTGAGGATACCGGAGGCCCATACCCCAATTCCCCTTCCCGTCCCCCAAAGTTCGGCAATGCACTTGTGACGCCTCTGGTGTTGCGGGTGTCCATGGGCAGCGGTAATCACTTACCATTAGGTGATACGTCTGCTCGTATGCCCATTATCCAATAAAAAAATAAATCCCAGCCGATTTCAGCCACGGCAGCCAGTCTCAACAGAGATAAGCCAACTATATAAAAGATATTAAACACATTTGTGTCCTTAAAACAGGTGCACTCTTTGTTCCCCCACTCTCTCAATCCAATGAGACGGCTATCCGACACGAACGGGGAGAAGTCAGGCGTAGGTCCGACAGCTAGAAATGCTTTCTGAGGAGTGGAGTTAAATCCCCAATTACTAAGCTAACCTAACTACTAGACCAACGATTTTGTCGAATAAATACAATGTGTTCAACATTAAATTAGCATGCCTAATACGTTTATGTAGATGTCAGTAATATTAAGGCTTCATAACACGTGTGTTGGCGGATATGTACACGAGACGAAATACCAACATTATTGATAGAACCGGTATGCCTGATTTACTAAGCAGTGTTCAGGACACTGCATAATTTCGTAACTAGACAGCCGGTACAGAACACTATATCGATCGAAACGTTGTATCCACTAGGCCACCTTGAATTTAATCTTATGCCTTTCTAAATATATTTTACATATTCTACGCGTGAGAAAAATCTATTCTAATAATATAAATGCGAAAGTAAGCCAGTCTGTAGTTATCACATCTTAAACTTTGATTTCGGATAACCTTACTTAATTGGGTACACGACAAAACATCTCACTAGGCCGCCATAGTGTGAGTCACCATGCTGCACTGTCTCTCGCAATGAGGATGGCGACCACCACTCTTATGATGCAGGGAAAGTAGAGTTATATTGGCTTTTACATAAAATAAATACTATGAAAGAATTGCAGCGATTTTCTGTGGTACTACCATAGTCATTATATGTTGAAGCATGGAGTCTCGTTTTGTAAGACCTTTGTGAAGGACCTTTTGCGATAAATAGGAACATGTGTTCTTATTGATCGCAAAAACAAAGTAAGAGGTTATATAAGGGACGGAAGTTAGCATGAATCCAAAGTCGCAAGTACCAGCTGATATTCTTTGGCACAATCCTACATCTCACATCCCACACCTGGTGGGCTGATTCACTATTGCTTTTTTGTAAATATCTTTCACACCGATTAAGTGGATGGATCTTATTTTTTTTTAGAAAATAACTCCCTCATTAGAAATATACATTCTGTGTAGCGAAGGAGTTTACAAACGTCCATTAAACGAACACAAAGAACACCCAGACAATAATTAGAGAAGTGTTGTCCCATGTCGGATTTGAACCCACAACACTTGGCACAGTATAAAGTGGCATAGCGACCGTTTATACCACTAGGTCATCCGTGCAGTCAGTTATAGGCGAAATTAGAAAAAAAGAATTATTATGTCTTAATAACATCATCAAAATGTTAAAGACTGTTTAACGGTCCAGTGTTGGACTTAAGCCTCTTCGAAGAAACGAGGTTTCTGCCTACTATAACACGCTGGCCAGACGGGTTGGTTGATTGTTTTAAGTTTTTGTGACGACTTCCACATACAACACAACAGTAACCTACTACAGCGCCATCTACCGAAAATACACTGAACTACGAAGTAACGCACTACACGGAGTAACTACCAATCCTGAATCGCGCAATAGAAGTTCTCGCGCCGATCATCATATGTACAACATCCCAACATCAACTGTTGGGCAGTGGCCTGCCAGGCATGATCACTTCGCCTGGTCGGAGAATCCTCCCTTTGTGTTGGTGGGACATGATACATGTTGCCCTACATTTTCATTTACTCCTTCTCCTTGCAATGATGTTGTCCTGCGTAGATTGCTCTCTTGGTCGTCTCTTACGACATGCATGCAATAAATAGGAATGGTGACACTCTTTATTATAAATCCGTCACCATTCGGAAATAAGATACCAGGCACCACCACACAGTTAGGTAGCCACACGTATTAGTGTATTTACATTATCTACTGTTGTTATTGGTTTTTAATCATTTAACTTTGTTAAAGATTCATGAACAATATGTCGATCGTGGGAAGACGAAATAGGTATTGTTTCCCATATATTATTCTAATTTAACAGGAAAATGTATACCTACTAATGATGTGTTATATGGGTATAGTTTGTTTTCAAGTTTCATACGGAAGATATTTGATAATATAATTAAAATTAGAAGCTGTCAAACTAGTTAACACGTATATTTTGGAGATTGAGAATTAAATAATCACAAATTTAGAAATATAAAAAACCGATCTCAAGAAGTAGCTGTTATTTTAGTTAATTATTTCGAACAAGTAATAGGTATGTCCTGTGTCGTGAATTACTTTAAAAATATTCTTGAAACGTACGTAAGATCACCTAGACTTGGAACAATAATTAGTGGACGACACAAAGCATTAACCCTCGTATATAAAGCATCGGATATCTAACACACAACGCCATCTAATCCCAAACTAAGCAGAGCCCAAACTCCCAAACAAGAATTTGAAGATCATACAAACATTTGGTCCGACCAGGGAATAGAACCCTAGATCTCATGTACAGCAGTCCCGTACGCTACTACGGCACCAACGAGGCAGCTGTGATAAACGAAAAATATGTATCAAATTCACAATACTCAAGGTGGAAGAGCCATGCTGATTTCAGCATGAATAGGCCGGCTCAACCGGGCCAGTAGTATCCTCGTACAGAAAATCAATGTTAAATGACAGAACAGCGTTCGTCGTGTCGGGTTCCCTCGGTTAGTTCAAGACCGGAGGCCCAATGATGCAGAAGCATCACTATTGCATTGACTGCATTCGCAATGAGTACGGTGACCACCACTCTTGAATTCTGCTTATGCTTTCCATCAGGCAGAGTAGAGTCATTTTGGCAGGGCCAAACGAACACACACAGGCACTTAACGTAGTAGAACGCGGGAGGCGACCGCCACGACACGCCATACGTCCATTATTTTATGGAAACTTATTTCGGTAATATTTACTACTCTGTGTACTTGTAGTTAAACACACATGGTTCGGTCTATATCTGTACGAAAATGTTTATTTCATTTCATAAATAAAAACGGGCGAGTGTTAAATACGACCTTGAGTGTTCGTTTGTGTATATATTACGCAACGTATCAATGTTACGTTATTTTGGATATAGCTGTTACTAATACGAGATTAGTTGGATAGTATTTCAAGAGTGTTTTTTTAAATCTTTAAGGCTGAAAGCTGTCGTGTTTCAGTGTATATACATTGTTGTTTAAAACTTAATCTTAGACAGAAGTTAATCTAAAATTAAGTCGTAAACACCGTCCGTTCGCTTAGACCTTTATTGTCGTATTTTAATGCAATTTTCAACAAAAGATGGAATAATTGAAGGGGAAGGTTATATATATGTAATAAATGCTTACTAGAAAATAAGAAATCCGAGAGTTTCAAGACTTACGTGCGAAGGCCGGGTCGCTAGCAAAATATATGTTCTTTCAGAATCTGGACTTGAAACAAATATCATATTAACCCTGTTTCCGGTTGATTTGTTCAGTCATTGTCTCAGTTTCTGGCATTGCCCGACTTTTTGTTATATAAATAATAAATATGCCCGGATGCTGCTTAGCAATGGATACATTTTAAACCGAAAATTACACATAGACACATACGTGTATAATGTCACGCGTGTTTCCTAGAAGTAGGCAGCGATAATTGACAGATAACACAATCATCATAGAATGAGATGGTTGGTGATCTTGGGGGAGCCCTTCACTCAGTAGCGGACGACGACATACTGAAGTATATAGGAAAGATGTACAAGACATTGCACATCTATTACATTGAAACGTGCAATTATTGTATTTTTTATGGAATAGGTGGCAAACGAGCAGACTTATCGCCTGATGGTAAGCCTCCCATAGACACCCGTAACACCAGAGGCGTCACAAGTGCGTTGCCGGCCTTTGGGGAAACTGGAGGTGGATTTGAGAGGAGTATAGGCCTCCGGTCTCCTCACTCACTAAGTGAAACACAGCGCAAGCACTGTTTCACATCGATTTTCTGTGAGGCCGTTTTATCACTCCGGTTGAGCCGGCCCTTTCATGCCGAAGCGTGGGTCTCCCACGGAGAAAATAAAATAGATATTCCCATATATTGTATATATTGTATGTATCTATATATATATAACTCAAAGGTGACTGACTGACATAGTGATCTATCAACGCACAGCCCAAACCACTGGAAGGATCGTCCTGAAATTTGGCATGCAGGTAGATGTTATGACGTAGGCATCCGCTAAGAAAGGATTTTGATTAATTCTACCCCCAAGGGGATAAAATAGGGGATGAAAGTTTGTATGAAACTTTGTCAATTTTAAACCGATCGGGCTGAGACTTTGCATGCATAAAGCTACTATGACGTAGGCATCCCCTAAGAAAGGATTTTGAGATGCAGACTATATAAGATTAGTAACTTTTCAGTTTAAAATATATAAATTTCTGTATGATAGCGCCATGTACATAAAGTTATTTTGGAGAGAACTTTGAATTAACCATTTTTGTGCATAGATAATATATCTAGCGGATTATATTTGACGACTAGCTTTTGTCCGCGGCTGCGCTCGCGTTAAGAAGTATGCCGCAATAATACTTTTTAGCCGCGGGGGCAAAAGCTAGTATTTACATATATGTGAATATCTATCGAAGCCGAGTCAGCTAGTATGTGAATATAATCTGCATCTCGGAAATGGCTCCAACGATTTTCATGAAATTTAGTAGATACAGGGCTTTCGGGGGTAATAAAGCGATCTAGCTAAGATATATTTAAAAAAAAATACCAAAAAAATACCTAGCAAAGCTAGATCGTTAAGGTACTAAACCGTAACAAATTATAAATCATTCCGTACATTCGTATTAGCGCATTATATTAGCGCGTTCTTCTCGTTGTAATGACTGATAAAATAACTAATAAATCTTTCTGCCAACGAGAACAATTAACACGCAAACACGCATACAATTTAGATCATTCTTTAAAAATAATATGATTACATCTCCAGATTCGCGTTTATAAGATAAAACATCAAGAACTGCATTTCACAACGAATTCTACTTTGAAATGCACATTTATCTACACCTATTGTAACAATATATGCAATGAAATATAATTCGTTAATGTTGTCCAATACACTATAGTGAATCTTTATAAACAGCTAAGCTATATGTCAGCGGGCTGAGGGCCTGGTGATCTGAGCTACAGACTCACGTCTAATTCAGACACTAGTCCTCTTACAATTGCGGTATTGTTTTGTATTGTGATAGAAATTAATATTGCATGTATTGGTGATTGTGAGGATTGTGAGAAGAGAAATAAAGAATTATTATTCGTACGAAACAAACCTCTGTCGTTGGTAAAAGCATACTCTTACGGTATACCACAGAGTTCATTAGGTATATAGACATATATATACACGTTTTTGCTGTATATGAGCCTGCCAAAGTGACTCTACTCTGCCTGAACGAAAGCATGCATAGAATTCTACCGTGGGAGAGCTACGCTTCGGCATGAATGAGCCGGCTCGACTGGAGTGATACCACGGCCTCACAGAAAACCGGTGTGAAATAACACTTGCGCTGTGTTTCATCGAGTAAGTGAGGATACCGGAGGCCCATACCCCAACCCCTCCCCCCATTCCCTCTCCCCATCCCCCAAAGGTCGGCAACGCACTTGTGACGCTTTTGGTGTTGCGGGTGTCCATGGGCGGCGGTAATTGCTTACCATCAGGTGATGCGTCTGCTCATTTGCCCCTTATTCAATAAAAAAAAAGTAAAAAAAATCAAGAGTCGTAGTCACCATACTCATTGCAAATGCAGATAATGCAGCGTGGTGACTCAGAGTACTCAGACCTAGGTGGCATATTGAGATGCTTCTGTATTATTGAACCTCTGGTACACACACACGATAGCACGAATCCTATCTTTAGTGCCACCCCGGTTTAGCTGGCTAGTTTGTGCTGAAATAAGCTGAAGTGAGCATTTAAGCGTAATGCGTATATACACTGCAGGTAGATAAACCTATGTTCTTACTTATAAATTCTCTTCTCTCTTTAAAATATAACTCCCGTACTATGAATATGTCATCGGAGGCCCTTACACCCCTTCCCCATCCCCCAAAGGCTGGCAACGCACTTGTGACGCCTAAGGTGTTGCGGGTCTCCATGGGCGCTGGTAATCGCTTACCATCAGGCGATACGACTGTTCCTTTGCCAACTACTCCATTAAAAACAAAAGGTCTCCTTACTTATGTGGGGGAACGGGTATAATGTTCCACCCAACACAAAGGGAGGATCCTCCGACCAGGCGAGGTGATCATGCCTGGCGGGCTACTGCCCAACAGTTGATGTTGGGATGTTGTATATATGATAATCGGCGCGGGAACTTTATTTGCGCGATTCAGGATTTGTAGTTACTCCGTGTAGTGTAGTTTGTAGGTACAGTGCGTTACTTCGTAGTTCAGTGTATCTTCGGTAGATGGCGCTGTATGTGGAGGTCGCCACATCACTCCCCTCCAAGACTGGAGGTCGATATATGTTGAGTCAGCTGTCTGTGCTCTGATGCAGAGCTTGTCAGTGCCAGGAGTGAGTAGTTCCAGTGAGTCGGAACTGAATGCCGCAAGTTCCAGTGAGTCGGAACTGAATGCCGCTAGTCCCAGTGAGTCGGGGCTGAAGTCCGCTGATCCCAGTGAGTCGGGATCGCATGCGGTGCGCGGTGCTGCGGTGAGGTCCCCAGTGAGTCGGGGTGATTGCTGCGTAGTGGCTGGCTGCTGCGTAGACGGGAGAGATGTGCTCTGCTTACGTGGACCGTAGGTGCAGTGTGCTGTGCCTAGACGCTGTAGAGGCCGTAGGGGTTACCAGGCTGGAGCGGTCGCGTCCTGCGTGTGGTATATCCCAGTTGAGGCCGAAGTTGCTGGCTGGCTTGAGACTTGCTGTGGGAGTGAACATGATGGTGGCGCGGCTTGAAGGCTGCTTCCAATCATGTCGGGGTCACCACAGTGGGGGAACGGGTATCATGTTCCACCCAATACAAAGGAAGGATCCTCCGACCAGGCGAGGTGATCATGCCTGGCGGGCTACTGCCCAACAGTTGATGTTGGGATGTTGTATATATGATAATCGGCGCGGGAACTTTATTTGCGCGATTCAGGATTGGTAGTTACTCCGTGTAGTGTAGTTTGTAGGTACAGTGCGTTACTTCGTAGTTCAGTGTATCTTCGGTAGATGGCGCTGTATGTGGAGGTCGCCACACTTACAAACATTCATGAAGCAGAACAAGAAGCAACAACAATCTGTGGAATTACACAAAGTATTGTCCCGTGTGGGGATTGAAGCCGCAAAAGTGAACTACGTTTAAACAACCATGCCATTCGCGTTTTATACGTAACTATGAAGAAATGTCTCTATAATGGCGGCAGTAACTGGATGTTGCTTGTTGGTACATCGCCTGACATCACATTTAATACATAAATAATTATTTAGGATGTAGTTACCGTAATAAGAAAATTGCTTCGATGTTGTATTGATATTTGCGATTTCACATCTTATTTGTATGTGTACATTGTATTAATATCCGTGTGTTATTTTGTACATACCTTACATACCTTGTTGAGAAACAATTATGGATGATATTTAGTTACGAGTATTACTTAGTCGCTGTTCTATAAACGTATGTGATTTATCGCACCTCATGTTGCATCTTAAGTGCTACATGAGGTGTGATAAATATATATAATAAAATCGTAACTAGTCACCATTAAAACCTATGAGGGCTTTAGGAACGAAATTGAATCCAATACAATAATTTTTAGAATTTTTGTCTTATTGTCTGTACGTTTGTGCACGTTAATCTCAGAAACGGCTAGATCAATTTAAATGCGGCTTTCGCTAATGCGTTGCGGATTGCTCCACTTAACATTTAGTGTTTGTTTAATTTCAATCAGTTCAATAATAAAAAAGTTATATCAGTTTCAACAATCACCGTGATAATCGATCATTACGTGGGCGGAACCGCAGGTAAAAGCTAGTTTAAAATTTAATTTGCAGGAAACTAAAGTATAAAATGGAAACTGAGTAAATTTAGAGTGTAATTAATGGAAATTATTGATAGTTATAAAGATTGTGTCACCATATCTTCTAAACGAATGGACCATTGATTTGGTATTAGTAGGCTTTTTAAGATAGTGCACGAAGCATTTATTACTTTGAATTTAATTAGTAAAAATAACATGTCAAAATAAATTTATTGACTTTTTATAATCGGTTTTTGCAGTGACATTAACTATAGGAATAATGCACAAACGGCACCGTTTATGCAGTATTGTGCGGTATTACATGGACATGCACCAAAAGCATTTCTCCCGATTAAATGTAAATCAGTTTCTTGGCAGCTATTATGACTCTTTACTAGCTTCAGCTTGCTTAACGAAGGCCTATCCTAAAGAGCGCTATCTGTCATGACTTTGGGTAACCCGAATCAATCAGTTACCAGTAGTCGTCGACTAATCATGCCGCTGGGTGCCATAAACTACTTTTGTCTAACCGCCGTCTCCATTCGATCGGATCAGATCGCTTATAGACATGACAGACCTACTTCTATTTATTTGTTTTTTTATTTATTTCTAACTTCATGCACTTTTCCCAACCTACCCGAGTTTCATATTATACTAGCTGACCCACACAACCTCGTTTGCGTCTTATATTGCCCGTAGCATGAAAATTTCCCCAGTTGTTAAAACATTCTTCATTGGTGCTCCGCTCCTATTAGTAGTAGCGTGATAATATATAGCCTATGGCCTTCCTCGTCAAATGGACTATCCAAAACTGAAATAGTTTTTCAAATCAGACCAGCTGTTCCTGAGATTAGCGCGTTCAAAGAAATAAACTATTTTGCTCTCTTATTAGTATAGATATATACAAGCATTGCTCGTTTAAAGGCATAAGATAGATATTAATACAATAAACACATAAACACTACATGATATTTGAACATTATGAATACTAGGAAATAGGTTGATGTGCTATCGTTTCAGCATACTGATTCTGTTACAACTCTGTGAAAGAATACACAACAAATCTTTTCCCTATAATGATACGGTAATGTCCAACATTATGACGTAATTCAATACTTGAAGGTTTCTAACTCGGTTGTTGTATTACATTGTAAAATAGTCTAAATTACCAGAAATTGTTGTAATCTCGCACTAAGTTGTCATGCGTCTGGTCAGCAAAGTTCTCAAAATGTTGCATAATGACTTCCGCGCCTGACAGTTTCGTGAGTATATGCTCACGATGTTGACTTACAAAATATTCGCTTCGAGGGGCTAATGTAATGCAGAGCTATGGGTTTTGGGCTTATCAAAAGTGGAAAATGATACAAAAGCTTTATATTTATATGAACACTAACTGACGCCCGCGACTTAGTCTGCGTCTTCTATTGACTGTAGCGTGGTATTATAACAGCGTGAACAAATTTGTTTATCAATAGCTGAACACCGTGGTGAAACACGCGGTTATAGTCGTACCGAGTTTAGTTCAAGAATGTACCTTTATTTTTTTATAACTTTATGCGCTTTTTTAATCGGCGCACTTAATGCCCAAGGCACTATATACATACCAGTCCACCAGGCGGTGTAGAAAACTTGTTAGGTATGCGCACATAAGTTACGTTCTTAAACAACTGAAGTATACATTACAAAGCTTATTATATATATATATATTTAACTGCACGTTTGGCCTAGTGGTTAAGTGGTCGCCACGCCGTTCCTTACTTTACCAAGTGTTGTGAGGTCAAATCCCACATGGAATAACACTTTGTGTGATCCACAAATTGTTATTCAAAGTCAGGGTGTTCTTTGTGTCCGTTTCATGTATGTTTGTAAAGTCCCCCGCGACACAGGAATCATGTAAGAAGCGGGAGAGGTCGTAAAAAAATAATCGTATTCGTACGCTATAAGTATTACGGAATATGATGGTGTGCTATCGTTTCGATGACCCTGTCATGTCATTGAGGAGGTCATGTACCTTTATTTTAAAACACGAGACGGTTAGTGTAGATTTCTAGGAGCGCATTTCAGGACTGCTTGAACGAAGAACGAAGAGTTCAAGGATTAAGAATTATGGGAACGACATAAAAGAAACAGATTATTTTCTGAGCGAATATTTATGTTATGATTAAAGAACAGGAAACGCATGTAGGGATCAGAGCGGTTAGAGCTCGCTGATTGCGGAAACCAATTCAGTTGGGAACGTAAAGTAGACACGTGGTCATACTAGCGGTCGACTGAAAATGAACCGAATGCAGCTATTATAAAGGCGGTCTAGTTTGTTAAGAAAGTCTTTATTTATGTCGAAATAACACATCACTATAGTCGATTAAAGAAGAAGAAGAAGATTTATTAAGAGTATTAAAAGTTAAAGACGCACACACTCGCACACGCGCGAAGGTTTTAATCACAATCCACACATATATGTAAATAAAAAAATAAATGTACCGGACATCTAACACAACGCCATCTAGTCCCAAGCTAAGCAGAGCTTGTGTTATGGGTACTAGACAACTGATATAAATACTTATATCCTTTTTTTTGTAAACACATACATATTATACATAGAACATAAAAGCGCACATGCACTTGCACACACATACACCAAACACAAATTCACTAAGATTATTTGAATAAGTTTTCAAATTGTAAGCAGCGTCAACTTCAAATTCAAATATAGTGGAACAAAATTTGCGACTGAATTCTATCTCCCGAAATACAGCACACCTGGACCTATGTTCACAATCAAACTGTCAAGTGTTTTTATTGCATTGTATGATTTTAAATGTTAAGACTTTGGTGTGAAATAAACATATTATTAAAAGTGCCTAGGCTGATGCCACTAACACTGCTTCGCCCGTGTGCACCGCACAACCTTCACTATAGATAAAGATGCCCCTGCTTAAGACCCTCACACAATGTCATTCTTCACCGACCTCATCCCTTTGATGTGTGATGTAATTTATGGATGTCGTCTTGAGGTTTTTAAATTGTATGTAAATTTATACCACAAGGTTCACGATGAGCCATTTATTTGTAAACTAATTAATCCGTAACAGATAATGTTAAGAATAAAATCGATATGCGTAGTTCATATTTACTGTTTGTTTGCGCATAAAATTTATAATTTTATTTCCATACAATACCATTTTTTTATGGATTAGCTCGCAAACGAGCAGTTGTATCGCCTAATGGTAAGCTGACCGCCGCCCATGGACAGTCGCAACACCAGAGGTGTCACAAGTGCGTTGCCACATTTTGGGAATGGGGAGGGGGAGGGGGAAGGGGTTGAGGTATGGGCCTCCGGTATCCTTACTAACTCAGTGAAACACAGCGCTAGCACTATTTCACACCGGTTTTCTGTGAGGCCGTGGTATCACTCCGGTCGAACCGGACCATTCATGCCGAAGCGTGGCTCTCCCATGGGACTAATGCAGAAGCATCGCAATAAGCCGCCATAGTGTGGGTCACGATTCTGCATTATTGCATTGTCAGCATTCGCAATGGGTATGGTGACCATTACTCTTAGATTCTGCACATGCTTTCCATCAGACAGAGTAGAGTCACTGTGGTAGTCTCATGTAAAAATAAATAATGATAAAGTTTGACTTATTAAACTTAAAATAATTGATTTATTGAAACAAAAAACCCCGGCCAAGTGCGAGTCGGACTTGGCCAGTGTACGGAACCCTCGGTGCTCGCGCACCTGTAGGTATATTATATGATGTAACTAAAAATTTATGCTTTACGCAATGTTTCCTTTGTCTGTGCGATAAGACGTTGCTTTGCACCAAATTTCTAGATTCTGAGTTCACGGGAAGTACCCTGTAGGTTTTAACTCCCTTACTAGTGTCAAAAATTTGCAGCATAAACGGCAGTATCTTTTGATTGTTTTTGTGGCAGCAGTGAACTTGCTAAGGTTGTATATAAATACTTAGTCTCAAATTTAATCATAATCTAGTTTGTTAATATACTATACATCTCATGTATGATACTATTATATTATCTAAAAGATCGTTCACCCTGTCAAAGGTAAGGAAAATTGTAAAGAAAAATGTGATAGATGATCTCGACCGTGATGATCTCAATGTGGACCGAATAATGTGAAAATGTTTTATTTAAGACTAGCGACCCGCCCCGGCTTCGCACGGGTGCAATGCTGATACTAAATACACGTTGTATATAAAACATAGCTGACCCACGCAACCTCGTTTGCGTCTTATATAGCCCGTAGGATGAAAATTTTCGCAAAATAAGTAACTTTTCTGGTTGATTTTTACACCTTGTGTCCGAAAAACCCAAATATCTTACGGAACCCTACTTTTTTCCAAAATAAAATATAGCCTATGTTACTCCTGGATAATGTAGCTTTCGAATGGTGAAAGAATTTTTAAAATCGGTCCAGTAGTTTTTGAGCCTATTCATTACAAACATACAAACATACAAAAATAGGTACAAATCTTTCCTCTTTATAATATTAGTATAGATATTTGCCTAAATGTTTAATTTTTTTTTATTATTATTATAAATGGTCTATATTTTGCTTCCCTATGATACATGTCCGGGGATCCCGGACTAATAGGTACATCGTTGTTGTTTTTTTAATTTCTAGTTGAGAATAGGATATTTAGAGGTATTCTTCAGATGGATGAAGTAAATTTAAATTTTTATTATGATCTAATTTCTTAACATACATAATTTTTTATAAAAAATTGTATGAGTCTATAGTTTCGACAACATAATTTTTTTATGATTGTTAGGTTTTTAGTAGATAATGATAATTAACATAATTATACATAAAGAATACATTGGTTTGTAAATCAGATGTTATTATGGTGATACACATTTGAATATTAATCGAATGCCTTTATTTCTCGTCATGGAGACTTTTTAGCTGAAGTATAGATACATTGACTGTGAAGTTTGAAGATGTGTATTAAATTAGGCAAGCTAAGAAGCAATGGATAGTTTACGAATGTATACAGGCGTTTTGGTGGTAAAGTTGCGTTGACCGTATCGCGGGGGAACGAACGCGCGCTCTCGACTCACAGTCATCGTCTTGGAGCGAACTCACTCGCTCGCTCCCGAACGCCACACGCAACGCAATTTTCAAATTTCGAACTGTGATTCGAATTCCGAACGCGTTGCACTTTTGTATCGAGAAAGTGACTCGTGAAAATTAGGAAAAAAATATCGGTGTTGCTTTAATTAAATTTAATAGTTAGAAGGATTATTTGGTAGAAATTTTGTGTCCTAAATTTTGTTGTCTTCCCTACGGTAAGTTAAATTTATTAATATTTTCAAAATTGCGACTTATAGCGTGATAATATATAATTAGGTATTGCAGTTTAATTTATTACTCGATGCAGTTACAATGATATTTAAAATTATAAATCTTGAGTGAATAATTTTGTTCACGTGAGAATAATGTCTGTGTGTAATTATCGATCATTACGTATAATACGAAAAATACTTTAAGAAGTTTGTTTGTAATCACTATAAAAAAGTTTAATTGTAACATACGCAGAAGCGAGAGTGACTGTAAACAAAAACATATCTTTGCAAAAATTCTAAATAATTTTATAGTTTGTCTGCTCAATAGATTTTCCTGTTTGAGCGGTTTTGTTTTCTGTGTTTTTGGCAACATTTGTTATTAAAAACATAATTACGATAATAAAACCTTTAGTACAAAATAAAATCGCATACAATTATACTTGTTTCGTAACTTTTTATTCTGGAAATTTTAATTGCTTGGATTTTTTTTTGTCAAATTGAAACTATTATTGTAGAACATTTAAAAAATTATGTTGAGTAGCGTATTAATATTATTTCTACTTAATAATAACATTAATAAAAATCCTAGATTTTGAATGTCTCTTCATCACAATATTATCTAATAAAAACGACTATCTATATTAATCTGTAAATATTTTTAATAAATTTATAAATGTATATACTGCGTAGCAAACAAAAAAGACAACCAAATGATAATTTCGTTTTATAAATCAATTAAAAAGAAAAACGTTCACATCAAGTAACATTTTTTTCTCCACCAAGCACTCTTGCGCACGTTTCGTATGATCGCACAAAAGACATCAACGAACGCACACTAACATTACATAAGAAAATTATCGTTACACAAAACTGCCATTATATATATATAGCCATATCTGTCTATCAGTACGTTGTTAGAATGTTACGCTTACTGTAAATGTTTGCAAAACTAAACAGGTTATAGGTAAATGTTACGTAAATAGAACGAATTTCGCTAGAATTTTATATTAAATAATACCTTTGATATAACTAGCTGGTTGGTACCTGCCGCTTCAACTGCATTTATGGCTACTGTTAAATCTTGATAGCGTGAGAATATTAACTTATATGCTCTCTCAAGTATTCACCAATAAAAGGTTTTTTAGATGTAACTCAGAATTGCACTTTTAACATACGGTCAATCAATTTTATCGTCCGTGTCGAGAGGAACAAAAACATACGTAGAGTAGTACGTTTATGTTTAAGTTTGGTTATTAGAATAAATATAATAAATATTTATATTTTTCTAACTTTCTTAAATATTTGGCACCCGACTGAATAAAACATTTGATATTTCCATAGGTATTATGTAATTTTTAAAAGATTCAAATGTGGTCGCCCATTGGTCGAAATTTGATCAATTTTTTTCCATATATTAGCAAAAATCCTTTTATGAAATTCTACATCTCCGACAATACATGATTAGTTTGAGTATAAATTTATATTTATATGTTATACAT
Source organism: Spilarctia lutea (assembly GCA_916048165.1). Classification (NCBI taxonomy): domain Eukaryota; kingdom Metazoa; phylum Arthropoda; class Insecta; order Lepidoptera; family Erebidae; genus Spilarctia; species Spilarctia lutea. The sequence continues at coordinate 13,141,764 of OU696490.1, read as the reverse complement.
ATTTAATCATAAATCAATACATAGAAGTAGGAATTTCCACCAGGGGAACATAATCTTCAGAATCCCTAATGATAGCAGTCCAATACTTTATCATTGGCTCCACTACCTTTGTCACTGTGTTACATGGTGTTAATACATTCACAGCTGGCTCAAGCGTTCAACACGTCACGTGACTATGTCCATGAAATCTTACACGAATTTACTTCCCATTCAAACCTGTCAATAGAAGACATCACTTGAGTAAACTGAACTTATAATTTTTGAACAAAATATATTTCTTTTTATTTATAAGCAGCTGTAACTTCATCCGGTCTTTGTTTTTTTTTACTACTTATTTATACTTTAGCAATGAGATGGCCTCCTTAAACCTCAGTAAATACAAAAATTAACAAAATAATTGTTGCACTCGGTGATTATAAACAATTACCGAGGGTAAGCAACGACGGCGCGGTCAGTACCTGGATGGGTGGCTGCTAGTGGCATGTTACCATGAGCAGCTCCGTGATTCGGAGGTCACGTTAAGCAGTTGGTTCCGGTTGTTACTCGTATGATAGGATAACAGTCGTGAAGCTTAGTTGGAGGCCTTTGGGCGGCTTAAAAACATCCAACGTCAAGATTACGTAGCCACAAAGTTGTCTTGCCAGTCCTCAACCCGGTCAGCGTGGGGACGTATGACTTCAAACGTCTCCTGAAAGGAGACCCGACCTAGCAGTAGGACGTTATGGGTGGTTGATAACCACCGAAAAAAAGAAAAACACGAGCAAAATCAGGATAAAATACTTTGATGTGTGTATAATTATAAATATTCAATGAAACACAGTTTTCAAAGGAAATATTTTATTACATAACCTATGAAATATTGAATTAGTTGATATTACTGTATAGAGTTATACAACACGTTAAATATTTCAATTTATGTCCTTTAAAAGCCATTAAATAATTTTACTACGACTGTTTCAGAAAGTGAAAATAAACTTGCGTAACAAATGTGCTCAGATAATTATCACAAGCGTAAAAACAATTAAATTAAAACAAGAGCGTACTCCTTATTAAAAGGCCGACAACAGACTTGTGACGCCTTCAGTACCATCAGGCGATACGTCTGCTCATTTGCTCTCTATTATATAAATTAATTGTTAAACGTTTGTATGATTGTTACATATTTACCCGACTACAGAAGCTAAAAAGAAGGGTAATATTTTGGCCGTCTATGTGTGTTTATATATTCTACCATAGCGTCTACACTCCTGAGCTGATTTCAATGATTGAGGTGTCAATAGATTCGTAATCATAGCCCGGATGTCATTGGCTATATAAATTCTAGGTAGTTGTGTTATTGTTCTTTTTAATCAATTTTTTTGTTAGAACTGAATATTTGAATAGTAATTAGACTAGACAAAGAAATGACATATGAATATAAGATATATCTAAACCTTCAAATAAGAGGATTTATAGGAATAAGAAGGTCGTAATATTATTTTACGTTGGACTGTATGGGTGTGTGGTAAAAATCGCTAGGAGGAATAGGTTCGCTACGGAACCGTTTGTGATTTTAGGAACAGAAAAGAAACATTGAGGTTTTTTTACAGTAGGCGGTTATCTACTAGTGGTAGATGGTAGGGATTACCTTTTTTAAGGTTACCTAGATCTCCGGCTATTGGTATCCGATGCGGTATGCGAAAAAAGAAGGGGAGAGTTGATTAAATTGGCATTAGTAATCACTTGTTATCGGTAATAGGGCATATTTGTTAACTCTCCCTCTCTCTCTCAGCCTATTGCCGTTCACTGCTGAACGAAGGCCTCCCCCAAAGAGCATGTCATTATTTCGCCCTAATTATAGTGAAACTACGTACGGACGTCGATGGTATGATGAACTTTCTTTTTGTTTACATAAACAGTTTGTATACACAATGTGAGTTACAGCTCTAGTTTTTGTACCTGAAGTGAATTATACGAATGAATTAAAGAGAAAAGTATTCTTAATTACGAAATGGTATTTTTTCTATAAAATACTTGATATGAGTATCCCAAATGAATGGGTTGACTACTGAGTTGGTTACATATTGACTATTCTTGATTGACAGTTGAATCAGTCAGTTGACGGAACGGTGTCGTACTTACATCGAAAGGTTTTGTGCCTTTGTATCTACTTACAACTTTAGGCATTTATGAATATCGGATCTAATGCTGTGGCCATTTCTTACTAGTCCACTTTTAAAAATCTTTAGTACGAATATCACAAGCTTACATGAGCATTCTGGTGATAACTTCTTACAGAAACCTGTACCTGTAAGAAAAACTACCTAATGATAACCTCGTATCTTGTATAGTTTAAACACATAAAGTAACATAATTAATAACGTCTACTTATTTAACAGCTCATGCGTATGTAGAGTAATTAACGAAATTACATCAGATTCTTACAATTACGATGTTTGTCGGAATAACCATCTTATTTAATACTATTGTTGTAAATTACAGAATTTTTCGGGTTTATTTGACATTTTAATGATATGATTTGATAAATGATTGGAGTAGTGATTGAATTATGTTTAAGTATTAAGTTTGTTTGAACAACTAGCTAAGCAACTGATTGAAGCTTCTCGTGACCAGAAGTCCGGCCTTTTTCTAGCACAGAGAATTATTATTCAACGTGGCAATTTTTTTTTTTAATGGTAAACGATTACTGCCGCCCGTGGACACCCGCAACCCCAGAGTCATAAGTGCGTTGCCAGCCTTTGGGAGATGGCGATTGGGATGGGGGAGGGGTTGGGGTATGGGCTTCCTGTATCCTCACTCATTCGGTAAAACAGAGCACAGGCGCGATTTCACACCAGTTTTCTGTGAGGCCGTGGTTACACTCCGGTCAACCGGCCCATTCTTGCCGAAGCATGGCTCTCTGAACGCTACCAGTAGTACGATAATGCTGAAGAATTTTTTGAAGCTTGTATGTAAATATTGTTATTATCCTTTTTAGATTATCATTAGTATTAAGTTATAGCTAATTCTTTACGACACAAAGTAGTATAGAATGTTAATTATTCAACAAATGACTTACTTTAACAAGATTTGAGATATAATATCAAGTAAAATTGTAACAAAAAAGACTTCAAGAACGACTAAATTGAAAATGGAACCACACGGGAAGCATCAGCTTTCAAATAAAATAAGAATCATCAAAATCGATTCACCCAGTCGAAAGTTCTGTGGTAACAAACATTAAAAAAATACAGTCGAATTGAGGACAGCCTCCTTTCTTGTGGTCAGTTATAAATTGATAGGCATGCACATGAATAAACCCCAAAATTGCCTATGAACTATATACATGAACCTATTTCTATTCTCACTCAAGAACTCTTAAATATGAATGATCTTGTTATCTTTATATTATCAAGACATTACCTTATGCTGCAATATTATGTAATACAAAAGTGCTGTTATTATTATGAATTTAGTCTAAAACACCTAAATGTTCCGTTCTCACTTGTGGCGTGCTACTTATCTATACTATAATATTATAAAGAGGAAAACTTTGTTTGTATGTTTGTTTGTAATGAATAGGCTCTAAAACTACTGGACCGATTTTAAAAATTCTTTCACCATTCGAAGGCTACATTATCCACGAGTAACATAGGCTATATTTTATTTTGGAAAAAAATAGGGTTCCGTAAGATATTGGGGTTTTTCGGACACAAGGTGTAAAAAATCAACCCATGGGGAAAATTTTTCGCTACGGGCAATGAAAGACGCAAACAAGGTTGCGTCGGTCAGCTAGTGTATTATATTTATGTTAGATACCTATCGTAATATTTTTGAACACAAAATTTGTGTATATTTTAGGTAGACTATTTTCCATATTTGTTATTTTAATTAATAGTACAAGTGACTGTCTCGGTGGCGTAGGGGTAGTGTATGCGATTGCTGTGCTTGAGGTTTCGAGTTCGGTTCCCGGGTCGGACCAGATGTTTGTATGATCTGCAAATATTTGTTTCGGACTTTGTTTTCTATGTATAATATGTACGTATTTACAAAAAAAAAGCAAAATGTATTTATATCATGGGACTAGATGGCGTTTGTGTTAAATGTCCGAAAAAATAAAAAAGATTTCAGTGAATTACAAACAGTAAAAAACTACCAGTGAATTATAAACATTGAAAAGTTACCAGTGACTTTATACAGTTCACGACTGAACATTATGTATGTTATTGAAATTCTAACTACTGGTACTGATCCAAATAACTATAGAAACCAGTTAATCCTCTTGATTAATGTTTATATATTTCAAATACTTCCTGATGGCATAAAAATATATATTTAAATAAAACTTGATTGCTTTTATGTTTATTGGCATGTTTCTATTATTCGCCCTAAATGTTATATTTAATGACAAAATTATAAACTTAAATTACTATAAACTTTATTAAAAACTTTGAAATGCATTTTAAGTGCATGATATTTGACGCCGACTGTACCCTATTTTTCACTTCAATGAAAACGTGTATCAAATTTATGTTATAGAATAGAATACCTTACAAAAATATTAATAAACTAGCTGAACCCTAGCTAGCTGAACAGTTGCACAGTACGATTAAGGAAGTCACAAGAATTGTATTTGCAACCACACACACACCTAATTTACGCAAGTTCACGGCACAAGGTAGCTTTATAATTTAACTAGCTGAACCCCGCGGTGCTGCCCACGGTACGACAATAACTACGGTCAACGCCGCGAGGCGAAGCTAGGATCTTTATAAATTGTAGCCTATATGTTATTCTGATATACATATAAGCTATATACTTGTAAAGTTTCATCAAAATCCATTTAGTAGTTTTTGCGTCAAAGAGCAACGTACATCCTCACATCCATACTCACAAACTTTCGCGTTTATAATATTAGTAGGACTACATTATATTATTAACACTAATATTATAAAGAGGAAAGATTTGTATATTTGTATGTAACGAATAAACTCAAAAAGTACTGGACCGATTTTAAAAATCCTTTCACCATTCGAAAGCTACATTATCCACGAGTAACATAGGCTATATTTTATTTTGGAAAAAAATAGGGTTCCGTAAGATATTGGGGTTTTTCGGACACAAGGTGTAAAAAATCAACCCTATCCGGGGGAAAATTTTCCGCTACGGGCAATAAAAGACGCAAACGAGGTTGCGTCGGTCAGCCAATAAGCTATATTCTTGTAAAGTTTCATCAAAATCCATTAAGTAGTTTTTGCGTCAAAGAGCAACTTACATCCCCACATCCATACTCACAAACTTTCGCGTTTATGATATTAGTAGGACTACATTATATGTATATATATATATATATGAAAGAAATCAAACTATTAACTTTTTCCTAGGTATCTAAATACATACATAATTTTCATTGCTTTTCTAAAAATTTATAGGTATATAAGACAATTAGTCGGGATTATTAGAAATCGGCCAAATAAAACGTATTGTGTTGCTCTGAAAATACAAAGTTTTATTTAAGCATATTTTTACATTGTTTTACTACAAACAGATCTTAACAAACATATTAGATAAGATACTTATCTTACCTGAAAATACAAAAAAAACAACATTTAAATTTTCTTCACAGATTTGTCGATTCCTTTTCACAAATCAAATAATAAAATAATTCTTTGCCTAACCTCACACTTTACTCTTTTTATCATTAAACCATGACAGCCTTTTGTCAAACTACGCCATCTAGCTGTAAATTACATGAATCGACAGGGTGCGCTTTATATGAAAGAAAGAAATCTCATTTCTTTACAGGTATATAAATTATAAATTCCAAAGTTACTCTGTCTGTTACGCTAGGACATGGCAACTCATAACCGCAATAACCGACGTACTCGTACACAGGAACAAAAGCTAGTAACTTATAAAATACAATTAATACCAGCTTCTAATAACAAATTTTCATTGTTCTAATATATTCCTTCTCAGTGTTACATTATAAACGTTACACCATAAAAGTAACGACAGACAACAGACAAGTTTTAATCATATTTTCCCCAAATGGCAACAAAATTTTCATAAATAAACTATCAATATTGTTGATTTACAACATTGCCAATTCACGTGCTAATGCAGATCAATGAATTCTGCGCGCGACTGTACCATACTCAGTAACTTTATACACTCATCACGTAAATTCGTATTATTCGAACACCATTGATGATTTAATATGGATACGTTCAAAACACACTCATGATTATGCACCAATGTATATCGCTGCTGGTTTTATTAACATTTTGATATAAACTTTCTAAAGCAACATTCGCGGAAGCGGACAGAATTGTAGTGTATTAATTTATACACCGGTTGGTTCTGTTACCGGTTTTGGATGGGTTGCCATACTCGGGATGGAAGAAAAACAAGCTTGTCATCCTGCGATTAGTTCTTTTAGCAATATGTCTTATGTAATGCTATCTGCATATACAGCATGAGTTTTTTTCGTTACGTTTTAAATTTTAATTTTTACACGTCTCAGATATGGTTGTTGGATTATAAATTAGACAGAGTGATAAACATACTTATATATTTTTAAATACATACATATTATAGTTATATTACACCCAGTCACGGTACAAACGATTGTGTTCACCACACGATGATTTGTCCTCGGTGGGAACCGAACCCAAACCCTTCGATTTAACAGTCAGTTTTACTAACCCAAGAATAGACACACAGGCCTGAATAATTATTATAACATGATGCCTTATTAAGATTTTAATTATTCATATGTGTTGTTATACTATTTTAGTGTTTTATGCTGCATTTCCACTTAATAATATAATATGTTTAACTAGCTACGTACCGCGGTGTTACCTGCGGGTTAGGTTGTTTTTAAGTCGAACATCGTTCACTATTACATTGGTTTTCATTTTATTGAAATAATAACCTTGTCAAAATCGGTCCAGTCGTTCCTGAGATTAGCCGATACAAACAGACAGGTTTGTATATCGTATATAGAACTTCAATTTTATTATTATTTGTTTAGATAAGATGATACAGATATTATGATCGTGCTACAAAAACATTAGAATTTACTTTAATTTTAATTATTGTTACAAAATTTATTATCAAAAATTGAGTTTTTCACATTTACCTAATTATATACTCGTACCTACAACAATTCTGCAAAATGAGTTAATTCAAGGTTTTATATACATCCTTGTTATGCTATAATGGGGTAAGCAAAAGTCAAGGGTATAGAAACCAATTCGGTGGTCTAATCTAATCGTTATAATCGGTCAGCTCTCGTGGGTCTGATACACAAGAGTCACGAACGTCAGATGGTTAGATATATGAAGTGTTTCTGCAGACACGAAATGAGAATGGTTTAATGCATATCTCATATCTATATCGAATATACTAAAATTACTTACCATGTATTTCTTAGTATGTAATTCCTGCTGGGGGTTTAACTTTTTTATCGTGGGAGAGCCACGCTTCAGCATAAATGATCTATCTATTTAGATTTTATTTAATTGTAAAGTTTCAAAGAAAGATACACATCGCCCGATCTTTGTGGAGAATCATTTATTTATATCATGGATGGATGGATGGATGTTTGTTACTCTTTCACGCAAAAACTACTTTATGGATTTTGATGAAACTTTCCAATAATATAGCTTATACGTCAGGATAACACATAGGCTACAATTTATAAAGATATAGCTTTGCCTCGCGGCGTTGCCCACGGTTATTGTCGTACCGCGGGGTTCAGCCAGTAAATATTAAAGTAATGATGTAATTAAGTTCATTCGCTTACTATTAGTTTTCGTTGTTAAACTATAAACCATGAACTGCTCATATTTTTCAAGGTTACGGAGAAGTATATGAGCGTAATTTAATTTATGAACAAATATTACTATTATAATACTATAATAAAATATTATAATACTTTAGACCATTAATACATTTTGACAAAAGCTTACTTCTAGCCTAGCTTACTCTAGCTTTTTACTAATTAAAAGAAATGCATTCTTATTTCAATCTAGCTGAACCCTGCGGTGTTATCCGCGGTTATTGTAGTACTGCGCGTAACGCCGCGGTGCGAAGCTAGTGAAAAAATGTTGCCTAAGTTACTCCTTGTATCATCAGCTACCTATCAGTCCCATTAAAATCTGTCCAGCCGTTCCAAAGACTTTTATATGTACCGCGTATACATACATATGCAGTTACTAAAAAGCCGTTATTTTAATATTACTAACATACACTCCATTTTATTTATTTGTATAGATACGTAATACACATTTTTCATGCGCATTGTAAGTACCTATTCATTCAGTTTTTGTTAAAATGTAATCTGTTACGAATATAATAAAGTCACGAATGCAACGAGCAATAAGGAAGTACTTATGACATAATTGTGAATGGTTAGCTTATTGTGTTTTTTTTTTGCGTAAATAAAATGGATATTTAATAAGTTATCACCACTACTTCCCTACATCATGAAGTTTTCATTATGGGTAGTAGAATTAGATACGCTGTATTTACATTATGATATTCGACCGGAGTGATACCACGGCCTCACAGAAGACCGGTGTGAAATAGTGCTAGCGCTGTGTTTCACTGAGTGAGTGAGGATACCGGAGGCCCATACCCCAACCCCTCCCCCATCCCCCTTCCCATCCCCAAAGGTCGGCAACGCACTTGTGACACCTCTGGTGTTGCGGGTGTCCATGGCCGGCGGTAATCGCTTACCATCAGGTGATACGTCTGCTCGTTTGCCCACTATACAATAAAAAAACAATAATAATAATAATAATAAATAATCCGTACATCTAACACACAACGCCATCTAGTCCTAAGCTAAGCAGAGCTTGTGTTATGGGTACTAGACAACTGATATAAATACATATATATACTGTTGTTTTTTTGTAAATACATACATATTATACATAGAAAACATTCAAACTCCGAAACAAATATTTGTAGATCACACAAATATTTGGTCCGACACAGGATTTGAACCCGAGACCTCAAGCACAGCATTCACTACCACTGTGCCACCGAGGTAGTCATGATGGTAATAATTTCTTTTATATCTAAATTAGCCGTACTAAATACGAATAGGCGTAATTATTAATTTAGGTAACTTTTCTGTAGGTACTGTTATTGAAAAGGTAATATAACTTCGAAGGTAATTATTTTATGAATAAATACCTTCGAAGCTACCGTGGGAGAGCCGCGCTTCGGCCTGAATGGGCCGGCTCGACCGGAGTGATACCACGGCCTCACAGAAAACCGGTGTGAAACAGTGCTCGCGCTGTGTTTCACCGAGTGAGTGTGGATATCGGAGGCCTTAATCCTGACCTCTCCCCCCACCCCCTTCTCCCAAAGGCCGGCAACGCATTTGTGACGCCTCTGGTGTTGCGGGTGTTCATGGGCGTCTGTGTCATATGGTACATCTGCCTTTTTGCCCCGGTAACAGATTTAAGTTTTTTTTAAAATTTTGTTTATCCAATGCTGAGCCTTGTAAGAACTTTAATATTAAAAAAATAATGTAATGCATTAATAAATATGTTTGTACATCTTGCTATTGTATTTTTTTTTTAACCTGGGTCATACCTACCACTAACTTTGTCCAACGGTGAACTATTATTATAAAAGTTATTGATGATGATTAAAACCTGACCTAATTGTCCTCAGTAAGTAATTAACAAATGATTATTAGCAAACGACTAAGACTTAACGGTTTTTCAAACTTGCTAAAATATAATTAAAGTCAAAGTATTACAGTTCAAATTAGTCTGTACCTATATTAAAAATACCTTGTTACGTTCTGATCACGAATAAAATGCAAATTTTCAGCTCAACTTAGAGAATAATTTTAGAAATAAAACATAATTATGTATGTAATTATAAATAAGTATTTAGGTAACACCGTAATAGCGGTTGCATTTTGCATAAGTTGCCTACATTTTGGTCGAAATGCACCGGATCTGTACCCTAATAACTTTATTCTGTGAAATTTTAATTTTCGAAACAATTCTTTAATAGCATAATGTTCATATTTCTTTGTTTGTCTTTAAACTAAATTAACATTAAAAAATCTTTTAACAACACATCTATCTTAAATTTCATAACGCTAAACAATTAGTCGCAAAAATGAAGCGTAAACAAAACGTATTTGTAATAATTAGGCTCAATAAGTTTTATCTGTGCCTAATGCCTTAACTGTCAAATGTAGTTCGCGCCAATTGATAAAAAATGACGTTTATTTTTTTTAAGCCTAGAAAATTATTTTTCCTGTTAGTTAACAAAAAGTTAAGACACAGGAATACTGAGGGAGTAAAATATATAAGTTTGAGTTAGTTTTACTTCTACAGCGTCAATATTATCAGTGCAATTTTAAAAGTCTAATTACAGATATTCATACTTCGTTTTACTTAATAAATTTTAAGAACTTATTTTTATTATCTAACTTATACTTATTATGAAGACAATGCAGCATGGCATCATTAGTCAACTGCATCAGCGTTTCTCTACTAACATACTCGTATTTTTTATCTATGGCAATACTCTTTGTTTGCGTCGATTTAAAATTTGCAAGAATTTTTAAATTAAATTTTATAATCTGCATGCCTAAAAATTAAGTAGGAAGTATTCAGAATTAACTTGGAAATGAGATTGTATATAATTTTTAATCGTAGTTTGTACATTAAAAAATATGTGTATCGAGGATAACCTTCTTTTATAATTGACTTTAAAAGTTAATTTGTTAAATTCTGGTAAGTAAAGATAATTTCAGGTTAAATTCAATTTTAATTTTCCCTTGTGCTTGCAGTATAAATAGTGTGGATAGTCCTATTAATATTGGATAATTAGGGTTACTGTTTCATTACTCTTATTCAACCGGGTTGATATAAGGTTGCCATTATTAAAATACTATTTTTAAATGTGTTTATATTTTATCTGCTCATTTATTGAAGTTTATTAAAAATTGCGAATTGAACTCGACATCTGTACAATTATTTTAATAATTATACCTTAGCGTAAATTGCAACTGAAATTTATTACAATTTATTAAGTCATATTTTGGTTAGAACGTTACGCTAATATTCTAAGTATCAAGCCTGGTAAGAAAATATTGCAGAATATTTCATCATTTGAAGATGTAAACACAGACCGCAGTTTTAATATGAAAGTGGTGGTTTAATTTATAAAACACAGGATTAAATGAGTGATACAATGCCTATTTACTTTCACATTTGTTCTATTACAGAAAATGGATGGCTTTAACTTAAAATTTATATTTTAAATTAAACAAAATTACTTGTTTCCACAATTTTGATTTGTGTACAACTCCTATCGTTCAAAGCGTCATGCCTTCCTCGATGTTAACCCACAGTAAAATAAAAATTTTATATTTTTAAGTTGTACAAATAAATATAAGATATATCAAACAAAGTCGTGCTTGTAACACCATTTGTAACTCAAGAACAGTTGAAGCAATTTTTTATGGATTTTAGATTTGTCTTCATCCATTTGATTCGAATAAATGATTTGATTAGATCCAAAACAGGATAAAAGTATTGAAATATGATATTGATAAAAAACATAAAATGCTCGTTCATTGACTGTTAGGCGGAACGAAGTTTGCCGGGACAGCTAGTATTACAATATGTAGAAGTGTAAGGCATTAAAAACAAAAAAAACGAGCCAACCAAACAAATAAAATCAAACCGCTAAATTTGGCTAAATAAATTTAGTTTTAACAATGTGGTGAACGGTAAACTGTGGCAACCCTGGGGTCGATGTTGCCAATGTCCGCACCACGCATCATTACGGCGTCTAATGAAAGTCGCTACACTGGATTCCACTGCCAACACTCATTTCGGATGCAATACTAACAAGTCGGCCACGATTATTACACTACTTTTCTTGTGTACAAGGAAATAATAAACAGACTGTTTTATGTTTTGACTTTTTAATTTTGTTTTGGTCATTTTTTTAAACGTTAATTTGAAACGCATGTCTTGACTTCAGCCGTTTCAGTGTTTTAGCAACATTAAAACCCAGATTCTAAAATCTAAACATACGTAATTATATATTAGGTTCAGTAAAAGATTTCTGTCAATATAGCAGAAGCAGGCCGGGATGGCAGCGCGACGCGGTATTGAGAGCGCGCGATCTTTTGGAGCCAAGTAAGAAAATATCGGGGTTCTCACTCAGGAGAAGGCCATCTGCAAGCCGTAGGTAGATGACCCAAAGTACGTCAGGGTTCCAGGGATCTCCTTTCTAGTGTAAACCTGGTTACCCGTCTACTAGTACCTGAGACGGGGTGTGGTTTTTGGTCCGTTCGAGTCTGACATAACCACCAGTAGGTGGTATCCGAGTGGGAGTAACGCACAACAAAAAAAGGGTAGGAGAAAGAGAAAACATCTTCGCTAAAGACCCTTGGGAAGGTTTTTGTAAGTAATTATTAGTAAATCTATGTGATACATAATATATGTACATCTATACAGATATATGTATATCTACATTTATATGTATGGATTCCATACGTAATGTGACATTATTGTAATATAGGAAACTAACCTATACCCACTTCTCCGCCTGCGTGTTATCAGTTATCACGATTAAAAATAAAAAGTCTATGTCCTTCCTCAAAGAATGAAAGTATTTACATACTAAATTTCATTGAAATCAGTGCGGCGGTCGAAGATGGCCTGTGGAAGTCCACTTCTTATCACTTGTATTTATGGAGTCTTGATATACCTTCACGGCGCGATATAAGAAAGAAAGAAAATTTATAGTTTAAAAGTCTCGTAAGTGCATTTCGTTCTTTGCACACCATAATTTTGTTACTAAAATGAGGTCGACAGATTTCGAATGTTACAAATAAAAAAAAAGTTTCCATGAAGGTTATAGAGACAGCTGACAATAAATATCTGAACTTTACCTTTTTTGGCGAGTGTTGAGGTCGCCCGGTCAAAGCCCCGAAATAATCTGATGCGGAAGTTTTACTTTATATCAAGATCAGGGTACAGGTACCAATTTACATGGAGAATGTCACCTGATATGGTATTATGGTAATTCTTATTTACCTTTACAAGATTTTAACAATCACGGTTTGGAATTCCGTGTGACTTTTAAGTGAAAATTTAACTTTTAGTAAGTGACCTTTTGTTCTATATTTGGTGAAAAGTCATCAGATTTACAGAATCACATTATTTTGCAGTTAAAGAGACAGGAATTTAATTAAACGAAATACCAATACCATAAGAAAAAGTTCAAGATACTATAACCCGAATACGCAAAAGCTTTTGATTAATGTAGTCTATGGCATCCGAGCTTTTATTCGTTCGAGACACATTATTCATTAAAATTGGTTCAGTAGTGTAGGCGTTACGGTAGAAGTGGGGAACATACATAGAGCCGTAGTCTGGCTAAAATGGAATGGTCAGGGAAAATTGTAACTCAGAACCAATTATGAATTGTAACCCGGAACCAAGTATGAATTGTAACTCAGAACCAACTATGAATTGTAAGTCATAATCAATTACGAATTGTAACTAAAAACCAATTATGAATTGCCGTCGAGTGTCCCTCTACTCAAGTCAATATTTCAAGTAGCTTCTTCAATGACAGAGTTATGAGGTTTATCTAAAAATACAATCATATTAAAAACTCCCTTTTTTGACACTCGTTAAAACAACAAAAGTGCCATAATATTCATTAAATACGTTTTCAGAAACTAACGTGCTCACGGTAGGTATTAAGTAACGTGCTAAAATTAGAGTTCAATTCGCGCAGAACTTTTCCATATAATCATATGTAGGTGATCTAACTACGAGAGAAGGCACTGTTCTCTGTAACACAGGTCATTGAACTTAGCTTAGAGATAGGTAGGATGGGGAGATCGATATAGTTAGTAAAATTTAGTTTTATCGGAATTCAATTTTATTGTAATTATGTCTTTGGCCACACATGTCGGTTATCGCAGTAAGTCCCCTATGTCCTCCTTTTTTTTGTTATAAAGGGGGCAAACGAGCAGACGTATCGCCTGATGGTAAGCGATTACCGCCACCCATGGACACCCGCAACACCAAAGGCGTTACGAATGCGTTGCCGGCCTTTTAGGAAGGAGTACGCTCTTTTCTTGAAGGTTTGAAGTTCGTATTGGTCCGGTAACACCGCAGGCGACAGCTCATTCCACAGTTTTGTTGTGCGCGGCAGAAAGTTTCGGAATTATGAATATAAAAGTCAAATATGTGAAAATTTCATTGAAATCGATGCCGCAGTTTAGCTAACAACTAGACAGACATAGTTACTTTCGATTTTATTAACTGACCTCATAATATTGGTATGGAATTATAAAACACGATACTTTAAAAGTTCGTAGAGCTATATGTCACCAGATAAAACATATCTATAAACAGAACTTACCTTGAAATAAGACACTACTTCGTAATTTAAGCATGAATGGTGCACTTTACCATTATGCCATTAAGTAATAACAGGTAATAAGATCAGTCGGCTACAAATGAGTTGTTTTCATCTGCGAGGCCAAGGATCAGATATTCCTGTGCTCTGGGTTAATTCACGTCAAGAGCAATCAACGCGACATTGAGGCAGGTCGTATTAATAATTGTAGTGCTAATTTAAAACGGGATAATTCTTGCGATGCTTATAGGTCAAACCGGTATTTAACGAATTAATATTTTCAGACACTTCAGTAATTAATTATTCAAATTAGTTTTAACAAACATCATTGTTATTGACACTGATATCCATAGCATCTTATAGAGATGACATCATTACTACGAGTATCTCAATATTTTAGAACATTAGAATAAGTATATAAATATAATATAACTGGCTGAACACCGCGGTGTAACAGTGAAGCTAGTCTAAAAAAGTAGCTCCTTGTACCATCAGCTACCTATCAGTGAAAGTCTCGCCAAAATCGGTCCAGCCGTTCCAGAGATTAGCCGTAAAAAAAAGACAGACAGACAAAAATTTAAATATGTTATTTTGGTATATGTACCGTGTATACATACATATGCGTGTAGTAAAAAGCGGTTATTTTAATATTACAAATACGAGTAGATACTCCAATTTTATTTATTTATATAGAGTATAGATAATAGTATTTTTTAACTGTAATAGAATTAAATAGCTTACAAACTTTATAATTAATAACAGGGTATTGTCAAACGCAAAATAGTAATTTAGTATATAAATGACCATTTAATCGTTATTATGTGACCTTTTGTAACTAGGTTTCGCCATAATGGTTGTGAACTAGATTAGGTGTGTCTGACCAGTTCGAGTGCGCCTGACGTTGTACGAATATCATTGGGGGCAGGGTCCGACCTTTTCAATATTAAATCAAACATTTACTCAACAACTGTTTATACCATTTGTTTTATCTTTTCAATCGACTTAAAAGAGGTGAAGGTTCTTAATTCAGCTCCATTTTTTATGTTGGCAATATCAAATTCCCGTTATTTACAAAGCGATGGCAGAATATTATATATTTTTTTTTATTTTATTGAATAGTTGGAAAACGAGCAGATGTATCACATGATGGTAAGCGATTACCGCCGCCGATGGACACCCGTAACACCAGAGGCATCACAAGTGCGTTGCCGACCTTTGGGGGATGGGAAGGGGCATGGAGAAGGGGTATGATCCTCCGGTATCCTCACGCACTCGGTGAAACACAGCGCAAGCGCTATTTCACACAGGTTTTCTGTGAGGCCGTGGTATCTCTCCGGTCGAGCCGGCTCATTCATTCCGAAGCGAATTGACGTATGCGACTGCCAATCAAGAGGTCTCGGGTTCGAAACCCGGGTCGGGCCAAAAGTGTTCTTGAGTTTATTTGGTTATAGAAATACTTAATAACAGCTCGGAGTCTGGAAGTTGAGGTCTGAACCCCGTTCCTCGGAGAGCACGTAAATCTGTCGGTTCTGCGCCTGATCTCTCTCTGGTTGTGTCGGTTAACCGTCCCATCGGATATATATCGGAGGAGAGGGAACAGAGAGTGCACCTATGTTTGCGCATACGTGCACAAACTTAAAGTACACAAGGCACTATAAGTTTGTCTCGTTTAAAATTACATGTTTTAAAAAACATCACACCAAATGGTTTTGTCAGAAAAATATAAGATGAAGAACGTAATGTTGTTCTTACGTAATATTTATTTATTCGACGTTACGAATATTAATCGCTCCAAATTAACTCTCCTGAGCCGCATAAATAATGTAAATTTGTTATGCAATATTTAGATGTGTACCTCAAAAGTAACTAGACTGCGACGTTAATTAGTCTAAAATCATCACTTTTTACTTTTATAATACTGCACTAGAAAATCGTTGCCTAGAAACGTTAGTGACGCGCACTAGAGATTCTAACTTGCCTAGCGTGAGATACACGTGGTACTTAGAACCTTTTAAAATCAATGGCTTTGATTCTAAATTGTGATCAAATTCGGGTTGCCGGTTACTTCGTGGGAAAATTGATTTTCAGATAAAACTAGTTGAACTAGGAATGATAAAGCCTAGGAAAAAGTTGAATTGAATCATTTGAATTTAGTTATTACCCAAGCTGATATTCGTTTTGCCATTATATGAATCATGAATTTCTGTCAAATTTATTTTTTGAATTTTTTTTTTTTTTTTTTTAATCTTAATTTCGTAACTGATGGACAGATTATCAGTTTCTAGCTCTACAACAAAAACTATAAATGTACCTGTAAAAAACTGTCGAATACCTTTTTGCGAATAATTATTGTATATCCATATTGAATATAATATATATAAGGACAACACCTTTCCAAATTCAGAGTTTATATCCATATCTGTCATTTTCTATTACTAATATTTTTATATAAATATAAAAATTTTATATTTTAAAGATAACTCTATTAGGAACTGACAAATATGGATTCTGAATTTGGAAAGGTGTTGTCCTTGAGTTAATATTATAGCAATCCCTCTTCTTTTTCCTAGCCTTTATTATTACCAAGTTTAATTGGGGCGGCTATTAGTTAAGCTGGTTTTACCTGAATATCAGTCTTTCCACGGCACGGCACGGGGCGACTGGCATCGGACCTCCGCAGCCCCAAAGGCGAACTGATTTCCAACGAGGCAGTCAATATTATAGCAATTATAATTAACTAATAATAATTTTAGCAAAAGTATTAATCCTATTCGTATTACTTATTTGATTTCCAAATTTAAAAACAAATGAAAACATGGAATATATTATTAGTATCATTTGCATAACTAACGATAAATTTCAGATCGAAATACTTCTGTATTTCAAATATTTCAATGCCACTTTGATTCGTATTTGACTATGACTATTAATATATTTAACTAATCATTATAACTATCGTCCTTCACATCCTATAATAGACAAGAAGTTTTATCTTACTATACCACGCTGGCCAAAGGGGTTGGCACAGGGCTTGTGCCAAGTTTTATAATCTTTGCTGTGCTGTTGTCCAGCATAGTGCTCCTTCAACTAGCGGCTTTTACAACACCTACGGAATGAATAGATACAGTGACAGTCTTTATTCGTCACTAAGCATATATCATTCATAAATTTTGCGTACAGTTATTGCACAATGAGGCAAACCTTGAGACATAGAATGGCGGAATCCAAAACAAGTGGCAACGTATATACAAACTAACTGTGGAATACCATTACGCGAAAATAGTCACTCTTGCCTAACTTTAAGGAGTATATTGCAGTGATATGATATGATAGCGATATTTGTTTTAGATCTGTTGCGGAACGATTTATTAGTCAAGTGAAAATTAACAATTACAATTCAAACGGATAATGACTACTAGATTGAATATCTAAATGACATATAAACCAATATTCGAAGTGAAACTTCTTTAGAATCGTTGAGATTTCAAACCGGATGCAACGGAAAAAACGACAGGTTAGAGACACAAATACAAAAAGTCGCCTGTAATTAGTGAGCCAGAGCGAAAGAGCAAATGACGGTCTCATTCTTTTGTCGATTTACTGAAGTTTCACTTCTATCGTGTGTGAACCGCACACACACCTTTTTTCATTAGCAAAATGTGTCTAATATAATATCTCCAACAAAGTCTGAAAGGAATTGTAGTCTGAGTATGAAAAGTAAATTATTGTAGTTTTTGACTTCGTTTTTACAATATGCTCTTTGTTTCCCTTAGTTTATTAAATTTTGTTGTAACTGCTTTGTTTCTAAGTATGCAACGTAATGTTGTATAAGTACTAAAATAATAACCTTCCTCAAATAATTCTTAATCTGATACGCAAAGAATGGTTGGAACGATTAGACTTCCATCCGACTTGCTACGGAAACTTTAGAGATTGATATGTTTTTTAATAAACAGTATAACACACACACATACAAACATAATTTTTTAAAAATTGAACTTTAGTTTCAGAAAGCTAAAACCCAAGAAATCTATACTAATATATAAAGCTGAAGAGTTTGTTTGTTTGAACGCCCTAATTTCAGGAACCGCTAATCCGATTTGAAAAATTATTTCAGTGTTGGATAGTCTATTTATTGAGAAAGGTTATATATCATCACGATAATATTAATAGGAGCGGAGCTCCAATGAAGAATGTTTTAAAAACGGGGGAATTTTTTTACTTACGCTACGGGCAATAGAAGACGCAAACGAGGTTGGGTGGGTCAGCTAGTAGTGAATAGTTTCCGATTCAAACTGTAGCTAGTACAGAACAATCATGAATTTACTTGTATTTGATGTAACAGATGTTTATCATCTGCATACCGAGCGATGCTTTGTTGTAATTAATTTTACGGTTCCGTAGACAAAAGGTATTTTATGACTCGCCTACTTATGAAATATGAAAAGAATACAATATAGATAAGATAGATAGATAACAATATAGATAGATAACAAGCAAAAATGTTTAAGACTGTAATGTAAATGTTAATAGCACAAATGTTGCCTGTTGTGTGTGATGTTCTGTGTGTTGTATTCTTCTGTGTTCTGTGTGATGTTCTTAATCAACTCTTTTTTAATGTCAATTAGTTCCTCTATTATACGTTTTTTGACCAACTCCAAAACAGGAGGAGGTTCTTAATTCGACCGTATATTATTTTTTTATGTGTTCGCGGATAACATCGTCGCTTATGAACCGATTTTGATGATACTTTTTTTAAGGGAAAGGAGATATCCCAAAGGTGGTACCATGATAAGGACGCTAGGATCTGATGATGGCATCCAAGAGAAGTCGAGGGGAACCTTCAAAATTCGTAGGGCCAACTAGTGCATTTGTTAATTATTTTATTTTATTTGAAAGCTGGTGCTTTCCGTGTGGTCCAATTTCAATTTGGTGGTTCTTGAAGTCAGTTTTTTATTGTTGAAATTTTACTTGTGTAAGTCTTAATTTTTTCAACAAGAATAGAGGAAAACAAAAATAAAATATAAATTTATTGAAAGTCTTTTGTGTGTGCACAAATACAAATGTTAACTGGGTATGGACTATAATGAATACGTCTAATTTTTATTCGTTAAATGTATTCAAAACCTCATTAAATCAGTAGCATGTTGTTAGTTTGGAACTAAACTCGCTTAAAACAATTTAGTGAAACAAATTGTTGAAATTCAGGTCGTCTAAAGCTTAATAATGTTTTTTAAACTCAAGACTGATTTACGTGAACGAATGTGTTCATAGCTATTACGATATTTATTAAATTTAGTATGCAGTGGTTACGGGGGCGATAAATCGATCTAGCTAGGATAGTTTTTGATAATTTACGAAAATAAAGTAATGAGCAAAGCTCAGTCACCCAGGAATATATTTCAAGTGTAACATATTTCTCCTTTCACATAATTTAGCGTAACAAGGAGTACCTACATAGCTTTGGCTTCGCGTATAAATATATGTATACTAATATATAAAGCTGAAGAGTTTGTTTGTTTGAACGCGCTAATCTCAGAAACTGCTGGTCGGATTTGAAAAAAGTATTTTAGAGTTGGATAGTCCATTTATCGAGGAAGGCTATAAGCTATATATCATCACGCTAATACTAATAGGAGCGGAGCACCAATGACGAATGTTTAAAAAACGGGGGAAAGTTTTCGCGCTACAGGCAATAGAAGACGCAAACGAGGTTGCGTGGGTCAGCTACTAAAGTAATAACAACTAGTTTAGTTATCACATAATGCATTGTGACATTGAAATCTCTAGTTATCTGTCAACTAAGTTCAAATTAGTATCAGGAACGTTATCACTAAGTGGTGAAACTTTTCCAAATGTTGATAAATTGACATTTAAAAATAACAAAATGGCGGACGTTTGGCGCCATTTTGTTTTTTTATGTATAGTTGTAATTTGCTCTGAAATCTATTTTCTTATTCAACGATTTTACATTTTATGTGAGTAATATGCATTGTCGTATTTCTCATGCACCTTTGTCCTTTGCGGCATTGGTAGTGTTATTTGACTTCTATTAATCCAGTTCATTGATTTTTTAAGCATTGCTAAAGTTAGTCAGAGTTCTGCGTGATGAAAACATGAGTAGAATCTAAGAGTGGTGGTCACCATACTCATTGTGAATACAAACCATTGTCTGTCAATAATGCAGCACAGTGACACACACTGTGACGGTCGTTTAAGATTCTTCTGCATCATTGGCTGTCTTGCATTCACCAACGAAACACGACAGCACGAATGCTGTCATTTTATGTTGGACTTCTGTAATTGGGAAGTACTGCCCTGGTCGAGCCGGCCCATTGTTCTAAAATCAGCGTGCCTCTATAACCTTGAAAATATTAACATATAGGTATTTTTGTAAAACAAAAACCCCAACTTTATTTTTTTTATATCAAAGAATTAAAACTACAATTATTATCTGTTTGCGTAAAAAAACCCTACAGATTACCTACTTTGCATTTCATGAATAAAATATAACATTATGATACTTAAAATCTTTACGCTATAAAACAAAACAATATTCATTTAAAATTAAAAATTTAAATTTCTTCCGTTTGTTCTAGGAAAAGTAGGAACCTTATTTATTACACAAGCCTAATACTAATTACTATTTTTAATTAAAATTTATGTTTACTAATATATGAACTTAAAGATACAATTACATAAATACTCTTTAAGTATGAATTAAATACATTTAAACAAAAAATATGTAATTAATTTCCGTGACTAAATATTAATTTAATTAATTATCGTTTTAATGAATTATTTTAAACCGACTATCCGACCGAAAAGGAGGAGGTTCCTAATACATCGAGATATTTTAACATTTTATTAATTATTACTATGACTTTTGTGAAATCGCAAGGTCGCTTGAATTAGGTGAATGTGACAAAATTGAAACACAGGTAACCAGAAAGCGTATGTCTGATTGTGTGTGTGTTTATGTTGTGTGTATGCAACATTGTGTGTTACTTTACATACAACACACAATTAAATATGAGAGAAATAACCTTGTTTCATTATATCGTTAATAAAAAAACCTTTCTCATTAAGAATTAGATCACACAATCAAAATAGTACGTACAGCTACACAAAGAGTTTTTATCACAACAGTTGTAAAATAGCCAAGAATTTTTTAGGAATGTCTTCAACTTTCCCACGCTGCCTTCATCATAAACACACCATACCACATTCCACTAGCTATATATTTGCAATTTTTTTTCGAAATACTAGTAATACATATATTTTGGTTATATTTAAAATGTTTGGCAATGGATATTAGAACATAAGACATTGCAAAAATGATATATGCATCTGCTAACAGCTTGATAGTTTGGGTCAAAGACGAATTTCTGAGTAATATTTGACGACTGAAACACAATAATAATAAATAAATAATAAATATAACGGACATCTAACACACAGCGCCATCTAGTCCCAAGCTAAGCAGAGCTTGTATTATGGGTACTAGACAACTGAAATAAATACTTATGTACTTAATTTTTTGTAAATACATACGTATTATACATAGAAAACACCCAAACTTTGTAACAAATATTTGCAGATCATACAAACATTTAGTCCGACCTGGAATTCGAACCCGAGACCTCAAGCACAGCCAACGAGGCAGTCAATGTCTATTAGTACGGTCGTCAACGGCAACCTCTTACCTAATGTGTCCCTATTTTTATATAGTATCAGTACACATAAGAGAAATTTGTAAAATTATTTGTTGAATAAACATTATTATTATTTGAAAAGCGACGTCTAGCAGTTGTGTTCCCCTCTCCAATGAAAAGTCTAATTGGAAGTCTTATAATAAATTCGAAAGTAACTCTCTCTCTGCCCGTCTGTCACACTTTCACGGCTAAACCACTGCATCAATTTCAATGTAATTTGGCATGGAGATACTATGATTCCTGAGGAAGGATAGGGTATCCACGATAACCAACGCACACGCGGGTGGAGTTCGCGTTCAAAAGCTAGTTAATTTTTTTTTTAAGTTCATTGCGTCACACTAAAATTTTCATCTTTATGGCTATTAGATCACGGTAATATAAGTAGTACAGAAACTTAATCAGTTTGAATCTAGATAGGAATGGTGTTCATTTCATCATAAACTACAATAAGTCTCTTCGTGGTTCTTCTCGTAGACCCCAGCTAGGGTCTCGGGGAACCATTTCCAGGCCATGGCCTGTTTAAGTAGTGCTCCACGCCGCCTGCAACTACAGGCGGGTCACTGGGTTGGGCCCTGGTGGGCCTTTTGGTAGTTCAAGGGGATCCGCCAACCCGTCCGACCTGTGCTTAGCGAGGTCGAGCTCCTAGGGGTGTGGGCCCAAAGGAGCGCCCGTCAGCCGGCACTAGGTCGGAGGTAGAGGATGTGCTTTTTTTCACTCATTATTAATCTACTTTTTTTCATAGCAAAAGGTTGTTAACAAATTTAGGTATTTTTTATGGATATACAAATACATTGACTCAAGATTTGTTGCCTCTTATGACATTCTGTTCATAAGTAACAAAACTTTAGTTTTCAGAAGCATTTTTTTCTTTTGCATATTTTTTTTTATTGAATAGTGGGCAAACGAGCAGACGTATCACCTGATGGTAAGCGATTACCGCCGCCCATGGACACTCGTAACACCAAAGGCGTCACAAGTGCGTTGCCGACCTTTGGGGGATGGGGATGGGGTGAGGGGTTGGGGTATGGGTCTCCGGTATCCTCACTCACTCGGTGAAACACAGCGCAAACGCTATTTCACGCCGGTTTTCTGTGAGGCCGTGGTATCACTCCGGTCAAGCCGACCCATTCATGCCGAAGCATAGCTCTCCCACGGTTGGTATGCCTTTTCTTCCTTCGTTATCGTCGAAATGTTTATTAAATGTTCTTAAACTTTTCACTACCAAACCAATTTCAACATTGACAAATTTGACATTATTAAAAGTCACTTGATCTGTTAATATTTATTATGATACTCATTTCAAAACACATTTCACAATTCAGAGCATCCATCCGTCTAATTAATATATGAATCATTCATCTTCTGCTTTTATAGAACTATCAAAACTATTACCAAAGTAATCCAATTGTGTCGTAATTTTATTTAAGCTTTGATTTATATTGAGTAGTAATTAATTCGCATTAAAGCTGTTTCACTTATCTAATTGCGAAAGTATTGCACCATTAAGTGTATAGTACTCCTCGTTCGTTATGAAATTAAACAATTTGGACGATAAAAGCATAGGAAGATAGGTCCAATACTTGCTTATTAGATATTTCTCTACATGCCAATTACAAGTTTATACGTATAGAATGAGGTGAGTGTTCATTATTACAACAATTTGGGTTCGTGAGACATATAATTTATGTCATTAGAAGTTATTATACCGATAATTATAATGGTAAGATTGTAGGTGTAGTAGGTTCCTGCAACATAAGATTGTATTGGGCGTGATTAATTTAATTGTGCAAAGGATATCTAGATAGACTTAGCAAATAAGTAAGCAATGAAATAATTCTCTGACATTTTTCTTGGTAATTGAGGACCAGGTAATCTGTTCGTAAATGTAAATAGAGCGTTGATCTTACTCCAGGCGTAAATAAAGTCAAAAGTACAATACAATGGTTAGAATTGCATAGCCAACAAATTAACTGTGTGCTAATTTATGTAGTTATAAAAAACACGTTCGAATTTCGACTCGTAATTTGAATTCTCAATCTTCGTATTCTCAAGTTTTTCTTGAATGCTTTCTTTGTATTTTTGTTCAGTTTAAATAAAATACATTTATTTTAATCTACACATTTGCAAGGGCTATATTCCAACCAAAGACATGTAGTTAAAAGAAAACTGTGTATGAATACTTTACATAAACTTCGGCTTGTAATCTCTACGCAGAAACTGATGAAATTGTCAAATATTTTAGGCAATTCCTCACACATCTGAACCTGACCTTTATCTAAGTGTTTTTACGTACATTTTGAATTAAAACTCGCCTTTTTAACCGTCTATAATAGCGTATTTACATTTATATGTTTAGTTCATGACTTCTGTGCTAACGAGCTTTTGTTTCATTTGTAAGGTGATTTATTTGACGCCTTGTGAATGGTATTGTAACGAGTTAAGTGTGAAAGCTCGCTTATTGTTGCGAAATTGTGCGTTTTCACACACATTTATGTTGAATAATATACAGTTAACAGTGTATATTTATTAAAAACTAGCTTAGTCCTACGGCGTTACCCGTGTTTTGTGTTATAAAGGTACAACAACAATCGCACGTGATGCTCCGTGGTGAAATATCTGCCATTGCAAGTTAAGTCCTGTCAAAAGTTGTACAGACGTTTAGACGTTTTAGAGATTAGTCGGAACCAACTGACAGTTAAAAATTCAAAAAAACGAAAATGTAAGTGCTATTTCTAAACATTTTCAAAAAACTGTTAATTTGAAATTACAAACAGACACTTCAATTTTATTTATTTGTATAAATTTAAGAATTAGCAACTTGAAGTGTTTGAATGGCACTATATATAAACACTGAGTCTCGAAGTTCATAAGATTGATATCGTGTTAATTGTATTAGTAAAAGAAATTTTGCTTATGTAACCTGTTACATAAGGATGCTTACACATCGCATTATTTGCTTTTAGTCTTCTATTAGTGTACTTCTCAATGCAGCACTAATTCGTACCACTAAACATTCTGAGAAAATTATTGAGCTGTCTCATTCATTCGATTGTTATTTTATTTCGTTCATTATTAGAACACATTTGAGCCAATTTATTGAATGAATGTACATTACGATAACCACACCACTGAAAGACATACTCCTTTTTTTACCTCCTCAATGCTGAGGACCGTGACTTCTATTTGTAGCTACTATGCGAGTCCTGTGTCGGACCAAATGTTTGTATGATCTTCAAATATTTCTTTCACAATTTGGGAACACCAAATTACTAATATTTACATAGACATAGAGACATAGACTGAGGTATACATATAAAACATTATACGTATATCTTTACATAAAAAAACATAAGTATTCTATCAGTCAATCTAGCTTTCATAGTAAAAGGTCTACTTAGTTTAAATAAATAAATAATAAATATTCCGGACATCTAACACACAACGCCATCTAGTCCCAAGCTAAGCAGAGCTTGTGTTATGGGTACTAGACAACTGATATAAATACTTATATACTTTTTTTTTGTAAATACATACATATTATACATAGAAAACACCCAAACTCCGAAACAAATATTTGCAGATCATACAAACATTTGGTCCGACCCGGGAATCGAACCCGAGACCGAGCTTAGCAGTCGCATACGCTACCACTACGCCACCGAGGCAGTCAGTTTGAAGCTAGATGGCGTTGTATGTCGGATGTTTGAAATATTTAGTATTATTATTTATTATACATATATACATGATGTGATCTTATCTCTATGCGAAATTATGATATTTTTTAAATACCTCTTAATAACAACATTGCTATAAATGTTTCACATTATCCGCCTTTTAAGAAGGGTTAACCATTACAAATACTTTCATCTAATAACACTGACCTATGTATTACATGTTAAACGCAGGTTACAGAACAGCAACTAGAGTAGAGCCCTTACGTCACACGTTTTCTTCTTACTTTCGATTTTATTCGCGACGGTGCGCTTGCGCACGCGACTTGCAAAGATCCAGATCCAAGTGGAAAAAAACACTTAGTAGATAACTTGATAAGTCATTGAACTAATTCACAATGGAATGATAGATAAGTGTAATTGTGTTTTAATTAGAAAGTTTTTTTCTGGACCGTGGTCACGATTACAGGCAACTTATTTGATTTGTTGTTTGGGCTTTGTTGTTGCAGTTTGCGTTTTAAATCACAGTTGTTGATATACGATTGTTATAACTTTATGTTAGTAAGAGTCAAATTGGGCTTTGGAGAATATTGACACTTTGGTTTATCAATTAGAATGGGTGTAAACGACATTGAAAGTCGTGCCTCTTATGCCCTTTGCAATTCAAGATGTACATACTTCTATAATTTTTACTCGAAGCCGAAGGGGTTATAATTCTGGTAGTCTATGTATGTTTGTATGTTCCACTATAGCGCCTAAATTACTGACTCGTGAATGAAATTTTATCAAAGTTATTACCTCGTTGGTTTTGCGGTTTCGAATTCCGGGTCGGGCCTAAAGTGTTATGGAGTTATTCTGATTATAGAAATACTTAATTACTGCTCGGAGTTTGGAACTAAGGGTCCGCCGTACCTCAGAGAGCATGTGAAGATGTCGGTCCTGCGCCTGATCTCTCTCCGATCGTGTCGGTTGACTATACCATCGGATTATGAGAGAGAGAGAGAGAGAGTACACTTGTGTTAGCGCACACACTTGTGCACTATAATATATCCTGCGTTGTTGACTGGTCTCCGTTGAGACTGGCCACTGTGGCCGTTATCGGATAGGAGAACAAACTTATCATAGTTTGAATTGGTGGCCTATTAATAATATACCAACAAAACACGACATCACGATCACTGTCATTTAAGGTTTGTCTTCTGTGAGAGGGAAGTACCGCCCCGGTCGAGTCGGCCTGCTCTCGTTGAAATCACTACCTATCACAGTAATATATCTACCAGACATTTAAATGATTAATTCTGACATTAAATCTCTAACAGACAGCAGCGGGCATTGTCTGTGTTTGATCTTGACTCAACTACTTATCACCTTAAATAACAACCAAAATAAAATACACACGAGGTCATTGATCCCACTTAGAATATACTGCATAAACAACATCAGAATGGTCTTCAAATCTTTGTTGATAATCTAATATGTACCTTTAAATGAGCAATTCTTAGATATATACTAACTGACCCGGCAAAGTGGTCACCCTTATCATTTAATGGTATGATAGATAGATGTTGGCCGTTTTCACACCAACCTGATATGCACAAAAAAAAACATAAATTGCTGCTTCGAATTGAAATTAAATCTATTAATGTACCAAGAAACACGACAAGCTATATAAAATCATGATAACACTATTAAAAGCCATCTCTGGAATTGATGGGATACCTTTTCAGACACGAAGGTTAGTTAGTATAATATATGTGTACTATTTTCTGTTCCGTTTTATATTTAAACAAACCCGTCTGGACAGCGTAATATGGTAAATCCAAATCTCCTTCCTCCTATGGAGAGGCATATGTTCAACTGTGGACTGTATTTGCAAGACTGAGTTTTTTAAACACTGTAAACGTGAAAGCACTTAATGTCATTCAACTTTGATGTCAGGGGTCACCGATACGATTCTAGTTCAATGCAAACATTTGTTTTGTGTGTTTGCGTTGCTATGATGTTGTATTTGCATTATACGTTATTATGTAGGTATTCACAATAACCGTCTCTGTGTAATATACCTATTGTTTTTTAAAGTCTTTAAAATATGTTGAATCAAAACGTATTTCTTGAGTGATTATGTACAAAATACAGGTTTGTTGAACGCATTTTCGCAAGTTCTAATCGTTGTCTCGATATACTACTCAAAAATTATGTTTTTATCGGAAGGACAATTCAAGAGGGCGGTCCAGGTAATCTAAAAACATATTTTTTCTTAGATTTCAAAAGCGCAGTCTCACAGATTATTTTGCTTATTTACAAATGTACTTAATACCACAATGTGAAAAATAAATGGTTTTTTATTTCAATTCTTGTTTTATACCTTTTCGTTTATATAAGCATACATTATACTTTATATGCGGTCAATGTTTCACAGTTTGCACAATGGATTTAATGAAAAAAAAAACAAATTATTCCATTTTAAATGTTCAGACATTGTTATTTCTTCTTAACAATTGGTCAGAGATATAGTTATTAAGCTTATCGCTATTCATATAAATGAATAAGTTAATAATTTTAATGTATACAAATAAATAAAATTGGAGTGCCTGTTTGTAATATTAAAATGACCGCTTTTTACTTAATACATATGTACCAAAATAATATATAAACAAGCACTAATAAACTAAGTCAATATCAAGTTGCGAGTATTAATAATAACAATAAATAAATAAATAAATATACCGGACCTCTAACACACAACGCCATCTAGCCCCAAGTTAAGCAGAGCTTGGGTTATGGGTACTAGATAAGTGATATAAATACTTATATACTTTTTTTTGTAAATACATACATATTATACATAGAAAACACCCAAACTCCGAAACAAATATTTGCAGATCATACAAACATTTGGTCCGACTCGGGAATCGAACCCGAGACATCAAGCTTAGCAGTCGCATATGCTACCACTACGCCAACGAGGCATTCAAATATATACTCTGTTAATATCTCAAAGGCTCATACGCTCTTTTGCTACCCAAAAAAGTATAATTGACATTCTTAAGGTACGTTCCGAAACCACGTCACACTTTCACTGATTCTCACTATACTTAAACTTATTAAGTGTTAACAATTACCTGACAATGTATTATCTGTTACTAGATATTTAATAAGCGAGTTTATAATATAATAGTTGCATGTTTAGATCTTATAACATTAGTGTAATTCTTAGTTTAATGGGTACTTTGTATGAATATTACATTCCAATAGCAGTGTATTTTATGATTTGATATTCAACGAAACAGCCAATTAGCGTAATTCTATACAATATTATTGCAGTTCCCACTACTGTTAGTTTATATAGGGTGTTTTTTTAAGCTAGATAGAACTTTAAATTGTAAAAAGTAACACAAAAAATTAAATTTTGATGAAACTTTTTTTTTATTTGTTTCAGTATACTCTGACAAATCATCATGAATAGACTCACGCTTGAACAACGCTACGAAATTATCCAAATTTACTTTGAAAATCAGCTCATTTTTGAAGAAATAAGGTCCGATGATGCCACCAGCGTGAAAACCGCACCATACGGTGCATTTTTCTGGATGTAATGGAGTCTGTAGGGTCTGTTGTGGATTGGTCTCACTCCATATGCGGCAATTTTGCTTATTAACAAACCCGTTAAGCCAAAAATGCGCCTCATCGCTGAACACAATTTTGCGATAAAACAGTCGTCTATAAGTTGCGCGAATCGACGACTGATTTTCAAAGTAAATTTGGATAATTTCGTAGCGTTGTTCAAGCGTGAGTCTATTCATGATGATTTGTCAGAGTATACTGAAACAAATAAAAAAAAAAGTTTCATCAAAATTTAATTTTTTGTGTTACTTTTTACAATTTAAAGTTCTATCTAGCTTAAAAAAACACCCGTTACAAACGAAATGACATTTGAAATATTTACATCTTTGTGTGTGTGTTAGGTCTACTAACAAAACTACGTATTTTTTTTGATAATATTTATACAGCACTAGCTGACCCACACAACCTCGTTTTCGTCTTCTATTGCCCATAGCGTGATAATGTTCCCCCGTTTTTAAACATTCTTCATTGGTTCTCCGCTCCTATTAGTATAAGCGTGATGATATATAGCCTATAGCCTTCGATAAATGGTGTATCCAACACTGAAATAATTTTTCAAATCGGACCATCGGTTCATGAGATTAGCGCGTTCTAACAAACAAACAATCAAACAAACAAACTCTTCAGCTTTATAATACGAGTATTAGTATAAATACGTCACCTGGGCATGTTCACTGAATTGGTTTAGTAGTATACGGTGAACATACAGAGACACTGTTACCCTTTGTTTCGGCTACGCCGTACTTGGGTAAAAAGGGTAATTAGTTGAATTAATAATTCTTTTACAACATACAGTCTTTGTTTTACTCTAACTGTTTGTGTCTGCTACAATAGTGGGCAAAACGTTTTTGGAAATGATACAATAACCTAATAATTAAGAAGACAATTGTAAGAGTCGGAGTTTTGGTTCTCCGATAATCTTTTTTATTTGGTGAAAAACTGTCATTTTTTTTCCATGGGAGTGCCACGCTTCGGCATGAATGGGCTAGCTCGACCGGAGTGATACCACGGCCTCACAGAAAACCGGTGTGAAATAGCGCTTGCCTTGTGTTTTGTTGTTGTGCTTGGCAACGCACTTGTGACGCCTCTGGCATTGCGAATGTCCATAATCCATCTAAAGAGATATTGCAAACAGAAGTGAAACTTGAAACAATCCCTAAAGCAACCCGTTTTCCAAATGTGGTGAAGCCAACGTCTTATTTCTAAGGAGTGTGAAGCAGTGCGTGTGTTCCAGCAGTCGACTATTACAGGCTGTTGATAATGATGATAAAATACACCGTAAATGCTTTAAATAATTACAATTATAATACTAAAATCAACAACACTGAGTAACTTTGAGTTTGTGCGCATATGCACCAAGTAACACAAACC
This sequence comes from Spilarctia lutea, assembly GCA_916048165.1. NCBI lineage: Eukaryota > Metazoa > Arthropoda > Insecta > Lepidoptera > Erebidae > Spilarctia > Spilarctia lutea. The sequence goes on along the minus strand of OU696490.1, from coordinate 13,110,971 downwards.
AGTACCGGTTTGTGTTGACCCATATAACAGTTATAACAAAATTAAATGGCACTAACAAGCGATTTTATAAAACTATATATACCTACATATAATCGAGCACAAAATGTTTAGATTGCAATTATTACAATACTAGCTGTACCCCGCAGTGCTGTCCGCAGTACGACAATAACCGCAGATACGGGCGGGAAGCTAGTATCTTTATAAATTGTAGCTTATGTGTTATTCTGATGTATAAGCTATATTATTGTAAAGTTTCATCAAAATCCATTCAGTAGTGAACGTGAAAGAGAAACAATCATTTTTTTTATGTAATAGGGGGCAAACGAGCAGACGTATCGCCTGATGGCAAGCGACTACCGCCGCCCATGGACACCTGCAACACCAGAGGCGTCACAAGTACGTTGCCGGCCTTTGGGGATGGGGAGGGGATGGTTGAGGGGATGGGGGAGGGGATGGGGGAGGGGTTGGGGCAGGGGATGGGGGAGGAGATGGGGTATGGTCCTCCGGTAGAGGCTACCGGAGGACCATACCCCATCCCCTCCCCGATAGTTGATGTTAGGATGTTGTATATATGATAATCGACGTGAAAACTTCTATTGCAGGATTCAGGATTGGTAGTTCTTCGTATTATACGTTACTCCGTAGTTCAGCGTAACTTCGATAGATAGCGCTGTAGTATGTTATGTTGTTGTTGCGCTGTATTTTGGAGGTCGTCACAAATGTTTGTCTTAATCATTCAGATACATCTATAATAGACTAAAAATTAGTTATTGAAGTTACGTTACGTTATAGTAACTATGTACTCAACACAGCGCAAGCACTATTTCACACCGGTTTTCTGTACTCATACTTACATACTCGCAAAATTTCGCGTTTATAATATTAGTAACATTAAGTCACCGCGTGTACAAGTTGTCACATTCCCTGAATAATGATTGATCATGTCCACATAAAGATATGGTAAGTTATTCAGGACGGACAAAGTGTAGTATTGGCTAATGAAATGTACTCGTATAATGTATGCTGTATTACAAAGGCAGCGTCTATGTGGCCTGGCTAGGATACTAGGCTCTATAGGAAGTAGCTAGAATATTAGTCAAGACATATACGAGTATAAGCAATGGCAGTGCAACGACAGAAGTTAATAAACAACCTAATTTGATCTTCAAGCGACTAGTTATAACGTTTACAATACATTGATCCCTAATATTCACAAGGTATTTGATGTGTAACATTACTTCATTAATAAATAACACACAAAAATATTTTAAAACAGTCGTCCAACTCCAACAAATTTCTATAAAATTATATGAAAAAGTACTACAATTTTAAATAAAGCACCTTAAAATATAAAATGGAAAGTGAACTATAACTACACACATCATTAAATTAAACGCAATCGTCTCTACGAGTATTAAAGGCGCTGATGTAAGCATATTTTAAAATCGTTACTACAAAAGCTTCTAAATTAATACAGCAATGAAAATATATTAGAATTTGAACGTGTGGAAGAACGGGTGTCTTGTGCCTCCAACACAAAGGGAGGATCCCCCGACCAGGCGTGGTTATCATGCCTGGTAGGCCACTGCAACGGTTGATGTTGGGATGTTGTATATATGAAAATCGGTGCGAGAACTTCTATTGCACGATTCAGGGTTGGTAGTTCTTCATATTATACGTTACTCCGCAGTTCAGTATAACTTCGATATAAGGCGCTTTAGTATGTTATGTTGTTGTTGCTCTGTATTTGGAGGTCGCCACAAATGTTTGTCTTAATCATTAATTTGTAATAGACTTTATAATTCGTTATTGAAGTTACGTTACGTTATAGTATCATAAGTGTAACGTTTCGAATAAATATTTGTTTTGTGGGTCTCCATTTTACTTTTAGTTCATTATTGTACAAAACAGCTAATAGACTAAATTATGCATAACTAAGTGTGTGTTTAATGTAATAAGGTATGCGTTGTACAACTGACCGGATAATGAATGCAGAACGTAACCAGCCAAAGACGTGATACCGACCTGCAATCCTAATCAAGTTGCATTCTACAAACGTAAACGTTAATAGAAAATTAACAAATCTATTTGAATGACGCCTCAAAACGCTAAGTCACGTGATCAAAAAAACCTTAGGCAATTATTCGAGGCGTTGGCAATTGTAAAAAGAAACGCTGAATATTTTGAAATTAGGTAAGAGGGCTGAATCGAATTGCTGGGTTTGAAATACAATAGCATTTTAGTTAAAGCCTGTATCTAGTGATGAACTGGACCAGACTTTATGAGTTTGCATATCCTAAGATCTTGCATTGATTTCATAAATATTTATATATATGTATACAGGTTTATAATAACTTTAAGTCTTTATAAACCTGAAAAAATTTTTTTTTTAGCATTTTAATTTTTCTCATTTTAAAATAGTCCATTTCTAATCACATCTTAATTATTTTGCTATCGTCTGTACTTACTTTTAAGTAAGTAAACGTAACAGACCGTGTTACACTTGAGTCCGGTTTATTACATAAAAATTACGTAAAACATGGACACACGAGCCGTGGCCGGACGCGCCTGCGCACGTTTTTCATTCAACTGCTGTCCACGTGACCATATCTCGCAGAATCGCACTATTATATTTATCTTAGTAACGATGAACGTTCACTTTATACATACTAGTAGTAATATAAATTTGAAAGTCTGTCTGTATCACGCTTTCGAGGAGAAGCCGCTGCTCTTAACCGTGATGACCGACATACCCGTGAGCGGAGTAAATATTACTAACTTTTTTTTTATGGGATATGTGGCAAACGAGCAGACGTATCACCTGATGGTATGCGATATCCGTCGCCAATGGACACCCGCAACACTAGAGGCGTCACAAGTGCGTTGCCGACCTTTGGGGGATGGGGAAGGGACCTCCGGTACCTCGTTCATTCGGTGAAACACAGCGCAGGGCCTGTTTCACACCGGATTTTTGTAAGACCGTGGTATCACTTCGATCAAGCCGGCCCATTCATGCCGGAGCGTGGCTCTCCCACGGTTAAGCTACTAAAATATAGCACACATTTGATAGAGACAGGTTCTTCTGTTAATTAAAGAAGTATTTTTTAACTGTCCATACCATTTGTTATTTACAGTTTCCGTTCCAATTTTTTTTCCAGACACTTTGCAGGTTCGTCCCGTCGTTCTTGTCATTAGTTCAGTACGTCAGTCAGTTATTTCTTCCGACGTTGAATTTTTTTCTATCAAAAAAGTTCCAATGGCAATCAAGTGTAAAAAACAGGATGGATTGCAATTATAGATCATCACCATAATTTCAGCCATTACACGTCTTACGTCATATAAAAATCTTTCTTGATTCACTTGCCTCGAAGCGTCGAAGCAAGTGGTAAATATCGCGATTGGCATTTAATTTTAATAGAACATATGTCAAGTTCTATTAATGACAAGGATGTGCACAGCTATCAAGTCCTGCTAGAACGAATCCATTATGATATAACAAGTTACAAAATTCTGTAATCTTATCTAGTATTAGAGAAATAAATGTTCATTAATAGTTTTGTCTTGAAAGATATATTATTTCAATAGTCCATTCTTAGTGCAGGTATTCTTCTGATTAGATCTTACATATCTCATTTAATCTGTAATATGTATTTATTTACCACAATAACACCATTAACTTAACTGTTACTGTCTGTAGCATTATTTTAATTAGTAGTAGTCGTATTTATTTTGTGTGAGCTTCCAAAATCTCTCATCCATTCTTGTATCGTTTCTTTTCTGTAACATTTGCCGCAAACGCAAATTTTGATTCTAACCGAGTTCCACTCATAATGTAGAGCAATTGCAAGTGAATGCTAGGTAGCTATGGAATTACAATTGTGCTCTAATCACCAGTTATTAGTTATAATTTCAGTACATTTTCCATTTTGCCTGATAATTTTATATTGTGGTTTATGACTAGCGGTCACATTAAACTCGATTATTTGCATGTAATGGCTATCTTGAATGGATGTTAAAAGAGGGCAAACTCGTTTTTACACTGCTCACTCATTGTATTGAAAGTGGAACTTAGTAAGGCCTTTGATACAGTTACATATTAGAATAAATTAAATTTAATTAGGCCTTTGAATCATCCAAAGATCGAAAATTCCTTCTTTAAGCTTATTACATATTAAGGACATGTTTTAAAATGCTTAATTATTGAACTCATTCGGGTTAGTTCCTCATTTCATTGTATGCAATGAATTTTTGTAATAAGATTGAAGATTTAGGAATACCATGTACTTTCTTTAGTGCTAACTTTCTTGCAGTCCCCATCCCGCACTCGGCCAGCATGGGGACGTATGGCCTTAACCCTCTCCTGGGAGGAGACTCGAGCCCAACAGTGGGACGTTATGGGTGTTGATTATGTACTTTCATGGACAGAATTAGATCAGGAAATTTCGCAAGGCCACCACCACCACCCTTAGACCAACAAACATAAAATAAAGAAACAGTCGAATTGAGAACCTTCTCCTTTTATGAAGTCAGTTAAAAATAAAACTTAATAATCTCTATTTAGTTTAGAAATAGTATTGTAAATAATCTAAGTTCTAATGTCGGTTTGAGGCCATCGGAAGCTTAGTTTGAATCCAACTATTAAGTCTGTGGCAACGTATAGCTGCAACTCCTAGTGCAATTATGGAGTATTGCAAGTTAGCATTTCACACAGTGAAATAGAGCAATTATTAGCCTGATCGGACTCCTTGCAACATGTCTTTTGTCTTAAATGTATTAATTTTCTGCATTTTTTTATTGAATAGGGGGCAAACGAGCATACGTCTCACAACACCAGAGGCGTCATAAGTGCGTTGCTGGCCTTTTAAGAAGGAGTACATTCTTTTCTTGAAGTTTTGTTGTGCAAGGCAAAAAGTTCCTAGAAAACCGCACAGTTGTGGTCTGCCAGCCCTCTAAGTGATTGGGATGAAAAGAATTACAGTTAGCTGCAATTACTTATACAAAGCTCTATTATAAATAATTATATAAATATTAGACATAAGTCTCTTCAAATATTACATATCCAAATGGGCCTCTTTAATGTTATTACTATTATCTATGATCGTTTATGACTATTTCAAAATGGCGATTATCATTATCTATACACACTCAGAAGATTTCCTTACGTATAAATTAATCTGAAATAATTATATGAGCAAATAATTTCGTTTTCTTTTACGCTTTCACGTTTGTATACACAAATGTTTCTTCTTGCAGGAGAGACCCTTCCCCTACTAATTCTTGAAAGCAATCAAAGACAAGAAACAAAATTGTATACATCGTGTATCGGGTACCTGTAAAATACTTTTCAATTAAGTTTAGCATTCCTATTGTAGTTTAAAATAAAAGAAGGTTTGATAACTATTTCTATCTTTACCTAACATTTAATAAAGACACCTCTATTCTTATAAACTAAAACAAATAACAGTTATAATAACGTTATTAAGCAACGGTTTATCGTCAAAGAAACTGCCTGAACTGAGTACAATGCGCGTTATATTTATTGTGATGGATGTTACAATGAAATTGTTTCAGTCACGTGAACTAAGATAAACACGATTAAATCCTGATTAAAATGATTAGAGCTATTGATAAACTATGAGAAACATATAGAAATTAAATGAATAGGAATTAAAACAAAAACTAATCATCAACACGCACATATAATATTTCGAAATCTTGGGACTCACTATATACAATAATGTTACATATTATAATTTTACAATATATAATAAATATATTCGGACATCTTACACACAACGCCATCTAGTCCAAAGCTAAGCAGAGCTTGTGTTATGGGTACTAGACAAGTGATATAAATACATATATACTTTGTTTTGTAAATATATACATTACATTACATAAATACATACGTTGTAAATGCCTATAGATTGTAGATCGTACAAACATTTGGCATCGAACCCGAGACCTCAAGAACAGCAGTCGCATAAGCTACCACTGCGCCACAGAGGCAGTTATAATATACTCGTATAATCAAATATTCAATAATCAATTCAATCACCAATAATAATATCTAACATACACATAGAACTTTCTTTACAAAGGAGATTTCTAACATACGTACTACAGTATGCGGGATAGGTCGTTATAGGATTTATTTAAATTTTTTGTTCTCTTTGAAAGTAAATATTTTTTTGTTATTTGGGTGGATATGTTATTTCAGAGTTACACGTTTGAAAAAAATAATTTAATTTTAATTTGGGGGCAAACGAGCAGACGTGGACCTCCGGTATCCTCGTTGACTCGGTGAAACACAGCACAATCGTTATTTTACACCGGTTTTCAGTGAGGCCGTGGTACCACTCCGGTCGAACCGGCCCATGCATGCCGAAGCGTTGCTCTCCCACGGTGATATTATAATGAATATGTTTATGATTTCTTTAGTAAAAATTATATATAATGTTAGTCGATTTCGTTTCTTTTGATATTATAAAATAACGTTTTGTCTAAATATATCAGTGTTGTTTGTAGTTTTAACGCTATTACAGGAAGCGAGTTTACGAAAGATGGTTTCTGTTGCAAGTAACCTTTAATAATAAATGTTGCACATACATTTACTAGTGAATGTTTTATGACGATTGAGACATTTAGCATTAAATAATAAATTCCTCACTTTAACACTGGTTTTATTATGAAATTTACAAAGTGGATGGAATTATTTCTTACACTTATATATTTAATTATTCATAAAGAGGCTACCTCGCAATACTATCACAGTATGTAAGATATAAACTTTAAGGTAAATTACATTCAGAGATAGAAAAAAAATACAAATAAAACAAACAAAAATAAAATGATATAGACCAAATAATACCGTGTATCGTAATATAATATACACAAATGAAAGAAAAAAGTAATTTCGGCATGCATGGGCCGGTTCGACCGGAGTGGTACCACGGCCTTACTAAAAACCAGTGTGAAATAGCGCTTGCGCTGTGTTTCACCGAGTAAATGAGGATACCCGAGGCCCACGGGCTTGTTTGCCCCCAAATTAAAATAAAAATGTAAAAAATAAGGTCTAAATTTCCTATAAGTCATCATATAAGATTGATAAAAGTACTCTTAAACTGAATAGGTGTCTAACTTCTGGTCTTAGTACAAACGAACACAAAATTTAATATATTTTCTAAATATTCAATATTGAGAATTTAATTTTCTTGTTTTTGCTTCCAATTGCTCCCAAAAAATTGGGTCCACTTTCACTGTAATCAAATTTGTTTGTAAGCCACGTTTCCATTGTGATCTCACTATGGTTGTCCAAAAAATAAAATATTATATATTCAAACTAATTTATCAGAATATTTGAGACACTTTGTAAATCGGCAATATTGTTCGTGACAGCTTGGAGCGACGGTTCTACGTGCTTTGAGATGCAGTAAGACGTGACTTATGAAAACATGTCACCTTTTTATAACAAAGCTAGCTGAGCCCCACATTAAACAAAGAAAGTAACCTAATTTTCTCTAAATCATCAGCTCTTGTGACGCCTCTGGTGTTGCGGGTGTCCATGGGCGGCGGTAATCACTTACCATCAGGTGATACGTCTGCTTGTTTGCCCCCTATATAAAAAAAAAAAAAAAAAAGAAGTTCAACCATAGGAGAGCCACGCTTCGGTATGCATGGGCCGGCTGGACCCCGTTCAAAAATCATTTTTTTTAAATTATTTTTATATTTATTCATCTTTTAAACATTGCCTGGACTACGACAAATATATTAAAACCAAAATCAGCTAAATCGGCCGCAATTCATTTTCACATATAGAAGATTTTTATTGTACCTATGTAAAAGTTATTAATCTATTTATTAGATAAAGCAAACGTTTTTTCTTTGAAAAGTTACATTTGAAAAAGTTGGCATTTTGAAATCACATCTTTAATATATTGTTGTAAAACTCCTGATAAATAAATCTAAACAAAGTAATGTTATTTATAACCGACTTCAAAAAAGGAGGAGGTTATCAATTCGATTGTTTTTTTTAAATGTTTGTTACTTCATAACTTTCGACTGGGTGAAGCGATTTTGATGATTATTTTTTATTTGAAAGCTGATGCTTCCCGTGTCGTCTTATTTTAATTTTGCCAATTCTTGAAGTCGGTTGTTTTTTTGTTAAAATTTGTGATTATATTGTAATCTGATTGTTGTTGGTACCTAATTTAAAATAAACTCTATTGGGGACTAACAACATAAAGAAATTATTTAAATATAAACCATTTTAAACTAGTCTATTTCGATGCAAATCGCTCGCAATGTTGAGATCATACAAAATATGGCTTATTTTTTTATGTATGGACCTGCTAAAATGACTCTACTCTGCCTGATGGAAAGCATAAGCAGAATCCAAGAGTGGTGGTCACCATACTTATTGCGAATGTAGACAATGCGACAATGCAGCATGGTGAACCACACCATGGCGGCCTAGTGCTGCTTCTGCGTCATTGGGCCTCTGAATTTAATATATTTTTTAATTTTGTCTCGATTTAGATATTTATTACAGAATTCCCATAACATTTTAACAGGTTTTAATCAACGCATATATCTCTCGTTAGTTCAAATACCCCAAATATTTGTTCAAAAATAGATGATATTGAAATAACAGATTTTTTTGCATAAATTTTATCAAAACCAGTTATTCGCTGACGACGCCGTTGAACTCTATAAGAGGGAACAATTTCGAAACATTTGATAGTTTTTTATCAGTGTTCTCTTTGCTTTCGTTCAGTGACACCGTTTTTCTTTTATTTTACTTAGAACTATGATTACGGGGTGAGTTATTTTTTTATAATTCTTCTTCAATTCGTGTTACTCTTGCTAGAAATGTCATGGCTATCATAACGATGGTTCTCTTGCAGTAACATTTTGTATACATTTTTTTTATTTTTATTGAATAGTGGGCAAACGGTCAGACGTATCACCTGATGGTAAGCGATTACCGCCGCCCATGGACACCCGCAACACCAAAGGCGTCACAAGTGCGTTGCCGTCCTTTGGGGGATGGGAAAGGGGATGGGTTGGGGTGTGAGCCTCCGGTATCCTCACTCACTCGGTGAAACACAGCGCAAACGCTATTTCACACCGGTTTTCTGTGAGGCCGTGATATCACTCCGGTCGAGCCGACCCATTCATGCCGAAGCATAGCTCTCCCACGGTTAAATATGGCGCTTTCCTGTTTAAAAGTCCGTATGCCTATTTTAATCTGCCGTTTCGCTAAGGAATTGAATTTGGAATATTTCAAGTTTTGTTTTTTTTATTTACAACTCCCCTATTAGGAGTACATACATGAAACAAACACGAAGAACACCTAGACCCAGAACAACAATGTGTGGATTACATATAGTGTTGTCCCATATGGGATTTGAACCCACAACATTTGGCGCAGTAGAAACCGGCGTGGCGACCGCTTAAACTACTAGGCTAACGTGCAGTCGTATTCTAATTTCGTTGCGGGTTCCAATATAGTTCAGCAGTTCTAGAACTTCTCGAGTGACACAACTTGGTGAGTTCTTAGGTCTTGGCTGTTGATGCATCATGCGCTGGATCCAAAAGTTACAGTGTAGTCCTATCTCTGAAGTCTGTCAAGGTACTCTGCGCATTTTCCCGGCATTTTTGTCTACTGACAATCAACATGACGTATTCAGTAGACCGCCAATAGAAACCTTTATCTAGTCTACCCAGCTCGTACCGTTCTACCAAACGGCCTGTTTTTTTTTTCAAATCGATTAATATTATAAGATCAATCGATTTATACTCCGTTTCTTTACTTTATTATTTAAAATTATATCATTTTAGAACAAAATATTATATTCTTTGCAAATAGGAAATGGTTTATTCCATTGTTTTACGTTTAGGAGCTTGATTTATATGAATAGTTGTTTAAAATCATTTCAATGGCTAAGGCTAAATATAGCATTGAATGTACTAATATTATCACTATGTTACTGTCATAATAGAAATGTACTAACAAAGCAATACTTTTATACTAGACTAGCTGACCGACGCAACCTCGTTTGCGTCTTTTATTGCCCGTAGCGAAAAAGTTTCCCCCGTATAGTGTGTCGCAGACTTTTTGTAGATATTTATAAGATCTACGATTAATTAGAACATTTTATGGTTCTATCTTTTATAGTTTACGCAGCGTACGCAAAATAAGTAACTTTTCTGGTTGATTTTTTACACCTTGTGTCCGAAAAACCCCAATATCTTACGGAACCCTATTTTTTTCCAAAATATAATAGGCTATCCTATGTTACTCGTGGATAATGCAGCCTTCGAATGGTGAAAGAATTTTTAAAATCGGTCCAGTAGTTTTTGAGCCTATTCATTACAAACAAACATACAAACAAAGTTATCCTCTTTATAATATTAGTATAGACAAATGGTTTCTAACCATAGATTAGAAAACGAAACTCATTGCATGTTTCGGTAATAGTTTTAAAATATGTTGCTAGATATTGAAGAGAGATACATGTATGCACACACTGACATAAGGGCAGGTCAATAACGAAAATATTCCAATACCTTTACGCGGATTGTAAGCGATTACCGCCGCCCATGGCAACACCAGAGGCGACACAACTGCGTTGCCGACCTATGGGGAGAGGGATGGGGGTAGGGGTTGGGGTGTGGGCCTCCGGTATCCTCACTCACTCGGTGAAACACAGCGCAGATACTAATTCACACTGGTTTTCTGTGAGACCGTGGTATCACTCCAATCACGGGACACACGGGACGATATAATCAGACTAATTGTTAATTGTTTTATTTATCAAAACAGTTATACCTACTATTAATATATACGATTTTTATTCTTATAATCTCTGCTTATTTAAACTGCAACATAACTACGAAACAACGTAGTAGATAAAGGTTATCATCATATTGTTTTATAACGTCACAAGCACCGCTATCTTCCGCAAATAGCATACATTGTATTCTTAATAGACTATAGATATAGACTATAGTTAAACTTATATACACACACATGAGAGTAATTTTTAGTTTAGCCATTATTATCACGAACATAGCACAAGTGCATTCGTCATGGAGCCATGTTAAGCCACAAATGTGCCGATTCGACTAGACTGATAGATCCGACCACAAGCCCCCCAATCAAGTTGACAGTCTACAAACGTTCGCGTTAAGAGAAACCCAACAAATGTATGGCAATTACGTCTTTCAACTCTTAAGTAATGTAGTCAAAGCAAAATATTAGCCAATAATACAAGAAAACTAACTAAACAACTACATCCTGGCTAGGGGGGCAGTTCCTTTGTTGTTTGTCATCGAATCCATGAACTTACTGGAGCCTCAGAGTCCAAATCCTTTCCTGCTGATTCTCGGGCAGAGTTCAAGGGTATTGAAGCATCTATGACTTCGATTTCACGAATAGCAAAGTGGTCGTAGCAGTCGTCACGCCATTTACTTTTTTTTAAATTGATTTGGGACAAACGAGCGTGGATACCCACAACACCAGACGCATCACAAGTGCGTTGCCGACCTTTTAAAGAGTACGCTCTTTTCTGAACTGGGTGTTCTTTTTATTTCGAGAGACAGTTCTCGCATTAGAAATATACGTCACGTACCGCGGGCGACTTTACAAACACACATGAAACGGACACAAAGAAGACCCAGACTCAAAACAGAATTTGTAGATCACACAAAGTATTTCCCGTGTAGGATTTGAATCCACAACAGTTGACGCGGTAGAAAACGGCCTGGCGACCGCTTAAACCGTGCATGTACGGGTTGTTATTTCGAGTTTGGGTGTCCTTTGTGGCCTATTTATGTATGTTTGTAAGGTCCTCCAATTGTAAGATGTCATATACCATCAGCATTAAACCGACTCTCTTCTAGATAAAGACTGTACTGACATTTAAAAGTATCTTAGCCCATAGGCCATAACTATTATTCGACATGTCAACTACATAATTGACATATTATGCAGCCATTTTCTTGTCGCATGAATCTTTATAATGATGCATTTGCGATGACCCTTGAGATCCATGATAGGAAATAATTATCATATGTATGTGATAAGCTGTTCAACCACTTTACAAATATTTACAGGCTTTGTATGCGTAATTTCATGACCCCTAAATAGGCCATGTCTCTATAATCGTCTTCGTAATGAAGCCATATAATTGTCTTATTATCCCCGAGGTTGGAAATTATGTTATTACCGTGTATTAGCATGTTTAATCATATGAATGATCATAGATTTGATATTGAAACAAAGAGGTTGATAATAGTACATATATCTTTGTCAAGGCTTTTGATTTTCTTCAAGACGTACATTTTTTATTTACGGGACAAGTTTATGCATGTACCGTTCCGTTTTACATTTGGTCTTTTTCCTCCTGACCTTATGAGCGCTTGGCGCAGTTTATCGATATAAAGTCGGGGTGTTATAACGGTATTTTTATGGGTATATTTAGTTCACTGGGAGGACAACGTTTTTTAAAGTAACTGTTTATAAATTTATGTATAATAAAATCATGATATTGTCGTCGATATTTGTGTAGGTTTTTATAACGGGAATTACTTTAGGAATTATACAGGTTTTGGAACTTGTTTGGTAATTCGTATAAATATTGATATTGCTGTGTTCTTTCGATTATTTGCTTTTTGGCAGTTGCTTGTGAATGTGTGTTAGAGTTTCTGGTTCTCGTTGAGTTTGGGTACATTTTATTTAAATGTTGTGAGAAATATTTTAAAACTCTTATGTAAAGTGAGGTTTAGGTCCAGTAGTGGAATATTAAACGCTTGATGTGATGTGTTAAAAACTTTTAAGAAAGAAAGAAAACATATTTTATTCACACCCACAAAACAAAGTAAATATTACAACTTGAACACATAAAGAAAATAATATAATTAGAACTACTTGTACGGGCCTGAATACGTCACTACCTCAGCATAATGTACGTACATAACAATAAAAAATAAACTATAACTTGATTACTTTCAAACTTATGGTAAAATTTTATATAGCTCACTAGCTGATCCCCGTGGTGTTACCCGCAGTTATTGTTGTACTGCGGGTAACGCCGCTGGACGGATCTTTCAATTTGATATCTGAACGACGAGGAACATTATCAAAAGATAAACTTTTTTTTTATTTAATTCCGAGAGTTTTTATATTTATTCACTTATATTTATATATATAGTTTTAGCAAATATATTCGCTAAAACTCGAGAACTGCCGAACCGATTTGGCTAATTTTGGTTTTAAAATGTTTGTCGTAGTCCAAGGAAGGTTTAAAAGGTTAGTGGTATACATAGATAGATATCACCCATGCCAAAATTACGGATCTAATGACATCTCATTCATAAAAATCGGTTCAGCTCTTTAGGGACTGGTGGAACATACACAAACCACAGAAGTATTACCCCTGCTTTACCAAAAGTCGCATAAAAATACAAATGATACTCGTATGTGTATCGCTGATTTTCAGATAGTTCCTACAAACTTACGTAAATAACATCCCAGATAAAAACTGTTCGATCCTTTGAATGTCACAATCATTAATTGTCTATTGTATATAATCTATGGTCAACAATTTTCTTAATTAGCGGGAATTGTATTCACGATTTCCGCTTTCCAATTAATATAATTTTATTGACGGAAGCAATTATATTAATTAATGTAATATTTGTTTTGTTTCAGATAACTCAGTGCAAGGCTTTACACCTTTATGCCGTGACCTCATCTCTGTGATAACCTAAGAATGTCAATATTCCATTGACATTTATACGGAACGCTCGTATTTTAATCGTATTTGTTCATAATTCGGACAAAATCGGACAGTGAAAAAAACTATGCGAATAAGTGCCGAAATTAGATAATATTTATTAAAAACCGATAATCTTTTTCGCGTATCATGGCGTCCTGGAAATCTCTTGGTTTGTGGACAGTGTGTGCAGTGCTGTGCCTGTTGGGGAAGATCTCGGGCTTAGACAATGGACTAGCGCTGACACCACCGATGGGTTGGCTGGCGTGGGAACGGTTTAGATGTAACACCGACTGTAAAAATGATCCGGATAATTGTATAAGGTAAGCATTTTAAAAACTTTGAAAACTTAATTCCTACAGTTTTTGAACCAATACGTTTATTTTATTTTATTTTACAATTATAGATAAACTTACAGCTGAATTGTTACATTATACAAACTTAATACGAAAAAGAAGGCCAATTACAAGTTTTCACAGTTAACAGAATAAATAAGTGGAAATACATATAAATACACATTCACATGACAACACAGACACATGCAAGAAATACATTATCGATAAACAGACACCATTACTCCTGGTTGCAAGAAGCGAAGAAGGAGTCCTGTTTTCCTGAGCTGGTTGTTTCAATGCACAAATAAGTCCATATCAGCACTCGGGCCTGCCGCATTGAACACGTTGTAGCATCTAGCAACAATTTGTTGACCAGTTGTTCTGCAGAAACTTGAGTGAGACCTATGCCTATACCCTATGCCCCTAATCAATGTACGTCTTTTGGCTGAGATGATGAAGATGTAGCGCCTTTCTGCCAAAATTACTTCAATAAAATGAAATCAATTTTTGTAATTAAACTGATTAGAGATATAGTTTTCGGTGATATTAGAAGCCACTTATTATAACAAGAAGCTAGTTGCCTGTTACAATGAGTAAATAAGTTTAAGAATTTTGTGATTTGCACAAAAGACTACATACCTACTTATTACTTACTATGTATGTCTACTATATTAATATAAGACCATGACCAAACTCATTTGAACGAAATATCAATTGCGCAACTCTATCCTGGGAAAAGTAATAAAACAAAATTGCTTTTTTTTCAATTAGACACGTTGTAATTGAAGCTAAACCAATAATATTTTGTTTCAACTGTCCAAAAGCCTTCGATTAATTTCTCTTAGCGATAAAGCAAATGGAATAGTTGTAGGTATAATCAACAATAGTTGGCCAAAGTTGTCTTTCTAATGAAAGTTGTATGTTCATGCTGGGGCCACACTAATGAGAAATGCCATTAATTATCGCGATAATGGACGTTCACCATAGGTGTAGCCACAACTTAACGGGATAATTTGACAATGGCATTAACAATGCCATTTGGAGTTAGGCGATAGCTCAAGTGGCGGTACATCAAAGAGATTAACGCGAGAATTGATGCGATGAAGCGGCCACATTACGTATTGTCAGTGTGCATCGAGAGCGCAACGGGAGCGGACGTATTTGTTTTTTTACGACGGATTTGCCTTAAAATCGCATGATTTTGACTCAAAATACGTACTATGGCGTCGGAGTGGAGTAATCATCCACCTTCTTCTTTTTCTTTGTTTCCGTTTTCTTTTTATTCGGTAATGACTCAATAAAGTCAAATAATATAAATTTACACTCATGAGATATAGAGCTCTGTCGACGTCCATCTTGCTTGAATTAAAGTAAATTCAATGCCGTTTTTATCGCCAATAATGAGCATTCATGTTGACCGTTGAAGTGTAGCCACCCATTTTAATGCGGTAAAAATTATCGCAATAATTATCGAGATAATGGGCATTGACGTTAAACCTTATGCTGGGGCCACACTAAGGTTTAACGTCAATGCCCATTATCTCGATAATTATTGCGATAATTTTTACCGCATTAAAATGGGTGGCTACACTTCAACGGTCAACATGAATGCTCATTATTGGCGATAAAAACGGCATTGAATTTACTTTAATTCAAGCAAGATGGACGTCGACAGAGCTCTATATCTCATGAGTGTAAATTTATATTATTTGACTTTATTGAATCATTACCGAATAAAAAGAAAACGGAAACAAAGAAAAACGAGAAGGTGGATGATTACTCCACTAGGACGCCATAGTACGTATTTCCAGTCAAAATCGTGCGATTTTGAGGCAAATCCGTCGTAAAAAAACAAATACGTCCGCTCCCGTTGCGCTCTTGATGCAAACTGACAATACGTAATGTGGCCGCTTCATCGCATCAATTCTCGCGTTAATCTCTTTGATGTACCGCCACTTGAGCTATCGCCTAACTCCAAATGGCATTGTTAATGCCATTGTCAAATTATCCCGTTAAGTTGTGGCTACACCTATGGTGAACGTCCATTATCGCGATAATTAATGGCATTTCTCATTAGTGTGGCCCCAGCATTAGTGTGGCCCCAGCATCAGAAGTTAACAGTTAAAGGTCGATGACGACGATATTCAGTTCACTTGCCTTACCTATTGTTTACGATTACCAACAATAAATACGGATGAAAGGGCTGGGTAAATGAACAAAATGTGTTATGCGTATAATTTCTATGAATAAAAGTAAGCGTTCATTATGAGCAATAAAAGGAAAGTAAATAATATAAAAGTACAGCTGCTAATCTTAATTAGGAATAGTTTAAGATTGTGTAAGAGAAGCGCAACTGGCTGCCAGGAGCTGGATGCGAAAAGCTTTAAGAACAGAGTAGCGTGAAATGGAGATGGCTATAACCAGCAGTGGACTACAGTGGGCTGATATAACTCGCTCATAGCCCAGTTGCACTCGGTGATTAGAAACAATCACCGAGGGTAAGCATAAGCAACGACGGCACGGTTAGGCATTATACCATGAGCGTCGCCGTGATTCGGAGGTCACGTTAAGCAGTTGGTCCCGGTTGTAATCATGGAATAACAGTCGTGAAGCTTAGTCGGAGGCCTTTGAGCGGCTTAAAAACATCCAACGGCAATATTACGTTGCCACAGCGTAGTTTTACCAGTCTCTAACCCGCACTCGGCCAGCGTTGGTACGTATGGCCTTAACCCTTTCTTGAGAGGAGACCCGAGCCCAGCAGTGGCACATTGTGGGTTGTTAATGAAAATCTAACTGACCGTAATCAGTTCTATGGGTTTGTTTCCCTGATACCAGTTATACGAGTATTTTTACAGTCTGTTTCATTAAATCAGTGGTTTAATTAACAGCAAAAATGAGCAAAATATCATCACCATTTTATCTCAGCCGAAATTCGTCCGCTGCTGTACATAGACCTTCCTAAAAAAGGCGTAGGTAAAATATAATCACAGTTAAATATATATCTGGTTATGTCTTTTGCAGCGGGTAACCTTTTCAAAGCTATTTAAAGGTACACTTCTAACACCACTATCTGGCAGTTGCGTTGTGTAACTTCCGTCTCTAGGTTCGGAGGATATAACAAATTAATTATATTACGTTTTCCGGCAACGGTTGCAACATTTAGTCACATAGTTAAAGTGATTGGAAGAGGTTACAAGTCGCCTAGAAAATAATATCAGACTCATTTTCCGAGGACGTTTTATTGCGGATCTTGCTACAACTTTTCGAAGGGTTTCTACACAAAGATATACTAATCGAGAAATATATGGTATATTGGGTTAGAAGTAGGTGAATAATAAGACTTAGCACTATTTTTTGCAGTTCAGTGCAGAATTGTGCATGCAAATAGTTTTAAAGTAGTAAAACTTGATGTATGTGAAATTTTTATCCTCAAAACTTTCCTGTGACTCATTAATACAGAAACCTACTGCTTTTGAATTAACTTAATTAAGTCTGACCACTTTGTAAGACGAGGGCATAAAATAAAGTATTGTCCTCCCGACAACAATAAGAAAGATATAAATATTTTTGAGATTAGACGCATTTCAAGGCCTACGATTTTTCGTCATTTCAAATTTTGACTGCCTCGGTGGCACAGTGGTAGTGAATGCGACTTCTGTGCTTGAGGTCTCGGGTTCAAATCCTGGGTCGGACCAAATGTTTGTGTGATCTACAAATATTTGTTTCGGAGTTTGGATGTTTTCTATGTATAATATGTATGTATTTACTAAAAAAAAAACAGTATATATGTATTTATATCAGTTGTCTAGTAGAATAGAATAGAATAGAATAGAATATACTTTATTGTACACCATTAACAAATTATTCAACTTACAATTCAAAAAAGATATGTACAATGGGCGGCCTTATTGCCAAAAGCAATCTCTTCCAGGCAACCTTTGGATGGACATATTGACCGGAGAAAGAAATTAACGGAATAAAGGGTAGTGAAGGTGTTTTAAAGATATGGTGATGTTTAATAATAAAATATATTCATAAACATACACATATATATACACACACATGCACATATATATACACACACATGCACATATATATACAAAATCCAAATATATACAATATATATATCAATATATAAAAGCATTTAAGTCAGTACTGAGACTAAAAGTACTTATGAATCTAAGTAGTGAGCTTTAACCATATTTTTAAATGCCGTCAGTGTTTGTGCACGTCTAATAGATATCGGTAAGGAGTTCCACAATCTGACAGCCTGCACCGTAAAAGATTTGTCGTAGAATACAGTAGCGTGGCTAGGTACCATTAGCTCCAAGGATTCCGACGACCTTAAGGATCTCAGATGTGTGTCACCGAGGAATACAAAACGTTCCTTTAAGTAAGGTGGAGTAAAGGGATTAAATAAAATACTATAAAGTATAGAAAGTATATGAGAATTCCGTCGAAGTCGAATTGGGAGCCACTTGAGCAATTTGCGAAATTCAGACACATGATCATATTTGCGTAAACCAAATATAAATCTAATACAGAAGTTTTGAAGGCGCTCAAGTTTATCAAGCTGCTCCTCAGTGACATCGAGATAACTGACATCAGCGTAATCGAGTATAGGAAGGAGCAGGGATTCAGCTAGCGCAATTTTAGTAACCGTGGGTAGAAAGTTGCGAAGTCTTCGCAGTGATCCCGCCGATGCAAACACTCTTCTACTAACTTCACGTAATTGGGGGCCCCAAGATAATGTACTATCGATCAGAATTCCTAGGTTCTTGACGCACGTACTGATGGGTAGTACAACGTCATTAAATTTAATGTCTGGTAAATCAGACCAGTCGATCTTCGAGTGCATTCTGGAACTGCCCACAACAACAACTTTAGTCTTCGATGGATTAACAATTAGACCAAACTGGCTGCTCCATTTACACACCCGCGCTAAATCCGAGTTCATATTTCCAAAAGCTTCCGACAGTTTGTTCAATGGTGCTTGCGTATAGATTTGAAGATCATCTGCGTAGAGGTGGTAGGATGAGAGTAATGTTTCCGAGATAGAATTTATAAAAATTGTGAAGAGTAAAGGAGATAAAACGCCACCCTGCGGTACTCCAGCAGACGTATTACACCACGAAGAAAATGATTCCTCAATGCGCACACGCTGCCTTCGCCCTAACAGGTAACTACGAAACCAATCAACCACCGTTGGAGATATGTTAATACAGTGTAAAATGCCCAGCAAGATGTCGAAATCTACTGCATTAAACGCATTGCTGAAGTCCAGCAAGGATAGTACAGTAAGTTTTCCGTGCTCCATACCCAGCCTGATGTCGTCAGTGACATTGACCAGCGCGCTCACCGTGCTGTGGCCTGTACGGAAACCCGATTGGTAAGGATTGAGGAGCTGGTTCTTCATTAGATAAGAAGTTAGTTGTGAGTGCACCAGACGTTCTAAGACTTTTGACATAAAGGAGAGTATGGTAATAGGACGATAGTCGGAAAAAGATGAAGGATTGGATTTTTTGGGTATAGGGATAATTTGTGCTTCTTTCCAGGTATCGGGAAAAACACTATTAGCGAGGGAATGATCTAAAATGTGACATAAAATGGGAAGGATTTCATCGATAATAGGTTGGATCATGTTACGACTAATGCAGTCACTTCCAACAGCATTGGAAGTTATGGACATTATACACCTCCTAACATCACAAGCAGTAATTTGATGAAAAAAGAACGGGGAAAAGTCAGGAGTTGGAACTGTTGAAAGATATTGTAAGGTATTATCTTTACAGGTTTGACTGTAATTAGACGAAGAAGAGAAATGTAAATTTAATGAATCAATATTTGTTGTTTTAGGAATCATATTTATTTGTGACTTTCCAACTCCTAGTGTTCTGAGAAATTTCCATACTTTCGATGGGTCTCCGTTCTCGACCGAATTATGAATGTGTTGGCGTTGCGCTTTCCTACAAGCCTTACTGCAGAGATTTCGTATGGCTATATATCTATCCCTATTGATCGCCGTTGGGCGAGTTTTGAACCTGCTCTTGGCTATGGACTTTCTTGATATCAGAGTTCTTATTTCAGCAGTAAGCCAAGGTGCAGGTAGATGCTTCATTTTAATAAAACGGACTGGAGCATGTACATCATAAAGACAAGTCAGTTTACTGTTTAATATATTCACTTTTTCATCGATGCAGTCTGTGGATAATAAAGAACTCCAATCGATTACGCTGGCATCCTGGCGAAGTTTAATGAGATCCATGTTACCAAAATTGCGCTGCTTTAGGATTTTGGGCTTAGGTTTGGGGGGACGTAGTTTGTATGAGAGAAATATCAAGTCATGGTATGAAAAGTCATCAGCTGAGCATTGGCCATGCTTAGCGACTAAATGAGCCGAGGAAACGAGTATGAGATCAAGAAGAGAAGGAGTAGAGTTAGGAAAATTATGAGTGGCATTTAAAGGCAAGATAGATAGGTTACATGACTCGATAGTACTAGTGAAGCAAGAAGATCGGGAGTCTTTTTTGAGTAAGCATGTATTAAAATCTCCCATTATGATAGCCTGGCTGTAAGCAGGTGTAAAACGTTCCAAGAGCTTCTCAAAAGAAGAAAAAAAGTTAACTCGAGAAGAGGGAGAGTAATATACCCCTAGCAGGAGTTTAATATGAGATAACTCTATCTCTAGAAATAGATGCTCACCGGCATTTGATGGAGGCGGCTGAGCTGACTGATCCACAACACGATACGAGATTGTTTCTCGCAGGTATATGGCAACCCCACCACCTGCACCCTTAGCACGATCATTTCTAATGAGATTATAGTTAGGTAGCGAGTAAGATGTTAAAGGGAGACATGGTTTAAGCCATGACTCGGAAACAAGAATAGCATGAATATTCTTACATTCAAAATTGGTCAGCATCTCTGGGAAATGGGCCGGAATACTCTGGGCGTTTATGTGGACTACATTGAAATTCTCAGGTACATCGGAAAACTGTAACTCCAAAGTTTCAGATAGTGACGGAATAGTAACAAAACTACAGTTAAGACTATTAGCTGACTTAAAACTGTCTATGTCGCTGTCAATATTTGTACTTGACATAGTAAAATAATTATTATTAAAAAGCAATAAATATATATAATTCAAAATATAATAAATAGTATTATACAAAATAAGAAAATAATATAAAATGTACGCGTATGTACCATCCGCCGGCTGCGCTGCTCATAAAACAATAAAAGAAGCGTGAATACATGCATACATAATGAGTTCTACAATAGAAACATACAAAGTACATACGTATAAAGAATTAAATCACAGAAGAAAAAGAAAAGCATTTTACATTGATCCACTACCAGTCACCAATAGCAGTAAGAGGGAAAAGTACTAAAAATTACAGAGAAAAAGAAAGACATTAAAAACACGCAAATTAACAAAATTATAATATAATAGAATAATAATAATGATTATATATATATACATATATACAATGGAGACATTATTATAAATAAAAAGGGATTTCTCTAAAAACATAGAATAAAAAAATAACCATATCGCATTTTTATATAAAGCATCTGTAGATTTGGATACATGGTTTTTGAACGAAAGTTTGTGACAAGAGAAATGTCAAACTGACAGCCTTACCTACAGAACGGTATCGATTTAACAATAAAAATTATAATGAAGTATTTACTTACTGGATGGTATAAAATTAATAAATGCGGTAGGTATATCGAAAAATTACATTAATTAGGTGTTATGAGAGTAATTAGTCGGCAAGAACGTTATCGTTACCTATGATAACTGCGTATGATGACCGTAATAGTGCACAACAAACAACAACAAACAGAACTATAACCTGTCCAGGGATGTTATTTCCTGTTAACTGCACGTCTTGATTTAGTGACTGGTTTTTCAGCAGCTGGAATCTCCTTTGGTTTATCGGGAACAATCCGATTGAGTTCACCTAAAGATCCCACGCGATGCCGTGTTCCATTTGCATCAATAACATAGACATGGCCCTCCCTAGTCCAGCACTTAGAAACACCACACTTCTCCCGTGCTGTCATGAATAGTTCATGCCTAGCACGAGTGACGAACTCGGAGAGGGTTACACCGGTCCCTTTCAGCTTGGTCTTTGTAAACCAAATTTTATCTCGCATGGCCACTGACTGGAATTTTACTACTATTGGCCTAGGTTTATTTGGGCTTGCACCTCTCCCCAGTCTGTGGGATCGGCGGATATCAGCGTTTGAAAAATCTGTGATTTTAAGTTTATCCTTAATAACACTCACCAGTGTCTGTGAAGTAGCCTCGGACTTGTCATCTGGAATGCCATGAACCAGCAGCATTTTTCTACGGCTACGCATCTCCATGTTGTCCACCTCCCGAGTTAAGAACTCAATTTGAGCTCGAAATGCAGATACAGTGTCCATAACAAACTTTTTGAATGCTGTGAAATCTGCCGCTATAGTGCTGATGTTTGGAAAGTTACCTGGGTTATTGCTACTCTTCTGTAACTCAATCTCGAAGTTAGCCATCCTTTCTTCTATCCCAGACATAACTACAGAAAAGGATTCTTTAATGTTATCCATGCCTGAAGATGAGTGTTTCTATTGAATGTATAAATCACAGTTGTTGGTATTTATGAGAGGAGATAACACACAGCTGGCAGGTGGCTTATATGAACATAAATAAATTCATATAGGTATGTTTTAACTTACAGTTTTACTATTTAATTTTATTTAAATATGAGAGATCACTTTAAATATATGCTAATAGTTACCATAACACAAGCTCTGCTTAGCTTGGGACTAGATGGCGTTGTGTAGGAAAAAAACGTACATGCAATGCATAACTGTTGCTAATACATACACCTTCTATCACTAAAGAAAGCAATGTGTACCAAACGATCATGCTTTAGCTTTTATTACGTGTCATTATCAATTGTGTGCGTTTCTGAAATTAATCTGCTTGTCTTTGGAACCAATCAGAACAAATTACCCTGTTCGCGCTCTCCATAGTCTATTGTCCACCTTAGATTGTATTTCTTGTTCATCACAAGCCAATCCTGATACATTACAAAAGCGTTTGATGCCTCGCATCGTAACTCCAACACATACTTTCTTCCTCCGAGCCTTTCTAACAAACTAAGTTAGGGGTCGGCTTTAAGTCTACCACTTTATGACTGACCTTTGATTATTTAAGCGGCACAATTGACATCAGACCTCTACGAACCAACTATAAACTTATATTAAAGTTCTGTAGAAAGACTGTTGTCGGACTTTTTCCTGTACAAGTCTTTTCGGACTCCAACTCGAATATCCACTCGAACACTCATTATTTACGAGTATATTTAAATTGTTAAGGTTCTTAAAGAGCTGAATTTGCATGTTGTTAGGTTGTAAATCCTTCGGTTATTCCCTCTGGTGTTTAATTTGAAAAACCCGTACTAGGTTTGAGTGATTGCTCAGCGTTTTGTTAATAGTTAAATTACCCAGTAAAAGATTCAGTCATTGTCCAAATACAGTGTCCTTAACTGGTCAATTTATATAAGTTTATTTGTATATTACTCGAAATATTTGACACAAAAAGATATTTAGTCAAGAAGTTTAAATAATAGTATTTTTTACTGATAATTATGAAATACATAGGTACTTATAAACTTGTTGGTATCTAGTATTTGAAATTTATTATAAACTTTTTTTTCAAAATAAATACATATTTCAGACATCTAACACACAACGCCATCTAGTCCCAAGCTAAGCAGAGCTTGTGTTATGAGTACTAGACAACTGATATAAATACATAAATACTTTTTTTGTAAATACATACATTTTATACATAGAAAACACCCAACCTCCGAAACAAATATTTGTACATCATGAATGGAATTGAACCCGAGACCTCAAGCACAGCAGTTGCATACACTACTACTGCACCACCGAGGCAGTAAAAATAAATTAGTGGGTGGATATTTTTTTTAGGCCTTGATCTTGTATGAAGATCAAATCGCTGCTTCAATTGGATCTCTCTCGTCTCGTCTCTTAATACTAGATCATAATTCCTTGATCAATAATTCAAATAAATGAATGTTTAATATACTTTATTCCACAGTGACCGGTTATTCCGCACAATGACTGACATCCTGGTATCGGAGGGGTACGCGGCGGCTGGATACGAATACATCAACGTGGATGACTGCTGGCTGGAACGGGAGCGCGACTCTCGAGGCAGGCTGGTACCCGACAGAGAGCGGTTCCCTTCTGGCATGAAGAGCTTGGCTGATTATGTAAGTTTTCTTTTTAAAAATCCTTTATACTTGTTATTGTGTTCGTGATTTAAATTCTTACTTTGAATGATTTCAATTGTGAGCCAGAACAATTATTTCATGTAATTGAAATGTTTCATCTTTTTTAAATTATATATTTTAATGATTTAAGAGATTTAAATTTTTAATTTAATAAGAGTACCTACTACATAATAGAGACTGGAGTTACCGCCACTTATCCATATACAATATATAAATTTAAGTAAAACTAGATTAGAATTGATATTATTCTAAAGATAACCAAGAATAACTAGTAGTTCATAAAATTACTATTTCATTATTAGGTTCATAACGTTATATACATGTAACACCTATGTTATAACACAGCTTTTTTGTTTTTCCTATATTTGCATAACGGACGAGTTTGTGTATTCGTAACGTAAACTGGAGGCGATTAATGTTTCGTCAGCGATATGACGATATATACTCGTAGCTTCAATATACATCTTAGGTCATAGTTAGAGCGTACTCCTTCCGAAAAGGCCGGCAACGCACTTGTAACGCCTCTGGTGTCGCGGATGTCCATGAGCGGCGGTAATCGCTTACCATTAGGCGATACGTTTGCTTGTTTGCCCCCTATATAATAAAAAAAAACTTAATGACACCATAAATTTACATATATGTTTACAAATACAGAAGATTTCACATATTTTTCTCATCTATTTCCCAATGCCTAGCTGTGATTAGATATTACTTGGCAATTATCAACGTAGATACTAGTTAGGTAAATTTTTCAGCTTTCCGAGAAATCTTTAAATTATATCTATATCTTTCAAAAGGAATGCACTGCTCGAAGAAAACTGCTGAACGAATGGCTGGTTGTCGAATTCGGACTCTTTTGAATGTGTCGTTTTATTACATTGCCCAATATAATTTGAATTACAGTTGCATGAAGGCTTGAATAATGACCGGTTCAAAGTGTATACTGGGCCTTAAAGTGTTATGTAACTGATTTCACATCAGTATTATAGTACATATCGTTAAAGAAATTGTTTTCTATACTTCTTTTACACATACAAAGTGTAAATTTAAAATTTCATTATTTTCAAATCGATCAGAGTGGGGTGCAACAAGAGAGGCCCATGTCCAGCAGTGGACTGCAATAGGCTGATGATGATGAGGATAAAATAATGATTATGGTTCTGACACATATTTATATTTGGATTCCAAAAACAAATAGAAATCTAATGAGTGATAAATGAAATGATAATAAATGATAATCCTGGAAACATTATTATAATCATTGAAAAATTATTCAATCGCACTTTTTGGATCCATTAATGATATTAAAGAAGCTAATAATCGTTATAACAAGAACATCGATTGTATAATGATACACAATTCTTCTCAGAAACGATTGACTTGTGAAGACACAATTGCTTTAGTTTTTTTTAATGATCAAGTGTTTGTACGCGTGACATTGTCTTAGAATATGAAATCCAATACTTTATTTGATTTGTTGCGTTTGTTTACCGAGTTGGTAGAATATTTAGATGTATGGATTACATTTTTCCTTTTGATTTATGTTAGATATGACTTTCGCTTGCTGTTTCGTTACTTAAATTCTCAGTGTCGCTCGGGACAGATTCTAGTATACAGAATGTGGACGAATATTTATTTGGTTGTTTATTTGTTTGTTACGTATTTACGCTCAAACAGCTTGTTCAATTTTGATGAAGTATGTAAGTACGTAAGTATGTAAGTCAGCACCATATCCAATTAGCACATGGGCTACTTATTATACTGAAACCGCAGGTTAAAAGTGATAGCAAAAAGTATAAATGCAAAACCCTGTCTGTCTTTCTGTCCTGTTTTTAAACCGATGCACCGATTTCAATTAAATTTGGCATGGAGATACTTTGACTCTTGAGGAAGAAAGTTAAAAGTAACGTATGTATGTTACTTTTAACTGCGATAACCGACAAACACGCGCGCAAAAGGTAGTAATATATAAGCGTGACTCGTAAAGCCTTAGAACATGGATAAAGGTTTTGTTTTTTTTTTTTTGATCAGTGGGCAAACGAGCACGTATCATCTGATGGTAAGCGATTACCGCCGCCCATGGACACCCGCAACACCAAGGCGTCACAAGTGCGTTGCCGACCTTTGGGGGATGGGAAAGGGGATGGGGGGAGGGGTTGGGGTATGGGCCTCCGGTATCCTCACTCACTCGATGAAACACAGCGCAAACGCTATTTTACACCGGTTTTCTGTAAGGCGTGGTATCACTCCGGTCGAGCCGACCCATTCATGCCGAAGCATAGCTCTCCCACGGTAGAAGGTATTCACTAGTTTATGTATTCATGCATAAAAGTTTGTAGAATGATAAGGAATCAAACAATTAAAGTTCAAATTGCAACAAAATCTTAAACTCACAAAAAAGTTATCCCGGTATATTAATCCCCCCGATATAAAACGCATTATACTATAAAAACACCGCAGAATATGTTCCATATTATTTCATTTACACAAAGGCTTACTTAACTATTACTCAACTATAATAGAAGTTGGTCCGTTTTTGCACCACACAGAAACTATTGTCTGCACGACAGGTTTTTAATAATCGCTTGATATTGTTTAAAACTCTCACGAGTATCTAATGTGATTCAAGATCAACGTGATCATTGTAAGTACATACTATTTATTATACTACTATTTATTGCTTATTATATTTGAATATATAATCAAGCGAGTGTTCTTATAGGGATAGGCAGAGGTAAATCAAAACAATCATATTTCACGGAATAAAAACCTTTGTCTGACGTAATGGAAAGTAAAAATTTGTAATAAAAAGGTATATTGGTAGGGTAGGAAATGTATTTTTTTAAACATAAATTCCGCATTAGTAATATATATCCAGTGTCGCGGTGGACTTTACAAACATACATGAAACGGACACAAGGAACACCCAGATTCAGAACAACAATTTGTGGATCACACAAAGTGTTGACCCATGTGGGATTTGAACCCACAACAACGGCGTAGTAGAAAGATGTGAGATTTGAGCCTACCTACATAACACGTTAATATATTCATATTATGACGGTTGATAAAGTGTAATCTGTAATAAAAGTGGGCGTTACCAGTTTTAATTCTCATGGGAACCTTAATAGATCTAAAGGCCTTGATAGCTTTGTACTTAGTCGTGACAATAGCTAATATGAGTCATTTTGCAAAAGCTGTACAATAGAACGATTTATATCGATATTAATAATAATAGATCACTTTATTGAACACCAGATGCATTCCAAAGTAAGCTTATTTATATTAATAGTATTATTCAGAGGCTAGCGACCCATCCCGGTTACACGAGAAGTCTTTGAAATTCTATAATTTTCTCTACTATAAAATGCATGTATAAACACATACACATATAAACCTTTTTTTCGAATCATTCTTTATATTGTTAAAAATTGCTTTCAAACATGTTGAGTAGTTTACAAGATGTGATTACACAGACATATGCCTGACCGACTCGGTGACGCGAGTGGTAAGCGTAGGCGACTACTGTGGTCCCAGCCGCGAGGAGGCTACGTACGCGTGTGCCGTACGTCGCCTAAATTGAGATTCCGTACCCGCTTCAGTGCGGGCAGTCGCTGGGAGGGGTCCTGTTGCGTTAATAACAGCAGTTCCCGGAACCCTCCCTTCTTCGGCGCAGAGTGGCACACCGTGTGGTTTTAGTCAGCGTGGAGTCGGCCCGTGGGGGTTTCAAAACGTAATAAAAAAAGCGACTACTGTTGTTGAGCTTTCGGGTCGGATCAAATGTTTGTATAATCTGCAAATAATTGTTTCAGAGTTTCAGACTTTTCTATGTAAGTATTCTATCAGTCAATCTAACTGTCGTAGTACAAGCTTTGCTGAGGTTGAGACTAGATGGCGTTGTGTGTCACATGGCCGAAATATTTATATCATACTCTGTATTGCTACAGACTAATTGCTAGACTCAAACTAAGCAGTTCATAGTATGAATGAACTGAAATCAAAATTGAAATAACTATAGTTATTAACATAAAATTATTAATCCTGTACAAATTCGAACCTATGTCCTCGAGATCAGCCGTCAGGATTATTAACCACTAATCGCACTGTATGAAGGAAAGGTACTGTGACGTCATACGTGGACATTCACAATCGAAACGTCGATTGCGTAAACCACTTATTGTTTACATGCAAGAACAAAGATTTTACAATTGCTACTCAGATACATAAGTTGCGTTTTAAGGCATTACACAATGAAATACTGTCTCATTGGTTCCGTAGTAAGCTAACACTTCAATTATAGTGAGGTTCTGAATTTGTTTTCCTTGACGAAAACTTTGTAATGGATGTGTATCTTGGCAGTGGGTTTGTTATTAATGCCTTATGGTTTTTAGCCTATACCTTATCTATACTAATATATAAAGCTGAAGAGTTTGTTTGTTTGAACGCGCTAATCTCAGGAACCGCAGATCCGATTTGAACAATTCTTTCAGTTTTAGATAGTTCATTTGACGAGGAAGTCTATAGGCTATATATCATCACGCTTATACTAATATTAGCGGAGCACCAATGAAGAATGTTTCAAAAACGGGGGAAAATTTCCACTCTACGGCAATAGTAGACGCAAACGAGGTTGCGTGGGAACTTTATACAACATGTGTATACACACATGTACAACTAATTGCTATTAAGTAATGTCAATTAAGCCTGACAAATGAATGTCAAAGTACTACGGCGTTACTAGGAAATGATTATTTACGATAAACATCTTTATAGATTATTTAACCGCTGTGATGTTTGTGTCAATTGACTGTTACTGCAGTTTGCGGTTTGATGCGATGGGTGGCGGTAAGCGCAGCACGTGCTGTGAAAGTTACCAATCGATTACGTTATATAATAAACATTCTTTGTGTTCTATTGTCGTGGTTTTGCCATTAATTTACTATATTCTTGTTATAAGATTTTTTTGGCTAACCAGATACCACTTGGTAGGAGCATTTAAACTATAATTCGTTTTTGGAAAATGTTTACGTGAAGTTTATTTGTTATTTACGAGGGAGCGTTTTTATATTCGCGGAATGGGGGATATAGGTTAGAAATAAAAAAACCAAATTATTTTTCCTTTTCAATATATTCACCTGCAATACGGATACATTGTTCAGATCTTTCAATTAATTTATTTTAACCTTCATAAAAAAATGTTTTGTCTGCGAAACTGAAACTGCCTCCTTGACTTCATCATCGGTGGTAAATTTCTTACCCCGCAGCTCTTTTTTCATTATTAGGAACAGGTAATAATCACTCGGGGCCAGGTCTGGACTGTAGGGTGGGTGATCCAAAACATCGAAGCCCACCTTATGGAGGGCAGCCATCGCAATGCGCCTCTTGTGGACGGGTGCGTTGTCGTGCACAAGCAGCACACCTCTCGTCAATTTTCCCTGTCTTTTCTCTTTAATGACTTCTTTTAATCGCTCTAATATTGAAGTGTAGTATTCTCCGGTTATAGAAACACCTTTATCTTTATAATCGATTAATAATATTCCTTCCGAGTCCCAAAAGACCGTCGCCATAAGTTGCCCAGCTGACTGTGACACCTTAAACTTTTTGGGAGGTGCTGTGCCCTTTTTATGCCACTGCATGGAGTCTTGTTTAGACTCAAGCTCATAATGATGAACCCAAGTTTCGTCTCCAGTAACAATTCGGCTCAATACACCATCCTTGTCCTCATTATAGAGGTCCAAAACTGCACGTGAACACTCTACGCGCTGTTGTTTCTGCGGCGGCGTGAGCATTCTCGGCACCCATCATGCGCTGACCTTAGTCATGCCAAGATGATCATGCAGGATTTTAAAAATGGTTGTATCGGATACTCCAACCATTTCTGCGAGTTGTTTCTTCTTTAGTCGAGCATCCTCGAGTATAATTTTTTCGACTTTTTCGATAAGTTCTGGCGTGGTCACCTCGATGCTTCTGCCCGGCCTCGGGTCGTCTTCAAGTGATTTCCTTACTTGTTTAAATAAACTGTATCACTTGTACACCATTGTTTTTCCTGGGCAAGAGTCGCCGTAAACCGATGACATCTCATTAAGTATAGTCGGAACTGATTTTCCTTGTTGGTAAGGAGTTTTATTACGGCACGATATTCGATTTTTTCCATATTTCACTTTTCACTCCCGATTATGTTGCTTGGTTGACGATAACTCAAAGACTAATTATTTAATAACAATGAAACCTCGAATATATACTAATTATGAGTCACTGAACACGTTACGACTCTAACGACCATAATCACCCCCCTCCATCCCCCTCATTCCGCGAATATAAAAACGCTCCCTCGTACAAAGTGTTAGCTCTCTACATTAAAGCAAAATTATCTTAAATTTTATTTTTTATCCATGCGTGATAATAGATTTGATTGATATTTGAAAAAGGTTTATGTTTTTTTTCTTTTTATGGAATAGGGGGCAAACGAGCAGACGTATCGCCTGATGGTAAGCGATTACCGCCGCCCATAGACACCCGCAACACCAGAGGCGTCACAAGCGCGTTGCCGGTCTTTGTGGGACGGTGAAGGGGATGGGGGGACGGGTTGGGCCTCCGGTATCCTCACTCACTCGGGGAAACACAGCGCTAGCGCTATTGCACACCGGTTTTCTGTGATTCAGTGAGCCACGACTCATACCGAAGCGTGGCTCTCCCACGGATTTTTTTTGTATGTATAATACACGCATATTACAGTAGAGGGAAACAGAGAATTTCAAAGACGTAACGTTCGAAGCTGGGCCGGGTCGCTTTTTATATTTAAAGTTTAATATTTATACGATAAACTTGACATCCTAGATTTATTTACATTTGAAATATGGAGATTTTGTTTTACTTCAACCTGTAATTGCTACCCTACTTTGGATCAAGATAGCGGTGTTCTTGTAAGTCTACACACGTCGCTGTGTCGTTGTTCTTTGAAAGATAATCTTGTATTGCAGAGGCTGTTAAGATGACATTTTGTTCACATAGTCTTGGTTTATTTTGGTTCTCTTTAGAATAAGATTGAATGAGATATTAACTCTACTCGTGCATATGTAAGCATGTAAAGTGACGAATAGTCAAATTGTACAACACTAGTAACTGAACGGTTTCCAAGTTTTTCGTCAGCTCGTTGTTTTGGCTACTTACTTGGCAATATGCATCGCTTGACATTTCTGTGTGAGGCCGTAGTGTGTCGTGTGTGTGGCCATATTTAGGTAAATATCTATAGGTCGCTCAGCATCTCTTTGTTGGATTTTGATATCGGAGAAAAACAAAACAGTTCGTAAGGTTATTTTTTAGATTCCATATTTGAAACTAGATATAGTCAGCTGCTTACCTTAAATACTGTTAGAACTAGACATACGTAATTTTGTTTTGTTGCCGTCTACATAACCCCAAAATAAAACTATTAATAATGGTCGAGATTGATAAAGAAGCGAAATATGGCCAATGATAATGTTAATAAGTAAATAGTTTGTGAGTGTGTAACTGAGTATGTTTGTTGCTCTTTCACGGGAAAACTACTGAATGGATTTTGATGAAACTTTACAATATTTTAGCTTATACATCAGAATAACACATATGCTACAATTTATAAGGAGTATCCTTCGAGTAAGCTTCGCTTCGCGGCGTTGCCTGCGATTACTGTCGCACCGCGGGTAGCACCGTGGGGTTTAGCTAGTGTTTTATATTCCTTTGGAATGTCTTCCTAACTCACGTATAAAAGAAAGTTTCTATTTGAGCTATATAATACGATGAAATTATTCGATTCCAATAGTGCAATAATGAGTAGAATTCATATTCGTTGTATTTGGAATGACCGAAATATTTATAGTTATTATTTATTGTTGAATCGTCAATTACTTTATTTTAATAATACTGTTCACAAATCCTTTTAGCAACATAAAAGTTGATTGAATTAATCAGCTTGTTACGTGAATACGTGTAATATTTTAACAAAAGTTTCTTATGAGAGGTAATTATTACACAATATGATGATCGTTGACCATTTTTAACTGTGAATTGATTTCATATTACCACTTAATGGAAGACACATTGCATGTAATAGTGATATTTACCGTTTGCATGCTTTAATGAAGAATTATTGTACATTAAGTGTGTACAAGTGTTGCTTACATAGTTTATCGAAAACGAAATTGGGCAAAAAAACAGAATATGTCTTTGTAAACCAACGAGATAACTTTTTAATCGACTTTCGAAAAGACGTAACTATCGAACGCAAAGCTTTTCTAAAGATGTCCCTGAGTGATACATTTCTCTTTTAGTCACAAGACCAACCACAATCTAAACTATATCAATTTTGAAAAATGTATTTTATACTGGCACCGTATCCTCATCATATGCTCCAAAAAGATGTGCACAACTTCCACTTCGGCAGTGGTTTTATCTGAGAAGATTCGTTAGAAGAAACTCCACAGTGTTACATCTCCTAAATTTAGATATCTCGTTATTAAAATAATTAACAAGAAAGCGTGTGACGCGATGAACTATTAAGTATTTACATTTAATTACTTTCTGTTGAAGGTTTGTCTCTTCCAAACATAAGATAGTCAATTGCGAGTAAATTGATTAATTACAAGTAACAATTTGTAGGTATTCATTTTTATATATGACTGCCTCGGTGGCGCAGTGATAGTGAATGCGACTGCTGTGCTTTAGATCTTAGGTTCAAATCCTGGATCGGACCAAGTGTTTATGCGAGCTAGAAGTACTTGTTTCGGAGTTTGGGTGTTTTCTATGTATTCGACAAATAAAAAAGTATATATGCATTCATATCAGTTGTCTGTACCCATAACACAAGCTCTGCTTAGCTTGGGACTAGATGGCGTTGTGTGTAAGATGTCCGAAATATTTAAATTTTTATGTTTTATATAATATTATACAAAAATAGGGAACTTAATTTGTACACTCGCTGGCTTATGAGGACATTACAGGAAGAGTAGAACTCGGGTAACTTCACGCATTCTA
The DNA here is from genome assembly GCA_916048165.1 of Spilarctia lutea. NCBI lineage: Eukaryota > Metazoa > Arthropoda > Insecta > Lepidoptera > Erebidae > Spilarctia > Spilarctia lutea. The sequence continues at coordinate 13,077,530 of OU696490.1, read as the reverse complement.
TAAAAAAGTATAAAAAAATAGCTGATCACTGAATTTAAGCGATAAGGTAGTCTCGTTACTGACGATACGATTTTTTTTAAATGGTACTATTGTTTTTAAGTTATCGAGTTTAAAAAATATGAGAGTTCGGCAAATCAAATCAATGGTGTCACAGAGCTAATGAATAGAGAGATCATAACGCACACGATTAATTCGAGGCCACTCCTAAAGCGTGTTTAATTTAATTGGAAAAGTTATCGAGAAAGCTAAAGTTAAGGTGATACAAGTTCATTTATGTAAATATATCACACACCGACTGTTGCCCGCAATTTCACTCGAGTTTGAAGTCCTTCTTTCACTACTTAAGGACCAGGGCGTAATATTACATATCCTATTATCTACCTCGACATCTCTATATGTAATACAAAAATAGCTATTTACATATATATTACAATACAAATAAAAACTCTTTCGTCGTGTTATAATATTATTATCAAGTCCAATTTTGAATTGCAAAACATTTTTTTATTTGCACATTTCATAATGTTTTTTGACAAAATTGTGACTCAATTATTACCAGAGACATTATGTATATACATGCTGACATGTTATGCACAAAATAGTTTAGATTCGGTGCATAATCTAATGATTTTATGAATTTATCAGAACGGTTTCACACGGTTACTTTGTGAGAACCACCAATAATATGCAACACATTATTTGAGAAAATTTAACTACAATCATATTTTAATATATATTTTACTACCTAGTTGTTTTCAAAAATAATTTTGGGGTCTACATTTGTTGGAGTCCGCTTTGAGTCTATTAAGACGCGGCTGAACTTTGATTCTTTTACTAGGAGTGACTGCTGTAGACTTCTAGAACAACTCACTACTATTACAAATACTATGCGAAATGAATGTTCTCTAGGAATATCGTTATCGAACTTTATAAGGCTCTTGGTATTTCGAAAGATTAGACGATTTCCAAAGATTTTTATTTGTATAATATTGTAAGATAATTAATAAAAAGTTACAACAATTTAAGTCCCATAATGACCATTAAAACTTTTACTTGCAATGTCCATTGTTAAAGTCGTAATGACGACTGGCGAATCATTGATTTAAGAGAAAGTTGCCCTGGAAATGAGTAAAAGTAAAATAAGAGTTGACCTCTATAATGCTGACATCTAAATCAAGATTACTGTAAGTAATATCTGTTTAATACTCCCTTTGCCTATAAGACATTAAAAAACCAATCTTAAAGAGATTAAGTGATAAGATATAGCATTTTTTTATGGAATAGGGGGTAAACGAGCAGATGTATCACCTCACATTTCAATCGTGGGAGAGCCGCGCTTCGGCATGAATGGGCCGGCTCGACCAGAGTGATACCACGGCCTCACAGAAAACGGCCTCACAGAAAGGTGTGAAATAGCGCTTGCGCTGTGTTTTACCGATTGAGTGAGGATACCGGAGGCCCATACCCCAACCTCATTCCCCCTCCCCATCCCCCAAAGGTCGGCAACGCACTTGTGACGCCTCTGGTGTTGCGGGTGTCCATGGGCGGCGGTAATCGCTTACCATCAGGCGATACGCCAGCGCGTTTGCCACCTATTACATAAAAAAAAAAATGAACACCCGCAACACCACGTCTCAAGTACGTTGCCGGCGTTTGGGGAATGGTTTTCTGTGAAGCCGTGGTATCACTCCGGTAAAGTCGGCTCGTGCATGCCGAAGCGTGGCTCTCCCACGATTTAATGTTACCACAATACCACGCCGGCACAAGATGAGTTAGTATAGGATTTCTATCCAGTTTTCCTTCTTTTTGCTGTGAAGTTGTCCCGCGTAGTTGGTTCCCTAGAAGATTAAAATCTCTGTCCTAAGAAGAGGCCTAAGCCCAGAAGCTGTTAAAGGCTGTTGAAGCGAGCATAACAGTTTTCTTTTGAACGGACTTCAAGAAAGGAGGAGGTTCTCAAGTCGAATGTATTTTTTATGTTTGTTACCACAGAACTTTCCACTGGGTGAACCAATATTGAAAAAACTTGAAGACGTTTTTTTGTTATTTAGTTTAGTTTTTATTTCAAAGGTTATTTCACTATGTCCACTTTGTCAACCATGCAAAGTCATTTATGTAAATCAGTCTCGTTTTATATATTCAATCATTGGTATTCAAATTAAAATTATCATATTTGACAAGTATTATGTGCGAGTACTACAATGCTGTTTCAATTAATTCCTTAATTCTTACTTTCTCCTCCATATTTAACGTCTAAGTCAAGAAATTTTATACAATACAATGTCTTTCATTTATTGAATGATATGAGTTATCATCAATACAGGAGAATTTTGTATAATACTTATGGCCGTTGCTTTATAAATGTAATTTTTATATTTCCTAAAAACAATTATTTGTTCTGTTTCTTGTCAAATGTGTGCAGAAGTTCTTTATCATAATTTAAACTAATTATTTTGACTTTCTCTTATAAACCTTCCTTTATTTATCGCCCGAAATGTCACGTATATACATTTACGTTTAAGAATTCAAGAAATGATTAATTTTATTAGTTACTAGCGAATCCGCACGATTCATTTCAAATTTGTAATATCTTCGAACATATTCATTAATTACACAGTTCAAACTAAGAGGGGAATGAACTTATTTCAAACCTAATATTTGTTTAGTTACTTGATTTTTATTTCGTTTAAAAACTTCTTCAACTTAAGAGCGTTGACCAATCTGTAACTTTAAATTCGTGGCAAAACATATTTTTCTAAATTGTAGCACTAAAAATTTTAAAACCAGAATAAAATTAATGTAGTGTCTACAGTAAATCTAAATATATATAAATTACGTGTCACGTTGTTTGTCCGTTATGGACTAATAAAATGCTGAAACGATTTAAAAAAAAAATGCACAGAGTGTGCAGTGTGTGCAGTTTGATTCAACTTGAAAGAGAGTATAAGTTATATCTCAATTTATAATATTATTTTACTATGAATTATTAATTTATTAGTTATCTGACAGTCACAATTATCCGTTAGTTCCATACGATTCCAACCAATGGCAGTTTAAGGTTATTTAAATATTTTTAAATATTTCGGACATCTAACACACAACGAGACAACTGATATGGTTATATCGTTTTTTTTGTAAATACATACATATTATACATAGAAAATACCCAAACTCCGAAACAAATATTTGCAGATCATACAAACATTTGGTCCAACCCGGGCATCGAAACCGAGACCTCATGCTTAGCAGTCGCATACGCTACCTCTATACCACCGAGGCAGCAGGCACGGGATGAAACGGTTGTTTCGTAGTTGTTTCAAATTAATTATTGTTAGGGTAAAAGTGGGATAGATGCCCCACTTTTTGTAAGCTGACTATAACTTTTTTTTTTAAAGCATTATTCGAGTGAGTTAACTATTTGTAACAACTATAGTCCTTATACTTACTATCTACTCATATCATTATTCAATGCATACCGTAGATTTGTAGATATTCGGCTCTTAAAAAAACTTATTGTTTGAGGATAGACGCCTACTGCATGGGGTAGTTGCCCCTGGCAAAATTTCGACATGAGTATAGACGCCCTACAATGGGATAGATGCCTCCGTAATAAAAAAAAAATCGTAGAAAATTAAATAAAATGTTTATTTGCTGTCTTAGTTGCAATAATATATTATAAGGTTTTCTTATCCAAATATACCGTAAAACTGAAGTAAATGGCACTTTTATAGGAACAAATGGCTCAGTCTTTCAATCATTCTTTGGGTAAACTTAGCAACTTAACAACGTCTATTAAAAATTATTTAAAACTTTACAGAACTAAATTTAGGAATAATAAAACTTAAAACAAATCCGTCCCTTAAGACTTCTTTGGGAAAAAACAAAGCTTCCTTCTTAAAAAAAAAAAACAGTAATCAAAATTTTCAAATAATCAACAAATATAGAGATACTTTTTACTTTGGCCAGGTTACTTATTCTTTGAATTCACTTTGGCCAGGTTAGCTTTTAGAGCTGCAAGCTTCTTCTTGTGTCCACATCTATTACAGTAATCGCCATATAGAGTGCAATCTTCGTGTAACCAGAGTTTACATATCAAACACTGAATCCAGTCCGCCGTGGACTTGGTACTTGCATAGTCATCGAAACATTCTCTGCATTGAGTATTTTCTTTATCAGATTCAGTCTGGTCAGAATCTGATTCATCGAGCTCTTGTTCACTTTCAGAGCTAAACCTCGGTCTTTTCTTTTTAGGAACTGATTTTTGGTTGCTTTTTCGAGGTTTGTCTGGTGTTTGCTTCTTAGCTTTACGTTTCAACTTAGCTTTCTTAGAGTTAATATGTTCTTCTGAATTTAAAACGGCAGCACCTTGCTTGCCTCTTTTGTATAATGGAACAGGAATTTTCGGGATAGGTGAACATTCGTTAAGATATTTACTTGGAGTTATGACTTCTACAGTTTCAACATTATGATTCTGAGAAAGTATGGACGGACTGACATTTCCTTCTAAGGGAATAATAATTGCGTCCGCTGCAAGATCTTCATATAGTAAGAACCCGAAATCAGGCTCCCGCTCCCTATTGATAGTTGACGACGAGGGACCAGGCTGGGGCTCAACATAATATGAATTCACATCAGCATTAGCGTCGAGTTCTCTTGCTACTGGTTGGTCTTGAGCAAGGTTTCCTTCATCTACATTTTGAAAGCTGTTATCAGAGATAGCAAAGTAGCTGTCGGGAATAGCAGAAGGATTGTACGGGAAAATACCACATGCACGAAACCCATTCACAGCATTAGAAGAGGTAGCAGCGCGAGCCCATGCGTTACCTATTAATTTTCCAGCAATGTATCGATTTATTTTTCGATCTTTGTGACTCAACATCCAGTTTTTAGTTTCTGAAGCGAAGTAAGTTTTGAAAGGTTTAAAAAAACTCCGGTCAAGCGGTTGTAAAGCCTGTGTAGTGTGGCTTGGCAAACAGAACAATATGATGTCATTTTCTTGTGCTAATTCTAGTAAATCAATAGCAGTAGTGTGAGATGAATGCCCGTCAAGTATAAGCAAAACCTTACCCTGTGGTTTTATTGGCACGAACTGTTCTTTCAGCCACTTTTGAAAGAGTTCTGAGTTGACGTAGGCAGATTTTTTGTTCATGTACACGTTGGCTCCGGGCGGAAGACCCTCTTGGAACTCTGGTCTTTTATTGACCCCCTTGATAATGACCACCGGAGGAACATAGTTGCCAACAGCGTTACAGCAAGCTATAATTGACATTGTCTCACCTTTTTCGCTAGAAGTGATGGAATTTACTACTTTGGCACCTTTAGTAGCAATAACTTTACCAGGATTATTGTTCATTTGAACTCCAGTTTCGTCGATATTATAAATTCGATCAGGTTTATCGATCAAATCATTTTCAGTTAGTATTTTCAGCAACAATTCAAACATTTTGTTTACTTCATCTCGATTTAATCCTTGAGCCCTTGCAATAGACAAACCTTCTGCCTGGCGAATACTGAGTTCTGGGTGTCGTTCAAGAAATGATTTGAGCCAGTGCTGACCAGCCATACGTGTCTCTTTGTTGAAAGGATTTTCCAAACCCAGTTTCTCGGCAAATTCAAAAGCGAGTCTTCTTACATCCTGTCGTGTTGTGGGAAATCCTGCCTTTTCTAATTTTTGTATGTGCGCTACGAGACGTTTCTCGTTGTCAAAGTCCAGTGTGGGATGTTTTCCTGAAAAAGAAGAAATTAATAGGTACAGAAAAAAAACTGACGATTCAAAAAGGACAAGTATGAAAAAACAAACTAAGAAGACAGTGCCTAAATTGAATTTGATTAGGGCAATTAATTCCTCTATTACTTACCCAAAGTAAGTTTTTCACAGTTTTTTTTAGCATATCGCCTCCTCAAAGTTCGAGATGGAATACCATAACGACGAGATATTTCATTTATACCGACTTGGCCTTTATCCATTTCCCCGAAAGCTTTGCAAAGGGCTTCTTCAGACCAAGCAGCACGAACGGGTGCCCCTATTTTCCTTTTATATTGTCGCGGCATTTTGTCTAAAATAAAAAATGAAATTAGGTGATACGCTGCATTATTTTTTACAAGTACAGTGAAGTACGACATAAAAAGGTATAAACAGCTCATAAATAAACTGGAAAGTCAATTTTCCTACTAAGTTGCATATTAACTAGATAGGTACGTTATTTAAAAAAATCTTACCTATAGCCTAAGTACCTGTAAATAAGTCATAGAGGATATATGCCTCTAAGGGCGTCTATACTCAGTCAATAGTGGGGCCTCTATCCTTTTTAGTAGGGATAGACGCCCCAGCAAATAAATAAAAATACTTAAATAATTTCGTAATTTTATAAACACACCATAAATATAAATGATACATACTATTCAAATAACAATACACACTTAAAACTTACCTTCGAAAACGAAAGTTCTGAACACGTCAAAATGTCACTGTCACAAGAATCATGCAAGCGCGATAAAATTTTGCAACGTTTTTTTAACTCAAGCGGCGACACGTGCAGTCCTGCCGAAGCGCGTGCGCGGACTGAGCTGTGGGGGCGAGATCTGTCCGAGAAACTTGGTACTAGAGCGTGAATTTGGTTTTAAATTCTCTTTTTTTAAGGTGCGGCGTCTATCCTCCAAGGGCGTCTATCCCACTTTTACCCTATTTATATACCGATAAATAAGAGAGATCTTAGCTTGTTAACCTGATTTCGTTCAGACAATTCGCCCATGATTTTATAGAATTGTTTTCTAGATGCCTAGAGCACCTGTGTTACGGATCGTGAACTACAAATTGCTTGTTGGGCCACTTTCTTCAGAACAAGTGGGTTAGCTCTAGAAATTTAAATTGGAAAATTGGGATGATTGAAGAAAGAATAGGAACGTTGGAGCATTTTCTTTTTACGAGTCGTTATTATTGTATAACAAAACTAGCTGGCCCTCGCAACCTTGTTTACGTCTACTATTGCCCGTAGCGTAATAATTTTCCCCCGTTTTTTAAACATTCTTCATTGGAGCTCCGCTCCTATTAATATTAGCGTGATGATATATAGCCTTCCTCGATAAATGGAATATCCAACACTGAAAGAATTTTTCAAATCGGACCAGCGGTTCCTTAGATTGGCGCGTTCAAACAAACAAACTCTTCAGCTTTATTATACTCGTATTAGTATAGATAACCCACGGTGTGACTTGCGTCGATTTGGATTTTGCCGCATAAAATTTGACTATCCCTACGAAAGATTTTCTATTGAGATTAAAATTTTCACATACGAACGACTGACGTCAAATTAATCAGGGTTATCTATCTAGACTGCTGATAAACATATTGAGTGATTTCCAAATACATTAAAGATAAAGTTACGAGTATAAACAAATTATTAGTTATGAACTCACTCTGTACCTCCAATTACGTGTATTCATAATTTCACACATTTTCCTATATTTGTATATATGTATAGTTAACTAATGCTAATGAAAGGTTATAAACTTAACTAGATAACATATTTATTTTTTATTTTCTTAAGAAATATATTCTGATATTTTTATGGGCCTTAATGCGTTTTTGAGTGATAACCTTAATAAAAATTATTAGACTTTCTAGATAGGTCTAAGAAGGCAATATTTCAACAGTAATTCTTAAAAATCTCATTCTTCTTCATTCCCACGATTTATTAATGTAGTCAGTCTTAATTTTAACTATTGATCATCATCAGCTATCGCAGTCCACTGCTGGACATAGGCCACTCCAATTGCACGTCACGTGGGTTGATCCTCGGCTTCTCGCATCCAACTCTGCCAACCGTCTCTTCATTCATAATCGTACAAAAATGTCTCTGGCGAACACGAAACAAGAAGTCCGTTTCTTTTAATCATAATATTGTAGTTATACTTTAATTTGGTCACGCCCAAATAAAGAAGAAAAAGCAATATCAGATGATGCAACAAAAACAAACACTAGCGTTCAACAGTTAATTCTCATAACCTTGCTCCACATCACCAATTTGCCTCTGATCATGGCCAATACGTACAGAAGTATTACACCTTGGGCTGTCAAATGTAACTAACATAATTACTTTTGCAAAGACAAAAAAATACGCAAATTACCGCTAGTTGTCCGGATACATGTTTGACGGATATAGTTAATTTATAAACGGATATTTTTGTTACATTTTATTGTGTAAAGCATAAATATATCCGACGATAAATAAGATAAAAGGGTAAATATTTCAGACAATATACATTTCACTTATATTACCTATCTTAACTTATTATGTCGGTAAATTAAAAACAAAAATCCGAGCTAGATCGATTTAGGGCCTCTAAAACACGTTGCATACTAAAGTTTCATGAAAATCATTGAAGCTATTTCCGAGATTCAGGTTCTAATTATATATATTTATGTTATTTACTTATCTTTATTGTACACACATAACACATAGACAAAAAAGAGTTGTAGTAGGTATACAAATGTGACAATTGACGGTCTTATCGCCAATTATCTCTTTTATTATGGAATAGGAAGCAAACGAGCAGACGTATTGCCTGTTGGTAAGCGATTACCGCCGCCCATGGACACCCGCAACACCCGAGGCATCACAAGTGCGTTGCCGGCCTTTAGAGGAATGAGAAGAGGGATGAGGGAAGGGTAGGGTGCGGAACTCCGGTACCCTCACTCACTCGGTGAAACACAGCGCAGGTGCTATTTCACACCGGTTTTCGGTTTTCTCTTAAGTTTTATGTATACTATTGTGTAACGACAACCCTTTCTGTATGGCACTTATTAGCAAAGGCCTCCTCTAATTTCTTCCATTCCTCCCTATTCGTATAGTACATACTTTCTGTACATATTGGGCTTTTAAAAAAAGTGGATGAATGGATGACCGAGATTTCCTCGGTATTGTTTTTTTGGTAAATTTTCTAGTAATTAATCCTAGCTAGATCGATTTAGCCCTTGAAACCAGCTGCATATTTAATTACATGAAAATCGTTCCGAGATTCAGAGTATATATATAAATAAATAATAAATAAATATTCCGGACATCTAACACACAACGTCATCTAGTCCCAAGCTAAGCAGAGCTTGTGTTATGAGTACTAGACAATTGATATAAATACTTATATTTTTTTTATATACATAGAAAACACTCAAACTCCGAAACAAATATTTGCAGATCATACAAACATTTGGTCCGACCCGGGAATCGAACCCGAGACTTCAAGCTTAGCAGTCGCAAACGGTACCACTACGTCACCGAGCCAGGTACACATGAATTGCTCGTTTAGGGGTAATAAATAAATAAATAATTTTCAGATAAATGTTAGTGATAGGTTGTAGGGTGCATGGCAAGGCATGCCTTTCGAAACTTACATTGAATACAGCTTGCAATATATTCACAGAATACAGATGTTTTGGACTTGCTTCTTTTTATGTTGAAATAGACTATTTTATCACCTCCCAGAGTATATTGAATTTCATATATCGTTCATATCAACATCGTTAGTAGTTATTAGGGCGCAGTAGTTTATGAGTTGAGTATGCAAATTTATGATTGAAATTCATTTGCATAATCATTTTTGGACTACTCCCCATTGAGATTTTATCATTCAAAAGTGAAATGTGATTATCATAGCACTACCTTCGTATTAACATAAATGGTGGTTCAATTGGATTTAGAATTTATAATTATATTCTTAAATATAGAGTTATAGAAGTAATTATGTGTTGGTAGTTAACATTGTGTATTAATTACCAACGTATATGTATAATATGTAGGTATAACCTGTATGTATTTACAAATTATAAGTATAAATATATGTATTTATATCAGTTGTTTAGTACCCATAATACAAGCTTTGACTAGTTTGAGAGTATATGGCGTTGTGTGTTGGATGTCTGAAAATATTTGTATATATTATCGAAATCGAACGAAATTTAACTGCCTCATTGGTCTAGCGGTTGATGTATACGACTGCTCAAGAAGAGGTCTCGGGTTCGAAACCCGGGTCGGGCCAAAAGTGTTATTCAGTTTTTCTGATTATATAAATACTTAATAACAGCTCGGAGTCTGAAAGTTGGGGTCTGAACCCCCGTGCCTCGGAGAGCACGTAAAGCTGTTGGTTCTGCGCCTGATCTCAACCCGCGTGTCGGTTAAACGTCCCATTGGATTATGAGAGAGAGGGAACAGAGAGTGCACCTGCGTTTGCGCACACACTTGTGCACTATAATATTTCCTGCATAGTTGGCTGGTCACTGTTAGGTCTGGTCGCCGTGGCCGTAATCATATTATCAAAAAAAAAAATCTGTTGAGGCGAACTGATCGAAAAGCACACAAAAACTTTATAATGAAAAATTTTACTTCATACTCTATTACAATTATTCATCAGAATTGCTCTAAATTCAGTTCAATGTCATCTCATCGTTTGCCGTGAGAAGTTGTGAGCAGGCAGCATGCTCGTAGCCTGAAGGTCGCGGTAAAAGTGTAAAAAACAGACAACGCCCAACGCAAAACCACGCATTAAGGTCACCACTCACTAGCTTTATCTTGTACTAGCTGAACTCCGCAGTGCTACCTGCCGTACGACAATAACCGCGGGCAACGCCGCGAAGCGAAGCTAGTATCTTTATAAATTATAGCCTATGTGTTATTCTGATGTATAAGCTACATTATTGTAAAGTTTCATCAAAATCCATTCAGTAGTTTTTGCGTAAAAGAGCAACAAACATTCTCACATACACACTCACAAACTTTCGCATTTATAATATTAGTAGGATTGATAAATCCGTTCCGAAATCACCGTCTTATTTTTGTCGACTGCTTATTTTCGGAAAGATAATACATCAAGCCATTTATGTGTATATAATTATTATTATAGGACTATTTGTGACTTTGATACATACAAAATCTTTTATGCCGGTTTGAACAAACTTGTACTTGTTTACAATTTGTATTTTACAATTTTCTGTTTGCAAATATTTCGTCATATCAAGTTTTTTACAAAACTCAGGCAAAATACATTTCTTTAACTCTGCTCCTACAAATGCTCCTACAAGTGTGGTAGTTCTAATTGAAAAAATATTATTAACTATTCTTTTTTATTTTTAAAGAAAAAAACGGAACCCTTATAGAATCACTTAATTGTCCGATTGTCTGTCAAGACCCTTTTTCTCAGGAAGACGTGGAGTTATCAAGCTGATATTTATATCAAATACTCAAGTCTACTGTCCCTTGAAGCTGTTAAAAAATCAAACTTCTAAACTAATGCAATCAAAAGATACAGTCGTTTATGCTGTAAATTTTCGACACTCGAAATTGAATCATAGCCTATACTTCCCGTGAACTCAGAATCCTGAAATTTGGTACGTAGCAACGTCTAAATACTCGTAGCACAGATAAAGGAAAAATTGCGAATAGCATAAATTGTTTGTTACACCTACAGGTTTGTACGGAACCCTCCGTGCGCGAGTCCGAGTCACACTTGCACGGTTTAATTTTTACTTTTTAATGAAACGAATAAAAAATGGCACCAAAAGTTGTTTAAAAATATTATTTCGCATGGTTTTCGGAGCTGTTTTAGTGTGCTAGTACCTTTACGTAGTTAAGTGGGCCAAGTGCACACCAATCAATGACCAACAGCGCGGTACACAACACGGAAACAGACTCGCTTTTCATCTGTTTTTACAGAGGAATGTTCACGCTTTCATTGAATCGGAAACCGTTTGATTTGAACCATCGACCGATTTCTTGGTTGTTACAAACTGTTCTTCAGTTTCACAATTTGTTCATTGTTACTTATTAAGTTGTTCTTAATCAAATCAAGGTGAAACAGTAAACGATTTTCCGTTAAAAATAAAAACACAAGAGAGAGGTTTTTTAATATTTTATGGAATAAGTTGGTTAAGGAAAATGAATAGGGTATGAGTGCTAGAATTCGTTATACCTATGGGGAGCAAACGGGCGGACGAGTCATATTATGGGAAGTGATTACCGTCACCCATGGAGACTAACAACTCAAATGCTATATATAACTAGCTGTTACCCGCAGCTCCGCCCACGTTTATGTCGGTTTTTTCGTGTTTTTTCGCGGTCGCGGATATGTGACTGATGCAAAAATTAGATAAAAACAATCCTTGCTGATGCGGATTATATATCATTCTAAAATTTCAGCTCGATCGGTGCAGATTTTTTTGAGTATTTGAAGCGTACAAAAAACCAACATAAAATTTTTATATATATAGATATATATATTATATATGTTCAAATGCATTGCTGTCCGTTTAATAACCCCCTCCCATCTATCTTCCTAGGATAATAGGAGTTAAGTTCAGGTCTCGGCTAAGTGAAAATAAATGAAAAATTGTTCAACAGCGGTTTACTGTTACGCCATTTTGTTCTTATCTTGTAAAGTTCAGAGTACCTGGGGTACCTTTTTACCGTGATAGAGCAACGCTTCGGTAGGAATGGGCCGGCTCGACCGGAGTGATACCACGGTCTCACAGAAAACCGGTGGGAAATAGCGCCTGCGCAGTGTTTCACTGAGTGAGTGAGGATGCCGGGGCCCTTTCTACGCATACATACTTTACATACTGTATATAAATAATATAGGTATGTGTAGAGAAATCTCAAAAACTTTAAATTTTAATCAATTTTTGTTATAAATTTTAGTGTATGTTATATATAGGTGATATCTATGGTGATTGGTTAATTTACACCATTACAATTTGAGTTTTACTGAGTAATAAAATCAACCGAAATGGGTACATCTACGTACGTATATATTATCACGTACAGATGTAATTCGACCTCTTTTTAAATTCTACAAATATTCAAATCATATCTTTAAAGAAACAGAAAACATTTACGTATAAAATTTGACAAAATGATTCATGTCTTTTATAGACGAGCATCCTCTAACAATGCAACACTCAACACTTTCTTAAATTTTCAATCAAATCTAGTTACGAAACAGTATAAAACATATTTTTTCTCAATGAAAAATGCACTGACTCCAAAATGTTACGCTTTTATTGAACACATTACCCTCTTTGCGAGACAAATTGATTCACAACACAATCATTTTGTACGTATTCATCTCGTGGAGCAGTCAGATATTCGTTCCGGGTCGTTTAATGACATACGTGGTTTCATATTGCACTCAATTTAAAATAAAATATCGATTAACAACAATAAGCACTCGCCCTTTTATCTTACTAGGTGACTGACATTCCCATCAAAAGGTTATTACAATTCTTTATATAATTTTACATTTACCACAAACCAGCCACACATCAAAAGAACCTGTGACGTACTGGCTCTGGTGAGAATCTTTTTTTGAACAAGTTGCGTAACATATTATAGTGATGGTACGTACGTTTAAATTAAACCTTATCTTTGTGTGTATTTTTCTAATTCTTATATTATTTTGGATGTCAAACAACCGGTTTAGATTTTGCATTATTTTAATAAAAGTATTTAAACTGTCAGCATTCGTGCTGTCGTGTTTCGTTGGTGAGTGCGGGATCGGAGGCCCAATGATGCAGAAGCATCAATAGGCCGCCATACAGTGGCTCACCGTGCTGCATTATCTGCATTTGCAATGAGTATGTTGGCCACCAGTCTTGGATTCTGCTTATGCTTTCATTTAGGCCATACATAAAAAAAATATTTCTGTTCTCTTTTCTGTTCATTTTAAACATTATCCTCATTTTGCTCCGCTGATTCAAGTGATAAGATCTTAACTTAGTAAATGCATGTCACGTAAATACCTATATGTCGTAGTGTGTCACGCATTTCGCCGACGCACTTGACCTCTGTGGAATACTTGCTATGAATATAATAAGCTACTGATACGATCTCTGATGCTTCTCTTTAAGTGCCATTAAATTCGTCATGGAACCAAATTGGCATATACAATAAGAGCAGTTCATTCATTTCCACATAAAATAAATAAATAAATATTTCCGTCACCTAACACACAACGCCATCTAGTTCTAAGCTAAACAGAGCTTATGTTATGGGTACTAGACAACTGATATAAATACATTTCTAGCTTTTTTTGTAAATACAAACTTGTTAAGGTAAGAATTATTTATTTCTCAAAGATTACAAATCACTTAACATAAAAAATAACCACAATTAATACAAGTAGGTACATAGTTCAGAACTCGTTTACAATAATAAATACCTTGTGGGTAGGCGACAAAATTGAGGCATAAAACGCGTAACTCCAGTTAGGGACTATTCACACCATTGCATTTAATTTGTGGTATTTTTTTTTTCTTACTTTTTATAGTTTTTCAAGATGTTAAGTGAAGATTATGCTGAGAAAACACTCAAACTCCGAAACAAATATTTGCAGATCATACAAACATTTGGTCCGACCCGGGAATCGAACCCAAAACCTCAAGCACAGGAGTCGCATACGCTACCACTACGCCACCGAGGCAGTCATCAATAATTTTATACAAGAAGCACAAGAACTTTTAAAATTAAACATAAGACTATAATGCTATCTTTTAAAAGATTGACCTATAACTCATGATAGCGACCCCAGAATTGCTAATATTATTAGTTTGCACATTTCCCAATGAGAGTTTTAAAATAATAAACAACAAAACACCTATTGATCGGTCTACTTTTGCGCGCATTTTAACGTATTAGGCTCAATTACTCGTATGATGCCACCACACTCGACGTAACTCCATTTAAAGATGTTACACAATATCTGCCTACCCACAACACACGCAAATTGTTCAACTACCCACTATGTAATAGTTCAACTAAAGATTTTTTGCTGAAGCCGAGGTCACGACAATTTTCTTGTCAAGATATTCAAAATAACACATGTAATTATATAACGATCGGTATTCGTTTTTAAAGTTTAACTGTTACTAAAATTGTTAATTGCAGTTCTTAAAATAGAAAAGATTTTGATGTCATAAGTATTAGACACTATTATAATTATATATTATTATTGTAAAGTTTCATCAAAATCCATTCAGTAGTTTTTGCGTGAAAGAGCAACAAACATACTCACTTACATACTCACAAACTTTCGCTTTTATAATTTAGTAGGATTTACAAAATAAGTTTTCAAATCTACTGTAGGCTATTTTTCTTTTTTTTACTCTAAATACATTTTCTTTTTGGAAATTTATTTCTATTTTAAACATTGGACAAAGACATTTCTATACTAATTTATCTATCAAGTTAGTAAGCTAAAAATGAAATTTAGTAAATTAAAAAACATACTTATGTAATTTTTGACCTTAATATTAAAAAAATTTCTACACAATTAGGTATGACATAATATAACGACTTTTTAATGATACAGTCTTATATATATCTCGAAACAAATGATATTGTTGAATTCTATGAAAGGCCTGACCTCTTTGGCAACTAAAATTCAATATAATAAAAAACAGAAATACAAACAGGACTCTTTAACTACATTCTCTGAATTCCGATAATAAATAATACACCTTTTTATGAAATAGCGGGTAAACGGGCAGACGTATTGCCTGATGGTAAGCGATTACCACCGCCCATGGACACCCGAAACACCAGAGGCGTCACAAGTGCGTTGCCGGCCTTTGGAGGATGGGGAAGGGGATGGGGTAAGGGGTTGGGTAGGGTATCCCGGTATCCTCACTCGGTCGAGTCGGTCTATTCATGCCAAAGCGTAGCTCTCCCATGGTTAACCTTATGTATGTTTTACTTTGATAAAAACATTTTTGCTTATCAAATCATATTTGCGCAATAAAGCGACATATATATTTCTTTACAATTCTGAACGAATATATTCCATTCCATCCCAAATATCAGTATGCAAGACACGTTACCTACTCCACTTCTCATTCACCAAAAACGGAATACCTTTCACGTTACCGTAGTTTCGTGTATAATTTCAACATTTGTCCCCATCGTATACGGACATCTGAAGCAACCAGACCACTAACAGACAACCACAAAAGGCCAGACGAAAAAAATCAAAATATCTTAAATATTTAGCTCATATCTTTTGTCTTGGCAAACACAATCTCGTTATTACAATAGTGTCGTAAGAAACAGCCCTTACGTTTATGAGAACGGTGCAACAATACGGACAGTCAAATAATAGGCGTGTTATGTACATGAATGTATCTACCGCGTTATCTTAAGACCTTCGCCGTAGGATCTGATATTTCTCACGCCTGCTACGTGAATGTCGGCACAAAGACAAGTATTCGCACAACAATGGCCTACCTTTTTAAATTGGATTAAGAGTTTGACACACATGTGATTTGGGAATAATATCAGTTTGTTTATGTGTTGTTAATGTAGCTAATATTGGGTAACTTTCAGGTAGGTAATTCTGAGTATAAATTCTCGAAACCCAGTCTGCTTCCCCTGATCTTAGGTTTTTTGAAGTTAGTCCAAATTAACCTCAATAGAAACCTACAGCTAAATAGACTACATAACCATCGGAGAAATGCATGTTTATACTAAAGTGAGAAGACGATACCAACCTTATTTGAATCTATACCTAATGATTAGACTGTCAAAAGGATGAGGCATGTTTTATATATAGTACAAGCATTTGTAGTATAACTAATAAATAAATATTTCGGACATATAACACACAACGCCACCTAGTCCCAAGCTAAGCTGAGCTTGTGTTATGGGTACGAGACAACTGAAATAAATACATGTATATATATTTTTTTTGTAAATACATACATATTATACACAGAGAACACCCAAACTCCGAAACAAATATTTGCAGATCACACAAACACTTGGTCCGACCCAGGATTCGAACCCGAGACCTCATGCACAGCAGTCGCATTCGCCACCACTGCGCCACCGAGGCAGTAAAGTTTGGTTAGCTCGGATAAGACTTTATCCTGTTCGAGCGAGCGCTAACACTCATATAAAGTACTAGTATTAACAATATCTGAATTTTTCATTGCCTATTTAGTTTGAAAATATCATCAGATTCAAATAGGCTAGCACTCTAACCATACGTTGTAGGACTCAGTCAACCACGTGTTTATTGGTATTGTTACACAGACGAGGTTTTCGCTTTCCCAGTGACGGTCAGAGGTCGTCGATATTGCAAACTTTAACAACTTAGTATTTCACAAATATAGTTGGCGAGTTAAATCTCCATAAGCTGAATCTACTAGTTACATATTCGAGGTACATAATGGTTACTACAATATTTAAATTGATTCTATTCAGAACATTCACCAGTGGAAGTGTTGGAACTAATGGTATAACAATGAATATGTTTACTCAATAATTGGAATAAAAAAGTATGCAAGCCATAGATTTGTCTAACACACAACACTTTCTCTATATATGAACACGCTATAATCCTTACTTAGTTAGGAGTCCTAATGGTTACCTTTATCCTCTATCGTAAAGGTTCTCGCATTTAATTTTCTTGTAAAATAAAATGTGTGCTTGCAATCTATGCTAATATTATAAAGCTGAAGAATTTGTTTGTTTCCCAGAAACCGCTAGTCTGATTTGAAAAATTATTTTAGTGTTGGATAGTCCATTTATCGAGGAAGGCTATAGACTACATATCATCACGCTAACACTAATAGGAGCGGAGCACCAATGTAGAATGTTTCAAAAACGGGGGAAATTTTTCACACTATGGGTAATAGAAGACGCAAACGAGGTTGCGTGTGTCAGCTAGTTATATATATTTACACAGTACAAAATGAAGTCGCCTTCGCTGTCCGTTCATTTAGATCTTTTAAACATATTGCAATTTTCAACAAATGATAGAGTTATTTATTCATTAATAATACTTGCATATTATGGTAGAGGCTTTCCGATAACTTCAGAAACATCCGTGTGAAGCCGGACCAGGTCGCTAGTTCTAAATTATGATTTAACGAGCGACGACAAGACCAATTTTAAAACAATAACATTTAAATTACTAAACTTATACTACTTACTAACGTTTGAATGCATAGGAATTAATTACTCAACTATGTACTGCAAAATGATGAAACAGTTTTAAATTATATTTTATTCATAGAAATAGATTAGTAACACTGAGGTAGCAAATAGCCTGTGGTGGAAGCTAATCCAAGTTAATATCATCGTATAGAGAGTCAGATGAAGGAAGCTAATGCTGATGGTTTCACAGTAATATATTATATGTTTCGAAACGGAGTCACGGGAGATTTTCCCACGATTTTATGCAATCAACCTGCTAGCGACACAATCCTAAGTACTATATGTCATCTTTGAAACACAACACGTATTATACGGTCGTTAACAAGTAAGCCGTCTATTGCAAAGCTTTTTGTGCAGAGGTGACAAGTATATTTATTAGGGTAACATGTCATCAAGACATGTTTGTTCTAAATTAACAATAGTCCCAGTCCCTCACTGGGGAGGGGGAATGATTTATTCTGCTTCTGGTTAACTACTTTTTAACAGTTTTATTGTACACTTTCAAGAGGATTTGTTTGTTTACATCTATACCATGTTGTGGTAACCAGAGCTTATCTTGGAATATGTCTTCCAGAAATGTTAATTTACCCTTTTTAATTTTTTCATTAAGTAACTCACTTGCAAAATTCTTGACTTTCATGCTGAGCTATAGGAGTTCAGTGCTACCGAATCGTGAAGGTATTGAAGTGACCAGGCGATGTGATTATGCCTGGCGGGTCGTGGCCCAATGGTTCAGAAGTTATTTAAATTTAATCGGTGCGAGAATGTTCATAACGCGATACAGCATTAGTAGTTCTTCGTAGTTCGTGTGTCGATAGATGATGCTATATGTGGATGTCACCATAGTTATATTTACACTTTTACGACTAGTTTTTTAAATTTAAAATTGTTGTATTGCATTCGTTCTGTTTGATGTCTTATAAGAT
Organism: Spilarctia lutea; assembly: GCA_916048165.1. NCBI lineage: Eukaryota > Metazoa > Arthropoda > Insecta > Lepidoptera > Erebidae > Spilarctia > Spilarctia lutea. The sequence continues at coordinate 13,058,629 of OU696490.1, read as the reverse complement.
AAGGATTTCTATGAATATTATATTTGAAGAAGGAATGATGAGGATATATGTGATTACCGCCGCCCATAGCCCAGGGCCTCTGTTATCCTCACTCACTCGGTGAAACACAGCGCAAGCGCTATTTCACACCGTTTTTCTTTGAAACGAAAATATCACTCCGGTCCAGCCGGCCCATTTGTGCCGAAGCGTGATTCTCCCACGGTAAAACCGTATATTTGAAAACTTGCTGATATCGAACATGCTTTCCCAAGTATAAGAGTATAAAACCGAATGACATATTTAAACATACACATACTATATAATTATGTTTACCGCATATAATTGTTGTTTTATCTTTCAATAGAATTCAATATATATATTACGAGTATATTATTTTGTATCTATTTGCAAGATGCATAGCACTAATGGACAGCTGCTTCATCAAAATATAGAAACAATGTTATACGCTTAACTTTTAAATAACAATCTATACTTTTATATATTTTTATTGATTTAACAAATACAATCATTCGCCAAAAAGCTTTTATCTGTATTGTATTTTTTATGTAATATGTGTTAATTATTTAACATTGAAATTGATTTAATCGTACATCGTTAAAGTTTTATGTTTTTCATAAAAGGTTGTGTGTTTTTTATTGGAAACCAATTTCATTTTCATTTTATTTTATTTATTCAGGATAACAACAGTCTTTTACAGAGTCAAATACTTATATTATAATTACTGGGATATGAGCAATTATAGTTATCCACTTTACATTAAATTTCCAAAAACTGCAAAGAACAGATTTATGTTAGTTACACAGTTAACCTATAACATTTACAATTTACTTTTATAAATAATAAACTTTACGTTGTTCAACTAAATTAAACAGTTTGCAGAACTTGTAAAAAATAAACAAATAAAAATATTAGCGCGTTGTGGAATGTAAATAAATGCTAACTATCACCGGCGCATTACCGCATTTTGCACATGTTAAGTATTATTTTAAACACTAAATAACTCTAAACTAGTGGTCATCCAATGGTTGAAATACGAGCATAGTTCAGTTGCTTTCTGTTAGCTTCCTCCACTATTCATACATATAAACTTGAACTTCGTCAAATTTCATACTTTCCTGTATTAATATTTAAATTATTACAATATTGAGATACTTACAGTGTATTTTTAAGATCAAAATACATTACTTTTAATGCAGGTTCATTACATGTTGTTACACTAAATTGTGAAACTTGCTGAGTCCTTGATGATGTCCAACACTTGCTAGTTGATTGTGTCAAATATCGAAACCAAAGGAACTCGTTGATGTGCAAATATAACTTTAATGTGTACGATGTAGGACTTTTCATCGCTATCTTAAGTAATCCTAATACAAATGCGGCGTTAGACCCATTTGAGATATTTGCACAACAACGACTTCCTCTGTCTCCAAGGTAGTTAGTATCATAGAGTAAGCCACGATGGAGCTAACATATTACTTTATTCTAAAAGCCTCGAAATTTATTAATATTAAAAGTAAAAAAGGTTCATTACATGTATTTTTTTATTGTCTTACTACAAACTATTGTTTAAATGACATAACTGCATTATTTGTCCGCATTCGACGATTTGTAACGCATCTCACCAATGTCAAGTCACAGTGTCAAGATCTTGTTCATAAAATATGTTTTTGTTTTGTTTTAACTCAATGACAAGCGCAACATTGACTGTAGTAAATATTAGTGATCGTTCCTGACCCCTGAACCGCATTCAGAATTACAATTTGTTATTTTACTATGTGATAGATCTTATCTACTTTGTGCCTTTTCTCTGTGCATGAATTTATAAAATGCTCTTGCATTAAGAGAGTTGACAATCTTTGACTTAATTTCCGTGCGTATTTTAAATTTGCTATTAAAAAACTACATTTGAAATACACTTCGTAACATTTTAGTTGGTATATTCCTATTCTTCTTCACTTCACAAAACTGTTTTACATCTTACAGCACAGGTTGTTACCTCATTGTCCACGGAATTGTATTTCAATGAGACAGAGACAAACTTCTTAGCACTCCATGGATTCACCGTGCGGGTGCCGGGTCCATCGTGTGGCAGAGGGAGAAACTCAAAGCAGTTCCCAGGACTTACGACCTAGGTGTAGGTTTAAGGAGGCCCCCTTTAAGATACGCATCAACGGTCACCTTCACTGCTCGAGTTTCCCGCCCTACCTAGCCAAATTTGGTAGGAACCTGTTAGTGCAGCCTTGGATACTCGTTCTAAAATAGAACTTACTGCAGATCTCGACAGGCCAAGGTCTTTCAAAGGGTTATAGAGAGATTTAGCTGGTATACCTCTCGCTCCCACTTCCACCGCGTATAAATTAACCACATAGCTATTTTTGTTAAGTTTAGTTGTTAGATCGTAATATTTATTTAATTTTATTCTATGGTCTTTAGGAATATTAGTTTCCCACGGAACAGTAAGCTCTACTAATATTATGTGTTTAATTTGTCTAGAGAAAAGGAATATGTCCGGTCTGGATGACGAAACACCAACATCCTCTGGGATTTTATAGTGCTTATCATACGTATCCATCAAAATAGTCCAGTCAGGTGCAGTACCTAGTATTGAGAAAGGCTTGCTTTTAGATTTGGTAGTTGAGCCATCCTTTATAAAGTTAATTTCTCGTTTATTTGTAGTCAATCCTTTTTGGGCTCTAGCTACTGAAAGACTTACTGCTTCACGTATGATTTCTAGTACTCTTTCTTTCTCGTATCATGTCGGCGTGAGTAATAACCCCTATCAAGCAGCACCCTGCAACCTACCAGTAAGTGCCTAGCAGTACCTACTGCCTCACCACACGTGTAGCAAGATTTTTCAGATGCTTTCCCCCATCTCACTAGGTTACTTTGGTCTGGGAGGGTCATTTGGAAGGCATTCAGATAGAATTTTAATAGGGCAGGAGACCAATCATATAGCAAGGTGCGCCATTTCAGGGCTAACGGGATGCAGAACTCACCTATAGTTAACCACTCACTTTGCATTTCTAGATTCATTGCATGCACTTTAATTAATAATTAATATAATTTTATAACAATGTTATTATTTACAGTAAAATTTAGATCTCCAGGAATAAACTGAATCATCGACCATATGTTTTCTTGCCTATTTTTCGCTCATTTTATTAAGGACTAGCTTTTGCGCGCGGCTTCAACACACGTGTCTGTCTGTTATCGCAGCAAATAGTAGCCTATGTCGTTCCTTAAATCTTTGCAGCGGTTTAGCCGTGAAAGCAGGATAGACAAAGTTACTTTCGTATTAATAATATAGATATAAATAAATGTGACACTTCTCCAGAAGTGGAGTAAAAGTGCCATGGTTTTTCAATCAATGAATATTAAATTAAATGTAATATCTAAGTTCTTGATGCGAACAGTCTACATCATAATTACTAGTGAGTATACAACAGTAATCAAAATGAGCCGTCTATTTTCTTTTGCAGTTATTCTATCTTTTAAAGTTCCTAATCTACAAAAATTGCCATATCTACACTAATATTATAAAGAGGAAAACTTTGTTTGTATGTTTGTTTGTAATGAATAGGCTCAAAAACTACTGGACCGATTTTAAAAATTCTTTCACCATTCGAAAGCTACATTATCCACGAGTAACATAGGCTATATTTTATTTTGGAGAAATAGGTTTCCGTAAGATATTTGGGTTTTTCGGACACAAGGTGTAAAAATCAACCAGAAAAGTAACTTATTTTGCGAAAATTTTCATGCTACGAGCTATATAAGACGCATACGAGGTTGCGTGGATCAGCTAGTATTATATATAAGCATGCTAAGGTGAATATTTTCTGTACTTTGATGGAAAGCATGAGGAGAATCCAAGAGTGATGGTCAACATACTCATTGCGAATGCAACACAGTTCGGCCTTTGGGGCTAAAAAGCGCCGCATGACACAACCCTACCACAATAAATCAAAATAAACTTTTATTTTGGCCTTGAACTGTTGGAATTACACTATAAAACCTATCAATCTCTATAGCGAACAAAGATAACTATGTAACGAATCAACATTCATTATTATTGTCTTAACCTTGCTGTGGGAGTGAATGACTTGTTCATTATATGGTCTCAGTGATGTATTGTGATAATCGTCCAACTTTTTGTAACACTTCTTTCGTAACTAAGAAACCACATTGTTTTATAATCTTGTTGTAGATTTTAAACTATATTTGTTATAAGTTTCTTTTCACGTTTGAATAGTAAGACTGTAGATTTTATCATTCCCTTAGGAGTCGTTTTCACGGCTCAAATATGCCTTATGAGTGTATTATTTTCTACTAGCTGCGTCCGGTATTATCCGCGGTTGTTGACGCTTTTAATCTAAAATAAAAGTATCTTTTGTTACTTCTTATGTCATCAGCTATCTTTTAGTTAAATTCAAATCTTTTTTATACTGCCTTAATGCCGCGGTGGTTAGTTTTTTTTAAATTGTTATTTAGAGGGCAAAAGAGCAGACGTATCGCCTGATGGTAAGCGATTACTGCCGCCCATGGACACCAGCAACACCAGAGGCGTTACCGGCCTTTTAGGCAGGAGTACGCTCTTTTCTTGAAGGTTTGACGGTCGTATTGGTCCGGGAACACCGCAAGCGACAGCTCATTCGACAGTTTTTAGGTTTAGGTTAGGTATCGGATTCGATTCCCGGGTCAGATCAAATGTTTGTATGATTTGCAAATATTTTTTTCGAAGTTTAGATGTATAATATGCATGTATTTAAAAAAAAGTATAATATATATATTTATATCCGTTGTCTAGAATATATAGTCCATAATACAAGCTCTGCTTAGCTTGGGTCTAGATGGCGTTGTGTGTTAGATGTCCGAAAATATTTATTTATTATTATTATTAAATCAAAATCGTCTAGCTCATACATAGATAAGAAAGCACATACGGTAATGCAAATATTTAAAAAAATATTTTTTATTTCGTAAGTACTGCATATATTTTCATATGCATTTAGAGAAAAGTTGTAAATTTAAAATTACAAAAATTACGCTTCAACTTCATCTAATTTGTATAGATGTTTGTCAAATATTGACATTGCTTTATTATATACCATAAAAATCGATTGGATATTTCAGGTGTAAAAATAATTACAAATAAAACAAACTCATTTGTAATTATAATAGGAATACTTAGGAATTAGGAAGTTAGGTTTTTAAATTTTAATTAAGAAATTCAATGTCATCTATTTCAATCCTCTTCAATAAAATGTATAAATATGATTTAGAAAAACGTAGATACTTATTTATGCTTCCGAATAAATGAATCATAAATTATTAGCGTTCAGCAGTAAGTTCTATTTTAGAACGAGTATCCAAGGCTGCACTAACAGGTTCCTACCAAATTTAGCTAGGTAGGGCGGGAAACTCGAGCAGTGAAGGTGAACGTTGATGCGCATCTCAAAGGGGGCCTCCTTAAACCTACACCCAGGTCGCAAGTCCTGGGAACTGCTCTGAGTTTCTCCCTCTGCCACACGATGGACCCGGCACCCGCACGGTGAATCCATGGAGAGCTAAGAAGTTTGTCCCAACATTAATTGATTAGATAGATAGGAAGATAGAATAGCATTCAGAAGTTGATTTTTAATCAGTTGTCACAAAGAAACATCCTGTCCTAGCATCAAACTTCATTTTTACCTATTTGCAATCTTAAAATCGTTCGCAGTGTAATAATGTCAAATTATTGTCATCTTTAAAGCCAAATTATAATAATACTGTCATCTGGTGACAAATAGAAAACATGAAATGTCATCTAAATGTCATTAATGTCATATGGGTCATATTTATTACTGAGCTTTGTTTATAAAGCAATAGCAACCCGCCCTTTTCGCACGGATTCTTTACGGAAAATATAATCTATAAGCCTATGGTTACTCTGAGAAGTTTTAATTTCTGCCGACGTATTTGACAATAATCGTTATATTTTAGTCAATGTAATTTAAAAATGTAACAAATTAAATACGAAAACCTACCTGAACAATTCTCTATCTATTGGTAAAAACCGCATAAAAATCAGATGTTATCTACCATTCACTTGTAAATCAATAAATTTAGGTATAACAAATAGAGAGAGATGACACCTTAGTCAATTTTTTTTACTTTTTATCATCTGCCAAAACGATCACTTTGCATTATGGAGGGTAGAGATACTTTGCATGTAAAATGTACTAAATACAAACTTGTGACGTCACTGTTATAGACTACTTAATTGAGCAATATATTAATATATATATATAATATTATTTATATTTTAATGCTTATTTGATTAAAATTTGTAATAGAAATGACAAGTAATAATTATATTTTCCGAGAAATGTTTTGCAATATTCGTTTTAAAGAAGAAGATAGGTATTTATTTACGATACAATCAACTACCCAATTATTGGATTCTATAAAATTTTCACGACTGACAACCTTAACTTTTTGTCTATGGCCATCTTTTGGCTTTTTTCGATAGCAAAAACTTGACTTGATTCGATGCAAACTTTTTGCTATCATTTATTTTAGATTGTTCTGCGCTGTGAGTCGAGCATTCAGGTGTTAAAGAACAACAAAAGAAAAACGACAGTTTTATTTGTAGTTTTTCGTTTGATGTCTTTGCTTATAACGTGATTGGATGAGAATAGTAGCTATTTAATTCAATGAAAAGAATGAAATTTGGAGTCCACCGAACCAGATAGTCTGTTTGTTCTTTTACGGTACAATTTCATGAAAATTGTTGGAGCCGTTTCCGATATTTATATTAGACCAGATAGGATATGAAATAATTATTAGCTTTACGTCATCATGTCAGTAACCTGCAGATTCGATCAAGTAAATTCTGGCGGGATAGATACTTGGACCTAAAAACAACGGCTAATATTTAAATTGTTAATTGTTACTATCGCGTTTCGTTGGTAAGTGCGGGACCGGAGACCCAATGATGCAGAAGCATCACTAGGCCGCCATGGTGTGGGTCACCATGCTGCATTGTTGCATTGTCTACATTCGCAATAAGTATGGTGACCACCACTCTTGGATTCTGCTTATGCTTTCCATCAGGTAGAATAGAATCAGTTTGGCAGGACCGTACATAAAAAAAACTATTTAAACCATGCATAGTCTTAATTTATATATATACGTTATATAAAATATCTAATAATTAAATCTCTTGTCACCAGGTGCATAGCAAGGGCTTGAAGTTCGGCATCTACGAAGACTACGGTAACTTCACGTGCGCTGGGTACCCCGGTGTGGTCGGACATTTAAGTGGAGGTAAGGGACACACACAAGACATCCCAAACACTTTACCACCATCACTCCTACTACCTTTTATAGTCTGGACTAGCTATAATCTATAGCCTCTTGTTAAAAGGAGAAATTTTATTTATTTACATGTATATATATGTTTATTTTTACACCAAAGTCTCAACATTTTAAATCTTACAATACAATAAAAAAACACTTTACAGTTTGATTGTGTATCAGTATACATAGGTACAGGTACTGGTCCCCAAACTAGGCATAGCCTGAATTTCGGGAGTCAGAATTCAGTGATGTTGAAGGTGACGCTGCTCACAATGTGCGCGTGTGCGTGTGCATGTGCATGTGTAAGTGTGTGTGTGTGTGTGTGTGTGTGTGTGTGTGTGTGTGTGTGTGTGTGTGTGTGTGTGTGTGTGTGTGTGTGTGTGTATGCGTGTGTGTGTTATGAAATAAATTTGACAAGGTCCTCAGTCCCCTCATAATCTAGTTGGTGAAGCCAATACTGTTTAAAGTTGTATAGATAACTATCTGAAACTTTATCAGGAACTGGTGAAACGGTCCCTGAGTGTGGATTCGCATACCGGCGAACTACGAGTATCTTAGTGATATTATAAGTTCAAAGAACTGTAGAGTATTACATATTTGTTTAGAAAATTATCGAGCAGTGATTTATTATTCCACTTATAAAAATCTAAATACACATTTACGATGAATTTCCTAAACATATATCACTTTTATTATCGCATAGCGGAGAAAGTATACTACACTAATCACTATCGATTATGCACCAGATTGTTGCATGTACTTCCTCACAATTTAAATACAATTTTGGAGCGTTTTACAAAGTGGTACATCAGAAACGAAATCTTTTTTTTTCTTTTTGTTGTTAGTTTATGCAGCAGAACACGTTAGAGTTCTAACGAATTTTCCTCAGTATTTATTAATCCAGTATATCAGCAGTATTTATTAATCCCAACATTATTTGTGGTCGGTTAACAGTTTAACACACACACGACACATAAATTCATAGCAAATTCCCTTTTTTTAAGTAATAAGTCTATTTCAAACGTATTTCTTCAAAACGAGATTATAAATCGTTTCGAGTCTCAAGTGTATCCTGCGTAGTATATTAGGCAAAAACCTCTTTTCCACGGAAAGAAAGATACATTTATTAGTCACACTCACACCTACTCCTTCCTAAAAGGCCGGCAACGCACTTGTAACGCCTCTAGTGTTGCGGGTGTCCATGGGCGGTGGTAATCGCTTACCATTAGGCGCTACGATTGCTCGTTTGCCCCCCTATATAATAAAAAAAAAACAAAAAGGGAAAAAAAAATCATTGAAACCAAACAACAACCAACATAATAAAAAACAAAAATATATCTGGCTGTGTGACTAAAAGACCACAGTTCAGCTTATGCTACGGTCCTGAAAGATTTTGAACTGAAACTCAACATAACACCTCATGGACACGTGCACAGTTTTAACAATATTAACATATTATAGGTAGTAATTGAAAACATAAATTAATCACATAAGATATATCTATACTAATATTATAAAGCTAAAGAGTTTGTTTGAACGCGCTAATCTCAGGAACCGCTGGTCCGATTTGAAACATTATTTCAGTGTTAGATAGTCCATTTATCGAGGAAGGTTATAGGCTATATATCATCACGCTACTACTAATAGGAGCGGAGCAGGAGCAGGAAATTTTCACGCTACGGGCAATAGAAGACGCAAATGAGGTTGCGTGGGTCAGCTAGTATATTATATAAGACTAGCTGACCGACGCAACCTCGTTTGCGTCTTTTATTGCCCGTAGCGAAAAATTTTCCCCCGTATAGGGTTGATTTTTTACACCTTGTGTCCGAAAAACCCCAATATCTTACGGAACCCTATTTTTTTCCAAAATAAAATATAGCCTATGTTACTCGTGGATAATGTAGCCTTCGAATGGTGAAAGAATTTTTAAAATCGGTCCAGTAGTTTTAGAGCCTATTCATTACAAACAAACAAACATACAAACAAAGTTTTCCTCTTTATAATATTAGTATAGATGAACATAAAGGAACATATCAGCACTACAAATTTAACAAAGCAAGCGGATAAATATATTTATATCCAACAGTAGAATAGTAAAGGCTTCTTGTAGGTGAAAAAAATATTTAATTCCTGAATTTATTTTCAATGCAATGCAAGTGTCATTTGTTCAAGGGCTTATGTCATAAATAAGATATTAAAATGCGAAGACACAGTACATATATGTAATAAAATACTTATAAACCATTTTCTATTACAACATGGTGATTTAAAGAAGGTAGTCAGTATGTAACCTACATACTTATCGATTCTGACGATTCGTTGCAGCAATAAAAATTCAATTTTAGTAGTGATTTAAATTCAATAGATGATATGTACTAAATGCCTATATCATAATGCTCAGTAGGTACATATTCCTCCTCCTCTTAAGCCTCCTATAGTAAGGAGGTTTTAAACTACTATAATACGCTGGCCTAGACGGCTTGATATTTATTTATTTATTTATTTATACTTTATGCACAAATGTACAGAGGCGGACTTAATGCCGTAGGCATTTTCTAACAGTCGACCTTAGGGCGATGCAGAGCCAAACATGGTAGATGCACAGAAAATAGAAATGTAGGTAAAGATATCATACATATAGCTTATATACACACATATATACATATATACACACACACATATACATACATATACATACACATATATACATAAAAATAATAATACATACTACTAAATAAATTTATTTACATACCTTTACATAAATACATATAATACTAATTCAAGAGGGAGAGTATAAAATTAAGATGAATCTGATAAACTGTTTAGAAAATGTTTCCGCACTAGAAATCTGAACGTTTGTCGAGTTTTTGCCATCCTGATCTCGAGTGGAAGCGCGTTCCATAACAGAATTGACTGTACCAAGAAAGTAGAATGTACAAAGTCAGAGCGGTGAGTGGGACAGTGGAGAAGTATGTTGTTTGAAGATCTAAGGCTTCTGACATGGTTTGCACCTAAATATTGTAATTGACTAGTTAAGTAGGAAGGAGAACTTGGAGAAGAGAGTAAAGAATATAGAGTGGTTAATGCTCGTACCTGTCTACGTTGGCGAATCGGTAGCCATTTCAAATGGGAGCGATGCTGAGACACGTGATCATATTTGCGTAAATTGAAAACAAATCGAATGCAATTGTTGAGAAGACGGTCAAGTTTATTGAGCAGATCTGCATTCAGGTCGAAGTAGCACATATCACCATAGTCGATTATAGGGAATATTAGGGTCTGAACAAGCATTGCCTTAGTTTCTGATGGAAGGAAGTTCTTAAGTGCATAGAGAGCGCGCAAAGAACCTGTAACTTTCTGGCACACGGAAGCAACTTGTTTTCGCCAATTAAGAGTTGTGTCAATATACAGTCCGAGGTCCTTAACACTTTCAGTGTATGGAATAACCATGCCGTCATAAGTAAGTGGTGGAAGTGAAGCAAGGTCGATCTGGTTTATAGAACGGTTACTCCCGACGATAATAGCCTGGCATTTAGTCGGATTTACCGATACCCCAAACATATCCGACCAGTGTTTAATGGCTGCCAGGTCACTATTAAGGGCCGAAACCGCGGACGACACATTGCACAACTCCGTTTGACGGTATAACTGCAAGTCATCGGCGTATAGATGGAAGGAACACTGAAGTCTAAGGGTAATAAGGTTAATAAAGATGGAAAATAAGAGAGGTGAAAGAATACCGCCTTGAGGAACGCCAGCAGCAAGACCAAGCCAGCCAGAAGAGGAATCTTCTACTCTGACAGATTGCTGACGATCTTGAAGGTAAGAGGAAAACCAGTCCAGTACTTCTTGAGAGGCTGAAATAAAGGATAGGATAGTAAGGAGGAGTTCATAACTGACGGTATTGAAGGCATTGGAAAAGTCAATTAGTACTACCGGTGTAACCTTAGTACTCTCCATCCCCGCCTTAATGTCGCCAGTTACTTTAAGAAGAGCAGAAACTGTACTATGGCCCGGTCGAAACCCTGACTGGAAAGGACTGAGTAAGCTGTTACTGTAAACAAAGTGGGAGAACTGTTTGTGGACGCAGGCCTCTAGCACCTTGGACAGGAAAGGAAGGATAGAAATTGGTCGAAAATCAGTTGGAAGAGAAGGATTAGGAGTTTTAGGTAAAGGACGCACATACGCTCTTCGCCACAGAGAAGGAAATGTGCCTGACATGAGGGAGAAGTTTACTATATGAGAGATAGCGGGAAGGAGGTGAACTAGCAGTGTTGTGATCATTCTCCGACTAATGCCATCACACCCAATCGCTTGGGATTTTATAGACAGGATGATTTTCCTAACCTCTCCTTCTGTAACCAGACTGAAATTAAAAGGGCTTACGTTAGGACGCGGTAGACTATTGATGTAATTATGAGCTTGAAGTTCAGATAGACTGTCCAAAGTGAGAGAGGTGGTAAATTGTTGATTAAGTGAATCAAGGCTTATTGATTGTGGAAAGTCTACATGTTGCGTTCTGCCGATACCAAGAGTTCCAAGGAACTTCCAGATGTCAGCAGGAGAGGAAGAGGAAATATTTTCAAGAATATAGCGGCGTTTGGCGTTCCTTATCATCTGGTTACACCGATTTCTCGCAGACTTATACAATCCCCAGTTGACTTCGACACGGTTCCCCTTGTAGGTCCTAAACGCCCGATTGCGACGTCTCATGGCGCTCCGAATACCCTCAGTCATCCATAGTGCCGGCGATCGCTTCATTGTAACCTTTTTAACCGGTGCGTGAGTGTCGTATAGTTTAGTGACTACTTCGTTAAAGACATGCACCTTGTCGTCGACAGAAGTGGAATTGATCAGAGATGACCAATCAATATGTGATGCATCATCACTCAATTTGTCGATGTCCAACCGTCCAAAGCAACGCCTGTATAGGATTTTAGGTTTGGATTTTGGTGGTTTGAGGACGTAGGAGAGGAAAATCAGGTCATGATGTGAAAATCCGGGAGCGTCAAGTTGACCGTGAGAGGAAACAAGGGAAGGATTGGAAGTGATGATTAAATCAAGCCAAGTGTCCTCGCCGACATTATTGTGGTGAGTAGCATGTAATGGCAGAACATGAAGGCTGACCGATTCAAGAAGGAATTGGAGTTTACAGGAACGATTGGAGTTTAGGGCTAGGAGATTGGTATTAAAATCACCCATGATGATATGATGAGTATACTCCGCACCCAGCGATTCGAGAACTGTTTCGAAATCAGTGAAATAGTTACTAGAGGGGGGACAATAAACAACCCCAAGCACGACTTTAGCGCCTTGGACACAAACCTCTAAAAATAAGAATTCAGCAGAAGAAGAAGAAGATGATAGAATTCTATAGGGAAAGTCGTTACGTAGATAAATAGCTACGCCACCTCCTCTCTTCCCTATTCTGTCATTTCGAATAAGAATAAAGCCAGGTAATGAGTAGGAGGTGGAGAGAAGATGTGGTTTGAGCCAAGTCTCAGAGATCAGGACGGCATGAACATTGGCATCACAAAACGCCTCGTACAAGTCAGCAAAGTGGCTAGGAATGCTTTGGGCATTTAGATGACAAACATTAAATAGATGGCTATTTTTATTATTTATAAACGTACTGCGTAAAACACTACCTAGGGTATCTGTTATGGAGGAGAAGCTTTCATCACATAAAGAAGGTTCAGATTCATAAGCAGAAACATAACACTCGCTATCTGAGGACATGAACACAATTAACTGTTAATAAATTTGACTAAGACAAAAAATAAAAATATAAATATATTTATATATTAACTAGTATATAATAGGTATATATTAATAAAATTACGTGCAGATGTTCTGGTACACAGCTTATATCTCTGCACCACCCGCCAGCTTACATCACTAGAAAAAGTTGAAACATAACAAAAAAAAAACAAAAATATAAAATACAGATCGCAAGTTCTCAACAGTGCAACGAGAATGTCGGCGCCTCCGACTATTAACATTTTTGATGCAAAAATTGTAGTTATCGCGCAGTGTATTCGAACGGCAGCGACCGAAATGATTGAATGATTTAAAATGAACACACAAAACGTCAAGTAAAAGTAAACAAAGAAACAGTATATATTGAAAATAATGATAATAAATGTAAGTTAATGAAAACGATTAAAAATAATGTGTTTCGAAAAGGGATGCCACCTTTTTAACAGTAAATAACAAATATTAATATTTAATATTATGTTAAAGTTAAATTTCACTATTATCGGAGTGTCACCGCTAAAAGGAATTTATTTACAAGACCTGACCTCACTTGTCCGACTACCAGGTTTCGTGGAAGCCCTTTCCGCTTGTGGATATTTCACCAGCAGCGAGTTCAGCTCGTCGATGGTCGTAATCCTGTTCCGGACACCACCAGGGGTTTTGATGACTATGGTACCGTCCTGAGTCCAGCAAGCGGAGACACCAAAATGCAGCCTAGCCCTTGCGAAGACAGATTGCCTGCTCCTTGTCAGGAACTCCTTGACGGTTATAGGAGAACCCTTAAGTCCCGACTTGGCCCTCCATACTGCCGATCTGTCGTCCACAGTCGAGAACTTAATAAGTATAGGCCGCTGATGTTCCTTATTCAACACTCCAAGTCGATGGCATATCTTAATAGAGGAAGCAGATACATCCTTGAGGCCCATCCTACCGTTGATGACTTGAAGTGCGACTCCCCTGCAGTCCTCCCTCTCAGCCTCCTCGACACCCAAGAAGATCAGTGACTTACGCCGCTGTCTGGTTTCTATGATGTCAATCTGTCTGCAGCATTCGCTAATTTGTGTCCGGAGCAGGCCCAACATGGAGAAGACCAACTCCCGAAATGTTCGGAACTCCTCCGCAACCTTGGCCACAGTATCCTTGGCAGGGCCTGCACTCTGAATTTGAGCCTCAAGGTTACACATTTTTCTAGTGAATGTCTCCTCCAGTGTCTTCTGCGCCGACAATATCTCACTAAGTTGCGACATCCTCGGTTATAAGGTGAAATTTATTAAGAAACACTACAAAGCGATGGACCGGCAGGTGGTGTGGATGAAGTGGGTTATTGTCACATTAAATGTATACCTAACGTGACTACCAGCACTTAAACTATATTTACTTGCCCAAAGATATAGAATTAGGCAAAATGTACAATAAATACAATTAAATTAAATTCCGAGATTTACAAATACGTCTATACTTTTTTTACACCGTATAAGATTTGTGTCAAGTTTTTCTTCCCTCTTTAGCGTTGTTATCCGGCGTAGTCCTTTTTTTACGCGGGGAATGTTTTTTACACCCTACCCTTCGTGGGAAGGGCGTGTGTGGGACTCTCAGAAGTCCGGGCTACCCAGTAAACCCCGCTTCGGCCTACCTCGGCAGTCGAAAAGAGCTCCAGGAACGCATCAGCGGCTTCTGGAATCCCCCCTTTTTTTTACGTGTGGAAACCCCCTCGGGCCGTCACCCCGCCAGGGTTTGCGGCGGGGCGGTGTGTCGGAATCGAACCGCGAAAAACCACACGCTGTGCTACTCTGCGCCTGAGAAGGGACCCCTCCGGGAACTGCAGTTATTAACACGACCAGACACCTCCCATACCGGACCCATCCCAGACCGGACCCCTCCCAGGTTCTGGAGTCCCCTCTGCCGTAACCTATGACTGAGGTACATCCCGGGGTGACCAAACTCACCCTCGGGGCAGGACGCTGTCACGCCTCACACCGTTTTACATTCTCCGTAGTCCTGCTCCCTTAGGGTCAGCGCGGTCGGATGGAGTGACAGCGAAGAGACTTGTTGCAAATAAATAAAACCAACCGTCACTTGCGTCGCTCAATGTCATTTTTTTCGTCGCCTCAATACAGTACAATACAGTTGCATTCTGATAAACTTTAGTTTTAATTTAAAATTGATACTTAATAAGTCTCTTCGCCGCCACTCAGTCCTTCGGCGCTGACCCTTAGTCGTCTCCTATGACACAGGTGTAATAGGGGTGGTGACACTCTGAATTCTTGGTCCTTCAACCCACGGATAATTAATTTTATAAAGAACAAAATTAAGACTTAACTTTTATGTTTTTCAAACTGTGGGGGAACGGGTGTAATGTTCCACCCAACACAAAGGGAGGATTCTCCGACCAGGCGAGGTGATCATGCCTGGCGGGCTACTGCCCAACAGTTGATGTTGGGATGTTGTATATATGATAATCGGCGCGGGAACTTTATTTGCGCGATTCAGGATTGGTAGTTACTCCGTGTACTGTAGTTTGTAGGTACAGTGCGTTACTTCGTAGTTCAGTGTATCTTCGGTAGATGGCGCTGTATGTGGAGGTCGCCACAAAACCATCTTGCCCTACTAATACCTACTATAAACGCGAAAGTTTGTGAGTATGTAAGTTAGTATGTTTGTTGCTCTTTCACGCAAAAACTACTGAATGGATTTTGATGAAACTTTACAATAATATAGCTTTTACATCAGAACAACACATAAGCTACAATTTATAAAAATACTAGCTTCGCCTCGCAGCGTTGCCCGCGGTTATTGTCGTACCGCGGGGTTCAGCTAGTTAAGCTATAAAGCTAGATTGTGCCGTGAAACTTGCGTAATTTAGGTGTGTGAGTGGTTGCAAATACAATTCTTGTGACTTCCTTAATCGTACTGTGCACCTGTTCTTTCCTACAGTCACCATTATATTGTATAGAATGTCGGGACACTTCCAAATCTTAAAAGATACTCGTAGTTTGTGCTGACCGTCATGTTCATACAAAATTAATGATGAACTTTACTAAAATTCTTTATTTGAAGAAAAAATGTGTCCATGGTGTCAAGACAATATAAAAAGTTGTATCTGAAAATATAAGTAAAAATTATGTAGGGGAACGGGTATCATGTTCCACCTAACAGAAAGGGACTATTTTTACACAACGGCGTGATAACTATTTATTGCGCGATTCAGGATTTGTAGTTACTCCGTGTAGTGCGTTACTTCGTAGTTCAGTGTATCTTCGGTAGACGGCGCTGTAGTAGGCGATTGTTGTGTTATAGGTGGAAGTCGCCACAATTAAATTGTTTATTTATTTCTATCGCTAGAGAGTCGTTCTCTTTTTGAGTTACAATTTATTATATCCCACTATGAAATGTGTATGAAGACCATATTGCAATAGTGGGTTTTGTGAAAATAAACCAAGAGAATATGTACCCACTTGCTTTTATCATTAATAGTTTTAGTTTTCCAGTCATATTTGCACTTCAGTTTATCATTTGAGTGTTTTGTTTTTATTTACCCCAAATCGCGATAGCAACAAGGAAGTCTTTTCAATTAGTTTTCAATAAATATCAAGATTCCGTAGCCACAACGTTGTCTTGCCAGTCCCTAACCCGCACTTGGCAAGTGTGAGGACGTATGGCATTAACCCTCTCCTAATAGGAGACTCGAGGCCAGTGGGACATTAATTGTCACTGGTGTGCATTATCAAAATTCCAGTAATGTCTCATGCAGTGATTGCCGTGTGGTGCGCCTACGATTACATGTCTCGTTTCCTTCGATGATGTACTAGCATTTTATGTTGTACCTAATCGTAATTATTAAAGAGGTAGTACCTTAATGTACGCACACTTGTTATGTCTTAATAGCGAGGCTTAGTAACTGGATGTACTGGTGTTTTTTATATTGTACTAGCTGACCCACGCAACCTCGCTTGCGTCTTCTATTGCCCGTAGCGGGAAAATTTTCCCCTGTTATTGAAACATTCTTCATTGGTGCTCCGCTCCTATTAGTAGTAGCATGATGATATAACACACATAACACTGAAATATTTTTTCAATTCGAACCAGCGGTTCCTGAGATTAGCGCGTTCAAACAAACAAACTCTTCAGCGTTATTATTGTGATATTGTAGACCTAGGTTACCTCAAAACGCCGTCATTTATGAAATTACTTGGCAAGTCGTCTCATTATTTAAAAGAGGTAACTATGCAAATAACCTCAACATTGACTTGAAAAAGAAAAAATCTCCCCATTGTGGCAAATTTGTCGTAAACAAATCGCATGTAAGTCTTTAAAATTGAGTAATAGGCTCATCAGTTTTCATCACTGTGGACTTTGGTTTCCTCAAAAGTAAGATGAAATAAATAACTGGCAACACTAAAGTCGAAGTCGCGGTCAATAAACTCACAGAGACACAGATATACGATTAAACTCACATTAAAGAATCGTGACGAACACGCGACATGTTATACACGTGAGCAAATACATTACATTAATACATCATCTTCAGTCGTGTTTTAAATATGGCCGCTATTCATTCATAATTGGTGTTATGAGATGTAGGTATGAATTATATAATTATGTGATACTAGCTGACCAACGCAACCTCGTTTGCGTTTTCTATTGCCCGTAGCGTGAAAATTTTGCCCCGTTTTTGAAACATTCTTCATTGGTGCTCCGCTCCTATTAGTATTAGCGTGATGATCTATAATCTATAGCCTTCTTTGATAAATGGACTATCTAACACATTAATATTTTTTCAAATCGGATCATTGGTTCCTGAGTTTAGCGCGTTTAAACAAGCAAACAAACTCTTTAACTTTATAATACAAGAGTTCTTGAAAATTATGGGTATATTGACTTGTGAATTCAAAGTTTGTCCGACTAGTATTAATCCGAACCGGTGAGTCTTATTAAGGTGTGTTGGGACCAGTTCATAAATACCTTTCAATGTAGTTTCTGTGTTGCAATCGTGTTGATCCTATATACCATCCCAGAGTGAATGCACACGTTAACATTTCATTATCTGGTCTAGAAATTCTATTTTTCTGAAATCCAACGTCTTTTTTTTCTCATTAGGTTTATAATAATCGTTTACAAGTTACTTAATTATATAATGTAACCAATTAGTAATATTAATAAAAATGAGTTATGATAAAGCTTATAGGGGCAGTAGATACGAACTATTGTGTATGTACATCTAGATAATTATAATATAATAGATATATGTAATTTCAAATAAACATTTTTTTACTAAATGTAAATGATGAATGCGGCACTATAATTACTATTAAAATCTTTGTCAGTATGTTTCTTCACACTTATCTTAGTAACCGCTGGACCTATTGTCACAGGACTTTTACTGGCAGATAGCTGACAATATAAGGAATGACTTATGCTGTTACTTTATTTTAGACTACCAATTACTACATGACACTTGCTATTGTATAACAATAACCGCGGGTAACGTCGCGGGATGCAGTCAAATAATATTCAGTACTATTTGTGATATTTAGAAATTATTTCTTTTAAATACGAAAAGTTTAGTGTTGCGTACGAACTACAAAAATATTTCAATCAATTGCCTAATTTTCTGTTGATCCAAAATTTGTATGCATTTATGCTAAACTGTACAAATAATATTTAGTTTTGCAAGAAGAACAAGTAGTATCCTTGAGTCAATTGGCCACTTACAAAATATCAGTAAGTGGCCTATTTTATCGTTGAATATTATTTAGCTGACATATCGTTTAACATACAGAATTATACATTTTTATTTGTAATCATTCTCCTAGCGCCATCTATCGACAGTGAGCAGAACTATCTCAAATTAATTGACACCTCACACAAGTAATATTTCTACGTATTTATGAAATATGTTTCTTCATCACCAGATGCTAACACGTTCGCTGCCTGGGGTGTGGACTACGTGAAGTTGGACGGCTGTTACGCCCTACCTGCCGACATGGACTACGGATACCCTGAATTCGGCAACCAGCTGAACAAGACTGGAAGACAAATGGTCTACTCGTGCAGTTGGCCCGTCTACCAGATCTACGCTGGCATTCAGGTACTTACTCAATTTCTTAACAAAATGTATATAAATAACGCGTGAAGCAAAAATTTTCTATTCCTTTTCATGAAATTTATGCGAACGGAGGAGCATGAAATTTGGAACAGTTATACTTTATGTGGTAGATGAGTGCAAAAAGCATTTTTTTATAAATAGTAAATATTAATTTGATTGTATTCAGTACAGTAAGTTACCGTGGGAGAGCCACGCCTCGGCATACATGGGCCGGCTCGACCGGTGTAATAGATGGATAGATAGGAAACACTATTTGTACACCTTTTTACATATTATAAGATGACATATAAATATAATGTAATGTACAAAGGGCGGCCTTATTGCCGAAAGCAATCTCCTCCAGGCAACCTTCAGATGGATTAAAATGTATCAGACAGACAGCAGCAGTTGACGGTGTATATAGAATATAATGGGACACATATACATAAATCTACTTATACAAACATACATACATACACATAAAATATATACATACATATACACACATAATATAATACCACGGCATCACAGAAAATCGGTGTAAAATAGCGCTTGCGCTGTGTTTTACCGAGTGATTGCCGATTGCCGATTGAGGATACCGGAAGCCCATATCCCATCTCCCAAAAGCCGGCAACACACTTGTGCCGCTTCTGGTGTTGCGGGTGTCCATGGGCGGCGGTAATCGCTTACCATCAGGCGATACGTCTGCTCGTTTGCCCCTATTCCATAAAAAACAGCTTGTCAACGCATAAAAAAGTATACATATACGACACTTATACCAAAATAATAATATTTTTTGCTGTTATAAAGGTACCTGCAACAAAAACTGTGAGTAACAGTATTATAACATTATTTCTTACAGTATCCAATTTTTACAAGAATAACCATAACTAACTCTTATTACAGAACATGCATTCATGAAGAATTTTGCTCAATACGTCTTTATTATGTTAATTTAAAATTGTTGTACAAGTGTGCAAAATCGCCATTATTACACAACATAGCACCCGAAAGCGCCTGCTATGTCCTTCAATGCAAATGTTTTAATATGTGTAAAGAATGTCTGTCACGTTGACACATTAAACACGTGTGAACTGTTGAACGTTATTATTTTACTATGAAATTTTATTACAATCCACATTCTCTCCGTCTCTCTATTCCATTTGACTGTTCCAAATAATGTCAGGCTTATTCATTTATTATTATCTATACTAATATTATAAAGCTGAAGAGTTTGTTTGTCTGAACGGTTGTATGCTACGGTCCCGAAAGATTTTGAACTGAAACTCAACATAACACCTCACGGACACGTGCACAGTTTCAACAATATTAACATATTATAGGTAGTAATTGAAAACATAAATTAATCACATAAGATATATCTATACTAATATTATAAAGCTGAAGAGTTTGTTTGTCTGAACACGCTAATTTTAGGAGCCGCTAGTCCGATTTGAAAAATTATTTGAGTGTTGGATAGTTCATTTATCGAGGAAGGCTATAGGCTATATATCATCACGCTAATACTAATAGGAGCGGAGAACCAATGAATAATGTTTCAAAAACGGGGGAAAAGTTATTACGCTACGGGCAATAGAAGACGCAAACGAGGTGGCGTGGCTCAGCTAGTTATAATATGAAACGAAAAAATTTTAGGCTTCATACTTTTTACAAACCAACTATTTATGACGTCATACTTCAATATAGCCTGTTTGCTTTCTTGTTTTATTAAATTAAAAGTTTAGGGAACACCAATAGAAAAGGAGCTCTTAACGATGACTAACATCCATTACTAGCAGGACATAGGGCGTTCCTTTGAAGGGTGGTTTTGTCCTGCTATATCACACTGGCCAGACGAGTTGGTGGTATAAGGTTTATTTGAAGTGTTCCTTCTCTTTGCAGTTTTATTATCCATCGCAGGTTCCTTCCCTCCCTATTCTTAATTCGTCCCCTCAGGAACTACCGAGATGCCAAATAAAATAAATGCACACACATACATATTTTTTTTTGTAAATGCACATTTACTTAGGCCACAAAGGCCTATGTACATAAGTGCATAAAGTTATAAATAAATAAATAAATAAATAAATAATATACACAGAAAAACACCCAAACTCTGAAACAAATATTTGCAGATGATAAACATTTGGTCCGACCCAGGAATCGCACCCGAGACCTCAAGCACAGCAGCAGTAGTAGTCGCATAAGCTACTACTTGCGTCACCAAGGCATTCACAATATATTAGATGCCAGCAATTGTCTACCAGATGTCGTCTGAAATACCACCTTTATTTAGACTCCATGTGAAGAATGTAATTTACCAATTCCAGCCCAACTTTTCATCCATCATCGAACACTGCAACTTGTGGCGTAACTTCGACGACATACAAGACTCATGGGCTTCCGTCGAATCTATCATAGACTACTACGGAAACCACCAGGACGTCATTGTGCCAAACGCCGGACCCGGACACTGGAATGATCCCGACATGGTAATTAAACGTAGAGTAATTATTTTGTAACGAATATAGGAGAATAGAAAAGCAATCAAATAGATTATTTAACAAATCTTTAAACATTTCACGTCGTACCTACCATAAACTTCAAACTCAGCGGAGCTTGTACTGCGATACTGGATGCATAGAAATTATACACAGCCGAATAATTTCTTGAGCGGGAGTCCCACTGGTAAAATTTAACAAAGCAACCCATTATAAAAAGCATTACGTCAAGTGACTATGTACATTTTGTCTAATGCGTGTTAATCTGTAATAAAAACATATCTTTGTGAAAGTAACTAGCTATTTCTGTCTGTCTGTATATCAATATGTCTTCCTATCAATTAAGTAATCATGCTTTAACCGCTGAAACAATTCGATGTTTTAGCTAGAAAGAAAAATAAAGCTACAAAAACAATTAATGTAATAATGTAGGTATACTAATTTATACTCTCCTACAATTCCAGCTGATCATCGGCAACTTTGGCCTTTCATACGAACAGAGTAAAACCCAATTCGCCATTTGGGCCATACTTGCAGCGCCTCTACTCATGAGCGTGGACCTCAGGACCATTCGGCCGGAGTACAAGGCCATCCTACAGAACAGGAAGATTATTGACGTTGACCAGGATCCCCTCGGCATCCAGGGTAGAAGAATATACAAGGTGAGTATCAAACACGTGCGTGTGTGGCTCGGAGCTCGAGCCCCTCCTTCCCTTGAGCACAGCCAATAAAGAGCACGCAGAGCACTAGTGTCTTTAAGAAACACGAGTGCTATACGTGTCCTTTATGTAAGAATACGTATCACTTACTATCTCACCTGATCGCAAGTGAACGGATACATGAGTTGATGCTGATAAGCCTCCTATAGCTCACCTTGATAATGTTTTCCCATTTTCCAGCACCGCGGAATAGAAATCTGGTCTCGTCCGATCCTGCCAATCCAAGGTATCTACTACTCATACGCAGTGGCCTTCGTCAACCGCCGGACTGACGGCACACCCTCAGATGTGGCCGTCACTCTGCGAGAACTGGGACTTAACAACCCAGCTGGATATAGGGTCGAGGTAAGAAACGATGTACTTTAGAATTAATAATGAACTCAGACCGGACTGATTATGAATATAGAAATCAATGAAAATAACAATTTAAATATATCTTCTACACATTCCTTCCTGACTGCCTCGTTGGCGCAGTGGTAGCGTATGCGACTGCTGTGCTTGAGGTCTCGGGTTCGATTCCCGGGTCAGACCAAATGTTTGTATGATTTGCAAATATTTGTTTCAGAGTTTCGGTGTTTTCTATGTTTAATATGTATGTATTTACAAAAAAAAGTATATAAGTATTTATATCAGTTGTATAGTACCCATAACACAAGCTCTGCTTAGTTTGGGACTAGATGGCGTTGTGTGTTAAATGACCGAAAATATTTATATTTATGTGCTGATCAAGGAAACCCCTTTAACCAGCACATTCTTAAATAAATTCCTGTAAAATAAGTGATGTTACAAGCAGTAATTCAAAGTATTTTACTTTGGAAAAGAATTAAGAGTTCCGCGTTAAATTACATACCTACCTACAAATAATATGTAGTTCTGCATCAAGAATTACGTCGTGAAACTCAAGTGAGTGATAAAACTGTGTGTTGTCACCAGGATCTGTACGAGGACGTGGATTATGGTGTGCTGTCGCCACAGACGAAGATCAAAGTGAAAGTGAACCCCTCAGGTAGAAAGTGTCTCACTTTTTCGCTTCGCAAGGTTTCGGTGTCAGGCTAACGCTTATTCGCTACACGGTAATAAATATAATGTACAATGCACCCACCACAAAATAGTGCTAGGAACTTAGGGAAAAGTATTGGAAAATTGTTCATCTGTTTGATGCGTAATTAATTATAGCAATCTTTCAAAGATATATGGTCGTTAAGGTTGAATAATACCTATCGATGTGATGTCCTTGCTACTATCTATATTGCCTATTTTCTAAAATCGAATCGATATCGATATATATCGAATAAATATTTTTTTCAGATTTTGTTCAAAAGTTTGCACCGATTAAATCGGGTATTGTTCCTAAACATATAGACGAGTCCTCCAAACGAGTTGTTAATGCTTTATAAGAAAACTTATTTTCTATCTGGTTCAGAACCCATACTAATATAATAAAGCCGAAGAGTTTGTTTGTTTGTTTGAACGCGCTAATCTCAGGAACCGCTAGTTCGATTTGAAAAATTATTTCAGTGTTAGATAGTCCATTTATCGAGGAAGGCTATAAGCTATATATCATCACGCTACTATTAATAGGAGCGGAGCAGTAATGAAGAATGTTTCAAAAACGGGGAAAAAATTTCACGCTTCGGGCAATATAAGACGCAAACGAGGTGGCGTGGGTCAGCTAGTCATTAATAAAGATTTCTCACTTGCTCAGACCTATAGTACTCTCATTCTTGTACCTAATTTCAAAGTTATCCTTGTAATTTACGTGCTTTTAGTAGCAAAAGTCTTCGTCTTCTGGTAATCTTTCTAAGGTAGTATGGCTAGAGATATTAAATGTGTTGTGTATAGGATATGGATATTCTAGGCCAATTTTAGTCTTTTAACGTGATATCGTAACGTAATTTAGCTTCTTCACCAATCACACTTTTTACCTTTATGTCAAGACTATCGAGAGAATAGATCCCAAAATAAAAGTATGGTAATATATTATAGTTTCTCCGATGTTGCAACAAGTAGCTACACTGCTCCTGAATCTATCCACATCACTCTTGGTATTCTCTGCACTTATAGAAACAGTTGTTTTCTGTATTTTATAAGCTCAGATCAAATAAAAAAGCTAGATAACACACGTAGAATAACAAAGTGAAGCCATTTTTATAAATATGTGAGAGTGACGGACGTGCCGATACTTTTAAAAAAATCTTCCTTGGAAATTGTATTGAAATAGGTAAAGGTTTGTAAAACACTATAGAAGTACGTGAGTAAAAAAATAAAGTAATACTTATGTCTCGCCTTCTACTTCATTATTTAATTATGAATTTACCTACAAATTATTTACCCACGATTCTTGGCAATTAGGAATGCAAACTCCTGACAACACTCTCTCAGTACGTCTTTTATGTGTATTTGCGTGTGAAATGGTTTTTTTTCAGGCTTTTTGTTCACTTTTGTACGGTTTTACTCCATTGAATTGCACAAGACGGTATTTTGTAGGTAAACTTACTGCACGTCAACTTGTACAATACTAACGAAAAGTAGCGTAGTTTTTTGCATGTGTGTGCGTTAACGCGTGTGTTTACTTGGAAGTAGCTAAGTTTTTGGCTTCAGTAAGAGCAAAGTTGATCTGAGATTTTATATTAAGTTGAGGTTTCGATTCGATCAGAAATTATTTTGGTTCTCACCGCTTAAAATTAATTCGTCAACTGTTTAACCAAAAGGATCGATAATTTATTTTGAAAGTGTCTCTATTTATGGCACAACCGGTGAAGGTAAGATTTCATCTCACAAGGATATTCAAGAGTGACCGAATATATCACCAATCACAACGATTTCCATTTTATACATTTTTATTAATATCATCAATCGTTGGTGACTACCACTCATTTAACCCTTAATGCTTGCTTATTACTTATACATTTCACTGCAATTAGAGTTTTTTGTATCACATGTTGATTTCATAAATACCTACCTCACTTATGACCCGACACGTCATTCATCTAAGGATAAATTAGAATTTTGTCCCTGCGAAAATAATGTAAAAAATCTATCTACAGTTAAAATGATAATTAAAGATTTATATCCTGTCGTGAGGCTACTAGCGCCACCTATTCATCATTACATGAACGACACAAATAATGGACTTTAGTAAATTTAAATTGGTAACTTTGAACTTTTGACTCTAACAAAAAATATGATTTGCAGGTGTGGTGATCCTTCGCGCGGATACGCAGCCTTCGTACTTATTCAATTCCATCCCGACGCGGACGCCGTACTCACCGCTCAACGACGTGTTCAGACTCAACAACAAGTAACGCCATCTATTGAGCCACCGACTCAACACTCGAAACAATCTACAAGTACAATAAATTATTTTTCCCTTGTTTGTATCTCTTGTCGTTTACTCGTTACGGCGGAGTATGTTGTGTTAGGAGATGTTTGGATTAATTTTATTAAAAAGTATTTTGTAGCGCTAGAGTGAGAAACACAATACGGACAAAAGACTCCGATCATGGTACAAATCGGACAGAAGTATCATTTACCTAATTGTAACTTTCTTAGTTATACAGCTAATGGTAGTGTTTGTATTTTTTGATAAAAATCTTTGAAAACAAAATATAAAGTTTCATTTCATCAATTCAAATGAAAATCACTTCCATAACTTTGTTCGAAAACTTTTAAGCGTTTTATCTCAATTTTGGAATAGCCTTCATTGCCAGTTCTGGCAACATAAAACATAAGACGAAATAATGATATATTTTCTGCTGTCCTTTCTGTATCATGTTCGAACGTCTATTACTTGCTTTTACAATAATTAAGGGAGTCTAGACGGAGCGAACGAAGTTCGGAATTCGTTACTTATTTACAAGGAGTACAACAAAATATTTATATATTCCCTATTATAAAACAGTATAACCACCTCTAGTACGAATTGTAACACTACGAATCGACCACAGTCGTCATCAAAGCTAAAGTACATGCCTTTATTTAAATAATTTGTACTTCCATATGTTCATTTTTTTCGGTAAAGGTTAAATAAGAAAGAATAATTTTGATCGAGTAAAAGGTCAGCCTTTACACTCGTTTAAAGTTGCCCTTTTTTTAACGTTACACATGTGAGATGTTCGAATGTGGATTCGAATATTTGAAAATAGTGATATTATTCGTATTAGGGTATTTTGCTAATTCGTAAATCAAAGTACGCAAGGCCTAAGGCCATTATTTTGTATGTTATAAATAAAGTTGTTATATGTATGAATGTTGAGATTAAATCTTATATTAATTGTTAATTAAAATCAATTATTAATTTAATATTAATTTAAACGTGGCCCAATACAAAGCAGAAGGTTTAAAGAGACTACAATCGTTAAGTCTTGATTTTGTTACGTAACGTATAATTTAATCATACCTAGGTATATTAAATTAATTTGCAACAAATTGTCATTAACCTATTAACATTTCCTACATAATGCAATTGTGAATATAAAAGTGAACAGTGTGATCAAGAGAGATGATTGACTCAAAATCTTTCTTACTTATCGTTTGAACTTATTCTTTGCATGTATTTTCATGATTAGTATATATATTCCAGATCTAGAAATTTTGAGTTAGGTCTTTATCATTGTAAGGCCCAATTTTACTACACATGCAAAGCAAACTTCTAATAACTGCAGATTTCGGATTCACTAGTCTTAAATATATATGTCAGATATAAGGATACTTATCAGGCAGAAACTTTTTCAAGGTCTTGTAAAATAGGCCTTAAGTGAACAAAATTGTTGTTGATTGTCATAAACTCACTGATAGCTTAATGTTGTTTGTATTTTTCATGTGAACTATGCTCTGAAAGTAATAGCTGTTATGTTGTCATATTATAAGAATTTCTTCAATGCGTAATAATAAAGAAAATATCTTGTCATTATCATCATCTCAACTGTCATAAGACATAAGCCTCTACATGGAAAAATTGTCAAGAAAGTTATTAACTTACTACAAATATTACTGTTATTATCATTTTACGTTTTATCTTCTACTGTTGTTAAATGTAACTGATTTTGGTTTTCCATGATTTACATAATAGTCTTAAATTAACTTAAAACTTGTAAATATTTGTTTTTTATCAAAAAGAAATCTTGTTAAATTGGGTCATGAGTTTGGTGTGTATATTTGCTGGAATGATCGAAGGCGCAAGTGAGTTTGAGGTTGCCGTAACGTGTAAACGATTGTATATGAATATATTTATAGGGTTGTCATATACGAGAAATCTTGTTACAAGCTTTTTATTAACTTGCAAGATATGAAGCAGATAACTTCAACCAATTTTGTTGAAATTTTGCAAGCTTGTTCTTATCTTATATATTTTAATTGAAGAACAGAGTAGGGTTGTGAATGTCCTTGCTGTGAGGTAAGCCTCTTCTAAAAATTGTGACTGTAAAGTTGTAAAGATGCTTTTGTTTGTAAATTTTATCAAAATATATATTTTTTTTAATATACTTTTGAGGATTCTGAAAATTGGTCTTCATAAGGGAGGTCTTTTTCTGTCTTTTTGATCTTAATTTTATTAAATTAAATTGAAAAATAAAACTTATGTACCGTAACCGCCCAATTTTAATGCCTAGCTTTTCAATGACAACCCTATAAGGTACATTTAATTCGGTGTGTAAAATAGTTACCAACCGGTAGGTACATTTCTGCGTCTTGCCTTAGGTTAGTTTTTATTTATATTTCATTCTCGCAAGTGTGATCATTGTAATGTTATTGTGTGTAACACAACGACTCGTGGAGAATTGATTTTTGCCATTACGTTGTACTTAGGGATAAGGATGTACATTTTAGATGCCTTTAATGTAGATAAGTTTTTCGTAATAAATGTCAATAAATAAATATACTTGTACTATAGACTCTTATTTCTTATTTTATAGGATAGTTGTAACTCTCACCAGCTGTTGTCAAGCAAATCTTCAGCAAATGACCAGAATTTTAACTGACGAATTAAAAACTCACATACAACATAATTTGATCATTACATGGCACAACAATATGTGTGATCACAAATTGTGTGAGTCAGGATATTCAAGCATATTTATAAAGTACTATATTACTTATTAGTAATATTTTCTGTCTTATATTTTATACTCCTTATTGACTGCCTCGTTGGCACAGTGGTAGCGTATGCGACTGCTGTACTTGAGATCTCGGGTTCAATTCTCGGGTCTGACCAGATCTTTGTATGACCTTCAAATATTGGTTTCGAAGTTTGGGTGTCTTCTAAGTATTTACGAAAAAAAAGTATTTATGTATTTATGTTTGTTATCTAGTACCCATTACACAAGCTCTGCTTAGCTTGGGACTAGATGGTGTTGTGTGTTAGAGGTCCGAAATATTTACTAATTATTATTGGAAGTAACCTTTGAAAAAACAAATAATATTATTTAAAGCATCTATACTAATTAATTTAAATTACTCATGCCTAGTTCCTATCTAAATATAACTTTGTATAGAATATAGCCATGCAAATGGAATGGATTTAGGATAAGCCAAACAGGTAAAAACAAATTGATATTCCTATCATTATGCCATACCTATCAATGTAATGTTTGTTTTATAAAAACTTTGTAATAATATTTATAAAACCTCGTGTGGCACGGACAAACAATACAGAATAGATAAAAAAATTGTGGAAAATACACAATTTAAAGATAGCCTTAAGATCGTATTTTGCGCACTAGAACACAATATTCAAATGCATTAAAGTAAATAAAACCACGTCATGATTTCCATTAGTTTAATATTATTTATTATTTCTCATTATATGTTTATATTAGCGATGGGCCGAATGTCATTTTAACCGAATGCGAACTTCGACCGAACAGTCGGTAAAAAGCCTAAATTCGGCCGAACTTCGGCCAAAGTTCGATTTTTTTTCGCAGCGCTTTCTCGGGTACGTCAAGTGCTAACTTGTTTTCACGTAAGCCAGTCAGCACAGATTGGAATAGCACATTATATATTACGAAGTCTTTAATACCCAGAACATATTTACCAATAGAAGCAGCGCTTGCGCTGTGTTTCACCGAGTGAGTGAGAATACTGGAGGTACATAAATTCTCATGTGTCATTGGCTAATCTTAGACAAAGTATTAGGATGATCAGAGGTCGTCCTACACTACGCTTGCCTAGACGCGGTCTCCACTTTAGAACATAATTACTCAAGTGGCTAACGGTTCTGTGACGTATGTAACCAGCCCATTGCCACTACAACCTAGAAACTTTAAATTTTGTCCTTCAGAGAAACAACATCTCCAAATTATCACAACAAAAGCTATCTAAAGTTAGTTATTGCATTATCTAAAATTAACTGGCAATAATTTTACATATCATAGTTACTTACTATAAGCTTGTAACAGCTTCTTCTTATATACTCAAGCATATTTATAAAGTACTATATTAGTTATTAGTAATATTTTCTGTCTTATATTTTATACTCCTTATTGACTGCCTCGTTGGCACAGTGGTAGCGTATGCGACTGCTGTACTTGAGATCTCGGGTTCAATTCTCGGGTCTGACCAGATCTTTGTATGAACTTCAAATATTGGTTTCGAAGTTTGGGTGTCTTCTAAATATTTACGAAAAAAAAGTATTTATGAATTTATGTTTGTTATCTAGTACCCATTACACAAGCTCTGCTTAGCTTGGGACTAGATGGTGTTGTGTGTTAGAGGTCCGAAATATTTACTAATTATTATTGGAAGTAACCTTTGAAAAAACAAATAATATTATTTAAAGCATCTATACTTATTAGTAATATTTTCTGTGGGTAAGTATTAACTGGCAATAATTTTACATATCATAGTTACTTACTATAAGCTTGTAACAGCTTCTTCTTATATATAAATGAACAGTTAACGTATCATTTAAATGAAGTAGAGGTCTAAGTACGATGTCCCACAGCACTTTGACCTGATTGAACCGAACCGTGTGTATATTATTCATGAGTGGATATTTTTGTAAATCAAATTATCTGTCAGTCTTGTATCCAACCACGTGTATTTGTATCCAGAGACTGTTGAGCCTACGTATTCCTCTTCTATTATGTTGTTGCTTCTGAAAAACAAAAGTTAATTAAGTCGTCAAGATTCTAACATTAAGTTTTTCGTTGTCATCATCCATTGTCGGACATAGGCCTTGCCGTAGATTGATGGATTAGGCCTACTAAACCACTCTGTACAGAGATTGTTTTAAGTTGACTTCGCCCGTTTTCTGATTATCTTTTACAAAATTCTATCTCAATACAATTGATCGAAAGTAGATGTTCAGCAGCTTTTCTGTTGCTTCCCATCAAGTGAGTGTGACCAGAGGTTTAATACTAAGTATTTAAGGGCAATTGAAAACAGTGATACTTGTGTTTTTTGAAAATTATCTACGAGTGTCAACGGGTAACCATCTTCTAGTTTGTCACCTTACACAATTAAAATCAAATAAAGCATGTTTGGCGTCCTCATAAACCTGAATTTGTGTAATTATAATAATATGTATTGTTCTTCCTATCGAAGTTAGCACAATCTAAACAAATCGAAGTGTCTGTTTGCAATTTCAAATTAATAGTTTAAACATAGGTACTACACTTACATTGAAAAAATAGTTTTGAAAATGTTTGTGTCTGTCTGTCCCTCTGTTTGTCCCGACTAATGTCTGGAACGGCTAAGGTGATTTTAATGGGACTTTCACTAGCAGATGGCTGATGATATAAGGAGTAACTTAGACTACTCTTTTACTTTTAAACTAACTTCGCCCGCTCGGCGTTATCGCATACCGCGGGGCTCCGGTAATATACAATATGGTCTATTCTTGTAGTCTGTAAGAAATTGTAGAAAGTGATTGTACCTACTGATTTTAATATGTCTAAATAAACACCACTTTATTGAATATTATAATCTATACATCAATAGACAAGAACACAAGGCTATAGCTCTCGAGAGTTGGTCCGAAGACTTGCTGAAGGTCCCCGAAAACCATTGGATACGGACAGCACAGGACCGATTGTCACATCGTACATACCTATATACACATAACCTTAATGTATCGATAATGTGTCATTCGATTTATTACCTTTTTACCTTGAAATAAGGCTTCAATGTATGTTCCTTCGTATTAGTCGATTTGATTCTTGAACTGAAGATGTCAGATTTCGGATTGTTATGAAGCGGCGTTACTGCTTTTACTACTGAGGTCAAGCTTACAAGTATCAAGATCTGAAAAATATCCTCATAAACTAACTTAACTGTAGAAACGTGAAACGTGCGCGAGAATCGATTATCATTATCGAGCGTTCCCAACGCCTTCATGATTAGAGAGAAAGACAACAGACATCAACGACTAGAGGTCGTAATCAAGTTTATTTATTTATTATTTTACGTGTGGAAACCCCCATGGGCCCTCACCAGTGCCGGATTAAGACTACTTGATGCCCTAAGGCTTAGGGCCTAAGCAATCCACGCCTCTGGGCCCCCCTACCCATAAGTAAACTAGTATCATAAATTACGTACCTTAGAATATGTATGAAGGTCGAAAGACATACGTGGAGAAGGTATTACATACAATAAAAACCAAAGCATTTTTTTAAAAAAATTATTGACATACGACTTGCGACTTTTTCGGGCATTAAATTCGCGGAAAATAGTTTTTAAGTCCAACGTTTTTAGCATAACTATGTACAATATTGATAAAGCATCGAGCTTTTTTGCTGTTTCTGGTGCTGGTGCCCCCCAAGACGTGATGCCCTAAGCAATTGCTTAATTTGCTTAAGGGTTAATCCAGCACTGGCCGTCACACCAACCTCGGGTTTTGCGGCGGGTGTGTTGGAATCGAACCGACTTAAACCACACGGTGTGCCACTCTGCGCTTGAGATGAAAGGGCATCCGAGAGCTGCTATTATTAAGACATTCAGAACTGTAATGCAGAGTCTGGTTACTGCAGTACAAATTCAGCTTGATTTTGGTTTAAAAGGTCGTGAGGGAAATGTACCAAGTTATGTAATTCATACTTTTGATATCTAAGTTTTTTTTAAAATTATCAAAGGAATGAAAAGGTAAACAACATCGATAACTGACCTTATTTAATTGACCCGACTTTCTCCTTATCTGATATACGGGGCTTATGTCAGGTCAGGGTATTTATTTGTCTTCAGCGATAGTAATACAATGTAAGTAACAGTAGTCAATACAACAAAATGTTAAAACGCCCTTAAGATAAAATCCTCAATATAACCCGATTACGGCGACAAAACAAAGGATAATAATTGACAGTTTATGAATGTTTGTATGTTCCAGCGAACCCCCTAATTACTGAATCGATTTTAATGAATGGGGTGTTAATGGATTCATATTAATTACCCTGTAGCAGTCATGGATTCAATTTAATTTTTCCCATACAAAATAAATATTATTATATTATTATATATTTACCTTTGCGTCGTCCCGTTACACCATTCAAAAATGACAAAGACAGTCAGATGTCAAATCGCCTACATTTTTACGTGCTATCTGACTCACTCTCTGTTTGACATATTATGTAACATCGTACATCAAACTACACCATTTAAAAGTGACAGAGAGAGGTCATACGCTTGCTACCTGACTCACTCCTTAAATTTGTATAAATACAGGTATTGTTTTTGTATATGGTTAGTCATCTTTTGAATACAATAATTCTATCATCATCCTGCTGTCTTATTCAATATACTCCTACGAACACAACATACATTAGTGGCTTTGGTTACACAGCCTTAACCACTACAACCCGAATGAATATATAAATGTTATCAAAAGTTCTTACATAGTCGTGCAATAGCTTTTTTATTTTATCTTGTTACTCTTGCAATTCTTCTTAGGTTGTAAATTTGCGTATGAAACACTTATATATAAATAACTATAAGGCCACTAGCGTAGTTGCAAGGCTTTTTTTATGGATTAGCGGGCAAACGAGCAGACGTATCGCCTGATGGTAAGCGATTACCGCCGCCCATGGACACTCACACAACACTAGAAGCGTCACAAGTGCGTTGTCGGCCTTTGGGGAATGGGGAGGCAGGGAAGGGTTTGGAGTATGGGCCTCCAGTATCCTCATTAACTCAGTGAAACACAGCACTAGCACTATTTCACACCGGTTTTCTGTGAGGCCGTGGTATCACTCCGGTCGAGCCGGCCCATTCATGCCGAAGCGTGGCTCTCCCACGGGAAAAGGCTAGGGTATACCCGAGCATACCCGTCAACTGTTTGTTTCAGAGATTCGGTGCGAAAATTGTGAGTATATTGAAATTAAGTAAAGAAATAAAAGGAAAAAATATTGCTTGTAGATATCACATCACATCAACAGCCCTTAACAGTCCACCGCTGTACATTGGCCTCTCCTTAGCAATGATGGTTGTGGGCAACTATACCACGATAGCCATACCTGTGGGTAAATATAGTGACTCTAATTGTATTAGAATTATGATAAGTAGGGACACTGAGAACCTTCTGAACCCAAATTATGGTAAGTCCTAAAGTAACCAAACAATGATGGAAATGAATAATCATTTGCTATATCTCGTTATCACTATTATTTGCCCGCAGCTCCACCCTTGTTAATGTCGGTAATCGCGGTATATTACTGTAAAGTTTAGTGTAAATCGATTCAATACTTTCTCATTAAAGAGTAGCATAGGCATTGATATCATCTAATCCTCACAACGCGTTGATAAAAATATTAATATTAGTAGAATTTTGTGGAAATAATTTTGTGATGAACTCATCTTGGGCATGAGTTTATTACAAAATCATTTATTAAGCTCACGTATCGATGCAATTTTGTCTAAGAAAATATATAAAAGAAGTGTATTCATTGAAGACTTACCGGTATGAGACGCATGGTGTCCAAAGTCTGTAAATTCCGTGTAATACAATTTACGATTTACTCGTATTTACTTTTGGAGAACAGTCATTGCACGACTCAAGTTCTGAATGGAGTCTATCACGTACTAAATATTCATGTCTATAATTAGATTTAGGAAGGCTCCCACCACTCGCTCCCCTTGAATCTAGGGGGAGAAATTACTATCTAATAATTTTATAATATATGTTTTTGCTTCGGAGGTCACGTTAGCAGTGGGTCCCGATTGTTATCATAGTCGTGAAGCTTAGTCGGAGGCCTTTGGGCGGCTTAAAAACATCCAACGGTAAGATCACATAGCCACAACGTTATCTTGCCAGTCCCAAACCCGCACTTGGCCAGCGTTGGGACGTGTGGCCTTAACCCTCTCCTGGGAGGAGACCCGAGCCCAGTAGTGGGACGTTATGGGTTGTTGATGAATGTTTTTGCTATTGTATATAAACACAGCAAGAGAGAATTCTCCCGTCTTTTATCATTCAAGATCTTCGAAGCTTGCTTACCTTCCAACCAAACTAAAATAAAATAGTGGTCATGACCTGTCGACCCTGCCGTAGACCGATGCTTGGACCCTTCTCCTTGCAATTCTACTGATGACGTAGGAGGTAACAATATATCTATATAATATCTATATAAGAGTTTGTTTGTTTGAACGCGCTAACCTCAGGAACCGCTGGTCCGATTGGAAAAATTCTTTCAGTGTTGGATAGTCCATTTATCGAGGAAGGCTATGGGCTATATATCATCACGCTAAGACCAATAGGAGCGCAGCTCTAATGAAGAATGTTTAAAAAACGGGAGAAAATTATTACGCTACGGGCAATAGTAGACGTAAACGAGGTTGCGAGGGTCAGCTAGTATATCAATACGTGAAGTAAAAACGTTGTACTCCTTTTTATGAAAATTGTGCGAACGGGGTAGTTTAGCACAGACAAAATGTATATGGGGAGTGGTGTACAAGCTAAAAAAAATTTTACTTGAAGAATTATAGTCGAATTTTGACCACTGGCTGACCACTAATATTACATTAATGATCCAAATATTATTGACATAATATGTCTGTCTATCTTATTACCTTTATTTTATCAGTTTTTTCACTGCCTCGGTGGCGCAGTGGTAGTGAATGCGACTGCTGTGCTTGAGCCTTCGGATTCAGATCCTGTGTCGGACCAAGTGTTTGTGTGATCTACAAATATTGAAGTGAAACTTCTTTAGAATCGTTGTAATTTCAAACCAGATGCAACGGAAAAAAACAATAGGTAAGAGACACAAATACAAAAAGTCACCTGTAATTAGTGAGCCAGAGCGAGAGAGCAAATGTCGATTTCATTCTTTTGTCGATTTACTGAAGTTTCACTTCTATCGTGTGTGAATCGCACACACACCTTTTTTTTTATTTCGGAGTTTGGGTGTTTTCTATGTATAATATGTATATATTTACATAAAAAACTGTACATGTATTCATATCAATTGTCTAGTACCCATAACACAAGCTCTGCTTAGCTTGGGACTAGATGGCGTTGTGTTAGATGTCTGAAATATTTATTACTACTTATTAATTTCATCAGAGTCAGGGTTCTTCACTTTCTTATTGTGGTCATAAGTATATTGTAAGTACTTAAAATACGGAAATTCTGTAGGCATAACTGTTATTTCTTAATGCCTACTCTACATCGAAGTAGGTAGAGACCCAAAGGTCAGTTGTAACATGATAACATTATCAGTACCGCGGACATAGTGACATATTGAATTTATACCTAAAGATACGGTTGTTGAACTTACACACTTGCTAGTAGATTTTGATTCTTGTATTATATTTACATTACACTTGTTATGCTATGAAATGCGTCCTAAGAATATTATTATTTATCTGATTTTATTTTTAATATATAGGGGGCAAACGAGCAGACGTATCGCCTGATGGTAAGCGATTACTACCGCCCATGGACACCCGCAACACCAGAGGCGTTACAAGTGCGTCGCCGGCCTTTTAGGAAGGAGTACGCTCTGTTCTTGAAGGTTTGAAGGTCGTAATGGTCCGGGAACACCGCAGGCGACATTATAGAATACTATATGGATGAATGGATCATTAATAATAAAAGTATAATATTCTGAAGTCATATTGGCTAAATTAATTAATTTACATTTAGACTAAGATACGAGTAAGACAGACAGACAAGTGGGAGGTTTTTGCAAAACACATCTAACTTTCAATTTTCATTTAAATACTTCTCCATTAACTCATTCAGGTATTAGGTTAAAACTTATATCACGATTTTGAAGGTATTAAAAAGAACTTCAAGCAATAAATATGTATTTAGTAAATAAAAACTTAAAACCAATATTAAAACTCAAGTAGTTTCAAGTAAATAAACAGGTTACTTCGAATTGTGGCAAATGCGGTACAGTTTCTCGGAAGCTTGGAACTGTGCAGCAAAATGTGTATCCCTCTGCCGGATCGTCAGGATGCCACGTAAGCCAACTGAAATTATTATAATTTCTACACAAGTCTTCGCAGAAGAACATCGCTCGTGCTTCTGAAGATGTATAATAAGGATTATTAATACCGACGAAAGCAATACCGCACTTGCTTGAAGGTTCGTAGACAACTTTGTAGAAATATTCTGGTATAGGTATTACTGGATTGTTGTTTTCATCATTATACAGATACATATCTACTCTTTGTCCATAATCACTTGCAAGGCTTGTGACACCGAATGTGCCAGTATAAATAATAGTATTGGAGCCAACGGCGTGAATATGATCCCTAAGGTCTATTTCTAACTGATTCCAATTCCCACCATTGAACCCTGTCCACTGAGGAGCACAGTTAACGTAATGGAATGTGGCTCGCTCAGTAAATGCAAATGCGAAGTCCGTCTTAGCCGCCAAATGTCCTCTTGAAAGAAATTGCGTTTTCGTTAGATAATTATCAGCCATAGCTCCAATAAGCCGAGTCACCGCAGAGTTTTGACCTGCTGGAGAGAACAGTGTGTTCACAGGCACATAAGACCCATAGACATCGTCCGCTATGAAGTATGGTCGGTCAACTCTAGTCTGATAAAATGCGTTATATGGTTTCTGCGTGTACTTAGAATAAATAGCGTTTAGGCCAACTTCATCAAAGCAGGATTCGTAAACTGGGTAAAATATATTTTGGACTCCGTACCCAACTTCAAAAATCTGATGATTGTTATAACAGCTTCTATTTGTCCGTTGGCTCTTATAGTTTGGAGGGTATAAGCATGTGAACTCGCGAAAAAAACCTGGAGCGTTAAGCCACTCTTCATTTTTGAAGCTGTCTCCTCCTTCGCATGCAACGGTGGCTGTGATTTCAGATCTTAAAGCTAATGGATGAGTAAGAGATCCTCCTTCTTCACAACTCAAAGTTAACACATCACCACGTCTTAGATCGATGTTGCCAAATGCATCTGTGGGCTCCAGCAGTTTATTTTCTCTAATAATAACTGGTAAAGGTTCACCGAAGTGTAGACGTGTGTTCAACCTACATTTCTGATTCTGATTTAGATTTAGGGCACACAATATTAACATGATAACCCTGTGTATCATTTTCTTTGTTTAATATTTGTATTTAATCATAGTATTGTCATATAAACCTAAAATTTTGCTTATTGATGTTTTCAGAATCGAAATATTAATTTTAAGGTTAACATTATATGACAGATATTGACAGTGATTGTTTCGATAAATATTTTCAAAGAAAGGATACTTGGAATTTTAGCTCTTACACATTATTGTTCAACGGTTGTCCTAATCAAAATAAATAATTATTTCGGACATCTTACACACGACGCCATCTAGTTCCAAGCAAAGCAGAGCTTGTGTTATGGGTACTAGACAACTGATATAAATACGTATATACTTTTTTTTGTAAATATATACATATTATACATAGAAAACACACAAACTCCGAAACAAATATTTGTAGATCATACAAACACTTGGTCCGACCCGGGAATCGAACCCGAGACCTCGAGAATGTAATGCATACAGTTTTTTTTTACTCTAGTTTGTAGATAGTTTTATAAGTACGAACTATCTGTTTTAAAGCCAATAAACACATCTACCTCATTTTGTTCACATAAACCTTTTACTAAGTCATCAATCAGGTTATTGGTATGTCATATGCGCATGAGCACGCGGACAACACGTGGTCTATTAACAACATGCTTAGATGAAACACATGACTTTATTGCCAATTTAAATATCTACTTATTAGTCGTGAAGTAAGATGCGTACATATGCGTCTTATCTCTTTTTAGTAATTGGAATGTCATTTAACATTAGATAAAATATTATAAAAAGTATGGAAGATCACGTCTATTAAATAGTTTAGATTTGACTAGCTTTTGTTCCGCCCCCGTGTAGGTTGGTTATCAGTGTTATCACGGTGAAAGGTACCCTACGTCCTTGCTGAAAAATCTAAGTATCTCCGTGGCAAATTGCATTAGATTCAGTGCAGCAGCTTAGTCGTGAAAGTATAACAGACAAACAGACATAGTAACTTTTAAAATAATATTTTAGTATGGATGATGAGTGTGTTGGTCTAATGGTTAATAACCCTACTGAGCTGAGTTTATGAACTTTCCTGAGCGCACATTATTTTGGAGATATTACGACTGTGAAGTGGTGCCTCCACTTGGAAACCGCATGCGTTTCTCTTCAAGAAGCGGTCCAATGGACTATCCTGGAGTTTCTGTAACTTATTGTAACATAGGACTATCCTGAGTCTGTTCCAAGTCTAGCGCTGTATTTTCTTTTTCTTTTTTATAGAATAGGGGCAAACGCGAAGGCGTATCACCTGATGTTAAGCGATTACCGCCGTCATGGACACCGTTATGGACACCCTCAACACCAGGGGCGTCACAAGTGCGTTGCCGACCTTTTAAGGAGTACGCTTTATTTCTTGAAGGTTTGAAACTCGTATTGGTTCAGGAATACCGCAGGCGACAGTTCATTCCACAGTTTTGTTGTGTAAGGCAGAAAGTTCCTAGAAAACCGCACAGTTGTGGACTGCAGCCATCTAAGTGATGGGGATGAAACTGTTGTCGCGTAGGATGATGGCGGAAAGAGGCGGCAGGAATCAGTCTAACCAATTTCTCGGAGCAGTCCCTATAGTAAATGCTGTAGAAAATGCACAGCGAAGCCACATCTCTACGCAGCACAAAAGAGTCCAGCCGAATTGAAAATTCTTGGCAGTTGACAATTCGAGCCGCTCTTTCGTTGAATGCGGTATAGAGGGAGAAGCTGGTACTGGAGTGTTCCCGGCCAAAGATGGGGACAATATTCCATATGAGGCCGAACCTGCGCCTTATAAAGCAGAAGGCGGTGGGTCGGAATGAAGTACTGTTTCGATCTGTTGAGCACGTCAAGATTCTTCGAGGTTAATTTGGCCATTTCCTTCAAATGACCCTTAACCTAGACTTCACTCGATATGCCGACACCAAGTATTCCCATGTTGGCTAAGGCAGCTAGGGGAGTGTCTTCAGACCGAGGACCCCAGGCAGTTTTTTATCGTTGAACGCGCAAATTTATGTCGTTGTCGGGTTAAAATGGACTTAATTGAGTCTTCCCCAATCTTAGATTTTTTCTTAAGAGATCTCAATTTCAGAAACAAGTTTGTTTCGATTCTCAATGACGTTCTCCCGAGAAAAATTAGAGCGGCCGGTGTAGAGAGCATCGCCCGTACTGTCATCCGCATAGCAATGAATGCCGCCAATTTGCAGCATGTCGTTAATATGGAGGACGAACAGAGTAGGCGATAGCACACAGCCTTGCAGGACACCAGGATTCACAGGTCAGACAGGCAGAGCATTCACCGTCGACTACGACGCTTATACTTCTATCTGCTAGAAAGCTAGTGAACCAATCGCATAATTTCTCGGAAAGCCCATAAGAGGGGGCTTCGAAAGAAGCGCTTTGTGCCAGACCCCATCGAAGGCTTTCGCAATGGCCAAACTAACTGCCAAGGCTTAATCCCTTAGTCTCAGGTATGCCAGAAGATCACCAGCTGATCGACCCTACGGAAACCGTACTACTGGTAACTAAGCAGATGATGATCCTCTAGGTACCGAAGGGGTTAATGGTTAATGATGGACTCCATTATTTTCGAGAAGAGGGAAGTTATGACTATCGGCCTGTAGTTAGACGGTTTTGAGCGATCGCCGTTTTAGGGATCCGGTGAACCAACGTTGCCTACCATGACGTCGGAACTATGTCAGAAGAGTAGTAGAGCCGAAAAAGTTGCGTTAAGTCCGGTGCCAACTCTGGAGCGCACATCTTCAACACAATAGTAGGGAACCCATCCGGACCACTCGACTTATGGATATCAAAGGATAATAGTGCTAAATGCTTCTGCATCACAACATCAGCAACAGAATCAGCAGCGGTGTTGGGATTATTCGGCGAGAAGCACAACCGTCTCCAAGGGTAG
Source organism: Spilarctia lutea (assembly GCA_916048165.1). Taxonomy (NCBI): domain Eukaryota; kingdom Metazoa; phylum Arthropoda; class Insecta; order Lepidoptera; family Erebidae; genus Spilarctia; species Spilarctia lutea. The sequence continues at coordinate 13,017,857 of OU696490.1, read as the reverse complement.
GACGCAAAGAACGACCGCATCCAATCCCAAAGAATTCACTTTGAAATAATTCCATAATGAATGTCATTTAATTAAAATCGTTCACTAACCCGAATAAGTACTGTGTATGATTAGCCGTTCACACATGACCAATGAGGCACGTACTAAATTGTACTATTTAATTACGTCTCGCCTTCAAACCACATTGGACACGTTTTTAACCAAGTTCTTAAACCGACGGAGTTTCTGAATTCAGTTTTTATATTTATTTAGGGTTCCGTACCCAAAAGGTAAAACGGGGTCCTATTACTAAGACTTCACTGTCCGTCCGTTTATCTGTCCGTCCGTCACTAAGCTGTATCTCATGAATCGTGATAAAAAAAACATAAATGACGTATTTCCGTTGCTGCTATAACAAAAATCATGAAAATATAAATATATATTCTTTTTATTATAATATATTAATATTTTTTTTTTGTGTTTTTTTTTTATTTATGTTAGATTTTATGATCGTGCCGTACCGATAATAAATCAATAGGTGTTTCTTTCGAACCCAAGACCTCAAGCTTAGCAGTCGCATACGCCACCACTGTGCCACCGGGGCAGTCATAGCTAGTAACTAGATTGCTAGTAACCGTGCCCCTATCCGTATTAATATAAATTATGTTTGTATATATAGCTTGTATGTGCCATGTAAAAGGATTAATATTAAAGTTTGAAAATGAAATGAAGTTGAAAACAACATGAATGAACACTACTATAACATGCGAACATATCTGATAGTAAATTGGGCATTTAACTTCATAAACATGAAACATTTAATGTGTAGAAATGGATGATAACATATATTATCTAAGTATCTATTGCTAACAAAGCAATTTTATGTTTATTTAAGTGCAATTTCAATTTTCTCTGTTGTACGAGTATGTATTGTTTGTGTGTATGATATGATAATTTGATAAGTTTGAACAATAATAAAATTCGCGGCACGGATCCTAAGCTAGGCAGAGTCTGCGTTATTGTAATTATTGTAAACAAACAAACTGAATAATTGTAAATACAAACGTCTCACACTAATATCCTACTAATATTATAAATAAAAACTACAGTAGTCAGATAGATATACGAGTATTTGATACATTTCAGCGATTTAGGAACCAGGTCCACGCTCTTACTGTCGATAGACCATGTAATAACACTAATAACTAATTAATGTCCCTGATAGGGATAGACACCAATTTGTATGTACAGGTGTACACAAGCAAAGAGGTTGTCCAAAAAGCTATAAAATAGGTATTTTATTGCTTTTTGGACAACCTCTGTAAATATAAAGTGCTTTTCTTTTTTTTCTTAATTCTATTAGAATTTATGCATGCAGTGTTTATATACATTTCTGCACTTAGATTAAGACTTTTACTGTGTTTTGTTTTGTATTTACGTATGTTTTAGTGTCATAACTGCTGGTAAAACATTAAATAAGTAAATAAATAAGTTATAAACGCGAAAGTTTGTAAGTATGCATGGATGGATGGATAGATGTTTGTTACTCTTTCACGTAAGGACAACAAGGCCGCCAATTGTACCTCCTAGCTTTAACTTACCTTTGTAAGTAATCTGGTGTAAAATATAAAGCGATTATTAATCCTACTAATATTATAATAGCGAAAGTTTGTGAGTATGTAAGTGAGTATGTTTATTGCTCTTTCACGCAAAAACTACTGAATGGATTTTAATAAAATTGTACAATAATATAGCTTATACATCAGATTAACACATAGACTACAATTTATAAAGATACTAGCTGACCGACGCAACCTCGTTTGCGTCTTTTATTGCCCGTAGCGAAAAATTTTCCCCCGTATAGGGTTGATTTTTTACACCTTGTGTCCGAAAAACCCCAATATCTTACGGAACCCTATTTTTTTCCAAAATAAAATATAGCCTATAGATTTACCATAGCAGCGCCATCTATTGATTACTTACTCAACCCAGTCGAAAGGTATCGACATCTGTTAGAATCGTTTGGAGTTAACAGATAATTGTGACTGTCAAATAATAACAGACAAATAATTAGCAATAAATTAAAATTGCGACTATAATTTGAGATTTAAACTATCCTATCTCTCAAGTTGGATCGAACTGCACATGGTGTGCGAATTTTATTATAATCGGTTAAGTGGTTTAGGAGTCCATTGAGGACAAACATTGTGACACGAGATTTATATATATTAAGATTAGCTTCGCCTCGTGGTTATTGTCGTACCGCGAGTAGCACTGCGGGGTTCGGCTAGTGAATAATAAAGGCGAAAGATGATCACAAAACAATCTTTGGCCTAGGTGGGAATGAAACCTACACCCTCTGAATTGGATGTAGAAGTGTGGCATATCAATGGGCGGACATCCTCCAATCAACATCACTCCAGGAAACATGTAGTGACCTGAAAAGGCTGCCGAGCTCGTGGGATGACCTAGGATGGTTAGATTAGGAAGATTACAAACCCACGTACGACGGCCCAATCAAGAGGCTAAGCAGAAATAGGTAAAACAAACAAACAAGCCTAAACGGTTTTATTAACTGTGGCTTTAGAGGTGTGTATTCATGTAATAGTTGGTTCATTCTAGGCAGACAACGGAACGCAAGCCGGGTTTGGTGCTGTGCCTTGGGAGAGGTTCATGAGGCCCAATAAAGTGAGACCAAAAGGAAAAAAAGGAGCAGGTTCTCAATTCGACTGTAAGTATTTTTTTTAATACTTCGTAACTTTCGACTGTGTTAACCGATTTTGATGATTCTTTTTTTATTTGAAAGCTGGTGCTTCTCATGCGGCCTCATTTTGATTAGGTTTCTTAGTTTCTTTTTTCTTAAAATTTGTGATTATAATTGTAACTGTGGCACTTTGTATAACAATTATGAATATTAAAATCAAAGCTTTATAGAACGTAGGTAATACATTTTCAGGCAGCCGTGTTCAATTATATTATTACTCGTATTCATTCGCATAACATCATTCTATTTAATTATTTATTATATTATCGATCCGTAACTATAAGACGTCAGAGATGCTATTGTATAATATTACTACCTGAACCCCGCGGTGTTACCCGCGGTAATTGTCATATGCGGGTAACGCCGCGGGTTAGTTTAAAAAATGTAACCTAAGTTACTCCTTGTATCATCAGTTACCTATCAATGAAAGTCCCGTCAATATCGTTCCTGCCGTTCCAGACACACAGACAGAAACAAAAAAATGCAAAAAAATGTTATTTTGGTATATGTACCGTGTATACGAAATACATATACATACCTATAGTAAAAAGCATATATTTTAATATTACAAACATACACTATTTATTATTATTCACAATTATAAAATATCTATATTTCAGTTTATAATTAACATGTGTTATCCCCATAATTGTGTTAGATGCGGTAAATGACATATTTACAGATATATATTGTCAACATTATAAGGGCTTAAGATCGAAATTGAAAATAATCCATATTAATACGAGTATTATGAACGCGAATATGACTCTGTTCATCTGTCACGCTTTCTCGGCTAAACCGCTGCACCGATTTCAATGAAATTTGGCATGGAGATACTTTGATTTCTGAGGAAGGACATAGGCTACTCTTTATCGCGATAACCGACATATACGCGGGTAAAGCTGCGTACAAAAGCTAAGTATACGAATTAATATCTATCTGGTTATAATTTTCTAGTAAGTGAGGATACTGGAGAACCTAACCTACTCCTAACTGCTGCAGGGTACTTATAAGAAGTAGAGGCGCTTATGAATTTCTTGAGTTGCAGGTAGATAGTTCTAGAAACCAGCCCTTCAAGTCAAGTTATCATTCTACAAACGTAAACATTATTAGAAATAAATTCAACGAGAAACACTTACAACCTTATAGCTCAGTTCCCTTAACCATGTCTGGTTGGTCTTCGAAAGACAATGTACATAACTCACGTTGGTGTATAATGTACGTGTACCACTGTAAATCCATTTACCTAAACATATATGCCTTCGTTCGTGAAATTTACATGAGAATGCTTAGTTACAAAAAATATTTGAAGTTGTTTAAATTAAGAGACAAGTCAACTAGGGATCTTTTATTTATTTTTTTGAAAAATGGCAACTAGTTGGATCACTCGGATCAGCTATTTCTGCCAATTTCAAGTATTTATAGTCTTCAATTATAAGTCTTCGAGTCTTCAAGTCGTCGTCGTGATGAAATTAATGATAAAAAATATAGAAAATGTGGATGACATGAAATGGGGACCGTCTTTCGAAATAACAAAAAACGATCCCTTACAGATCTTAACATTACGTTCAAGCACAGATCACCCGCCGTTCAAGTAAGGTTTGACGTGCCTTTCTGTCATTACAAAAACTATCAAACAAGCGTCAATATAACAAAAGATATTTGTGTCATAGTTAATACTTAATAGGACGGTGGTTGAGTTTCTCCTTCCTCATTCTTGTATCAACACGCGAATGAAACAGACGTATTGATATATTGTTGTATATAAACAAAGTTTTGTTGTGACGTGAGATAAACAAAAACATTGGCGGTGTGAATAGTTATGACACTGGATGTGAGTGAACTAAGTTTAGTCGGATTCTGTCAATCATAACCGCAACATGACTAAGATTTGGGTGAGTGGGTACTTTGTTATTAGTTTGTTTATATTTTAACCGACTTCAAAAAAGGAGGAGGTTCTCATTCGACTGTATTTTTTTATGTTTTGTTACCTCATAACTTTCGACTGGGTGAACCGATTATGATGATTTTTGATTTATTTGAAAGCTGGTGCTTCCCGTATGGTCACATTTCAATTTGGTCCAGTTCTTGAAGTCGGTTTTTTTGTTGTTAAAATTTGTGGCTATTATTGGTTTAATTATACTTTTAACCGACTTCAAAAAACTAGGAGTATTTTTTTTGTTCGTTAACTCAGACCTTTTGACTGAGTGAACCAATTTTGATGGTTCTTCTTTTATTTGAAAACGGGTGCTTCCCGAGTGGTCCCATTTAAATTTTTTTTGTTAAAAATTTAGATTATTAAATATGAAGAGATATACTTAATTTGTGTTTGTCCATTAATTAGTGTAATAATTTAATTTGTTGTATAAATAGGTATATGTAACTGAAGATAACTAATGGTTTATTAGATTTAATCATACTAATATTATAAACGAGGTAAAGATTTTGAGTTTGTGGAGTTGTAGAGGGTAATCTCTGGATCCACTAAACTGATTTTGAATACACTTTTACCAATAGAAAGCCACGGGCAAATCTAATTTTGTTGTAATAATATTTAATTTTTAACCGACTTCAAAAAAGGAGGAGGTTGTTAATTCGACTTATTATTTTTTTATGTTTGTTACCTTTTAACTTTCATCTGGGTGAACCGATTTTGATGATTCTTTTTTATTTAAAAGCTGGTGCTCCCGTTCCCATTTTAATTTGGTCCAGTTGTTGAAGTCGGTTGTTTTTTTTTTTTGTTAAAATTTGTGATTATTTATAAGTGAGGAATTATTATCGTATTTGGGTATATTTTCAAAATACATATTTGCTAAAGATATTTAAAGGCACAGAACGATTACATGGTACAATATTAATCTATACTTAATATTATAAAGCTGAAGAGTTTCTTTGTTTGAACGCGCTAATCTCAGGCACTGCTGGTCCGATTTAAAAAAATATTTCAGTGTTGGATAGTCCATTTATCGAGTAAGGCTATATATCATCACGCTAATACTTAAAGGAGCGGAGCACCAATGAAGAATGTTTCAAAAACGGGGGAAAATTTTCATGCTACGGGCAATAGAAGACAGAAGACGCAAACGAGGTTGCGTGGGTCAACTATTTACTAAATAAACAAACAGTTACTAATTCACATCGGTTAACAAGGTTTAATTAGTCATGTTTAATTAATTTTGTAGTCAAAAAGGAACTCCATGGATTATATATACATGACTAATAAGGATATTGTGACTAACAATAAAAGCTTTATAAGCTATACAATGCTAACTGTATAGCTTTTTCTTATCTCATCGAGCATTATGACTGTACGATAGGCCTAATGGTTCATGCAGTCGCCACGCCACTTGCTACCGCGCCAAGTATGGTGGATTCTAATCCCACATGGAACAACACTTTGTCTGATCCAAAAATGATGTTTCTGAGTTTGGGTGTTCTTTGTGTCCGTTTAATATATGTTTGTAAAGTCCCCCGAGACACGGGATGTATATTCCTAATGCAGTTTTTATTAAAAATAAACTAGTTTCTTTGAGGTCTTTAGACCCAATTGTGATGGAATTTTTTAAATAAAAAAAAAATTGTCTGACTTTCTTTTAAAAACAAACAATTGTCGCGGGGGAATTTACAAACATACATGAAATGGGCACAAAGAACACCCTGACATAGAACAAATTAAGACACTTGTAGATTCAATGCATTACGGTGTCTTTTTTTTTTATTTACGATGGCACCGTTTACGCAATGGTTTAATAATAATAAATTTCCTCTTATGATCCCGGGTCCTTTAAGCGGGGCGTGAAAAAGCATCTCACTAGGCCGCCATAGTGCTGATCACCATGCTGCACTGTCCTTGTGACCACCGCTCTTGGATTCTGTTGATGCTTTCCATCAGGCAGGGCAGAGTCATATTGGTAGCTCATGTATAAAAAAAAAGAAAAATAAATATTTCGGACATCTTACACACAACGGAATCTAGTCCCAAGATAAGCATAACTTGTGTTATGGGTACTAGACAACTGATATAAATATGTACATATATACTTTTTTTGTAAATACATACGTACATACATACATTTCTATGTACACCCAAATTCCGAAACAAATATTTGTAGATCATACAAACATTTGGTCCGACCCGGGAATCGAACCCGAGTCCTCACGAACAGCAGTGGCTTACGCTACCACTGCGCCACAAAGGCAGTCTGACTTGGTACTGAAATAAAAAATGTGAATATCACTGAATGTAAGTAGATTTTTTCGAAACGGACCAGCGGTTTCTGAGATAAGCGCATTCAAACAAATAAACAAGCTCTTCAGCTTTATTATTAGAATAGATATGTATAAAAAATGAGGGCAAGCATATTATTGCCAGCCGGGCATTTTAACAGATAGTCGGGAATTAGGGTTTAATAAAAGAAACGGCAAAAAAAGGATAATAATAACCGTTCTCTCTGTCAAGGTACGTCGCAAAACTTCCTGCTACTTCTGACAGATTTTATAATAAGAAAAGTAAATATAGTTTAGGTGGAACATACACACATACATAGACTGCCTCGTTGGCGCAGTGGTAGTGTATGCGACTGCTGTGCTTGAGGTCTCGGGTTCGATTCCCGGGTCGGACCAAATGTTTGTATGATCTGCAAATATTTGTTTCGGAGTTTGGGTGTTTTCTATCTATATTATGTATGCATTTACAAAGAAAAAAAAAAGTATATATGTATTAATATCAATTGTCTAGTACCTATAGTACAAGCTCTGCTTAGTTTGGGACTAGATAGTGTTGTGTGTAAAAAAAAAAAAGAAAGACTGCTAAAACTATTGCCCTTCCTTGTGACTTCGCCGTTGTCTGGTAAGAATAATTATTAAGAACTAGCTGAGCCACACAACCTCGTTTGCGTCTTCAATTGCCCGTAGCGTGAAAATATTCCACCGTTTTTGAAACATTCTTCATTGGTGCTCCGCTCCTATTAGTATTAGCGCGATGATATATAGCCTTCCTCGATAAATGGACTATCCAACACTGAAAGAATTTTTCAAATCGGACTAGCGGTTCCTGAGATTAGCGCGTTCAAACAAACAAACAAACTCTTCAGCTTTATAATATTAGTATAGATAACAAAAAGCTATTTTGACCTGTCCTTAACAGTTAAATATAGTTCTAAACAACCACTAAAATAACTTGCATGAATCAACCATCAAATGTATTTAAAACTAGCTGAGGTGTTACCCGCGGTTTTTATCGTACCGCGGGTAACGCCGCGAGGTGAAGCTAGTCTGAAAATAGTAGCCTAAGTTACTTCTTATATCATCAGCTACCTATCAGTGAAAATCCCGTCAAAATCGGTACAGCCGTTCTTGAGATTAACCTGAACAAACAGACCGACCAAAATAAAAAATAAAAATTTGGTACATGTACCACGTAAACATACATATGTATTTAGTAAAGGGAGTTATTTTAATATTACAAACAGACACTCCAATTTTATTTATTTGTATAGATATCCGAGTATATTTTACATTGGCAAGATAAAAATAGTAGCTAAAAGATTGTACAAACCTTGAACATTTCTAATAAAAACATTCAGTTGACTTAATACATTTACTTTTATATCTTTATATACCTTAGTTTCCTGTAGTTAAAGAAGAAATCTAGTCGTTTAAAACAAACTATTAACCGAATACATAAAACTATTGATAAAAATTTATATAATTTATGTAATCCGGGCTATTAAATTACAATTTATTTCATCCTCATTCTTCAAAATCGTAAAAACAATATTTAACAGCTTACAATTTAAGCGCGTTCCGTAGTCAAAATAACATAACAAAATCCTTATAGCTTTGTTTTATAATAATAATAATTAAAAAATATAATACTATATATATATATATTGTCTTTATATTCTTTGTGTCCTTAGTTTTGCCTCGTTGGTCTAGTGGTTAGCGTAAGCGACAGCAGATCAGGAGGTCTCGGGCTCGATTCCCGGGTCAAGTAACACCAACTTCACGATACTACTAAATTCATTGCTACAGAGTTAGCACACAATACTGGAAAAGAAGGTATTTAACAAAAAAATATTTTAGTTGTCTTAATATCGGTTCAACGTGAAGGGCATATTGCTACTCGTATACGGGTGCGAGACGTGGAAGGTTGCAAAAGTTATCTCTCATCAACTTCTGGTCTGCGTGTTCGTCTTTCGCCTGAGCCATAACATAACATAACCTTAACAACTGACTGTGTATCATATGAGTACCTAGGTAATATTTGTATTGTGTGTTTATTAATATAGTATATGTAGCGGTAAATTTATGTATATCATTTATATTTAAGGTAGATTTACCTCTTTTTACTAAATTCGATTTCTTTGCACCTACCTACCAATTCCTATTTCTATGTCACCTGAAGGTTGACTGGGAGATAATGTCTCCACCTGTGTACAACATGTGCAATAAGTTTAAATAAAAAAATAACATACTCGGTATATTCTGGCCCGAGAAAATATCCAACACTCACTTGTATCGCTGTGATGGAGTTCCGATCGACCAACAAATCAAACGACGCAAAAGAAGTTGGATAGGCCACACCCTCCGAAGGGATTCCAACCACATCCCGAGGCAAGCCCTAGACTGGAATCCGCAAGGAAAATGTAAGCGCGGCCGTCCAAAACAAACTTGGCGGCGGACTGTCATCAATGAAGCGAAGGCCATTGGTAAGAACTGGAGCGTAATCACGCAAATCGATCAATACATACCTCGATGACGATGCACTGTGGACGCCCTCTATCCATCTAGCGGACATAGGACCTTAAGTCAAGCCAAGTCAATATAAATCGGCTTGTAACTAAACGATACCGCAATTCAGCCCATAGGTATAACGCCACCTATCGAGTCAAGATCTAAACACTTAATACATTAATTTAGGACAGAGACAGTCAATCTACTGTAGGGTATCTAATACTTATATAACTAGTTTACTGACATTGATTATAAATCCATTGATTACGAGTTGTCTTATCTCTAATAAGTTCAAACTTTATAAAGAATTAACAATAAGTGTCTTGTCGTCAACTGGACTCAGCACTGGGTCACACGAAGTTAATGAGTGCGATGACCATTGCAATTACTCATCGCTAAAATAATAAATTGGTTCAAATTAGTCTGGTTCGTAAGTCAAGCGCGACTGATAATCTCGTGAACCTAATTCCTTTCAGAGGTTTTTTATAATGCCATACATAGAAAGTTTAAAAAACTGTAACCCGCATCTAAAACTTGTGATGAATATACATTTTAGAACTAAACTCACTTGTACGTAGTAATCCACTATTTTATTGCACTTCAATCTAGAAACGGTTTCACCCTATGGTTTATGCTGTACCAAAGGTTACTACTTATTTGAAAATTAACTAAGATTTAGTGGAATAACTACAAGTGAGTATAATTCTAGAACGTATTTTAACAAGTTCCGTCAAGTGCCGGCAATCGAGAATACAATTATAAAATCCATCTACCAGTATTCGAGGTTCCGTAGTTTAGGCGCTAGGATGGTACATACAGACATACATAGACTGCCTAAAATTACACACTTCCTTTTGGCTTCGCAGAAACTAACTAACTTTGACTAATTCACGTGCCTTCAGCATGCATGGCCGGCTCCACCGGAGTAATACCACGGCCTAATAGAAAACCGGTGTGAAACAGTGCCTGCACTGTGTTTCACCGAGTTATTGCGGAGTTTGCCCTCTACCCCATAAAAAAAACACTGTTGCTCACGGTAAACTACGAAACCATATAACCGATTTTCACGTGGCGAGCCCAAGTCAGGACAGATAGGCTTAGGCTAATAGGAGCCGAGCTAGTGGATTAGCTAGTTTCAATATAAACTTAACCGTCTTTCTCATTCAATAAACCGGATCCTAACATTACGTACTACCCTACAAGAATCGGAATTTAATTTGCGATTTTCTTTCAACGCTCGACTTGCAAGGTTAAATTGGCTTTTTTGCTTACAGAGAATGGTTTGTTGCAAAAAACACCGAATTATTGTACAATCATTTAATAATTCACATACATGGAGTACTACGGTGATGATTACCATAAAAACTTAACCAAATAAGTAATATGTAATGTATAGTAATAGGTACGTACAAAAAAGGTAGGATTTTCAATATCCGGGTGAATATTTTTGTTTGTGTGTTAATCTAGAGACTTACAACCCGTCGGAAATATCTGCAAACCAGGCTTAATGAGTTCATGCAAACTAGAGAGTTAATATTTCACTGAACGGAGAAACAATAGAGAAGAATGAGATTGCGAAAGCAAGAGTTAACACCCGTGTGTCGGCGCTAGCGTTGGCAACGATACTAGATAGACGAAGGCGGGGCGATGCGTGGGGAAGCGAGAGGTGAAACGCATTCCAGCCGGGTACGCAGATGTTTCCGACGAGTAATATATTATTTATCCTTCCCTGTATCGGTTTGTGCCTCGGAGAGCAATTTATGTTTTGTGCTCTGATGGCCATAAGAATATCTTTAGCATGGGTTAAGAACAGTGAGTAATATGGGAATAATAAAGGCTAGGAACAGGGCCTAATTAACCCTTAGGCTAATTAGGCTGCAGCCTAGGGCGCGAGGATCGGAGGGCGTAAATGACGGGAAAAATTCTAACTTAGTTTCGGACAGTATGTACTCGTATGTAGAGGAAAACTTTTACAACGATTGGATACCCAAATAGTCAAACAATATAATGAAGAAATAACTTATTGGCGGAATGTATTAGTACGTGTAATCGAAACAATTAAGTTTTTAGCGTCTCGTGGGCTTCCACTTCACGGTAAAAATGCAATTATTGGATCTGCACTAAACGGAAATTTTCTTGGCTGTATTGAGCTTATATCTAAATCGACCTCCTTTTATGGCTGATCATTTGGTGAGATTTGGACAAAAAGGCAGAGGTTCTCCATCGTACTTTTCAACCTTTATAGTCGATGAATTTACTTTACTTCTCGCTGACGAAGTTCGACTTTCGATTATAGAAGAAATAAAAATATTAAACAATTAGCATTGATTCTACTCCAGATATGTCACACACCGATCAGTTGATGTTTCTAATTTTGCCTGACGGAGAACCTATCGAACGCTTTGTCACATTTTTACCCAATTGCGGTCATAAAGGTGAGGACATGGAAAAGGCTGTTCTTTCGACAATTTATAAAACTTTGGAACTTGATATTAAAGACTGTCGTGGCCAAAGTTATGATAATGCTAGCAATATGTCTGGTCAATACAAAGATCTTCAGTCAAGAATTAAAGCTGTAAATCCTCTGGCTACTTTGTTCCTTGTGCAGCGCATTCTCTCCAGCTCGTGGGATCGGCTGCCGCAGAAAGTAGTGACGAGTCAGCTGCTTTTTATACTGGTTCAAAAAATTTACAATTTTTTTGCTGGATCTTTGGACAAACAGATGGCAAATTTTGTTATCCAAATTGGATGAAGAATCAACGGTACTAAAAAATCTATCAAAAAATCCATGGAGTGCGCGAGCAGATGCAAGTAAAGCCGTATACAGTTCATACAAACAAGTTATGGAAGCATTAAATTCTATTTGCGAAGATGAAAATCAAAGTAAAGAGACAAAAATGGAAGCAAAAGCGATATTAGAAAAAAATGAAATTCTAGAAATTACAATTATGTTGTGCTTTTGGAACTCTGTGCTCGAAAAGGTTCAAATCGTTAGTGCACAACTACAAGCAAGTTCTGTTGATTTATCTAATGTTGTTACTCTTTATGAGACAATACATGCTTGTCTTGATACGTTGCGTGACGAAGAAGAGTTCGAAAATTTTGAATCAGAGGCAATCAAGAGATGCGAAGTGATCACATACAAAAAAGATTAAGAAGAAGAAAGAAACCAAAATTTCATCTTGATGAAGTCAAAACTTATTATGCAGCTATTGATTGTCTTAAAGTGCAATTAAAAAACCGGCAAGTTATTTATAATACAGTAAACACAAAGTTTGGTTTCTTATGGAAACTGCATGAAATAGACGACAGTGAATTAATTAAAAGCAAAGCAAAGGAGTTAAAACAACTGTATGCCACTGATTTAGAAGAAACCTTTGCAAAGAATGCGTCCATTTATAGCAGTTTTTCAAATCTAACTCCGAGGCCGAGCATTCTATTTCTGCCAGAACCCCAAAGGGTTTGTTGCAGTTAATAAAGAGTTTTAATATTTCATGCATGTTCCCGAATGTGGAGATAATATTAAGATTTTTTTGACAATGAATGTTACCAACTGCAGCGCAGGAAGGTCTTTTTCAGCACTTACAAGAGTAAAAAATTACTTGCGCTCCACATTCCACCAGCAAAAACTTACAGCGCTCTCGCTAATGTACATGTGAAAAGTGTTTTTTCCAAACTATTAATTTTGAAAAAAATGTAGAAAGATTTGCAAACGCTAAAACACGAAAATAGACTTTTGTATAAGTCAGTAATAATTAAATAATTACTATAATTTTCAAAAACATTAATAAGTTGCAAAAATGTTTCACTTGTATGATACGAGTACCTCTCGTGCAAATTAAAGGACAACGTTAGTTTCGCTTGCAAATCGATCTAAAAACTTTTATACTACGTGTATAAACATGTTACAATTTTCACTCTAGTATACAAAGTACAACACTAATATACTACTTTTTAGGCCGGCGAGGGCGCGTCCTCACAATTAGCCTGGGGCGGTCAGTACTCTTGATCAGTCGCTGGCTAGGAAGATGATGATGGGTTAAGAACAGCAGTTCCCAGATTCAATCAACGTTTGTTGTATGGGAGCCACCTTAAATATTTATTTTATTCTGTTTTTTTTATATTTGTTGTTATAGCGACAACGGAAATATACCATCTATAAAAATTTCAACTGTCTAATATCACGGTTCATGAGATACAGCTTGGTGTCAGACGGACAGACCGACACAGACGGACGGACAGCGGAGTCTTAGTAATAGGTCTCGTTTTACACTTTGGGTAACGGAACCCTAAAAAGATTCGGCGGAAAGTACTTTTTCGTGGTATTTGTATGCCTTTATAGCTCCTCAGTCAGTCAGTCACCTTTTAAAAATATATTTAATATTTATATATAAACAAGACCCCAAATTATACGAAAAGTAAATAATATATTTATTTTTGTCTACGCGATAGCAATACAAACAAATTAATGCATAAATACATTGTTTTTTTATGGCAAATAATTTTAATCTTTAAATCCAACCAGGAATTGACTAAATTTGAAACTAAAAATATTAATTTGTCTTTGTGTAGCAGGTTCCCAAGAAAAAACTTTGCAAATTATATTATCGCAGAATCCGGGTGCAAGATTACTTCATGTAGTATTTAATAAATATTTAAATAAATAAATATTTTCGGACGTCTAACACACAACGCCATCTAGTCCCAAACTAAGCAGACCTTGAACTATGGGTACTCAACTGATATCAATACATGTATACTTTTTTTTGTAAATCCATACTCGTACATATTATAGATAGAAAACACCCAAACTCCAAAACAAATGTTTGTATGATCATCATCATTGGTCCGACCCGGGAATCGAACCCGAGACCTCAAGCACAGCAGTTGCATATGCTACCACTGCGCCACCGAGGCAGTTTAAAATAAAAATAAAATTTAATTTTTATTTATTACTTTTCTGTGTCACATGGTTGAATTTTATTACTAGCTAGCTGAACCCCGCGGTATTACCCGCGGTTATTGTCGTATCGTGGGTAACGCCGCGAGGCAAAGCTTATCTAAAAAATGTAAGCCTAAGTTACTCCTTGTCCCATCAGCTACCTACCAGTGGAAGTTCCGTCCAAATCGGTCCAGCCGTTCCAGAGATTAGCCGGAACAAACAGACAGACAGACAGACAGACAAAAATTTTAAAAATATATATTTTGGTATGTGTACCGTATATACATTCATATGCATGTAGAAAGCGGTTATTTTAATATTACAAACAGACACTCCAATTTTATTAATTTGTATAGATAAGTCCGCTGTACAAAAAAAAACTAAACATTATTAACTTCTAAGTACATATTACTTTATTAAAAACTATTTTTGTTAATTCTTAACTCTTTAAGTAATATGCAATTCAAGGCTAATTATAACTATTAATATGATACGAGTGTCTCAGATAAGTGCAATTACATTTTTACTGTCAGTATAAAATACAACATTAAATAATTTAATTAAGTTACTAGTTAACCCACGAAGCCAAGTCTGTGTCTTCTTTAGACGGTAGCGTGATGTTATGCCGCGGAAACAAACATGTTTACCATAAAAAAGGTTACAGTGAGCCAATCTTTAAAGATACATTATGCTGTCACGATTTTTTTTAGAATTTTTCAACAACAGGGTAGTTGACTATATCTATACAAATAAATAAAATTGGAGTGTCTGTTTGTAATATTAAAATAACCGCTTTCTACTACATGCATATGAATGTATATACGGTACACATGCCAAAATATATATTTTTTAAATTTTTGTATGTCTGTCTGTCTGTCTGTCTGTTTGTTCCTCTCTCTTTCTGTCTTTCAAATCGGACCAGTGGTTCCTGTTGTCTCAGGAACCACTGGTCCGATTTGAAAAATTCTTTAGGTGTTGGATAGTCCATTTATCGAGGAAGGCTATAGGCTATATATCATCACGCTACTACTAATAGGAGCGGAGCACCAATGAAGAATGTTTCAAAAACGGGGGAAAATTTTCACGCCACGGGCAATATAAGACGCAAACGAGGTTGCGTGGGTCAGCTAGTCGTAAATAATTACCGATGTCTACATCCTTAAAACGACTATTACAGAACATCTCGGAAAATAGAATTAATACAGCTTTTTATTTTTTTATTTCAAATTTTAATCAAATAAACATTGAAATAAATTGCTCAACTTATATACTTGCTTAGATATAAATTATAATTACTACACAAATATTATGTACAAAACACAACATATAATAATTTTAAACTCTGATTTAGTATATATTCAATGTACTAACTACTATTCAAACCTTTTAAACTGTTGTACTGCTATTCTAATACACAAAATATTTAAATCAATCGACATGTCACTAAGTCATAGGCCTTAGTAAACATAAATTGTTTCTCCACTAACAATTTTGAATTATTTTGTAAAAGATATTTGTACTACCCTCCTAATAAAAATAAAAAAAGAAAACATAACTATCTCACTAACTGCGCTAATCTTAATATGTATAAATCTCGTGTCACAATGTTTGTACTCAATGGACTACTAAACCACTTAACCGATTAAAATAAAATTCGCACACCATGTGCAGTTCGATCCAACTTGAGAGATAGGATAGTTTAAATCTCAAATTATAGTCGCAATTTTAATTTATTGCTAATTATTTGTCTGTTATTATTTGACAGTCACAATTATCTGTTAACTCCAAATGATTCTAACAGATGTCGATACCTTTCGACTGGGTTGAGTAAGTAATCAATAGATGGCGCTGCTATGGTAAATCTATAGGCTATATTTTATTTTGGAAAAAAATAGGGTTCCGTAAGATATTGGGGTTTTTCGGACACAAGGTGTAAAAAATCAACCCTATACGGGGGAAAATTTTTCGCTACGGGCAATAAAAGACGCAAACGAGGTTGCGTCGGTCAGCTAGTTAGGTTATATATTTTTTGTTTAAAACTATGTTTTTCTCTGTAAGTGATTATTGTAATCTTTAGAGAAATAAATGTCTTTAACCACAACTTAGTAGTCTAAGGCCTGTATTTTAAAAGGCATCGCAGTCGTGAATCTAGTTTCGTAGTAGTAAGAGAAGTTCAAAAATAAAATCTCTTCTTGAAACTAGTTTTAAAACTAGATTCACGATTGAGATGCCTTTTAAAATACATGTCTCCATCATACATGCATACAAATTGAAAGAAAATTTCTAAGACATGACGTCACAAGTTTGTATTTAGTACATTTTTCATACAAAGTTATCATTACTAATTTGACCACCACCCTCTTCTTTCAAACATTATTTTTGTGAATATTTAACCATTTACTTAGCGCACGCAATGAGTAGAGAGGCCTATGTCCAACAGTGGACTGCGAAGTTAGCGTAAAAACAATATAGTAATAAGTAGTGTAGTAGCAGTAATAGAAGTTTTCCAAATTTAAGATTGTAATAATAAGTTAGTTAGAAAAACAATATGTTGTAAAATAGGGAAAAAATAAGGACTAGTGTATAAGAAGGATGAATGAAAGAATAAAGAATATTATGAGAATATTTACAAAGCGCAAATGAGGATTAGCGTATCAAAGGACTAATATAAGAACAAAACAGCATGAGAATGTATACAGAATAAAAAGACCAGAGTATGAAAGGAAGAAAGGAATTAGCGTGAGAATAGACAAGAGTGAAAGGATTGGTAAGCAAAAGGCTCCGATTATGTTGGAGGTGCTAGTTCAAGGACCGCCTGTGCGGCCCATATAAAAAAAAAAAAAAAAAAAACACTGGACTGCGATAGGCTGATGATGATGATGACGCAATGAGTTTCAAATTAAATAATTTTGCCCTGTTTTTGAAACATTTTATGCTGTTACTGCGCTCTTATTGACCGTAGCGTAATGATATAGAGCCTTTAGTCTAATAGGTTAGATACCTAACATGGAAAAATTTTTCAAATCGGACCAGTACCAGATCTGAGAGATGGAGATGGAGTCTGCTCATGCCTGCCACCAGGCAGAGCAAAGTAATTTTTGTAGCTAAAACATAAAAAGAAAAGATTCGCCAAGAAAAGACAGTTACTTTCTGCCATGAAAATTCTCTTTATTTATCGTTCAAGTAATGTACTCGTATGAGGCATTTTTATTAGCAAATTAAGCATTAGGCAGTTTTTATTACCTGTGGCACAAAATCTAACATACATTGTTGTTTATGCCGTGTTGATTAATTAAATACTTTTGAATAAAAAGTATCCTGTCCTTATGGTGTCGGATTATCAATACGGAGACTGTCCACCACTATTCATCCCAATAACTAAGGGAGCAAACTATGCATTTTAAAATCACGACAAAGAGAAGGAAAACTTGAAACAATTCTATTTCTATACGCACCCGTTTGGGCACCATGATAATTATACGAACTGCACGGTTGGCCTAGTGGTTAGAACGGAGTCTCCGCCCTCCATAAGCGCAAAACTGAGGGTGACGGCCTTCTGTCACCCTAGCAGAAGCGGGTGGCGGCGCCGACGCTGCGGAGCGTGCGCCGTCGGGGTTCCAGGTTTTTCCTTTCTAGGGTGCACCTGGTTCCCTGGCATCTAGTACCCAAGACGGCGTGCGGTTTAGTCGGTTTGAGTCCGACATGCCACCAGGAGTGGCACCCGAGAGGATTTCCGCACAGAAAAATAAACTGGTTAGAGCGGTCGCTCCGCCACATTGTTACTACGCCAATTGGATTATGTACATGGGACAACACTTTATGTGATCCACACATTGTTGTTCTTAGTCTGGGTGTTATTTGTGTCCGTTTCATGTATAATAAATAAATAAATAAATATTTCGGACATCTAACACACAACGCCATCTAGTCCCAAGCTAAGCAGAGCTTGTGTTATGGATACTAGACAACTGATATAAATACTTATATACTTTTTTTTGTAAATATATACATATTATACATAGAAAACACCCAAACTCCGAAACAAATATTTGCAGATCATACAAACATTTGGTCCGACCCGGGAATCGAACCCTCAAGCTTAGCTTATGTGTGTTTGTAAAGTCCCTGCGATACAGAATGTATATTCCTAATGCGGGAGTCGTCTATATATATAATATATTAAGGTTTTTCAACACTATTCTTTATCTTTCAGGTAATTTTGGTACTGCTAAGCACATTGATGCTAGTAAATGACGTCAAACCTTTCATTCTACCCTCGAAGGAGACAAACAAGAATGTCCAGCCTCAAACCAACCAGAAGGGCACATCAAAAATAGAAGTCTCAGAAGACTATAGAAAATACAGTTATATTATAACAACGTATTTATAGTATAAACTGGTAAAACGGTATTTAATAGGTATTTATTACAAGCTAGTATTTAAAAAGTATGTAAGTTTTGATACTTTTTGTTGTGTCATGTATTAACTTGGATGTTTTTAAGATTTACCCTCTTAATCATTAAGATTATTTAACTTTAAGTACTGTTATTTTCAACTTTATCTTAACAGATTTAAAGTTGAAAATAACACAACCGTTGCTGCCCGACACAGAACGTATGATTAAGGGGGTTAGTTTAAGATAATTTAAAAACACACCATTTGACTAATATCCAAGCAGTCAATTTAAAGTGTGATAATTAAATATAGCTATCTTTTTCTCTTACGTGCTCCTTTGTATTCATTAGTCAATGTTAATCATTGAAATAAAACTATGGACTACAAAATTGGACTGCATGGTTGGCTCAGTGGTTTCTGCGGTCGCCAAGCGCCGCTTTCTACTTCGTCATGTGGGTTCAAATTCCACATGGGTTAACAGTTTGTGTGATCTACAAACTGTTGTTCGGAGTGTGGGTTGGATTGGAAAGAAGAAAGAGTGTTGGAATTAATCTTGGAAAGCCGTTAGAAATCTTTATTTACCTTTCATTTAATTGGTTTATTTAAAAAAAATTGTATGCGTATATTTACCGATATTAATAACAATTTAATTAATCAAAATAAAACATTGATGACAACACAATAAAAATATAACAAATTGGGATAAAGTAGATATCAATTTAAAGGACACCTCTAGATAATTAAGAAATCAATTGGAATAAACAAATAGATAAAGCCGGACGAAATGTTAAATAATATTTTATGATTGGAATTAATATTGTAAGTATTACTCCGATACAATTAAATGTTAGTTATTTGTGTACCTATCACTCATTTTTTGTATTATTTTCTAGAGGTTTGTCTTCTCGTGTAAATATTTTACCCATAACGAAAAAACGAACTGTTTTTTCGTTATGGGTAAAATATTTACACTTTAAGTTACTAAATAATTTCACTAAAACTATATTATGACTTATTTTTGTAGCATAGCATAGCATAGCAAAGAATTTGACTTATAGACAAACTGTCTGTGATACGACTGAATAGATGAATGTCTACATTATATGAGAAGAAATGTATTTTTTGTGTTATATAATTTTGTATTAAATCAAATTAATGTTAAACAATTGTTGACAAAATAATTAACGCTAACTTTATATGTAAACTAGAAAACTACTCGTTGACTAATAATCTTTATGTATGCCAAGTTTGTTCAAGTTTGTATCCAAAACGACAGATTTACTATTTGTATTCAACAGACAAAAAAAATACCGATTTACGATAATATATTGTTTCTTTCTGATATTTATATTTAATAAATTTTATTTCTTAACATCCTACTATCTTACCTACCTACTAACATTATAAACGCGAAAGTTTGTGAGTATGTAAGTGAGTATGTTTGTAGCTCTTTCACGCAAAATCTACTGAATGGATTTCGATGAAACTTTACAGTAATATAGCTTATACATCAGAATAACACATAGGTTACAATTTATAAAGATACTAGCTTCGCCTTATGGTGTTACCCGCGTTTATTGCGTACCCAGGGTAGCACCACGAGGTTCAGCTAATCATCAATAAATAATCATTCGAAGTTCATTATTATCGTTGATGATTTGAGGCAAACGAAATCGAAATTGACTTTTATATGTTGACATGGTTTACTCAGTAAACATAGGTAAGCCACGTACAAAAAGTAATGACGTAATGGTATGGTATGATAATGAGACATCTAAGTTTAGCAGAATGAAAAGGAAAACGTGCCTACCTAAAAAAAATAGACTTATTTTATGCCAAACTGTGAACAGAACAGTAAGAGTTTTCAATAGTCCTGTCGAGTCCTCCGACCAGGCGAGGTGATGTTGGGATGTTGTATATATGATAATCGGCGCGAAAATATCTATTGCGCGATTCAGGATCGATAGTTCCTTTTTTTTTTTTTTTATTGAATAGTGAGCAAACGAGCAGTCGTATCACCTGATGGTAAGCGATTACCGCCGCCCATGGACACCCGCAACACCAAAGGCGTCACAAGTGCGTTGCCGACCTTTGGGGAGGGGAAGGGTGGGGGTATGGGCCTCCGGTATCCTCACTCACTCGGTGAAACACAGCGCAAACGCTATTTCACACCGGTTTTCTGTGAGGCCGTGGTATCACTCCGGTCGAGCCGACCCATTCATGCCGAAGCATAGCTCTCCCACTTCGTGGTTCAGTGTATCTTCGGTAGATGGCGCTATATGTGGAGGTCGCCACAGTCCATTTAAAAGTAACAATGCGAATCAATTTTAAAAACATACATTTATACCAACATAAAATAAAATAATAGTTTCTTGTGTTGAGTCAGATTTCAATTTCAATGTGACTCTAAACCTCACAGGCCACGTTAACAGAATGTAAGTGAAACCTCGGTCGAAATGTGGTTTGCAGAAGTCCTTGCAATGTAACTAGACTTTATTTTAGTACATTGCAACAATTTATTGACGACACATTTTTAATCAACGATTACACTTTGTATATTGTTATTAAACTGTAGACTCTAACTCAGAACTAGTTTTTTTTAATAACATCCATTTGTTCTATTACTATTTTCAACAAATGCATCTAGAAATACTATTTATGTTGCTATATATCAATTAGTTACTTTATTTTATACAAAATTGTACAAACTTGTCATTAATTATTTGACAAACGCCCCTAAAGTTGCATTTGCGAGATGGCGCTACTGTCGTGCACGTTCCCAATAGTGCGGAGTGTGCACACGGGTGCAGCAGTGTTTAAATTTAGTTCAATTTAGCGACTGAACAACGGAATAAACATTGTCTATTTAAAAACAAAATAAACATGGGTTTTAAAAAATATAAATAAACACTTATCCCATTCTTTGCAAATTTTAAAACATACAAGAAATAAAGACAACAAACCGAAGAAGATT
This sequence comes from Spilarctia lutea, assembly GCA_916048165.1. Taxonomy (NCBI): domain Eukaryota; kingdom Metazoa; phylum Arthropoda; class Insecta; order Lepidoptera; family Erebidae; genus Spilarctia; species Spilarctia lutea. Next base: position 12,996,068 of record OU696490.1, on the reverse strand, counting down.
TAACAAGCAGTTCAAGGCATGAATAATATATCGGTTACATATTTTATCCAGTATAATGTTTACCAATAACAATGTTCAAGTTTTATTATTTTTTTGTTTATTTAGAGCTATTGAAGGATGAACGATCATTTAACCAATGTTTTTAAATGTATTTTTAAAAAATATTTGCTTTTCTTTTTTATTCCATGACAAGAAAATCCTAGGCGATAAATATCTTATAAATACATACAGGATCTTCAATCAATATATACGTATGCCATAACTTTAAACATCGTCATCTTCCTAGACTTTATTACTCGTGTTTCAAAGATTTATTTGCGTCGGCTGCGGGGCAACGGGTGTCATGTCCCTCCAACACAAAGGGACGATCCTCCGACCAGGCGAGGTCACACCACTGCCCAACTGTTGATGTTGGGATGTTCTGTATATGATAACTGGCGTGAGAACTTTATACTGCGCGATTCAGGCTTGGTAGTTTCTTCTTATTTTACGTTATTCTGTAGTTCAGTGTAACTTCGGTAGATGGCGCTTTAATATGTTATGTGGTTGTTGCGCTGTATGTGGAGTTCGCCACATCGGCAAATCAGTATATTTGAGTGCACCGACATTCCCATAACGATTGCCGTAGGTGTTTAAAAATCTAATATTTTTAGGTGAAACTCGGACTAAGCAAAATGAGTCAGGCTTTGGCCCAGAACTATATTTAAATACAATATTCGCATCATTTGTCAAAGACTACCGCAGTAATTGTAAACTATGTCTTTTTCTTGCCTCCGTGGTGCAGTGCTTGAAGTCTCGGGTTCGACTCCCGTGTCGGACCAAATGTTTGTATGATCTGTGAATATTTGTTTCAGAGTTTGCGTGTTTTTTGCTACTCGTACTACTGACAGATTCTTTCTGCTGTGATTCACTGTCGTTGGACATGTCGGAAGGCAAGGGTATGGTGGGCATTGGTGTAATGTTATCACCGGATTGGTTAAAGCCCACGTCATTGTTCACTGATTGTCTCGGTGGGGTCTGTAATGTATAATGTATGTCTTTACAAAAAAAGTATGTACGTATTTATATCAGTTATCTAGTGCCCATAACAAAAGCACTCCTTAGCTTGGGACTAGATGGCGTTGTGTGTTAGATGTCCTAAAATATTTGTTTATTTATTTTCTAAATTTCAAATCAATGTAACTTTGCATTGGTATCATTTCTAATGTTCAAGCACGTGTACTAACTAGGTTAGTTAATTAAATTAAGTCTTGACTCAAGACTCTTGAGTAACCAATGAAAATTCTTTCGCAATAACAAGCATACAATGCTACACATTTATCTAAATTAAATTGGTACGGATTCAAAGGTATTGTGTGCATTTAAAGAGTATGAATTGCTTGCTTTTTGTGGTTACGTCTGCTAGGATGCCCTGCTTATATTCATTTTTAATTTCGTCCTTATTGATACTATAAGGGATCTTTATGGATTTAATTTCCATTTTGATCCCCAGGGAATTTATTTGGACGATGTAGCTGAGCTGTATGTATAAATATAATATTGATAACGCCTATTGCCATTCGATTGCCATGCCGATTTATCCTTGTTTATACTATTTCTCTTTATTTAAATATATAGTAATTTCTGCTATTGTTAGTATAATATATAAAAACTGATACCTTAGATTTCATATACATGAACGTCGTCTAATTTACAGTCAACATATTGTTATTACCTGCTTTGTTCCTTAAGGGCCCCCGCAGACTGCAGACTTTTTATCGGCCGATAGTTTAGTCGGGTTGGGCTGAAAGTGCGCACACCGAGCCAACTAAACAGTTTGGTTGGTGAACTGGGCGCAGACTATCCAACAGCCGGCCGACTATTCTCGAACTAGTTTGTAACTGACTGTTGAAGCAGTCGCACAATGAGAATATTGTCCAGAAAAGTTATTGCTCTCATCATACTTCGGAGGAGGAAAATCAAGAAGAGATTCCGAGAGTATTGGGTGCATCCCATTCTCAGTGATAGATTAGTTAGTGGAAAATTTTACACTATGCATTCCAAATTACTTGATTACCCGAAAAAAATTTTCGCATATTATCGAATGAGCATTACCAGCTTCAATTAACTTTTTATAAAGCGCAGGTCTTTTCTCGACTTCTTCAATCAACTTTTCGACGGAACTTTCTACAATCAACAATTGTGATTTGGGCGACGCCATATTCAAAATACACGCACATGACGCCAAATCACAGAGCGAACTGAACTATCGGCCGACTAAACAATCGTCATGTATGCGCAGGCGTGTATGCGCCAATACTGATTAAGCAGTCGGCCGATAGTTGGCCGACAGATTAGTTTGAATGTAATCGGGTAGCCCATCAAACTTTTTTATCGGCCGATACTGAATCGCTGTAGTGTGCGCATATGCATTCCTCTCCATACTGATTAAGAAGCCGACCAAACTATCGGCCGATAAAAAGTCTGCAGTCTGCGGGGGCCCTTAATGGCCTTTTACACCTAAATGACATTGTTGAAATCATCGTAATTACCATTTATATAATCCCCCAACACTAACTTATGTCTGGTAGAGTTGTACACCAGCATCCAAATAGCAACACAAGCAGCAATCTTAACAATGCACATTTTAGACTCACACACAAAAACAATCGCCTGTCTCGCAAGTCATAAGAATATTCCTGTTCTTAGTGCAGGAATTATCTCACCTCCCTCGCTATGAGTTCCCAACTATTGTGTTTTATTAAAAAAAAAGGGACAGGTATAGTTTACACAAGTGGTTTGAGCGATGCACCAGCTATACCTAAAGCAAATAGTTATCAACTCGAACAAGCTGTTGCCAGGAGTCTGAATTCTTAAGACAAAAGTGCTCAAATATCTTTATATATAGAACAGTGGTCACCATACTCATTGCGAATGTAGACTTTGCAAAAAAGCAAAGCGACCCACACAATGGCGGCCTATTGTGATGATTCTGTATCATTGGACCTCCGGTCTCGTGCGAGACCACGACAGCACGAATGCTGTTATTTTACGTTGACCTTCTGTGAGGGTACGAGTAGTACTAGTCTAAATAGCTGCGGGTACTTTTTGACTGTCTATTACCAATGTATTGTTCCATTCAACAATGAAATTTGAGTTCAAAAGCTGGCTTATTATCTGTGACACACAATGTTTTTGTTAAACAAAATGGAGAATAAATGTGATCAAGGATGTTACTCTGATCACATAGTAGTTCTTACGTTACTTTGTGCTGTGTAAATAAACGTAGTTGTGTTGTCCCTTTGTTCTGGGTACAGTATGTCAGATGACAGAATAAACTACTCCCAAAACATGAAAGAAATTATCTGGTGAATCGACCGCGAAGGTCGCATAGTGATTTCAGATGTCGCCATGCCGTTTTCTACTGCGGTGAGTGTTGTGAGTTTAAATCCCACATGGGACAACACTGTGTGATCCACAAATTGTTGTTCAGAGTCTGGATCACAATCAATTATATAGTCTTTCTTTATGTATTATCCTACCAAAGTGACTCTATTCTATCTGATGGAAACATACGCAGAATTCAAGAATGGTGGACACCATACTCATTGCGAATGCAGACAATGCAGAATATATTGCAGCACTTATTGTAAAGTTTTATCAAAATCCATTCAGTAGTTTTTGCGTGAAAGAGCAACAAACATACTATATACACAAATTTTCGCGTTTATATTAGTAGGATTATTCAAACATACCTATATCCTCACTAAGAATTCTTTACAAAATCTTAGTGAACCTGTGAAGGAAATCGCATAATATGTGACACATCTCTGTTGGATAGGTATAGTATCTACATTTTGCAAAATAATAGACAACTTATCTTCCCTTATTTATTAACCTTTTTTACATATAAACAGATAAGAAACACTACTATCCAAACAAAATGCTTTGAAATCAAATACAAGTATCGTCCGCCCTTGTCCGTGTTGAAGGCATCGGCTCCTTAAATCTTTGCATAGAGTTTAAGAAAGCTTTGCCCGTAGCACTGTATGCATCCATATACTCTGTCCTTCCTGGGTATGTAGTCATATACGTTTTTATAGATGTCGGCATAACTCCAGTATTTACTGTTCCTGGGGGGTTAATGGTTGGCCGAGCTTTGGGAGGCGGTTCAGTGAAATGTGTCGGGTCCTTGTAACAACGCAAGATGCCTAGGCGATTACTTTCAACTGGCACAGGCGCTGGCGACTGTGAGGCAGCTATTATTTTTCGATAATCGGTCACTGGGAATGCTGTAAAAGATTGGAAGAAATAAGCAGACGCGTGATCTGTTTGTTAGTGATTATAGTCCTTCAAAAGTTACTTTGAGTACCCTTAATTTGAGTATTTTTTTATACTTTTCCTAAATAGTAGGTTTTAATATCCGTATGCATACAGAAGTATCTATTATCCTATTTTTAAACCCTCGCTGTACGTGATAGAAAAACTGTAAGAGCAGTTCATTAATTAAATTAATTAATAAATGGGACGAGCTTTGCCTTCGGTAATCTCGCCTACTCAAGGAAAAACAACGAAAACATTTGTCAAGTCGGATCACATATCCAAAACAAAGCTCTATCGATGCATTAGAAGTTTCAATTCATTGTGATTCGATAAATCGACCTGTAAATTCTTTATTCATGGACACCCGCAACACCAGAGGCGTTACAAGTGCGTTGCCGGCCTTTTTGGAAGGAGTACGCTCTTTTCTTAAAGGTTTGAAGGTCGTATATATATTTGGTAAAATGAAATTGAAACTCACATCTCTTTTTGAATGTCGATTGGTACATTGTTATCATTTTACTATCAAGATCATCGCAGGGATGGTCGAGAATGTCATTAGTTACGTCCACCATCTGAAACAATATAGTTTAATCCTTAGCTTCATATCAAATTTGTTATTAAGTTGTTAGAATAGAATAGAATAGAATAGAATAGAATATACTTTATTGTACACCAATTACAAATTACTCAACTTAAAATTCAAGAAGATATGTACAATGGGCGGCCTTATTGCCAAAAGCAATCTCTTCCAGGCAACCTTTGGATGGACATATTGACCGGAAAAAGAAATGAACGGAATAAAGGGTACTGTAGGTGTTTTATAAAGTTATGGTGATGTTCAATAATAAAATACTATACATAAACATACACATATATATACAAAATCCAAATATATACAATATACATATATCAATATATAAAAGCATTTAAGTCAGTACTGAGAGTAAAACTACTTATGAATCTAAGTAGTGAACTTAACTGCCTCGGTGGCGCAGTGGTAGTGAATGCGATTGCTGTGCTTGAGGTCTCGGGTTCAAATCCTGAGTCGGACCAAGTGTTTGTGTGATCTACAAATATGTTTCGGAGTTTGGGTGTTTTCTATGTATCATATGTATGTATTTACAAAAAAAAAAGTATATATGTATTCATATCAGTTGTCTAGTACCCATAAGACAAGCTCTGCTTAGCTTGGGACTAGATGGTGTTGTGTGTTAGATGTCCAAAAATATTTATTATTTATTATTACTTTAACCATATTTTTAAATGCCGTCAGTGTTTGTGCACGTCTAATAGATATCGGTAAGGAGTTCCACAATCTGTTGTTGATGTTAACTAAAATAAGTTAATACCTAAAAAATGGTCATATACGAATCTGTGGTGACCATCGTGTCACATCACCCCATATCACACCTCAAGGAAGTATCAATTAACTGGGAAAATCTTGTTCTCAACTTAGATCTAAATTTAACATCCTTTATCAGCATCTTAAGGTCTGAGATGTTGAGAAGACAGCCATTAAAACCCCCATGGGATTTTGCGACATTTTACGTGGTTGTTTTTTTATGGTATAGAGGGTAAACGAGCAGACATATCGCCTGATGGTAAGCGACTACCCACTCGGCGAAACACAACGCACGCGCTGTTTCACACCGATTTTCTGTAAGGCATGGTCACTCCTGTCAAGTCGGTCATCGACTGATGAAGAATACCGGAGGCCCATACCCCATCCCCTCTTTCAATCCCCAAAGGACGGCAATGCACTTGTGACGCCTCTGGTGTTGCGGGTGTCCATGGGCGGCGATAATCGCTTACCATCAAGTGATACGTCTGCTCGTTTGCCTAATTGTTTTAGCAGTTGGGAGAGCACCACGTAGGTGAATAGCAGAGGAGTCAATGTTATCGTCTAATGGTATAATAGTATGTCGTGTTGTTGATATGAGTTTCTGCAGTATTTTTGTGTCAGTTGCGATGTCATGCTTTTAACTACTCAACCATTATCAGAAAATGAACTATTTTTACCCATATGCTAACATGACATGGGCTCAAAGGAAGAAAGTGAGATCATTTGTCGCATTCGATGCATGCCAACACAGCTGGCATATAAAAAAAGTTTGCATCTGCCGCCAGTTAGGAGGCGGCACAAAGCAATTGTGTAAAATAGTACAATTAATGTTTGGACAAAATGGCTCTAAGCATTTTTTTTAAAAACACATAAGTTCTTTTATCTTATATATAAAATTCTCGTGTCACAAAGTTAGTTACCATACTCCTTTTTTTTTTTTTTTTTTTGTGCGGAAATCCCCTCGGATACCACTTGTGGTTATGTCGGACACGAACCGACCAAAAACCGCACACCGTCCCGGGCACTAGAAGCCGGGGAACCAGGTGCACCCTCGGAAGGAAATCCCTGGAACCCCGACGTACCTCGGGCCACCCATTGTTTGTAGGTGGCCCCCCCCTGTGTAGGAACCCCAATATTCCTATTCTATATAAGGGCGCGAGCACTTTAAAGAGCTCACGCCGCCACCCCGGCCTGCTTCTGCAAAGGTGACTGGTGGCCTCACCTTTCACCCTCAGGCTTGCGCTTATGGAGGACGGAGATCGTTCAGCGATCTCCGCCGCCTGAGTCGTCTACGGTACCTGGCCCGTTCCCGGGCCTGGCGGGCAGGGAGAGTTCTAGACCTCTCCCGGTCCCGCTCCGCCATCTCCTTCGTAAGCATAACTTGCTCGCAGAAAGAGACGGCAGAGTTCCACGCGCTCTCGCTCCGCAATATGGCCGCAATCATATTGCCAAGCGAGAGAACCCCCACCCCGATGGCCGCCACGAGATCACGCCTCGGCTCGGCCCACGCCGGACATTCTGCCAGCGTGTGAAGCGCCGTGTCCACGGTCTGGCCATCGCAGTGGTGGCACTCAGGCGTTGGCTCTTTGCGGATCAGACACAGGTGATCTCCGAAACATCCTTTTCCGGTGATCACCTGCGTCAGCCGGTATGAGAGGCTCCCGTGATGCCTCTCGAGCCAATCCTCCATAACGGGTCTTACCGCCGCAATAACGGCGTGCCCAGCGCTCGGTTGCCCAAGTCGTTCCTTCCATTCCTCCACAAGAACCTGGTGGAGTTGGGATTTCTGATCTTCGATTTCTCGAGTCTCAGGACTCCTACCCAACTCCCGCGCCTCCTTGCGCCACTGGTAAAGGGCCGCAAGGGCTCTCGCCTCCAGGTCCCATGGTGGAGTTCCGGCCAGGAGACTTGCCGCCTCAAAAGAGATCGTGCGGTACCCCCTTATGATCCTGATGGCCAGCACCCGTTGCGGTCGCCGCAATAGCGCTATAGTGCTGGCCTTCAGGGCCTCCGCCCACACTGGGGACCCATAAAGGGCCATGGACCGCACAACTCCCGCGTATAGTCTCCTGCAGGAGTCATCGGGCCCCCTCATGTTTGGCAGCAACCGTGCCAATGCATGCGCTGCGCCAATCAGCTTGGGGACCAGACTTCGGAAGTGGTATCCGAAATCCCATCGGCCATCGAGTACGAGCCCCAAATACCTCATAGAGGGCTCGATGCCGATGCGAGTTCCTCCTACTATGAGGCTGAGTCCATCAGGTGGCTTGCTCCGAGGCCCGTGAAAAAACAAAGCCTCGGATTTGTGCAGAGCCACCTCGAGACCCAGCCGCCGGATTCGTTCGACGACTTGGGCAACCCCGGCCGTGGCCCTCAGGGTTGCCTCACGGTGCGTCCCGCCAGTCGCCGTCACAAGCGTGTCATCCGCATAACACGTGACGGCGATACTATCTAAGAATGCACCGCGGAGCACCCAGTCGTAGCCAATGTTCCACAGGAGCGGACCTAAGACCGACCCCTGCGGGACACCGCACGACATTTCACGACGACCGAGACCGGTCCTACTCGGGTAGATAACGGCTCTCTCCGATAGATATGCCCCAACTATACGGCGGAGGTAGGGAGGCACTCGGTGATACACTAGTGCCTCCCTGATGCAACTCCAGGGCAAATATCCCGCTTTTTCCTGCCACTATCAGAATTTGGTCCAATGATAAAAGTTGGGTGTCTCGTCAAAACTAAGCTGTGTATAAACTTTCAGCCTGCTATTAATCACTGAAATCCCTTGTACGTGGGCCCGTGGACTATCATTCAAATCTAACATTTCTAAAAATTGATAACTCTTAACTGCAGTCAATCCCTTGGTAAATATATTAGCAGGCATCGCTGGTAATTAATCCAGACGAATAACATTATTATTCAAGTGTTCTTTAAAGAAATGAAAACGGATATCAATATGCTTCTTGCTCTTATGCAAACAAATATTATTTGCCAACTTCTGTGAAGATTAATTGTCATTAAATATAGTTATCACATCACAGAGTTCATTTGTTATCTCATTTTGCAAATTTCTTAAGTATATGGCTTCTTTACAACAATCAAATATGCTCATGTACTCTGCCTCAGTGCTAGACAAGACAACAGCTAACTTGCTTTCTAGTTGCCCAATAAACAGAAACCACCACGAGAAAAAACAAAGAAAAAACCTGTGTATAAACGCCTGTCCAATACATTACTGGTCTAATAAGCATCAACATACGCGTGTAGTTTAGAATTACCACTGGCAGTATATTTCAATACGTAACTTTTAGTTGATTTTAAATACTTTAGGATTCTTATAGCGTAAGCCCAGTGCTCATCACTAACAATTGTTCAACTGTCTTAGATAATTAACAGCAAAAACAATGTCTGGTCTTGTGGGCACAACCAAATACATCATACAGCCCAATCAGCTGCTGGTAAGGTAATTGAGTATTGCAGTGTTCACTTTTATTAACCGACTTCAAAAAAGGAGCATGTTATCAATTCGATTATGTTTTTTTGTTTGTTACCTCATAACTTTCGACTGGGTGGGTGAACCGATTTTGGTAATTATTTTTTTATTTGAAAGCTGGTGCTTCTCGTGTGGTTCCATTTTAATTTGGTCCAGTTCTTGAAGTAGATTACTGTTCTGTTATAATTTGTAATTACTGGTAATTTAAGTTCAACTTAGATTCAATTGGAGTGTCATTATGTAACTTTACAATAATGAACATTGAATTTTTGAGGCAACTTTTCAATATACTGTTGCTGATCCAATGTCACAAAACCATTTTCCTTGTCTACATAAACTCTCATACACAAACACTGTTTTACTCCACACATATCTTTAATTTTCAATACAGACGCCCATTTTTCGTAATTTTCTTTTTCTTTCAGTTTTGTAATACTTGATATTACATTTCCTGCCATATTTTCACGAAATATAAACTTTAAATTTGGAAATATCTGTACCCATAACCAACTAAATATATACGAGTATATTTTAAATGTGAGCATACACACTAAAACCAGTCAGATAGCGCTTGGTACATTTTAATTTGTTATTCAATTTAATTCAACAATTATGTTAGTACGAACGTCGTATCTGATAAGAAATGAACTTTTAGACATATGTCATAACAAGTCAAACCTAACAGATTTCCCAAGTTAAAATGACTAAGGGCCTGGCCACAAGATCACGCTGCGGCGTCGTAGACATGAAACAGTGCCGCGGTGCCTGAGCGCGACGTATTGCCAGGCCGTGTATATAAACGTTGCCACGCGTGTTAATATAGGTTGCCGCGCCGTGGAGATATACGTTGCCGTATCGTGCTACTGTACGTTGTCGCGTCGTGCAGATACACGTTGCCGCGTCGTGCAGGTACAAGTTGCCGTGCCGTGCAACTGTACGCGTGCCTTGCAGATGTACGTTGCCGAGCTGTGCAGATATACGTTGCCGCGCTGTGCAGGTAGTCGTTACCGCGCGCCATGTAAATATAGTTTACCGCGATACGTGTAGAGAGACATACGTTGTCGCGTTGTGCAGATACACGATGCCGCGCTGTGCAGAAATGCGTTGCCGCGTTGTGCAGATACATGTTGCCGCAATATGCATCGACATTTATATTTTTAGCCATCTTGCAATAAGGCACAATACGAATTGACAATGCAACATCGAATATGATATATATATATATATTTATAATATATATGGCACCGTACATTTTACACGGCATCGCAATGATAAGACAACACGGCAACGTGTTATATGATTTGAAAGTATTAAACACATTTATTGAAAGATATATGGAAACTTGTTGAATAATTGTTTTGAATGCCTCGGTGGCGCAGTGGTAGCTGTTCTCGAGGTCTCGGGTTCGATTCCCGGGTAGGATCAAATGTTTATATGATATGCGAATATATGTTATGGAAATTGGGTGTGTTCTATGTAAAATATGCATGTGCAAAAAAGTCATGTATTTATATCAGTTGTCTACTACCCATAATACAAGTTCTGCTTAGTTTGAGACTAGATGGCGTATTGTGTAAGGTGTCCGAATATATTTATTTATTTATTTAACTGACCTTTTAATAATACTTGAATACAATATTTTTAACACGCTGACATTCATTTCACTTGTTTGTTTCTAATGGACAGGCTTTTGTTCCCTATTTTGTTTTTTACCCAAAATGGCAAAGCCTGAAGGTTATGATTTATACAGGCTATGTAAATATGTATGTTCATCTGTTCCCTCATAGCTCGTCAACTACTTAGACTTAGAACTGGACAAATGTAGTATGGTTAGAAGCGTCTTGATTTTCCGCTGGTTGGTCTTGATACGAGGTCTCGTATCCTGGGTCGGACCAAGTGTTTGTTTCGGAGTTTGGGTGTTCTCTATGTATAATATGTATGTATTTACAAAAAGAAGTATATATATGTATTTACATCAGTTGTTTAGTGCTTAGCTTGGGACTAGATGTCGTTGTGTGTTAAATGTCCAAAGTATTTGTTGTTGTTGTTATATCAAAAAATATTACACAATAATTTAATACATATCTTATGACTCTAGTACTCTCTCTCTCTCTCTCAGCCTATTGCCGTCCACTGCTGAACGAAGGCCTCCCCCAAAGAGCGCCAACCATCCCGGTCCTGGGCAGTCCGCATCCATCCGTTGCCAGCCATTTTGTAGTACATCCATTGATTAAATCCTTTCATTAATTTAACAAAAGTCTCATACGATTTTCAGTAAAAACAAAAATACACTAGCTGAACCCCTTGGTACGACAATAACAGCGGGCAACGCCGCGAGGCGAAGCAAGTATCTTTATAAATTGTAACCTATGTGTTATTCTGATGTTTAAACTATATTATTGTAAATCCATCCATCCATCCATACTTACAAACTTTCGCGTTTATAATATTAAGTAGGATAAATAACCCAAAATGTAGATATCTAACCACCTCGTAAAAAAATCTGTCCAAATTACCCCAGTGCACTCTATTCAATTCTTTATTTTACTCTGTTAATAACGTACCTAGTTATTATCACGTAATCGTGTAATCCATTTGGTTTAATTCGGAGCGATATAGATTTTTGTAGTCAGTATGTTTCCAGTCATTCAAAATGTTTGTCTTACCTGTTTGCTGAGTTGTGCATAGTCCTGACACAGCTTTTGTTCTTTGTCCAGCAGTTGTTTGTACTGCTCCACGCGTGGCTCGTACGAGTGGGCATCGCAGTGGCAGTAAGGGGCTACCGGAGCAGGTCGAAAGTGAGGAGCCGGGTCTGGGATGGGCGGCTCGCATGGTCTAATCATTAAAATAGTTATTTTAGATATCTAATTAACCTTCAATAGTCTACTGTTAGACAATATGTCTTTTCTTGGAAAATAGACTTCGATCTTTTACCACGCTGACCAGATGTGTTGGTAAACGGTATGTTTTAAGTTCTCCTCTTTGCAGTGATGTTGGTGTGAAGTTTGCTGCTTTATTCGCCTCTTACGAAACCCATGGGATGAGTAAGGGTGCTGTGGGGTATACACTATATTCTTAAACCATCACCGTGTGTGGTATCTGTGGTAATTATGGAGATGTTGGAACACTGTGTCTGCGTCAAAACGTAAATGGAAAACCGATATAGGTCGTCTGGTAGTCGTTCTTTTTAGAATAAGGACGATTCATTCCTACTACACATAATTGCGTTATCAATTACCTATAGTCGTTTCATCTGAATGCATATACGCATGACGATTGCTAGAATCTAATTCGATTAAAATGTGGTTTCAAAAAAGTCTAAATATGTAGTTTAATTTTGTTAATATAATAAATACAATGAGGTACAATAGAAGTTGAATCCTCCTTTTAAGCAAAAAATGTCTGTATTAAATGTTATAATGTCATAGTTTTTGGTCAAAATCCAGATATATTATAAAGATGTACAAAACAACACCAATAAAAGATATCACAATATTATTTATGCGACTTTTGTTACAATTGTCGTACAATGTTTTTCTACAAAAAAAAAAAAAAAATATGATGTGTTACCATATTAAAATTATTCTCTATTCACTGTAAAGGTTCGCTGGAAAACAATCAGGTTTGGGTTAAACTCGCCTTTGTACATATAATTTCCTTGTTGCTTTATTGTCTAATAGCTGAACCACGCGGTGCTACCCGCGTTACGACAATAACCGCGGGCAACGCCGCGAGGTGAAGCTAGTATCTTTATAAATTGTAACCTATGTGTTATTCTAATGTATAATCTATTTAATTGTAAAGTTTCATCAAAATCCATTCGGTAGTTTTTAAAAAGAGCAACAAACATAACAAACTCACTTGCATACTAATAAACTTTCGCGTTTATAATATTAGTAGGAAAATTTGTGTAATAATAACATTAAAATGAATAAGGTACACGAAAGGTCAAAAAGCATGAAAAGAGAGTAAATAGAAATATACTCAATTTATAAACCTTTTCACGACCTTTACTACTGTCATGCAACATTTTGCCGATACATACGTATCAGGCCTAAATGAAAAAATAATAATGTGTGCTCCTTACTTTCCAACTATTGGTTTCGCAAAAGGCCATTGATAATCACTAGAAACAGTAGTTTGGAAATCCATCTTTGTTGAAGTAACTCTGAAAATACCAGCGATACAAACTTTAAGATATTTTTATATATTTAATCCGTCAAGATATATGTCACGGTCACAATGTGATGTGTTTATTTCACTCACTTTAGCCTAAAATATTTATATTTTTTAGATTTATTATTACTACATTAGCTAGTTGACACCCTACATAATTTAAAACTGCTTTTGAAGCCAAAAATTTGATTTGTATGAAAATTTCTTCAATGAGGGAAGATAAAAACATTTTGAAATTTTGTATTTTTTTTTAATTAAGCTAGCCAGCCAATTGTACCAACATAGCTATTGGCTAGTCACTATTTAATAAAAAAAAATCGAAGATGGGTCTCGTCAACCAGTGCGACCATAACCCTCCAAGAATCGCAGTAGCAGTCCTCTAAGAAGCGCACACGGAATATTTTGTGTTTCCTTTCAGGCCTTTCCCCCAAACGAAATCTGAAAAATCAAAAATATCAAACATTGTCCACTTCCTGCTATCACTCCCACTGCCTATCGGCAGAGAGGAAGGGTTGATAGTGTCTCATGTGCTCTCGCTCCAGACTACAGAAAAAAAATCTTTTCCACCAGCGTCAGGACAGTCATCACAATAATAGCGTTGTGATATCTGCTGCCCACCGATATGGTACTCCCTGAAGCAACCGTGTCTGAAAAGCACCTGTGTCATCCGAAAGGTGGGCAGGGTCCGTTTTTGCTATCCAGTCACTCTCGTATGAAGGGTCTTACCACAGTCCTACCACCGCTATAGCAGCATGTTCTATTGTTAAACATAACAGTTACTAAACAACTTATTGTTATACTTCTTAACTACCGCATTGTAAGTTAAATTACAAAAGAAGGGAAAAAATATTCCTCTAGTAGACACTACTGCTAGTAGTATAATCTGGTAGTACGGTGGCTCAGAAGTGACTTAATATATTATTTAATTTCAATAATTTTTATTAAACGTATAAAACCTCATAATAATTATATAGTTTTAATTGTCTGCTTCTTGCAAGAACAATTATTTAGTTACATCATTGTAATTGAAGCTTAGGTGACAAGATATTGTTGGTTTGTTAAAGTAGAAAACCAAATGACTACTACTATTCCTTTTTTTTCTGGTAGTTTTTGTAAGGAGATGGCAACATTTTTCTACCATTTCTCTTACCACAGCCAACTTCGTTGTTTTCATGTCATCCCTCATCAAATCAGCTGTGCATCACACACAGAGAACATGTTTTAAATATTTATGCGTAATTAAAATTATTCGTGTAAAAATGTCCACAGACATTCATACAAAATTTTATCCATCTTTATGATACTTTCACCTTGGAAGAGACATGGCTCGCCGCAAGAACAGCAGCATTACGAGCCTAGGACTAAACCAGGATCAAGGTTTGTGTAACTTCCTAGTTAGTCAACCAGAGTTCTTTGTTCTCAGGCAGAGTTAGAATTAGTTGGATAAGCGTATTATGGTGTAATTGTTATGGTTCTTGCGGTGTGGTATGGTGAACAGCCCTGTATAATGCAGATAGTTGAGGGTTTATCTTTGCTGTCGCCGCTGGTTCATGCAGCCCAAGATTCGTGCTGGGAAACGCTCCACGTGTTGTTTATATTTTTAGGCGCGCGCCCACACGCCGTTTTATTCTACTTTCGTACGCATGCTATTGTTCGGGCGTTGGTGTTTATTATAAAATTCGCGATGTGTACCACTTTTACTTACACTATTATACTTATATTATTTATATTTACTTTACTAGGTCACCACACAATAAAACAGCGATTATTTTTTTTACAGCTGTTGTTTGTTTCGTTTTTAAGTGTTTTATAAATTGTTTATTTATTTTTAATGGCACGATAATTGGGAAGCACCTTGCACTTTATAGGTATTGATTTACATAATTTTAGTTAAGACTCATTGTGCCAAGTTACATTGGCAGAGTATATTAAAAAAATTATCTAGCCATTATGGTTAAATATTTATTATGATGAATATATATGTCACATTTAATTGTTTGTTTTAGGCTGCTTTACTTGCTGTTTAAAAAATGGTCTACGAGTGTACAGTGTGGAACCACTCGTGGAACGAGCTCATTACTGTAAGTATTATTTAAATCTTTACAAATATTGCAATTAGTTGATAAGTTCTATCTTAATAAGCATTGTTTTAAATAACTTTGTTTAGTAATAACTAAGTAACTAAATGAAATACATTAAATAAGAATATTTAATGTATAGAAGATAGAAGATTAAATATTCTAAAAATAATAGTTATTGTATTTCATTTAGTTGTTATACGAAGATAAAAATTCCACACTACAATATTTTTAAAGGTACTCTTTTACCAAAAATGTATTTTAATTATATTGCTAAATTGTTAATTGCAATTAAAATTAATGACTAACAATTGATTAATCGTGAAAGGACACTATAAAAGCTAATAATTGATCTATTGTAATTGTTAGTTTTTATAGTGGCCTTTCACGATTAATCGTTGTTAGTCATTAATTTTAATTGCAATTAAAATTTGCCCAACACTGATGCATGGACACTCAAGTCTTTGCGAGTAACATAAAGATGCAACAACCCATATAGCTCATTCGTTTGACACTGTTTGCTTGTGACGACATAACACCATTTTGCTCGTTTGTCATTACGAAATTACGCCAGTTTGCCAAGTCGTCCTTACCAATTTGCTCATTTGTCATTAGTCCTAATGGCATTTGCGTCATGTATATTGAATTAAATCATATAATGTCCTCATTTTTAGTAATGAAAAATGCGTGCCATTAAGTATTATGTTGTATATAAACGATTCATAGCATATAAAACTACTTTATGGCAAACACCAACTTACAGTTATAAATTAGGTACTCCTTCGACTTTCGTTGCAGTAGTAGAGATGCATATAAGTACTTATTAACATTTTATTTTTACTATCTTCGTTTCTAACTAATAATTTTAACAAACCTTAGGACTTCTTTAATTACTTACTATTTTTTCTAAGTCATGGTTAATTTATAAGCCTGAAGTAATAAACAGTTTGGTTAACAGTACTAACATTTGTGTTAGTACATACATCTGATGATGCTACAAGAAAGCAAATAGTAAAATTATTCAGTGTCTAGTAGTAAATTAAGCTATGTTTCATATTATTACAATGAGTCTAACATATTGAGTTTGGTTATTATGGTCTGACAAAATGGCAAAGACAAGGATAGTGAAACTACTTTCTTCTTACTTTGAACTGTAATTATTTGTATAACCTACATACATAGTCCAATATCATAGTAAAGAAGGGAACAATTATCCTTAAAAATATTAGAAATTATGACAAGTGGATAAGTATTTATTTTTTCTTTGATGATAAATTATTTGTAGATATACGTATAATAAATTAAGAACTTAGAATTAATAATGTGCTAATACCAACTTCTTTACTATTATTGTATAATTGGGGCCTTTGGGGAAAATGCTATATTTGTGACGCTTACCACCAGGCGATACGTCTGCTCGTTTGCCCTTATTTCATAAAGCCTAAGTTACTTCCTATAAGTAGGTAAGACCATGTAAATACCCGTTCAGTTCACCTGTTCTGGATATAACCAAACCGATGGACATTAAAAAAATAGTACTTTTAATGTAAAAAATGTGTAGGTAAAGCTACAATGTAATTTGATTGTAAAATAGCGAATAGCGATCAATTTGCTTCGTTACGTACCTGCCAAGTTTTTCAATTTTGGAGTGTAAAGTTTTTTTCTATACAACCTGCCTGTAGGTAGTAGAAAAAAAAATTACATTCCTTAAAAAAAAATCTGTTTCCGAGGTATGCATTTGTGTTTTTTTTAAATGACATGTGATTGGATGCCGTTCGTCCCTTATTTTAAACCGATTGGCAATCTTAGGTCGGCCATATTGCTTTGCTTTTTTTTATTAATATTAAATGCCGTCCGACACCAAAAGTATAGTCTCGTCATGGCTCGTTTTGAAACGACCGTTGTAGTTACGATCTTCTTTCTTTGAGCTGTTTTATTGGACTTGTTTTTTTGTCATTCAAGTTAAGTCACATTATAATAAATGGGTACATCAAACTAATTCTAGTGGTTCAACCTATTTTTTTAGTACTTTTCTATTAACAATGTAATATGCGACTGACTTAGAAAAGTCTTAATTTAAGGCATAATTTTAACCCGATTACGGCGAAGGCGAAAGGAAGGGAGATAACTATTTTAGTAGTCTGTTTATATGTTCCACCACAGTGCCTATACTAAGACCGATTTTAACGAATGAGGTATCAATAGATACGTAATAATGGCCCGGGTGTCTTGGGCTATAAATAAAATCATAGGTTGTTCCGTAGTCGGGTTATAAATTAAAAAAAAAAAATCATGGGTCACGAATAGGATGCCTTGACGAAGGATACCAAAGCCTCACAAAAAACCGGTTTATTATTAGTTTTATCAAGACATTAGATCGAATCCGGAGAGACAGAGAAAGTGTGAAACTGCACTGCTGTCTCTTTCCCTAATATAATATAATCACACGATGTTAACAAGGGCTGCACACGACCACACATACATATACATTTTGGTTGGAATCCTCGCTTTTGTGTACCTATAGCTAGTCATTATTATTCGTCTAACAATGAAAAATTTTAAAAAACTATAACCCGACTACGTAATTTTTTTTAGAAAAAAAATTGTGTAGCCTATGTTACCCGGGTCACTATTCCGAATCTATTGACTCCACATTCATTTAAATTGGTTCAGTAGTTCAGACTCTGCAGTTTTGGCGGTCTATGTACTCGTATGTTACGAGTACATAGACCGCCAAAACTGTTACCGGTTAAAAGTATTATTAGTCGATTTAAAATAACCCCAATAGGTACTCGATCAATAAGTAGATAGCAATATTATTTTGAGGGGTTACACTAATACCCTCCCTATAGATTTTAATCTTAACAGTTATAGCAACAAGATTCAGAGGATAAATAGGCAATCAGTTTTATGCAGTTTAAAATATTAAATACTAGATTTTGCGCGCGGTTCCGCCCGCGTGTTCGTCGGTTATCACAGCAAAGAGTAGCCTATATCCTTCATCAAGAATCAAAGTATCTCCATACCAAGTTTAATAGAAATTGATGCAGCGGTTTGGCCGTGAAAGCAGGACAGACAGACAGTTACTTTCGCATCTATATCTATACTAATAATAAAGCTGAAGAGCTTGTTTGTTTGTTTCAACGCGCTAATCTCAGGAACCGCTGGTCCTATTTGAAAAATTCTTTCGGTGTTGGATAGTCCATTTATCGAGGATGGCTATAGGCTATATATCATCACGCTACTACTAATAGGAGCGGAGCACCAATGAAGAATGTTTCAAAAACGGGGATTTTTTACGCCACGGGCAATTTAAGACGCAAACGAGGTTGCGTGGGTCAGCTAGTTTATAATATAAGTAAGTATGGATTAGTATAATTCTAAACGACGCACGATACTACGTAAATTATTTTGCATCTATTGTTCTCTGACATTAGTGAACTTGAGCCGTACAAAAATACGTGCAAGAATTGTTGCTAAAATATTTATACGGAAAAACTATCATGAACTTGAAATGTGTAGATTTGAATGTTGGTAAATAAATTATTTCGCCTGAATCACCAATTGTAACATTAAAAAGTGCAGCAAGAAATTAAATTTTGCAATTTATTTCATTAAAATTATATCAACGTTAGCTTTAGGTTTATCAATGTAGGTATCCGAAATTCAACGAAGTCGGCTATGTTTTTTTTGTTATATAGGGGGCAAACGAGCAGACGTATCGCCTGATGGTAAGCGATTACCGCCGCCCGCATCACCAGAAGCGTTACAAGTGCGTTGCCGCCGGCAACTTGCCGGTCTTTTAGGAAGGAGTACGCTCCTGAGGTTTAGCTGTGAAAGCGAGTTTCTTTCGAATTATAATGTTATTATGAATTAAACTTGAATTATTTGCCATTTAAAAGAACAGACAAAAAAACAAGTTAAGTTCCGCTTTGAGGTTTGTAGACCTAAAAATTAAAATGTAACTGTTTGTAACTGAGACGATTCGTTGACTTGGTCATCCAGCCTGTTAGTCATCATGGCTTATTAGCATAACTGATAAATATTCTAATTTATTTCTTTGTGTATGCAAACAATACACGACACGGATTAATTAGATGTTATTTAGTAAAATAAACGATGTTTAAACGGTTACATGAAATGGACACAAAGAACATCCTGACTTAGAAGAACAATTTGTGGAACGGTGTGGCGACGGTTGAACCACTAGGCCAAACGTGCAGTTAAATTGCGAACGACCTTTTTTTTCTACCAAAATCAGAAAAAAAGGTCGAAGGAAACGTAGGTATCTCATCTAATCAGAAAACTTGAGAACGATGACTGAATGAACTTATGATGCGATAGGTTTTTTTACTTTGTCCTGCTTTCGACGAAAGCCTACCGCTTTATTTCACTAAAAAGTCTAAAAATCCAGATTTCATTAAAAAAAATCTGGCAACGCTGATAGCTACTGACTAATCGTCACATTTCTCAACACCAAAATCAGGGATTGCATATGGGTGTGCAGTATGCGGTTCTTTTTTCATCTTATAAAGAATTGAAAAATTGAGTAGAAAAAATAAATGATACGAATAACAAAATATTGTACCTGATTCATATTTCAACCTTAAAAAATATATATTTAAACGTTGTACTTACGATATGTATGATGTTCTGTTAATTTTTTTTTATTCAATAAGGGGCAAACGAGCAGACGCATCACCTGATGGTAAGCGATTACCGCCGCCCATTGACACCCGCACATGTGCGTTACCGACCTTTGGGGGATGGGGAGAGGGAATGGGGGAGGTGTTGGGGTGGGGTATGGGCCTCCGGTATCCTCACTCACTCGGTGAAACACAGCGCAAGCGCTATTTTACACTGGTTTTCTGTGAGGCCGTGGTATTACTCCGGTCGAGCCGGCCGGTAAGCGTGGCTCTCCCACGGAGTACGGAGAGAAAAGTCAACTTATGGCAAAGTTTTATGATAATAGATGAATCTTGTGATGTATGTAAGGACAGATTTCTTTTTTAGCTCTTTGCACTCTTTCTCCATATAAACTTTAACCACGCAAAACATTAAAACAACGTAAAAGATAAGGTTTTTATTTATATTCATGAACAAATACGTAATAGTATGACTCAAGTAATGAAAAACTGTCTAATCATGCACCCCATCAACAAACAAAGCTAGATATACGTACTTAACGTACGTAGGTATGTTAAGGCTGCTAAGGTTTGGTACCTAAAGTGCAATCGATATAGCAATGCAAGTCAATGAACTCCTATAAATAGACTATCCCAAGTCTACTGAACGTTAGGCCAAAATTCGTAGAGATTTCTTGCTTCTTAATGATTTTGGTTCCATAAACCACAGATTCTGATGTGACTGACTGCCACTCATTTGCATTACGTGGGGTGAAAGTTTCTTCTATAAATTCTTCTAGAAATATTTCTATCTTAAACTGTCACTTAAGCTGATGATGTATAAGAACATGTTTATTTTGTTTTACAACTTCATGCATTTGTGTACATCAGCGCACTTTGCTGAGGGCATTCTCTTCTAGCCATATTCATCGTGGGAGAGCCACGCTTCGTCATGAATGGGCCGGCTCGACCGGAGTAATACTACGGCCTCACAGAAAACCGGTGTGAAATAGCGCTTGCGCTGTGTTTCACCGAGTGAGTGAGGATAACGTAGGCCCATACCCCATGGCTGTAGGTCTAGATCAAAGTTATTTTAAGAGCGACTTCCAGAAAAAGAATCCCTTCAAATCGGTACAGTCATTATATATAAATTTTCTAGAAATGTATCGGGCGATTGATGTTGTATTTGCACGTCACTTGGCAATATGTCAATGCAATACATTATCCAACTATCAAGTTTGAACTTGTTCTATTTATAGATCTGTAATCGATGTAATTATACTTCTTGCTGCAAAAATTACTTGAAAATCGATTACATTCTATTAAACCTCATACTAAAACTATTGCAGATCTGCTGATACTGTAGAGGTAATGATGTATCGAATGATATATACCTACATATACACTCTTTTGCAAAAAAAACGGGCACTTAAGCAAAGAACTATTTTATAGTTACTATTAGTTTGTTTGACAATTTTAGGTATTGTTGTCCTCAGAATTTCATAAATTAATTAGGAAGGAATAGGTATCATCAGTTTTATCATAACATTTTGATTAAATTATTGAGAAATAATGTTTAAGCTCAAAACACTATTATTGTACCTGCTCGCTAAATAAAAATGAAACGCGTTAATTTCTTTGTTTTTCTTGAATACATTAAAAGCAGATAAAAGTTTAGTATTGAGTGTGACCCCCTCTTGCTGAAAACACGGCTTGCATTCGTCTGGGCATGCTAGCGAGTATATCTTTTATGGTTTCTTGGGGAATACGTTCCCACTCCGCGGTAATCACATTCTTTAGCTCTCTGATGGTCTGCGGAGCCGGCTGCACTGATCTCACTCGTCGCTTCAGAACGTCCCAGACATGCTCTATGGGATTGAGGTCCGGACTTCTAGCTGGCCAGTCCAAACGACGAATACGCTTCCACATCGCCGGACCGGTAGGCGCGAGCGTTGTCGTCCATAAAAAATGAGTTTTCGCCAAGAGCGGTTAAAGCGGGTTGTGCATAAGGAATTAGAACTTCCGTTATGTATCGGTGTCCAGTCAGTGTGCCGTTTTTGATGAAGACTAACTCCGTACGATCCATGGAATTTATTCCTGCCCAAAACATTACAGAGCCCCCTCCATAAGGTGTGATTTCTTCAAACATGCCTCTGCAAAGCGTTCTCCTCGTCTACGTAGCACTCGCCGACGTCGGTCTTCACCATGCAGAGATATCCTGGCTTCATCGGAGAACAATATCCTATCCCAGTCTTCATGAGTCCATGACACACAATTTCGAGCGAAGCTAAGCCTGGCAACTCGATGTCCACGGAGTAATTTAGGGCCGCGTGCCGGGCGATGACTGTGTATATTAGCAGCGAGAAGCCTCCTCCTGATCGTCCATAGACTAATTGGCACATTTCTTACTTCTTCGAGGCTGTTCTTGAGGTCCACATAAGAAGATTTGCGATTTCTCAAGGCTTGACTAACTAGAAAACGATCATCCAGTCTCTTGATAGGGCTGCCAGGTCCTTTGAACTGTTGACCGACTCACATTTAGCCTCTGAGCCACGAAGCATTGGCTGCAACCTTCTTCAAGCAGCGCAATAATTTTGCTCGCTTTTATCACTTTATCTACCATTTTCGAGATTGCTAAACAGCAATAACAATACTTTTAAATGTCAAGGACATCAGATAATTTAATAAAAATTGCCAAAAAGTTAATTAGAGTCGATATTAACCATAGGGAATTCGCGCCACAAAATGTAGTTAAAAGTTGTTTTCTTTGAAAACCAGGCTCAGTCAAAAATTTGAATTTGGAATGTACTCTTATAACCATTATGGCACTTTTATAACTGGCCTGTAACATGTTCAAATGATTAAAACCTTTTTGGGATTTTATTTTTTTCAGCCAGGAAGAAAAACTAAACCGCCCGTTTTTTTTGCATGAGTGTATATTTATCAATAAAAACAAAGTAGTTCTTTTCAATCTTCTTGCTAACAAACGATCTTGTTTTTATTTAGTTGCTTGAAACACGTCTTATCTTTAACGGGGTTTTAATGGTATCTATAAATTTAATGAAGGACAGTAGGATTTTCAATTCTCTCATATTAAATGTATACTTACATACTATCTAGCGTCTATGTATTGTACTTTTGTTTTTATCTGACTACGGTAAAGCCAAAAGAAAGTCACGAGGTTTGTATATTGTTAACTACTGAACTGATTTTAATGAACAACGTGTGAATAGATTCATCATAATGAATGACGAATTACACGGACTATACCTACATTTCAATTTTATCAAAAGTGTTACGTAGTCAGGTTTAAGGTTTTTAGTCTTTTTGTTAAGTAATTGTATTGTACAATGAGTGAATTTTAGAACGCAATGCTTATATTTAGTTCTGCTTTATGGATCGCAAAGTACAAACTGTATCAAGTAGTGGATGCAGTGCGAGTAAAGATTAATATAAAACGAACGGGTTTCAGCTAAAGTGATTCATACAACGAGTCAGACATGTTAAGTCATTGCCGAAATGGTTTGACGAAAATAACCGACTGGTTTAAGTTACACAGACGACTACAATCGATCGAATCAAGAGTCGTTGGCTCGAGTCCGAATCAGAGTAGGGTAGATGACTGTCTCGTAAATAAATACCGATGTGAAATACGATAAATACGACTGCACGGTTGGCTGAGTGGTTTCAGCGGTCGCCATGCCGTTTGCTACTGCGCCAAGTGTTTTGGGTTCAAATCCCACGCGGTACAACACTTTGTGTGATCCACGAATTGTTGTGCCGAGTCTGGATGTTCCTTGTGTCCGTTTCATGTATGTTTGTAAAGTCCCCCACGACACAGGATGTTTATTCCTAAAAGTGGGAGTTGTCTTTTTAAGAAAAAGAAAAAAAGATGTCTCCTTTCTTAAAATCGAATATTACAATACATCTTGAAAAATAACATTACTACAGCGTTTCATTTCTATTACAAATTTTAATCGAATAAACATTGCAATATATTGCTCAATTGAGTAATTTAAAGCAGTGACGTCACAAGTTTGGATTAGTAAATTTTTCATGCAAATTTATCGTTTTGACAGTTGATAAAAATAAACTAATTTGGCTAAGCTAATCTACCCATTTCCATTTATGTTAGTTTCTGTTTTTAAATGACCACGGTGAAGCCAAAACATAACTTTAAAAGTGTTTGCAGTACCTATATGTATTTTTGTATGTTCCGCCATAGCGCTTAAAGTGCTGAACCGATTTTAATGAAGGACAAAATATTCGTAATAATGATTCGGGTGATATAAATTTGGTAATTTTTTACCGAATCTCTTTACTTTAGTCTTGAAAACGTGTTTACAATCATAATAACATTAAAAAAAGTCCTCTTAATATACGTTGTTGTATGTATGTTTACTTTTACTCAAGCTCTATAAAAAAACAAATGATTTAGGACAAAGTTCATTTCAGGTTGATTAAACAGAAATATCTTTAAGCTTGCCAGTTGTAGGCTGTAAAAAACTGCTTTTTTTTAAAATGGAATAAGAGGCAAACGAGCAGACGTATCGCCTGTTGGTAAGCGATTACCGCCGCCCATGGCAACACCAGAGGCATCACAAGTGCGTTGCCTTTTTAGCGATAAGTTCGCCATCTGTATATTGTCGTTAAATTGTTATGCTACTAAATGTAAACTGAATAAACCGGTGTACAATAATAAAGTTCATTCTATTCTAATATTTGTCGAATAATGTTCCTAATGTAGTCATATATTACACTTTCAGCGAAAGAAGAGTTGGGTGAAGTTTCGCTTTGCGAAATGGTTTTTCGCACCAATTGGCTTCTGCTGGTGAAGTCACGCCGACCTTGTAGTCTCATGCTTCTGGATGACCAGAAGCGCTCCTTCCTTGCTGAGGTCGTGTTCAAGTCGCCCATAAGAGCCATCCGGGCGCGAAAAGACAAGTAAGATATCGATCCATACTAATATTGTATATTCGTAAGTAACTTTGTATGTCTGACTGCACGGTTAAACTAGTGGATTAAGCGGTCGCCATTTTCTACTGCGCCAAGTGTTGTGGGTTCAAATCCCACATAGGACAACAATTTGTGTGATCCGCAAATTTTTGTTCCGAGTCTGGGGTTCCTTGTGTACGTTTCATATAATATGTAAAGTCCTCCGCAACACAAGCTATATATTCTATTTGTATGTATAGACTATTACGTTTTCATGGTTACACTTGGAATTTTAATATTAAATTTCGTATGGATATACTTTGATTCTTTGATGAACCGCGGCCGTCTGAACAATACTAACTAGTCAGAGCCTGTGCTATAGTACAAAAACATACTATAATATTTCTTAATACATATTTTTATAAAAAAATTACACATGGACACAAAACAAATGATTATGTTCATTACGAATTTTTGTCCTGGTTGAGAATTGAACCTGCAATCTCTATCTTAGCAGTCACTAACCACTAGACACACACACAGAGACAAGAAAGTATCTAAATACTATAAAATTTATATTATTACATCTGCTGGACGGCGAACCACATATACGCTGGAGTGCACTGACACTGTTTATTTACTTTTTAAAAACAAAAGAAATATTCATAACACAGCTAATAAAAAACGTACATAAACATACACGTGGACGTAAAATAGTAAACGTAGTGTACAAGCTGTATCAATATGTACTGAAACACTATTATATACTATCAAGGTTGTTTCAAGCCTTCCTTCTTCTCGCAGTGTTATCCTGCATGAATTGCTCCCTTAGTTGGCTGAACGGGATGAATAAGAGTGGTGACCAGCATTGCCAGACGTCCCTATATTGATGGGACGTCCCGCTTATGAAATCGAAATTGTAATGTCCCGCTTTTTGGGGATAACAGGCCGGACACCCATCGATAGTTAGTTAGCCATAGTACTGTCGTCAATAAAAGTGGCAGACAATCCTGCTAATAATATAAATACGAAAGATTCTATGTAAGTATCTCTGTTACTATCAGAAAATTCCGTACCATTCCAAGGATTATCTTAAGCTATGCAAAAAGTTTCACCTCCTCCCACTTATAGATCGACGTAAAATAGCGGACTTCACTTTTCTTATCAAGGTCTTGAACCACAACATTGAGTGTCCTGATTTGCTTGAGCAGATATTTTTTAATGTGCCATCTAAGTCACTTCGATTTAACCCCCCTCTTCACATTCCTGTAGCTAAAACAAACTATAGACAGAACAGCCACTTGGTACGCGCAAGCAGAAATTTTAATGAATTATGTAAACAGCATGATTTTGATCCCTTTCTGATTAGTGTATCCTCGGCAAGAAGACGTCGTTTTTCAATTTTTTATATTAATATGGCACTAGAAGTAAAAAATTGTTATTGGCTTTCTGACGACTGATCTGCTTTGTATTGCCAATGTATGTTTAGCTGTAAGTTTTCCATAAATAAATAAGTAAATAAGTATGTTTGTTGCTCTTTCACGCATCATGTTGATTCTAGTTTGTATTGCAACAAATTCCATTAAGTGCCGACAATCGAGATGTAAATTGCTTTGTATGATCTCCTAACTATTGTTCCGAGTCTGGGTGTTCTTTGTGTCCGTTTCATGTATGTTTATAAAGTCCCCCGCGACACAGGATGCAAATTCCTAATGTGGGAGTAGTCTTTTTTTAAATAAATACCTACTTACGTACAGTTATATATAGATACACAGTGACATATTTTGAAACAAAGATTTCTTTGTCTCAAGATTCATATCCTTATAGAGACAGCCTGTTTGTTATAGGAAGTTAGACTGTATTGAACGTTTTGTTTCGTGTCTTTGATAAGTTTAACTTAAACTCGTTTGTCCAGCGTAGTATAATATACCCATAAAACTATTTTCTTAAGAGGCTTATGTCGAGCATTGGATTAATAAATAATGTTGATAATTAGAATTAATGAGTTTTAGATCAATACAGAATAGGAACAAGTTAAACAAGAAACGTAACAATGCAACCGTCCATACCACAAACGTACCCAATTAAAATATACGTTATACCGATAAGATAAGGACTACCTTCACCCAATAACCCAGTGAATTGTTTTGTATCTCTACATCGTATAAAATGAAGGCGCTCCCATTGTCTGATCCTTTGGATCTTTTAAAAATCTCAACGGATTGTAATGCAATTTTTACCCGACTACGGAGGGTTAGCCAAAGGAGGGTTTATGATATTTACAGGCTATGTATATATGTTCATCTGTTCCATCACAGCTCCTCAACTATTTATTAGAACAGGACAAATGAGGTACCGTCGTCCGCTAGTTATAGGCTATGTGACGCGTACCTGAATCCAATGTGGCGCTCTCTAGCGGTCATAAATTACTGTGATAAAAAATAAATTTTAGATAAATGTGCTGTGTTTAGTATCATTGAAAAGAGCGTTACTTGTATAATTGTAGATAGATTATTTGTGAAATTATTAAGATATTAGGCCGCCTACCTTATAATTTTCTGAGTCCATTCAAAGGCGCTTGTGTCCTTTTAGTTTCACGTGTTCATTGTAGTAGTCATTTACTAACAGCTGTTCAGTCTGCTCATTTGACCTCCTGTCCTTAAAAACTATACTGTTAGGTAGTTAGACTGTACTCAACTTAGTCAAGCTTTATGCTATACAAAGTTAACTGATATTTACAAAGTTGAAACGCATAATCAGTTGAAAAACAATTAATACATCGCCGACGTGACTAGACTGTTAGTACACAACTATAAGGTTATCACAAACAAGGAATTCTCACTTATATTTTAATTGTTGATGTCGATTTGTTGAGGGGAGAGAGAAAATAAAGTTGAGATGTTATTACAACCCACATGAAATCACTTTAATTTTTTTCTTTATAAACATAACTCTCGCACTGGGAATATTCCTGTTTTGCATGGAATTTAACAAACACACACAACATAGTACATGAAACGGACACAAAGAACACCCAGACTCAGAACAACAATTTGTGAAGTCGTTCCATGTCTCGTTTCTCGTTGACGTGTGAGTTTTCGTATTGTAGAGTGGCAGTGGTGCTGTCGTCAAGCATCCAGGTCTTGACACTGCCGTCCTTCACGCGAGTGGCGATGGTTCGCACACGACCTGGGGCCCGCGCGCTCGTGGCTTTGACCAGCGAGCCCACCGCGCCGCACCTGCTGGCTGCGCCGGCGCATCGTATCGGCGCACTACAGTTGATCGTAAGAACGTTTTTATATATTTTGTTTTGTAGAGTTATGTGATTTTTATAAATGAGGGTACATCGAAATATTGTGAAGCAACAACGTTTTTAAATCTGTTAGTCTTAAATTTGGATCATTGCGGTCTACGGGAACTACTTTTTATGAATCAGCTACAAAGTCGACAAAACCCAGCTTGGTTTTTACTTCATTCTATCAGGGCAGGAAAATCCTTATTGCAAGTCATCTTTAAACGAAATTAATAATGATTTTGTTTATATAATACATGCAATGAATTAAAAAGAAAAAGTATTGAGTTAAAATGTAATGAGTATAATTTTCGAACAAGAAAAGGCGGCGCCACGAAGATAAGCTAGTAAACTATATTTTTCATTATTTTATGATCCGCTCTTGGAATAGGTACTTCTTCTAGCGGGCAAACCAGCAGACGTATCGCCTGATGGTAAGCGATTACTGCCGCCCGGACCCGTACCCGTAACACCAGAGGCGTCACAAGTGCGTTGCCGTTGAGTCACCTTTGGAGGATGGGGAGAGGGATGGGGG
Source organism: Spilarctia lutea (assembly GCA_916048165.1). Lineage (NCBI taxonomy): Eukaryota > Metazoa > Arthropoda > Insecta > Lepidoptera > Erebidae > Spilarctia > Spilarctia lutea. Next base: position 12,967,290 of record OU696490.1, on the reverse strand, counting down.
AAGGGGTTGGGGTATGGGTTTCCGGTATTCTCACTCACTCGGTGAAAAACAGCGCAGGCGCTGTGTTTCGCCTTCTCACTTTCTAAAATTTAGAAATACCCAAACGGTATCATAAATAACAAAGGTTATTTACTGGACTGAGAATGCCGTTTATTACGCGTGTGCTGACTACTATTTATTTATGACTTCATATCGAAAAGAGCGAACTTCTTTCTTAAAGACTGGCAACTCGCTACTGATTTCTGGGTTGCCAGCGTTCATCTGGTTGTTCCCCACCAAAAACCAAACTTTGAATTGTTATCCAGGATGTGACCCGTTCAATGCGCGGAACCCACTCGACGTGTCCCGTGGTGATGGGCTGCCACCAGACGGACCTGGTGTGCATGAGCCTGACGTACGACGGGACGCGCCTCGCCACCGCCTCTGAGCGCGGCACTCGAATCCGCGTCTGGGACACCGGCTCAAAAATTATGGTGCATGAGCTACGCAGGGGCGCTGATTATGCAGACATATTCTGGTAAGTGATTCCATTAAGATGAATGAGTTACATCATCTCTACAAAACGTAGAGACTGACTTGACTGCACGATTGAACTAGTGGTGTAAAAGCGGTCGCCGCGGATTCAAATCCTACGTGGGACAACACTGTGATCTACAAATTGTTGTTCAGAGTATGGGTGTTCTTTGTGTCCGTTTCGTGTATGTTTGTAAAGTTCCCGCGACACAGGATATATATTCCTAATGCGGGGTTTATCTTTAAAAAAAAGAGGGTCATCAGGTCAGCATGGGTGTCGTAAGAGCCGACTGAGGAAGGAACCTACGCAGGTAAACATCACTGTGACAAGAAATAAATTTAAAATAAACTCTATACCCACTCGTCTGATCAGCGTGGTTTAGAAGAAAATAATTATATCTTAATTCTTTTAGCTGAGAAACACGAAGCAACATTATAGTAAATAACGAAATCGATTTGAATCGCAAGAGCTAGACGAGTATATATAGTACATATAAAATTTCATACATCTAGATCAGAATTCAAATCTGTGTCGATGGATCAGTTTTGACCAGATGTAAATCGCCTCGCATTTTCTTCCTGTATTAGATTTACATCGTAGACATATAGTAACACAGACCGTCGGTTTCCGTAGCATAAGATTCAACCGGACGGGTTCCCTGGTGAGTTGCGTGTCGGACAAGGGTACGTTGCACGTGTGGCGGCCGGAGGGGCGTACGGTGGTGAACATGGGGAGGGCTCGGGGCGCGGGGGGCGCGGGGGCGGGCTTCGCGCGCTCGGCCCGCCGCGCCATCGCGCCCCGCCCCGAGCACCTCGCCGCCGCACGCACCGCGCCCGACCTGCTCGTGCGGGCTCTGTGCGCTTTCGTAGATGACAACACTGCCATTGGTAAGTTAACTTTTTTTTTTCTTTTTTTACACGAAGCCGAAAGTAGTTTTGACAGTCTGTATATGTTTGTTGATGATCTTTGAAATGGCCCGGGTGACAAGGCCATATAAATTTGACAATTATTTGTAGTTAGTTTTTAAATTTTTTGTTATTTCTTGTCGACTTTCAAATTTTGGTGTTTCCTATGTGTAATAAATATGTACATATTTACATAAATTCTGTTAGTCAATCTAACTGCCATGCCCCCCGGATACCACACTAGCGTTTATTTCGAACGAAAACCGACCAAAAACCTCACTTCTAACTGAATAGCAGATGGTTTAATGTAGTATAACCAGGTGTACCCTAGAAAGGAATAAAATACCTAGGAATTCTGCTAAAACGCCTACTGCTTCACACGAAATTTCTTTCTACAACCCCCAACGCGTCAATGTCGATATGTCTAAACAGACTTACTGCAGTCGTTTTCGTTGGCAGTAGCAGTCGATTGGCAGAAGTCGGTCGGTTTTTTTTTATCTCTTAATCTGATCATTTACATCTCTATAACATAGTAAAAAATATATAAATAGCCTTAAAATTTTCAAAGCGAAATTTAAAACACTGACTAAATTTGAGCCATTCAAACGTCGCCATATTGCGTGTGCTTTTTATTCGGTCAATGACGTCATTGTCATTGCGTGTTTGTTTACAATCAGTGTTTCAGTTACTTTATACTTATTTAAAGTTAATTTTTCTCACAAACACTACTAACACAGTAAGAATTTCGACGCTTATAATTTCGTTGAAGTGACCCTCGAGGTCACATTTCATCACTTTCACTGACCTATCTGTGAAAGTGATGAAATGTGACCTCGATATAAGGTAGCTGATGATATAAGAAGTAACTTAGGCTACTTTTTTAGACTAGCTTCGCCCCGTGCCGTTATTGTAGTACCGCAGGGTTCAGTTTTTCGAGAAACATCTCGAACATACGAGGGCGTTCCCCGTACCAAGGATACGCCCACCGGTGAACTTTTGTAAACAATTGCGCAACAACCAATCGATATTCAACGCTAAGTCTATTGATTTAAGGTTCGTTATTCCGTGCCTCAAAAATCAACTTTATCAACCTTAACGTGGAAATTCGACTACAACTTTTCATTTATATTTTTTTACTTTTTATCTTTCTGCATTCCTCCATATAACCTTTAGCGGTATAAATATTCATACTCCTCCGTTCCGTATTCGTAAAAAGTTGTACAAAGTCTTTGCTTCACGTAATAATAATAAAACTTATAACGTTTCAGTTATCTGCAAAGACGGGACTTTCCACAAGTTCAAGTTTGCAGATGAGGGTAATTGCTACAGAAGTGATTACCAGTATTTCCTACAGGTATGTTATATTTCCAAACTTATGTATTTCTAACGGCATTTAAAAATCAGGATCTTTTATGAGGAGAAAGAACAAAGTTTGCCTGGTTTAGTATAAGGCTGCAGTGTATAAAATAATTACCATTATAACTTCTAGCAGTTATTAACTTAACTTTATGGCGTAGTGGTAGCGTATGCAACTGCTGTACTTGAGATCTCGGATTCGATTCTCTCGTCGAACCAAATGTTTGTATATTTGCAAATATTTATTTCCATGTTTTCTATGTAAGATATGCAAGTATTTACTAAAAAAAGTATATGGAGAATACGACATTTATTTGAACTAGACATACCTACATATGTTACAAGTCTACTTACAAAATTTTAATAAAATTTATTCAGTAGTTTAACCACAGGACACTATTTTTTCGTGTTAGAAATTAACTACTATCCAATAAAACACTATCATCAAGGGGTTAACGGCCGTATGACATACGGTCGTTAACAGTGGACTAATGGTGTTGATGTGATGTGATTGTTAAAATTATATTTTGTTTTTGTTTTTTTCTGTGAATGCTCTACTAATACAAGTAAGACATTGTTATTACGATCTAGTCTACTGACTAATGAGTAATTTTACTTTGACCTAAATTAATAAAATAAAACTATTATAAGATTGTGTCCATTAACACTTTTCTTATTGTCTCTAATTAATTAAGAACACTCTGTTCGTGTGTTCTTATATTACACTGCACTAAAATGGTAGTATTTTGTTCACTTCGCACTTTCACTTAACTAACTCAAAGGGTTTTATCCTTTTGAGTCTCCTTGTAATATCCGTATTGTCAAGAAGCTAGAAGAATAGAAGGATAGCCTCAACGTTTACATGATGATGAAGACGGCGTTCATGAGCTTCGGCGAACTTCGATATTATGTCTGCGACGAGTTCTACTTTAAGATCCCGATGGAGATTCACACACAAATTCTCATTTGTGATACGCATATTTAACTTATATTATTTTAACATTACAGGTAGGCGAGGACGATGAATTCTTCCACTAAGTGATAGTTTTTATATAAATTGATTTGTGATAAGACAATGACGAAGTGATATGACAATGAAAAGTGATAAGACAGTAAAAAGTGATAAAACAGTGAAAAGTGATATATAGTAATTAAAATAAACTTGATTATCTCGGACTATATAAGATATAAAACGTCTTGGAACTACACCTGTGAACGAACCAGGTTCGCAGATTAAAATAATTCGCTTAATTACTACTTTTACAAATCCTAATATATTAAACAAAGATATATTAGCTACTCTACTTACAGTTATAGTTAAGAACGGCTGAACCGATTACGATGCTTAATTTTTCGGATTTGTTTCTTCCCTAGCAGAATAACTACATATTTTAAATTGACGTAAAAAAAAACATATTGTTTATGTACATTCGGCAAACAAAATACCTAGTCAGTGGTACAAACGCCCTTGACCAAATTATAAAACACGCTATAAGGTTTTATATAAATCTTAATGCTTAATTAACACTACACAACTACCTAGTTCAGTAGTTGTTGTAGCACGTCAGCAGCTGATTTATCGAACGCATCGCAAAATAAGGCGTAGCTTGATGTGATGGGTGAGCGAGTAAGGCAGCTTTGCTTATGCTAGTTTTACACGCTTAAAATGCTTGTGATGCTTCTTCAGCCCACTTAATGCTTATTATGCGTTACGTTTTTTGACGTTGTTTAAGTAAGCGTTTAGAGGTGTTTGAATAAGTGCGACGTTAGAATTGAACTATTCCGAGTAAGTATCAAAGTTCGACTGTTCTCAGCTTCGTGTACTCTGTGATGGTCTTGATTTTATAGTCTGGAATTTAATATCAATTTTATTTCCGATTGACCAACAGTACATTAAGCTGGTTTGATTATATTTTTCGAATCGTTTTCTGGGTCCTTTGATTTTGGTATTATAACCGTTATGCGGTAAAGAATGTCACCATATACGGTTTTAATTGTAGTTGGTATGTAAAGTTCTTGACACGACCTTCAAACCTTCAAGAAAAGAGCGTACTCCTTCCTAAAAGGCCGGCAACGCACTTGTAACGCCTCTGGTGTTGCGGGTGTCCATGGGCGGCGGTAATCGCTTACCATCAGGCGATACGTCTGCTCGTTTGCCCCCTAAATAAAAAAATAAAAAAAACGGTACGATGTATCGATTGGTCGTAGTGATCACGTTAATCAAGTTTTGTCTTGTACGACATGTAGCGGTGATGAAAATGGACTCTTACTTCGTCTGCATAATCCTTGTTCTATCATATTTTCAAATTCGTTCTGAACTTTCTTGTAGCGGTAGCGAAATTATTGATGGAAATGGAAAATTTTGGTTTTCTGCGGTCCGGTCTGGACGACTTCCAGTGATAACTTGCGTTCAATTGACGGCCACTAATTCACCCTGATGTTCCATCATCTTATCGGCCAAGGGCCGTAAGCGGTGGTTTCACTGGACTCGATGATATTGGAGTAAGTGATCTAGAATTTGTGTGGTATAAAGTTAAATTAATTTGTCTGAATACCCTAAAAAAACAAGGCCAACTTACAAAAAAACAATATAATAAAAATGAACACCGTTATTAGCCATGGTGTAAGTTAAACTATCACAACACGCTTTGATAAATTGCGAAATATGGTGCCAACTAATGAGGTCCCGTTGTTCTTTCTGAGGTTTCTCTGACGCGAAGCCTTAGAGCCAGGACTAAAGTACGACCATGCCTTACGTTTCCAACTTAAATGGTTGCCTATTCGCCTGCGTCGTCAGCGAGCACTTACCTCCCTATTTTCTTTTCTTAACTCGCCTTTTTCTCCTACATACCTTGATTCGTATTTCCGTTATCTGTCCTCTAATCATGACAGAAATCTTCGTTCAGAAAATAATCTGCTCCTCTTATGTCCTTCCCACAATTCAGATTTCATGAACTCTTCATTCTTTGTCCGAGCGGTACTACTCTGGAATGCTCTCCCACTCGAAATCAGGATGTCCACAAACCGTCTTATGTTCAAAAAGAAGGTACATGACCTCGTTCTCAGTGAAACGTCAGAAATTTCTAATTGATACTTGTTTCATGTCATATTCGGGTTATCATCGTGTACGAACGTAGTGTATTTGTATAAGTATATTAAATATATGTAAATATATATGCATTTATTGCACGTGTATCCTTTATAACATATATGTACATATATGTTCTTTTGTGTATTGATTATATTCGCGGCTTCGTCATTCGTATAGTGGTCGTATAAGTCAGGCGACAGGCAGCTCTCTTACGAAACTCAATGGACTAAACGACGCTATGACCGCAATAGTAATGAAGTTTCCGTCAGTTTGTGGATGAGGCCTCCTTGCGACACTCTGTCGACTGCTTTCTCCATGTCGAGACTGCTGCAAAGTTTGTGGGCGGAGCAAGAAGTCTCACGCATCACCTCTGGTCCCATAAATCGGTCTTGTCCCACTTTGTTAGTTGACTGTACTGGTGCGGTAGGCGATCGGGAGAGGAGATGCGCATTCCACGGACCGGCAAACTAAGCGCGAACGGGGGTAGTAGCATACCTAGGTACAGTCTTGCGTTGAAATAATAAAAATTATAATTTAAAATATTCGGTTTGACCGTCACTTTGTGGCATTTTTCTGTATGTACAAAATTAATAGGTACAATGCCTGTAATATTATAATTTATATTAGAGTTTTACGTTTGCTAGTTTTAATTAATAAGTATAAAATAATTACTGACCTTGTTCAAGATATGCACAATCAAACCTGAAAGCATTGGGTGTACTTTATACCTAACACAACGTTTGACGTCTGATGCTTCTTTTTTCCAATTTAATCAATTGCTGGTTCTTTTATTTTAAACTAGCTGAACCCCGCGGTGCTACCCGTGGTACGAAAATAATCGCAAGCGACGCCGCGAGGCGAAGCTATATGTTTATAAATTGTAGTCTAGGTGTTATTCTGTAAAGCTATATAATTGTAAAGTTTCGTCAAAATCCATTTAGTAGTTTTGGCGTGAAAGAGTAACCACGCGCCACAAACATCTATCCATCCATACTTACAAACTTTCGCGTTTATAAGATCAGTAGATCTTTTAACTCCAAAGGCCATGTTTCGGCTTAATATTATTTAAATTTTTGCTTATGGTATGGGAGTTTAAAGAAAACGGCCGGCGTCATGTCTCGACTGAACTAAAAATAATATAATATTGCCATATTAAAATTAAATCTATCCACTGCATAGTGTTACCACCTATTAAAATAAATATAAGGTAGTGTCATGTATTGTATTTAGAAAAAATAAATACTTTTCGAAATAACGTCTACATGGAAACTTGATCAGGTATTTCGTTTGTCGTTTGTATTTTTACTTTTGTTTACTATGCACATAAATCGCACAACGAATAGTATTTGTATGTCTTGTGTGCAATTAGAAAACCGTTTTGACATATTGGTTCTGAAAGTAATTTATTATAATATTATGTACCTATATCAGTTTAAAAAAATTTCTGTTCTTATTAATTTAACCAAAACGAGCGCCACGTATATATATATATTTATATTCTGGCATCATATGGTAATTATGACACAATTGTGAAAAGATTAAATACGCTTGAAATTCGTATATTGGTCAGGGAAATTATATGCACAAAAACTATTTTATAATACGCTTATTCTAAGCTCTATTTGTGCAAAATTGTGTGTAAATATGCTGCTTTATCAGAGAGAATTCAATTACTAAATGTATATTTTTATATTGTAAAGTCTTTATGCATCTTGTATAGTTTTTATTCATTTGTATAAAGTTGCTTTAATAATGTATATACATACAGATTATAATTGTTTCTCTGAAAAAATATTTCATTTTGTATTTGTCAAAGTAAGGACCAGTTTTAGAAATGTTTTATTTTGTAGTATTTTAATTTATTTAGACCCAGTTTGTCCAGTTCCTGATGAAGTCTCAAAGATCTGCCAAATAACAGTTGCTGATATGTCCCTTTCATTATATACTTACTGAAGTCTGCATCTCAACTAAGAAAATCTATAATAATATTATTAAATAAAGTTTGTGACGTTGTTGAGAGTAATCTCTGGATATACTAAACCGATTTTTTAACAGTAGAAAATCATATTATTTGCTTAAAATGAAAAATAAGCCCCACAAAGAAGGCATGGCTAAGCTAGCATGTGATAAAAACTACCCCAGTCACACCAGCAAAACCCTTTAAAAAAACGTTAAATGTTTAAAGTTCATCATGAGGAATAATGTGCCACGAAAATTATCTATGTATAATAGATAATATATAGGTATCTGAAACGATATCTCTAATACTTGTGAAATCAAAATCGCTAATTTATTTGACAGATAAATACATAATAGTTTACCAGGGAATTTTTCAGCAAGTGGTTATTTCTGGTCCTAACTGTACACTTAGTGTTGTTCGCTAAATTAATTCAAAGAAAAGACAGAAGACACCAAACAGCATTTGTTTTATGTTAAGTTCAAAATGGCAGAGTAGTAAGTGTGATATTGACTCATTATTTGTAAAATAATAAATGTTTATAATTTTAAGAATAGTGTTTAACCAATTGTACCTACTCTATTCTTTAAAATAGTAAATACAGACATAGTTACAACGATTATATTTTTAAATAAAGAATTGTATATTATTTTTAATTCCATTTTGTCCATATTTTATTTTTATTAATTTTATAGAGGCTTTGAATACTGGTAGTGTACATTAGATACATACGTAAATATAAAACTTATTTAAAAAGATACGATTGAAGGCTGAAATGGCCAGACGGTAACATGGCTAGGTACTGTAAATTGACCGATGCGTAGAAAACATTTAGTACGAGTATATATGTCGCCATAAGATTGCAAAACTGTTAGATTATAATCTACCTAGCGAGATTGTGAAATGTCGAAAGATTATCAACTGTGACACACTGCTTACAATTTCACGTACTATTTTTCGTTAGAATACCATGTATCTATGGAGGGTAGAGGTAAGGAGAATTATCTCATATGGTAGAAAATTGAAAAAAGTGTCCAGCTGTAAGCTGTAAATAACAGTTCAAAAACCTTCCAGAATGGCGCTGGTGTAGACACAGGGTATGGTATGAATGTAGCAATTGTGAACGAATTAAAGTTAAAAAATTTAACATTATTGTCGACTAAAGTAGTTACTTATTGAAAATGTCAACTACTTGCGTATTACAAAATAATGTAGTAAATATAACCTTAAAGAGTTATTATGAGAAAAGGCGTAGCTAGAGTGATTTTATTTTCTGAACTGTGAATAGTACGTTTATTGACTTCCTTTAAAGTTTACTCTGATGCTAATGTGGCGCCACTCTAATTTAATGCATTTCAACGGACACTTTTTCATGTACACAGATGATTCTCCTTATCTCTACACTCCATACATGTATCGAAGTAAAACCGTTAAATCACAATCTGTCGCGCGTCAAATTGACAGCTGTCTCTGATTGGTCGGTATTACAGTATGCTGTTCTATGGCCATAGAGTTAGGTTAGAACTTCTATAATTAATTACAAATTTATTTTACTACCACAACAATTCTATGAAACTAACTAGCTGACCCACGCATCCTTGTTTGCGTCTTTTATTGGCTAGCGTGAAAATTTTTCCTCCATTTTTGAAACATTCTTCATAGGTGCTCCTCTCCTATTAGTATTAGCGTGAAGATATATAGCCTTATAGCCTTCCTCAATAAATTGACTATCCAACACTGAAAGATTTTTTCAAATCGGACCAGGCGGTCCCTGTGATTAGCGCGTTTAAACAAACAAACTCTCCAGCTTTATAAAATTAGTTGGATTCTAAAGCTGTGAGGTTTTTTCAACATGAAATAAATTTACAATCACAAAAAAATCTCGGCATCAAACAAATATGGCGGCGCGGGACACAAGCTGTAGAACCAATAAGCGCGCGAGATGCGAACCTTCGCAAACCATTACAATTTAACGGTTTCGCTTCGCTAAATTATAATCTAACTGAAAATAATTGGTTAAATTGTAAGCAGTATGTTACGGTGGCATAATCTTTCGACAGTTTACAATATCACAATGTATATAACATTACAATCTGACAGTAACATGTTTAAACAAAGCGATGTTGTTATGTTCGTGAAGTATAATTTTTTTTATCATAAGTTTAAGTCTGTCATACAATATAATCGTAAAAGCTCAATTTTAAATTTGAACAATTTGCATTTGCTCATATAGGTGGAGCTCTAAATTCGTTAATGTATACAAATAAATAAAATTTAAGTGTCTCCTTGTGTCATTTAAAAATCTGCTTTCATCAAAAAACATTTTTTTTAAATTTTTTGTCTGTTCTGCCACCGATTTTGACGGTACTTTTACTGGCAGATAGATAATGAAATAAAAAGTTAGGTTACTTTTTAGACTAGCTTTGCCCCGCGGTGTGCTGCTATTTAATAATAAAACTAAACTATCATTGGAAATGTATTCATTATTATAATTTATTTCCAAATAATTGAACTGAGAGAATATTGTTAAGGATCATCTTTTAGTAATGCACAATTTAATGCAAGTAAGAGTGTTAAATTCTAAAGTAACGATATGTGTAAGCGTATATGTATTTTAAAAAGCCTACTAGTTTTTGTACTTCGTAATTAGGAAACGATTGTTATTTGTCTCAGCTTAAATCATATAATCACTTAGTATTAATGACCAGTTAGTCGATAATAAAATAAAACGTGCACATTTGGACCTTGTCATAGAGCAACACTGGTCATCGAACGGAGGGTTATGGCCACAGCGTGTTGTTCTGATACAACATAATACCGTGCGAGAGCCACGCTTCGGCATGCATGGGCCGGCTCGACCCGAGGGATACTCACCTCACAGGAAACCGGTGTGAAACAGCGCCTGCGAGTGTTTCGCCGAGTGAGTGAGGATACCGGAGGCTCTTTTTTTCCGAGTGGAAACCTCCTCGGTCCGTCACCTCGCCGGGACGGTGTGTCGGAATCGAACCTACTAAAACCACACGGTGTGCCACTCTGCACCTGAGAAGGGAGGGGTCCGGGAACTGCTGTTATTAACACGACCGGACCCCTAGGATACCGGAGGCCTTTTTTTTTTTTTTTACGTGTGGAAACCCCCTCGGGCCGTCACCCCGCCGGGGTTTGCGGCGGGGCGGTGTGTCGGAATCGAACCGACTAAAACCACACGGTGTGCCAACTCTGCGCCTGAGAAGGGAGGGGTCCGGGATCGCTGTTATTAACGCAAACCGGACCCCTCCCAGCGCCTGCCCGCACTGAAGCGGGCACCGTCTGCTGTTAAAATCTCAAATTAGGCGACGCACGGCACACGCGTGCGTCGCCCCTTCGCGGCTGGCCATTAAAGCGGATGGAGGGGAAAACCCGTCCCCACCATCCGCGGCCACACTCAGGGCGGCATGAGGCGCAGATGGGCGCGCCTCCGCCGCCCGGTTCGCCGGCGGCGGATTGGGTCCGAGTGGAGATCATCCTCCGGGTGTTCCGGCCAAGGCGCACGCCGCCTCCGTCGACACGGTGCGGTATCCGCGTATGGCTCTGACCGCCAATACCCTCTGAGGCCGCCAAAGGCGTGCCTTATTCTGGGCGGTCAGAGCCGGGACCCACACCGGTGACCCATATAGGGCCATCGACCGGACCACCCCCGTGAAGAGGTTCCTTGTTGCGACGCTGGCTCCACCCAAGTTGGGCAAAAGGCGCCCAAGGGCGGAGGCAGCGTCGACCAGCTTTGGGGAAAGCTGTCGGAAGTGCTCGTCGAAGAGCCACCTACCGTCGAGGATCAGGCCCAGATACTTCATCTGGGCCCGAACCGGTACGAGGACCGAGTTGACTTCGATGGAGGCGCCGGGGGGTGGACCACGACGGGGCCCATGAAATAACAGGGCCTCCGTCTTATCCAGGGCCACCCGCAAGCCCAGCGCCTCGATGCGCCCAACCACCAGAGAAACACCCCTGGTGGCCAGGCGCGCCGCCTCTTGGAAATTGGCCCCCCGAGCTGTGACCAATGTGTCATCGGCGTAACAAATTACGCCCAGCCCGGGAGGCAGACGACTTCGAAGGACCCAGTCGTACCCCACGTTCCACAGGAGTGGTCCGAGGACAGACCCCTGTGGAACGCCGCACGACATGGGTCGCCGTCTCAAGACGCCATCTCGATAGGATACCGGAGGCCCTACCCCAACCCCTTCCCCTTCCTCATCACCCGGCAACGCACTTGTAACGTCTCTGGTGTTGCGGGTGTTCATGGGCGGCGGATGCTCATTTGCCCCCTATTATATAATAAATAAAATAACAGTATATTATTTTTTGTGACGGGAAATGTTCACAAATTCACATTTTATTCTCACATTAAAAAAAAATCGCCTGTCACTACGAATTCATAGAAAACAATCAAAACAAAAAATTCAGAATTTCATGCACATAACAGAGTAGCGCGTAGGCCCATTTGGGCTTATACTCGTACTTTGACAGAGGGGAACTCTTGCGTATGGCTCCTCCCTACCGTGTTGCTCTATCGGACCTTGTAAATACAAAACTTCGGTTAATAATTTATTTTTTTATGAAATTGAAACAAAAAATGAAGAAGGCACTTTTTATAAAATCTTTAGAATATTAATGTACCGAAATGGGTTATCTAAAATTTGAACAATAAATCTTATTTTATTTAATTATTTGTTTAATTTTTATTTTACTGAGTTATGGTAAGTTAATATAAGAGTTCATGGGTTACGCTCCTAAAGTAAACCTTAGTTCCCGACATTAGAAACATAGTACACCTAAGTACCCGACATTAGAAATTTAGTACACCTAAGTACCCGCCATTAGAACCTTAGTACACTTTATTTTTTGTAATTTCCCGACATTACAATCTTAGTACACCTAAATTCCCGACATTAGAACCTCGTAAACTATCTGGTCAAAGTTCCACCGTTTCAATCCCATCCTTGGACATGCCACCATGCAAGAGTCTAAATAACTGAACTAAACAGCTAAATTTACATAGATCGTACGGAGTATAACTGCAGGACATTTTTATCGTTCGTATGGACATGTGATGCGTAAAGATGAGTGTTGGATAGTCCATTTATCGAAGAAGGCTATAGGCTATATATCATTACGCTAATACTGATAGGAAAATGGGATAATTCAAAAATGGGGGACAAACTAAGTTGAGTAAATATAAGAAAGGAGGCTTTAAACATATTAGGTGTATGTTCCTTCCTTTCCTATCCAAGGTAATATAATTTTAATAAATTATTGAGTTCATCAATATTTTTTAATGGCCTACTGCAAGATATAAGCCTTGTTGATACCAGAAAACATCCATAGAGATACTTTAACTATTTATTTACTATGCTACTGTGAAATTAATAAAATTATGTGTAACTTTTAATTTAATTTACTATTAACAATTAAATAAATATAACTATAATACATTAATTATTTATTCATTCTCTCGCTCTGGCTTCTTCCTTCCAAATGGGTCTGACCATACTTTCATATCTGAAAATAAATAATAATATTTTACCGTTTTTATACAACACCATCTAGTCCCATACTTATATCCTCCAAAACAAATATTTGCAATCAGACAAACATTTGATCTGACCTGGAAATCAAACATGAGACCTCAAGCACTGCACTCAAACCACCGAGGCAGTAAATGAAGACATTATGTAATTTATATAAACTACACTGCCGTTCTGCATGGATCTGAGTGTTGGCCAGTGAAGATAATGGATGAGAGACGCTTGCATGTAGCTGAAATGTGAATGTTAAGATGTTTGTGTGGTGTGACTAGAATGGATAAGGTGAAGAATGACTGCATTGAGAAGCAGTAGGACACCAATCTGGTATGGACATGTGATGTGTAAAGATGAGCAAATTATTGTTGGGAAGGATTTAAGTATGGAAGTCGACAGATATAAGAGTAGAGGATGACCAAAGAAAAAATGGATGGACTGCGTAAAAGCTGATATGGCCAGGAAGGGAGTAAGCAGTAAACTGATGAGTGATAGAGGAGAATGGAAGAAGAAAACTCATTGCACTGAACCCAAATAAATTTGGGAAAAGGGTAGGAAGATGATGACATACTTCATTGCTATTTCTCAGATTTGTTGATCTAATATTAACACAGAGGGAACACCATGCAATAAATAGATTAGAGTCATAAAGACCTAAGCATTGAAACTCAAAGTCACTATTTAGTAATAGTTATTCATTCCAATAATTAAATCATTTGAAAAAGATAAGATAATTGAACAGCACCACAAATGTAGGTGTAGAACCTAAATTAAAGATGATTAAATAATTAATTTAAACAAATACATGCCACTTTAAGTGGTAAGAAATGAATATGTCTAAATAGTGGAGGCCCACTTTCTCATATCAGGCTATTCAATATGATTCCTTGTTGCTAAGAATTTAAAATAAATAAAAACAACTTACTCCCAGGTTGTATATCTTCTTGTCGGATATTTTTCCTTGCCTCCTTTTGAATTTTTCCTGCAAAATTCAGTATATAGTTTATATGCAATTCAGAATGGTAATTATGATTTAGGTTATGTTACTGTTGTGAACACAAATTAGGAGTTATATAAAAACGTACTATATTCTGAAGCATCTATCATAGGACTTATTGCTATTGGGTATAGCGTAAGACCTATAAGTCCAACAAATCCTGAAATAAATGCGACATATCGCCATCCTCTGTGCAATGCCATTTTAATGTTTTATAATTTATACTAAATTAAGTAAAAGCATTTAGATGTAATCAGTTATCATATGTTGCTGTCAACTCTGTCAAAGTAAAATAAAAACAAAGTCAGTCAAGTTTCTGTCACAACTGTCAATGTGAAATTGTGTTACCAAATCAAGACTTTACAAAGTCTACAAAAACAGACTTCTATTTTTTAATAAGTATTTATTTAGCTTCTGTTTCTTGAAGATAACTGTGGAAGATTAAGTGGTTACTTTAGCAATTAGCAATAAACTAAACACTTATACCCTGATTTCGTTTTGTAAACTTGTAACACTGAAGCGTTTTTTGGATTTAGTTGCTGCAGTTATTAACATCAAGTCTACAAAATCAACTAAATCGTCCCAGTCGTTCTCGAGTTTTAGCGAGATAAACGAACAGCAATTGGTTTTTAGATAAAGTTTTTGGAACTGAAAAAAAATACCACTCGATACTGGTGCTGTTCAGGCAGTGACTTCATTAACTGACGCTGGGTATGGTCAACGTCGTATCGCCTTTAGGCTTGGTATACCTCTAACTACGGTACGGGATGCCATCAGACGCTTTTGGGAGACTGGTTCATACGCGAGGAGGTCAGTTCAAGACTGACATCGGTGCACTTCGGGTCTGGATGAACGCTTTGTTGTTAGTAACGTGCTAAGAAATCGCTATAACACCGCTACTGAAGTGCGTAGACGTCTGTTTGAGGTTAGAAATGTCAGTGTGAGTGAACGTACCATTAGAAGAATACTGGCTAAAAGCAATCTGAGGGCTTTTCATCCAGCTCGCGCTTCTAAACTGCTTTCACAGGATATCAGAGCTAGACTTGTTGTTGTCAGAGAATATGCTGACTGGACTATAGAGAAATGGATGAACGTACTGTTCTCAAATGAGAGCAGAATAGCCTTAAGAGGTCCAGATGGACGTCAGTGTGTTTACAGACGCCAAAATGGACGGTTTACTCAAATAATCAAAACCATGGGTTTTCAGGGAGGGTTCATAATGGTTTAGAGAGGTACCGATCTTGTTGTGTTTGATGAAGGACGTGTAACTGTTCAAAGATACGTCTGAAAGTCTTACAATACACGTCATACCTTTCGCACCATTTATTAGTGAGTGAGATTAATGTACGACAATGCTCTATGCCATACCGCAAAATCCTTTACTCAATACCTCGATGAGGTCTGAATTTCTGATCTCAACCTAATAGAATACATTTAGAATAAACTTAAAAGACGTGTCCGAGCAAAACTACCGCCCCCTGTGATCTCATAAGAGCTCAAGACGGCTACGATAGAGGAGTGGCACAATATCCCTCAGTAGGATATTCAAGATATCATGGATGTATTGCTAAACGCTTACAAGAAAATCAAAAAGTCATGAGGGCCCGAGATGGTAACACCCATTATTAAAATTAAATAAGCGGAAGATTTTTTACAAAATTAAATAATAATAATAATAAATAAATAAATATTTTGGACAATTTAACACACAACGCCATCTAGTCCCAAGCTAAGCAGAGCTTGTGTTATGGGTACTAGACAACTGATATAAATACATATATACTTTTTTTTTGTAAATACATACATATTATACATAGAAAACATCCAAACTTAGAAACAAATATTTGCAGATCATACAAACATTTGGACCGACCCGGGAATCGAACCCGAGACCTCAAGCACAGCAGTCGCTTACGCTACCACTCGCGCCACCGAGGCAGTCAACTTAAACAAATTAAACTCATAACGGCTGCTTACAACATAACTTTCATCAAATGTGGTCAAAATTTGAAGACTAGGTACTGTCAACTGAAAGAAATGCAAAGGCGGTTAATTGTGGCTGGGAGATTTGTATTTGTACCTAATATTTTGTATTATATCGAGTTGAAAAATGCGGTTTTTACGTTTGGGAAGTACTTACAAAAACAATACAATAAGTCAATCTGATATTAAAATACCTTAAACTCATTGATGTACCTAACTGTAGTTCGTAGTTCATCCCAACTTTAGTTTAATTAAAAATAGGTACATATTATTTCTTTAACATTATTTGAAATTTTCCGTGACATCAATGAAATTTTCATAAGAATCGATTAATTCATGAAATATAATATTCTCACGACTCAAGAATGACTATAATGTTTAAAAAAAATAGCTTCCACTATAGAATATACAGTCCCTATATACCTATTCTATAGGAAGCTATATATATACTCTTTGATCTTTAAAACTACGCAACGAATTTTGCTGCAGTTTTCTTTAATAGATAGAGTGATTCAAGAGGACGGTTAATATAAATAATACATGTATAATATAGTAGAGAAACACTGATAGTTTTAGAGGTTTCTAATGTGATGTTGTAAATAAACACATTTTTTTGCACTTACATTGCAAATGCTGGCTGAAACCTACGATATAGATCAAAATAATGTACTGCGGGACGCTAGTATAGCAAATAATGATGTTCGTAAGTCCCTAGAAAAGTTCAAACTGCCTTGGATCATCAGAATAAGGAATATTATAACTCCTTAACTCTCTAATTTTAATTTTTGCTGATGATATGAAAATTTTCAAACTCATTTCTAATCTTGGCGACGCGATGGCTTTACGAGATGATCTCTCTCGCTTGAAAATCTATTGTACCAAAATTAAGCTTTACCTTAATGCTAGTAAGTGCTCAAAAGTTATATTCACCAAAGGTTAACACCCAATTTTGTTTATTTACTTTTTAAACAATGAATAATTACAAGTAGGTAGTTGATATTCCCTGCCTGCTGCCTGCGTATTGGTCCGGGACCAATACGACCCTCAAACCTTCAAGAAAAGAGCGTACTCCTTAAAATGTCGGCAACGCACTTGTGACGCCTCTGGTGTTGCGGGTGTCCGTGGGCGGCGGTGATCGCTTACCATCAGGCGATACGTCTGCTCGTTTGCCCACTATTCAACAAAAAAATGTAGTTTAGGTATCTTGCATGACTCTAAATTATTGTTCGAACGTCATATAGATTCTATTGTAAAAAGAGCCTTCAAGTCTCTTGGGTTTGTAATGCGTAGGTACATCCACAGACTTCAAAAACGCGAAACCTCTCAAAATTCTGTACTCCACATAATATTTTCACTTAGAATATGTCTCGCAAAGAACACTGAACATTATTGTATGGAAGTTGGGCCATGTACTGCCCAAAATACACAGTACATTATGTAACTTAAACTAATAATAATCTGTAAATGAAATCTCATCAAAATCTATCACAGGAATTTCGAGAAAAAAACATTTTGATTAAGATTTTTTAATGATTAATTAAAACATTCAATGGCACGATTAAACTTTAGTGGAGTAGTTATTTTAAAGAATTACTCTTTTTATTATTACAATTATTTATTTTACGTCTTGAGACATTCAACATTGATTTACATTAATAACAAGTTGAGCCCCGCGGTGTTACCGCGGTACAACAACCACCGCTGGTAACGCCGAGTGGCAAACCTAGTCTAAAAGAATAGAAGAGGTAGAAAAAAATTAGCTTCCGTTACTTCTTATATCATATGCTAGTGAAAGTCGCCGAGTCCGAGATATGATATCTATATTGAGAGGATTGAAAGGGTTCAAAAGAAATTTATTAAATTTCAGAACGAAGTCAGCTTGTTACGACTAGGTATGCAATTTCATGCAAAAAATACCGATTCTGGAACTCCGAAAACGTCGGTATATTACCGACATATTGTTTTCTGCTCGAGTAATGACCTCTTCCATCGATTGTCCTGACTTGTTGCATAAAGTTAAAATCTATGTTCCAGTGCTGAGTCCATGAGGAGACTGCACTCAATGTCGTTTGAAATCTACAATTCTACTTCATAACTGTTTATGTAATTGTTTGTAGATTTATAAACGGACTCAACTTCTATTTATTTTTTATCACTTTAGTTTATGGCTTTTCTTTTATTTTAAATATTTACCTTCTAGCTGTGGAGACTTGTTAATAGCGTATTGTTGCGTATGCGTATTGTAAGTGTATTACTGAAAGTTGCCCTAAGATTAATAAATAAAAAAAAAGAATTCCACTTCCCTGTAAAACAAAGCAAGAAACAAAAACTAAACAAAATATGCACACCTATTTGAACATAGTAGGTATAACGCCATAGATGTGTCACTTATACATATACTATTTAACATTATTATTTACGTTCATTGTACCTAAGAATTATTATATTTGAAGAGAATAAGCAGACTAAGCATTGACGCGATGGTGTCTCAACTAATTTAACTTATCCCCTTAAGCCATCAAGAAGCTTTCGCATCGTTCTATCGAAAAAACTGGTGGCTCCCTTTAGATGGTCCATCCCATCTTTGTTGTCATCAGTCGTTATGGTAAATATGATAATCGAACTGAAATAATCCCGTGATTTAACCACGAATTCGTACACCTAAATGTATTATTAAATTAGCAGCAGTTTACACCGTGGGAGAGCTATGCTTCGGCATGAATGGGTCGGCTCGACCGGAGTGATACCACGGCCTCACAGAAAACCGGTGTGAAATAGCGTGTGTTTCACCGAGTGATTGAGGATACCGGAGGCCCATACCCCACCCCAACCCCTCCCCTCATCCCCTTTCCCATTCCCCAAAGGTCGGCAACGCACTTGTGACGCTTTTGGTGTTGCGGGTGTCCATGGGCGGCGATAATCGCTTACCATCAGGTGATACGTCTGCTCGTTTGCCCACTATTCAATGAAAAAAAAAACAGACTGCATTAAATTATAAACACATCACTTTTTTAGGATGTTTTTTCACCAAACAGATCGACACACGAGTACGATAATACTTCGTGCTAGTTTAAAGATTTTCCCAATTTTGCATATTACCAATGGTGTACACATAATATTTGTTTCATACGTGTTAATTTAACCCTTGACCTCCGACGTTGCTGTCCTATTTACCACTTCAATATCATTTTCGGGAATTATTTTATGTACGCTATGTAGTAGGTATATTATAGTTTATTATATCTTTAAAAAAAACCCACTGACGTCTCATCAGATCATACATCATCTCACTAGCGAAATGAACTTAAGTTTAGTCGTGTGAACAACAGTCAAACTCGAACATTCGTGTAGGTTGGACTCTAAACATGGAACATATTTTTCTCTTTGTTTCAACGTTTGTATTTTTATTAAGTTACAGTGAATGTAGCAGCTCATGGTTTCCGAATATTTTCAATTCATGGAGGAATCACATTTCACCAAAAACTAACTACGTCAGAGAACCGGGCAGTTATCTAACTAATCATTACGAGTATATTAATAATGTGAGAACTGAGATCAATTCATCTCTTTCAACACATTCAAACACGAAGAACATGATGAATACAGTTGACATTGAACATAGAGAGGCCAGATTGAAAACATTTCATGAGTTAAAGCAAGTTCCCAAGCGAGAAGCCAGGGGTAAGTCTGTAGAGGAAACCATTTATAAAGAGAATTGTAGTACTGTTGACTCCACAATTCAGTTCAACACGAAACAACTTATTGAGTTTAATGACTATCCAGCAGAATCACATACGATCATAACGACTGATGGATATATTTTGACAGTGCATAGGATCCCCTATAGCAGAAAGACACCTCTTAAAACAGTGCCCCGAAAGACAGTTCTCCTTCATCATGGTCTACTTGGAAGCTCGGCGGACTGGGTCATTGCTGGTCCCAAGAAAGGTCTGGCATATATTCTCTCTGATGCTGGTTACGACGTATGGCTAGCTAACGTTAGAGGGAACACATATTCTCGGGCTCATGTTTCAAGAAGCATTGACTCTTATGCGTTCTGGAACTTTACGTTCCATGAAGTAAGTCAGTACGACCTGCCGGCCGTGATAGACTACATAATGGCTATAAAAGGATCAGACGTGAAAATAAACTACATCGGACATTCAATGGGTACTTCAATACTGTTTGCATTACTTTCCACGAAACCTCAATACAATAAGATCTTGCGAGCCGGGTTCGCCTTAGCTCCAGTCGCCTACATATCAGACATTAAAGGCCCTCTTAAACAATTAGCAGAAATCAGCAACATCATAGGATTCTTGATGAACGTTTTCAGTCAACACGAGTTGCTTCCACAAAGCCCAATGATAAATTGGTTGTCGAAATATTTTTGTGCCAATAACGAGATAGTTAAATGTGAAAATATATATTTTATGTTGTTTGGTTTCGATCAAAAACAATTTAATAAGTGTATGTTGCCACTTATACAAAAGCATATTCCCGCTGGAGCTTCCACTAAAACCTTGCTTCACTACGCTCAACTAATTAAGAACAAAGGGACATTTCAGCAGTTTGACTATGGACGAGACAGAAACATTCAACACTATGGCGAGGAGAACCCGCCTAAATATCCAGTACACAAAATAACATTGCCGATTGCTTTATTTAGTGCTGAAAATGACTTACTGTCTAGTGTTGTGGACGCAAAGATGTTACATGACAAATTACGAAACCCGATGGAACATTATATAGTGCCTTTAAAGGAGTTTAATCACATTGACTTCCTGTGGGCTGTGGACGCACCAACTCTAGTTTACGCGAAACTACTACAGTTAATGGAAAAGCGATATGAAAACGACACGTTAATAGTTGGACAAGCAGCTGCTCCCTTAGTATAATATATTTTTTAAGGTTAAAGATAATTAAATAAAAAATAAAGACTTTTCTCATTTCATTATCTTTTACTTGAAAAAAATTGTTTTTTGTTTTTTATGTACATATTATGTTAAGCACATTAAATTCATATTGCGACAGAAAAAGCAGTGCGGAACAATGGTGATGAAATTAACAATATTTATAATTTATAAAAATACTTTCATACTCATAACATAGCTTGGAAAGTAACTGTCTGTCTATTACGCTTTCACGGCTAAAGCAAAGGTCAGTAAACAATAAGTAAGCTAGACATGTGTAAGTAGAATAATTAATCAATTTGATTTATTTATTTTTTGGTTTATTGCTTTTAATCTGCCTTGTGTGGTTTGTAGTCTATTGTGATATGATTCGATATTAATTTTGTATTGTTATTTAATTACTTGGTTTAAATATGTTTTTTTTCTATTTGAGAATAATTCTCTCAACTTTGAACCGTAGTAGACAATTGGAAGGAGACCTAAATGAATTTATAAAATTGTAATCATATTGTTGTGACTGTATGTGATTCTATACAAAATAAATAAATATATTTATTCACACAACGGACAACTGACAAATCATACTTACTTGTGGGTGTACGCCGCAGGCGGCTCCTTTGTATTAGTGGCGGCTTCGCTTTGACAAGAAAACAATTATTGGATTTTAGACTTAGATTATTAAAAAAATTTGGTAAGATACTTTTTAGCTTTTATACATAAATATCTGTTCATTGAAATGTAGTTTTGTGATAAGCTGTTATCTGCACTGCGATAATGAGTTATGATGATTGTTTTTTTAAATTAAATATTGATTTAAATATCTACAGTGGTTTCTTTTAATATATTTGTTTAAAACATATTACGAGCTCGGTGGACCCCAGAGGACAGCAGGGCGCCAGTGGGCAGTCATCTATGGTAATAGAAGACTCAAATTAATTTAGAACAAATGCCTATTTTTACCGTGTTGAACCCTTCTTGGGCCGTCACCCGTCACCCACTGGGGTTTGTGGCAGGGTATCCGGCAACTGCTATTATTAAGACCTTCTAACCCCACAGCGCCTGTCCGCACTAATGCGGACAACGTCTAATGAGTAAATTCTCCATTTTTATCTAGGCGATGCGACGTACGTACGCGGACTTGTTGCCTCCTCGCGGCTGACAACTGAAGCAAATTGAGGGGAAAACCCGTCCCGACCATCCGCGGCATGAGGAGCTGGTAAGCGCGCCTGTCCCACCCGGTTTCGCCGCGGCGATTTGGGTCCCAGTAGAGGTCGTCCTCCCAAGCCGTACTTACGCGTGAAATTTTTAGGAACCCGAACATACAGAAGTTATAGCATATCGTAGCAGTGCCATCATAACTGACGTTTATGCTCCGACCAAATGATATATACAAGTAGATAAAAGATACGTACAAGCAGAGATGTTGCTGATGCCAATTTCTAAAGGCATGGATGCGAATGTTTAAGATCTAAATTATTAACATTTCTATTAATGAAAATTTGTGTTGAGTAAATTGCTCCTATTTTTGTTAACTTAACTTACTAATTTTATAGTTGTAAGTGAAGTTAAAAATAGGAGCATTATAGCTAATAAAGAGTCCTATAAATTCTGAATCAAAGTGGTAAGCAGACGTTTGTAAATTAAATCCGCGCTACTAAATAATTATTGTGTTGGAACATTGCTTGGTGGAGTGGATAAAAATCGTGGGTGATAAAGTCTTAAACTCCTCTCGATAAACACGCAACGAGGAGTTTCATCTACAATGACTCTTCTTCTAGTGAGGTACGAAAGTAATACCCTTTTGAGTACAGCTTTAACGGTACCATTTTCTGTTATTTCTGGACTCTCAACTTCACTTGACGAATCTTACAGTGTAGCAATGTCGTTTTTAAGCAATGCTTTCGGACGAAACCTGATTTCCCTGATCCTAGTTGTACCATATTCTTTTCCGTGGAATACGTCACTTTAAGTATTTGTCATCAACAAAATGTCGTCTTTTGTTTTTTTATACTTGAGCTACCAAAATGACTCTGCCCTGCCAGATGGAAACCATCAGCAGAATCCAAGAGTGGTGGTCATCAATCTCAATGCGGGCAAGGACAGTGCAGCATGGTAACCAGCACTATGGCGGCCTAGTGACGTGTTTTTTCACGGTGTTAATGAAGAAATTAGAAGCAAAGAACATTTTAAATTGACGACACACATTCAGATGGAAATTTTAACTACAAATCGATTATTTCAATCGTCACTCATCAATGATCACTCACTTTATCGTTATTACTCTACTGTGTGTGTCACAGAGTGCAAAGGTCAGATGACTCAAACAGATAAATAATAAAATCGCAATTGTACACAAATCTCAATAATAACAAATAGTTGCTTTAGTCATTACGAATCATATCGTATGAGTCATTTACTTCGATAACTATAAATAACCAATATTAGAGTCCATACTTATCTTTTTACACAAGAAGCACCTCAAGCGCAAGGTTAAACATGAGACCATCAATTTGCTTTACAACAACTGTTTATAAGACATTTATCTGTTATTAACAGATAAATAGTAGCAAGACAGGGTTCGTTTCCCTGTCCCATAGAGGGGTTCGATACAGTGTGAGGACCTATGGTGTTCTCTACGATTGACTCATAAGAGATACGTCCTCAAACTATTATGAACTCTCCCGAATTAATCACGATTTCGATTATTGCGCATGGAGCAAACCGTCCATTTTGGCAACAGTACGTTCTTCCAAATCTCCATAGTCAGTCAGTCAGCGTATTCTCGCACAAAGGCAACTCTAGCTCTACGATGGTGTCGAAGAAGTTGTGGCACGCGGGCTGGACGAAAATCCCTCGGATTCCTTTCCAATCATCTACTAATGGTACGATCACTTACAATGACATTTCTCACCTCAAACAGACGTGTACGCTTCAGTAGCAGGTCATCCAGAGTCAAAGTGTACCGATGTCAGCCTTGCTCTGGCCTACTCGTATATGAACCAGTCTCCTAAAAGCGTCTGATGGCATACCGCGCCCGTAGTTCGAGGTATACCAAGCATACGACCGATGAGACGTTGACTATACGTAGCGTCAGCTTAAGCCAATGCCATAGCAGCACCAGTTTAATCATACACTAAAATCTCAAACTAAACAATATTCGTCCACGATGGCAGAAAAGAACAAGAAATGTAAGCAAGGCAACGCAACTGCAACAATGTCAAATAACGACTAAATTCCAAATACGCTTCGGTGATACAAGTTTATGGCTCGAAATTAAGTCTTTAATTTATTGCTAAAGTAGTCACTAAAAACAAAACAAATAAGCCATAGTTAGGGCGGTTAATTGTGCCTGTGAGTGTACGATAGATGGGAAACTTGGAAGTTCAGTAAGAAAGCAAAATTCGGTAAGGTTGGAAGGGTGACTACAAAAAAGGGGTAACACTACTTAGAGGGTTGGATTGGACAATGTATTTGAAACTAACTGTCGCCAAAACAATAACGTACCTATTTGGCCTTCAAGACATCGATATTTTCATTATCAGGATAACAGGAATCCGATGTGCTAATAGTAAGAATACATTCCGATGTAAACTATATTTAGGAATGGAATGTTCGATGATGTCATGATTCATTAACATTCCAGGAACAAATATCTTGTAAAGACTTGGAAATATACCAATTAACAAAGCACAAAGCATATATTACTATGGACGAAACCTGATAACAAAATAATAACAGTTCTAATAAATGAACACTAAAGGCCAAACGAAATGATATAATGGCTAATAAACTCTACTTCTAATTATAGGTACGAGTATTTTGTGCGGATATCCTTTCGGATACCACCTCCTGGTGGCATGTCGGACGAACCGACTAAAACTGCACGCTATCTTGGGTACTAGATGCCAGGGAACCAGGTGCACCCTAGAAAGGAAAACCCTGGAACCCCGACGTACCTCGGGCCACCTACGCTTTGTAGATGGCCCCCTCCTTTGTGGGAACCCCAATGTCGGGAACATTGGGGTTCCTACTGTCCCCCACGCGCGCACGCTCCGCAGCGTCCGCGCCGTCACCCAGGCCTGCTTCTGCTAGGGTGACAGATGGCCTCATCTTGCGTTTATTGAGGACGGAGATCGTTCTGCGTATTCTTGGGTACCTAAATATAATGTTCGTAACTCTACCTGAACTTCTCCACCGACTTTATTAAACTTGCCTCTATTTTCTCTCTCTCCCATTTAGAGTGAAACATACATTGTTTTATAAATGTACATAAGTAGGTACGTATTGTTCATAGACCTAAACCAATGTAAGTAGGTATGTATACCTCCGGTATATATTGACTACACCGATATATGGATGGCGTATTGGTTTAAGCGGTCGCCACGCCGCTTCCTACTGTGCTAAGTATTGTGGGTACAGACTTTGAACTTCAAACTTCCAACCCCACATTTAAAACCACTTCGTGTGGTTCACAAATTGATGTTGTGTGTATGTCTGTTCTTGATGTCCCTTACATGCATGTTTATAAAATTCTCCGCACATAGGATATACATTTATATCTAAATGCATAATGCACGAGTTAATCTTTTTTAAAGAATCGATCAACATACATACAATGCGACTCAAATAAGAATAAGAACGTCAATGACCTCTATTTGTCAAATGACCCTTGAAAAAACATTATTATACACCTATATGTATTTATCACATATATGTTGATCATTAGGAATTGCGACCTTGACTTGTATTTCTTTGTAATGAACATAATATTCTAATTAAAACGAAGAAATAATTTGTTCACAAAATTAAACTTCACAAATACTTTGGTCTTAAACTTTAATTAAATTATGACATTGTTATTAAATTTTATTCATCTAACATATTTGAGTCTACTACAGCAGTATATGTGGAGGTACGCCGTCCAATACCTTCTTCCATTAGCTGTAATAACTTCGCGTAAACAAGTGTTGGCGCGTCCACGGCCCACAGGAAGTCAATATGATTAAATTCCTTTAGAGGTACAATATAATGAGCGATTGGATTCTCTAGTCGTGCATATAGATTTGTTACATCTGTGATACTTGACAACCAATCATTTTGAGCACTGAACAAAGCAATAGGCAATGTTATTTTATGTACTGGATATTCGGGAGGGCTTAACTGACCGTACTGTTGAATGTTCCCAGCGGTACCATAGTCGAACTGCTGGAATCTGCCCTCGTTTTTAATTTCTTGAGCGTAGTGGATCAAAGTCTTAGTCGAAGCCCCCGCGGGAGTATGGCTCAGTATTAACGGCAACAAGGTCTTATTGAACTGATTGGCATCATGACCACATAATACAAACAGTGAGTTTTCACAAAAAACTTCCTCGTAATGGTTTATTTCACACGCATATTTTGACAACCATCTCAACACTGTACTTTGTGGGAGAAACTCATTTGCGCCGAGAAGTTTCATCAGATATGCTAGGTTGTCGCTGAATTTTGCCAATAACTTAAGAGGGCTTTTTATGTCCGACATGTAGGCGACTGGAGCTAAAGCGAACCCGGCTCGCAAGATCTTATTGTATTGAGGTTTCGTCGAAAGTAATGCAAACATTATTGAAGTACCCATTGAATGTCCGATGTAGTTTATTTTCACGTCCCATCCTTTTATATCCATTATGTAGTCTATCACGGCCGGCAGGTCGTACTGACTTACTTCGTGGAAAGTGAAGTTCCAGAATGCATAAGAGTCGATGCTTCTTGAAACATGAGCCCGAGAATATGTGTTCCCTCTAACGTTAGCTAGCCATACGTCGTAGCCAGCATCAGAGAGAATGTATGCCAGACCTTTCTTGGGACCAGCAATGACCCAGTCCGCTGAGCTTCCAAGAACACCGTGATGAAGGAGAACTGTTTTTCGTGGCACAGTTTTAACAGATCCTTTCCTATTATAGGGGATTCTGTGCACTGTCAAGATATATCCGTCAGATGTCATGATTGTATGTGATTCTGCTGGGTAGCCATTAAAAACAATAAGCTGGGGCGTGGTGAACTGAATCGTAGGATCATCGGTGCTACAATCTCCTGTGTTTACGGTTCCATCTGCAATCTTTCCTGTGGCTTCTCGCTCGGCAACGTCTTCTAAGAACTTATGGAATGTTCTTTTCACTCTTGCCTCTTTATCTTTAACGTGAAGTATATCCACTGTGCTGATGTTTTTCGGTTGCCTTCCAAGATACGTATTGATTTTGGTTCTCACATTTTGTACGTAGTAATTTTTCAGATTGCGTCCTTTTTCTCTGACATAATTGGTTATTTGTGAAGTACGATTCGTGAAAGAGTCTACAATATTTGGAAACCAAGTTGTGCTTCCACATTCACTGAAACTCAGTAATAGTATTAGCGTTGAAACAAAGAGCACAGGAAGCTTCATGTTTATATGGTTGTGTGGGAGGGTGCGAGCGACCGCTGTTCGCACGACTGAACTCGATACTGTATCAGCAACGTAATTATATTCCCTGAGGGAGGTCAAGGGGAAGCGTGAGTAATTCTCACAGCAGAGCGACGGCGTCCAATTTGTTACATAAACATATAGATAGTGTAGGTAAACAAAACTGCGTTTATGAATCATCAATAACGTAGTTGCATATCTTGCTTTTACAATAAAATTTTACCTATTTTTTGTAAAGCAGATAATATAATTTAAAAAATACCTACCTGCATTTTCATTGTATGAAGATTTTACCAATAATTTTGTAATATCTTAAGTAATAATGTTTTATAAGTTAGGTAGATATAGTATAATTAGATGTGACGTTCATGGGCATCAGACATCACTGTTTTTTATGGTGTAGGTGGCAAACGAGCAGACGTATCACCAGATGGTAAGCGATTACCGCCGCCTATGCACACCCGCAACACCGGGGGCGTCACGGGTGCGTTGCCGGCCTTTGGGGGATGGGCGGAGGGGTTGGGATATGGGCCTCCGGTATCCTCACTCAATCGGTGAAACACAGCGAAAGCGTTATTTCACACCGGTTTTCTGTAAGACCGTGGTATCACTCCGGTCGAGCCAGCCCATGCATGCCGAAGCTCTCCCACGATAAAAAGGTTTCCATCAGGTGACTCTACATCAAGTCTACATGAGGTCTGCAGAGGGACAAACTCTCAATATTATGCCTCTTCATTCTCTCATTCAATATTTTATACATAGACACTATGACTCGCCGCATTATCATTTGAGAGATAACCTATACGATGTACATAGCGATATGAAAAAAATACGTCCAACGAATAATAACCATTGAAATGATATCTAACAAATGTAAATATGGTAGCCAAGTTCAATGTTTCGAATTTGCGTAAGTAACATTATCTATCAACTTCCTTGACAAAAACAAATAGATCGCAATTGGTGATTAGTATATTTTTTTATTATTGTACAGGGGGCAAACGAGCAGACGTATCGCCCGATGGTAAGCGATTACCGCCGCCCACGGTCACCGCAAAACCAGAGGCGTAACAAGTGTGTTGTTTCAAGTTTCAAGATTTATTTATCAGACTAAAGAATAAAAAATAATTAGACATATATTTTATACAAATAAATAAATTTGAAGTGTCTGTTTGTAGTTTCAACAAATTAATACTTTTCACTAAATGCAAATGAAAGTACCTATATATGTAGGTACAATCTTTACATCAAAAAATAAATTTTTGACAAAATAGGTAGACCCCATACAACAGACAAAAAATTTCAAAATATATTTTTGATAGAAGAACTGTTTATACTCTCATCGCATTTAGTGAAAAGCTGTTAATTTGAATTTATAAACAGACACTATAATTTTATTTATTTTTACAGATTATTAACATAACAGAGTATGAGGATCAAAAGCGGCTTGATTCCTGTAAGCTAATACACGCTTGTTGCATTGCCAGTTTCTGTTATAATTATTATTTAACTTGCTGAGACGTATGTGTGTATTAGGCATACACTAGTGTTGGGCAAATTTAACTGAATAAACAATTTGATGATTAGCAATTGATCAATTGTAATTGTGAAAGATATAGGGTGTTTTTTTAAGCTAGATAGAACTTTAAATTGTAAAAAGTAACACAAAAAATTAAATTTTGATGAAACTTTTTTTTTATTTGTTTCAGTATACTCTGACAAATCATCATGAATAGACTCACGCTTGAACAACGCTACGAAATTATCCAAATTTACTTTGAAAATCAGTCGTCGATTCGCGCAACTTATAGACGACTTCGTCATTTGTATGGCGTATAACACGAACAATGCTGGCCTCCAAGGCGTCAATTGTTGCTGGTTTATCAGCATAAACCAGTGATTTCACGTAGCCCCACAGGAAATAATCGAGAGGTGTCAAATCGCACGACCTTGGAGGCCAATTGACAGGTCCATTTCTCGAAATCAACTTATCGCCAAATTTTGATTTCAATAAGTCGATGGTTGCGTTCGCCGTATGGCACGTATCGCCATCCTGTTGAAACCACATCTGCTCCGGATCAATGTCATCCATATTTTTAAACAAAAAATCATTGATCATGGTGCGGTAACGATCTCCATTGACCGTAACGCGAGCTCCGGCCTCATTTTTGAAGAAATAAGGTCCGATGATGCCACCAGCGTGAAAACCGCACCATACGGTGCATTTTTCTGGATGTAATGGAGTCTGTAGGGTCTGTTGAGGATTGGTCTCACTCCATATGCGGCAATTTTGCTTATTAACAAACCCTTTAAGCCAAAAATGCGCCTCATCGCTGAACACAATTTTGCGATAAAACAGTCGTCTAGAAGTTGCGCGAATCGACGACTGATTTTCAAAGTAAATTTGGATAATTTCGTAGCGTTGTTCAAGCGTGAGTCTATTCATGATGATTTGTCAGAGTATACTGAAACAAATAAAAAAAAAAGTTTCATCAAAATTTAATTTTTTGTGTTACTTTTTACAATTTAAAGTTCTATCTAGCTTAAAAAAACACCCGTTACAACTAACAATTAATTAGTTGTTAATCGTGGTTTAATACAGTTAACAATTGATCAATTGTTAGTTATTTTGCGAAAAGAAATTAAAAACTAACTATTACTTTTTTACCATGTATCAGCTTTAGTATTGTTCACTTGCGTGTGTGGATTTCGCCAGATCAAATATATATTTACGACATTTACGGTAGTAAATATATTTTCTTTGGCCGAGTTTAAGTTAATTGTTAGTTTTAATTGTAATACGCGATTAAATGTTTAATTGCGACTAAATCAATTGCAATTTATTTAGTCGCAATAACTTTTTAATCAATTATTTAGTTAAATAAAAAAAAAATATTAATGTGCAACACTGGCATACACATATACCTACGCATGCAATATACTCAAGTTTGTGTCTAGATTCAATGAAGAGTTTCTTAAACTGTGGGGCCTAAACAATTTTCTTTTTGGGAAGTAGATTAATAAAAAATAAATCTTAACTTTAACTGTAAAAAAGCTGATGCTCCTCTTGATAGGAATAGTAATACACGGTTAAATTAGCAATCAACCAGATAGAAGCACATTTTATAAAAGGTAATATAATAATTTTGCCTGGCTCGATGGTGCAGTGGTAGCATAAGCGACTGATGTGCTTGAGGTCTCGGGTTGGATTTCAAGGTCAGACGAAATGTTTGAATCATCATCATCACCAACAACCCATAATTTCCGACTGCTGGGCTCGGGTCTCCTCTCAGGGGAGGGTTAAGGTTATATTTGAATGATCTGCAAATATTGGTTTCGGAGATTTCTATGTATATGTATATACGTTTACAAAAAAAATATGTATATACAGGGTGTAAAAAGACGACTACCGAAAACGATAGGGGCTGATCCAGCACCCCAAAACTTATCAAAAAAAACAAACAGTTGTCTTTAAAAAAATTGTAGCTTGAAAAAACAATGTGTCAAGATTTTTATTAATTTCAGAAGCCAGCAATGTACAACTTAACGCGCCCGCGCGCTCTGTCGCGGTCATTGCACTCACCCGGCCAGCTGTTTTGATATTAAAATACATTACTGTTTTATTGATTTTCTTTGTTTTTTGGTTTTCTAAATGACATAATCAGGTAGTTTGGGTCCTGTTATGTTTTACTATGTGTATGTAAGCAGAAAAAAACATAAAAGGACTTAGATAAATTAACATTTTTTTTTTGAGTTTTTTTTTCGCTAAACCTATTCAGTATCATGGTCTGATTGCAACCCCCAAGTTTTCGGTAGTAGTCTTTTTACACCCTGTATACAGGGTCTGTCGTAAATAATGGATAAGTCGTAAACTGGAGTTGGTCCGGCTATGAGACTATTAGAAAATCGTATCTTTTTGCCAGGGTTTCTAACCGTATGGAAATGTTTTTTTATAAATTTCGCTACTCTTTGCATTCATTCCGTTGCCATTTCGTTAAATTTAGGTATTTCTGTGTCATTTTTTTTGTATTATAGTCTTGAAGATGTGTATTATTTAGTTTTAGTACTGTTTTAGGCGTTTTTAACGTTGGTCATTTTCAAAATTGTCATTTTAAGATTTTTTATGTTTTTGTTTTACTTAGGGTCAACTTTTGATCATTTACTGTGTAAAAAAAAAGTACGGCGCTATAGCTGCCCATGATCTTAATAAATTATCTAGTATGTGTAGATTCTAAAAAGGTATAACAATGCATACTTCACAAGTAATATTAAGCTACATGAGCGAGATCAATATCAAGGTGAGAAAATATTTTTTTCATGTAATGTTGTAAATGGTTATAAAACTTCGTCAGAATGATTTATTTCTGCCAAGATTCTTTACACAAACACTATGGGGCCACTATTAAGGATATTCAAAAGAAAACTAGGTTGTTTTAGTACGTAAAAATATTTATTCAACAACTTAAACTAAATGTTCGAAGTGTCCTCCGCCGGCAGCTATGCACGCTCTACATCGCCTAATAAACGATCGCTTAATCCGGCGCACATAACCGGCTTCTTCAATTTTTCTCGCTGCTACTTGAATGCGCGCACGCCACTCTTCTACAGAACTTATTGTTTCACTGTATACTTTTTCTTTTATACAGCCCCAGTAAAAGAAGTCCAAGGGGTTCAGGTCTGGCGAACGTGGAGGCCATAAAATTGGCCCCAATCGCCCTATCCATCTATCTGGATAAGTATTATTTAAATGTTCCCTGACACGAACAGCGTAATGTGCTGGACACCCATCATTTTGTAGCCACATCTCATTTCTTATCTCTTGTGGGACGTCTTGCAGTAAACTAGGTAAAGTATTTGCTAAAAAATTCAAATACATATCCGCATTTAATATTGCCGGCAATTCGAATGGACCAATGATTTTGCCATTAATAATGCCAGTCCATAAATTAATTTTAAATTGATATTGCGATCGGTCTTCTCGGATAAGTCTTGGGTTTTCGAGTTGCCAGCTGTGTATGTTGTGAAGATTCAAAAAACCATCTTTTCGACACGTTGACTCGTCACTCCATAAAATTTTATTAAAAAAACTTTGGTCTTCCCTCATCTTTCGCAGCATTATGCGACAAAATGTTATTCTCGCAGCAGCGTCCCTTGGCATTAATGTTTGGACCCTTTGATAATGATAGGGATATAATTCATGCCTTTTTAAAATCCTGTGTACAGATTTTTGAGGTATACCGGTGCGCCTTGAAATTACACTTATGGACGTACCAGGGTCTTCTGCAACTATTTCCAGTACTTCGGCTGCACTGTGGCGTTGTGGTCGTCCTTCACTCGCCCCGCCTACGCCGGTCCCAGGAAATCGTCCTTCCAAAAATGTGTTGTGCACTCTTATGAAGACACGATAGTCAGGATGCCGGGCATTTGGATATTTTTCCCGATAAACTCTAGCAGCTCTATTGGCGTTGCCATCACATAAACCATAAATGTAATGCATGTTTACGTATTCGGCCGGCGTGTATTGTTGAGGCATAATATACAAAATTTTCCAAAATAACACGTGCAATCGATAGCACAACACGATGCCCATAAATGAGAGCTGAGTTGTCAATATCACCAGGTTAACAAGTCCAAATCACAAAGAAAATCTAAGTCCGATATTAGAAAGCAGTAACAAATTGACGACAGTAATGAAAACGAGAGCACATGCGATGGTCAAAATCACACTGAGAGATGTATCAGGAGTGCGCCCTAGCTAAACGCATGCTAACCTTTTCACACATCGTGAGTGTGAAAGGGACGGTGCATCATGCAGTGTGCCTAGTAACAATGTCCTTTTCACGCGGGGAGACCCTTTGTATTGCTGTCTTTGTTCATTTTTTTACCTGATGATCCTTTTTACGAATAAACTTGTAACATGTTTGTCGCATGTAACTATTAGAGCACATCAATTTTAAAATTAAACACCTTTATGAAATGAGGAGGCATGAAATTTTTTTGACAAAAAACTACCTAGTTTTCTTTGAATATCCTTAATAGTGGCCCCATAGTGTTTTTGTAAAGAATCTTGGCAGAAATAAATCATTCTGACGAAGTTTTATAACCATTTACAACATTACATGAAAAAAATATTTTCTCACCTTGATATTGATCTCGCTCATGTAGCTTAATATTACTTGTGAAGTATGCATTGTTATACCTTTTTAGAATCTACACATACTAGATAATTTATTAAGATCATGGGCAGCTATAGCGCCGTACTTTTTTTTTACACAGTAAATGATCAAAAGTTGACCCTAAGTAAAACAAAAACATAAAAAATCTTAAAATGACAATTTTGAAAATGACCAACGTTAAAAACGCCTAAAACAGTACTAAAACTAAATAATACACATCTTCAAGACTATAATACAAAAAAAATGACACAGAAATACCTAAATTTAACGAAATGGCAACGGAATGAATGCAAAGAGTAGCGAAATTTATAAAAAAACATAAAAGTCTACGCCATTTCCATACGGTTAGAAACCCTGGCAAAAAGATACGATTTTCTAATAGTCTCATAGCCGGACCAACTCCAGTTTACGACTTATCCATTATTTACGACAGACCCTGTATACAGGGTGTAAAAAGACTACTACCGAAAACTTGGGGGTTGCAATCAGACCATGATACTGAATAGGTTTAGCGAAAAAAAAACTCAAAAAAAAAATGTTAATTTATCTAAGTCCTTTTATGTTTTTTTCTGCTTACATACACATAGTAAAACATAACAGGACCCAAACTACCTGATTATGTCATTTAGAAAACCAAAAAACAAAGAAAATCAATAAAACAGTAATGTATTTTAATATCAAAACAGCTGGCCGGGTGAGTGCAATGACCGCGACAGAGCGCGCGGGCGCGTTAAGTTGTACATTGCTGGCTTCTGAAATTAATAAAAATCTTGACACATTGTTTTTTCAAGCTACAATTTTTTTAAAGACAACTGTTTGTTTTTTTTGATAAGTTTTGGGGTGCTGGATCAGCCCCTATCGTTTTCGGTAGTCGTCTTTTTACACCCTGTATATACATATTTTTTTTGTAAACGTATATACATATACATAGAAATCTCCGAAACCAATATTTGCAGATCATTCAAATATAACCTTAACCCTCCCCTGAGAGGAGACCCGAGCCCAGCAGTCGGAAATTATGGGTTGTTGGTGATGATGATGATTCAAACATTTCGTCTGACCTTGAAATCCAACCCGAGACCTCAAGCACATCAGTCGCTTATGCTACCACTGCACCATCGAGCCAGGCAAAATTATTATATTACCTTTTATAAAATGTGCTTCTATCTGGTTGATTGCTAATTTAACCGTGTATTACTATTCCTATCAAGAGGAGCATCAGCTTTTTTACAGTTAAAGTTAAGATTTATTTTTTATTAATCTACTTCCCAAAAAGAAAATTGTTTAGGCCCCACAGTTTAAGAAACTCTTCATTGAATCTAGACACAAACTTGAGTATATTGCATGCGTAGGTATATGTGTATGCCAGTGTTGCACATTAATATTTTTTTTTTATTTAACTAAATAATTGATTAAAAAGTTATTGCGACTAAATAAATTGCAATTGATTTAGTCGCAATTAAACATTTAATCGCGTATTACAATTAAAACTAACAATTAACTTAAACTCGGCCAAAGAAAATATATTTACTACCGTAAATGTCGTAAATATATATGTTAAAAACGCCTAAAACAGTACTAAAACTAAATAATACACATCTTCAAGACTATAATACAAAAAAAATGACACAGAAATACCTAAATTTAACGAAATGGCAACGGAATGAATGCAAAGAGTAGCGAAATTTATAAAAAAACATAAAAGTCTACGCCATTTCCATACGGTTAGAAACCCTGGCAAAAAGATACGATTTTCTAATAGTCTCATAGCCGGACCAACTCCAGTTTACGACTTATCCATTATTTACGACAGACCCTGTATATATGTTTCGGACATCAACAACATCCAGTTCCAAGTAGAGCTTGTGTTATGGGTACTAGAACAAGTGATATAAATACATATAAGTATACTTCTTTATTTGTAAACACATAGGTACATATTATACATAGAAAACACCCAAACCCCGAAACAAACATCTGCACATCATATAAACATTTGGTCCGACCCGGGAATCGAACCCGAGATCTCACGCACAACAGTCACTTACGCTACCACTTGCGCCACTGAGGTAATTTATATATGTATTTATATCAGTTATCTAGTACCCATAATACAAGCCGTGCTTAGTTTGTGTTTTAAGATGTCCGAAAATATTGATTTATTTTTAAATAGGAAATAATAAGCCATTGATAGAAGAAACTTTAACATTTATTAAAAAAACTTTACTCCACTTAACTATGTTTAACAAAACCAAAAACAAAGGAATTACTTTCGTTTACACTATAATTGTTTGAGGTCTTCACTTAATTTATCAAAATCGTCCAATCTCCACCTCCGCAATTCTTTTTCCAAATCTTCTGAAGTAAGGTTCTTGAAGATCTCCTCATCTAAAAACATATATTTAACTAGCTTTTGTTCGTTACGCCGTATATGTCAATTATCGCGATAAAAAGTAACCTGTCCTTCCTCAAAAATTAAAGTATTTCCATACCAAATTTCACTGTAATCGGTGCAGTGGTTTAGCAGCGAAAGTGAGACATACAGACAGAGTTACTTTCACATCCTATATAATATTTATTACTAGCTGACCCGGCGAACTTCGTACCGCCTTAGCGTAAATTTGATGCACTACTTTATTTTGTATAGCTGACTTATAGATTACCACATATTTTTTTGTTTTAAATTGAATGACGTTGACATTTATTAGCGCGGTTATGCCTGTGGTGTCATAGATCACCACAGAGTTTTTTGTTTTAAATTGAATGACGTTGACATTTGTTAGCGCGGTTATGTCTGTGGTGTCATAGATCACCACAGAGTTTTTTGTTTTAAATTAAATGACGTTGACATTTGTTAGCGCGGTTATGTCTGTGGTGTCATAGATCACCACAGTTTTTTGTTTTAAATTGAATGACGTTGACATTTGTTAGCGCGGTTATGTCTGTGGTGTCATTGATCACCACAGAGTTTTTTGTTTTAAATTGAATGACGTTGACATTTGTTAGCGCGGTTATGTCTGTGGTGTCATTGATCACCACAGAGTTTTTTGTTTTAAATTGAATGACGTTGACATTTATTAGCGCGGTTATGCCTGTGGTGTCATAGATCACCACAGAGTTTTTTGTTTTAAATTGAATGACGTTGACATTTGTTAGCGCGGTTATGTCTGTGGTGTCATAGATCACCACAGAGTTTTTTGTTTTAAATTAAATGACGTTGACATTTGTTAGCGCGGTTATGTCTGTGGTGTCATAGATCACCACAGTTTTTTGTTTTAAATTGAATGACGTTGACATTCGTAACGCGCTTTTATTAAAATATGCAAAATTAAATGTATATTTTTCAATCTTTCTGAGAGATTTTCTTAATATTTTTTTCCGTAAGAACCTTGTACAGAGAATTAGAAAACTACAAAAAAAAATCAGCCAAATCGGTCAAGCCGTTTTCATGCTATGTCGTGACAACGGAAACCGGGTTTAATTTTTATATTTATCTATACTAATATTATAAAGAGGAAAGATTTGTACCTATTTTTGTATGTTTGTATGTTTGTAATGAATAGGCTCAAAAAC
Organism: Spilarctia lutea; assembly: GCA_916048165.1. Lineage (NCBI taxonomy): Eukaryota > Metazoa > Arthropoda > Insecta > Lepidoptera > Erebidae > Spilarctia > Spilarctia lutea. The sequence continues at coordinate 12,929,838 of OU696490.1, read as the reverse complement.
TACTGGACCGATTTTAAAAATTCTTTCACCATTCGAAAGAAAAAAATAGGGTTCCGTAAGATATTTGGGTTTTTCGGACACAAGGTGTAAAAATCAACCAGAAAAGTTACTTATTTTGCGAAAATTTTCATGCTACGGGCTATATAAGACGCAAACGAGGTTGTGTGGGTCAATGTTTTATATACAACGTGTATTTAGTATCAGCATTGCACCCGTGCGAAGCCGGGGCGGGTCGCTAGTAGATTATATATTAAGAATACAGTGTTTATTTATCCTGTGGGTGCGTAAGGGTGGTAAGAACCGACTAAAGGAGTTAACTACGCAAGACAATAGCATTATACAAAGAAGGAAATCTTGAAATAGACCGTTTTGTAGTACCACCGTGGGAGATCCACGCTTCGGCATGAATGGGCCGAGTCGACTGGAGTAATATCACGGCCTCACAGAAAACCGGTGTGAAATAGCGCTTGCGCTGTGTTTCATCGAGTGAGTGAGGATATGGGAGGCCCATAACCCAACCCCTCCTCCCATTCCTCTCCCCATCCCCTAAAGTCCGGCAACGCACATGCGACGCCTCTGGTGTTGCGGGTGTCCATGGGCGGCGGTAATCGCTTACCATCAGACGAAACGTCTGATCGTTTGCCACTAATAAATTATAAAAAAAAAGTAGGCAAGAACCTTATTTCTAGAGGTTCTCAATTATCCAATTTGTTGCAGTCGTTCGGAAGTTATGAGCGTACATACATTTCGGCGATTCATTTTCATTTATATATAGATAGATAGCTTAGTTAGTGACAGTTATACGATATACACGACCTAACCAGTTTTTCGGATATCTGCAGATCACGTAAGCTAGTGGACAATAGCATTATCCAACAGACTCACGATACTGACTTACGGTCCGGTTCTTACATAGCTTTTTTTTTTATTGAACAGGAGGCAAACGAGCAGACGCATCACCTGATGGTAAGCGAAGAGCAACACCAAAAGCGTCACAAGTGCGTTGCCGACCTTCGGGGGATGGGGAGAGGGAATGGGGGGAGGGATTGGGGTATGGGCCTCCGGTATCCTCACTCACTACTCACCTCACTCGCTACGTCTCTATTGAAAGGTAAACGCAAGTCAAATACCACAAAATATCTCACCATGAACAGAAAACCAGCCACTCAATTCCAGTACAGCTACATTTACGAACGAAAATTGCTTAGCGCCCGTCGTACTTTTCCTGGGCCAAATGATCACTTTGATTGCATCATCTACGGCACCCAAACGTCTTCTAGTCAAAAGAATATTATGTGCTATGGAATTCTTTAGGAAGTATTCAAACACCTTGTATATTTCCCTTGTCGTTTCTAATAGGGAATGTCTTTGTACTTCAAAACAGAATGCTGGCACAGGGTAGCTGTCTTCTAGTCTGTAGATACTGCCCTTTACATGTTGCCACGGCTGGAAAAGACATCACATTTGAAGTGCATAAGCTTTTGAGATACTTATAAACAGTTAAACAATGTTATTTTACAAATCTAACATAGACTCTAAATTAGACATAACCTGAACTATGAACTTGACTATTAATCTACAGGGTCTGTCGTAAATAATGGATAAGTCGTAAACTGGAGTTGGTCCGGCTATGAGACTATTAGAAAATCGTATCTTTTTGCCAGGGTTTCTAACCGTATGGAAATGGCGTAGACTTTTATGTTTTTTTATAAATTTCGCTACTCTTTGCATTCATTCCGTTGCCATTTCGTTAAATTTAGGTATTTCTGTGTCATTTTTTTTGTATTATAGTCTTGAAGATGTGTATTATTTAGTTTTAGTACTGTTTTAGGCGTTTTTAACGTTGGTCATTTTCAAAATTGTCATTTTAAGATTTTTTATGTTTTTGTTTTACTTAGGGTCAACTTTTGATCATTTACTGTGTAAAAAAAAGTACGGCGCTATAGCTGCCCATGATCTTAATAAATTATCTAGTATGTGTAGATTCTAAAAAGGTATAACAATGCATACTTCACAAGTAATATTAAGCTACATGAGCGAGATCAATATCAAGGTGAGAAAATATTTTTTTCATGTAATGTTGTAAATGGTTATAAAACTTCGTCATAATGATTTATTTCTGCCAAGATTCTTTACACAAACACTATGGGGCCACTATTAAGGATATTCAAAGAAAACTAGGTAGTTTTTTGTCAAAAAAATTTCATGCCTCCTCATTTCATAAAGGTGTTTAATTTTAAAATTGATGTGCTCTAATAGTTACATGCGACAAACATGTTACAAGTTTATTCGTAAAAAGGATCATCAGGTAAAAAAATGAACAAAGACAGCAATACAAAGGGTCTCCCCGCGTGAAAAGGACATTGTTACTAGGCACACTGCATGATGCACCGTCCCTTTCACACTCACGATGTGTGAAAAGGTTAGCATGCGTTTAGCTAGGGCGCACTCCTGATACATCTCTCAGTGTGATTTTGACCATCGCATGTGCTCTCGTTTTCATTACTGTCGTCAATTTGTTACTGCTTTCTAATATCGGACTTAGATTTTCTTTGTGATTTGGACTTGTTAACCTGGTGATATTGACAACTCAGCTCTCATTTATGGGCATCGTGTTGTGCTATCGATTGCACGTGTTATTTTGGAAAATTTTGTATATCATGCCTCAACAATACACGCCGGCCGAATACGTAAACATGCATTACATTTATGGTTTATGTGATGGCAACGCCAATAGAGCTGCTAGAGTTTATCGGGAAAAATATCCAAATGCCCGGCATCCTGACTATCGTGTCTTCATAAGAGTGCACAACACATTTTTGGAAGGACGATTTCCTGGGACCGGCGTAGGCGGGGCGAGTGAAGGACGACCACAACGCCACAGTGCAGCCGAAGTACTGGAAATAGTTGCAGAAGACCCTGGTACGTCCATAAGTGTAATTTCAAGGCGCACCGGTATACCGCAAAAATCTGTACACAGGATTTTAAAAAGGCATGAATTATATCCCTATCATTATCAAAGTGTCCAAACATTAATGCCAAGGGACACTGCTGCGAGAATAACATTTTGTCGCATAATGCTGCGAAAGATGAGGGAAGACCAAAGTTTTTTTAATAAAATTTTATGTAGTGACGAGTCAACGTGTCGAAAAGATGGTTTTTTGAATCTTCACAACATACACAGCTGGCAACTCGAAAACCCAAGACTTATCCGAGAAGACCGATCGCAATATCAATTTAAAATTAATTTATGGACTGGCATTATTAATGGCAAAATCATTGGTCCATTCGAATTGCCGGCAATATTAAATGCGGATATGTATTTGAATTTTTTAGCAAATACTTTACCTAGTTTACTGCAAGACGTCCCACAAGAGATAAGAAATGAGATGTGGCTACAAAATGATGGGTGTCCAGCACATTACGCTGTTCGTGTCAGGGAACATTTAAATAATACTTATCCAGATAGATGGATAGGGCGATTGGGGCCAATTTTATGGCCTCCACGTTCGCCAGACCTGAACCCCTTGGACTTCTTTTACTGGGGCTGTATAAAAGAAAAAGTATACAGTGAAACAATAAGTTCTGTAGAAGAGTTGCGTGCGCGCATTCAAGTAGCAGCGAGAAAAATTGAAGAAGCCGGTTATGTGCGCCGGATTAAGCGATCGTTTATTAGGCGATGTAGAGCGTGCATAGCTGCCGGCGGAGGACACTTCGAACATTTAGTTTAAGTTGTTGAATAAATATTTTTACGTACTAAAACAACCTAGTTTTCTTTTGAATATCCTTAATAGTGACCCCATAGTGTTTGTGTAAAGAATCTTGGCAGAAATAAATCATTATGACGAAGTTTTATAACCATTTACAACATTACATGAAAAAAATATTTTCTCACCTTGATATTGATCTCGCTCATGTAGCTTAATATTACTTGTGAAGTATGCATTGTTATACCTTTTTAGAATCTACACATACTAGATAATTTATTAAGATCATGGGCAGCTATAGCGCCGTACTTTTTTTTTACACAGTAAATGATCAAAAGTTGACCCTAAGTAAAACAAAAACATAAAAAATCTTAAAATGACAATTTTGAAAATGACCAACGTTAAAAACGCCTAAAACAGTACTAAAACTAAATAATACACATCTTCAAGACTATAATACAAAAAAAATGACACAGAAATACCTAAATTTAACGAAATGGCAACGGAATGAATGCAAAGAGTAGCGAAATTTATAAAAAAACATAAAAGTCTACGCCATTTCCATACGGTTAGAAACCCTGGCAAAAAGATACGATTTTCTAATAGTCTCATAGCCGGACCACCTCCAGTTTACGACTTATCCATTATTTACGACAGACCCTGTATATATAGTAAAAACTATAAATTACGCAACGAATTTTAATGCACCAATATAGAGAATGATTAAAAGAGAAGGTCTATATGTGTGCATAATAGATGCATGTCATAGCCAAAAAATATATTACATTTTCAAATATTTATAAGATGAAATAGTATTATTTATAATCTTTGAATGTGTTAATTCGTTTTGTAAGTCTATAATGCGCATAAACTTATTAGGTATTAAATAATAATGTAAATTATTCAGAACTTCGTTCATTATGGATGACTAGCTTTAGAACGCGGCTTCGCCCGCGTGTGTCACAATTATCGTGGTAAAAAGTAGCTTATGTCCTTCCTCAAGAATCAAAGTATCTGCATGCCAAATTTCATTAAAATCAGTGTAACTGTTTAGCCGTAAAAGCGGGACAGACAGACAGAATTACTTCCGAATTTATAATATTAGTATGGATTACTCACCACTTTTTCTACATAGAAGTCATTCTTTTCAATGAAAAGATGGTAATGTAGGTGATTCACAGATGCGAAGCCACACAGGCTGTTGAATATAATCCTCAAGTTTCTAAAACAAAAAAAATGTAGAATTATATTAGATACTAGCTGAACCTCGCGGTGTTACCTGCAGTTATTAGTTTACATATTTTTTTTTCTTACAATTAAAATAGCCTATATTAATCAGTGATAATGTAGCATTCAAATGGTGAAAGAATTTTTAAAATCCGTCCAGTACTTTTTGAGCCAATTTGTTACAAACATACTTACATACAAACCTTTCTTCTTTATAATATTAGTATAGAAGATAGAGATTTTCATAATTTAGAACAACAAACGAACACTAATCTAGCAAAGAACAAGTAATAAGAAAGGTTCTCTTGGAGACTTCGTTCTATACCAAAGACTCACATGTACGTGACCAAACACTGTGGTTGTAGTTGGTTGAATTCAACATACAATTGAAATTAATGCGCTTATTATGTCAGGATTTTTTTTTATTGACTAGAGGACAAATATCTAGATGGTTGGCAGTCCACAACTGTGCGATTTTCCCGAAACTTTCTGCCGCGCACAGCAAAACTGTGGAATGAGCTGTCGCATACGGTGTTCCCGGACCAATACGACCTTCAAACCTTCAAGAAAAGAGCGTACTCCTTCCTAAAAGGCAGGCATCGCACTTGTAACGCCTCCGGTGTTGCGGGTGTCCATGGGCGGCGGTAATCGCTTACCACCAGGCGATACGTCTGCTCGTTTGCTCCCTATACAATAATAATAAAAAAAAAAACAAGCAGACATATCACTTGCGATAACCGTCGCCCATGGACATCCGCAACACCAGAGGCGTCACAAACGCGTTGTCGACCTTTGGGGGGTGGGGAAGGGGTAAGGGTATGGGCTTCCGGTATCCTCACTCACTCGGTGAAACACAGCGCAAGCGCTATTTCACACCGGTGTTGAGAGAGGCCGTGATATCACTCCGGTCGAGCCCGCGTAAAAGATATGATATGAATCAAAATCGTAGTCCATAGGTACTTGCCTATACTCACCGGTCCTCTGCAATAAACATGATTTCGATGGCCAAAGCCAGGCTTTCAATCGTCACTATTTGTGGTAAACATTGGTTGACTGATGGGCACAGCAGCGAGTGGTGTCTTGCTATTGGACTTACATTCACAATGACTGTGTGAACATGTGAATCTACAAGTGAAATATAAATATAGACTTTCTGTACTTAAAAATATAGCTTGATATCTGGAACAGATAGCTACGAAACCCACAAAGTAACTGAATAAGCAATTGTATTCACTGACTTAAAGGTGCAGTATGCTGTGCTCGAGGTCTCGGGTTCGCTTCCCAGGTCGGACACTTTGCCTTGGCTTGTAGTAATTGTTATTTTTGTAATGTTCATGTTGCTCATAATTGAGGAAGCACACAGAACAGTTTCTTTTTTTAAAAAAAATTGCCATGTAAAGTGTATTTTTTGTCAGAGATCCAGAGTAAATAAATGAACTAAAATGCCACATGATTTGGGGATGTCTTTGTTCAGCAGTGTATTGGTTGATGAGGGCGAAATATGCCAGCCATATTATATTAGCAACAGTAGAATTAGAATTAACTATAAAACAATCTTTTTTTTTATCTCTACTAATAGAAATAAAAAGATACAAAATATGTGACCTACATATATTGTATCACAATAAAGAGCAGCATATGTCCTTCCTTAAAAATCAAGGTATCTCTATGGGAAATGTCATTGAAATTGGTGCAGCAGTTTACCCTAAAGATAGATCGATTTTTTTTGCTATTTTTAAAGCATGAAAAATGGAGTAAGCAAGTAATAGTCTGTTATCCAAGAGAGGGGTCAAGCAGCCGAGGTTGTAAAGTGAGAAGATGATCTGAAATTGACTTTAGATCAGTTTTGGCTAAGAATTGCAACCGATAGGAAACAGTGGAAGACGTTGGAGGAGGCCTATGCCGTAAGGCACACTGAACTTAGGGACTTATTATTATTAGTGTACTAGCAGATAATTAGTGGCAAGCAAACATATGTAAAATTTCGAAATAAAAGGTTTTGTCTATACTAATATAATAAAGCTGAAGAGTTTGTTTGTTTCTTTGTTTGAACGCGCTAATCTCAAGAACTGCTATTCTGTCAGTGTTGGATAGTCTATTTATAGAAGAAGGCTAAGTCTATATATCATCACGCTAATACTAATAGGAGCGGAGCACCAATGAAAAATATTTCAAAAACGGGGGAAAATTTTCATGCTATAGCTAAATGGGGCAATAGAAAACGCAAATGAGGTTGCGTGGGTCAGCTGGTTATTATTATAAAAAGTAATACCTTTATCTTCTATAGCAAACAATACTTCATTTGGTGCAACTTTGGTAAAGTTAAATTTATTTTTGTCAAACGGTTGACATATATCATTCATTTCTTCAGGTGCTCTTCTTTTTGTACACCGATCAGAATTTAACTAAAAAACAAAATTGACAGTCTTGAAAATCACGAAGAAAATATTTGTGAAACGATGACAACGGTACATTGTACATTTTCAGAACAAAATGAAATCTGATAAACAACATTACTTGAATTGTTGATTGGTTAGTTTCACTTTTACATATTATGTTAAAAATTCTAAAAGTTTTGCATGGATTGGGTTCAAATTTGGTTACAGTATTCAAAACACTCTAAAGATGGTTAGTATCCATTTTTCCCAACCACAATGACAAAGAAACGTGGCAGTGTAAAGCTAGTGTCATATAAATTTAAAATGTTGGTACTTTTGTAATTTTAGACAATTAGAAATAGACATGATGGCAAGCGCTTGTTTATTGAATTATCCCACTTGGGAATACTTGGTTTTTTTTTTCAATTATCGCAAATATAATCAATACTTGTAACTTTATCCATCTACATTTAGGGTAAACTGCTGCAACAATTTCAATGAAATTTCGCATAGAAATACTTTAATTCTTAAGAAAGGGCATATGATACTATTTATTTCGATAGCAGACTTGAAACTCGCGGACTGGGTCTCCACAACTCGACAACTTCAGTGCGTATCACGTAGAGGTAGCGATAGTTGGAAGACGTTCAAGGTAATGAAATTTTTTAGCAGATTACACGGAACACGGGCATTAAATAGGATTTATAAAACTTACCTGTATGAAATATTTATCATTTACGATTCGTTGTTCTAACTTATCAATTTTATACCGAAAAACATCCGTTTTATTGTGCAATTCGTCCCATCTCGATGTCATTAAGTTTAAAAATTTGCTCTTTTCATGAAAGTTACTTAACTTAAACATGACCATATTATTTTTATCTATCTAATATTTTTTTTTTTTTTTTTTGATGATGAATGGCAACTAGCCGGATCACTCGGATCAGCTATTTCTGCCAATGACAAGTATTTATAGTCTTCAATTATCAAGTCTTCAAGTCTTCAAGTCGTCGTCGTGATGAAATTAATGATAAAAAATATATAAAATGTGGATGACATGAAATGGGGACCGTCTTCCGAAAAAACAAAAAACGATCTCATCTATCTAATATTATTTAACTGCTAACTTGTCAACCTAAACTAGTACTAAATAGTGTCAATGTCAATATTATGATGATGTTCACACCTTGCAATAATTCGTTCCTTTTCACGACACAGACTTAGTTTTAGATTGATTGATTTCTAAGTGAATTAATCGATAAAACATTATTGTGTGAATTAAATTAATTATTGGAAAACCACTGAAAAGTCTGTTGTTTCTAAAATAAAGATCCCTCCGTTAGTGCAATATTGCGAATTAGAATGATGGCAGACTTGACTTCATCGGGAAACGCGGTTCTTTTCAAATCTAAAAGACATTAAGAACTAGCTTTCGTCCATGACTTTGCTCGCATTTAATAAAAAGTGCCTATGTTACTTCCAATAGTGTACAAAGTTTCATGATGGTCAATTAAGTAGTTTTTCCGTTAGAGCGTAACAATCAAATTTACATTCACATTTATAATAATTAGGATTCTTTAACTTGCAAGCAATATATCTATTGCTGGTAAAGAAACTTATTTAAAATAATGCTCCACCTGATCTGTTTCCAGCTAAACTGGGAATTCCATAAAAAATTGATAAGTGCAGTAGGTACTTAATTTCTTATGCTAAGTATTCATCTCTTTAAAAAATAAAATACCTTATTATCTTTCTTTCTCTATTATATAAAATTCTCGTGTCGTGTTGGTGCGTAATCGAACTCCTCCGAAACGGCTCGACCGATTTTGATGAAATTTTTTGTGATTATCCGGTATCTATGAGAATCGGTTCTTATCTATTTTTCATCCCCCTAAATGTTAGGGGTAGTCCACCCCTAAATTTTATTTTTATTTTTTTGACAAAATTTTTAATTTCTATTTTTTTATGATGCAGCATTAGAAAATACATACAACCCTAGATTTTCAACCCTCTACGATCAACCCCTATTTTTTTATATTCCCTTTTATGGCAAAGCAACGTTTGCCGGGACAGCTAGTCTATTATATGAAATTCTCGTGTCGTGTTGGTGCGTAATCGAACTCCTCCGAAACGGCTCGACCGATTTTGATGAAATTTTTTGTGATTATCCGGTATCTATGAGAATCGGTTCTTATCTATTTTTCATCCCCCTAAATGTTAGGGGTAGTCCACCCCTAATTTTAATTTTTTATTTTTTAGACAAATTTTAATTTTTTATTTTTTTTATGATGCAGCATTAGAAAATACATACAACCCTAAATTTTCAACCCTCTAAGATCAACCCCTATTTTTCCATCGCGATTTTTATTGACCCACCTCTACAACATATATTCCCTTTTATGGCAAAGCAACGTTTGTCCGGTCAGCTAGTCTCATTATAATATATTCGCAAAAATATCTTACAACTTAAAGCTTCTTTCTATTTTTTACTGAGTGGTAATGCTTGGGTGCATAGTTTATAAATGGACTATGAATCAATCAAGAATCAATTTGTGTAACTGAAGAAACTCTACAAATTATTTTACAAATGATTCATTTTCTAATATAGGTAAGTTTGAATGGAGGATTAACTGAGTTTCTTCTACCGTGGGAGAGCTATGCTTCGGCATGAATGGGTCGGCTCGACCGGTGTGATACCACGGCCTAACAGAAAACCGGTGTGAAATAGCGTTTGCGCTGTGTTTCACCGAGTGAGTGAGGATACCGGAGGCCCATACCCCAACCCCTCCCCCATCCCCTTTCCCATCCCCCAAAGGTCGGCAACGCACTTGTGATGCCTTTGGTGTTGCGGGTGTCCATGGGCGGCGGTAATCGCTTACCATCAGGTGATACGTCTGCTCGTTTGCCCACTATAAAATAAAAAAAAAAAAAAAAAGGCAATACAAAAATAATTTTGGCAGTGAATGAGTTTACGACTACTTACGACAGGTACAAAAAATAACAGTAGAACATTATTAGGTAGTACGCTTACTAAGTGGCGCTACGCTTACTAAGTGGCGCTACGCTTACTAAGTGGCGCTACGCTTACTAAGTGGCGCTACGCTTACTTAGTAGCGCTACGCTTACTAAAGAGCGCTACGTTTATTAAAGGGCGCTAGAGTGATGATTGTACATAGCACTTCACGGGTTGGTGACGCCTCAGACTCTGTCTGACGACCACTGACCAAAGATCATTAAATTTCATAATTTTTCACTAGTTATCTGTAAAATTAAACAATCTCTAATCTTCCGCTTTTATATTATTAGGATTATATGGATTATCTTTGTGATATAATAACAATATATTCATTATTTTATTTGAGACATGTGCAGCTTCAAATGAATTCATTTCATGCAGCTTCTTGGCTATGATATGGCCCAAATTTCCATAAGATGTATTGTCTACATTAAAAATATCATTTTGTACACCTCTGAACACATTTAGTAAACCATTTGCTACATTTTGACATGTTGAATTATCATTGTTAGAAGAGTTGTTGCAAAAATCATTTTCATAGTTGCTTATTTCTTCAGCCTTAACATCAGTATTGTCCTGAAATATAAATAATAAAAAATAATGACAAATGACAAAATAAAAATACTTAAATGTAAAAACTAGATTACTGACTGACTGACTCATCGATATAGTAGTAGCATATACATTTATAAAAAAAAGCATAGTTTCGGCATTGTTTCAGATGTCCAAAATATTCTTATTGGCTAATCCAAGAAATGAATCTAATTTAAGTTTAAGAATACTTTTTCTAGCTTATTATTATTGTTAACTAGTTTATGCCTACGGCCCTGCCTGTGTGTATGTCAGTATCAAAAGCTCATCATCATCAACCTTTTGCAGTCCACAGCTGGACATCAATAAATAATTAGTATTTATTATTTTATTACATTTTGAACTTTTTTTCTTCTGGGACCAGTATATATGCACACATTGCTTTTACTCCTTGATGTGTAAGTGATTGCAACCTTATATGCTATGGACTAATTTTTATTATTTTATTAGACAAAAAATAGATTTCCCTAACTTTAATATTTCTTTAGACCGTTTTCTAGCCTTTGTGTTTTGGTTGCCTTAACTTGCATATATAAGTATTGTTGTCAAAAACAAACAAACTTTGTATAAATTATTTGAAAAGATGGTGCACATGAGTTTCTCACCAGCTCTTCTCATGAATGCAATACCCATCGGAGCTGGTACTTGGATTGATTTCAATTTAAACCTTTGAGTTGAATCGAAATCAATCTAAGCTCCGGTAATTCAAATCATTGATTACTTGAGTTACATCCTTTTATCACTGATCAATTCAGTACTTGAGTTTTATTTTATATTTGTATTAATAATGTTTGATGTTTGTATTTTTGACGTGTTCAAGTGCCTTTTGGGGCCTATGGAAATAAATGATTTGAGTTTGAGTTTGACTTTGACATCACTCCACCTGCTTTGTGGATGTCCTACACCATGTTCTATTTTGATTGGTCTGAAATAAAATTAAGAAACATGCATAATTATTTTTGGTTTTTGAAAGTACCGTTTTTTCATCTTGGTGACATTCAATACTTGATTTTTTTAACTTATTTTTTTTATTGACATTGAGTAAGAAACTGCAAGCCTCCCATAAATGCCATTTGACTTTATACACCTGTAACAGATTATAAAAACTATTCTTATAAAATTATATGGCTGAAGAATTTGAGTGTTTGTTTGGTTGAACATGACCTTCGGCATTAAGTCCGTCTTATGCAATGTAATTGTAGGAAGCTTAAATAAATAAACATGCTAATCTCAGAAAGTACCAATTCATTCTGAAAAATTATTTCAATGTTGGCCCAGTTATCAAGAAAGGCTTCACACTGTGACCAAAATGAGCAGAATATCAATGTTGTGCATGTTGTTAAAAGTGTTAGCTTCACAAAAACAATGTTCTCAAGATTTTTTCTCTTTAAAAGTTCTAAAAAAGTACATGACAGCAGGCTCACTAGAACCTGTCACACATTACACTATAGGCAATAGGAGGCATAAAATCCCTTTGACAATACAAACAAGAGATACATATATTTAATGTTATCTATACTTCACTACACAGATAATTGAAGGGTATCACAAAGATATTTTTGGTCCTGATGAGTAGGTAATCTTGCCACATCCAAGGCCATATTTAGGCCACCTTTTTCTAGACTTTTACTGACACTGTTACGTTTATTTGCGTCCTAAATAAACCAACTACGATGTTAAAAAAACTACCTCTCCTTCTTCCTTGGTTCGACTTGCGTTCAATTTCCTCAAGTAGTTAGTAAAAGTAGATCTGATGTTTGTCCATCGATCCTTTACTGCTTTTCCCGTGAATTCATTGCCATATTTACTGGCAAAATTAGAGTAAGTTTGATCGCGGTATTCGACTGATGTGTATTTCGGATGGTTAGGATTCCAAATGTTCGGATTGTTTTGAATAAATTTCACTAGCTTAAGATTCATCTTTCTTGTCCAAAACACTTTTTCTTTTGCGAATTCCGAAATCATATTCTGACTCTATTGTTGTACGCTGTTTATAATATTTTACTACAAACAGTTTATGTTTATTTACCGTTAAGCCCAAGCCCAAAACGTTGACACTGCATATCAGTCCATAAACTTAAACACAGTAAATGTCAGTTCAGTCATCAGTGTTCAATGTGGCGCCAACCAAGCTCAACCTACGTCTGACAAACAAATAATTTCCAAAATGGGTAAATGCGCAGCGAAAAAATGCAATTCCGAGACAAAAACAGTTAATAAATCCAGCGGAATTACTTTTCACAAGTAAGTTCATTGATGACGTATTGAAATTAACGTGAAGTTTACCAATAGCTGAAGTAAAATTCGATCATTGACATTTCAATCAGTGCTACCAGTAATCTTTCGTCTTGGTTTACCCACATTGGTGGTAAAATTTGTTGTTAATGAAATAAATAATGCTTTGTACTGTTTTTAAATATTTCGTGGCATAAATAATAAAATATATTTATGAAGATAGTTACTAGGGCTGGATGAACGTCAAAGAAGTCATTTTATATAAAATTATGAATTATGCTATATTTACTAAATTAATTACGTATTTTATAACAATAATTTTACAGGGTACCTCAAGATGTACGTCGTGAGAAATGGGTAAAAGTAATTCGATTGCTGAGAAAAGAGACGGATTGGCTACCTAATAAATTTTCAGTGATTTGTTCGAAGCACTTTCGAGATGAAGATAAAATAGAAACCAATCGTGGCCGGATTTTTTTGTCTAGAAAAGCTATTCCAGTGCTTCCTGTGAGTAAAGAGTTTTTAAGAATAATTGATGTTGTTACAACATAGATAATATAGCATAGGGAGCAAACGAGCATATGTATCGCCTAATGGTAAGCGATTACAGCTAAATAAAACTGGTCCAGTGTCAGTCGAATGAACAGTTCCTCATCCATGTCCTCTCGCCCTTGTGATGTTGTCTGATTTGTTGGATTATTTTAGTACGCAACCCTAAAAATACTTTCTCACGAAACTCACATTACATTAAATATTTTTTTATTTATTTTACATACAGTTTTCACGTTAATTATTTACTTTTTATAATGTTTTTAAATATTAAATAATGTGTTCTTTTCAGGATGACTCTCATTCTGAACAACCAAGCATAAAGGAAGAAAATATGAATGAAGATATTCTTGTAGACACCGATGAAGAGATGGAAGAAATACTTGAAACCCCACGGGAGCACGGAATGAGAGACATAATTCGACGTTTACAAGTTGTTTCTGCGCGCAGACTAAAGAAATTAAGAAGTGCAGTACAAAGAAGTAGAAGACTAAAAAAAAGAAATAAACAACTAAAAGAAATTATAAAAGAACTGAAAAAAAAATTGAACTTCTTATTAAAAATAAATAAAAATAAATCTATTTTAAACAATTAATTATTGAAGGCTTGAAGAAATATTGTTGATGATAGTGAAGATGATATTGATGAATAAATAAGAATTGATTTTTTTTTGTTACATTACGTTACGTTAGTAGTCTACTTTAATGAATTTTAAGCAGATACTTCAGAATATTTAAAAATATTTTTTTTTTAATAATCATACATTTTATGTATCTCAGGTACGTTATTAAAAATTGACATCTGAGCTCGCGGCCTTACTGGCCGGGGCCTTCTTGGGTCGGGGGCCCGTGGCATTTTGCCAGCCCTGCTACCCTATAGCTACGGCACTGCCTATAGGGTACTTCCTGTACATCAGAATATTTAAATTTGGTTCGATTCAACGTCTTATAGGACATCTAAAGGGAAAATTGTGAAGAGTATAATTTTTTAGATACATCATATTATAATAACAATATACAAGTTTGTACGGAACCCTTGGTGCGCAGTCCGACTCACACTTGGCTGGTTTTTTTCAACATGAACTATTTTAACAAAAAAAATCTAGCTATTGTCAATTAAAAATATACTAATTATTTTATGGACTTTTATACTTTTTTTATAGATTTTTATGGGTGAATTTTCATAGAGTAATCAACACTGGTCAGCCAGCGGAATGTTTTTAGCTAGACTACGCTATGTTGTCGTCACAGTTCCAATTATGTATGTAGTTCAAAAGTGGCTACGCTTTTTTCTACGTGTGGTTTGAAGTTTGCTCCTCTATGCATTATACATACATACCGGCTCAGATTACAAAAGAAAGCCAGATAGATCGTATATAACACAATAACACAAAAGCGAAGTTACTAAAGCTAATACAAATCAGAAAGCAAATAAGACCTCGCGGCAGTGTTTGACAGGCCGCCATACTAAACCGTGGGAGAGCCACGCTTCGGCATGCATAGGCCGGCTCGACCGGAGTGATACCACGGCCTCACAGAAAACCGGTGTGAAATAGCGCCTAAGCTGTGTTTCACTGAGTGGTACCGGAGGTCCACACCCTACCCTTCCCCCATCCCTCTTCCCATTCCCCCAAAGGCCGGCAACGCACTTGTGACGCCTCTGGTGTTGCGCCACCTATTACTACGCGATTACCACCGCCATGGGTGTCTATGAGCGGTGGTAATCGCTTATCATCAGGCGATACGTCTGCTCGTTTGAATCCTATTCCATAAAAAATAAATAAAGAAATACTGTTTTCACGGCTCGAGTGATTTTTGATTTCATGTTCAAAATGCAGTCTTGCGTTTTTAAACATTGTGAAAGTAGTACCCAAAAAGAAAAAAAAAATGTTTATTTTTTCACAGTTAAAAGTTAACTATTTGGTTACTTTTATTATTTACTAGCTGACCCACGCAACTTCTGCATCTTCTATTGCACATAGCGTGAAAATTTTTGCCCAACAAACAAACATTCTTCAATGGCGCTCCGCTCCTATTAGTATTAGGATAAATGGCAGGCTATTACCATTAGGAGTAGCCGTAGCATGAGCCTGCTAGACCTAGCCTCAGTTTCACCACTTATCTACGATGGCATGGTTATTCCATATTCTGAAAGTGTAAAGGACCTCGGATTGTACATTGACACAACTCTCAGCTGGCGAAAACAAGTCGCATCCGTGTGCCAGAAAGTCACAGGCTCGTTGCGGGCTCTCTTCAGACTTATAAACTTCTTCCCATTGAAAACTAAGACAATGCTCGTCCAGACCCTAATGTTTCCAATAATCGACTATGGTGACATATGCTACTTTGACCTGAATGCATATCTGCTCAATAAGCTTGACCGTCTTCTCAACAATTGCATTCAATTCGTTTTTAATTTACGTAAATATGATCACGTTACTCAGCATCGGTCCCATTTGAATTGGTTTCCAATTCGCATACGGAGACAGATTCGAGCATTAAGTACCCTTTACTCTTTACTCTTTTCTCCAACTTCTCCTTCCTACTTAACTACTCAACTTCAGTATTTAGGTACAAACCACTCTAAAAACCTTAGGTCTTCAAACAATCTACTTCTTCACTGTCCCACTCACCGCTCTCACTTTGTACATTCTACTTTTCATGTTCCGTCTGTCCTGCTATGGAACGCGCTCCCTCTCGAGATCAGGATGGCAAAAACTCGGCAGAGTTTTAAATATCTGTTGCGGAAACATTTTATTGACACAGTTTCGGATCCACCACAATCTTAGCCTCTCCCCTTCAAAATTGTATAGTATGTAGTTATATTTATGTATATGTATATACGCATACATGTGTATTTGTGTTATATAGTAGTAGATTATTTAAGCATTATTTAGTAAATACATATTTTTTTAAAATATCATTTACAATTTCCGTGCATCTACCTTATTTAGCTCTGCATCGCCCTAAGGTAGACTGGCAGAAAATGCCTACGGCATTAAGTCCGCCTTTGCAACATCTGCATAAAGTTTAAATAAATAAATAAATATTAGCGTGATGATATATAACCTATAGCCTTCCTCACCTCGACTCGACTCGACGGACTATCCAACACTGAAAGAATTTTTCAAATGGGACCAGCGGTTCCTAAGATTAGCGTGTTCAAACAAACAAACAAACTCTTCAGCTTTATAATATTAGTACAGATTTATTTGAGGACTTGAATTCAAACCCCACCTGAAAGTATTCTTTGGTGATACAATTATTGCTAATAATTATTACATAATAAAATGAACAATTTGTGGATGATTCTACAAATTGTTGTTCTGTGTCTAATCAGTCTATGCAAATAAATAAAATTTAAGTGTCTGTTTGCAACAGCTTTTCACTTAATTGATAGTACTTACCTCGATGACCTAGCTATGGTCATTATTTATTGTTGATAAATTTTCCAAATATAAAATCCTAGCTGGATCATTTTATCGCCCCCAAAACCTCCTGAATAGGTACTAATTTTCATGAAAATCGTTCGAACTGTTTTCAAATTGTATAATACCTATATTATTTATTTATTTATTTAATACATCCTGCACTTTAGGTGCATTAGCGGACTTAATGCCTAAGGCATTCTCTACCAGTCAACCATCGGGTGATGCAGAGAAGACAAGAAGTGGGTGCATTTTGTAAACAAGAATGTATTAAAATGAACATATCTGGCAACAAGACAAATACAAATAATATTAGGTCTTTACCTATGAAATTGCCGTTTTGTATGCAATAAGTGAAAGTACTTATTTTTTTAAACTTTTTTATTTCTGTTATTCGAAGTAATCACCCATGCAATCGACGCATCTTTGCCAACGCATTGGCAGTTTATTGATGCCCTTCTTGTAAAAATCAGCTGGACGGGAGGCAACAAACTCTTCAAAGGCATTTTGTACTGCCTCTCGGGAATTGAATTTTTTACCCACTAAAAAGTTGTCTAAATTTTGGAAAAAGTAATAGGTGCAAGGTCTGGTGAGTATGGTGGATGAAGGAGAGCTTCCAACCCCAGCTCTTGCAGCTTGGAGACTGTCTGTTGCGCAGTATGGGGTCGCGCGTTGTCGTGAAGGAGCAGTGGGGACGACCGATTGACCAAAGCTGGTTGCAGATGTGCAAGCTTCTCCATCATTCTCTCCAGTTCTTCACAGTACACATCTGCATTAATCCTCATGCCGTTTTGTAAAAAGCTGTGGTGAATCACACCCGCACTAGACCATCAAACAGTGACCATCACCTTTTTAGGGGTCATTTTTGGTTTAGGGCATTGCTTTGGTGCTGAACCAGGGTCTAACCAACTTGCTGAGCGCTTTCGATTGTCGAACCGAATCCATTTTTCGTCGCACGTAACTATTCGTTTCAAAATTCCTTCATTTCTTTGCCTGTTGAGCAGCGAAAGGCAGGTCTCGACGCGTACGTTGCGCTGGCGATCGTTAAGGTCGTGGGCACCCATCTATCAAGCTTTTTTACCTTGCCAATTTGTCGCAAATGGATCAATATTGTTTTGATGCTTACATTAAAAGCTGCTGCTAGCTCAGCTGTAGATTGAGTTTCGTCAGCTTCCACAATCGCCGTTAATTCATTATTGTTAACCAAAGTCTCCGGACGACCACGAGCTTCATTTTTCAAGTCAAAATTTCCAGAACGGAACCGGGAAAACCAATAAAGGGTTGTGCGTTCGTTTGTACAGTTCTCTCCGTAAACGTTTTTGATGTTACGTGCCGTTTGTGTCGCGTTGGTGCCACGACGGAACTCATATTCCATAATTACACGAATTTTTAAAGTATCCATTATGACGAAAAATGTTCAAATGTAATGAAAATACAACGCTAATCAAAAAACAAAACACTGAGTTTGTAAATAGAATGTCATGGTTTTAAAACAAAATTAATTTGAATTTAGAATACAGAGCCATTACAAACTTTTTTTTTATTTGAAATGACCAGTACTGAAGAAACGCAATTTCATAGGTAAAGACCTATTATATAAAAGCTAATCATACATACAACAACTAATACATACTATACACTAAGGACTTACATAAAAAAAACATTTTTCCTAAATTTTTGTCTCTGTCTGTTAGTTATGCTTGTGTTAGCGGCTGGACCCATTCTGACGGGACTTTGACTGACAGATAGCTTATGGCGATTAACTTAGACAACATTTTTTAGTCTAGCTTCGCCCGCAGCGTTACCTTAGCTGTCAGTTTATCGCCGCGAGTAACACCGCGGCTCTAAGCTGACACACAAATATTAAACTAATTAAGATTTAACTCAAACTACGAAACAGCAAGTTAAAAGAAAAAGCTTTTAAAAGATAACGTCATTTAATTGTTGTTCGTGACTGTAGCGTCAGAAGCTGCGCCCATCTGCGCCTCTGCGGCCGGCGCGACGGCGCAATGACTGCCCGCTCCCGCGCAACGGTACAGCCCGGGATATCACTCGGTGCGTACGCGCAGTCGTCTCTGCGGCTTTAACCGCCATGGGTCGTTCTCTCCGCACGTTCGCGGCTTACACGCAACCGTTTGTAGTTAATAATGCCAGGTCCGCCGCAACTGGCTGCCCTTTCTCTAAAAGACAACGTTCGCAGATAGCTCCAACTGCAGAGCTCAATGAGGAAATTTTTGCAAACGCAAAACCGTATTCCGAAGTTCCGGGACCCAAACCGATTCCTATACTGGGAAATACGTGGCGGATGGTGCCTATCATAGGCCAGTTCGATATATCCGAGTTCGCGAAAGTGACTAAACACTTTTTGGACAAATATGGAAGGATTGTGCGTTTGGGAGGGCTTATCGGCAGACCCGACCTGTTGTTTGTTTACGACGCTGATGAGATCGAGCGCATATACAGGAGGGAAGGCCCTACACCCTTCCGGCCCTCTATGCCTTGCCTCGTCAAGTATAAGTCCGAAGTGAGAAAGGATTTCTTTGGTGAACTGCCTGGAGTTGTCGGAGTGTAAGTGTTATAATTAATTTAAATATTAGTTTGATCGAGAAAAAGTATGTTAAAAAATTGGTGAAATATCTGCATAAATATAACAATATTTTCTTGGTAGGGAAAAATAACATTTTACTTTAACTAACTGTATTATTCAAAGTTGTACAAAGTATTAAATTCACATAATTTAACTTCTCTGAGCGCCTAAGTATTTAAGATAATTTTTTTTTTTTTTAAACTTATTTAATATTTTTTAACTACGAGTTTAATATAATGCCCCTCGCTTAGTAAGTGCGACTTAATTCATATGAAGTGTAGAGGTTGCTTTCTAAATTTAAGTGGAAAGTATTTTAAACTAGAATATAACAATAATCCATTAAACATATCCTCCGCAACGGCCCAAATAGCCAACACAAAAAACGAAAAGTGCCGTTAACGAACGGAATGTCAAGCTTTCACTTTTTATAATCAAACGAAAAAACGGAATATGCCTGTCTCGGTGTAAAGCCTAATTTATCAGTTTTGATTATTCCTATGTTAGTAACAGATCTGTGAGTGCGATAGACATACATTTTGTCACATTCTCACACTCAACAAATTCGGCAGATTGTAATTAGTCGCAGCGGTATTTGGTAACCTAGGCAATAAAATATATTGGCAATAGTGTGTTAGTAATTTCTTAACCGCGACGTTTGAATAAGGCAACTGCATTATACCTAACGGTTCGATAGACTCTGAAATTCAACCGAAGCTTAAAGTATTTAAAATTACAAAATTATTCTTTGTTCTGTAGCAATGAATAAAGTGGTAGCGTAAGCGACTGCTGTGCTTGAGGTCTCGGGTTCGATTCCCGGGTCGGTCCAAATGTTATGTATAATATGTATGTATTTACAAAAAAAAAAAAGTATATATGTATTTATATCAGTTGTCTAGTACCCATAACACAAGCTCTGCTTAGCTTGGGACTAGACGGCGTTGTGTGTTAAATTGTCCGAAATATTTATTATTTATTATTATTATTCTCTTTATTTATTAATGAATAAAGTGAAATAGATAAATCAAGCAAGCCTACCTGTTTCTTAATTTTGTGTCTGCACTATGCAGTTATTAGGATTTTTCTTTATTTTATTTTATTACTTACGAATAACAAAATACAGGGTTACATAAAATTTAACATACACAGAATAAAAAAGTGATTTTTTTGCTGTAAAGAATAGTATTGCAGACCACGAAGAAAATCATATAAAACCTAAATAGTAGAGCTTTTGACAGCAAAGATTAGCCTGTCTCGAAATGAATTGATAGATAATACAAACAAATTCTGTATCTGCAAATAATTTTGCGAAAAATAAACAATTAAGAGGTACACCAATATGAGCATTTGCAGGATAAGGAGTACCTAACCCCGAACCCCTAACCTAACGAAAGGAATTCCTCTCACATTGCATACTTACTATGCTGCACCGACGAAGCTGTAAGCATTAAATGGGCTGATAAAAGGCTCCACCAACAATTTTTCTTTCGGCCACATGACACCTCAGAATAGAGAATAGAAAGCATTCTAAGGTTCCTATTAATAGGTACAAATCATAGAGCAACACAGGTCTGCGGACCAGAGGAATGTAGCCATAGCCGCTTTTCCCGATACAAAATAGTCTATATTTTTTTCTCACACCTTTTTTTTCGATACCATAGAACAATCGCTTGTTACTCTATGGTACAAATATATGTTTTCACAATATATTTTAAAAAGTTAGTAAAATAAGAAAACCACAGAAAACGTATGATGTTTAAACATTTTCAAAAGGGCAAGAATTATTCAATATTAACCTCACATGAACTTTGAGCTTTACTCAACCTTTAGGGCAACTTAGTTAGTCTTAAATGAACGCATAATGGACGGTCTTTAAGTTAAAATATGTAAAAGAGCCTTACAGAGCTACCATGGTATGATTTTAAGGTCCCTGCACAAACAGTGACATTGTGTCCTTGACAAAATGTGAGGTGTGAGTAATAAGACAGAGACGCTAGTAGAGTTTCTGATCAAACAAAGCAATCCTTGTACTTGTTCCATTGATGTAGTGCTGGAATACTAATCGAAAAGTATGTATGCATAAAACGAGATCAGATAATAAAGCAATTATTTGCCCTAAACCAACGCAATTGAAGTGAAAATCAAACAACTGCCTTTTTTGGTATTATTACGCAAAAATATTTTAATGTAATAATTTCGATATAACTGATTGTTAGCTGCTGTACGGTAACAGTTAGGACCTGTTAGCAACTCAGTCAGTGCTAAAACTATTTACAATACCAGTTTTGTCACGTCATGCTGGTACGTATATTGCCATTTCACTTAGCACAATAATTTGAAGGTCATGTTCATTCAGACCGTATGTTTTGTTCTTGTTAACAGTTCTATAGATATTTGCTGCAATGCTAAAATTAAATATTTTTAATTATGTTTGCAAAGTCAGTACTTTTAATAAAATCCATACATTCCGCATTCCTTTTATATTGGAAAAAATCCCAGCCATATAAATTTAAATTATTTTGATAACTAAAGACTGATTATAAAATTAAGTTGGTAACAAATCGTACTTAGTTATCGTGTACAAACTAGATTATAATCGCGCGTAGCGTGATGTTCTATGCTCGCAGATCTCACATCAACGGCACAATCGAGAGATTCGAACGGTATAATAGATTCGAATAGGTTAGAATAGATAGACTAACCTCACGAGAACATAATTATCCTATTTGAAATTCTAGTAATAACCAACAGAAAATTCAAATCGAATAGATACAAAGCACACTTTATATCTTTATCCGAAGTATTGTTGGTTTCCCTCTAATCATTTCAATTGCCTTACATGTAATGAATTAAAATCGTCGCAAAAATTAACAATAACAGACATCTAATGTGAAGCACTATCAAGTTGAAAACATTCGAAATAAATGATGTTACGTGGTAGTATTAGAATATCTATTAAATAAATAAATAATAAATAAATATTCTGGACATCACATCACATTTGAATAATGTTTATAATATTCAGCGGAATATATATAGGTATATATTTATATCGCTTACCATCAGGCGATACGTCTGATTGTTTGCCCCCTAAATAATAAAAAAGAGAAATGCGCAATAACTTAAGTTTACATTAAGAGCTGGAAATTAAAAATATTAAACAATAAGCGCCAGTTTCACCGTTTGCTCATAAAATTTCCGATGGACTAATGTGAATTTATTTGTCAGATAACAACAGATTTCAGCTTCACATATCTATCGATCGATAGATACATAATATGTTATTCTTATACATATAGTATCTCTAACATATGTAGCCCGACATTCTACCGCTGGTGCTTGGCCCACTTGGGAAACAGGGCGAGGCGAAAGTGTGCACACGTGACGTGCACGATAATGAATTATTTCCAAAAACAGCAATAAGGAACACCAGAATCGCTTCTTAATGACAAGCCGATCGCCCCGGTGCTATCTTCGTTTATTTTTACTGCTTCGTATCTAAGAATCGTAGACTGTTATCGAAATCGGCTAGGAGATCACCATCACATACGATGATGTCCCCATAGCCAAGTCTATCTATATTCACACTACTTTATTTTCTTTAAGCAGTTTCTCCATCATGTAGCGTAATGTTTTTAATGAAATATTTCAAAATTAATAAAAACGCATTTTGGTTGTGGTTCACATTTCGCCACAGTACCTACGGCCTTCAACTCTCCGCTTGTTGCTTGCCTCGTATGATTCATGCGTTGTTGGCTCCGTCAACAAAGAGAGTGGTTTTTACGATGATAAATTATTCGTCTGTTACTGTTTACATCAGAAAATACTTACCTATGCCTGCTGACTGCTGTGCGTGAGGTCTCAGGTCGGTTCAAATATTTGTATTATCTGCAAATATTTGTTTTGGAGTTTGGGTGTCTTCTGTGTTGGTATAATATGTATGTATCTACAAAAAAAGTATGTATATAAATGTATTTATATCAGTTCTCTAGTACCCATAACACAAGTTCTGCTTAGCTTGAGACTAGATAGCGTTGTGTGTTAGATATTCGAAATATTTATTTGTTACTTATTTATAACTTTCGTAAGACTGCACGGTTGGCCTGGTGGTTTAAAACGTTCACTACTGCGCCAAGTGCCGGGGGTTCAAATCCCACGTGGGACATCACTTTGTGTGATCCACAAAGTGTTGTCCTGAGTCTGGGTGTTATTTGTGTCCGTTACATGTATGTTTGTAAAGTCCCCCGCGACACAGGATGTATATTCCTAATGCGGGAGTTGTCTTTTAAAAAAGAAAAAAAAAAAGAAATTATAAGTAAACCGGATACACGTAAAACGGGCACGCAGTACATACGAAAATACTCGAGATTTTCCAAGCCATATGTACCTACAACTTGTAAGTATAACATTTGTGAGTTTATAGATAACTTAAAAGAGTTTACCTAAGAGAGAGAGAGAGAGTATAAGAGACTAGTTGGATGTCGATAGCACAGATACACTAATTTGCATGACTGAAGACAGGGAGCCGTACAGATATGTGGTCGCCGACCTCACTGGATGTGGTGGAAGAAGATGACTTAACACGGCACACACTGATGTGGATGGCTCTGTTTTGAAATCAACTTCATTTCGAAGAATACTCGCAAGTTTGCCTATAGACAACATTGCTTCTGCCTCAGAGCAGTTTTTCCTATAATATTATTTTTTGCGTCCATAAGCATTCTAATGTACTCGTAGTATTCCAACCAAGGAGGCTTTAGTCCAGCAGTGGACTGCGATAGGTTGATGATGATGATTCTAACAGAATGTACTGTTTGATTGACATTAAAGTCTTTACTGCAATTGTGTATGTTCGTTGTACGCAAAACTTATCATCGGTGGTATTTTCCACGTTTTATGTCTCGCTATTTTGCCTGAACAAGATCATTGCCCCCGTGGCCTAAAAATAGCTTTAAATTAAAAATACACTTAACAATAAAGCCTTTATTAATTTCCAATATTTGCATCTTATGATTATTTTACATATATACGTAATGCGGAAGACGCCTTTAAAAAATATATTGTTGGGAATTAAATCTGATATTCTTGGAGTTGCAGTTTAATTCTCGATACAGATTTAGCAATTCAAGCTAATAACTGTAAACTTTTATTTAACTTATTTTTTCGTAAAAATAGCCCATAAAATAGATACGAAATAAGATATCTCAAAATGTGGGTCAGCTACATCAAGCTTTGCATTTGTGTGGATTTAGCTGTCTTGGTGGATCGATCGATCATAAGTATATCAAGTTTGTGTCCAGTTTAGAGATGTCGAAAAACATTATCCGAGATACTTGGACAAAATTAGATACCTTTTGGTAAGATAATCTTGTAATCGTGTTGTGTAATATTTAAGCCCTTCGCGCTTCGGTAGCGCGGCTAAGAGATCTGTGTTGCGACATGATAACTTGTCGTTTGCCCTGCTGCGTTCGAGAGAAACGGTCTTTAATATGAATATTCAAAGATTGCTAATTGCAATCTTGCTATAACTTGTTTGCAAAACGTTTTGTGAGAGGAACATAGTTGGGTGATGAATATGATAGACCTGATTGGAAAAACTAAAGAGTTTGTAAAAGGGTAGCACTGTCTAACTATTGGTATAGCCTTTTTAAGAGGTACTGGCACCACAGGGAGGCTTTATTTATGTGGTGTTTGAAGCGCCCGTATTTGTTGAACGTGGTTGGGGGAGCATCAAGAGCACTCAAATGCCAGGAACGCCAAGTGCGTTCTTTCTTGAGTTGCAGGTGTGCTTGGGCGGTGGTACGTGACACATCTACTCGTTTGTTCCTATTGCTATAAACGAATGTACTACCTCACTAAATAGTGTTACCTATTAAGATTTATCATCGTCCTTCAGCCCTGTTCCTCAATTACGGCGCCAAATGTAAAATTGCAAAGTACTGTTGTTGGTTTTTCCATAGCTGCCCTGACAGCTGTAAGACCTGTGAGGAAGTGACACGTCTTGGATTTGCAAGAGGGATTGTGCTAGAGTATTGTATGTACCTCATGCAGTCAAAGTTGCTGTTGATATTTTTTATCATCTAAGGATAGAGGTGACAAAAGGACACGAGTGAATATTGACCGTACTTATAACGCGTGTTTTTATTATTACCACATTCTTCAAACTATGTGTTAATGTACATATCGTGAGGTCAAGAATTCTGGCTGTCAAGGTCAGACTTCAATGTACTACCAACATACAACGGACGCTACGTGTTATTCTATGGTGCATCATGACCTAGAATCAATAAAACATTGTATGTCAAAACAGTTAGCGGTTTTCTAAACAAATAAAACGAGCTTAGGGGGTTATTGCTTGCGAGTCGATGAACGATAATATTTTAGTAGGTGACAATGCTAAATGATTTTTTTTTTTTTTTTTATTGAAAAAAGACAACTCCCACATTAGGAATAAACATCCTGTGTCGTGGGGGACTTTACAAACATACATGAAACGGACACAAAGAACATCCAAAGTGTTGTACCGCGTGGGATTTGAACCCAAGACACTTGGCGCAGTAGCAAGCGGCATGGCGACCGCTGAAACCACTCGGCCAACCGTGCAGTCAATGTACAAACAACAAATTACAATTCAATGTAGAATTTCTGTAAAACAAAAAAACGTATAGGCTCCGTGTGTTACAGCGTAACATTTATATGCATGTTTATTAAAGACCCAAAGAACATCCAGACTCAGAACAACAATTTGTAGATGACACAGTATTGTCAAATACCTGAGTTATTCTTAACACTTCCCAATCTTATTGTGTTTAAGTCATATTCTTAACCTATCATTACATAAGTAACCTGCCCCGGCTTCGCACGGGTTTTTTACGGAAAATATAATATACTTAGTCTATGTTACCCCGAGAAGATGTGCGGCTTATTTTTATCCGACGTCTTCAACAAATATCGTTGTATTTTAGACAATATACTCAAAATTTTAACAAATAAATACGAAAACCTTTCTCAAGAATCAGTCTATCTATTGGTAAAAACCCGTGTAGCTTTTATTGCGAACAGACAGACGCGGCGGAGGACTTTGTTTTATAATATGTTATGATAGCCGTTTTTCCATTTATATCTAAAGTAACTGATTATTCGCGATCTACTTTCATATAAGTTGGGACTAAATATGTATTAAACAGTAACAACCAATAAGTCACTTCTTGGTAGAATCTGATTTCATACAAAGAGTCTGCAGTTTAATTATAATCAAAGGAAATGCCAGTCGACAAAATATGGCCGTTGAAATCACCTGTGTCTAACCTTCGGGGACATTAACATCAACATGTACCTAGAGGTTTTGTGTAAGACAGAGCGGGCAAACTAGGAGATCTATCGCCGGATGGAAAGTCGCAGCCCATAAATTTATATATAAATACATATATATACATATATGTATATATACGACGATGATAGAACGATGTATAGATATTTGGAAAAAAAGTTTTTATTTAAAGTAGGTACATTTTATAATTATCGCTGATCGAAATAAGTAGTCTGTATAATAAGTTTACGTTTTATTTTGTAACGTGCTTTTGACTTTTCTCTCAGCTGCACATGCGTGTATGCATTGAGATATATCTATAGAGGCGTAAACTTCATTACCTTGAGATTCATTCAGTAGATCCAGAGATTACGACCTCATAAACTTTACCTTGTCATAAATGTTTCGAAATACCTTGAATATATATCCCATGGCTGTTTTAAGGTTAACGTACATGACATTAAACATATTGTTCTATAATATTTTACTTTTAGTAAGAAGATACTAATATGTGTTCTCACTAACTAGCCCATAATGGATATCACTAGCCTGAAAGATACACGCAATGAAGCTATTTTTTTTGATCAACTGAAGCGAGGCCATCAATAATATCTTAGTATTCGTTGCATATTGTCACGAAAGCGACACTCAAATAATCGCCTAACTAACGATAATAATACATTTTTATTCTAACAACGATTTCTTCGCAACTATGCTGTAATCAAACATACGTCATTTACAAGGAATTTGTAACCATAAGTACAGACGAAGGAGTTCAATTATATTTTGTTTGATTATGTTTTAAGTATAAACCGGTTATTATAGAATTGTCTCTAGCCCGTAAAACGCCCGTGTGCAATCTTTTTTTTAGCGTCCTTCAGTAAGCACGCAGATTCATTAAAAGTGCGGTAGCTGACGCCCCTTAACACTAGTGCGCCCGTGTGCACCACACGCCCTTCATTACTCAGGTATGTAAATAGGCCCCTGGGTTAATGACGATTTTGTCTCCGTGGAATGCTCCGTGTTTCTTTTATGATATTACTAGTTTTTGCTCGAGGCTTCAACATGTACTTTGGTTGTCGCAATAAAGTGTAGCCTATATATTTCCTTATGAATGAAAGTGGCTTCATGCCAAATTTCATTGCAAACGGTGCAGCGGTTTAGCTCTGAAAGCGTAGCACACACACATTTAGACTTACTTTCTAATTTATAATATCAGTATGGATAGTATAAACTAAGTTGGAATAGGTTGAGATATACATATAGAGGCGCAAACTTCATTACTACATGTCGCAAAACAGTGTAACAGCTTTGAACTATGACGATGTAGCTTTGAAATTATTAGACATTTGAAAGTAAACATATGCATGTCTCACTTACACGCGTTACAGGATGAATAACGTCTTTATGATTAAACAAAGACAAAGCATAAACATCACAATTGCCGACCAGTGTTAACTACTCTATGAAAATTTACCCATAAAAACCGAAATAAAAAAAATAATTGAATAACGCTGGGAAGCATCAGTTTTGTAAATAATTGTCTTTTAGATTCTTTTTTTTAAGTTTGAGTAAACAATTTGCTTTTATGATATAATTATATTCTTACGTATGTATAAATAATAACATAAATTAGTATAAATGAAGCAATTAAATTTCACATTCGTAAGTAATAAATCATACGTTCATGAAATTTTACGACTTCATTAAATTTGCTAATTATATTATTAACTAGCTTTGCCCCACGGCGTTACACGCGCTTGTTGTTGTACCGTGGGTAACACCACGGGGCTCAGTTAATATATGTATAATTCTTACACTTAAATATCATATTAAATCCTTCTACCATAATTACTTAAACTTCAAAAACATTTTTTTTGGACATCTAACACACAGCGCCATTTAGTCCCAAGCTAAGCAGAGCTTGTGTTATGAACTAAACAACTGATAAAAATACTTATATACTTTTGTTTTGTAAATACCTACATATTATACATAAAAAACACCCAAACTTCGGAAAAAATATTTGCAGATCATACAAAATTTGGTCCGACCTGAGAATCGAACCCAAGACCTCAAGCACAGCAGTCGCATACGCTACCACTGCGCCACCGAGGCAGTCGTATGATATAAGTAGTAACTTGGGTTACTTATTTTTAGACTAGCTTCGCCGCGCGAAAATTGTTTACCGTGGATAACATCGCGGGGCTCAGCTAGTATGTTTATAAATTTATATTTACTAAAAGTAAAATTTAATAAACAAAGTCCGTTATTTTGAGAAGCAAGACTCGTTAACAGTTACAAGAAGGTGGATAGTAAGGTTGAGACGCTCAAATAGCTTAAAGCGTGTGCACGCATAAATTCAGATTTGTCGATTTATGCTTGTTTATGCAGTCAACACATGACTGTGTGTTACTCAAAAATGAATTTGTTGTTCGTTTGCTTTGTTCTGAACACATAAAATCACTCTTTAAACTTTAGAATCAGTAGTTTTATTCTTTAGACAAAATATTTTATGATGTTTACTTTGTAATTAACTCCTGTAGGTATTGTCAACTGAGGTCATTTCACAGTTAAACATTTACGAGCCCATTTCTATGAAATACAAGTTGCATTTTATTTTATTGCCTTTATACATTAGCTGCCACTAATTTTATAACTCCTTTTATGAGAACAAAGCTCACGCATCTAGCTAATGTTATTGAAAGGCTTACTAGGTCTCTGATATAAAATATATATTTTTTAAATGTATATATAACTAGCTGACCCACACAACCTCGTTTGCGTCTTATATTACCCATAGCGTGAAATTTTTCCCCCGTTTTTGAAACATTCTTCATTGGTGCTTAGCTCCTATTAGTAGTAGCGTGATGATATATAGCCTTTCTCGATAAATGGACTATCCAACACTGAAATAATTTTTCAAATCGGACCGGCGGTTCCTAAGATTAGCGCGTTCAAACAAGCAAACAAATAAATAAATAAACAAACTCTTCAGCTTTATTGTTAGTATAGATGTATTTCATGAAATACATAGGTACCTACAAGGAATCAGGAGACAAGTCACCATAAGTTCTGTCGTGAATATTTACTTTAGTTTTTACCTATTTTTATTCAAGTGTGTGTTAGTAAAGATTGCATCATTGTGGGTCTTTATAACATTAATTAAAATGATTAGTTAGTTTTAGGAGTCACTTGTACCGATACTACAGTATAGATTTAAAGAGAGGTGACTAAGAAAAGATGTTTACATGTCTCATGTGATCATGTACCTACGTTTACGACTCTACAGGGTTGCCAGATAAAAACTTATTAATTCTAAAAAAAGGACTACAGTGTTGGGTCGCTCGGTCGCGGCCATAGTAAAGATTTCTTGTAAATCACTGAATTTTGCCCTTTTTATTCTTTCTTAAAGCTTTGCAAAACTGATAAAACATCTAAACAAGACACGCCAAAATTTTCCCGTCAATAACAGGCAGCCAGGTTACAAAGAGTGTAGGTTTCCGAAATCCGGGACAATAAGGTCCAAATACTGGACACGAACGAAAATTACGGGGCAATCTCGGATTTCCCGGCTATCTGGCAACCCTACTCTACGGGCGCAGTGCTGTTGTAGGCCGCGGCCTCGACAAGTTTATTGCAAACGCCGTTGAAGTGCCCATGAGATGCATTTACTGCATAATGAAATATGATCCTATTTAAAAGTTAAGAGTTGGAGTTTAGCGAAGATTAAAACCACTGCGTACACATGTAATTTGTCTACATATTAGGTATTAACTTTAAAAATCGTGATGAATTGTAATATACTGCTCTCTACAATCTTATATATATTTCCTTTAAATATATAATATTTTTCCATATTTGATTAGGTATAAGGTACCTTTACAAAATAAAATGAATTTTACAAGACAGTCGGTTTGGAAAGTGCCAAGAAAACAAGTACGTACAAAAAATATGCAGTCGTTATGAGAATTTACTTTTTTAAGTCAGTTAAAATATAAAGATTACACAAAAATCATAAGTTATTTAATTTAATATTTGTCATATTTCATACGTATACTTACATATATCTACTTATGAAAGTAATTGTGTTTTGAAATAGATACTTTAGTTTACTTGACTTGTCTTTTCGTAGTATTCATGGTCTAAAATTATGTTACATAAGTTTATATTCTGTTTCCAGGCATGGTGAGAAATGGCGTCAATTCCGCTCGAAGGTTCAGCGTCCAATCCTGCAGCCACAGACGGTGAAGAAGTATGTGGCGCCCATCGAGCAAGTGACCGAAGACTTCCTCAAGTATATGGAGAATGCGCGGGACCAGAACGGGGACCTGCCCCACGAGTTCGATAACGACATTCATCGGTGGTCGCTCGAATGTAAGTTGTATGTGAAAGTAGCTCACGACTGATTTCTAAGTAATCTGTTCATGTTGAGATGAGTAATTTATACCTCGTTTCTATTCTGTATTGAAGAAAAATTCTGAAGTCGTCCTACCGTTCTCTGGAACATAGCCACGTATATTTTTGTTATACTGCCATATCAAATGTTTTTTCTTTTATAAAGATTGAACGTCTTATCGGTTGCATATAATCTCAGACCTACCCGATATGTACACAAATTTTCATAAAAATCGGTCTAGCCGTTTCGGAGGAGTTTGATAACAAACGCTGAGACACGAGAAATATATTATTATTATGAACAATTTCTTTTTACAGTTTAAAAAAATATGAATCTATAGAAAAATAGATAATCTAAACAAATAAATAAAATTGGAGTGTCTGTTTGTAATTAATAAAATAACCGCTTTCTACTACATGCATATGAATGTATATACGTTACACATACCAAAATATATATTTTAAAAATTTTTGTCTGTCTGTTTGTTCCGGCTAATCTCAGGAACCACTGATCCGATTTGAAAAATTCTTTCTGTGTTGGATAGTCCATTTATCGAGGAAGGCTATAGGCTATATATCATCACGCTACTACTAATAGGAGTGGAGCACCAATGAAGAATGTTTCAATAACGGGGGAAAATATTCACGCCACGGGCAATATAAGACGCAAACGAGGATGCGAGGGTCAGCTGGTAAGATAATATAAATATATACATTAGAGTGTTTTTATTTTTAGGCATTGGTCGCGTGGCACTAGACGTAAGGCTGGGTTGTCTATCCTCTCAGCTGAGCAGTGACTCGGAGCCGCAACGCATCATCGACGCGGCCAAGTTCGCTTTGAGGAACGTGGCAGTACTTGAACTGAAGGCCCCTTACTGGAGATATGTCCCAACACCGCTCTGGACTAAATACGTCAACAATATGAACTTTTTCGTTGAGTAAGTACAAATAAATATATTATTTAGAAACCTCCTTCAGTTCCATCATATCAGCATTTAATGGTCCACTGCTGGATACAGGTATGTCTTTAGAAAGGAGATATTGGTTACATCATGATGGCCACACAAATTGGTAAAAGTTTTGTTTTAAGTTAATCTTCTCTTTGCAGTGCTGTTGTGCTGTTTGTATGTTATAGGGGTCAAATGAGCAGACGCATCGCCTGATGGTAAGCGATTACCGCTGCCCATGGACACCCGCAACACCAGAGGCGCCACAAGCCTTTGAGGGATGGGGAGAGGGATATGGGGAGTGGTTGGGGTACCGGTGTCCTCACTCACTCTGTCAAACACAGCGCAGGCGATTTTTTTTGGTTTTCCGTTACATATTACTATAAAATTTGAACATTAATCATTAGGCCGCCAAAGTGTGGGTCAACGTGGTGATAGTTGCATTGTCTGCATTCACAATGAGTATGGTCATTGTGACTACTACTCTTGTATTCTGCTCATGTTTTCCATCAGGCAGAGTAGAGTCACTGTTTTTCTTAGCTAGTTTTTGTTCTCGCTATATTATATACCTACCTACCTAAAATATGTTTTAAATATATGTCTCGGGCGCGTTACACGAATTAATTTATTTCAAATGAATTTGTTTTAATTAACGGCGATAAACAAAATACAACACGCCATTTCAATTCAGTTCTCTGTAATATTCAACATATATAAATATATACATAGGTATATCTTATTTGCCTTTTATTGCCTTGCCATTGGTTATTTGTTGTTTGGGCTTATTTTATATCAAGTTCTGTGAAGTTCGTGAATGTTTCCGGAGAGTCTTGTGAAATTTCAACTACTTACCTTGAAACCGCTATAAAAATTTATAGAACATAGAGGTCACAGATAATGGCGCTTAAAACAATCTTTGAACATCACTACCAGTTTAATGAAAGTTAAAGCGCCTTAATTAATGATACAATTTTGTAAACTTGTTTGTTGCTTCCAGGCTCTGCAGTCGTTACATAAACGAAGCCCTGGAACGCCTCAAGACAAAGAAGATCACGTCAGAGAATGATCTGTCGCTGCTGGAGCGTGTTCTCAAGAGTGAGGGAGATCCGAAAATCGCCACTGTTATGGCACTCGATCTTATTCTCGTTGGCATTGATACTGTAAGTACAGACCTTTTAATTAAAGTTGCTTTTGTATTCAAGTAAGAAATTTAAGTTGGACTAGGGCAGTGAGTTCATGGTCCGGTCGTTTTAATAACTGCAGTTCCCGGACCCCTCCCTTCTCAGGCGCAGAGTGGCACACCGTGTGGTTTTAGTCAGTTCGATTCCGACACACTGCCCCTCCGCAAACCCCGGCGGGGTGAAAGCTCGAGGGGGTTACCAAATATTAAAAAAAAAAGAGGGCAGTGAGTTTATTTAATATCTTGGAGAGAGGTGTAAACTGCTGCTGAACTGTCCAAACACGACATGATATAAAATACTATTTATATGTATATGTATATGTATATGTATATGTATATGTATATGTATATGTATATGTATATGTATATGTATATGTATATGTATATGTATATGTATATGTATATGTATATGTATATGTATATGTATATGTATATGTATATGTATATACAAAAGTAGCCACCAACCGAAACGGGTATAATTTAAATTATTATCCTTGAAGTTGAAGAAGCTGTTGCTTTTGTAAATTCAAACTATTAGAATTTGGAAATCCTGTTATAACTTTCCATAACTAAATTTGTTTCTAATAGGTTCCGCAAGAAGAACATGAAATAATCCTATTGAAAAAAATACACTAATACTATTTACTGTGGTTAAAATGCAATGTAATTAAGTAAATGTATGATATTTAAACAATTACCCTGATCACTAATTTTACTATTGCCTTATTCAAGAGAGATTGCAAAGTACCTACATAGTACATTTATTACATACTAGCTGACCCACGCAACCTCCTTTGCGTCTTCTATTGCTCGTAGCGTGAAAATTTTCCCCCGTTTTTGAAACATTCTTGATTGGTACTCCGCTCCTATTAGTAGTAGCGTGATGATATATAGCTTATAGCCTTCCTCGATAAATGGACTATCCAACACCGTAATAATTTTCAATTCGGACCAGCGGTTCCTGAGATTAGCGCGTTCAAACAAACAAACAAACAAATTCTTCAGCTTTATTATTAGTATAGATTATAAATGCAAAAAAAGATGTGCCTTATTATTAATGTTTTAAAAAATTGACATTTCAATCACTTAGAACTAGTAGTATTAATATGTACGATATGTACTTACATGTACGTACGTTCTCAGATATCCATGGCTGTCTGCTCAATCCTGTACCAGACAGCGACTAGGTTGAAACAGCAAGAGAAAATGGCTGAGGAGATCAAGAGAGTCCTGCCTGATCCCAGCAAGCCGATCTTGTACTCCGATTTAGATAAACTACATTACACTAAAGCTTTCGTACGAGAAGTCTTCAGGTAAAACACTAAATACTAGGTTGAAATTACACTATTTAAAAAAACCTGTATTCAAAAGTGCTCATATGTAATTCAAAGTTGCTTGTTTTTTTATATGACTTGGCTCTAAATATTGTATTTTTGACATTAATTGTATATTTATTTTTCAGAATGTATTCGACGGTTATTGGCAACGGAAGAACACTTCAAGAAGACGACGTTATTTGTGGTTACCACATTCCTAAAGGGGTAAGTGCTTTAAAATTTTTTTTTATTTGTAAATATTATCTTGGTCTCAAAATATCTCAACGGTACTAGCGTTACCTAATGAACAATTTTTAATACTCACTAGTATTTGAAACATTACGTTAGTTTTTATGATAAATTAATGAAATATTTTTAAAAAGAATAAATTCACAAAAATATTAACTGCCTTTTTTGTGTCTGTCAAACTCTTTGAAAATCTTTATCGTGACTTCAGATATTCAATTTCATTTGAAAGTGTTTCATGTTAGTTTTTTTTTTGTTTAACAGGTTCAAGTAGTATTCCCTACGATCGTGACCGGCAATATGGAACAGTTCGTGTCCGACCCTGAGGAGTTCAAACCAGAACGTTGGCTTGAGCCTGATGGTAAACTGCATCCGTTTGCCTCCTTACCTTACGGTTTTGGCGCAAGAATATGCTTAGGTCGTAGATTCGCAGATTTAGAGATTCAGATCCTGCTTGCAAAGGTAAGACTTGTTGAAACCACCACTTGTTTAAATAATATTTTAATGAACTCTATTATTATCAGAAAAAAATACTCTTCTCCTTGATTTTAAATTCCTGGCAACGTGTTTAGATAAATTTTAAATTGACGTTCTAATTGGTACTGTCAAAATAATCAAATATGTAATCAAAGAATTTTTTTTATGATTGTTTTGATAATATTGAAATTATTTTAATTCGCCTATACAAAAAAAGATTAAACCTGTAAAATTTTAAGTAGGTTTTAAATTAGGTAGTAGGTATTTTATTTCACCCAAATCATTATAGCTAGGTTCATATCCACCAAAACCTTATTTTAAAAAAAAAACTTATTTCCAACAAAAAATTCAAATTTTCATTTTTGAAGTGAACACTTCTTTAGCGGCGCTGTGTACTTTTTTGGAATGGGTAAAAATGCGCGTCAGGTCACGTGACCTGATCGAAAATTCGTAAGACGGATGGAGAGAGGACAGGCGGCGCAGGGCGCTTGCGCGAATGTTCGTGTGTGTATGTAATATAAATTGTCATGTTTGTGTACGATAGCGCAATAAATGAATATTGTATTCCACCACATAAATAATAGTACTTTTATACTGATAATGAAAGCAATTCGTACAAAATTATTCTCTAACCATTCCAAAGTATCAAAAATGCACAACGTTAATATTCAAGTTTTCACTTCTGCCGGCACTCCCGGAGTGCAAACCGTCGATTTTTTTTTTTTGACATAATCGTAATCATTAACAGTCTTCAGCAGTCACTGGCACTGCTGGACAGAGCTTTACCATATATCCTACTAATACTATAAACGCGAAAGTTTGTGAGTATGTAAGTGAGTATATTTGTTGCTCTTTCATGCAAAAACTATTGAATGGATTTTGATGAAACTTTACAATAATGTATAAGACATTAACATAACACATAGGCTACAATTTTAAAGATACTAGCTTCACCTCGCGGCGTTGCCCACGGTCATTGTCGTGCCGTGGGACGCGGGGTTCAGCTAGTATAGGTTTGTTATTCATACTGTTCTTCATATATTACCTCAATATTTCCAGTTGCTCCGTCGGTATCGTATGGAATATCACTTCGAGCCACTCGACTACGCGGTCACGTTCATGTACGCACCCGACGGACCGTTGCGTCTGCGCATGATTGACCGATAAATGTTCACGCACCATGTGAACTCTCTCTATATATTTATTGGATAGTATATTTTATAG
This sequence comes from Spilarctia lutea, assembly GCA_916048165.1. Taxonomy (NCBI): domain Eukaryota; kingdom Metazoa; phylum Arthropoda; class Insecta; order Lepidoptera; family Erebidae; genus Spilarctia; species Spilarctia lutea. The sequence continues at coordinate 12,893,027 of OU696490.1, read as the reverse complement.
GTTATGGCAGAGTGGTATTAAATACCCCTTTTTGCAAAATTATAATTAGAAAAAATTATAAATTAACTGTAAAGGGACTTTGTGTATGGGAATAGTCATGTGTTTTTAGAGTAAATAACTGTTATTTTGAAACGTAAAATATAATAAAAACAAATGTACAATTCATGAATGAAATGTAAATAAACAATTCTTTTTTATAATTGTGTTTAATTTTTATTCATCGTCATCTCAGCCGAAAGACCATTTCATTCAAATACCTTAATTATTTCCTGTAATTACAAAGGTTGCCTGTAAGAGATTGCCTTCGGGTGATTAGGCGGCCAATTGTACCTCTTAGCTTTATAATACCTTTGTGAGTTATCTGGTGTACAATAAAGCGATTATTATTATTATTATATTATTGAAATTATCTAAACAATAAAATTACAGAAGGAAATTCAACTTTTATGTTTATTGAATACTTACATGCATTGCCACGTTCGCTGTACCAACTCCCAAAATATAGACTCAAGCTTAGTTTGGGAACCAGTGCTGGTACCCTAATGGAAACCTCAGTGCATATAGTTAGCTTAAGAACATGATTGTAAGTTATTTTCTAAGACAAATAAATATTTATTATTATTATTAAACATGTCCACTGCTGGATATAGGCCTCTCCTCCTAAGGCTTCACACAGCAACCGGATCCGTGCTGCCCGCATCAGCTCCAATTATATCCCTCAATAGGCATGGTCACCAGATAGAGTTAGTTTTGAAAGCTTCGTTTAGGAGAAAGAACCCTAACAAGCACTGAAATGATTTTTTTTATGGCTTAAGGAGTAGGCAGAGCGGTCCCGTGGCGGTGAGTCGCCGGCCATAAATGTATCTGATCCGAGGACAAAGAATTTACGACTGTTCCGTTACGGTAGACTTCGTTTAGCGAAGAAAGAAGTATAAAAATACAGCGCCTAATATTTATTTCTTAAAGAGCCTCCATTTTCAAAATAGTGCAAACTAAAATAAAAGTAGATAGGTACGTCCTTCGCTTCCCGATCGTAAACCATCCTTGCTTGAAGCACTATGTACATATTTATGTAGGTATGTGTTATAGAAGTGTGTTTTATTATCCCATAATTCGGGAAACGATTCCAGTAAAATAATGGTACAACAACTCGTAAAGGGTTTATAGAATATTTTGATTCATCATCATCAGCTCATTGCTGGACATAAGCCTCTCCCAAGGAACACCACAGAGCCCGGTCTGTTGCTTTTTGCATTCAGTCGCTGCCAGCCCTCATATACAAGTAATAGTAATCCCTCCTATAATAATAATAGTTTGATTAATTTAACCATATTCATCTTAGATATGTTTACAAACCGCAAATTCTGTTTTATACGAGCTATAGTTGTAGATACACAGGCGTTCATTAAAAAAATTAAATACTAGTGGACCACAATTCATTTACTTAATTTATTATTTTTAGCCTTCTGCATTTCATACTCTTCCGTTAAAGAGCAAACAAGTTCCTAATTGCATGTCGAACCTCACACGGCGCGGTGGTCTGATCCCAAACTATACGGAGCCTGTACCCGTGGTATGTTAATCCGACTCCTGATAAACATGCTTTAATATCATTATACCGTTATACCGCACCTATCGGGTAACGTTTGGCGGAATAATGGCGACCTCGTCGAATTGAGGCAATTATACAGGCAATGTTTGGATAAACAGATAATTTAATTGATAGATACTAAGTACTGCAGGTGAGTGTATCTTCTAGAATCTTTAAGTAGGTATTATTCATCACTAATCATCAGTAATATCACTCAATCGATCACACAATATAAATGTAAACAATAAATAAACAATTATATAGTTCTAGCGTATCTAGATAGACTAGTATAACAGTTTCAAAATGTGTTTCTTTGATAGTAAATGGTTCGCCTTATCTTCCAGACTTTGCCGTGGCCAACAGGGTCCATAATTGTTTCCTCTAACAAGTTTGTTAACACCTTTATATACATAATGGAGTGCATTACACGATTTAAATATTGACCAGCTATTGTTTATAAAGTCTTACAAATTCGACATAGAATTACTTCAAATTACCTTTCGTTATACGTTTGCCATTTGTCACTTAGTGTTGTAAAAAACATATATGCTGACGATTTTTTGTTTTTATTTACATTTTGCCCTACCTGTGACATGACTTACATTGGCTTTGTAACCTAGATGACATTGTACGGTGGCTTGTAAGGTCTAATACTTACGAACAATAGTTGGTACCAAGCATGATATTAGGTACTTTCTAAAGGAACAATACAACATTGGTTCCAGAAAGTTATGCGGTTTTGCTTACCACTGTCTCGTTAATAAGCTACGTTTCCACTATTTAAGTTGTGATTGGTTTCGTTTATTTTGTGGTAGAAGAAAGTATACGCACAATGAAGGTATCTACACAAATAAATAAAGTTGAAGTGTCTGTTTGTAATTTTAAATTGACAACTTTTCACTAAATGCATACAAAAATATATATACGCTATGTACTTACATAAAATAATCATTTCTTTAAATGTTTGTTTGGTCTGTCTGTGTGTTCTGGCTAATTTAACGGCTAAACCGATTTTGACGCGACTTTCTACTGGCAGATAGCTAATGATTTATGGAGTAACTAAGGCTACTTTTTAACCGACTTCAAAAAAGGAGGAGGTTCTCAATTGGTCTGGTTTTTTTATGTTTTTTACCTCATAACTTTCGACTGGGTGAACCGATTTTGATGATTCTTTTTTTATTTGAAATCTGGTGCTTCCCGTGTGGTCCCATTTCTATTTGGTCCAGTTCTTAAAGTCGTTTTTTTTGTTGTTAAAATTTGTGATTTAAGACAAGCTTCGTCTTGAGGCGATACCCGGGGTTGTTGTAAAGGTACTAGAATAACCGCGGCTAGCACCACGGGGTTCAGCTAGTTGGTAAATATAAATAATTGTGTTGCGTTGGTGGGCGCGACACCGGAGACTGGATGATGCAGAATCATCTCAACGGACCGTCATAGTGAGGGTCACCATGCTGCATAGTCAGCATTCAGAATGAGTATGGTGATCACTCTTGGATTCTGCTCAAGCTTTCTATCAGGGAGAATAGAGACACTTAGGCAGGCTCATTTAAATAAAAAAATTTAATCCTGTAGAAAAAGACGCCTGTTTAACACTACTGGACTATAAGGTTAAGTTTTTTTTTATCAGGCGTCAGTTGAAAGTATCTTTTCATCTCTTATCTCGGGAAGAGTATTTTTGCCCTTCGATATTTGAGTGCAAAAGCTGTTTTAATCCGCTAGAGGATAAAGTAAATTGAATTTAGAACATCGTCTGCACTAATTAAAAACATCAATTTATCATACAATATTTTTTAATTTCATTAAAACTCAGGTTTGAAACCAAAGACACGCTGCTCAGACAAGTTGGTAAGGGTTTCTTTATTTTTTTAAATTTATTTTCAGTCATTGTACTGCGTAGTTTGATCTTTTAGTCGCATGGGACGATGTTAGGTGATCACGCTCCGTATCTTTATACCTACCGTCACCCATGGTTGTACTGCGTATCTTTATTATACTAACTACATTTTGACCGCAGAGCTTCGCCTGCGTGTATCTCGTTTATTGCGGTGAAAAATAGCCTATGTCCTCAAAAATCTAAACACCTCCATGCCTCCATGCCAAATTTCAATGCAATCGGTGCAGCAGTTTGGCCGTAACAGACAGACAGCGTTACTTTCGAATTTGGTAGTATGTTTATAAATGTAACTATGGATTGACCTTCAAGGATTCTTACCTAATCGGAAGTAAGTTACATGTATGTATTTTGTCACAACGCCATAAGGGCGTGGTATGTCGTGTCGCGGCATCTTTGTCACATAGATATGTTATTTACCCGTCAATACCTGTCCATTCCATCATTGCTTGCTCTACCTACATTTGTTTTAGAACGGCTGGTTACACAAACGCCTTCTTCTGATCACGTATAATTACATAATCTCCACGATTTCGGGATGATGTCATGTATAAGAAATGGCACATATATGCTATCTATACCGAATGGTTTAGGTAGTTACATCATACATTCTGATATTCAGTTGTTAGTTAGGACCATAAAAAAAGCCCGGAAACTATCTTACTACAGAACTTCGATATTGTCTGTTACTTTTGTTGTTGGTTTGGGCCAAAAGTGTTATTGAGTTTTTCTGATTATATAAATACTTAATAACAGCTCGGATTTGGGATTTGGGAGTTGGGGTCTGAACACCCGTCCCTCGGAGAACACGTAAAGCTGTCGGTCCTGCGCCTGATCTCTCCCCGATCGTGTCAGTTAACCCTCACATCGGATTATGAAAGATGAGGAACAGAGAGTGTACCTGTGTTTGCGCACACACTTGTGCACTATAATATCTCCTGCGTAGTAGACTGGTCTCCACTGAGACTGGCACTGCGGTCGTAATCGGCTAAAAACGGGCTAACTAACTATTCGTTATCTGATGCAGCTTACAAGATTTTATTGGAAACTTCGTTCCATCAAGAATCGAAACTCATAAGCTCTAACGGCAATGACAGTTAACAACATTTTTGTGGTACTCAAGTCAGTGTAAAAATATCCTTAGCTGTTTCTGGCGATTAAGGTATTCCGTTATCCGACGAAAGGGATCGCAAAGGGCCCTGTGATCCTTTCTCGAACCATTAAGATGTACCCTACTCTACTAGAAGGTTAGGTACGACTAATATGAACTGCGTAGACAGAAAATGTGGTCTGGACTAAGTGCTTAGTTCTACTTCCAGGGCTGCATATCCAGTTGGTAGGTACGACTTCGTAATTATTTAGTTACTTCATCAATTCCAGTCAGTTAAGGGTATATCCCACATGATAAAAATATTCACACTTCAATGTGTGTTTTATTTTATTCAAGTTAAACAAAATGTAGATATATGCCTAAAAATGCTGCGTTCGAGTCTCTGTATGGTGGTGTACCTATGCATGTCAGTGTAATTCGCTTGAACCATCGGGCTATAAAAGGTTCTCACAATCCTAAACCTACTAAACATGATCAGAACCCATTTGTTTGGTTGGTTTTCCCGGACTGTTTAAGCACTTAGTCTCTTGATTGATAATCAAAACCCGTTATTAATAATTGTAGTATGCGTACAAATTGCAAAAATATGGCTTTAAGCAATTATGCGGATTATAATTAAAAAATAATAATCATAATTGCTTTAACATACATTTTCTAACATATTCTTTGGTGAGTCAATGTAACGCATAACATTGATACGTTACTTTGAGACCCATGACAGGCCTGGGAAAGAAATACTTTCTCCCCCAAACACATAAACATTCTTTAAGTTATAGTTTTTTTTTGTACAAAAGTAGCTCGCACGAGTCGAATAATAAAAGTAAGTTTATAACAATAAAACAAACCATGTAACAAATTCCCGTGAACCATGTACTCGGTATCAAGAGAGATTTAACTTTACATACAATGACTATTCTAAAGAGGTCTACGTCTTTTAAGTAGTCCTAATGAGATTACACGGTCTAGTATACTCTTTAGGTACGCGTTCATTTATGAATATAGACTGCCTCGGTGGCGTAGTGGTAGCGTATGCGACTGCTAAGCTTGACTCTCAGGTTCGATTCCCGGGTCGGACCAAATGTTTGTATGATCTGCAAATATTAGTTTCGGAGTTTGGATGTTTTCTATGTATTTACAAAAAAAAAGTATATAAGTATTTATATCAGCTGTCTAGTATCCATAACACAAGTTCTGCTTATCTTGGGACTAGATGGCGTTGTGTGTTAGATGCCCGGAATATTTATTTATTTTAATATGTACCTACTTACCTAACGATTTTAATATATTGCATATAGTTCTCGGGTCACGTTGTTGCTCATGTTGAACTTTGAAACTTGAACTGACTAATATGTTCTTTTAAAATTTGTGTTTTGCTGGCACGTCTAAGACAGCACGCACATAGCGTGGGTCAGCTAGTGTAGCCGATAGCGTAGCGATATGAAGTATTTTCTGAGCCTACGACTGACTGACTATCGAAGTAGCTAAGATAAATAGATATACCTACGAATGATGAGAAGTTTGAGTGGAAAACCAGTGAGGGAAACACGTAGTACACAAAGTTCATTCACGCTTTCCCATTGATAACCTGCGTACGTTCGCACTTGGCAGTCAAAAGAAATAGAAAGTTTAATAACACAGAGATGGTGCCTGCTCTAGGAACATCGAGATGCTCATAGCTCTCGATTCACGTGAAATGTGAGACAGTCTCTTTAGTTACAATGAGAGTCAAGCTTGATAAGAAGCCAGAATGGTCTTTCTGATTGCTATCGGTATTTATGCTCTACTTAATTCTCTTTCTTGAGAGGTATGTTATATTATAATATTTGGAGACAAAACACTTATGGAATATTAAAACATCTGTTTTAGACCATTGTTTTTAACAAATATTAAAATAAATGGTTTTTGGATACAGTGAACTTAATAATTTATTATTTATTACCAATTTTGATTACTAATTAACACCAAAAATTTTTATTTTCTTCATTTAAATGACACAATATTGACGGATTCACTGCATTATTTAATAACCCTTAATGTATCTATAGCTTTCCTTTTCATAAGTTAAAGTAACCCTTATTATAAATTAAATGAATTCACTTTAATTAATATATTAAGAGTGCTCCATATATTTGCCACCGTTAGAGACAATTTTAATTTTATTTTACATAATTATAGTATGATTTTTTTTATTCTAAATATCAATATAATAAAAAAGGGAATACCCAGTTACAGAAGATCTGTATCGTATGGGAAGAAGAAAAAGGGATCAACAAGTTCAATTATATACGAGTATATTATGTATTACTTTGGTATGTTTATGATTTTTAGAATCATGAACATTAAATAGCAGTTATACGGTTTCTATCTCACCGTTATCCTTCATTAACACTTTTAATTACTAAATACTCACTTTCGCACGTACATGTATTTTTATTAAATCGGAAGTAGTGTTTGGAAGTGTTTTATCGAATATTTGAGTAATACGCAATAATAAATAAATAAATAATCATCATAAACAACAATAGATAAAACATGATAATATTATCAAACTAGTTTCGTATCGGAAGAATATTAAAAAAAAAAATTAAGTTCATCACTGTCACTAATTTCAAATTATGCTAAACAAACAATTTACATAAAAGCATTGGGTTGGATTGATTTACATAATAAATCAGTACGACGTACAAAAGCCAGGTGGAGTGATGATTTACGTAAGCCAGCTGACAGGAGCTGGATGCAAGAAGTCGAGGGTCGAACCTAGTTGCATGCAAGTACTTTGAACAGGCCTATGTCCAGCAGTGGACTGCGACAGGCTCATTATGATGATGATGATGTCGGAAGGCCGAGACACGTAAATGCAATTTATGCAAATTATTCAGACACATTTCTGTATTCAGGAGGCAAACGAAGAAAGTAACTGGAGCAGGGCTTGTAAAGGCATGCTTTTATGATTCATTGATTGAGGTTATTCGTGAGAATTTACTTGTTTACATTGAATCATGAATAATATAGATATAGAGCTCTTTCTTTCTTGTTGACAGGTTTATGGAGAACTAAACGAGTTAATGTATTGTTATTAGCTTATTTGTAACTAACCTTTTCTTCGGCTGAGTAGAAGGGCTCAAATAAAAGGGTTCCTTTAGAATATATTTGTAATGCATATGTACAATTTACTTTTCAACATCAATATCATTTTAGTCTTTGTGACAGTGTAATAAGTCCGAATAAAAAGTATCAATATTTTCTGCCACATTGTTTAATGTAAATAATGCTCTCGTAAGAGCTTTGCTGAATAAATTAAACCTGTTCAAAATAATATTAAATCTAAGTGATTTTAAACATATTTTTACTTCAGGTAATGAGTATGATAATTTGTAACATCATCATCATGAACCGATTGCAAGCCTCTGCTGAACATAGGACTTTTCCTTTGCAGGCCACTGTGATCGATTTAAAACATGGAAAATTTAAATTATTTGCCTAGTTTCTTATCACCAAGTAGAATATAATTTTTTAACATGTAACGACAGCAATTACATTTTGTGTTATCTCAAAATCAAAAAACTTTATTTAAAAAAAGTATGGATCGATTAAAAATATAAAAAATGCCTAGAATCAAATATTTGGTTGACTATGTCCGCCGACATATTTATGTGCATCGGCGCGGATGTTAGGCGAATATTTGATGTGGTTATGTAAAATGCAACCATCCATAACATTGTACCATCCATACCTACTAATTTACTAGACTAATTCTACTTTCCCAACGGTATATTTTTTTTAAATAGTTTCTTCGATAAATCAGTTGTTATTTGTGATTGGTATCTATATTGTCCGTTGTTTGAGCTCCAGCATTGTCAGTAAGTCAACGACACGGGTACTTACAATCTAGTTAATCTGATATAGAGATTACATTTAACGTTACTACGTGAAGCGTTCGCTTGCGTTTTCATTGTGTCACGATAAGAGTGCTACAACTAGTGGTACAACTTTTGTCACCATTGTCACCAAACTCCACAACAATATAGCATTTATTTAAAATAACAGTAGGTCAATGGTAGGGCTCCGTTAAAAACATATGTTTCGATACTCTCAATCAAAACTCACAGGATACTTCCCGTTGACCTAGATCTATGAAAGGCAAGTAACATCGTCATAGACCGCAAATACAGGGGAAAATCACAAAATTATACATTTGTAATTAAATGTTAAAAATAAAGGGTCTATGTTTTATAGGGAGTCGAAATTTATTTTACTAGTTCAAATGGGGTATCATATGACCTTTCATATGATACCCTTGATTAATGCGCACATGCAAAATTTATTTTATAACGCATTACGTCTTATTTATAGCGAAAAATACTGTTAAACTGCGCGATTCGATTCCTGAACTACGAGTATTTATAATGATCGAGGGACTCCGACTCTCACTGCTCTGGTTTTTATGATAAAATAAGTGGAAATTGTTAAATTATTTTTTAAAAATCTATCAGACTTAATAATAGTATTTAATTCTGATTACATTTACGCTTTTATAAAGGTACCTATTTTAGATTCTATTTGCAATTATATTTATTTATTTATTTATTTTTTAATGTCATATTGGATCAATAGATGTAAATGCCAAGATGGTAAGAGTAGCAATAATAGGTGCCAATTTTAGTATATGTACTGCCGAAGCAAGTACAGCAATAATAGTTTATAAAGTTTTGTTTGCATGGAGTGGCGCAGAAAGTGAGCACCCGCCTTGCGCCGATAAGACATTCAGTTGCCGTTCAACTCGCTAGGGGTACACAGGGACCTGCTCTGGATCCTGGCCCTCTTGTTTGTTATTGTGTACTGTTGTGTGTCACGTGACTGTGGAAAAGGATAATAATAGTGACTGTTGAGAAATAAGGTACTACATAATTTTTAATATTTTTATATTAAGCTAAGCCTAAACCAGAAGATATTTGAACCAAAAATAATATTAAGATATTTGAATGAGGGATATTTAAGATATTATGAGACATATATTCAACAAATGGATTTTTTAAAACCTTTATTAATTTAGAGACTTTTATTACATGGTAATGTAAATGGATTTACCGGTGTGGCTAACTAAAAACATGATAAAAATAATAATAATGGTGATGTTTAGTATCATTAAGTCCCTCTTCATATGCTACAAAACCGTAGACATTATGTTTAAGTATCGAATCATAATGTAATGTGCAGAAAACCTTAAAGCCTTACAAAAAAATCTGCAGCACATCTTGACGGTTTTAAAAGTAGTAAAAAGAGTCACTTATTACATCGTTTGTCAGCCATTAACGAACAAAGTCACCACCAAAACATATCTTTTTAACTTGTCTGAGTCTTTTTTAACCACTCTAACGAGAAACAAGATGTAAGCATTATCACCCCAAATCATATGATTTATAGAGGTCTTAGATCATGCAAGATAATCAAGGCATTGCCAAGTCTTAGGACTTGTTAACCCATTCGAGTTATTTGCAGACCAGAATTTTAATTCTGTAAATTTTTAAATTAGATATTGATTTCATCGCGACTTGAAAGTAATTAAAACATGACGAATTGTAATAAACAATTTTATTTTCTTAACCTTTCACCATTATAAGTGTTCTACTTCATATTTTAATTGATACGAGTATCTAACTGGAAGTATTTATTACCTTCGAAAAAGCCAAATCGTTTCATACATCACAGTATTCTAAGAAATCAACTGAGTGGAGAAATTGCTTCATTTCTTGACAATGGTTTGAAACAAACAACAATTTTAATTTAGCTGTACCTATTGCATAAATAAGAAAATTTGCAATGTATTTTGATAATACCTAATGAGATTACTTTGACGAAGCTAGTAAAAATAAAACTGCGGGTTCATAAAGTTTTATTTGCCTTGAAAATATTATCTTAAAACATTTGTTACATCTACACGTTTTCGATAATCGTACAACTGGAACTAAGTAATTTTGGATGGGTTTATAAAAATCTATTCCAGATCTTATTTATTATTTAAAAAAAAAATTGTGTTTTTTTCTAATCAATGCAACAAACACAAAAATAAGTATACCATTGTGAGGAGAAATCAAGACTATTATTATTATTATAATTTGTCGCTGAGAACTTTACAAACATACAAAGAACATCCAGACTTAGAACAACAATTTATGAACCACACAAAGTGTTGTTCCATATAGGGTTTGAAGCCACAACACCTAGCGAAATAAACAGCGGCGTGGCGATCACTTAAGCGACTACTTATGCCATCTGTACAGTCCTGGAGTCCTGACTCCTGCCCATATATGACAGGAAACTTTATAGAATGGTTGACACTTTAGTAGAAATACTCATGCGTCTGAATATATGCTATCACAACCAAACTTGTTCTTTAGTTTACTACTATCACGCAAAAGTATATAAAAATTGGTATCAATTGTAGATATTTTAAAATGTTAAACCTTAAGTAAAAGTATCAAGCAATTTATTAAGCTCTATTGAATACTGTATTAACAAGTTATGACGAATATCGCACTTCAAGGAGAGCTTTGGTTATTTTATACGTTTATACAGGATAAACAAAACAACTAGTATTGTATTAATTTAAAAATAAATTAACATTTCAAGCTATGTCTGCGTATTTTATTACATATAGACGAAATTTTTAAGAAATAACTTCAAAAAATTTGTGGAATGTAAAATTACTTAATCAAATAAAATAGAAATTATATTTGTATGTCAATATCAGCGTCTAGACACTTAGCACAAGTTATATCCGTAATTCACTACAAAATTTTCTCATAAAAATTATTCAATATCATTAAAACTAAATTTTTAGACTATTGTAAACACAGTTCAGTTTCTCGTAATATTCTGTAACATACCTAAAAAGGAATAGCCCCCATGAGGCTTCGTCTACTCCTCCTGCTTAGGTATACACACAACGACATCTAGTCCCAAGCTAAGCAGAGCTTGTGTCATGGGTACTAGACAACTGATATGAATACATATATACTTTTTTTTTGTAAATACATACATATTATACATAGGAAACACCCAAACTTCGAAACAAATATTTGTAGATCACAAAAACACTTAGTCCGACTCAGGCTTTGAACCCGAGATCTCAAGCACATTAATTGTATTCACTACCACTGTGCCACCGAGGCAGTCAAGATCAAAAATCAGGCCGTGGTACCTAGGTTTAAGATTCAATAACTACAGCAAAGATTGACGATTAGACAATCACCGCTTTTATGAAAAGTAAAAGTTTCTAAATTAAAGACAAAATGCGTTGTTACATTATATTGGACTCTTAAGTTTTGTTACAACAATGTAATGATAGTTTTGTTTTAGAGACCGTTGTATATTTTTGTTGTTTTATTTGTGTAATACAAATTTTGCGGCGAGTACAAATATGTGTTTAGCTAGAAAAAATACCTCTTGAAACTACCAGACGTAAAAAAAAACACTAACAATTGTGTGTGTGAGTATAACTCAAAACTTTCTGTGCTAGTGAAATAATTGTATTATATGTTCTGCTTTTTATAGCCTGTCTACATAAATTAATAAAGATGTTGATATTAATAAGAACCAACGTTAATATGATCACAGTGACTAAATTTATGCTTAACGGTAGAGAAATCTGCACTTCCACTTACTTTTTCTATACTAATAATAAAGCTGTAGAGTTTGTTTGTTTGTTTGAACGCGCTAATCTCAGGAACCGCTGGTCCGATGTGAAAATTTCTTTCAGTGTTGGATAGTCCATTTATCGAGGAAGGCTATAGGTTATATATCATCACGCTACTACTGATTGGAGCGGAGCAACAATAAAGAATGTTTCAAAAACGGGGGAAATTTTCACGTTACGGGCAATATAAGACGCAAACGAGGTTGCGTGGGTCAGCTAGTTGTTAATAAAAACTTATCGCTATTAAACTCTATCTTGTATTGTAGACGTAAAAACTAATGAAAGTTTTAAAAATGATTAAAATTGTGTTATGTCGATGCACGCGTAACTTACTGCAATTTACATCGTCGTCTATTGGGCGAAAAATGAGCGCGGACTGTATAATAAAGCAACAAATTATTTGTTAATGCAAATTGTGAATCTTCGATCCAGTTTTAGATATCTTGACAGTATTTTAAGTTTGTTAAGTTTTTATTATAAGGAGCATTGCCTTACAGGACGACAATTAGGAAAGGAGCAATAGGGTGAAAAATAGAAAACTGAAGCCTTTTTTACCTAGAATATTATTCATAAATATTTAGGGCTAGGTCTCCCGTGGAACAAACGGACAGACAGATAAAAATTGTAAAAAAAATATTTTGGTATACATAGATATCGTTAACAGGATCACATTATTTTTAAAATGTATAAATACAACTTTTTTGCAGCTTTGAACATAATTAAGAATGAAAAGTCGGGTAAATGCAGTGAAATGGCCGTTTCGGAGTCCTGTTCGCCAGGTCTCCACTACGCCGCATTATCATCAAGCTGACGGTGGATTGGAAATTGGTATGTTGTTAAACTTCCTTCTGTAGAAAGGAAGAACAAATTCTATGGTGTTTATATATTGTACTAGCTGAAACCCGCGGTGTTACCCGCGGTTATTGTCTTATCGTGGGTAACGCCGCGAGACGAAGCTAGTCTAAAAAATGTAAGCGTAAGTTACTCCTTGTACCATCAGCTACCTACCAGTGAAAGTCCCGTCCAAATCGGTCCAGCCGTTCCAGAGATTAGCCGGAACAAACAGACAGACAGACAGACAAAAATTTAAAAAATATATATTTTGGTATGTATATACATTCATATGCATGTAGTAGAAATCGGTTATTTTAATATTACAAACAGACACTCCAATTTTATTTATTTGTATATATAAATGGCAGTTGACAACGTACGGGTCTTATGTTATCGACCCAGTGTCAAGTGCCATATGTATACAGCGCATCGGTTAATTCTGTTAAAAATCATTTTATTAAATATCAAGCTACTTTCTGCACTTTAAAGAAAGGGTTAGGTATTAATCTACAATACTATACATACTACAAGATTTTATTGATGCGTTGCTAATATCGGAACTCAGTGGCCATGTTGCGAAACACGGATTATCATGCATTATGTGGCTCCTTTAAATCGGGCATGCAAGGTTCAGATACCTTTTCTCTTACTCCATGGCCTCGTCCACTGTTAATATTTATAATATTGACACGTCTAAGCCCCGATTATTAGATACCAAACAAGTCTATTCCTGCATAAATTACACTAATTAAATCCAAAAATAATTCATTGTTCATCATTCAATTAATTATAGGACAGACCTGGGTGTAGATAGCTTTCTCGAGGTTGGCAATTAGAATTTTATATAACCCTAGTTTATTCGTATAATGTAAAAATATCTGTTTATGACACAGGTTTTTTATAGTGCCGCTATACTACATATTCTTTGCCTGTAATCAGGGACCCTGATTAAGGTGTTGTCTCACTAATTATTGAATAATAAGTTGGTCATTGACGTAGTTTAAAACTCCCTCGAATCAATATTTTGGAGTGAAAAGATTTTAAGCCCGTTTCTAAAGAGATCCCTATGTCCAGCAGTCCAGCGGTAAACTTCTGATGGCTGTTGATATGATACATTGTTGCCGACGTATCTTATTCCTAGAGATATGATGCAAGTAATTGCGGTTAAGGAGCGTGTGTGGTAGCTGTTTCAAGTTGTGTAATATATAATTGCATATGTTATTCAAAGATAAACATTGTTTTAAACAATGGCCGCTTCATATGAAGGCTGAACAATACATCTTGGATGATAAGGTGGAAGCCGCATAAGTATCACATGTAACTGAGTTCATTCAACAACTTATATCAGTCGTTCCTTTTGAGTTATTATAAATCTAACTACCTATAATGTGCTTTAGTATAAAAATGTAAAAAAAAATGCTGTATCTCATTAGATTATGGTGGATACAGAATTTTATGCCCTTGTTTTCAAGTTATTGGAGCCACGCTGATTTCAGCACGACCTCTGACTCGACCGGGGCGATACTAACCTCGCACAGTAAATCAACGTAAAATGACAGCGTCGTGCTGTCGTGTTGCGTTGGTAAGTGCAAGACCGGAGGCCCAATGATGCAGAAGCATCGCTAGACCGCCATTGTGTGGGTCACCATGCTGCATTGTTGCATTGTCTGCAGTCGCAGTGAGCATGGTGACCACCACTCTTGAATTCTGCTTTCCATCAGGCAGAGTAAAGTCATTTTGACATGGCCAAACATGAAAAAAACATAGATTTAGTTTTTCAGTAAAGATCTACTTGGTAGAAAATATTTCAAAGTCTTTTAGCACTTAGTAATTTCAGGTACCAAGTCTATGACGACCTGTCCTGCACGAGGCTCTCGTGCCAGGTCGACCCACGCGGCCCTGGATACTTCAGTATTTGACGTGTCTCCTTCCGTCAAGTCGTGGCGCGAGGTGCCGGGCCCCAAGCCACTGCCATTATTGGGGAATACATGGCGTTTTACACCATATATCGGTAAGTATACTTTATAAAGTATAATTTATTTCTCTGTGAGAGAGATTATTTCTGGTAGATATGAAGTTTTACTGATCGTCCGCTTATTATAGATACATATGCAGTAGATTTTGTGATTACATAAATGCATGACTACAAAGCACATTCATTTTTACTGTGTGAATATGTGCATTTATAAGTAATTGTCGTTGCACCACAAGGTCTTAGCTTTTAATTATTTTTAAATGTCTGAAGAAAAGATCGGGTCAGAACAAGGTTAAGAAATATAATTGTGTTGTTGTGAGGCTACGTAAGTAAGAAAATTTAACAATTCTGGCGAATGCTATCTATAATAAAAGTTAAGGAAGAAATAAAGGCGGACTTTTTAATTAAAAAATAATGTTACAGTAGCAAAAATATGAAATTATATTATTAAAATGTGAGTTTACTTCCCACAAGAACAGAAAAAAAAATCATAGTTAATTTTACAACACATGGTTCGTTTCGAAGTAATTGTGTCCATTCACTAAAATGTACTTCTAGTCGGATCATTTTTGTTGTTGTTTGTCACGTAAAATGCGAAGTAGGTATGTTATGTATGTGAAGCCTAATCTCGGTGAAAGAAATACCCAAAATAGAAATTTTTCTTCAGCTTCGGTTTGGTAATACTAAGAATCAGATGCTTATTATGAAAGTTATTTTAAATTAATACAAGTATTTTTATATAAATTGCAGTGTTTGGAGATCAATCAATTGTAAATACAATTCTTTTTTTTCCTTTTTTTTGCACCTGGTGTCGCTGGGGGCTTTACAAACATTCATGAAACGGACACAAAGGTCACCCAGACTCAGAATAGCAATTTGCGGATCACACAAAGTGCTGTTCCATGTGGAATTTGAACCCACAACTCTTGGCGCAGTAAAGAGCGTCGTGGTGACTGGCGTCTTAAACCACTAAGCCAATCATGCTGTCAAATATTGTCAATAAGTCAAAAAATGTTGTGGTTAAGACAGTTTTTCATTTAATAGTTTGAGTAATGCGCTATGGAATTAGGAGCACTGCTTTGGATCTTCTTATCTCTTTGGGGGTATTTTCACCTCGTGACTAAGCCCTCATTAAATAAATAAAGAAATTAAAAAAAAAAAACCATGGGCGTACCGCAGGGTTCGATTCTCGGCCCATTTTATTTTTAGTTTATATCAATAACCTGCCTAATATTATTTATTAATTAATAAAGGATAGTCAGGGTATAGTGCTATTTGTGGACGACACTTCATTTTCATTTAAACTGAAGCGACAGCAATCTGTTACTGATGACGTGAATGACACTCACTGTAATGTCGTGAACTGGTTCAATGTTAATAATTTACCAGTAAAAGAGACCAAAACTAAATGTAGTAGATTTTTTACACCCTAAGTTAAACAAGTAAACACCAGTATTCAGATAATTGGAAAGAAGGTGGGCCATGTGAACACCACCAAGCTTTTGAGTATAACTCTGGACTCTAAATTGCAGTGGGGCTCACACATTGATGGATTGTCGAATAGACTCAGCTCTGCAGCATACACGGTTTATAAAATTTGTCAATTAACCGATGTAGAAACAGCTAGATTAGTTAAATTTAGTTATTTTCATAGTGTCATGTGGTATTTTGTTGTGGGGTATTGCTACTGACATTCAAAGTATCGTTGTGTTGCAGAAGAGGGCTATTCGTGTTATTTATAATCTTGATTATAGGCAGTCACTTAGGGATAAATTTATAGAAATTGGTATCACGACAGTTGCATCTCAATTTATCTATGAAAATTTAATTTATGTTTAGAAAAATATTAATTTATACACAAAGTTTAGCGACGTTCATGACATCGATACTAGAAATAAAGATAGACTCGTGTTGCCACACACTAAATTACAAAGAGTAACATGTCTTTCCGATGTCAGAGGGTGCGATTGTACAATAAAATTCTAAGCAAATATCAAGATTATGTATTACCAAATTTAAGACCTTATTTTTGTTTTTTTTTTTTTCCTTTATCTTGCAATCGGCTTCACAAGCCTTTAGCAGATTTTTTGAGGAAGATGCTATGGCGATAGAGATTGTTCCTCCAATGAGAAAACTATCTCCTATTAACTAGGGTTTACTAATAAGGTCCCATATGTGTTGCCTTTTCAGCCTTCTACCACTCATCTGTTCACATAACACCGTTGCTAGGTTGTTAGTATGAGCTCCCAGGCGGTCCCTGTATGCTCGTGCTCTGTGTTCCACCTCCTCTATGACAGTTTTCATTTCTGTGTAGTCATGCAATTCGCAGATTTTAATGAATAAAGGTGCATTGGTTATTCTTTTAAGTGCTTTATTCTGGAACCGTTGTAGGATCTCCACATTCGAGTTCTTTGAGACTTTTAAGACCTTATTAAAATAAAAACTATGATATTACTCAGTTTTGTAATAATTAGAATACAAATTTGCTTAGGTTTGATGATGCTCACTCCAGTTTTTAACTATGTATTTTGTGTGACAGTGATAGACATTTTAATGTATTTTTTATTAGGTATTGTATATTGTTTTTTAGTTTGTTAATACCAATTAAATTCTTTTGTGTTTGTTAATGTAAGTATAGTCTAGGCTTGTGATATAAGTTCATATTTTGTAACTTTCTGGTAGTTTTGAGTGTTTCCCAGGCCTACCCAAATGTTCTGCTGGCGGTAGTGTAGCGCTTCGGGTCGTTAATCTTGACTTATATCAGTTAGGTAACACGATGGCTGTTGCTCGTATGCCTTTTGTATGGACTCAATACTATGGTTCTTTCTTAAAAGGTCCAACCCAGATCCTGTACGAGACCACTCGCATAGATTTTAAATTACTTTTTATTAAATCAATTTTCACGGACTAAAAAAAGACACGTCTGTGGTTTGTTTCGATTTTTTTTCCCAGAGTGAGTTTTAGAAAATGCCGGCCTCTTCTAGCTGTAAAATCCGAAGTGTAAAAATATCTGTATACACAAATAATATAATTTATAATGCTACTGTTCACCTATGATAGAAAAACGACTTTACGCCAAATATTGTTTATGAAAAGAAACTGGGATCACATGTGTGTATGTAGGTATATAAATTAGTCGTTAGTCGTGACAAAGCATTTCTTCACTAATAAGGTCTGAAAATAATAGCCATGAGAACTGAAGAGGGAAGTGGTTTGATGTAACCATTGCGTGAGTCATGTATACTTTATCAAAATAAAAAAAAGCTGGTATTACATGTTTTGTTTCGACACGTATTCTTTTTTAACATAGTATAAAATAAAATCATTGCCTCTGTCTGTTCGCTTAGATCTTTTAAACTACTCAAAGAATTTTAATGTAGTTTTCAGTCATAGATAGAGTGATTCTAGAGGAAGGTTTATATGTGTAAAATTTACATATGACGATATAAGGAATCCGAGAATTTCAAGGACTTCTGTACGAAGCCGGGCCGGGTTGCTAGTATTAAACAGGTAAATACTTGACGTATTTCTAAACACTATTTGTTTATGTGCGTAGCACAACTACATATATACATACTACAACACTATATGTTTAAAGAAAAATATTTAGTTACCGTACAAAATGTAACGGAGCACGCATTTTTGTTGTTAATTTACATTCGGTCGATGTGTGTACCCTAGAATTGATGTCTCCAATGTTGTATCATGGTAGGTAAGTAGGTATTGCATTAACAACACAATAAAAACCCGATTTACAATTAGTTCGTGCACGTTTGACAACAGTTACTTCGCTACTTGCTCTTAGAATATTTTTCTGGCTATATAATTATTACCAGTTTAAATTGATGATAGTCTTTTTCGTGGGAGAGCCACGCTCCGGCATGAATGGGCCGGCTCGACCGGAGTGCGTTGCCGACCTTTAGGGGATGGGATGGGGGGAAGGGTTGGGGTATGGGCCTCCGGTATCCTCACTCACTCGGTGAAACACAGTGCAAGCGCTATTTCACACCGGTTTTCTGTGAGGCCGTGGTATCACTCCGGTCGAGTCGGCCCATTCATGCCAAAGCGTGGCTCTCCCATGGACAAGAAAAAGAAGTCTATGAAGCTGGCCAGACGGGTTGATATTCGAGTTGATTTAATTTCAAGTTTTCCTTCTCTCCTCATTAAATGCCTTTTTTACATCCATTGAATGAACAAGAGTGGTGAGTACTCTGTCACTATATGGAGTGTTCATAAGAAATACGTCCTTTAAATATCGGATGGCTATGCGTTGGTCCAATGGTATGTAAAAATATGTTATACACACAAATTATGTGTTGAAAATAAAACAGACAAAAGAGATCATTTCAACCTTGACTTTATTTGAATTCCCAAAACATTTTGACCTTGAACTTCTACAATTTCGCACAAGTAAATAATTTCAATATCAATATGAGTAAACCCGGTTATGGGTATTATGAATGTTTTAATACTTTTGAATAGTTGTTTATTGTATTATTAACCGATTACTAGTTAACCTCGTTTTGCAGCTCGTTCTACAACAGAAAACTGATATTAAAATTTATCCAAAAAATAATAGTACCTACTTAAAATAATCGTCGCGAAACAAACACGAGATAAATCAATTGATATTATTTTTGTATATAAATATATATTAATATTTTTTTCCTTAGATCAGACTTGTTTATAACTTATGTCGGCCAAAGAAGGGAATGGTATACTTCTTGCACAAGGTTTCCGTGTTCAGCTGTTAAGCAGAGAATACAGTGCTTAGATATATGTATTTTTCAACAGCATTCTAGGTATATTATATTTTTTTATCGAACTTTTTTTTTATTTGTAAGTGAAGACTGAAGAAAGAAACATATTTATTTTGGTAACAAAAGAAAGTAATGGAAAATAAAATGGTAACATACAACATTACTGCAAGGCCAAAAATGGACCCAATTCAGCATTCAGACTAAAAGCTTGTTTTCAATTGGGCTAGAATTTGAAGACTCCTAACTCCTAACACTGATATGTGTACAAAGTGTAGAAGACAACAATCACAGGACAACATCGCGTACATGTTAGACACTTAGACAGTTATTAAATAATGCATGTGATAGCAGACGGTACCATCTTCTTTAATGTCACTATAAAAACGATCAAGGCATTGTGTTTTTTTACGTAAGTGCTCGTAAAAACACCGACGGCATACCAATTTTCTTTTATACCCTGCCTCCATTACGCAAAACTTTAAGTGGGCCAAGGTCCCCAATTTGATTCTTTACACACGTTAAAATGATATCAACAGTATGTCGTACGGAGAGACAATTATAATTGATTAACTAAGTGTTGCATTTTGACAACGATTTTGTGACTTAACTTTTAAAGGTATTGGTAAAAGGTTGAGGTCTCGGGTTTGATTCCTGGGTCTTACCAAATGTTTATATGATCTGCAAATATTTGTTTCAGAGTTCAGGTGTTTTCTATGTACCTATATATTTACAAAAAAAAGTATACATGTATGTATTTATATTAGTAGTCTAGTACCCATAACACAAGCTGTGCTTAGCTTGGGACTAGATGGAATTGTGTGTTAAGTGTCTGAAATATTTATTATTATAGTATAGTTAAAAATTATGGTTCTTAGTAATTAGATACTTTGGTTTTCAGACAGAGCTTTTGGCGAAATTAAGAATATTTATTTCAAATAAGTGTTCAGCTATAAAATTAAGTTTGACGTCGAACTAATGTTGCCAAGTTACTATTTCGTTCTGGTAAACCACGTATTAAAAGTAGATGATGACAATGATTAGGTATAACTGTTACGAATAACAAATTTTACAAAACTTGTCTGACATACAAATAGTCTTGTATCGTAGTCCCGTTTAACTAGGTTTACACAGTTCTTGTTATTTACTGCCAGTTGTTGCACGCTACACGCAATGCATTTCCTTCCTTACGCAATAGTGCAATTTTTACGCTCCGTGGTGCGTAAGGTGACAACAAGTTGCTTGCATACTTGTATAGGTCAGTTTTTATGCCGTTTTTAGGGTTCAGTGCCTCAAAATCAAATAACGGAACATTTCCGCCTAGTTTGCCACGCAAAATAGGCGCACTGGCGGCACTGAAGGCGTCGAGTTGTGGAAACCCAGCTCGCAACTTTCAAGTTTCAACGGAACCCTCCTAGGATCACTTTGTTGTCACACACGTAAACCTCATAATATATAAATCAATTACTATTTTTAATAATAATTCTCATAAAAAAGTTGTACTAGCAAACAGCGACATTAATTTTAAAGTTTTGTTTTCCGGCTAGTCAGTTTTTAAATTATGTATTTAAAGATAGATCCAATGGCTGTCACCAGCAAAATCTGTACTGTTACACTGATAAAGTTTTACTAATGTCAGAGAGGGTGATTCCTTGTTCATTAGTGAATTATTTTTTCTAGCGGTTCAAATATTTTTGGAGTGTGCTATGAAGAAAACTTAATAAAAATGAGAAGAGACAATTGCCTAGTTAGAAAGTAGTTAGTAGTAACTAGGAAAAAGTTGTAATAAGACACAAGCCGTCAACAGTTTCAACCAGGATTTCTAGTCAAGTTTTAAAGCCAGTTTTGCTTGTGTAGAATCTAGGTAGGTACTTTAATGGAGTACTAATTTGGTGTAATTAGTTAAAGTCGATTAATGGTAATCCATAATATGTTAAATACTCGTATTCAGACTGAAATAAATATACTTTAACATTTGTAATAAATGAAGTTCCTTATGTGTGATGCTGTTAATTCAATTTAATTAGTTTATTATTTATTTCGTGATTAAATAATATAATATTGTTATAAAGTAAAACATGTAATCTGGTACATAGTTCTTTCCAAACTTTACCCCGGTTTATACAAATAATAGTATAAAAACTCCAAAATTCGTCAAAAAATATGACTTGGAATAGCACTTGACCTACACCTAGGTCGCAAGTCCTGGGAACTGCTCTGAGTTTCTCCCTCTGCCACACGATGGACCCGGCACTCGCACGGTGAATCCATGGAATGCTAAGAAGTTTGTCTCTCTCTCTACAAATGTAAATGATAAAATAGTTAAATAGACATAAAATATACGTAAAACTATATCGTATTTAACCACAACAACAATTTTTTATGTACCTTAGAACATGTTAGAATCGTTAGTATCGCAATTTGTATTATGTAACAACTGAATATAATTTTCATTAGTAGGAGCTAATAGTTTTACTCGTGACTAATGACCGTATGAAGAAACTTTCGTTTATAGCGTTTATACGTTATCTCATAATAATCTTCATACGTGTTGTTAAGCTGTTTACGTTTAAAATACGTCGAATTTGTAATGTGTAAAACGAACGACACAGGACGTCAAGAATGATAGGAGAAGACAGGCTAAAACAAAAGTGTGGTATAGTAGCTCTAAACCTCCTTGCTAAGCAGAGGCCAGCGTCCAGCAGTGGACTATA
Organism: Spilarctia lutea; assembly: GCA_916048165.1. Lineage (NCBI taxonomy): Eukaryota > Metazoa > Arthropoda > Insecta > Lepidoptera > Erebidae > Spilarctia > Spilarctia lutea. The sequence continues at coordinate 12,870,458 of OU696490.1, read as the reverse complement.
AAGGATTGATGATGATAATGAACATTGTAATCAACACTCATTGGTCAAGTTATGTCTTCTTAGTGCACTGGATTTCCACTGATTCACAAACTACATTCATTTCCAGCTTTCAATGCGAACAAGAATTTAAAACGTAGGTTTCTGTAGTCTTATATTGAAGACCTTCTCGCCTGCGGAAGTGAAGGGTTTGAAGGATTTAAAACAACAAGCCTTTTATTAATTTTATCTTTTTTTTATGTAAATAAATCTATATACATATTCCTAGAGTGGTAGTCTTTAAAAAAACTGTCAGAACGATATTTATTAACGCGGGTGTAATTGTACCTTTACAACAATACGTGGGAGACAACGCGGGACGAAGCTATTCTTCTATATAAATAAAAATGAATGACACAAATGTATGTACGCGCATAACTTTCGATCGACTGCACCAAATTGGATAATTCTTTGATTTTTGTGTTTGTTATTGTCAGGACAAGGTGTGTATAGAAGAAAATTTATAGAGAATTATAAAACTGTTATATTTGCTTAGCCCTATACACTACGGCTCTGCAGAAAGTTGAGGCGGGCTTAAATGCTATTAGAACTTTTTCGATACTCTAGATAAAAATCACAAAATTCACGAAAATAAATATGGCGGTACGAAATATACAAAAGGCAATAAGTTATTATGCGTGATTTTAGTGAAAGTTTTGAATGCATGTGATAAAAATGGCTGCGCGTTACATATTTTCATTCACGAAATGAGTTGCATGAAAGTTTTCAATTAGGAATTCGATGTTGGCTGTCCGACACACAATAACTCGTTTAATATATTAGGACATCCTCAGAATAGGGTGTCATGAAACATGATTTTTTTAATAAGTGAAGAGAACAACTCTTTAAAAAATGTGCTCTATTTTATTCATTAGGTACTAGGTTTGCCCGCGAGTATGTCGGTTGCCGTGGTAAAAAGTAGGCTATGCTCTTCCTTAAGACTCAAAGTAACGCCGTGTCGAATTTCATTGAAATCGGTGCAGCTTTTTACCGCGTAAGAGCCACGATTCCGCATGCATGAGCCGGCTCGACCATAGTGATACCACGGTCTCACAGAAAACCGATGTGAAACAGCGCCTGCGCTGTGTTTCACCGAGTGAGTGAGGATACCCATCTCCCCATCCCCCAAATGTCGGCAACGCACTTGTGACGCCTCTGGTGTTGCGGGTGTCCATGGGTGGCGGTAATCGCTTACAATCAGGCGCATGGTCTGCTCGTTTATCCCCTATTCTGTAAAAATAGAACACATAACAGACAGACAGAGTTAATTTCGAAATAATATTCATATAGGTATGGAGGTATAGACATTATGGATTAGTTAGTCATCCGAGGACGGTTTTATCTAAATATAAATAAAATAAATACATGTTTTAGACATCTAACACGCAACGCCATCTAGTCCCAAGCTAAGCAGAGCTTATGTTATGGGTACTAGACAACTGATATAAATACATATATGCTTTTTTTTGTAAATACATACATATTATAGATAGAGAACACCCAAACTCCGAAACACATATTTTAGATCATACAAACATTTGGTCCGACCCGGGAATCGAACCCGAGACCTCAAGCACAGCAGTCGCATACGCTACCACTGCACCACCGAGGCAGTCAATTCATACATCATTAGTATAATTTAAAGTTGTATCAGATAGTACTGAAATTCACGAAAGTCATACAAGGGCACTCAAATTAAGCGCATTAGTAATCCGTGACCATGCAATTTTGCGGGACGTTAAGTAATAATTGCAGATATTTTGTAATTTTTTTCTTGATGTTATTTTGATGAGTGCAGAGATAATTACGACATCCATACTAATATTATTCGAAAAAAGCGTAACAGACAGAGAAACTTACGAGTTTCTCTGTCTGTTACGCTTTTAGGGCAATACCGCTGAACCGATTTGGAAAAATTTCGATATAGAGATAAATTGAGCCTTTTGTGTATTTAGACTTTCTTATTTTAGTTTTGTAGATCACTTAAGTTAGCAAAACATGCAAATCCATTTGTATTTCATGGGAAACTCGTCATTTTTTTGTCGTAGGCTTTGTAAAGTAAAAAGAGCGTTTCGATCGCATTGAATTAGGAAATCTGAGTGGGGTTTGCATGGTTGCCTAGGTTCTTGCAAAGAAAAACTTGACTACATTTTAAGTACATATACAAAAAATTAAAATATATAACCAAGTGTTCATCTTCCTAGCCTTTATTATTCCCAATAGTATTTGGGGTCGGCTACTAGTTCAACCGGTTTTATCTGAATAACAGTTTTTACACAGAGCGACTGGCATCGGACCTCCGTAACCCTGAGAGTGAACTAAATTCGAAGGTTTAACAAGTTGTCTTCATATTTGAGGGCTCTGACTTCCCAATAACGATTGCCATTGATGTTCATGACAACCGGGACCGACAGTTTAACGTGCTCTCCGACACGGGGGGGAAACACCGCCGTCTTCCCTACTCCGGGCTGCTATTAAGAATTTCTTGTAAGAAAATCCCAACAGCAGTCCCACCTGGTACTCGAACCCGAGACCTCTTGATCAGCAGTTGCTTACGCTAACCGCTAGACCAACGAGGCAAAGATAAAACATAGTACGTTTTTAAATTAATACGTCTTAAGGTTTAGAAACATTTTTAGGGTATTGTTTTCAAACGTGAATTTATTCTTAACTGACTTATGACGTATCATGTGACACTCTCGTTTTTTTAGCAAGAAATAACCAGTCAGTGTGGTGACATGCAAGTGAAACTGCAGGAACCGGGGTATGGTATGCATCGAAGCGTGGTTTTTACTATACTTGCATCGAATTACGGTTGATCTATAAATATCATGTTCTACGTCCATATTAAATTATAGCACTATTTCAAATAAAAGTTTTGGTACAAAAAATTTTTGAACAGGTGGTTCAAAAGTACTTTGAACAATTATTTTTTTCAATTCACAACGCAATATTACAAATCTTAAACTAAGCACAAAAACCTATCTTAGGTTTATCAGTGCCTAGTAAGATGCCGCCAGTTGAGTACATGGATTCAGAGATATTTGATAATAGGTGACTCTCTTGCCTTGAAAAAGTCTATTGGAAATGTCTATAAGACATTGCGTAATTTCTTTACGTTTGCAGATAACGAAGAATATTATTCAAAAATTTTTCTTCCATCTAACACACAACACAATCTAGTCCCAAGCTAAGCAGAGCTTGTATTATGGGAGAATATACTCGTATTTATGTACATGTAATTTTTAATTTATTATTATTTATACATTAAAAAATATGTATTTTTCCCAGGTGGATACTCCGTTGAACATATCGACAAAGTGTGTCTATCTTTACGCGAGCAGTATGGTGATTGTGTCAAGATGACAGGACTACTGGGCAGACCTGATATGCTCTTCGTTTTCGACGCGAGTGAAGTTGAAAGAGTGTTCAGGGGTGAGGATGGTGCTCCTCATAGGTGAGTTGAGAGAACATCATCATCTTCAGCAAACCATTTTGTCCCAGAGTTGGGTTCGGGTCTCCTCTCAGGCGAGAGTTGAAACATACCCTCAACAAAATACAATCAAGGGCTGTTTTATACAGTATTAGTTAATATAAAGTATCCTATGTGACTTCTAATACCTACACGCTCTCAAGCGATTGATCCTGGAGATGGAAAATTATTGTTTTTCTTATGTTTCAGACCTTCAATGCCGTCACTAAATTACTACAAGCATACTCTGAGGAAGGATTTCTTTGGTGCCGAAGATAATTGCGCCGGAGTTATAGCGGTGTAAGTACATAGATTACGAGTATTACACGCATTATTCGACTCCACGCAAACTCCTGAGATGTAACGTTTCTGCGCGCGATGGCCGTAACCCGCTTGTTCTCTTTATTTATTACACTACTGTTTTAGGCATGGTGAATCTTGGGCTGCCTTCAGAACCAAAGTATCGAGGGTAGCGTTAAGTGCTGGTGCCGCGGCTGAATATACAGTCCCTGTTGCACAAGTTGCAGATGCATTTGTAGAAAGGTAAATTTTAATTTCTACTCATCAGTCCATAAACATCTTAGGCTTTGTGTTTTATGTAACTAAATACAAGAAAGTTTTGTCACATCATAACAATCATGTCTTAATTCCTTATTTTACTGACCTGGAATTGTAATTACTAGATTCATTTTAAAAACATGCCGTTTTATCTCGTATGAAAGTTTTTAGACGCATATACTTACTATGTATGTATACACTTTTGGTAAACTATACCTACGATTTTGTTCTGTAATGTTAATTAAATACAGTAAATTGTTTATCTTTTTAGAGTACGCAATATAAGGAAGGAAAACTTGGAAACACCAGATAACTTTTTAAACGAAGTACATAAATGGTCGCTAGAATGTAAGTGAGCTGTTTAATGTAAAAAAAATGTATTTAAGGTATGTTCTCATGTCTTTGGCTTGATATTTCTTACATTTTTTAAATACAGAGTTTTAATAAAGTTTTCAAAGTCATTTGAATACCTTAATTGGAGCAGTTATACATTACTGAATGCACAAAATGAAGCTATTAATTGGTGACTAAGTGTGAGCTTATTTTATTGTTGGGTTAGACTTTATCGTTTAGGTACCTATGTCAAGGACATGAACATAACAAACCATACACTTGCTTACTACAACTACTAAACATCACCGGTTGCAAAGAACACTATCACAATCCACTGCTAGACATAAGTTTTTTCAATTGCTCGTCACTCGATTCGAACATCAGCGTCTCCCATCCAACTTTTGTCAGTCATCTTGCAAAGAATAAAAATCAGCCTATCGCAGTCCACTGCTGGACATAGGCCTCTCCAATCTCACGCCATTTGATTTGATCCTCGGTTTCTCACATCCAGCTTCTGCCAGCCGACTTGCACAAACCAGGCCAGGTGGAGTGATCTCCACCTGTCCTATGGACGTCCTACACTACGTTTGCCAAGACGCGATCTCCACTCAAGAACCCGTTTACCCCAACGGTTATCGGTTCTACGACAAATATGACCAGCCCAACGGTGATCTTTATTAAATAGTTATTCAATACACATGATAATGAACAGATATTTTATTTCAGCACTTGGATTAATAGCCTTAGACACTCGGCTTGGTTGTTTCGAAGCCCAAGAAGACTCTGAAAGCATGCGGCTTATTCATGCCGTGCAAACTTTCTTTCTAAGTGTTGGTGAACTAGAACTGCGTGCTCCTTGGTGGCGGCTTTACCCAACGACAATGTTCAAGCAATACTGCGCTGCATTGGATACAATTCTTAGGTAAATGTTTGTGATATGTTTTGAGTCAGTTTGGAAAATCTTTCTATTCGTTAGTAATTTTTTTGTTTGCAGCGTGACTCTCAGACACGTAGAGAAGGCGCTAAAGGAATGTGAAGTTAATGGAGGTAGTAAGTCACTACTGCAGGATTTAGTAACTGCTGCTGGGCCGAGAGTAGCTGCTGTAGCCGCACTTGATTTGTTCCTAGTAGGAATCGACACGGTAAGAATTAATTTTCGTTATAGGTACTTAAAGGCATGCCCCGATAAGACTGAGAGCGGTTTCTTGTGGATAATAACACAGGGGTGGACCATATAAATATTTTCCACCAACATAATGTTACCCGTTAAAAATTTAAAGAAGTATAGACCACAATATAACGCCAACTGTTGACAATATGGACAATCGAATTTTTATAAGTCTCGAGCAGGTAATAGTTTCACGAAGATAACGCACACATTTTTTAAGCTGTATGCTTGCAACTATCTAAACGTCTGAGAATAGTTCGATGTAACAAGCAGTGTGTACTTCATAGAAATATGTCAAGAGCCTGATATATTTCTGTGGTGTAGTCACTTAGTTCTCGCCAGAAATCGATTAGCTAACTGGATATGAGAAATGTTTGTTGTAGTCCAGAGAAGATTTAAACGCTGAAAAATTAAATTTGCTTGTGTTATGGGTACTAGACAACTGATATGAATACATATAAATATACTTTTTTGTAAATGCATAGAAAACACTTAAACTCCGAAACATTTTTTTTTTTTTTTATTGAATATTTGGCAAACGAGCAGACGTATCACCTGATGGTAAGCGATTACCGCCGCCCATGGACACTCGTAACATCAAAGGCGTCACAAGTGCGTTGCCGACCTTTGGAGGATGGGAAAGGGGATGGGGGGAGGGGTTGGGGTATGGGCCTCCGGTATCCTCACTCACTCGGTGAAACACAGCGCAAACGCTATTTCTCACCGGTTTTCTGTGAGGCCGTGGTATCACTCCGGTCGAGCTGACCCATTCATAGCAGATTATACAAACATTTGATCCGACCTGAGACCTCGAGCACAGCAGCCGCATACGCCACCGAGGCAGTCGATAATATTATAGTTCTTCACGATAAGCAAAAATCAATCAAAGCTATCGAGCGTAGGTTCAGGGAAAGTCGAATAAACTTATATTTATTAAACCTTTATACCGAAGTGCCTAATTTTGTATATAGATATTAAAATTTTCTAGCTCTATATTAGAAAAATTTTTAGGTAATTTAGTCCTTTGAACGTTTAAGATACAAATAACTGAGAAAAATTTGCCCAAGGATTTTTGAGATTAAAAAATAGATTATTTAGATTTAGATTACACCGCATTCAGTTTTGCTGGCAACATCGTTAATTGAGCGCCTGATATTTTTTTAGCAATGTTTTAATTTGTTATCTTGAGTTACAAATATTAAAGGCGCTATAAAAGTTCTACCGTAATCATACATTATTTTTGTATTGAATGGCCTGTGGCCTGTTGACTGTTCGTTAACTAAAGATCTTAAATTCTTAGCTAGAGACCGTGAGTTCGATCCTCACACACGGTATAAACACAGCGATTAAATGCCCGCGTTTTACGACAAGCCTGAAACCGCAACAAAAAAAAATACATGGCTTTTCATACAAACGCAAGCATTGGCGACTTTTTTAGTGACTGATTTTAAAAACGCAACTTGCTACGTTTTGAATGCGGTTTGAAAACGCGCGATTTTTTTGTATCCCATAGTAATAGTGCTGCCACAGTACTGTTACCATGGGATACAAAACCATAAAATAATAAAATAGTCTGTAGTAATTAAAAAAAATATCGAGATACTGACGCACGTTTTTGTACATTTTGCAAAGTATCCTTTCAAATGTCTTTTATCGGTTAATGGATGTACCCAGTAATTACGGCGGTGGCGTTGTTTAAGTTTTTATTTTCAAATTTCAATACCAGAGCCACAGTACATGCTGCTTGCCAGAAATCCATGGTGGAACTGAAAATAAATTAAAGGAAAACGCCTGCCGCAGTCCCTGTTGATACGTGGTTTTGAGTTTTCAGCTATTCGTAAACCGCTTCCGTTTAATCGCAGTGCGTGCTAAGCCTAAGATCGTTTGGTTTTTTTGTGTCCGGTCCGGGTGTAATTTATCTATAAATTTCTGTGCCATGTGTCTAACATTAAAAGTCAGGTAATCCTAGTACAAGTTTTTCACATATTTGATTCTAGATTGGGTCGCGTTGGTTACTGTTATTATCATCTAAATATTATAGGTACGATAATATTACGAAACTGAACTTCAAAGAACAGGGTGTTTAATTTTGATTGCCTTTCCAAACGTTGAAAGTTTTTTTGACCAACTTCAAAAAAGGAGGAAGTTTCCAATTCGACTTTATTTATTTGTGGGTAAAGAATTTATTTTTCTCAAAAAGATTTACATTTCACTTATTTGAGAATATGTTTTGATTATTGATACTCGTACATTATACATACAATTATACACTACAGCACTCAACAACAAACAATTCAACAGGCCAAAAACTCGCATTCTTAACATTAAACTATCCAACATTAACATTTTGATACTAATACAATAAAATCTGTTTACCTATGTGCTGGTATTTTGTGTTTGTTACCTCAGAACTTTCGATTGGATGAATCGATTTTGATGATTCTTTTTTATTTGAAACCTGGTGGCCCGTGTGGTCCAGTTCTAAAAGTCGGTTTTTTTGTAAAGCTTTCTATTTCATAACATTATCATTGAATTTCTTTTTCATTTTTACATTTATAGACTTCTAACGCAGTCGCATCAATTTTATATCAGTTGTCATTACGACCTGCAGTACAAGAACGGTTATACGAAGAAATTCACAATGTTCTTCAAGATAAACCTATGAAACCTGGTGATGTTAACCAAATGCCTTACTTAAAAGCATGCATAAAGGAGGTTTTGAGGTAAGTAAATGTTTATTAATGCAACAATTCATGTTAATTTATATTTTAACATTTATATATTTTAAAAGTAGCTATTGAAAATAGGAGCATGTGTAGATTGTACGATTTTATTGCGTTAACTATGTTACGATAAGTAATGTGACAAGCAGTGCTGGATTAAGACTACTTGATGCCCTAAGCAATCCACGCCCCTGGGGCCCCCCTATCCATAAGTAAACTATGTAGTATCATAAATTACGTACCTTAGAATATGTATGAAGGTCGAAAGACATACGTGGAGAAGGTATTACATACAATAAAAACCAAAGCATTTTTAATTTTTTTATTGATATACGACTTGCGACTTTTTCGGGCATTAAATTCGCGGCAAATAGTTTTTAAGTCCAACGTTTTTAGCATATCTGACTCTATGTACAATATTGATAAAGCATCGAGCTTTTTTGCTGTTTCTGGTGCTGGTGCCCCCCCAAGACCTGATGCCCTAAGCAATTGCTTAATTTGCTTAAGGGTTAATCCAGCACTGGTGACAAGTAGGTAATAAAATTATCGTAGGTACGCCATTTGAATTTTCTGATATTCCAACTTCACATCACTTCGCGTATTCGCGGATTAAAACATATCACGGAAAAAATTAAATGATACTATGTTTTATTTCTGTCAGATAGCTTGCATTTATCAAAACTGGTTGAACTTTATTTAAAAGTAAAAAGAGTTTTTTAACAGAATAAATTTTAGAACGAGATTCGAAGAATTCCTGTAAGTCTCGTTATAACTGATTCTAATCTTAGTTCTTTTTTTTTTAATACGAAACTGCTTTTTACGCATTATTTATTCCTTTGTATGATTATTTTTTGGCCTTTTTTAAAGGATGTATCCTGTGGTAATCGGAAACGGCCGACAACTCTCAAAGGATACAATCATCTGTGGCTATCAAATACCTAAAGGGGTATGTACTTTATTTAAGCCTACTTAAACCATGAATAATTGAATTTATTTCAGATATTTACGAAAATATTCCTTGAATAGATTTTGCTAACAAGGCAATGTCAATGGTCAAAGTTAAAAATGCGATAGGTAGATCGTTTTTTGTTTTTTCGAAAGACGGTCCCCATTTCATGTCATCCACATTTTATACATTTTTTATCATTAATTTCATCACGTCGACGACTTGAAGACTTGATAATTGAAGACGATAAATACTTGACATTGGCAGAAATATCTGACCCGAGTGATCCGGCTAGTTGCTATTTCAACACCAAAAAAAAAATGCGATAAAATTTGAAAAACGTACATTAGAACCAGAGAATAGTAGATACCTACTAATTTTTATCACAATTCCAAGTCCTAAATACAAGTAGTACTCGCCAAAGGAGAATCAAGATCATTCTAGTATCAAGAAACCGGGACCGCGGTTCCGAATTCACTTTTTCATGAAATAATACTCTGAAGTCCAAAAGTATAATATTCGCAATTTCTCACAGACATAAAAAATCAAATTTTAAGGCCAGTAAATTGCGAATTCGCTTTGTGCATTCCTTTTGTTGTTTTATTTACAGACTCAAGTAATCTTTCAACATTACGTAATGGGAAACAGCGACGATTATTTTTCAAATGCAAAAGATTTTCGGCCCGAAAGATGGATCCATAGATCTCCAACACAGAAGCACCATCCATTTGCTTCGTTACCCTTCGGTTATGGGAAAAGGATGTGTTTAGGAAGAAGATTTGCCGAACTGGAAATACACACCGTTATATGCAAGGTAATTTGATTTACGATAGCACGAGAACTTGATTTTGTCGATGATTATTTATCTATCATATCGAGAAATCGAAACACACTAAAAAAAAGTTTTAGAGTTATATCTTTTAAAATATTTAATAGCATATCATGTGATAAGGAGAGATTAGTTATATGTCATACTAGCTCACAAGAAAAAAACAGGTTTTTCAATGGATTGCATTGAAATCGTTAATCGTTTACCATCTGCCTTTAATATTTCAGTGTTTCTCTAATAGCAACTTAACTGCATCTCAGAATAAAAAAAAAACAGTTATTAAAATGCTAGCACCTGAAAAAAACATATTTTTTTAACAAATGAATAGTAACAAAACAAATCAAACAAAACATTCTATCAAAAAGTTGGCGCGAACCGCGAATTCTTTTTACTTTTTGAATTAAATTAATTTTATTGCTTGTGTTTGTACGAGGGCGGTTTGATAAGTCAGTGACTTTTTGAATTTCCCGCGCAGTTATTCCAAATGCAACAGTGCTGCCGTCAACTGTAATCTATTAGTGGGCAACTGTCAAATTTTGAGCAAGCTACGTCATGCAGTTGGTGTTTGATGTTTGATTGATACACAGAGTACTATGTATATATTATAGATGTATATTAGGTTTGATAGCCATTCAAAACAGACAACCTCGTAAATTTTTACGAAAATGGAAAAAAGTGAATTTCGATTAAGCATTACTTTTTACGTAAAAAAACCATCACTGAAACTAAGGAAAAGCTTGATAAATACTACGGGGAGTGACTCGGCACCATCAATTTCAATGGTAAAGAAGTGGTTTACAGAGTTCCGTTGTGGTCGTACCAGCACTAGTGACGCCGAACGTTCAGGTCGCCCAAAAGAAGTGATCACGCCGGAAATCGTCGATAAACTCCATGAAATGGTATTGGATGATCGGAGAATAAAAATGCGTGAGTTGGCTCGTGCTGTAGGTATCTCAGCTGAACGTTTACACGAATATTTGGACGTGAGAAATCTCTCCGCGAAATGGGTGCCGCGAGGGAATAAAAAATTAGAAAAACGCTGGACTAAATGTATCGAGCTAAAAGGTGATTATGTAGAAAAATAAAATGTTTTATTCAAAAAGTCACGGACTTATCAAACCGCCCTCGTATTTCAGTGTTTCTCTAATAGCAACTTAACTGCATCTCTGAATTAAAAAAAAACAGTTATTAAAATGCTAGCACACTGGAAAAGGTACCTGAAAAAAAAAAAAAATTTTAACAAATGAATAATAACAAAACAAATGAAACAAAACGTTCTATAAAAAAGTTGGCGCGAACCGCGAATTTTTGTTACTTTTTGAATTAAATTAATTTTATTGCTTGTGTTTCTTGTACATTAATTTATAAGTATGTGTAATTCAGTGTGTTAGTGACTTTTTATTGTGAAATATTGAAGTGATGTGCAATAGAATGGGAATTATTGATTATTTTACGTAGGTTTCTTCTTTTTAACTTTATATTTTTTATACCTACATAATTAAATAATAATAATAATAAATCTTTATTTGTCTCACAAGGTACAATTTAGTTAGAGTTAATCTATTTAAAATTAAAAGGGTTCTAAATTTCCTTGGTGAGAGCTGGAGTTCGTACTAGGCTCTAGGCCTGTGTCACAGATCTCCAGGCCCCCCCCCTACGGCCGACAAAATATTTATTTAATTGTATTAAATATACCTACTTAGAAATAAAAATTTTTCTAATTAAATATTTTACAGGTTTATATTTATAAATAATAACCAGTTGTCTTACTTTATTTCAAATAAAACTTTTATCATTTCAGATGGTTCAAGCTTTTAAAATGGAGTATCATCATAAACCAATGGACTATCACATTCATCCAATGTATACACCGAACGGGCCGATCAGATTGAAGCTTATTGAGCGGTAACCAACAACAACTTGCTTTAATATTAGTTAGAAATTGTAAATGATGTTGATGTTGATCTATTAAAAAGTAACTATGATTCCATCTACGAGTCTAATCTCATAGAGTTATCACCCTCTGAAAAATTTCAATATCACTTAGTAATATTTCAATGTACTTACTTTTGGATTCTGCCTATGCTTTCCATCAGGCAAAGTCGAGTCACTTTGGCAGGCTCATTAATATGTTAAAAGAAAAGTAATCTTAAGCAAGGATTAGGTATTTACTTATTTTCTTACTAACTAGAGCATAGCATAAGATAATTATTATGTATAACTATCTAATAGTTCTAATATTTGCATTGTAGTGCTGCCTCGTTGGTCTAGTGGTTAGCGTAAGCGACTGCAGATCAAGAGGTCTCGGGTTCAATTCCCGGGTCGGACTGCTGTTAGGTTTTTCCTACAAGAAATTCTTAAAAGCAGCTAGGAGTATGGAAGATGGCGGTGTTTCCCGCCCGTGCTTCGGAGGGCACGTTAAGCCGTCGGTCCCGGTTGTCATGAACAGCTATGGCAATCGTTATTGGGAAGTCAGTGCCCTCAAATATACTGACAACTAGTTCAACCTTCGAATTCAGTTCGCCCTCAGGGTTGCGGAGGTCAGATGCCAGTCGCTCTGTGTAAAAACTGATATTCAGGTAAAATCGGTTGAACTGGTAGCCGACCCCAAATAATATTGGGAATAATAAAGGCTAGGAAGATGATGATGATTTGCATTGTAGTAGATACTCAATCAATAAATTCTAGTTTTTACATTTTTTTTAAAAGCTTACTTGGTGCTTAACAGTTTTGCCATAATAATGTTCAGGTATTTCTTATTACTGTAAACATAATATGAGGTTCAGTACTAAATGGCGTTAGAATCTTATAATATTAGACATTCTTAAATTAAAAATATAATTTCAGTATCTATATATGTGTACAATTTGCATAAATGCAGTGTCATTGGATTGTTCATATAAATAATACACTCTTTTGCAAAAAAAACGGGCACTTAAGCAAAGAACTATTTTATAGTTACTATTAGTTTGTTTGACAATTTTAGGTATTGTTGTCCTCAGAATTTCATAAATTAATTAGGAAGGAATAGGTATCATCAGTTTTATCATAACATTTTGATTAAATTATTGAGAAATAATGTTTAAGCTCAAAACACTATTATTGTACCTGCTCGCTAAATAAAAATGAAACGCGTTAATTTCTTAGTTAGTAAGTTTTTCTTGAATACATTAAAAGCAGATAAAAGTTTAGTATTGAGTGTGACCCCCTCTTACTGAAAACACGGCTTGCATTCGTCTGGGCATGCTAGCGAGTATATCTTGTATGGTTTCTTCGGGAATACGTTCCCACTCCGCGGTAATCACATTCTTTAGCTCTCTGATGGTCTGCGGAGCCGGCTGCACTGATCTCACTCGTCGCTTCAGAACGTCCCAGACATGCTCTATGGGATTGAGGTCCGGACTTCTAGCTGGCCAGTCCAAACGACGAATTCTGACTTCTAGCATATACGCTTCCACATCGCCAGACCGGTGGGCGCGAGCGTTGTCGTCCATAAAAAATGAGTTTTCGCCAAGAGCGGTTAAAGCGGGTTGTGCATAAGGAATTAGAACTTCCGTTATGTATCGGTGTCCAGTCAGTGTACCGTTTTCGATGAAGACTAACTCCGTACGATCCATGGAATTTATTCCTGCCCAAAACATTACAGAGCCCCCTCCATAAGGTGTGATTTCTTCAAACATGCCTCTGCAAAGCGTTCTCCTCGTCTACGTAGCACTCGCCGACGTCGGTCTTCACCATGCAGAGATATCCTGGCTTCATCGGAGAACAATATCCTATCCCAGTCTTCATGAGTCCATGACACACAATTTCGAGCGAAGCTAAGCCTGGCAACTCGATGTCCACGGAGTAATTTAGGGCCGCGTGCCGGGCGATGACTGTGTATATTAGCAGCGAGAAGCCTCCTCCTGACCGTCCATAGACTAATTGGCACATTTCTTACTTCTTCGAGGCTGTTCTTGAGGTCCACATAAGAAGATTTGCGATTTCTCAAGGCTTGACTAACTAGAAAACGATCATCCCGTGGTTCGGTACATGTCTTTCTGCCCGAACCAGGCCTTCTCTTGACGGAACCAGTCTCTTGATAGGGCTGCCAGGTCCTTTGAACTGTTGACCGACTCACATTTAGCCTCTGAGCCACGAAGCATTGGCTGCAACCTTCTTCAAGCAGCGCAATAATTTTGCTCGCTTTTATCACTTTATCTACCATTTTCGAGATTGCTAAACAGCAATAACAATACTTTTAAATGTCAAGGACATCAGATAATTTAATAAAAATTGTCAAAAAGTTAATTAGAGTCGATATTAACTATAGGGAATTCGCGCCACAAAATGTAGTTAAAAGTTGTTTTCTTTAAAAACCAGGCTCAGTCAAAAATTTGAATTTGGAATGTACTCTTATAACCATTATGGCACTTTTATAACTGGCCTGTAACATGTTCAAATGATTAAAACCTTTTTGGGATTTTATTTTTTTCAGCCAGGAAGAAAAACGAAACCGCCCGTTTTTTTTGCAAATGAGTGTATATTTATTGTAAAAAAGTAGTTAATAAACCTCTATACAGCCCTAAAACTAGCAATAAAACAACATTGAAACAATTTGAATCTTGGTATAATATTGTGCATTTATGAACAGTATGATGGGACTGAATCATAATATAAACTACCTATTTAACTTTTATCTGGATTATATTTTTAAATAAATCTTAAATTGGAAATGTAATAATATCTATGTAGGCATAATATAAGTATACAATATTGTTAAAGTAGTTCTTGTAAAAACTAAATACTTATTATATTTTTATTCATTATCTCTTAAGCTCATTTATATTACTACTAGCTGAACCCCGCGGTGCTACCCGCGGTACGATGATAACTGCGGGCAACGCCGCGAGGCGAAGCTATATCTTTATAAATAGTAGCCTATGTGTTATTCTGATGTATAAGCTATATTGTGGTAAAGTTTCATTCAAATCCATTCAGTAGTTTTTACGTGAAAGAGTAACAAACATCCATACATACATACATCCATACTTACAAACTTTCGCCTTTATAATAGTAGTAGGATTTAATTAATTAATTACATAATAATATTAATTAATATTTAAAAAAAAATACAAATGTTTACTATCATAGTATGTGTTATTTTAATCAGACCACAATTGCACATGCTTTTATGATAATTATTTAAATACCATATATGTTTATGCATATTTACACTTATAGCCATCCCGAAAACTGGGCACAATAAAGGCTAGGAAGATTGATCATGAATTTCACATACAAATAAGAAGTCATGGATGGGTGAGAAATCATATTTAAGTGGAAATCAAATTCAATATCCGACTCAAAAGTTAGAATCAGTACCCCTATTACAGTATCATTCATATAAAGATTAAAATAAAACATGCATCTAAGTCAACATCAACATCATAATATAACTATTGTATTTAGAACTATTTGTAGTTATTTTAGTTCAGAGTTGAATTGTAGTTTATAGACCATAAAATTAGCTATAAATTTGCTCAATTAGGTAAATAAGTTGATTTAGAGCCAGTTTCACCAGTTCCTGATAAAGTTTCAGATAGTTATCCGTCATATAACACTATCTAAAAGATAAAACTTTTTGATACATATATACCTACTTCTATTCAAGACTTGTGATAATGAATCAGTAGTTATTTTACAGATAAATTGAAAGTAGTCCTATCAAAGACTTTATGAGCAAATGGTGAGATCAACCCTTTGTATATAAGTAGTTATTTTATATTAAATTATCATATATGTTATGATCTCTTTTTTGAAGAAATTAAAAACCTCTGTTTTTGACTACTCATTGTTTTCTATTCATGTTTATGACTCACATTATTGAAATAATTTTGCTGAAGGGTTAACAATCTATACAAATAAAAAAAACAAAGTGTCTGTTTGTTTTTTCAAATTAACAGCTTTTAACTAAATCCATAAGAAAGTATTCGGTACTTATATAAAAAATGTATCTTTAAAATCTTTAAAATCAGACTGCACGGTTGGCCTAGTGGTTTAAGCGGTCACTACACCGCTTGCTACTGTGCCAAGTGTCGTGGGTTCAAATCCCACGTGGGACTTCACTTTATGCTATCCACAAAATGTTGTCTTGAGTCTGGGTGTTCTTTGTGTTCGTTACATGTATGTTTGTAAAGTCCCCCGCGACACAGGATGTACATTCTAATGCGGGAGTTGTCTTTAAAAAAAAAAATATTGCCTGTCTGTCTGGCTGTCTGTTACGGCTAATGTCTAGAAGGACTGGACCGATCTTACCGGGCTTTCATTGGCCGATAGCTTATGATATAACGAGTAATTTAGAGTACCTTTTATTTTAAACTACCTTCTTCATCCTGCGGTATTACCCACGTTGTTTTTCTAAAGGTACAACTGCAATTTTGGGACTAAGCTAGTTGAAAATATATTAGCAAAATAATAAAACTAAAAGCAAGTTTTACAAGTTAAAGGGATATTGGATTTTTTTTCCATCTAGTTCCAAGATAAGCAGAGCTTGTGTTATGAGTACTAGACAACTGATATAAATACATATATACTTTTTTGTAAATAAATACATATTATACATAGAAAACTAATTGTGGTTAATAATGGACCAATTAATTATGGTTCAACCAACTGACCCGCGCAACCTCGTCCGCGTCTATTGCCGGTAGCTTGTAGTTATAAAGCGCGAACAAAGTTGAAAAGCCAACCTTAAAAGATAGACATGCAGTCACGAACTTTTCTTAGAATCTTTAAAGGGGAACAATTATTTCATACATTATTTTTGAGAATCTTTAACCATTTAAGTATGCGCACGCAACGAATGCTCTTAAAAGGAATAATTTGCCCTTGTTATGCCATCATTTTTCATTGATACTCCGTTCTTTTTGGTAACACCATGATGTAATGACTGCACAATTGGCCGAGTGGTGTCAGCGGTCGCCCTGCCGCTTGCTACTGCGCCAAGTGTCGTGGGTTCATATCCCACGCGGTACCTACAACACTTTGTGTGATCCACGAATTGTTGTCCCGAGTCTGGATGTTCTTTGTGTCCGTTTCATGTATGTTTGTAAAGTCCCCCACGACACTGGATGTTTATTCCTAATGTGGGAGTTGTCTTTTTAAAGAGAAAGAGAAATATTGCCTTCCTTGATAACTTAGCTTTCTTCAGCTTTATAATCATCATTAGTATCTATAAGTAGCTACCATAGTGTGGGTCACCATGCTGCATTTTCTGCATCAGTAATGAGTAGGTATTGTGACAACTATTCTTGGATTCTGCTCATGCTGCCCATCAGGCAGAGTAGAGTCGCCATGAACAGTTAAATTGGATACTCTTTTAAATGCACATTTCAGAGTAGGTAATTTTTGACAAATGTCTCGCTTTCGGTGTCTAATGTTGATAAACGTCGTCTTTTGCGTTAAGTAATTTGAACAAATACTTTATAATTTTATCACTATAAATTGAGCAGAATGGGAGGGAGAACTGCGGAGGTGGAGGGGCGGTCCGTGCATTATTTATAATATTAATATGGATGTAAAAGTAACTGTTAGGATTTCACAGATTGAAGTTTGAAATTAATATAATTTGATTCTTGAGGAAGGAAAAAGTTTACTAGTCCGATCTGCGGCCAAAAGATTATTAAATAATGGTGATCTCTGAAGATTTTAAAGAACAATTAAAAAATATGGAGAAACATTTGACCATTTGAACATTTTTACACTACACACAATAATGAAAACCTCCTTATCAGCTCAAGATAGCAATGGGCAATATATTTTGTAACCATTAGTTAAACGTTGAAAAATTTTGCTTTTGAAAGATAAAAGTAATTTATTATGGATAAAGATTTATGAGCTTTGCTTTTAGCTAGAAATAGATACGTAGGCACACTATCAACCAGCTGTCCCGGAAAAGACAAGTATTTTTAGCATGCAAGTAGTCATACCTACTTGAGGTAAGTAGTTATGAACTTATCAAATTGAAAAACAATAGATTGAAAAAATATCGGTTCATTCGCTTTACGGCAGTGTTACAAAAAAAAAAGTTGTACAATACATCATTTTGTATGTACGTTAATTCTGTACACCTGTTGGATATACATGATAATCGGCCATTGGCGACCGTCCACTGCACGATTCAGGATTGGTAGTTTCTTCTTGTTGTACATTGCTCCGTAGTTCAGTTTGTCTGCGGTAGATGGCGCTGTAGTATGTTGCGCTGTATGTGGAAGTCGCCACACACCCACCTGAAGCGGTGGATGGCTTTTTACAATAGAGTAGATGACACCTTAGTCAAATTATTTACTTTTATCGTCTGATCGTCTGTCAAACGATAACTTTGTATGAAAAATGTACTAAATACAAACTTGTGACGTCACTGTTTTAGACTACTCAGTTGAGCAAAAATTTGTAATAGGAATGAAAAGCTGCAATAATTAGATTGTAAACATGCGATCGCGTACATTTTCCAAGATGGCACCACCACCCAGTTCTTCTCCATGGATAGTCCATTTATCGAGGAAGGCTTATAGGCTATATATCATCACGCTACTACTAATGAGAGCGGAGCTCCAATGAAGAATGTTTCAAAAACGGGGGAAAATTTTCACGCTACGGGCAATATAAGACGCAAACGAGGTTGCGTGGGTCAGCTAGTATGTTATAAATGTCCTCCCATATACATTAAGCCTGTAACTGAGTATTGAGTCTGCGAAAGCATAGTATACCATTACCATTGACTATGTTGATTAATGACATGTTTCAGCTGAATAAAATTTACTAGTACTGATCTAAGTCGGTTGCAAACGTCATTTACATTTGGTTTAAAGTTGAA
This sequence comes from Spilarctia lutea, assembly GCA_916048165.1. Lineage (NCBI taxonomy): Eukaryota > Metazoa > Arthropoda > Insecta > Lepidoptera > Erebidae > Spilarctia > Spilarctia lutea. The sequence continues at coordinate 12,851,536 of OU696490.1, read as the reverse complement.
ATGCCTATCCACAGTTAACCCCAGATATGTGGATGTTTCTACTGATTGTATGATATTACAATTGATTTTGTTTTCATGTAAGCACTCATATGTATGGCCTATTATTATTAAATGATCTCTATTAATACACTTAGCTCGCTAATTGTAAGGTGAAGAATGTATATGCATGTATTTAGTTTTAGATACATTCAGAATAATACCGTTGTCATGCGTTATACTCTCAAAGTCTTGTTGAATATTCTCTTTAGCGTCGGACAGTTCCTTAGATGCATAGAGTAAGCACATGTCAGCATACATATACACCTGGCACCTGCTCACAACATTAGCAACACTTTTGACATGCATTATATAACCCACGGGCCCATACACTGACCCGGTTGGCATTCCCAGGTCAACAAAAGCCTCCTCCCCCTCGACTCCATTTATTACCGTACGAATCTTTCTGTTGTTAAGATAATAATAATAAATCTCTTTATTGCATACCAGATTAGTAACAAAATTAACTTAACTACGAAAAGTTAAACTAGGGAAGTACAAGATAGTTCTTGAACCAATCGTTCGTAGGCCCACGGATGCCGCATTCATCCATCGCTTGGAGCAGTACCTACATCATGGTCGAGCGTATCAAATGCTTTTTTGTAGTCTATATGACCGCTCACTTAAAAAATCGAAAAGTAACAGAAGCAGTTGGCCGATTGTGTTTGGTGTGCGCTGTTGAAGCCCAACCCGATCAAACTATCCGAAGATTAAAAAACTTTGTAGTTTCCGGGTGCTCTTACGGAATAATAAAAAAAATAAAAAAAATAAAAGCCTTTATTTGACCATGCTACATCTCGTTTTTCTTAACTTTTACAAAACTATAATAGATATTTAAATTATTATTTTTATTTTTTAACTGTTAGGTACATATTAATTTTTATTAAGCAGTGTCCCCAGGTTGGGTAAAGGCCTCCTCCAAGGATTTCCACTTCTCTCGGTTTTGCGCTACATGCCACCAGTCTGGGCCAGCGATTTTTTTAATTTCATCGTCCCATCTTGTATAGGGCCTTCCTATCTTTCTCTTCCCCTGCGGACCTCTCCATACGGTGGTACTAAAGGTCCATCTTCCGTCCGTGAGCCTCGCTACGTGGCCAGCCCATCGCCATTTTGATCTAAGTGCGAAGCCTAAAGCATCAGTGGCTTTTGTTATTGTTCTTAATCTTGTGTGCCGGATCTTATCTAGCTTTTTAACCTTCATCTTGCTTCTCTCCATTCCTCGCTGACAGGTCGTAATTTTGTGCTTGGCCTTTGAAGTAAATTTCCATGTTTGACACCCATATGTCAAGCATCATAATTAAACCTACTCCATATAGACCGGGCGTAAGACCCACGTGACAGAGTATAAAGGTTTCGTATTCCTCAATCTTTATGCCTTGACGTCTGGTTTCTGACAATCCTATTATGTCGTATTTAATAGCTTGTATTGCTTCTTCCAATTCTGACAGGCGTACGTATGATGAAAGTGTTTTGACATTGTATGATGCTATAAATATTTGATGAGAGTCTTTGTTGTTCTTGCATTTTGTTGCTGTGATATCTACCTTTGGAGGGTTTTGGTCGCTCTTACGGAATACTTTAATTTAATTTGTTAAAGGTGAAAAGTTAATTATTAATTCTGGCACAGGAATTTTTAATTTATTTTAATCTATGAAAGTTTTTAACAATAAATTTAATATGCTTGTGGTATTTTCCAAGCGATAACTACTTTAAAAAATCGAAGATTTGCCTCTATATCAATTTACGATTTTGCACACATTTTCGGTTTTAGAGTGAATTTGGTGAGTTTGCACTATTGTTGTGAAGCGTAAACTATATGTATAATACCTAAGGGACTTGAAGTAATTGCTCATGGACTTCAAAACTATGTTTTAGGTTTTCTGCTGAACTAGATTTGTGCTATTTTCTATCTCCAGTTTCTACGGATAATTAACGTTGCACTAGAAATTTAAAAATGTTTTTTTTTTGCTTTCGTCTTTTCTTGTCATATTCCTAAATACTATATTTCGACTTGTTTTTTTTTGAACATTAAAATCAAGAAAGGGTCAGTTTGTCGCCCATATCAATATATTAGGAACCGTAGAGCTTTACAGCATATGTTTATATGATACTAGCTATTGCCCGCGGCTCCGCCCGCGTTTATGTCCGTTTTTTCGCGGTCGGATATGTGACTGATGCAAAAATTAGATAAAACAATCCATGATGCGGATTATATATCATTCTAAAATTTCAGATCGATCGGTGTAGAACTTTTAGATTTTTTGAAGCGTACACAAACCAACATAACATTTTTTATATTAGGTCTTTACCTATGAAATTGCCGTTTTGTATGCAATAAGTGAAAGTACTTATTTTTTCAAACTTTTTTATTTCTGTTATTCGAAGTAATCACCCATGCAATCGACGCATCTTTGCCAACGCATTGGCAGTTTATTGATGCCCTTCTTGCTAAAATCAGCTGGACGGGAGGCAACAAACTCTTCAAAGGCATTTTGTACTGCCTCTCGGGAATTGAATTTTTTACCCACTAAAAAGTTGTCTAAATTTTGGAAAAAGTAATAGTCGGTAGGTGCAAGGTCTGGTGAGTATGTCGGATGAGGGAGAGCTTCCAACCCCAGCTCTTGCAGCTTGGAGACTGTCTGTTGCGCAGTATGGGGTCGCGCGTTGTCGTGAAGGAGCAGTGGGGACGACCGATTGACCAAAGCTGGTTGCAGATGTGCAAGCTTCTTCATCATTCTCTCCAGTTCTTCACAGTACACATCTGCATTAATGCTCATGCCGTTTTGTAAAAAGCTGTGGTGAATCACACCCGTACTAGACCACCAAACAGTGACCATCACCTTTTTAGGGGTCATTTTTGGTTTAGGGCATTGCTTTGGTGCTGAACCAGGGTCTAACCAACTTGCTGAGCGCTTTCGATTGTCGAACAGAATCCATTTTTCGTCGCACGTAACTATTCGTTTCAAAATTCCTTCATTTCTTTGCCTGTTGAGCAGCGAAAGACAGGTCTCGACGCGTACGTTGCGCTGGCGATCGTTAAGGTCGTGGGGCACCCATCTATCAAGCTTTTTTACCTTGCCAATTTGTCGCAAATGGATCAATATTGTTTTGATGCTTACATTAAAAGCTGCTGCTAGCTCAGCTGTAGATTGAGTTTCGTCAGCTTCCACAATCGCCTTTAATTCATTATTGTTAACCAAAGTCTCCGGACGACCACGAGCTTCATTTTTCAAGTCAAAATTTCCAGAATGGAACCGGGAAAACCAATAAAGGGTTGTGCGTTCGTTTGTACAGTTCTCTCCGTAAACGTTTTTGATGTTACGTGCCGTTTGTGTCGCGTTGGTGCCACGACGGAACTCATATTCCATAATTACACGAATTTTTCAAGTATCCATTATGACGAAAAATGTTCAAATGTAATGAAAATACAACGCTAATCAAAAAACAAAAGACTGAGTTTGTAAATAGAATGTCATGGTTTTAAAACAAAATTAATTTGAATTTAGAATACAGAGCCATTACAAACTTTTTTTATTTGAAATGACCAGTACTGAAAAAACGCAATTTCATAGGTAAAGACCTATTATATAGATTTTAATATACGTCATATTAAAATATATAAATATATGCTGTAAAGGTGTAGGTATGTTTCTTAAACTTACATTGGGGTACAGAGTAGTGGTTTAAACTTTTCATTTTTCTTATCGCCTGTTGGTAAGCGATTACCGCCGCCCATGGACACCCGCAACACCGGAGGCATCACAAGTGCGTTGCCGACTTTTGAGGGACGGGGTATGGGCTTCCGGTATCCTCACTCACTCGGTGAAACACAGCACAAGCGCTATTTCACACCGGTTTTCTGTGAGGCCATGGTATCACTCCGGTCGAGCCAGTTCATTCATGACAAAGCGTGCGCACACACTTTTGAGTTACGTACTTACAGTTCAAAGATTTATTGAAATAAAACAAATTTGACATTCATAGAATGTTTTACTTAGATCGTTTCTAAAAGCACTTATTAACATTACAAAATTGTCGTAAATATTACTTTTATGACTGTGTAGACATTCCAAAGATCTAAACTTAAATCTCAGTTTCTTTCTGTCGTGTTTCATAGAATATACTTAATCTAGCCATATGACTATAAACATACGTACTCTATACAAATTCATGGCCACATTAGTGTACTGTTTAATATATTATTATACAAAATATCACATAGGAGTATATTAAACAATGAGTAAGATTTAATTTAATACATCATGGTGAAATCAAAATATGCTTTACGTAATATATAATATTGACTAGGAATTATAAAAACATACATAATAAATTCTGAGAATGCTTTGAAGAACACTTCAGTATTAAAATTGTTTCATTATGGCACTATTTAACATAATGATACAATAGGCATGCATACGTGCCTGATATAATAAAGCTAAAAGGCAGTGAATTGATACAAAAAAAATATAACGCAGCCATTTCTTTTAACTTTTTGTTAAAGTTATTTATACTTATGATATCACAAAATAGAAATTCTACACTTTATTAATATTTACAATGCTCAGCATGAGCTTGTTCCGTTGGTCATAATTTCTGACCTAGGTTTTCTGTTTTTGTACAAATAAACAGTAAGTGAAACTGTTAAAATCATGAACAATGCAGAACCCATTACTATGTACATTGCAGCAACGCCACTTGATGCTAATGCAGCGGTATCACTAAAACCTGTCACTTCTCTCACTTTTCGAGATTTTGCCTCTGTTTGACCAGCAGTACCTGTAAAATAAAGATGTAAATCCATAAATCCTGAATTAGATGAACATGATGCGATGAATGATATTAAATAAAAGTTCATTTATTACGTTATTATATTATCAGCTTTGGTACTAAAAGCCGAAATGTCTGAGTGTTGTTTAATTTAAATATTAGAAAAAAAAAAACTTTCAGCTCTATCAGAAAATACCAGTAATCAAAATTCTTACCAACGTCATGATCAAACTCCTTTGATACTGATCTTAAGGTCCGCGGAGATTTTACTTCATTTTCAGCTGGAAACGGTGGTAAGTACGTGGATGGTGGATTCGTGCTACTAGGAGCGAAAGGTTGTGGACATTTTGGATCTCTGGATCCTGGGTAACACGAGCTTGGAGTTGATGGTTTGGGGCATCTAGGATCAGTGCTACCGGGGTAGCATCGAGGAGGTTCAGGTGTTGTGGGTTTGGGGCATCTAGGATCTGTACTACCAGGGTAGCATCGTGGAGGTTCCTGTGTTGTAGGTTTTGGACACCTAGGGTCCAAACTGCCGGGGAAACAGCGTGGGGGTTCAGGTGTTGTAGGTTTTGGGCACCTTGGGTCTAAACTGCCGGGGAAGCAACGAGGAGCTTCGGGTGTTGTTGGTTTGGGGCATCTAGGATCTGTGCTACCGGGGTAGCATCGAGGAGGTTCAGGTGATGTAGGTTTTGGACACCTAGGGTCCAAACTGCCTGGGAAACAGCGAGGGGGTTCCGGTGTTGTAAGTTTTGGGCACCTTGGGTCTAAACTGCCGGGGAAGCAACGAGGAGGTTCGGGTGTTGTTGGTTTGGGGCACCTAGGATCTGTGCTACCGGGGTAGCATCGAGGAGGTTCCTGTGTTGTAGGTTTTGGACACCTAGGGTCCAAACTGCCGGGGAAACAACGTGGGGGTTCAGGTGTTGTAGGTTTTGGGCACCTTGGGTCTAAACTGCCGGGGAAGCAACGAGGAGCTTCGGGTGTTGTTGGTTTGGGGCACCTAGGATCTGTGCTACCGGGGTAGCATCGAGGAGGTTCAGGCGATGTAGGTTTTGGACACCTAGGGTCCAAACTGCCTGGGAAACAGCGAGGAGGTTCAGGTGTTGTAGGTTTTGGACACCTAGGGTCCAAACTGCCTGGGAAGCAGCGTGGGGGTTCAGGTGTTGTAGGTTTTGGACACCTGGGATCAGTGCTTCCAGGGAAGCAACGAGGTGGTTCGGGTGTTGTAGGTTTTGGACATCTGGGGTCTAAACTGCCGGGGAAACAGCGTGGCGGAGGTGTTTCTGGAGGCAAATAGGTAGGCGGTGTTAGGGTCGTTGGTCGTGATGGCTGCGGACATTTTGGATCAAGTGATCCAGGGTAACAAATAGGCTTTTGAGGACGAGGTGTGGTCGCCTTTGGGCATCTAGGATCTGTACTACCGGGGAAGCATCGGGGAGGTTCAGGTGTTGTAGGCTTAGGACACCTGGGATCCGTGCTGCCTGGGAAACATCTTGGTGGTTCAGGTGTAGTAGGCTTGGGACAACGAGCATCTGTGCTACCTGGGAAGCATCTAGGAGATTCAGGTGTTGTAGGCTTAGGGCAACGAGCATCTGTACTACCGGGGAAGCATCTAGGAGGTTCAGGTGTTGTAGGTTTAGGACACCTGGGATCCGTGTTGCCTGGGAAACATCTTGGTGGTTCAGGTGTAGTAGGCTTGGGACAACGAGCATCTGTGCTACCTGGGAAGCATCTAGGAGGTTCAGGTGTTGTAGGCTTAGGACAACGAGCATCTGTGCTACCTGGGTAGCAGCGAGGGGTCTCGGGAGTTGTAGGCTTAGGGCAACGAGGATCTGTACTACCGGGGAAGCATCTAGGAGGTTCAGGTGTTGTAGGTTTAGGGCACCTGAAATCCGTGCTGCCTGGGTAGCAGCGAGGGGGCTCGGGAGTTGTAGGCTTGGGGCATCGAGGATCTGTACTACCGGGGAAGCATCGGGGAGGCTCAGGAGTAGTTGGTTTGGGACATCTAGTGTCTGTACTACCCGGGAAGCATCGAGGAGGTGCAGGTGTTGTAGGTTTAGGACACCTAGGATCTGTACTGCCGGGGAAGCATCGAGGAGGTTCAGGAGTTGTAGGCTTGGGACAACGAGGATCTGTACTTCCAGGGAAGCATCGAGGAGGTTCAGGTGTTGTAGGTTTAGGACATCTAGGATCTATAGAACCGGGATAACACTTGGGTGTTGGTGTTACTGGAGGTAAGTATGTTGGTGGAGATATTGTCGTTGGTCGTGGCGGCTGTGGGCATTTTGGATCTGGCGAACCTGGATAACACACCGGCTCTTGTGGTTTTGGTGTGGTAGGCTTTGGACATCTGGGATCTGTGCTGCCGGGATAGCAGCGTGGGGGTTCAGGCGTAGTTGGCTTAGGGCATCTTGGATCAGAGCTGCCTGGGAAGCATCGGGGAGGCTCGGGAGTAGTTGGTTTGGGACATCTAGGGTCTGTACTACCCGGGAAACATCGAAGAGGTGCAGGTGTTGTAGGTTTAGGACACCTAGGATCTGTACTGCCAGGGAAGCATCGAGGAGGTTCAGGAGTTGTAGGCTTTGGACATCTAGGGTCTGTACTACCCGGAAAGCATCGTGGGGGTGCAGGTGTTGTTGGCTTAGGGCATCTAGGGTCTGTGCTACCAGGGAAGCATCGTGGAGGTGCAGGTGTTGTTGGCTTCGGGCATCTAGAATCCGTGCTGCCGGGGTAGCATCGGGGAGGCTCAGGAGTAGTTGGTTTGGGACATCTAGTATCTGTACTACCCGGGAAGCATCGAGGAGGTGCAGGTGTTGTAGGTTTAGGACACCTAGGATCTGTACTGCCAGGGAAGCATCGAGGAGGTGCAGGTGTTGTAGGTTTGGGACACCTGGGATCCGTACTTCCAGGAAAGCATCGGGGAGGTTCAGGTGTTGTAGGTTTAGGGCACCTAGGGTCCAAACTACCGGGGAAACAGCGAGGGGGTTCGGGTGTTGTAGGTTTTGGGCACCTTGGGTCTAAACTGCCAAGGAAGCAACGAGGAGGTTCGGGTGTAGTAGGCTTGGGACAACGAGGATCTGTAGAACCGGAATAACACTTGGGTGCTGGTGTTACTGGAGGTAAGTATGTTGGTGGAGTTATTGTCGTTGGCCGTGGCGGCTGCGGGCATTTTGGATCTGGCGAACCTGGATAACACACCGGCTCTTTTGGTTTTGGTGTGGTAGGCTTTGGACACCTGGGATCTGTACTACCCGGGAAGCATCGTGGTGGTGCAGGTGTAGTTGGCTTCGGGCATCTGGGATCTGTGCTGCCAGGGTAGCAGCGTGGGGGTTCAGGCGTAGTTGGCTTAGGGCATCTTGGGTCAGAGCTGCCTGGGAAGCATCGGGGAGGCTCGGGAGTAGTTGGTTTGGGACATCTAGGGTCTGTACTACCCGGGAAACATCGAGGAGGTGCAGGTGTTGTAGGTTTAGGACACCTAGGATCTGTACTGCCAGGGAAGCATCGAGGAGGTTCAGGGGTTGTAGGCTTTGGACATCTAGGGTCTGTACTACCCGGAAAGCATCGTGGTGGTGCAGGTGTAGTTGGCTTCGGGCATCTGGGATCTGTGCTGCCGGGATAGCAGCGTGGGGGTTCAGGCGTAGTTGGCTTAGGGCATCTTGGATCAGAGCTGCCTGGGAAGCATTGGGGAGGCTCGGGAGTAGTTGGTTTGGGACATCTAGGGTCTGTACTACCCGGGAAGCATCGAGGAGGTGCAGGTGTTGTAGGTTTAGGACACCTAGGATCTGTACTGCCAGGGAAGCATCGAGGAGGTGCAGGTGTTGTAGGTTTAGGACACCTAGGATCTGTACTGCCGGGGAAGCATCGGGGAGGTTCAGGTGTTGTAGGCTTTGGACATCTAGGGTCTGTACTACCCGGGAAGCATCGTGGTGGTGCAGGTGTAGTTGGCTTCGGGCATCTGGGATCTGTGCTGCCGGGGTAGCAGCGTGGGGGTTCAGGCGTAGTTGGCTTAGGGCATCTTGGATCAGAGCTGCCTGGGAAGCATCGGGGAGGCTCGGGAGTAGTTGGTTTGGGACATCTAGGGTCTGTACTACCCGGGAAGCATCGAGGAGGTGCAGGTGTTGTAGGTTTAGGACACCTAGGATCTGTACTGCCAGGGAAGCATCGAGGAGGTGCAGGTGTTGTAGGTTTAGGACACCTAGGATCTGTACTGCCGGGGAAGCATCGGGGAGGTTCAGGTGTTGTTGGTTTGGGACACCTGGAATCCGTACTGCCAGGGAAGCATCGGGGAGGTTCAGGTGTTGTAGGCTTAGGACACCTGAGATCTGTGCTGCCTGGGAAACATCTTGGTGGTTCAGGTGTAGTTGGCTTGGGACAACGAGGATCTGTACTTCCAGGGAAGCATCGAGGAGGTTCAGGTGTTGTAGGTTTAGGGCACCTAGGGTCCAAACTACCGGGGAAACAGCGAGGGGGTTCAGGAGTTGTAGGTTTTGGGCACCTTGGGTCTAAACTGCCAGGGAAGCAACGAGGAGGTTCGGGTGTAGTAGGCTTGGGACAACGAGGATCTGTAGAACCGGGATAACACTTGAGTGCTGGTGTTACTGGAGGTAAGTATGTTGGTGGAGTTATTGTCGTTGGCCGTGGCGGCTGCGGGCATTTTGGATCTGGCGAACCTGGATAACACACCGGCTCCTTTGGTTTTGGTGTGGTAGGCTTTGGACACCTGGGATCTGTACTACCCGGGAAGCATCGTGGTGGTGCAGGTGTAGTTGGCTTCGGGCATCTGGGATCTGTGCTGCCGGGGTAGCAGCGTGGGGGTTCAGGCGTAGTTGGCTTAGGGCATCTTGGATCAGAGCTGCCTGGGAAGCATCGGGGAGGCTCGGGAGTAGTTGGTTTGGGACATCTAGGGTCTGTACTACCCGGGAAACATCGAGGAGGTGCAGGTGTTGTAGGTTTAGGACACCTAGGATCTGTACTGCCCGGGAAGCATCGAGGAGGTTCAGGAGTTGTAGGCTTTGGACATCTAGGGTCTGTACTACCCGGAAAGCATCGTGGGGGTGCAGGTGTTGTTGGCTTAGGGCATCTAGGGTCTGTGCTACCAGGGAAGCATCGTGGAGGTGCAGGTGTTGTCGGCTTCGGGCATCTAGGATCCGTGCTGCCGGGGTAGCAGCGTGGGGGTTCAGGCGTAGTTGGCTTCGGGCATCTTGGATCAGTGCTGCCTGGGAAGCATCGAGGAGGTGCAGGTGTTGTAGGTTTAGGACACCTAGGATCAGTACTGCCGGGGAAGCATCGTGGAGGTGCAGGTGTTGTTGGTTTGGGACACCTGGGATCCGTACTGCCAAGGAAGCATCGGGGTGGTTCAGGTGTTGTAGGCTTAGGACACCTGGGATCCGTGCTGCCTGGGAAACATCTTGGTGGTTCAGGTGTAGTTGGCTTGGGACAACGAGGATCTGTACTTCCTGGAAGGCATCGAGGAGGTTCAGGTGTTGTAGGTTTAGGGCACCTGGGGTCCAAACTACCGGGGAAACAGCGAGGGGGTTCAGGAGTTGTAGGTCTTGGGCACCTTGGGTCTAAACTGCCAGGGTAGCAACGAGGAGGTTCGGGTGTAGTAGGCTTGGGACAACGAGGATCTGTAGAACCGGAATAACACTTGGGTGCTGGTGTTACTGGAGGTAAGTATGTTGGTGGAGTTATTGTCGTTGGCCGTGGCGGCTGCGGGCATTTTGGATCTGGTGAACCTGGATAACACACCGGCTCTTTTGGTTTTGGTGTGGTAGGCTTTGGACACCTGGGATCTGTACTACCCGGGAAGCAGCGTGGTGGTGCAGGTGTAGTGGGCTTCGGGCATCTGGGATCTGTGCTGCCCGGGTAGCAGCGTGGGGGTTCAGGTGTAGTTGGTTTAGGGCATCTTGGATCAGAGCTGCCTGGGAAGCATCGGGGAGGCTCAGGAGTAGTTGGTTTGGGACATCTAGTGTCTGTACTACCCTGGAAGCATCGAGGAGGTGCAGGTGTTGTAGGTTTAGGACACCTAGGATCTGTACTGCCGGGGAAGCATCGAGGAGGTTCAGGAGTTGTAGGCTTTGGACATCTAGGGTCTGTACTACCCGGAAAGCATCGTGGGTGTGCAGGTGTTGTTGGCTTAGGGCATCTAGGGTCTGTGCTACCAGGGAAGCATCGTGGAGGTGCAGGTGTTGTTGGCTTCGGGCATCTAGGATCCGTGCTGCCGGGGTAGCAGCGTGGGGGTTCAGGTGTAGTTGGCTTCGGGCATCTTGGATCAGTGCTGCCTGGGAAGCATCGAGGAGGCTCAGGAGTAGTTGGTTTGGGACATCTAGTGTCTGTACTACCCGGGAAGCATCGAGGCGGTACAGGTGTTGTAGGTTTAGGACACCTTGGATCTGTACTTCCGGGGAAGCATCGTGGAGGTGCAGGTGTTGTTGGTTTGGGACACCTGGGATCCGTACTGCCAGGGAAGCATCGGGGAGGTTCAGGTGTTGTAGGCTTAGGACACCTGGGATCCGTGCTGCCTGGGAAACATCTTGGTGGTTCAGGTGTTGTAGGTTTAGGGCACCTGGGATCTGTTGAACCGGGGTAACACTTGGGTGCCGGTGTTACTGGAGGTAAGTAAGTTGGTGGAGTTATTGTCGTTGGTCGTGGTAGCTGCGGGCATTTTGGATCTGGTGAACCTGGATAACACACCGGCTCTTTTGGTTTTGGTGTGGTAGGCTTTGGACATCTGGGATCTGTACTACCCGGGAAGCATCGTGGTGGTGCAGGTGTTGTTGGCTTCGGACATCTGGGATCTGTGCTGCCGGGATAGCAGCGTGGGGGTTCAGGCGTAGTTGGCTTAGGGCATCTTGGATCAGAGCTGCCTGGGAAGCATCTGGGAGGCTCAGGAGTAGTTGGTTTGGGACATCTAGGGTCTGTATTACCTGGGAAACAGCGTGGTGGCTCTGGTGTAGTGGGCTTAGGACATCTAGGATCCGTGCTGCCTGGGAAGCATCGTGGAGGTGTAGGTGTTGTGGGTTTAGGACACCTTGGATCCGTGCTGCCGGGAAAACAGCGTGGGGGTTCAGGTGTTGTTGGTTTAGGGCATCTAGGGTCTGTGCTTCCTGGGAAGCATCGAGGTGGTTCGGGTGTTGTGGGTTTAGGGCACCTAGTATCCGTGCTGCCTGGGAAGCATCGTGGTGGCGCAGGTGTTGTGGGTTTAGGGCACCTTGGGTCTGTGCTTCCTGGGAAACAACGTGGGGGTTCTGGTGTTGTTGGCTTGGGACATCTAGGATCCGTGCTGCCAGTATAGCATCTAGGTGGTTCGGGTGTAGTGGATTTTGGGCACCTTGGATCCGTGCTTCCAGGGAAGCAGCGTGGGGGTTCAGGTGTAGTGGGTTTAGGGCACCTCGGATCTGTGCTGCCAGGGAAACAGCGTAGGGGTTCTGGTGTTGTTGGCTTTGGACATCTTAGATCCGTGCTGCCAGGATAGCATTTAGGTACGGGTGTTACTGGAGGTAAGTATGTTGGTGGAGTTATTGTTGTTGGCCGCGTCGGTTGCGGGCATCGTGGATCTGGTGATCCCGGGTAACACACAGGTTCTTTTGGTTTAGGGGTAGTAGGCTTTGGACATCTAAAATCTGTGCTGCCAGGGAAGCATCTAAGAGGTTCAGGTGTGGTTGGTTTTGGGCATCTAGGGTCTGTGCTACCCGGGAAGCATCGTGGAGGTGCGGGTGTTGTTGGTTGAGGGCATCTAGGATCTTTGCTGCCAGGATAGCATCGTGGTTGTTCGGGAGAAGTGGGTTTGGGGCATCTAGGGTCTGTGCTTCCTGGGAAGCATCGAGGTGGTGCAGGTGTTGTAGGTTTTGGGCATCTAGGATCTGTGCTTCCTGGGAAACAGCGTGGTGGCTCTGGTGTGGTGGGTTTAGGACATCTAGGATCCGAGCTGCCTGGGAAACAGCGTGGTGGCTCTGGTGTGGTGGGTTTTGGGCATCTAGGATCCGTGCTGCCTGGGAAGCACCGTGGAGGTGCAGGTGTTGTAGGCTTAGGGCACCTGGGGTCCGTGCTGCCGGGGAAACAGCGTGGTGGCTCTGGAGTGGTGGGTTTGGGGCACCTAGTATCTGTGCTGCCAGGAAAACAGCGTGGGGGTTCTGGTGTAGTAGGTTTAGGGCATCTAGGATCCGTACTACCTGGGAAGCAGCGTGGGGGTTCAGGTGTTGTTGGCTTCGGACATCTAGGGTCAGTACTACCGGGGAAGCATTTAGGTTCTGAAGTAGTCGGAGGTAAATAAGTTGGTGGATTTGATGTTGTAGGTTTAGGACAGTTTGGATCTCGTGAACCAGGATAGCATACAGGCTTTGTGGGCCGTGGACAACGGGGATCTGTGCTACCTGGATAACAAATCGGTGGAGCTGAGGTCGTTGGTTTTGGACATCTGGGATCTGTAGTACCTGGGAAGCATCGCGGAGGCTCAGGTGTAGTGGGTTTGGGGCATCTTGAGTCATTGCTGCCTGGATAACATTGTGGAGGGGCAGGTGTTGTTGGCTTCGGACATCTAGGATCTGAGCTACCCGGGAAGCAGCGCGGTGGTTCGGGTGTCGTGGGTTTAGGGCATCTCAGGTCAGTGCTCCCTGGGAAGCATCGTGGAGGTGCAGGTGTTGTTGGCTTGGGGCATCTAGGATCTGAGGTACCCGGGAAGCATCGTGGAGGTGCAGGTGTAGTTGGCTTGGGGCATCTAGGATCTGAGGTACCCGGGAAGCATCGTGGAGGTGCAGGTGTAGTTGGCTTGGGGCATCTAGGATCCGTGCTACCGGGGTAGCATCGTGGAAGTTCAGGGGTGGTTAATTTAGGTGGCAAATAAGTTGGTGGGTTTGAAGTCGTTGGCGGTGGTGGTTGAGGGCAGTTTGGATCTCGTGATCCAGGGTAGCATACTGGCTTTGTAGGCCTTGGACAGCGAGGATCAGAACTACCTGGGTAACATATTGGTGGCGCTTGTGTTGTTGCTTTCGGGCATCTGACGTCTGTACTGCCAGGGAAACAACGTGGTTGTTCAGTAGGTTTGGGACACCTCGAGTCCGTATTTCCTGGGTAGCATATTGGAGGAGTTTGTGTACTAGGTTTAGGACAACGCGGGTCTATTGATCCGGGGAAACAGTTAGGTGCGGATGTTGTCGGTGGCAAGTAAGTAGGTGTATTGAATGTTGTTTGTTGCGCACACTGCGAATCAACTGAACCAGGGTAGCATTTTCGCGACGGCCTAATTGTTGTTGTTATTTCTTTTATAACTCCTTCGCAGTTAGCATCACAGTTATTTGTGCAAAGCTGCAAATAAATACATGGCAATCAATTGGATTTCCTTGAAAAAAATGTGTCAATAAGGGTAATAAATATATTTACCTCTACATTGCATGTTAAGTATACTTGGTCGTTATCTGGAAAGCGGAATGCGCTTACTTTGCTGTAAGCAATTAGTGTGGCGCCGCTTTTACCAGTTTGAGTTGTTTTCTGCCATAGGTCAATAAGTTTCTTCTTCCTGTTGGCATAATGTAAAAATATTGTCTGATGAAAGAGACTAATTGGGGCAAACGAGCAGATGTATCGCTAGATGGTAAGCGATTACCGCCGCCCATGGACACTCGCAACACCAGAAGCGTCACTAGTGCGTTGCCGGCCTTTGGGGGATGGGAATTTTTGAATTAACATTATGGTAATGTTATAAAGTTTATAGTCTTTATACTTACTACATACTATTATAATATGTAGATAGTGTACAGATTTTGGACATCAGTTTTGTTTATTAAATATCAAAAATTTTAAATCAAGTTTTCTTACTTGGGACATCCTTCTTTGTCTGTAAGCTGAATTTTGCTTGTCTTAGGGCTATCGTAGTCCTCGTTGTTATAAGCCCAACAGTCGTGAATTTTAAGGTTGAACTGATTTCGAACATCCTTTAGATAGACCAATATTGTTAAATATTCGCCAATCTTAATTGATTTCTCCAATGGAGTAGTCTGTAATATGGTTACATTCATATTAAAGAAATTGTACTTACGTACTGTATTTTTATAGGCACCGAAATTCTGAAAGTAAAATAGCGCAGGAGGTACTTCCCTACAACAAGATTACTAAAATTGTAAAAGTAATATAATTTTAGTTACTATTTTGCTATTCTCAGCTTTATTACGCTGAAAAAAAACTACATAAAGAATATTTTAAAGATACTGCTCATTCTCTATCCTTTTGAGAATCTGCAAATCTTTAAATAGCTTAAGATACAGAATTTTTCAATCTTACTTATTATCTCTTATTTTTTAAAAATATTATTACTTTTACAGTTTTTATCCACAAATTTTTCACTTTTTAAGGGCGCATCTTTCATAAATGACGAAATTTTTTGAGCAGGTAATCTCCAATATCTTTCTGTGTTTGGAACAGATTGAAGAATATTGCGTTATTTCATTGGGCAGCGTTTACGGTTTAAATACATAAAATGCAATGTACCGTATTTCAAAAATGGTTGACAAAATTTCCATGTTGAAATTAAAACAAGATATAAATAAGTATTATTTTGCTAAAGGATTTGCTTTGCCGATTCTATTGTGTTATACATTTTTTTTATTGAATAGGGGCAAACGAGCAGACATATAGCCTGATGGTAAGCGTTTACCGCCGCCCATGGACACCTGCAACGCCAGAAGCATCACAAGTGCGTCGCCGACCTTTTAAGAAGCTGTACGCTCTTTTCTTGAAGGTCGTTTTGGTCCGGGAATACCGCAGGCGACAGTTATATATCTTGACTCATGCGTTATTTGGCTAAAGTTACTCACATTTGGAAATACTCCCTTTTGTATATCCATCCAACATTCAACTCCTCCCGCGGGGCCTTCGACAGCTACAACTTCTAACATATCTACCATGAACGGTTTCAGTTTAAGGATATGTTGATCTCTCGTTGCGACGCTGCCGGTACCGGCCGACACTTCCAAAGACGTGCGTACACATGACACCTGTGAAATAGAAGTTCTTAGATATGACCAAAAAGTTTAACCTATCTAACAGAAAATAATAATAAAAAAATATATTATTTATTATATCAGAAAAGGGTCGGTCTTTTCACTTTATTAATTCACATATTAAAGAAGCCTTTCTCATATTCGGAATATAGAGTGCATACAAATAATTACATGATATACTTATGCACATGTACATTTCAGTAAGTGATTTCCTTAATATTTTATGTAAATAGAAAATTAAGGAAATTACTTATTTGAAGAATCTTTAAAGATAAAACCACATTTTCAATAATGCATTAAAATCAATCTACTACTTGGTTAAAAGTTAGTGTGCAGTCATACACTGTGACAGTGCCACTTTTAATCTGATATCTCAAAAGAAGCACCCCTTAGAGATTCGATGTGTTTGGCATCGAATCTCTTTCTAAAATCGGTAACGCTTTTATTTTCTTTTACTATTCCATACGAGTCATATTTGACTTTAACGTGAAGCTTTTTTTATACACACCTTACGAGCAAAATCCAATGATCCTTGTACAAAGTCGTCAGTTTGGAATACGAGAACGTTGTCGATAGTACCACAAGCGTTGCAAAGAGGTCGGGAACCGCAACCATTCAGGGGTACTCTGAACGAGTACCGTGATTGGCTACCTCCCAGTGATACATATCTAAAGTTAAAGAAACATTAAGTTACTGTTCTCTCTTTTCATGCAATACATCATACCTGCATTTCTTACTTTTCATAAAAAAAATTAATGCGAATTTTTAACTGAAGTTTTAACTAATAATATTATGAATAAGATTTAAACCTTAAATACTAACAGGCTGATTAAAATAGTAAAAACCTATACAGATTCCTATGATTACAATAAATATAACCTGATAATCGTAATTTTAACATTACCCAAATTCTCAGTTGTGACCAGCAGTCTTCCAAATATGTTTGCAAAATAAATCAATACATTTATACTCACTTGCATTTAGGATCATTTAGAAAACCCTTGCTGTATATGATACCATCATAAATGTCTGCAAATTCCACAGTTACATCAATATAGTCAGCAGAACATTGCACGTCGATATCTGGTGATAGAGGCGAGTCTGCAGCTCTTGAGCCTCGCATGAAGGTGACCCCAGATTCGTCATTGTTCTCATAGAAAGGTGATAGCCCATGGTCGCCGGCTAATTCGCGGTTCAGTTCCACTGCGCTTAATGTTTGGATTGAGTCATCTGAAACAGCTGTAGCGAGCGACAGCTACAGATAAAAAATCATATTAGCATATTTTCTGTTCTTCACCTACATGCACAGAGTTGTTGTATTTTAAGGTTTATGTTTTATCGAGTATCTATAAATTTGAGTCTAGAATGTACTGTGCGATATTATCACTTAGGTTTAAATTTTCTAGTGATAGCCCGTTCGTCAATGCCTTTACCAATAAGGCTTTATTTGTACGCACTCCTTTTTTAGATGCATAAGCACACACTCGTATAACTATGGTGTTTGAGTAAATATACTATTTATTATTATGGGATTGACAGGAATTCTTTTAATTCAGTGCCTGTCAAAAAGAACCACGCAACACACAAGGTAATGGAAATGCAGATCATGCATCCAAACTAAAAAAAGATAAATAAATCACCATCATCAGCCTATTGCAGTCTACTGCTGGACATACGCCTTTCCCTTTAAACGCCAGTCTGATCAATTTAATAAACAGCAATTTAAAGCTACGATTTCAAATAAATGAATGAATCATTCAATATGTTAGAGAAAATTTGAAAAATACAAACATAACCTAGCTAAAGCCACACACTACTATAATAAGTACTACAACTATATATTTAACTATTAGTAGTAGCGTGATGATATATAGCCTATAGCCTTCCTCAAACACTATCCAACACCGAAATATTTTTTCAAATCGGAGCTGTGGTTCCTGAGATTAGCGCTTTCAAACAAACAAACAAACAAACTCTTCAGCTTTATAATATTAGTATAGATAAAGAAATGTCTATAAATTTTAACTTATTATGTATGAAAATCCGTTCAGTAGTTTTTGCGCGAAAGAGTAACACACACCACACACACACACACACATATCCTTACAAACTTTTGCCTTTATAATATTATAGCTGACCCACGCAACCTCGTTTGCGTCTTATATTGCCTGTAGCGTAAAAATTTCCCCGTTTTTGAAACAGTCTTCATTGGTGCTCCGCTCCTATTAGTAGTAGCGTGATGATATATAGCCTATAGCCTTCCTCGAATACTATCCAACACTGAAATAATTTTTCAAATCGGACCTGTGGTTCCTGAGATTAGCGCTTTCAAACAAACAAACAAAATGCAGGTGAGAATTCAGAAGTACCGGTAGAGTAGGTACATTTTGGTCATATATTTTTGTACGGCATTCTTACCATCGATAGATCCATGAAAAATAATAAGAAAACGCGCAGTGCCGTAAAAAAATGGTGCGCCACAAAGTCGGGTTTTTATTTTTATTTTCCGACAATTTCGAGGGTAAATTTGGTCATTTGATTTTGTACGGCATCAGTTTCATACTATTTCAATACTGCTTCTAATCCATTATTCCTCAACGACGTACAAAAATCGTGCGACAAGGGGAAAAAATCGAGGGTTGCAACCCCCTTTCTTTCCGTGGTCCAGGGGGTAATTTGAAAAAGTACGGCTTCGGTTCCAAAACATTATCTAGCACTCTAAAGTACTATTAAAAATAATGCCGTCAAAAAATTATTGTTCATTTGAATATAACGGGTGTTTTTTTAAGCTAGATAGAACTTTAAATTGTAAAAAGTAACACAAAAAATTAAATTTTGATGAAACTTTTTTTTTTATTTGTTTCAGTATACTCTGACAAATCATCATGAATAGACTCACGCTTGAACAACGCTACGAAATTATCCAAATTTACTTTGAAAATCAGTCGTCGATTCGCGCAACTTGCCTCATTTTTGAAGAAATAAGGTCCGATGATGCCACCAGCGTGAAAACCGCACCATACGGTGCATTTTTCTGGATGTAATGGAGTCTGTAGGGTCTGTTGTGGATTGGTCTCACTCCATATGCGGCAATTTTGCTTATTAACAAACCCGTTAAGCCAAAAATGCGCCTCATCGCTGAACACAATTTTGCGATAAAACAGTCGTCTATAAGTTGCGCGAATCGACGACTGATTTTCAAAGTAAATTTGGATAATTTCGTAGCGTTGTTCAAGCGTGAGTCTATTCATGATGATTTGTCAGAGTATACTGAAACAAATAAAAAAAAAAGTTTCATCAAATTTAATTTTTTGTGTTACTTTTTACAATTTAAAGTTCTATCTAGCTTAAAAAAACACCCTATATATCAATAATTATCTTAATTTCATCGTATCCTTGATTTATAAAGCTGTAAAGTCATTTGATCCTGTACGGGAACTTTTTTTTAACATGATATTGTAAAACTCAATTGTTATATAGTATTGCCGTTCAAAAGAAACTGTTCTAAAAAAAATATAGAGAAATACAAAAACTGAAATTTTGCTAATTATTGCAAAAGTTTAAATATCATAAATTAATGAAATATAGCAGTTTTCTACATTTTATAACTTGTTTTAAATAGTATTAACATAAATAAATTAGGAAAAAATGATGCCGTACATTTTAATGCAGACCATATCTTTTAGGCTGATGAAAGTGACACTACCATTTTAAGGGTACTTTATGGCCATCTGATACAGTACGGCATTAACATATTTTTAAAGAGAACAATTGATAATATGATAAAATCACTATGACCTCTAACTGAACTGAAACGGTGTGTATATTATATCCAAGAATTGAAACTGTCAATCCCAGTATCAACAGTTTTGTATACTTTTTGGTTTAATATATACTTCAAACATTATTGATACATTTATATAATTGATTTGTTTCATTGTAATGATGTGAATAAATAAAACAATCATTTTTTAAAAAAAATCGATATATTTAATGATGATAATAAAAAATATGTTTTTCTTTAAATTATTCAGTATCGGAATCAGCCGCTAAGTTGTTATCGGAATCAACGTCTTGATCGACGTTCGAATTATCTTCTCTATCATTTTCTGAAACATAAATATGTTTTTGTCAAAACATAAATATAAATAAAATACTTACAGATTAAAGATTTATTTATTTACCTATGACGTCTTCATCTTCTTCGCCTGATTCCTCATCAGGTTCCGTTATGTCACAGACTTTTTGGGGGCATTCATCGCCGTGGAACCAGTCGAAATCGTACCGACCGTCATTGACAATCCATTCATAGCTTATTGGTAACAAGGTCGACGTTATTTGTTTGTAGGCATTACACCAAATCTGTGCTATGTAGGCACTTCTCTTCATATGTTGTTTAAACTCCCGGAAACAAGGGGGAAACGACGTTGCTTCCAATTTCATAGTTGTCTTATCGTATATCGTGATGAATTTCACCTTAAATTTCGTTATATGGATTATTTCTTTTTGATTTTTTCTTTTTCAGTTTTTTTCCCCTTTGGACCAACGAAAATGTACGGCATATGAAAAAATATTATCTATGCATAAAATACTTACAAAATAAATTAATTTTATGTTGTGTCAAATCACCCCCTGGACCATGGAAAGAGAGGGGGTTGCAACCCTCGATTGTTTCCCCTTGTCGCATGATTTTTGTACGGCGTTGCGGAATAATGGATTAGAAGCAGTATTGAAATAGTATGAAACTGATGCCGTACAAAATCAAATGACCAAATTTACCCTCGAAATTGTCGGAAAATAAAAATAAAAACCCGACTTTATGGCGCACCATTTTTTTACGGCACTGCGCGTTTTCTTATTATTTTTCATGGATCTTTCGATGGTAAGAATGCCGTACAAAAATATTTGACCAAAATGTACCCACTCTACCGGTACTTTTGAATTCTCACCTGCACTCAGTTGGACAGCTTACAAGTGACGGCATAGTGCTGAATCTTATTATTTTATGCTCTTCTATCGTTCTAGATAGGTCACCTGGTGGTTCACATGACCCATCATTTTTCTACACGGGCCAGTAGTCTATTAGTGATGAAATAATTTATTTTGATAAGGATTGATAGCATGAGTAAAATAAACGCGTTTAAATGTAGTCCAAACAAAATTCAAGATGTTTAAATAAAAAAATGGTTGTTGTGCCTCACTCGACATAGATAGGTATAGTGTGTCGCGGACTTTTTTGTAGATATTTATAAGATCTACGATTAATTAGAACATTTTATGGATCTATCTTTTACCGTTTAGGCAGCGTACGCAAAATAAGTAACTTATCTGGTTGATTTTTTACACTTTGTGTCCGAAAAACCCAAATATCTTACGGAACCCTATTTTTTCCAAAATAAAATATAGCCTATTTTACTCGTGGGTAATGTAGCTTTCGAATGGTGAAAGAATTTTTAAAATCGGTCCAGTACTTTTTGAGCCTATTCATTACAAACAAACAAACAAACAAACAAACATACAAACTAAGTTTTCCTCTTTATAATATTATAGTGTAGATGACATAATACTTTGTATACATACGTCTTTTGAAATAATACTTTTCAGAAAAATTTTAATGAAACTTAAACAATGTGAACAGAACAGAACTTTTAGTGCAGTAAGTGGTAGGGCAAAAGCAGAAATTCACACGAGAAACCATGCTTTCAATAATCAAAGATGCAAGATGGGGTACTTACTACTATCAACGCAAAATCTGCAAGTAATTTATTGTTTGTAGCTGACAATGAAGATTTACTCTCACGTACTTAATTTTGTGTCACAAAACGCAGCTCGTATTACAAAACCTCGATGTACGTTGATTAATCGTTTTAAGTCCGTTGTTATAGTCTCGGGTACTATAGTAGGTAGAGGTGCAATTTGTAGTTACTTGCATATTTATTTTTAATTACGCGCTTATTATAGATGAATTATACCCAAACATAGAATAAAATATGATCGTGTTTATGACACGATGTTCGCCGTCGGTTGGAATTGAAACTACGCCTCTAACTTAGCAGTCAGGATCGCTAACCATTGAACCAAGAGTTACGTACCTACTTTATTTACAAATTACGATCTTACGAACTTCGATTATGACACAATCATACAACATTCATTAATCATAAACTATGTTAAACAATATTAGGCATAATAAACTAATTTAAGCATAATTTATTACACGCTCATAATTAATTTTGTTACCTCATTTGCCACCATTGCATTATACCAAAGATATTAAAGCTCTATAAGGGAAAAGGAACTGTTACAAAATTATATCGATGAGTGAATGCACCTATAGCGATTTGACCTTAAATAAATTTGTGCTTTATTGCTTGGTCAACAATGAGACCTCTTCACCATGAATATATTAGTTTTGTGCCAAGTCATCAATCATTTGAAGTTCATCAAATGAATTCAAAATGTGGTTATTAAATTGCTTACGTTACGACAATCATAACAAAAGTTATTTTAATCATAATCATTTTTACGAGGCATAAGATCTAATCTCCAATTAATGATACATGTATTTCATTACTTTTTGCATGAGAACCGAACACCACAGTTTCTTTGGTTACAAAACGAAGCAATCAGTAGCTTATTAGTAGCGTTACGATACTTGACTTGCTTTAAGTATCAATAACATGCTTAGATTACACATGTGTGTTTTATGGAATTACAAAGTACTAAGTGAAAACATTATATCGTTGTATGAATTTAAATATAACTTTTGGTAGCCGTGCTTAGTGCATTCAAACATTTGTATGAGGTATGTTTGTGTGTTTTAACCTATTTCTCGTTGGCATTGTTTTCACAATATTTATTGTTGTATATAAATCATTTTACCTGAAATAGCCATTAATTGACATACTTATTAACTAGGTACCGGTATTGGAAGATTTATGACGTATCTATATAAATAAAAATGAATCACTGAAATGTATGTACGCGCCCATAACTGCCGATCGACTGCATCAAATTTGATAATTCTTTTTTGTATGTGAGTTTGTTTGCTATTATCAGGACAAGGTTTGTATCGAAGAAAATTATTAATGTTTTTTTAGTCCACCAGAGTACTACCCGTAAGAAGCTGAGGCGCCATAAATTATATATATAATTATAAAAACAAGCTTTTCGGCAATTTACAAAATAATTGGAAACAAATGCGCACACAGTGAGATTATTAGTCTAATTTCGAGCAAAATTCAGTTATTTTCTGTAGTTCTGTAACTGGAATGTTTTAGAAATATTTAAGAAGTACAAAGGTGTCTATATTATTATGATCGTATTACGACACAATTTAGTGAGAAAAGTCAGAGGCTAAAGGAGAAAAAATAACGCAACAAACAT
The DNA here is from genome assembly GCA_916048165.1 of Spilarctia lutea. Taxonomy (NCBI): domain Eukaryota; kingdom Metazoa; phylum Arthropoda; class Insecta; order Lepidoptera; family Erebidae; genus Spilarctia; species Spilarctia lutea. The sequence continues at coordinate 12,828,350 of OU696490.1, read as the reverse complement.
CATTAGCAGCTTTTAATAGTCCACTGCTTTATAATGCTCATATTGTTTAATTGATTTTTCAACCTCACACATTACTTTACTCGGTTATTTATTAATTATCTCTGAATAATTTAAATTTACCAGCGCTTTGATAAATAAACCATCTCTCGGTAAGATTTGGGATATGCACCTTGACAAAAATATCATATTATTAGGTATTTTATTTTAGAGTATGTGAATATCGTTACCTGCACGAGTGCAATCAGTGCCGCTATGCGCATGACAGCCGGTTCATGGGGACCTGAAATAGAATAATAAAATTATAGCTTAACGTGCACTTTGGTTTACATGAACATATAATTAAGCAAATTTTTACACCAGTAGATATGTATATTGGTAGCATATGGTTAACAGAAAATAATTTATTCTAAATTCGATTGACTTTTTCTAACACAGTAGTGGATAGTAGGTACATCTTATGATACAAAATATGGAATTTCTAAGGACATAAATCTGAATAAATATAAAATACTAGCTGTTGCCCGCGGCTCCGCCCGCGTTTATGTCGGTTTTTCCTGTTTTTACGCGGTCGCGGATATGTGAGTGATGCAAAAATTTGATAAAAAAAATCCTTAATGCGGATTATATATCATTCTAAAATTTCAGCTCGATCGGTGCAGAATTTTTTGAGTTTTTATCTAGACATTAAACAATCAATACATTTAATCTAAAGTTGGAAGGTTTTCTTTGATCTTCTTTTAAAAAATGTGAGGGTAAATGCCCTAGGGTATACAGCCGGCATGTTATAAGCCAGCATTCCTACGTATACCTTTCTAAATATTAAAAAGTTTATTCCTGTGCTTTTACTGGGAAGTATTTTTTTTGATGTTAGGCAATTTGTTAGTATAATAATAGGAATAGTGTTGCCATGTGTCCGAAATAATCCTTCAAATTAACAAGACAGTTGGCAAAAATCATAATTCACGTTGCGTAACTTTGAAAAATAAGTATCTACAGTTTTGAATGAGATTGGCAAAACGTAGTGTGTAACTCTTTCAAAATTTGCGCCAATAATGTCACCATAAGTACACATTTGCATATTTACAACTCAATAGTGCAAAGTGCTTGTTACATGAATAAGTTCAGGACTGAAGTATTATGCAATGCTTTTCTTCTTTGTTAGCGTCTAATAAAATACATTGTATACTGTCAATAACCTACTAAATGTTACTACACAGTTGAAGTATGTCCACATGCTTTAAAGTGCTCAGTAATATTCAATGTATAGTAGAAACTTTTTGAAACGAAGTTTCTACTGTTTATTAATATAAAACGAAAATTATTTTGTTTCTGAGCCTGTAAAAAGCCTCTATTCTGCCTGATAGAGTGCCTCGAGCCGGCTGGTTCGTGTGCTGAAGTTAGCATGGCTCTACTACTTTGAATATACGAGTATAAACGAAAACTAACTAACTATTGTAGTAATAAAGCCCAAACAAAATATATACATTTAATTATATTTCTAGTTTTCACATAAAATGATTTAGATATTTTTTATTTCCTATATTCGATAACTTAAGTTCGAGCTCTAGAGCTTCGTAAAATATCTGCTACGTATAATAGTGTTACTTAATATGTAAATGACATTTGAATTGTATTGAAATAAATCATTGATAACTTATTCAATGTTACTGCTATTTACGTAATTGATCATTGGCAAATTCAACATAATGTTATTGAAATAATAATAAAATAGCAATTGTTTGACTATTATAGTGTGAAGGTTTCCAAAAAAATTGTGAGAGATATGCTAAAAATTAAACCAATCGTCATTGTTAAGTCAATCAATACTTGAGTGTATGCATTGGAATAAATTTGATTACATTACACTATTGTGTTTTATAAGTATATATTGTTAATAGCTTAAGTTACAGCTCACGAATAACACTTTAATTGTAAGGTTGTTGCATCTTCGGTTCGTGAGGTCAGCCGTGTGAACCCAGCGCGATGTTTCCGTGTCTTGCTTCATCATAGGCACCGCTAATTAAATTGTTCGGGACTTTATTTTGTTTTTGTAAGTAATATTGGTATAAACAGAGTAAGGACCTCTTCAAAAAATAGCAATTTTCAATATCGAAGCTTAGCAAAGTTCCATTAGACAAAAGTCAGATTTATGATTATAATATTATTACTTTTTTTTTTATTGAATAGTGGGCAAACGAGCAGACGTATCACCTGATGGTAAGCGATTACCGCCGCCCGTGGACACCCGCAACACCAAAGGCGTCACAAGTGCGTTGCCGACCTTTGGGGGATGGAAAAAGGGATGGGGGAGGGGTTGGGGTATGGGCCTCCGGTATCCTCACTCACTCGGTGAAACACAGCGCTAACGCTATTTCACACCGGTTTTCTGTGAGGCCGTGGTATCACTCCGGTCGAGCCGACCCATTCATGCCGAAGCATAGCTCTCCCACGGTGAAACATTCAATATTTGCTTCAGTTTTGTTTATAACAACTTGTAACTACATTTGGACACTGTATACTAGCCAAATTAAAATTATTTTATTTTTATCTCGAGAACCAGAGTTCTTAATTGTAAAAAGAATAGGTATTGAGATGACGACCATGATAATGCACATAATTCTTTCGAAATTTATTCCTTGTAAATAATAATTAAATAGAAAATTATAAATCGTAAAAACTTTAATTGACTCGAAATAAACAGTTTAAGTTAAGAGTTTACAATAATTGTTGGGCAGTGGCCCGCCAGGCATGATCGGCTCGCCTGGTCGGAGGATCCTCCCTTTGTGTTCGTGGGACATGTCACCCGTTCCCCCACAAGGATACCGGAGGCTCATACCCCAAACCCTCCCATCTCCATCTCTGTCTCCGTCTCCCACAGGCCGGCAACGTACTTGTGACGTTTCTAATGTTGCGGCGGTAACCGCTTATCAGGAGATACGTCAGTTCGTTGGCCCGCTATTCCATAAAAAAATACCTTGCGTACATTAACTACTGCATCAGTAATGCACTGCATACGCCATTGTTTAAAAACAGACTTAGTTTGCAGCTTACTAAAACGCTTCAATAATGTAAGTAAGGTGTGTCAAAGCCGAGAAACTTTTGTAATTAATTAAATTTATAATTGTAGTATAGCCACAGAATATGTTATGGTCTTGATAAATAAGATTCTTCACTTCGAGTAGCTGTTTACCATGGCCATATTGAGGAGATCTGAACTTTTTGCTATTGTAATTATTAATAATCGGGTTTAACAATACTAGATCACAGCCTTTCCCAAGTTTTTGTATGTTCATAATGAAGAAATACCAATTTGTATTGTTCTCCGACGTATTAGTAATTGATAAGACGACGATAAATTATTTATTCAACATATTTTATCAATTCAGTAACTCAGCAATTATAGTTTTTGGTGTAAGACCGTTAACCGCTAAGACTTAAGTTTGTGTTATCTCGTGTCAATTAGAATTACTTCGACATTAGAACGTCGAAATACAATATTATAATAAAAAAAATGCAAATGCTTATTAGTGGTTGTTTGCTTTATAAAAATACTAGCTTTGCCCCGTTTTTTAATGCTGTTCCGTGGGTAACACCACGGGGCTCAGCTATTTAACCTTTTATATGATGATTCTGATACTTAAATACCATTTCAAATCCTTCTGCCATAATTACTTCAACTTCAATAACATTGGACTTTCTTACAAACTACCATCGCCCCTTTTTATCCCAAAAGGGGTTGATTTGTCAAGATACATTATAAATACACCTCCAAACTAGTTATAGAGCATACATTTTAAACTTCAAGATTCTTACTTCAGAAACAGGATTTTCTTACAAACTCCCAACCCCCGTTTTACCCCCTTAGGGATCGAGTTCGAGTTTTATAAAATCCGTTTTTAGCTCTACCTGCCAAATTTCAAGTTTCTTGGTGTTATAAGTTCTGAGAGTTCGTGATTGATCAGTGAGTGGTTTTACGCTTTTAGGTATATATATTAGAAATAAAAATATAATGAAACATGAATTTATAGTTAAATAGTTAAATAAAAATGTATATTAGTTTTTCATCTATAAATTTATTTGTATCTACAAATAAATTTATAAATTATTTTTTTTTGTATCTAATAGATGAAAAACTACAGATTGAGTGTAAATTAAACAACCTTAAAATAAGAGTTTATTTGGTAATTCGGACTTCTGGTACTTCGGAATACATTGACTTACTTGGGACTACTTAGTCCGATTACGCACTTGCATACTGCATAAATACGAGAACATTGAAATCATACAAGTAAACACTTGTGTAAATATTTCAATGACTATCAAACGCAACAAGGTCAAAACTCATTTAAAACGTTACAGCTAATGTAAATATAATAAAGTTCTTTAGGTCAACTTCACATTGAAGTAAATGTATGTTTTTGTAGTATTCTTAACTAGGTAAGTTAACCACATAAAATTTTTTAATGTTACGTTAAATTTTTTTTCTCAATTTTTTAAAATTTTGATTTTGTAAGAATAATACACTTTTTAACGATCCGTAGTCTTATCTAGGAATCGTTATATTAGAAATGCGAACAACAAAAACCTTTATAACCTAGGTGTATCCATATTAATATTTTTAATTCTAAAATAATTCAGTTTGTCTGTTAGTTATGCTTTGACGGCTAAACCCCTGCACCGATTTCAGTGAAAATTGGCATGGGGATAATTTAATCCTTGAGGAAGAACATAGTCTACTTTTACACAAACAAAGTTGATCGCAATAGCTATTATTACAGTAAACTGATCAAATAAAACCATAAAATAATTTGGGTATAAGGTTGGATAGATTTTTTAGGAACGTTAATGTATGTTAGGACCACAGTTAAGATTTTTTTACTGTATCCTATACTGCGTGAGGTTTAACATGCACTTGACTTTTTTATATTAAAGCAACGTATTGCTTCAATGGTACAATAATGTTTAGTATACGTCATTAATCAAAATTGAGTTTAAAACATTTCTGTTTTCAAGAATATTGTGTGGTTAATATTTATTAATATGCGCATGAGGCAATATTTATATTAGTAAAATAATTAATTTGTATTTTGTAAAGAGAGATACATATTTAACGATAATTGTTAAGACATCTTAGTACTTATTTTAGAATAAGTGCCTAAGGTCGATAGTAAAATTAAATTTTTACGGTACATCGCGTCGGTCTGTCTATCTTTAGTACATTGTCATCGAATTATTTAATAAATGTAAACTGTGTCACGGCCGTCGTGACTTCATCGAATCGTAAACCTTCTGCCCTAGACCGGTCGAACTGGTTGATGTGCATCGCAATATATCAGTGATCCGCCCAGAAATCGCAATACATACATAATTCGTAAAATTGTGCAACGGTGCATGGGCTTATTTGATCGTTATCGACACATCCCATAAAGGTGAGAATTCGATGACACTAACTTGTTGTGTATAAATATAATTTCTACAAATACCTAGTAATTTTATTGTTGAAAAGGGTTAATAGAATATCCGATTTTGCTCTGTACTTACATCTACAACTTTAGCGGTTTTAAGATTGTTTTGACTAAGTTAAAATACTAATAATATAAAGATCTAAACATATAAGTATAATGGCAATTTAAAAACTGTTTAACACTTCTATTATCAACACCATAAGTTTCCCTTAATAGTCCACTGATGGTCATAGGCTCTCCCAATTAAAACCTCAGAGCCCAGTCAGCTGCTTTTACTAGATAATGGGTGAATAGGTTACATAATAAAATCTTACCATAATATTTGACAAAAGGACAGATAAGACGTAAAATGTATTTATAAATTTGAAAAGTTCAATTGTGGACAGTTTATACAGCTTTATAATTATAAAGAATTGACAATTACAAGATTGTAATTTAACATTAATTGTTATGATGACTAAAATTAAAGCATTTACTCTTAAAAAAACTTTAAAACAAAAAAACTCTTCAACAAAATCTCCGATTATTCTTAATTTATGACTCTGACATAACACTGACTTATGAATGGGGTTATTAAACTTCAGCTGAATGAATACGTTATGCAGCTTTCTTAAGAAACTTGGGTAATCCTAGAATTATATTAGTTATATTAAACCAAACATTAGTCAAGGCTGAATATTTTTAGATATCTACTGTAGGTGAGGTTTGAATGTGACATCTAATTTATTTTAAACCAGTATTCGAAATTCGACCTTAATGACTTTCTGCACTTTTTCTAACTTTAACAGCGACAAATTGCATAGGTACTCCTCAATATGCTTAATTTTCGTAAGAAGAGGTATACAGATTTTGCTGCAGATATTAATATATAGAGATATCATGTGTATTTTTAAAAGAGAACGTAGGTAAACGTTTAATACAATAATAATAAAATCTTTATTGTAAACTAAAAGGAAAATAAACAATAACATTATGGGCGAAAATGGCATGTATTAGAAAATATAACCCGTAATCATAAGCCCCTGGCGACTATAATGACGAGAGATTAAATTTTATTCAATTGTATCAACATTTTACATCTAAAAATATATACGAGTATCATAAATGAAACCTCTTTAGAAAAATATATGATCTGTGAGCACGTATATGGTCATTAAGAATTGAAATTGAAACATTTAATTGTTCATTCATTGTGTAAACGGAATTCACAAAACTAAAACAATGAGTGAAAATAACAACGAACTTTCGCTTCTTTAATAGTGTACACTACATAGTCTTCATCCTAACAACTACTTGAACATGTTGTTTATTATCCTTACCTTATCTATTGAACTAATTAAATAAACCCATCAGTAAGCGCTATCTACCTTACGTACCCTACCTACCTTTATACATTGTCCATTCAAGTTAGAGGTATGTGATATCCGCATTAACACTATTTCTGGCTGTCTATTGCTTTTTACCTGCCGTCCCCATTTCAATTAATGCATTTACAACTTAATTATATTATTTAGTGCTAAACCAGTTACAAAAGTATGTTGTGTGTGCAAAAATAGGAGAAAATTCAAATTGATAAAATAAGGGTGTTTTTCTTTACTAAAGGTTATTCTGTAGCTAAGCATGTATGTTAAGAATAAAGTATAATGATACTACAATTTCAGTACTTGTACCTGTAAAATATGTACTTTGCGGCATACCTATAGATGTAAAACTAAGCTATATGAAAAGTTATTAAAAGTATTACGTAAACTATTTGTAGATTGCTCATCGAGATGATTATTCCTATCGTCACGACATTGTTCGGAGCTTAATGTCAACTATCGTGAAGGGTTTGGTATTTAGAAATATATTAGATATATTGAATAGGAATAGAGTGTGTTGTACCTTGATAGTGATAAAACTAAATCTAAGAATTAGGTCTACATAATCCTAGTGCCATCCTGTGTTAAATAAAATGTGTTCTTAGTAATTGTATTCCCTTAAGGAACTAATTAATCCATAAATGTAAACCATCATTAGTGTTGTGAAGAAGTCTAAATAAGTCTTTTGCGCAAATGTGCACAATTTTGTAAATTATCATGTTCATCATACTTTATTAATTATTGTTTAAGCACATGCAATTCTAAACTTGTTTTGAATTGAAGTTTACGTGGGAACAGACTTAGTCAATATAAAGGTAACGCTGATCATTGTCGGGGTACGATGCATAGGTAATACTAGGAAACGTGGTTTCATATTAACCTCATCAAAACGTATACATATACCTACTCGTTACACCATCCAGGTTTACTACCTATAACTTTTACGACGAAAATTGATGGCTTTTCATTTTAGTTCATATACTTCATTCGGCGTTAGTTACGTAATGAGTAATTTGCAATTTATTTATATTAACTCTATAAATACAATTTGTTTCTCGGGGACTTCCTTTGAGATAGAGATACTACTATTAAAGTACTGGTGGGATAAACCTAACACGAATCATTGTATAATGTCGTAAAAATAAAATATAATACAAAAAAAAATAATAGAAATATGTCTTTTAATGGACATAATTTTACAAAGAAAATGCATCAACATACACTTTAAAAGTATCATTGTATACTAACTAATTGTGTTTTAAAATAATGCAAATGTGAGCAAGTCGCAGTCGTACATAAAAATATTATATAAGTAGGTATATTTGCATACGAATTATGTAAACTCCAGTTAGGTGACTTGTACAACCGATATATGAAATTATACATATGAATTTACATATGTCTATGTCAGAGTTACTTTTAAGCTTTTAAACACTAACAAATGCCAGATGTTATTTGGCTATAAGACTTGATTTTTTAAATGAGATATAAATTCATTTTAATTTAAATGTTTGATAAGCTTTTGAACGATGCTTCGACCAAGTGCAAGTGGGTTAAAATATGCACCTAATAAAAAGTAATATGCACCTAACAATTTTTAGCTCATTATGTCTCTCTATTTGTAGTAATATCTAGTGTCTAAGGACATTGTATACAGACAGATAGGATCATGTCAGATGCGTAAACCGTTTTATGGGTGTGTTTAAAATACATTCAAAAACGTTGAACGTTGAAATGGATTTGGAATTTCATAATTTTGTTACTCAACATGTTAATGGGGTCAAGCGATGAATCTTGTGTGCAGGTACCTACTACCCCTTAATTACACCTTGTTTCTGTAATCTTAATTCACGTTTGGCAATTTGTGTTTTGCAACTGCGGGTAATGATCGACCAGCAAAACTTATAAACAAGGAACGAACTAAAAAGTTACTGAAATATGAGATAATGTATTCAACAGCTCGACGGACTAACACGATGTTGTTAGATATTTATTAAATCAAATTGTCACTAATCTTTTTGTTTATTCGTAGTTTGTGGCTGCCCATAAATAAAAAGGTTGGAATTGCGAGTGATGGTCTAGTTGTAAGAATATATTAGCTAATTTTTAAAATTTTAACAATGAGAAATTAAGCATAAAACACACTTTTAGATAAACAGTCGCTTAAGTATCTGTGACATACCATTTATTACAAATATCTTATAAATTCTGCACTATGTCTAGGGAACTTCGTGGCAGATCTTTTTACCTTGCCGGAACGATTCTCATAAAGTTTCATCTTAATAAGGTTAATAGCGTTGCATAATTAGTTGGTTGTTAGAATTCAAGAAAAGGTTAACTATAAATGTAACATAATGTTGTTGTTGGACAGGTGTCTACAAAAACGAACGAAGATAAAATAAATAAATAAGAATCAAGGTTATAAAAGTGGCAAAGAGGTCACTTGGTGCTTATGTATGGGTCGCATCATGCTTTTTTTAAAATATGTCATTGAGCTTAAATTTAAAAAAGATTAAGTAAAAACATGTGAATAGGTAATAAAAAATAGAATATTCAATTAGCAATGAAGATCTAAAACTACCAGAATACAGTTTGTATAGGCGATAGTTACTGACAAATGTGTTAAAGTGCCCTTTATTTATGCGAGGAATTGTGTTAATCGTGATTGCCTTAAGGAGATTCCGAGTGATTCATAATAATTAATGTTGTTTTATTTGAGACTTTGTTTCCATTGCTTGGATGCACAGCGCATCTTTTTTTGTATGTCTAGTAAAAGAAAAATAATAAATGCTTTCAACTTCATAAAATTTTAGCTCAATGTAGTCGGGGTCAAAGTGAAGTATAAAATTACGTAATATTTTCGTTAGATAACATTTGAAGTGATAGGTTGAAGTACTAATATTTAAAACATACATTTTGTCACAATCGTTAAGAGGCACTTAAGAAATAGTTTTGCTTAAGTTTCTGCGACATCAATTTCTATTTATTTTCGTTATTTCCTTTGGAAAAAAGAAGCCGATTAGTTGTTATTAATTCATTCGTTACGAAATACTTTTCATTGTTAGTTACAGTAAGAATCTAAAGAACATTTTGCTCCTTAGATAATGTTTTTCAAAAGAAATTTGAAATTTTACTTGTCCTTTTTTCAATTTCCTAAGGGTTTTTTCAAAACAAACATGCTGCGAGCCTTCAAAGTCTTGCTTAGGTACCAATTCAAGTATAGTATCAAAGAGCATTATTGATAAAATAATGTTATGTTTACACTTGTTAGTTTAAAATGTTTCTGTTGTTACAATAAACCCTGTTATTTAACCCTTATTCCTTAGACCGGGCTGGTGTAATCTAATCAGACCTTTTTAATATTTATCATTTCAACGAGATTATGGATACAATACGTTAATTGCTACAGCTATCCTCATTATTTCGTCTGTTTAGTTCTTAACTGGCGTGAGAATTTACTTTGGTTCTGCAATTTAGGCACGGAGAAATGTCACGTAAAATGACGCAATCATTGAAACCTGAATTGTATTTTGTGCCTTTATATATCGTCTAACCTAATCGTGTAACTGATCTAAACTATACTTATTTTTTCTTTTTTTAATTTAAAAATACCCGATATCGGAATGTATCTGGTACATATATCTCTATCTAAGTTCATTGACATGTTACAGCAAACTTAAATCGATGTATTTAAGTACCGAAAAGCCAAATGAAGGAAAATCTACTTTTGCACCACTAAAGTATCAAAACATTAAATTATTTCTGATACACGTTATCTCATTTGAATGTTGTTTACACCTGTTACACAAGGACCTACCTGTTACACATCATCAAAGTATTTAAATCATCATTCAAATCATCAGTGTGTCAACTGAAAATCATCAAAATCGAATTGACTTGTAACAGTAAGTGAATAAAAAACATTGACTTTGTTTTGTACTGTTATAATTAATTGAAAAAAGGTAGGTCTTTTTTTCCTCTTTTCAGTTTTTAATTATAAAAGTACAAATAAAAACAACAAGTTTTTTAAATTCTCATTTCGCATTTCAACAGCTATATTATATATTTCTTACCTTATAAGTTAAATGTAATCACATAGAACACGCTAGGTGTGTACCATGAAAATGTGAAGCAATCTAATTACATTCATCGTTGCATTTGTAAATAAAGACCGCTCCGTAAATATACTTACGAGTAACTATAAAGGTCTTTGTATATGCCTGTCCATCAGTCAAAGGTTATATTATTTCATGCAACATTTAATTTTTGATGGGGCAAGTATTGCCGAGTAGATAAGGATATGGTCTTGTGTGAATTCATGTACAAAACCGTGGGTAGTGGTGTAAACAGCGTTCTCACAGAATTGATGTTCATACCGAAATATCGCTCGATTTTTAATTACAATGTTAGTAGATACATTCAAGGGCGTGTCTATTATATATATTGCTGTGTAAAGTTAAAACAATGGCTACGTGCGTTGAGCAATCTGGTGGGTGTCATTTCATAAAGCCTTGGACAATGGAAGGTGCTACTAGTTTCACACAGACTCGCTAAAAAGTAAAAATACAAATCTAAATTCGAAATACGAACAAACAGATGTGCCTATTTCTTCTTCGGTTAGTGTATATGTGCCCTGTATATATATATAATGTTTAGCTGGACGAGTGTATGACATCTGCACGTGCACGTGTTAACTTTGTTGCAATATCCTCATACTGATATTTTTATGGACTTAATAAAAATAAATAGCGATCTTGATTATTTAGACCCTTACATTTCTGTGCCTGGTACACAAACAAATTTTTGTTTTTGTTACCAACTTTCAACGCATCATTTATTAAATTATTTTACGGACGCATATATTAGTGCTTTTATAAAAATACTTAATACAGACTCACGTGTAAAGGTTATATAATTGACTAGGGAAAACTTACTGTCAGATTGATATCTGACTAAGGTGCTATACTTTTATTTATCCGTTTCATACAAAATTACTTAAAACAATTGCTTAAACATTTAAGTGTGTCATGAAACGTCTGGTAAAGCATTACTGCTAGAAATACTTTATTTACCAATCGCACAGCATCGTTCAAGGTAATATTTTATATCAGAAGGGAGTAGAGAAGTAAAATGAAATCCAGTAGAAACACTTAAGCATCTTTAAAAAGTAATTACATATCGGTTATTATATTTTAATCATATAAGATAATTTAATGTGCACTTAGGCCAGTCTATGTGATCAGTGTGGTTCATGCTAGTGAAGTGGTCCCCAACTAAATCAACTTTTGTTAGAAAGTATCATCTAAAACCCCACCATACGAATAAAACAGTTGTCAAAAGTATCTTTCACTAAAGCTAAACATAAAACAGACAAAACACCTAGTGATCAACTAAAATTGGTGGTTAAATAAGTTAAAATCTCCCCTGCCCTGTAAGCAAACCATAGTGAAAATAAATATTTTATTGAAAATTTCCGTAAAAACATGTCACTCATTGGGATAAAACGAATCTTATTTAAAATCAATCAAACAACCTATAGATTAGCGAGGATCTTGCAAAAGTAAATATTACAGTTCACGAGTCCATGTACGAATTTTCTCATGATAAATATATACTAACTTAGGAAAACCACTATAAATAAATCTGAAGAAATATTTTGCCCTGCTTATATCCTCTTTTGAACTGAAAAAAAATAAGTAGTTTTTAACTAGATTGAAATGACCTTGACATTTTTATATGCAAACCTATCTACCTACGCAAAATAAATTAATACAGTTGTGTTAAATCATTCAATACAAAAAAAATGTTAGCTTACAGACAAGATTTTATGATATAAAATTAACATAAATTTCATAATGTTTGAAAATTACTTAATTTAGATTTGTTTCTTTTATTCTTTTGTAGTCGTTGAAAGTTTATTTAATAATAAGCTTGTAACATTTCTAATTGGAATGAATGGAATGATATTATTACTTATTATATATTTAGCAGCCATGAAATTTAAGCACTTAATGTTTAATTGAACATTTGAATAACTGAGCTATGTAAAAAAAGTATCTAACTTATTGTGCAGTGTTCAATTACAGCAAAGTTAGACCAGTTGTGAATTTTTATACTAAAATAAAAATACAAAGTAAATGTGGGACAAAACGCTACAGGCAAACGATACGAGCAACTAAATGATATCTATTTCATTTCGAAATCCAACTCTCTTAAATATTTATTCTATAAACCTGTTTCCCAAATTTGGTTTGTCCTCTGATAACTAAAACATGCATGCTGTCCTTTAATTTAATTTCTAATTTTTAAACTATACTCAATAAAAGCAACATTGTAAGTGAGCTTTGAATTAAAATAAACTTAAATTTAATAGAGTTCTTATTGAATTTTCAAATATATAATTTTTATGTAGGTATACTATTACAGACATGTTAAATAATATCAAGTAAAACTTAAAATTTCGCGAATGTCATTACATTTACATATTTAAACGATTTAAACCGTAAGCGGATCTACCGGCTCTTATATGTTATACATAATTATTTTTCTAACAATCACTCTCGACTTAATGTGGAAAAGAACATAGTTCACATACTTTACTATATGATAAAATCTGAATAATAAGCACCGTGCCTTTATGTGAACTCGTGAAGTAACACAACGACACATCATTAAGTAAAATATATATTTGCAAAGTAAATAAGCGACTGGATTTCAATCACTCATACAGTACACACAAATAAATTTATTTATGGTTAAAATATGTAATGTTTAGATTAATAAATTTTTAGACTGCCTCGGTGGCGTAGTGGTAACGTACGCGAAGCTTGAGGTCTCGGGTTCGATTCCTGGGTCGGACCAAATGTTTGTGTGATCTGCATATATTTGTTTCGGCGTTTGGGTGTTTTCTATGTATAATATGTATGTATTTACAAAAAAAAAGTATATAGTTATTTATATCAGTTGTCTAGTACCCATAACACAAGCTCAGCTTAGCTTGGGACTAGATGGCGTTGTGTGTTAGATGTCCGGAATATTTAAAAAAAATAATAAAAAAAAAACATTGTGATTAGATTATGTAAAATTACACCGTTAATGTGATAGTGTCACAACTGTCACAATATTTGGTCTTTACAAATTTATGTTTTTAGTGACATTTTAATAAATTCATTGAATTTTCTACAACTAAAGGACACGTGAAAGCATAGCAGTAGTTTCTAAGAGTTTACTATAAAAGTTCACAAATGCCTACTAAAGAAAAACAACTCAAAGCAGTTGCATTAACCAAAAAGGAAGTTGCCTAATCAACTGCATTGTCATTCTCAACTTGTAGCCTTATTGTGCAAGTTTTGGACAATCTGCTTCGACTACCAAAACGATGACTATCACCTGTTAATTTGTTGATGTAATTAATCCGTTGAACTTAACAAATAGGAGAAACATCCTCATGGACATACCACAATAAATTATGAAACCTCTCTCTTTGCCTATTACACTAAACTTTTATCAATCATCATCTACTCATCTAGTCAATACATAATATAAAAAATGTGAACTAGTTTGTTTATTACGCTTTCACGCGAAAATTACTTAACCGATCATCATGAAACTTTGTATACATATTCTTGGAGGTATTAGAAGTAACATATTATGATTTTTTTTTTAATAAATGCGAGCGAAGCCAGTATAATATATGTATGTACACAGAAAGAAGTCTATCTACCATTAATATTTACTCGTATATAAATATATTGATCTGAAAGTGCGTTATAATTTTCCAGCTGTAGATAGCGCAGTATTATTTGGAACTTAGTTTAATTGGCATTATGTTATATAACTGATATACAAATGACATTACGAGGCACAATATATATAGATAAATACAAGACTACTACTGTAAGGTCAGTATAAAGGTTTTGATTCAATTTTAAACTGAGTACCTACATCACATTACTTTTTTATTTATTTACCAGTTGACCAGGCAAACGTTGTTTTGCCATGTATAATATTTTTAGGAAAGATATTGTTAGTCAAAAAAAAAATAAAATAAATATTGAAAAAAAATAAAGTTGTTAACTAATAAATAAAAATAGGGGTTAATCTTAGAGGGGTGAAAACTTAGCGTTATATGTATTTTTGTATGCTGTATCATAAAAAGTAAAAATAAAAATAACAAAAAAAATTTAAGGGTGGCTCCCTTAACTTTTAGGGGGATGAAAAATAGATGTTGTCCGATTCTCCACCCTAGCCGATATGCATGCTAAGATTCACGAAAATCACGAAAAAAGTTTAAACATAAGCAATTTCAAGAAAACTTAAGTACATAATAAGGTTTGAAGATAATGCCCATTGTTGGACTATCGTAAAATTATAAGATTAGGTGTGCTATGTGTTAAATAACGTTTTTTAAGAGAATGCTAGATGCATTAGTATGTATTCTGTTAGCATATATAAGTTGAAATCAGCAAAATACGTGTAAGTAGTAATTTTTTTTTTTTATTGCACCTAAAAGGTAATCAGTTTCGTGTATGTTTCTTGTAAATGATTTGCTGTGAGAGATTTTTAGTACGTGCGTTTATTTTTAATTGATGTAATAAATAAATTACATCTATGTGAAAAACACAAATTGCTCTTTGTTTTCTGGTAATAAAAACAAAATAGTATGTCTTTTGCAATGTCAGTTCTAAGTTTTGGATCTTTACGTTTATTAAGAAAACTAAATGAATACCTTCGGCTCGACTAGAAATATACTACGGTAAACGCATATACCTACCTATAGATATTTAATATTTTCACTCTTGGCTCTGTTTGACGAAAACGTCCCTATAGTATAGTACGTCTTAAAATGAGAAAATGATGTCGAACAAAATTAAATTATGATCCTGAAATTTGTAGTTCTTATATTTGAATTACTTTATGTTATCTACAAATTATATATAATTTTAAGATAAAGATTGAAGTTGGTGAAGTGTTTGTAATTTGCAGTTGTTTACTGGAAATTGCAAAAATTGTATATGTACTTAATATATGTATATACACAATTTTTTTGTTTCCATTAGATTGTTTACTGTATCGTATAAAGTCGTATTGAATAATAACAATATAACTACAAGTAGGTATATCATCTTTATAATATGCTATTGCTATAATATGCTTTATAAATTGCTATTTTTTGTTTCTCTAAGTATATTGGCTTTATTAGTTTTATCCGGTCGACCTTGACAATTCTTTGAAGATATGATGCTTTAGAACTTTCAATTTAATTTTAGTTAATTTCGGATTGATTCAAACAGCTAACGCATAGAAATAATTTCAGTCTAACCATAATTTAATAGCGCTTGCGCTGTGTTTCACCGAGTGAGTGAGGATACCGGAGGCCCACACCCTAACCCCTACCTTATCCCCCTCCCCTTCCCCTAAAGGCCGGCAACGCACTTGTGACGCCTCTGGTGTTGCGGGTGTTTATGGGCGGCGGTAATCGCTTACCATCAGGCGATACGTCTGCTCGTTTGCCCCTATTCAATAATAAAAAAAAATGTAATTTGCAGTTTGCTGGTAATTGCAAAAATTGTATATGTACTTAATATATGTATATATACATTTTTTGTTTCCATTAGATTGTTAACTGTATCGTATAAAGTCCTATTGAATAATGACAATACAACCACAAGTAGTACAACATCTTTATAATATGCTATTGCTATAATATGCTTTATAAATTGCTATTTTTTGTTTCTCTAAGTATATTGGCTTTATTATTTTATCCGGTCGACCTTGACAATTCTTTGAAGATATGATGCTTTAGAACTTTCAATTTCATTTTAGATAATTTCGGATTGATTCAAACGGTTAACGCAAAGAAATAATTTCAGTCTAATTATAATTTCTGGTAAAATTACTTGCGTACATTTCTAGTCAAACAAGTTTCTGTTACTAAAAAATATAACCATTAATCGGATAGTATTTCATGAATCTGTAAACTTATTTATATTGACGAAAATGTTTTTTCTTTGTATGAGTGAAATATTTTCATATGAGTAAAATTATCATAACCTATCATAAATATGTTAAAAATCGACTTATTAGAGAAAGTTATCTATACTGATTAAAACATACTAAAAGCAATTAAATAGTCACATAATATGACTTTTAACGTTTTGAACATTTTAAAATTACCTAAATGAAATGAATAAAGTGTAAATGCAATGTAATAAAATAATCGTAAAAAATAATTACTGATGTTACCGAGAACCTACGGCACTAAAACGATAGTGGATAGGCAATAATATTCATGATCAATGATCATATATTTAATACCGCTTATTTAACATTCAGTGATTTCGCAATACATGTCGTCGCAATAATATTCGTCTAAGTGTAATTCCCACACTCATCACAAATCTAACAACTACACTATAATAAATATTACCACAGAAGGAACATTCCGAAGGCAAATGTTAAGTTATTTAAGTGGTTCGCTCATCAGTTTATTAATAAAAACTGTAAATGCCATCGTTGAGGTCGAGATGAATTACGAAGAACCACGATGCAACATACAAATGATCGTCCATTGACGGCACTAAGCGTAGTTCACGATTTCATTAGCATTACATTAACAATCAGCATCGTAATTTTTAACTTAATGTTATTGTTCCGGTGTTATTTTAATATGTTATATTTCCGCATTATCATCTTAATTTGGTTAGTTATTATGTTATGTACATTTAATTGCTACGTGAAACACGAAGATCATATGACAAACTACCCGCGGTTGTCATTGTAGGGCAAAACTTGTCTAAAAAATAGCGTAATTTACTCGTCATATTATCAGCTATCAGTCAGAGAAAGTTCTATCAAAATCGGTCCAGCCGATTCGAAGATTAGCCAAACAGACACACAAAACTTAAAAAAAAAAAGGTTTTTTTTGTTCATTAACACCTTATACATTCATTTAGTAAAAAGCTGTCAATTTGAAATTACAATTGCACTTAAATTTCTTATTTGTATGAATTCAAATAATCGTGTAATTTTTTCCCGTAATGGGTTTATTAAAAATACGTACATAGTTAAAGTTGAGCTTAATGTAATCACGATCATGACTGCCATGAAAGATGTGGAGCTTTGTATATTGCACATCATTAAAGCTACCTATAACCTTTACGACAACACATCCATTGGTAAAAGAAATACGACTAATGTCACAGGTCGAAACGTATGCATCACAATCCAAAACCTTATAATGTAGGTAAGTACTGAACATTGAACTATGTGTCAATTAATTGATCAATAAAAATCTTTAGTATGTAATATTGTGCTACAATAGATGCCACTCCTTGTATTGAATATGTGTTGTATTTATCATAGAGAAGATCAGGTGTGGATATGTTGCGTGTTTGATGGAAATGTCAGAATGGAAAGCTATACCTATTCGTTACGAGTGGCAATTTAGTTTGTATATATGTAACTTGGTCTATTATATGTATATTCCATTCAGCACATGTTAGGTAATTTATAACATATATCCTCGCGTCTATACCTATTCTCGAAATATTTCCATTAAAGGTGCTTTTAAGTTTGATACTATTGTGGGAGTGTTACGCAAATTAAAATTAGTATATGGGTAATTAAATAGATATATAGAGCTGGCAAAAAGGAAAGTAATTGATTGAAGGAGAAATAGCGTTAATACCAATTGAATGGAAGAATGAACAAGTCAGGTTTGCACAATTTTTCCAGAACTGACTGTTGTCGAGAAATCCGAGGCCTCTTTCACGAAACTAAGCCTTTGTATCTGTTATATACTATATACATAACATATTTCTGTTAATTTCTATCCTTTGTACATAATATGTTTGAGTGCCTCGGTGACGCAGTGGTATCGAATGCGACTGCTGTGCTGATATGTCGGGTTCGACTCCCGGGTCAGACCAAATATTTTTATGATCTGCGAATACTTGATTCGCATATTAGGTGTTTTCTATGTATAATACGGATGTCTTTACATAATAAAGTATATAAGTCCTATCAATCTAGCTGTTACCATACAAGCTATGCTTAGTTTTATTTTATTTATTTTAATATAGATATATATTTATTATTTTATTTATTTATGATGCTCTTATCAACTTATTCAAATTACTAGATTTTAATTGAGGCTTTTGCTCGTCTAAGCGGCATTTAAAGGTGATAATTTTATACACACCTACTTCTCTACTCTACTCTCTACTCCTACCTTCTTGAAAATTATCGAAATCGATAGAATTATAATATAACTACTTAAGACTTGTTTGCTCTTGTTTACTGCATTATTACATCGTTACAGTACATTAACACTTCGCTGTTTTATCATAAGTACTTAAACACAAAATACTCTTAAGCTTATAAATACCTTAATTCATATCATATTAAACAATCATACAATTCTCACATAAAATATATGTCAACACATATACAGTGTGTATGCAAATAGATCTTGCAATGAAAACTGTCAGTTGTGAGAAAACTGTTTGATTAGTGGTGTGAACATAAGGAAGCATATCGTAATTTTATTGTAGGTTAGGATGTTAGACTTATTAGTACGTGACGAATATAGGGCAGAAGACAAAATCCGCAAGAAATGTATTACATAAATGTTTTAGATGGATCGGATTACATGATTTCATCTTATGCTCACCGTTCACCACACGAGGCTGCCCTTTTGGCACTAAATGTCGAATGTAAATGAACTAGGTTGTACCAGTGAACACTGTTCCTAATACCTGCACATAGCACTAAACATATACGTATATGGTAAATCAACTCATCACAGGTAGTCGCAGGTAAAAATGCATAGAGCAAGATTCATTACGTGCTCTTAAATAGTTAGTGCTCAAAGTACTTGGTCTTAAACTTTTTATATATAACTTAGTCTATACAATCTTAAGAAATCGGTTCGTAACTAATGTAAATCCGAATGAAAAAAAATGTCCATTGGGTCAGCATACTCGTATATGTCCAGTAAAATTATTGCATTCTAAAACATTGTGTGATATTTATTAGTTTGGTAAAGGTGAGGAGTAATCTTAACCTATCCGCAATTTAAAGATCGTAACTATCGAAATCACTTAATCTTATAAAACATACCCCATTCTTGGTAGCAATTTAAATCCCAAAAAAGTAATACTTTGTAACTGAACCACAATTTCTTAGGCTCAAGTAACCTTAAAGATTACATACCCAATGCAAACCAATAAATAGTTTCGCAATAACATGTAATAGTCAGACAATAGGATGTCGCCGTACCTATTTCCCACAAACGTCGTAATACTTTCTCTATCGTGATCGACCGTTTCAGATCGGTTCATCTCCGGACGTGTCGATGCTTCCAATCCGTTCGTGTATCGTTTCCGCTGTTACTTTCTACCCCTTAATAATATCTTGAACTAAGCTCTGTTTCATGTCATCTATGTCACGAGTTCTAGATATCCTGCATATCATAATTTTATCGCTACGTTAATTTTTTTGACTGATATTCTGAAACATGTAGGTACGTTGAACTTTTACTTTTTCTTATAAAAAATGTATGAAAACATTATATATAGATCAATAATCCAAAAAATCGTATTAAGAAAAGTACATAAAATATTCGGTTAGTTATAGAATTTTACTGTTTAAATTATATTAAAATATGGAATATATTGAAATTTTGGAATTTGTCATTAACAGAACACATTAAATCTGATAGACAAATTTAGAAGTAACAATAAATTATAAAAATACATGTCAAGGCTGTTCAAGAAATATGATAATTTAAATAATCACACAAACATCCATATGATATTCAATGATTCTAATTCCAAATATAATTTAAAATAGATTTCATTATTAAGTATGTGAACGAATTTAGACATGTTCCATCATAAAATGCAATACAATTTTTATATTTATGCCCAGTTCCTATATTTGAAAAACGATCCGTTCTAGGTACGAATAGTAGTATACGAGTATTATACGGGCCGTAAGCTAAAATTGTTCCTATAAAAAATAAATTGAGGAACGGTATTTACGACTCGTAGTCGGTTGTAGAAAATTTTTACACGATGACGATTCGTTAAATATAGGAACCGGGCATTAGTAGTGAAATCAATTCGACTACTAATATAATATATTAATTATCAAAATAAATTTCATCGTTTTTATTACATCACCCATTCATAATTCTGTGTAGCAACAATCATAGATTATTTCTAAAATGAGGCTTGGCAACTGGTCCCATAATATATTCTATAAATAAAACAGTTTTTTTTATATTTTTTCGTCGTAATGACCTTCGTTTATAGAAAGGCATCTTTAGGTGACATATTGATATCAATTGGTCACACCCTAATGTGACATGTTATTATACCTAAATGTATGTGATTTTGTAGGTATAACCGCATCAGGGCTGGAACAAAATCGCAATTGCATACGATTAACTGTATCTATGTGACTAATATACAAAATCGCAATGATTATGCGATCATATTATTATCGCAAAATGATAGTGAATGTCACACTGTAGAAATCGCTGTGTATCTACGAGTACCTATACTGTATACTACGGGACAACTACGTTAAAAAACACACGCGACACTCAATATAATAATGACAGTGTTTTTGCACAGTTCAGGTCGCTGTGATTTAAAACATCTTTATTCATTTAATGCTTTATTAAAAATAAGAATCATTCTCATCACTAATCCGTATTTGCTCATATATTAATAGAGAGATTTATAGAATTAAAGTAAGTAAACATAAAAAGCTGCAGTTAGTACAGATTAATCCAGTATTTTTAAACAAGAATGCTTCTGGTGTTGCAATACATCTATAGTTTCCTCGCTTCTTGCCATCCGGCACACATACAGCCTATGCACACTTAAATTAAAACTATTTTTTCTGAGATATCTTTATGATTATAAACGTATAAAATTGTTGCGCCTTTATATTTTCATCTTCGTTAAGTCAAGGTTTTTTTCATCGAGATGCAAATATTAGCGGATCTAGTGTATCTATATATAGACTGGTGTTGAAAAGGTCAAACAGAGAAGCGATAAAATGATATTTAGTCATCACTTAAAACTTGCCGCAACTTCACCATTATATGGTGGATAGACCTAAGTAATTATGAATATTTATATGAGCTCACCTACATATTTGCATTGGAAAATTAGGATAATGTGCTAAACTTTCTAAACACCACTTCATTTTGTAACGTCTTACGGCGGTTAAAACTTTTTTTTAGCACAATAATATTGCAAATTTCCATTGATTGCATCACTTTTAAACGAATTTAGTGTAAGGGTATAAGTATAGTATTAGTTTTATCCTGTTCTAAAGTTTTAAGCAAAATATTGAAAATACTAGTTTTTGCTTGAGGCACCGCCCGTAAATATATCTTTAATAATGGTGATTCTTTAAAATTATATAACTTTTTTGTTTGTCAACCGAATGCAATAAAACAAACATTAATACATCAGTGAAACCCGTATCCAAATCGACTTAGCTACTTCTGAGATTAGTGTGCACAAACACACAGAAAAACAGATATATAGAAAATCCGTTGATTTGAGTCCTATTGCTGTCATAAAACTTAATGTACAGACATTGACACGATCTATTTCCGAGGGGTCCTTTGGAAACGTATATTGTAGATCGGCACAGTCATAAA
Organism: Spilarctia lutea; assembly: GCA_916048165.1. Taxonomy (NCBI): domain Eukaryota; kingdom Metazoa; phylum Arthropoda; class Insecta; order Lepidoptera; family Erebidae; genus Spilarctia; species Spilarctia lutea. The sequence goes on along the minus strand of OU696490.1, from coordinate 12,805,839 downwards.
ATGGATTGACTTTATTTTGCATAAAAGACGATTTACAATAGGTAAATTTTTATGATCAAAATGAGTTTTTAAAATTGAGTTTGAACACAAATCATGTATGAAGGCTAAGCTTTCAACCTTTATTAATTAGGCTTGTTTATTAATAATAATGGGTATTTACATATTATATTAATATATGTACATATCCGTAATTATCCGAGAATCGTCCTCGGTGGCAGTTTATTTAGAACGCTGAATGTTGACATATGTTCACATTATTTGCTATCGTTCAAAGGCAACACAGATAAATTTTGTAAGTATCGAGTGCGCATACTATTACGAAACTGCCGCTGCTGATGCGTTAAACAAATTAATTTATGTAAACATTGTGTAAAATGTCAAAAGTAGCCGGACGTTGTTCTAATAACGATAGACTGAGTCTTCATTCTATGTAGCTGACACTTACATTATGTTATAGGCTACAATAAATTGTGTTGTCTACAAGTATCTGTCTGGGTGGCCTCTTGATTAATCCTTTCTTAATGTTCTTTACAAGGCCTCGTTTAGAGTGTGCTAAAGAAAACATTAGGTGTGCTAAAAATTATCGAGCCTCTGTATTTTCATAAAAACGTATTAGTAAAATAGGAAAACAAAAATACCTACATCTATAAATTTAACATATACTTTGTTTCAACATATTTCAATTTATTGAAATAGCGTCTTATTATTATCAGCCTTTGCTAGAACGCCAGCATAATAACATAGATCCACACTCTGAAAAACGTTAACCTTTTAAAATATTTATGCTATATAATAAGTAGGTAGTTACAGTATAAAAAACAAAATAATATGTGAAACACATCTATAATCAAAATATATGATATTATAAGCAGGTAAATCTACATCTCATCTCTGATCGGCTCGACCGGGGCGGTACTACCCTCGCACAGAAGATCAACTTAAAACGACAGCGTTCGTGCTGTCTTGTTTCGTTGGTGAGTACGAGACCGTGTATCATTTTATGTAGGTATATTTAATACGAAACAGATTACATATATAATATTAAGTTCTTATTGTATTCAAAAGTTAAAAAAAACAAATCTGAACGTGTACAATGTTTCAACATCTCATGTGCGGTTGTATTAATAAATAAGCGCCCCTATAGGGGAAAAAAATATATAGAACAGGTTTCTTACATTTTTGACATCTGAAGGCTCCAAGGTCGTTGATATATCAGAAAGTTAAACATAAAAAACGAGTATCTAATATTGATGATACAAATTTGCATAGAATTATAATGGTTTTACATTAAATTAATAATTTATATTTAATATATAAAAGTGTATGTTAATTCCATAAACAGCGTGTTTATTATTATGACAAAACATGATCTCAGAACTATAACAGCCTGTTAAAGATGGTGTAATTCATACAATAATTATTTCAATTGATCCTCTTAGTGTTTCTTAAAGGTCAAAATGAAGTCATATTAAATGTTACTTTTTTACTGAAATTTATCCAATAATTTAATGCAAGTTCCTTTCTGAACGCAATATTTATTTTAATAATGCGCAGTATTTATTTTATTTTTATACTCGTTTGTTGTAGCCAAGACGAATAAGCTAGCATATCTATTTAAAGCGAAATATACAGTGAAGGTTGTATACTAATTATCCATTGGTTCCGATATCATCAAATTTCTTCGTGTGAATCTGCAAACCGAGATTTTCCATTTTAAGAGGTATGAATATTCATGTTTAAGAATGTGAATTGCTATGACTCATAATTGATATGAGGCTTAACTTTACTCTCTATTTGATAATTTTATGTGCTTCTAGTTTGTATAGTAATTAATATACATTCAAATATGTTAAAACATTATTGTATTTTGAGTATTCACTTTGATAAGATTATTATTACTAGGAAAAGTTCCTCTAAGACACCTCTAATCTATACTAATATTATAAAGAAGTAAAGTTTGTGTGTTTGTTAAATTGTAGGGGGTAATCTCGGGATCTACTAAACCGATTTTAAAAATTCTTGCAGTGTTGGATAGTCCATTTATCGAGGAAGGCTATAGGCTATATATCATCACGGTAATACTAATAGGAGCGGAGCACCAATGAAGAATGTTTCAAAAACGGGGAAAATTTTCACGCTACGGGCAATTGAAGACGCAAACGAGGTTGCGTGGGTCAGCTAGTGGTATCATATTGATACTATCAAAATCAAAAAAAAAAAAATAATAACATACATGATATTTAAAATATACGGAGACGGTTTAAATGTTAATAAATATTTCAGTCCTGGTGGGTATTCTGTTGAATTCAATTATTATTTTTAACATTTAATTACCAATACTAACAACAAATACGACGAAACCACGTGAACTATGATGAAAAGAACGAACTCAGTAAATTAAAAACAACAATAATTACTGTTAATATTTCAGTGATTAATAATAGTAGTCATAACTTCGTCTTCAAAAAATTTCATTTAAAAGTGTTGTTATCGAAAACTGTGGAATATTGTAAACCATATAATTAAGTCTGTTAAATCCGGTTTCTGTTTATGAAGATGTTTCAATGTAAACTAGTAATAAGTAAATCGCCTATCGTTCAATAGCCAATCCCTATTGTGTTACAGCCCAGGCGTGTTTAGTTGCATAAAATCCTTATGTTCGTAAAGTTATTGTTATTAACAATGAGCACTGTGACCGCATGCCGTAGCTATGAAATTTGCAATACTTTAAATAACTGTTTTTAGCATTGCCGCCGCCTCGAGACACGTCATATTGAAGACCTATAATCTATCTAATAATAGTATTGTTCTCAGTTTATTGCTTTGCAAAGACGAGTGGAACGTAATATGTTACTTTTGTCACGACGCGACACTACCTAAATGAAACATCGACAGATATAACAATAATAATTAAATTTGAATCATAAAAACTAGATATTGAAAAAGGAATAATATATTTTATTGTGGATTTAACAGAAAAAAAATCTTGTCACACTGGTTGGAGACATCCATGTAATAGGTAACAGCTATATGAAGGTCGACAAGATATCACAAGTACGACCAGATTTATATTTTTCGTAGTTTGAAGGCCAACGTCTGGTTTATATGGTAACTTTTACGAGAGGGTATTTGTTCCCCTAAACATGTATCGGTATGCGTGGGCACTTAATATTTTTTTAGCTTTAAACATAGCGTTAAAAATTCTAAGTAGTTCTTAAAAAATGCGTGTTAAAGTTACACACACAAGTACACACGTGTCCTAAAAGAATAATTCTGCTATTTAGATCTGAGAAAGAATAAATGAAGATTAAAAATTTCTTATATAATTTTATTGTTTGTAATATGAACATAGATTCATCTTTAATTTTATCACAATGTGACTCAATAATCTCCCATTCATTATACTTTGTCAATGAACGCGATTTTTGTGTGAAACGTAATGCTTAAATTAAAGAATTATTACGTCAAGTCCAAATGCGTTATAGTAGTTGCTTTTAAAATAGATATTATAGATATTTACAAGATTTTTCAACAATAATCCAGAACTATAAATCCCTTTCAAAAAAAATTAAGTAAGTTAATCTTAAAAAAATAAACGCATAGACAAGGATAGTTCGCCCTCCTTGGGGGTGACATTCGTACAGCAGTGGATTAGCTAATATGCTATGCTCACATTCATAATTATGAGGATCTTAAATCTAAGCACCTTCCTTAAGCGCCTAAGTCATAAACACTTCTTCTACTTGTTGTCAATACCGTAAAAGTCATGACTCATGACACACTTAATTCACAGACTTACTTGTTAAAGTTCAAAACGATCTTTGATGATCTTGATGTGCTATTTATTATTAACTATATTTTTAAGATTCGTATATAACAAGACCATTTGTCGTATTGGTTTATCGTTTATCATCATATCAACCGTAAGAAGTCCACTGCTGAACGTAGGCCTCCCCTATTGTTTTCCATTTCAACCGGTCGGTAGCAGCCTGCATCCAACGATTCATACTTATCGTTTATGCTCTTCAGAAAATAAATAAACAATCAGTGCTAGTCAAAAACACTTGCTTCTCATGGGAATCGACTTATAATACTTGGGTCATCGATGTTCATTTGTACGGTTAATGTTTTGACCTTATCATTTTTATTTCGTAACTAGCACAAAATTGTACAAAGCCTTTAATTAATAAACGCACTCCAGTAAAAAAATCTTGATTACATCTTATGAGGCTGTGACTATTTATAATTAAGTGTACACGATTATTTATAAAATAATGAAGTTTTGTACAACAATGTTATTACAACACAACGCCTAACGTCTAACGCAGAAAAAAACCGTGTTATCTTGAGCTATTGACTTGATAAAAACAACGAAATGTTACTTATTTAAAGTGTAACCAAGATTATCGAATTGTAGATAAAGCGTAATAGATAAAACCAGATGAGTATAGGCACTATATTATGCACTTTCGCTTTCTGAGTATGACGAATCTATTCACAGTTGGCCGGTGCGTGTTATAACGACTTGTACGCCTCAAGATGTTTGTGCTCATAAGTGTCTGCGCAATCTTCGCTAACATAAAAATTTACACTTTCGTTGACCTAGCACCTGGAAATAATTGGTTAATTGATATGTAAATTTATTAATATTCATAATAAAAATTTGATAAGCTACAATTAGGTTTTTATGATCTATAAAATGAACGTTTTCAATTTTAAAAGGCACAAATAAGTTATGTTTTAACACTTTTGTATGTTCTGCATTCTAGCAATTTCTTCTATCGGCAACTACTTGAGTTCTTGTCCATATTGATAAAAAATTAATACTTGTATAAATTGTTCCAAGAATCACCTATTATTGTAAAATAATTAACCTATTTATTTAAACAGAATAATTACTATGCAATTACACTACAATGAGGCGCTCATAGCCCAGTTGCACTTTGACGTCTGTCTTCCCAAGCAGCCCTTTGGCGTTCCTCCTCTCCCTCCTCTTCTCCTCCTTCTCGGATCCGTTGTGCTTGCCAGTAGTCGTTTTGTTTGTATCGTCAATTTTTAGATTTTTTAAAGTTTCAGTTTCCAGGGTAACCAACGACGGTGCGGTCAGTACCTGAATGGGTGACTACTGGTAGCATATTACCGTGAGCGTCTCCGTGATTCATAGGTCACGTTTAGAAGTCGGTCCCGGCTGTTATCATAGAATAACAGTCGTGAAGCTAAGTTGGAGGCATTTGGGCGACTTGAAAACATCCAACGGCAAGATTACATAGCCACAACGTTGTCTTGCCAGTCTCCAACCCTCACTTGGCTAGCATGGGGACCTATGGCCTTAACCCTCACCTGAGAGGAGACCCGAGCCCAGCACTGGGACTTTATGGGTTATTGATGATGATTATGCACTACAAAAGCTTAGTTGACATGAAATCTGAAGGACAGCAAAAGGTGATCTTGACATTTGGTAGACTGTTGAGATTTAAATAAAGATAATACAACTAACATTGCAAAACGACATTTAAAAAACCGAGTATTCAGTATATCGGCAAAGACCTATACAATAAATGTAACACATGTTACAAACGGAAGTAATTGCAGACGTTTTTGAATTATGTAACACTGTTTACATGAAGCTGATGTTTCTCGTTCAAAGTTTAAAACTATTTACATATTATGTAAGTCACAAAGTGAAATATGAAGGTCGTATACCTTTAGGAATCACATAAATTTTGAGTTTGAGTTGAAATTCTTCAACATCTACCTATTAGATGTTTATTGTAAGCAAAATAATAAACCTAATCGCCTATCGTAGATGCAATTGGGTTTATTATTTTGCTGATTTATTATATAGACTGATTATGATCTGGAAAAACCTTAATTTTTAGTAGAGGTCTATGTCCAACTGTGGGCTATTTAACGCTGCTGTTGTGATATAGAACATATATGCAGGAAGTGTAAATATATAAAAACAAGCACATTATACCAAATTGGCAGAAATTCGGCTTTTTCTGCTTATTGCGTGCCTACTGTTTTCTAACATGATGATCCAATTATCATATAGAATTAATTACAGCATCTGCATAAATTACAATGGTTAAAAAGTCAAGGTCCATTGAAGCGTACATGTTTAATAAACTAAAATATTTCTCACGATTCATCCGAACCGAAGTATTTCACGTATAAGAAAATCAAATAAGATTTTGCAACTAGTTACTCCCGAACGGTCGATTAACAAATTATAAAATGTAGGTATCTATGTATATTTCAATAGTTCCTTCAAAATTTGTTATTATCCATAATTATTTATGTTAGGTTGTACCTCATCGGTTAGCTAACATAATGTCATCACGTGTTGTAATTTATTTTATTGCATATTCGTTTGTCCCACTGTGCTCTTCAAAAACTCATTACATTTAATTTTACTTATAATGTTTACATCGTAAACATTTTGTGTACCTTCATTTACCAAATGTTTTATTGCACATTTGTTATACTCAATAATGTCATTGAACTGGTGTGAAATGTTAATACTAAAAGCTTGCAACATTCCAATATAAGTTCAAGTAAGCGTTTTAGATAAGTTGGTATAACGAATATATTAATTTCATCATATTGCTTATACTAACAGGTGCTTAACAGTTTTTCTTACGCTTTCTAAATATTTATGGATGTTTTCATGTTAATAGTTTATATCACTTTATTTTTGCATGTAAGAGTAACGTATGGCATAGGTATGATAAAAGTAAAACCAGATATATTATATAATGTAACTAAACATTTTTTGCTTTTCGCAATTTTTCCTTTATCTGTGCTATAAGACGTTGCTTCGTACAAAATTTCAAGATTCTATTTAGCTAGTTGACGGGAAATATCCTATAGGTTTTAATTCCCTTACGAGTGTCGAAAATTTGCAGCTTTTGTACTGTTTCTTTTGATTGCGTTAGAAGTTTGATTTTTTACAGCTCCAAGGGACAGTAGACCTGTGTATTTAATTTAAATTTCAGCTTTTTTTTTATTGAATAGTAGGCAAACGAGCAGACGTATCACCTGATGGTAAGCGATTACCGCCGCCCATGGACACCCGCAGCACCAAAGGCGTCACAAGTGCGTTGCCGACCTTTGGGGGATGGGAAAGGGGATGGGGGGAGGGGTTGGGGTATGGGCCTCCGGTATCCTCACTCACTCGGTGAAACACAGCGCAAACGCTATTTCACACCGGTTTTCTGTGAGGCCGTGGTATCACTCCGGTCGAGCCGACCCATTCATGCCGAAGCATAGGTCTCCTACGGCAAGCTTGACAGACAGACGGACAAGAAAGTGATCCTATAACGGTTCCGTTTTTTACCTTTTGAGGTACGAAACCCTAAAAAGAAAAGGAATATATTCTATGTCGCGGGGGACTTAGCAAACATACACGGAACAGATACAAAAATCAGCTAGACTCACAACAATTCGTGCATCACCAACAAAGTGTTGTTCTGTGTGGGGTTTGAAGCCACAATACTTGGCGCAGTAGAAAGTGGCGTGGCGACCGCTTAAACCACTAGGCCGTATAGTAATTTTCCCAAACGTTTGTCACACACATATTTGTAGTAGCGGATAATTTAAAGGAATTGTAGCAAATTACGTCACTACGTTCTCTACTGTCTGATTTAACAATATGATAATCTTGATCATTAGGTGCTCAAGGTTACACAGATTATACATTTTATAAGATAACTTATTTCTGTTTATATATTCTGTGATCAAAATTGAATTGATAGGCCGTTTCTAACTTAATTTACATTTTTTAAATTGCTTAGATTAATTTTAAATCCTCATAGATTTAATTTGTGTTTCAAATAAGTTTGCATGCATTTAAGAATTTCAACTGTTTATAGTATACATTTAGAAGCTACCTCTGTTGTTATTATTATGTATCCAAATGATTAAATTGCGGGTATTTAAATGTTATAGATAATTATGACTTTGTATTTTAATATTGATATCTCGTAAAAAGATAAAACATTTGAAATAAAATTTATTCGTCGAAGTCTTCTATACACAGAGGAAGTGATGCTTTATGGCTTATGAAATTTAGATTAAGATTTTGTTAAATTCCGTATATTTTGAGCAAGGTCAAGAAGATACGGAAGTACAAAGTGCACGCATATTCTCAGTATAAGATAAAAAAATAACGAATGATAATAATAAAAAATATAAGGGCCAGATTGATAACCGACAAAAAGAAATACAAATAGATACTTTTTTAAATATGAATGTCTGCTTGTCGAAGTGGCTACTCTACCTGATGAAAGCATGAGTACAATTCACCATACTCATTGCGAATGCAACAATGCTGCATGGTGCCCCACAATATGTTGGTCTATTGGAATGCTTCTGAATCTTTGGGCTACTATAGTTCTAAATATAAAAGAAACAAATTATTTTTGGGTATCAGACAAAACATTAATGATAAATATAATAAATGAATAAATGGAGACAACAGTAAATATATATATATTTAATAACAGTTTATTACAAATCGGATTTTTCGATGGTAGTTCAATAATTTAAAATAAACTTCGATACGTCCATATTAAGAGCTTTTAAACATTAATGTCAAGCGAGTCGTGAAGTCTTTAGTATCATTAATAATATATTTAGAAGCATTATAGGATTGCAAATACAGATGTCTACAGTAACGACCTTTTTAAACAGTCACTTGACTTAAAGATGTCACGTTTTCTTTAAAAACCAATTAGATGGTCTTAGTTCTTGTGTAAAGATTAAGCGTTACAAAATATGATGTGGACAGGCTGTATGCTTGTACCTTCATAGGTCACTGGTAGGTAGTTACGAGGGCACGGTTGGCCTAGTAGTTTAAGCGGTCACCACGCAGCTTCCTACTGCTCCATGTGTTGTGGGTTCAAATCCCGCATGAAACAACACTTTGTATGATTCACAAATTGTTGTTCTGACTCTGGGTGTTCTTTGTATCTATTTCACGTATATTTATAAAGTCCCCCGCGACATATGTTGCTAATGCAGGAGGTGTGTTTTAAAAAAATAGAAACTAATTTATTTTAAGTTTTCTTTTTTGGTTATTTACGAGTATTAGTTGAGAAAAGTTTGAATAAAATTAAAGCTTGCACATGTTGCTCATCGTCATATACTTTGAAAATTCTAGTTTATGATTAACATAATTTTCGAAGTGGGCATATAATCTTTAATGGGTCATATACAAAGTAAATGTTTTGTATTCATAATCGACTGATTTACTTGCAATTGGTAAGTCGGTCGAAATTTATCTATCATTGTTCTGCTGTGGGCGTTTCTCACGGAAGATCGCGCGCCTCTCCCGTCACACTTACCTACATTGTGCAGTTACGTAGGATATGTAGTAAAATTTTGTGCTTCTATTTGTTATTTGTGGCATTTACATTAGTTTACAACAATGAACCGTAAAATACGACAAAATGACTTAAACGACGTTGTAATCCTACTTTAGTTACATACACCTGTAGCAATATACCTAATTATTTGGTTGTTTCCACTGAAAATTGTAATTCATTTGTGAATACGAAATGTGTCTAATATGGTACTACAATATTCTTTCAAAATAGTATAAATTATATCGGTTTTTATCTGTTGCTTATTAAATGTAAATGTACAGTATAAAAAAACAACGCCTAAGTGTATCTACTCTTCTTTCTAACTTGCTAAGTAGATATTTCACAATTGGTGATTACCAAATATAATTACGGTCTCTTTGTTTGACTTTGACACGGGGATAAATGCGTGAATTACCATATTACCCAGTAACCTGTCTATCGCTTTGTAATCAAAGTAGCAGTATGTCAGCGGTACGATAACGTTACATAACCGACACGTAACATCTCCGCTTTCGCTACGCATCTCGACCTCTGACATTACTTCGATGACAGACCGTCTTAGAACATTCTTTTTGTGCTTTATGTGACGGCTGGAATTAGGGATTGCTAATTTAAAGATATTTGAAGACTTCAAGACCTGTCCGAAGATAAGCTCAATCAAGATTTCCCTGCAAATACTTTAGGCAAGATATAAATTTATAGATATCATAACCAAAGTTTTTTCTGTTTATTTTGTTTCCGAGTTTGAGAAGGAAGATATTAACTTAATTAAATCAAGCATTGCTCCATTTTAACGTTGGTTTATAAAACAATTTATTTAAAACATTAGTGTCTAATTAGTTTATAAACAAAAGTTTTTGAATGCAATACTGCTTTGTGACGGTTATCTGTATACCATAGCTAGGAATCTCTGTCCCTCAGAGCAAATGAAAAGGAAGTTATTTAAAAAACGCACAGATTAAAAGTAACTTGCGTGATATTATCATTTAATGAGAAGAACTATGTATGAATTCAATATCACAGGAAGTAATTAGTTGCCGAGTTATGTCGGCAAAGAGCGTCAAAATACAATGTACCTAACACATACAAACGCAATATCGACATTTCATTGTTAATTATATTCTGAAACATTATTGCTACAATTTTATCATTCAGAAAATAGGCAGTAAATATGAATAAGAATGTTTGGTACCTACAAAAAAAAATAAGCAAGCTTGTTTCGTAATGACAACTATTAAAATTATCATTCATAACTATTTTATCTTACTACCACTATTATTTCGCAAATTAAGAAATTTAATTACGTATTGATCTATAGCTATTAAAAAACAAACAAATATTCGTGGGTAGTGTTTTATTTACATCATCAATTGGTGAGATATACCAATACAGGTATATTATGTAATTAGACTATATTTGTTTTGTTTTTGTGCTTTCCCAGAGCCTTATATTCTATTTTTCCAATTTTGACATAAAACTGGTCGCTAAGGCGAATCTATTAAAATGCGTCGTGCACATCGAATTAACGTTTTCAATAAATCAACAGATGTTTTAATAATACAGCTAGGTCGATTGTTATGCAGCTTATTCTATAGGACAACTCAAAGCTACCAGATCCTAACGGGTCTGGGTCGTGTGAAAAATTTTTTCTTTACAGTATAATGCGAATTCGTATTTTGATTTAGTTTTGTCAACAATTAGTCATACTTTGAATAATACAGATAATACAGAACAATGACTAAATTCAATGACATAACTGACTGTCATAATCAAGAATTATATCTACTTTGAATTTATATTCAAACTAGCTGAACCCCACGGTGCTACTCGCGATACGACAATAATCGCGGGCAACGGCGCGAGGCGATGCTAGTATCTTTATAAATTGTAGCCTATGTGTTATTCTGATGTATAAGCTATATTATTGTAAAGTTTTCATTAAAATCCGAGAAAAAACTGCAAGTGTTAGATAGCCCATTTATCGAGAAAGGACATATATTATTACGCTAAAACCAATAGGAGCGGAGCAAAAATAAAGAATGTTCCAAAACGGAGGAAAATTATTATGCTACGGGCAATAGGAGACGAGGTTGCGTGGGTCAGCTAGTAATGTATAATTATTAAGTTTTTCAGGTAGTTGCTTTCATATATATTAATTGTGTAATGGTTTGCACAGTTTTTAAAATAAGCAGTAATGGACTCGAGGGGTTAAAGATCAATCTTTTTTCAATTCTAAACTGAACCCAAGTTATAACGTAGTTATTTATAGTAAATTGAACGTACACAAATAAAAAAGAAATGCAATAAGTAAGTGTTTCATACTAGAATTACTAAAATGTTTTGCCTCAATTATTGATTGCATGTGAAACCACTTGGAAAAGTGGAAAATTTACCATAAATTGATTTCTGAACTTGAACATACTGTGGAGAATTTATTCCATATCTAAGCAGGTAGTTAGGATTTCTGACCAATTTTGTAACGAATAATTTTCACATAATAAGATTGGTTTGGTATAATATGTAAAATCAATTTGTTACCATCACCAGGGTAAAACCTAACTGAAGCATATCTATTACGATCCACGACTAAATATTGGGTACTGCACAACTTTTAAACTGTAAACGTTTAGCTTTTAATGAAATTTCACATCATCTAATAAAACTCGAAAGCTGTAATCTGATAGTGGAAATTCTAATCAAAAATGTTTTTTTTACAACACAACAATTCTTTCATAAAAAATTTCAACATCGCCTACAGCAAGCGTTCCCGAATGAATCACAGCATTGGCACATGGAATGGTTATGCTAATAAATTTTTTGACGCTTGCATGTCAATATATTGGAAAAATCTTATTGATTTTATTTTTGTAGTATTTTATTTTTCTAAAGTAGGTTAGAGACAAACTTCTTAGCACTCCATGGATTCACCGTGCGGGTGCCGGGTCCATCGTGTGGCAGAGGGAGAAACTCAAAGCAGTTCCCAGGACTTACGACCTAGGTGTAGGTTTAAGGAGTTTGCTCGAGTTTCCCGCCCTACCTAGCCAAATTTGGTAGGAACCTGTTAGTGCAGCCTTGGATACTCGTTCTAAAATAGAACTTACTGCAGATCTCGACAGGCCAAGGTCTTTCAAAAGGTTATAGAGAGATTTAGCTGGTATACCTCTCGCTCCCACTTCTACCGCGTATAAATTAACCACATAGCCATTTTTGTTAAGTTCAGTTGTTAGATCGTAGTATTTATTTAATTTTATTCTATGGTCTTTAGGAATATTAGTTTCCCACGGAACAGTAAGCTCTACTAATATTATGTGTTTAATTTGTCTAGAGAAAAGGAATATGTCCGGTCTGGATGACGAAACACCAACATCCTCTGGGATTTTATAGTGCTTATCATACGTATCCATCAAAATAGTCCAGTCAGGTGCAGTACCTAGGATTGAGAAAGGCTTGCTTTTAGATTTGGTAGTTGAGCCATCCTTTATAAAGTTAATTTCTCGTTTATTTGTAGTCAATCCTTTTTGGGCTCTAGCTACTGAAAGACTTACTGCTTCACGTATGATTTCTAGTACTCTATCATGTCGGCGTGAGTAATAACCCCTATCAAGCAGCACCCTGCAACCTACCAGTAAGTGCCTAGCAGTACCTACTGCCTCACCACACGTATAGCAAGATTTTTCAGATGCTTTCCCCCATCTCACTAGGTTACTTTGGTCTGGGAGGGTCATTTGGAAGGCATTCAGATAGAATTTTAATAGGGCAGGAGACCAATCATATAGCAAGGTGCGCCATTTCAGGGCTAACGGGATGCAGAACTCACCTATAGTTAACCACTCACTTTGCATTTCTAGATTCATTGCATGCACTTTATATTTATCATTTTCATCTTGTTGTATAAAGGATTTTATTATTTCTCGGTCTCCCTTCCTCTTTGCGAAACCCGCCAGCCCGACTTTATTAAACTGTGCACCGTAGCCATAAATTGTTTATGGAATTGAAGTCTTGACTCAAGCTCTGTAACATATTTATCTTTTGGGAGTGATGAGACTATTTCATCCTGGGATTGTCCCAAGACATGCATTTTGGTCACTCTGAGGTGTTTATAGAGTTCAGATGGCTTCTTTAATTTCATCCCAAAACTGTTTTGATCCCTAAATAGAGTTGAGGGGTCAGCTGAGTGTGCAATTCCGAGCCATGACTTCAATATCTTCTTGACATTTGCATCTAGTTTTGCCAGGAGGCTTTTACCGATGTCGTATACAAGGAAAGGCCAAGTCAGACGCGACGTAAGATAATTGTCGTATATCCAAACTTTTTTAATATTGTTTAATGGTTGTTGGTCTACCTTATTCAAGTCACTAAGAAAATTTTCGACAGTTACCTCTAAGGATGGTGTTCGTCCTTTGTAATCAATCTTTCTACCAAGAAATTTGAAAGGCACTGCTTCAGCAATCGTGGTTACACATTGTCCTCCTATTGAGAGTCCCGGATCATATGAGGTATATTTGGTATTCCGTCTACCCAGACATAAACAGTGGCATTTACTTGGTTTTGCCCTCAGTCCGTCAGTCCATGTACAAAACTCATCCACTTCAATTAATAACTTCTGACATTGTTTTGGATTACGTGTCAGTATGGCAAGGTCGTCTGCAAAGGCTAAGATGGACTCTGTGTATTTGTTGTTTATTTTAAACCGATAGCCCCATTTTTTCTCATGACTTATTATATTTATGTAAGTTATGAATTAATTGTTTTTTTCAAATAAATTTTGTAATCAGGAAAGTAGAAAGTAACAAATTAGTTGGAAGATAAAATACCACTACCAATTAGGAAATACCATTATATTGTATGTGTGTATACTCCTCAAAGAGTTCTTAGAGGCATATTAAAGCTGTAATTATTATTTCTTGTCTGTACATAATTCAATACAGTCACAGTAGTTTTGAGTTTCTGCAAATATTTCGACTACTTAAATATTGTTCTGTCAGTAATTATGTTAGATGCTCTACTTATCGCATATAAAACGTAATAAAAAGTATAATTGCAGTTAACATTGACATTCGAAACATTGACATTCATAACATTTATTTATCTACTAATAAAGTCTTTGTTTTATTTTTCACAGGTTCATTCCGGTCTCTCTTGCCTACACCGTAAGTACTATCTGTTGAATTACTTTTTATATATTTTGTCTTAATAGATAATGTCATATGCCTTTGTTTAAAAAATACACGGCAAAACAAACTATTTAAGTCATTTACAGCGAGAGTTAATTTTATGTAAGTTATTTTCTAAGTCGAGCTAATGTTGTGCAGTTGTCTTAGCAAATCACATTTAAATTTTTAAATAGTCTCAAATGACAAATGAGGCTCTGTACTGTCATCATTATGTTGCTCCAAGCTTCCGCCGACCGAAGCATTGTACAACTCTTTAGCCCATTAATAAGATTGACTTTACAAGTTACCACACCATTGAATACTATTAACAGAACAGGTTCCAAGTATCCTACTTTTATATGCCAGATACTTTATTATACATAGAATCCAATGGTTATTGGTTTCGTGTGCTACCATATTCATATAAGCGAGATTAGGTTAATATTTTATCTATCGTTTCATAATTGTTACGTTATAATTTGGTAACCATTATGTATTTAACCTTTAAAGGTTTTCGATAAAGATGATCAATTCTTTTTATTGTATTTCACAATGAGATATTAGCGATGTAATGTATCAATAAATATGTAGTGTTTTTTACAATTTTGAAATTTACTTTATAATAAACTGACTACTGGTAATAAATTAAGGCGATAAGTAAACTACAGACATAGTGACAAGAAACCGCTACCGTCCTATACGCACACCAAGAGACGGACCATTGTTGCATAGCTTCGGGCATATCTCAGATCTCCATTTAATGAAGTCCGTTGTACGCATAGCTAAGTAACTGGCGAATACAGGTCACTAGTGCCATCAGATTTAGAGATTCTGATTTAAGATGTTCTTGGCCTCTTTGAAACAAATCCTAAAGAGAATTATATTTTTTTACTATTTTAGTTTTCCTAAATGAACGGTATATATGTAATACAGTAGTGTTACAATGCCTTGTTAAAAAAATACTTCATTTGGTAGGTATATAACTTTAACCTTGACTGGAGGATAAACAAATCTTTTGTCGAAACAATATGAAAATCGTATCTTAATTACTCTGTTTTTTCATTATTCTATATAAATATTAAAGGTGTGATGAAATATCATCCAGTTTACAGATAAATATCGTCAAACTCGATGACATTAGTGCCTTCCTAAACTTGTTTAAGTAATAAATAATCTTATGAAGATGAGCAACTATTGAATTGCCTTACTTTTTAAGAGTAGAATTATTTTATAATTTGACATGTTTTTAAACGAAAAAGCTTGCAAAATATCAATATATCGTAATATAAACTTGTAATATAAGACATAAAACTAGGTTTTCTTGATTTTTGTATTTATTAAATGAATAAAAAACAGAATAAGATATTCTTGGAATATTAATTTTAATATAGAATGCAAAGTTAAACCTACTCAATAAAATATTTGTATTGTTAAATTATGGAAGAACAAAACATGTATAATCTTTATAAATAGGAACTTGAAGCTCCATAACCAGTCTGAGTACAGGGTTTGACCTTCACAACTTTCCATCAGAAAACATTCTAAATTGACTTGCCCATATGCGTCAATTCAAGTTTCGCTAGACCAATAAGGATTTAGTATTAATGTATCATTTTTCACTAGCTGCCCCGAAAGACTTAATTCCGTTAAAAGTAATTGGTTGGTTTTTACTATTACCATAAGAACCTCCCTTGCGCCTACACAAAAAAAAAAAAATACATACCGTTGGCATAGTAACATAGATAGCAATTAATTTTTATTTTTAAAGATAGATTTTGTGATTTCGGATAAGATCAGATTTTAATTAGCTGATAATATAGTTTGATGTCAAGTAAAAATTGATTTTCCAATACTGCCAATGACGTGGGAATATTATAGCAGTACAGCGAATTTTAATAATAGCTGTAATAAATTGGTTTAATAATATACCATATAATCAGAATCAATTCAGGTAAGCATTAGTGTCGGTTAATTATTTCAATTTAAATGTTTTTTTAGAATATGTTTCACCACAAAATCGGAGGAATTTATTTTTATCCGACTTTAAAAAAGAAGGCGGTTCTCAATTCTATTGTAACTTTTTTTTTTAATTATCTCAGAACTTGCGACTTTGATGCCTTTGAACCGATTTTGATGATTTTTTTTATTTGAAAGCTGGTGCTACCCAGTTCCAGTTCTAGAAGTTTTTTTTTTGTTAAAATTTTAGATTATTAAATTTAAAATCTCGTGAGCACTCTGGCAACACATTTTATATCAGTTATAAATGTAAACTTAAGTTTATTTGTTACACTTTTATGCGAAAACTACTTAACGGATGATCTTGAAACTTTGTTAACATATTCTTAAAGGTATTAGAAGTAACATAGGACACTGTTTTACTAAATGCGACCGAAGCCGAGGGCGATATCTAGTATGTATATAAATGTATATTAGCCTACTAGAATCACTGGTGCGTTATGACATAATACTCATCAGATGACAAATTGTTAATGTGTGAACATTATTACATACATTATAATTTTCTTAAAGTTAACATTTTCGCTTTTTTAAAAACATAGCTTTAATAGAGTTACTATTATTCATTATTATGTGCAAGACAAGTATAGTGTGCGTGTTTTTTAATATTCCCACGTAGAACCGAGATAGCTCAATAAGTTTAGACAAAATACTCGCGAGAAGGTTATATAAAATCTCACGTGGATAGCCTTACTATGAAATAATAATATGTCATTAATACCTGTTTTTAGTTTTACATTTCTTAGCACTGTCTGTGATGTGTCCAGTAATGCGTTAAACAAGTTTTTGTATCTAGTCTATCTAAACTATATTAATTAATCAATAAAAATGAATTGCTGAAATGTATGTACGCGCATAACTTTCAACCGACTGCACCAAATTGAATAAAAAAAAAATTATGTGTTTGTTATTGTAAGGAAAATGTTTGTATAGAAGAAAATTAAAAGATAACCACTACCTGGAAGCTGAGGCGCGTATAATTACTAAAACAGAAATTTAGAAAATACTTAAGAATTAAAATATGGCGGTACGAAGTTCACCGGGTTAGGTAGTAGGATTATAAAGATAGAAAACTTTTTTTTTTCCACTCAAACAATCCTGAATACTTTTAAAATAAAATACGAAAGAAAACACTTATTAGCGGTCTTTTTATATTTCGACGAAATGTGTACGCAAGAGTAATCTCATTACGTCGTAGAGCTCATGGGTCAGATGTAAATGTACATATGCTATAAATTACATTGAACGTAATGATGGTGCACTATGACAATAACTAAAATAACCAAATAACATTAATGTATATTTGATGCGTGACTTTTGACAAACGCAACTTTATAAATTAGTTGCAATTTGTTTGGTATTCATCACACCATCTTCAGACGCATCATATTGGTTCTAAAAGTTACGCGTGTTTACGCATAATCCAATGCACTCAACTTATTGGCGCACACGACTGTATATCTATCAAAGTGATGTACTTAGGCTGTATGATATGCACAGAGGATATTCCACTATTACCTAATACATATTTTCTAGAAAATTATTGTAATTGTTATATTCAATGGACAGTTTTAACTACAATTTCAAGAAACCAAAATGATTTCGTGTATCTTATAATTATTTATGAAGTAAATCAATAAAAATCGATTCAGTAATATAGTTTTGAAATATATATAGGATCACTGAACATTTCAGTCACAGCAATTCCTAGGTCACTTTTCACTTCGTGTGTATTTCAATATAACTTCAAATGTATAAACGAACGGTTTTGCTTTGAATATAGATATATTTTATTGATTAATTAGAAACATTTTCTGTTTGGCCTAAATATTAATTATCAAAATTTATCAAGATCAGTTTGACTTTGATATTTTTTATTAATACAACATTCAAGTATATTTCTTCTTTTCAGTTACATATAATATTAACAAACGTAGCGTAAATTCAGGATACTTCTATCGTATGTCAGTGCGCGATAGTTCGTTGATGTCTTTTTGATTAGCGTGTAAATATTCTTTTTATTAATTTATGTTGTACATCTTTAAGTTATTATAGTAAATATTATTATTAATATTTTTGTGTTAAAAATTAACCCTCCTTCTTTTAATTTCAAGTCAGTTATAAATCAAAGTAAAATAATTTAGTCCTAATATTACAATGGTTAATGTTAATATTATCATATATTATAATTATAAAACAAATACACGTTATTAATGCCAAATATTTGTTAATAATTTTCATATGTACTCACCTTTTATACAAGAAAAGTAAGCCACCACGTCTCACACACACAAATGATAAATTCAAATATGTAATGTCCGTTAGTCGCGCTTTCTGGGGTCAGAGTGCGCATGCGTGTATCCGCGGTGTCATCCCGCGACTCGCGCGCTCGCGTAGTGAAAGTGTTTATATAGCCTTTTAGTTGCAAGCGTGCACGTCCTGACGTCACACACATTGGATGCAATGGATTTATGGGCGCTCGAAACAATGAGATGAACTTTGGGTGAAGCTTCAGAGGTGATTTTTAAATGACTCTAGGTAGGTATAAAAGCTCAAAATGTTTGGCAATGACATATTTACAGTTTAATTGCACAAGCAACTAAGTACTGCATAAGTGTTGATGTTGTTTGAAAATTCTGGTGATCGTAAAATGTATATTCTGACCGGAATTCATTGTCTGTAAAGATTGATGAAGCCTCTTCTGCAAATGTTATATTCATCAAAGTTTTGTTCACTAGCTCGTGTAATGCATATTTTGTGTTAAGATATTTATGGTTTTGTGATATTATAAAATATATATTTTCTTGAATTACACTTACGGTATCAGTCGACTGTTTTTATTTGTAGTGTTGTGCTTTGATCCAAGTTATAATAAATGAAAAGTTAAAAAAAATTCTATAAAACGTAATTTTATTTAAACGCGTTAGGAAGAATAAATAATTTTCTTCTTTGAATACTTTACTATCAACTTATAATGTCATTACACGATTTATATGTTACTACAGATTAACTTGTGTAAATAAACTTAACTATTTAAAAAAATTATAACTTAGTACTAAAACTAGTACTTAAACTCTAGCGATTTTGTCGTTTTAATACTGAATGCTTTCTATGGCCACCTTCAGCTCTATTATCAGTGCCAGGATACCATTAAGACCCACGGTACATGTAAAGACGAATCGAACAAGTCCAAACTAGATGAGGTTGCGTCGTTTCATTATAGAGTTCCTAAGATCATCTTTTACCTTTATCATCAGATCAAATTTAGGTCATCATAATTGTATTAGCACGCGATATATATATATGCGTGGAAAATTTCAGCTCAATCTATACTAATATTATAAAGAAGTAAAGTTTGTGTGTTTGTATATTTGTTAAATTGTAAGGGGTAATCTCGGGATCTACTAAACCGATTTTAAAAATTCTTTCACCAATAGAAAGCCACATTATTGCTGAGTGTCATAGGTTATATAAAAAACCGAAAAATATAAAGGCTTTTACGTGGTAGTCGGTTTTGCAAAGTGAATCGGAGAAATTTCAACGGAAGGCCAAAGCAGCGAACGGCGCGCGATGGCTTCGGGTTTAATTCGGTTCGCGTTCGTGCTCGCTTCGGGAGAAGGAGGCGTGGCCTTTTACATCTGAGAGGTAGGTACCCGCGCGGCTCCTTACGTTGCGGACGTCCCCGAAATTGAATTTTTCGAAACGTAATTAGTACACTTTCGACATTGTTTAAATAAAGAACTACTTTCTATCTTATTCTTGGCAGTTAGAAATTAAAACATAACACTCTGTACTAAAAAAGGATTATTAACATTATGTCCAACGAAGTGGGCACGGGTCAGCTAGTCGGTGATAAAAAGAAAAAAGATATCTCCTACAAATTGACTTGCAAGAATACACCCGAACAAACATGGTTACATTCATATATTGCAAGTTAAAAAAAGAATAATAATATAAAGGTTGTAAAATTTGGGCTGTTATATGAGAGTGTTATGCTTTGCCACTAAATGGCTGGCTCGACCAGGATTCCAGGTCCTCAGAAAACTAGTATTAAGCAATTATTTCATTGTTGTTTTCTGAGTGAGGTTACCGGCGCCTAAACCCAGTCCCTTTGATTTAGTTGAGGAAATTCTCAAGTTCTGCTAAAAACAAAAAGTGCGTGTACACTTACAAAAGAAACGCTTCATTTCATCAAAAACCCATAATGTCCCAACTCCCATTGCTGGGCTCGAATCTCCTATCAGGAGATACGGCAATACGGCGGGTTGGGGGCTGGCAAGACAACGTTGTGGCTACGTAATCTTGCCGTCGCTAACGCTTCATTTAAGTATGTCTAATTATTCTTTGCGTAGTATGTCACATGAGAAAACATTCCGTTTGCCTACTTATGTGCCCAAGTTGCCGTAATAAGCACGTAAAGCAGTGTTCTGTCTGATTTACGTAGACTGCTGGTCAATTTTTGTGGTGTTATTGCTAATGTTATTATTAGAGCTTTTGGGCTATTAAATTGGTTACACTTATTTACTAATATTATAAATTTTGTGAGGTTGTAGAGAGTAATCTCTGAATCTACTAAACCGATTTTACTAATAGAATCACTACCGTGATAACGGACATTCACGCGGGCGGTAACCGCGGGAAAAAGCTAGTTTTTAATAAAATACCTATTTTCATTTAAAACTTTAAATTAGTAGTCGGTAGAAACAACAATATCAAGAATTGTTTTTGATTTGGAAGAAAATAAGTTAACATGATGTCTTTGTATCACAAATAAAATGTTTTGAGGTATATTTGATTATGAAATAATGTGTTTCGTAAGTTATGAGCTATTATGAGCAAAATGGCATCAGTGAATAACATAAGCCGTTTCGTGGCCTTTTGATAGATCATTAATATAAAGTAGAAAATTTAAGGCTGAAATATATTACTCTGTGGTATGGGTTTAATTATCTTGATTACTATTATCACGCAGGTGGGGAATCTTGGGTGAAAATTTGCAACTTTTCTCCTTTTTTGATATTTCGACACATTGCTATATCTATCAAATAAGATAAGTACTAAGCCAGTTTATATCTTCACTTCGTATTCTACATATCTGGCATTTCTCCAGGAAGACTTATTTTTTCTTTAAATATCAAATACTCTCTTTACATGTTCACCCCGTCACTTCTTTCTAAATTTTAAATGCTACAATATCTTGAATATTATCTCATTAATTATTGACTCCGTTAACTGGTGACCTTTTAACCTTTACTTTACTTAACGTTTTTATTTTTAACCTGTTTTAATTTCGGTATGTTTTTGTGAAAAAACTATGACTAATAAAAAAAAGGTTTTGCACCAGACTGCTTGGTTGGTCTAGCGGTTATTATTTAAGACCTGCAATAATTTTCTTAGTTCACCTTGTATTTTGATTGTTCATTTTGTACTTTAAAAAAATTATTATATTTAAACTTTTTGTTGGTAAAAATGGTATCTTTATTGTTGTCAAGAAATCCAATTGTACGAATAAATTGTTTCTCAGGATTGCCTACTGTTTATTTTTAGTACTAGTTCTACTTTCCTTGACTCGTAGAGTACGTTTAGCTGACAGTCATGAGCCTGATCTCTCCCCGGTTGAGTCGGTTATCCGTCCCATCGGATTATGAGAAAGAAGGAACAGAGAGTGCATCTGTGTGTATAATATCTCCTGCTTAGTTGGCTGGTCTCTGTTGAGACGGGCCGCCGTGGCCGTAATCGGCTAGGAGAATATCATCATCATTTTTTGTCATAGTGGTAGCATTGATAGTAATACTGCGAGTGAATTCTTTGATTTGAGACTGCTTAGTGGTTTAAGCGATCACCTCGTCGAGTGTTGTGGATTCGATGACCATAAGGGACTACACTTTATGTGAGTTTTGAGTCTGAGTGCTCTTTGCATTCGTTTTATATAGATATTTTTTATAAAGTACACCGCGACAAAGGATTTCTTCCTATTGCGGGGTTTTACCACTATTTTAACAAAGTGTCCGACTCACTTATCATTCTACATTTTAAGGTATTTATCTCAAACAGAATAATAAAAAAATTACACTAGTTTATAAAGTATATAAAACTATGATATACTGCAAGTATATGTAATTTTTTTGGAAATGCTTCCTCCTTAAATACTTTTAGAATTTTGATCAAACTTTATAGTTAATGTTATTTAAGGGTTGACAAGGTTGATTTCAATAAATTTTTTGTAGTTAACATAAAAGACCAACATAGGTAGTTAAATAGTGAGTCTGTTGTCTGATGACGATTAAGAATACGTATTGTAAGAGACGAATAAGGAAGTAAACTCTACAGAAAACAAAATATACCATTCCAATTGGCCAGCATAGTATATTAGAGTAAAACCTCATTTCTTAGGAGAGGCTTATGTCCAGCTGTGGACTATGCTGTTGATGAAATAGTGAATAATGAGTACGCCTATGCTCATTAGTTATGTATCTACTTAGATAGTAGAATGGGTTAAAAAAGTATTTCTTCAAACATTCAGCGGGTAGCTGAATGTTTAAACAAACCACAAAAATGATTTTAATAAAAAATATCATTTAACGTTGTAAAAAGCCGTTGTTTTTTTATCAAAAACTTCTTGTGTTTGTGACATCGTTAATTACAAATATCTTTTACCGTATGCGTACGTAGTTCTAGTGGATTCTTCTTTGCCCTTAGACAATATTTAATATACGTACATATGCACATTGTAATACTTCTCTAATTTCTCTTTTCAGTTCATTACTTTTAATTAGTCCGGTTTGTTTAATAATATTTTTTTTAAACTTTTTAATAAAATTAACCGATAAGTTCTTCTCAGTTGTCTTTTGTAGGGTACAAAGATTGAACCCTACAAAACCCTCGTTTTGTAGGGTTCAAACTTTGTAGTAGTTGCAAGTTTGCAACTCTTTCAAACAATGTTGGTCATGTGGCGGATCTAACAACTTTTTGAGTTTGAGTTTACTAATTGACAATTTATGTTAAAATAGTAATATAAACGTGATATTATAAATATATTTTTGAAAATCTTTTCACGATGTTTATTTTGATACCTATATTGATAAGTTATGAAAAAAACCCACCCCACCTTTTTTTACATTTGCGGACGCTATTGTCCTTCTGACGCAGTCGGGTAAAAATTATTCGGTTTTTTGTACTATGGTGTCTTGGCTACGATCCTTACACTTTCTGCTACGGTGGAGACAAAACACAATAATTTTACTGGATCATTGTTTTTTTCAAAATAATCTGCTCACCGACTCCATTAATTACCGTGCTGTAAAAAGTAAATTTAGGGAGAGCTTGGACCGGCAGTGGACGGCGATAGCTTGATAGAAAAAAAAAAATCTTTTTAGAATTTTTATTGTACGTAACATTTATTACTATTACAGTGTGTTCGGTGAAACATTAATATAAAACCATTAAAATATATGAAGCTTATTTATTCGAAGTGGTCTTTATTGGCTGCAATACTGTCTTTTAAACGCTGAGACCAGTTACCAATAGCAGCACGCACTCTTTCTATAGGAAAATTCTTCACTGCCAAACGTGTAGGTACATTGTTTTAGGTACTCCAAATTAATATGGCGTTTAGAGCAAGCCTTACTCTCTAAAACTGACCGTAAATTATAATTTAGTGGATTAAGATGAGGACTAGATAACGGCCAGTCTTCAGCTCTGATGAAATCCGTAACGCTCGTTTCTAACCAAGAATGGGTAGATCAAGCTTTATGACCCGGCACCGAGTCTTCTTGGTTTTGTTAAGGGCTTAACTACCTTCCCAAGAATGGTATCATGATACACTTGTGCCGATGTTTTGATACCTATTTCACAAAAATATGGTCAGTCACTCCTGTAAAGCTAACACCCCACCAAACCATTACTGAAGTCGGATAAATACGATCAGCATAAATACGATCATTTTGTTTGCTAAAACATTGTTCACTTGTAACAAAAATCTCATTCGTAAACAAAAACTTTCTGAGACCTCCCTTTGCCTACCGTTTAAGTAGTAGTTTTAATTTTACCACCCTATTCTTATTCAAATTGTCAGTTAAGAAATGACAAGTGTGTTTCTTGTAGACTGCAAGTCCTAAGTCATCTTTTAAAATACGCGACATAGTTATAGGTGCTATCTTCATTTCCCGAGATATAAATCTTTTATTTTCGAACAGGATTTCTTCCAACTCTTTTCTTTACTGCTTTGATCACCTTTTTTGTACGAACACAAAACGATCGGCCAAATCCTTTTCTGTAACAAAAAGAGGTTTCATTGTACCTATCGATAGCCCGGCACAAACATTTAACTAATACGAAGCGTAAGCGGTTGGGGGATTTAAAACAGACATTGTTTTTCGGTTCCATTTTTACTTTATGTCACTCCATTTTAATGTCTCAAAATATTTTACAATATCCTGTATATTGTAAAATATTGTAAAAAGACTACTACCGAAAACTTGGGGGTTGCAATCAGACCATGATACTGAATAAGTTTAGCGAAAAAAAAAACTCAAACCAACTACCTAATTATCTCATTTAGAAAACCAAAAAACAAAGAAAGTCAATAAAACAGTAATGTATTTTAATACAGGGTGTCTCAAAAGAAATTTTATATTTGTTTAGCTTACTGCGTGAACGCTGCGTACTTGAGGGGTGCGGGGGTTATGTCAATTGGTAGCTTGGCTCTTGGGGATTCAGTCGCTATGGAGCGTTTCTCGGGAGCAGACCGCGCGTTGTGCGTGCGAGAGTTTTACAAGAACGGTGATTCGACAACTGTCGCGCGTAGAAAATTCTGCAGTATTCGAGGTTTTCGCCACTTAAATGATGCGCCAAGCCTTCCTCTCATTCGACATTGGGTTAAAAAGTTTGAAGAGACTGGATCAACGCTGGATAAATCAAAATCCGGGCGACCTAGGTCATCAAGAACGGTAGAAAACGTGGAGAGTGTTAATCAATCTGTACGTGACGACCCGAGCCTTTCAATTCGGAAGCGCGCGAGTGCTTTAAATGTGCATAGATCATCATTACATCGCATTATGCACAAAGATCTAAAGCTGCACCCCTACAAAATTCAATTGGTGCAAGAATTAAAGCCCCAAGATGCCGGTCAGAGGCTTAATTTCGTAAATCAGATGATTGAGCGATTTTCAACGTTTACCAACATTTTGTTTTCGGATGAAGCTCATTTTCATCTTAATGGCCACGTAAATAAGCAAAACTGCCGCTACTGGAGTTCAGCCAATCCGAAACGCAAACATCAGAAACCCCTACACTCGCCTAAAGTGACCGTATGGGCTGCCATGTCGGCGCGAGGAATTATCGGCCCTTACTTTTTTGAAGACGAAATGGGGCGTACAGTTACAGTGAATTCAGAGCGTTATGTGGAGATGTTAGACAACTTCTTGGTACCTGAACTGCAAAACTTTCCTGGCTATAACCAAAGAACATGGTTTCAACAGGACGGAGCAACTTCACACACGTCCAATATATCTCTGCCACGTGTTCGTGAAATTTTCTCAGGAAAATTGATCTCCCGGAGAGGTGACATAAATTGGCCTCCACGTAGCCCAGATTTAACCCCTATGGACTTTTTCCTATGGGGTTATCTTAAATCTAAAGTTTACGCCAATAAACCAACTTCACTGGCGCATTTGAAAGAAAATATCCGTCACGAAATGGCAGCCATCCCTCACTCCACCTGTCGAGCAGTCATAAGTAATTTTACTGTTCGATTAAATGAGTGCCAACAACGTGAGGGTTTACATTTAGACGATATTATTTTTAAGAAATGAATTCCCAAAAAGTGTATTTTAACAATAAATAAACATTTTTTCTATATACCGCTTCCTTTTTTTTTAATCAATCCACTAAATATGAAATTTCTTTTGAGACACCTTGTATTAAAACAGCTGGCCGGGTGAGTGCAATGACCGCGACAGAGCGCGCGGGCGCGTAAGTTGTACATTGCTGGCTTCTGAAATTAATAAAAATCTTGACACATTGTTTTTTCAAGCTACAATTTTTTTAAAGACATCTGTTTGTTTTTTTTGATAAGTTTTGGGGTGCTGGATCAGCCCATTTTGTTTTCGGTAGTCGTCTTTTTACACCATGTATAGACGTGAAAATAAGAAAACACAATGAACATTCTTATAAAAATGTCAGATTAGAAATTGAAACGTAGTATTTTGTTTATTTTAAAATGTAACAGTATTTACGGTCAGAAGTACTAAACTTGAACTTAAAACTCGCGGGTTGGGTTTCCGCAACTCGAGTTTATTTTTTGCTGCTTGGGAACGTAAACCGTTCAGATAATTAGGTAGTTGGTTTCATAATTATCAATTCGCGTAACGTTTGAATGGTGAGGAGAGTCTCGCCAAAAGCGTTAGTCAACTTCCCATGACTTTTACGATGACCGTGTCTTTGATAATTTAAACCTCCATGGTCAGTTAGAATGGTACTACTTAAAACTAATCAACACATACAGTTTAAAACCATATTAATGTTCAATTTGAGTGATGTTGATATCTACCAAGTGCGTATTTTGCAAGATCATATTACAAATGCCAATGATTAATTGTTGTATTGTACTACCTAACATACAACACAACAGTTGTATAACAAACCAGTGCGTGTAGCATTATAGACAATGGCTGAAATGCAACGTGCGTTTGGACATCCATTTCAACTTCTAAGAACAATTCATGTTCTTTTTTCGATTTTAATTTAATTAGCATCAAACGCAAATTTAACTCGTCAATCATTTCAAGTGTTGTTTTTTAAACATTTAATTTAGCTTCTTTAATTTTCTTTAAAATATTGAATTAAGTCACTTGTACTGTTCAGCAATATTTATTAAGAAAGTATGACCTGTTTCGCAACACGGCAATTTCAAAGGTTATGACAAATAATGTAGGTACCTGAAAGAATATGTGATGTAATGTGTCTGAAGAATGGTTTCACGCACTTTGATGTCCGTATCATTATCTATACATTATTCTGTGAAAATATCAAGCGTCTACCTATTGCCGTTATTGATATCAAGCAATTGCCTTTATATTTATTTTATTCTGTTTTTATATTTGTTGTTGTAATAGCAACAGAAATACATTATCTATAGAATATTAAACTGTCTGTCACGGACGGACGGACAGACAGACGGACAGGGGAGTCTTAGTAATATGGCTCTGTTTTTACGGAACCTGTGGGTACGGAACCCAATTTTATGGAAAAAAAAACGCGTAAAACTATTGTTAACTAATATTTAGAGTATAACTAATCTCTACGACTCTAAACCTTGCTAGTACCGTATTGAAAATCCGTGTTAGGTAACTCATTCGTTACATTTCACTTATTTTCTTTTTTTACACACAATGCCATCTAGTCCCAAGCTAAGCAGAGCTTGTGTTATGGGTTACTAGACAGCTGATATAAATACTTATATACTTTTTTGTTTTGTAAATACATACATTTTATACATAGAAAACACCCAAACTCTGAAACAAATATTTGCAGATCATACAAACATTCGGTCCGTCCCGGGAATCGAACCCGAGACCTCAAGCTTCGCAGTCGCATGCGCTACCACTACGCCACCGAGGCAGTCCAATTATATATTACGAGTATTAGCTCATCTAGCGAACTTCGTACCACCATGTTTATCTTCGTAAATATTTTCTAAATTTCTTCTTTTAGTAAGCCTATATCAACTTCCTGCAGGGTCGAAGTGTATAGGACTAAGTGGACTAAGAAAAATAACACCTACGATTTTCTGTTAATTTTCTTCTATACAAACTAGACAATAACAAACATATAAAAAAAGAATTATTCAATTTAGTGCAGTCGATCGAAAGTTATGCGCCTACATACTATTTTGTGATTCCTTTTTATTTATATAGAAATATAAATATGTTCACGGGCCTTACAAATTGTAAATAACTACTGGACCTGAAGGATGAATGATTTTATAATATTTTTTTCGTTTTAGTTGATTAAAAAACTAATGATGAAGAGTGTGTGAATAATTACGATTAATACCAACTTAATTAGTCCTATTTTGTTTCTAATCATTACAAATCCGGAAAGCAGCTACAAATGTTTAATCGTTTCATTAAAAAGGATGATCCTAATTCTTCATGGTGATAAAGCTTAACCTTCTGTGGTCAGCTTAATTCTTGCCCAAACGCTTTAATGTTCAAAACGATGCGACCATGAACTCTTTAAAGCCATAAAACTTAATTTTATATAGTTTTGTAGGTAATAAAATTAATTTTAATAAATGCGCTGTAAATGCAACATGAAACAAATGTTGAAGTCTGTATAATTGTAATAGGCAAGTACTTGAATTTTGATATTATAGTTGACGGTTATGTTAAGTTATAAATAAAGTAAGGTTTTACATAAATAAAAAGGAAGCGTTTTAAGTAATTTCTAAGAGTGATTGTTTGTTATTCTATCCATTTTTGTAGTTCACTGTTTGCAACATGATTAGAACTCAATGTAACATAATTTAATAAATAAACTGGAAACTATACATATTTAAATCTTAGTCATTGTACAAAAATCATGATTTAAATAAATAATTATGCGTTTTAGGATTCAGCAAAATTAATAATATTTTATGAAATTGTTATAAACCTGCACGCATTGCAGAAAACGATTGTGGGTATCAGGCCATGTGTCACTCTAGCAGATGCATGTTTTTTTTTTTTTTTTTTTTTTTTTTGTGTAGCAGGCACCCGCCATCGCAGGGTGTTGCTGCCTATTCTCTTTTCCCCGTCCATTATAACGACAGGACCTTGTGTATCTAATTGTATTTATAGTGCTGTGTGTAGTGGTGTCGATATAATTTGATATATATGTATATATAATATATTAAATATGTGCAGATATATGTGTTCGGCACATTTCGATTGTCGAGCACATACATTTGCCCATCTATTACATCCGTCTGTTGTGTTCAATTTTTTACAACATATTATTTTTGTGTCTATTTACTTCCTATATTTTTCATACATATATTATATTTTAATTCGATATTTTACATAATTTCTAGTAGATAATGGTGAAAATTGATGAAGTGATGAAAATGGTGAAAATGGTGAAAATGATGAAAATGGTGAAAATGGTGATGATGATGAAATTGGTGATGATGATGAAAATGGTGATGATGATGAAAATGGTGATGATGATGAAAATGGTGATGATGATGAAAATGGTGATGATGATGAAAATGGTGATGATGATGAAATTGGTGATGATGATGAAAATGGTGATGATGATGAAAATGGTGATGATGATTAAAATGGTGATGATGATGAAAATGGTGATGATGATGAAAATGGTGATGATGATGAAAGTGGTGATGATGATGAAGTGGTGATGATGATGAAAGATGACAATAGTGGTGATGATGGCAAGCAACATGGTAATACCCGTGACAGCAACAACAATACCATGGTAACTACAATAAATTTCCTCTATACATTTTACACATATTTATTTATAATACTATTTATTTATTTACAATATTATTTTATTTCATTCATATGTCTTCTAGTACATTTTTCATATATTTATATTCATATTTTTTAAATTTACCATTTACATATTTCAATTTTTTATAATATATGTTTACTTATATCTACTTCTAATTTTTATATTTACCATTCACAAATTTTATTTATTTTTATTCTATATAATACATATTTTCCACAAAAAAGAGAAAAAAAAATTTTTTACAAAAATAATTTTCGGGCGGTCACCCATCTAAGTTCTGACCTCATCCAATGTTGCTTACCATTTGTGGTCGATAATTTGCCATTCATATATTTCAATTTTATAATATATATTTATATATAATATACATTTAAGAAGTTCAAATGTGTGTACACAGCGTATACACAATTTCTCTATACACACATTTGACACAAAAAGAGAAAAAAAATTTTTACAAAATAATTTTCGGGCGGTCACCCATCCAATTTCTGACCTCATCCAATGTTGCTTACCATTTGGCTGTTAATTTGCCATTCATATATTAATTTTTTTTTTTTTTTTTTTTTTTTTTTTTTTTTTTTTTTTTAATATATATTTATATTTAATATTTATTTAATGTTCAATTGTGTGCATGCAGCGAATATACAATTTCCGCATACACACACTTGTCCATCCGTTGTGTTCTATACATTTAAATATTGTTTATTTACATAATTATTTATATTATCTGTTTGTCTCCCACAGCAACTCTCACACTTACATATTTTTAATTTACTCTTTATATATATCCTATTTTTATAATATATATTCACATATAGTATACACAGATGTTTTACTTTTACATATACACAAATATTGTTACACCAAATGTTTGTTGTTGTTTACTTTTTGTCTTAACTCCGTTGCTAGGCAACGGAATCAAGACAAAAAGTTGCGCGGTCACATCCGCGTTCACACGGATCCGCGTGTTATTTCTTTTATTTTTAATTCACTTATATCACACAATTTTCTCTAATTAGCACTATATTTACATGTCCCTTGTCGTCTATTAATCCTTACTATTATTTATTTACACTTACTACATATATGTATTCATTATTTACGCTAAATTTATACATTAAAATTTTCATACAAAGCAGATGCATGTTATGGTTGGGTTGGTGGTGCATCCCATCTTAAAGCACCTTTGGAAGGAAAGGGATACCGTGGTTCGTACACATCGTGATGGGCTCATCTGAAAGCCGTTGAATTTTAGAAGTTTATACCTGTTCTCCAAGTCCACATTCTACAAACTTTATTGGAAAACTAACAAATGTACGGAAATGACGACATCTTAACTCTTAAGTAATATGTCGTCATTTCCAAGAAAATACGGTCGATGGGACCACCCATCCAAGGATTGGACACCAGTCCAAGGAGATTTTAGAATGAGAAAAAAATACTACTACAAACACACAACGCCATCTAGTCCCAATCTAACCAGAGATTGTATTATGGGTATTAGACAACTGATATTAAAAAAAAATACATTTTTTGTAAACATATACATATTATACTTAGAAAACACCCAAACGCCGAAACAAACATTTGCAGATCATACAAACATTTGATCCGACCCAGGAATCGAACCCGAGATGTCATGAACAACAATTGCATACACCACTGTACCACCGAGGTTGACTGCCTCGGTGGTACAGTGGTAATAGGTAATAGCAAAATAACACTATTTTTTTTAAATTAATCTAAAATCCATGCTGAATAAAGGCTTTATATTATTAATTTTTCGTTATAAACCTTGTTTTATAATTTAATGTACATTTTCATTAATTTATTTTTATGCTAAATGTCACTAGTAATATGATAAATATGGTTAGATCACTGAATATTCGAACACGTTTAAATAGCCTAAACAATTTAGTCTTGTAATTGGGTACAGATCTATTTTGTAGAAATCTAGTTTCAATTTTTAAAATATCAAGGCCAAAGTTAGTTAGGTCACAAGGTGACAATCGTGTCGTATAAAATCTTAACAATCATTAGTTAATAAATACACGTTCCTTCTTTGATGGTACATTATAATGTCATCCAAGGGTCTACTTAAAGTACCATTGTACTGCTTAGACACTATACTGATATTATATCTATAATATTGGTGCTTCCTTAGTTTATTTTTTAAGTTTAACACAACAGTCGTAAAGATTTATAACATATACACTTGGACTTAGTTAAAACCATTCAAAACTGCTTTTTAGTAAGAAAGAATACAAAATACTAACAGTTGATTACTTCTGTACTTACGATATTTTGAGTATTTATTTAATTGAAAAGTACTTTAAGAATATTATATAGACCAAATGGTTAAAGTATAAGCTGTGGTATAAGTCTTTGGATACTTTATATTTTAACCAGTTCTAAAACTGAAGAGTTTGTTTGCTTAGATGAATGCACTAATCTCAGATAGCTATGTCTGATTAAAAGAATTCTTCACTGTTAAATAGCGAGGAAGACTACGACCAAAAGGAGCTGAGTATTAATGAAGAATGGAACGCAAATACAGAGGAAAATTATTCTTTTAAAAGCTTGCGCTGCGTAAGCGGCTAAAGATCTAAAAAAATGTATTAAAAAATGATCTCCTTTAAAAAAAAATTAATCCGAGACACCATAAATCGGTTATGGTTGACTCTCTTTAACCTTTTTATGGCAAACAAATTTGTTCACGTTGTTATAAAACAACGCTACGGCCCGTAGCAGCTGCAGACGAGGTATATTTAGTAACTCGGAGAGCGACTCGAATAGTCTACTGCCTAGATGTCTACATACAGCTGGCGCTGCTTAGAGATGTGGTCTCGGTATGCATCTTCTATAGCATTTACTATGGGAGTGCTCCAAGGAATTGTTGGAACTGATCCCTCCCGCGTCTTTCCACCATCGTCCTACGCGACGCAGTTTCATCACACAACTGTGTGCTTTCCAGAAACGTTCTGTAGTCTACGGACCAATACGACCTTCAAAACTTCAAGAAAAAAGCGTACTCCTTCTTAAAAGGCCGGCAACGCACTTGTGATGTCTCGCTGTTGCGAGTGTCCATGAGCGGCGTCAATCGCTTACCATCTGGCGACATGTCTGTTCCTTTGCCTTTGAAAAATATAAGCCATTCATGTACAATCAGGCAAAGAAAACAGCTAAATATTTTACACTTACATAAATTAATATCTGGTTGATAAGTGCTGAATAATAATCCAAATATAATTAAAAAAAGAAATCCAAATTAAGAAGAAAATAATCTACACGGTAATAATAAATACTATAATAGATATTCACAGATATTTTCAAGGTCAAGGTATACATTTAGTAATCATAGAGACGCTTCTTCTCGCTCGAACATCTGTGTCTTCTTTACAGGATACAGGTTTGCTCGTGGGTGGAGTACTGTTCTCATCTTTGCGATTGTTTGGTTTACTTGAACATAAACAGCATCTGTTTAACGCTCTCGACCGGTTGCAGCGGCGAGCAATACGCATTGTCCCAAAGCCACCGAGACCTTGAGCCTTTGCGATTGTGTAGAGAGATCTCGTCTCTAGGCAGTCCTGTATCGCCTTTATCATAGAAAGTGTTTCGAAGAGCTGTTCCGACTGGTCTCCCATTCTCCCCCACATCCCATTCTGCTTTACAGGAAAACACGCACCGGTCTTGGAAGTCACCGTTTCAGAGTAGTAGACATATGCTCTCGTACTCACCGCTTCGTTCCTTCCATCCTGTGCTGAGCGATTAAAACCTGGAACTCACTACCAACTTACGTGTTTCCCTTCCGCTATGAACCCGAGTCTTATAAGCGGAGCTTAAAAAAAACATCTCACTAGGCCGCCGTAGTGTGGGTCACCATGCTGCAGTGTCCTTATTCGCATTGAGGATGGTGACCACCACTCCTGGATTGTGCTCATGCTTTCCATCAGGCAGAGCAGTGTTATTTTGGCGGCTACAACATAAAAATAAATGAGATTGATAAAGACCTCTTGACTTGGATCTTATGACACCCAGGGAAAGGGTTCCTGAAACTCTGCGTTCTTAATCTGTTATCATAAAAGGAGCAAACTACATAGGACAACATCATTGCGAAGAGAAAGAAAACGTGACATAAACCTTATATTTACACGTCTGGCCAGAGAGGGATAATATATCAAAACTTCCTTTGTAAGGAGAGGCTTATATCCTTTCAACTTGCTGCGGTTATTTTATTTTCCCATCGGCGACGTTATAACAATCTAAATCATTTGTTCTCTGAACTATTAAAACATTACAATAAAAAACTAAAAAATATCTTCATCACTTTATTTACGATTTTCAATACTCCATCCTCCATCAGAATCCTCCATTCTTAAAGCGGCTACTCTTGAAGTTTCTGTGGTAGCCGTCTCAGGTGTTGTAGGCTCCTCGGGTACTTCAGGGGGTTCAACATTTTCAGTAGCATCTGTTGGTTCCGTAGGTGCTGGAGTATCAACTTCAAACGCTTCTGATAATGGAAGTTCAGAAGTGCGTAGTTCCGTGGGCAACGTTAATGGTTCAAACCTTGTTTCCGCTTTTTTCTTTTCGACTTCTTTCCACTTTGAAGCTTGCCAAGTGGCAAAATAACCATCTACTAGAGATTTTGTTGAACTGGTAGTGGGTCGTTTTGCTCGATAGTAGTTTGGCATCTGTAAATAGAGAGCATTACAAGGATAGGGTTACTTGAACATAAAATAACCATACACTGTAGTTAATAGTAGTTATATAGTTAGTGGTGTAGAAGATTTATTTTAAAGGATGCCGTCCACAATCTTAAATATTACAAAGATTAAAAGCGTATAACCATACAGTTACCGAGCTCGTGGATTCGATTCCTACCCGAAACTAATGTTTGTATCGGGGTGTTATTAATCTATGACATGTATGTCATCATCTTCCTAGCCTTTATTATTCCCAATACTATTTGGGGTCGGCTACCAGTTCAACCGGTTTTACCTGAATTTCAGTTTTTAGTAATCTTAGTAATCTCTTAGTAATCTATGACATGTATATATTCAGAAATATATAAGTATGTTTATCAAAGGTTTGGTTACTATAGTACAGGCTATGGCTAGGTTAGGAACAGACGCTCGTGTGTGCATGGTGTGAAATTGTTTTGATATATTAACAAAAAACGCTAAGGTGGACGTACAATAACCACATTTTGAATGATCGCCATTTAAATCCAAGACAGAGAAGAACAGCCTGAGTTAAATTTGAGACATTAACCATAACATATATATTATATACGTACACTTTCATTAACAGTTTCGATCCAGTCGGAAAAAGCTCCAACTAATGTGAAAACCGTAGGTGCATTTGTGAAGCCGCAGACTGCCGGGCCGAATGAGATGATGCCTACAAGACGACCAGCGAATATTGCAGGGCCTCCTGCGTCATGCTGCACAAATAAAACAGTATGTAAACGGCGAGGTGGTGCCACGATCTTAACAGTTCCTAAAAACGTACACATCAGTGATTCTTATAATAAAATTTTTTTTACGTTACGTAAATGTGTCAATGATTCAGACTTTTACTAAGACAAAACTTATCCGGTTACTACCAATATTCTCAGCGAGCGTCAATGTTCAACACACATGACCAGACAACCTTCGTGTACAGCATTCCAACGAAATTTGGGAATAGTTACCAATTTTATTAATAATCAAGATTATGCCGTAATTTAACAACACAGTAAAATTGATGTTTCCGAGCCATTACTCACATCACAAGCCCCTTCTCCTGTAGTGATCGTTCCAGCACAAAACATTTTTTCCGTAATGAAATTCCTGAAAAATAATGTTAGGGGATGATAATAGGTATTTACTTTAGTTTTATATTAATCTCTAACTTAATAAATTTCTTGGTTTCAAATGCGCTTTAAATGGAATCAATCAATTTTCTAATTAAATAACTACTACTAAGTAACTATACTGTGGGAGAGCCACACTGGCCTGCATAGGCCGGCTCGACCGGAGTGATACCACGGCCTTACAGAAAACCAATGTAAAACAGCGCCTGCAATGTGTTTCAGCGAGTGAGTGAGGATAACGGAGTCCCATACCCTTACCTCTCCCCCATCCCTCTCTCCATCCCCCAAAGGCCGGTAACGCACTTGTGACGCCTCTGGTGTTGCGGGTGTCCAAGAGCGGCGGTAATCGTTTACCATCAGGCAATACGTTTGCTTGTTAGCCCCATATTACATAAAGTAAAACCTTGGAAAAGGCCTACATCCGTGGCATCGCTTGTTGTCTCAATTTTCTGAATAATTTTAGAGGAAAAATAATTTTGCCATTTGTGATGAAATGGGCCACCATGACTGCCTCGGTGGCGTAGCGGTAGCGTCGCATACGCTACCGTATTTATATATATGTATGTATTTACAAAAAAAGTATATAAAAGTATTTATATCAGTTGTCTAGTACCCATAACACAAGCTCTGCTTAGCTTGGGACTAGATGGCGTTGTGAGTTTAGATGTCCGAAATATTTATTTATTTATTTTACCATGACCCTCTGGTCACTATAATAATAGTATATACACTGGTAACGCCGCCGACATCATTTGCGCTCGCGATCGGCGTTCTCCCAAACCCGTTCAGCGGTCTTCTTTCTGGAGTATTACATCGTCACACAAAGAGACCACTGCGCTCCAGGCGCATGAGAAGCATTGATTGCTGGCGGTGGGTTTTCGTTCGATTAGGCCGACTAGGAGTTCGCGTTCAGACGCTCATACGGGGCAGTCTTCCAGCGTATGCTGGGCGGAGTCCAAGTCGACTGCGCAGTGGTGGATTTGTGCCGTCTCTTTGCGTCTGATTTTATTCAGATACTCTCCGCAGCAACCATATCCGGTGAGTATCTGAGTTGGTTGGTGGTATCAAGCTTGCTCATATTTCCAATGGTTTTTGTCTAGACAAAAAAACCGTTTGGTCTGATTGACTAACTCACAAACAACCTTTCCAACTTTTGCATTAGTAAGATTTTGATTCGTTCTTTTTTATTTGTTTGCATATGAAGTTACCATGAACCTATCATGGTTTGAATATCGTTGGAAGACGTTTCCGACAACTGCAAGCTCAAGTTATAGGCACACGACCCTGACCTGTTCGAACTTTTGTCTGCATAGTGATATCCTTTTCTGTCCATTACCATTGCTTCCTGTTAGCCAAGAACGAAAATCCCAATGGTGCAGAAGCATTACTTGACTGCCATGGTGTGGGTAACCATACTGCATTATTGCATTGCCTGCATTCTCAATGCATATCGTGACTACCACATTTAGATGCTTCTTATGAATTCCGTCAGACAGAGTAGTTACTTTGGCAGAACCAATTACAAATACACTTTTTAATGATAGAACAGAAAGTGGAAAAATGGCCTCAGTTATTTATTGAATTCTGGTGGTTATTTGTGGTCTTACTTATTATTTTACCAAATAGTGTAGGCATAAGTTGTTCCCCTTTAATATGTAAGAAATCGTTAATTTCTTCAGGATTCTGTTATGATAAGATCTTATCCTGGTTACAATGGGTCTCAATAGAAAAGTATCTACGGTAAACATTAAAAATAAAATGTTTGAAAATAAATCTTTGAGTAAACAGATCACAAGCATATAAATAGTATTAAATTATATTGTTTTTATCAGTACTTACTTTCCATATACTTCTTTACAAAATGTATTTGGGTAGACCGGTAAATATTTCTTTTGTAAAAATATTGGTTCGTAACTTAATTTCTGTGCTAGCTGTAACAAATACACGTAAAACATTTTCATTGACACCAAAAAAACAAATAAGTGGTTGTTGAATTCGATATATTGAGGTAATACGAGGTATAACTTAAAGTTTTTACGGTAGGTTAGTTATAAAGTAGATGATAAAACGTTCATTTCGATTTCGAAAGAAGAACTTTTAGGATTCAATTGTCTTTCACTTTTTTGTAAAATAGACCATAGTTTAAAAATAAACACATTTAATTGTATTATGGAACAGTAGTGCTTACTATATTGTATTAAAAAGTATGTGTGACTCTTAAAGCCTAGTCATCTAGTCGATTTTTATATTTATATTACAAAACTTGAATTCACCTTCGTGACTCCCCATCCCAGTATTAAAACTTCTGCAGTTGCAGGAATAGCAGTTGGCAGGTCACGAATACTAATTATTTTCGGAATCCTGTGATACGTGAACGCTAAATGTCTCCGTAGTCTAGTAACTGCCAGGTTGTTTTGTAGACTCTTGGGGTCATAGCCTGGATGAAAATACACCTGTTGATAAAGGTATTATTCTAGAACAAATTTTGCGTGTTTTTTTTGTTTTTTTTTTATGGTATAAACGGCAAACCAGCAGACGTATCGCCTGAGGTAGAGATTACCTCCGCCCATGGACATCCGTAACACCAGAGGCATCACAAGTACGTTGCCGATCTTTGGGAAGGTGATGGGGGAGGGGTTGGGGTGAGGTATGAGCCTCTGGTATCCTCACTCACTCGGTGAAACACAGTGCAAGCGCTGTTTTACACCGGTGTTCCGTGAGGCCGTGATATCACTCCAGTCGAGTCGGCCCCTTCATGCCTTAGCGTGGCTGTCTCACGGTAACTATATTATTCATAACTGCTCTTGTATATGCGTTTATAAAAACAATACTTGCCTCGCCCCATAATTTCATTGCTATCATCATCTCAGCCATAAAATCTGCTAGGCCTTATATATTATTATTTTATCAATTCTTAAAAGACAACTCAGCATAATGAACTCTAGATTTGTCTGTATCTTGTTTTTTTCTACAAGTTATGTTTTAATACTAGTAGGTTAAGTTTAACTTTTCTTACCTCTAGAACATCGATAAGTTCCCCACCTACTCGACTGTGGTTGCTGCCTACTCTTACTTGCACTACACGAGGGTTTTCACGAAAAAATCGGTTGTTGTGTAATCTAAGGAAATAAAAAAACTACTCACTTAAATGTGTTTGAAGTTTAAGATACTTTAATGCTGATGCTATTCTAGCTAAAGTTATCAAAAATCATGCACAATGTTTCGAAACTTACAGTTGTAAACAAGACGCTGATGTAATGACGAGATCATTCCAATACAGCGCACCTCCACACCAAAATTTGCCCATAATGTGTATAGAAACCATAAAAGGCCAGTCTCTGACGTTTGTGCGCTCTCCCTTATAAACCCGTCGCCCATTGCGTTTAGCGTCATAATATTCTTTTAAATCTTCTAACGCACCCTGAGGATCTGAAAAAGTATAGAACAACTCACGTTTATCAAATCGTTGAGTAAGTATCAGTGGATAATAATGTAATAAATCGTACCCCAGTAAATACTTTCATTTGCTGTAACTTTGTGATCATCTTTCGGTACTTCAGCTATTAATTTATCAACGACATCGTGTATTCT
The DNA here is from genome assembly GCA_916048165.1 of Spilarctia lutea. Classification (NCBI taxonomy): domain Eukaryota; kingdom Metazoa; phylum Arthropoda; class Insecta; order Lepidoptera; family Erebidae; genus Spilarctia; species Spilarctia lutea. Next base: position 12,766,342 of record OU696490.1, on the reverse strand, counting down.
GCTCTCATCGTCGCGTTTAGGAATCGAGTTTCTCATCATTCTTCTAGCAGATTTCATAATTTTATCATCTCCACTTTTGACGGCTAAAATTTTTAAAATATCGTCACGAGTCATCTTCGCTTTCAATTTTAAGTACAGGTTATCTGAATCATTTGTAGTCAAAAATCGAAAATGATCGTTTTCTGTCAGAGATTGGTAGAAATTTGTCTCGTTTAGTATCGATTCCTTTGTTACGTTTGTTAATAATTCACCAAACAAATCGTTATTAATTACATAAGTGTTTATTTTGTCCATCTTCTCTTTAAGTTCCTTAATTCTGCCATGTTCTTCATTAGCACCAAAAAAATCTACTATTTTATTAGATACTTCATTAACTGTTAGACTGTGTATCTCATATTCAGCTCCTATAATTAATTGCACAAAGAACGATATAGACGTTAACTGTAATAGGATATACATTATACAGGCACTAGTAACTAGTTTGCCTCAAGTTATCGCCGCTAACATTTGTATGACGCAAATTTTATTGTTTCGTAATAAATATTATGTTCGATAAAATAAATTGAATTTAACTCTAAGAACATAATACTATATATGAGTGAAATATTCGTTTTCGTATTTCCATAGGCCACAATCCAAAAAATGTACATCCTATTATTATGTTTTAACACGATTCAATGTCTATTACTAATTATTAAGTTCTGTTATCTGAAATATTATTGGATACGTTAATACATAACAATCGCACATTTTGAATTAATGTGGATGCGTGCACTGACCACGACCTTTTAACTTATATGACGACTACTATATACATATAAAAATATAGGTAATTCATCATTTCGTGAATTTTAGTAGAATAATAAAGATAATATTTAATGACGGTAAAAAACAGACAAGTAAAAAAATAAATAAGTTATAAAGATACACATATATAATCAAACTTCAGGCTTCAATATATTACCCTAAGTGTTAAGAAGAATGATGTTTTAAGTTGTTTTAAAATATTTTGTTGTTGTATAGAAATTTCTTATATAAGCGGTACCCAACGGGTGGTCACAGAACAGACAACATTTTTTTACGATTGAGCAATATTTTAACAAACAAAATGACCGTATTTTTAACGAAAGCTCTAAAAATCTTCCCAATTAGTCAACAGAGTACAACGTGGGAATTATTCGACTTCAGTGATCATTTGGTGGGGTGTTAGCTATGAAGAAGTGACTGAGCAATATTTTTGTGAAAAAGGTATGAAAACATCGCCACAAGTGTATGAAGATACCATTTTTGAGAAGGTAGTTAAGCCCCTTAACAACACCATGTTTAATTACCAATAATGGTCCTTTCAGCAAGCCTCGGCGCCGAGTCATAAAGCTTGATCCACCCAATCTTGGTTAGAAACGAACGTTCCGGATTTCATCAGAGCTGAAAACTGACCGTCATCTAGTCCTGATTTTAATCCACTGGATTATCATTTATGTTCAGTTTTATAGAGTAAGGCTTATTCTAATCGCCATGATAATTTGGAGTCCCTAAAACAATTCATACGATTGGTACTGAAGACTTTTTCCATAAAAAGATTGCGTGCTGCTATTGAAAACTGGTCTCAACGTTTAAAGGGCTGTATTGCTGCCCATAGAGACCACGTCGAATACATATATACGAAATCACCAGATCCTACCCCTTTAGATATTTTTTGGTGGGGTTATGTAAAAAATCAAATTTAAATTAAATAAATACATAAAATAAACGAGTTGAGAGTTGAAGTTCAGAATACGATTTACAATACTCACCACAACACGTTATAAAAGGTTACTAGAAATGAATTCGTTAGAAGAATACATTTGTGTATGTTTATGAATAAGAATATGGAGCCTATTTCGAGCAACTAATTAGATACTTTACCATTTTTTGTATATAATTAAAATCATTTAAGATTTCATGGTTTTCCTTTCATTTAGTTCATCATGTTGCAATAACAGTACAATTTTTTTTTAAAGACAACTCCCACATTAGGAATAAACATCCTGTGTCGTAGGGGACTTTACAAATATACATGAAACGGACACAAAGAACATCCAGACTCGGGACAACAATTCGTGGATCACACAAAGTGTTGCACCGCGTGGGATTTGAACCCAAGACACTTTGCGCAGTAACAAGCGGCATGGCGACCGCTGAAACCATTCGGCCAACCGTGCAGTCCAAGAAGGATTTTTTCAGATTTTTGTTGGTTGGATTCCCGGATGTGGCAAGTGAATTTATGGAAATCTTTGAACGCAGTTTTCTTTCTTTTAAAAAATAAAGGAATATTTTCTTTGAGTAAAATTTTCTATCTACAAAATTAAGTGTATTTTCCCTTCAGGTAGCATTACAAAATTCCTCCCTGTATATGTATTTATATTTTGCTTAGCTTGGGTCTCGATGGCGTTGTGTGTTAGATGTCCGGATTATTTATTTTATTGCTTTATATTTTAAATAAAAAAAAAAAAAAATAAAAAAAAAAAAAATATTCCGGACATCTAACACACAACGCCATCTAGTCCCAAGCTAAGCAGAGCTTGTGTTATGGGTACTAGACAACTGATATAAATACTTATATACTTTTTTTTGTAAATACATACATATTATACATAGAAAACACCCAAACTTCGAAACAAATATTTGCAGATCATACAAACATTTGGTCCGACCCGGGAATCGAACCCGAGACCTCAAGCACAGCAGTCGATTACGCTACCACTCGCGCCACCTAGGCAGTCAAATGGTTTCATATTAATGTATTAAAGTAACACACTGTATTAGTAATAATATTAATTAATAATAATTAGTATTCCGGACATCTAACACACAACGCCATCTAGTCCCAAGCTAAGCAGAGCTTGTGTTATGGGTATTAGACAACTGATATAAATACTTATATACTTCTTTTGTAAATACATACATATTATACATAGAAAACACCCAAACTCCGAAACAAATATTTGCAGATCATACAAACATTTGGTCCGACCCGGGAATCGAACCCGAGATCTCAAGCTTAGCAGTCGCATACGCTACCACTACGCCACCGAGGCAGTTATAAATAGTACACCGAGGCAGTAATAAATGTAACGTACAAATAAAATGTTTTTCTTTGCAACATATATTGCATATTTATGGTAAGACTGACTATAAATGTTTTAGATAAAACTAAAAGATAATATTTAGTCTTGGATATTTTCGACTACTCAAGTTTATCTCAAACAAGACATTAGTTCCACGACTTTGTTCAGTGAACACGATCAGTCTACCAGATAATGTTTTCAAATAGATATTCGTGATAGTATTAATATCAGATCTATAATTTTATTGTTTGAAATAGATCTGATTTCAGATCAATAGTTTACACGATACGTACATTTTCCGTGCTCAACGTAACACAATGCACTTCGCCATCATGCATCATATTGTACTTTCATCTTTGTATTTGTCAAGGTCAATATTTTTCGTAGAAATAAATAAAGAAGTAGAAATAAAAATTTAATTCAACTCATTAATTACGAATTCATATGCTACTTGTTGGAATTGCAGACAGAAAACGTGTTGTAAAAACTAGCTCAAAACGTGCCAGATCACGTTCACCAATAGTGTACTTTATATTTGAATATAATACTTATTTTCAAAAACTAAACCTGTAAAGAAACATGCGTTCTGATTTTATTATACTATACTACTACTTATCACTAATTATGCTGTTTGAATTAAGTCTTCGAAAATACAAAAAAATCTCCTCAAGTGTTGCGAATATTTTTAAAATAAAACTTATATTTAATTTTATTTATTCATTTTATTCACTTTATTAAAGTAGTTATATTTCACACACGAGAAAAAGCGATCGATTCTTTATCGTCAGACGAAAACTTTAAAAGTGTTTTTTCCACAAATGATTTCCACACCTAGATCATAAGAATATATTGAAGTAACACTTTTTTACAATAAAGCCAAGGTGATTACGAAACCAACTCTGAAGAGCGGCACTAAATAATTTATTTGCAATATATTTAGTGCTATCATCGTATCGCATTACAGATGCGTAGCAAATTTAATATTTCATAGTCCATTCGTAGTAGATGTGCGAGTCGGACTCCCACAAGAAGGCGCCGTACAAACTTTTAGTTAAGTAAGGGGTGTTTTTTTAAGCTAGATAGAACTTTAAATTGTAAAAAGTAACACAAAAAATTAAATTTTGATGAAACTTTTTTTTTTATTTGTTTCAGTATACTCTGACAAATCATCATGAATAGACTCACGCTTGAACAACGCTACGAAATTATCCAAATTTACTTTGAAAATCAGTCGTCGATTCGCGCAACTTATAGACGACTTCGTCATTTGTATGGCGTACATAATCGTCCATCTGAACAAGCCATTCGTCGAACTGTGGATAGATTTCGTACCACATACTCTCTAGAGGATGCAATAACACCAGCACGTCGAAGGAATGTGCGTACTGAAGACAATATCGCCGCTGTAAACGAAAGTGTGGAAGAAGATCCAAATTTATCGATTCGTCGTCGGTCGCAGGAATTGGGGCTCTGTCCGTCCACTACGTGGAAAATTTTGCGCAAAGATCTCGGCCTACACCCGTATAAGATCCAGCTGGTGCAGGAATTGAAGCCACGAGACCATTATATGCGTCGTTCTTTCGCCGATTGGGCTCTAGAGCAGTTGGCAACTGACCCGTTGTTTTATCGCAAAATTGTGATCAGCGATGAGGCGCATTTTTGGCTTAACGGGTTTGTTAATAAGCAAAATTGCCGCATATGGAGTGAGACCAATCCACAACAGACCCTACAGACTCCATTACATCCAGAAAAATGCACCGTATGGTGCGGTTTTCACGCTGGTGGCATCATCGGACCTTATTTCTTCAAAAATGAGGCCGGAGCTCGCGTTACGGTCAATGGAGATCGTTACCGCCATGATCAATGATTTTTTGTTTGAAAATATGGATGACATTGATCCGGAGGAGATGTGGTTTCAACAGGATGGCGCTACGTGCCATACGGCGAACGCAACCATCGACTTATTGAAATCAAAATTTGGCGATAAGTTGATTTCGAGAAATGGACCTGTCAATTGGCCTCCAAGGTCGTGCGATTTGACACCTCTCGATTATTTCCTATGGGGCTACGTGAAGTTACTGGTTTATGCTGATAAACCAGCAACAATTGACGCCTTGGAGGCCAGCATTGTTCGTGTTATTCGTGACATACGGCCAGCAGTGCTCGAAAAAGTGGCCCAAAATTGGACGTCCAGAATGCACTTCGTCAAGAACAGTCGCGGTGCCCATATGCCCGAAATCATTTTCAAATGTTAATGTCACGTATGGATCTTTCGAATAAAAAAAATTTTGATTACAATTAAATTTTTTGTGTTATTTTTTACAATTTCAAGTTCTATCGGGCTTAAAAAAACACCCTTTAGAACAAACCTAACTTTTATCGTAAGAAATTTGATCCCTCGCGAGTGTTTAATATACTGCAAAAACAGAGCATGAACTCACTTGACCGTATCTTTTGGTTGAGTTGACTAAGACGTCAGGTTTTTCACTGCTGCAAGGGAGACCCGATTATTTGATATTGATTTCAACGTGATACCGAGAGAAAGGGTCTTGACAGACAGACGGAGAACGAAGTGATCTTTTAAGGGTTCCATTTTTAGAACACGTTTTTGTTTCGTACTTTTGTGATTGTCGGTAATCGCGCTTAAGAGTACTGTTTGTCTTTCCTCAAGAATAAAAGTTTCTCAACGCCAAATTTCATTAAGATCGGTGCCGCTGCTTAACCGTTTAATCATAATAGACAGACAGAGTTACTTTCTAATAATGGTATTTTTAAATAATACAGTGACAGTTTGTCATAAATAAATAAATAAATATTTCCGACAATTTATCAACACACAACGCCCTCTAGTCCCACGCTAAGCAGAGCTTGTGTTATGGATACCAAACAACTGATAGAAATACTTATATACTTTTTTTTTGTAAATAAATAAATAAATAAATAAATATTCCGGACATCTTACACACAACGCCATCTAGTCCCAAGCTAAGCAGAGCTTGTGTTATGGGTACTAGACAACTGATATAAATACTTATATACTTTTTTTTTGTAAATACATACATATTATACATAGAAAACACCCAAACTTCTAAACAAATATTTGCAGATCATACAAACATTTGGTCCGACCCGGGAATCGAACCCGAGACCTCAAGCATAGCAGTCGCTTACGCTACCACTCGCGCCACCGAGGTAGTCCTAGTTACAGATTTATTGGTAGCTCACTGTCCAAGTATCTACTTCCTGGTCTATTTCAATCAATTGGAATTCTTTATTATTGTTCATACTCAAACTACCTACTTTAACATTAATAACAAAATGTTTCATTGCGTTAAATTGCGACATGGTGAGAAAATTTGTTGTAAAAATTCTCAACTCAACCGGCCTTTATGATTTACAAACGCAAAGACCTTCTATTTTACGATGTCGAGATGAATCCAATGTGTACGGGTCATTACGTGAAAAATGTCAGACAATTACATCTCGACCGTTAGTCAATAATAGGTTAAGTCGTGTGTTAAATATCAGTCGGCGATGTTCGCATAATACTTACTTTTGCCAAACACCTCGTGCTTTGATCCAATAACAACCACATTGCCTGATAAATAAATGCTAGTTCGATAACGATACTATAAACGATGAGTTGGTTTTTTAATGGTAACAATAAGTGCACCTAATATTTGTTTTATTTATTAACGACTTTATGTAAGCTTCAGGGTTCTGTTCTTACAATGACGCCAATTGATACCACAGAGTGACAATAATCCCCTATATTTTAAATAAGAAACACCAAAGCCCACCCTTATCAAAAACCGTATATACTCTGTTATAGAACAATATTCATTGCCTAAATTGAGTTAAAATATTGTAGTGTATGGACCTTTGGTATATAATGCTGTCGTCTCGAACAATGCGACACGCGTTGCGCGGGGTGGGGAGGACTGGTCTATCGACCGCCGCGGAGTGAAGACGTGTGCGCTTGTTGCGAGCCGATTTCTATCAGTAGGTAGTACCTCAGGTTAATAGATAACATCACATGTGTACATTACAATTATCGTTTAAAAGTTAGAGACTAAGTTACTTAAAATTAATGAATTTATTACAATATAGCACATTTCAAGGGAGAACGAAGAAATAAGTGGATAAATATATCAAGGATTATTTTGTTTATAAAACTTAAACTGATCGGAAACCGTCAGTCATACAAAAATTACAGTTGAGTGTACCTGTACGATCTTTGACTTTGTACGACTAGTCTTTAATATACCTATACACTGAAGTAGAATGATCATTTAACTTGTAAATGCTATGTATATATATGACGGACACCATATCGCCATTAATGTTTAGGTCTACTATAATTTTCTACTTGACCTTTCAGTAAGCACTTTTAATTATCATTAATGTTAATTACTCCAACATGTCAGGGTTCGATCGTATTACGATGAGTTAATGTGTGCCGTAAATGTGTTGCCTGTAAATCGTGGCAATAATTTTAAGGGAACATAAATATATCTGTGTAAATAAACACGGCATACCTACAGAAAGTGACAATATTCGCGGTAATTATGTAATTTAGTTTTCCTTCAGAATAAATTGTTACTAACGTAACTTACAATTATTAAAATATACCCACAATATATTTGTAGGACACGAAAAATACACGATACACTACACATCAACATTGACACCATTTATTAAATACACGATTACTACTTATATCTTACTAATGAATTTGAAGATGATGATGAAACTTTTGAAACAAACATCTATTACACCTAAAAAGAAAATGTAGTCTCCTCTCGGTGAGTCACAGCATTGCACGTTGCAGAGTGGCTACCATGGACACGTTATTAATATTTAATTAAGATGCCTGTAGGGCTCAAAATCCTTGACGTTTTTATTTTAGGCCATGGCTTTCTAGATGTAATATACAATAGCAAGCAGCTCATTTTGCACATATATTCTATAAAGTTCAATTTCTTAAAATCTTGAGGAAATGTGTTTCAACGTCGAGTAGTATACGTTCTGTCTATAATTCTTGTACATACATATACAAGTATAATCTTAATAACATAATAGTTATTAACTATGCCATATATGTACTTCACAAGCTTTATCATCACGTTAAGTTTTAGTTGTAGTTAAAGAAAATGATAAATGTTGACTGTTATGTAAACAATGTAAATTAGTCCTATTAAGCACGACAGTTACTGTTCGCGGATTCACTTGATTGTTATTTACATATTTAAGTTATAGGTCCTTGACATTCTCTAATGGTCGAGAATCCTGCTTATTCAAAATGAGATATTTCTGCTCCTTTATTTAAACAATCACCACAGATAAAAAGCCAGATTTTACGGATTTCAAAAAGAGTCTTTAATTAATTCATTTGGCATGAAATGTTCATCAACAATGCTCATCAAAAACCTTAATCATAAAGTTATCTATTCACGTGTTACAAGTTTATATTTATCAACATTATAATAGAAATATCCAAGGACATACGAAAACCGAAACCTTCTTTCAGGGAAGAGACTATGTGCAACAGCGGACTAATAAAGGCTATTAATATTGGCCAACTATACACGTTGACCAAACGAGTAAACAAAATAACCTAAATAAACATAAGTGTATAATTTAACGACATGTTTGCTGTTGTCAAAAATGTTATGGAGGTTTCTAATTTCTAGATTTATTTTCAAAGAGTCCTTGACACTAAAAAGTAACTCTTTCTTGAAACTGAAATGCCAATTTACTAATACTAACGCTTAAATTAGTATATATTTGACATGAAACATAAAAACTTAACTTTTATTTACATTCTCTTATAACATAAAAATCCTGTTAAAGGGTTTATCCGTTAGGAGATAAGTTATCTTCTAACCGATAGACCCACCTATGATTTTGACTAAGACACTGAATAGTCTAAAACGTTCCGGCAAACCTACTGCCGTCTACCCATTACTTTATTTAATTGTTTTTATGTATGGGCCTGTCAAAGAGACCACTCTTAAAGCATAATAGGAATACAGGACTGGTGGTCACCATACTCATTGCAAATGCAGACAATGCAACAATGTAGCGTGGTGACTAACACCATTTCGTGTTACTTCGCATCATTGGGCCTCTAGTCTCGCACCCTTCAAGGAAACATGACAGCACGAATGTTATTATTATATCTATCTTCGTTGTGATATATCTATAATAAAAAATAGGTATGTTAAGCTTACGACAAATAGAAAATAATTTCAAAATCAACCACGTAACATACTTATGGTCAGTTTTTTTGCAGTATTCTGTTATTTAATCTTTTTTAGGATTCCATACCTCAAAAGGAAAAACCGGAACCCCTATAACATCACTTTGTTGCCCGTCTGTCTGTCTGTCAAAATCCTATATTTCTAGAAGGTATCGAGTTGAAATTTAATCTGTATACTCAGGTCTACGGTCCCATGAAGTTGTAAAAAAAATTAAAACTCTAAGTTTGCATTAAAAAGGTACGGCCATTTATTCAGTGAAAAAGGCATCACTCCCATGGCAATTAAAATGTAATTCCCGTTGACCTAGAAGTATGAAATTTAGCAAATAACATCGTTATAGACCACAAATTCAGGAAAAAAGCTCAAATTTAGTGTTAACCATATAACATTTGTGAAAAAATCTTAAAAAAATAGGACTTCGAAATTTCAAATTGAAGCTATGCTTGATATGCATATTGCAAAATATATCATTTTTTTACGACGTACTATTATTTATTAGAACTGATAAATATAATAAAATATCATTCTTATCTTTGTCTCCAAAGTCCGTACATGTCTGAACTATTTTTAATAATCCTACGTATGGGACCCTGGGTGGGTGAGTCCAACTCGCACTTGCCCGGTTTTTTTTCATTCATTAAAATTAATGTCTGAAACTGAGTAGTAGTCAAAGTTGTATAATTTTTATATCAAAGACTGTTTATAAAGGTTTATTTATATTTATTGTAGAGACGGCAATAATATTTACATACAAAATTTTGAAAACTGACAATGTAGTGAAGTCATTATATTTAGACTTACAAAGAAATAGACTACATCCTTTCTCAAAACCTCCTTTTCAAGGAGAAGGCTATGCTTATCAGTGAACTATAAAAAGGTTGTTGATGTGAAGCATGACATTACCTTACAAAAAAAATGATATCACTTAGTATCAATGTAACGAAATTCTAAAATTGAGCAATGTTCACTTCAATGCCTGATAAAATCAGGTGTAGTCAATCGGTCTTAATTATCACTAGTCCGCTAATATCTTTGACTCTTTGGTCGATTTCCCAACAATGCTGATACAGAGTTACATGCAATACATTACCTGTAATGTCGGATACCGGTTAATTCGATCTCCCTATTAGCCGTATAAACAGATATCCGGCCATCGAGTACTGCTAATAAATATGTTATAGTAATGAAAATTTAAAATTATAGAAAATTTCAAATATATAGTATATTTAAACAAGAGAACTTAGCAAATTATATATAATATGATTTAGAGAATAGATATTAGCAAAAAAATAAGATAACTTTGGGAATTTGCTAAAACTGAACGAGCTTGACTAGGATTTCTTTAAAATTGGCCTTCCAGTAAGAGTTATTATTTAATACGACAAAAAATTTAAATAAAGAGACAACTTCTTATGTCCTCATTTGACAAAACATTCTGCACTTCCTGCCATTACTTCGTAAACGACACTCATCTGTCTTACGAATAAAATTAAGATCGCCTGCTACTTACTAGTTAGCTGCTATTCTTACAAGTTAGTTGCTATTTCCGACCTATCGCAAGTATACTTTACAGAACATCACAAATTTCATTATTACAATATTCAGTGTTTTAATTATTTCTGAAATTGTGGCCATTCCTTATAAACTTGTCATATCTTTGGTTCTTCTCATTCACTCTTTCGACGTCCACATCGGCTAGAATAGTTGGTAACCTGGTTTCAATTTCTTAACTTAAATGTCTAAAATATACACATTATTACACATATTTATACAAGGTGTCTCAAAAGAAATTTCATATTTAGTGGATTGATTAAAAAAAAAGGAAGCGGTATATAGAAAAAATGTTTATTTATTGTTAAAATACACTTTTTGGGAATTCATTTCTTAAAAATAATATCGTCTAAATGTAAACCCTCACGTTGTTGGCACTCATTTAATCGAACAGTAAAATTACTTATGACTGCTCGACAGGTGGAGTGAGGGATGGCTGCCATTTCGTGACGGATATTTTCTTTCAAATGCCCCAGTGAAGTTGGTTTATTGGCGTAAACTTTAGATTTAAGTCCCCATAGGAAAAAGTCCATAGGGGTTAAATCTGGGCTACGTGGAGGCCAATTTATGTCACCTCTCCGGGAGATCAATTTTCCTGAGAAAATTTCACGAACACGTGGCAGAGATATATTGGACGTGTGTGAAGTTGCTCCGTCCTGTTGAAACCATGTTCTTTGGTTATAGCCAGGAAAGTTTTGCAGTTCAGGTACCAAGAAGTTGTCTAACATCTCCACATAACGCTCTGAATTCACTGTAACTGTACGCCCCATTTCGTCTTCAAAAAAGTAAGGGCCGATAATTCCTCGCGCCGACATGGCAGCCCATACGGTCACTTTAGGCGAGTGTAGGGGTTTCTGATGTTTGCGTTTCGGATTGGCTGAACTCCAGTAGCGGCAGTTTTGCTTATTTACGTGGCCATTAAGATGAAAATGAGCTTCATCCGAAAACAAAATGTTGGTAAACGTTGAAAATCGCTCAATCATCTGATTTACGAAATTAAGCCTCTGACCGGCATCTTGGGGCTTTAATTCTTGCACCAATTGAATTTTGTAGGGGTGCAGCTTTAGATCTTTGTGCATAATGCGATGTAATGATGATCTATGCACATTTAAAGCACTCGCGCGCTTCCGAATTGAAAGGCTCGGGTCGTCACGTACAGATTGATTAACACTCTCCACGTTTTCTACCGTTCTTGATGACCTAGGTCGCCCGGATTTTGATTTATCCAGCGTTGATCCAGTCTCTTCAAACTTTTTAACCCAATGTCGAATGAGAGGAAGGCTTGGCGCATCATTTAAGTGGCGAAAACCTCGAATACTGCAGAATTTTCTACGCGCGACAGTTGTCGAATCACCGTTCTTGTAAAACTCTCGCACGCACAACGCGCGGTCTGCTCCCGAGAAACGCTCCATAGCGACTGAATCCCCAAGAGCCAAGCTACCAATTGACATAACCCCCGCACCCCTCAAGTACGCAGCGTTCACGCAGTAAGCTAAACAAATATAAAATTTCTTTTGAGACACCCTGTATTACAGAGTATATAAAATATCCTTAACTGACTGGAAAATGTTAATCATTCAATAATGAATGATTATACCATATGGTGTGACCTTAATGAAAAACTCTAAATGGTACGTGGGCTGATAGATATTTGTCCGGTTTTAAATATCTTGTTTGACATTAACTTATAAGTATATGTAAAAATAATTATACGTGCTACACGCTCCGCTTGATTTTGAAACCGGATATCTTAGAAAAATAGGATTCCAAACATCGATAGACATCTTATTATCCTTTGTGTACGGCACAAAGGTGGATTCTTCTACATTGAATATGGATTGGTTTAGCAATGTGATTGAGCTAAAACGTAGATGCAAGACGAGGGACTTACTACTGATTAATAATTTACAAATTCAGGCTCTAGTTTTCTAGAATATCGTGCATTCTTTACTTTTTCGACATATGTTATTATTTACTTTGTGAATGGAATGCAGTGGGTATTGGTGTAGATGTTTTATGTTAAAATATCCTGCTTCTCCAGCACTTTCTAAACTTTTATTATTCTTGAGAGTGTAGACCAGTTTGACTGCGTAATACATGCATTTATTATATGTTTGAATATTAATTATCAAAGCAAATTTCGCGAACAGACGAATGTTACAATTGTTGACTAGTGCAAGTGTGTGTGTGTGTGTAAGTGTAAATAAGTATAGGACTACTATCAATGCGTTGATATGCCCCCCTAGCCAATTGACATTTTTCAAACGTATACAATAGCAGAAAATTAACAAATATTCAACTGACGTCACTCAATCCTAAGCCACGTGGTTAAAACATTATCCAACTATATAAGGGAATGGATGCGCTAGCGATTTTAGAAAGAGAATCGACGCGAAACGCTTGTTTTTTGCCTAATGGGCTTTGTAGAATCCCATTACCTTGCAAGTTCAAGTTTTCTACTGCTAGTTATTGTCAAAAGAAAATACAGTAATTGAATTTTCATTGAAGTTTATCTACCAGGCGATTGCCAGTTATTATAAAATTGCTTATGTAATATGAATACATTTTAAGGTTAATTTATTTAAATATATACGTCAAATAGACAAATAATAAAAATACTATTCAATAAATCGTCATTTAACCTTGAACGTCTACCAATTAGTGGATCATAGTTTCTTGTAGTAGGACTTTCTAGACTAAACTCGCTTTAACAGGTATGCATAGAAAAAGTAACGATACCAGAGTTATTTTGATGACGAAGTTCAGGCGTGCATCAATGAGCGTTTAATTTTGCATTTTTTTACGTTTTATCTTACACACGTTTTAATTATCACTTTTTTGTGTTCTGTGCTATCGTCTGCTTAGCAAAGTATGTTGCTAAGGGCTAACAAGTCATTGATATGCAGAAGAAACAGCATGGGCGTCAGGACTGAAACCTGAGGTACGCCAGCATTTACCTCCAGAAAATCAGAGGGCGCACCGTCGTAAAGAACTCTTAATGCGCCGGTGATGAAGAAAAGCGGCAATCCAGTGGAAGAGTCTAGGATGCCTCCTAGACTTCTGGCGTTCGGTTGGCCGACCGAACGCCGGAAGATAAAGTTTATTACTATTATTTACACTAAAAGATCACCCGTGGAGCGGTTCGGTCTGAAACCATATTGCCGATCATTTAACAAAGAGTGATCTTCCAGGTAGCGGACTAATTGGTTGTTAAAAATACGATCAAACACCTTGCAGAGAATGGAAGTGATGGCTATAGGTCGATAATTAGCTGGGTTAGAGCGGTCGCTTTTTTGGATATGGGTTGAACATTCGCCTCTCTCCAGGCATCCGGAACAATGTCTGTGGAATATGACAGGCGGTACACAGTTCTTAAGAACCATCTGAGTGTGACAATAAATGTGTGTATAAAAGTTGGTATGGAAATACCAACTCTTAGATACACATCGTGACTAGTAGATATACCTTTTTTTATAACAATGAGGGTGCGTCGTAGTAGAACACAGGAGAATAAACTTTGTCAGGCTTAGAAAAACATATTGTGTCACATTTAAAAGCTACAAGCAATCATATCTAGTTTAATGTGTAAAGATAAAATATAGTGGCAACACAGCCCGAATATCGCGTAGTAATTCGGTGTCCGGTTGGATATGTTACATTTAGTTTCACTATTAAATCCACATTCCTAATTAATACGCAAAATGCGAAATTTGTTTGGTTAATTGAAATTTATTAGTAGCTGAGCCCCGCGTTGTGACCCGCGGTTGTTGTTGTTGTACCGCGGGTCTAAAAACGTAGCCTAAGTTACTCCTTATATCACTAGCTATCTACCAGTTAAAGTCCCGTCAAAATCAGTCCAGCTGTTCCACAGATTAGCCGGAACAAATAGACAAATACACAAAAATTTAAAAAAATGATACTTTGGTACATGTGCCGTGTATACATAGATATGCATTTAGTAATAAGCAGTTATTTTAATATTACAAACAGACACTCCAATTCTATTTATTTGTATAGATTATATAAAGTCTTCCTGTCAAGTCATGTCTTAATGATGCAAGTGACTGTTACAAACATTGTTAATGGCATAGGAACGGACGTAAGGTACCTTTTATCCTGAGAAAAAGTATTATTACTAAATATAACCTATAAGGTGGTCCGACGACCTGTGAAGGTCGCTGGAAACCGCTGGATGCAGGCAGCACAGGACCGGTTGTTGTGGGGAGCCTTTGGGGGTGGCCTATTTCCAGCAGTGGACGTCTTTTGGCTGAGGTGATGATGATGATGTGTTATGTTATCAGATTATTAATTAACACTTTCAAATATTTCTAATGTTTGGAAAATTTGTTTGGCTTTGCTGCATTTAATCATGATGCTAAAATTCAGGTTTAAAACGACCACTTCATCCTTTCGTGAACAATTTGCCTTGTATCTATACTAATATTATAAAGCTAAAAAGATTGTTTGTTTGAACGCGGTAATCTTAGAAACCGCTAGTCCGATTTTAAAAAAAAATCAGTTTTGTATGCTCCATTTATCAGGGAAGGCTATAGGCTATATATCATCACACTAAGACCAATAGTTGCGGAGCACCAATGAAGAATGATTAAAAAGCGGGGAAAAATTATAACGCTACGGGCAATAGTAGACGTAAACGAGGTTGCGAGGGTAAGCTAGTTAAGCAGTAATTGTAAAAAATGAGAAACATGATCAAGGAACTCGTGCAATGTTTGTATTTCCTGATGACATAAGTGTTATTGATAATCAGTATACCACGCGTCCGTAGTTTTTATTGCATGATATTGATTGAAAATTAGGAAAGCAGCTTTATATAATATTTATTTAGGCTTAATTGCAGTAAGAGCACTGGGTTCCGTACGCCTTTAATTTAACTGATGGACGTTCAATCTTGTACCTAATGTCAATTTTCCTACACAACTAATCATAGGTCATAATTCTTTTGGGTTAAATTATATTTTTTGTTAAATACACCCACAGTAATTTACTCGGATATAACACCGTCTTGAAGACATAATTTAAGGCACTCCATAAAAATGAAATAGACAGAAATTTTAACAAAAATCGAACTTTAAATTCCGAACATTGTTGTAAATGTAAATATAGTCGAAATGAATACCATATCATTTAAGTACCTAAGTGACTTCAGCTATTTTCGTTGCTATCTGTAAAACACAAGTTTTTTCTGCATATCTTATACATTCTACAATTTAAACTTTAACAGAAAACCAACAAATGTATGGGAATGACGTTTCTTAACGCTAAGACATGTGGTCAATACAAAATATAAGCCAATAATATCAATTGCTTCGATTATAGAAAAAGAATTGACAAGAAATTCTTGGAACTAAGCCAACGGGATAATGCATATACGAGTATAATAAGTTTTACAAGTAGACTAAATATAGATAACTGAAATTACTAAATGCCAAATATTTATGGCGTAGAGGGCAGTAAAGATTAGACGTGTCTCTTGATTGATGGTAATATTGAGTTTTTTGAGTCGGTAATTGAACAATTTCTATAATTCATAAGTTAGAAAATCAATGAAAGACGCCTATTTCCGTATCGTGTACGCGATAGAGTTGATGATGAAGTTCGAACATATTCGTACACAGTCATACGCATATGATTAACGTCAGGTTTATATTAGGTTATTTAATACTTCACATGTGTATACTTTTTTCTTATTGTTTTGTTAAAGTTTGTCCGTCCTTTTATATAGATATAAATTCTAAGATTTGGATGTGAATATTAACCTTTCAGGACGGAACTCTAAAACGGAGAATCACGAATTTCTGTCATTATTTTTTTGTTGCCTACTTGATGAATAATGACATATACTAATAATAGGGATTTGTAATGAAGTACATGTTTCAGGAAAACAACATAAATTTAATAAGTACAACTCCATATTTTTTGAGGGAATTTTGATGAAACCACACTGACTTGTTATCGCATTTCTAGACAACAGTGGTCCTTTGTATTAACTTTTTAAATCTATACAGCTAAATAAAATTGAAGTGTGAAAGTTTTTTGTCTCCCTGTCTGTCTGTTTCTTCCGGCTAATCTCTTAAACAGCTGAACCGATTTTGCCGGGACTTTCACTGATACCCACTACAAATATGTGTCCTGATTTCCAAGTCTGGGTGGTTTTTGTAATACCTAAGAAAATGATCGAGAAAGGTCTAAAGAGTAAACGTGTGAGATAAATACAGTGTCACAAATTTAAACAATCTTCTACCGAGTCTTTATTATTCTCAAGATCATTTGCAATTGGCTACTAGTTCAACCGGTTTTCCATAGGGCTCCGCTGCCCTAGGACCGAACTGAATACGAAGATTAAACCAGTTGTCCGTATATTTCCCTCCTATCTCAGTTGCAAAGTGGGATGCCCTGTGATTATAGTCGGTCTGATTCCGACACACTACTCCGTCGCAAACCACGGTGGGGTGACGACCTGAATGGATTCGCATTCGTAGGGCTGAGGGTAGATCAATGAGGCATTAAACAACTTAACAGTCAAAAGAACAGTTTAAACAGCACGTTTCGCTTTCTTATTTGCGTTTGTGTAAAACTAAATAGATACAGCATAGCGATTACCGCCGCACATGTACACCCGCAACACCAGAGGCGTTACAAGTGCGTTGCCGGCCTTTGGGGGATGAGGACGGGGAAGGGTCCGGTCGTGTTAATAACAGCAGTTCCCGGACCTCTCTCTTCTCAGGCGCAGTGTGGCACACCGTGTGGTTTTAGTCGGTTCGATTCCGACACACCGCCCCACCGCAAACCCCGGCGTGGTGACAGCCCGAGGGGGTTTCCACACGTAAAAAAAAGGGCCACCGGTATCCTCACTCACTCCGTGAAACACAGCGCAGGCGCTGTTGCGCATAATGTTGTGTTTAACTTTATTAAACTATTCGTCCATAGATTATAACCTTTTTCTATTGTTAAAGGTCATCAAACGGATGCTTAGAATATTCTAGGTTTCTCATGCATCCAATTCTCCACAACCTTCGCATAAATTAAGATGAATGATTAAAACTGTTAAATTAAGTGGTTCGTTTTTTAAAATTTAATATAGATTAGTCATTAGCAAGGACAATGTCATTGATTTTATTTTGATTCACGGTAAATGAATAAATAAAATCATTTATTTAATTACAAACACATATAAATCAAAATATTTTCATGTTGGTTGATTGTTTACTTTATAATATGGTAAATTCTTGGTAATTATGTCGTATAATCTAGGTAGTATCTATTGAAATATCCACTAATATTTATTTGTGAAGCATTGAAGATTTGTTAAACTAGTGATAATTTTTTAAGTGCAAGTAACGTACAGAAAGTATGGTTATTTGTTGCGCAAGTTTACACATCCAACTCGAGTTGAGTTCACTCAAATTCAACTGCTTGAAGCTGCTATTGATAATAATTGTGCAGCGGTATCGAGAAGGTTTAAATCAGTACAAAAAATAAAAATGTATCAAAACAACTATTTGGCCACGACGTGAATGAGGACAGCGAACACCGTGGCGATAACTGCGAGGAAACAGTCAATGTATGTTTCCTCAAATAGATTCAACTACTGCAACTGTAATTCCGTGTACATAAACATAGTAATCTATAGTTTGATTAGAAGAAAATATTATAAGTTTTCTAGTTTAACATCATTAAATTTCAAAAGACTATTCTGAAAGTGTCTACTTTTAAACCCTTTCGATTCCCTTCAAACCAGCTTTACGAGTACTGCCATATTCTTACAGTGCGACCATTTTTTATCATCAATAATTTGAATAAAACAGCACGCTTTATTACAATATGATTCTAAATCAAACAAAAAAACACAGAAGTCACGCCGTTTGTGAGGGATTGGTTCCGCCAAAGACATCATTTATACGTAGGTTTTTCCTATTTTTAGGGTCTTTTTTATATAATAAAATAAATAAAGACATTTGCATCTACCGCCTAAATAAACAAAACCTTCAAACAGCTATATCACAGTAGCTCGACAGCCTGTCTTACGACGAAACAGTTCTTTTTCTCACTACACCTACACTATTTTTTACTTACCCTCTGACACACACCCATGCAGACGCATGCAGACGCATGGGTGTGTGTGTGGTGGGTAAGTGCAGATGCACTTAACACTTCCAGAGGACCACTACATTACATTAGTTTTAAGTAATTGTCCTGTTTAGTTTCGTTGTTTTCCCATTTTTCAAAATTAATTCAAACTTAAAGTTGACATGAATAAATAGGATTATATAAAGGTACTATATTGTAAGCGTGTAGTTAATGTATATGGACGATAGGAAGAGGCGCCGTATGCTGAATCAAAGGTTTCCAACCTAGTTCAGCGGTGAAGGCTAATTAGACACAATTGGTACATTGTAATAATGCATTTTGACTGCCTCTGTGGCGCAGTGGTAGCGTATGCGACTGCTGTTCTTGACGTCTCGGGTTCGATTCCCGGGTCGGACCAAATGTTTGTGTGATCTACTAATATTTGTTTCGGAGTTTTCTATGTATAATATGTATGTATTTACAAAAAAAAGTATATATGTATTTATATCAGTTGTCTAGTACCCATAACACAAGCTCTGCTTAGCTTGGGACTAGATGGCGTTGCACACAACGCATTAGACATAACATTACACATTAGATGTCCGGAATATTTATTTATTTATTTATTTTTAAAAATCTTGTGAAACTCGTTAAGTTGATAACACTTTTATGGGTCAATAAATATTATTATTATTATACATTGAAGTCCCCCATTGACACGGTCAAATGAGAATGGACACATCGTAAACCGTTGATGAAATACGAACATTTCACGAAATGTGCACATGTCGTGAATATTATATGTACATAGCACATAAAAAAATTGCACACAGTAATCACGAAGCACGATTTGAAATACATGTAAACACATTTTCTGCATCTTAATACATGCCTAAACATAAATAGATATTTGAAAGGTGATAGTAGAAGCTATACATTTGCCGTAGGTGTCAAAATAAAAACCTGTAAAGCTGTCGTTTTTCCATAAACTTCTTGATGGGCGAGGTTTCAACCCACGCTTTGCTAATTTTGTAATAGACACTTGGTCAACAACAAAGAGTATGAACAATGATGTATAATTGAAATTCAAATTAGTATTTAATTAAATAACACGTTTTATTTTTATTACAAGATAAATCTACTTTCCTCTTACCTTCCTATCATACCGAATATGAAAATCAGAAGTACGAAACTAATATCTTAGTGAGTCAACAATACTAAGTGTGAACTGTGGTAACGATGCTGCGCTTTAGGTTGATCATCGTGTTGGGTTGGGCCTCTGACACGTCTACCTCTCGGTTGAAAGGGCACTACGGTGAAGGCCACATCACTGACCGCATCCGCTTTGAGCCTACTTGCTATTAAACAGGTGATGGTAGTATAATTTTGTAACATTGCTTCATTTATTAAAAAAATAATAATCAAGATATCTATTTGAAAAATATGGTAAGTTATCTTGATGAGATTAAGATTGCATCTATCAAGGTTACAAGTTAACTCATCCAGTACATTGATATGACGTTGACAGCAGAAAGTATTTTCAAAATTTCAAAGTCTAAAAAATAAGAAAAATTGTACGACCAGAATAAAGTCAATCCTTATACGAAGACTTGACTGACTAATTTTATACCTAGTAAGTTTAACATTTAGGCTAATTCCCTACATATGACACATTTTGCTTTCAGGCAATAATAAAGGTTGAGTACACAAAATTGACTAAGAATGTTGCATATAAGGAGTAACAAAACATATATTTGCGCTTTTGGATATTTTATCAGCAGCGGATTTAGCTCGTCAATAGTTACAATCTTGTGCCGGATACGACCAGGGGCTTTGACCACTATGGTACCGTCTTGAGTCCAGCAAGCAGATATCCTAAAATGTAGCCTGGCTCTGGCAAACACAGCTTGCCTGTTCTTTGTTAGGAACTCTTTCATGGCTATAGAGGATCCCTTTAGTGCTGACTTAGCCCTCCACACTGACGTTCTGTCACCCACACTTGAAAATTTAATAAGAATAGGCCGCGGTCGGTCTCTATTCGACACTCCAAATCGGTGACAGACTTTGACAGAGGAAGCCTGCACATCCTTGAGACCCAACTTGCTGCGGATGACTTGAAGAGCGACCCCCACAGTCGTCCTTCTCAGCTTCCTCGACACCCAAGAAGATAAGAGACTTACGCCTCTGCCTTGTTTCCATGATGTTGAGCTATCTAGAGCACTCGCCTATTTGTTTTTGGAGTAGGTCCAACATGGAGATGATCAACTCCCGGAATGTTCGGAATTCTTCTGCAACCTTGGCCACAGTTTCTTTGTCAGGACCAGCACTTTGGATTTGTGCCTCAAGATCAGACATCCTCTTTGCGCAACGTCTCCTCCAGGGTCTTCTGCGCCGACTATCACTGACTTGTGACATCCTCAATGATTATTTTATAAAAATTAACTGAATTGTCAATCACTGTAAGGCGATGCACTGGCAGGTGGTGTGTATTTAGAATTATTGTCACATTAAATGTTCATCAAATGTGAGCGCCAGCACTTGAATCGTATTTACTTGCCGTAATATATAAAATAAAATTAAAAGTAGGTATCATAAATATAATTTTAGTAAAAAAAATATACTACTGTACCACAGGCTTTGAACTTGCGACCGTCGCAGTCTAAATGCCTACCGCAGGCTATGGATAATTCTCAGCAGTAGTAGCTTAATAAATAGTCATATGTTTTACCAGATATTAATTTCGTAAAAGTTCTTTGCAGAGGTCTGAAGTAGCCGAAGTTGCGATCGCCTTACGGTAACGGTACAATATTACCGTGCTACTGTTGCCCGATTACAAATAGGCTCTGTGTTTGTTAATTACCTGTTTTTATTAATCAAAGTAATTAAAGAAACTAATTACTACTATAAGACAAAAACAACTGTCCCTTCATTCAGAATTGTGAAGCTAAAACTGCGGCAATTTATCTATAAATAAAAAGTACTTATCTACCATTCGTTGAGATATTTATCTAGCACTTAGTTAATGCAATTTGAAGTTTATTATTTCTACTATTATATTGTATACACAATACTTCCACAAGATAGTCATTTCACAAGGTATTATTTGATTGCACACTACATTGTCCTTAAAGCAAATTAACGTCCATTTGAATATGTTAGATAGCATAGGGTCAAAAGTCAATAATCGACAATTCTTCTTGAATAGTGTCTGTGCAATATGTCGTGCTTCTTTTGTATTGTTTATCACGAAACGAATTACTAACCTTTAAATACTGTATTACGAGATATTATTATCATAGTCATCGCTATTAGAAAATAATTATTAACATTAGATGTATTATAGCCACGTTAGGGTCTTCGAACTAAATGAATAGACGTACGAATTAAAAATATTTGTATTTATAGTACGAGTATAATAACTTTTACAATCTACGTGTACTAAATAATAAATTTTCGAGATGTAGAGAAATTCAAAGGAGTCGATACTTATGTTGTATACTTCACAACATTCGGAAATGGAATATTGTCAATATTACGGACTTGTACCGGCTGAAAATCACAACATGTCAGGGGGCCGAGAATCCCAGGTATTTCATCGTACGCTCTATATCAATATGTCAACGTAGCAATACAAAGACATCATTTATCTTTGGAACTGTTTAAGCAATTTTTGTCATTTAGCAACTTCAACTAAAATATCAAAAAAATATAAAAACTTAATGTACGAACAAAGAGTGTGTATCAAAATATTCACGACTTCATAAAATGTTCATAATATTGACAGTTGATTCGAATATCAAACAACAATGTTGCTTTCTACCTTATTATGGATTAATGATTAACTGCCAGCTTCGAAACTAGAGATTTTTTCTTTTATGTTAGGATTAAGTGTTTTGTATTAGTTACTTTCAGGCAGAATATTGTATTGGTGTTTTGTGTCTGATTTTAGAACTAATGAAGTTGACTTTACAAGTGTGTCAACATTTATAAGATTGCAAGTGTTTCAGGAGAAGTGGACAAATTAATACTCATTGTATTAACTCAATAAATAGTCTTCTTTACCATACTTAAGAAAAGGTTTAGCTGATTTACTTCTTAAAAAAAATCTGAATAATAAAACTGAAATCATTATGATGGTATACTCCAGAACAGGCAATTAAGCCACTTTAAGTCACCACTATATGTTTTTGAATTGATTTATTTATAATTAGCTGACCCGGCACACACACATATTGGTTATTCTTTTCTTGCTGCAATGTAATAAAAAATCCTAATTGTGTGTAATGTTTTAAAATTATCTTAACTTGTAAGTCAAAAAATTATTGTCCAATCTTATGATATAACTGTTACACATGGGTAAAAAATACTTTCGATAATGTTGCTTGCTGGTAGTCCTACGAACTTTTAGTCCGATACGTACGAGTACGTAATAATTACTCGTACTTATGGTCTAGTCCACCTGCCTTCACGTGAATATGGTTGTGAATTTAATTGAACACACAATGAAGTCTGTCCCTTCCATCGGTTAGCTATTAAATATGTCATATCTAGCAAAGTTACCTAATTTTAATCAAATCGTCTACTGATTCCGAACATAAATTTAGGTGCTAATTACGACGATATGTTGAGATCATGACAATCAAACTTAAATGTCTTTAATTGCTCATTGACATTTATTTACTATACCCTCTGAGCCCCGTGGCGTTACCCGCGGGTGTACCTTTACAACAACAGCCACGGGTAAAACCGCTGGGTGAAGTAAGAAAAGTAGTCTAAGTTACTCCTTATATCATCAGCAATCTGCCAGTGAAAATCCCGTCAAATTCGAGTATTTTTTAAAATATTAAACCGTTACAATGTGTTGACCCCACATTTGCCCTGTGCATGTCGTATAGTTTGTCCCAGTGTGTGTGACATCATCACAGTGGTTTCACGAGTATGATTTTATGTTAACCATAGACCTACTTCTATTATTTATGTATTTAAGAAGTAAATTAAAAAATAATAACTTAACTGTCAAATTTCAGATCTACCAGACAAAACCTTGCGTTCTTATAAAAACTTCCGAGAGCATTCAAATAGGACTCTACTTCCATAGGAGTTATAGTAAAAATGCTTCTCTTTAAAATCAATAAATAAGGATTGAAGTATACCTATCATTCTTTAGAATTTATAAAGATGCACGCCCAGTGAAGTCGGTGATCTCTTTTAATAATGAAATATAATTAAACTAGCTGTATAATTTATCAGATGACTAACACACTGTTTGTACGTTTTTAGATTAAAAGTACAACGATGCGATGCTGAGTAATCATGTGCCTAATAACTGTTAATAGTAATACTCAAAGAACATAATGCCAAAGACTACAGAACCATAATGTCAATGCCGTGGCCTCCACGCATTGTATTGAAAGAATGGTTTTGCTCATTCAATTTGCGTTTAAACTCATTCTTTTAAAGTTAAATAATCTCAAATTATCAATTTTACACAAGAAGACGATTTTTTGCTGTCAAAATGAGCTGTGAATATTAACACTGCAGGAGGTATGAGGCGCTCATAGCCCAGTTGCACTCGTTGATTAGAAACTAATCATTGAGGGCAAGAAACCACGGCGTGGTCAGTACTTGGATGGGTGGATGATCGCTAGTGGCATGATACTGTGAGCGTCTCCGTGATTCGGATGTCACGTTAAGCAGTCGGTCCCAGTTGTTATCACAGGATAACAGTCGTGAAGCTTAGTTGGAGGCCTTTGGACGGCTTAAAAACATCCAAATGTAAGATTTCGTAGTCACAACCTTGTTTCGCCAGTCCGCACTTGGCCAGCGTGGGGACGTATGGTCTTAACCCTCTCCTAAGAGGAGACCTGCACCCAGCAGTGGGACATTATGAGTTGTTGATGAGGAGGTAACATGTACTTTTAATTTCCTAGTGTTGTTCAAAGGCATTATCGGTAAGAGGTTACTAGTGTTACAGAGGTTACAACATACCTAGAATTACTCAGTTGCTGGAATGACGAGCATCTCAAAACAACAATTCCTTTTTTTACTTGGGGAAAAAAATGGTAGCATTTTTGAAGCAAAGGTAGTAATCAAAGGTAAGAGTTAAAGATATAACTTATTAAGTACGTTTCATAATACAGTTCTAATAAAAAAAAATCGTAATGAAGCTTCATTACGATTTTTTTTGTTTCTAGGAAGAGAGAAGAAGTGGTTCTATTTTATATATTTACTAGCTGAACCCCGCGGTGCTACCCGCGGTACGATGATAACTGCGGGCAACGCCGCGAGGCGAAGCTATATAGTTTATAAATGGTAGCCTATGTGTTATTCTGATGTATAAGCTATATTGTGGTAAAGTTTCATTCAAATCCATTCAGTAGTTTTTACGTGAAAGAGTAACAAACATCCATACATACATACATACATCCATACTTACAAACTTTCGCCTTTATAATAGTAGTAGGATACATCATACACATTTAGTGCCTTGGCGGACTCAATGCCTACGGCATTTTCTATTTTGTTTTTTTACTATTGAAATATTTAAACTATTTGAAATAAATTAATATCATAGACTACCTTTTAAAAATACGTTTTATTAAACAATAAATTTATTAAATAAAAATTAAATACTAAAAGCTTTATCAAAATACATCTGCGTACGTACAAAATTTACATATCATGAAACTATTACATGTGAATATTAAATAGTTTTAAAAAAAATTACTTAAATAATCTAAAAATAAATAAAAGGAACATAAGTCACAGGTATCAACTCAGCTAAGATGCTGTCCCTGTTGTTGAGGCATCACCAAGTCAAAGTTCAGACTTCCGGATCTCGACGATAGGAACGCGACCCCGGCCCCTTTGCGTTGCCAGCGAGGAAGTGAGGGAGTTGCCAGAGAGTAAACAGTGAAGTGACGAATTATAGAGGAGAAAGGAAGAGGAAAACTCTTTGCACCGACCCTAAGTGACATTCGGAAAAAGTGTAAGAAAACTCTTCACAGATGTCAATTGCAATAACATTGCAAGTTACACAGCCTTGATTCTAATGATGAAAATTACGTTAGCTATATTACGCTCTATATCCTTACTACTATATACCTATACTGCACAAACTGCACAACAAATGTTGCAGGTAGCCGCATTGCAGGCATAATCGGATTTTCATTAAAATCAGTAAATAACTACATCTCTAAAGCAAAAACATCTTATACCGTTGCGATCTTACGTTGTCGTTTAAAGAAAAGCTGTTTGCAACAAAAATTGCAAATATCTACCTTAAATAACTATACTACTAAAACGTGCTTATATTCTAAGTATGATATGTCTTTAATATAAGAATTTACTTTGATCGACATGGTATAGCCTCAGTTAAATAAATATAACATCAGTGCATTTACGTAGTCTTTAGACTGTAATGATACCTGGGCATGAGATGGTTATTATATAAAATGGCGGTTTTGTCGCGGCTGAACTGTCTCTTAAACTTGAAAGCTGACTCGAATTCTAAGATTGAGCAGCAGTATGTATAACCGTCGGCCACATTGTGCCAATTGGTGTCCTTCATCCATTCAATTTCATTGCAGATATCTTTACAGTGAACATGTGCATGGACTTCTTTCGGTGATAAATCGGGAACATTAACTTGTACTATAGCGAGAGAGCTTGATGATGTCGGATCTTGAACCACCTAAAATTCAAAAAGAAATAAATCATCAATCCACGTTGTACTAATCAAAAGAATCAAATTACAGCAAGTCAACAACTATACGCGTTACCTTCCACAAGTATTGTGCTACGGGTTGTTTAATACCGCGCTGGTCGTGGATTACAATCTTCTTTCGTTGTCGACCCCTGGACCGCACGCGTTTGTTTGCTGTTCCAGTCAATACTGTAAGCTTATTCTTAAATGATTTGGCAAACACCCTTACTTTTTCTTCTACATTGTTCCAATTCTAAAAATGTAAACGTAACGTAACGTAAAACGTAAGTTAAATTTCTCCAAAAATGCATATACGAGTATACTAGGTTAATACATTCAATCTGCAGTGCATTAGATCCAATGGTTTCAAACCGATTAGGCGTAATATTTAACGATTGTTTCTTGATTATTGGTAAACCGGTTGTTAAAAGATTAGTGATAGAATGCTCTCGATGAGTTGTTTTTGGCAAGAATTTTAAACGCCCTAATATTTAACATAAAGCGAAATCTAAAATTATATTTTCTATATAGCTAACCTCCATTGAACTGGCTAAATAATAAAGAAAATTATATGAAGCAAGAGAAGTTTATTTTTAAAATGATTATCGATACTAATTTTGAAAAGAACTGAAAGTATACATTTTGAAAATTATCGTCTTATTTTGCACTAAGACTCCATGTGGTGTTCTTTTCAATTATGTAATTGATGATTCATAATAACATACTATATTCACAATAACGCAATGATATATTCATTTTGTAAAGTACTTATATTTCAATTCAATATGGAAACATTATGGTTTGTGGTTACTAATCATTAATTTATTATGTACTAGCTGACCCACGCAACCTCGTTTGCATCTTCTATTGCCCGAAGCGTGAAAATTTGCCCCCGATTTTGAAACATTCTTCATTGGTGCTCCGCTCCTATTAGTATTAGACGTATAGCCTTTCTCGATAAATGGACTTATTTATTATCTACTCCAACGCACATACGCACATAATGATTGAATTTGAACTTTGTATAGCGGTAGGAACACACCTACATTGCTTAGACAACAGTGAGTGCTTGTAATATATGAACTTTATACAATAGCAATAAAGCTCAAATTGACTTTACGTTTTAGTTATAAAACGTTTGTATGGGAAAAAGAAAAGGTCTGTTTTTAGGGCTTTTCCGGCCATTATTCGATTCGATTTTATCGCCGTAAAAACTAACCCTGAACTTCAACGAACATTTGAAAAAAAGAATTGGCCAAATTGGTCCAGGCGTTGTTGAGTTATGCGCTTACCAACACATTGAGCGATTCATTTTTATATTATAGAATATTAACATTTAAAAATGTTTATTTAAAATAAGTTAAAGGTTGTATATTGGATATTAATCTTATCTTTCTAGCTTAAAACTCATATTTTGATTCTTCTTTATTGAAACGAGCTGACATATCGCCTGATGGTAACCGATTACCACGTATAGTAATATCAGAGGTGTTGCGTTTGCGTTGCGTTAAGGAGCTTTTTTTCTTGAATGTTTAAGGGCCGTATTGGTCCGGGAATACAACAGGCGACAGTTCATTCCTCATGGGCCTCCGGTATCCTCACTCACTCGGTGAAACACAGCGCAAACGCTATTTCACACCGGTTTTCAGTGAGGCCGTGGTATCACTCCGGTCGAGTCGACCCATTCATGCCGAAGCATAGCTTTCCCACGGTAAGATATATGTATTGACTGCACCATCATAGAGGGATTGCTGTATGGGCCTCCGGTATCCTCACTCACTCGGTGAAACACAGCGCAAACGCTATTTCACACCGGTTTTCAGTGAGGCCGTGGTATCACTCCGGTCGAGCCGACCCATTCATGCCGAAGCATAGCTTTCCCACGGTAAGATATATGTATTGACTGCACCATCATAGAGGGATTGCTGTATGGGCCTCCGGTATCCTCACTCACTCGGTGAAACACAGCGTAAGCGTTGTTTTACGCTAGTTTCTGTGAGGCCGGAGCCGGCCTATTCATGCCGAAGCATGGCTCTCCCTCGGAAGTGAAGTGAAGTGGAAATAATTATTATAAAACAACATTACAATTTATTTATCGTCATCAACTAAGGATGAAATATTTAAAATTAACTTTAATTATTTGAATTTAAGTACGTTGTCATTTAAACAAATAGTGGCCATAGTTAGCGTTAGTAGATAATGAACGATGAGTCAGTACTTAATGAAAATAAAAACCGAAAAAACAGAACTACCTTTGAGTTACATGTACTCCACTGAGGCACGATATTCAAATATGTATATACCGCAGCTGTAGGTACACCAGGCCGCAAGTCTTTGGGATTAACCAGCTGTCTTTTACCGAAACAACAATTGTCATATTGGTGAAAAGGTCTACTCAACGTAGACGATATGTCGTCAAGTTGGCTTCTGCAGTGATACATGGAATCGAAGTCGAGAGTCATCAAATCGTCACGGTACCATTTCGTAACATTTCTTTCAACTTAATTTTGCTCCCCAGATATTTTGTGTTGAGCGTATAAAGGCACATTGTTTTCTTTGTCTAAGCAGACATCGTACACTTGGAGAAAACTGTGATATACTTGATATCCAACTTGTATATATTCAGTATTTCCAGGACGACAACTTGTGTAACTTCTTTTAATAGCTGGTTCATTTTCTTCATTGCATTTGATATCCGTGTATTTAATGGTCTTGCCTTGTATGTTTATATTCGTTTCACTTTCACAAAATCCTATAACAGTAGTAACTGAAGGCATCCCACGGAAACCTTTTTGGCAATGTAAATATAATTGTTCATTTTTACGTATAAACATGTATCCTTCGAAAAGACTAAAAGATGGCCATGAAAGTGATAATGATAACAGTAAAGGTTCTTTATCCTTCAGGAAATCGTTTCTCGCATCCAAAATACAATCTGTAATTTAAAAAGTGTAAATCAAAAAGCTTGGTTTCTTAAAATATACCTATTCTGAATTTATAAAAATATACATATTTTGCAATACCTATACTTTAAAAACGCATTTTACTAGAGATAAACCTAGTAATAGCTCTTGCAATACAGTTGTAATTTTGTGTCAGATACTACTGGCATAAAGTTGGTGTTAATAATATTTATTTAATTCAACAGAAATGAGAGACCAATTTTTACATAAATTATAAATAATTTAAACTTTTATTATAACATATTCGGTAAATATTAGATGTAAATGAATTTATATTTTACCTTTGGTTACAATTCTAAATGGGCGCTGAATAGTTCCAAAATCGTTGCTCACTTCGCAAGTATAATTTCCTCTATTGCCCAACGTCATTTGTAAATGGTAGGTCATTTCTGTTATATCCATGTCTTTGCCGTTAAACCGCCAAGATGCTTTCTGTTTAATAAACACAATTTTAATATCTAACAACATTAATCACATTAGTATTGTTTAGAACCTCTTTATCGAAGGTGAAGCTTATATTAGGAGTGAGCTTATATAGTAAGATCCCAGGGCCACCAGACGTCACGTATTTTCTGACGAACGAAATGTGGCTGATTGCTTAGTGTTAGTATGTACTAAGAACGCATGCCTACCTGCTAGCTTGCTTAGACGGCCAATTTTCAGGTATCAGGTAATCAAGGTACATAAAAACGTTACGTACCTCACGTAAATTCTGAAAGCTGATTTTTACGTATATTTTAGGTAATATCCTTAAAAATTAATCGCCAATACTTCCAGACACTTTCCGTCGGCCGATTTGCTTTGCAGACGCTTTCAAGCTCCCAAAATAATGATGTAACTTCACGTAAATTCTGATGCTTCATTTTTGTATATGTCTACCAGACAACTATTTTAAAACCTCTTACAAAAAGACAGACCGATCATCCCCTAAATTCAATTTTGATATCTCTGTAGGTAAGAGCGCGAGGGCATTATCCACGCGCATGAGACTGAATCAGATATGTATTAGGATATATTGACTTCTCTGTCTCTCTGTCTCTCTATCTCTCTCTTACAGTTCACTCATATCATTTAACTGCCTCGGTGGCGTAGTGGTAGCATATGCGACTGCTAAGCTTAAGGTCTCGGGTTCGATTCCCGGGTCGGACCAAATGTTTGTATGATCTGCAAATATTTGTTTTGGAGTTTGGGTGTTTTCTATGTATAATATGTATGTATTTACAAAAAAAGTATTTAAGTATTTATATCAGTTGTCTAGTACCCATAACACAAGCTCTGCTTAGCTTAAGACTAGATGGCGTTGTGTGTTAGATGTCCGGAATATTTTTATATCAATTAATTATTAATATTAAAAGAAAAGCAGTTAAAAATTAAATAATCAGGTAAATAATTAAAAATTAACTTGTAAAAAAATGCTCATTTGACTACCATAATTCTTGAATCCATAAACCTCCCGGGTAAAAAAATTATATATAATTACCTATGGAAATTGGCCCTATATAATTATATGTAATGAATTTCTTAGATTTTATATAATTATATATAATTATGTATAATTATATGAAATCGCAATAAATCATTACATATGTGGTGACTTCCACATACAGCGCCATCTACCTCAGATACACTGCACTACGGAGCAACGTACAACACAAAGAAACTACCAATCCTGAATCGCGCAATAGAAGTTCTCGATCGTTCGCCGAAGTTTTGATGGTACTAGCACTGCGGGTGTAGCCTATACGCCGAATGTGATCGTGTCGAGTTTGAGCGGTGGCGGCTACGGATACTATTTTTCGATCTACCGTGTTCCCGTGACATTCTGTCCATTTTTTCTGTTAACATCGCGATTTGCTTGGTTAACGCGGCCACTTCAGAACATTCACTACTGCGCGACGTAGAAGCGATTGCTAATGTTAAGGATGCTGGTGCTTGCAGGCCGATAACGTTGTTTATCCGATCAACTAGGTCAGCTAGGTGCTCCATCCTTACAGAAGAAAGCAAAGAGAAACAAACAGAAGTGTAGCAGGTATAGTTAGCACGATTCAAAGGATTATTATACGAAATCGCAAAAAAATTATTACTCAACGTACACAGTAGAACACTGAATACTTTTCTTGTGAGCAGTGCTGCCGGATACTGAGTGAACTGTAAGAGAGAGATAGAGAGACAGAGAGACAGAGAAGTCAAAATATCCTAATACATGTCTGATTCAGTCTCATGCGCGTGGATAATGCCCTCGCGCTCTTACCTACAGAGATATCAAAATTGAATTTAGGGGATGATCGGCCCCTTGGATCGGTCTGTCTTTTTGTAAGAGGTTTTAAAATAGTTGTCTGGTAGACATATATAAAAATGGAACATCAGAATTTACGTGAAGTTACGTAATTATTTTGGGACCTTGAAAGCGTCTGCAAAGCAAATCGGCCGACGAAAAGTGTTTGGGAGTATTGGCGACTTATTTTTAAGGATATTACCTACAATATACGTAAAAATCAGCTTTCAGAATTTACGTGAGGTACGTAACGTTTTTATGTATCTTGATTACCTGATGCAGAAATAGCAAAAAGTGTCGTGACAACAAAAAGTGTCGTGACAACTTTTTCGTATGATTTTTTTCCGTCTAGCCCCCTTTCACAACGCGCGATAAGGAACTTCGTTCCAAAATCAACCAGAAAAGTTACTTATTTTGCGTACGCAGCGTAAACTATAAAAGATAGAACCATAAAATGTTCTAATTAATCGTAGATCTTATAAATATCTACAAAAAAGTCCGCGACACACTATACGGGAGAACATTTTTCGCTACGGGCAATAAAAGACGCGAATGAGGTTGCGTCGGTCAGCTAGTCACTTGTAACTTGGAAAATTTAACATGACTGAAAATAGGTAGGTACTTGATTAAGTGCAGTTACTTATAGGTGAAATTAATTTAGAAGAAAATTATTATAAATCCATTTAATTGCTGGTCTTGGATGTCCATCGGCGCGACACGGCAATATGATATTTTGTCCAACAGTAGTCTTTATTGTAAATAATTTCGGAAGCTCTATGTGTGGTGGATCTGTAAATAAGTCATAGGTATTTCAATTAGCATTTTTTCAGAAAATAAAAAGAAAAAATATGAAAATTGTTAAAATATCTTATCAAACAATTTTTGTGATTAAATTAAACAATATATACAATTTCAATATTGTTACTGGAATCTCTTACAAGTATTATTAATAATAATAATTGGAGCATTAAGTTATTTGATTAATTTATATAAATCAATAAAATAGAACTTTCTGCTTGTATATTGTATATATACACACAACGAAACACCAACGAAATAGTGAATAACATACGATTGAAAAGCAACAAACCACAGGTAATACCGCGGGTCGCAGCCAGTATGTAATAAGAAATGAAGTTCTTGATACTATTACGTTTCCATTATCAGACATAGGCATAGATAATAAAATGAGGTGTGTATCCGAAACCGCCGTCACGATCAAATGATGATAAATAATATTTTAATAAAAAAATAAAATACTCACCAAAAAGTTCAACGGAAACAGTTTTGTTCGTAGACCCAAGTGCATTTTCAGCCACACAAGTGTAGAGTCCTAGTGAGTATCAGACAATACTTTAGCGTGCCATCTGGAATTATATTTAGTTACATTAATTGAAATTATAGTTCATTAATTTACAAACTATATTTATTGGAACGAAGTTCCTTATCGCGCGTTGCGGAAGGGGGCTAGACGGAATTGTAACGACAGTTTCGACTTAAGTCAACGACCTATGTCAACGACACATTAGTTTAATATTAATAATATAGATGTCGCTGTAAATTAATGATGTTTAAAATTCTGTATATATATATAAATAATAAATAAATACAAAATATATCAATAAATAAGTTTAGCAGTGAACTGCGATAGGCTGGTGATGATAGTGTAACGGCAATTTTTGCTATAGTAAGCTATTGTAATTTTTATTGAGGGTATACACGTGTATATGGTAGTTTTAATTGTTCAAAACTTCTCTGTAAACTATATTGGATGTAATGTTATCATTTGGTAGCAAAATATATTGTCTATCAGGAGTTCCAACCCGAGATAAGCCAACATATAACTGCCCATGGGAAAAACACGGCTTTCTCAGGTCAATGCCCATCAGAGAGAATGTTTGACCTTGGGACTTGTTAATAGTGAGGGCAAAAGAGGTCTTCACTGGAAACTGTAGCCTTTTAAAAGGTATGAGTAAATCAGTGGGAATTCAAACTCAAACTCAAATCATTTATTTCCATAGGCCCCAAAAGGCACTTGAACACGTCAAAAATACAAACGTCAAAATATAAAACAAAACTCAAGTAATCAATTCAGTGATAAAAGGTACTAATACTAAATGCACTGAAATGATTTGAATTACCGGAGCTTAGATTAATTTCGATTCAACTCAAAGGTAACTAAAATCAATCCAAGTACCGGCTCCAATGGGTATTGCATTCATGAGAAGAGCTGGTGAGAAACTCATGTGCACCATCTTTTCAAATAATTCATACAAAGTTTGTTTGTTTTTGACAACAGTACTACTTGACTGCCTCGGTGGCGCGAGTGGTAGCGTAAGCGACTGCTGTGCTTGAGGTCTCGGGTTCGATTCCCGGGTCGGTCCAAATGTTTGTATGATCTGCAAATATTTGTTTCGAAGTTTGGGTGTTTTCTACGTATAATATGTATGTATTTACAAAAAAACAATGTATATATGTATTTATATCAGTTGTCTAGTACCCATAACACAAGCTCTGCTTAGCTTGGGACTAGACGGCGTTGTGTGTTAAATTGTCCGAAATATTTATTTATTTATTTATTTATGTGCAAGTTAAGGCAACCAAAACACAAAGGCTAGAAAGCGGTCTAAACAGATATTAAAGCTAGGAAAATCAATTTTTTGTCTAATAAAATAATAAAAATTAGTCCATAGCATATGAGGTTGCAATCACTTACACATACACAGGAGTAAAAGCAATGTGTGCATACTGGTCCCAGAAAAAAAAACGTTCAAAATGTAATAAAATAATAAATACTAATTATTTACGCTCCAACAATGTAAACACAGATCGCCTTAACTTAATAAAATTCAAATGTCAAGTAATAAATGCAGAATTAGATGTCAAGAATTAATTACAATCAAATAAATTATATTAAGGATTGTAAATAAATAAATACATTGCGTATAAATATGACGGCGCATCACTTATTTTATTTTGGTAACACAAGTGTCGGTAGTTAGACACTGACACAACACCGAGCATTGAAGCGTGCGACCGATGACAATAGGGATGGAAATCATTGCCACTTTAAAAATAATAATCACGCGTTAAGATAATTGATGGTAGTCGATTATTTTATGTGATTAGTTGCGGGTAACAGTGACTTTGATCCCATCCCTAAAGAACTGTGGGTAGTTATTAATTAAACGCAACCGGAGATAGTTATAAAATGAAACGCAGCCGGAGGGCAAGGATTATCGTTTAGCATCTCGCAGTAGCATCACATGTTCGGTGGAGTGTCGTATCTAAATTGTAACCTGTATACCATTATTGATTATCGTGACTGTATTTCACTATGTATTATCATAAAGTGATTATAACAAAGCGATTGTGAGGAAAACGCATTCTCCTCGCCCGACAACTCACGCCTACCCTCATTTAAAAAAAAATATGGAATCTACCGACACTCCTAAACAAGGGAACAATAATCCCTACAAATATAAATTATTTCAATTAGTACATAATAAGTTAATACTAGATTTTCATTCATATCCAAGGCATTGTCGGTTAAGAAATCGTTTACTGTATAGTACAAGTAACTGTAGCAACGTTACTTTATTTTTTTCTTAATTATACCTAAGTAGGTATTATTTGAAATAATTTAAAGATTCTTCTAGACGGTGTCTAGCTATATAATATTGAACAGAATATATTATTAAACCCATGTAATAACATATTAAATTTTTATTATTTTAGAAATGTTTATTTTTATGAATTTGATAGAAATGATCATATCTTATAATTAATAAAAAATAACATCTTTCTTAAAACAATAAAAGTATTTGTGAAATACATTTATGCTTAAATCACGTAGTAACACTTTATTTAAAACTAGCTGATCGCCGCGGTGTTACCCGCGGTATAACATAAACCGCAGGTAAGGCCGCGGGTCGAAGGTATCCTAAAAAAGTAGCCCAAGTTACTCCTTATATCATTAGCTATCTACCAGTGTAAGTCCCATCAAAATCGGTCCAGCCGTTCCAAAGATTAGGAGGAACAGACAGACGGACAGACAGACAGACGAAAATTGAAAAAAATACTTTTTTGGTATATGTGTGTATATGTATAAATATGCATATGGTAAAAAGCGTTTATTTTAATATTACATAATTATGAACACTCCAATTTTACTTATTAGCGTAGATAATATCTTCATTCCCATTAGCAGTCGTGAACGAGGAAAACAAAGATTCATTACATAATTTCTTTATACTTCCATCATTCAGCGTTTTGATTAGGAAGAGACAATAGCCGGTCACGTTAATTTTTCATGTCTCAACGTCCATCTTTAATCATCATCATTGTCAACAAACCTTTAACAGTCCACTATTAAATAAAATGAAAATATGCATCTTCTTATAAAGGAGGTTTAGGCCAATGCCATTAGTAAGGGTTTCTTAAATTTTTTTAAATTCTTTGCAGTCATATTGTACTGCGTAGTTTGCTCCATTAGTCGCCTCTTTCAACACCCATAGGAAGATGTTAGGCGATTACGCTCCGTATCCTTATGCTGTCACCCATGGTTGTACTGCGTATCTTTATTATACCAACTACATTTTGACCGCAGAGCTTCGCCTGCATGTGTCGGCTACTGCGGAGGAAAATAGCTCATGTTCTTCCTCAAGAATCAAAACACCTTCATGACATTTAATTGCAATCGGTGCAATGAATTTTGTTTGTGGTTACGCCAGATTGTTACTTAAATGATTTGTTTATGATATATTCCTTTTCCTCAAAACCTACCTTAAAATACACACACTCCACGCGAGCGATTGCAGCGCCTCTATTGGACATGAGGAGAAGATATATAGAAGTTTTAGAAGATTCGATTCGAAGCGTCCCTTGCGCTAGCGCTGCCGTCAAGATCGGATGTATTTTCCCGCCGCGAGTGTACAAACTTGTGTGAAGAACTTATACATATTCAAATCGCCCAATGGGATGTCCTAAGCCCATGGTGTATTAATATATAGAACATTCGAACTCCTTGCGCTAGCGACGCCGTGAAGGACGCATGTTTCTCCCGCGCGAGTGTACAACTTGTGTGTGTAACTTATTAATATATTCTAATCGCCCTATGGGATGTACTAAGCCCATGGTGTATCGCCGTGCAGAACTTACAACTCTGTATTGCTTGTGTGTAAATTACTGAAATTTATATACTTTTCGTGTAATAATTTAACCGCCTGCGTGCATGCTAAATCACGTGTGAAATCAATTATCTATAATCTAATTCGCTTAATATCGCTAAGTCTACGGCATTGTGCCCTTTGTAACCCAACCCCATATGTGACGCGCCGCGCCGCGCTTCAAAGCAGTGAACGGCTTCTTGAAGATCTTGGACGCCCTGGACCTTGTCGCCGAGCGAGCTGCGCTCGAGAGACGAGGTACGTGTGTGTTCCTGTCATATCCTAGAACCGCTCCTTGTTGCTTTGAAACAATTATACAGTCCACTAAATTATCCCATCAACATATACCGCATTCGCCGGTCCATATTATGGTCCTTGCGAGACGGATTACACCGTTTCGGCCCAACCGCACATAAGTGATCATTACGTATCATCCAGCCGCCCTTATTAGAATTCCTTCTGTAAGCCCTAATAAGTGAAATATGCAATATTTTATGTAAAATATCGTATAAACATTGCGTCATCCATATTATACCGCTAAAACACATAGATTTATCGCCGTAATATATTTATATTTACGTGTATTACCGCTTACATATAAGTATTATATGTATAACTATATCTTATTTATAACATTAATTGCAATCTGTTAATAAAATAGAACATTATTGTTACATTTTCTACCGCATAATACCCTCAACATTTTATATACACCCACCTTCATTCGTGAAAATAATTACTATAGTCGTTCCAATACTTTATTTAACTTTTGACAGATCACGCACATAAAGTTTTGTAATAATTTTTGATACAATGTACTACAGATAATACTGTACTTTATGGGCGGGCTCCGCCTACTTAGGGATGTGTCATTCGTAATTAATGACCACAGACTATAAAAACGGTTTTGAAATAAATCGATTATCGATTATATTAATAAAACATACAATAAAATTATTGTGATTATATTTTATATCAAATCACGTAAAAAGCTTTATTATTTTGCATTAAAATGCCCTAAATGTCTCTGTTTCAATGCATAAATAATTTGCGTAATGAAAACAGTTCCATCGTACTCGTACCTAGTAATGGGATCGAATGTATTCGCCGCAAATTAATGAATCTAAAATAATTGTTTAGCCTTACTATAGTTGGTTCAAATAAAAACTACCTGCGGTACCTACTTGTAATGAACAGGTACAAAATGTTGAAATTCGTAGTAATTTACGGATTAAAAATAAAACAACCAAAAGAGGTACCTACTGTAATACTAATTTTAATTATAAAGAATCGTCTTCTTCGTATGACCAGGAATCATCATCACTTGAGTTCTCAGTAATATTGATTATCATTTCTTGGATAGATAAATTGTCGAATGCAACATCCCGATCCCAATCCGACATTATCACCTTCTTTGTTTTTTCTACAACATTCGCCCAGTTTTCTGGAGTTACTTTTTCACACGCATTTTTCAGTAAATTCAGCATTTTTCTTGCGGTGAAAGGAGGAGTTGTATTGTTCCTCGCAGCATATCCTTTAACTTGTGCCCAGATCATTTCAATTGCATTATATTGGCAGTGATATGGGGGAATTCTGAGGACGGTATGCCCATGCTCTGCTGCCATTTCATCTATGACGTATCGTTTTGGCAGCTTCTTTGTTTTTAATATCTTTACTAACTCTACTTTTAGTAGGGACTCATTCACCTCTTCGCCATTGTCACGGAGCCAGTTTATAATTTCATGTTTTTTGTTGGCCTGTTGTTGTTGGTATTTTATTAATTTGACGAGAGTGATAAGGTGCATTATCAATAAATATTATTGATGGCTCTTCGAGTGATGTAAGCATTTCTCTGAACCACTTTTCATACACGTTCGAATTCATCTCCTCATGATAATCTCCTGTTTTCTGGGATTTAAAAGCTAATAGAGCGCCTGGCACAAATCCTTTTACTGTTCCTGCATGACAAATAATCAGTCGTTCGCATTGAGCCAAGTTTCATCTGTGAAAACAACATTCGACCAATCTTCTATTTTTTTTGCTTGTCTTAAAAAATCGCATCTATACAAAGCAATATCATTGCGTTCCTTTAAAATTTTTCGTTTGTCACATTTTTGGAATAACATTCCAATGTCTTTCAATACCTTTGTCAGAGAAGATTTTTGACCACGGAACAAACCACTATTTCGAAGAGATTGTGTTAGTTTTTTTAATGTTGGAATCTCTTTTCTTTGGTAATAGTCGTATATATGACGACGAATAGCATCAGCGTCAAAATTGTCAACGGCTGTAACTTTACTAGGCGGACGTTTTTTCTTAGGTGTAGATAGCTTATTCTGTTCCATGCCACTGCTGCCGTAGCCTTCTTTTGTTATTTTTGCCACTGTTGGAGCACTAATACCTAATGCTGCTGCAACACGGTCTCTAACTTGAGTCACTGGTATAAGAGGCCCCCCATTACGGCTTTCCTTTTCAATGTATTCACGAAGTCGCAAGACAAACTCTCTTGTTTGTCCTTTGAGTACTTTCTTTTTTGGCATTTTGACAGTAACGAAGGCAGGAACGATACGCTCAACTCAACCAAACGTGAGAATTCACAAATAAATCAATACGGAGGAATATAAATACTCAACTATATTGAAGGTTACTCATTGATATACTGTAGATTATTTTAAAATAGACATAGAGAGATTTAATAAAGATCATCAATAGTTTAACAAATACAATATTAACCACTGAATTACAACACAATACAATAATACATTTTGAAAATTCAGTTCCTTTTATATATTTTTTCATGACATAGAACCGTCATATTTGAACAACATTCTTTTAATCCATTTCTTCTTTATTTTGACAAAGGAGGTCGCACATTGAAACACATAGAAATATGAAGTACGAAATTATCTATAAAATAATGAGTTTGTTAAATCGATTAAAACTTCTTAATGCATAAAATCGATCGATGAAAGAAATCGAATAGGTAACGGGTCAGGGTATCACTATTTGATTAAGTATTAGAGCTGTCAAAAGTTAAATAAACTATTGGAACGACTATATTTCTTTGCATTATAACTCGACCGTATTAAATAGCCAATTATGTCTCCTAAAAAGAAGCCGAGTAATAGTGAAGGCTCAGATTATGAAGACACACGATTCGAAAATGCTTATGTTGATTGCTAAACGCGAAGCTTTTTTCGAAATAGTTCAGCATATTTATGACCTCTCTTCTGACCTTGACTCGAGCATCTCTAAGAGGGAAAGTTTCCTTGGCGAAAGTTCTAATATCGATGAATTACGTAGTGAGTTTCAAGAAACATCAGATAATTGTAACAGTCATTTATTGAAAATAAACCCTACCGCTAAACCTGATTATAAAAGTCTTGTCGCTTTCGAGTCTTTGTGTGGCAGAATTAAAAGAATTCGGTCTTAATATACACAACAGAGTTCGTCTGCACATAATGTTTACGTACCGCACAAATCTATACCTAGATTGCCGTCTATCGAGTTAATGACTTTCTCGGGTGATATTCGTTCATGGCCATTATTTTATGCCAGTTTTAAGTCGACTGTTCATGATAATCCATCGCTCACGGATGCAGAAAAGTTATATTAGGTCTTTACCTATGAAATTGCCGTTTTGTATGCAATAAGTGAAAGTACTTATTTTTTCAAACTTTTTTATTTCTGTTATTCGAAGTAATCATCCATGCAATCGACGCATCTTTGCCAACGCATTGGCAGTTTATTGATGCCCTTCTTGTAAAAATCAGCTGGACGGGAGGCAACTAACTCTTCAAAGGCATTTTGTACTGCCTCTCGGGAATTGAATTTTTTACCCACTAAAAAGTTGTCTAAATTTTGGAAAAAGTAATAGTCGGTAGGTGCAAGGTCTGGTGAGGATGGCGGATGAGGGAGAGCTTCCAACCCCAGCTCTTGCAGCTTGGAGACTGTCTGTTGCGCAGTATGGGGTCGCGCGTTGCCGTGAAGGAGCAGTGGGGACGACCGATTGACCAAAGCTGGTTGCAGATGTGCAAGCTTCTCCATCATTCTCTCCAGTTCTTCACAGTACACATCTGCATTAATGCTCATGCCGTTTTGTAAAAAGCTGTGGTGAATCACACCCGCACTAGACCACCAAACAGTGACCATCACCTATTTAATGGGGTCATTTTTGGTTTAGGGCATTGCTTTGGTGCTGAACCAGGGTCTAACCAACTTGCTGAGCGCTTTCGATTGTCGAACAGAATCCATTTTTCGTCGCACGTAACTATTCGTTTCAAAATTCCTTCATTTCTTTGCCTGTTGAGCAGCGAAAGGCAGGTCTCGACGCGTACGTTGCGCTGGCGATCGTTGAGGTCGTGGGGCACCCATCTATCAAGCTTTTTTACCTTGCCAATTTGTCGCAAATGGATCAATATTGTTTTGATGCTTACATTAAAAGCTGCTGCTAGCTCAGCTGTAGATTGAGTTTCGTCAGCTTCCACAATTGCCTTTAATTCATTATTGTTAACCAAAGTCTCCGGACGACCACGAGCTACATTTTTCTAGTCAAAATTTCCAGAACGGAACCGGGAAAACCAATTAAGGGTTGTGCGTTCGTTTGCATAGTTCTCTCCGTAAACGTTTTTGATGTTACGTGCCGTTTGTGTCGCGTTGGTGCCACGACAGAACTCGTATTCCAAAATTACACGAATTTTTAAAGTATCCATTATGACGAAAAATGTTCAAATGTAATGAAAATACAACGCTAATCAAAAAACAAAAGACTGAGTTTGTAAATAGAATGTCATGGTTTTAAAACAAAATTAATTTGAATTTAGAATACAGAGCCATTACAAACTTTTTTTTATTTGAAATGACCAGTACTGAAGAAACGCAATTTCATAGGTAAAGACCTATTATTATCTGTTGGGTAAACTGTCAGATAAGGCTCAGTCTGTATGCTCAGGTGTAACCCCATGCGCTGAGAATTATAATTTATTCTTAGAATCATTAATTGATAAGTATGAAGACAAGCGTCTGCTTGCTTCTACATATTTAAATCAAATGTTTGAGTTTAAACCTTTACAATCCGCTTCCGTAAATAACTTTGATTTATTTACAGACAAATTTACTAGTGCAGTGCGCGCTTTAAAAAATGTAAAATTGGATAATCTCATGGAGTTTATTGTTCTACATGTTGCGCTTAAGAAAATAGACATTGATACTGTCCGCGCATTTGAATTAAGTTGTTCTAGTTCTAGTTCTAATTTACCAACCTTTGACGACTTAGTCGAATTTATAAAAACCCGCACAAAGGTTTTAGAACGCACTCATACCGTTTCAATGGTCAGCCGTGCATTTAATAATAATAATAAACCCAACTATCGACGATCAAATGCCCCGCCTCCGAAGTATCAAACGTATGTTAATACAACATACTCGCCGCGTAAATGTCTTTGTAGTAATTTCACACACACGCATTTGTTTAAATGTGTGAATTTTAATAAAATGACCCCTCAAGAGCGTTTTAAGTCTGTGAAGGGCAACAATGCCTGTGTGAACTGCCTCAGTTTGAACCACAGATTATCTAATTGCTCCTCAGATGTTGGTTGTCGCTTGTGTAAACAAAGACACCATACTTTATTACATTTTCATCGCACAAGTGTCGATGAACCGAAGCGCGTATCGCCTGTATTGCAGGTGACATCTTCGCTAATCCCCGCTTCGGCCGCTCCCGTAGTGAACGCGTCACGCGCTCGTGGTGACGTTACACTATGCGCTACTCACGCGCCTATCGAATCCTTCGGACACGTTCAGATCGCGCATTCTGGTACTACCGTTTTGTTGTCGACTGCTCAAGTCGTCGCTTACGACATTAGAGGCGTTCGACACATATTACGCGTGTTGCTTGATTCCGCATCGCAGAGCCATTTCATGACAAGGGATTGTTGTGAGTTATTGGGTATTCCGCTTTTTGATACTGACCGTACTATTGTTAGGGAGTTCGGTGGAGCTGAGAAAATAATTAAAAATAATAAAATTGATATTAAAATTTATTCGCGATTTGATAATAACGTTAATTTTAAATTATCACCGCTCGTTGTAGATCAAATCACGGACTTATTACCTACCGCCGTGGTAGATAAGTCATGTCTGACTCATTTTTCAGGCTTACCGCTAGCAGATGAGAGTTTTGGAACGCCTAATAAAATAGATGTATTAATAGGCGCATCTCTCTTCCCATATTTATTTCTACCTGACGTAGTTCACGCTCCTTGCGACTCGTCAGCGCCCCCAGCGTTACATACTGCGTTGGGGTATGTTATTATAATAATAATAATAATATATTTAATCCACAAACAAAGATTTACAAAATTATCACATTAAATCACAAAATTTAAAGTATTATGTATGGAACAATCAAAATGTGAAACGATGGCACCTGTACTAATGAATTTAAACATTGTATCACAGGTGCCAGCGCCCTTCACCATTCTTGGACAGTTCCCCAGTACATGTGATAGCAAATACAACCCTAACAGTTACTTATTTAAATTACAAATAATGTTACATTACAAAGTATCAAAGTTCCCCTGTATCAAAATATCGATCATTAATTGCAGTTAATAATTTTAGCAAGCAAAATGAGTATGAATATTGTATGACTGGTAGTATAAGTGTGAAATGTCATATGAAGATGTGTGTATGTGTGCAGTAATATAAAGTGTAGGTATATATGCACCAGCTAAAAATCAAGACATGCATTTTAACAGATTTTCGGTCTCCTGATAGTCCAAAGTCAAAAGCCA
This sequence comes from Spilarctia lutea, assembly GCA_916048165.1. Taxonomy (NCBI): domain Eukaryota; kingdom Metazoa; phylum Arthropoda; class Insecta; order Lepidoptera; family Erebidae; genus Spilarctia; species Spilarctia lutea. The sequence continues at coordinate 12,722,428 of OU696490.1, read as the reverse complement.
GCGTTCCAAAGACCTCTTGCATTTCTTCACCGTCAATGGATAAATACAAACAGCCCTATTGATACGATTATAAAGGCGAAAGCTGCTCACGGAAAATTCATTAATTTCCATGATTTCGGGATGATGTCATGTATAAGAAATGGCACATATATGCTATCTGTTCCGAATGTTTAGTTGTTAGTTAGAACCGTAAAAAGTCCGAAAACAATCTTTCTACATAACTTTGATATTGTCTGTTCCTTTGTTGTAGAGTCCTGATGGCAATCGCGTCGCGAAATCCTAGATCGGGCCAAAAGTGTTATTGAGTTTTTCTGATTATATAAATACTTAATAACAGCTCGGAATTTTGAAGTTGGGGTCTGAACACCCATCCCTCGGAGAACACATACAGCTGTCGGTCCTGTCCCTGATCTCTCCCCGATCGTGTCAGTTAACCGTCCCATCGGATTATGAAAGAGAAGGAACAGAGAGTGTACCTGTGTTTGCGCACACACTTGTGCACTATAATATCTCCTGCGTAGTTCACTGGTCTCCACTGAGACTGGCACTGCGGTCGTAATCGGCTAAAAACGGGCTAACTAACTATTCGTTATCTGATGCAGCTTACAGGATTTTATTGGAAACTTCGTTCCATCAAGAATCGAAACTCATAAGCTCTAACGGCATTGACAGTGAACAACATTTTTGTGGTACTCAAGTCATTGTAAAAATATCCTTAGCTGTTTCTGGCGATTAAGGTATTCCGTTATCCAACGAAAGGGATCGCAAAGGGCCTTGTGATCCTTTCTCTAACCATTAAGATGTACCCTACTCTACTAGTGGATAGTTACGACTAATATGAACTGTGTAGACAGAAAATGTGGTCTGGACTAAGTGCTTAGTTCTACTTCCAGGGCTGCATATCCAGTTGGTACGACTTCGTAATTACGAGTATAATACTCGTAATTACGAAGTCGTAATTACAGTTACTTCATCAATTCCGCACAGTTAGGTATGGGTATATCCTACATGATAAAAATATTCACACTTAAATTTGTGTTTTATTTTATGAAAGATAAACAAAATGTAGACATATCCGTAAAAATGCTGCGTTCGAGTCTCTGTAATGTGATGTATGCAGGGAAGCATCGAGGAGGTGCAGGTGTTGTTGGTTTGGGACACCTGGGATCCGTACTGCCAGGGAAGCATCGGGGAGGTTCAGGTGTTGTAGGTTTAGGACACCTGGGATCCGTGCTGCCTGGGAAACATCTTGGTGGTTCAGGTGTAGTTGGCTTGGGACAACGAGGATCTGTACTTCCAGGGAAGCATCGAGGAGGTTCAGGTGTTAAAGGTTTAGGGCACCTAGGGTCCAAACTACCGGAGAAACAGCGAGGGGGTTCAGGTGTTGTAGGTTTAGGGCACCTAGGGTCCAAACTACCGGGGAAACAGCGAGGGGGTTCTGGTGTTGTAGGCTTTGGGCACCTTGGGTCTAAACTGCCAGGGAAGCAACGAGGAGGTTCGGGTTTAGTAGGTATAGGGCACCTAGGGTCCAAACTACCGGGGAAACAGCGAGGGGGTTCAGGTGTTGTAGGTTTAGGGCACCTAGGGTCCAGACTACCAGGGAAACAGCGAAGGGGTTCAGGTGTTGTAGATTTTGGGCACCTTGGGTCTAAACTGCCAGGGAAACAACGAGGAGGTTCGGGTGTAGTAGGCTTGTGACAACGAGGATCTGTAGAACCGGGATAACACTTAGGTGCTGGTGTTACTGGAGGTAAGTATGTGTGTAGAGTTATTGTCGTTGGCCGTGGCGGCTGCGGGCATTTTGGATCTGGTGAACCTGGATAACACACCGGCTCTTTTGGTTTTAGTGTGGTAGGCTTTGGACACCTGGGATCTGTACTACCCGGGAAGCATCGTGGGGGTGCAGGTGCAGTTGGCTTCGGGCATCTGGGATCTGTGCTGCCGGGGTAGCAGCGTGGGGGTTCAGGCGTACTTGGCTTAGGGCATCTTGGATCAGAGCTGCCTGGGAAGCATCGGGGAGGCTCGGGAGTAGTTGGTTTAGGACACCTAGGATCTGTACTGCCAGGAAAGCATCGAGGAGGTTCAGGTGTTGTTAGTTTGGGACACCTGGGATCCGTACTGCCAGAGAAGCATCGGGGAGGTTCAGGTGTTGTAGGCTTAGGACACCTGGGATTCGTGCTGCCTGGGAAACAGCGTGGTGGTTCAGGTGTTGTAGGTTTAGGGCACCTGGGATCTGTAGAACCGGGGTAACACTTGGGTGCCGGTGTTACTGGAGGTAAGTAAGTTGGTGGAGTAATTGTCGTTGGCCGTGGCGGCTGCTGGCATTGTGGATCTGGCGAACCTGGATAACACACCGGCTCTTTTGGTTTTGGTGTGGTAGGCTTTGGACATCTGGGATCTGTACTACCCGGGAAGCATCGTGGTGGTGCAGGTGTTGTTGGCTTCGGGCATCTGGGATCTGTGCTGCTGGGGTAGCAGCGTGGGGGTTCTGGTGTTGATGGTTTAGGGCATCTAGGGTCTGTGCTGCCAGGATTGCATCGTGGAGGTGCAGGTGTTGTGGGTTTAGGACACCTGAGATCTGTGCTGCCGGGGAAACAGCGTGGGGATTCTGGTGTGGTTGGTTTAGGGCATCTAAGGTCTGTGCTGCCAGGATAATATCGTGGAGGTGAAGGTGTTGTGGGTTTAGGACACCTGGGATCCGTGCTGCCTGGGAAACAGCTTGGTGGCTCTGTTGTGGTGGGTTTAGGACATCTAGAATCCGTGCTGCCTGGGAAACAGCGTGGTGGCTCTGGTGTAGTGGGTTTGGGACATCGAGGATCCGTGCTGCCTGGGAAGCATCGTGGAGGTGCAGGTGTTGTAGGTTTTGGACAATTAGGATCAGTTGAACCAGGATAGCACTTTGGTGAAGGAGTTACTGGAGGTAAGTATGTTGGTGGAGTTTTTGTTGTTGGCCGCGGCGGTTGCGGGCATTTTGGATCTGGAGTTGTTGGCTTAAAACATCTAAGATCCGTGCTGCCAGGATAGCATTTAGGTGCAGGTGTTACTGGAGGTAAGTATGTTGGTGGAGTTATTGTTGTTGGCCGCGTCGGTTGCGGGCATCGTGGATCTGGTGATCCCGGGTAACACACAGGTTCTTTTGGTTTAGAGGTAGTAGGCTTTGGACATCTAAAATCTGTGCTGCCAGGGAAGCATCTAAGAGGTTCAGGTGTGGTTGGTTTCGGGCATCTAGGGTCTGTGCTCCCCGGGAAGCATCGAGGAGGTGCGGGTGTTGTTGGTTGAGGGCATCTAGGATCTCTGCTGCCAGGATAGCATCGTGATTGTTCGGGAGAAGTGGGTTTGGGGCATCTTGGATCAGAGCTGCCTGGGAAACATCGGGGAGGCTCAGGAGTAGTTGGTTTGGGACATCTAGGGTCTGTACTACCTGGGAAACAGCGTGGTGGCTCTGGTGTAGTGGGCTTAGGACATCTAGGAGCCGTGCTGCCTGGGAAGCATCTTGGAGGTGTAGGTGTTGTGGGTTTAGGACACCTGGGATCCGTGCTGCCGGGGAAACAGCGTGGGGGTTCTGGTGTTGTTGGTTTAGGGCATCTAGGGTCTGTGCTGCCAGGATAACATCGTGGAGGTGCAGGTGTTGTGGGTTTAGGACACCTGGGATCTGTGCTGCCGGGGAAACAGCGTTGGGGTTCTGGTGTGGTTGGTTTAGGGCATCTAGGGTCTGTGCTGCCAGGATAGCATCGTGGAGGTAAAGGTGTTGTGGGTTTAGGACACCTGCGATCCGTGCTGCCTGGGAAACAGCGTGGTGGCTCTGTTGTGGTGGGTTTAGGACATCTAGAATCCGTGCTGCCTGGGAAACAGCGTGGTGGCTCTGGTGTTGTGGGTTTGGGACACCTAAGATCCGTGCTACCGGGGTAGCATCGTGGAAGTTCTGGGGTGGTTAATTTAGGTGGCAAATAAGTTGGTGGGTTTGAAGTCGTTGGCGGTGGTGGTTGAGGGCAGTTTGGATCTCGTGATCCAGGGTAGCATACTGGCTTTGAAGGCCTTGGACAGCGAGGATCAGAACTACCTGGGTAACATATTGGTGGCGCTTGTGTTGTTGCTTTCGGGCATCTGACGTCTGTACTGCCAGGAAAACAACGTGGTTGTTCAGTAGGTTTGGGACACCTCGAGTCCGTGTTTCCTGGGTAGCATATTGGAGGAGTTTGTGTACTAGGTTTAGGACAACGCGGGTCTATTGATCCGGGGAAACAGTTAGGTGCGGATGTTGTCGGTGGTAAGTAAGTAGGTGTATTGAATGTTGTTTGTTGCGCACACTGCGAATCAACTGAACCAGGGTAGCATTTTCGCGACGGCCTAATTGTTGTTATTTCTTTTATAACTCCTTCGCAGTTAGCATCACAGTTATTTCTGCAAAGCTGCAAATAAATACATGGCAATCAATTGGATTTCTTCAAAAGAAATGTGTCAGTAAGGTTAATAAATATATTTACCTCTACATTGCATGTTAAGTATACTTGGTCGTTATCTGGAAAGCGGAATGCGCTTACTTTGCTGTAAGCAATTAGTGTGGCGCCGCTTTTACCAGTTTGAGTTGTTTTCTGCCATAGGTCAATAAGTTTCTTCTTCCTGTTGGCATAATGTAAAAATATTGTCTGATGAAAGAGACTAATTGATGTGTAACCTATTAATTTTTTTATGTAATAGGGAGCAAACGAGCAGATGTACGCCAGATGGTAAGCGATTACCACCGCCCATGGACACTCGCAACACCAGAAGCGTCACAAGTGCGTTGCCGGCCTTTGGGGGATGGGAATTTTTGTATGAACACTATGGTAATGTTATAAAGTTTATAGTCTTTATTAAATACTTTCTACATGCTATTATAATATGTAGATAGTATACAGATTTTGGACATCAGTTTTGTTTTATTAAATATCAAAAATTTTAAATTAAGTTTTCTTACTTGGGACATCCTTCTTTGTCTGTAAGCTGAATTTTGCTTGTCTTAGGGCTATCGTAGTCCTCGTTGTTATAAGCCCAACAGTCGTGAATTTTAAGGTTGAACTGATTTCGAACATCCTTTAGATAGACCAATATTGTTAAATATTCGCCAATCTTAATTGATTTCTCCAATGGAGTAGTCTGTAATATGGTTACATTCGTATTAAAGAAATTGTACTTACGTACTGTATTTTTATAGGCACCGAAATTCTGAAAGTAAAATAGCGCAGGAGGTACTTCCCCACAACAAGATTACTAAAATTGTAAAAGTAATATAATTTCAGTTACTATTTTGCTATTCTCAGCTTTATTACGCTGAAAAAAAAAACTACATAAAGAATATTTTAAAGAGACTGCTCATTCTCTATCCTTTTGAGAATCTGCAAGGGATAGATGGCGCTAGCCGTCGCGTTAAGATCGGTTCCGTATTTGTTTACAAATTAAAAATACAATTCAACGTTTCTGAGTAGTCAATTGTGAGAATTTTGTTCTTAAATCTATGAACTATTAGTGAAAGTGTTATCATGTGATGTAAAATACTACTACTACTACTACTACGACTAAATAAATTACTATCTAAATCTCAAAATAACATCACGATATCCAAAGTTTAAAAGTAGTGCTTATATTATTATTAACACATACATATTACAAACACAACTCTTAAACACTTTTTTATATGTACAATAATCGAAGTAAGACCATATCAGTGACCAAAACAGTGATAAATATTAAAAAGTGTTTTTGCTTAGTGCCTACATTCAGTGTAAAAAAAAATGCAATTGAAAGTTTTTGTAATTTATATTTTAATATACTACGATTTTATAAAAGTAGACAAGTACTATCCGCAAAATATTATTTTATAAAATTCACTATTTAGAATGAGTTTCTTTGATAATATCACATTTCGTCGAACACAAACCGCAAACATGAATGACAGCGAGATAGCCTTTTTACAACAAACACATGATACAGATACAAATGTCCCTGGTATTTCTGACGACGATGACGATGAATTGATTAAATTAAGAGAACAAGTCAAGAAACTTACGCAGGAACTACAAAATGCCCACAACAAAATAGAAAGTTTGTCTGTGGACAATAACAAATTTAAAAAAAGAAAATAAAGTTTTGACAGAGAAAAATGAACTACTTTTAAAGAAAAACACAAGCAAAACGTAAACAAATTAATACAAAAAGAAATCAGAAAACACAGTTAAACAATAAACAGACACAAACAGAGAATCCAAACATTTTAATGCAACAAAAAACTCATCGAAAAATCAAACCAGCAACGAAACAATAAATACTCCAAAAAGTCCAATTACAGTATAACCCGTTTAATACGATCACGCTTAATACGATTTCTCGCATAATACGCCGCTTAACGCCAGTCCCTGCAACTACAGACATATTTTCATACATTTCTTAACGCTTAATACGATTCGTCATCCCGTTTAATACACCTCGACACGCGCTCGACCAAACTTGAAACCATTCAAAATAGTATCAAAAAAGCAGGTTTCAGAAATAACGTGATTGACGTCGTGTTGGAAGAAGAAGAACCCGAGATACTGCAGTGTTTTCTTGATATTCTTCCATTGATGACAATGTAGCACCGTACGAAATTCAATCAATTGAAAATATTATTGAGAATGTGAATAACGCACAAAACGAGGCCCATATAAGTGATAATGACGAAGATGAGTCAACTCCGGTTTTGTCAAACGCCCAGGCATTATCAGCTGTTAATGATTTAAGATGCTATGTAGCTTCATTGGATCAAAGTGAAGACGCACTGCAAAAGTTGGATTATGTTGAAAATCTTTTAATTTCTAATGCATCAAAATCTTTCTCTCAAACCAAAATAAGTGATTATTTTAAATAATTTATTGAATGTACATAATTTAAAATAAAAAGAACAAAATACATACATATGTACATAGTACGTTTTATTTTCCCTATCCCGCATAATACGACGATTCCGGCGAAAGCGTATTGGTAGCCACTTGAGCCTAGATTGAAACTCTGAGATATGATCATATTTACGTAATCCAAATATGAATCTAATGCATAAGTTTTGGAGTCGCTCAAGTTTGTTCAATTGGTCTTCGGTGACATCCAGATAGCTGACATCGCCATAGTCAAGGATGGGGAGCAGAAGTGATTGTGCAAGCGTAACTTTAGTATTAGTTGGAAGGAAGTTCCGTAGCCTTCGCAGAGATCCTGCTGCAGCAAATAGTTTGCGACTAACTTCCCCGATCTGAGGATTCCAGGATAGGTACCTATCCATACATATACCCAGGTTTTTCACCTTATCCCTATATGGAACAACCGTCCCATCGCAACACACAACTGGTATTTGCTGAAAGTTAATTTTGCAGTGCAGTCTAGAACTACCCACTATCATTACTTGTGTTTTAGTTGGGTTTAAATTTAATCCATACTTCCTACTCCAGTTGCAAATTTGCATTAAGTCTTGATTAATGCCGTCTACTGCTTGTGTTAAATTATCTGGAGTGGCTTGTGAATAAATTTGTAGATCATCTGCATAAAGATGGTAGGAAGAAAGTAATTGGTTTGTGATGGAGTTAATAAAAACTGCAAAAAGTAAAGGGGATAGCACGCCGCCCTGAGGTACACCCGCAGATGTTGTGCGCCAAGAGGAGTAAACATTTCCAATACAAGCACACTGCTGGCGACCATACAGGTAGCTACGAAACCAGTCAATTGCCGATGGAGATATGTTAAGAGAGCACAGTATGCCCAACAAAATATCGAAATCAACGGTGTTGAATGCGTTGCTAAAGTCTAGCAAGGCCAAGACCGTTAGCTTTCCCTCATCCATCCCCGACCTAACATGATCCGTAATATGGACTAGAGCTGTGGTAGTGCTATGGCCTGGACGGAAACCTGACTGGAAAGAATTAAGGAAAGAGTTTCGTGAAAGAAATGAGCTCATTTGCGTATAAATCAGACGCTCGAGTACCTTGGAGAAAAAAGGAAGTACAGCTATGGGACGGTAATCTGAAAAGGAGGACGGATTGCATTTCTTGGGGAGAGGAATAATTTTAGCCATTTTCCATGCAGATGGATAAGTGTTGTTGGATATGGAGTAATTGAGAATATGGCAAACTATAGGTAGGATTTCTTCGAGGATAGGCAGAACCATATTACGGCTGATACTGTCGTTTCCAACGGCATTAGATGCTATTGACATTATGCTCTTCTTCACATCACATTCAGCAAATTGACTAAAAAGAAATGGAGGGCAGTTAGGGGTCGGCAAAGAAGAAAGATAATTTAGCGTCGTAGTTTTTGTAGCTCCTCCGTAACTGGATGCAGTAGAAAAATATGAGTTCAGGGAATCAAGATCAACATCTTTTGAAGTATTACTAGGACGTGTCTTACCGATCCCCAACGACTTAAGAAATTTCCAGACTTTAGCTGGGTCACCATCTTCTACAGATTTGTGGATATGTCGGCGCTGTGCATTCCTACACATCTTATTGCAGTGATTTCTAATAAGCACAAATTTATCCCAGTTTGATTCTGTCGGGTGTTTTTTATAATTTGTTTGAGCCCGTGCTTTTTTTTTCTATACCTCCTTTATGTTTTCAGTAAGCCAAGGTGCAGGGAGATGTTTTACCTTTATTAGTCGCATCGGCGCATGTTCGTCGTACAGACACATTAAGTTGTTAGTGAAGAAATCAACTTTATCATCGACACATTGAGAGGTAAAAAGAGGACTCCAGTCGATGTTTTCAGCATCCCTGCGAAGGTTTTCGATATTCATATTACGAAAATTACGGTGTGAAATGATTTTAGATTTAGATTTAGGAGTACGAATGAGATAGGAAAGAAAGAGAAGATCGTGATAGGAAAATGAATCTGCAGCGCACTGGCCATGTTTGGCTACGTGCTCTACAGAGGTAACAAGAATAAGGTCTAGGAGTGAGGAGTTACAATTTGGCAAATTGTGAGTAGGATTTAGTGAAAGAATAGAAAGGTTGTTAGATTCAATAACGGATCGAAGGGAGGCGGATCGAGTGTCATTTTTCAGTAAGCAGGTGTTAAAGTCACCCATGACTATAGTGTGACTGTACGAAGGGGTCAGGTTTTCTAAAAGTACTTCGAGTGAAGAAAAATAATCTACTCGTAAGGAGGGACTATAAAATACACCGAGAAGTAGTTTCGTGTTTTGGAGTAATATTTCAATGAATAAATGCTCGCCAGCATTTGTGGGTGGGGGCTGTGAGGAAATATCTACTATAGAGAAAGGAATGTGCGATCGGATATACATGGCAACTCCACCACCCCGTCCACAGATACGATCATTCCTTACCAGCTCAAAGCCTGGTAATGAATACGACACCGTAGACAGGCATGGCTTGAGCCATGATTCCGATACAAGAATTGCATGGAGATTCGTACAGTTGAATGTTGTCAGCATTTCAGGGAAATGTGCCGGAATGCTTTGGGCATTTATATGAACGACATTAAAGTTCCTGGGGACGTCGGAGAAATTATTCGAGATTGTGTCTGCTAGCGAAGGAATACCAACAAAACTGACATCATCACCGGACGCTGAGAAATATTCATCGCTATCAGTGACAGATGACGTCATCGCTATGAAATATATTGGTTCAATACAATAAGTATAATTTAAAAAATATAATAAAAAATATCTATAGTATAAAACATCTATCTGCCGGTGGCATGTTATTACTAGATTTATAATTATTATAAAAGTGAATTTAAATTGAGAACAAGAAAAACTATTGAACAAAATTATGACACCAAAAGCCCGGTATCCAGATCTTGTAAATGTAACGTAACTAGCATAGGACATGAACCGGAACGCAATCCTATTGTCACCTAATTATGACAGTTGACATTTATTATCATTTACACCCGCGATACTAGCAGTAACAAATAATGAACAAAGTCAATTAAAAAGGGTAAATAAAAACAAACAAAAAAAAAGAAACTAATAGGTAACTCTGGTATGTGAGGACACTATTTGGAGTATAAGTTAATCTACGCCAAATGAACATTGTGACATAAACAAGTTCTTAAATAGAACACTACATTATACATAAAGCACAAAATGATTACTTTTTAACGGCACGCCTGGTCTTACTGACTGTTATTTTGGTTGCTGCGACTGGCTTTACCACATCCTGACGAATAGCATGCAGTTCAGCATGGGTAGTAATGCGATGTCTTTTATCATCAGTACCCCTTATGTGGACAATGCCATCCCGAGTCCAACAGTTGGTTATTCCAAACTTCTCACGTGCAGACATGAAGACATCATGCCTAGCTTTCGTCAGGAACTCCGACACAGTGACCCCAGTGCCCATTAAGTTAGTTTTAGCAAACCATACAGTGTCTCTGGTAGCGACTTGATTAAATTTAACAAGAATAGGCCTAGGTTTGTCAGAGGATGAAACTCGTCCCATTCTTTGACTCCGTTTAACATTGTGTGTTTACATTGATATCGCTCACCTTGCACCGTTCACTGAAGATTTTAGTAGCCAGCAATGTAACATCTTCGTTCTTTTCCTCAGGAACACCATGAAGCAGTAGGATTTTTCTTCTACTCCGAGTCTCCATGTTGTCTGCAGACTGAGTTAAGATCTGAACCTGGCTTTGAATGCTGTTCAGAGCTTGAAGCACAAACTTTTTAAAAGTTAAAAATTCTTCTTGGAGTTGCGAAGAAGATGAGCTGGTGTCCTTCGAAAGCTTGTCTCTAGACTCGAATTCTGCCATTCGAGTCTGAAACTCCACATTCATCTCGGCAATGGTTTTCAATAGGGACTCCATATTGCTTGTATATCAGTAATGAAACTTGATCGGTTAATGGAAACAACACTTACACCGGCAGAAGATGATGTCAGTTGTTTAAACAATGCATTAATAGTTAATGATTTAATCCAGAAATAATTTTAATATTAGTTTTAAACAGAGCTGTAAATCTTAGATGTGCACTGTGCAAGTACCCACGAAAAAAAATGTGATGTTTTGGGGAATAGCAGTGCAACTCAGCAATTTAAATCCATACTCTCAAACTTTGGCCTCAAACTAGCAATAAATAAACCAACTCGAATTAAAAGCCAAACATGCATAGATAATGTAGCACACAACTTTCATAAATCTTGTAGAACAGAAATAATAGAATTTGACTTATCCGACCATACAGCGCAGTTATTAGAAGTCCCATTAGAAAATAAATGAATTATTAAATATTGGCGTAAAAAACAAAGAGTCTTCTCTAAGGAAAACATCAAAAAGTTTGTTAGTTGTCTAGAAAAATTAACTTTTTCAGAAATATATGAGACCAATGATGTAAATTTAGCTTATAACTTATTTATGACAGAATTTAAATTATTTTACGACCTTTGCTTTCCCTCACAACATATTACTATTCCCACCAATAAAAAGCCGGCTTGGATATCACGTGGTATTCAAATTTGTAGTAAGAAGAAAAGACATCTTTTATGGACATATAGGTGTAAACGTTCACTATTAAATTATAATAAATATAAAAATTATGCAAAGCTATATAAAAAAATAATAGCACTAACTAAACGTGCCCAAAATTGCTACAAAATTAAAACATCGCTTAATAAGAATAAAGCTGCATGGCAAATTATTAATAATAATAAATTGAATATACCTAAAAATATAGAAAAAATACAAGTTGACAATAAATATCTAACTAATCCCAAAATGATTGCAAATGCATTCAATGATTATTTTGTGGACAAGGTAGTACCAATACAACATGATAAGAACAATATAACTATCAAATTGAAACAGCAAAGATTCAATGTTCATGCAGCCATGTTTACCAACCGATATCTTCAACATTATAAATGGTCTTAAAAACACAAATAGTGTGGGCAAAGATAAAGTAACCACTAAAATAATTAAATCGGTAGGACATCTGATATGTGAATACCTTTCGTCATTTATGAAAGATGCGCACTTAAAAAGTGAAAAATTTGTAGATAAAAACTGTAAAAGTAATATTATTTAAAAAAAAAGAGATAATAAGTAAGATTGAAAAATTCTGTAACTTAGGTTATTTAAAGATAAGATAAGATAAGTTTATTTGCATAAAACATGTGTGAACAAGATGTCATAGTATAAAATACAGTACAGTACATAAAAACATGTTTTGCCATAGCTGGCGTACAATTTTTTTATTATAATAAAAATGTCATGTTATCATATTACATGATGTCAAATATTAATTAAAAAAACAATAATCAAAAATAAAAGTAAATAATACTGTTACAAAATTCAACATTATAAATGGTCTTAAAAAATACATATACAAACAGCTATACACTTATTTAGAAAAAAAAACTATTCTTTGCCGTGAACAAAAGGGATTTAGACAAAATATGACAATAAATATGGCTATCTACGACTTTATTCGGAATATAATGATAAATGTTAACAAAAAGACTCCCGTATGTGCTGTGTACTGTGATATGACACAGGCATTCGACTATGTTGATCACAATATCCTAAAAAAAAAATTAGAATGTTATGGGGTGAGAGGCAACATCTTGAAACTGTTTGAATCTTATCTATCAAACAGAAAGCAAGTAACGGCAATCTCGAGAATAGATATAAAGAGGAAAGAAGAATTAACAAACTTATCTAGTGAACGCTATGTAACATATGGGGTGCCACAAGGAAGCGTACTGGGCCCTATACTATTTATAATATATATGAATGACTTACCAAATTTTACTACACATCCTATTACACTTTTCGCTGATGACAGTACATTAGTAATATTGACTCGTATGAAAATGACATAAGTAATTGTATATCTTTAATGATCTCTTGGTTAATTGCCAATAACTTGACAAGACAAGACCCAGAAACTTTGCCTTATTCAAATTGATCAATTTGAATAAAACTAATATAATGCATTTCTGTGAGCGGATAATCCCCCCATCACCTTTAGATATAAACTACGACAATAACAAAATAGAGGAAGTTAATACGGCAAAGTTTCTGGGTCTTGTGATTGATAAAAAACTTAATTGGAAAGCTCATATAGAATATGTTAGTAATAGCATAAGTAAATCCTCATATGCACTATATAAACTTTCGCCATCAGTCAATTCCGATACACTGCTCACTGCATATCATGGCCTGGTTGCATCTGTTTTAAGGTATGGTGTGATTTTCTGGGGAAATTCTACTAACAAAGACATTGTTTTTAAATTACAGAAACGATGTATCCGTGCTATGTTTGAACTAAAAGTGACGGACAGTTGTAGGCCATACTTCATAAGGTATCACATTTTGACACTCCCAAGCCTATATATGCTAGAAGTGTGCATGTTTGTAAAAACAAACCCTGCACTGTTTCCCCGCCTGGCAGGCGTAGTCAAGCGTAACAGGCAGATGACAGTAAGCTCTGTATGCAGACCGCTAAAACTTCTCCAATGAGCAATAGTTTTTTTAGCATGGCACCTAAAATTTTTAATAAAATACCAGCACCGTATAAAGACCTCAAAAATAATAATTTCAAACATAAGCTTAAAGAAATATTCGTACAGAAAGCCTACTATAGTATTGGGGAGTTTATGGCCGATACTACGAGTATATATTAAGCCTCATAATCGTCATAATGTTTTGTGCAGGTGTTTAAATTTTGTAACTGTTTTATTTACTTTTATTTTTGATTATTGTTTTTTTAATTAATATTTGACATCATGTAATATGACAACATGACATTATTATTATAATAAAAAAATTGTACGCCAGCTATGGCAAAACATGTTTTTATGTACTGTACTGTATTTTATACTGACATCTTGTTCACACATGTTTTATGCAAATAAACTTATCTTATCTTATCTTTAAATAACCTAAGAGACAGAATTTTTCAGTCTTACTTATTATCTCTTTTTTTTTTAAATATTATTACTTTTACAGTTTTTATTTACAAATTTTTCACTTTTTAAGTGCGCATCTTTCATAAATGACGAAATTTTTTGAGCAGGTAAGTCTCCAATATCTTTCTGTTTTTGGAACAGATTGAAGAATGTTGCGTTATTTCATTGGGCAGCGGTTACGGTTTAAATACATAAAATGCAATGTACCTTATTCCAAAAATGGTTGACAAAATTTCCATGTTGAAATTAAAACAAGATCTAAATAAGTATTTTTTTGCTAAAGGATTTGCTTTGCCGATTCTAATGTGTTATACATTTTTTTTATTGAATAGGGGCAAACGAGCAGACGTATAGCCTGATGGTAAGCGTTTACCGCCGCCCATGGACTCCTGCTACGCCAGAGGCGTCACAAGTGCGTCGCCGACCTTTTAAGGTGTCAAAGTCAAAGTCAAAGTCAAAGTCAAATCATTTATTTCCATAGGCCCCAAAAGGCACTTGAACACGTCAAAAATACAAACATCAAACATTATTAATACAAATATAAAAAAAAAACTCAAGTACTGAATTGATCAGTGATAAAAGGATGTAACTCAAGTAATCAATGATTTGAATTACCGGAGCTTAGATTGATTTCGATTCAACTCAAAGGTTTAAATTGAAATCAATCCTAGTACCAGCTCCGATGGGTATTGCATTCATGAGAAGAGCTGGTGAGAAACTCATGTGCACCATCTTTTCAAATAATTTATACAAAGTTTGTTTGTTTTTGACAACAATACTTATATGTGCAAGTTAAGGCAACCAAAACACAAAGGCTAGAAAGCGGTCTAAAGAAATATTAAAGTTAGGGAAATCAATTTTTTGTCTAATAAAATAATAAAAATTAGTCCATAGCATATAAGGTTGCAATCACTTACACATCAAGGAGTAAAAGCAATGTGTGCATATATCGTGGTCGCAAAGAGAAAAAAAAAAAGTTCAAAATGTAATAAAATAATAAGTACTAATATAATTATTTACACCAACAATGTAAACACAGATCGCCTTAACTTAACAAAATTCAAATGTCAGGTAATAAATGCAGTATAAGATGTCAAGAATTAATTACAATCAAATAAATTATATGAAGGATTGTAAATAAATAAATACATTGCCCATAAATACAAATTACCTCAACCAGCACACAACAAGTCCATACCAAATTCTCACTCACATCCAAGGCACTGCGTCGGTCAAGAAATCGTTTATTGTATAATAGCCCCCTTCCACAAGACGACTCCTAACGGAACTCTTGAACCTTTGCAGGGGCTAGTTCAAGATTTGGACAGGAATTTTGTTATAAAAACGCACACCAAGTCCTTCAAATGAATTGTGGACCCTTCCCAGGCGATAATATTGGCCTACTAATTTGTGCTTATTCCTTGTGTTTAGTGAATGATGATCACTTTTGCTAGTATATTTATCTATGTTTTTCCGTATAAACATAATATTAGCAAATATATATTGAGACGCCACTGTTAAAATACCTATTTCCTTAAATCGTTCTTTCAGAGAATCTCGAACTTTAAGTTTGTAAATCGCACGAAATGCCCGTTTTTGAATTACAAAAATGGTTTGAATATCAGCTGCCTTGCCCCATAGTAAAATACCATATGACATGACACTGTGAAAATAGCTAAAATAAACTAGTCGCGCAGTTTCAATATTAGTTAACTGGCGAACTTTCCAAACAGCGAATGCCGCGGAGCTCAGTTTCCCTGCTAGATACGATATATGGGCGCCCCACTGAAGCTTATGATCCAAGGTTATTCCTAAAAACATAGTTGACTCTACGAGACCAATCATTTCGTTATTTATTATAATGTTCCTGTCGAGTTTCTTAACATTAGGAAAAGTGAACTTTATACATTTAGTTTTATTCGAGTTCAATAGTAAGTTGTTGCTTGTAAACCAATCTTGGACTAGTGTGAGTGACCTCTTAATATCATCAAAACTATTCTGATTACGATCAACTTTAAAAATAAGCGAAGTGTCATCTGCAAAAAGTACTACATCACAGAAATTTTGCACAAAGAAAGGTAAATCATTAATATACACTAGAAAGAGAAAAGGACCCAGAATTGAGCCCTGTGGCACGCCCATTGAGACAGGTAATCCGGAGGACCTACTTCCATTCGTGTTTGTGGTGGTTCGGGAATACCGCAGGCGACAGTTATATATCTTGACTCGTGCGTCATTTCGCTACCAAAAGATAACGAAGTATATAAACCACAAGAGAAGCGATATTTACCTCTGTCGCCTTTTATAAATAAGCCAATGGGAATACGGGTGTAAACGGCAAACCTCAATAACGGTTTTTACGAAATATTATAACCCTTATTGAGGTTTTTACAAAATTTTGATCAAAATTGTTTTGAAATAAATTTATTAGAAATTAATGTAATCTAAATCATTAATGATATTTATTATAAATACATTACACTAGAACTACCCCATAAGTTCCTTTTGCTCTGTTAAAACCGTCCAGAAATTAGTCTAGACGGGTTATAGTGCTAGATTGTACTCAACCTTAGGATATATTAGCGATATCTGTACATAAAAGCAGCCAAAAGTTACTCACATTTGGAAATAGTCCCTTTTTTATATCCATCCAACATTCAACTCCTCCCGCGGGGCCTTCGACAGCTACAACTTCTAACATATCTACCTTGAACGGTTTCACTTTAAGGATATGTTGATCTCTCGTTACGACGCTGCCGGTACCGGCCGACACTTCCAAAGACGTGCGTACACATGACACCTGTGAAATAGAAGTTCTTAGATACTTCCACTGCTTGGTTAAAAGTTAATGTGCGCAGTCATACACTGTGACAGTGCCACTTTTAATCTGATATCTCAAAAGGAGCACCCCTTAGAGATTTCTAAAATCGCTAACGCTTTTATTTCGTTTTACTATTATATACGAGTCATATTTGACTCTAATGAGAAGCTTTTTTTATACACACCTTACGAGCGAAATCCAATGATCCTTGTACAAAGTCGTCAGTTTGGAATACGAGAACGTTGTCGATAGTACCACAAGCGTTGCAAAGAGGTCGGGAACCGCAACCATTCAGGGGTACTCTGAACGAGTACCGTGATTGGCTACCTCCCAGTGATACATATCTAAAGTTAAAGAAACATTAAGTTACTGTTCTCTCTTTTCATGCAATACATCATCACCTGTATTTCATACTTTTCATAAAAAAATTGAATGCGAATTTTTAATTGAAGTTTTAACTAATAATATTATGAATAAGATTTAAACCTTAAATACTAACAGGCTAATTAAATTGTAAACACCTATACAGATTCCTATAATTACAATAAATATAACCTGATAATCGTAATTTTAACATTACCTAAATTCTCAGTTGTGACCAGCAGTCTTCCAAATATGTTTGCAAAATAAATCAATACATTTATACTCACTTGCATTTAGGATCATTTAGAAAACCCTTGCTGTATATGATACCATCATAAATGTCTGCAAATTCCACAGTTACATCAATATAGTCAGCAGAACATTGCACGTCGATATCTGGTGATAGAGGCGAGTCTGCAGCTCTTGAGCTTCGCATAAAGGTGACCCCAGATTCGTCATTGTTCTCATAGAAAGGTGACAGCCCATGGTCGCCGGCTAATTCGCGGTTCAGTTCAACCGCGCTTAATGTTTGGATTGAGTCATCTGAAACAGCTGCAGCGAGCGACAGCTACAGATAAAAAAATCATATTAGCATATTTTCTGTTCTTCACCTATATGCACAGAGTTGTTGTATTTTTACGTTTGTATTTTATCGAGTATCTTAATATCAATTTGAGTCTAAAATGGACTGTGCGATATTATCATTCAGTTTTAAATTTTCTAAAGATAGCCCGTTCGTCAATGCCTTTACCAAAAATTATATTGCTTTAGTTGTACGCACTCCTTTTTTAGAAGCCTAAGCACTCACTCGTATAACTATGGTGTTGGAGTAAATATACTATTTATTATTATGGGATTGACGGGCATTCTTTTAATTCAGTGCCTGTCAAAAAGAACCACGCAACACACAAGGTAATGGGAATGCAGATCATGCATCCAAACTAAAAAAAGATAAATAAATCACCATCATCAGCCTATTGCAGTCTACTGCTGGACATACGCCTTTCCCTTTAAACGCCACTCTGATCAATTTAATAAACAGCAATTTAAAGCTACGATTACAAATAAATAAATGAATCATACAATATGTTACAGAAAATTTTAAAAATACAATCAAAACCTAGCTAAAGCTACACACTACTATAGTAAGTACTACAACTACATATTCAACGACATAAATGTCTTTTGAAATAATACTTTTCAGATAAATTTTAATTAAACTTAAACAATGTGAAACAGAACTTTCAGTGCAGTAAGTAGTAGGGCAAAATCAGAAATTCACACGAAAAACCATGCTTTGAATAATCAAAGATGCAAGATTGGGTACTACTATCGACGCAAAATCTGCAAGCAATTTATTGTTTGTAGCTGATAATGAAATTTACTCTCACGTACTTAATTTTGTGACACAAAACGCAGTTCGTATCACAAAACCTCGATCTACATTGATTAATCGTTTTAAGTCCGTTGTTATAGTCTCGGGTACCATAGTAGGTAGAGGTACAATTTGTAGTTACTTGCATATTTAGTTTTAATTACACGCTTATTGTAGATGAATTATACCCAAACATAGAATAAAATATGATCGTGTTTATGACACAATGTTCGAGTTCGGTTAGAATTGAAACTACGCCTATAACTTAGCAGTCAGGATCGCTAACCATTGGATCTAGAGTTACGTACGTACATAGTTTATGTACTTACGTACTTACGTACATAAACTATGTTAAACAATATTAGGCATAATCATAATAAACTGATTTAAGCATAATTTATTACACACTCATAATTAATTTTGTTACCTCATTTGCCACCATTGCATTATACCAAAAATTTTAAAGTTCTATAAGGGAAAAGGAACTGTTACAAAATTATATCGATGAGTGAATAAAACAGCGATTTGACCTTAAATAAATTTGTGCTTTATTCTTTGGTCAACAATGAGACCTCTTCACCAGGAAGATATTAGTTTTGTAACAAGTCATCAATCATTTGAAGTTCATCAATGATGTAAAGATGTGGTTATTAAATTCGTTACGTTACGATAATCATAACAAAAGTAAATTATTTTAATCATAATCATTTTTACTATCTAATCTCCAATTAATGATACATGTATTTCACTACTTTTTGCATGAGAAACAAACACCACAGTTTCTTTGGTTACAAAAATAAGCAACCAGTAGCTTATTAGTAGCGTTACGATACTTGATATGCTTTAAGTATCAATACATAACATGCTTAGATTACACATGTGTGTTTTATGGAATTACAAAGTAGTACAAAGTGAAAACATAATATCGTTGTATGAATTTAAATATAACTTTTCGTAGCCGTGCTTAGTGCATTCAAACATTTGTATGAGGTATGTTTGTGTGTTTTTAACCCATTTCTCATTGGCATGTTTTTACAATATTTGCTGTTTATATAAATCTTTTACTTGAAAAATAGCCATTGATTGTCATACTTATTAACTAGGTACCGGTATTGGAAGATTTATGACGTATTTATATAAATAAAAATGAATCTCTGAAATATATGTACGCCCATAACTGCCGATCGACTGCATCAAATTTGATAATTCTTTTTTGTGGGTATGTGTGTTTTTTTGCTATTATCAGGACAAGGTTTGTATCGAAGAAAATATTATTAATGTTTTTTTTAGTCCACGAGAGATAAAAACAAACTTATCGGCAATTTACAAAATAATTGGAAAAAATTGCCGTACGAAGTTCGCCGGGTCAGCTAGTATTAATTAAATAAAGAAAAATCCGCACACAGTGAGATTATTAGTCTAATTTCGAGCAAAATTGAGTTGTTTTCTGTAGTTCTGTAACTGGAATGATTTAGAAATATTTTAAAAGTACAAAGGTGTCTATATACTATGATTGTGCACTGATGACTGCACGGTTGGCCGAGTGGTGTCAGCGGTCGCTATGCCGCTTGCTACTGCGCCAAGTGTCGTGGGTTCAAATCCCACGCGGTACCTACAACACTTTGTGTGATCCACGAATTGTTATCCCGAGTCTGGATGTTCTTTGTGTCCGTTTCATGTATGTTTGTAAAGTCCCCCACGACACAGGATGTTTATTCCTAATGTGGGAGTTATCTTTTTCAAAAAATAAAATAAAATTGTATTACGACAGAAAAGTCAGAAGCTAAAGTAGAAAAAATAACTCAGCAAACATCATTAGCAGCTTTTAATAGTCTACTGCCTTATAATGCTCATATTGTTTAATTCATTTTCCAACCTCACACATTACTTATCCCGGTTATTTATTAATTATCTCTGAATGATTTAAATTTACCAACGCTTTGATAAATAAATAAATATTTGGCTTTGACAAAAATATCATAGTATTAGGTACTTTATTTTAGAGTACCTATGTGAATATCCTTACCTGCACGAGTGCAATCAGTGCCGCTATGCGCATGACAGCCGGTTCATGGGGACCTGAAATAGAAAAAGAAGATATTAGCTTCACGTGCACTTCGGTTTACATGTACATATAAATATGCAAATCTTTACACTAATATATTGGCAGCTTATGGTTAACAGAAAATAATTTATTCTAATTCAATTGACTTTTTCTAACACAGTTGTAGATAGTACTCGTACATCTCATGATACAAAATATTGAATTTCTAAGGACATAAATCTGAATAAATTGAAATATTGCTTCAATTCCTCAAGTAGCTCTTAAGTGATCGTGATATGTTTTTTAAATGTGAATTGAGTCTTGGGGGACAATATTGACGTAATGTGAGGGAAACTACTATCACCTTTATCGTGGTATTTGCAGCTACTGTTACAATTTGGTGATTATCTAGACATTAAACAATCAATACATTTTATCTAAAGTTGGAAGATTTTCTTTGATCTTCTTTTAAAAAATGTGAGGGTAAATGCCCTAGGGTATATAGCCGACATGTTATAAGCCAGCATTCCTACGTATACTTTTCTGAATATTAAAAAGTTTATTCCTGTGCTTATACTGGGAACATGCATGTCGAATTTTTTTGTGATGTTAGGCAACTCGTTAGTATAATAATAGGCATAATGTTGCCATGTGTCCCAAGTAATCCTTCAAATTACCAAGACAGTTGGCAAAAATCATAATTCACGTTGCGTAACTTTGAAAAATAAGTATCTACAGTTTTGAATGAGATTGGCAAAACGTAGTGTGTAACTCTTTCAAAATTTGCGCCAATAATGTCACCATAAGTGGACATTTGCATATTTACAACTCAATAGTGCAAAGTGCTTGTTACATGAATAAATTCAGGACTGAAGTACACTCTTTTGCAAAAAAAAACGTGCGGTTTCGATTTTCTGCCTAGCTGAAAAAAAATAAAATACCAAAAAGGTTTAATCATTTGAACATGTTACTGGCCAGTTATAAAAGTGCCATAATGTTTATAAGAGTACATTCCAAATTCAAATTTTTGACTGAGCCTGGTTTTCAAAGAAAACAACTTTTAACTACATTTTGTGGCGCGAATTCCCTATAGTTTATATCGACTCTAATTAACTTTTTGTAAATTTTTATTAAATTATCTGATGTCCTTGACATTTAAAAGTATAGTTATTGCTGTTTAGCAATCTCGAAAATGGTAGATAAAGTGATAAAAGCGAGCAAAATTATTGCGCTGCTTGAAGAAGTTTGCAGCCAATGCTTCGTGGCTCAGAGGCTAAATGTGAGTCGGTCGACAGTTCAAAGGACCTGGCAGCGCTATCAAGAGATCGGTTCCGTCAAGAGAAGGCCTGGTTCTGGCAGAAAGACATGTACCGAACCAAGGGATGATCGTTTTATAGTTAATCAAGCGTTGAGAAATCGCAAATCTTCTTATGTGGACCTCAAGAACAGCCTCGAAGAAGTAAGAAATGTGCAAATTAGTCTATGGACGGTCAGGAGGAGGCTTCTCGCTACTAATATACACAGTCATCGCCCGGCACGCGGCCCTAAATTACTCCGTGGACATCGAATTGCCAGGCTTAGCTTCGCTCGAAATTGTGTGTCATGGACTCATGAAGACTGGGATAGGATATTGTCCTCCGATGAAGCCAGGATATCTCTGCATGGTGAAGACCGACGTCGGCGAGTGCTACGTAGACGAGGAGAACGCTTTGCAGAGGCATGTTTTGAAGAAATCACACCTTATGGAGGGGGCTCTGTTATGTTTTGGGCAGGAATAAATTCCATGGAACGTACGGAGTTACAGTCCGGCCACTCAGAGAATGCGTTTCTGACACTTGTAAATTTGTCATGATTAGTGATGTACCATGAATATCATTAATAATATTTGGTAACAGTATTTATAGCATTCATTATGCATAACTCAAACTCAAACTCAAATCATTTATTTCCATAGGCCCCAAAAGGCACTTGAACACGTCAAAAATACAAACATAAAAATATAAAACAAAACTCCTAATACTAAATGCACTGAGATGATTTGAATTACCGGAGCTTAGATTGATTTCGATTCAACTCAAAGGTTTAAATTGAAATCAATCCAAGTACCAGCTCCGATGGGTATTGCATTCATGAGAAGAGCTGGTGAGAAACTCATGTGCACCATCTTTTCAAATAATTCATACAAAACTTGTTTGTTTTTGACAACAGTATTTCTATGTGCAAGTTAAGGCAACCAAAACACAAAGGCTAGAAAGCGGTCTAATAAGATATTAAAGCTAGGAAAATCAATTTTTTGTCTAATAAAATAATAAAAATTAGTCCATAGCATATAAGGTTGCAATCACTTACAACTCAAGGAGTAAAAGCAATGTGTGCATACATACTGGTCCCAGAGAAAAAGAAAAAACGTTCAAAATGTAATAAAATAATAAATACAAATTATTTACGCTCCAACAATGTAAACACAGATCGCCTTAACTTAACAAAGTTCAAATGTCAGGTAATAAATGCAGAATCAGATGTCAAGAATTAATTACAATCAAATAAATTATATTAAGGATTGTAAATAAATAAATACATTGCGTATAAAAATAAATTACCCCAACCAGTACATAAGCCAATGCCAGACTCTCACTCACATCCAAGGCACCGCATCAGCCAAGAAATCGTTTATCGTATAATAGCCCCTTTCCATAAGACGACTCTTAACGGTACTCTTGAACTTATGTAGGGGTAAGTTCAAGATTTCGACAGGAATTTTGTTATAAAAACGCACACCAAGTCCTTCAAATGAATTGTGGACTTTGTTAAGGCGATAATATTGGCCTACTAATTTGTGCTTATTCCTTGTGTTTAGTGAATGATGATCACTTTTGCTACTATATTTATCTATGTTTTTTCGTACAAACATAATATTAGCAAATATATATTGAGATGCTACTGTTAAAATACCTATTTCCTTAAATCGTTCTTTCAGACAATCTCGAACTTTAAGTTTGTAAATCGCACGAATTGCCCGTTTTTGAATTACAAAAATGGTTTGAATATCAGCTGCCTTGCCCTATAGTAAAATACCATATGACATGACACTGTGAAAATAACTAAAATAAACTATTCGCGCAGTTTCAATATTAGTTAACTGGCGAACTTTCCAAACAGCGAATGCCGCGCATAATTATTCAATTTAGATACATTTTATATTTCAAACACAATATTAACAAAATTGTTGATGGATGAATTAAATTTAATCGTAATTTCTGAATGAAACCAAGGAAAAGAAAATAAAAATACTGTATTTATTGAAAAATATATATTATGAAATACATAGTTTTAAGATTTCAATAATGTCAAATCAAAATTTAATCCGACTCCGATTCGCTTGAGGACTCGCTGTCATCTTCACCAACATGTATTATCATGTTATTATCAATCATAGTGACTATACGAATATCGCGGTCAAAGACATCAAATATATTTTTTTAGTTTTTTCAACCACCTTCATCCAGTCATCTCTTGTGACTTTTTCGCATGCTTCCTTTAAAAGCGTCTTCATCTATTTTATGCCATATGGTAGAGAAGTATTATGGCGGGCTGCATAACCTTTAATTTGAGCCCAGATTAGCTCTGAGACGACAAGAGACGGCTGTTTGTGTATGTCACAAAATGGCGGTCCTCACAACGCTATTATGGGTTGCCATTTTTACCAGAAATATAAAGGGATAAAAATAGTTTTTCATTTATTTTAAATTCAGCTGACTGATATCACGACAATTATTTTCATAAGTTTGGTTTGGTCGTACCTATATCGTATTATAAACTATATTAAAAATGTATTAAGTACATTATACACACTCTCGAATAATTTCTCCGATGTCCCCAGGAACTTTAAAGTCGTTCGTATAAATGCCCAAAGCATTTCGGCACGTTTCCCTGAAATGGTGACAACATTCAACTGTACGACATCCTTACATACTTTGTAACTCATCTTTTTCTACTGTTTTTTTGTGTATTCAATAAAGATAAATAAATAAAATTATATGTTATAAAATTAGAACGTTGTATTTAACAATATATCGACCGACAGAATAATATTCTGTCGGTCGTAATCGTAATATATTATATTACGATTCCAAAAATACTCAGTTACAATTCAGTATTATTTTGTCTCATCACTACAAAAACAAACTATTGACATAACCTTGAAACAGCGCAGTTTGACGTCGTTAGACTTTTAAAAATTATTGTTCTTAAATTAATTAATTGATTAATTGTTAATAACTTTAGCCCAAAATAAAACGTTTATTGTATATTGGCGTGATTATTCAATTTTTAATGTTATTACTTATTATTAAGGTTAATAAAAGATATTTAAAATTTTGCCATAAATTGTACGCCAGTTCAAAGTTACATCGCCCATTGGATCACGACCTGTCAGGAATGCATTCTCTCAGTGGCCAGACTATAGTCTTTATCGAAAACGGTACACTGACTGGACACCAATACATAACGGAAGTTCTAATTCCTTATGCACAACCCGATTTAACCGCTCTTGGCGAAAACTAATTTTTTATGGACGACAACGCTCGCGCCCACCCGTCTGGCGATGTGGAAGCGTATATGCTAGAAGTCGGAATTCGTCGTTTGGACTGGCCAGCTAGAAGTCCGGACCTCAATCCCATAGAGCATGTCTGGGACGTTCTGAAGCGACGAGTGAGATCAGTGCAGCCGGCTCCGCAGACCATCAGAGAGCTAAAGAATGTGATTACCGCGGAGTGGGCCCGTATTCCCCAAGAAACCATAAAAGATATACTCGCTAGCATGCCCAGACGAATACAAACCGTGATTTCAGCAAGAGGGGGTCACACTCAATACTAAACTTTTATCTGCTTTTAATGTATTCAAGAAAAACAAAGAAATTAACGCGTTTCATTTTTATTTAGCGAGCAGGTACAATAATAGTGTTTTGAGCTTAAACATTATTTCTCAATAATTTAATCAAAATGTTATGATAAAACTGATGATACCTATTTCTTCCTAATTAATTTATGAAATGCTGAGGATAACAATACCTAAAATTGTCAAACAAACTAATAGGAACTATAAAATAGTTCTTTGCTTAAGTGCCCGTTTTTTTTGCAAAAGAGTGTATTATGCAATGCTTTTCTTCTTTGTTAGCGTCTAATAAAAAACATTGTATAACGTCAATAACCTACTAAATGTTACTACACAGTTGAAGTATGTCCACATGCTTCAAAGTGCTCAGTAATATTCAATGTATAGTAGAAACTTTTTGAAACGAAGTTTCTACTGTTTATTAATGTAAAACGAAAATTATTTTGTTTCTGAGCCTGTAAAAAGCCTCTACTCTGCCTGATAGAGTGCCTCGAGCCGGCTCGTTTGTGTGCTGAAATTAGCATGGCTTTACTACTTTGAATATATAAACGAAAACTAACTATTCTAGTAATAAAGCACAAACAAAATATATACATTTAATTATATTTCTAGTTTTCACATAAAATGATTTATGCCCAGTTCCTATATTTGAAAAACGATCCGTTCTAGGTACGAATAGTAGTATATTATACGGGGCGTAAGCTATAATCGTTCCTATAAAAATCGACTCGTCAGCTAAGTTACCGACGACTTGCAACTAACGGATGGGAGGGTTACCGGTGACAGACAGTAAGCGTTTTGTATGGAGATGACAGTTTATGGCGTTCCTATAATTATTTCAAACGTCAATAGACTGTCAAGATTACTAGTCGTATCGTCATTCGGCCATCTGCCGATTTCGGTTGGTTAAAGTTTCAATTTCACCGTTTTCGCTGTATTTTAATACTGAAATGTCGAGTTCAGATAGTGATAGAGAAGTGTTACATATTTTATCGGACTCCAGTGAGACAGAAGATGATAATAGACGTGATAGAGTATATAAAAAACGAGTGGATTATTTAACGACTCTGGATTTGTACGAATTTCAATTGAGATTTCGACTCGTTAAAGGATCTGTTGAAGAATTACTTCTTAAAATTCATCCACACATAAGAGTAACAGGACACAGGTTAGTATCTTGTTTGCCCTCAAAATCCAACCTTAAAATTCATCGTGTGTGAAAAAAAATATTGTTATTTCACAACAATGCTGTTATCAGTGGCAGACTTTGTGGGTGTGTCGAAAACGTCAGCTTGTCGCATTGTTCGTGATATTAGTTATGCTATTGCTAAACTGTATAGCAAATATATTTACATGCAAACTGACACAGAACAAGACTTTTATAATATAGCTAGGTTCCCACGAGTTCATGGTGCACTTGATGGTACACATATCAGAATACAATCACCATGTAAGTCTGCATGAAATTAAGTAAATAGTTATTCAGCATATTGTTCACTAGTTCTTTACTTTAATCATTAATAGCCTTTTCTTAACACTCTTTCTTTTCGGTTTTCAGACTGGAGAAGAATTCCGAAACCGAAAAGGTTATTTTTCCCTGAATGTGCAAGCACGTTAGCCAGGTTCAGCTCATGATGTTACTATATTCAACTGTTCAGAATTATGTGGTAAAGTCTTGTAACTAATTATCTGTAAGTTGTAACTTATTTACAGTGGACCAAATTGATTCATGACCCCCCTTAGAGTCATTTTCCTACAATTATTCTATACCATTAGGTTGAAATTAGCTTGAACATACATTTCATAAGTGACGAACCATTATCATTCTACTAGACACTGACAAAGCCATGACATAGACATAGACGTATACTATGATAAGTATTGCACGAAAAAGTTTGTTAGCCAGTGAACGTCCTTATCTATAGGTATATTAGGAAAGATTTAATTGTATATTTGTTTGAGACATAGGATTGACTTTATTTCGAACTAGCTGACCCCCGCAACCTCGTTTGCGTCTTCTATTGCCCGTAGCGTAAAAAAATTCCCCCGTTTTTTAAACATTCTTCATTGGTGCTCCGCTCCTATTATATAAACGAAAACCGCAAATATCTTACGGAACCCTATTTAATCGGTCGGTAAAAATAAAATCGGTACAATACTTTTTGAGTTTATTCGTTACATACAAAAATACAAATCTTTCCTCTTTATAATATTAGTGTAGATAGTGTAGATAATGGGTAGACTTGAGGTAGGAGGGTAGAGGTACCGTAAAGGTAGCATAGGGTACTGTAGAACAAAAATAGATAAGCATTTATTTAACAGAACGAAGTCTGTCGAGACAGCTAGTCATACATATTAGTAAAATAAAACAGTAAAATTAGAGACCTTTGTTTATTTGATATTATTAAATTAAAAATAAAGGCATTTACTTCGTAAAGCGAATAAAAAAGAAAACTTCTCAATAGTTAATTTTTGGGTTATAATGGTTCCAATTGTTTGGGTCTGTAGGATTACTGGTTAAACCTAAAACCGAGTGTAAGCGCCATGGTTTTCAATAACGTCTAATAATCGATTACGCATAGACCCGATTAGACGACTGCAAATGTCACTTCCCCTCACGAAATCCCAGATTTCGTTACAATGCAGCTCGATTGCTTCTTTAGTCCTCTCGTTCCTGTTATCCCACATTTGAACCATCAAACCCCATAAATTTTCTATTGGGTTAAGATCTGGTGACCTAGACGGCCATGGAATGAGAGTAAATTCATCTTCATGCTCCGTAAAACAATTTGAGACAATTCTGGCAGTATGCACTCGACAGTTATCATGAACATAGGAGAATACTGGCACATCTTCACGGGGGTAAACTGTTCGCAAAGTCGGTAACATTGATTCTTCCAATAAATCGACATAGTTGATAGCGTTATGACGAGGAGAAATAGGAACAAGTTCGCCTATGTTTCCAGCATCCATCCATGCCCACATGTTAGCTGAAATACGGCCAGATGATTGGTTAGGCACTACGTGGTCTTCTGTGTATCGCGTGTTATCGTAACGCCACAAAGTTAAGCGACCATGTTGAGAAGAGCGAAATGATTTTTCGTCTGTAAAGATGGTGTTTGTCCAGTCGAAATCTAAATAATTACGTGCAAAATTCAATCTCACAGTTCTGTGTGCATCCGTTAATTGAACTTTCTTAGCATGATGTCTGTAATGCAGCCCAGTGCGGGCAAATTATTTCTAATTGTTTCTAGACAAACGTCGTAACGTGCTGCAAAATAGCGGGTACGAGTAAAAGGATGTTCTTCGTAATGGTGTTGCATTTCCGTTCTCTGTTGGTTTGTGATTCGACGAACCCCATGATTATGTCGTCGTCGGTCTTCAAGGATACCCTCTTCAGCGTGCCGTTTGATCCAGGTTCTGACCGTGTTACGACTTATATTTAACTCACGTGATATTTCTCTAACGCCGCAACCTTGCTCACTGAGCACTACAATCCGAGCTCTTTGTTCTACCAAATTGGCCATTATACGATTCGTTTATAGATATAAATATATTCTTAGATTTTTATTTTAATATTTTCAGATTGACTACTACTTGACATCTTACACATAATGTCATTTCATTTTACAAATTATAATACTTTTTCTTCGCAACGAAAAGAGTTTGGATTATAAACGATTATATTATTTGAAATTCAAATAAGACTGCTGTATCAAAAATATATCTTGTTCAGTGGTGACAAAGGTTTAAATTGCATTGTCATTTAACCCGTAATGACGCATTTATGTTTATATCTAAAGCGTACTATGTGCAAATAGCGAAGAAAACCTAACTACATTTATGATTACAAAGGAATAATTGTCAAAGTGGGTCACCTTTCAATTTGGTCGATAGTACATATTTTACTGATTTCACTTAATATTTAATTTTTCAGCTCAATGCGAAAGTGGAATATTTGGAAACAAATGGTTGCTAATACATAATGCATATCCACTGAAGCCTTACCTTTTACCACACAAACCCGCAAACACAGGGTCAAATATTGTACAATGAAGCACATATCCGAACAAGAAATTGCATTGAAAGGTACCTATTTATTTTATGAGTTTGAGGTTAAACAATTTTATTTAGAACTAGGTAAACCTCGCAGTGTTACCTGCAGTTATTAGTTTACATTTTTTTTATATCAATATCAGTGATATTATAGCATTCAAATGGTGAAAGAATTTCTAAAGTCCGTCCAGTACTTTTTGAGCCAATTCGTTACAAACATACTTACATATGAACCTTTCCTCTTTATAATATTAGTATAAATAATTGATTGTGTTTGTATGTCACTGTTTATAACTTATAACTCAATTATTGAACTGCAGTAAGTACTACTATAGGTAATTATTTGGTTTTAGGTGTTTTGGAGTTTGGAAACGGCGATTTCCTGTTGTGGCTTTGACTTTACGTCCGAGTCTCTTACGAGCTCATGCTTGTGTGCAATGCAATGATTTTACATTATACAATAATGAAAAGATAACCTAATATGCTACAAGCAACTTAACCCTTATAGAATAATTAATAATACACCCTTATCCCTATACTAATTAATTATTAATATTACAATTATTTTCCAATGGCACAAGCAACTTAACCCTAGTACAATACTTAATAATATACCAGACACCTATACTAATTAGTTATTAATATTACAATTATTTTCCATCATCTCAACCCTAATACAATACTTAATAATATACCAGACACCTATACTAATTAGTTATTAATATTACAATTATTTTCCTTATTAGCTGACTTTTTTAGTATTTTAATTTCTAAATCTAGTTTTTCAGCTTTTTTGTTGTAATTATTGGCAATAGCTAAATCTTTTTAGCTGTAATAAAAAAGCTTAGATTAGATTTAGTTATAAAAAAATCAAAGATAC
Source organism: Spilarctia lutea (assembly GCA_916048165.1). Classification (NCBI taxonomy): domain Eukaryota; kingdom Metazoa; phylum Arthropoda; class Insecta; order Lepidoptera; family Erebidae; genus Spilarctia; species Spilarctia lutea. Next base: position 12,692,071 of record OU696490.1, on the reverse strand, counting down.
ATACTATATTTTTATAGAACAGCTGCAAATATTATATGCTGATAATAAATAAATTTAATATAAAATTTAATAGCTAGTGATTTTACCTTTGCTTTGCAGGACCTTAAACATAGAGGTCATTCCATATATGTATTTTTTTCCTTGTTCAAAGCCCCCATCTGCCCAAGCCCCTGCCTGAGGACTGAAGTCTATTTTCCTCTTTTTCACTTAAAAGTAAAAGAACAATTTACAATGTGTATTAGGTATATGATAAAAAAATATTAAATGGAAGCAAACAAGGAATAGAAAGGATATCTACTTGTACTTGGAGGCAAAGGAGTGTCATTGACGAGGTTCACTCTGAGATCTTCTGAGTTAATTTCAATAACATCACCAACATTGACAAATTCCATTTCTATAACTTCACTTCATATATCATACATCACCACCTATTCCATCACCACCAAATGGAACATCAAATCCACTACATGTGGAGCCCAAAACACCTGTCACTTTCTCCCAGATTTCATCCTGTGGAATGAAATTTGCCCACTTTTCGAATTAAAGGCATTGGTTAATGATGCCCAACATTCTTCTTTTAATTTGTTCGTGGCAGCGTTGGTCTCCTTCGTTGTGATCATTGGGTTGCTTTGTATGAGATCGACAAGCAGGGAAACCTCGTCCTTACTCATAGCCTTCTTTGTTTTCTGTAAGTAACAAATATAGCTAGAACCAAAACTTTGCAATATTTTAGGCGACAGACACGTACATTAACAACTTTAAGAAATAAATCTTTTCTGTACTCACCGGCGTAATATCCATTTTAAAAGACGTCCAACACTAGGTACTCGAAACTGTATTTCTACTATAAAAGCAGTCGTTATAATACCAAATAGCTAACGGTCTACAATTGTAGGAGAATTAAAAAATTCAGGATTTATTTTATATAATTATGTATTTTTGAAGCGTCGCTGACTGACCAACGCATAACGTTCCGTTCCTAATATGTGTAAACATTGTATTGTGTTTAGTACCGGGAAAAAAAAATCTTGTAAACACCTGCGATCGTGTAGTTTAATAAACTTTATAAGAAGTTTATAAAGCTATACAATCAATTTGTATGTAAATCTAATTTATTTAGTATTGAATTTTGAGTTATTTAAAATTTTAATTTTGCTTATAACGAAACGCACTTCTGTGAGTGAGAGGGTTTGGTATTTGAACGACCGACAGACGATCGTCGACAGCAGGTATAGAAAATAAATTGTGGAACGGATAGTATTTTTTACACGATGACGATTCGTTAAATATAGGAACCGGGCATTAGATATTTTTTTATTTCCTATGTCCGATAACTTAAGTTCGAGCTCTAGAGCTTCGTAAAAGATCTGCTACGTATAATAGTGTTACTTAATATGTAAATGACATTTGAATTGTATTGAAATAAATCATTGATAACTTATTCAATGTTACTGCTATTTACGTAATTGATCATTGGCAAACTCACCATAATGTTATTGAAACAAACAAATAATAATATAGCAATTGTTTGACTATTATAGTGTGAAGGTTTCCAAAAAAAATGTGAGAGATATGCTAAAAATTAAACCAATCATCATTGTTAAGTCAATCAATACTTGAGTGTTTGCATTGGAATAAATTTGATTAAATTACCTACACTATTGTGTTTTATAAGTATATATTGTTAATAGCTTAAGTTACAGCTCACGAATAACACTTTAATTGTAAGGTTGTTGCATCTTCGGTTCGTGAGGTCAGCCGTGTGAACCCAGCGCGATGTTTCCGTGTCTTGCTTCATCATAGGCACCGCTAATTAAATTGTTCGGGACACTATTTTGTTTTTGTTAGTAATATTGGTATAAACAGAGTAAGGACCTCTTCAAAAAATATCGAAGCTAAGCAAAGTACCATTAGACAAAAGTCATATTTATGATTATAACAATCAATATTTGCTTCAGTTTTGTTTATGAAAACTTGTAAAAGCTTGTAACTTTCCAATATAAGTTCAAGTAAGCGTTTTAGATAAGTTGGTATAACGAATATATTAATTTCATCATATTGCTTATACTAACAGGTGCTTAACAGTTTTTCTTACGCTTTCTAAATTTTTATGGATGTTTTCATGTTAATAGTTTATATCACTTTATTTTTGCATGTAAGAGTAACGTATGGCATAGGTCTGTTAAAAGTAAAAGGGCCAGCGATTATATAAAAGACCTCTCTATGTTAAAAAATCTTGCGCAAATTTAGTACCACACATACTTAGAATATTTTTCTTTATGAATGTGATGATAAAAGAATCATGGTTTAGCAAAAGACAATATTTAGATAAATTTGGCTAAAGTTTTCTTTTGTTAAAAAAGCCGCTAAGTGCGTCGTACTCGCACACCGAGCGTTCCGTAGAAACCAGATATATTAAATAATGTAACCAAAAATTTAAGCTTTTCCCAATTTTTCCTTTATCTGTGCTATAAGACGTTGCTTCGTACCAAATTTCAAGATTCTAAGTTCACGGGAAGTACCCTGTAGGTTTTGATTCCCTTGCGAGTGTCGAAAATTTGCAGCGTTTATACTGTTTCTTTTGATTGCGGTGGCTTAGAAGTTTTGATTTTTTTACAGCTCCAAGAGATAGTAGACCTGTGTATGTGATTTAAATTTCAGCTTGACAGACAGACGGACAAGAAAGTGATCCTATAACGGTTCCGTTTTTTCCTTTTGAGGTACGAAACCCTAGAAAGAAAAGGAATATATTCTATGTCGCGGGGGACTTAGCAAACATACACGGAATAGACTACTGGCCCGTGTAGAAAAATGATGGGTCATGTGAACCACCAGGTGACCTATCTAGAACGATAGAAGAGCATAAAATAATAAGATTCAGCACTATGCCGTCACTTGTAAGCTGTCCAACTGAGTGCAGGTGAGAATTCAAAAGTACCGGTAGAGTGGGTACATTTTGGTCATATATTTTTGTACGGCATTCTTACCATCGATAGATCCATGAAAAATAATAAGAAAACGCGCAGTGCCGTAAAAAAATGGTGCGCCATAAAGTCGGGTTTTTATTTTTATTTTCCGACAATTTCGAGGGTAAATTTGGTCATTTGATTTTGTACGGCATCAGTTTCATACTATTTCAATACTGCTTCTAATCCATTATTCCGCAACGCCGTACAAAAATCATGCGACAAGGAGAAAAAATCGAGGGTTGCAACCCCCTCTCTTTCCATGGTCCAGGGGGTGATTTGACACAACATAAAATTAATTTATTTTGTAAGTATTTTATGCATAGATAATATTTTTTCATATGCCGTACATTTTCGTTGGTCCAAAGGGGAAAAAAACTGAAAAAGAAAAAATCAAAAAGAAATAATCCATATAACGAAATTTAAGGTGAAATTCATCACGATATACGATAAGACAACTATGAAATTGGAAGCAACGTCGTTTCCCCCTTGTTTCCGGGAGTTAAAACAACATATGAAGAGAAGTACCTACATAGCACAGATTTGGTGTAATGCCTACAAACAAATAACGTCGACCTTGTTACCAATAAGCTATGAATGGATTGTCAATGACGGTCGGTACTATTTCGACTGGTTCCACGGCGAGGAATGCCCCCAAAAAGTCTGTGACATAACGGAACCGGATGAGGAATCATGCGAAGAAGATGAAGACGTCATAGGTAAATAAATAAATCTTTAATCTGTATTTTATTTATATTTATGTTTTGACAAAAACATATTTATGTTTCAGAAAATGATAGAGAAGATAATTCGGACGTCGATCAAGACGTTGATTCCAATAACAACTTAGCGGCTGATTCCGATACTGAATAATTTAAAGAAAAACCATATTTTTTATTATCATCATTAAATATATCGATTTTTTAAAAAAAATTATGGTTTTATTTATTCACATCATTACAATGAAACAAATCAATTATATAAATGTATCAATAATGTTTGAAGTATATATTAAACCAAAAAGTATACAAAACTGTTGATACTGGGATTGACAGTTTCAATTCTTGGATATAATATACACACCGTTTCAGTTCAGTTAGACGTCATAGTGATTTTATCATATTATCAATAGTTCTCTTCAAAAATATGTTAATGCCGTACTGTATCAGATGGCCATAAAGTACCCTTAAAATGGTAGTGTCATTTTCATCAGCCTAAAAGATATGGTCTGCATTAAAATGTACGGCATCATTTTTTCCTAATTCATTTATGTTAATACTATTTAAAACAAGTTATAAAATGTAGAAAACTGCTATATTTCATTAATTTATGATATTTAAACTTTTGCAATAATTAGCAAATTTTCAGTTTTTGTATTTCTCTATATTTTTTTTAGAACAGTTTCTTTTGAACGGCAATACTATATAACAATTGAGTTTTACAATATCATGTATAAAAAAAAGTTCCCGTACAGGATCAAATGACTTTACAGCTTTATAAATCAAGGATACGATGAAATTAAGATAATTATTGATATATGTTCAAATGAGCAATCATTTTTTGACGGCATTATTTTTAATAGTACTTTTGAGTGCTAGATAATGTTTTGAAACCGAAGCCGTACTTTTTCAAATTACCCCCTGGACCACGGAAAGAAAGGGGGTTGCAACCCTCGATTTTTTCCCCTTGTCGCATGATTTTTGTACGGCGTTGCGGAATAATGGATATTGAAATAGTATGAAACTGATGCCGTACAAAATCAAATGACCAAATTTACCCTCGAAATTGTCGGAAAATAAAAATTAAAACCCGACTTTGTGGCGCACCATTTTTTTACGGCACTGCGCGTTTTCTTATTATTTTTCATGGATCTATCGATGGTAAGAATGCCGTACAAAAATATATGACCAAAATGTACCCACTTTACCGATACTTTTGAATTCTCACCTGCACTCAGTTGGACAGCTTACAAGTGACGGCATGGTGCTGAATCTTATTATTTTATGCTCTTCTATCGTTCTAGATAGGTCACCTGGTGGTTCACATGACCCATCATTTTTCTACACGGGCCAGTAGTCTAGAACGGATACAAAAATCACCTAGACTCACAACTATTCGTGCATCACCAACAAAGTGTTGTTCTGTGTGGGGTTTGAAGCCACAATACTTGGCGCAGTAGAAAGTGGCGTGGCGACCGCTTAAACCACTACGCCGTACAGTCATTTTCCCAAACGATTGTCACACACATATTTGTACTAGCGGATAATTTAAAAGAATTGTAGCATATTACGTCACTACGTTCTCTACTGTCTGATTTAACAATATGATAATCTTGATCATTAGGTGCTCAAGGTTACACAGATTATACATTTTATAAGATAACTTAATTCTGTTTATATATTCTGTGATCAAAATTAAATTGATAGGCCGTTTCTGACCTAATTTATATTTTTTAAATTGCTTAGATTAATTTTAAATCCTCATAGATTTAATTTGTGTTTCAAATAAGTTTGCATGCATTTAAAAATTTGAACCGTTAATATAATATAAATTTAGAAGCTACCTCTGTTTTTATTATTATGTAAGTAGGTATCTAAATGATTAAATTGCGGGTATTTAAATGTTATAGATAATTATGACTTTTTTTTAAATATTGATATCTCGTAAAAAGATAAAAGATTTGAAATAAAATTTATTCGTCGAAGTCTTCTATACACAGAGGAAGTGATGCTTTATGGCTTATAAAATTTAGATTAAGATTTTGTTAAATTCCGTATATTTTGAGCAAGGTCAAGAAGATACGGAAGTACAAAGTGGACGCATATTCTCAGCATAAGATAAAAAATTAACGAATGATAATAAAAAAAAATATAAGGGCCATATTGCTAACTGACAAAAATAAATATAAATATATACTTATTATATATGAATGTCTGCCTGCCGAAGTGGCTACTCTACCTGATGAAAGCATTTGTACAATTAACTATACTCATTGCGAATGCAACAATGTTGCATGGTGCCCCACAATATGTTGGTCTATTGAAATGCTTCTGAATCTGTGGGCTACTATAGTTCTAAATATACAAGCAAAAAATTATTTTTGGGTATCAGACAAAACATTAATGATAAATATAATAAATGAGTAAATGGAGACAACAGTAAATATATATATATTTAATAACAGTTTATTACAAATCGGATTTTTCGATGGTAGTTCAATAATTTAAATAACCTTCGATACGTCCATATTAAGAGCTTTTAAACATTCATCTCATTGTTTCGAGCGCCCATAAATCCATTGCATCCAATGTGTGTGACGACAGGACGTGAATTACGATAGCCGCATTCGGAGGTTCCAAAATAAAGCAATTTATAATATTTAGTAAATTTAATTAATTGCTAATTTTACAATGTAATAACTTAGAGCTAACTATCCTAGTGATTCCACCTCGAAGTGTGAAGCCAGAATGAATTTAAATTATGTTTCTAAAATCCGGTGGAGGTCCAACGTCGCCATTCTTATCTTAGCACATTTTGCAGATGTCAAGTGCCGTTTGAGATGTTTATGGATACGTAACATCGTCCTTATAAAAAATACATTCCACAGACCTCAAGTGCGTGTGAAATGTTTAGGGATATGTAACACGTGCACGCTTGCAACTAAAAGGCTACATAAACACTTTCACTACGCGAGCGCGCGAGTCGCGGGATGACACCGCGGATACATGCATGCGCACTCTGACCCCAGAAAGCGCGACTAACGGACATTACATATTTGAATTTATCATTTGTGTGTGTGAGACGTGGTGGCTTAATTTTTGAATGATTGAGACCAGAATGAACCTGTGAAAAATAAAACAAAGACTTTATTAGTAGATAAATAAATGTAATGAATGTCAATGTTTCGAATGTCAATGTTAACTGCAATTATACTTATTATTACGTTTTATATGCGATAAGTAGAGCATCTAACATAATGACTGACAGAACAATATTCAAGTAGTCGAAATATTTGCAGAAACTCAAAACTACTGTGACTGTCTATAGTTTATTATTACATTTAATGCAAAGAATTATACATAATTATGTACAGACAAGAAATAATAATTACAGCTTTAATATGCCTCTAAAAACTCTTTGAGGAGTATACACACATACAATACAATGGTATTTTAGGAAATACCATTGTATTGTATGTGTGTATACTCCTCAATTAGGATTGGTAGTGGTATTTTATGTTCCAACTAATTTGTTACTTTCTACTTTCCTGATTACAAAATTTATTTGACAAAAACAATTAGTTCATAACTTACATATATAAATTTAACCTACTTTAGAAAAATAAAATACTACAAAAATAAAATCAATTAAGATTTTATTAGATGATGTGAAATTACTATCTATATATATATATAGTACTATCTGTTGAATTAATTTTTATATATTTTGTCAAATAGATAATGTCATATGCCTTTGTTTAAAAAATACACGGCAAAACAAACTATTTAAGTCATTTATAGCGAGATTTAATTTTATGTAAGTTATTTTCTAAGTCGAGCTAATGTTGTGCAGTTGTCTTAGCAAATTACATTTAAATTTTTAAATAGTCTCAAATGACAAATGAGGCTCTGTACTGTCAGCATTATGTTGCTCCAAGCTTCCGCCGACCGAAGCATTGTACAACTCTTTAGCCCATTGATAAGATTGACTGTACAAGTTACCACACCATTGAATACTATTAACAGAACAGGTTCCAAGTATCCTACTTTTATATGCCAGATACTTTATTATACATAGAATCCAATGGTTATTGGTTTCGTGTGCTACCATATTCATATAAGCGAGATTAGGCTAATATTTTATCTATCGTTTCATAATTGTTACGTTATAATTTGGTAACCATTATGTATTTAACCTTTAAAGGTTTTCGATAAAGATGATCAATTCTTTTTATTGTATTTCACAATAAGAAATTAGCGATGTAATATATCAATAACTATGTAGTGTTTTTTACAATTTTTTAATTTACTTTATAATAAACTGACTACTGGTAATAAATTAAGGCGATAAGTTAACTACAGACATAGTGACAAAAAACCGCTACCGTCCTATACGCACACCAAGAGACGGACCATTGTTGCAAAGCTTCGGGCATATCTCAGATCTCCAACATTTAATGAAGTCCGTTGTACGCATAGCTAAATAACTGGCGAATACAGGTCACTAGTGCCATCAGATTTAGAGATTCTGATTTAAGATGTTCTTGGCCTCTTTGAAACAAATCCTAAAGAGAATTATATTTTTTTACTATTTTAGTTTTCCTAAATGAACGGTATATATGTAATACAGTAGTGTTACAATGCCTTGTTAAAAAAATACTTCATTTGGTATATAACTTTAACCTTGACTGGAGGATAAACAAATCTTTTGTCGAAACAATATGAAAATCGTATCTTAATTACCCTGTTTTTCATTATTCTATATAAATGTTAAAGGTGTGATGAAACATCATCCAGTTTACTGATAAATATCATCAAACTCGATGACATTAGTGCCTTCCTAAACTTGTTTAGGTAATAAATAATCTTATGAAGATGAGCTACTATTGAATTGCCTTATTTTGTAAGAGTAGAATTATGTTATAATTTGACATGTTTTTAATCGAAAAAGCTTGCAAAATATCAATATATCGTAATATAAACTTGTAATATAAGACATAGAACTTGGTTTTCTTGATTTTTGTATTTATTAAATGAATAAAAAACAGAATAAGATATTCTTGGAATATTAATTTTAATATAGAACGCAAAGTTAAACCTACTCAATAAAATATTTGTATTGTTAAATTATGGAAGAACAAAACATGTATAATCTTTATAAATAGGAACTTGAAGCTCCATAACCAGTCTGAGTACAGGGTTTGACCTTCACAACTTTCCATCAGAAAACATTCTAAATTGATTTGCCCATATGCGTCAATTCAAGATTCGCTAGACCAATAAGGATTTAGTATTAATGCATCATTTTTCACTAGCTGCCCCGAAAGACTTAATTCCGTTAAAAGTAATTGGTTGGTTTTTACCATCACCGTAAGAACCTCCCTTGCTAGGCGCAAGGCACAAAAAAAAATAAAAATACATACCGTTGGTATAGTAACATAGATGGCAATTATTTTTTTTTATAAAGATAGATTTTGTGATTTCGGATAAGATCAGATTTTAATTAGCTGATAATATGGTTTGATGTCAAGTAAAAATTAATTTTCCAAAACTGCCAATGACGTGGAAATATAGCAGTACAGCGAATTTCAATAATAGCTGTAATAAATTAGTTTGATAATATACCACATAATCAGAATCAATTCAGGTAAGCATTAGTATCGGTTAATTACTTCAATTTAAATGTTTTTTTAGAATACGTTTCACCACAAAATCGGAGGAATTTATTTTTATCCGACTTCAAAAAAGAAGGCGGTTCTCAATTCTATTGTAACTTTTTTTTTAATTATCTCAGAACTTGCGACTGGGTGAACCGATTTTGATGATTTTTTTTATTTGAAAGCTGGTGCTACCCAGTTCCAGATCTAGAATTTTTTTTTGTTAAAATTTTAGATTATTAAATTTAAAATCTCGTGAGCACTCTGGCAACACATTTTATATCAGTTATAAATGTAAAGGTAAGTTTATTTGTTACACTTTTATGCGAAAACTACTTAACGGATCATCTTGAAACTTTGTAAACATATTCTTAAAGGTATTAGAAGTAACATAGGACACTGTTTTACTAAATGCGACCGAAGCCGAGGGCGATATCTAGTATGTATATAAATGTATATTAGCCTACTAAAATCACTGGTGCGTTATGACATAATACTCATCAGATGACAAATTGTTAATGTGTGTACCTACATTATTACATACATTAATTTTCTTAGTTAACTTTCTAGAAAATTATTGTTATATGCGATTTCAATGGACAATTTTAACTACAATTTCAACAAACTAAAATGATTTCGTGTATTTCATAATTATTTATGAAGTAAATCAATAAGAATCGTTTCAGCAATATAGTTTTGAAATATATATGGGATCACTGAACATTTCAATCGCAGCAATTCCTAGGTCACTTTTCACTTCATATGTATTTTAATATAGCTTCAAATGTATGAACGAACGATTTTGCTTTGAATATAGATATATTTTATTGATTAATCAGAAACCTTTTCTGTTTGGCCTAAATATTAATTATCAAAATTTATGAAGATCACTTTGACCTTGATATTTTTTTTTATACAACATTCAAGTATATTTCTTCTTTTCAGTTACATATAATATTAACAAACGTAGCGTAAATTCAGGATACTTCTATCGTATGTCAGTGCGCGATAGTTCGTTGATGTCTTTTTGATTAGCGTGTAAATAATTTCTTTATTAATTTATATTGTACATATTTAAATTATTATAGTAAACATTATTATTAATTTTACTGTGATAAAAATTAACCCTCCTTCTTTTAATTTCCCAATATTACAATGGTTAATGTTAATATTATCATATATTATAATTATAAAATAAATACACGTTATTAATGCCAAATATTTGTTAATAATTTTCATATGTACTCACCTTTTATACAAGAAAAGTAAGCCACCACGTCTCACACACACAAATGATAAATTCAAATATGTAATGTCCGTTAGTCGCGCTTTCTGGGGTCAGAGTGCGCATGCGTGTATCCGCGGTGTCATCCCGCGACTCGCGCGCTCGCGTAGTGAAAGTGTTTATATAGCCTTTTAGTTGCAAGCGTGCACGTTCTGACGTCACACACATTGGATGCAATGGTTAATGGGCGTTTGAAACAATGAGATGAACTTTGGGTGAAGCTTCAGAGGTGATTTTTAAATGACTCTAGGTAGGTATAAAAGCTCAAAATGTTTGGCAATGACATATTTACAGTTTAATTGCACAAGCAACTAAGTACTGCATAAGTGTTGATGATGTTTGAAAATTCTGTTGATCGTAAAATGTATATTCTGACCGGAATTCATTGTCTGTAAAGATTGACGAAGCCTCTTCTGCAAGTGTTATATTCATCAAGGTTTTGTTCACTAGCTCGTGTAATGCATATTTTGTGTTAAGATATTTATGGTTTTGTGATATTATAAAATACATATTTCCTTGATATACACTTACGGTATCAGTCGACTGTTTTTATTTGTAGTGTTGTGCTTTGATCCAAGTTATAATAAATGAAAAGTTAAAAGAACTTCTTTAAAACGTAATTTTATTTAAACGCGTTAAGAAGAATAAATAATTTTCTTCTTTGAATACTTTACTATCAACTTATAATGTCATTACACGATTTATATGTTAGTAAAGATTAGCTTGTGTAAATAAACTTAAAAATTTTAATTTTATAACTTAGTACTAAAACTAGTACTTAAATTCTAGCGATTTTGTCGTTTTAATACTGAATGCTTTCTATGGCCACCTTCAGCTCCATTATCGGTCCCTGGATACAATTAAGACCCACGGTACATGTAAAGACAAATCGAACGAGTCCAAACTAGATGAGGTTGCGTCGTTTCATTATAGAGTTCCTAAGATCATCTTTTACCTTTATCATCAGATCAAATTTAGGTAGTCATAATTGCATTAGCACGCGATATATATATGCGTGGAAAGTTTCAGCTCAATCGGTGACAGATATCTCCTACAAATTGACTTGCAAGAATACACCCGAACAAACATGGTTACATTTATATATTGCAAGTTAAAAAAAGAATAATACTCGTAATATAAAGGTTGTAAAATTTGGGCTGTTGTATGAAAGTGTTATGCTTTGCCACTAACTGGCTGGCTCGACCAGGATTCCAGGTCCTCAGAAAACTAGTATTAAGCAATTATTTCATTGTTGTTTTCTGAGTGAGGTTACCGGCGCCTAAACCCAGTCCCTTTGATTTGGATGAAGAAATTCTCAAGTTCTGCTAAAAACAAAAAGGCGTGTACAGTTACAATAGAATCGCTTCATTTCATCAATAACCCATAATGTTCCAACTCCCACTGCTGGGATCGAATCTCCTCTCAGGAGATACGGCAATACGGCGGGTTGGGGGCTGGCAAGTCAACGTTGTGGCTACGTAATCTTGCCATCTGATGTTAACGCTTCATCTAAGTATGTCGAATTATTCTTTGCGTAGTATGTAACATGATAAAACATTCCGTTTGCCTACTTATGTGCCTAAGTTGCCGTAATAAGCACGTAAAGCAGTGTTCTGTCTGATTCACGTAGACTGCTGGTCAATTTTTATGGCGTTATTGCTAATGTTAGTATTAGAGCTTTTGGGAGCAGTGTTCTGTCTGATTCACGTAGACTGCTGGTCAATTTTTGTGACGTTATTGCTAATGTTAGTATTAGAGCTTTTGGGAGCAGTGTTCTGTCTGATTCACGTAGACTGCTGGTCAATTTTTGTGGCGTTATTGCTAATGTTAGTATTAGAGCTTTTGGGCTATTAAATTGGTTACATTTATTTACTAATATTATAAATTTTGTGAGGTTGTAGAGGGTAATCTTTGGATCTATTAAACCAATTTTACCAATAGAATCACTACCGTGATAACGGACATACATGCGGGCGGAGCTGCGGGAAAAAGCTAGTTTTTTATAAAATACCTATTTCCATTTCAAACCTGTATATGAGTAGTCAGTAGAAACAACAATATCAAGGATTGTTTTTGATTTGGAAGAAAATAAGTTAACATGATGTCTTTGTATCACAAATAATGTGTTTCGTAAGTTATGAGCTATTATGAGCAAAATGGCATCAGTGAATAACATAAGCCGTTTCGTGGCCTTTTGATAGATCATTAATATAAAGTAGAAAATTTAAGGCTGAAATATATTACTCTGTGGTATGGGTTTAATTATCTTGATTACTATTATCACGCAGGTGGGGAATCTTGGGTGAAAATTTGCAACTTTTCTCCTTTTTTTAATATTTCGACACATTGCTATATCTATCAAATAAAATAAGTACTAAGCCAGTTTATATCTTCACTTCGTGTTCTACATATCTGGCATTTCTCCAGGAAGACTTATTTTTTTAAATATTAAATACTCTCTTTACATGTTCACCCCATCACTTCTTTCTAAATTTTAAATGCTGCAAAATCTAGAATATTATCTCGTCTAGATTTTTAATTATTGACTCCGTTAACTAGTGTCCTTTTAACCTTTACTTTACTTCACGTTATTTATTTTTTAACCCGTTTTAATTCCGGTATGTTTTTCTGAAAAATCTTTGGCTAATAAAAAAAAAGGTTTTGCACCAGACTGCTTCTTTGGTCTAGCGGTTATTATTTAAGGCCTACAATAATTTTCTTAGTTCACTTTGTATTTAAACTTTTTGTTGGTAGAAATGGTATCTTTATTGTTGTCAAGAAATCAAATTGTACAAATAAATTGTTAATCAGGATTGGCTTCTGTTTGCCGAAGCATAGCTCTCCCACGGCTATGTTGTATACTTCACAAGATTCTTAAAGTGAAATCAAAACAATATAATAAGTTCGAGCTTATATAGTCGTGTGTGTAACGAAACCATAACGCGGTTCAGCCAGAACACAAAACGCAGTCTATCGAGGTATTGGTAAAACTTTTGTTACAATATGGATTTTATTAAATTACGAGGTATTCGTTAGTTTAACTGAAATACTGCACCGGGGGCTCCATTTATACGCAGGAAGCGGTCACTGTGGTCCCAACACATGAAGAGATCCTTGTAAGCCGTAGATAGCCTGGAATCTGTAATATTGGTAGCCATGGGGCTGTCCGTTGAAAAATGTTAATGCTAATGACTTGCATTGATTTTCTTGTGCAAGGCATATAGGATGGTTAGCACTGAGGCTTTACCGGTGTTGACGGGTGTTCTTCTGGTCGATCTCAAGGTGCAAAGATGTGCAGCCATGTACTATTTGACACGCGATTTTTTGGGCGTACGAGACCGCGATGAAATCATAAGATTGTTTCAACAGCACTCCAATGTCTGTAACGACCTCATGGATGAGTGGCAACATCGATGGGAAGAATCGGCTAAGGGGCGCCACCTATACCAGTTCTTTGAATTTGTTAGCGAACGGTTGTCGAGGACATGGCTAGAGGTAGATCACTATGTCGCTCAATAACTCACAGGCCACGGTAACTTTAAGAGCAAACTACCACACTATTTAAATTAATCGATTTACCATTGTGTCAATGCTCAACACCTGATTCTAGCTGTGAACATTCGGCTCATCATATCCTCTGAGAATGTAGTCTTTGGTACAATGAACGTAAAATAATGCTAAATAGTTTACAAATGACATCCGGAGCGGTATACTACGTACATATTTAATACGATTATGTGGCCTTATCTAAATGTACAAAAAAATATAATTGCCGGAAATGGAAAAAATATACACCAAATCGCCTATTAACAGTATTATACATAATTAGAGTGAAGTAATGTTAAATAATAATGTGTTTAATAATAATTAATTAATGACAAAGTACGGATTCTTTTTTAAACGGGGTGATCTTTATTATTTTCTTATCTCATTTAAGTGAAGGGATTTGTCGGACTTGTACCGGCTGAAAATCACAACATGCCAGGGGGCCGAGAATAACGAGCTACTTCTCTCTATCTCTCTCTCTCTCTCTCGGATGAATCCCAGGTATTTCATCGTACGCTCTATATCATTATGTCAACGTAGCAATACAAAAACATTATTTATCTTTGGAACTGTTTAAGCAATTTTTGTCATTTAGCAACTTCAACTAAAATATCAAAAATAAATAAAAACTTAATATACGAACAAAGAGAGTGTGTGGGGGAACGGGTATCATGTTCCACCCGACACAAAGAGAGAATCCTCCGACCAGGCGAGGTGATCATGCCTGGCGGGCTACTAATTGTGTGTATTGTTTTAAAATTATCTTAACTTGTAAGTCAAAAATTTATTGTCCGATCTTATGATATAACTGTTACATATGGGTAAAAAATACTTCCGATAATGTTGCTTGCTGTTAGTCCTACGCACTTTTAGTCCGATACGTACTTATGGTCTAGTCCACCTGCCTTCGCGTGAATATGGTTGTGAATTTAATTGAACACACAATGAAGTCGGTCCCTTCCATCGGTTAGCTATTAAAGATGTCATCTCTAGCAAAGTTACCTAATTTTAATCAAATCGTCAACTGATTCCGAATATAAATTTAGTTGCTAATTACGACGATGTTTTGAGATTCATGACAATCAAACTTGAATGTCTTTAATTGCTCATTGACATTTATTTACTATACTCTCTGAGCCCCGTGGCGTTACCCGCGGTGTACCTTTACAACAACAGCCACGGGTAAAACCGCTGGGTGAAGTAAGAAAAGTAGTCTAAGTTACTCCATATATCATCAGCAATCTGCCAGTGAAAATCCCGTTTAATTTGGTTCAGCCCTTCTATAGATTAGCTGGAACAAATAGACAGACAGACAAAAGTTATTTGTTTACCACACTTACTTTCATATGCATGTAGTAAAAATTTGTTAATATGTAATTTTAAAAAGATACTTAATTTTTATTTATTTGTATGTTACGACGTTAGACTAAAGATTTAATTATTGAGTTTTTTTTCAAATATTAAACCGTTACAATGTGTTGATCCCACATTTGCCCTGTGCATGTCGTATAGTTTGTCCCAGTGTGACGATATGACAGTGGTTTCACGAGTATGATTTTGTATTATCCATAGACCTACTTCTATTACTTATGTATATAAGAAGTAAATTAAAAAAATATCTGTCACATTTCAGATCTACCTGACAAAACCTTGCGTTCTTATAAAAACTTGCGAGAGCATTTAAATAGGATTCTACTTCTATAAGAGTTATAGTAAAAATGCTACTCTTTAGAATCAATAAATTTGAAACTGCACGGTTGGCCTAGTGGTTTAAGCAGTCACTACGCCGCTTGCTACTGCGCCAAGTGCCGTGGATTCAAATCCCACGTGGGACATCACTTTGTGTGATCCACAAAATGTTGTCCTGAGTCTGGGTGTTCTTTGTGTCCGTTACATGTATGTTTGTAAAGTCCCCCGCGACACAGGATTTATATTCCTAATGCGGGAGTTCTTTTTAAAAAAAAAAAAAAAAAGGATTGAAGAATATATATATTTCTTTACAATTTATAAAGATGCACGCCCTTTGAAGTCGGTGATCTCTTTTAATAATGAGATATCATTAAACTAGCTCTATAATTTATCAGATGACTAACGCACTGTTTGTACATTTTAGATTAAAAGTACAACGATGCGATGCTGAGTAATCACGTGCCTAATAACTGTTAATAGTAATACTCAAAGAACATAATGCCAAAGACTACAGAACCATAATGTCAATGCCGTGGCCTCCACGCATTGTATTGAAAGAATAGTTTTGCTCATTCAATTTGCGTTTAAACTCATTCTATTAACGTTAAATAATCTCAAATTATCAATTTTACACAAGAAGACGATTTTTTGCTGTCAAAATGAGCTGTGAATATTAACACTGCAGGAGGTATGAGGCGCTCATAGCCCAGTTGCACTCGTTGATTAGAAACTAATCATTGAGGGCAAGAAACCACGGCGTGGTCAGTACTTGGATGGGTGGATGATCGCTGGTGGCATGATACTGTGAGCGTCTCCGTGATTCGGAGGTCACGTTAAGCAATCGGTCCCGGTTGTTACCACAAGATAACAGTCGTAAAGCTTAGTTGGAGGCCTTTGGGCTTAAAAACATCCAAATGTAAGATTTCGTAGTCACAACCTTGTTTCGCCAGTTCGCACTTGGCCAGCGTGGGGACGTATGGTCTTAACCCTCTCCTAAGAGGAGACCTGCACCCAGTAGTGGGACATTATGAGTTGTTGATGAGGAGGTAACATGTACTTTTCATTTCCTAGTGTTGTCCAAAGGCATTATCGGTAAGAGGTTACTACTGTTACAGAGGTTACAACATACCTACATAATTACTCAGTTGCTGGAGTGACGAGCATCTCAAAACAACAATTGCTTTTTTTTACTTGGAGAAAAAATGGTAGCATTTTTGAAGCAAAGAGTAATAAGAGTTAAAGATAGAACTTATTAAGTACGTTTCATAATTGTTCTAATAAAAAAAAATCGTAATTCGATCAAATCGTAAAAAAATGGTTCTATTTTATATATTATATACATCATGCATATTTAGTGCATTGGCGGATTCAATGCCTACCGCATTCTCTATTTTGTTTTTTTACTATTTAAATATTGAAACTGTTTGATATAAATTCATATCATAGATTACCTTTTAAAAATACGTTTTATTAAACAATAAATTTATTAAATAAAAATTAAATACTAAAAGCTTTATCAAAATACATCTGCGTACGTACAAAATTTACATATCATGAAACTATTACATGTGAATATTAAATAGTTTTAAAAAAAATAACTTAAATAATCTAAAAATAAATAAAAGGAACATAAGTCACAGGTATCAACTCAGCTAAGATGCTGTCCCTGTTGTTGAGGCATCACCAAGTCAAAGTTCAGACTTCCGGATCTCGACGATAGGAACGCGACCCCGGCCCCTTTGCGTTGCCAGCGAGGAAGTGAGGGAGTTGCCAGAGAGTAAACAGTGAAGTGACGAATTATAGAGGAGAAAGGAAGAGGAAAACTCTTTGCACCGACCCTAAGTGACATTCGGAAAAAGTGTAAGAAAACTCTTCACAGATGTCAATTGCAATAACATTGCATGTTACACAGCCTTGATTCTAATGATGAAAATTACGTTAGCTATATTACGCTCTATATCCTTACTACTATATACCTATACTGCACAAACTGCACAACAAATGTTGCAGGTAGCCGCATTGCAGGCATAATCGGATTTTCATTAAAATCAGTAAATAACTACATCTCTAAAGCAAAAACATCTTATACCGTTGCGATCTTACGTTGTCGTTTAAAGAAAAGCTGTTTGCAACAAAAATTCCAAATATCTACCTTAAATAACTATACTACTAAAACGTGCTTATATTCTAAGTAAATATGTCTTTAATATAAGAATTTACTTTGATCGACATGGTAATGTCGATCAAAGTAAATTCTTATATGGGTGGCCTCAGTTAAATAAATAAAACATCGGTGCATTTACGTAGTCGTTAGACTGTAATGATACCTGGGCATGAGATGGTTATTATATAAAATGGCGGTTTTGTCGCGGCTGAATTGTCTCTTAAACTTGAAAGCTGACTCGAATTCTAAGATTGAGCAGCAGTATGTATAACCGTCGGCCACATTGTGCCAATTGGTGTCCTTCATCCATTCAATTTCATTGCAGATATCTTTACAGTGAACATGTGCATGGACTTCTGTCGGTGATAAATCGGGAACATTCACTTGTACTATAGCGAGAGAGCTTGATGATGTCGGATCTTGAACCACCTAAAATTCAAAAAGAAATAAATCATCAATCCACGTTGTACTAATCAAAAAAATCAAATTACAGCAAGTCAACAACTATACGCGTTACCTTCCACAAGTATTGTGCTACGGGTTGTTTACTACCGCGCTGATCGTGGATCACAATCCTCTTTCGTTGTCGACCCCTGGACCGCATGCGTTGGTTTGCTGTTCCAGTCAATACTGTAAGCTTATTCTCAAATGATTTGGCAAACACCCTTACTTTTTCTTCTACATTGTTCCAATTCTAAAAATGTAAACGTAACGTAACGTAAAACGTAAGTTAAATTACTCTCAAAATGCATATATATATATATATATATATATATATATTAGGTTAATACATTAAATCTGCAATGCACTCCAATGGTTTCAATCCAATTAGGCGTAATATTTAACGCTTGTTTCTTGATTATTGGTAAACCCGTTGTTAAAAGATTAGTGATAGAATGCTCTCGATGAGTTGTTTTGACGTGACAACGTCTTATAAATTGGTTTGCCGGGTGACACTTCAAGAAACTGCGTTACGCACCGCTCACGTTATGCGCTCACAATGAGAGCGAGTGAGAGGCACGCGTCCCTTCCACTCGGGCATGGTTAGCCCGCCTAAGAGCGAGAGAGACAGACATAATTTCATCCTTCTTCCTACTATACGAATGAATATTCACATTAAAATTATTTTACCACTCAAAGTCGTTGTCACGTAAAACTTTCGCCCGTATACCGACTTTACAGGCAACCAATTTTTTTGTCAAGAATTTTAAACGCCCTAATATTTAACATAAAGCGAAATCTAAAAATATATTGTCTATGTAGCTAACCGCCATTGAAATGGCTAAATAATAAAGAAAATTATATGAAGCAAGAAAACTTTATTTTTAAATTGATTATCGATACTAATTTTGAAAAGAACTGAAAGTATATATTTTGAAAATTATCGTCTTATTTTGCACTAAGACTCCATGTGGTGTTTATTTCAATTATGTAATTGACATACGAATATGCATAATAATGTTGCGCCATAACCAGATGGATCTCATTTGTACGAGAACAATCGAGAACTATTGAGGACAACGCCATCTAGTGTCGGAAAGCGCGCAACTGTGGGCATTATGACGAGTAATTTAGTGATTTCTTATTGTAAAAAGTGTTGTTAATAAATATTGTGTTATTTTTGGTAATTAATCGACTACTTTAATTTATTTAATACCCAGCTCGTAACAATTTGGTGTCAGAAGTGGAATTAAAGTATGCCGGTTTTGCCAAAGGAAGACACGGAAGGTATCCGAACTAAGAGTCAGCGCCAGCAAGAGGCTGATCAGGGGCGATTTGGAAGTGCACAACTGCCTGCATCGGAAGGTGAGCAACCAGCGATGGAAACCACGCCGTCCACATCGGAATTGGCAGCAGCTCCAGATATCGCGGCCTTAATAGCGATGCTCCAAGAGCAGGCCCACCGTCAAGAGGAGCAGGCCCGCCGTCAGGAGGAGCAGGCCCGCCGCTTAGAAGAGCAGCTGCAGCGGGACAAGGAGGAGCAATCCCGCCGCCAGGAGGAGCAGGTCCACCACCAGGAGGAACAGGTCCGCCATCAGGAGGAGCAGGCCCGCCGCCAGGAGGAGCAGATCCGCCATCAGGAGGAGCAGGCCCGCCGCCAGGAGGTGCAAGCCCGCCGCTTGGAGGAACAGCTGCAGCGGGACAAGGAAGACCAGGCTCGCCGCCAGGAGGAACAGATGCTCTTGTTAAAAGGCATTCATGAGACTTTCGGCAAAGAACTCAAGGTAGTGAAGGATCAGGTTTTTCAACACGAGAACCGTATCACTGAAGCCGAAACTCAGATTGCTGACCTGAAGAAGACCTTAGAAAACCTTAAAGTTGGAGACGGAGCGGCGAGCACAGTAACTGCTGCTCCTTCAGTGCGGGGGTTCAAAGTACCGCCGTTTGATGGAACATCTTCGTGGTCAGCCTACAAGATTCAGTTTGAGGCTGTTATGACGGCGAACGGCTGGACTAAGGAACAGGCTATGACCGCGCTCACCTTCGGTCTCTGAGACCAGGCTCTAACCGTCCTCGAAGCCCTCGATAAGAAGGTAACATATGAGCAACTGCTGGAGGCATTGGAGGCAAGATATGGTGACGCTCATCTGGAGCACGTGTTTCGTGCACAGCTGAAGGATCGTGCCCAACGCATTGGTGAAAACTTGCAACAATGGGCTCTGGAAGTTGAGAAACTTGTCCGTAAGGCATACCAGTCTGCACCTACACTCGTTGGCGGGAACTTGGTGCAAGCTTTCATCGATGGCATTCGTGACCTCGAAGTTAGAGCTGCTGTGAGACTTGGGCACCATGAAACTCTCAAGGACGCTCTGGCCCATGCTTTGGAGGTGGAAGCTGTAAGACAAGACCATCGGTCTCATCGGGTCCGGGAGGTAGTGGCATCACCTCTGCGGGACCGATTTAAGGGGTACAGCCCTAGATGCTACGCCTGTGGTGAAAAAGGCCACCTTCGGTCCAGCTGCCCTAAGCGAAGCATAGGAAGTGAATACGAGCGGTCGCAGGAGAATAGGGCGGTTGATAGTACTGCCCGACAACATCGTAGTGAAAAGTCTCACGGTAACGCAGACGCATTAAAAGGAGAAGACCTTGCCCTGAAGACTGCAAGCACTGCGCCAAGCAAGAAGTAAAGGAAGCTGTTCCTATAAGGACGATAAAGACGGACCTTAGCAACGAATGGAAGGAAAACCTACAGCAAGCACAGCAAGAGGATGCAGATATCAAACCAATTCTCGAGTGGATTAAAGCTGAGGCTCCTAAGCCACACTGGAGCGAAGTTGCATCGCTGAGTTCGACCACGAAGAGTTATTGGGCTCAATGGGATAGTCTAGTCATCCAGGATGGAGTCTTGTGCCGTAAATGGGAAAACACTCGAGGAGACAGCTGTCATCTGCAAATGGTTGTTCCTAAAGCTAAGATACCAGTGGTCCTGCAACTCTACCATAACGGATGTTCAGGAGGTCATATGGGAGTTAAGAAGACATTGTTAAAGATAAGGGAAAGATTCTACTGGATTCATTGTCGTGATGATGTTGAGGACTGGTGTCGCAAGTGTACCAGTTGTGCGGCCGTGAGGGGACCTCATACACGTAGCAGAGGCGCATTGAAATTGTACAATGTTGGTGCACCCTGGGAAAGAATTGCAATAGAAGTAGCGGGACCGTTTCCTGAAAGTGAAAGCGGAAACAAGTACTTCATGGTCGTAATGGATTACTTCACTAAGTGGCCAGAAGTCTTTGCCATTCCCAACCAAGAGGCATCAACAGTTGCAGATAAATTAGTGCACGAAGTCTTCTGTCGTTTTGGAGTGCCTTTAGAAATCCACAGTGACCAAGGAAGAAATTTTGAGTCTCAAATATTTCAAGAAATGTGTCGAGTGATGGGTGCTCACAAAACCAGAACCACCTCTTACCACCCACAATCGGACGGAATGGTGGAACGATTTAACCAAACACTAGAGAGGTATCTGGCAAAAGCAGTTGAAAGTAGGCAAAAAGATTGGGACAAACACATCCAACCGTTCCTTCTGTCATACCGAAGTGCAGTCCACGAATGTACTTCCGTAACACCAGCATTTGCAAACTTCGGAAGAGAACTACGGTTGCCTGCAGACTTGATCACTGGAATACCCCCTGATACCCCGCGAAGTATAACGGAGTACGCGAATGACTTGCGGAACAAGATGAATGACATTTATGGGCATGTCAGACAATCGGGCCAACAAATTTCTGAAACGATGAAAACCCGTTATGACCGGAAAGTGAATAATAAGGGCTTCGAAGAGTGTTCGCTAGTATGGCTACATAATCCAGTTCGCAGTAAAGGAAGATCTCCGAAGCTACAAGCCAAATGGGATGGGCCATACCGGGTAGTCACTAAAATCAATGATGTTACCTACCGGATACAGAAGTGTCCAAGAGGCGCCCCAGAGATAGTTCATGTATATCGATTGGCGCGATATTATGGAACCGATAATGCTCGGGACGAGCATGTCTTAGGAGGGGGCAGTGTTGCGCCATAACCAGATGGATCTCATTTGTACGAGAACAATCGAGAACTATTGAGGACAACGCCATCTAGTGTCGGAAAGCGCGCAACTGTGGGCATTATGACGATTACTCGACGCTAGATGGCGCTACAAGTAGCTCTAGAGTAATCTATTTAGCCTAGAAACATCGATCGAATATTTTCGTACATTCGAGTTAGTTCCACGGCCATATAAAAGCAGAACGTGTCAGCCGTAGGGGCAGTATTGTTTCACGATACAGCGGATAAACATCGAAGAGATATACTTGTAGGGACTCGTTCCCCGTTTAGGAGTGTCGGTAGATTCCATATTCTTTTAAATGAGGGTAGACGTGAGTTGTCGGGCGAGGAGAATGATAGTAATGGTTTTCCTCACAATCGCTATGTTATAATCACTTTATGATAATACATAGTGAAATACAGTCACGATAATCAATAATGGTATACAGGTTACAATTTAGGTACGACACTCCACCGAACATGTGATGCTACTGCGAGATGTTAAACGATAATCTTTGCCCTCCGGCTGCGTTCCATTTTATAACTATCTCCGGCTGCGTTCCATTAATAACTACCCACAGTTCTTTAGGGATGGGATCAAAGTCACCGTTACCCGCAACTAATCACATAAAATAATCGACTACCATCAATTATTTTAACGCGTGATTATTATTTTTAAAGTGGCAATGATTTCCATCCCTATTGTCATCGGTCGCAAGCTCCAATGCTCGGTGTTGCGTCAGTGTCTAACTACCGACACTTGTGTTACCAAATAAAATAAGTGATGCGCCGTCATACTCATTTAGTAAAGTACTTATATTTCCGTTCAATATGGAAACATTAATGATTTGTGGCTACAAATCATTAATTAATTATGGATTATTAATCTTATCTTTGTAACTTAAAACTCATATTTTGATTTTTTATTGAAACGAGCTGATGGTAAGCCGTTACCACGTATAGCAATATCAGAGACGTCACATGTGCGTTGGCGGCCTTTTAAGAAGAAGCCTCTTTTCTTGAATGTTTAAGGGCCGTATTGGTCCGGGAATACAACAGGCGACAGTTCATTCTACAATTTTATTGTGCGAGACAGAAAGTTCCTAGAAAACCGAACAGTTGTGGACTGCCAGCCGTCTTAAGTGATGAAGATGGAACTGCTGTCGCGTAGGACGGTGGCAGAAAGAGGCGGCAGGAATCAGTCCAAACAATTCCTCGGTGTCGATTCGAGTCGCTTTCCGTTGAAGGCGGTCCAGAGGGAGGAACTGTTACTGGGATGCCCTCGCAAAAGTCATCCTTTTGGGCAGTATTCTATATGAGGCCGAAGCAGATACTTTGCTCCTTATAAAGCAGAAGGCGGTATGTCGGGTAAAATACTGTCTCGATCTGTAGAGCACACCAAGCTTCTTCGAGGCCAATTTGGCCTTGTCCTCCAAATGGTCACGGAACTGGACTTCACTCTATATGTTGACACTAAGTATTCTAATTCTGGCTGAGGCAGATAGGGAAATGTCTTCAAAACAAGGATATACGACCATAGGCAGATTTTAGCGGTGAACGCGCAAATTTGTGCCTTTGTGAGGTCGAATTGGACTAAATGAAGTCTAACCCAATCTGAGACCTTTTCTAAAGAGCTGATCGACCCTTACGGAAACCGTACTGCTGGTTACTGAGCAGATGATGACCCTCTAGGTTCCGCAGGAGTTGATGGTTAATGATGGACCCCATTATTTTTGATGTCGGGACTACTCCAGAGGATTAGGAGAACCGAAAAAGACGCGTTAAGACCGGTGCCAACTCGTCAACGCACATCTTCAAAACAATAGGAGGGATTTCATCAGGGCCACTCGACTTATGGATATCAAGGGATAGAAGTGCTGAACGCACTGAGCGTTGGTGGAATTGGATATCTAGCATACTGACTGAAGTTAAGGACCAGCTCTCTTCGCCTCAGCAATCTTTCAAGATTGATATCGTCTCTGATGTACACACTCACTACGGCCTTAGACATGAAGGAATGTTCAAGTCTGTACCCAGGGTAAGTTAGATAAAATGTATCCG
Organism: Spilarctia lutea; assembly: GCA_916048165.1. Classification (NCBI taxonomy): domain Eukaryota; kingdom Metazoa; phylum Arthropoda; class Insecta; order Lepidoptera; family Erebidae; genus Spilarctia; species Spilarctia lutea. Next base: position 12,667,460 of record OU696490.1, on the reverse strand, counting down.
CTGGAAAAGATATCTGCATCTCGGTAAAGAAGAGCAAGGCTGGCTTTGCTGTCTCGAGGTGGTGATGGACAGCGTTAAGGTTACTATGTAGTCCCCTTATTTTACAAAAGTTTACACTCGGGCGCGTCGTGTTCTGAATGCAAATGTCCAGAGAGGGATTCTCCAACACTAGCGCAGTTGGTACCTTTCTGGGGTAATATATGTTTCAACTGCACCATCATAGGGGAATTGCGGGATGGGTCTCCGGTATCCTCACTCACTCGGTGAAACAGCGTAAGCGCTGTTTTAGGCCAGTTTCTGTAAGGCCGTGGTATCGCTCTGATCGAGCCGGCCCATTCATGCCGAAGCGTTGCTCTCCCACAGAAGTGAAGTTAAGTGGAAATAATTATTATAAGACAACATTACAATTTATTGATCGTCATCAACTAATGATGAAATATTTAAAATTAACTATAATTATTTGAATTTAAGTACGTTGTCATTTAAACAAACTGTGGCCATAGTTAACGTTAGTAGGTAATGAACGATGAGTCAGTACTAAATGAAAATAAAAACCGAAAAAAAAGAATTACCTTAGAGTTGCATGTACTCCACTGAGGCACGACATTCAAATATGTATATACCGCAGCTGTAGGTACACCAGGCCGCAAGTCTTTGGGATTAACCAGCTGTCTTTTACCGAAACAACAATTGTCATATTGGTGAAAAGGTCTACTCAATGTAGACGATATGTCATCAAGTTGGCTTCTGCAGTGATACATAGAATCGAAGTCGAGAGTCATCAAATCGTCACGGTACCATTTCGTAACATTTCTTTCAACTTCATTTTGCTCCCCAGATATTTTGTGTTGAGCGTATAAAGGCACATTGTTTTCTTTGTCTAAGCAGACATCGTACACTTGGAGAAAACTGTGATATACTTGATATCCAACTTGTATATATTCAGTATTTCCAGGACGACAACTTGTGTAACTTCTTTTAATAGCTGGTTCATTTTCTTCATTGCATTTGATATCCGTGTATTTAATGGTCTTGCCTTGTATGTTTATATTCGTTTCACTTTCACAAAATCCTATAACAGTAGTAACTGAAGGCATTCCACGGAAGCCTTTTTGGCAATGTAAGTATAATTGTTCATTTTTACGTATAAACATGTATCCTTCGAAAAGACTAAAAGATGGCCATGAAAGTGATAATGATAACAGTAAAGGTTCTTTATCCTTCAGGAAATCGTTTCTCGCATCCAAAATACAATCTGTAATTTAAAAAGTGCAAATCAAAAAGCTTGGTTTCTTTAAATATACCTATTCTGAATTTATAAAAACATACATATTTTGCAATACCTATTCTTTAAAAACGCATTTTACTAGAGATAAACCTAGTAATAGCTCTTGCAAAACAGTTGTAATTTTGTGTCAGTTACTACTGGCATAAAGTTGGTGCTAATAATATTTATTTAATTCAACAGAAATGAGAGAACAATTTTTACATAAATTATAAATAATTTAAACTTTTATTATAACATATGTTTGTACATTCGGTAAATATAAGATGTAAATTAATTTATATTTTACCTTTGGTTACAATTCTAAATGTGCGCTGAATGGTTCCAAAATCGTTGCTCACTTCGCAAGTATAATTTCCTCTATTGTCCAACATCATTTGCAAATGGTAGGTCATTTCTGTTATATCCATGTCTTTGCCGTTAAACCGCCAAGATGCTTTCTGTTTAATACACACTATTTTAATATCTAACAACATTAATCATATTAGTATTGTTTAGAACCTCTTTATCGAAGGTGAAGCTTATATTAGGAGTGAGCTTAGTTCGGTTTTTATTAGATAAGAATTAAAAGCTCAATTTCCTGATCGCAAGTTCAATGTAGTACGCTACCATAATTTTTTGATACACTACTACCCAATGATATTACACGAATAAAACATTAATACTTGGAAAGTCTAAGTAACTCGTTAAAGTCAAAACATATAGTAGGTGTGTTGTTGATTGGAGTCGATTAAGGCACTCTTTATTTTTAATCAAAATTTCAATTATCAGTTCGTACCATAATGAAGTGGTCTACATTGATTTAAATCTGATATTCTTTACCATTTTAATTTTTCATAAGTTAATCATGTTGTCTAAATGACTGTATTATTACCTCTGGTTCTGGATCCCCAGTGGCTTCGCAAATAAGAGGAACTGAATCACCTTCTAGGAAGTCAATTACTTCTTGCTCTTCTGAAATAAAAATTGGCTTTCTTCCAACTGATACATCAACGTGCGCTGAACTGGATTTTTCAAAATCACTTATGCGACAGGAATAGGTGCCCTCATCTGTTTTTGTTATTTTTCTGAATATCAATTCGCCTTTACCAACGAATTTTTGATTCTGTAAAATTTGATTATTTATTTATTTATGGTTTGCTTACAGTCATAACATTATTACTTACTTTAGGGTACATCATATACAGTTTAGGCTAATGTACAACCACTTTCAAGCAAACACAGCATGCACAAAAAATATAGGAATCTATTGAATTTAAATATATACGAGCTTTTATATATTATACGAGTATATATTATGTTATTGTCAACATTACTTTTTAGTCATTTAGTACACAATTCATATATTTTGTTTCCCGCACCACACACCTCCCGCACTAAGAATATATTATTATGTATTGCGAGGGAATTCACAAACATTCATGAAACGAACACAATTATATACAGACTCAGCACAATAAATAATTTGTGTTTTGAACTTACAACACATATCTCAGTAGGAAGCCTGATTAATCAATGTGATGTGATTATAGTGTTGCAGAAGTGATTATTTTTTAATGTTAGTAACAATTTTAACAAAAATAGTTTTGATTACCTTATACCAACGGACTGTGTCAATCTCTTTATGAGTAATTTCACAAGGTAAGTTGACCATTTCTCCTTCTTGAATAAACATTTTGGACACGGGTGCATCAACTAAAGGGTAGTCTGTAAATAAGTGGCAATTATGACTATGTATTTCGTTCTGTTCATAAAACCAGTATCTATCTATTCAACTATTGCAGTACTGCGGTCATATTGGTGAAAGTTTTTAATTGTTGCTTTCGCCCCGTCACCAAAAAAATGAAGGATTTACACCCTGCATATAGTCATGTTTATAAAAGTAATTCGTGTAGTTAAAAATGAAAATGTGACTAGTAATGTAATAATAACGATGTACTTATTTTTACATACCTATAAGTATAAAGAATATTGAAGAAGATTATAGAATATATTACCTGAGACAGTCACATCATACTTCATAGTAGCATTCCCTACTTTATTTCGAGCCAAACATGTATATGCACCTTCAGACCCTTTATCAATATTCTTGATTATCAGCGTTCCATTGTCAATATCATACCAATCAGTACCTAGAAATAATCGTATTCATTGTTTGTAATTTGGAGTAAATTTTTAACTAAACATTGACTGTGACAACCTGTTGTTTTAAAAAATTTCTTAAGTGATTCATTATGATGTAATTAAGAATATTACAGCAGGTGTACTTATACAGCCTAGGGCTGTTCCAAACATTGTTAGTGGAAGGAAAAATAGTTTGAATATAGAAAAAAGTTCATTTACAGCTTTTAAAAAATATTCCCCTCCAATCCCAATACATTTATGCATTCGGGTGAACCAGCTTTTAAAACATTTAAAAAACAGTCTTGCGGAAGGCCAAATAATAACCGTCGAAATTCTTCGACGGTCTACATTCCAATTTTTTTTTATCTTGGAATATAAAATAAATCTGGGCTGTATGGAAGATGGGGTAACTTTTGTACCTCCGAAGTTGTCAAATGGTCTATAGTTCTGGCAGCTGTGTGAGCGGGTGCGTTATCTTGGTGAAAAAGAATGCCACGTACGCCGCTCCTTGGGCGCTCGTTATCCAACTCCACGAAAGCTTGAGGCAGACAATCTTCGCTATATAAATTACTAGTAACTGTTCTACGGTCTTTTAGCTGAATTGTTCGCTCCGACTGCGACCAATTTTTGTGGACGAATCGTCTTTTTCAAACACCCCTTACGTAGATTTACTTACTCTAAGGTGTTCATGCAGGATGATCGAAACTGCCTGTGATCCAATCCATCATCAATCCAGCTTGTATTTCTAGATGTGTAATATGTCTATTCTCTCGCAATAGTCACTCTACCCTAATAACGATTTCAGGAGTTACTGCAGTTGGTGGTCGATCGGGTCCATTCTCTCGACCACATTTGAATTCACGAAACAAATAATTGTTGCTAACGCAGGAACAGAGACCCCAAAAGCAGCTTGTAAATTTTCTTAAGATTCTTTGAAGTTTAACCCTCGCTTATAATGATAGAAAATCATAGCACGAAAAGCTTTCCGGAGACGTCCATTATTGCAAACAAAAAAAGAATGACAGACAAACTTAAAAAAAAATATTTTAAAATACCATTCCTCTGCGAGGTGGGCCCCGATCTGTCGGACGCCCAATTAGGTTTTCGAGAGGGGCGTTCGACGGGCGATGCCGTGATGCACCTTAGGGCCGTGAAGGAAGAGGCAGTAGGCTGTGGCGGCGTGGTATTGGCAGTGTCGTTAGACATCGCCAACGCCTTCAATAGTCTGCCATTTAGCTGTGTGGGGGAACGGGTATCATGTTCCACGCAACACAAAGGGAGGATCCTCCGACCAGACGAGGTGATCATGCCTGGCGGCCGGCGGGCTACTGCCCAACAGTTGATGTTGGGATGTTGTATATATGCTAATCAGCGCGAGAACTATTTATTTCGCGATTTAGGATTTGTAGTTACTCGTACGTGTAGTGCGTTAGTAGTTTAGTGTATCTTGTGTAGATGGCGCTGTAGTATGTTATGTGGAAGTCGCCACATCACTTCCCTCCAAGACTGGAGGTCGTTATCTGATGAGTCAGCTGTCTGTGCTCTGTTGCGGAGCTTGCCAGTGCCAGGAGTGAGTAGTGCCAGTGAGTCGGAACTGAGTGCCGCAAGTTCCAGTGAGTCGGAACTGAATGCCGCTAGCCCCAGTGAGTCGGGGCTGAAGTCCGCTGATCCCAGTGAGTCGGGATCGCATGCGGTGCGCGGTGCTGCGGTGAGGTCCCCAGTGAGTCGGGGCGGTTGCTGCGTAGTGGCTGGCTGCTGCGTAGACGGGAGGGACGTGCTCTGCTTACATGGACCGTAGGTGCAGTGTGCTGTGCCTTGACGCTGTAGGGGCCGTAGGGGTAACCAGGCTGGAGCGGTCGCATCCTGCGTGTGGTGTATCCCTGTTGAGGCCGAGGTTGTTGGCTGGCTGAGACTTGCTGTAAGAGTGAACATGATGGTGCTGCGGGTTGAAGGCTGCTTCCAATCACGTCGGGGTCACCACTGTGGGGGAACGGGTATCATGTTCCACCTAACACAAAGGGAGGATCCTCCGACCAGGCGAGGTGATCATGCCTGGCGGGCTACTGCCCAACAGTTGATGTTGGGATGTTGTATATATGCTAATCAGCGCGAGAACTATTTATTTCGCGATTCAGGATTTGTAGTTACTCGTACGTGTAGTGCGTTAGTAGTTCAGTGTATCTTCGGTAGATGGCGCTGTAATATGTTATGTGGAAGTCGCCACAGCTGCATCAGGGAAGCACACCAATACCACGGGGTGATAGAGTACCAGAGGCGGCAAGTGGCAAACTATCTAGAAGAGCGTACCGTCGTGTACCGAGACCGAGACCGAGAGGGCTCCATCCGCTTCAGAGGCCAGCCGCGAGGAGGCGTCGTACGCGTGTGCGGTACGTCGGATGCCTTCCTTCTCAGGCGCAGAGTGACACACCAACCCACCGCAAACCCCGGTGAAGTGACGGCTCGTAGTGTTTACCATACGTAAAAAAAGTAGATGTTCCTGACATGGCATGTACAACCGGGATCGATGGCATAAGGCTGTTTTCGAGGCACTGGCATGAAACTTCGCCAAACTTTCATTCTCCAAATGGTATTAAGAATTTCGTGTAAGAAATACCCAAAAACCACACATGAAGCAAAAACGTTGAAATCCATTAACGAAAATTATGCTAACGGAGGAGTGTGAAGTTTTATAAAAATAATTTATATGGAGATATGCAGAAAGTTAAAAAAAAACAATAAATTATGGTCGTATGGTAACCATTATTAATTAGTACCTAATAACGATACATAGATAGAGTTTGGAAGTATGCTCTCTATGTGTATACTGAGTTATTGTTACTACAAGTATTCAACTTCCACTACAGCTTTACAGTGGTTAACTACTGTAAAAGTACGAGTACTTTACGCTTTTCTGTTGTGTGGGACAATTGAACTTAGTTACCAGCTAAGGTTTGTGACCCTACATCGTGATAACTTTGTTGAAATCATAACATTACTTATGTTCGTTGAAGCAATAGTGTATGATAAATTCACATTTAATATGATTACATTTACAATATGTTTCAAAAATATTACCAAAAGCGATATTTAAACCGTCTTTTTCCCATACGACTGTCGGTTTTGGGCTGCCTGTGGCTATGCACGAAATTTTTAGCATCAAATCGCCTGTTACAGCTTTAAAACTGTTATCTGTATAGGTTTTTCCAATTACAGGTGGAGCTGGAAAGAAAAATTAATAGTTTATATTGATCTACATTTAAAATACGATAATATTTTTTTTTCTATTGGTATCTTGGACAATGGCTTATTAACTTGGAAAATTTATTATGACTGAAAATAGGTAGGTACTTGGTTAAGTGCAGTTACTTATAGGTGAAATTTATTTAGAGAAAAAGTTAATAAAAAAACATTGTTGATATTATGATATGAACATATCGTACCTTTAACTTCGACTTGATACGTTATCCTAGTAGATCCCCCGACGTTACTTGCTACACATGTATAGTACCCCTGATCTCTCAGTTTTATGTTTCGTAATCGTAACACCATTAATTTTTTATGGTACCTTGAAACAACAATAATTAATTATTATTTTCATAAATATATGAGTTAGTGAAGTTTAAATGGCATATCTTTTCATTTTGGTTCACTATTTTAATAAGTTTTAGGTATACTTTTGTTTTATTTTGTAATGAAAGCATTTTTTTTTAAATGTGAAAATATGTATATACAGGATACACATACGTAAATCAAAATGTATAAATATGGACGTCTGAATTATTTTAAAACAAACTTTAGCTTTAAAGGATTCATAATGTTTTACAAGATTAGGTAAGAATTAAAATACTAAAAGGGAATTTTTCTCTCTTACCGTATATTTTCTGTCATTGTTCCATCTAAATTATTATAAATCCATTTAATTGTTGGTCTTGGATGTCCATCAGCGCGACACGGCAATATGATATTTTGTCCAACAGTAGTCTTTATTGTAAATAATTTCGGAAGCTCTATGTGTGGTGGATCTGTAAATAAGTCATAGGTATTTCAATTAGCATTTTTTCAGAAAATAAAAAGAAAAAATATGAAAATTGTTAAAATATCTTGTTAAACACAGTCTTTGTGCTTAAATTTAACAATATACACAATTTCAACATTGTTACTGGAATATCTTACAAGTATTATTAATAATAATAATTGGAGCAACAAGTCATTTAATTAGTTTATATAAATTAATAAAATAGAAGTGTCTGCTTGTATATATATATATATGTGTAAATAATTTGAAAACCAACGAAATAGTGAATAACATACAATTCAAAAGCAACAAACCCCAGGAAATACCGCGGGTCGCAGCCAGTGTGTAATAAGAAATGAAGTTTTTAATACTATTTCGTTTCCATAATCAGATAAAATGAGGTGTGTTTACCGAAGCGCCCGCGCCGTCATGATCAAATGATGATAAATAATATTTTAATAAATACTCACCAAAAAGTTCAACGGAAACAGTTTTGTTGGTAGACCCAAGTGCATTTTCAGCCACACAAGTGTAGAGTCCGTTATCAGACAATACTTTAGCGTGCCATCTGGAATTTTATTTATTTATATTAATTAAAATTATAGTTCATTAATTAAGAAATTATGTTTATTTGTTTCTTGGTTACGACTGCCTCGGTGGCGGAGTGGTAGCGTATGCGACTGCTAAGCTTAAGGTCTCGGGTTCGATTCCCGGGTCGGACCAAGTGTTTGTATGATCTGCAAATATTTGTTTCCGAGTTTGGGTGTTTTCTATGTATAATATTTTTTTTTTTTTTTTTTATGTAATAGGTGGCAAACGAGCAGGCGTATCACCTGATGGTAAGCAATTACCGCCGCCCATGGACACCCGCAGCACCAGAGGTGTCACAAGTGCGTTGCCGACCTTTGGGGGATGGGGAGGGGGAATGAGGGAGGGGTTGGGGTATGGGCCTCCGGTATCCTCACTCACTCGGTGAAACACAGCGCAAGCGCTATTTCACACCGGTTTTCTGTGAGGCCGTATGTATGTATTTACAAAAAAAAAGTATATATGTATTTATATCAGTTGTCTAGTACCCATAATACAAGCTCAGCTTAGCTTGGGACTAGATGGCGTTGTGTATTAGATGTCCGGGATATTTATTTATTTATTATTTATTTGGTTTGCCCGCGACTCGACCCGGCGGGTATGTAGGTTATCGCGATAAAGAGTTCTATCTCAGGAATCAAAGTATCTCGCATGCTGAATTTTATTGAAATTATTTTATTCTAGAAAGCGTAACAGACATCGTCTATTAACATACAAAATGACAATATAAGATTTAATTAAAATTGTACAATAATGTCACGTTTTTAATGAACTTTCTGCCTAGCACCACAAATCTGTGGAATGAACTGTCGCCTGCGGTATTCCCGGACCAATACGACCTTCAAACCCTCAAGAAAAGAGCTTACTCCTCTTAAATCGTATCGGTCCTGCTGTATTTCTAAGATCATCTACCCATTTAATTACTTGTCTACCTCTATTTTTCCAGTCTCTTAGCTACCATTCTATTACGTCTTTTGTCCACTTATCCTTGTTATTTCTTATTGTTAGTCTCGTTCAGCGCCATTTTAGTTCTTTGCTTTCACATTCAATGCTTTCTAATTTTGTTCTTTTTCTTATATTGGTTATTTTCATTTTATCTCTCCTTCTTATTCTTAACATACTTCTTTCGATACTTTGCTGGCATACTTCAAATTTTGTAAGTTTTTCTTCTTCTTCTTTTTCTCTTTTGATGAATTGGCAACCAGCCGGATCACTCGGATCAGTTATTTCTGCCAATGTCAAGTATTTATCATCTTCAATTATCAAGTTTTCGAGTCTTCAAGTCGTCGTCGTGATGAAATTAATGATAAAAAATATATAAAATGTGGATGACATGAAATGGGGACCGACCGATTCGAAAAAACAAAACACGATCTCCAAAGTTTTTCTTTGCAAAAAATCACAGATAAATTTGTTTTTAATTTCTATTATATCTTTTACATCTCTTTTGGTTTCACAAATTCCAATAACATCCTATTTGATCTTTTCGATTGCTTGTTCTAATTCTATTAGTCGTTCTTCTGATTTTGGACTGCCAACATTTTATTATATCTTTATCTTTATTTCCCATATATATAGTATTATCTAGAAGGTATTTGTCTTAATCCCACGGTGACAAACCGGATTTGGAAATGTTTTTCTAGTTGTTTTGCTTATATTCGGAGGTACTATGTTTGTTTGCATATGGGGATAAGAGAGGTGAGAGAGTTACTTCTTTCTCACATCATGTCGAAGGCATTTAAGCTGCTTGTTTTTGATATTTTCGCTGGTTGCAGATTGCTCTTTTGGGCGTACTGTTGTGGTGAAGTTGATACAGAATGCTCTCGTTTGCGTTTTTCTTTTGTTTGTATTTTATCTCGAATGATGAGTTTATCATCAAGTACTGCATACTTTCCCTTTTGCCTTTCTGCTATTAATTGTGTTCCTTCTTCATTAGAACCTACATCTTTTGGATAATCTTATACTTGATAGATATCGGGCAATTTCTTCTTATTACTCATGATTGGTTCTTTTTTCTAAACTTGTATTAGAGAGGCCTTGGTTTTTTATTTTTTGTACCCTTGCGTCCTAGGCGATATATGTTGTTGATGTCATTGTAGCTGATGTCTATATTTATTTTTCATGAAATTTTCGCGCTCTAAATTATCCATTTTTTCGCGTGGGTTCTTATTTTCAGATTTCAAGTCTGTTATTTCTTCTAAAGGGTTCAGTTTCTCTTCCATTTTCTGCAAAATTAAATTAGTTTGCTTTTGCATTTCTATCTTCATGTTATCAAAAAGTGTTATAAGATGTTGTTCCATGATGGTGGTCGGATAGTCGCAGGTACCTTATAATTTTCGACTATAGCAACACTATGACCTCAATAATGTCACACGCAGTGAGACTGATGACAGTTGGTGTTATTGATTGTCAAATATGATGTCGGCACTGATAACCTCTAAAGTATTACGAGTTAAACATAAGATTTTAGTAGTTTAATACATCACATTAGACAATGTTTCATAATTCGAAGAAATGTCACTATCACTTTTGCCCTGTCTTGTGTTCGTATCTATTTTTTTTAAAGTTTTTCCGTATTTTTGTTAAATCTCCGTCTGGAGCGACTACTATTGCATGTGCGTACTTTGACAGCCGGAACTGGTAAACGCCTGATACACAACGTCTAGCAAATAAACGCTTCAATTCAAGTTGTCTGCAAGGACATCAGCAATGAATTGTAAAGTTTCCCATAGGAGGTTCATACTAGATTATCTATTACCCACTACTTAGTGACTTAATATCAAAACATATTATAAAAGATCTATTTATTAGGCACTGAAACATCAAAATTAAAAGCATTTTAAAAATAGCAGAAATGCGTCTCCTGTAGGTTCAACCAAATATAATTGTTTGGTTTCGCCTACCGGTTTAACCTTAGTTAACTTCACACTTAAGCATTTAACAGTAACAACATAAAAAATATCATACAGTGGAACATAGAACCTTTTCCTTTTTTTAAGTCGATTTAAAATGTCTATAAAACCATATGAATAAAAAACAAAAATACCTACTAGAATAACCAACGCTTAACAATACCTAATATTGTTTTGATTAAATTTAATAGATGGATTTGTTGTAAACTGAAGAACATGTACTAACTTTAAAGTATGATTGGCTGAAATTTGGTAATCGCTTAAGTGATCTATTGGTTTGCCATCTTTAAACCATTTAACAGTAGGAGTAGGAACACCATCTACGTCGCAGGGAATAGTTATTACATCGCCGTCATTACCTCGCAGTGTGTTATTACTGTCCTTAATAGTGGGTGGATCTAAAACATGAATAAATTAATTATGTTACTTTCAGAAACTACATAGTTGTATAAGTTTGAAGAAGTTTAGATAAATTTTGTAGGTGTTTAACAATATTTACCTTTATTTAATAACGCCATTATATTACAAGTACTATTTATAAGTAAAATACTTTTTTATATTAATAATCTCATCTCACACTTTACTTCAACCGAAAAACGTCAAATGCTTGTAAACAATCTTATTTATTTTAAACTAAAATACAATAGTAAAATTTGCCCAGGGTGGGAATCGAACTCACAAACTCTGACAAAGCAGTCGGGATCACTAATCGCTAGACTAACAAGCCCGTATAATAGAAGGTAAGCGGAGACCGTTGAATAGTATTCAATGGTGATCTTAAACTTCTTAAGTATTTGACTTTAAGTCAGCCAGGAGATGTACATCTTTGTGTACTACCATAAATCGTTTAATATGATAAGCTCAATATTTATTATTTTTATACTTACATTCTACAATCAAATCTATAGCATATCGCTCATTTCCAATCTCATTTCTAGCAATACACAAGTATGTTCCCATTTGATCCATGTCTACGTCTTGTAGCATTAGGACGTCGCTTGTTTCACTTATTTCTTCAAATTTTTCACCGTTCTCAGGTTGGAAATACCATTGTAACGTAGGTTTAGGAATTCCTTCAATTATTCTGGAAAAAATATAAGTATTCATCATGATAAATTCAAGTGACTTTAGAGACGTAGAAAAACAACTTTTTATAATATCAAATAAAACTCGTAATTTTTGTGACAACTCACCGACATTCGAGCTGTGCATCGTCTCCTCTTGTCACGAGAACGAAGTCATCTGTTTTGTTAATTTTCGGTTTTGCTAAAACAGTGGTACAGTTATTATTTATTTATTCTTTATTTGTACACAAATGGAAAATATTTAATTATGTCATGTTATTTTCTTATTATTATACCTGCGGTTTTAATACATTTAATATATTACTTATCATTATACAATAAACTTGTAAGCAAGATCGTGCTGGCGTCTAACGTGCGTGGCAATAAAATATGTGTAAGCTAGTTTCTTGTTAATCATTTATTTAGATAAATGCCAGTATGATAGTGTAGTTATAGTATATTTGTACTAATCACTTACATACAATCAATAAAAAACAAACACACCACTAAAGTATTAATAGACAAAAAAAAAATTCAAAGGGTAAAAAATGGACTAATACGATACTCTTGTGAATTCACTCAATGAACATGTAAAGAGATCAGTATGGTCCGACATTCTGTTACGATAGCGTGAGCGTACTTAATGATATCACTAAAGGTACTCACATAATATTTATTTATTTATTTATATATTTACACTTTATGCACTTTGTACATCGGCGGACTTAATGCCCATGGCATTCTCTAAGTCAACCTTAGGGTGGTGTAGAAATCTTGTAGGGAGGTATATCACAGATAGGAACGAAGTTTTTTTAATTAGTAAATATTTTCAGAGAATAGAGATCTTCACTTATATTATTTATTAAAGCTGTAATTAACAATAAATATAAGATTGATTACAGTAAAATATATGACCTTACCTAATCCAAACACGTTTACTTTAGAAAAGAAAACTTTTCTATTAAATTCATTCCTAACTTCACACATAAAATTTCCTTGTGATTCAAGATTCATGTGTTTTATGGTGACAATTCTCATGTCATCAGCTATTACAATATTAGAATCACTGGTCAATAATCTGCCATTCTTGTACCAGTTTATTACTGCAGGTGGTTGGGCATCTACTATGCACGGAATTATGCCCTCCTTGTCATATTCTATTTCTGTCAACTCTGCAATACATTAAATTAACTAATATACATCAATTCCGCTACATCTCAAGTGTAAATAAAATTTTCAGTAGTAGTTTCTTACCCTTTGGTGTTTCCAAAACACTAAAAAATATATTTGTTACAATTTCTATACGATCCGAATGTGTTCCTAGCGAGTTTGTGGCTTGACATTCGAAGGTAAAGTTTTTATTTGCATTCTCTACTTTCAGAATACTAATATAGTCACTAGGTGCCTCGATAGTTGAAACCTTAAAAACATAAAAATCAATATAACACTGTAATTGTTACCGTCAGATTGTCAAAATCGTTAGATTGTAATCTATCTCGCGAGATTATAAACTGCCGAAAGATTGTGAACCGTAACATACTGCTTACAATTTTATGTACGAGTATTATTTTTGTTAGATTATAATTTAGCGAAGTGAAACCTTCAAATTATGATATGGTAGGCGACGGGACGCATCTCTCACGCTGATTGATTAAACAACACATGTTCCGCGACGCTATATTTGTTTGTTAATTGATTTGTTTCTGAATGTATATTATTTTTTGGGATTGTAAATTGATATCCTGTTGAAAATACCTAACAGCTTTAGAATTGGTTACCTACATAAAATTTTGTATCAGTAAAGTGAATTTTTGATTAATTAAAGAACTTCTAAAGTAATCTAACCTAACTCTATGACCATAGAACGGAACATACTGTATGACCTAATCAGGGACAATTGTTAATTTGACGCGCGGCAGATGGTGATTTAACGGCTTTTGCAATCTTACGGTGACATAATTATACATAATAAGAAACTGCATCAAATATATTTAAGGGTGATAATTATTAGTATGTGTAGGTTATATTATTTTCGTTATCTAGTCCTAGCTAATCACAGTTGATACATTGTAGAACGTAACAAAATTTTTTTGTCACACAACTCCATCTAGTCCCAAGCTGAGCAGAGCTTGTGTTATGGGTACTAGATAACTGACATAAATACATACATACTTTAATAAAATAGTAATATGTATATACATATTATAAATAGAAACCACCCACACTTCGAAAAAACGTTTGCACACACATTTGGTCAAACCCGGGAATCGAACCCGAGACCGCACAGCAGTCGCATACGCTACCAGTGCGCCATTGAGGCAGTCATATTGAAATGCATGTATGGTGCATAGTCAGTTATAAATACATTGTTCTCTAGAGGGTTGAACCATCGTCATACCGTGAATAGTCTTCAAAATTTATTCTCTGAAATCTATTTCATTCTTTTGACGTTAATGATTTATTTCTAATGTAATAAGCAAATCTTAAGTGAACTCTGAAGGATTAGTGAATATTATATCAGCCGCATTGAAAATAATTACTTACATTACCACGTATAGTCGATCCAGTACTTGTGTCAATCCATATTACTTCGGGTTTAGGATATCCATTTATTCTACATTTCAATTGTAACGTTGTATTGTAATTCACAGTTATTTCTGGACCTTCTATTATTTTAACCATTGGTGCGACATTAGTTGTTGTTACTACAAAATAAAATGACTTACAAGCATTGCTTTTATGAGCGGCTAGTTAATTACATTGCAATTGTTATTTTAGACGTTCTTTATGATTCGAGTATAACCCTTTGTATAGTAAATAATTATAGAAATAAATAAATCTGAATACATTTTTATTGTAGTTTAAAATAAATAGCTCCTCTTTTCAACCATATATCAAATTAAGAAGATCCTTCAATGCAGTTGCGTTCAGTTTATCGTAGCTAATTTCGTAGCTTATAACATGTTTTTAAATAATATACATTATAAAAACTATTAAAATATTTACAATATTTCCATACAAATAAATTCCTCCACATCATCGCCTTCTGGTAACTTTTATTCTAGTTGAAAAATGTGCAAAACAGGAATTAAAAAAATTATATCTTACCAAGTATTGGGTTTTGGCGTTCTATTGGTGTGGCTGACATTCGTTCTATGGGTGTTTTGGTTTCCACATCGTAACCCAAAACCTTGGGACCACAACATATAGTTCCATTTAAAACATATATAACGTGCACACCTTATATTTTAGTTTATTAGGTACATGCAACACACATAATTTATTTAATGAATTTCGTTTTATAGTTTTGTGGTCATTTTGTAAAATTCATAATTAATTGTAACATGTAAAACATAGACGATTTCTGTTTAGAATATGAATAAGTATAATAATAGCTGCGACAATATTCTTCTATTCTCAAAAGCAAAGAAACGAAATTATTCGTTGTTGGATCACTCCGTTGTCTTTGATGTCTTAATTATTCTATACTTTCTAGTAGTCTCAGATTACAAAAAGGTTGAGAAAGATATATTATCTGGTAAATATTTTAATTATTAGATATTTGTAACAGTGTTGTAGTTATATTGAAGATGTCACTCAAATACATAGCATGACTAACGTTGAAAGAGCACATCATATTATTTTGAAACTTTTATTTTGTTAAAGTGATTCTACTCTGTCTGCTAGAAAATAAGAGCAGAATCCAAGAGGTGTGGTCACCGTAATTGAATACAGACAATGCAATAATACAGAATGGGTCACCACTCTTTAGCCTTGGCGTCCGGTCTCGCATTCACCAACGAAACACTATAAGTCTTCTGTAGTAGTTCGTGATGGAAATCAGCGTTGCTCTACTACCTTGAGATCTTATCGATATTTTTCAATATTCAGTATAAGTATGAGCTTACTTGTATAACGAATTTAAGAGCCTTGAAGTTATGTACAAAAGATAAAGAAACTGATAAAATTGAGTAGCTTTATTCAATGACAGTCAATACCTGTTCTCCGTCCGTCGAAAGTCCACTAGATACCCGTCAGAATGACCAACAATCAGTTAATCAATTTGTCGTGTTTATTTAATGTGTACCTAATGACATTGAAACATGGTCGCTGACCTATGTGTATTTTTTAAATATTTTTAAGTTATTCAGTCATTTATGAAATCAAGGAACAAAAAACTACTTACATTTACCAAATACAGTAAATAAATTACTTACGGAAATTTTGAACGCTGTAGTAGGTGGATTAAATTCTTCTGTCACGTAGAATTTGTCTTTTTCATTAATGAGTCTTAATGGTAATTCTTGCAAGACATTACCACTCGTATCAATCACTTTTGCATTTTGAAGTATTACTCCGTCCCCGAGCAACTTTATCGATAGATATGTATTTCCATCTAAAAGAGCATGAAGTTATTTATCATATCCTCGGTATTGGAAGTAGAGCCCGCAAAAAAGTCAATACTATGTTTTTTTTAAGATCATTGATTTTTTCAGGAAAGTATGCCAAACAATAGAAATTATTAGTAACGAAGTCCTTTTGTCTCGCTTCTCAGCCATGTGATTGAAAAGATGAAAGTTTGGTATTGGTACTCAATTTGATTTTTTTTGTTGAGCTGGAGATCGGTAAGTTTAAAACAGTTGCAGCGCAAAAGTGGGTATTTTTTTATAATTACTTTGATTTTATATTACACTAACTGAGTCCCGCGGTATTACCCGCGGTACATCATCAACCGCGGGTAACGCCGTGAGGCAAAGGTAGTAAAAAAATACCCTAAGTAGTGTGGTGGTAGCGTAAACGACTGCTGTACTTGAGGTCTCGGACGGGTCGGACCAAATGTTTGTATGATCTACAAATATTTATTTCAGAGTTTGGGTGTTTTCTATGTATAATATGTATGTATTTACAAAAAAATATTTATATCAGCTGCCTAGTACCCGTTACACAAGCTCTGATTAGCTTGGGACTAGACGGCATTATGTGTTAGATGTTCGAAATATCTTCATTTATTTTATTTAAGTTACTCCTTATAACATCAGCTATCTGCCAGTGAAAGTCCCGTCAAAATAAGTCCAGCAATTGCAGAGATTAGCCGGAACAAACAGACAGATAAAAATTAAACAACTGTTATTTTAGTATATGTACCGTGTATACATACATATGCATTTAGTCAACAGCGGTTATTTTAATATTACAAACAGAGACTCCAATTTTATTTATTTGTAATATTTAACAATCACACTCATCAAGATCATTGAACAATAAAAAACAAAAGTTTACGATAGTATTTTAGTCGTTAATCTTGCTTATACAAACGTGAGCAATGAACAAACATTTATACTTATTGTAAACTTTAAATAATTATATGTAACGTTTATCTATAAAATTGTTGAATATTGATATAGTCGACTCTCGTTGTCGAAAATAAATTAAACTTCAAATTATTAAGTGTTGATCAATTATTATTTTTTAACTGCTATTCTATAACAATGTCAAAAGTTTAGAGGTACATTCGTGTACGTACATATGTATTCATAATGTGAATTAATTAATCTTTCGAAAGAACTCTGTTATAGTCAAACTAATCAAACCAAAAACAAAGGCTTGTGTACGTTGATACAAGTTTGAACTTAAAATCTTGCCGCCTCTTTCTCTCTGCAAGTTTGAATTGTCGAGTGTTAGACGCCTATGAGTTCGAATTAACGCGTCGTTTTGTTATATAGCAATGGTTTTTTCGTTCGAATTACCAAGTGCATAAAAATGTATTGATTTAGTTCGAAATATAAAGAGATTGTTGGAATAGTATTATGTTCTACATGTGTGTTATCTGTGATGTCTTGTCTATGTCAACTCTGTTGTTGTCTTTGGCCTCTTGCTCGCCGGCCATCTTTCTGTGCGCATAGAATGTATCTACCATCGTTAATTATATTTAATGTTAGTGTTAAACTGCATATAATTCCTTATAAATATAATCTCAAATCGACCTGTAATCTTGAGGATTAAAGGAAGTTGTTGAAGACCTCTGTCTTTGTTTTTATGGGCACGCGCCTGACACCTGTGCAACCTGCTTATTTACAGGTTATGTGCGCCAGTACTGAAAAGATACATCAGACGCTAACGCGTTATTATAATATTTTGTCAGGTGAAATAAATACCCATTCGCGAAAACATGACAACTGAGAATTCTTCTAGTCATCGTCAAGTGACTCAAGAAAGCAACGCCTCGTGGCAGGTAACTAACGCTTCGTATAATTTTGAGAAATTAGAAGGCGTGACGAATTATACAAATTGGAAATTTATAATGCGCATGACACTAATATTGGATGGATTGTGGGGTTGCGTGGAAGGTCAGGATACGGATCCTATCAGGGATCAACGTGCGCTCGCTCGTATTTGCATGTGCTTACAAGCTTCGCTATATCAGTACGTGAGAGAAGCCACAACAGCGAAAGCTGCGTGGAGCAAGCTAGCAAACATTTTTGAAGACAAAGGTCTCTATCGACGTGTGCTGCTCTCGCGCCAACTACATCAAACGGAATTCAGCAAGTTTGCATCAATGAGTGAGTACATAAATGGAGTAATGACACTTGTACAGCAGTTGGGAGATATTGGCAAGATCATTGAAGATGCAGAAGTTGCCGAAATATTGTTAAGCGGTTTGCCAACTGAGTATGATGTTCTCGTATCCAATCTGGAGACGGCATGTATTAGCGGTAACCTTACTACTGAGCTCGTTCGCACGCGATTATTACAGGAAGAATTTCGAAAAGTGCATAGTGATACAAATAATTCAGCTTATATTGCTAAAACTAAAAGTAAAATAATATGTCATTATTGTAAAAAGCCAGGGCATGTGAAGGCTAAGTGTTTCAAGTTAAAGCGTGACAAAAAGTGTGAAAATTTTGAAAAAACTTTAATAACAACCGAAGTGGCTTTGGTTATTTCAAATGACTGGATTGTTGATAGTGGCTGTACAGCACACATGACAAACAATAAAACGCATTTAATGGACTTCAAGCCTAGCAAAAGTAATGTATGTATAGCAAATAATGATAGATTATGTAGTATCGGCTCAGGTAAAGTTAAGTTTTCATTTAATAATAATGATTGTACGGTTGCTGAAACTATGCTAGTCCCAGATTTATCCACGAATCTTTTATCTGTCAGTAAACTTACCAAGGAAGGTTTTACTGTGGTGTTCGACAAGGTAGGGTGTCACTTTTATAAAGCTTGTAAAATAATTGGGGATAGCCTAGGTTGTGCTAGTAATGTAAATGGTATCTATAAGCTAGATAAGGTTGTTAATAGGGTCTTGCAAGTGGAGCATTCTACACCTTCCCTAACAGATGTGTAGGGAAGAGAGAGTGCAATGGTCGCAGTATTGCCAGCATCAATCTGGCATGAGAGGCTTGGGCATTTAAACTATACTAGTATGTGTGCTCTGCGGAAGGCTAATTATCTTAAATTTCAGGACAGTGAGAACTGTGAAAATAAGATGAAGAATTGTGTGGCATGCCTTGAAGGGAAGCAGGTAGCTAAACCATTTCCTTCTAGTGCGAAACGTGCTACCCATCCGCTTGAGCTGGTCCACAGTGATGTGAATGGTCCCGTAAGCTGCTGCAGTTGGGGTGGTGCTCGATACCTATTGACATTTACTGATGACTACAGTAAGAAGAGCTGGGGATACCTGTTGCGGAATAAATCTGAGGTAATGTCAGTTTTTATTCAATTTAAAGTACTAGTAGAGAAACAATCTGGCTACTCCTTAAAGGTTCTCAGATCTGATGGTGGGGGCGAGTATTGTAATAATAAGTTTGCGACATACTTGGCACGTGAGGGAATTGTTTATCAGGTGACAGTCCCATTTACCCCTCAACAGAATGGTGTATCAGAGAGGCTTAATAGATCTCTGATGGAGAAAGCTCGTTGCATGCTGCAGCAATCTGGTCTCTGCCAGCGCTATTGGGGAGAGGCGGTTATGACTGCAGTCTATCTAAAAAATAGATGCCCCTCTGTTGCTGTGGCAGGACAGATGCCTGAAGAGATATGGACTGGTTCAAAAATAGAACTTAGTCATCTCCGTGTTTTTGGCTGCATCGCTTATGCATTAATACCTGATCAGAAGAGAAAGAAACTTGATGCTAAATCTAAAAGATGCATCTTTGTAGGTTATAGTGATACTACCAAAGGATATAGGCTTGTCGACCCTTTAGTTCCCCACAAGATATTTTATGCAAGGAATTTGGTTTTTTTAGAGACTGAGTTTTTAAAGTCTGGTGAGCACAGACCAAATAGTTTTAATTTTTATGAATATGACTGTAAGTCTTATTTAAATGATCAGTCTGACATTGATATAAGTATTAATAATATGGATAATCATAGTAGAAATGATAATATGAATATTTTAAATGAAAATAATAATATTAATAATTGCAATGATATATCTGATAATAGTAATTTATCCATGAATGAGATAATAGATAATGACAGTTTTTCTGATCAAAATGTAGCAGTGGTTTCAGCTCCTGACTCGGAGTACACAACCGGTGATGAAGCATTGATTTCAGAGAGTCCGGTCACCATTGCTGGTGTAAGTGACACATCATCGCAGTCTGATGGGTGGTCTCCTACAGGGGAAGAAGCCGTGACTAGTCGTGAAGGTTCAGTGACCGTCACTGGGCGACCCATGAGAAGCACCCGTGGTATACAGCCAGTCAGATATGGTGATTATGATATGTCTTTGTTAGTTCAGGGAGAGTCTGACCCTATGAGCTATGAAGAAGCTATGTCTTCGTCTAGCAATGAGGAGTGGCAAGCTGCCATGCAAAAAGAGTATAATGCTCTTATTAAAAATGGAGTATGGAAGGTTGTAGACCGACCTAAGGCTCATAATATAGTCAAATGTAAATGGGTGTATAAAACAAAGCAGGATAATACAGGTAAGGATAGATACAGAGCTCGTTTGGTGGCGCGGGGTTTCTCACAACAGCAAGGTGTAGATTACAATGATACCTTCTCACCTGTCGTCCGCCACAGTACTATGAGAATTTTATTTGCATTAGCAAATGACTTGAATATGAATATATCACTTAGACGTAGAAACTGCGTTTTTAAATAGTGACTTGGATGAGCATATTTTTATGGAACAACCTGAAGGTTTCAGTACCGATAATAGTAAAGTATGTTTATTGTTAAAAAGTATATATGGCTTAAAACAAGCAAGTAGGATGTGGAATTTAAAAGTGCATCAATTGTTAAATAATAATGGCTTTACACAAAGCAAATGTGAACCATGTGTATACATTAAGAAATGTGAGAAATGTATAACTATAATTGCCTTATATGTTGATGATTTTTATGTATTTAGCAACAGTTCCACAACTAAGACTGAACTAATTTTATTGTTAGACCAAGAATTTAATGTGAAAAATTTGGGTTCATTGAAAACATGTTTAGGTATGAATGTAACTCATGATAAGCGCAATGGTATACTGACTTTAGATCAATCTGATTATATTAAAAGATTGTTAGTACGGTTTGGAATGAAAGATTGTAAGGCAGTATCTACTCCCATGGTATTAGGCAATAAACTATGTAAACCTCAAGGTAAATGCCTAGATGAGAATATATATAGGTATAGAGAGTTACTAGGGTGTTTGATGTACCTATGTGTTTGTACAAGGCCTGATCTGAGTTTTGCATGCAGTCAACTGAGTCAGTTTACTCATGGATTTGATCAATCTCATTGGCTCGCAGCCAAACGTATATTGCGATATTTAGCAGGGACGATAAATTATAGGCTATGTTTTTATAGGAACTGTAATTTAACCTTAACTGCCTTTGCAGATGCTGACTGGGCTAATGATGTGGTAGACAGGAAATCTTATACTGGCTTTGTTATTAAACTAGGCAATAATACAATTAATTGGGAATCTCGTAAGCAAAAATGTATAGCGCTTTCTAGTACTGAAAGTGAGTACTTGGGAATCACAGAAGCTGTGAAAGATTTATGTTTCATTAAAAGTTTTTTGTCTGAAATTTTGGATAAGAAGTTAGAAATTGTATTGTTTAATGATAACCAAAGTGCTCACAAATTACTGGAAGCTAGGGAATACTGCCATAAAAGAACAAAACACATAGATTTAAGATATCATTTTGTAAAAGATTTGATTCAAAATGGGTTTGCTAAAGTGAAATATTTGTCAACTGACCAAATGATGGCAGATGTACTTACAAAACCATTAAGCGCTATTAAACATTGTCAATTTGTAAAGGCAATATTAAATTTTAAATAGTGGAGCTGTTGTATTACAAAGTATTTATAAAAATAGTGCTGTGATTGAATGCAAAGCATGTAGAAAATTTTTGTAAATCTTGTAATGTTGTTTTGCCTAGCATGGTCATGCATGTTTATGATTATATGTTTTGATGAATGATCATGTATGGAACATAATAAGGGGAAGTGTTGGAATAGTATTATGTTCTACATGTGTGTTATCTGTGATGTCTTGTCTATGTCAACTCTGTTGTTGTCTTTGGCCTCTTGCTCGCCGGCCATCTTTCTGTGCGCATAGAATGTATCTACCATCGTTAATTATATTTAATGTTAGTGTTAAACTGCATATAATTCCTTATAAATATAATCTCAAATCGACCTGTAATCTTGAGGATTAAAGGAAGTTGTTGAAGACCTCTGTCTTTGTTTTTATGGGCACGCGCCTGACACCTGTGCAACCTGCTTATTTACAGAGATTTTGTAGGGAACTCGTGATAACTTTGAATTATAGAGAGGTTCGAATTATCGCAGGTTTGAATTAACGAGAGTCGACTGTATTTATTCTTACGCTTGAAACGATTAAAACTTCCCTAATTATCTTTAAAAGATCAGGGCCACTGTACGTATACGTATCAAATCATATTAATTGGTCTTATAGCTGCTGGTTCAATGTTATGCAGAAACTTTACAATAAATTATTTATCATTTTTAGTCACTTAATTAATAAAACTATTTTTATTATTTTATATTAGTTTTCGAATAAAAATGTCCATCCGTACAATTTGTTTATTTTTTTGCTTACGTAATATATGTTTATATTGTCTCTCTAGCTGGATTTTTACAAACATTTTATTCGATGTCACTTAGTTTGACCGTATACTTTCTTAAATTTTGGTGTAATAGTATTTTGTTAATAATATTTTTCAAGCATAATAAATACCTTAAGATACCACAGACCTATCCTAGTAAGACCTATCCCAGACAAACTACAGGAGAGCTGTCTGCGGTGGGACGGACACGTTATGAGGCGACCATCCGACCATATGACCAGAAAAGTACTGGACATTAAAACAAGACCCCGAGGACGAGGAAGACCCCGAATCACATGGATGTCCGTAGTAAATAGGAACCTCAAAGAGGCCCAAGTTAACAAAGAGACGACCCAGGACCGAGCTGCCTGGAGACGCATGAGAAGGAGGGCCGACCTCAAATAAAATGAGAAAGGGCCAGGTAAAGAAGAAGCATAATAAATACCTGGGGCGGGTCTAGTGGTAGTCTCGTTCAAGGTCAGGGGCTCGTACATGGAAAAACCATGTTCAAAGTTGAGGGTGGTTTTGCCTGTGACTCTTACAGCTTTATTTGATGTACTGCCAATCTTAGCTGTGTATACGCCCGGCTCTCCTTTTGGAACGCCTACTACCTGCAAATAATTAAATTTACTCATATTAATAACAAAAGTAACGTAAAAATAGATTTCAAGAACTGTACCAAATTAAAATGGGACTACACGGAAAGCATCAGTTTTCAAATAGAAAAAAAAAATCAAAATCGGTTCACCCAGTCGAAAGTTCTGAGGTAAGAAACTTAAAAAAATACAGTCGCATTGTGAACCTCCCCTTTTTTGAAGTCGCTTAAAAAGTAACTGTATCTATACAAATAGTTAACACATAGCGCTTATCTCATTAACTACAGGTCCGATTAGAAAATTTCTTTCAGTGTAAGATAGCCCATTTATCGAGGAAGGCTATAGGCTATATATTATCACACTAAAACTAATAGGAGCGGAGCACTAACGAAGAATGCTACAGAAACTGGAAAAAAATATTACGCTACGGGTAATAGGAGACGTAAACGAGGTTGCGTGGGATAGCTAGTTAATATAAGGGCTGACTAGTTTTTCAAATTTGTTGACGCATTTAAGTTACTTATGATGTTTCGAAACGATATCTTACCATAATCATATTTTATGTTAATTATACACAAAAATGTTCATCAACGACTTTAAATAAGTAACTGCCTCGTTGGTCTATATACCAAGTGGTCTTAGTTCGCCCTTAGGGTTCCGGAGGACCGATGCCAGATAAGAATGGGTAATATTTGTTTTAAAAAGTGTTTTTACTAACCTTTATTTCACTTTTGCTAACGATATCTTTTGTTTTTAAACTTTTGCCACCTGGATCTTTCACTTTAATGGTAGGGTTGGAACCAGAAACGGATATAGTTACATTATCCATTTTATTATCAACTTTAAACTGAAACGAATATAAAGTATTTATTATACATATTAAAAACAATAATATTTATCGCACAAATACGATTCGTGCAACTTAAATCTAGGCTAAGTACACAATGAACATGAGATAATAGCCTCCGTTATCAAACTTGATATCATCATCATCATCAGCCTATCGCAGTCCACTGCTGGACATAGGCCTCTCCAGTAGCTCCAGTAGTAGTAGTAGCACGCCATTAGTAGTCTCCAGTAGTAGTAGTAGCACGCCACTTAGTTCGATCCTCGGCTTCTCGCATCCAGCTCCTGCCAGCCGTCTTGCGCAGATCATCACTCCACCTGGCCTGTAGACGTCCTACACTACGTTTGCCGAGACGTGGTCTCCACTCAAGAACCCGTTTACCCCAACGGTTATCGGTTCTGCGGCAAATGTGACCAGCCCACTGCCACTTCAGCTTGCTAATCCTGTGGGCTATGTCGATGACCTTGGTTCTCTGTCGGATCACCTTGGTTCTCTGTCGGATCACCTCGTTTCTAATACGGTCCCTTAGAGAAACGCCGAGCATAGCCCTTTCCATAGCACGCTGAGCGACTTTGAACTTGTGGACCAGCCGTACCGTAAGTGTCCACGTTTCGGCTCCGTATGACATTACGGGTAGGACGCACTCATTAAAGACTTTTGTCTTTAGGCACTGTGGGATCGATGATGAGAAGACTCGACGAAGCTTCCCAAACGCTGCCCAACCCAGCCGGATTCTCCTGTTCACCTCGTCCTCAAAGTTGTTTCTCCCTAACTGCAAAGTCTGCCCGAGGTACACGTATTTTTGAACAACTTCGAGAACGGCACTGTGTACCGCAACCGGTTCCGGTAGTACGTGTTCATTGAACATGACCTTGATCTTGTCCAAGTTCATCCGTAGGCCGATGCGTACAGAAGAGTCAGCAAGGTCGTTCAGCATCTCTTGTAGGTCCTGCAGCGTCTCTGCCATGATGACAATGTCGTACTAAACTAAACTTGATAATAACCTGTAATCTTAAAAAATTACATCTAATACAAACGTGGTATAATAATCCCACTAATGTTATAAACGCGAAAGTTTGTGAGTATGTATGTTTGTTGCTCTTTCACGCAAAAGCTACTGAATGGATTTTGATGAAACTTTACAGTAATATAGCTTATACATCAGAATAACACATATGCTACAATTAATAAATATACTAGCTTCGTATCGCGGCGTTGTCCGCGGTTATTGTCCAGCACCGCGGAGTTTAGCTAGTAATAAATATTTCGGACATCTAACACACAACACCACCTATTCCCAAAGTAAGCAGAACTCACAACAACAACAGACAACTGATATAAATACTTTTTTGTTGTAAATATATATCTGCCTCAGCCAATATTGGAATACTTGGTGTCGACGTATCGAGCGAAGTCCAGTTTCGTAGCCATTTAGAGGGTAAGGCCAAATTGGCCTCGAAGAAGCTTGGTGTGCTCAACAGATCGAGGCAGTATTTCACTCCGGCCCACCGCCTTCGGCTTCATAAGGCGCAGGTTCGGCCTCACATGGAATACTGCCCTCATCTTTGGGCGGGGGCACCCCAATACCAGCTCCTCCCTCTGAACCGCATTCAGCGGAGGGCAACTCGTATCATCGATTGCCAGGAACTTCCAATTCGGCTAGACTCTCTGGCGCTGCGTAGAGATTTGGCTTCGCTGTGCATCTTCTACCGCATTTACCATGGGGAGTGCTGCGAGGAATTGTTCGGACTGATCCCTGCCGCCTCTTTTCGCCATCGTCCTACGCGACAGAAACTTCATTACCATCATCTTGATGGTTGGCAGTGCACAACCGTGCGATTTTCCCGAAAATTTCTGCCGCGCACAACAAAACTGTGGAATGAGCTGACGCCTGCGGTGTTCCCGGACCAATACGACCTTCAAACCTTCAAGAAAAGAGCGCACTCCTTCTTAAAAGGCAATACACTTGTAACGCCTCTGGTGTTCCGGGTGTCCATGGGCGGCGGTAATCGCTTACCATCAGGAAAAACGTCTGCTCGTTTGCTCCCTATACAAAAAAAACTTATTATACATAAAAAACACCCAAACTCCGAAACAAATATCTGTAAATCATACACTGTGCTTTTATCTTGAGACTTTGCATATAAACCGTCAATATTGATAAAACTACATTGTGTGAAAGCAACAAAACTAACTGTTATTAGGAAGATGATGATATAAATGTTATGGATAATAGGTTTTTTCAGTCGAAAATCCATTGCATTCAATTTTTATTTAGAACTAAATCGATTTAGAGAAAATATATAGAAGGAAAAATACTTCTCAATAGCTTAAAAAGAATTACATATTTTAATTGTTTTACTCACCTCAACATCGTGTAAGCCAGCTGAAAACCTCTCATCAATCAGTATATTATCCCTGCCTTTTATAGTTTCCACCACATACTCTAATACCTGTGAATGATATCATTAAAAAAATTAAGTTAACTTGCCTAATACTATTCCAATGCAATAAGTTAGGCCGTTTTTGATACTTACGAGTATGTTATAAGCATAGTTTTTTTATTTAGGATGATTTGACGTTAATGTAGGATGATAAAAATCTCCATTGCAAATTACATTGAAATCGTTGTAACGCGATTTAACCATAAACGCGTAACATACATAGACGTAGAGTTACTTTCAAATTTATAATATTATTATGGATGTAAAATTTTTGTACTTTATTTTTTTATATGTAGTATGTTCATGCTGCTTCTCTCATGTCCCTCACACAATTCAGACTTCGTGAACTCTTCGTTCTTCGTCTAAGCAGTACTACTCTGAAATGCGCTCCCTCTTGAAATCAGGAAGTCCACTAACCGTTTTTTATTTAAAATGAAGGTACATGACCTCTTTCTACATGATATGTTAGAGTTATCAAAGGGATAACACTCCAACCAAATTTGCCAAATCCGAAGTGTATGTACGAGTATATAATGTAGATATATATGTATGTCTTATATCTCTATGTATATCTTAGATACGAAGTTGTATAACCTTTGTGCGCCTACCTCACAAGATAGTACACCACCCTAAGGTTGACTGGTAGAGAATGTCCTGGGCATTAAGTCCGCCGATGTACAAAAGTGCATAAAGTTATAAATAAATATAAAATTATTTCAAAAAGTTTAAAAACATATACATAATAGAAAGATTAAAATTACATCTTTCACATCCTCTTTCATCATGTTAAAAACCTGCCCTGATGTTGCCTCTGCTACTTTATGGTAAACTTGATAATCTGGATTTCTTCTAGAACTGCAGTCACCAGTCAGCAAAAATGTCACCTAAAATTGGAATATCGTGTTTTTTAAATTATGCAGAGTGACAGGTTATGTCGTCCTAGATTATTTAGGAGTTCGTTGTAGTCATTAACCTAAATAGATTTCACTATGAAGTACCACATCCCAAACCACAACCTTTCTCAAAATATTGGACATTTAAGATGAAAAAATAACGACATTTTGCTTACTACATTTTTTAAACCACAAATTTTACTTATCTTTTCTATTCTTACTGTTTCTGTGTTACCAAAATTGTAGCCAATTTAACAAACTGAATAATTGAAAACAACAAAATTAAATCAGTTCGTAAAAACTATTTCTTTCATCCTCATCATCATCATAATCATCATCAGCCTATCGCAGTCCACTGTTGGACATAGGCTTCTCCAATTGCACGCCATTTAGTTCGATCCTTGGCTTCTCGCATCCAGCTCTTGCCAGCCGTCTTGCGCAAGTAATCACTCCGCTTCACCTTATCTTTTACTTGTGAAGGATGTAATTGCTGTTCTCCAAGATCATCAATTGGTGGGGTCGCCCTTAGCTTTTTCTAAACTCTTCCAATCTTTTAGATTGAGCCTTTTTAGGTTCATTGCAAGGCTTGTCGACATCATCAGTTGTTACTTTCTTTATACTTATTATCAAATTCGATATTATTTACTTGAATATGGCTGGAGAAACGAATGCATAAGACTGAGCAAGGTTTATATACTAAGATATTAAAGCCTTTAGAGTCTCTATGGCGTTAATCATAACACGAGTTCCTTTATTGAACCTTATTGCCAACTACAAAAACTAAAAAGTTACCTGAATTTGTTTTTTCTGTGAAAGACTCTTGATTTCTTCAAATTGAGTGTAATCCGCAGCTGAAGCATCAGTAAACACATACAAATAAGAAAGAGGTAAACTATTTTCCAGACCAATTTTAATTCCTTTCATGGCATATTCGGGGCAATCACCTCCACCGTGTATGTTTATGCCCCTTAAGGCTGTCTTAAATTCGGTACGATCTTTAGTTACGGTGAGTAGTTTGGCATCTGAAAAAAGTGTTATTTTTAACATTATGAGTTCATAAGTATTATTATAATTTTAAAGCATTTTTATATTTAATTAATGCTAACAGTCCTCCTCAACACAATCTACTTTTATTTTATTAACAGTTTTGTTTTTTTTATTAATAGTGTCCTTATTATGACGTGAACATAAAACTGTAAACTAAATCTATATAAATAAAAATGAATCGCCTAAGTGTATGTACGCGCAATAACTTCCGATGAATAATAATTTTTTTGATGTGTTCGATTTTGGTAGAATAAGGTTTGTGTAGAAAAAAATTCAACGATAACTGGTAAAGTATTATTTTTTTGGTCCGCGACTTCTTGTGGAAAACTGAGGCGAGTTCCATTATTAAAACAAGTTTAAAAAATCTAGAAAATAGCTACAAAAGTTTTATCTACACTAATATCTATTATAAAGAGAAAATCTTTGTTTGTATGTTTGTTTGTAATGAATAGGCTCAAAAACTACTGGACCGATTTTAAAAATTCTTTCACCATTCGAAAGCTACATTATCCACGAGTAACATAGGCTATATTTTATTTTGGTTTTTCGGACACAAGGTGTAAAAATCAACCAGAAAAGTTACTTATTTTCCGAAAATTTTCATGCTACAGGCAATATACGACGCAAACGAGGTTGCGTGGGTCAGCTAGTATAAAATATGTTCACTAAATATCTAGTTTAGCAACTCAGAGGCTTAAATCATATTACTGCATCAGTAGATTCTACAGTTTCTATTGATTTACAGATTCCACCCCTAACCACCTACCTGGATCATTGAAGGTCACCAAAACAAAGTTTTCTATTTGAGATTTCTCTGATGTGGTCACAGTCTCAAAAATAGAATTAACAGTCTCTTTCACTTGACGTATTTCTTCAGACATTGAGGCTGTATCGTCAATAACAAATGTTAAACTGCTCTTCGTAATAACTTCTTCGTAAACGGCCCATGTTCTTGTTATAAGTATCACTAAAAGATATGACTGTAACCAAGCCATGTTAAACACTAACAGAAATGAGCTATCGAAGAAATAATATCAAATATAAAATTACAAATATATGTACATGTACAATATGTTTTAAGTTATGTAATACGCTTCGAGCACAGATGCGGATTGCGAATACCATGGTAAGTGAAAACTTGCTAGTACAAGCCTGGTCGTAGGCCGTAGCTCTCGATACCATACTGCAAAATTCTTGCGTCTGCAAAGGACACTGCACTTATTGTAAACGGTAATAGTTGGAACTCTGCATGGCGCTCTACAGATAAAGCTCTACATATAGTGTTGAAATGGTTAGGTTATCGTTTACTTACGCGTAATATGGTTAAAGCACATTACATCTCCTTTACAGCAAATAGCACAACTCATTCAAATAGTCTTAACATTAAGGCTAAAGCTGAACTCCCTCGACTTAAGCGGTTTACAATTAATTGGTCATCTTGCATCAGATCTTTGGAAGTAGAATATATAGTACACTAATGCCCGGTTCCTATATTTAACGAATCGTCATCGTGTAAAAAATTTCTAAAACCGACTACGAGTCGTAAATACCGTTCCTCAATTTATTTTTTATAGGAACGATTTTAGTTTACGCCCTGTACTGTACACTATTCTATGTGTATAATGCCTTGTCGGTTTTGCGGTTGACGTATGCGACTGCCGATTAAGAGGTCTCGGGTACGAATTCCATGTCCGGGCCAAAAGAGTTATTGAGTTTTTCTGATTATAGAAATACTTAATAACAGCTAGGAGTTTGAAATTTGAGGTCCGGATCCCGTGCCTCGGAGAGCACGAAAAATTGTAGGTCCTGATCTCTCCCCGATCGTGTCTGTTAACCGTCCCATCAGATTATGAGAGGGAGAGAACATAGAGTGTTGTGTGTTTGCGCTCACACTTGTGTACCATAATATCTCCTGCGTAGTTGCCTGGTCGCTGTTGAGACTGGCCCCCGTGGCCGTTATCGACTAGGAGAAAATTATTATTACTATGTAAATATTTATTTATTGTTGTTTTATGTTCATAGATTTATTAAGAAAATATTCAAAATTTGTCACGAGTTGAGAAATTAAAATTACACGTTATATTCAGCATCAAAATATGTTTGCAATAACAGTATTATTCATGACGAACGTCAATTAATGTAACATGACCCGTACTGATAGACGAGTTCAAAAGGTTAACAGTTTTATTTGCATTGTATGAAACTGGGAATCCCATTACATTAATAATATCGAACCAAGTGTTTACTGGCGGTTGCGGAGTGTAGGATGTCATAGTTTACAACTATCCATTTTAAAATAGTAACATCGACATATCGACAGCAGAAAACGGTAACGTCGCCTCCCGAACATTTGTCGAAACGACTTTTGGTATAGTTTTGATCAGAATAAAAAAACCTTGTTGAATGGTCTGTCTCATTTCGTGAGGTTTAGATAGAGATAAATATATATAACATTTAAACTTTCTATCTTTATTAACCTACGAGTTTCGAATTTTTGAAATATTTTTTTTGACTTTAGTGTAAAATTGGATATTTCGAGGTACAAAATTTTTGCTTTCATCTATATGTACATGATTCCCCCCCCCCCTTTTTTTTCTTTTTTTCTTCGTTTTTTTTTTTTTTTTTTATTGTATAGGGGGCAAACGAGCAGACGTATCACCTGATGGTAAGCGATTACCGCCGCCCATGGACACCCGCACACACATTTATATCATCATCTTCCTAATAACAGTTAGTTTTGTTGCTTTCACACATTGTAGTTTTATGAATATTGACGGTTTATATGCAAAGTCTCAAGATAAAAGCACAGTGTATGATTTACAGATATTTGTTTCGGAGTTTGGGTGTTTTTTATGTATAATAAGTTTTTTTTGTATAGGGGGCAAACGAGCAGACGTTTTTCCTGATGGTAAGCGATTACCGCCGCCCATGGACACCCGGAACACCAGAGGCGTCACAAGTGCGTTGCCGGCCTTTTAGGAAGGAGTACGCTCTTTTCTTGAAGGTTTGAAGGTCGTATCGGTCCGGGAACACCGCAGGCGACAGCTCATTCCACAGTTTTGCTGTGCGTGGCAGAAAATTTCGGGAAAATCGCACAGTTGTGGACTGCCAACCATCTAGATGATGGGGATGAAATTTCTGTCGCGTAGGACGATGGCGGAAAGATGCGGCAGGGATCAATCCGAACAATTCCTCGGAGCACTCCCCATGGTAAATGCGGTAGAAGATGCACAGTGAAGCCACATCTCTACGCAGCGCCAGAGAATCTAGCCGAATTGAAAGATCCCGGCAATCGACGATACGAGTCGCCCTCCGCTGAATGCGGTCCAGAGGGAGGAGCTGGTATTGGGGTGCCCCTGCCCAAAGATGAGGACAGTATTCCATGTGAGGCCGAACCTGCGCTTTGTAAAGCCGAAGGCGGTGGGCCGGAGTGAAATACCGCCTCGATCTGTTGAGCACACCTAGCTTTTTTGAGGCCAATTTGGCCTTACCCTCCAAATGGCCACGAAACTGGACTTCGCTCGATACGTCGAGACCGAGTATCCCAATATTGGCTGAGGCAGATAGGGGAGTGTCTTCAAAACGAGGACATACGACCCACGGGAGTTTTTTTGCGGTGAACGCGCAAATTTGTGTCTTTGTCGGGTTGAATTGGACCAAATTAAGTCTACCCCAATTTGAGACCCTTTTCAAAGCGGTCTCAACTTCAGACACAAGTTTGTTTCGACTCTCAATGACGTTTTCCCGAGAAATATTGACGCGGCCGGTGTAGAGAGCATCGCCCGTACTGTCATCCGCATAACAATGAATGCCGCTGATTGGCAGCATGTCATTGATATGGAGGAGGAACAGAGTAGGCGATAGCACACAGCCTTGCGGGACCCCAGCATTCACAGACATGGAGTCAGAGCATTTGCCGTCGACTACGACCTTTATGCTTCTACATGCCAGAAAGCTAGTGACCCAATCGTATAGTTTCTCGGGAAGCCCATAGGAAGGGAGCTTCGAAAGAAGCGCTTTGTGCCAGACCCGATCGAACGCTTTCGCGATGTCCAAACTAACTGCCAATGCTTCCCCCTTAGTCTCAATCGCCTGAGCCCAGCGATGTGTCAGGTATGCCAGAAGATCACCAGCTGATCGACCCTTACGGAAACCGTACTGCCGGTCATTAAGCAGATGATGATCCTCTAGGTACCGCAGGAGTTGATGGTTAATGATGGACTCCATTATTTTCGAGAAGAGGGAAGTTATGGCTATCGGCCTGTAGTTAGTCGGATTTGAGCGATCGCCCTTTTTAGGGATCGGGTGGACCAATGCTGCCCTCCATGATGACGGGACTACGCCAGTGGAGTAGGAGAGTCGAAAAAGACGCGTTAATGTCAGCGTTAAGACCGGTGCCAACTCTGGAGCGCACATCTTCAACACAATAAGAGGGATTCCATCCGGGCCACTCGACTTATGGACATCAAGGGACGAAAGTGCTAAGCGCACTGAGCGTTGGTGGAACTGGATATCCAGCATACAGCTCTCGCACCGCGGTATGGTAGGCGGCTCCTGCCCCCCGTCATCCAAGGTCGAGTTGGACGCAAAGTGTTTTGCCAGAAGATCGGCTTTCTCCTTTGCGTCATAGGCCAACGGATTATCTCCCATGTGAAGAGGTGGAAAGGATGGCTTACAAAAATTCCCTTCGATAGCCTTGGCAAGAGACCAAAATGCCCGAGTTCCCGAGGGAAGACGCTCAAGCCTCTCGCCAACCCTAGCGATGTGCTCCGATTTCGCCCTTGCAATGTCTCTTTTGAGGGACCTGGAGGCAAAGTTGTACTGCTTTTTCAGAGCGCTGGTATTTTGATCCCGCACCGCCACCGCGCCAGCCCAGGCTTGGTAAGCCTCCTGCTTCATGCGAGAAGCTTTTCTGGAAGATGAACCAAACCAGGGCCGACACTTGCCACCAATGGGGACCACAGAGGATGGGATGAAAAGCTCCATACCCTGCAGCACAACATCAGCAACAGAATCAGCAGCAGTGCTGGGATTATCCGGCGTGAAGCACAACCGTCTCCAAGGGTAGTACGCAAAGAACGTCCGCATCCCATCCCAATCTGCTGACCTGTAGTGCCACACACGACGGCCGCGCACAACTTGCGATCGCGGCGAGAGTGTGATAAACACTGAACTCCGGACAAGGCAATGGTCTGAAGTGCCAAGTGGAGCGTTAACGGTTACGCGGTAACCGTCCGGATGAGAGGTCAGCAGAAGGTCCAGCAGTGAAGGATTCTGGCCCTCCACATCTGGGACTCGCGTGGGCGTGGTAACCAGTTGTGTCAGGCCGTATGCTAGGGCGAAATCGTGACGCGGCCGACTTGGACTCCGCCCAGCATACGCTGGAGGACTGCCCCGCATGGGCGTCTGAACGCGAGGTCCTGGTCGGCCAAATCGGACGAGACCTGTCCCCACCAGCAATCATCGTTGCCATGCTGGCGGGTGAGGAGGGCTGGGACGCAGTGGTCTCTTTCTGTGAGACAGTGATGCTCCAGAAAGAGACCGCTGAACGGGATCGGGAGAGGGCCGATCCCGAGCGTAGGCAACGTCGCCGGCAACACCAGCCGCCGACAGTACCGCAAGCTGCCAGAGAGTGGGGACCTCTGGTAGCTGATTGATGCGGTCATAGACAGAGGAGCGTCCTGGTCGCGAAACCGCGGTCAGGCTGCAAAATTTAATGGTTGGGCCAACAGGCAGGGGGAAGCCCAGACTTCCCCCAGGAAAGAGTCTTTTAGACGCGGTGTCGTTCCTGGGGGGGACCTGAAATATCTTGGTCCGGGTCCTCCCCAGAGCAGGGCGCCTGAGACCGGCCGCCGGGGTGGTTTTTAGTGGACTCACCACATACCTGGCTCCCCTTCAGTCCCCGAGGAGCCGGAGATCCGAAGGGATTTTTCCACCCCGTCAACAAAAAAAAAAAAAAAAAAGGGCGAAATCGTGAACAGATCTCCCCGCATGATCCGTTTTACTGGAACTGAGCCAGTCGGCGTGGTGGGCGTTAAAATCGCCAAGTACGACGATCTCTGCGGAGGGGATCTGCTGCTGCACGAGGTCTGTAGCCATCTGGATGTGCTCGAAGAGGCGGTCAGTTTCGGCATCACCGCTATGGGACCTATAGAGGCACGCATAGACGCGAGGATGGTCGTCGCTGTCTACACGGAGCCATAGGATGGAGAGGTCCCTACCTTCAAGATTGCTAAGGCGACGAGAGCTAATATCGTCTCTGACGTACACGCACACTCCGGCCTTGGAGATGAAGGAGTGTTCCAAACCGTACCCAGGATAAGTGAGGTAGGAAGTGTCCGCTGGAGACGATATCTGCGTCTCTGTCAAAAAGAGCAAGGCTGGCTTTGCTGTCTCGAGGTGGTGATGGACAGCATCTAGATTACTATGTAATCCCCTGATGTTGCACAAGTCCACGACTAGCGTGGCAGGGGGTGCCATGGTGGTACTGCGGAAATTCCTTCGTGCGGAAATCCCCTCGGATACCACCTCCTGGTGGCATGGACACACGAACCGACTAAAACCGCACGCCGTCTTGGGTACTAGATGCCGGGAACCAGGTACATCCTAGAAAGGAAAACCCTGGAACCCCGACGTACGTCGGGCCACCTACGCTTTGTAGATGGCCCCCTACCGTGTGGGAACCCCGGTGTTCCCATTATTGTCCCCCGGGGCGTGCACGCTCCACAGCGTCCGCGCCTTCACCAGAGCCTACTTCTGCCGGGGTTACGGATGGCCTCATCTGTCACCCCCAGGCTTGCGCCTATGGAGGACGGAGATTTATTTATTTATTTATTTAGGTATACCAACAGCACACATACAATACACTTTTAAAAAAAAAATATACAATAATATTTTCTAGTATGCATGCCTATTACAGGTACACACAACATTCACCATATGAGATAAAATAAAGTACCCCTAACAAACAATGTTAGGAGTAAGGTAACTTTTACAAAAAACAAAATAAAGGAGCTTAATACTAATTAATTCTAAATTAAAATTACGATGCTCTTATTAATATGAAACATGAGATCATTCCGAGATCTCCGTCGCCCGAGTCGCCTGCGGTACCTGGCCCGTTCCCGGGCCTGGCGGGCCGGCAGAGTTCTAAACCTCTCCCGGTCCCGCTCCGCCGTCTCCTTAGCAAGCATAACTTGCTCGCAGAAGGAAACAGCGGAGTTCCACGCGCTCTCGCTCCGCAACATGGCTGCAATCATGTTACCGAGCGAGAGAACCCCCACCCCGATGGCCGCCACGAGATCACGCCTCGGCTCTCCCCACGTCGGACATTCTGCCAGCGTGTGGAGCGCTGAGTCCACCGTCTGGCCATCGCAGTGGTGGCACTCAGGCGTTGCCTCCTTGCGGATCAGACACAGGTGATCTGCGAAGCATCCCTTCCCAGTGACCACCTGCGTCAGCCGGTATGAGAGGGTCCCGTGACGCCTCTCGAGCCAATCCTCCATAACGGGTCTTACCGCCGCAATAACGGCGTGCCCAGCTCTCGGTTGCCCAAGTCGCTCCTTCCATTCCTCCACGTAGACCTGGCGGAGTTGGGTTTTCTGACCTTCGGTTTCTCGAGTCTCAGGACTCCTACCCAACTCCAGCGCCTCCTTGCGCCACTGATAAAGAGCCGCAAGGGCTCTCGCCTCCAGGTCCTATGGTGGAGTTCCAGCCAGGAGAGCATGATTTTTCCCCCTAGGATTTTGTATTTAATAAGAAACTTTACAGGGAACATTTAACAAGTTAGATTATTTTTATTCTAAAATAAATAGAGCTAAGTTTCATCTTAAATAATAATGTTAATAAATGAATTATTAAATCATTCATTTATCCTTTTAAATCAGCTTCCTCAAGGAAGCTTACTTTAGTACACACAAGCGTACAGGTGATACGTACACTGAAGGTAGTGAGTTACGAGATCAATGAACATTGAATACAGTAAGACGAAGAGAGGGACGCCAGAGAGAAGATCACACCAACTCGATGACATGTCATCAATGTGAACACACTGTTGTCGTCCCTGAAGATAGGAGTAGAACCATTTCAAAGTCTCTGAGGAGATTATAAGGAAAGAAAGTAGGGCCAGTAGGACGTCATGACAGACGGTATTGAAGGCATTTGAGAAGTCAATCAAAGCCAGCACTGTGACTTTGGTGTCCTCCATACCCTCCCTAATATCGCCTGTCACTTTGAGGTGAGCGGTGGTGAGAGAACTAAGAAGCTTATGGTGATAAATAAACTTTGAGACCTACTTATGTACACAAGCCTCGAGTACTTTAGAAAGGAAAGATAGTATGGAAATTGGTCGAAAGTGTTCAGGGAGAGAAGGATTTGGTCTTTTGGGTAAAGGGATGATAAAGGCCTGGCGCCAAAGTGTAGGAAAGGTTCCGGAGTCGAGTGAAAAGTTAACAATGTGTGATATTGCGGGAAGAATATGATCCAGGATGGTTACAATCATGCGACGGTTAATGCCATCGCACCCCACAGCATTGGAGCGAATGGATAGGATAACCCTTTTGATGTCAATAAATCATTAATAAACATTAATCAATGTATTTATTAATAAATAATAAGCAAATGAAAAATAAAATATCGACTTCCAGATCCAACCAAATTTATCAATCAACATGCTTACCTTGTCCCATCACTATGGTTCGGTGCATTATAAGTTTAACCTTGAACTATCCAATCACAGCGTATTTGAATCGTCCCCCGCATCCCTTGCATACGTCCAAACTTGGTGAAGTCGAATCGAAACAAATATTAAATTATGCGGTTGCCTTTGTAATTTTCCTTTTTTTAGTAGGTATAGTAAGTTAATTAAGTTCTTTTTCGGTATAACAGTGATAGTGATTTTTTTATAATGTTTAGTGCGAGGGAATATGGACAAATGATTATGTGCTATGGTGAATCTCGTTACCGTGATACTGAGCAAAGATAATTATACCATGTTTGCCAAAAATGTTTTATGGACAGAGGAATCAACATTCACGAGAAATGGCATGTGGAACCGACGGAATTCTCACTATTGGTCGAAGACTAATCCTTGTGCGTTTCAAGGGACAGGATATCAGGTACGGTGGTCTGTAAACGTTTAGGCAGGTATCTATCAGATGACGATCGTAGGGCCCGTGTTCTTGCCCTCGACAATGAACGGGATGGCATACCTCGACCTGATAAAAGGTCCAGTGACCTCATATCTGGACGAAATTCCACTAGCCCGCCGAAGACACATGTGGTTCCAGCACGATGGCGCATCACCGCACATAATCCGGTTAGTGCGGGAACAGCTTGATCAGGAGTTCCCAAACCGGTGGATTGGACGATTTGGACCTCGTGCATGGCCTCCTCGGTTACCTGACTTAATTCCATTGGATTTTTTTCTATGGGGTCATGTCAAGGAACGCGTCCTCGATTGGGAGTGCGATACGGCTGAAGAAATGAAAAGCCTTCTCTCAATCTCAGTATTCTCAGATCTGAACGCAAGAAGTGTCGAGGACCCTACATTCCTGGATCGCGTTCATCGATCTACATCAGACGAGCTCAGCTGTGCTATGACCGAGAAGGAGCTCAGTTTGAGACATTTCTGATTCGACCGAGGCTACCGCAGAATTAAAGTCAAACTCAAATCATTTATTTCCATAGGCCCCAACAGGCACTTCAACACGTCAAAAATACAAACATCAATTAGGTAAGTAGAGTACAAAGTCACTACCTATTTTCGTTAGTAGGCATTAGCAACTTTACCGACGCGTAGGTACGTTACATTAAATAGTAGTATAATAGGCATTCAAGTAACTACGCGGTGCGCGCAATAATACATTGCTGGCTTCTGAAATTAATAAGAATCTTGACACATTATTTTTTCCGGCTACAATTTTTTTAAGGACAACTGTTTGTTTTTTTTATAAGTTTTGGGGTGCTGGATCAGCTCCTTTCGCTTTCGGTAGTCGTCTTTTTACACCCTGTATATAATATAATAAAAATTGTAAAATATAAACTTTAGAAATGTATATATTTATGTGTTGTTACAAAATATTCATCATCATCATCATCATTAGCCCGATGCAGTTCACTGCTGGACATAGGCCTCTCCCAAGGTCACCACACCACAGAGCCCGGTCTGTTGTTTCTTGCATCTAGTTACTGCCAGCTCTCCTATGTAAGTCGTCCCGTCCCAAAATATTAGTTACAATTATTAATTTGTAATACATTGTCAGAATAACGTAATCAATAAATCGTCAATTAGATTGATGTCTGTTTTTTTTATTACATAGGGGGCAAACGAGCCGACACATACACTTATTAACACACATGTAAATTTAAATAAAACTAGGTAAATCAAAATTGTTTTATTACTGTTTTTCAAATATCTTGTCCAATGGGAAAAAAATACGTTAATATACAGTTTTTTTCTAGTAAACAATAATACTATTTTTATATTTTTAAATGTATTTATTTTTTGAAAGTATATTTAAAAATGTAATTTATATGTATATTTAAATG
Organism: Spilarctia lutea; assembly: GCA_916048165.1. NCBI lineage: Eukaryota > Metazoa > Arthropoda > Insecta > Lepidoptera > Erebidae > Spilarctia > Spilarctia lutea. Next base: position 12,628,012 of record OU696490.1, on the reverse strand, counting down.
TAATAAAGACAATAATTATTTTATTTCCACACAAAGAACTTAGTACTAAATTACTAACAAAATTGGCAAAATTTACAGATCAATGAAGTTTATCATCAGCGATCAAACCAGACAAGGCTTGTATTTCGATTGTCAGCACCAATCGCCGTATTGTAATAATAAAAAATTAATAATCTGAGTAGTCTGAGTAATCTGAGTAAGCTGAAGTATCTGACCCCATATTTAAAACCTTTGTGTTACCATGACTGAACTCTCCTCTAAAATTAAAAGCGTTCTCGAAATCGACTATTGAGCAGCAATACGTATAACCATTGTCTATACTTTGCCAATTAGTACCCTTCATCCACTCAATCTCTTCACAAATGTCTCTGCACCGAATCTGTCGAGGAATATCTTTCGGAGATAAGTCGGGACTATTGATTTGTATTATAGCTAGCGAACTCTCTGTCACCGGATCTTGAACCACCTAAAAATGTTACAAAGTTTACATCTTTATCAAGATCAAGTGCCAACTTAGCAAATAAACTGCAACATACATTACCTTCCACAAGTACTGTGAAACGGGTAGCCTTTTATTTCGATCGTCATGGATTATGATCTTCTTATAACCCCTATTTCCTTTCATTTGAAGGGTTTCTGCTATTCCTGTTAATACTGTAAGCTCTCTATTTAATAATTTAGCTAAGTTTCTTACTTTTTGTTCAATATCAGCCCAATTCTAAAAATTACAGAACAAGATTAGTCCTAATTAGATTTTAAATAAATTACTATCGATCGGTTTCATTCAAATTAGGACATATCAGACGGACTTTAAAGAACTCATATCTTTTATGTATATATTACATATTATTCTAAGGTTGGTAGACTTTAGGATAACACATAGTTTTCTAAAATCATTTGGAAAGAAAGGAAAATTAAGGAAAAAGGTTATACTTAAGAAAAACATGGGGACATATGTAGTTTACCCTAGGAAATTATTCTTAATGATTTTTCCAATTACAAAGCATTATTCGATATCTACTATCATATGATTTCAAAGTCACAGTAAATATTAATTTTAGAGAATGTAATTATGAACACTCATAAATTAACTTACTTTTGAATTACACGTGCTCCAGTGCGGTACAACGTTCAAATAAGTGTGGGCTGTAGTTTCAGGTATACCGGGTGTAAAGTCCATGGGACTTACTAGTTGTCTTTTACCAAAACAACATTCGTCATTATAACGAAATGGTGTATTCAGTATCAATGATATATCATCAACTTGATTTTTGCAGTTGTAAATAGTATCGAAGTTGTACGGTAATAAGTAAGTCGGCCACCAGATATTTTTAGTAGTAGATACATTGTACTGATTTGGAGTTAATACGTGCCGCGTATAGAGAGGCACATTATTGTTTGTATCTAAACAGACATCATAAACATTAAGAAATTTATGAAATATTTTATATCCTACTTCTACATTCACCCCCTTGCCTAATAGGCAACGTTTTATACTTTTGTTAATTACTGGCTTTATTTCTTGCTGACATTCAATTTCTGAGTATTTGTATATTTTACCATCGATTTGTATTTGTGTTTCTCCAACACAATAAGCCATCATGTAATTTCTTTTAAATTTAACAAAATTTTCCGGACAGTGTAAGTAGAAGGATTCACTTTTCCCTATAACCATATAACCGTCATCGATGGTAAATTTCGGCCACGTCATACTCGGAGTTAGGAAAATAGGTTGGTTATTACGTAGAAAGTTTTTTTTTATATCAAGTATGCAGTCTGTAACAAAATAGTTTGATACAAAGATTAATAACTTTTAAACATGTATTTGTTAAGCACTTTCCTGAAAATGTTAAATATATATGTATATATAGGCATAGGCTATCTGAAGACCTAATTGTAATAAGTATTACGTTTATTTTCTAATTTATGGACTATAAAATAATGACAGTTTTTGATATATATCTTCCTAGTCTTAATATTCTCAAGATTATTTCTGGTAGGCTTCTAGTCCAACAGGTTTTACATGAATAGTCTTTCCACGAAGCGACTACCATTAGACCTTCGCAATCCCGAGGGCTAACTAATTCGAAGTTTGAACTAGTGGTCAGTGTATTTGAGAGGCTTAGGTACTGGTAGGAGTTGTTGTCCAAAGTTGTCAGTAGGTTTAGGCAATGATTTGCCAATAACGTTTTCTTAAAAAAATTATGACAACCGAGACCGACAGCTTAACGTGCTCTCCGAGGCACGGGCGTAGAACGCCGCCGAACTTCCATACCTTGGGCTGATATTAAGTTTTTTTTGTTAGAAAAGATTTTTTTCTATATTCAACACAAATAATACCTTGTGATATAATTTGAAATGATCGTGTGATGCTCCCAAAACTGTTGCTGATTTCACAAATATAGTTTCCTCTATCGCTCATAGTCATGTCTATAAAAGCCTTCATCCTCGATAAACTCAATGTTTTTCCATTATGCGTCCATGTTACCTGTAAAAAATCAAGTTTATAATTTTAAACTAAATGGAAAAAAGCAAACAATCATACTCGTATAATCATGAAAGTATACAAAACAATGTGGCATCAGTTACAGTTCATTTGAATTATTATAATAGTAACAAATTTAATCATATTGTATTTTACCCCACTATGGCGAAGCTAAAAAAATCGGTAATGGCTTTGGCAGTCTTTGTATACATGTTTGTATGTTCTAGAGTAGAGCCTTAACTACTGATCAAAATTTAAAGAATGAAGTGTCTATAGATTTGTTGTATTGGCCCGGGTGACATAGGTTATATCAATTTTATCAAAAGATTTTCATAGTCGGGTTATATATTTTTTTTCCTTTTCTTGTTATATATTCAAAGCTCATAATATAGTGAACTAGCCAGAGAAGTCTCTTCTATTGTTTCTAATGTATGGCGCGAGGTTATATCTGAAACTGATTTTACGTTACAGTTAGGTATATTTTATTGAATTTATTTTCAAAGTGCTGAGATTTCTGAATAATGATTTCGTCCACCTTTAATGTTTACCTTGTAACCGACCTGTGGAAAGAATCAGAAGATATACGTTAACTTCTGATTTTAAGAACAACCATCATCATATAGTTCAAAACATCACTATAGCGCTAAATCCACGTGAGGTAGGTTAAGTGTAAAAGCAATTACTTGAACCGCTAAGTCCATTAATGAAAATGAAAATTCTGACAGCTTACATAATATTGAAAATTCAGAGTAGTCAAAACATACTACTCTGAATATTTACAACATTTTGAATAACATGTCTCCTAATATAAAAATGAATTTATATTTTTCACATATTTTTGACTACTTTAGAAGTTTAAATCAATATAATGCGACTATAGTCAAAGTCAAATCATTTATTTCCGTAGGCCCCAAAAGGCACTTGAAAACGTCAAAAATACAAACATCATACACACAAAATAAAACTCAAGTCATCAATTCAGTGATAAAAGGTACTAATACTAAATGCATTGAAATGATTTGAATTACCGGAGCTTAGATTGATTTCGATCTAAGGTTTTACTAGGGGTAGTGTACTGCCCTCCTGCTGTCAACTACTTCTCCAGTCTGGAAACAGTTCTGGAATCTTTAGGGTCAGAATACACATCATTATGGGCGATTTCAACACCGATCTCCTGGCATTTAACTCCCCCCGTACTCGTAATCTCCTTCACATCGTCCAATCTACTGGCCTGCATGTACCTACTCCCTCTTCAAGCAACTCATTTCAATATTGAGCTTCAGGATACCTGGCTTGACCTTATGCTCACCTTTGCTCCTAACCTTATCCATTCCCACGGTCAATATCCCGCTCCTGGATTTTCCTATCATGATTTAATTTTTCTCACTTATGTCCTAAAACCTCCTTCCAAAATTCGGCACGTTCGTATCTTTGGACGAATGGACATTAACAAACTGTGCATGCATCCGAATTAGACTGGTCAAAATTCGGAGCAGCTACAGATATAAACGATAAAGTCAATATTTTTGATGATGTAATTCTGAACTTATACGAGATCCACGCAATTGTAAAGAGAGTTACGTTAAAACGCCCCCCTACTTCTTGGATGACGGATAAAATTCGCATAGCTATGAGACGTAGAGACCGTTGTTTTGCTAAGTACAGAAAGGATCGCTGTGAGGAGAAATGGAACGTTTTTAAAACTGCTAGGAATCGGTGCAACCAGGTGATACGTAACGACAAACGCCGCCACATAATACACAAAATATAGAATCCTGTACAACTTCCGGTATGTGGAAGTTCCTTGCAACACTAGGCATCGGTAAACAACATCACCATGAGGTTAAGATGACAATCGGGTTGGATGACATAAACCGTCATTTCTCGACTGCACCTCAGATAGATTATCAAACCAAGAGCCAAACCCTGTGCTATATAGCTGGTCTTACGCAACCGGATATTGTATCCTTTGGATTTTCTCCGGTATCTTCTGAGGATATCAAAAAGGTTATCCTGAGCATTCGTGCCAATGCTGTGGGATGTGACGGCATCAGTCGTTGCATGATTGTTGCTATCTTGGATCACATTCTTCCAGCAATATCTCATATAATTAATTTTTCACTCGAATCCAATACCTTTCCCTCACTCTGGCGTAAGGCCTTTGTCATACCTTTACCCAAAATAAGTAACCTTTCCCTTCCTGAACACTTCCGACCAATTTCTATACTTCCCTTCCTTTCTAAAGTGCTGGAGGCCTGTGTTCATAGGCAGCTTTCACAATTTGTATATCGGCAGAATCTTCTCAGTCCTTTACAATCTGGGTTCAAACCCGGTCACAGTACAACCACCGCTCTCCTCAAAGTGACTGTCGATATACGGCAAGGTATGGAAGACACCAAAGTCACAGTGCTGGCTTTGATTGATTTCTCGAATGCCTTTAACACCATTTGCCATGAAGTCTTACTGGCCATCCTATCCCGTCTTGTGATCTCCTCAGAAGCACTGGAATGGTTCTCATCCTATCTTCAGGGACGACAACAGTGTGTTCGCATTGATGACTTATCGTCGAGTTGGTGTGATGTTTGCACTGGCGTCCCTCAAGGCGGTATATTATATCTATTATTATTTTCAATTTTTATAAATCTCGTAACCCAACATCTTCAGTGTTCGTATCACCAATACGCTGACGATCTACAAGTGTACACACAGTCAAGGGTTGAGGACATCTCACACGCAATTGATAAAGTCAACAATGACTTAGACTTCATAAGGAGCTGGTCGGCTAGGTTTGGGTTGTCGGTAAATCCAACTAAGTGTCAAGTTATCATCGTAGGGAGCAGGCTGATGCTTAGTAGGTTGGATACTGCGGTTCTCCCCCAAATAGTCTACAACAACGTGGATATACCTCTGAGCGCAGTAGTAAAGAATCTGGGGTTATATATAGACTCGACACTTGATTGGCGGGCACAGGTTACTCACGTCAGTCAGAAAGTCACCTATTGTCTCCGAGCCTTATATCGTCTTAAGAACTTCCTTCCCGTTAAAACCAAGGCCACACTTGTGCAGTCTTTAATCATTCCTTTGATCGACTATGGTGATGTGTGTTATTTTGACCTGAATGCAGACCTCCTCAATGAACTAGACCGTCTTCTCAATAACTGCATTCGATTCTTTTTTAATCTTCGCAAGTATGATCATGTGTCTGCTTTACGTTCCCAGTTGCAATGGCTACCAATTCGTCAGCGCCGCAGTCTGCGTGCTCTGACTTCTCTTTTTTCCTTTTTGAACTCCCCATCATTGCTCGAATACTTGGTACCACACTTCCGCTTCCTTTGTTCCAATCACGACCGAAGTCTTCGGTCAACAAACAATTTGGTTCTTCTATGCGTCTCTCACACCACTAACTTTATCAATTCTTCGTTCTATGTGCAGTCAGTCTTACTGTGTAATGTACTTCCTACCGAAATCAGGATGTCCACAAACCGCCTTACATTTAAGAAAGAGTGCGCGAACTCCTTTGGAGTGAATAAGCAATACAGTTTCAACGCTAGTACCCGTGTATATATTTAAATAGATATATATTTATATATTTGTATAGTAGAACATATGTATATGGTTGTGTATACTGTGTATGTATTAATATATGTAGTAGTATAGTATGTAGTATAATTGTATATATTAGGTCTTTACCTATGAAATTGCCGTTTTGTATGCAATAAGTGAAAGTACTTATTTTTTCAAACTTTTTTATTTCTGTTATTCGAAGTAATCACCCATGCAATCGACGCATCTTTGCCAACGCATTGGCAGTTTATTGATTCCCTTCTTGTAATAATCAGCTGGACGGGAGGCAACAAACTCTTCAAAGGCATTTTGTACTGCCTCTCGGGAATTGAATTTTTTACCCACTAAAAAGTTGTCTAAATTTTGGCAAAAGTAATAGTCGGTAGGTGCAAGGTCTGGTGAGTATGGCAGATGAGGGAGAGCTTCCAACCCCAGCTCTTGCAGCTTGGAGACTGTCTGTTGCGCAGTATGGGGTCGCGCGTTGTCGTGAAGGAGCAGTGGGGCCGACCGATTGACCAAAGCTGGTTGCAGATGTGCAAGCTTCTCCATCATTCTCTCCAGTTCTTCACAGTACACATCTGCATTAATGCTCATGCCTTTTTGTAAAAAGCTGTGGTGAATCACACCCGCACTAGACCACCAAACAGTGACCATCACCTTTTTAGGGGTCATTTTTGGTTTAGGGCATTGCTTTGGTGCTGAACCAGGGTCTAACCAACTTGCTGAGCGCTTTCGATTGTCGAACAGAATCCATTTTTCGTCGCACGTAACTATTTGTTTCAAAATTCCTTCATTTCTTTGCCTGTTGAGCAGCGAAAGGCAGGTCTCGACGCGTACGTTGCGCTGGCGATCGTTAAGGTCGTGGGGCACCCATCTATCAAGCTTTTTTACCTTGCCAATTTGTCGCAAATGGATCAGTATTGTTTTGATGCTTACATTAAAAGCTGCTGCTAGCTCAGCTGTAGATTGAGTTTCGTCAGCTTGCCCCTAATGACTGCTTTTTCCAAAAACCGGTAGATGAGCTATCACACAAGGTCTCAGCATTGTCATAGCAAACCGCGGGAGCACACACTGGCTGTGAAGGACTAAAGCGAGCGCACTGGCATGAATGATTGTTAACTAGTGAATCAAAGCGCTCTGTGTTATCATTACTTAATTTTAAGAGGTCATCCATGGCCTCCGTATACTTTTTAATCTCATTAAGTGATAAATTGTATTTCATTTGTGTTGACTTTAATTAACGATTCAGTTAAATGATTGATTCTCATTTCTAAGGCCTGTATGTCAGCTTCATACTATTACTTCATATACAATGGTTTGTGCTCCGATGAGTTGACATACACATACTAATGTAAGACTAGGTACATTATTTTAAAAGTAATTATAACATGATGATGAAATATTACGAGCGATGAAGACAATGAAAGCTGGAAATTCCAAAATCAAAAAGATACCGTGTGGTAATAGATTATGAATAACCATTGTCAACATTCCTATTTATCTTGTGAATGGCGTAAGAGCCGATTAAGGGACTATTCTATAAATAACAACAGAACAGTATAGAAAAAAAAAACATAAAAAACACCGAGTTCCAACTCGTTTGATCAGGGTAGTAGAGTGGGCCAAAACCTCTTTTCTGCGGAGAGGCTTATGTTCTTGCTGCTGCTTGAGCTGCTTGACTAAAGGCTGTTAATGATGATGGAAACTATACCTTCGGTTTTGGATGCCCTTCTGCTAAGCATTGCAGGGGATAAGATTTTCCTTTGATAAATGGTATTATCTCTTGCTCTTTTTTAATAAAATAAGGTTTATATCCTATTTTTATTTCCACATGTGACGAACGTGATTCCCACATATCACCGACACGACATGAGTAGATGCCGCTATCTCGAGGTGAAATGTTATTGAGAATAAGTTTTCCATACGCTATAAGTCTTGAATCCTAAAAATAAATTTAAAGACATTAATATCCATATCATGAATACCAATTTTAGTGTATCACAAAATATAATATTAATATATTATTATTCATACACATGTCCCTACCTAACACTACGACATGTGTATGAAAATGTTAGACGCATTACAATAACATACGAGTATCTTGATTAGCCGGTAGTATAATTTTTACCAAATTTAAAATTTGTTAAAAATAAAAAAACAACAGGTGTTCCGGTTTCCGGTGTCAAAGCGTAAACACCTGTTGTTGTTACTCCTCATAAAATAATTTCAAATCATTGTGAATACTATCGGAAGCAACTTAAAATCACTACTGGTTTGATAAATAGTGGCTAACATACGTGGTGAATACACAGCGGTAAACAGTGAAGTGCAAGAAGGGAGAATAAAACAATAACTTCGTCATCGTCGCCATTTCAAAGGTTAGAAAAACAACTATTTCATCCTAAACTGACAGTTTGAGATACCCACATATCGAACACAACTCGACCATAGACTAAGGTGAGCACACTCGAATGATGTTGCCAACGTAAAACCGGTGCTGCCAACTATAAACAAGGGTTACCAACAACCAACGAGTGTTGCCAACTAAAATCGAGTGTTACCAACTGAAAACAAGTACTGCCAAAAAGTACTACGTTAGGAAATTACCCATCATGGATAAACAAATGGAAATATTTTGGCAAAAACTGAAGGAAGAAATGTCAGCACAGACACGGGAGATAACCGAAGCCGTCACTAAAAAAGTATCGGAGAGTATCGACGAAAAGCTAACTGCTCTTATGGAGGAAAATGATAACCTGAAGATTGAAGTCAAAGTATTACAAGACAAAATTAAGTTAGCGGATGAGTACAAAAGGAAAAATAACATCATTTTCTTTGGGATGAATGAAGAACCAAACGAGTTCATAATGGAATCTATTACAAAATTACTGCGAAAAAACATGGACATTCATATCACCTACCAAGAAATAAATAATGCTTATAGACTTGGTGCCAAGAAAGACCGCAAACCACGCCCTATCCTTGTGACTTTTACTACAAACTGGAGAAAGAACGAAATACTTAATAATAAAAAGAAACTGGATTCAGGAATTTACATCAAGAAAGATCTCAGCAAGGAAATCCTGGAGAAGAGGAAGGAGCTTATGCCTCAGTTAAAAGAAGAAAGGGCAAAGGGTAAAATTTGCTACTTCGTCAGGGACAAAATCGTTACTAAGGAGCCGAAAGATGATAAAAGAGATAAGAGGAAAAGAGACTGCACCGACTCGCCAAATAAATCACCCAACAACGAATGCACGTCGGCCCCAAAAAAGATTAATAAAACTAGCATCCTAGACTACGTTGCACGAGGCAGACCGGCATCACTATCTCTACCCACAACCTCAAAAAACGACCAATAGACACCGACAATAGGAAACCGAAATCAACCAACAAAAACTATCAACCCAGCAAAACTACCCATACACTCACCCCAAGACGGCTGGTCACCGCGGGGGAAGACGACCACTACCCTCCAAATACTACCCCTCCACCCAAAAAGAATGCTTTCAGATACAAGAAACAACAAATTGAAAAACACATACATATAGCTACATACAACACACTATCACTCAGGACCGAAGAAAGCCTACAGGAACTTCTACATTCTTTACGAAATATAAAATGGGACATAATCGGCTTAAGCGAAGTTAGAAGATATGGCGAAGCTATTGAGGAACATGATCACTTCATATTATACCATAAAGGTGAAACACCAGGACGTATTGGAGTAGGATTCCTGATAAAGAAAACACTCAAAGCCTCAATTTCAGAAATAATTGGCATATCAGAAAGAATTGCCATTTTGAACATAAAAATACCCCCTGGCAAGGAAATATGGTCTATAGTGCAAGTATACTCACCAACCGAACAATCGACGAAATCTGAAATTGAGTCATTCTACTTCTCCCTAAATACTGCCATTAAGGACCACGCACACAAGAACTTTATTGTAATGGGTGATTTTAATGCTCAAATAGGTCCACCAAGGAATGGAGAAGATATCGTCCTGGGACCCTACAGTAGCGGCAAAAGAACAAGAAACGGACAAAAATTAATGGAAATGGCGTTCGAGAATCACATGAAAATACTAAACAGTCAATTCAAGAAGGGAGCATCCAGAAAATGGACTTGGGTATCACCAGATGGCAGATACAAAAATGAAATAGACTACGTGCTAACAAACAGACCAAAATCATTTGATGACTGCGCCACTATCGCAAACCTAAATTTCAATAGTAATCACAGAATGCTTAGAGCATGCCTGAACACATCATCTGTCCTAAAATCAAGTCGACCTTTCAAAGCGAAAACCACAATACCAGGCAACAATGCAGCAATAGCCACTATACAAGAGAATCTCCGCTCGGTGACACAATCGGGTCTTGAACATTTGAACACTCAGGAGAAATATAATACAATACACGAAATATTAACAGCCAAACCTAAAACTAACATCGAAAGCGAATCAAAGAATAAAAGCCACATATCAGAAAAAACCCACGAACTCCTACAAAAAAGATCAAAACTAATTAGCACAACGAGCAAAACAAAAACTATTAGAGAGCAAATTGGAAAATTGAGTAAAGAAATAAAAATACAAATGAGAAAAGATAGAGAACATTCCAGACTTAAAACTTTTGAAAAACATATCAAAAGGACTGGCGGTATAAAGAAGGCTCTTAAAGTCCTAACAGATAAAACCAACTGGATACCTGACATGAAAGACCAACACTGTAAAACAAAAACTAAAAGATCAGAAATTTTATCAATAGCCTCAAATTTCTACAAAAACCTATATTTCAGCAAGAGCCAAATATTAAATACAGACTTAAACAACCATGACAATGTACCATCCATATTAGTAGAAGAAATACACAAGGCAATCATTACACAGAAGAACGACAAAGCTCCGGGTCCCGATGGTATTACAAACGAACTGCTTGTAGGCTGTAGAAATTGTATTGCACCGGCACTAAAATACGTTTTCAACGATATTATAGACACAGAAACAATACCGACGCAGTGGACTACTTCAACAATTATTCTCCTTCATAAAAAGGGTGAAAAGTCAGAAATAAATAACTACAGACCCATTAGCCTAATGTCTAATATTTACAAAATTTTTTCTAAAGTAATTTTAGGACGGTTAACAAAAACTTTGGACGACAACCAACCTCGGGAACAAGCTGGATTTAGGGCAGGCTATTCAACACTGGACCATATACATGCTGTGAGACAAATTTTCGAGAGGAACAAGGAATTCAAAGTACCGTTCTACTGTTGTTTCATCGACTATAACAAGGCATTTGATTCAATCGAACACGAGTACATCTGGACTTGTCTCAAGAACCAAGGAGTCGAACAAAAGTACATCAGAATCATAAAAAACATATACGCAAACAGTACAGCGAAAATAAAATTAGAAAAAGAAGGAAAAGAAATAAAAATAAATAGAGGGGTAAGACAAGGAGATCCGTTATCGCCAAAATTATTTACAGCTGTTTTAGAGGGCATATTTCGAAAACTAAATTGGAATCAGTACGGCTTAAACATAAACGGAGAAAATCTGTCCCACTTACGATTTGCTGACGATATTGTATTATTCGCTGAAACAAAAGACCATATACAAGAAATGCTCATAGATTTGGAAAAAGAAAGCCGCGCGGTAGGTCTGACAATGAACACATCCAAAACCAAAGCACTAACAAATGCACTAGAAGACCCGATCATCATAAATGGAAAACTGATTGAGTATGTGACAGAATACACCTATCTAGGCCAACAAATTTCTAACACCGAAATAATGACGAAGGAAATAGACACAAGAATCGGAAAAGCATGGAATTGTTACTGGCGACTAAAAGAAGTTATGAAGAACAAAGAAATTAAGATGTCCATTAAGTCAAAACTCTACAACACCTGCGTCCTACCAGTTCTAACATATGGTTGTCAAACCTGGGCTCTCACCAAAGCGCAAAACAAAAAATTACAAACTTGCCAGTCAGCAATGGAACGAAGCATGTTGAATATACGCATATCTGACAAAATACGCAATCAAACCATCAGAAATCGCACTAAAATAGAAAACGTAACGACCAGAATTCGAAAACTTAAGTGGCAATGGACAGGTCATACAATAAGAGGCTTCGAAAAATGGAACAAAAACCTAGTGTTTTGGTATCCTAGAAATAGGAAGAGAAAACCAGGCAGACAGTTTCGAAGATGGGAAGACGACATAAAGGCAATAGCAGGAAAGACATGGACTAGGACAGCGCTAAACCGAGCAGAGTGGAAGGAGATGGAGGAGGCCTTTTCCAAAGCTGGGCAAACAGACGAAGTTGTCGGTGTCAACGACTCATCATAGTCACTCATTTAAATTTTGTAACTATTTTGTCTGAATAAAGGCTTATATTATTATTATTATTATTATTATCTCTTGCTCTTTTTTAATAAAATAAGGTTTATATCCTATTTTTATTTCCACATGTGACGAACGTGATTCCCACATATCACCGACACGACATGAGTAGATGCCGCTATCTCGAGGTGAAATGTTATTGAGAATAAGTTTTCCATACGCTATAAGTCTTGAATCCTAAAAATAAATTTAAAGACATTAATATCCATATCATGAATACCGATTTTAGTGTATCACAAAATATAATATTAATATATTATTATTCATACACATGTCCCTACCTAACACTACGACATGTGTATGAAAATGTTAGACGCATTACAATAACATACAAGTATCTTGATTAGCCGGTAGTATAATTTTTACCAAATTTAAAATTTAAATTTAAACAAAATATTTGAAAAGTAATATTATATAATTATAATTATATAATTTTATATATCTAACATTGCAATAAAATTTTTTTTTTGTAGGTATAGGTATAATCTAGATAATTACAGTTAAAGAAGTTGTGGATAATTCACGTCGCATAATTTTCATATAATTTTGTAACAATCACTAACCACTAGTCCAACACAATTTGTCAAAAAATAAACTGTGATTTTTTTAAATTGTAAACATCTGACTGCACGGTTGGCCGAGTGGTGTCAGCGGTCGCCATGCCGCTTGCTACTGCGCCAAGTGTCGTGGGTTCAAATCCCACGCTGTACCTATAACACTTTGTGTGATCCACGAATTGTTGTCCCGAGTCTGGATGTTCTTTGTGTCCGTTTCATGTATGTTTGTAAAGTCCCCCACGACACAGGATGTTATTCCTAATGTGGGAGTTGTCTTTTTAAAAGAAAAAAAAAACTATTATTTTACTGCTTTGTTGCATTGTCTGCACGAGCAATGAGTGTGGTGACCACTCTTGGATTCTGCTTATGCTTTTCATCAGGCAAAGTACAGTCATAAGGCAGGGCCAAACATAAAGGAATATGCAGTTAAACATTGCCTTGGCAATCGTATTCATAGTTATTCAAAATTACTTCTATTCATATTGAGTCATCCAGTATTAATATTATACTAAATGTACTATTTACATTCATGGTAATGGATTAATGAATTGAAAATGTTGCGAAGCATGTTGCTATTGTTTTTAACGTTGATATTTAACATTGATTTTCTGGTAGGGCACCACGATTTTCTGGCTTTGAGATTCTACTATTACTCTCAGTACAGAAGTTCTGACAGTAATAATAGAATCCTACTAGTGTTGGCAAGCAATAAATGCTATTTTTATATTCTTTTATATTTTGTATATTATTCGTTATCCTTGAGTGATTGATTTCTTTCAATATAAAATAAAAAATGTCACGCTCTAGAATGTCGAGATGACAGTGTTTTTTACAACTTTGTAGCACTCCCCTTTATTGTATGGAATATGTATATTCCACTAATCTTAATTACATGCTAAAAAGTGTATACCTACACTTTTAAGATTAATTGTGTAAAACTGTGTAAATATATTTTAAACACTTTTTTCAATGCATTCTGTCTCGTGTAAAATAACATAGTGTGGCGACCTCCACATACAGCGCCATCTATCGAAGATACACTGAACTACGAAGTAACTACACGGAGTAACTATTAATCCTGAATCGCGAAATAAATAGTTCACGCGCCGATTATCATATATACAACATCCCAACATCAACTGTTGGGCAGTAGCCCGCCAGGCATGATCACCTCGCCTGGTTGGAGGATCCTCCCTTTGTGTTGGGTGGAACATGATACCCGTTCCCCCACAGTGGTGACCCCGAGGTGATTGGAAGCAGCCTTCAAGGAAGCGCCACCATGATGGTGGCGCTTCCTTGTTCACTCCCACAGCAAGTCTCAAGCCAGCCAGCAACTTCGGCCTCAACTGGGATATACCACACGCAGGACGCGACCGCTCCAGCCTGGTAACCCCTACGGCCTCATCAGCGTCTAGGTACAGCACACTGCACCTACGGTCCATGTAAGCAGAGCACATCTCTCCCGTCTACGCAGCAGCCAGCCACTACGCAGCAACCGCCCCAACTCACTGGGGACCTCACCGCAGCACCGCGCACCGCATGCGATCCCGACTCACTGGGATCAGCGGACTTCAGCCCCGACTCACTGGGACTAGCGGCATTCAGTTCCGACTCACTGGAACTTGCGGCATTCAGTTCCGACTCACTGGAACTACTCACTCCTGGCACTGGCAAGCTCCGCATCAGAGCATAGACAGCTGACTCAACATATATCGACCTCCAGTCTTGGAGGGGAGTGATGTGGCGACCTCCACATACAGCGCCATCTATCCAAGATACACTGAACTACGAAGTAACTACACGGAGTAACTATCAATCCTGAATCGCGAAATAAATAGTTCACGCGCCGATTATCATATATACAACATCCCAACATCAACTGTTGGGCAGTAGCCCGCCAGGCATGATCACCTCCCCTGGTCGGAGGATCCTCCCTTTGTGTTGGGTGGAACATGATACCCGTTCCCCCACAGTGGATAGCCAAACTTTGACACATTTTTGTGTGTTGCTCACGCGCCGATACCGTCACAATCGCACCGTACACACTCAATCCCCGGTACATACATTTGTTCCTTCAACGAACAGATTCAGCCATGTACATATTGACCTCGTAGGACCTCTGCCACCGTCGAACGAATACAAATACTGTCTTACGGCAGTCGACAGATTTACGCTTTGGCCAGAGGTAATACCTCTCCAAGATATTAAGGCTGACACGGTAGCGAGTGCATTCGTTACCGGTTGGATATCACGCTTTGGTTGCCCGGAGACAATTACTGGAGACAGTTCGAGGCACATCTGTTCAAAGAACTTGCAACATTGATCGGTTTTAACCACTCAAAGACCACAGCATATCACCCAGCTGCAAACGGAATGGTTGAGAGGTTTCACAGGCAATTGAAGGCAGCGATAATGTGCCATGCGAACGAGAAGTGGTCTGAAGTCCTTCCGATAGTACTTCTAGGAATACGCGCAGCCTGGAAAGGAGATATAGGGTCGTCAGCGGCTGAGCTTGTTTACGGCGAACCCTTACGGCTGCCAGGAGATTTCATAAAACCTTCACTTATGCGAACCGTCGACGCCACTGACTTCGCATCTCAACTGCGCTCATTTATGTCGAGCCTCGCACCAACGCCTGCAAATCATCATGGCCAGAAGACCTTCTATGTACCTAAGACGCTCGCCACTGCAGAGTACGTGTTCTTGCAGAAAGACGCGGTGCGACGACCACTAGAAGCGCCTTATACAGGGCCGTTTAAAGTAATAAAGCGAAATGAAAAGACATTCAAAATTAATATACAGGGGAAAGAGATGACGGTAACCATCGACAGGCTTAAACCAGCATATCTGTTCGTCGATCTTCCGCCACAAGACCAAGAAAGAATCAAACCTGCAACACCGGTTACGCCAGATGCCCTTCACCTAACAAGATCCGGACGACGTGTGCGGTTCCCCGATTTTTTGCAACCTTAACGGTCTCCGGAGGGGCTGATGTGGCGGTCACGTGATCGTTTCACGAACGACGCTGACCGCCGCCCGCGCCGCAGCGTCGACGGCGCCCGAGCGCTCCGTGGTGCGCGCTCGGTTTTCTCTTCCTCGCCAGTCGAGAACGCGAACCGATGCCGGGAGGCTGCGCGCACGTTACTCGCCGCGAACGTTAAGATATTATAGATCATCCGCGAAGTCTTTATGTATTTCTGTATATTCGCTTATGTACTGTTATCTGTAAACTATACTAGTGCGTGTCTGTATGTGCCCTTCCGTATTGTAATGTTCTAACTTTATATATTACTAGCTGAACCCCGCGGTGCTACCCGCGGTACGATGATAACTGCGGGCAACGCCGCGAGGCGAAGCTATATGTTTATAAATAGTAGCCTATGTGTTATTCTGATGTATAAGCTATATTGTGGTAAAGTTTCATTCAAATCCATTCAGTAGTTTTTACGTGAAAGAGTAACAAACATCCATACATACATACATCCATACTTACAAACTTTCGCCTTTATAATAGTAGTAGGATAGGATAGTGCTCGATAAAATATTAGTGTTTTAATTAGTCTCCTCGCTTATGCCTCACTAACATATTCGCTAAAATAGTATTAAAGGAGATATTAGTATTATTACTTACAGAGAGCCGGGCTGAAATAACAGAAAGCGTTAATATATTTGTAATTAGAAAGTTTACGAAAAATTTAAAGAAGTAGGTACATATACGTTTTAAACCCTTGGTAGATTATATGTACAAATATTATATATTTTTAGATGTTGCAGTTTTGATGTTTCGAGGTTACACAATAATTACAGCTCGGCTCTAAATCTTCTACGATAATGGGTTTTTTTGACGCACTAAGCACCTACCTTGTACCAACGTACGAAGTCAGTGTCTTTGTGTTTTATGTCGCAAGGAACATCCAAAGAAGTACCTGATTCCATCAACATTGGGGATTTAATCTTGGGTAAAATTGGATAGTCTGAAAGAAAAGTTACACATATTATATTTTTTTATACTAAAATCGTTGATTATTACCGATATGAAAACAATATATTTACCATTGACATTAACAGTATACACACTGCTGTCATTTCCTATTTTATTTCTCGCTAAACAAGTATAGGTTCCTTGCTGGCTTTTCTCAATATTTTTTATGATCAGAGCTCCTTCCTCAATGTTAAACCGTTTAGAACCTGTTTTAAGGCATATTTAGTTACTTATAGATATGTAGAGATGGGAAAAATAATTAGCCTTAACAAATCTTAACCATCTGATGTTAGTATATCACTAATGAATCAATTTAATTTAATATTGAATCAGACAACAAAAATCAAATCCCCTCTTTTTAATTTAAAACATTACAAAGTGAAGTAAAATTTAGCATACTTGTTATAAAGAGGTAGTCAGTATTTGTGTATATTATTATTACCAGAATCTATGTCTAATCCGTCTTTTTTCCAAAAGATTAACGGTTTCGGATAGCCAGTTGCTTTACATTGAATTCTTAATCCCAAGTCTCCCTTTACACATGTAAATGTCTTGACTGCATACTGGTTCTGTATAATAGGTGCAGCTGGAAATAAAAATAATATTTGTGACTGCTTAAGAGTTGTATACGTACATAAACCTTAATCTTGCCATTACAACTATATTATTTACTTTATTATAGAAAATTTATAACTATAAACCTATCATCGTGCACTGCTAAACGAACAACTAAAATTAACCAAACTTTATAATGTCCTGGCAATTATTTAAGTGAAAGCCTGAAATTGGTTAGTATATATATTATTTCGGTTTGAGAGCTATTTTGACTGTAAAGTTTCATAAAAATCAACTAAAACGAAAAGTAATCTTATCTAGCCCATAATATCAAACATCGTTATCATAGCCGAAGGAAATCGTCTATTGAAAATTGACTTACCCCAAGGCTTTCAACAACAACAAATGCTATCCCCTAGCCAAGTACATTCTACAAACGTAAATCGTATTAGAAAACTAATCAAATGTTTTGTTTATAAATTGTGGTCAAACCAAATAATACAAAAGAATAGACGCGTTAGTGAGTGTAACAAGAGATTCGACGAGAAACACTTATTTCTTGGCTAAACCTGCTGTGGTGGCCTACATCCAAACACATATATATCTACTCTAGTAAATACATACTCCCACGGTATTAAAAACAAAGTATCGTGTTAAAATAATAAAATAAATAAATCAGGAGACAACTCACCATTAACATTAACTATGTAACTAATTCTCGTCTTTCCGCCAATGTTACTCGCTTGACAAGTGTAATTACCTTGATCTCTTATTTGAACACGTGATAGTTTGAACTCCTTGGATTTAACTTTCGATCTGCAATTATTAAACTAAGCAGCAATGAATACTGTTTGTTTAAATTTTGTATTGATTTTTAGCTTTTTTTTCTGCCCGCGTGTATGTAGATCGTGGTAAAAGTAGACCATGTGCATCGTTATCTTTTAAATACAACAAAACTATGTGTATGTGTAAAAGCCGTGAAAGTCTAAAAGCAATATATATATATTATGCTAATATATATTATGAGTTGTTTTTAATCGACGAGTAAAGACGGAGGAGGTTCTCAAGTCGACGTGTACATTTATTTTTTATTTATGATCAAACAACTTTGTACAGAGTAGCCCGATTCTTCTTTTATTAAGTAGGGTAAAATTGGTCCCATGTAAATTTACACTACTTTAAGAACTTAGTTAGTAAGGTTAAAAAAAATGTTTTGTTTTTCAGTTTTTTCAGCGGTTTAATTTTTTGTGCAAAAGTTTGATACTGTAAAGTTTTATATAATTTCTTTATATGCATCCTCACAGACTTGCCCAATTATAATATTAGAAGGATTTTGAACAGTTTTTGTTTTATGAGATATAGATACGAGTATAATTAATAAAAAACAAATGGTTATATTGGTAAAATCCTTAAAGCATATTTGAATTATTTGTACTTTTTCACGAACACATCCTTTAATATATTTACTATTTATAGCATGCATAGTAGGGTTTCTCTCCAATGGAAAAGAACCTGACAGCAATACTGCGTTGCCTGGCAATGCTAACTTTGTGTGCAAACAGGTTTTTTGGTCAAATGAACACTATTTTGCAAAATATTCAAGTGATATGGCACTTATATTAAAATTCTCAATTTATAGATAAATTGAAATTATTGGACATTTTCGATTGGTAGTGTACATAAATGATATTTATTTCCAGTGCACATGTTTATTTTGTTGTGTGCAAAAAATCTTGTGTGAATACAAATTAAAAAACTTCAATGTAATGAGTATATAAGCATCAATTATATACATTGTGGTGCTGTACCTCTCTGCAACATACATGCTTACCGTAGTGTCCTAGGTGTCGCTCTTGTATCAAATTCCTGAAATAGCCATTCAATTTGTGGCTCCGGGTATCCATCGGAATTGCATTGTAAAATTAAGTCCGTGCCAACCAGTAAATCAATTGTGCTAAATTTGGGTTTTTCTATTCTAGGTGGAACTGTGGAACATTTAAAAAGTTCATATGGCAATAAACTTAAGTGACTCTCGACACAAACTGAGATTATTTACGATTACGATTCAGTAATAACAATTTAAATATATCTATCTATCCTAAAAATTACTTTCTCTCCTAGATCCTCTCCGTAAAATCTCAATCCCGACCCGGGCATCGAACCCGTGCTCAAACACGGCAGTCACATGTGCTACCACTGAATCACCGAGGCAGTCATGATTTCATTATTTACATATCCTTTCTTTGATCTCAACCGAAAGACGTCCTCTGCTGAACATACGCCAATGTTTTACAAAACGACCAGTCCTGAGCACTGCGTACTATAAAACGAAACGTTGGTAGGCCTCCATAGTTTTCCGTCACCCTGGCAGAAGCAGGCTCAGGTGGAGGCGCGGACGCTGTGGAGCGTGCGCGCCCCGGGTGACAATAATGGGAACATCTAGAAACCGTAGGTGACCCGAGACGGCGAGCGGTTTTAGTCGGTTTGAGTTCGAACAGGGGTGTTATCCGAGGGGATTTCCGCACGAGGAAAAAAACAACAAAAGGTCCTCCGTATTTATTGGGGGCATACCAATGCGCGCTCGACCTCCAATAGGTGGTCCAGATGGTCCGACGACCTAATGAAGGTCGCGAGAAGGTGTAACTCTACGTAAATACTCGTCGTTCTAAATTCTCTAATGAAACGATGGTAACTGAAATTTGTATTAAAGTAAGATATCATATCTTACTTGTTGTATTGTAGATTTGAAAAAAAATTAAACTTCAGCAAGATAACTTTGTGCAAGTCCTTTATTGTGAAAAATTACTTACCAAAAACAAACACTAAAACTGTTTTTTTAGTAGTGTCTAGATGGTTTTTGGCCTGACAAGTGTAATATCCAGTGTTAGGCACACGTATTGCTGTAATTCTGAAATCGCAATTGAAACAAATATGAAACAGGTTTATTTCATCAAAATAATAGGTTCATAGATATCTAGTCGTCGCAAAGAAATTTAAATGTTTGTGTGCTAAGACATAGCACATAAGATAAATAAGATAATGCACATAGCTTTAATAAAGGTTTTCTTCATTACTAAACTAATAATATAAATTATTAGAATCACTCTAGATTCAGTTGTTTAAGACGAAACCAATTAGACTTGCCACCAAATTGAACTGACTGACTGACTTGAAACCAATTACATTTTGCACCGTGTACTTTTAGTGCTACATTTATGGTTGATGAATTTAAATCTGTAGTCCATATCTTTGTAGATATGTCTTTCACACAATTTAAACCAATATCCACATTTATTTGAGTAATTTCTTGCAAAAGCGTTTGTTTTAACTGATTAGTATTGTAATAACTGCGGGATAATGTTGTATTTTATCATCTAAGAACAAACTAATCCTAGTTATATACTTACACAAGGCTGTTATCTGTATTTATTAAATAATTCGTCGATCTATGTAGTTCGGCACGACCCTTGAGCCATTGCACTGTAGGAGTGGGTACACCGTCAACATTGCAAGGTAGCGTTACATCATCACCGTCTTTAGCGTTGATGGTTTTGACTCCGTCTTCTTTAATTGTTGGTGGATCTGCAAAAGCAAATATTTTTTTTGTAAATAGATTTATATAATACACAATACACTTGACAAGCAAACTGTATTTTGCACATATTCAAAACATTTTTACATCAAATTCATTTTGTTATAAAAATATTATCATAAAATATGTGGTTTTTAAGATCACAATTTTTAAATAAGGACAGCGTCATTAAAGTTATAATTACAATTTAATTTCCCTATTACATATACTACTACCAACTTATATAATATATTACTCTCAATTATAATCTGTCGTCTTGTGAAAACTACATGATAATCCATTTAGTAGTTTTGGCGGTAATGAATTCATATTCTCTTGCTTCCTTTTCCTTACTTTTGCTTAATGCACAGACGCAGGCGCAATGAGTTCTGTTGTTTTATTAATCAAGTTCAAAAAATAATCAAAAACATGAAATGCTCTAAAAATTAAAAAATATATATATTATTTTGTCTACAATTATTGTATTTTTAATTTCGATGTTAACCAACATAGGTTGTTTTCCGTCTTCAAAAAAGGAGGAAATTCTCAATTCGACTATATTTCATTGTTTGTTACCTCAGAACTTTCGACTGAGTGCACTGACTTTGAAGATTCTCAATTTATTTGAAAGCTGGTACTTCCCATGTGGTCTCATTTTAATTTAGTCAAGTCCATGTCTTGACAGTCTGTTTTTGTTTTGTTATTATGGTAAAATTTTGTTTATTATAAGTTAGAACCGATTGGCCTAATGGCAAATTCGTTTTGTGCACAGATAGCAATAAAATTTGGTTTCACTAAAGTTAACTTTATTCTGTATTTATTTACTCTATTAGTACTTATTACAAGGACAAGGAAGAAGAAAAGCTTTTCTAAGATGTTGCTAGGCATATAGTAGAGCTATTTAAGAGTGCACATTATATATATACAATACTCTTCATTGGTAATAAATTTCATTAAATGGCACCACTGTAATTACTGTCAATTTTAATTGATGTATGGTGTCAACAGACACGTTTTCAAGTGGTGTGGTAAGTATTTAAAGTTTTTTTGCAGTTCAAAACGCTTTGAATACATTTGATCTTATTTTCTAAAACGGCGCACTGTTTGGTACCTTTAGCCAATGATCAATTTGAGGGTCTTGCCTTGTTTAAAATATGGAAACTGAAGTTGAAGTTTGAGTATTAAACTTATAATAATATATGTATCTGTTTTTAATTTTAAACTAACAACTTTTCACTAAACGCATGAGAGGTAGATACAGTACCAATATATTATTATTATTTTCAAAATTTTGTCACGCTGTCCATCTATTTGTTTCGGCTTATCTATAATCGAACGACTGGACCGATTTTGAAGTGACTTTCACTGGCAGTCAGATAGGCAGTACCTCACGTTACTTTTATTTTAGACATGCTGTGAACCCCGTGGTGTTACCCGCTGTACGACAATAACCGCAGGCAATGCCGCGAGGCGAAGCTATATCTTTATAAATTTTAGCCTATGTGTTATTCTGATGTATGAACTACGTTTTTGTAAAGTTACATCAAAATCCATTCAGTAGTTTTTGCGTGAAAGAGTTACAAACATCCATCCATACTTACAAACTTTCGCGTTTATAAAATTAGTAGGAAATAGGATAACTTCGCTCTGCGATGTTATCCGGTTGTTGTTGTACCTATACAATAAGAACCGGATAAAATCGCGAGTAGCAGCTAGTATTATTACATAAATAGTTAACATAAGTACTAACACTCGACGGTTAAATCCATAGTATAATGTTGTGATCCCACTATGTTGCTCGCATTACACATGTACGTGCCGGCGTTGGCGACTCTTATATCCTTGAACGGTAGAATTTCTTTATTGTTCATAAGTTCCCTGAACTCCTTCGTATTCCGCGGCCGGAAGTGCCATTTTATAGATGGCTTCGGTGTTCCTCGATGAATACTGATCAAATATATTTTGTATTAAGGTTTTAAAAAGACTAATCAAGACATTACACAATAATTGATTTTAAATTAGGTCTACGGGGACATAGGTATTTTGCACAATAATTTAAATATTATTTATCAAAATCAGTTACTAGCTGGTTTTGGACAGATGCAACAAAACTTACATGCCACGTATAACTGGATTCAGCTTGTAGGGCTATATTCTCAAGTTGTAGTGACGTATAATTCAATCTCATCATACATAAATATATTAATATTTTTTGCCTTACCGACATATAAGCTCGATATTAGCTCCTTTCACGGCTCGTATATTTTCGTTTGGTTTAAAAATTACTGGTTTTTCTGAAATAAAGTATAGTAAGTTAATACGAGTAGTATAGGTATAATAATTATATGATGTTTGTAGTTGCAAAATAAATTAAAGTAATTTTACCAAAGACGTAGACGTAAACTTTTTTTTCAGTAGGCCCAATACGGTTTTCAGCCTTACATGTGTAGTAGCCAGTGTCGGACACCTTAATTGCTATAAATCTGAATTCACAGAAAATGAACAGTATAAGTTAGGAAATTAAAATACTCAAATTAAACACTAAATATACCTATTTTGAAATTTGATTTCTCAATTAAATGCTAGCTAGTCATGCAGCTAAAAAATGTAGGTAACAGTGGTGAAAGTAAGGAGGTATTAACGTTTAAAGTCTATGAAGGAGAGCTGTGCTTTGAATCTGCTAGGCCGGCGCGCTGGCATGGCCTCAACGAAATCCAGTGTTCAGCTGTTTCTTGTTGCTTTGTCTGGTTTGTCTGTCTTGTTCCTCTTCTAAACCATTGGTGAAGGGCGTTCGAAGGGTGGTAACGCATTTGTGTTTATACCAATATTATATAGCTAAAGATTTTGTTTAGTTTAATGCGTTGATCTTAGGGACTACTAACAAACAAAGGAAGTTAGATAAATTTTAGTGTTCAACAACTCATTTATCAAAGAAAATAATATCATGATCTACGCAAACGATGATATACGAGCCGAGCATCAATGAAAAGTGCAGACAAACCTGTACGGGTCAGCTGGTCAAAGATATTAGTGGAGCTACCTCCACTAATATCTTTGATCATATAACTTGTTTTAAATGTACAAATATACTGACTTGAGACTATGATCGCTGGTTGTGAAAATGTCCTTCGAGGTACGTAGTGTGTTACCATTTCTAACCCACTTCACTGTCGGAGTAGGTTCACCAATAACATTACAAGGTAAAGTCACTCCTTCACCGTTTAATGATTTGATCATTTTGATTCCGTCGTCTTTGATTGTCGGTAGATCTATAACATATTACCATATTGCCATTAAATAAGCCACACGTTTATTACGCACTTAATATCTTTACATTTTTGTATCGCGCGTCTCTCACAATTAAGATGTCGAAACAGATCAGTGCTACTTACATTCTACAATCAACTCCATAGTGTAACTCTGTGATCCCACTATATTGCTAGCGTTACATTTGTATGTACCCTTGTCGTCGACGCTCACGTTTTTTATCAGTAGATCTTCATTATCATTCCTTATTTCTTTTAACTTCTTTGTCTTTTGCTGCTGGAAATACCATTGCATAGTTGGGTTCGGCGTTCCTCGAACAATACTGAGGAATCATAGGTATTTGGAATTATGATACATTTAAAAAAAAACTTTTGGTAATGATTATTTCATTTACGGCCAAACCAGTTTTAATTAGAAATAATGTTTTCGAAAACGATCTGAAGTTACTTTAACCCTAGAATCCTAATCTACGCCTGCGAGGCGCACAAGCCGGTTGTGTGTGTGTATGTATAACCTTTGTATCCTTTTAACGGTTGAAACTAGTGCGTTGTACTTTTTCGCCAAATCAGTGACCGACAGTAGCTAGCAGGCGGTGCCCATGTTGTTAAGGCAGGCTCCACTATTTTTGACTTATCGAGGTAGAGCACGCTTGCGACATTTGTTTATGATTTGTGTAACTTTTGAAAAAGTTTGTATGATTTTAATTTTGTTTATTTCTCGTACATTTTATGGTATATTCGACGTTATTTCAGGTATTAATATATCAAGGTCTAAAAAATTAGATAATGATGATATTTTGGCCTTTTAGACTGAGACCTATAATATTATTCTGGACCAGGAAAATGACCAGAACCGCAAGACTAATAGACGACCGATGGCCTTATTTTATGATATACTAAACATGGTTTTTCTAAATTATGGTATAATATATTGCCAAAACATGATGCAGAACAATAAAATATCATTGAACAGAGTGTATTCATAAAGTGACTCAACAAAGATTTTGTCACTTTTTGTGTTTGATCCCTTGTTAAAAATGTAAAAAATCATGCGTGTGGTTAGGCCAAGGTTGATAAAAGAAGGGTCCGGTCGTGTTAATAACAGCAGTTCCCGGACCCCTCCCTTCTCAGGCGCAGAGTGGCACACCGTGTGGTTTTAGTCGGTTCGATTCCAACACACCGCCCCGCCGCAAACCCCGGCTGGGTGACGGCCCGAGGGGGTTTCCAAACATAAAAAAAGGTTGATAAAAGAAGTTTGATTTTCTAAAAAGGAACATGCATTTCATTGACTTTTAAGATTGTAATTTCTTTTGTTTTAATTTTTGCATATTGTGTTTTCGTTTTAGTAAATAACTGTGATTACAGTTACAATTGATAACAGTGTTGATATATTTTTAGTTTATATCGTGAATTTAAATTTCCGCTAAATAAAATGCCTAAAATAGGGGTGTTTTTGTGCACAGATAGTAATTTATATGTGTAAGCCTCCGAGACGTATATTATGGCTTTGTGTACCTCCAAAATAGATTAGGCTTCTAGGGTTAAAAATAATATTTGTTCGTTTTTCAAAAGAACTAAAACTTATAAAACAAAGAAATAATAATCTGCGTATCAATAGACGTCAATCAAATTGAAATTAAAAAAATCTTCAGTTGTAACTAAATACAGGTTATTGAAAAGGGTAGTTAGTCATAAGAAATCAACTATTACAATGGTTTTATAGCATTGGAACATATTAATTACGTGATCCTCTTCTACCCTCTCTCTGTCTACCGGGTAAATGATTGTCTTTGATTTGTCTTAAATATAAAACGTAATGTATAAACAAAACAACCTCCATACTAATATTATCAATCTCTGGATCTTTGTGTATGTTTCGTTTTCAGGGCTAAGCAGTTGAACTGATATCGATGAATTTACAATGGATATCATTCGATTCTTGAGGAAGGACATTTATCGCTATACATGTGGGCGGGTCCGCGGGTATAAACAGCTATTATATCAAAACATCACTTTCTTTTTTATGTCTTTTTAAACAAACCGACTTGTCACTTGTTTTTTCTGAACAGAGTTCATTCACAAGTAAATAACCATGTTGAATCATTAAACAAATAATATTTTGTCAATTTTTGGATTCTCACGATTACTGTAAAACTAGTCCAATGTCAAATCTAAACAAATTAAATTGGATTGGAGTATATGTTTGTAATATTGAAATAAACGCTTTTTACTAAATGCAAATGTAATTTGCAAACATTTACCAAATTTTCTTTTGTCAATTTTTGTCTTGCTTTTTGTTTCGGAAAATCTCTGGAACGGCTGAACCAATTTTGATGGGATTTTCACTGCCAGACAGCTGATAATATAAGGAGTGATTTAGGAATCTTTTTAGACTAGCTTAGACCCGCGGCGTTATTCATGGTTGTTGTTGTACTGCTGTTAACTAAACTCAACTAGTATGTTACATAAATTGTGACTTACCGACACGTAAGCTTAACGTCAGTTCCCTTTAGAGCACGTGTTTCTGCGTATGGTTTCGCAATTAACGGTTTTTCTGAAAATTATTGTACACTTTAAGTCCCAGATACTATTTATTTATTAACTTATTAATTATACACATTTCAAACTATCTTCAAGTACATGAACTGTATGACACTGTAGAAAACGTTCATCAACGGGTCACTGCCTGGTATTCGTCCTGTCGTTGCATGATTAATATTTAACTGCCTCGTCGGCGCAGTGATAGCGTACGCGACTGCTGTGCCAAATGTTTGTATGATCTGCTAATAATAGGTCTTTACCTATGAAATTGCGTTTCTTCAGTACTGGTCATTTCAAATAAAAAAAAGTTTGTAATGGCTCTGTATTCTAAATTCAAATTAATTTTGTTTTAAAACCATTACATTCTATTTACAAACTCAGTCTTTTGTTTTTTGATTAGCGTTGTATTTTCATTACATTTAAACATTTTTCGTCATAATGGATACTTTAAAAATTCGTGTAATTATGGAATATGAGTTCCGTCGTATCACTAACGCGACACAAACGGCACGTAACATCAAAAACGTTTACGGAGAGAACTGTACAAACGCACAACCCTTTATTGGTTTTCCCGGTTCCGTTCTGGAAATTTTGACTTGAAAAATGAAGCTCGTGGTCGTCCGGAGACTTTGGTTAACAATAATGAATTAAAGGCTATTGTGGAAGCTGACGAAACTCAATCCACAGCTGAGCTAGCAGCAGCTTTTAATGTAAGCATCAAAACAATATTGATCCATTTGCGACAAATTGGCAAGGTAAAAAAGCTTGATAGATGGGTGCCCCACGACCTTAACGATCGCCAGCGCAACGTACGCGTCGAGACCTGCCTTTCGCTGCTCAACAGGCAAAGAAATGAAGGAATTTTGAAACGAATAGTTACGTGCGACGAAAAATGGATTCTGTTCGACAATCGAAAGCGCTCAGCAAGTTGGTTAGACCCTGGTTCAGCACCAAAGCAATGCCCTAAACCAAAAATGACCCCTAAAAAGGTGATGGTCACTGTTTGGTGGTCTAGTGCGGGTGTGATTCACCACAGCTTTTTACAAAACGGCATGAGCATTAATACAGATGTGTACTGTGAAGAACTGGAGAGAATGATAGAGAAGCTTGCACATCTGCAACCAGCTTTGGTCAATCGGTCGTCCCCACTGCTCCTTCACGACAACGCGCGACCCCATACTGCGCAACAGACAGTCTCCAAGCTGCAAGAGCTGGGGTTGGAAGCTCTCCCTCATCCGCCATACTCACCAGCCCTTGCACCTACTATTACTTTTTCCAAAATTTAGACAACTTTTTAGTGGGTAAAAAAATCAATTCCCGACAGGCAGTACAAAATGCCTTTGAAGAGTTTGTTGCCTCCCGTCCAGCTGATTTTTACAAGAAGGGCATCAATAATCTGCCAATGCGTTGGAAAAGATGCGTCGATTGCATGGGTGATTACTTCGAATAACAGAAATAAAAAAGTTTGAAAAAATAAGTACTTTCACTTATTGCATACAAAACGGCAATTTCATAGGTAAAGACCTAATATATGTTATTTAGGTTTTTTTCTATGTATAATATGTATGTATTTACAACAAAAAGTATATATGTATTTATATCATTTGTCTAGCACCAACAATACAAGCTCTGCTTAGTTTGGGACTAGATGGCAATGTGTGATAAATGTCCAAAAATATTTATTTATTTATTGTGGTCACCATTAATCTCCTAAATGGGAGTGAACTTTCTAATTGATTCACGTCAACAGCCTGTTGGATATAACACTCTCCTTACAAATTAGTTAAATAAATCGATTGCCTACATCATATTTATTTTAGTTCATTCGTACGTTCACTTCGTACATATGAACGACATCCGTGTAAGGCTGTGCTTTGATGCATCAGTCTATTAAGATTTTATATACATCTAGGGAAAGCAGCCAGCAGTGTTATTACTTACCAAATACATAAACAACAATAGACTTGCTAGTGGAGTGCAAATAGTTTTCAGCGACACAAGTGTAAAGTCCAGCATCGGAAAGCTTTGTTGTTATGATCCTGAAACCACAAAAAAAAGTTATGTTCAAAATTCTAGCATTCTACTAACCAAGTGTCAAATCTTGGTTTATGTTAAGATTTAAGACCGTTTCTTGCTAAATGAAACGTAGTCAAACGCTGACTGAATTTGCCTTAAACTTTATTAACTCGAAGAATTATATAAAAAAGTTCACCTGCTATTAATATTTATGAAACAAAAAATATGTTATTTTTTTCATTTAAACGGTTTTATTTAAAATAATGTACTAAAAGCTAATAAATAATTCGGTAGGCCTAGGTTCCAGTCATCACACCCCTCACCCTCATGAACCTAAGGCATTGATCAAAAAAAAAATCGTTGAGCCCGTGTTTCCATCTAGTCAACTCTACGCCCAACAATTTTATTTTTATGTCTGATTCTGATTTACCGAATTATTATTTAGCTTTTAGTACATTATTTTTAATAAAACCGCTTAAATAAAAAAAATACATTTTTTATTTATTTTTAAGTTTTTAGTTTTTGGTTTGATTACATAGTACTTCTTATTCTATTAAGTGGATCAAGCCATTTCATTTGATACCCATATAATGAGTCGTGACAAAATATGTAAACCATCATTTTGCAGCGATATAAATTAAAGGCCATCTTCGATTTTAATTTGTTTTCATAGTGAACTGTGTTCCACTAGTCAAGTCCTTTCATTTGATACCTATATTGGGGAAGCCGTGACAAAATTTGTAAACCATCATTTCACACCGGCGGCCATCTTAGATTTATAGTAAAACATAATTTATTTTATTGTATTGAACTAAATGTGTGTACCAAAATTCAGATCAATCAGTCAAAGTGGTAGATAAATATAACTATATACAATTATACTGACTTGAGACTGTGATCGCTGGTTGTGAAAATGTCCTTCGAGGTACGCAGCGTGATACCATTTCTTACCCACTTCACTGTCGGAGTGGGTACACCATCAACACGACAAGGTAAAGTCACTCCGACACCCTTTAAAGATTGAATCGTTGTGACTCCATCGTCTTTGATTATCGATGGATCTGTAACAGACAAAAAAATTATGCAGCTACAAGTGGTATAAAAAATGCGTTTAATAATCATGATTAACTTGTTAGTATATTATCGGTGGATCTATAACATATTACAATGGAAGTACATTAAATGAGCCACATATTTGTACATTTGTATCGCGTATCTCTCACATTAAGATATCGATACAGACCGGTACTACTCACATTCTACAATCAACTCCATAGTGTAACTCTGTGATCCCACTATATTGCTAGCGTTACATTTGTAGGTACCCTTGTCGTCGACGCTCACGTTCTTTATTAGCAGAGCTTCATTGTCATTCCTTATTTCTTTAAACCTCTTTGTCTTTTGCTGCTGGAAATACCATTGCATAGTTGGGTTCGGCGTTCCTCGAATAATGCTGCGGGAAAATATTTGGCTTTATGTTATTTTTGTAGCAAGTTTATTTATACTGAATATTAGCTGCACCTCACGGTAGCAGGTTTTATTAATTGATTTATTTATAGCTGTATGCACAAATACATGCATCGTCGGACTTGATGCTAAAGGCATTTTCTGCCAGTTGACCGATTGGGCGATGCAGAGAAAAGATGGGGAAGGGGCACTTAGTGGTTAAATAATAAATGACAGAGATTTAAACACATGTATACTATTTTGACCTTGAATAAATACATACAATATAAAAGAATATATTAGTTTAATAGAGTCGGGCTGGGTTTCGCAAAGAAGAAGGGAGACCGAGAAATAATAAAATCCTTTATACAACAAGATGAAAATGATATCTATAAAGTGCATGCAATGAATCTAGAAATGCAAAGTGAGTGGTTAAATATAGGTGAGTTCTGCATCCCGTTAGCCCTGAAATGGCGCACCTTGCTATATGATTGGTCTCCTGCCCTGTTAAAATTCTATCTGAATGCCTTCCAAATGACCCTCCCAGACCAAAGTAACCTAGTGAGATGGGGGAAAGCATCTGAAAAATCTTGCTATACGTGTGGTGAGGCAGTAGGTACTGCTAGGCACTTACTGGTAGGTTGCAGGGTGCTGCTTGATAGGGGTTATTACTCACGCCGACATGATAGAGTACTAGAAATCATACGTGAAGCAGTAAGTCTTTCAGTAGCTAGAGCCCAAAAAGGATTGACTACAAATAAACGAGAAATTAACTTTATAAAGGATGGCTCAACTACCAAATCTAAAAGCAAGCCTTTCTCAATCCTAGGTACTGCACCTGACTGGACTATTTTGATGGATACGTATGATAAGCACTATGAAATCCCAGAGGATGTTGGTGTTTCGTCATCCAGACCGGACATATTCCTTTTCTCTAGACAAATTAAACACATAATATTAGTAGAGCTTACTGTTCCGTGGGAAACTAATATTCCTAAAGACCATAGAATAAAATTAAATAAATATTACGATCTAACAACTGAACTTAACAAAAATGGCTATGTGGTTAATTT
Source organism: Spilarctia lutea (assembly GCA_916048165.1). Classification (NCBI taxonomy): domain Eukaryota; kingdom Metazoa; phylum Arthropoda; class Insecta; order Lepidoptera; family Erebidae; genus Spilarctia; species Spilarctia lutea. Next base: position 12,596,535 of record OU696490.1, on the reverse strand, counting down.
ATACGCGGTAGAAGTAGGAGCGAGAGGTATACCAGCTAAATCTCTCTATAACCTTCTGAAAGACCTTGGCCTGTCGAGATCTGCAGTAAGTTCTATTTTAGAACGAGTATCCAAGGCTGCACTAACAGGTTCCTACCAAATTTGGCTAGGTAGGGCGGGAAACTCGAGCAGTGAAGGTGAGCGTTGATGCGCATCTTAAAGGGGGCCTCCTTAAACCTACATCCAGGTCGTAAGTCCTGGGAACTGCTTTAAGTTTCTCCCTCTGCCACACGATGGACCCGGCACCCGCACGGTGAATCCATGGAGTGCTAAGAAGTTTGTCTCTCTATATATATACATACACACATATACAACTATAAGAAATTAAAGTCCTAGTTCCACAAATAAATCATAGACTGTACGATGAAAGAAGAGCCCACAAACCCAGTATTATAGTGAGAGGGACAAAGCAGAAGGAGATTGTTAGAAGTACGAAAGATTTTGTTATGGTTATTGCCTTAATGTTTATGGGAATTTATCATAGTAATAATGGAATGTGAAGGCATGCAGTTCTAGAAAATAGAAAATATCTATTTGAGCTGCGACCGAAAACTGGAGATAATACTTTAAATTTTATTGCTTTTGAATCAGATATCGTTTACTGTTTTATTGACTATTATTTTTTTCTAAAATAAAAATCACCTATGTTATTCCTTATAACATCAGCTATTTGCCAGTGAAAGTCGCATCAAATCGGTTCAGCCGTTCCAGTGATTAACATAAACTAATTACAAATTTTGTTCAAAATTTATTATGATCTGAGTGAATAATATAATTTAAAAATAATAATACGGTAGTATATACTTCCATAAGTATTTAGTGAAAATCTATAAATTTTAAATTATAAACAGCACTTTGTATAGATTTAACGTAGCCACAAATTTTACAAATATCTAACCCGTGTTATATATTATTTTAATGATTTCCACCACTTACGACTATTATTTTATGTAACTTACATAAGAAAATATGTTTATCGAGGCATTATAAATCTTCAAGAATCCATTGTAAGAGTAACTTTATCGTTTTAGATTCCCTTGTCATGTCCGCTCTCTAACTGCCGGGTAAATACTTAGTTTAAAATATACTATGTAATTAATATAGATAATGTTTGATAGATTTAACGACACATCGTGTGATAGACGTTCATTATTATATAAAACATATATGTTATATTTTTAAAATACCTTTGTTTTTTTTTATTGAATACACAAGTGCGTTGCCGACCTTTGCGGGATGGGGAGAGGGAATGGGGGAGGGGTTGGGGTATGGGCCTCCGGTATCCTCACTCACTCGGTGAAACACAGCGCAAGCGCTATTTCACACCGGTTTTCTGTGAGGCCGTGGTATCACTCCGGTCGAGCCGGCCCATTCATGCCGAAGCGTAGCTCTCCCACACACTAGTATAGCTCTTGTGTTGCGGGGGACTTTACAAAGAAACATGAAACGGATACAAAGAACACCGAGACTCAAAATCACAACTTATTGATCACACAAAGTATGGTCCCATGTGGGGACCACAGCACTCAGCGAGAAGAACGCTTGATTAACGTAACTAGTAAAAATACTATTAATGTCTGACGTGTTTTATAAATTATCACTTACCGACACATAAGCGTAGCGTCGGTTCCTTTTAAAGCACGTGTTTCTACGTTTGGTTTGTTAATCACCGGTTTTTCTGAAAATTTACAGAAAGTAGTTAGCGAAACTATTTTATGGCTTTTAAAGACCTGCCAAAGTAACTTTAATTACGCAACAAACGAATTAACACGCGAGATGCGTTGGTGTCGTCTTTACAAATAGTGTCAAAATACTTACCAAATACATAAACAATAATGGATTTGCTACTATAATCAAGATAGTTTTTAGCTTCGCAGGTATACAGTCCAGTGTCGGACAGCTCTGTTCTTCTAATTCTGAAATCACAAGGAAAAGTAAAACAAGTAGTTTTTTTATATAGGGTGTTTTTTTAAGCTAGATAGAACTTTAAATTGTAAAAAGTAACACAAAAAATTAAATTTTGATGAAACTTTTTTTTTTATTTGTTTCAGTATACTCTGACAAATCATCATGAATAGACTCACGCTTGAACAACGCTACGAAATAATCCAAATTTACTTTGAAAATCAGTCGTCGATTCGCGCAACTTATAGACGACTTCGTCATTTGTATGGCGTATAACACGAACAATGCTGGCCTCCAAGGCGTCAATTGTTGCTGGTTTATCAGCATAAACCAGTGACTTTACGTAGCCCCACAGGAAATAATCGAGAGGTGTCAAATCGCACGACCTTGGAGGCCAATTGACAGGTCCATTTCTCGAAATCAACTTATCGCCAAATTTTGATTTCAATAAGTCGATGGTTGCGTTCGCCGTATGGCACGTAGCGCCATCCTGTTGAAACCACATCTCCTCCGGATCAATGTCATCCATATTTTCAAACAAAAAATCATTGATCATGGTGCGGTAACGATCTCCATTGACCGTAACGCGAGCTCCGGCCTCATTTTTGAAGAAATAAGGTCCGATGATGCCACCAGCGTGAAAACCGCACCATACGGTGCATTTTTCTGGATGTAATGGAGTCTGTAGGGTCTGTTGTGGATTGGTCTCACTCCATATGCGGCAATTTTGCTTATTAACAAACCCGTTAAGCCAAAAATGCGCCTCATCGCTGAACACAATTTTGCGATAAAACAGTCGTCTATAAGTTGCGCGAATCGACGACTGATTTTCAAAGTAAATTTGGATAATTTCGTAGCGTTGTTCAAGCGTGAGTCTATTCATGATGATTTGTCAGAGTATACTGAAACAAATAAAAAAAAAAGTTTCATCAAAATTTAATTTTTTGTGTTACTTTTTACTATTCAAAGTTGTATCTAGCTTAAAAAAACACCCGTTAGAATAGGGGGCAAATGAGCAGACGTATCCCCTGATGGTAAGAGCTCACCGCCGCCCATGGACACCCGCAACACCAGAGGCGTTACAAGTGCGTTGCCGACCTTTTAAGAAGGAGTACGCTCTTTTCTTGAAGTTTGAGGGTCGTATTCGTCCGGGAATACCGCAGGCGATAGTTCATTCCACAGTTTTGTTGTGCGAGGCAGTATTTCGCTTAAGGGAATAACTTGTGCCTTATAAATAAATAAAAATTTTAATCTTAACAATTATATACGATATTGACTTCATGTCAATTTGGTGGATTCAGCATTCGGCGCGTCAGCATATCTATTTATCTTTTGAGTTTTGTAATGTTGCTATGGAAGCAACAACATCCTTACAAAAAGAAGTAATACTTAAGCCAAACCTTATACCAAGCCTTCTGACCCACGTTGTATAGTAGTCCTTCTTTCTCACAAGAGGTTTATGTCGAATAAAGGACTACTAAAGTCTTTTTATGATGATAGGATACTAACTTAAGACTGTGGTCGCTGGTTGTGAAAATATCCCTTGAGGCGTGTAGTGTAGTACCATTTCTTACCCACTTCACTGTAGGGGTTGGTACGCCATTGACACTACAAGGTAAAGTTACTTCTTTACCGTCTAAAGTTTTTACTATTTTCACTCCATCTTCCTCGATTGTCGGTGGATCTATAAAATTCAGCATAATACATAAATTTCCAAATAAAACGCAAATAATATACAAATCAGTGCAGTACCAACTATTTGTGTCTGAGTTAGCTAATAAGCTTTTTATGTAACAACATGCTCAATTATCTAAAAAGTCTAGGGATAAACAACGTACTGCTGTTATAAAAGATATTCTAAGTGTCCTACAAAGGTCTACGTGCTAACATATGCTTACACTTAAGAACAGAAATTTGGCTTATCTATGCAATTCTGATTAAAAACTAGATTACGTTTGTAATAATCTAAACAGTTGACAGACATTTTATGATCATAACAGTTAAAAAGTTCAGACAACGACTTTAATGTAGGTATTCATTTGTTTAAAACATATGTTACTAACATTCTACTGTCACGTCTATGGTGTAAGTTTGTGATCCCACTATATTGCTGGCGTTGCACGTGTATGTACCCTCGTCGTCGACGCTTACATTTTTTAATGGTAAAGCGTCATTGGTCTCTTGAAGTTCTTTAAAGTTCTTGGATATCCGGCTCTCGAAGAACCACTGCATGGTTGCCTTTGGCGTTCCACGAAGAATACTGAGGAAGCAAGAATCTGTTAAACATACTGAGTTACATTTTTTTCATAATATTATATAAGTGGCTTGCTAATTTTCTTATTTTTGTGGACGCGAAAGTATAATAGATTTGCCACACATATTGTCCTTTTTCGGTGCTACTTTGTAACTATTTCATCAAATAATTCCAAGAACCCGATTCGAAGCCAGCAGGTAACAATATACATCAAAATAATTGTAAGATTTGTAGAAACACAAACAAAATAGTTTCGAAATATTTTACACAAGAATCGTAGAACCTTCACATACGTGTGTTAACACAAAACTCAAGCTGTCCAAGTAGAGTTCTTTTACCAAACAATATGTTTCTCCTTTGAAAGTATTTGATTTGCTATTAAAGGTGGTTGGTTATACTGCGGATTACGTCCATGATATCTTATGAATTTGAAATCAGTTCGAAGAGGTGACAATTCTCTTATACATATATGCTCTAAGACTTACCGACAAGTGAGTTGAAAGTTTTTTCCTTTTACGACACGTATTTTCTCATCCGGTTTGGCAATCACTGGTTTTTCTAAAAAATAAACGTAAGTTTACGCAAGTATAAACAACTTGAACCTCTTTCGCATTGTTACTATTTTTTTATTATACAGGGGGCAAACGAACCGATGTATTGCCTGATGGTATGCAATTACCGCTGCCCATGGATAACACCCGCAACACCAGAGGCGTCACAAGTGTGTGTGTAGTCAGTATTTGGTTACCCTTACCGGTTGTACCAATCAGAGATGAACTATATCCTAATAATCCTAATCACACTTTACACTTAATAATGTTATAACAGTGAATGTAGGTTTGTTTGTTAGGCTATCAGGCGAAAACTACTTGACCGATCGCCATGAAATTTTGTATACATTCTTGGAGGTAGTATAAGTAACACAGGATACTGTTAATAAATGCGAGCGAAGCCGCGGGTGACAGCTAGTATATATATAATACTTTAACCATTCAACATGCCGAAACCATCACAGCATTTCTTTAACAATTCTTGTGACCACATCTTTCCAACCATTCCGTTTCCTTACTTCATCCTCACTAGCAGTACGCGTTAGTGGCTTTACCTAAATTTTAGTGAACAAAATAGACACAATTTCCGCAGTTTATTTTTATGATGCAGGGGGAACTAGCAACTATTTGCCTCATGCAAAGTGATTCCCGCCGCCCATGAACGCTACAACTCAGGAGAAACAAGCGAGTTGCCGGCCTTTGAGGTGCCAATACGCAATTCGTTAAGGTCATATCGAAAGGTAATTCTTTGCAACTCACGCAGTTACTTACCAAATACAAAAATTTCAATGGATTTATTACTAGTGCCAAGATAGTTTTCTGCCTCGCAAGTGTAGTATCCAGTGTCGGATACCTCTGTTCTTCTAATCCTTAAATAGGAAATAAAACATAAAAGTAAATAGCCTCGTAACCAAATGATATCGCTATTCAGCCCAAAGGCACAACGCCATCTTATGAGTCAAAATGTAAACTGTACATAGGTTTTTCCAAAAATTCCTAATTTTAAATTAAAGGCTAATTCTATCAGAAATCTCTTTGGTAAGTTATTATTTTAATGATCTTTAGTAACGAAAACTCTTACTCTTTTGTTTGTGACAGACAGTGAACATTTTACGGAAAGCTTTTACTGCTCATATTTTATATAATAGGTTAGTTGACTGTATCGTAAAAAAATACTGATGTCTTCTACATTAAATCGAATATTACAAAACATCTCAGTAAACATAATTCTTACAGCTTTTTATTTCTATTAGAATTTTTATCAAATAAACATTGAAAAATAGCTCAATTGGGTTGTCTAAAACAGTGATGTCACAAGTTAGTATTTAGTACATTTTTGATAAAAAGTAACTAATTTGACAAGGTGTCAACTACCCTATTGGCCTAAAGTGGAAGGAACTGCAAAAAAGTATTTAAAAGGAAAAATAATATATTTCTCAAAAGAACTAATAAATTGATAAATACCTAATAAGGAGGACTGAATGACTTAATTTAAAACAAGTTTATTATCAATTCATAATTACATAGTTTTTTTATACAGGGTTACTGGTTTACCTAGATACTTTTGAGGGTTGTAAATGCTAATATATATTGACTGGTCTCTTTTCTGTTCGTGATTAAATGTGCTTTGAATACTATCGATGATGTCGACCTACACAAACTAGTTGTATATTAATATTCTAATTTTTGTGAAATTATAAAGTAATATTTCAACGACACAACAACAGTAAAATGAAAGAAAAGTATGAGTATTGAATTAGAATAATAATAATAAACAAACGGCATAATTTTAGGCTTCCGTTAGTTTACGTCTCGAAACCCTTATAGTTTCATCATACTACATGTACATCATACGACATGTTTTTCTGTCTGCCTAACTAGTAAAATGCACTTACTTGGAAATCTTGATACCAGAAACCCTGTATAACACAAGAATTTACATGAAAATTTATCTACTGCTGCACTTACTTGAAGCTGTAATCGCTAGTCGTAAAAATGTTCTTCGAGGTACGCAGTGTGAAACTATTTTTTACCCACTTCACTGTCGGAGTGGGTACACCATAGACACTACAAGGTAAAGTCACTTCATCACCCGTTAAAAACTGGATCGTTTTGACTCCATCGTCTTTGATTGTCGGTGGATCTGAAACAGACAAATAAAAATTTGCAGCAACAAGTGGTATGAAAAGGCGTTACATAATCATCATCAGCCTGTCACAGTCTATGTCTATGTACACATTGGCCTCTGCCAAAATGCGTTTCTATACTATTAGTATGTATAATAGTATTTTCATATTCAAAACTTAAAACCAGAAAAAGTGCAATCTAAATACAGTAAATTTTTACCCAATAGTACTCGTATAGTATTATCCTACTACTATTATAAAGGCGAAAGTTTGTAAGTATGGATGTATGTATGTATGGATGTTTGTTACTCTTTCACGTAAAAACTACTGAATGGATTTGAATGAAACTTTACCACAATATAGCTTATACATCAGAATAACACATAGGCTACTATTTATAAACATATAGCTTCGCCTCGCGGCGTTGCCCGCAGTTATCATCGTACCGCGGGTAGCACCGCGGGGTTCAGCTAGTATGAAATATATGGTTTGATACACGTATTAAAGTTTTGAGTACAATGAAATGAATTGGACATATGTATTAGAATTCTATTGAGTGTTTTCATTTTTCAGATTATAAATTTATTAATTAACACTTCTGGCAGGCAATCTCTTGCTAATGTGTTAAACATTAAGTCATCTCAATTAGAAACTTATATATTGAACTGCCTCTGTGGCGCTATGGTAGCGTATGCGACTGCTGTTCTTGAGGTCTCGGGTTCGATTCCCGAGTCGGACCAAATGTTTGTATGATCTACAAATATTTGTTTCGGAGTTTGGGTGTTTTCTATTTATAATATGTATGTATTTACAAAAAAAAAAGAAGTATATATGTATTTATATCAGTTGTCTAGTACCCATAACACAAGCTCTGCTTAGCTTGGGACTAGATGGCGTTGTGTGTAACATGTCCGAAATATTTATTTATTATTTATTTAATGTATATTTTAACATTTTTACTGACATTCTAGCATTACATCTATAGTGTAACTTTGTGATCCCACTTTATTACTGGCGTTACACGTGTATGTGCCCTCGTTGTCGACGCTCACATTCTTCAACAGTAGAGATTCATCAGTCTCCTTAACTTCTTTTAAATTCTTCGTCTTGTGCTGGAAACGCCACAGCATGGCTGGCTCGGGCGTTCCACGAAGAATACTGATTAAATATTAAAAAAATACTATAATCATATCTTAAAATCAAGAAATTTAATCAAATAAAAAAATACAAGTGGAAAGATAACTGCTTTGCTTGTTTAGTATTGCTTAGGTAAGAAAGAGTGAAACAGGAAATCCGTGCTATGTTTTAGGAAATCTATATATAATAAGATTTGTCAATTTCTGAATGTTGTTGCCTTTAATTTTTTGATTCTAAGTGCTGATATTAGTGTCATAGTACAATCTGGACAATATATTTGCCTCCACTTACCGACATGTGAGTTGAACGTCAGTTCCCTTTACGACACGTATTTTCTCGACCGGTTTTTCGATTACCGGTTTATCTGAAAGAAAATAATTGGGTACTTCTACTTGTCACTAATTTTTGATAGTTTTATTTGCTCTGGCAAAACTGTACGTTCCGGCAGCTTTTAGTTTGATTAAATTAGTTGCGTAACCACTTACTTACCAAATACATACACATCCACAGATTTCTTGCTAGTGCCACGGGAGTTTTCAGCCTCACAAGTATAAGATCCAGTGTCCGATACACCTATTTCAGTGATTCTAAAACCAGCAATAGAACACAAATTACTTCAAGTTCATAACAATCGCATTTTGAGATTAAGGTAAGAAATATCCGAATTTGTTCTTGATACGAGTTTTTGTAAATAAGATTATGAGACTAGAAATAAGAGTCTGAGTAATATAACCTTCCCTGACTCTGACGCCAGGGCTTCATCATTCCTTTAACCAAAAAAATTACTTTTGTCTCCCTGAAAGCTTTCGACCAATTACTATACTACCCTTTCTTTCTAAAGTGCTAAAGACCTGATTACATAAGCAGCTTTCACACTTAGTATATCAGCATAATCTTCTTAGACCTTCTAGACAACGTGGATCCAGGTGCGGTCACAGGCCAACCACCTCTCTCCTCAAAGTAACTGGCAATATTAGGGAGGGTATGAAGGACACCAATGTATCTTGTAAATGTAAATTGTGTATTCTCTTGTAAATCTTTAATATGGTGTACAAATAAAGAGTTTTCTATCTAAGTGCTGAACGCCGAGCCTGTCCTTAGAAATAAGGTTTTTACTTATTGAACTAAGCTGCACAGACGAGGTAGTAATAACTTTGTTAGTTAATTATACCTATTATTTATCACCTTTTGACACACGACACACGTCCTAAGAACATACCCAAACCATAGGTATTAATTAAATATTTCAACGATACCCTTTTGCAATAAATTCTCTTGTATACCGTTTCATTAATCGACTATTCTTGAAATCACCGCAATGACCATAACAAGGGGCCAATTAATTTATTATAATTTACTTACTTGAGACTGAAGTAGGAAGTAATGAAAACATTCTTCGTGTAGCTCATTATTGTACCATTTTTGAACCATCTCACTGTAGGAGTGGGTAAACCATCGACGTTGCAAGGTAAAATGACTTCGTCGCCGTCTTTAACTTCGATTGTTTTTAGTCCATCTTCTATAATTATCGGTGGATCTGTGTAATAATAATAACTTCATATGAATAAATATATAAAGATACTAGCTGAACCCCGCGGTGCTACCCGCGGTACGACAATAATCACAGGCAACGTCGCGAGGCGAAGCTAGTATCTTTAAAAATTATAGCCTACGTGTTATTCTGATGTATAAGCTATATTATTGTAAATCGTAAAATAAGTAACTTTTCTGGTTGATTTTTTACACCTTGTTTCTTGAAAAACGCAAATATCTTACGGAACCCTATTTTTTTCCAAAATAAAATATAGCCTATGTTACTCGTGGATAATGTAGCTTTCGAATGGTGAAAGAATTTTTAAAATCGGTCCAGTACTTTTTGAGTTTATTCATTACATATAAAAATACAAATGTTTCCTCTTTATAATCCTAATATATATAAATCTCGTGTCACAATGTTTGTCCTCAATGGACTCCTAAACCACTTAACCGATTATAATAAAATTCGCACACCATGTGAAGTTCGATCCAACTCGAGAGATAGGATAGTTTATATCACAATTTACTAATTGGGAAAAAAAAATTCTTTTGAAGAGAAGCAGACGAAGTTGCATAAGTTGCATAACAAACACAAAAGAATTTAATTGGTATTAACAAACTGAAAAACAACATACAATACCTAATAAAAAATATATTAAAACTAGCTGACTTATGCAACTTCGTCTGCTTCTCTTCAAAAGAAATATTTTTTTCCCAATTAGTAAATTGTGATATAAACTATCCAATCTCTCAAGTTGGATCGAACTGCACATGGTGTGCGAATTTTATTATAATCGGTTAAGTGGTTTAGGAGTCCATTGAGGACAAACATTGTGACACGAGATTTATATATATTAAGATAACTTATGACACTCAGCAATAATGTGGCTTTCTATTGGTAAAAGAATTTTTAAAATCGGTTTAGTGGATCCCGAGATTACCCCTTACAATTTAACAAATATACAAACACACAAACTTTACTTCTTTATAATATTAGTATAGATGTTACAAGCAAAAAACAGTAAGTAGCATTATCTCTTTTGCCCAAAGGAGCTCCAGTGTTTTGTTTAGTATCGAAAATGCACCTAATATTACAACGCAAATTATTTCTTCTCTTAAACTGTTTTAAAATATGTGTACCACTAACATTCTACTGTCACGTCTATAGTGTAAGTTTGTGATCCCACTATATTGCTGGCATTACACGTGTAAGTGCCCTCGTCGTCGACTTTCACACTCCTCAACAGTACTGCTTCGTCAGTCACCTCAAGTTCTTTTAAATTCTTCGTCTTGTGCTGGAAATACCACTGCATGGTTGGTTTTGGCGTTCCACGAAGAATACTGAGTATTTATAGAAAACACATTTGGTTTTACTTTAAATTGATAGAAAAATAATTAATATACTAAATATATTACATCATTTTGAATTACGAATTTTTAAAAGGTTATCATTACGAAAATTATGGTTATAAAAAATTACGAAATGTTGTGAATAAAGAAATATATGTTGTGCTTTAAGATGAATCTATCCTAAGTACTGATATTAGTGTTTTGGTCCAATCTGGATATTGGAAATATTTACGTACACTTACCGACATGTAAGTTGAAGGTCAGTTCCCTTAACGGCACGTACTTTATCGACTGGTTTCTCAATTACCGGTTTATCTGAAAGTAGTAATTGGGTACTTTAATTGAAAGTAAATGTCTTATATCTTCATCTACCTATGTCTATTTGTCTTCTTGTCAATAATGGTTTAAAGTTTAATTAGCTATTATGTGGTAAGACAACTCATCTTCCTAGCCTTTATTATTCCCAATATTATTTTGGGTGGGCTACCAGTTCAACCGGTTTTACCTGAATATCAGTTTTTACACAGAGCGACTGGCATCTGACCTCCGCAATCCTGACGGTGAACTGAATTCGAAGGTTGAACTAGTTGTCAGTATATTTGAGGGCACTGACTTCCCAATAACGATTGCCATAGATGTTCATGACTACCGGGACCGACGGCTTAACGTGCTCTCCGAAGCACGGGCGGGAAACACCGCCATCTTCCATACTCCAGGCTGCTTTTAAGAATTTCTTGTAGGAAAAACCCAACAGCAGTCCGACCCGGGAATTGAACCCGAGACCTCTTGATTTGCAGTCGCTTACGCTAACCACTAGACCAACGAGGCAGTGATAAGACAACTACTACATTAAAATATATTTCAATGCACTGACGCTTATAGTACACTCGTTTTTATGTATTCATGAAGATTACAAAAGATTTAAATGGTTAATCTTATGAGTAAAAAACGTAAAATACGATAAAATTGTGTAGTCAGGAAGGTTTTTAGTTAGTTGCGTAATCACTTACCAAACACATAAACATCAATGGATTTCTCGCTAGAGCCAAAGGAGTTTTTAGCCTCACAAGTATAAGATCCAGTGTCGGATACACCTATTGCAGTTATTCTGAAATCATCAAAAATAAATTACTTCAAGTTCATAACAATGGCTTTTTAACGTGAATGTAAAAAAAATTTTTTACATTACGCATGTTGGGTAACGAGACGATATAGAGGACCACGAATAATTATTATAATTATGATTTATGTCATCTATTACAATAAACGTAGTTTATAAGTGTAAATCCATTATAGTCAAACTCAACTCATGGTTTCTACGAGATTGCCTGAAATTAGAAACAGGAAGGGCTTTAGTATGAGCGACCTCGACATCATAGGTGACCTGAGGTATTTGTCAACGAACATCTCACGTCTGTCAACAGGCTGTTACACAAAAATACTTATAGTCGTTCCAATAGTTTATTTAACTTTTGACAGCTCTAATACTTAATCAAATAGTGATACCCTGACCCGTTACCTATTCGATTTCTTTCATCGATCGATTTTATGCATTAAGAAGTTTTAATCGATTTAACAAACTCATTATTTTATAGATAATTTCGTACTTCATATTTCTATGTGTTTCAATGTGCGACCTCCTTTGTCAAAATAAAGAAGAAATGGATTAAAAGAATGTTGTTCAAATATGACGGTTCTATGTCATGAAAAAATATATAAAAGGAACTGAATTTTCAAAATGTATTATTGTATTGTGTTGTAATTCAGTGGTTAATATTGTATTTGTTAAACTATTGATGATCTTTATTAAATCTCTCTATGTCTATTTTAAAATATCTACAGTATTTCAATGAGTAACCTTCAATATAGTTGAGTATTTATATTCCTCCGTATTGATTTATTTGTGAATTCTCACGTTTGGTTGAGTTGAGCGTATCGTTCCTGCCTTCGTTACTGTCAAAATGCCAAAAAAGAAAGTACTCAAAGGACAAACAAGAGAGTTTGTCTTGCGACTTCGTGAATACTTTGAAAAGGAAAGCCGTAATGGTGGGCCTCTTATACCAGTGACTCAAGTTAGAGACCGTGTTGCAGCAGCATTAGGTATTAGAGCTCCAACAGTGGCAAAAATAACAAAAGAAGGCTACGGCAGCAGTGGCATGGAACAGAATAAGCTATCTACACCTAAGAAAAAACGTCCGCCTAGTAAAGTTACAGCCGTTGACAATTTTGACGCTGATGCTATTCGTCGTCATATATACGACTATTACCAAAGAAAAGAGATTCCAACATTAAAAAAACTAACACAATCTCTTCGAAATAGTGGTTTGTTCCGTGGTCAAAAATCTTCTCTGACAAAGGTATTGAAAGACATTGGAATGTTATTCCAAAAATGTGACAAACGAAAAATTTTAATGGAACGCAATGATATTGCTTTGTATAGATGCGATTTTTTAAGACAAGCAAAAAAAATAGAAGATTGGTCGAATGTTGTTTTCACAGATGAAACTTGGCTCAATGCGAATCATACGCTGTCAAAAACTTGGACTGACAACACCGTTGGCTCCACTTCTACAGTACCAATGGGAAAAGGCGAACGACTGATTATTTGTCATGCAGGAACAGTAAAAGGATTTGTGCCAGGCGCTCTATTAGCTTTTAAATCCCAGAAAACAGGAGATTATCATGAGGAGATGAATTCGAACGTGTATGAAAAGTGGTTCAGAGAAATGCTTACATCACTCGAAGAGCCATCAATAATATTTATTGATAATGCACCTTATCACTCTCGTCAAATTAATAAAATACCAACACAGGCCAACAAAAAACATGAAATTATAAACTGGCTCCGTGACAATGGCGAAGAGGTGAATGAGTCCCTACTAAAAGTAGAGTTAGTAAAGATATTAAAAACAAAGAAGCTGCCAAAACGATACGTCATAGATGAAATGGCAGCAGAGCATGGGCATACCGTCCTCAGAATTCCCCCATATCACTGCCAATATAATGCAATTGAAATGATCTGGGCACAAGTTAAAGGATATGCTGCGAGGAACAATACAACTCCTCCTTTCACCGCAAGAAAAATGCTGAATTTACTGAAAAATGCGTGTGAAAAAGTAACTCCAGAAAACTGGGCGAATGTTGTAGAAAAAACAAAGAAGGTGATAATGTCGGATTGGGATCGGGATGTTGCATTCGACAATTTATCTATCCAAGAAATGATAATCAATATTACTGAGAACTCAAGTGATGATGATTCCTGGTCATACGAAGAAGACGATTCTTTATAATTAAAATTAGTATTACAGTACCTCTTTTGGTTGTTTTATTTTTAATCCGTAAATTACTACGAATTTCAACATTTTGTACCTGTTCATTACAAGTAGGTACCGCAGGTAGTTTTTATTTGAACCAACTATAGTAAGTCTAAACAATTATTTTAGATTCATTAATTTGCGGCGAATACATTCGATCCCATTACTAGGTACGAGTACGATGGAACTGTTTTCATTACGCAAATTATTTATGCATTGAAACAGAGACATTTAGGGCATTTTAATGCAAAATAATAAAGCTTTTTACGTGATTTGATATAAAATATAATCACAATAATTTTATTGTATGTTTTATTAATATAATCGATAATCGATTTATTTCAAAACCGTTTTTATAGTCTGTGGTCATTAATTACGAATGACACATCCCTAAGTAGGCGGAGCCCGCCCATAAAGTACAGTATTATCTGTAGTACATTGTATCAAAAATTATTACAAAACTTTATGTGCGTGATCTGTCAAAAGTTAAATAAAGTATTGGAACGACTATAATCAAGATAAGAAGTATACTTAGAGAATATACTCATTATAATATACATATATTTATGAAAAGCCACTAAATACTTTTAGAGCTACATCAAATCAAAAAAGGTTGGTTTACGATAATGATGATGGACAAGAAATATACAACGCTTTTTATAAATGTTTTGACAGCGTTTTTACCATAGTTCAGTCTTCTGACCATCGATCTCCATCCTAAAATTAGCTACCACGTCTGCGATTATATTTCTAAAATAACTGTGTCTAAAGAATCATGCTTAGATAAAAATAAAGGTACTAATTGTGATGGGATTCTTCCTGTATTTTGGTTATAGTGCGCTTAGAGTTTCACGTACGCTATTACTCTGTTATTCCAAAATTCACGTAACAGTTGTAAGTTACTGCGACCCCCAACTAATGCCGCCATTGTGGTCATAGTACTTCCGGGGTCCAGCACCTCACTGGCGGAGGTAATTCAACGATATCCTTTAAAATCAATTCTTTTGTACACGTAGTGCTAGACAAATCAACTATTCATGTTATCATCACAATGATCATAAGAAAGTAGTAAGTGATCAACATATTATTTACTAACTTAAGACTGAAATCGGGAGACATTATAATGTTCTTCGAGTTGTACAGTATTGTACCATTTCTTAACCACCTCACTGTAGGAGTAGGTAAACCATCGACGTTGCAAGGTAGAATGACTTCATCGCCGTCTTTTGCTTCAATTGTGTTGACTCCATCTTCTTTAATTATCGGTGTATCTGTGCAATAACAATAACTTCATATACTATACATAATATCATATACTATATACTATACATGTTACAAGGAAAGAGCAATTGTAGTGTTTTATTTTGATTCAAAGAATTGCACCTAATATTAAAACGCAAATTATTTCTTTACTTAAACTTCTTCAAAATATTTATACCACTAACATTCTACTGTCACGTCTATAGTGCGAGTTTGTGATCCCACTATATTGCTGGCGTTACACGTGTATGCGCCCGCGTCGTCGACGCTCACATTCTTCAATAGTAGAGTTTCGTCAGTCACCTCAAGGACTTTTAAATTCTCCGTCTTGTGCTGGAAGTACCACTGCATGGTTGGCTTCGGCTTTCCACGAAGAGTACTGAGTATGTATAAAAAATTGGTAGAATAAAATGATCGTAAAATTTTATCAAAAACACCACATTTTATTAAACATTTCAATTGTATTATTTTAAAATATTTTCATTAAAGAAAATGAACAATGAGGCTAAATTACGAAATGTCGCTAATGGGAAACCATATAATGTTATCTGTCTGTAATGTTCCCTTCTTCTGCTTGTAGTTTTTTTGTATGTGCGAAAATCTCGGGTACTAGTATGCAGGAAACCAGATGCACCGTGTGAGAACCCCGATGTACCATTTCTGCCCAAAAAGAACAGACTTGCCGTTGCGAAATAGATCATGCTGTACATCCTTACGAACCTGATAGCCAGCACTCGCTGTATTGTCGCAGTAGCGCGATGTGGCTGCCCTACAGCACCTCCGCCCATACTGGGACCCCATACAGCGCCATGGACAGCATTACCCCCATGCAGAGTCTCCTGCAGTAGTTACCGGGCCCCCTCATGTTTAATGGCAACTGTGCTAATGCACTCGTTGCGCCAATTAACTTAGAACCAGACTCCTGGTGCGGATGGGTCTTGGTCGTGCAGGATACGGGGTCTGCACTAATCCGTGTTCTTCCGAAGTGCTTTTAATGTATTCATCCCTAATACCGATTTTAATTTTATGGTGCAATCTGGATAGCGGAATATATTTACGTACACTTACCGACATGTTAGCTGAAGGTCAGTTCCCTTTATGGCACGTAATTTATCGACTGGTTTCTCTAATACCGGTTTGTCTGAAAGAAGTAATTGGGTAATTTTACTGAAAATAAATATTTTATATCGACATCTATGTCTATTTGTATACCTGTCAGTAACGTTTTACAGTTTTATTAGTTACGCTATATACTATTAGATAACTACTATATTATATATTTCAATGTAAAATTATGTTACCAGGTAGTAAAGGTTGCAGGATTATGATGAGTGAATCTTTGATGTAAAAGTGTAAAATTCGGGTAAATTGTGGTGAAGAGGTTTTAGTTTGTTAGTGTTATCGTTTACTCACCAAACACGTAAACATCAATGGATTTCTTGCTAGAACCAAGGGAGTTTTCAGCCTTACAAGTATAGGATCCAGTGTCGGATACACCTATTACAGTTATTCTGAAATCAGCAAAAATAAGTCGTATTACTTTCAATTCAAAAGCTGTTTAAGATGAATGTAGAATACCAGTTTATTTTAATTCGAGCCTACACATATTGTGTAACGAAACGATATATGTGCATAATTTCTATACAATATAATAAAATAAACGAAAGTGTAAGAATGAATAGAAAACATAATTAAACTATTTTTATTGAACTAAATTCTCTATTGTATACGTACTGTTATTAATGCAATCACCACAATGACCATAGTGATTACAATGCTCCTGCCTTACAAAATTACTGCATTACCCGAAGGTTGGCATGTAGAGAATGCCTTATGCATTAAGCCCGCCGATGTACATGTGTACATAAAGTTTCAAATGAAAATAAAATTACGTTTTATTAGAAACATATTATTGACTAACTTGAGACTGAAATCGGGAGCGATTGAAATATTCTTCGAGTTGTTTAATATTGCACCATTTCTTAGCCACTCCACTGTTGGAGTGGGTATTGGGTATACCATCGATGTTGCAAGGTACAATAACTTCATCGCCGTCTTTGGCTTCGATTGTTTTGATTCCGTCTTCAATAATTATCGGTGGATCTGTGTTATAAAAATAACTTGATATTTATTTACAACGAGATAGTATTACTAGCAAGGAGAAGCACTTTCTGTTTTGTCTTAAAGCGTTTTAATGTTTTATCTTGTTATTTTCCAAAGTAACAATAAAAATACTCTCAAAATTACAACACAACGTAATTCCTCGCTTAACTTTTTAAAACATGTAGATATAGTACTGACATTCTACTATCACGTTTATAGTGTAAGTTTGTGATCCCACTATATTGCTGGCGTTACACGTGTATGTGCCCTCGTCGTCGACGCTCACATTCTTCAATAGTAAAGCTTCATTAGTCTCCTTAAGTTCTTTTAAATCCTTCGTCTTGTACTGGAAATACCACTGCATGGTCGGTTTCGGCGTTCCACGAAGAGTACTGAGTATGCATACAAAACGTTCTTTAACTCTTAGCAAAAAGTCATTCAATTCTTCACTACATTTAAATAATTTTTATTTTTTAAATAGAAGTTTTAAAAAAATGATATCACATTAAAATAAAGGACTGAGGAAAATGAAGAAATTTAAGCGTTGAAAGATACGACATACTTTGCTAGTTTGATAATGATTAATGTTTTTATCCTATGGTCTCATAATCTGGACAATATATTCACGTCCACTTACCGACACGTAAGCTGAATGTTAGCGCCCTTCACCGCACGTATTTTCTCTTCTGGTTTCTCAATTACCGGTTTATCTGAAAGTAATAATTGGTTACTTATTCGGTAAATCTTTAAAATCTATACCTTCTACTTATCGATAACGTCTTATCCTTTGCGACTGCTATGCATTAAGGTTTGATTCCCGGGTCTGATCAAATCTTTGTATGTTCTGCAAATCTTTGTATAGGATTTAGTTGTTTTCTATGAGTAATATGTATGTATTTAGAAAAAAATAATATGCCAAGGTTACCACCGTGGTACTGATTGATTTCTCCAATGCCTTCAACACTGTCAGTCATGAACTCCTTCTCGCTGTCCTATCCAATTTCTCAGTCTCTCAAGAAGCGCTGGACTGGTTCTCCTCTTACCTTCGGGATCGTCAGCAGTCAGTGAAGATGGAAGATTGTTCCTCTAGCTGGTGCCATCTCCATGCTGGCGTCCCCCAAGGCGGTATTCTTTCACCTCTTCTCTTTTCAATATTCATTAATCTCATCACGTTAAGACTTCGGTGTTCCTATCATCTGTATGCTGATGACTTGCAATTATATTATCAAACTGATTTGTGCGATGTATCGTCCGCGATCTCGATCGTAAACAGTGACCTGGGAGCCATTAAACACTGGTCCGATATGTTTGGCGTATCGGTAAATCCAAATAAATGTCAGGGTATCATCATCGGAAGTAACCGTCGCATGAGCCAGTTAGACTTTGCTTCGCTTCCACCTACGATGGTATGGTTATCCCATACTGTGAAAATGTGAAGGACCTCGGATTGTACATCGATACAACACTCAGCTGGCAAAAACAAGTTGCATCTGTGTGCCAGAAAGTCACGGGCTCGTTACGAACTCTCTATAGGCTTAAAAACTTTCTGCCAATGAAAACTAAGGTAATGCTTGTCCAGACCCTAATATTCCCAATAATCGACTATGGTGACGTGTGCTACTTTGACCTGAATGCAGATCTGCTCAATAAGCTCGACCGTCTTCTCAACAATTGCATTCGATTCGTTTTCAACTTACGGAAATATGATCACGTGTCCGAGTATCGGTCTTATTTGAAGTGGCTTCCAATTCGCCAACGTAGACATATACGGGCATTAACTACCCTTTATTCTTTACTCTTCTCTTCAAGCTCTCCTTCCTACCTAACTACTCAATTTCATTATCTAGGTTCAAACCACGATAGGAACCTTAGGTCTTCCAACAACTTGCTTCTACAATGTCCCACTCACCGCTCTGATTTTTTACACTCAACCTTCTTCATACAAGCTGTCCTACTATGGAACGAGCTCCCTCTCACGATCAGGATGGCTAAAACTAAACAAAATTTTAAACACTTGTTGCAGAGACATTTCTTGAGCACCCTATCGGATCCACGCTGATTTCATCATACTCTCTCCCCTTTTAGAATTTATATTATGTATGTATTATATGTTTGTGTGTATACATGTATATATATATATATATATATATTAGTACCTATGTATGTATAAGTATTATAAGTATTTAATACGTATATGTTATGTGTATCTATATAAATTATTACTAATTATTGTTTAATTTATTATTCTTAATCTTGTTGATTTCTCGATGAGAAATTTATTATTAATTGGTGAATTCCTTGTTGAGAAGTCGGTATAAATTTTTAGTTTGTGCATCTACCTTGTTTGGCTCTGCATCGCCCTAAGGTCGACTGGTAGAAAATGCCTACGGCATTAAGTTCACCTTTGTTACTATAATGTGCATAAAGTATAAATAAAAAAAAATAAAAAAAAAAAAAATGTATTTATATCATATATATCAGTTGTCTAATACCCGTAACATAAGCTCTGCTTAGCTTGCGACTAGATGTAACAACAGTAATAAATAAACAAGTAGTAATAAGGTATTAAACTTAATAAATATATTTCAACGATTAATTATTAATAACAATCGTGAAGTAGTAGTATCATACTTTTATGAACACACATGATGACATGAAGGTTACAGCGAATCTTTAGTATTTAAGTAGTAAAGTTAGGTAAAATAGTGTCATTAGGTATTTACTTACCAAATACATACACATCGACAGATTTATTGCTAGAGCCAAGAGAATTTTCAGCCTGACAAGTATAAGATCCGGTATCAGATACATCTATTGCAGTGATTCTGAAATCAGGAAAAAAATTAGTGCTTTATGTCTATAATGAGCCATTTTAAGATGGATGCAAAATCCAAATTTGTATCGGATATGAGCTTTGACAAATTTTGTGACTATAGATAGATGTGAATATTAGAAATGTTTATATCATGTATCTTTTACCTTAGAAGTAGGTTATAAGAATTAATAATACGAGTACCTTATTTAATAATATATTATTTTGAATTTTGAATACGAGTAATATACAAAAAGAGCTTTTAATGGTTCAACAATAATGTTTGGATTCAATCATCTTCTATAAATATCGTTTGACCGATCAAATATTCTGGAAATAACCATAATTGTCATTATAAGGGTATTGGTAACTAACATGTCGCTTACTTACTTGAGACTGAAATCGGAGGTTATTAAAATATTTTTCGAATGCAGTGTTGTACCATTTCTTAGCCACCTAACGATAGGAGCGGGTACACCATCGACGTTGCAAGGTAAAATTACTTCATCGCCGTCTTTAGCTTCGATTGCTTTGATTTCGTCTTCTTTAATTGTCGGTGGATCTGTTTAATAACAATGTCTTCATATGCATTACAAGCAAAGAGTGCTAACAGAAAGTGCTACTTGCACTTTCTGTTTTAACCTGTCTAAAAACTGCTAAAGTATTTTTTCTTGTATTTTTTTAAAAATACAAGAAAAAATACTTTAGCAAATGTGGCGACTTCGACATACGGCTCAAAAGAAAGTACGCTACAGCGCCATCTATCGAAGGTACACCTAATTACGTAGTGACAAACTACGGAGCAATATTAATAATAAAAACTCTTTATTGTACACCAAATAACCAAATAAATTACTTAATGCTAGGTCAGTACAAATGGCGGCCTTATCGCTTAACATGCAATCTCCTTCCAGGCAACCTGAATTGCGATATGGAAATTATCACTGATTAGCATATATACAACATCCCATTATTGACCGTTGAGCCCCAGCCTGTTAGGCATGATCACCTCGCCTGATTTAACTATACTCCTTCGGTGTTGGAGGGACGAGTCACCCGTTCCCCCCTATAAAAAAGAAAACTGTACCTAATATCGCAAACTGATTCCGCCCTTAAACTGTTTCAAGACATGTGTACTACTAACATTCTACGACCACATCTATAGTGCGAGTTTGTGATCCCACTATATTGCTGGCGTTACACGTGTATGTGCCCTCGTCGTCGACGCTCACATTCTTCAACAGTAAAGCTTCGTTAGTCTCCTCAAGTTCTTTTAAATCCTTCGTCTTGTGCTGAAAAAGCCATTGCATGGTTGGCTTTGGCGTTCCACGAAGAGTACTATAAAATGTATAATAATGTGAGTATATATAAAAAATGGGGTTTTAACTATAAAAATGAGACTGAAACGTCATTGAAAATACTACATTTAAATAGTCATTTAAATTAGGAAGTTTTTTAAAATATTGTTATAAACGAAAATAATTAATAGTATAAAATTACAAAATGTTGCGAATGGAAAACTATAATAATGTTGTGATGTTATCAGTCAATTCCCCTATGGTAATTAGTGTCATGGCGCAAACTGGACAATGGAATACTTTCACGTCCACTTACCGACACGTAAGCTGAATGTCAGCACCCTTCACCGCACGTAATTTCTCTTCTGGTTTCTCAATTACCGGTTTATCTGAAAATAATAATTGGTTACTTTTGTTGTTTGTACTGTGTATCTACACCTAAATAGATATATTTATCTTGTCGATAATATTACATAGTTTATTGCCTATTATGCTAGAAGACAACGTCTATATACCTTTTTTTTTTTTTTTTGTTGTCGGGTTGGAAAAATATCTTCGGATCTCCGGCTCCTAGGGGACTGGGGAGCCAGGTATGTGGTGAGTCCACTAAAAACCACCCCGGCGGCCGGTCTCAGGCGCCCTGCTCTGGGGAGGACCCGGACCAAGATATTTCAGGTCCCCCCCAGAACTGACACCGCGTCTATAAGACTCTTTCCTGGGGGAAGTCTGGGCTTCCCCCTGCCTGTTGGCCCAACCATTTAATTTTGCAGCCTGAACGCGGTTTTGCGACCAAGACGCTCCTCTGTCGCTGACCGCATCAATCAGCTACCAGATGTCCCCACTCTCTGGCAGCTTGCGGTACTGTCGGCGGCTGGTGTTACCGGCGACGTCGCCTACGCTCGGGATCGGCCCTCTCCCGATCCCGTTCAGCGGTCTCTTTCTGGAGCATCACTGTCTCACAGAAAGAGACCACTGCGTCCCAGCCCTCCTCACCCGCCAGCATGGCAACGATGATTGCTGGTGGGGACAGGTCCCGTCCGATTTGGCCGACCAGGACTCCGCGTTCAGACGCCCACGCGGGACAGTCCTCCAGCGTATGCTGGGCGGAGTCCAAGTCGGCCGCGCAATGGTGGCATTGTGCCGTCTCCTCGCGTCCGATCCTATTCAAATACTCACCGAAGCAACCATGCCCGGTGAGTATCTGCGTAAGTCGGTAGGTGACGCGACCTTCCTCCCTTCCTACCCAGGCTTCGAGGTTAGGCAGAACGGCACCAACAGCGCGTTGGCGCGCATTCTGCGGCTGTTCCAGCCGCGCGCTTGGTGGCGCAGTGGTACGCGTATGCGACTGCTAAGCTTGAGGTCTCGGGTTCAAATCCTGGGTCGGACCAAATGTTTGTGGAATCTACAAATATTTGTTTCGGAGTTTGGGTATTTTCTATGTATAATATGTATGTATTTACAAAAAAAAAAGTATATGTAAGTATTTATATCAGTTGTCTAGTACCCATAACACAAGCACTGCTTAGCTTGGGACTAGATGGCGTTGTGTGTTAGATGTCCGAAATATTTATTTATTATTATTTATTTATTTACTTTTCTTTTATTCCCAACAATGGGAGTCTCGCGGGAAGCTTTTTGTGCTGTTATTTTCTATGATTATAAACGAGTTTGACTTCAAGGACTGCTTTTGGGGTGCTTGCTCCTGCGTTAGCAACAATCATTTATTGGTTTCTTGAATTTAAACATGGTCGAGAGAATTTTAACGATGATCCCAGCCCCGGCCGACCGCTAACTGCAGTAACTTATGAAAACGTCATCAGGGGGTAGATTTGCTATTGCGAATCATGGATATGGCTATGATCATCTCACGAAGCCACAATCCACGAAATGGATGTTAGAAGAGGATTTGCCGTATTTGCCCACAAAAGTTGTTCACGGTCGGGGCGTTAATAACAAATGAATGGTATAGCGAAGTTTGTCTGCCTCAAGCTTTCGGGGGGCGAGCAGCCAAGGAGCGGCATCCGTGGCATTCTTTTTCACCAAGATAATGCGCCCGCTCACACAGCTGCTAGAACTAAGGACTGTTTGACAACTTCCGGGGTACAAATGTTACCCCATCCTCCGTACAACCTAGACGTTCATGCGATTTGCTTTTATTTCGCACGGCATAAACAATGCTTCGTGGGCGAAAATTTAGCATGCAGACGAGGCCGTCGGCGAATTTCAGCGGTTATTTTTCGAAACGACAAGACACGTTTTTTAAATGTTTTGAAAGCTGGTTCACCCGAATGCATCGGTGCATTGGGAATGTAGGGGGGTTTTTGAAAGGCTATAAATATTATTTTTTTCACTTCACTAACTATTTATGGAACAGCTCACATATGTGAATATATTTCAATGTGTAATTATTAACCAGATAGTGAGAAAGTTGTATTGACACTATACATTGCCCCCGTTCCTCGTTTTGGAATATACATAAAGGTTGCAAGGGATATAAAATGGCCTCAAGTTAATCTTAAGTTTAAAATTGTAAAATGTGATAAAATTATCTTGGCAGGAAAGTTTTAAGTTAAGTTGCGAAATAATTTACTTACCAAACACATAAACATCAATAGATTTATTGCTAGAGCCAAGGGAGTTTTCAGCCTCACAAGTATAAGACCCAGTGTCGGATACTTCTATTGCAGTTATACTGAAATTAGCAAAAGTAAGTCATAATATTACTTCAATTCAAAGGCTGTTTAAGATGAATGAATTCCAATTTATTTTGATTAGATCCTACAAATATTGTGTAACGAGATGATATATGTGACTAATGTCTATACCATAATTATATTGAAATAGACGAAGGTGTTAGAATAAATAGAAAACATAATTAAACTATTTCCTTTGATTTAAATTTTCGCTTGTATAGTCTCCACCAAAAAAAAGTTGGCAACTTTTATATTGTCAACACGTGTTGGTGACAAAAGTTTCTGTAATTTCTTTGTGTTGCGTGCGTTCAGTGTGCAACAAACATTGTAAACAAATGTGACCGAAATCCGTGTTTTTGTTTCTGGTGGTAAACATCAAATAAATACGCTTGTTACAGAAATTATATATAGGCTCTGTTAAGACACGCTCAGAAAACAAAATTGATCGGCGAGATGTTAGCGAATTTCTGAAGAGTTGCAAACAGTTCGATGTACTGAAATTGACAACAATTTCGGTGAATATGCGCCTTTATGCTAATCTATTTATCATGCAATCACAACAATGATAATAATAATTACATATTACTAATAACTTAAATGATATATCTATTTACTTGAGACTGAAATTAGAAGCAATAAAAATATTCCTTGAGCTGTGCAATATTGTACCATTCCTTAGCCACTTCACAGTTGGAGTGGGTATACCATCGACGTTGCAATGTAAAGTTATTTCATCCCCGTCTAAAGCTTGCACTGTTTTGGATTCGTTGTCTTTGATTACCGGTGGATCTATAACATAAAACATTTAATTATTGCTTTAATTAGGATATTATGTTCTAAGAAGAGCACTCAATTTTGTTTTAAATATTCAAAATTGTATGTTCTTAATTCAGTTCACTATGTAAGAGCTGTAATAAATTAGAAATTCTTATAGATATTTCTAAGAAGTCGATGTCGGTACAGCCAAAACACTTTGAACTATACCGAAATCCAAACGATTCAGATGTATCTGTCTCATTACTGCATTTTTTTTTTGTTGATTCTTGACATATTCCATCAACAAATGTTACGCATTGGATATTCAAATTTTTTTGACGGAATGTGTCCAGATCGTAATCTATGTACTATTGTAACACACGATCTACTTATTTCTAAGTTACCGAATCGCGGCAAATTCCTTTTATTCTAGATTGTTCATCAAAATATTGTTTCCATTTATTGTAACAACTAATTTTGAATTTGTGTAACAGCTCCGAGTAATGTGGCTTAAAGTTACCAGTAATATTATCCCTTTCCTTTATCGCTAATTTAGCTAATCGGTCCGATTGTTCGTTGCCCTTAAATTATTATTAAGGGTATATATGGATATGTTATGTATACGATGGTATCCATTGCAATTTCAGATTTTTTGACACGATGTGACAGTGATTGATATCACGTACCTTTTTAATTATAACATAGGCTATCCATACACATCTGTAGCCAGAGGCGCATTGAGACAAATGCTGTAAGGCACTTTTGCTGTCTGTAAAAATTACAAAGCTTTGGCCACTTGAATCACTTATACGATTTAGCGCTTCTAAAATTGCAACTAATTCCGTCGTTATAATTGAGACAGGTGAGAAAATTCTGTACATAGCTGAGTCATTTGGACAGTGATATGCAAAAATACCCTCAGAACTTTTAGAGCTATGTTTATAATATATATTTTAGCTTTCTTTAAATCGTTACTCTTTCGGCCCTACATTTGCTTAATCGTGGTCATCACTCTAACCTATTTCAGCTCCAACGACCAACAGCTCATCTGGAGATATGACTAGCCTAAATTATTATTTTAGTGTTAACTTTATTTAACTTTAGTTTCGAAACCTGAGTACGTTCAGGATTCAATTTATAACGCTACTCACATTCTACAATCAAATACATTGTGTAACTTTGTGATCCCACTACATTGCTGGCGTTACACTTGTATGTGCCCTCGTCAACAATGTCTACATTCTTCAAGAGTAAAGTTTCGTTAATCTCCTCCATTTGTTTGAAGTTTTCTGCTTTCTGTTGCTGGAAGTGCCACTGTATGGTTGGTTTCGGCGTACCACGAAGAATACTGAATACATATAATATGAATATATAAACGATAAGTTATTTAAATTTGCAGATTTTCTTTATTTATTAACTTTTATTTACCTATTTTAATTTAGGTGCACAAGTGTGACAAAGGCGGAATTAATGCCGTAGACATTTGGCTATATATATATATATATATATATGTGTGTGTGTGTGTTATAAGTTTAATAACCCAGGACGGACGTCCTGGGTTATCCTGGTTTCAAAAAATAAGGAGAGCCGTCCCCACCTAACGTGTGAAAGAGCAAAGGAAAAGAAGAATAGGAAACGAGTATTAATAAAAACAATGAATAAAAATATTTCTTTTAGGAGATATACCCAGACGAAGTTGCGCAGGTGAGTTAGTTGTTAAATTCCTTCTGAGGAGCAGTAAGTTTAAAAGTATTTTGTTTAGATATAATAGTGCTTCATCCCAGGGGTTCTATCATTTATGGAAAACCGAATTGGAGTTTTAGCAAAAGGTTTTCAACTTACCGACATGTTATTTGAGCATCAGCTCCTTTGACTGCACGTATTTCCCCTTCGGGCTTATCAATAACCGGATTTTCTGGAAAGTTTACAGTCCTCAAAAAAATATCACGAAATAGTTAAATAATAAATACGTTTCGTCTCAAAATTTGTGTTAAATCGTTAAATTTTATTTCCAAGATTATTTGGGGTGGGCTACTACGAGTATTTCAACCAGTTTTTCCACGGAGCGACTGACATCGGACCTCCACAACCCTGAGGGTGAACTGAATTCGAAAATTAAACTAGTTCTCAGTATATTTGAGGGCGCTGACTTCCCAATAACGATTGCCAAAGATGTTCATGACAACCTGGACCGACAGCTTAACGTGCTCTCCGCGCAGGGGCGGGATACACGGCTATCTTTCATACTCCGGGTTGCTATCAAGAATTTCTTGTAAGAAAACCCCAACAGCAGCCTGACCCAGGAATCGAATACAAGAGTCGCTTTCGCTAAAAACGAGACAGTTACCTAACCAGTATACTTTTATTTACGCGTGGAGACCCCCACGCCCCGTCACCCCACAGTTATTTGTGGCAGGGTGGTGTATCGGAATCGAACCGACTAAAACCACACGGTGTGCTACTCTGCGCCTGAGATAAGAGGGATCCGGGAGCTGCTGTTATAAAGACATCCGAACGCGCCTGCCCGCACTGACGCGGGCACCGTCTCCTGGTAAAGTCAACCTAACCAGTAACTATGAAAAATAATTACCCAAATCAATCAGTTCTTAGAGCTCAATTATTTTTTAATAACTTGTAAAGTGAAGTGAAAAGAATTATCTTTAGGAAGGTACTATAGTATGCATTGCAAGTACGCTTATATGTCTATATAGATAAGAAACCTAAAAATTCATTAATTCACTGTTTATTCATTTGGTTTTATATGTTAAAAAAAGTTATTTGTAAATTGTGGCCAGTTGAGTTATAAATTATATTAAACTATTTTACAATAAATATGCAAATACAATACCTAATCCAGTGACAGACACGTTTGAAACAAATGTCTTCGAATTGTACTCGTTTTTAGCTTCACACATGAGTAATCCCTGGGAATCAGGAGTTGCATGCTTTATTGTCACAGTTTTCATGTCATGAGATATAACAATATCAGTGTCATTAGATAATAGGCTGCCATTTTTGTACCACGACGTACTTGCTGGTGGGGAAGCATCTATAATACATCGGATATTGCCCTCTTTGCCATATTCTATTTCGATTGTACCTGAAAATAATTTTAAAAGTATTACATATTTATTAATTTATATTATTGACCTCAAGTTTTTATTCACGCATTTTTCTAATACTTACCCGCTGGTGTTTCCTGGATGTTAAAATATACATTTGTCTCAACTTGAATACTGTTATTTTCAGACTTCCCAAACGCGTTCTGAGCTTTACATTCATAAGTGGTATTTTTATTTGGTTTCTCAATATAAAGAATGCTTATGAAATCATAGGGCACTTCTATCACACTAACCTTAAATGTTGAAATGCAATTTCAATACAGTGCTAAAATAATTTAAATTAATAAACCGATATAAAGTATGGTATAAAGTGCGTTCTTTGCTTTGTTGTAAATATTCGATTTATATAATTTCCTATAAACTGCACTCACAGATCTTTATTACTACAGAGGTAGCATAAGTCTACATCGTATACAGATATCGTGATACCATCGTTTAATGATTGGATTTACTATAAATTTTAATTAAATTTTCGAATATTTCGGACGTCTAACACACAACGCCATCTAGTCCCTAGCTAAGCAGTGCTTGTTTTATTGGTACTAGACAACTGATATGAATTCATATATACTTTTGTTTTGTAAATACATACACATATTACACATAGAAATCACCCAAACTTCGAAACAAACATTAGCAGATCATACAAACATTAGCAGATCATACAAACATTTGGTCCGACTCGGGAATCGAACCCGAGACCTCAAACACAGCAGTCGCATACACTATCACTGCGCCACCGAGGTAGTTAAAAGTGAATCTTTTATATAGTTCTTATACATAAATTTCTCATAATAAAATTATTTAGTAGGAACAATCTAATAGGAAGAATTCTAATTAAAATTATGTCAGAAAACGTATGTAGCGAAATTTTAGTCTACTAAGGTATTTGTCAATTTCAAGGTTAAACGGTTTCCTTATACTTTCTAATGTAAAATTTTGAAACTAATTTTATTTTTTGTGTATACACTTGCAAAA
This sequence comes from Spilarctia lutea, assembly GCA_916048165.1. NCBI lineage: Eukaryota > Metazoa > Arthropoda > Insecta > Lepidoptera > Erebidae > Spilarctia > Spilarctia lutea. Next base: position 12,567,301 of record OU696490.1, on the reverse strand, counting down.
GTGAATTTACTCTGCTTGCTGGAAAGCATAAGTGAAAAAAAGACTGCACGGTTGGCCGAGTGGTTTCAGCGGTCGCCATGCCTTTTGCTACTGCGCCAAGTGCCTTGGGTTCAAATCCCACGCGGTACAACACTTTGTGTGATCCAAGAATTATTGTCCCGAGTCTGGATGTTCTTTGTGTCCGTTTCATGCATGTTTGTAAAGTCCCCCACGACACAGAACGTTTATGTCTATGGTCTTTTAAAAAAAAAAGAAAAGAATCCACGAGTGGCGATTACCATACTCATTGCAGTAAGCAATGCACATTGGGTCTCCGGTCTCGCACTCACTAACGAAACACGACAACACGAATGCTTTAATTTCGGCCTGTTCGTGCTGAAATCAGTGTAGCTCTACTACCTAATGAAAAATATTTGTTTTTTGTTTAATTACTGAGATGAAATTCAAATCTTACGTTAGATGGTATAATCACTCCAGAGTCCTTTTCTTGCCAAGTTATATCAGGTTTTGGATATGCGTGTACTTTACATTTCACCCGTAAAGGCGATTTGTAGTCCACAAAAAGTTTTGAGCCTTCTGTTATTGTTACTGAAGGGCCCACATTTTCTGTAGGTTCTGTATAATAGAATAATTATAATATAATGGAGTTAGTCCAACATATCACAATATATTGACTGCACGGATGGCGTAGTGTTTTAGGCAGCGCTGAGTGTTGTGGGTTCAAACCTCTACAAGGGACAACACTTTGTGTGATCCACAATTTTTTTTTCTTAGTCCGGGTGACCGTTATATCGGTTTCTTGTTTATAATATACTAGCTGAACCCCGCGGTGCTTCCCGCGGTACGACAATAATCACAGGCAACGTCGCGAGGCGAAGCTAGTATCTTTATAAATTATAGCCTACGTGTTATTCTGATGTGTAACTTTTCTGGTTGATTTTTTACACCTTGTTTCTTGAAAAACGCAAATATCTTACGGAACCCTATTTTTTCCAAAATAAAATATAGCCTATGTTACTCGTGGATAATGTAGCTTTCGAATGGTGAAAGAATTTTTAAAAATCACTAATATTTAATGCTTTTGTGCTTGATTTTAAACCAGACAACCCGACAGATAATCTTTGGTGTTATATTAAGTTCATTAGATAGTTGACTATGTTATTGTCATATTTATATATTCGAAAACCAATAGGTACCTATGTAGTAAAGTGCTACGAAAACTAATACACTATTGTTTGTATGAAGCACGAAGCTGTCGAAAGTACTGAAGTAACAAACATAAGAAAACAAGTACAAAACATACATAACAGTAGAATTAAGAAGCTCCTCCTTCGTTTAAGTCTGTGAAAAAGTTTATATGATCTAGAAAAAAAATAATCACAGATCTACAATACTCGTCTAAGGGAAAGTTTCTAAATCCCTTACATAATTGAGTTTGTATACTAGCATCGCCTCCTAGTGAGTTAAAACCGCCTCAAAATCATAACAGCTATGTAAAAACATCAATCAAACTCGAACACATAACTAAAAACCGTATCTAATTCGGAATAGAAGTTTTTAAGATAAATAGCTACCCTGGGTTGTGGAGGGTAAGGGCAAACACCACTCACTCCAAGGAAATATACTTTCTCCGTTCCTCCGGCTAGGTTTTTAAATCTATACTAATATTATAAAACCGAAGAGTTTCTTTGTTTGTTTGAACGCGCTAATGTCAGGAATCGCTGGTCCGATTTGAAAATTTGTTCAGTATTAGATAGCCCATTTATCGAAGAAGGCTATAGGCTATATATCATTACGCTAATACCAATAGGGGTGGAGCACCAATGAATAATGTTACAAAAACGGGAGAAAATTATCACGCTACGGACAACAGAAGACGCAATGAATAAACTTAAAGTTTTCCAATCATAAGTATTCCTTCTATGATAATAGGAACTACGAGTATAAGACTAATTACTAAATTAGTATTAAAACTATATACTAGATAAAATATCTTACCAGCTTTTATGTTTGGTTTCTCAATCGGTGTTGACGAACTTCGCTTAATACTACTTTTATTTTCTTCAACGTAACCGAACACCTGTAAGCCGCAAAATGACAAGTTTTTCAGATTAATACTATATGATAGTAATGTAGATAATAAAAACTGAAAACATTGTTTACTGTTAAGGATTGTGTATAATATTTCCTTTCTGGGGTTATACCTCTATTCTTTAAAAAACCCGTTGACCCTTATGGGCTGTCTTCTATTAATTTAAAAGTTATTTCTGCCTAAATGATGTTGAGTTTTCATAGATCTTTCAGAACTCACGATCAAAAATTCGTTAAAATATACACTGATATATTACTAAAAGGCAAATGATGGCAAAAAAACATAATAACGGTCACCAGCGTTCTGTGAAAGGTATCGAACCCATTCCTTACGTTTAAATTACGTTTAGATTAGCTTGGGGCGAAAGATTGGGGTTCGCCCCCTTACATCCCTCATCCATACATACATCCATCCATGCAGATTGCGCTCACCGAAAGTTGAAATGCTACATTAGGTGGATGAAAGGATTTGGTCACATAGTATTTTTCTTTCTCGTTATTTAATCGTAGCGGTAATTCTGCTAAGATTTTGCCGTCCATGTCAAATAATTTAACTGTCTCAAGTTTCACTCCTTCTCCTTGTAACTTTATCGATAAGTACGCATCCCCATCTAGGAAAATCAAAATTATTTTATATTAACTAAAATTTTTTGGTCATGATAAATTTAAATGTTTGTTTTTTAAAAAACATCTTTAATTATTCATTTGCAACACACATATTAAATACCAAGAACAACAACAATGGACACACCTGGGGCAGGTCTAGTTGCAGTGTCGCTCAACGAACTTGTCTCGAACGGAGAAAAACCATAAAAGAAATTAACAGACGTCTTTCCCATAACTTTCACATGTGTCTCCGAGGTACTTCCAACGTCAGCTATGTACACACCAGGCTTCAGGTCTGTTGCTTTCATTATCTGGACATGGAAAACGTGTTTCATGATTTATGTTTAATAATGAGTCTATGAATATAAATTACTTACTGCTATTTCATCTTTGTTTATGATATGTTTAATGTCGACCTTGTTTCCTTCTGAGTCGCTGACTTTAATTTTAGGTTTAAGTCCAGTCACGGAGATGATTAAGTCCTTCATTTTACTATCAACGGAATACTGAAAATATTTGAACATGATTTTTCATTATTAATTTTATTTGTATCATCGTTGTATACATCTTAAATATTTGTTAAGATTGTGCCTTTCTAGAGCTGACGTACATTTATCCAGGGGTTGAGAGATAAACTCAATAGTCCCAGGTAAACCACGGACATTGCCTATCTACAAAATGTATAAACTTAAAATACTTTTACAATTAAGTGAATTGTTTTGCAATAAGTTATTTTAAATACAATTTAATATAAATATTTTAATTAAATTATTCGGAACGTTCAAAGACTCTTGTTATGTATTGCTTCCGTGGCTTATGTTGCTTGTATGTGTAAATGAACTAAACAACTCCTTATTTCATAAACTGAAATATGTACTGCTTAGTGAACGAAACCCCTCCCCTTCCCCTGACTCTACAGACCTTCAAATATAGTAAGTTCTTTGTGACTAATGACTTCGAAACCGACGAAGTAACTTTGACGAATAAGCAGTTTTATTTTGTGTCACTTATATTTTCAGTCTTTAGGTACGTGCCAGTTGCATCACAAGTGAAGTCCAATCCAAACTAATATTTAAACTTCGTAAGGCACTCTATCTGTATAGCTTTCACGGATAAACCACCGTACTGATTACGGTGAATTTCGGTATAGAGATAGATTGGGCCTGGAGAAGGACGTGGGCAACTTTTTGTCGCGATAACCGACATGTACAAAGGTGAAGCCACGGCCAAATGCCTAAAATATACCTCGTAAGGTTCAAAATGACTAATGACAACTGTCAGTGAGATCTATTTATATTTTAAGGACTATAGAGGACCCTCCCTTTATTTGCCGTACTCCTAAGACGACAACGTACTTGTGACTCTTGAGTTGCAGGTGGCAATGGGTTTTGGTAGTCACTTACCACCACCAGTCTGCTCGTTTGACCCCTTATATCGCAAAAAAATTACAGCTACATCATTTACTCGTATTGGTATGTAACACTTATACAATATTCCTATTTATATTAAATTACACATTTTCCTCGTGTAGCATGTATTTACTTACTTCAAGTTTATTACCATACCCGGGCGGGAATTTTTTCGATACAATAATATCACTTCTACTTTTGGTGTTTTCTTTCACGTACTCTAATATCTGTAAATGTGTTTAAAAATAAGTAAAGTTACAATTAGATATATTTGAAGATAAACTAAATAAAAAATTATTTTCTGTTAAAATTGGATAATAATAATTGATGTATGACGGAATGAACATTTCTACTTAAATTTAACAGAATAAATCTTACGTCAGCTATATCACTTTTTATCAAGTTAAAAACTTCTCCATTAGTAGCTCCGGCTAGTTGATTGTATACTTTGTACCTCGTGGATTCTCTTGAGCCACAATCACCAGTTAGCATAAAGGTTACCTGGGAAGAATGTGTTAATCATGTAATTGTTCATTTCAGTATTATTCTTATTAGCACTAGATTTACTTTTTCTACAGATTCTTTATTCGTTCTTTAAACTTAATCTTAACATGTATTTTCTATATTTATTTACCAATAATACACATTTTCCTTCATCATCTTTTTACTGCAAACTTTCGCTGCAGATTCTTCTAGATCAACTATTAATACCTTTAATCCTCTAATTAAAAGGTTTGTTTTGTACCATATTGTGTAGTAGATGTCTTTGGTTCTTCGAGATCTTACTTGATGAGGAAACAATAGAGGTAATGTGGATGGCATTTATTTTAATACACATTAGTATCTGTAAAACTTAGTTGGGAAAGCGTCTGCTGTGGACGATCGGGTAAAATTCTTAAATTACCTGCATTTGTTTTTTTTGTGCCATATTCTTAACTTCTTCATACATTTCAGAATCTTTTGCTGATGCATCAGTGAAGACGTACAATGTTGATAAAGGTAGACTGTTTTCAATAGCCACCTTAATGCCTGTCATAGCTTTCTCCGGGCATAGTGGAATTCCACCTCGTACATGTACTTTCGAAGCAGCTGCTTTGAATACATCCTTATTTTCGGTAACAACATGTAAAATATAGTCTGAAAAAAGTAAATTCTGTTTATCTCATTGACATTCATGTTTAATAATGATCTAGCTAAATGGTTTCAAATATGTGTTATGGATAAATAATATGTGTAGAGAACGTCGTTGTCCAAAAAAAATCTTGTCTAATTTTTGAAGATTCATATATTCATAACAATGTATCAACAAAGTCTATTATAGACATTTTGTTCCTTTTTTTGTGCGGAAATCCCCTCGAATACCACCATCTTGTGGTTATATCGGACACGAACTGACTAAAAACGCCACTCCGGCCTGCTTCTGCTAGGGTAGCCGCACCTGTCACCTTATGGAGGACGGAAATCGTTTTGCGGTACCTGGCCCGATCCCGGGCCTGACGGACAGGAAAAGTTCTAAACCTCTCCTGGTCTCACTCCGCCATCTCCTTCGCAAGCATAACTTGCTTCAAGTCTTGCTTCCTCAACGCATATACACAAATATTTCGTTCCAATTAAGAAGTGAAGATAATCATTTAAGGCCCTCCTGGAATTATGTAAAACACAAAATCACCTATACTCAGCTCAGTTATATTTAATAAACGAAGTTTTATTTTAATTTTTAGTTTACCTAAGCTAAAAATTAAAATGTATTAAAAGTGCACCTGCTAAACGAATATAAATAAATGAATAATAAAACACGATATCGTACCCTGCCTCTTTCTCTTGGTTTCGGTTATACACAAAGTATCCATTCTTATGTCATTCATCAAATCACACACTTCATCCATCTTATCAGCCATTCCTCCGCCGCACACGTTCAACGTAGCAAAGCGGCTCTCAAGAGCCCGCTGTTCGCCCCTCCGAGAAGCATTACGTGACGGATGGCGAGCTTCGTCGCCGACTTGCTCTTCTCCCAGCGTTTGGTTTCTAAAACCATAGTTGGCCGGGGAATTCTTCGCACCCTCTGACCCTTTAAGGTCTGCCCGGGACTGAGGGCCATTCCTTGTAAGTTCCCAACCATGAGTGTTGAAAAAATGTTTGGGAGTATAGACAGTATATTTTTGTTATTAGAAGGGGAAGGAATAGGGAACTGTTTGCCACGGACTGGAATTATTAATGTGACAAAACAGTGCTCGAGGTCCCCGGGGTCACCTATACATATGCCCTGTCCGGCGGAAATGTACCTGACAGGAGCATCCCCTGTAGTAACATGATAATGATAATTTATAAGAAATGTATGTGCTATTATGAGACGTTTACCGTTAGTATGTGTCCATATTTATACTACTTTCATTTTTATTCTTATTTAGCTTGAAAGATTATTGCTGTGATGATGTAAATATTTTGAAGTTGTTTGAAATCTCGAGACAAGCTAATATTTATACCAATATAAATTTTATAATTTTTATATATATAATATGGTGGGTTTGATTGCATTCAAAATTTATTTTCTTCGTTTTAGAGCATTTAAATAAAAACTCGTTTTGAATATTTTTTAGGAATAGAATTCACGTTATCGGCCATATGAGCTATATTTATGAATAAGTGTGCCCTGAATGGCCGATTGCCCGTCTTAGCGTGGTAAATATATTTATATGAATTTAAACCTTATGTATCATATAAGTATATATTCAATATTTAAATGTATTATTAGCACATAAAACATAAACGACTTTTTTAATGTTGGCCATTTATGTAAGTTCAAGAGTTTGGCTTGTCAGTGAACGTGGTAACATATTCCTTTTTTTGTGACGGAGTTTTACAGCAATGCATGCTCGTCCATATGTTTCATATATAAGTTTTCATGTAAGGGAATGTACGGTCGACCAAATTGAAACATGACCCACTTTGACAGTTATTCCTTTGTAATCATAAATGTAGTTAGGTTTTCTTCGCTATTTGCACATAGTACGTTTTAGATATAAACATAAATGCGTCATTACGGGTTAGATGTCAATGCAATTTAAACCTTTGTCATCACTGAACAAGATTTATTTTTGATACAGCAGTCTTATTTGAATTTCAAATAATATAATCGTTTATAATCCAAACTCTTTTCATTGCGGAGAAAAAGTTTTATAATTTTAAAATGAAATGACATTATGTGTGAGATGTCAAGTAGTAGTCAATCTGAAAATATTAAAATAAAAATCTAAGAATATATTTATATCTATAAACGAATCGTATAATGGCCAATTTGGTAGAACAAAGAGCTCGGATTGTAGTGCTCAGTGAGCAAGGTTGCGGCGTTAGAGAAATATCACGTGAGTTAAATATAAGTCGTAACACGGTCAGAACCTGGATCAGACGGCACGCTGAAGAGGGTATCCTTGAAGACCGACGACGACATAATCATGGGGTTCATCGAATCACAAACCAACAGAGAACGAAAATGCAACACCATTACGAAGAACATCCTTTTACTCGTGCCCGCTATTTTGCAGCACGTTACGACGTTTATCTAGAAACAATTAGAAATAATTTGCACCGCACTGGGCTGCATTACAGACATCATGCTAAGAAAGTTCATTTAACGGATGCACACAAAACTGCGAGATTGAATTTTGCATGTAATTATTTAGATTTCGACTGGACAAACACCATCTTTACAGACGAAAAATCATTTCGCTCTTCTCAACATGGTCGCTTAACCTTGTGGCGTTACGATAACACGCGATACACAGAGGACCACGTAGTGCCCAACCAATCATCTGGCCGTATTTCAGCTAACATGTGGGCATGGATGGATGCTGGGAACATAGGCGAACTTGTTCCTATTTCTCCTCGTCATAACGCTATCAACTATGTCGATTCATTGGAAGAATCAATGTTACCGACTTTGCGAACAGTTTACCCCCGTGAAGATGTGCCAGTATTCTCCTATGTTCATGATAACTGTCGAGTGCATACTGCCAGAATTGTCTCAAATTGGTTTACGGAGCATGAAGATGAATTTACTCTCATTCCATGGTCGTCTAGATCACCAGATCTTAACCCAATAGAAAATTTATGGGGTTTGATGGTTCAAATGTGGGATGACAGGAACGAGAGGACTAAAGAAGCAATCGAGCTGCATTGTAACGAAATCTGGGATTTCATGAGGGGAAGTGACATTTGCAGTCGTGTAATCGGGTCTATGCAAAATTGATTATTAGACGTTATTGAAAACCATGGCGCTTACACTCGGTTTTAGGTTTAATCAGTAATCCTACAGACCCAAACCATTGGAACCATTATAACCCACAAATTAAATATTGAGAAGTTTTCTTTTTTTTTCGCTTTACGAAGTGGTTACGCCAGTTTGTTTCTTAATGATTAGCGAATAAGATCGATATTCCCTTCCCCCATCTACCTTGAACACACACTCGATGCAGGCGATTACGGCGCCGCCTGGCGGACATTGGAGGAGACATATGGAAGACGGTAGAATATATGCTATTGAACAAGGCCGCTCGGCCCTTAGCGCTGCCAGCTGTTACCGCGAGAGGACGTCGGCGCGGGCGCCGTGTACGCATGGCTTTCGTTGAATACCGCGATTGTAAGTAATCGGGAGTGAGCCGTTATACTTTATTAACATTAATTCGCCAAGTGAGTACCGAACTCATTGGTAGATCGAGGAAAGTGAAGTACCGAGTTCACTAGTGTATCGAAGATAGGAAGTTTCGTGAATATATATATCGCTTATCGCTTTGTGGGTACGGTAATCCTACAGTGAAATCTCCGTACAGAACTTACAAATCTGTATCGCTTGTGTGTGAACTATTGACATTAATATGCTTTTCGTGTAATATTTAACCCGTCCGCGAGCTTGCGAACCATGTGTGAATGTAATAATAGACAATCTAAGCTGCTTAAATCGCTAAACCCTGGCATTGAGCCTTTGTAAAATAACCCCCATACCGCATCTTGGACGCGCCGTCGTTGCCATCTTGGAGCAGAGGAACTATCGAGAAGGCCTGGGACGCCTGCCTTGGTTGCAGAGCTGGAGACGCGCAGGGAGCTCCAAAAATCAAGTAAGTGTGTGTTCATGCCTCATCCTGACCGTTCCTTTTGAAACTTCAACTCCATTATACAGTCCACTAATTATCGATAACATCATATATACGCGAGTGGCGTGTCCATATTTTGGTCCGTACGAGCCGGATTACACCACATTAAGTGGTCCTGATCGAGCAGGACTCAGACCACATTGAGTGATCCGTTCGAGTCGTAACAGATTAGATCTATATTATTGCGTATCATCCAGCCGCCCTTATTAGAATCCCTTCCGTAGGCCCTAATAAGTGAAATATACAATATTTTATGTAATATATCGTATGAAGTGACATTGCGTCATCCATATTGTACCGCAAAAACACGTAGATTTATCGCCGTGATATATTTATATTTACGTGTATTACCGCTTACATATAAGTATTATATGTACAAATATATCTTATTTATAACATTAATTGCAATCTATTAATAAAATATAACATTATTGTTACATTTTCTACCGCGTTACACCCGCAACATTTTTTATACACCCACCTTCATTGTGAGAATAATAAATTATTTGTTCGCGTTATAACCCGACCGTATTAAGTAGCTAATCATGCCTCCTAAAAAGCAACCGAATAAAGGAGAAGGTTCCGATTATGAAGATGCACACGATTCGGAAATGATTATGTTGATTGCTAAACGCGAAGCCTTTTTCGAAATAATTCAGCATATTTATGACCTCTCTTCTGACCTTGACTCGAACATCTCTAAGAGGGGAAGTTTCCTTGGTGAGAGTTCTAACATCGATGAGTTACGTAGTGAGTTTAAAGAAATATTAGATGATTGTAACAGGCATTTATTGAAAATAAACCCTACCGCTACGCCTGATTATAAAAGTCTTATCGCTTTCGAGTCTTTGTATAGCCGAATTAAAGAGATTCGGTCTCAATATACACAACAGAATTCGTCTGCAAGTAATGTTTACGTACCGCGCGAGTCGACACCGAGATTACCGCCAATAGAACTAATGAATTTTTCGGGTGATATTCGTTCATGGCCATTGTTTTACGCCAGTTTTAAGTCGACTGTTCATGATAATCCATCGCTCACGGATGCAGAGAAATTATATTATCTGTTGGGTAAACTGTCCGATAAGGCTCAGTCCGTATGCTCGGGGATAACCCCATGCGCTGAGAATTACAGTTTGTTTTTGGAATCATTAATCGATAAATACGAAGATAAGCGTTTGCTTGCTTCTACATATTTAAATCAAATGTTTGAGTTTAAACCTTTGCAATCCGCGTCAGTAAATAACTTTGATATATTTACGGATAAATTCACAAGTGCAGTACGCGCTTTAAAAAATTTAAAATTAGATAATCTCATGGAATTTATCATTCTACATGTCGCGCTTAAGAAATTAGATATTGATACCGTCCGCGCATTTGAGTTAAGTTGTTCGAGTTCTAGTTCTAAATTACCAACCTTTGACGACTTAGTCGAATTTATAAAATCCCGCACGAAAGTTTTGGAACGCACTCATACCGTTTCTATGGTGAGTAGTGCAGTTAATAATAATAATAAACCCAACTATCGACGATCGAATGTCCCGGCACCGAGATATCAGACGTTTGTTACTACAGCGTGCTCCCCGCGTAAATGTCTTTGTATTAATTTCACACACACGCATTTATTTAAATGTGGTGACTTTAATAGAATGACCCCTCAGGAGCGTTTTAAGTCTGTGAAGGGCAACAATGCCTGTGTGAACTGCCTCAGTTTGAACCACAGATTGTCGGACTGCTCCTCCGATGTAGGTTGTCGCGTGTGTAAGAAAAGACACCACACTTCGTTACACTTTCATCGAACAAGTGTAGATGAGCCGAAGCGAGTTTCGCCCGGTTGGCGGGGGACGTCCGCGAACCCCCCCGCTTCGCCCGCACCCGTAGTGAACGCGTCACGTGATCGTGGTGACGTAACACTATGTGCTACTCACGCGCCTACCGAATCCCTCGGAAACGTTCAGGACGCGAATTCTAGTACTACCGTTTTGTTGTCAACTGCCCAAGTGGTCGCTTATGACAATAAAGGCGTTCGACACATATTACGTGTGTTGCTTGATACCGCATCACAGAGCCATTTCATAACAAGGGATTGTTGTGAGTTAATGGGTATTCCGTGTTTTGATACTGAACGTACTATTGTAAGGGGGTTCGGTGGAGCTGAGCAAATAATTAAAAATAATAAAATTAATATTAAAATTTACTCGCGATTTGATAGTAACGTTAATTTTGAATTATCGCCGCTCGTTGTAGATCGAATTACGGACTTATTGCCTACCGCCGTGGTAGATAAGTCAAGTATGACTCATTTGTCTGGCTTACCGCTAGCAGACGAGAGTTTTGGGACGCCTAATAAAATAGATATGTTAATAGGCGCATCTCTCTTCCCATATTTAATCCTCCCTGACGTAGTTCACGCTCCTCGTGACTCGTCAGCGCCCCCAGCGTTACATACTGCGTTGGGGTATGTGATTATGGGTTCCGTACCCACTATACCCGCGTTCGATTCGCACCAGGTCTTGACGTGCTGTGTAGCACAAGAGCCTGTCGCTATTGACAATTTAGTCAGGCGATTGGGGAAGCTAGAGAAGCCTTCCCCCCTTCCGCCCGTTCAGCCCCCCGAGGACGTTGAACGTGACCCCTTTTATAACCCCCGCCCATTCAGCGTTCCGATGACGTTGAATGTCAATTCTTTATAATTTAACCGCCCTGGGAGTCGTATTCGAACCCCAGTGTAAACCGCCCATTCAACGTTCGCATAACGTTGAATGTGATTTATTTTATAAGTTAACCGCGACCGCGATTCAGTTAGTGGCAGATACGTTGTCAGCCTGCCGTTTGGCGACGATGTTTATACTTTAGGTAACTCGTACGAAACCGCTCGTAAGAGACTTTATGGCTTGAAAGAAGATTAAAATCTTCACCTAAGCTAAGAGTAGCTTATGATGACGTCATAAGGGACTATCTCGCAAACCAATATATTTCACCCGCACCTCGGTACGATCTTCATGACCCCAATCCGATTTACGTTATACCGCATCATGGAGTCGTACGCGAGGGTAGCATGTCGACCCGCCTTCGAGTTGTCTTAGACGCTAGCAGTAAGACTAGCACCGGACGATCCTTGAATGATATTTTGCATTCAAGACAGAACATACCGGGTGACGTGTTTACATTTATTTATGTTTGTTATGTGCAATAGTTATAACCGCAGACTGTCGTCCGCAATTCCTTCGAATTGTTCCGCGTAAGGCTGATCGTATATATCAGTGTTTATTATACCGCTTTAATTCCGCAGACATATTTCGCGTGGTATTACACCACAAGAAATTATTGTCTAACCCCTGTGGCTGCGTGGGCCTCAGTGGGTTTCGTTAGATCCATCCCAGTGGCCCCTTCGGGCACTTGATGATCAAATTATATTTAAATATACCTGAACAAAGGGTTTTTACACATCGTGTGTACGCCTGTAAAGCATTGCTTTATATGTAGTCTCGCGCTTCGAGTTTCTTCTAGGAGTAAAATTTCGTTTAATAACATATGTTTGTAGATTCGACAAACTATATGTCCCGCCGTAGCACTATTGCAGTGACTGCCGAAGATATAGATTTTCGCCGAGAATAAAAATAATTATCTCTGTGCAAAGAAAGCACTTTGCAACGGAATATTCGCACCTATCTAATAATGAAAATTGCTTATCAGTTTTCAAGCGCTTAAAGCCTTTCATTGACAACGATCTTATTCGAGTGGGTGGTCGTCTAGTCAACTGAATTGGACTATGCGCATATGTATCCCGTTATTTTTCCGCACAATGATCATGTAGTGAGACTGATCATTGATTATTTTCATGTAAAGAATTTACACGCCGGACCAGAAGTTTACTGTCTCTGCTCCGCCAGAGATTCTGGATCTTGTTTGCACGCCGCGTAGGGAGACGAAGAGTGCATTTATATAATATTTGTTTTCGACTTAGGCCGCGTCCTAATTATCCGCTAATGGCCGACTTACCGGATAGTCGTACGCGTCAAGTAGTGAAGGCGTTTACGCATACGGGCTGCGATTATGCCGGTCCCATCGCTTACACTCCTACACGTCGACGGGGTGTCCGCAGTGAGAAGGCTTATATGTGTTTGTTCACGTGCCTTACAACTCGTGCCATACATCTCGAAGTCGCCACCGACCTCAGTACTCCAAGCTTCCTAGCAGCGTTAAAACGTTTCCTTTCTAGACGAGGCCCCGTACAGTTCATGTATTCCGATAACGGAACTAATTTCAAGGGTGCCAATTCCTATCTACGCGATCTTTATAAATTTCTCAATGCAGAATACCGTCCTAAGCTAGAGCAAGAGTATGCTGAGAGTCGTATAGTTTGGAAGTTTATATGCCCCAGCTCTCCACATTTTGGAGGCGCCTGGGAGAGCATGGTGAAGGTCGTTAAGACCCATTTATTTAGAGTAATCGGACAGCAACTTCTTTCATATGAGGAGCTTAGTACCGTTCTTACTCAAGTTGAGTGTCTACTTAACTCGAGACCGCTCACCGTATTGAGTTCGGATCCCGCAGAGCCGTCTGCTTTGACACCGAGTCATTTTTTAAATACGACACCGTTATTGTCTTTACCCGCGCTCGATGTTAAAGACCAATCTATCGGTTTGGTTCATAGACATTCACTTCTCGATAAATTAGTCCAGTCATTCTGGAACCGCTGGAGGATGGAATATCTTCACACTTTACAGGTTAGGCAGAAATGGAATTCTCCTTCTGTACCTATCACTATAGGTACAGTTGTTGTTGTTATTAACGATAACGTACCGCCCCTAGCCTGGCCACTGGCAGTTGTGGAGATAATACACCCTTCAAAGGATGGCATTATTCGCGTGGCGACAGTGAGGACCGCCAAGGGAACTTACCTTCGTCCCGTCGTTCGTTTGTGTCCTCTCCCCACACAGTAATTGACACTCTACATATTTAACTTTATTTTATATATATATGTTTCGTTTAGTTAGTTATTTGTTTCGTAATCCCGGAGCCGCTCTCCGGTATATATATCTATCTCTCCTCCGTCCGCATATGTGTGTAAGTTTAATTATCTATTCTTATGGTAGTTTTTAAAGGTGACCCTTTAAGGGCGGGTGGAAATGGTTACGCCAGTTTGTTTCTTAATGATTAGCGAATAAGATCGATATTCCCTTCCCCCATCTACCTTGAACACACACTCGATGCAGGCGATTACGGCGCCGCCTGGCGGACATTGGAGGAGACATATGGAAGACGGTAGAATATATGCTATTGAACAAGGCCGCTCGGCCCTTAGCGCTGCCAGCTGTTACCGCGAGAGGACGTCGGCGCGGGCGCCGTGTACGCATGGCTTTCGTTGAATACCGCGATTGTAAGTAATCGGGAGTGAGCCGTTATACTTTATTAACATTAATTCGCCAAGTGAGTACCGAACTCATTGGTAGATCGAGGAAAGTGAAGTACCGAGTTCACTAGTGTATCGAAGATAGGAAGTTTCGTGAATATATATATCGCTTATCGCTTTGTGGGTACGGTAATCCTACAGTGAAATCTCCGTACAGAACTTACAAATCTGTATCGCTTGTGTGTGAACTATTGACATTAATATGCTTTTCGTGTAATATTTAACCCGTCCGCGAGCTTGCGAACCACGTGTGAATGTAATAATAGACAATCTAAGCTGCTTAAATCGCTAAACCCTGGCATTGAGCCTTTGTAAAATAACCCCCATACCGCATCTTGGACGCGCCGTCGTTGCCATCTTGGAGCAGAGGAACTATCGAGAAGGCCTGGGACGCCTGCCTTGGTTGCAGAGCTGGAGACGCGCAGGGAGCTCCAAAAATCAAGTAAGTGTGTGTTCATGCCTCATCCTGACCGTTCCTTTTGAAACTTCAACTCCATTATACAGTCCACTAATTATCGATAACATCATATATACGCGAGTGGCGTGTCCACGAAGTGAATGCCATTTTTTAAAATTTAATAATATGAAATAAACAAAGGTCTCTAATTTTACTGTTTTATTTTATTAATATGTATGACTAGCTGTCTCGACAGACTTCGTTCTGCCAAATAAATGCTTTTCTATTTTTGTTACACACCTATCCTACGCCACCTTTACCCTTTACCCTCTACCCTCTTACCTCAAGTCTACCCATTATTCGAAATAAAGTCAATCCTATGTCTCAAACAAACAGACAATCAAATCTTTCCTAATATACCTATAGATAAGGACGTTCACTGGCTAACAAACTTTTTCGTGCAATACTTATCATAGTCCATAGTATACGTCTATGTCATGGCTTTGTCAGTGTCTAGTAGAATGATAACGGTTCGTTACTTATGAAATGTATGTTCAAGCTAATTTCAACCTAATGGTATATAATAATAGTTGGAAAATGACTTTAAGGGGGGTCATGAATCAATTTGGTCGACTGTACATTTTTTATGAGAATAAAGATTTCTGAAATCAAAGCGTCTCAATTAGTCAGTACCAGTTCATTAAGTGCGATCCACCCAAGCATGGTTAGAAACCTACGTTTTTCACGTCAACAGAGCTCATAAGTGACTGTCATCTAGTCTCGATCCAAATGATAACGATTCAGCATTTATGATCGCTTTTAGAGAAAATCGCATACGTATCGCTATCATAATTTCGAGTTGTTAGAATAATCAATAAGTTTTGCACCGAAAAATTTTCTCATGGAGACAGTACGTGTTTCTCAACGTTTCAATACAATCCTATATTAAAGCCACTAAATGTTTTTTTCAGTAAGCCTGATTCTTAATAATAGTATAGCATAATAATACATATAATAACGCACATTACGGCAGGTAATACATGTTTTCAAATGTAAAAAAAAAATCCTTGTACTAAATTTATGACCAGACTGTAGGTATATGCGCATACTATTATATAGTTTACTCTTTCTTAGTTACTTTCACTTTCATATGTATGTACGTACCTCTGAATGTACTAATATATTTTATAAAGCTTGTATTTTAAATTCATCAAAATAATTAAATTGTTACTCTTACCTGGATCGTTAAAAGTAACTAAAACAAAATTTTGAATTTGTGATTCATTTGACTTTGTCACAGTTTCGAAAATCGAGTCGACACTACTTTTCACTTGCTCTATTTCATCGGTCATTGACCCGGAGTCGTCTATAACAAATGTTAAGCTACTTTTCTTAAGGTCTTGAGCATGAACTAAACATATATGCGTAACTATGCAATAAACGAACACTATACAGTATGAGCGGTTACAAGTCATGTTGTACACTGGCACGACACTTCTTGTTTGGTAGATACACTCGACTCGAATACAATTTACGTTTTGTTTATAGTAGTTACTCATACATAAAACTCAATCTCAGATAGTAAACACTGTTATGTTTGCTATACATACTCGTATATAAATATATATTGCTAACCTCTGCTCTCGTTGACACCTCATGTTAAATGTCGTTTTTGGTATTTTACCTCTGATCGCTTTATCATTTCTTTTATGTGAACGGCGTAAAAAGCTCTATGTTACGATAAAATATGATGCACACATGATTTAACATGCATTTATTTATTTAACCTTCGACTGTCGACAAACTAGATTATTGTTTAAAATGTACTTTCTACAATATTATTTATTTTTAATTTCATTTATAATTCTCAGATTTTTGCAATATCGTATCCCACAAATATTCTCCTCGATTTCAAACCTGTCAAGATACTGTGTGGTTATAAATTAGTATTTTTATTCTGTTAGAGTGAGACTAGGTCGTTTGACGCGAAAGTCGTTGCTAAGAAACAGTGGGCGAAAGTCGGTGACCAAAAACTCATAATAAAGTTTACAGGAATTCCTTCCACTTTCAACCGGCATCTATCCGACCGGTGAATATATATTTTCCAGATTCAATCGCTTTTTATTCTACATTCTACCTGTAACGTTAAAAATTCAAGTTTCAACCGGCAGTTTATTATTCTTTCAAGCTAGACTATAAAAATATTATAAGTATGAGAAAAAAGGTAAAGCAGGTAGCTTATTTAAATCAAATACGTATCCTGCTACTCGAACTTATTGAAAAAAACTGTTTTTTTGTTTGATTTTATTTATGTTATTTAGTTTACACATGCGTTACCATTGAACGAAGCGGACTCAATCCCAAACGGCATTACCTACCACGTTTTATTCTCCCCAATATGATATTAATAGCTTTTACAAAGCAAAGGTATATGTGGTTGAGTACCTGTATATTGGTGTTAAAATTAAGGGTTGTTGGTAAGCAAAAATGAGTCATCGTTCATACTTCTAAGGTATATTACCGATAAAACAAAATGCCGGTTGAAGGTGAAAGGACCCCATAGACCATCTAACTAAACTGGACTTCGTAAAAAGGAGTAATTGTAAGAAACGTCGGTAGACCTCTTTACTCTTTCCATAGACTGGAGACTCAGGAGTCTAGGATTCTACTGACAATCTCAGGGAGAAACCAGACCATGTTATTTCAGGTTCTCTTATAATCACACCGATTAGGCCCTATTCGGAAAACACTTTCTAACCGCTATAGTCGTAGTGCAGTTGAAAAAATTTTATTGATTCTACGCATAATGTTTGCAATAGAGATACATTTCATGTTGTTGTTGCAAAAACAGTTTTACACATATTCTGCTTAATAGTTAGAAAACAATACCATGATCTGTTATAAAATATCCTTTACCTAGTTAATATATAAATAGCTTGAACTAATTTTGTAGATATAACAACATAAGGCTCATTAGGAATTTCCACTTTGGAAACTCCTAATGAGCCTATGAAATCCAGTTTAGTTGTAGTTTTACCTAGTTGATGCTTTATCTCCCGATATTCTGTTCGGGACCAATACAATGCATTGTAAATAATAAAGTGACGCAAGCACCTACACATAATTACATATTTAGCAATTTATAGTGACTTCGACGGAGGGAAAAAAATTGTAACATTTAATATTGAATGTTATGTGTTCCTGTAATGGGCACACATACTAGGTAATATTTCTGTTAAATATTTTTAAGAGTGTCGTATGTATAAGTACTATGTAAATTAATAATATTTTGACAATTATTTATTTATTACTTACAATATCCTTACAGACTACATCCAATGCTATATTGTAGTTACATAATTTTTAAAACTAATTAATCCTAACAATAACAAATTTTGCACAGAGCTATCAATGTGAATTCACTCGGAGTACAATAAAATATATCTACCTCTTCAGCTATGAGGTTAAGTGTGCGCAGCTCGTCACAGGTGCCTCGCGCAGTAAGTTCATAGTATGGTCATGAATAAATGACTTCATACCTAGTCAAATGGCTGCCTGATCAAATGAGTGTTTGCTATGGTAGGTTCTGATAAATGTAGTTTTACTAATAAATTGCTGAATAAGCATAAAAGCCTTGAATCGAAGTCACGACCTACAGGCCAGTCACTCCAACCCGCACTAAAACCCGCATAAGGAGTAGTTGTAAATTACGAATTTTCTTATTTAATCATAAGAAACTTAATAAACTATTTGATCCATAAGAAAATTATATATGTTTTTATAATCTTTGTTTAATGGTATAGATATGTTGATGGTTGTATAGTCAGTATATGTTTCTAAGGACGATATGTCGAGTTTAAAACTCAAAATGCCTTAGCTGTTATACATATCGATTATTCACACTTGTTACCTACTTATAGTTATTTATACTAATTTTTAAAATAGGAAATTTATTCTTTAATTAATATTACTTAAACATTGTAATAAAGCTGAAATCAACAAATACCGTCTTTAAAACTTTTATAAGTCCATTTTCAATGTATATACGAATACTATATATTTAACTCTCACTCCATTAAAAACTCAATTAAATCACGCACTAAACTGCCTCGGTGGCGTAGTGGTAGCGTATGCGACTGCTAAGCTTGAGGTCTCGGGTTCGATTCCCGGGTCGGACCAAATGTATGTATGATCTGCAAATATTTGTTTCGGAGTTTGGTTGTTTTCTATGTATAATATGTATGTATTTACAAAAAAAAATATATTTAAGTATTTATATCAGTTGTCAAGTAAACATAATACAAGCTCTGCTTAGCTTGGGACTTTGTGTGTTAGATGTCCGAAATATTTATTTATTTATAATTAATTTCATATGTATGTACCTGCGAATGCGCTAAATATATTTCACAAAGCTTGTATAAATTTATAAAACAATTTAATTGATTGACAGTTAATTATTTAAACCATTAACTATTCATATTCTGGTCTTTACTTGTCGATAAGTGGAGTACCCACGTAAATTGATTTCATTAAATTAGTAAAAAGGCGAGTTTTAAGCCTGTTGAGTTATTTGTTGTAGTGTACAGTAGTAATAAATTTTCTTTTGAGAGAAACAAATTCTGTACCCACAGATATCACGTGTCACTGGAAGGTTGCTGATGCTTAAAGCACAGGTTATCCTTTTTTAAGCATCAGTAGATTAAATATTTTGTTAATATGTTGTTGTGTGAAATATTGTAGCTCATATCCCTTTATTGTAATTTTTATATTTAAGACAATAACCTTATTATTATTATTACATTAACTATTATACAAACCAGGATCGTTGAAAGTAACTAATACAAAATTTTGTATTAGCGATGCATTCGACGTTACTACAGTTTCGAAAATCGAGTCAACACCTTTTTTACGTCTTCTATTTTATCTGACATAGACTAAGAGTCGTCGATAACGAATGTTAAGCTATTTTTACCAAAATGTTCACTGTAAACTGAACATATTCGCATCAGGACACAATTAATTAACGCTATGTAGTATAATCTCTGAAAATTCATATCGCACACTGGCACGATACCATTAGTTTGATTGCGAGTGGACATGATCCGAATAATATATAATTACACACATACACATTTTGTTACCATTTACTGGCCTTTACCATAAACGCCATATTATGAATTAATATGGTGTTTATGTGGGGTCAATAGGGTTATCGTTACTCTGAGGTTACGCAGTTTGTTATCACTCGTTTAAACTTCTCGCTGCAAGTTTAATAAATATGAAGAGTCATTTTTTGTTTATGTACTTTATGACATAAATCTTCTCGACAAAAAACAATAATATGAACAATCAATACCTATGTCAGCAAATAAAGCAAAGATAAACAAAGGCCACGGTCTTTTACTTGAAGCTATTCTGAATATTTACGTCTTCGTTAAGGATAAAGTTGGAAATCCTTTACTTCTAAAGGTTAAGTTACCACGACAGTGAAAAATATTGTGGTTTATGGAAAAATATTTAACTTACATAAAGGGAAATAAACATACTGTAAGTAAGGTCATATTTGCAAAATGCATAAGATGTATATATTTACATATTGGGAAAGATAATTCCAGAACAAGTCTCGACACCGGCCGCAGTTCAGTTCAGATTAAGGTATAGTGCCACAAATATCAAAGTAATATCAATGATTTGCTTCCGAGGTTTTTTTCCCTGGCTCTTAAACAAAATATAAAAAACCATGTAATGATGGTCATGAGTGATTAAATGTTTCACAAAATGATGATGATGATGTTCTGCTAGTCAATCGACGGCCAAGGCAGTCAGTTTCAACGGAGAGTAGCTTACATGCAATATGCAGGAGATATTATAGTGCACAAGTGTGTGAACAAACACAATACTACGATGGAAAAATAGTAATGGAATTAAACTGTCGCTGTCGTGAAGGGCAGTTATATTTGATAAGACGGTGTACATTGCAGACAATATAGACAAGCATTCATTACTCAAAAGAATATCAGATTTTATAGTTAAAGCGTTTTTTGCAGAAAGAAAAGAGTATGTATAGCATCTTGTATCTTCTTGAAAAGCACACTCTTTTAAGATCAGAACAATTCGGCTTCAGAAAAACTCTTCAACGACACTAGCATGTTTTTCATTAGTGTAATCAATATCGGAGTCGTTAGAGAATAAAGTACCAATAACATCAATAGTTATAGACATGCCGAAAGCATTAGATTTTGTTTCACGCGATCTCCTACTACAAAAGCTTAAAAATCTGAAATAAGAGGTAATGCTCTCAGTTGGATAAAAGTCACCCATCAGAGAGATATCAATGCGTTGAATTCCGTGTTTATTAGGGCTCCACAATACTTCACAGAGATCTACAGATATTTTGAATGCATTCAGCGCACCGCAGGGTAACATTTTAGGTACGCTATTATTTGTAATCTACATTGTTTTATTACAACGAACTTTGTTGCTGGATTGTAAAAATAAAAATAATTATAATGAGAGCATAAATACTGCATGATGCGATCAAAATAAATGTTTTACAATTTCAGACTTACAATAGTAAACAGACGTCTTTATATATTATGTATATTGACCTGACGTTGTATTCAAAAATATGTATAAAAAAAACTGATCAATTTTTCAAAAGAATATATTACTGATTCCTAAACAACGCACTGCTATGACAACAAAAATTCTTTCTGTATGGCGATACGAATCTTCAAAAAGTTACCAAATTGCCTGAAATGTTTTAACTTATACTCTTTGCGCTGTAGCATGGTGCGAGTGACAGTTTCAGTAACACTTCGTTTCACTCTTGAAAGTTGCCGCGATTTATAAATTATGACTGAGTTTTTCGGCTGTACCACATTTGAAATATATTGAATCATTAATTTTTAAATCAAATCAAATCAAAATAAACAAAAAAAAAAACAAAAAAAAATAAAAAATCAAAAAACAAATTAAAAACAAAATAAACAAAATAATGTAGAAAATTAAATTAAACCAAACCAGAATGTTCTAATCTACAAATAAAATAAAATTTTATGAAAAATTAAGCAGTGTTATGCGTATGACGTAACGCCATAGAAGTATTTAGTGATGGATGTACTGCTACAATGGATAGTCGATATTTTTCATAATAAAAAACCGTCAATTTTTATTGTTAAATTTGGTCAATAATTATACAACAGAACATTTATATGGTAAGGTTGCTTAAAAGATTGCCAAGAAAAAATACATTTTATTCGTCTAAACTCATATCAGAGTCAGGAACATCTGAATTATCACTCAATTCATCATCTGAATCTGTGACGGATATTATTAACGAACAACAACGTCCCTGGCCTGACTACCCAAAACAGTTTATTTTTGTATGCTTAGGCATGGTAACAACAACCAACTCAACAAACAAATAACAGTTACACTGCACAACTGAATAACACACTCATTTTCATAACAATATTAAAGAGAACTAGATTTATGCTGCGAGTATCGTTAGCGATAAAAATGAATTGCATAACGTCACCTCCCTTAGTTAGGTATGTGGTACTGATAGATGTCAACGTCATACAGGCAACTGTCACCCGCACCATGCTACAGCGCAAAGAGTATAAACCAGTTCAAACGTAAATAATTCGACTTACTTTTAAGCAAATGTTACTATACTACTAACTAATTTCTAAGTAATAAAGATATATTATTAAATGCTACTGTCTAGACCTAAAGTAAATATATAATGCTTTTATCTAGGCCTAAGATTAGTTCATAAGATTTAACATTTGTACACTAGAAATGATAGTAAATAAGGAACGCATTATAATGTGATAATATCTTTTGAACTATATTCTAACAAGAAAATCTTTGTCTTTAATTTTTACAAGAAAGGGACAAATTATGGAACACGTAGAAATGACGTCATTTCCTGTACAGTAATTCTTACCGAAAATTTTGGATGGACAAATCGATCGAATATGTGTACCTATCGTTGGTATTGTGATAATATTTAAAAAAACCTCAAAGCATTTATACAAAACTTTAAATTTTATTTTGTTATAAAGTAAACCATAACTAGAACTATAACATAACTAACTACCTACGTAGTCGAAAAGTATTCACAATCAAGCCTATTAATTTATGTAGGTATTGCTAACAACAACAGCACAATATCTATGTATCCTTGCACACTAATATATCTACAGCAATATCCCTATATGTATAACGTTATTCTGACTTGGTGCAAAAGCCGAAACACCTCAAATATCATTCATTTCAACCATTTGCCGTCCACTGCTGAACGTAGGTCTCCCCCAAGGAGCGCCAACCATCCCGGTCTTGGGCAGTCCGCATCCATCCGCTGCCAGCCACTCTTTTTAGGTCGTCAATCCATCGTGCCGCAGAGCGCCCTACACTACGTATAAAATATATTATTAATATTTATACTTTCCCTCAAATATATTATTATCAAATTATAATTAGGTACTGAACTAAACACAGTGACAGCTAAGATGTGAGATATCGAAAAATAGACTGTAACAGATGAGAGTAAAGAACATAAGTCCAAAAAAAAAAAACTGAATTTTAGTTCTGAGTAGTACTATGTATATGTGGGTCTTTCCTCTTTTACGATATATGTCAACTAGCCACCGCCGCCTGGCTAGTTTTTAACCTGCTAAATAGTGTATGTGTCCCATTTTAACAAAATGTGATCGACGTTTGTAATTAAATTTATAATGTTTTAAAAGCTATTGTAATCAGTAAGCAGGGCCCGACGCTGCGCCGCCCAAGCGGGGCAGATCTCCAGCGTGTGCTGGGCCGAGTCCTCACTGCAGTCGCAGTGGTGGCAAGCGGGACTCAATTCCCTCCTAGCGACCGAGTGCAGGTACTTCCCGAAGCAACCGTGCCCGGAAAGCACCTGCTTCAGTCGGAAGGAAAGGGTCCCATGCTGCCGCCCTGCCCACTCAAGGATGACCGGCTGGAGCGCCTCCACGGCGGCAAAGCCAGCGCGTGGAACCTCCAGCCGGGACGACCAACGAGCCATGGTGGCTCGACGAGCGGCTTCACACCATTCGCGTACCTCTTCGGGCGGAGAACGGGTATAGTCCTCCGCCCGGTATCTATTATTGATCCTTTTTTCTGGAACCAGTATGTATGCACACATTGCTTTTACTCCTTGATGTGTAAGTGATTGCAACCTTATATGCTATGGACTAATTATAATTATTTTATTAGACAAAAAATTGATTTCCCTAATTTTAATATTTCTTTAGACCGTTTTCTAGCCTTTGTGTTTTGGTTGCCTTAACTTGCACATATAAGTATTATAGTCAAAAACAAACAAACTTTGTATGAATTATTGGAAAAGATGGTGCACTTGAGTTTCTCACCAGCTCTTCTCATGAATGCAATACCCATCGGAGCTGGTACTTGGATTGATTTCAATTTAAACCTTTGAGTTGAATCGAAATCAATCTAAGCTCCGGTAATTGAAATCATTGATTACTTGAGTTACATCCTTTTATCACAGATCAATTCAGTACTTGAGTTTTATTTTATATTTGTATTAATAATGTTTGATGTTTGTATTTTTGACGTGTTCAAGTGCCTTTTGGGGCCTATGGAAATAAATGATTTGACTTTGACTTTGACTTTGATCCTACACCAACAATTTTATGACTTGGTTACTTGGCAAACTATAACCTATCGCGTTTTTGAGTCAGTCTGTATAATTAGCGTGTATAATAACTTGTTTCGATAGATATGTAGGTAACGGACATAAAACATTTAACTTTTAACGACAATAGAGTAATCTACAGTAAATTATTGGATGTTTGTTACATTCAGGCTTGGTTATTGACACAAACAAGGAACAAAATAACGAGGAAAAATAGGTGGTTGACCTCATATGAATTGTGTTTAAATACCATATTCGTGTATTATTTGTTACAGAAATTAATAATTATTTTTAGGTAACAATATTTTTTACTGGATACTGTGCAAACTTATCTCCAGTAAATGTTCAAGCTTGCTATGATGCAGTTAAGTCATGCTCCGGTACAGTGTTTAGTTGAATAGTTGATTAGAGTTATTTGGTGTTTCTAACCGACTAAAACACGTTAAGATGTAGAGATAAACTTAATTATAGAGGAAGCTTATCCATTGATTAAACTCAAACTCAAATCATTTATTTCCATAGGCCCCAAAAGGCACTTGAACACGTCAAAAATACAAACATCAAAATATAAAACAAAACTCAAGTAATCAATTCAGTGACAAAAGGTACTAATACTAAATGCACTGAGATGATTTGAATTACCGGAGCTTAGATTGATTTCGATTCAACTCAAAGGTTTAAATTGAAATCAATCCAAGTACCAGCTCCGATGGGTATTGCATTCATGAGAAGAGCTGGTGAGAAACTCATGTGCACCATCTTTTCAAATAATTCATACAAAGCGTGTTTGTTTTTGACAACAGTATTTCTATGTGCAAGTTAAGGCAACCAAAACACAAAGGCTAGAAAGCCTAATTAAAATTAAATTCCATTGTGGATATTGATGACCAAGGTATCTGTCAAACGTATTTTTAGGTTTTTACAGACGCCAGGTATAGTGCCTCGTTTGATTTGTTATATTTTATTCAGTATTTTATATGTAAATACATTGATTACTGTTTGTATATTCATGCAAAACATTTCAGGTTTTCGGATATGCTAAGGAAATTATTAAAGTGAAGTGTACTGACGTCATTTCTTATTATACCTTTGAAAACTATAAAAAACTATCGGTAAGTTACTTATTCTACTCGCATCAAGCAACCTCCAAATGTCAAATGGTTCTGTATCATTCGAGTTAAAATTTTACACGATGTAAAACAGTGTACCACAGCGAAGTGTGGCAGGGTACAGCTAATTAAGTACATAATAAAATTATTGTCGCTACGTAATTTGCCTTTTTTCTATCTTTGCTGGATTACCTTAACAAACAAAGTTTTTGAATTCGTAACTTTTGGGGTTCGATTATGCTTATATAGGTTTTCTCGGTAAATATTTGAAAGACATTCACTTGTTAAATTGTTTCCAGTAGATAATTCAAATGTAATGAATATTGTGGAATATTCACATGCACAGGGGATTACATTTCATATAACATTATGATTGTTGATACGAGTACCTACTATATTTTATAAATATTTATAGATTAATGTTATTAGAGTACTTCTATAGTTATTTCTTATAATAATAGCTTGTGACTTTTAAGTCTTTCAATTGGTAGAAGCTGTACCCGGGGACTACACTGTCAGTGTCAGAAGCCAGGGCACGACTTCTCTCATATTGTACAAGAAATTGCAAATACCCTTGCAAATAGGTTTCTCAACTAAAAAATCTCTAAGCCAAAAAAACGAGTAAAAGATCGATGCCAGGTAATAACTCCTTTTTTATTTCAGATAACAAAACAAACTTTCAAAACTTTAAATAGTAATTTCAAAAGTTGGACATATTTTTTATAAAGTAAATGTAATAATTTCATTGAAATTCAAGAAGTATGTTGAAATAGTAGATCTTGACCCGAATCGTTCAGGCGTGTCAAAGTAGACTTATAGCTGACCCCTACCTAAGTTTTGATAAAAGCCTTGGAAAAAGACTTTATAATTTTTCAAATAATTTTGATTTTACTGAAATATTTTTTCTCTAATAATTGTCATTTGTATAGTGGATTAAGAAAAACAACCACATGAGCACTTATGTTGTGGTATGCTATAAAAATTTTTTGAATCAATTGATTTATTGCTTATTATTTTATATCTCGTAGATAAACATAGTAATTTAACAGGTAGGTTATGTACTTAGATTGTGTTTTACGTCAGCTATCAGTAAAATCACTTTACTGATAGCTGACGTAAAACACCAATTTTCTTGTTTATTGAACTGAACATGTTGTTACTGTTTCGTTGCAGAAAGACAAAATTATATACTTCTAGATGTCTTAAACACGATAAAGCTGGCATCAATTGCTCTACAGACGTAAAATGTATAAATGAATAAGACATTAATCCTGCAGAAAACTGCTGCAGACCAATACTTGGCGAAAACTTTCATTGATCCTGATAAGAGCTTCAGAATTTGGGTAATTGTCATAATGACGATTTTGTAATAGCAACACGACCGTAGAGATTCAAGATTGAGCCCACTATTAAAAACAATACCTAAGTCTTGAAAGTATTAAAATAATTCGCATATATAAATAATTAATAATAAATTCTGACAAAATAAATATTACTTTGTAGCTTTGGTTTTGCTTTGTTATCTCAGCATAACTGTCTCCCGAGTCGATGGTTATTACGTCCCTTCTAAGTTTGTCTTTAGATTTGGATTGTAGATAAACCTGGTTGTTGTATATAATCTCGTTAGTTTTGTGATTTACGTCTTTGGGGTTAGTGCGCGTGATCTTCTATTAAAATATCTGGCATATATCTCTCTATAGACCTCACACCCCTCGAAGTTTGCCGGGTGAGCACCGATACAGAGAGCGCATGTGGCTAGAGAGAGAGAGAGAAAAGATTTGTTATAAATATAATTGTTGAGTAAGAAAATAAACGTTATCTACCTAAAACTAACAAATCTTAGTAGTTATTCTAGTGAGGCTCGATTCAGTTACCCGTGGTAGCTGTTTAGCCTGTAATCAAGATCATAAATTATACGATTGTAATAAATTTTAATCTATGTCTGTAGAAGAGCGAAATGCAAAGGTTTATCAATAGAAAATATGTAATAATTGTTTACGTAATGATCATCTATCGTACCAATGCCGTCTCGAAGGTTGCTGCGTCTACAAAAGGAGGCACAACACTTTACTCCATCAACCAAATTACTTGCACAGTGGGTCTCAACCACGGCAATCGCAATCATCATCATCATCATCATGGCATGAAGTACAAACTAACGTGGAATCATCCACTAACGACTTACCTACTAGCCTTGAAGCAACTGTTAATAGTGACAACAAAGTCGCCACACTATCAATTTTTAAAACCTTTTTATTTTCCTAAGAATGTCGTTTTCAGGAAAGTGGTTATGACCTAAGACATGGTGTTAAGATTTATTTAGAGCGGAGTGTAAAGTATTTTAATTAGGAGTATTGATACCATAAACAGATGAGAAGTGTTTTTTGCGAAAAGATTATTATACCGTAGCCCGTGGCCTCACTCAAGTTGCGTTTGTCTTTTATCAAACTCCAAAATTTCCTTGGGTTCTTTGCTATTCGCTTTTACTTATGAGAGGTAATTATTGTAACTTAACTACACTTTTACTTTGACAACAGTCTCTAACTATGTCATATTCAAATTGGTTGCGTGGATTTTTGTATTTCTTAAATTTAACTCATGTTTTATTGTTTTCCAAAAGAAGACGGATTAATCCGACGTCAAACCGAACAAAATATGTACGTACAAACGAAAGGTCAATTGACACGTGGTCTTAAAATGTGAACGAGGAGAGAACATGGACGGATTTGGAGGAAATCTATGCCCGAAAAGGGACTATGCAAGAAAGGAAACTAACTTAACTAACATGTTAATAAAGATAGACATTAATAAAATTATCAATATTTAAAATTTATTTTAATACAAACTTAGGAAGTAGTACTAACAAAAATAAATTAATTTGTATATTATTAAAAAAAAATTACGTCCGTTTATAAGTAGAAATTTCTTATTAAACAGTCCCTGTGATGATTTGTCTACACTAATATTATAAAGAGGAAAACTTTGTTTGTATGTTTGTTTGTTTGTTTGTTTGTAATGAATAGGCTCAAAAACTACTGGACCGATTTTAAAAATTCTTTTACCATTCGAAAGCTACATTACCCACGAGTAACATAGGCTATATTTTATTTTGGAAAAAATAGGGTTCCGTAAGATATTTGGGTTTTTCGGACACAAAGTGTAAAAAATCAACCAGATAAGTTACTTATTTTGCGTACGCTGCCTAAACGGTAAAAGATAGAACCATAAAATTTTCTAATTAATCGTAGATCTTATAAATATCTACAAAAAAATCCGGGACACACTATACCTATCTATGCCGAGTGAGGCACAACAACCATTTTTTTATTTAAAAATCTTGAATTTTGTTTGGACTACATTTAAACGCATTTATTTAACTCATGCTATCAATCCTTATCAAAATAAATTATTTCATCACTAACTACAGTTTATGTAGATAATATTTGGTCTTTGAATGATAAAAATATTTACGGGTTCTGCGCGTCCGAAATTATGGTAGACCTGACTTATTTGTCACTTTTACATGTAACCCCGAATGGCCTGAAATTAAAGCGGAGCTGCTACCAGGACAACGGTCTTTCGACCGTCATGACATAATTTCACGTGTATTTCATTTAAAGATGAAG
This sequence comes from Spilarctia lutea, assembly GCA_916048165.1. Taxonomy (NCBI): domain Eukaryota; kingdom Metazoa; phylum Arthropoda; class Insecta; order Lepidoptera; family Erebidae; genus Spilarctia; species Spilarctia lutea. The sequence continues at coordinate 12,537,815 of OU696490.1, read as the reverse complement.
AAATTCATCAAATTATTTGTCAAAGAACAGATTCGGTAAAGTGAAATGTTATATGGCAAGTGTGGAGTGGAAAAAGCGCGGCTTACCACATTGTCATCTGCTGTTCTGGCTAGAAACTAAAATACAACCAGATGAGATCGACAGTGTCATAGTTGCGGAGCTACCCGATCAACAAATTGATCCGGTACTACACGTCATTATAACTAAAAATATGGTACATGGACCCTGCGGAGAACATAATTTAACTGCACCATGCATGAAGAACGGTGTCTGCACAAAAAAATACCCTCGCCGTTTCATGAACGATACCCAGACCGGAGAGGATGGGTATCCAGTTTATCGTAGGCGCGATACAGGAAATGGCGGTCGGAGCACTACGCTACAAATCAGGGGCAACATGGTGACGATAGATAATAGATGGATTGTTCCATACTCCCCGCTACTATGTAAGACTTTTAACGCTCATATAAACGTGGAGTATTGCCACTCTGTCCAAGTCATTAAATATATATGTAAGTATATAAATAAAGGTTCAGATCAGGCAACTTTTAGCCTTAGAAACCCACACGATGAGGTCGAAAAGTATTTAAATGGCAGGTACATAAGCACATCTGAAGCTGTCTGGCGCTTATTTGAATTTCCCATTCACGACCGGCATCCTACTGTAGTGCATTTGGCCGTTCATCTAGAGAACGGTCAAAGGGTGTATTTTACACCAGGGACAGCTCATCAAGTTGTCCAAAACCCACGCAATACGACATTACTGGCATTTTTTGCTCTCTGTAATGAAGATGAATTCGCGAAAACTCTTCTGTATCATGAAGTCCCGCAATACTATACATGGACAAATAATAAATTCACTAAAAGGAGGCGTGGTGAAAGTGTAGTTGGACATCCGGGATAAAAAAAGATGGCGCTTTAGGTAGAGTCTACGGGATACATCCATCCCAATCAGAGTGTTTTTATCTTAGGATTCTACTGCACCACGTACGCGGTCCGACCTCATATGCATACCTTAAAACTGTAAACGGTATTGTCAAAGAGACGTATCAAGCAGCTTGCCGTGACCGAGGTTTACTTGAAAACGATGACCATTGGGGTAACACTTTAAGCGAAGCTTCGTTATCACATTGTCCAAAAAAACTAAGGGAGTTGTTCGTAGTCATACTTTTATTTTGTCAACCATCGGAACCATTGAAGTTATGGGATACTTTCAAAGATCAGTTCTGTGAAGATATTAGACATCGTATCAGACAACAAAATCAGGATAACACTTTACCCTTCACTGAAATCATATACACTCATTTGCAAAAAAAACGGGCGGTTTCGATTTTCTTCCTGGCTGAAAAAAATAAAATACCAAAAAGGTTTTAATCATTTGAACATGTTACTGGCCAGTTATAAAAGTGCCATAATGTTTATAAGAGTACATTCCAAATTCAAATTTTTGACTGAGCCTGGTTTTCAAAGAAAACAACTTTTAACTACATTTTGTGGCGCGAATTCCCTATAGTTAATATCGACTCTAATTACCTTTTTGTCAATTTTTATTAAATTATCTGATGTCCTTGACATTTAAAAGTATTGTTATTGCTGTTTAGCAATCTCGAAAATGGTAGATAAAGTGATAAAAGCGAGCAAAATTATTGCGCTGCTTGAAGAAGGTTGCAGCCAATGCTTCGTGGCTCAGAGGCTAAATGTGAGTCGGTCGACAGTTCAAAGGACCTGGCAGCGCTATCAAGAGACCGGTTCCGTCAAGAGAAGGCCTGGTTCTGGCAGAAAGACATGTATCGAACCACGGGATGATCGTTTTCTAGTTAGTCAAGCGTTGACAAATCGCAAATCTTCTTATGTGGACCTCAAGAACACCTCGAAGAAGTAAGAAATGTGCAAATTAGTCTATGGACGGTCAGGAGGAGGCTTCTCGCTGCTAATACACGCAGTCATCGCCCGGCACGCGGCCCTAAATTACTCCGTGGACTTCGAGTTGCCAGGCTTAGCTTCGCTCGATATTGTGTGTCATGGACTCATGAAGACTGGGATAGGATATTGTTCTCCGATGAAGCCAGGATATCTCTGCATGGTGAAGACTGACGTCGGTGAGAGCTACGTAGACGTGGAGAACGCTTTGCAGAGGTATGTTTTGAAGAAATCACACCTTATGGAGGGGGCTCTGTTATGTTTTGGGCAGGAATAAATTCCATGGATCGTACGGAGTTAGTCTTCATCGAAAACGGTACACTGACTGGACACCGATACATAACGGAAGTTCTAATTCCTTATGCACAACCCGCTTTAACCGCTCTTGGCGAAAACTCATTTTTTATAGACGACAACGCTCGCGCCCACTGGTCTGGCGATGTGGAAGCGTATATGCTAGAAGTCGGAATTCGTCGTTTGGACTGGCCAGCTAGAAGTCCGGACCTCAATCCCATAGAGCATGTCTGGGACGTTCTGAAGCGACGAGTGAGATCAGTGCAGCCGGCTCCGCAGACCATCAGAGAGCTAAAGAATGTGATTACCGCGGAGTGGGAACGTATTCCCCAAGAAACCATAAAAGATATACTCGCTAGCATGCCCAGACGAATGCAAGCCGTGATTTCAGCAAGAGGGGGTCACACTCAATACTAAACTTTTATCTGCTTTTAATGTATTCAAGAAAAACAAAGAAATTAACGCGTTTCATTTTTATTTAGCGAACAGGTACAATAATAGTGTTTTGAGCTTAAACATTATTTCTCAATAATTTAATCAAAATGTTATGATAAAACTGATGATACCTATTCCTTCTTAATTAATTTATGAAATTCTGAGGATAACAATACCTAAAATTGTCAAACAAACTAATAGTAACTATAAAATAGTTCTTTGCTTAAGTGCCCGTTTTTTTTGCAAAAGAGTGTATAATGAAGGATTAATTGAAATAGAAAACAAACTTCTACAATTAAACGATAAAAATTTAAGTGATTTTGGATTACCTTCTCCCGTTCGTACCCAGAATAATACTATTGACACATTGGTACAACAGTATAACAGAGATGATCTAACAGCGTTTGATAATGACAATGTGCCAAAATTAATACCAGATCAAAGACATGCTTATGAGACTATTGTGGACAGCGTGAACAATAACATGGGGAGATTTTTTTTTTGGACGCACCAGGAGGCACTGGAAAGACTTTTCTTGCAAATTTGATACTTGCTAAGATACGGCAATCAGGGAAGATAGCGATTGCAGTTGCTTCGTCAGGAATTGCTGCAACTCTCTTGAACGAAGGAAAGACTGCTCACTCTACGTTTAAACTCCCGCTATCCGTATCTTTAGATCAACGGTCTACGTGGTCTATTCGGAAAAATGGGCCTCTTGGTAAGTTGCTGCAAGACGCGTCGTTGGTAATATGGGATGAATGCACCATGAGTCATAGAGCTCATGTGGAGGCCGTGGACCGTACTTTAAAAAACCTCCGAAGCTCTGCTAATGTCATGGGTGGTATCACTTTTGTATTTGCTGGAGATTTCCGACAAACGCTTTCAGTCGTCAACAGAGGTACGCGAGCAGATATTATGAAGGCATGTTTAAAATCGTCTCACCTTTGGACATCTGTTCAACATTTGAATTTGCGCACCAATATGAGAGCTCATCTAGATGGAAATATGCATAGCAATTTTCCACAACAGCTGCTGAAACTTGGAGAAGGAATTTTTCCATCTTTAAATTTGGGCACCGATTATGCGGTTACTTTGGATGAGTCTCTAGGCCAAATAGTCCATAATTTAGATAGTCTGATAGATACTATATATCCTGACATCGAAAACTTACATGAAAATCATTTTCGTTGGCTGTGTTGTAGAGCAATAGTTTCTCCCAGGAATGAAACAGTCAACGAAATAAACAATTTAATTATGCAGAAAGTACCGGGTGAAGTTAAGTGCTATAAATCCATAGACACCGTCACTAACATCGAGGACGCAGTGCACTACCCCCAGGAATTTTTAAATTCTCTGAACCCCGCTGGGCTACCACCTCATGAACTGTCGTTAAAAGTTGGCACGCCGATAATGCTTCTCAGAAATTTAAGCCCCCCCAACATGTGTAATGGCACGAGACTTCTTATAAAGGAGCTAAAAGATAATTTAATAGTAGCGAAGATTATCACCGGCCCTGCAGCTGGCGAATTAGCTCATATACCAAGAATACCCATGATCCCTACTGATTTGCCTATACCCTTCAAAAGGCTCCAATTTCCAGTAAAAAATTCTTTCGCACTAACAATAAACAAATCCCAGGGCCAAACATTTAAATTAGTAGGAATTGATTTACGAAAAGAATGTTTTACGCATGGGCAACTTTACGTTGCCCTATCACGGGTCGGGGCTCCCGACCATCAGTATATTTTGTTACTTGAAAATAATTTAACGTCAAATGTTGTTTATAGAGAAGCTCTACATTAATCGCTTTAGTTATTTATCCTAAAACAACGGGTTGCACTCGGGGACTGCCGGCAGAAGTGAAAACTTAGTATTAATTACATTTAAATATTTGCCTCATTAACAATTTTAAAATTCAAAGAAAGACAATCTGTGCAGCCTGCGGATAATGACTGCGTCGTCAATGTTAGTGTCGGTGTCTGTGAATCGACCTGTCATTTTGCTGACCGTGTCTTTCCTGGGTAGGCTTTTGCAGCGGTAACCGACATCCACGCGGGCGGAGTATAATGTAACAAACTTTGTATCTAAATTTTGCTCTAATACCTAAAAAAATATTTTTAAAATCAGTCCACAATTGACGGAGTAATCAGTGAACATACATAAAAAAAATACATACAGTGGAACATATAACCTCTTTTATTTTGCAGTCGGTTAATAATTATACAACATTTGAATATATAGTTAATGCACACACAACTAAACTCATAAGTTCCGGCGCTTACGATATTTCTAATAATATTATAAAGGCAAGGTAAGGATATGTGTGTGTGTGTGGTGTGTGTTACTCTTTCGCGCAAAAACTGCTGAACGGATTTTCATACATAATAAGTTAAAATTTATAGAAATTTTGTAATCTATAATAATATTATAAAGCTGAAGAGTTTTTTGTTTGTTTGAAAGCGCTAATCTCAGGAACCACTGGTCCGATTTGAAAAATTATTTCGGTGTTGGATAGTCCATTTATCGAGGAAGGCTATAGGCTATATATCATCACGCTACTACTAATAGGAGCGGAGCACCAATGAAGACTGTTTCAAAAACGGGGAAATTTTTACGCTACAGGCAATATAAGACGCAAACGAGGTTGCGTGGATCAGCTAGTCTATAATAATATTATAAAGCTGAAGAGTTTTTTGTTTGTTTGAAAGCGCTAATCTCAGGAACCACTGGTCCGATTTGAAAAATTATTTCGGTGTTGGATAGTCCATTTATCGAGGAAGGCTATAGGCTATATATCATCATGCTACTACTAATAGGAGCGGAGCACCAATGAAGACTGTTTCACAAACGGGGAAATTTTTACGCTACAGGCAATATAAGACGAAAACGAGGTTGCGTGGGTCAGCTAGTTAAGTATATAATTATATATTAGTTATATAAATGATTAAATTATTTAATTAAATACTAACTCAAACTGTAACAAAACATCACTGAGCATAACATCTTGATATTTATACATTCATTCTAATATTATAAATACAAAAATAACTGTCTGTCTGTTCTGCTTTGAAATGAACTTGAAGGTTTTGATTCTTGAGGAAGGAGTTAGGTTACTTTTTAACGCAATAACTGACATACAAGCAGGCGAGGACGCGGCCAAAAGCTTATATTATTATAACGATAGATAAGCAGAAAGGGGGAAATATTAGCAATAGAAAAATATACCTAATGTTTCTCTATGGCAAACAGTAAGCGAAGCATCGTTATGGGAAGTCTTATCAAGCAGAATGAGGGCTAATTGGTGTGATTTAGGGAGAACCTGAAACAATATGGTCTGGGTCTTTCCATAGGTTTCTAGGGGATCCGCCTGACTCTCCTGACTCCTAAGTCTTAAAGGAGTGGGAGACCCGAAGGATTTTTCCACCATGCCACGAAAAAAAATCTATAGTGGTATATGCAAATTGATAGTAATCATGTCAGTAATGGTGACGGTACCAACAAAACTACCTTTTTTATGTATCTGTCAAAGTGACATTATTCTGCCTGATGGTTAACATGAGCAGAATCCAAGAGAAGTGGCCACCATACTCGTTGCGAACACAGACAATGTAACAATGCAGCATGGTGACCCACGCCATGGCAGCCTATTGAGATGCTTCTTCATCATTGGGCCTCCGGTCTCTTTCTCACCAACGAAACACGACAGTATAAAAACTGTTGTCTTAGGTTGGTCTTCTGGGAGAGGGTAGTACTGCACCAATCGAGCCGGCCCATTCGTGTTGAAATCAGTGTGGCTCTACTACCTTACATCGTTACCATAATGTATAAATCCTTATCGACATACCTCACAATTTTGTTTTTATTGTATAGGGGCAAATAAGCAAACGTATCGCCTGATGGTAAGCGATTACCGCCGCCCATGGACACCTGCAAGACCAGAGGCGTTACAAGCGCGTTGCCGGCCTTTTAGGAAGGAGTCCGCTCCTCTCTTGAAGGTTTGAAGGTCGCATTGGTCCGGGACCACCGCAGGCGACAGCTTGGCTTCGACGACTATCGAAACTCCTGGAATTGTTATTATAATGATTAAATCAATTGAAATACATCACATTAGCGGAGCTAGAGGAAGACGTAATGTCCTCGTCTAAAGACGCTTGTATGGCATCTTTAAGAGAGTTGTAATTTCTTGCCGTAATCTCGGTGCTTAGTCTTCGGTCTTCTTTTTAAGCCATCGGTGAAACATTTTATGGCCTGTTTTTCATTCAAATGTCAGCCTGTGAAATGGTGAGGTCAACAAATATTTCTGAAATTTACTGTTCAAAGTCATTAAAAAATAACTTGTTTTGTTTGAAATGAGATAATTTCTGTTGAATTTTAGTTGCTTTTTTCGGCAATAACTGTAGTTTAATATCTGATATCATGGCATCAACAGATAAATAACTGAAATTGAGTTTTAATTTAGCAGTTTGGGTATTCTATTTTTTAAAACTAAATTCACAATCCTTTTTTTTAGTCTTCATCGAGTTTGTAACTGTAATATTCAATACTATCCACGAGCTGTTTAATGGTGGATTCGTCGTCGAATGAAGCTGAAAATAAACTTAATGTAATCTATAACTCAAACTTAGCCATTGTTTTATATATTTCAGATTGTTTTGAGCATAAAGATAATATTTCCTTGTATAATTTATCAAAATTTTCGCAACGTTTTAATAAAACAGCATAATCATCAGTTTTTACGCTACCGTAGAAGCGCCTACATTATTCTATTGCAAAAGTTGTATGCGTCGTTCCCTGGTTCGTTTCTGTCGGCTCGGTTGAAGATTGAAAATCTACGCCTCTCAATGGGGGGAGATTATGTACAAGCGCCTACATTATTTTATTGAGCAACAACCCACCGTCAAGTCATGGCTACTTATTTTATATTCTGTTAACAAATCGGTAGATATTTTCCATTTGATATTGTTAGTCATTATCAGGTCGCGGCTGCACTGAAAATTGTATTACTGAGCAATTACACAGTAATCAATATAATCACCGAGTTTTACTAAAGAAAGCTCTAATCTTGTAGCAAAACAGCTAGCTATAACATTTTTGAATTTTTCAAGAAAAATATTATATTCATTCTTTACACACTAACAGCCTCTCGACTCTCAGACTTGTACATAAAAAAGGTACAAATTATTCATTCGTTTTGTTAAAATAATTGTAACGAAATAGAACTGGCTAGTCAATATCATTAGGTACTAGGACACACTCAGTAATAATAACGTCATCAAATTGTGTTTAAAAACATTGAAATCATTTATTATATATTAAATGTGATCGTAATGGTTAGTAAATATGCAGGTGTGCAAATTTCAGTGTAATTTAATCAGGGAGACTGCTTGTGTGTAAGTAACAATAATGTAATGTGATATATTGTGTTTTAGTTTTTATAGACCTACTCTATCTATACCTAATTTTTTTTTGGTTGAAATGTACATTAATGGTTATTTTAGTAATTTTTCAGATAAATAGATCTTTGAGTGTTTTATTCTACTTAAGGGAAATCCCTAGTTTTTTGTATAAATATAGGAATACTTTTAGACGCTTATAATAGGTCTTTACCTATGAAATTGCGTTTCTTCAGTACTGGTCATTTCAAATAAAAAAAAGTTTGTAATGGCTCTGTATTCTAAATTCAAATTAATTTTGTTTTAAAACCATGACATTCTATTTACAAACTCAGTCTTTTGTTTTTTGATTAGCGTTGTATTTTCATTACATTTGAACATTTTTCGTCATAATGGATACTTTAAAAATTCGTGTAATTATGGAATATGAGTTCCGTCGTGGCACCAACGTGACACAAACGGCACGTAACATCAAAAACGTTTACGGAGAGAACTGTACAAACGAACGCACAACTCTTTATTGGTTTTCCCGGTTCCGTTCTGGAAATTTTGACTTGAAAAATGAAGCTCGTGGTCGTCCGAATTCCCGAGAGGCAGTACAAAATGCCTTTGAAGAGTTTGTTGCCTCCCGTCCAGCTGATTTTTACAAGAAGGGCATCAATAAACTGCCAATGCGTTGGCAAAGATGCGTCGATTGCATGGGTGATTACTTCGAATAACAGAAATAAAAAAGTTTGAAAAAATAAGTACTTTCACTTATTGCATACAAAACGGAAAAGACCTAATATTTGACTTGGAACTTTATTATATAACTAAACTCCTTCGTATAAATTATTTTTTTTGCGGTAGTGTTCTGTACTGGGAGGGCGAAAATTTATTTTAACTTTGACATTATATTGAAGGGGCTTTTTTGTCAGGTTAATGTTTGTTTGAATGGTGTTGTCTAATATTTTTTTTACATACGTACATAGTACGCGTATAGCTGATGAATGCTGAGCAATTTCGTATTATCATATAATTCTTTAGTGGGTGTTAGGAAGTCAAGGCCATATAATCGTTTGATAACTTTGTTTTGAGTTATTTGTAAGTCTTTAAGGGTAGTCTTTGGAACTGATCCCCAAATCTCGATCAGATACTTGATCTGAGGTTTTACTAACGAGTTGTAGATGATGGGTTTCACAGGTGGTAAAAAATTGCCAATTTTACGAAGGGCACCAGATAAAGATATTAGTTTGGTTCTCACGCGGTTAATATGCAGCTTCCAAGACAGTTAGTCATCTAACAGTAGACCTAAATATTTTTCGCCATCAAGGTGATCAATACTATAGTTATTTACTTTAAGAGGAGCATGAGGTGGTATATTTTTATTTTTAACAGTAAATACCATAAATTAAGTTTTAGATGTGTAATGGTAAGAACCATTCATTGATTAGGTGTAGGTTCCGTTGTGCCTGGTTAATAATACTATCCCCCAATGGGATAACGTTGTCGTCGTGGTGGGGCTTGCGTGGGTCAATGATCTCAGGGGCTGTGCCGGGTAGAGCTACTCATGCCGGATTGGCCCAGAGTGAGACTCCAGACTAAATGGGATCGAAGACGGAGTCCGGCTGCAGACTGCCGCGAAGGGCATGACGCTCAGACGTCGTGCCGCACTCCAAACGTCCCTCTGCTTTAGCAGAGGGCGTGTTGGAGTGCGCGTAGGTTCTAGAGGAACCTGTGGCGAGCTTGGTGTGCACTTACACTGCCTCCTAGTCTAGCTAGTAGAGCTAGTCTTTTGTTGCCCTCGCCGGTTGTCGTAATCCCCGTAGGTATGTCGGGTTAGGTCATGTCTCTGCTCGACTGGGACCGATGGTCTTGGCTTAACCGCCCGGACCGCTAGGAAGAAAACCTCTATAAAAAATTACCCCAAATCTTGTGCTCTGCTGTGTGGCCTCGGATGCATGGCTGATGGAAAGTTCAGTTGCAAGGACACCCCCAGCCAGGGAATTGCGGACCTCTCGGTTGGGCACAAACCTTCGCTTGCCCGGGTATTGGGGATCTCTGCCCGGGTGGACCTTTAGTTCTCCCCTACTCGTGGGTCTTATTATGGAGATGATAAAACTTAATCAAAAAGGAAACGAAACGAACCAAAACACAACGACTAATGGCAATCTCAACGGAACTGAGAAGGAGACAAAAAGACAGGGAAGGAATAAGAAAGGTCAGTTTAAGAAAGCAGACGATCGCTCTTCTTCAACTGAGGATATTGTGTCTGGAACGCCTATATCGGTGAGGCTCCCAGAAGTCGCTATGACTGCTGGGAGCCGAAGAACTTCGGAGCGCACGCGCTCCAAGTCCGCCACGGATGGTGCGAGCGGCAGCTCCAGTATGAGGTTGGACGCGCTGGAGCTTATGGACATGGAGTCCATCGACAGCCGCAAACGCGGCCTCTCCAGGGACGACGGCGAAAGCGACACGTCCCAGGAGATGTTGCCGCCCAAAATTGGGAGTGGCCAGAGAAGGAAAATCCCGCACCCGGCCTCATCAGGTTCCGTCTTTTCCAAGGCGGAATCGTACAAGCGAGCCAGGGCCGACGGCGAGGTACAGGCGGAGGAGGAGATGTCCGGTCTCCTGCATATAATCCGGAGGAGGCCGGCGGATGGGGATTCAGAGCCCCAATCACCGGCCTCTCTGTAGGAGAGAGCGAACGTGGTGGTGGCCACCAAGTCCACAATCCTTAAGGGTACCTTCGTAAGGGCCCTTAAGGACTCCTCTTCTGCCGTGGCGGGGGTCGTGGAGACACTGATCGGCGACGTGGCCCGTCTCCAGTCGGCCAACGACCGCCTGACGGAGCAAGTGGCCGAGCTTAACGCTCCAGTAGTTCCGGGCGGAGCGTCCGTAGCGAGAGGCCCCGGCCCCGTCGTCATCCCGGCGGGCCCCGTCTGCGTGGCAGCCGTCCCCTGCCGTAGTCCCGTCCACCGGGATATCTGACGCCCAAATGGGTCAGATCCTAGTCGCATGCCGGCGTATGATAGAGGGCTGTACGGCCGGCCTGGAGGCGAGGCTGCCTGCAGCCCCTATCGAGCGGCCGCCGCTTACGACGCCGAAGCGGAAGGCCGCGTCGTCGACGCCGACCCCTCTTCCTGTGGTGTGAGATCGCGTGTCCGACGCATCGGCAACGACAACAGCGTCCGCTCCTGCGGCTGCCCGAGGGGCACGGCAGGTGGCCAAGGCTCCGGCCAAGACGGCTGCGCCGAGGCCGAGGCCGATAGCGGTCGCAAGGGCTGGAGCGGAGATTCCTCCGACCCCACTCCAACGCCTGAGCCTGGCCCCTCCACATGGCAGGTAGTTGGGGGATCAAAAAAGTCCCGCAAGCGGGCCAGAAAGGCTGCTCGTCAGGCAGCCTCTGCGCCACAGTCGCCACCGGTGGCAAGGGCCACTGCGAAAAAGCCGCGGAAACTGCAGCCGCCAAAGACCGCGGCTGTGGTGGTCACCTTGACACTGGAGGCGGCTACCGGCGGTCTTTCCTACGCGGCCGTTTTCAAAAAGGCCCGGGACAGTCTCGCCGGTGAGTTTGCAACGGCTGGTGTCAGGGGTGGCAGGGGGCTGCAGGCCCCCCGTGCTTCTCAGCAAGCGTCGGAGGCTAGCCAGACGGCTCTGGCTGCCTCCGACGTAGTTCGTGCGTCGACGTCGTCGCCCATGGAGGAGGTTGCAGAGACGATCCAGTAATGGATCAAGTCTCCAACCTCCTTGTCCAGACGAACCTGAACCACTGCGTCGCGGCGCAGGATCTCTTCCTGCAAACCATGGCGCAGTGGTCGATAGGTGTTGCCGTAGTCGCAGAGCCCTATTACGTTCCTCCCAGTCCAAACTGGATGGGTGATCGGGACGGCTACGTGGCAGTCGTCGGCTCCTCGGCGGCTCGTTCCCCGCCCTTGTCGCTAAGAGACAAGGGCTCTGGATATGTGGCCGCTGAGTGGGGGGGATCACCGTTTACGGTGTATACTTCTCCCCCAACCGGAGTTTAAGCGACTTCGAGGTCTTCCTCAACAACTTGGAGACCTCGATGCGGCGACTAGCGGTTGGGCACGTCCTCGTGCTGGGGGACTTCATCGCAAAATCCGTTGCGTGGGGTTCCCCAGCGACGGACGCCAAGGGCGAGGCCGTAGTGGAGTGGGCGGCCTCGGTGGGCCTCTGTCTCCTAAACAGAGGCTCCATCAATACGTGCGTGCGACAGCAGGGGGGGGGGGGTCGATAGTGGACCTTTCGTTCGCTACCCCTGCTGTTGCCGCACGAGTAAGGAACTGGTGTGTCCTGGAAGAGGTTGAGACGCTCTCGGATCATCTCTATATCCGATTTGAGCTCTCCCAGTCCCAGGGCCCCAGTAAGGGTCACATGGCGTGGCATTCCTCCCGCTTTCCGCGGTGGGCAGTTGCCAAGCTCGACAGGGACCTACTAGAGGAGGCGGCCATTGTTCAGTCTCGACTGTCTCCGCGGGCCCCGACCGAGGAGGTCGACATAGGGGCTGGCCGCTTTCACATTGCAATAACGCAGGTCTGCGATGCGGCCATGTCCCGCGTTCAGGGTCGTCGGCCTCCACGGAAGGAGGTCTACTGGTGGTCCCAGGAGTTGGCGGACCATCGTGCGGCCTGTACTCGTGCCCGGAGGTCCTACACCCGCAGTCGGGGACGTCACCGCGTTGACGGTGAAGAGGACCAGCTCTACGAGGAGTACCGCGTAGCGCGGAAAACTCTGAAGCTGGCCATTTGCCGCGCCAAAGAGGAGAAGAGAAAGGAGATGCTGGAGAGTCTCGACCGTGACCATATCGTGCGGTGCGTCAGAAGCTCCGCACGGCGCCCCCCCCCCCCCTAACCGAGACTCTCCAGCCCAGCTTCCTACAGCAAGTGGTCGAGGGCCTTTTCCCGCAGCGGGCGGAGCCCACGCCCCCGTCGATGGCCTATTCAGTGGCCAGAGACGACGGGGTAGAGAGGACGATGTTCCGCCCGTTAGGGAATCAGAGGTAGGGGCGGCTGTTCTGAGGATTCGTTATAAGAACACCGCCCCCGGGCCGGACAGGGTACCACCCCGAGTGATGGCCCGGGCCCCGACCTGCCAGAGGCCCAATTCGGGTACCGAGAGGGGCGTTCGACGGACGATGCCGTGATGCGCCTTAGGGCCGTGACCGAAGAGGCAGTGAGCTATGGCGGCGTGGTGTTGGCGGTGTCTATAGACATCGCCAACGCCTTCAATAGTCTGCCATTCAGCTGCATCAGGAAAGCACTTCACTACCACGGGGTGCCAGAGTACCTGAGGCGGCTAGTGGCAGACTATCTAGAGGAGCGTACCGTCGTGTACGAGGACCGAGATGGCGTCTTGCGTTCCACAGGGGTCGTTCGGACCACTCCTGTGGAACGTGGGGTACGACTGGGTCCTTCGAGTTCGTCTTCCCCCCGGGCTGGGCGTAATTTGCTACACCGATGACACATTGGTCACGGCCCGGAAAGGAACGGAAGAGATATTGAAATTGAATGGGACCTTCTGCGAAGACATAATTTCGCAGAAGGAAGCGGCGGAGAAGGCCCGGGAGGACGATTTCCACTTGGACCCGATCCGCCGCCGGCGAACCGGGCGGTGGAGGCGCGCCTATCAGCACCTCATGCCGCCCTGAGTGTGGCCGCGGATGGACGGGACGGGTTTTCCTCTCCATCCGCAATACAGGCCAACCGCGAGGAGGCGACGTACGCGTGTGCCGTGCGTTGCCTAAATTGAAATTTTACTGGCAGAGGGTGTCCGCTTCAGTGCGGGCAGGCGCTGGGAGGGGTCCGGTCATGTTAATATCAGCAGTTCCGGATCCCTTCCTTCTCAAGCGCTTCTCAGGCGCAGAGTGGCACACCGTGTGGTTTTAATCGGTTCGATTCCGACACACCGCCCCGCCGCAAACCCCGGTGGGGGCTAACAGGTTTAGACTACGGGCCCGTATCGAAAATTGATGGGTCATGTGAACCACCAGGAGACTTTTTTAGAAAGAGACAGGGGCATAAAACAATAACATTTAGCACTATGCTGTCACTTGGAAGCTGTCCAACTGAGTATAGGTGAAGGGGAGGGAGTAGGAACCGTCGATTTTTCTTCCTTGTCACATAATTTTTGTACGGCGTTGCGGGATAATATATTAGAAAAGATATTGAAATTGAATGGGACCGATGCCGTACAAAAATAGTGAGCCACAAAGTTGGATTTTTTTTTGATTTCCCGGCGATTGTCTCGCTCAATTTATTCATTTAATTTTAGACGGCATCGGTCCCATTCAATTTCAATATCTCTTCTAATCCATTATCCCGCAACGCCGTACAAAAATTATGTGACAAGGAAGAAAAATCGACGGTTCCTACTCCCTCCCCTTCACCTATACTCAGTTGGACAGCTTCCAAGTGACAGCATAGTGCTAAATGTTATTGTTTTATGCCCCTGTCTCTTTCTAAAAAAGTCTCCTGGTGGTTCACATGACCCATCAATTTTCGATACGGGCCCGTAGTCTAAACCTGTTAGCCCTATTTGATTAATATTGTTAACATAGATAAGGAATAACAAGGGCCCAAGAATATATATTCAATGTTAATAACAGTCAATATCGATTACATCGACACCTGGGGTGCACTATAACGGCTAATTAGAAAATACTGGACGACCACAGAGCGTGCGTGCCTATTCTCCGACTATCCATCTTCCTGCCTTAAACTGTTCATTGTACTGTGCTTGTGCTTATATCTTTCCTTTACCGTACCTACTATTGGTTGTGAGGGTTCGACAAAAATACAGAATAGCTGTTAGTTGAACTTTTTATAAACCTGTTACACAAAAGTCACGTGGTTACTACCCTAGTACCACAACGTAATCAATTAATCGTCGATTAGATTGATTGTCTTTGTATGACTACCTAAACTTATCAAGACATATTATGTAAATTTAAATAAAACTAGGTAAATCAACATATATTTATTAAGGTTCTTTCAATTAACTAACTTGAAAAAAATATGTTAATATACAGTTTTCTTCTAGTAAACAATAATAATTATAATTGTTTTTACAAACAAAGAACTTGGTAAAAATGACAAAAAAAAGGCAAAATTTACAAATCAATTGAGTTTATCATCAGCAATTAAACTAGACAAGGCTTGTATTTCGATTGTCAGCATCGATCGCCGCTTGATTTATTGTAATAATAAAAAAATAAAAATCTTAGTAATCTGTGTAAAGAGGAGTATTTGACCCTACATTTAAAACGTTTGTGTTACCATGACTGAACTCTCCTCTAAAATGAAAAGCATTCTCGAAATCGACTATTGAGCAGCAATACGTATAACCATTGTCTATATTTCGCCAATTAGTACCCTTCATCCACTCAATCTCTTCACAAATGTCTCTGCACCGAATATGTCGAGGAATATCTTTCGGAGAAAAGTCGGGGACATTGATTTGTATTATAGCTAGCGAACTCTCTGTCACCGGATCTTGGACCACCTAAAAATGTTACAAAGTTTACATCTTTATCAAAATCACCAGTGCCAAGTGAGCAAATCCACTGCAATATACAATACCTTCCACAAGTACTGTGTGACGGGTAGCCTTTTCTTTCGATCGTCGCGGATTATGATCTTCTTATAACCCCTACTTCCTTTCATTTGAAGGGTTTCTGCTGTTCCTGTTAATACTGTAAGCCCTCTATTTAATAATTTAGCTAAGTTTCTTACTTTTTGTTCAATTTTGGCCCAATTCTAAAAATTACAGAACAAGATTAGGTCTAAATAGATTTAAAATAAATTACTATCGATCGTTTTTCATTGAAATTGTTACGTATGTGGACGAACTTTAAAGAACTTTCTTCACTAGATTATGTATTATTCTAAGATTAGAAGACTTTAGGGTAAAGCATAATTTTCTAAAAACTCTTTCCTAGATAGGGTCAGAATTCAAAAACCTTTTGGAAAGAAAAGAAAATGTATATACTTAAGAAAATCATCGTGTCCTATGTAGAGACCCACCCCAGGATTTTTTTCTTATTCACTAACTCACAGTAAATACTAGTTTTGGAGAATGTAATTATGAACACTCATAAATTAACTTACTTTTGAATTACACGTGCTCCAGTGAGGTACAACGTTCAAATACGTGTGGGCTGTAGTTTCAGGTATACCGGGCGTAAAGTCCATGGGACTTACTAGTTGTCTTTTACCAAAACAACATTCGTCATTATAAGAAAATGGTGTTTCCAGTAGGAATGATATATCATCAACTTGATTTTTGCAGTTGTAAATAGTATCGAAGTTGTATGGTAATAAGTCAGTAGGCCACCAGACATTTTTAGTTGTAGATACATTGTACTGATCTGGAGTTAATTCGTGCCGCGTATAAAGAGGCACATGTTTATTTGTATCTAAACAGACATCATAAACATTAATAAATTTGTGAAACATTTTATATCCAACTTCTACATTCACCCCCTTGCCTGATAGGCAACGTTTTGGACTTTTTTTAGTTACTGGCTTTATTTCTTGACGACATTCAATTTCTGAGTATTCGTATATTTTACTGTTGATTCGTATTTTAGTTTCTCCAACACATTTAGCGATTATGTACTTTTCATTAAATTTAACAAATTTTTCCTGACAGTGTAAATAGAACTGTTCTCTTTTCCTTATTACTATATAACCGTCATCAATGATGAATGTCGGCCACGTTATACCCGGAGATAGCATCATAGGTTGGTTCTTATGTAAAAAGTCTTTTTTTATATCAAGCGTGCAGTCTGTAATAAAATATTTTGAAACAAACATTAATAACTTTTTAAGATGTATTTGTTAAACATTTACCTTAAAATGTTAAATGAGTAGATATAATATTAAATGAGTCAAATCATTTAATATTATATCCATTGGTATAGGCTATCTGAAGACCCAATCGTAATAAGTATTACGTTTATTTCCTAATTTATGGACTACAAAATGATGTCAATTTTTCGATATATATCTTCCTAGTCTCAATATTCCCAAGATTATTTCTATTAGGCTATTAGTCCAACCAGTTTTTACTGAATATAAGTTTTTCCATGGAGCGACTGCCATCGGAGCTACGCAATCCCGAGGGCAAACGCAAAGTTTGTAGTGGTCAGTGTATTTAAGAGGTTTACTGGTAGTTATAGGAGTTGTCGTCCAAAGTTGTCAGTAGGTGTAGGCACTGATTTTCCAATAACGTTTCCTTAAGAAGACAACCGAGACCGACCTTGTGATATAATTTGAAATGATCGTGTGATGCTTCCAAAACTGTTGCTGATTTCACAAGTATAGTTTCCTCTATCGCTCATAGTCATGTCTATAAAAGCGCTCATCCTCGATAAACTCAATGTTTTTCCATTATGCGTCCATGTTACCTGTAAAAAATCAAGTTTATAATTTTAAAGAAATTGGACAGTAGCAAACGATTATATTATCATGAAAGTATACAAAAGAATGTGGCACGAGTTATAGTTCATTTGAATTATTATAATAGTAACATATTTAATCATATTGTATTTTACACTACTATGGCGATGCTAAAAGAAAGTGTACATGTTTGTATGTTCTAGAGTAGAGCCTAAACTACTGAACAAATTTTAAGGAATGAAGTGTCTATAGATTTGTTGTATTGGCCCGAGTGACATAGGTTATATCAATTTTATCAAAAGTTTTTCATAGTCGGGTTATATATTTTTATTCCTTTTTTTGTTATATTTTCAAAGCTCATAGTTTAGTGAACTAGCCAGAGGAGTCTCTTCTATTGTTTCTAATGTATGGCGTGCGGTTATATCTGAAACTGATTTTGCATTACAGTTGGGTATATTTTATTGAATTTATGTTCAAAGAGCTGAGATTTCTGAATATTGTTTCGACCACACATAATGTTGACCTTGTAACCGACCTGTGGAAAGAATCAGAAGATACAACCATCATCATTAGTTCAAAACATCACTATAGCGCTAAATCCACGTGAGGTAAGTTAAGTGTAACAGCAATTAATTAAGTCCATTAATGAAAATGAAAATTCTGACAGCTTACATAATATTGAAAATATGTTTTGACTACTCTGAATATTTACAACATTTTGAATAACATGTCTCCTGGTATACAAATGAATTTATATTTTTCAAATATTTTTGACTACTTTATAAGTTTAAATCAATATAATGCGATTGTACAATGGTTTGTGCTCCGATGAGTTATACCACATACACATACTAATGTAAGACTAGGCATATTATTTTAAAATATCAAAAATTATAACATGATGGATGATATATTACGACCGACGAAGACTATGAAAGATGAAAATTCCAAAATCAAAAAGATGCCGTGTGGTAATAGATTAAGAAAAACCATTGTCAACATTCCTATTTATCTTGTGAATGGCGTAAGAGCCGACTAAGGGAGTATTCTATACAGGACAACAGAACAGTAAAGGGAAAAAAAAATGACAAAAACTGTGGTCCAACTCGTCTGATCAGGGTGGTAGAGTTGGCCAAAACCTCTTTTCTGCGGAGAGGCTTATGTTCAGCAGCTTGACTAAAGGCTGTTAATGATGATGGATAATATACCTTCGGTTCTGGATGCCCTTCTGCTAAGCATAGCAGAGGATAAGATCTTCCTTTGATAAATGGTATTATCTCTTGCTCTTTTTTAATAAAATAAGGTTTATATCCTATTTTTATTTCTATATGTGACGAACGAGATTCCCACATATCACCGACACGACATGAGTAGATGCCGCTATGTCCAGGTGAAATGTTATTGAGAATAAGTTTTCCATACGCTATAAGTCTTGAATCCTAAAAATAAATTTAAAGACAGATTATTATCCATATCATGAAAACCGATTTTAGTGTATCACAAAATATTGATACCAAAGAAATTTTCTTAAATAAGCTTAAATGCATTTGCAAAGTAATATTAAATATAATTGCATAATTGTATATAAATAAATAATAAATAAATAAAAATAGCCTTTATTTCCTGTAACCTGTTTATACTTTTTTTTATGTAAATTTAAATCTAGTTGATGGTATTTGTGATAATAACTTAAAATAAAATGATATCTAATCAACCAGCATCATCAGTAACCAGGTCAGGTTGTCTTCTGACATAGGCCTCCTCTAATTCACTCCACTTGTTTCGGTCTAACAGTTCTTCTCCATTCTTTTGGCAGATCGTCTTCCCATCTTTTTACCGGCCTTCCTCTATGCCTCTTCCCATACCTGGGATACCATTCCGTAACTTTTTTAGTCCAATTCTCTGCTTTCGATCTCCACATATGTCCTGTCCATTTCCATTTCAATGACCTTGTTTTTATACCTACATCTGCCACCTTGGTTATTTCTTCAATTTTTCTAGCCCTCTATTTATCCTTTAGTCGTAGATCTAGCATACTTCTTTCCATGCCTCTTTGACATACTCTTAATTTTTCCTCAATCTTTTGTGTGGATGGCCAGATCTGGCAACCGTATGTGAGACACGGAAGGATACAAGTGTTATACAATTTTGTTTTTTCATAAATAGGTATGGTTTTATTTTTCATGACCTCTTTGAGGGACCAATATCTTTGCCAATTATTATTTATTCTTCTGTCCACTTCTTTGTTAGATAGGTCCTTTACCGCTATTATTTGTCCTAAATATATGTACTCGTCGACATACTCGATCTCTTCTTGTCCCACTTCTATAATAACTTTAGCTTTGTTCGCATAATTGTATATGTTAAGATATTTGTTTAAATTTCTCTTCCAATATAAACATCTTCTTTATTTTAATGAGACATGTTATTGAAAGCACAATCATACCTTTTTTTTTTTTTGATGATGAATGGCAACTAGCCGGATCACTCGGATCAGCTATTTCTGCCAATGTCAAGTATTTATCGTCTTCAATTATCAAGTCTTCAAGTCTTCAAGTCGTCGTCGTGATGAAATTAATGATAAAAAATATATAAAATGTGGATGACATGAAATGGGGATCGTCTTCCGAAAGACGATCTCCTAATCATACCTTCAAAGTTACAGTAATTGACAGATAAGCAAACGGGGGAAATCACTTGTCAAAGTATTGAAGGTTGCGTTCAGAAATTACAACACCCTGCCTCGATTGCAACTTTCTTCAACAAGAGTAAAGTTAATCAATCGTTAACTACATTGACAAGTTAACATAAATAAAATCAATAGCATTCAACACAATGTAACTCAATAATACATGAAGTACAATTTAGAGTTGCACTTAAAAATAAATAACATCTTTAACCGTTAATTCGACAGAGATTTTTATAGCAAAAAAAGCATTTTTTTTTTGTAAAGTCATATTTTTGGATATGAAATAAGTACAAGAAAAATGCAAAAAAAAATTAGTGCTGTACCGTTTTTGATAAAATACACGTCCGTCACAGCGGACATTGTCAAGTATGTAACGAATTACTTGTGAAACAACATGTCCGTTGGGGTGGACTCTACCAAATGACTAAAAGAAATGATAAATAAAACAAATACACAGCAAAAACAAAAATAAATGTAATTCTAATCAAAAATAACTATGAACATAACAATTATTTTGTATGAAATATCAAATGGCAATTACGAGGGTTCTTTCCTGTTACAAAACATAGTCTTACGTTACATTTTATGCAAAAGACAGTAGTCTTTTTACCACACTCCATGCAACGACCTTCTTCCTTTGTCGATAAGAAATGACCAATATTGTCAAAACGCACACAATCTACCGGTCTGGGCTTACAAGGCTTCCTTATCGTGGTCTCTTCTTGGTTAGTGCGCTTAGTTGACCTGTTAATTTTGATCAAAGCAAAATATATCTCGTATCGGAAATCTTTCAATTTAAGCTTTGCTTCAGATTTTCTTTGGGAGTGGTGCTTCCTGTACAAAATCCAGGCATTATTGATACAGATATCAATTAATTGAGCAAATATGCCTATGTACCAACGACGTGTTTTAAATGGCGTTTTATAAAGCGAGACCAGCATGTCGGCTAGGTCGACACCACCCATATGCTTGTTATAGTCCTTTACTACGTTAGGACAATCCACATCTACTTTCCGCTTAGCATCCTTGGAGTACCGTTTTATCTTCTGAACAGGTTCAGAGTCGGTATAGGAACTGATCAACGTGACACATTTATTGTCTTTCCACCTTACCACGGCAAGCTTGTTGTTATTGCAAACAACTTGAGAATAGCTACCTCGCTCCTTTTTTTTTCAGCATTTTTTCACACATTCTCTGCTCCTCTCAATCTGTTATTGCGTACAGTTCCTAGTGCAAAAATACCATAATTTTGACGCAGTATATATAGTACTTCTGGCGACGTAAAAAAGTTGTCGAAGAAAACCATAGCGGGCCTCCTTTTAATACTTTGGCATAAAGCCAATACTATTTGAGCACCAAAACCCAAGGTTTCTTCTTCTTCAGAAAATTTGTGAAACCTAAATGTGTCTTCCCCGCCATACAAAATGAAATCATATATCATTCCTGATATACCAGCACGGACATAGTTTTTGAAGCCCCACTTATTGGGCTTGTCCTTCATATATTGTCGCCTTTTGCCAGCTTTTGTGCCTTTGTATGCAATCATCATTTCGTCAATGCTAAAACGACTTTCGTTCTCTTGAGCAAGGCAATTATTTCGTATTTTCACTACTATTGGTCGAATCTTATAATACCTGTCCCCGTTGTCATAATTGTTGTCCGCAAAATAAATAAATAAATAAAATAAATAAATATTCCGGACATCTAACACACAACGCCATCTAGTCCCAAGCTAAGCAGAGCTTGTGTTATGGGTACTAGACAACTGATATAAATACTTATATACTTTTTTTTTTGTAAATACATACATATTATACATAGAAAACACCCAAACTTCGAAACAAATATTTGCAGATCATACAAACATTTGGTCCGACCCGGGAATCGAACCCGAGACCTCAAGCACAGCAGTCGCTTACGCTACCACTCGCGCCACCGAGGCAGTCAAATGAATATAACGTCGTATTTTTTCATATCGTTTCAGAGTCATTAGATCAGCTATAAGTGGATATCTAAATTTCGTGCTCCAGTAATCTATATAAGAAGGCATAACAACAATACCCATCATAATATGAATAGCTAAAAAATCGCAAAATTCTTCCTCAGTAAGCTGAATAGATTTGCCTGTACATTGGGTGGAATAGATATTTGTTTCACTGACAATATCTTCAATAATATCACGGGAAAAGAATCTGTAGAAATATTCAAGGGGTGATTCAATTTCTTGTATGTCATGATCTTGAAAGTCGTCCTCTAGGGTCTCCACTCTGTAATGAAATGGCACCTTCTTCCATTTGTATGTCAGACTGAACTTCTTTTTTGGTTTCTTGGCCTTTTTAGCTACTACAACAGGAACTTTAGATCTTGTCTTTCTTTTTACTGTAACTGCTACTGATGGAGGAGTTGGTAAAGATGGTAGAGATGACATTGACGGGAGATTTCTGTAGACTGATTCTTGCGATGGACTATGGATAACTTCTTGCAATATTGGAGTAAAACCGGCAGGTAAGGGTTCAAAATCTGTTTCGCGTTCAAATTCGTCACTGTCTAATAAATTAAGCCGTTCCAAAGAAGAAGCTATTGAAGGTGCAGGAGATGAAAAATATGAATCTGGTGAAGGTGGAACATGCAGTTCTTCGTCAGAATCTGATTTATTACTAGTTTCAGATGGGGCACGATGTTTTGGTACTAAAGCTAATATTTTGTTAGTGCGTCCATGCAAATACCTCTGTAAAAACACAAAACAAAAAAGTAAGCATACACACACACCCACACCAAGCATTTATAGAAGAATACATTAAACCACATGCGATATTATGCAAAAAAACAATAAATGTGTTAATCGTAGCGTATTTGGCAATGTTCGCCACACCGGACAACTAGTTAAATATATACTTCACGTAGTAATCGACAGTGTCCGGTGTGGCGGACAAGAGATTTAGAGCGACATAAAATAATAAAAATGAGCGTAGAAGCTCGTGATTATCTTATTTCCCAGATGTATATAATATCATAAATATAAATAAATACAGAAATCGTCTAAAAATTACCAAAAAACCCATAAAAATGAAATAAAATACCTTGAGCAAAACAGATGACTTCGGCGTCGACGCCATTTTCGACGAAAACTGATATTTTGAGTGTTGTCATTATTCAAATTATATTTTCTACTAAATATTTTATATGTTACCAACACATTAAAATCAAAATCTCACGTATTTTTCCCTAAACTAGTTCAGTAGATTTTTTTAAATTAGTTGTCCGTCACACTGGACACTGTCGAATTAAGGGTTAAGCAATGTTTAAATTAACTTTCATGAATGAATGTTTTTCACAAGGCAAACTTTTAGTAAGCAAATCAGAAACATTATCACTAGTAGGTATGTATTCTACTATTGTTCTTTTCTGAATGATGAAATCTTTTAAGAAGTGATTCTTTATATCAATGATATCAATGTGCTTAGCACGCTTGCTATTCTCAAAAGATTTTGCCATTTGTATAGCACCTATATTGTCCATATACAGCATTGACTTTATATCACTTACTCATAAATCACTGTACAGTCTCTTGAAGTATAATAAGTCGCAAGCACTGGTAGCTCCTGCTACATACTCTGCTTCAACTATTGAAAGTGCTACACATGTCTGCTTTCTTGAAAACCATGAGACTAGACATCCATTGTAGAGTGTAACAGATCCAGATACACTCTTTCTATCAGTATAATTACCAGCCCAATCTGCATCTGAGTAAGTTTCTATACAGTTATTTTTTTTTTTTATATATCAGTCCGGTTGTATTTGTTCCTTTTAAATATCTCAGAATTCGTTTTCCTTACGTCCTGGTTGGTTTCTCTAAATACTGACTAAGATATGAGACTCCATATGCAATATCTGGTCGGGAAACAGTTGCCACAAACATGAGACCGCCTATAAGTTGTCTATATGGTACATCTTGAATGATATCTTCTTTTTTATCATATTGGTAGCCTATCTGCATTGGTGTAGTTGTACTTTTACAGTCTGTCATTTTATACTTTACTAACATTTTATGCATTTGACTTTTCTGGGTAATCTTTAAACTATTTACTTTTCTTTCTATTTCCATTCCTAGGAACAACTTAGGAAATCCAAAATCTTTTACTTGAAATTCCTCTTTTAAGTTCTGTATCACTTTATTCATATTTTGGTCATCTCCAGTTAAAATAATATCATCCACATATATTACCATCCATACTTTAATGTTTTCTGCAGTGTACAAGCAAAAATCATGAAGTGATCTTTTAAATCCTTTTCTTTCAATGTAATCATTGAATCTCTCATTCCAGCACTTTGGACTTTCTCTTAAGCCATATAATCCTCTATTTAATCTCAGTACCTTATTTTCCAGTACATGTACTCCCTTTGGTGGTTTTATGTAAACTTCAGACTCCAATGTTCCATTAAGGAAAGCTGTGGGAACGTCTAGCTGTCTTATGTTATAGTCATTTTGTACTGCGTGTGCTAGTAGTGTCCTGACAGTTGAAATTCTTGCAACTGGTGCATAGTTTTTACCAAAATCTTCATGTTCTTTTAGTTGAAAACCGCATGCTGCTAACCTAGCTTTCTTTACACCATTATCTTTTGTTTTGAAGATCCACTTGGTGTCTATAGCAGTCTTATTCTCAGGTAGCTTGTCACTGTCCAGATATTCATTTTCTTCAATGCATCTAGTTCTGTGTTGATAGCGTCTCTCCATCCTTCACTAACAGCTTCTTCATAACTTTGTGGTTCATCTTCATTATTTAAACAGCTATACATTTCTAAACAGTATGCTTCTTGTAGTTCATAATCCTGCAGATACTGTGGTTTCCGTATAACTCTTCCACTTCTTGTTTTTCTTTCTTCTGTATTATCATTTCCTTCTCTTATCATATTTTCTTTTGTCACTACATTTTCTTTTTCTTTATTTTCTAGTATTTTCTTAGTTGTTTTATCTTTTTCTTTCATCTGAATATCTACTTCTTCATATTTGTTTATGTTATTGTCATATTTTATATTCTTTTCATTAAACCTTATATCTCTTGTGATCAGAACTTCATCTGTCTTAGGGTCCCATACTTTATATCTAGTCCTTACATATCCTATTATCCTTACTTCCTTTGCTCTTGAATCAAACTTGTCTCCTCTAGGTTCAACCTTCCTAACCTTTAATTTATTTAATTTAAATTCTCTTCCAAATACTATAGCAGGTATCTTAAAGTTAATCGCTTTAGATGGACATCGATTAATTAAATATGTCGCTGTTAAAACTGTGTGGCCCCATAATTGCCTTGGTAAGTTTGACTCATCCAGTATTGTTCTAGCTTTATCATATATTGATCGATTCATTCGTTCACTTTTCCCATTCATCTGTGGGCTGTATGGTAGGCTGTACTCAAGTTTTATTCCTTTATCTTGACAATAGTTTTTAAATAACTTAGATGAATACTCTCCTCCATTATCACAGCGAATCCTCTTGATCTTAACCTCCTTTTCCAGTTCAATTTCAGTTATATATTTTATTAGGTTGTCAGCTGCTTCTGATTTGTTTTTCATCAAATAGGTCTGGGTAAAATGAGAGTAATCATCTATTATGGTCTGAAATGATACATCTGAATGTATCAGCTCTCCTATTTTTTGAGCTTGTGCATGTTCCACGGGTTGGAAAGGTAACCTTGTACTTTTGTTCTTCAAACATATATCACATGTGTCATTTATGTATGGCAACTTCATAATCGCCATACCTTTTCTGTTTAGATGGCCTAATCTTATGTACCATACATTTCTTTCATCATTTGTGTACTCACAATAGTCCTCCAGATTTCTGTTTAATTTTAATACATGTAATTTGCCAAGCCGAGTTCCGTAGTAGGTTTTATAATTTGTGTGCATCTTCAACTGTCCATTTTTAAATACCACTGAGTGTCCTCTTTCTTGTAATTTACTCACAGACAACAAATTGTGTGTAAGGTTTTCCACAATTAATCCTTAAATTTTCACAGGGCTATTTTAACATTCTAACCTCAATATCCCTTCCTTTTTGGCAACAAGTTTTTGTCCATTAGCGACTCGAATGTATATAGGCTCCTTTAGGGTTTTGACCTCATCCATAAGTTCTTCATGGTCTAATTTTATAAAATTGTGTGTGGCTCCAGAGTCAACGACAAATATTATTGAGCTATCTCCTTGTCGTAAACAATTATTGGCAGATAAGGCAATAAATGTGCATTCCTGGTCATGATCTTGTCCAGCATAGCTTGCTGATGACCCTCTCATACCTCTTGCTCTAAAGCTCCGGCCTCTAAATTTGCCTCTGCCACGAGTTCTGCCTCGGCTCTGCATATTATTCTGATGCTCATTACATTTACACTCATAAGATATATGGCCCCTTTTACCACATTTATAACATGTTATAAAACTTGATCCCATCTGATGTACATTCTGTCTGTTATCTTCTCCATTTATTTTTAGTTCAGCATCTAGTAGCCTTGACTTGACAAACTAATGATAGGTCCTTATCGCCACTCATTGTCTCGAGTGCAGTTATCACCGTCGCATAATCGTTGGGCACAGTGAGCAATAAGTGACAAACCTTATCACTGTATTCTCCAACTCTGCAATCATTGTGTCAAATTTCAGGAAGTGGTCCTAAAGCTTTTCCTTAGATGGACACTTTAATGATATTAGCCTTTTACGTAGGTATAATTTATTGAAAACACTTTTACGTTGAAAGATATTTTCTAGTTGTGTCATCATGTCAGCCGCAGTCGTACTTTTCTTGATGTATTCTAAGTAAGTATCCGATAGGCACTGAACTATTATTGAACGCGCTCGTGCATCATCTTCTTTTTTAGGTTTCGTTTCTGGCAATAATGTATCAACCAGGCCCTTTTCCTCCAGTAGCATTCTTACTCGAAACTTCTAATTCGAGAACCCGCCGCCATCAATTAGTTTTGGAACTGTATTACTCGCCAACGCCATATTTTATTGATCAACACGCTCTGCTGTTGAGATATTTGTTTAACTATTTCTCTTTCAATATAAACATCTTCTTTATTTTAAACATGTTATTGAAAGCACAATCATACCTTCAAAGTTACAGTTATTGACAGATAAGAAAACGGGGGCAATCACTTGTCAAAGTATTGAAGGTTGCGTTCAGAAATTACAACAGTATATAGTATAATATTTATTACTATTTAACTACAGATTGACGTCACATGATTTTCAAATAATTTTGTAACAATCACTAACCACTAGTCCAACACAATTAGTCAAAAAACAATCTGTGATAATATAAAATTATAAACCACAATTCTTTTTGTAAGCGACTTTTATTTTATGGTTTAAGTTGAATTATAACCATGAGTCATCATGCTGCATTGTTGCATTGTCTGCACGAGCAATGAGTATCACTATCTCGTGCAGACAAATCCAAGAGTGGTGGTCACCACCGTTGACTTTACCGTGGGAGAGCCATGCTCCGGCATGAATGGGCCGGCTCTCACCGCCTTCGGCTTTATAAGGTGCAGGTTCGGCCTCACATGGAATACTGTCCTCATCTTTGGGCAGGGGCACCCCAATACCAGCTCCTCCCTCTGGACGACATTTAGCGGAGGGCGACTCGTATCGTCGATTGCCAGGATCTTCCAATTCGGCTAGACTCTCTTTCGCTGCGTAGAGATGTGGCTGCGCTGTGCATCTTCTATCGCATTTACCATGGGGAGTGCTCCGAGGAATTGTTCAGATTGATCCCTGTCGCGTCTTTCCGCCATCGTCCTACGCGACAGGCCACAACTGTGCAATTTTCTCGAAACTTTCTGCCGCGCACAGCAAAACTGTGGAATAGCTGCTGTCGCCTGCGGTGTTCCCGCTACTTCAAACTTTCAAGAAAAGAGCGTACTCCGTCCTAAAAGGCCGGCAACGCACTTGTGACGCCTCTGGTGTCGCTGGTGTCCATGGGCGGAGGTAATCGCTTACCATCAGGCGATACGTCTGCTCGTTTGCCCTAAATACAACAAGAAAAAACCACCGCTCTTGGATTCTGCTTATGCTTTCCATCAGGCATCGAACAAAAAAAATGGAGCTAAACACTGCCTTGGCAAACGTGTTTCTCTGCATTACATCTTAATTAATGTAAAAAGTGTATACACAGATTAATTAAGATGTAATAAACTCACTCCACCTTAATCTGACGCGTTTGAGAATTACTAACTTGATCCTTTATCCTTGACGGGTGGCCATATTTATGGCGCTCTTTTGGCTATTTTGTAGAGGTACTTTACCGGGTACAAGGTATCCCTTTGTATATTTCTCTGCCACGCTTTATTAAATTCCGAAATTGCTTCTAGAGCTCCTTTACTATTAATAGTTATAATTAAATACGCTTGAAATTGTGAACTCCTAAATACGAGACTATACCTTTTTTTATTTTTCCTCGTGCGGAAATCCCCTCGGATACCACCTCTTGGTGGCATGTCGGACTCGAACCGACTAAAACCGCACGCCATCTCGGGTACTAGATGCCGGCGAACTAGGTTTACCCTAGAAAGGAAAACCCTGGAACCCCAACGTACCTCGGGCCATCTACGGTTTGTAAATGGCCCCCTCCTCTGTGGAAATCCCGGTGTTTCCGTTGCTGTCTCCAAAAGTTGGGGCGCGAGTTGTTGCGCTTATGGAGGACGGAGATCAGTCTGAGATCTCCGTCGCCCGAGTTACCTGCGATACCCCGCCAGTTCCCGGGCCTGACGGGCCGGTAGAGTTCTAAGCCTCTCCCGGTCCTGCTCCGCCGTCTCCTTGGCAAGCATTACTTGCTCGCAGAAAGAAACGGCGGAGTTCCACGCGAGAGAACCCCACCCAGATGGCCACCACGAGATCACGCCTTGGCTCCCCCCACGCCGGACATTAACACTTGCAATTAATGAACGTGGTTTTATTGAGAGATGCTACCATAGAGTAAAAATAAAATATAGAGACTAGGTACTTGTGTTGTGCAGTTGTGCCAATCGATAAGGAAGGGAAAATTTCTTACTACAACATATTTA
Source organism: Spilarctia lutea (assembly GCA_916048165.1). NCBI lineage: Eukaryota > Metazoa > Arthropoda > Insecta > Lepidoptera > Erebidae > Spilarctia > Spilarctia lutea. The sequence continues at coordinate 12,508,624 of OU696490.1, read as the reverse complement.
AATAGTTTTGATTCATTTAACAAATCACATATCCTGAAATTAGCTGGAGACATATGGTAACCCTACTAGTACTTTTTTTAAGGTTATAGTTATCGTGTGAACCAGAAGGTTTAAGGATTCACGACAAAACTGTGCAAATGTATTTTTAACACTTTTTCAATGCATTATGTCTCGTGTAAAATAACATAGTATTAAAGGAGATATTAAATAAATAAATAAATATTTCGGACATCTAAGACACAACGCCATCTAGTCCCAAACTAAGCAGACCTTGTATTATGGGTACTAAACACCTGATAGAAATACTTATATACTTTTTTTTGTAAATACACATATTATACATAGAAAACACCCAAACTCCGAAACAAATATTTGCAGATCATACAAACATTTGGTCCGACCCGGGAATCGAACCCGAATTAGTATCATTACTTACAGAGAGCCGGTCTGAATTAACAGAAAAGCGTTAATATCTTTTTAATTAGGAAGTTTATAGAAAAATTACCGTGGGAGAGCTATGCTTCAGCATGAATGGGTCGGCTCGACCGAAGTGATACCACGGCCTCACAGAAAACCGGTGTGAAATAGCGTTTGCGCTGTGTTTCACCGAGTGAGTGAGGATACCGGAGGCCCATACCCCAACCCCTCCCTCCCATCCCCTCCCGCCATCCCCTTTCCCATCCCCCAAAGGTCGGCAACGCACTTGTGACGCCTTTGGTGTTGCGGGTGTCCATGGGCGGCGGTAATCGCTTACCATCAGGTGATACGTCTGCTCGTTTGCCCACTATTCAATAAAAAAAAAAAAATGAAAGAAGTACATATGCGTTTTATACCCTTGGTAGTTTATATGTACAAATATGATATATTTTTAGGTGACGCAGTTTTAATGTTTCGAGGCAACAAAATTAATTAATTACTCTATATCTCCTATGATATTGGGTTTTCTTAACGCACAAAATATAATTCTGCTTTTCCCGCAGCGTAACAGGTTATTAAATAAATACCTATATCTATTTATTAAGTAAACAATCGATTATTTGCCGAAATCTAGATAGTAACATTTGGATGTTTTGAAGATTGATTTTAACAGAAATAAAATGTTTATCTTTTCGAAAATCAATTTTGACAATGTGTGGCTGTAGTAATTTTGCGATAAATAAATTAAAACAATATATATACTAAGCACCTACCTTGTACCAACGTATGAAGTCAGTATCTTTGTGTTTTATGTCGCAAGGAACAGCCAAAGAAGTACCCGATTCCAGTAACATTGGGGATTTAATCTTAGGTAAAATTGGATAGTCTGAAAGGAAAGTGACACATATTATAAATATTTATACTAAAATAGTTGATTATATGATGATATGAAAACAATATATTTACCATTGACATTAACAGTATACACACTGCTGTCAATTCCTATTTTATTCTTTGCTAAACAAGTATAGGTTCCTTGCTGGCTTTTCTCAATATTTTTTATGATCAGAGCTCCTTCCTCGATGTCAAACCACTTAGTACCTGTGTGTTTTGAAGCATATTTAGTTACTTACCTATATGAGGAGATGGAACAAATAAGTATTTTTAAGAGATCTTAACCATTTGATGTTAGTATATCACTAATGAATCAATTTAATTTAATCATGAATCAGACAACAAAAATCCCCTCTTTTTAATTTAAAATATTACAAAGTGAAATAAAATTTAGCATACTTGTTACAAAGAGGTAGTCAGTATTTATATATATTGTTATTACCAGAAATGATGTCTAATCCATCTTTTTTCCAAAAGAGCAACGGTTTCGGATAGCCAGTTGCTTTACATTGAATTTTTAATCCCAAGTCTCCCTTTACACAAGTAAATGTCTTGACTGCATACAGGTTCTGTATGATAGGTGCAGCTGAAAATAATATTTATGACTGCTTATTAATTGTATACGTACCTAAACCGTAACCTTGGCATTAAAACTAAATTCTTTACTTTAGTCTAGAAAATGTATAACTATAAACCTATCACCGTGCACGGCTGAACGATAAACTAAAATTAACCAAACTTTATAATTAATTATTTAAGTGAAAGTCTTAAATTGGTTAGTATATATATCATTTCGGTTTGAGAGCTATTTTGACTGTAAAGTTTCATAAAAGTCAACCAAAACGTAAAGTAATCTAATCCAGCCAGTGTTGGGCAAATTTTTTTTTTTATTGATTAGTAGGCAAACGAGCAGACGTATCACCTGATGGTAAGCGATTACCGCCGCCCATAGACACCCGCAACACCAAAGGTGTCACAAGTGCGTTGCCGACCTTTGGAAAATGGGAAAGGGGATGGGGGAGGGGTTGGAGTATGGGCCTCCGGTATCCTCACTCACTCGGTGAAACACAGCGCAAACGCTATTTCACACCGGTTTTCTGTGAGGCCGTGGTATCACTCCGGTCGAGCCGACCCATTCATGCCGAAGCATAGCTCTCCCACGGTAAAATTGCAATTAAAATTAATGACTAACAATTGATTAATCGTGAAAGGACACTATAAAAACTGTTACTACTTGTTAGTTTTTATAGTGTCCTTTCACGATTAATCAATTGTAATAATTCAATTTAATAATTTTAATTGCAATTAAAATTTGCCCAACACTAAATCCAGCCAAAAATATCAAACATTGACTTACCCCTAGGCTTTCTATAACAACAAATGCTACCCCTAGCCAAGTACATTCTACAAACGTAAATCTTATGTGAAACCTAATCAGATGTATTGTTTATAAATTGTGGTCAAACAAAATAATAGAAAAGAATAAACGCGTTAGCGAGTGTCACAAGAGATTCGCCGAGAAACACTTGTTTCTGGGCTAAACCTGCTGTGGTGGTCTACATCCAAACACATATATACATACTCTAATAAATACATACTGACACGGTATTGAAAACAAGGTATCGTGTTAAAGTAATAGAATAAATAAATCAGAAGACTACTCACCATTAACATTAACTATGTAACTAATGCTCGTCTTTCCGCCCATGTTACTCGCTTGACAAGTGTAATTGCCTTGATCTCTTATTTGGACACGTGATAGTTTGAACTCCTTGGTTTTAACTTTCGATCTACAATCAATAAAGTTATCAGCATTTTTTTTTTTATAGAATAGTGGATATAGATATAGTGCATGCTGTTCTTTCAGTTTATGATAATATATTGGCTTTCTTTTTCCCCGCGTGTAAAAGTAGACCGTGTGCATTATTATCTTTAAAAAAACTATGTGTATGTGTAAAAGCTGTGGAAGTCTAAAACAGTATATATATTATGCTGATATACGAAATGTTTTAACGCACTTAAAAGACGGAGGAGGTTCTCAAGTTGACGTGTATATTTATTTTTTATCTATAACCACGCGTAACTTTTTACAGAGTAGACCGATTTTAATGTTTTTTTTTATTAGGTAGGTTATACCTCGTAATTAGTACCATGTATAATCAGAAAAAATACTACTTTAAAGGTGGACAAAAAGGGGTGATTTATTGTGTACAACAGATGTTAGTGCTGAGTTCTATATTAATAACAAATATAAAACATATATAAAACATTACATTACTATAAACCCTCACGATGAATGAGCTTTAGACCTGTAACACAGATCTTTATAAGCACTAATTGTATACATTGAGGTGCTGTACCTCTCTGCAACATACATGCTTACCGTAGTGTCCTAGGTTTAGCTCTTGTATCAAATTCCTGAAAAAGCCATTTAATTTGTGGCTCCGGGTGTCCATAGGTATTGCATTGTAAAATGAAGTCCGTGCCAACCAATAAATCAATTGTGCTAAATTTGGGTTTTTCTATGCTAGGTGGAACTGCGGAAAATGTAAAAGTTAATGTGGTAAAAGTGGCTCTCGACACAAACTGATATTATTTACGATTTACTATTCAGTTATAACAATTTAAATATCAATAATCTATCTATCCTAAAAATTGCTTCTCTCCTAAAAATGCGTGAAATATGAATTTGGACCCAGGAATCGAACCCGAGACCTCAAGCACAGCAGTTACACGCGCTACCACTGCGCCACCGAGGCAGTCATGATTTCATTATTTACATATCCTTTTTTTCATCTCGACTAAAAGACGTCCTCTGTTGAACATACGCCAAAGTTTTACAAAACAACCGGTCCTGAGTACTGCATCGTATAAATGGAACGTTGGTAGGCCTCGATAGTTTATGGGGGCTTATTAACGCACGTTCGACCTCCAGTAAGTGGTCCAGATGGTCCGACGACCTAATGATGGTCGCGAGAAGGTGTAGACTCTACGTAAATACTCGGTCTAAATTCCCTAATGAAACGATGGTGACAGAAATCTGTAGTAGAGTAAGATAAGATATTGTAAATATAAAGAAATATAATTTCAGCAAGATAAATTTGTGCAAGTCCATTATTGTGAAAAGTTACTTACCAAAAACAAACACAAAATCTTTTTTTTTAGTAGTGCCTACATGGTTTTCGGCCTGACAAGTGTAATATCCAGTGTTAGGCACACGTATTGCTGTAATTCTGAAATCGCAATTGAAACAAATATGAAACAGGTTGATTTGATCAAAATAATAGGTTCATAGATATCACACACACTTATCACACAAACATTTAGCCGTCACAAAGAAATTTAAATGTTTGTGTGATAAGATAATGCTCATAGCTTTAATAAAGGTCTTCTTCATTACTAAACTTACTGCAGAAATTATTAGAATCACTCTAGATTCAGTTGTTTAAGACGAAACCAATTGGTTCCTACCTACCTAATTAGGCGTGCAGCTACTTACTGAATAAACCTTAAAGTACTGATTTTCCAATTATTCTCTCTTCGAATAATAATAATAATAATCTTTATAATAATTATTTATATTTGGTACCGTGTACTTTTATTGCTACATTTATAGTTGGTGAATCCACATTTATTTGAGTAAGTTCATGCAAAAGCGTTTGTTTTATATATTTAAACTGAATAGTAATGTAATAACTACGGGATAAAACAAACTAATCCTAGTAATATACTAACATAAGGCTGTTATCTGTATTTATTAAGAAATTCGTCGATCTATGTAGTGTGGTACGACCCTTGAGCCATTGCACTGTGGGAGTGGGTACACCGTCAACATTACAAGGTAGCGTTACATTATCACCGTCTTTGGCGTAGATAATTCCGACTCCACCTTCTTTAATTGTTGGTTTATCTGCAACAGCAAATTAATTATTTGAAAATAGATTTATGTAATACACATTACACTTGACAAGCAAACTATATTTGGCACATCTTCAAAGCATTTTTACATCAAATTACATTTTGTGGTTTTGTGGTTTTCAAGGTAATATTTTTTTTTTGAATAAATTATATTATATTATATTATATAACTTATACATTACTCGCAATAATAATCTGTAGTTTTGTTAAAACTACATGATTACGAATTTAGTATATAGTTTTTCAATGCACAGACGCAGGCGCAATAAGTTCTGTTGTTTCATTAATCAAGTTCAAAAGAAATATTCTAAAACAAGAAATACTCTAATAATTACAAAAATACATATTATTGTGTCTACAATTATTGTATTTTTGGAGTCAGTGTTAACCAACGTAGGTCATTTAACGACTTCAAAAAGAGTTTCATTATGTCTGTTACCTCAAAAGTTTCGACAGAGTGAACCGACTTTGGAGATTATTTTTTTATTTGAAAGCTAGTACTTGTGGTCCTATTTAAATTTGGTCCATTCCTTGAAAACTGATTTTTCGTAAAAAAATGTTATTATGTTAAAGTTTTGTTTTTTATTAGTTAGAACCGATTGGCCTACGCAAATTCGATTGGTGCACAGATAAGGATAAAATTTGGTTTCACTAAAGTTAACTTTATTTTGTATCTACTTACTCTATGAGTACTTATTACAAGGACAAGAAATGAAAAAACTTTTCTCAGATGTTGCTACGCATACAGTAGAGCTATTTAAAAGTGCGTATTATCAAACGGTACGCAATACTCTTCATTGGTAAAATTCAAAATTTTGTCACTCTGTCCGTCTATTTGTCCCTACTTATCTCTGAACTGAACGGCTTCACCGATTTCGAAATGATTTTCACTGGCAGATAGATAAGGAGTACCTCAGGTTACTTTTATTATAGACAAACTGAATTCACGGTGCTACCCGCGGCACGACAATAACCGCAGGTAACGCCGCGAGGCAAAGCTATATCTTTATAAATTGTGGCCTTTGTGTTATTCTGATGTATAATCTATATTATTGTAAAGTTTTATAAAAATGAATTCAGTATTTTTTGCGTGAAAGAGTAACAAACATCCATCCATCTGTGGGGGAACGGATGTCATGTCCCACCAACACAAAGGGAGGATCCAGTGTGTGGAAAGAAAGAAAGCAAGTAAGTGGAGTAACACCTGTGGCTTGAAAATTAATCCATCTAAGACTCTAGTCATTGTTGTTGGAAGTTCGCGTTTGGTCTCCAAAATTGATTAGACAAAATTGCCTCAGGTCACTTGCACTTGGAATAGGTGTGTGCTATACATTCTTCACCTATCCCTTACAGTGACAAGGTGAAGAACTTGGGGATCTATATTGATAGTACCTTATCCTGTGGTCCTCAGCTGCAGGGGCTGAGTCGCAAAATGTTTGCCGCAGCAGGGTCTTTGCGTAGATTACGCAATTTCTTGCCCATATCTACGAAGGTTGCACTTTCACAATCCCTTCTTTTCCCCATCCTTGATTATGCTGATGCCAGTTATCTTGATCTCTCTGAAGACCAATTAAATAAGCTTGAGAGACTCCAAAATCTTTGCATAACATTCATATTTGGATTACGCAAATATGACCATGTCTCCGAATATCGTAAACAGCTTAAGTGGTTACCCATCCGCCTTCGCCGGAATGCATAGACAAATTCTTTATCTTCTGTACAATATTCTCTTCAATCCACTTACTCCACATTACCTGAAATCTCGGTTTAACTTCCTACTTGCCTCACATTCTAAGCCGTTGAGATCGTTAGAGAATTTCGGGAATCGGGACATACAACCAAATTCCTCGACCATTCCTTCTCTGTACAAGCAGTTCGCTTATGGAACGCCCTACCAGCCGCAATGAGACATGCGAAAACATTAACTGTCTTTAAGAGACTGGTAAAGCAATATTTCTTGAGAGATGTCAATGTCCCATAGTTTGCTATACTGCATGGAGTGTCTGTATGTTTCACTCTACTATTTGTATGTATTATGTTTGTATGTGTTATGTTTGTATGTATAATCCTTCACACTACGTGTTGCTTTTATTTTATGTAATGTGTAAACACTATCTTAATTTGCTTTACACCAACAATACACCAGCAACTACCATATACTTTTTCATCCCTACTCTTCTTTCCATCCCATGGTTGCCTGTAAGATATTGACATGGAGCGATAAGGCCGCCACTTGTACATACTTCATAATAATTTTAAGTTTACCATGTAATCATATAAACTGGTGTACAATAAAGAGATTTATTATTATTTCCTTTATTACATTTGAATACACATATAAATTATATTTTTAAATATACATATAAAAATAAATACATTAAAAATTTAAAAAACAGTAGACCACCGACTTCGGGTACAGGGACCAAGAAACCGGTGGTTAGGGCTCCAAAGACAGGAACCTCCTCACTATACGTGCCGTGTCAAGAAGGACTGCCTTCTGTATCAGACCCTTGATCCATCCTTCTAACGTGAGCCTCTTAAGGTGTTGGTCGAGGCTCTCGGCTATCAATCCGCGAGCAGATACGACTATCGGAACAATTATTACCGAATCCACATTCCACATATCGACAATCTCGTGAGATAAATCCAAATATTTAATTTGTTTTTCTTTTTCGACTTTCACGAGATTCTCGTCATGAGGAATGGCGATATCGATAATAATTGCGCGGCACTCTAATCGATCTATCACCACAATATCAGGCTTATTGGCAACAATAGTCCTGTCTGTAATAATAGATCGATCCCAATATAATGTAGCACGACCATTCTCGAGAACTGGGTCGGGCACATACCTGTAGTATGGCACCTCTGAGTTCACAAGATGGTATTTAAGGGCAAGTTGCTGATGTACGATCCTAGCTACTTGGTTGTGCCTGTGCAAATACTCGCCGTTAGCAAGACGAGAACAACCAGAAATAATATGCCTGATAGATTCTCCAGGACAGTGACATGCCCGACAGATGTCGACCGTACCATCTTTCAGGATATACTTCCGATAGTTATTCGTCATGATAACTTCGTCCATAATCGCACAAACAAAACCTTCGGTTTCTCCGAAGAGATCACCATACCGTAGCCAGGACGTAGATGGTTTAAAATCTATATCGGGTCCATGAAGGGCCCGATAAAACTGACCAAAGAGTTCCTTGCCCTTCCATACCTCCCTGCAATCATTAGTACTAAGTACCACAGGTTTGCGCCAATTCTCTTTAGCCAGAGCGAGCGGAGTGAGCGCGCTATCCACTGCAACTACACTGCGACGCATTCCCACATCAGTATGCAGAAAATATTCTCTAAGATTGTATATCTTGCGATTGTATAGGGTCTTGATATTTAAAAGTCCACGACCCCCAAATTTTCGCGGGATATACAACCTCATAACCGATGAACGTGTGTGATGCATTCGAAATGCAGTACGGACTCTCCTATCTAGGGCATCTAATTCGGTCTGAGTCCATCTAAGTACACCAAAGGAATACATTAGAACCGGCATGACCCAACCATTGTAGGTTCGCACCTTGTTACCACCTAATAAAAGACTTTTAAGTACTTTTTTCAGGCGGCCAAAGAAGCGTTCCCGCAACGCCTGTTTCATGTCCGATTCTGGTATTCCCAAAGACTGTGAAAAACCTAGATACTTGTAGCTTTCGGTGGCAGAGAGAGATCGAAGTTTTATAGAATCTGAAAGTTCTATTCCTTCAGATTCCACTATCAAACCCTTCTTTACATACATGACTGCACACTTGTCTACACCAAATTCCATCTTGATAGAATTGCTAAAGTTTTCAGTGACCTTTAGTAACTCTGTCAATTGTAATTTAGTGGGGGCAAGTAGTTTCAAATCATCCATATAAAGAAGGTGAGATATAGGTAGCTCGATCATCTTTCCGCAACCTGTAGCCCAACTCTAACAGAGTGCTTAGAGGATTCAAAGCTTGAAAGATGCCCCGCTCGATATTTATAAGTACGTCATTTACCGCAGTCTGCCGACATCCAGGATAGCGAAGTACCGTTCTCCATTGCCCCATACACGACTTTAAGAAAGTGCATAGAGTTGTATCGATTTTATACAACTCCAGCACCCTCAAAAGCCATGTATGTGGAACCGAGTCGTAAGCCTTCTCGTAATCTATCCAGCATGTCGCCAGACTCTTACGATTACGACGTACTTGTTGGCTAATAGTAATGTCTATAATAAGGAGCTCTTTAGTGCCACGTGTCCCACTTCTACATCCATTCTGAGAAACGGAAATTATCGAATTGTTATTAATATGTGTAGAAATTTTGAGTCTCAGAATTATATTATTAGTAGGAAGTAGAATAAGCTTTGCCACACGATGTTATCCGGTAGTTGTTGTACCTATTCAACATGAACCGGATAAAATCGCGAGTGGCAGCTAGTATTATTATTTATTTATTATTTATTTATTTATTTATAAACTTTATTGCACACCACTATAGTAAATATTTGTACAGAGATACATGAACGGACATCGACATCAGGTATCACAATAGGCGGTCTTATCACTCACGGCGATCTCTTCCAGACAACCTTTGTACGGATTTTATGAAATTATCCCTTGGGCAGTCGGCGGTGTACTTCAATAAATCTAAGTTATAATACACATAAAGTTACCTACATATATACCTACTTACACTAATATATATCACATATACTACATATATACCAACATATACAAATACATACACAAATATTACCATAATTAACACACCTTAAAAACCATGACGTACCACACATTTACAAAGTATTCCTGTACTGGAATACTTACATGGTCAAGTAATAAATAGTGACATTTTTCTTAAAGGTATGCAGAGATTTCGATTTTTTTATTGTGTCAGGTAGGTTATTCCACAATCTAACGGCTTGCACCGAGAGCGACTTATCAGTAAATTTTGTAGTATGCAGGGGCATCTTCAACTTTAGATTCTCCGACGATCTCAGGAGCCTACAATGTGAATTTTCAAGGAATTTAAAACGTTGTTTGAGATAGGACGGCGAATGTGGGAGGAACAGAGTACTGTATAGAATGGTGAGAATATGAACATTCCGGCGAAGGCGTATAGGTAACCATTTGAGCTTAACACGAAACTCAGAAATATGGTCATATTTACGTAAACCAAATATGAACCTTATGCAGACATTTTGGAGACGCTCAAGTTTATTTAATTGTTCTTCGGTAAGATCTAGATAGCTAACATCACCATAGTCAAGAATAGGAAGGAGAAGGGATTGTGCTAGGGTGATTTTCGTCTTGGTAGGAAGAAAGTTACGAAGTCTACGCAGCGACCCCGCTGCAGCAAATAACTTTCGGCTAACTTCACAAATCTGGGGAGCCCAGGACATGTACTTGTCCATATAGATTCCAAGATTTTTAATTTTGTCACTGTATGGAATATTGATTCCATCACAAGATATAGCAGGTAGTTGTTGCCAATTTATTAAGGAGTTCATTCTTGGACTACCTATTATCATTACTTGCGTCTTTGTTGGATTTACCTTCAACCCATACTCCCTACCCCAAACACAAATTTGCACCAAATCTTTATTAATGTTGGCGATAGCTTCGCTCAGTTTAGTCGTAGAAGCTTTGGTGTAGATTTGGAGGTCATCTGCATGAAGGTGGTAGGAAGAAAATAATTGATCTGTGATTGAGTTGATAAAAACTGCGAAAAGTAATGGAGATAGCACGCCGCCCTGAGGTACGCCCGCAGATGTATGACACCAAGAGGAGTATTTATTTTCAATGCAAGAACGCTGCTGACGACCAAACAGGTAGCTACGAAACCAGTCAATTGCTGATGGAGATATGTTAAGAGAGCGCAATATTCCGAGCAAGATATCAAAGTCAACAGTATTGAAGGCGTTACTGAAATCGAGCAAGGCCAGTATCGTCAACTTTCCTTCCTCCATGTTGAATCTGATGTCCTCCGTAACATTAAGGAGTGCAGTGGTAGTACTGTGGCCGGGTCGAAAACCCGATTGGAGAGGATTTAGGAGGCGATTCCGTGAGAGAAATGAGCTGAGCTGCGTGTAGATAAGACGTTCGAGTACTTTAGAGAAAAAGGGGAGAATGGATATTGGACGGTAGTCTGAAAGCGAAGAAGGATTACATTTTTTAGGAAGGGGAATGATTTGAGCCATTTTCCACGCAGATGGAAAAACGCTTTTGGATACAGAATAATTCAGGATATGGCAAATCACAGGTAGAATTTTATCGAGGATAGGAAGTATCATATTACGGCTGATATTGTCATTTCCTACAGCATTAGAAGTTATAGATATTACGCTCCTCTTGACATCACAAGCAGAAAATTGACTAAAAATAAACGTAGGACAGCTAGAAGTCGGTAGAGATGAAAGATAATTTAGCGTAGTAGTTTTAATAGTCCCCCCAAAATTGGAGGAAGCAGAAAAAAAAGTATTTAAGGAATTGATATCAACATTTTTTGAAACAGATTCTGAGCGTGTTTTACCGACCCCTAATGACTTAAGAAATTTCCAGACTTTAACTGGATCACCGTTTTCGATAGATTCATGAATATGTCGGCGTTGAGCATTCCTACACACCTTATTGCAGTGATTCCTAATATGGACAAATCTATCCCAGTTCGTGGCAGTAGGGTGATGCTTGTATTTACAATGAGCCCTCTGTTTCTTTGTCTGTAATTCCTTGATTTCATCAGTTAACCACGGTGCTGGCAGATGTTTTACTTTGATTTGGCGAATTGGTGCATGTTTGTCATACAACGCAATTAACTCTTTCGAGAAATAGGAAATTTTTTCATCAATGCATTGCAAATCGAACAATACAGTCCAATCAATGCCTTCGGCATCGCTGCGATGATCATCGAGATTCATTCCACGAAAATGACGACACAAAAGTATTTTGGATTTCGGTTTAGGAGTTCGAATTTGATAGGATAGAAAGAGAAGGTCATGATAGGAAAAGGAATCAGCAGAACATTGGCCGTGTTTAGTCACGTGCTCTGCCGAAGAGACGATGATGAGGTCAAGGAGAGAAGGGTTTCGGTTTGGCATATTATGAGTAGGATTGAGTGGAAGAATGGTTAGATTATTGGATTCCAAAACAGAGCGGAGGGAGGAGGATCGAGAATCATTTCTTATATAAATAGTTAACATAAGTACTAACACTCGACGGTTAAATCCATGGTATAATGTTGTGATCCCACTATGTTGCTCGCATTACACATGTACGTGCCGGCGTTGGCGACTCTTACATCTTTGAATGGTAGAATTTCTTTATTGTTCATAAGTTCTCTGAACTCCTTCGCATTCCGTGACCGGAAGTGCCATTTTATGGTTGGCTTCGGTGTTCCTCGATGAATACTGATCAAATATATTTTGAATTAGGATTTTAAACTTTACATAATAATTGCTTTTAAATTAGGTCTATGGGGACATAATTTGCACAATAATTTAAATATTTATTAAAATCAGTTACTTGCTGGTTTTGGATCGATGCAAGAAAACTTATATGCCACGTATAACTGGATTCAGTTTGTAGGGCTATATTTTCAAGTTGTTATAACATATAATTCAATCTCATATTACATACATATGTTTATATTTTTTGCCTTACCGACATATAAGTTCAATATCAGCTCCTTTCACGGCTTGGATTTTTTCGTTTGGTTTAACAATTACTGGTTTTTCTGAAATAAAATATAGTAAGTTAATAGTATAGGTATACGATAATATGATGTTTATAGTTGTTAAGTAAAGTAATTTTACCAAAGACGTTGACAAAAATTTGTTTTTCAGTAGAACCAATACGGTTTTCTGCCTTACATGTGTAGTAGCCAGTGTCGGCAACCTTAATTGCTTTAAATCTGAATTCACAGAAAATGCACACTGTAAGTTTAGGAAATTAAAATATCCTAAATAAACATAAATTTATTTTAAAATTTGATTTCTCAGCTAACTGCAGATATTTAAACAAAAATAGGTAACAGTGATGCAAGTAACGAGGTATTAACTTGTAAAGTCTATGAGAGAGAGCTGCGCTTCGGATCTGCTAGGCCGGAGCAATGAAATCAAAGGAAACCAGTGTTAAGCTGTTTCTTGTTGCTTTGTCTGGTATGTCTGTCTTATTCCTTCTATAATCCAGAGCGAAGGGCACTCGAAGGGTGGCAACGAATTTGTGTCTATACCAATTAGCTAAAGATTTTGTTTAGGAACTACTAACAAAAAAAGGAAGTTATATATATTTTGTGTCATTTACCTTAGAAAAGAAAATCATAATCTACGCAAACTACGATCAATGAGCCGAGCATCAATGAAAAATGCAGACAAACCTGTACGGATCAGCTAAGCATAGATATTAGTGGAGGTAGCTCCAGTAATAGTAGACAAATATGACTAGTTTTAATATAAAAGTACAATTATACTGACTTGAGACTGTGATCGCTGGTGGTGAAAATGTCCTCCGAGGTACGCAGTGTGATACCATTTCTTACCCACTTCACTGTCGGAGTGGGGACACCATCAACATTACAAGGTAAAGTCACTCCGTCACCGTTTAATGCTTTGAACATTTTGGTTCCGTCGTCTGTGATTGTCGGTTGATCTACAACATATTACCATGAAAGGCCATTAAACAAGCTACACATTTCGTACGCACATAATATCTGTACATTTTTGTATCGCGAGTCTCTCACAATTAAGATATCGATACAGATCGGTGCTACTTACATTCTACAATCAACTCCATAGTGTAACTCTGTGATCCCACTATATTGCTAGCGTTACATTTGTAGGTACCCTTGTCGTTGACGCTCACGTTCTTTATCAGTAGAGCTTCATTATCATTCTTTATTTCTTTAAACTTATTTGTCATTTGCTGCTGGAAATACCATTGCATAGTAGGGTTCGGCGTTCCTCGAATAATGCTGTGGAAACATATTTGGTTTTATGTTATTTTGAAGCAAGTTTATTTATATTGAATACTAGCTGCAACTCACGGTAGCAGGTTTTATTAATTCATTTATTTATAACTGTATGCACAAATACATTCATCGTCGGATTTAATATCAAAGGCATTTTCAACCAGTAGACCGATTGGGCGATGCAAAGAAAAGATGAAAATGATGTACTTAGTGGTTAAATAATAAATGACAGAGGTTTAATCACATGTAAACTATTTTGATCTTGAATAAATATATATATTAATAAGCATATACATACATATAGAAATGCGCATATGGTATAAATATATCTATGCACACATATACCACTGTAAGAAATAAAAAAGATTGTGTGGTTTTATGAAACCACGGTAAAAGTGAAACTTTTTTCACATTATAGACATTTAAGTAAAAATTTTTTGAATGATATTCCGTTAAGTGTATAAAAATCGCTTTATCAATCTTAATTTTACACTTGGAAAATTAGAATGGGAATGGGAAATGATAAAAGTACACTAAATCTCCAACTAATATTTTTATTGAACTCTGTGCCTTAGAGTACCTACGACATACATAATACTTAACAATTATTTAGATTAGGTATATACACATATTAAAAAAACTGAAAACAATATTTTATTGTCGTTGAGTCATTTTGATCCGTTTTTCAATTATTTTCAATCATTCTATTATCAATTTCATCTTCATCATGAGTTTCATAGTTTAAAAGCAAATGAAACTTTCACTTTAATAAATAACATCATTTACATTAAACATTAGGTAGTAATCTTTACGTATAAAATTACTTTTTGAGTCAAACAAAAATCGCTCGATTCAAACCAGGTACAAGGACACAACTTAAAATTTTGCTGTTGTGTTGTTAGCACCTACATACTAAGAAAGGTTTTAGGTGAAATGGTTGTATAGAAATTTACTGCCTCGTTGGTCTAGTGGTTAGCGTAAGCGACTGCAAATCAAGAGGTCTCGGGTTCAATTCCCGGGTCGGACTGCTGTTGGGTTTTTCCTACAAGAAATTCCTAATAGCAGCCCGGAGTATGGAAAGATGGCGGTGTTTCCTGCCCGTGCTTCGGAGAGCACGTTAAGCCGTCGGTCCCGGTTGTCATGAACATCTATGGCAATCGTTATTGGGAAGTCAGTGCCCTCAAATATACTGACAACTAGTTCAACCTTCGAATTCAGTTCGCCCTCAGGGTTGCGGAGGTCAGATGCCAGTCGCTCTGTGTAAAAACTGATATTCAGGTAAAACCGGTTGAACTGGTAGCCGACCCCAAATATTGGGAATAATAAAGGCTAGGAAGATGATGATTTAAACACTAACAAAAACAAACAAAATAGCGTGGATCACTGGCACAAATGAGTAAAAGTCTATACACTACACGGTCATTTGCTGCGAACTATAGGCGCCGCCATATTGGCCTTGGCTGCTCTGGTGAGCTCCTTTCACTTTATCCCTACTCCGCGGCCGACCGTCACGCGACATTCAACACACAGACCAAAAAGTTTGAGACGATCTAATAAAAGTTTCACTTTAAAAGTCCTAGTGAAAGACCTAGTGTCTTCAATTCACTCAATAAGAGCTCTGTTACCCTTATCTTGAAAGAGTAACTACTTCTTGCCATCCTGACTTTGATAGGTTGTGCGTTCCACAAAAAAATTATAGACTTAACGGTGAAAGAAGAGCCCACAAACCCTATTTTAGTGAGAGGGGCAAAGTAGAAGGACATTGTTAGAAGAACGAAAGTTTCTGTTCTGGTTATTGCATAAATGTTGAATTTGTGGTGTTAAATAAGTAGGAGAGTAAGGGAATTGAGAATAGTAATAAGGGAATGTGAAGGCATGTAATTTTCTGTGTTGACGTATAGGTACCTATTTGAGCTGGGAACGAAAACTGGACATATGATAATACTTTAGATTTTATTGCTTTTGAATCGGATATCGTTTACATTAAATGTCTAATATTTTTTTTCTGAAATGAAAATAACCTACGGTTCTCCTTATAACATCAGCTATTTGCCAGTGAGCCATTTCAGTGAATAACAGGAACTAACCACAATCAATTTTGTTCAAAATTGATTGTGATTGGAGTAAACGTACCGTATATACTTAGTGTTTGTTGTTGTAAATATTTAGTGAAAAGCTGTAAATTTAAAATTATAAACAGCACTTTGTATAGATTTAACTCATGCACCAATTTTACAAATATCTACCCGTGTTATATGTTATTTCAATGATTTCCACCACTTACGACTATTATTTCATGTAACTTACATAAGAAAATCTGTTTATCGAATCATTATAAATCTTCAAGAATCCATTGTAAGGGTATTTTTTTTTTGGTTTGAGATTCCCTTGTCATGTCCTCTCTCTAACTGCCGGGTAAATACTTACTTTAAAATATACAATGTAACTAATATAGAAAATGGTTAATAGATTTAACTACACACCGTGTGATGGACGTTCATTATTGTTTTTTTATATAATAAGTTATATTTTTTAAATAACTCTACACTAGTATAGCTCTTTTGCCGCGAGAGACTTTACAAAGAAACATAAAACGGATACAAAGAACACCCAGACTCAAAACAACAACTTGTTGTCCCATGAAGAGCGTACTCCTTCCTAAAAGGCCGGCAACGCACTTGTAACGCCTCAGGTGTTGCGGGTATCAATGGGCGGTGGTAATCGCTTACCATCAGGTGATACGTTTGCTCGTTTATATAATAAAAAAAAATGTGGGGATCGAACACACAACACTCAGCGCGATGAGAAGCGGTGAGGTGACCGCTTAAACCACTACGCCCATCTGTGCAGTCAAGTCAAATTTGCGGCTGTGTTAATCGACTATTTAAATAAATACTATATTGAAGGACGCTTGATTAACGTTAATAGTAAAAATACTATTAATTTGTCTAACGTGTTTAATAAATTTTCACTCACTGACACATAAGCGTAACGTCGTCTCCTTTTAAAGCACTTGTTTCTGCGTTTGGTTTGTTTATCACCGGTTTTTCTGAAAATTTACAGTAAGTAGTTAGCGAAACGATTTTATGGCCTTTGAAGACTTGCCAAAGTGACTTTAATTACGCAAAAAACTAATTAATACGCGAGATGTAATCTATCGCGCATCATGTCACAATTTGACGATTTCACTTCGATAGATGATGATAAATCTAGAACTGAAAATAAAACGTTAAATTGTAAGCAGTTTGTAATAATTCACAATCTTTCGACAGTTTACAATCTCGCGAGATAGATTACAATCTAACGGTTTTGACAATCTCTCCAACTCTTGCGCTGGTGAACGCTGCAAGCACGCAGCCTCGAACTCATTACGATTACCTCACTCATCATTCAAACGATTGATCGAACGATGAGTGAGACAATCTAACAATCACACACGCTGAAAATCAAGAACTTAAAATAATAGTATTTCTCAACACGACATACACGTATTATAAAAATCGTAAAAATCATAGTTGTATGTAATATACATATATAAGATCTCTTTTTATTTTAGGTTTACGATGAGATGTTTTATATCCGCGTTTTTTATGTTTTTGTGTAAAAGTGATTTAAATTACAAAAATATTTCAGAATGAATGTCTACATCTTCCTCTTAATATATCGTGGGAGAGGCACGTTTCGTCATGCATGTGCCAGCTCGACTGGTGTGATACCACGGCCTCACAGGAAACCGGTTTGGATGCGCTGTTTCACACCAGTTTTCTGTGAGGCTGTGGAATCGCTGTGGTGGCTCTCCCACGGTTAAAGAATATCACATATAGGAACTAAGTTTTTTTAATCAGTAAATATTTTCAGAGAATAGAGATTTTTACTTACACGCTTTATATGTAAATAATTATAAATATTAAATTTATTACAGTAAAATTTATGACCTTACCTAATCCAAACACGTTTACTTTAGAAAGAAAAACTTTTCTATCAAATTCATTCTGAACTTCACACATGAAATTTCCTTGTGATTCAAGATTCATATGTTTTATGGTGACAGTTTTCATGTCGTCAGCTATTACAATATTAGAATCACTGGCCAATAAACTACCATTCTTGTACCAGTTTATTACTGCAGGTGGTTGAGCATCTACTATGCACGAAATTATGCCCTCCTTGTCATATTCTATTTCTGTCAACTCTGCAATATATTAAATTAACTTATATACATAAATTCCGCTACATCTCAAGTGTAAATTAAATCTTCAGTAGTAGTTTCTTACCCTTTGGTGTTTCCAAAACATTAAAAAATATATTTGGTACAATTTGTATACGATCCGTATGTGTTCCTAGCGAGTTTGTGGCTTGACATTCGAAGGTAAAGTTTTTATTTGCATTCTCTACTTTCAGAATAGTAATATAGTCACTAGGTGCCTCGATAGTTGAAACCTTAAAAACATAAAAATCAATATAACACTGTAATTGTGACCGTCAGATTGTCAAAATCGTTAGATTGTAATCTATCTCGCGAGATTATAAACTGCCGAAAGATTGTGAACCGATTGTGAATACTGCTTACAATTTTATGTATGTATTACTTTTAGTTAGATTATAATTTAGCGAAGTAAAACCGTCAAATTATGATATGGTAGGCGACGGGACGCATCTCGCACGCTGATTGATTGAACAACACATGTCCCGCGACGCTATACTCGTATTTGTTTGTTAATTGGTTTGTTTCTGAATGTGTTTTTGTGATTGTAAATTAATTTTATGTTGAAAGTACCTCACAGCTTTTGAATTAGTTACATAATTTTTTGTATTCTATACTAATATTATAAAGAAGTAAAGTTTGTGTGTTTGTTAAATTGTAGGGGGTAATCTCGGGATCTACTAAACCGATTTTAAAAATTCTTTCAGTGTTGGATAGTCCATTTATCGAGGAAGGCTATAGGCTATATATCATCACGGTAATACTAATAGGAGCGGAGCACCAATGAAGAATGTTTCAAAAACGGGGAAAATTTTCACGCTACGGGCAATTGAAGACGCAAACGAGGTTGCGTGGGTCAGCTAGTAATAAAATAAATTTGTAATTACTTAAACAAGATCGGTAAGCCCGACCGACCGAACAATCGGGACACTTGTCAATTTGACGCGCTACAGATGGCAATTTAACGGTTTTTGCAATCTTTCGGTGACATAATTATACATAACTAGCGGTCGCCCGCGGCTCCGCCCGCGTAGATGTCGGTTACCGCTGCAAAAGCCTACCCAGGAAAGACACGGTCAGCAAAATGATTCCCAGGTCGATTCACTGACACCTGATTTTTTACATCCTATGTCCGAAAACCCCAAATAACTTACGGAACCGTATTTTTTTCTGTGTAGAGCGGGGCTTGTTGAGCATAGGGGCAAGTTGGGCAATCGAAATATCTCGAAAACTATTCACCGTCCGTATAGGCATCATATGGCGAAAAGAGGGAGGCGCGGGAGGGGTAAACATCACGCGATCGCTAGTGGCCGCTGGACAAGTGAGTGAGGCGCACGGGCGTTTTGTTTATTTTAAGACCAAAAAGTAAAAACATCATTTATCGCAAGTTTTCGTCTGTATTAGTCAAATGTTATTTGTTTTTAATGAGGTAAGTGTTAATCTTCCATATAATTATCGTACTTTTGATATGCAGAGAGGTTCTGGGTATAATTCTCAGGGCTTTTTTATAACCTCACTTTTATTTTGAAATTCTGGGTTGGGGTTAGTTGAGCATAGTTGCTCAACTTACCCCATGATTCAAACAACTAAACTAATAAATGTTTTATTTTTTGTTAGGATGCGGACTTACAAGAGAAAAACTACAAGATGTTCTTACACTACTGAAGATTTAAAAAATGCTGCAAAGACTATGAACGATGAAGGTAAAAGTGTTAATGCCACCGCTAAAGAATTCGGTATCAAACGGATGACTTTGACAAGATATCTGAAAAAATTAAATGAAGGTAGTAAGTAGGTACAACTAACAGAAGAAAGAGGAAAGCTACAATACTAACTGCCACAGCCGAGAAGAACGCCCTAGAAGAACAACAAAATAAAACCACAAAAAAAGTTAAGAAGAACACGGATAAGAAAAAGAAAAAAAGGTGTCTGTAAAAAAATACTCCAGTCAAATGATGAAAGTGACAATGGTGATTATTCCTGTCTGATTTGTTGTGAAGACTATGCTGAAAGTTTACCAGGAGAAACTTGGATCCAATGTCAAGCTTGCAGGGAATGGGCTCATACAAAATGTGTTCCAGGTGCTGGTCTTACTTTCGTTTGTGTCAATTGCAATAGTGACAACGAAGATTAAGTTGCTAAGATCTTATTAATATATATTTTTAAATATTCAAGTCTAATTTTAAATAGAAAGACTGAATTTAATGCTAAAGTCAGTCTTAAAATTCGTTAATGTTTTGTTTATTCTATTTTCAGTTAATTACGCAAAGAAATTACTTTAAGTTTTGTTGTTCTGTCACTAAGACAATTACCATTAAGTTCCAAAGATTAATTATTATTTTTAAGATTTAAACGTATGAGTAATAATATAAAAAATAAGTCTGATTTTAAACAAAAAGACTGAATCTAATGGTGAAGTTATTCCTAAGATACGTTATTGTTTTGTTGATTCTACTTTTGGTTAATTATTCAAAGAAAATTACTATAAGTTTTGTTTTCTCTGTCACTATAAGACTATAAATAAAGAACTGATTGTTAAACATATTTCATCACTAGTCAACATTGAACCTATGGTTTCATTATACTTTCTTAGTGCTCAACTTGCCCCATACCTTTGCTCAACTTACCCCACCTATGGGGTACATTGAGCATACTTGACTTTCTGCATTAAAACAGCCGTAGCTCTTAAATTTTACTTATTACAAAAAAAATACCATTGACACTTTTGTTAAGCGATAAACAACGAATTCATCAAGCCGCATAACAATTTATTGAGACTTATCATTGAGGAGCTACATCCGTTTAAGTAAAAATTTGCTTAACTAGCCCCGCCCTACCCTACTCGTGGATAATGTAGCTTTCGAATGAAAAAAGAATAATTAAAATCAGTCCAGTACTTTTTGAGTTTATTCGTTACATACAAAAATACAAATCTTTCCTCTTTATAATTTTAGTGTAGATAAGAAACTGCATCAAACATATTTAAGGGTGATAATTATTAGTATATGTAAAAATTGCATATCATAGAAACATTTGGTCCAAACCCGGGAATCGGAACTCGAGATCTCAAGCAATCAAGAAGTCAAGCAGTCGCATGCACTACCGGGTGTCCGCTACGCGCTGTCGAGGACGCACGTCCCGCCGACTTATCACCGTACGTATTCGTGACGTCACTTCGTCCGGTACAGGCGTTGCTCGCCTCGTGTTCCGAGCGAAGTGACAACAACGGGTCTGCGTATTGCACGCCGAACGACCGCAGTTGGCGCGCTAAGCAAATTATTCACACCGCGCACACATCGGCGCCTTCGGATACCGCAGGGTACACTACCGTCTTCGGCTCACGATCTGCCACCAGCGGCAAGCCCCGATGGGCCCGTTCGGTGGATACCTTGTACCGAAAGGTGCTGGTTTTATAGCACACCGCCATACCGCCACATTATCATCAATGTCCTAAGTAAGAAAAGCGTCATCTGGCATGCCAACTCCAACCGCACACCGGGCAACCCGCCCGCGAAACAAAATCCCGGAGTTGGGAAGCCAGTCTACGTGAGCGGACACGCGGCCAACGCTATCCGCGCTGAACCGTGTAGTGGCCACGGATCAAGGCTCGCTAACACGCCGCTCTACGCAGCTATCACAGACCCCGCTCGTCCGAGTACGCCGCCGAATGTTGCCCTGACTCCGACGCCGGGAGCGGGTGAGGAATTTTTCACCCTCTCCACACTCTCGCAACCAAATACACTCCCTACACCTAGTCCCTCGACCAGTAACCCACCCGAGCCTCAACCGATTACTGCATCCTCGGCCTTACCTAGGGCTGCTTCTGATGTCACACCACCTTCATCTGCAATTGCAGAGGGTACACAACTGGTACCACAAAGGCCGAAAAAGATGTAACCCCCTAAACTTTTTTGTATGCCCCGCGAAAACATAGAGGCATGGCGCGGCAAAAAAAGGACCCGTGCAATGTCATAGATGCCAACAATTTTAGCATTCGTCCCACAATTGCCACAAGCCTCTTTTTTGCATGCGATGCGGCGGAGCCCATACCGCTCGCAATTGGCCACGCCCTCTTGAAGAGCCGCCTACATGTGCAAACTGCTGAGGAGCACATACCGCAAATAGTGCTGCTTGCCCAAAACAAGAAACCAGGAACCGCATGGCTGGCACTATCGCACGAACATCTGCAACTGCACCGCACATGGAGAAACCCACAGTTTTTGAAATATGATAACGCTCCTTCATCACTCATGGCAACTGCGAACCCATCACAAGAGGAACGCGCGCGTCGCATGAGGCGACGCAAGAGGAAGGCGAAGACACAGCCAGAACAGACAATCGCATCTGCAAAGCTGTCCAGGACGATGCCGTGGTCGTTGCCCCGACGGAGGGGACGAAGGCGAAGTGGACTGTCAAACCAAAGCCGGCCCCATGCTGGTAACGGAAAACCTAGACCTCCAGACTCACCAGTGTCATCGGTACCTTGCAGAAGGTACTGGTAGCGCTACTGGAGAAGCGGGATCCTGTCCTACTAATCCTCAGCTGCCTATCAGATTTGTGTAAGTCTGGATCTGCGTAGGCTGCGCATACTCTTTTGGAACGCCGACGGAATGTCACCAAAGAAGACCAGGCTATTAAAGCTGCTGTTATCAAAACGGCAAGTTGATATAGCCCTGCTCAGTGAGTCCCACCTTAGACAAATTTTATTTTTATTTTTAGCCTAGAGGGATTGTTTACAGAGGATTGGCAGTCCTGGTCAAAAGAAAATTCGTCCACCAAGCGCTGCTAATACCAATACGGCATTCGTGTACGCTCTGGGTATATAAGTCTGCAGCGGAATCCAGCCCGCACGTGTGTTTTCCTTCTACAGGCCACCGGGGCAGCGTCTCGCAGTGGTTGATATGCACACCCTGTTGGATTCACCGCTACCCACTATAATTGCCGGTGACTTGCGAAACATACGGCGTGGACCTCCAACTCCACATGAGACGATGCACTCGCGGCATCGACGCGGCTGTATATCTTGACGTCCTGGACGATCACCTTATCTCAGACCACCAGCCAGTATGCCTGACTCTGGATGACAATCCGCAAACTCTCTAGCTACCCTCTCGTTCACGCCAAGACTGGCGGGCACTCGCCTTTCTTTTCTGTGGAGCTCCCAATGATGTCGAAACCCTTGCGATGGAGTTCAATGCGTCCCTACAGACCGCACAGCTAGAATCAAAACTCGATGTCACCACCGCAAGGAAGCCCTGTCGGTGGCCCGCGTATTTCCTGGCGATGATCGAAAGGAAGAGAAAACTGCGGTGGCAGTGGTAGCATACCCGATGCCCTGCCATGAAATCCCAGCTCAATGCTCTGGCAGCAAAGATCTCTGTCGCGCTGGCAAACAACGCGACAGAGTCCTGGCAGCGCACCGTCGTGGAAGCTAGTGAAGACTGTTCGGGCATACACCGCCTGTGCCGCCAACTTTTCCGGAAACCAGCTCCGATTAAGCCCTCAATGGCCGGCGATGGAACTCCACGTTACCATGCCGAGGATTGAGTGGAAATGCTGTGCGTGGGGTGGACGTGTACGCTCATGGGTGGCGCTGAGATATCGGCACGTACACTCAAGTGCTTCTCACACGTCCTCGTCGACCCTGTATCTGCCGACACGGAGCAGGGAATAACCTGCTTTTATTTGGAGTGGGTCGTGCACCCTGGTAATTCCGGAGATTTAAACGGGCGCCGCACCACCTACCCTGCATCTTCGGTAGCCAAGGGAGAAGGGCTTGCCCGACTGGACAATACCACCAGCCGAGTATAACCTACCTAATTATTCAGTACTCCAAACTACTCCCCTACAACCAAATCCTTCCCCAACCGTCCTAGCTTAATCCCGTCTAAGTCCTAACTCCCAATCCTATATCACCATTCACCCATTACTCATCGCTCATTAAATCACTCAACCATTCATTCACTCATCAACTTAATCATCTCTCACCTCATCTCACGCTGTTCTCCGGGGCTAGCAGGCGACCCTAAGAGACTATTACGTCTCCCTGCGCTTTTCCTACGCAGTTGAGCGCGGTAAGCCGGGATGAAGGAGTTCTGGAGGGTTGAGCTGAACGGGGTCAGGTTAGTTACCTTTGGGAAGCAACACGCCCTCTTTGGTCCGGAATTCGTGGGAAGCTCGAGAGGTGAAATCAAAACTACAAATAACATGGACAAAAAAAGATCCATTAAACCCAAAGGTGGACGGTACGGCAGCAGCCGGATCTGAAGCCCAAGGAAGGCTTCCTTCCACATAAAGAGCCTCCAGGGTTGCTTAGGCAACCCAGGAGGTCAAGAACAGACAGTCTCGGGACGGCGCCACTATGGCACCGATACCGAAGGCAAAATTGACCGCGGGGGGCTGGTACACCAGTGACCAGGACGCCCCGAAGACACCCGCTGGCCAGGTACAGGCGTCAACTAGCTGCACGAGTTTGGGTCGTACCCAGCCAGCACCCACGGTCGTTCCGGGTAAGGTTAGACCTACTAACCTGGAGCAGACTGCGGGGACGGGGTCCCAACACAGCAACCCAGGCACGGACCCTTTTTTTTTTTTTTTACTTGTGGAAACCCACTCGGGCCGTCACCCCGCCGGGGTTTGCGGCGGGCGGTGTGTCGGAATCGAACCGACTAAAACCACACGGTGTGCCATCTCTGCGCCTGTGAAGGGAGGGGTCCGGGATCGCTGTTATTAACGCAAACCGGACCCCTCCCAGCGCCTGCCCGCACTGAAGCGGGCACCGTCTGCTGATCAAATCTCAATTTAGGCGACGCACGGCACACGCGTACGTCGCCCCTTCGCGGCTGGCCATTAAAGCGGATGGAGGGGAAAACCCGACCCCACCATCCGCGGCCACACTCAGGGCGGCATGAGGCGCAGATGGGCGCGCCTCCGCCGCCCGGTTCGCCGGCGGCGGATCGGGTCCGAGTGGATATCGTCCTCTCGGGCCTTCTCCGCCGCCTCCTTCTGCGAAATTACGTCTTCGCAGAAGGATGCGACCGCGGTAAAACTGCTGTCGCCACCGGCCATGGAGCGTATGATGGCCGGTAGCGACAGATCTCCTCCAATGACTGCAGTGAGGGCCCGGCGCTGCTCCGCCCAGGCGGGGCAGAACTCCAGTGTGTGCTGGGCCGAGTCCTCACTGCAGTCGCAGTGGTGGCAGGCGGGACTCAGTTCCCTCCTAGCGACCGAGTGCAGGTACTTCCCGAAGCAACCGTGCCCGGAAAGCACCTGCGTCAGTCGGAAGGAAAGAGTCCCGTGCTGCCGCCCTGCCCACTCGAGGATGACCGGCTGGAGCGCCTCCACGGTGGCAAAGCCAGCGCGTGGAGCCTCCAGCCGGGACGACCAACGAGCCATCGTGGCTCGGCGAGCGGCTTCACGCCAATCGCGTACCTCTTCGGACGGAGGACGATACCCGTTCTCCGCCCGATATTCAGCCGCTCGCCGATAAACCTCGGCGAGCACTTCCGCCTCCAAATCCCACGGGGGTGTTCCGGCCAAGGCGCACGCCGCCTCCGTCGACACGGTGCGGTATCCGCGTATGGCTCTGACCGCCAATACCCTCTGAGGCCGCCAGAGGCGTGCCTTATTCTGGGCGGTCAGAGCCGGGACCCACACCGGTGACCCATACAGGGCCATCGACCGGGCCACCCCCGTGTAGAGGTGTCTTGTTTCGACGCTGGCTCCACCCAGATTGGGCAAGAGTCGCCCAAGGGCGGAGGCAACGTCGACCAGCTTTGGGGCAAGCTGTCGGAAGTGCTCTTCGAAGAGCCACCTACCGTCAAGGATCAGGCCCAGATACCTCATCTGGGCCCGAACCGGTACGAGGACCGAGTTGACTTCGATGGAGGCGCCGGGGGGTGGACCAAGACGGGGCCCGTGAAATAACAGGGCCTCCGTCTTATCCAGGGCCACCCGCAAGCCCAGCGCCTCGATGCGCCCGACCACCAGAGAGACACCCCTGGTGGCCAGAACCCAGCCACGGACCCTAGCTTGTCCGGCTGGCAGATTGCAACAACGAGGAAAAGAAATGGGAAAAAGGCGAAACGCTTATCGCTAACGCCCCAACCCCCATCTACCTCATCTTGTGCGGCACAAAGCAAGCCGCATAAGAATAACAAAAAGCAGCGTCGCAGGGAGAGGGCGAAGCGACATGCTGCTTTATCTGGCGCGTCCCAGGTGCCCACCCAAGGGCAGGGTACCGTCCGCAGGGAGGGAGTGACGCGAGCGCTAAATCCACGGCGCCGTGACGCCCTCCCCCCCTAATGGCAAAGGGACACAAACAGGACCTCGGGGTGGTGGTACCCAGGGGGGCCGGTACTCAGCTAAAAAGACGCGACATGACGAGACATTTTCTCCGAGAGGCAAGCCAAAGAGGGGGAGGACTGGACCACCAGGGGAGCCACTCAGACTGACTACGCAAGTGCGCTCAAGGCGGACCTGAGGACGGTGTTAACCACCGTCAATACGAAAACCTCAGCCAGATTCAGTAGTACCTCAGAGGGCCCAGCGTTTCGGGGAAGACCAATTTTGGCCGACGGATCCCTGAGGCTCTGGTGCGAGAACCAGACTACGCTGGAATGGCTGAAGCGCAGTGTGGCCACTATCACTCTCTCCACCGGAGAGAAGCTAGTGGTAAAGCGCCTGGGCGAGGTGACTAAGCGGGTTCGCTGTGGCATCTTGCTCCCTGGGGCCCACGAGGCCTACAGAAAGGTAGCCCACATGCTGCGCTTTCAAAACAGATGGGCAGACATCGAAAGATGGCTCCTAATCAAAATGGACAGACAAACGTCAGACACGTTTGCAATTGTCAGCATCCCGAAGACGGTGGTGAAGCCCCTGGTCGAGCACGGGCGCCGACTCAGCTTCATGCTGGGTACGGTGTACGTCAAGTTCCTGGGGCCCAGCGGCAAGTTTGTGGAACATCCACCAGCCGAAGCCGACTCCAGGGATGCAGATAACACCGTTCACACCCCACCGATGGTCACTGCGGAGGGGGCAAAGGATGCCGTTGATGCAGTCGCGGCACCTAAGCCCCAGACTCTGGTGCGGTCTGTTCCCGCCTCCGACGTGATGGAAGAAGATTCTCTTCTTCGTGACCGTAATGATGGTGGGGACGACTGCGCGGAGGAGCTGCGCAAATTGACCATCCAAAGGGAAGGCGGAGACGAGTATGAGGACACAGCAGCGGAGACATCTAACTCCAATGGCGCTGTCTCCTTCCTCTGAAAGCAACATCCTTCAGGCAAACCTCCACCACAGTATTACCGCGACGGTTCAGATCCGGAAGTGGCTGGAGGTAAACAAGACAGCCATCATACTGATCCAAGAGCCGTAGGTCAGGAATGGCAAAGTCTGCGGACTCAGTAACTTTGGAGGTAAGTTGACAGTCTACGCGGGATTAGAAAATCCTCGCACATGCATATACAATACAAGTGACCTAAACGTGCAGGCCCTAAATAGCTTCTGTTCCTGAGACCTATGTGCCATAAAGGTGCAGGGAGTCCGGGACACAGGACTCGCGCAGGTTGTCATGGCATCAGTCTACATGCCTGAAGCCGACGACCCACCGCCGCATGAGTTCACACAGCTGGTTCAATACTGCGAAGATTCGGGGCTCGAGTTAATCGTAGGAACCGACTCCAACGCGCACCACGCCTTATGGGGCATGCCTACAGGAAACGACAGAGATTACTTGTTTACGACAAACTTAAACATAGTGAACACAGGCTCCGTACCAACTTTTGTCAACAGACGAAGCTAAACAATCATTGACTTGAACTTGGCAACAGAAGAAGCAGCGAAACACATCTTGAACTGGCACGTATCTAACGATTTATCGTGCTCGGACCACAGATGGATACGTTTCGACCTTCAGGTAAGCAAATTCAATGCCGAAATCCACCTAGGCGAAATCTTAAAAAAACCGATCGCGCTATTTATTCTGTGCAGATCGGTCAGGCCTTGCGTCAGGATGATAATCCACCTAGGATCGTAGGTGCCGTTGAAATTTAAAAACAACTAAATTTCCTAACAAACACTATGATGGACTGCTTCCATCCGATATGCTCCCTAACCGTCCCACCGGTAGGACGAACAAATAGAGAGAGCTGGTGGGGACCTGAGCTGTAGAGACTTAAACATAGGATGAGGAGGCAACTCAACAGAGCGATGAACACAGGTACAGACCAGGACTGGGATAATTACAAGATCGCCAAGTCCAGGAACAAAAAACGACTCAGATTCAAGAGTAGCCATTCATGGCGGAACTTCTGTACAAACATTGAGACAACGACACAGGCTAACAGGGTAAGAAAAATTCTCTCCAATAAATCAACCTTATCACTATGCTCCCTACGAAAACCAGACAACTACCTCACCAACTCGGCGGAAGAGACAGAACGTGCACTGGCAGAGACGCACTTCCCTGGTTGTGAAATAATCAGTCCAGGAGGATGGCCAGAAGAAGAAACCAATCCAATGGAGGAAAAATGGCAGCTGGCCAATAAGGTAATTGACCCATTCAAAACACAATGGGGAGGGAAGGCACTCACCCAAAGGCTGTCCCTCACTATGGGAGCTTGTCTTGCACATAAATACGTGCCAAGACAGTGGAGAAATGTCAAAGTAATCTTCATACCAAAACCAGGTAAATCAGACTACTCGGATCCTAAATCTTTCAGACCTATAAGCTTAACCTCTTTCCTCCTGAAAACACTAGAGAGGCTGTGCGATAGGTACCTGAGAGAGACGGTGCTGGTACATGCACCATTGCATCCGAACCAAAATGCCTATGGCCCAGGTAAGTCTACGGAATCAGCACTTCACAGATATAGCGGGAGCCTTCGATAAGACTAAATTCACCAGCATAACAGTGGCACTGGTGAGACATGGAGTGCACGCAGTTATGATTGAATTGATAAACAAGATGCTGAGCCAAAGAGTCATCAGACTTGAAGCAGATGTAACTAAACATGCACTAGTGGTGAAAGGCTGCCCCGCGGGAGGCGTCCTTTCACCGCTACTATGGAACTTAGTGGTGAATGACCTCATCACCACTCTGAATAACAATCACCATTACACCATCGGATACGCTGATGATATAGTGATCTTAACAAGCGGTATGCACGCAGGTATTGTATGCGACGTCACACGCTCAG
Organism: Spilarctia lutea; assembly: GCA_916048165.1. Classification (NCBI taxonomy): domain Eukaryota; kingdom Metazoa; phylum Arthropoda; class Insecta; order Lepidoptera; family Erebidae; genus Spilarctia; species Spilarctia lutea. Next base: position 12,479,005 of record OU696490.1, on the reverse strand, counting down.
CACTGGCGGGAGTGGAACGCTGGTGCGTGGACAACGAGCTTTCAGTCAATCTAAGAAAGAATGAAATGGTAATGTTCACCAACAAACGGAATCTGGGAAATTACCGATTCCCAGGCTGTTCAAATCAGAGCTCCAACTCACGTCTGAGGTAAAGTATCTAGGGGTAGTATTCGACCACAGACTGAATTGGAGTGCCCACCTCGACAATAAAATCGAAAAAGCAACAGTCGTATTCAGGCAGTGCCACAGAATGGTAGGTAAAACTTGGGGACTAAGCCCCAAAATCACTCTGTGGCTCTACAATACAGTGATTCGACCTATGGTAAGCTATGGCGCGATAGTATGGTGGCCACGAACCAAACTATCTATAGTCGAAGCTAAACTACAACGATTCCAGAGATTGGCCTATCTGGCGACCACGGGCTGTATGAGGACTACCACGACTACGGCTCTGGAAGATATCATAGGTTTACCACCTCTCCACTTCTTTATAAGGCAGGAGGCTCTAGCTTCATAAAGAATCAAAATCTCTGGAGACCGTCTAGGATACCACTCACCGAAATCATCTATGAAGCTATTGGTAGGGAACCGCTCATGGAAGCGGTGACCGATGCAGTACCCAGGCAATCTGTATTTGACAAATAGTACAAGATACAACTACATGAGGACCCCCAAGAAGTGCTTCACCCAAAAGAGTTGAGTGTCTTCACAGATGGATCCAAAACAAGGTCAGGCACTGGCTCGGGAGCATTCTCCGAGGACCTAAACATACTCGTACACATCTCAACGCCACTAGGAGCCCACAACACAGTCTTCCAGGCAGAGTGTATGGGCATAATATTGACTGCACATGCAATCACTTCCAGGAGAGTAATGGAGTACCCCATCCGCATACTTTCCGACAGCCGATCAGTCTTACAAGCCCTACAAAGTCACTCGACAATATCAGGGCTATTTTTACGAATGCCACAAAGCCCTGACAGAGGTATGTACCACTAACAGTATAACTCTCCAGTGGATAAAGGGGCATAGTAACTCACGCGGGAACGATGCAGCCGACGCACGAGGTAGATCGGAAACAAGGGCAGTAGGCCCTGAACCAATACTGCCTCTACCATCTGCTTGGCTGCGAAGGTTACTGCAACAAAACACCAAGGTAGAACACCAAACATATTGGTCCAACCTTTGTACCTGCAGGCAAACCAAGGAGGCCCTGCCGACGATCAACCCTAGATTGTCACGGAAGTCATGTCATTGTTTAATTGGAGCAATAACTGGTCATGTATTACTAAACAAACATCTATTCACTCTAGGTGTAAAAGACAGTCCTCTGTGCAGGGCATGCATGGAGGAAGAGGAGACGGCCGCCCATGTCATTATGACATGTCCTGAGGTGGCAGTATACCGGGCAAGACACCTTCGATCACCGAGGTCACTTCCTGAAGTCGTCGGCAACGTGAAGGGTCTGCTAGGCTTCTTAAAAGAACTGGGGTGGCACTAGTAAAGCCATCCCATAACGCAAAATAGGCGCACTGAAGACGTTGATTTGCGGAAACCCAGCCCGCGAGTTTCAAGATTCAAGAGTGGATATGTTTGCCGACTTCCTGGAAGCGCAGTTCCGACCGAATCCTGCCCACAACGTGCAGTACGTAGTAGAGGTCGAGAGGAAACTCGAGTAAAACTTCGAGCAGCTGATAGCCCCAACTGAGGATCCTATCATCTTCTCCCCTAGACAAATCCAGTGCATGATTCACCGGATGTCTCTCCGCAAAACGCCAGGTCCTGACCAGGTAAACAACGAAGCCACCAGACGACACTTTCCCACCACATAGCGACTTGGCAGAGTCATCATGCTGCCCAAACCGGGGAAGAACATCCTCTAACCGGGAAGCTGTCACCCCGTTACGCTCCTCTCGATGACGTCGAAGTTATTCGAGAAACTGTTACTGCTGCACATGGCTCCACACCTTCAGCCACGCGACGAACACTATGGATTTCGCGCCGAACACTCCGCAACTCACCAGTTAGCGAGGGTTCTACACGACATCACGGTCACACGCAACAAGCGTCACCGGGTTGATGCTGTCTGCCACGACATGTTCTGACGGAGACTGACGGTTAAGGTGGCAAAGACACAGGTGATCTCCATACGAAGCGTGACACTACCGCAACTGAAGCTCATGGGGCAGAATATCGAGTGGTCCGCAACGGTAAAACACCTTGGCGTGACCATCGACCGTACCGTCTCCTTGAAGCCCCACGTGAACAACGTCGTTGCACAGGTTCGTGCTGCACGGTCCCTTCTACGGCCTGTATTATCGTCCCGACTGCCGCTCCGCTCAAAGGTGGGCGTGAATAAGGCGTACATTCGCACCCGACTAAGATATGGAGCCCCGGCCTGGTTCGCGCTCGTATCCGAGACGAAAAGTCGTCGGCTGCGTGCGCAGCAGTCGCTCGCACTACTCATCTTTGTAAACGCCCCTCGCTTTGTGCGGAAAAGAACGATCTCCAGGGATCTGCGCGTGGAGAGCCTGGATGACTTTGTAAGACGCCTGAGATCATACTTATCCACGCGGACCGATGGTTCGCAAACCCGCCACCAGCGTGAGCTCGCGCCCTACCATCGACGACCGCCGGACAGACATGCCCTACCACGAGAATTCGTCTCTGTTGCAACCCTTATCGAACTACGCCTTACTTCTAACCTGGTGCTGACTGACGGGCTCTCTTAGGGGTCCCCACCTCCTTGGTGCTTGACCTCGCTACGCACAGGTAGTGATATATTGCAAGACCCGAGTGTAACTAGCAAGTTGGCCACCCCGCAATTAACCTCGTTGGCTACGCCCTCCCCATCGGAACTATTAATAGGCCCAACTGGGCCCAATCCAGTGACCCGTCTGCTGTTGCAGGTGGCGCGGAAAACCACTGTGACAGACTGGAGAAAACACCCCCAGACCCGGTTGGGGTCTGCGAGAAGAACTAGAATGCAAAGCATGCGCTACCACTGCGTCATTGAGGCAGTCATGTTGAAATGCATATATCATGTGTGTATATATGTGCATAGTCAGATGTATATATATTGTTCTGTAGAGGGTTGATGGTTCACCATCGTCAAGCCTTGAAAAGTCTTTAAAATTTGTTCTCTAAAACCTATTTCATTCCTTTGTCGCTAATGATTTTTTTCTAATGTAATAAGCAAATCTTAAGTGAACTCTGAAAGATCATGATATTAGTGAGTATTATATCAGCCGCATTGAAAATAATTACTTACGTTACCACGTGTAGTCAATCCAGTATTTGTATCAATCCATGTTACTTCGGGTTTAGGATATCCACTTATTCTACATTTCAATTCCAACGTTGTATTGTAATCCACGTTTATCTCTGGACCTTCTATTATTCTAACCATTGGTGCGACATTAGTTGTTGTTACTACAAAATAAAATAACTTACAAGCATTTCTTTTATGAGCGGCTATTTATTTTTTTTTTATTTTTTTTTTTAATGTCTTAGCTGCCAAAATGACTCTGCTCTGCCTGATGGAAAGCACGAGCAGAATCCAGGAGTGGTGGTCACCATCCTCAATGCTAATAGGGACATTGCAGCATGGCGACCCACACTATGGCGGCCTAGTGAGATGCTTCTTCACGCTCCGCTTAAAGGACCCGGGTTCATAGTGGGAGGGAAACACGTACGCAGGTAGTGAGTTCCAGGTTTTGACCGCTCGGCACAGGAAGGAAGAACCGAAGCGGCGAGTACGAGAGCGTATGTCTACCACTCTGAAGCGGTGACATCCAAGACCGGCACGTGTTGTCCTGTAGAGGAAAGGGGAAGGGGGGACCAGTTGGAACAGCTCTTCAGAACACTCTCCATGATAAAGGCGATAGAGGACTGCCATAGAGGCGATATCTCTACGCAACTGCAGAGGCTCAAGGGACTTGGTGGTCTGGGGACTGCCGACAATGCGGATGGCTCGCCGCTGCAACCGGTCGAGAGCGTCGAATAGATACTGCGCGGCTCCATCGCAAAGATGAGAACAGTACTCCACGCACGAGCGAACCTGGGTCTTGTAAAGCAGACACCGATGCTCGGGCGAGAAGAACCGTCTAGTTGATTAAATAAATAAATATTTCGGACATCTAACACACAACGCCATCTAGTCCCAAGCTAAGCAGAGCTTGTGTTATGGGTACTAGACAACTGATATTAATACATATATAATTTTTTTTGTAAATACATGCATATTATACATAGAAAACACCCAAACTCCGAAACAAATATTTGTAAATTAACCAAACATTTGATCCGACCCAGGATTTGAACCCGAAACCTCAAGCACAGCAGTCGCATTCACTACCACTGCGCCACCGAGGCAGTTTGCAATTACATTGCATTTGTTATTTTAGACGTTGTTTTAAGTAAATAATTATAGAAATAAATAAATCTAAATAGAGTTTTATTATAGTTTCAAATAAATAGCTCCTTTTTGCAACCATATATAAAATTTAGATGAGCCTTTAATGCAGTTGCGTTCAGTTTATCTAATTTCGATCTCACCAATCTCATAAAATAAAATTTCGTAGTTTATAACATATATATACAGGGTGTAAAAAGACTACTACCGAAAACTTGGGGGTTGCAATCAGACCATGATACTGAATAGATTTTGCGAAAAGAAAACGCAAAAAAATGATAATTTATCTAAGTCCTTTCATGTTTTTTTCTGTTTACATACACATAGCAAAACATAATAGGACCCAAACTACCTAATTATCTCATTTAGAAAACCAAAAAACAAATAAAATCAATAAAACAGTAATGTATTTTAATATCAAAACAGCTGGCCGGGTGAGTGCAATAACCACGACAGAGCGCGCGGGCGCGTTAAGTTGTACATTGCTGGCTTCTGAAATTAATAAAAATCTTGACACATTGTTTTTTCAAGCTACAATTTCTTTAAAGACAACTGTTTGTTTTTTTTTCATAAATTTTGGGATGCTGGATCAGCCCTTTTCGTTTTCGGTAGTTGTCTTTTTACACCCTGTATATTATAAATAATTAACCAAAACAATGTAAATGTTTACAATATTTCCATAGAATCATATATAAACGGAATAAATAAAATTATATCTTACCATGCATTGGGTTTTGCCGTTCAATTGGAGTGGCTGCCATTCTTTCTATGGGTGTTTTAGTTTCCACATCGTAACCCAACACCTGGGGACCACAACATATAGTTCCATTTAAAACGTATATAACGTGCACAACCTATATTGACTGCCTCGGTGGCGCGAGTGGTAGCGTAAGCGACTGCTGTGCTTGAGGTCTCGGGTTCGATTCCCGGGTCGGTCCAAATGTTTGTATGATCTGCAAATATTTGTTTCGAAGTTTGGGTGTTTTCTATGTATAATATGTATGTATTTACAAAAAAAAAAAGTATATATGTATTTATATCAGTTGTCTAGTACCCATAACACAAGCTCTGCTTAGCTTGGGACTAGACGGCGTTGTGTGTTAAATTGTCCGAAATATTTATTATTATTATTATATTTTAGTTTATTACATGCCCTTAGTTGTTTAATACATACATCAATTCATTATTGAATTTCGTTATAGTTTTCTGGTCATTTTGTACAATTCATAATTAGTTGTAACATGTAAAATATAGACGGTTTCTGATTAAAATATAAATAAGTATAATAATAGCTACGACAATATTATTTTGTTCTCAAAAGTAAAATAAACGGAATTATTAATTGTTGGATTACTCCGTTGTCGTTTTTAGCGTCATAAACGCTATATTTGGAACAAACGTTGCAAAGGCACACTTTTTTTGCTATTGTGATTCTACTCTGTCTGATGGAAAATGTCCAAGAGGTGTGGTCACCGTGATCATTGCGAATGCAAGCAATGCAATAATACAAAATGGGTCTCCACCCTTTAGCCTTGGCGTCCGGTCACGCATTCGCCAACGAAACACGACATTTCAGGTTGGTCTTCTGTAAGACGCTAAAAGTAGTTCGTGATGGAAATCAGCGTTGCTCTACTACCTTGAGATCTTATCGATATTTTTCAGTATTCAGAATAAGAAACCCTACCCTAAACGTCCTACCCGTAATGACATACGGAGCCGAAACGTGGACACTTACGGTACGGCTGGTCCACAAGTTCAAAGTCGCTCAGCGTGCTATGGAAAGGGCTATGCTCGGCGTTTCTCTAAGGGACCATATTAGAAACGAGGTGATCCGGCAGAGAACCAAGGTCAACAACATAGCCCACAGGATTAGCAAGCTGAAGTGGCAGTGGGCTGGCCATATTTGCCGCAGAACCAATAACCGTTAGGGTAAACGGGTTCTTGAGTGGAGACCGCGTCTCGGCAAACGTAGCGTAGGACGTCCACAGGCCAGGTGGAGTGATGATTTGCGCAAGATGGCTGGCAGGAGCTAGATGCGAGAAGCCGAGGATCGAACTAAGTGGCGTGCTATTGGAGAGGCCTATGTCCAGCAGTGGACTGCGATAGGCCGATGATGAAGAATAAGAAAGAGCTTACTTGTATAACGGATTTAAGATCCTTGAAGTTATATACATAAGATAAAGAATACGATAAAATTGAGTACTGTTTTCCGTCGAACGTCTACTAGTGTGTAGTGGTAGCATATGCGACTGCTAAGCTTGAGGTCCAGGTTCGATTCCCGGATCGGACCAAATGTATGTATGATCTGCAAATATTTGTTTCGGAGTTTGTGTGTTTTCTATGTATAATATGTATGAATTTACAAAATTTATATCAGTTGCCTAGTACCCATAACACAAGCTAGCTTGGGACTGGATGGCGTTGTGTGTTAGATTTCTGGAATATTTATTTATTTATTTAATGTATATCTATTGACATTGAAACATGGTCGCTGACCTAATTGTATTTTAAGAATATTTTAAAGTTATTCAGTCACTTATGAAATCAAGGGACTAAAAACTAGTTACATTTACCAAATACAGTAAATAAATTACTTACGGAAATTTTGAACGCTGTAGTAGGTGGATTAAATTCTTCTGTCACGTAGAATTTGTCTGTTTCATTAATGAGTCTTAATGGTAATTCTTGCAAGACATTACCGCTCGTATCAATCACTTTTGCATTTTCAAGTATTACTCCGTCCCCGAGCAACTTTATCGATAGATATGTGTTTCCATCTAGAAGAGCATGAAGTTATTTATCATATACTCGATATTGGAAGTAGAGCCAGCAAGAAAATAGTCAATTCTAAGATTTTTTCAAAATCCAATGATTTTTAATGAAAGTATGCCAAAGAATAGAAAATTATCAGTAGGCAAAGAAAGTCCCTTTGTCTTGCTTCTCAGCTACGTGATTGAAAAGATGATAGTTTGGTATTGGTACTCAATTAGATTCATTTCTTGAGCTGGAGATCGATAAGTTTAATACTTTTACAGCGTAAAAGTGGGTATTATTTTATAAATACTTTGATTTTATATTACAATAGCTGAGCCCCGCGGTATTACCCGCGGTACATCATCAACCGCGGGTAACGCCACGGGGCAAATGTAATTAAAAATAACCTAAGTAGCGTAGTGGTAGCGTAAACGACTGCTGTACTTGAGGTCTCGGGTTCGATGCCCGGGTTGGACCAAATGTTTGTATGATCTACAATACGTACTGTACGTATACAATTATCAAACCATATCAATTGGTTTTATAGCTGCGGGTTCAATGTTATGCAGAACCGCTGACTAAATCAATAACTTCTGAGAATTACAATAAAGTATTTGTTATGTTTAGCCACTACGATAAATAAAGCTATTGTTCTATATCAGTTTTCGTATAAAAACGTCAATCCGAACGATTTGTTTATTTTTTTTTGCTTACGTAAATATGTTTATATTGTCTCCTTAGCTGGATTTTTACAAACATTTTATAAGTTCTTAAATTTTAGTGTAATAGTATTTTTGTAATAGTATTTTTCAAGCATAATAAATACCTGGGGCGGGTCTAGTGGCAGTCTCGCTTAAGGTTAGGGGCTGGTACATTGAAAAACCATGTTCAAAGTTGAGGGTAGTTTTGCCTGTGACTCTTACAGCTTTATTTGATGTACTGCCAACCTTAGCTGTGTATACACCAGGATCTCCTTTTGGAACGCTCACTACCTGCAAATATTAAATTTAGGTACTCATATTAATATAAAAGTAACCAAACATTGGATTTCAAGAACTCTACCAAATTGAAATGGGACTACACGGAAAGAACCAGTTTTCCAATAAAAAAAGAATTATCAAAATCGGTTCACCCAGTCGAAAGTTCTGAGGTAAGAAACTTAAAAAAATACAGTCGCATTGTGAACCTCCCCTTTTTTGAAGTCGCTTAAGAAGTAACTATATTTATATAAAAAGTTAATAAATAGCATTCTGCAAGTTCTTTCAGTGTTAGATAGCCCATTTATCGAGGAAGGCCATTTATTATCACACTTAAAGACTAATAGGAGCGGAGCACCAATGGAGAATGCTACAGAAACTGGAAAAAAATACGCCACGGGTAATAGGAGACGTAAACGAGGTTGCGTGGGATAGCTAGTTAATATAAGGGCTGACTAGTTTTTCGAATTTGTTGACACCTATAAGTTACTTATGATGTTTCGGAACGATATCTTACCATAATCATATTTTATATTAATTATACAAATAAATGATCATCGACGACATTAAATGCCTCTACAAGTACTGCCTCGTTGGTCTATATATCAAGTGGTCTTAGTTCGCCCTCAGGGTCCCGGAGGACCGATGCCAGATAGAAATGTTCAGAAAATAAATTACTAAGAATGGGTAATATTTGTTTTTTAAAAAGTGTTTTTACTAACCTTCATTTCAGTTTTGCTAACGATATCTCTTGTTATTAAACTTTCGCCACCTGGATCTTTTACTGTAATACTAGGGTTGGAACCAGAAACAGATATAGTTACATTATCCATTTTATCATCAACTTTAAACTGAAACGAATATAAAGTATTTATTATACATATTCAAAACAACAAAAACAATAATGATGTTCTCCTAGCCGATTACGGCCACGGCGGTCAGTCTCAACAGAGACCAGCTAATTGCGCAGGAGATATTATAGTGCACAAGTGTGTGCGCAAACACAGGTGCACTCTCTGTTCCCTTTCTCTCATAACCCGATGGGACGATTAACCGACACGACCGAGGAGAGATTCCACGCAGGACCGACAGCATTACGTGCTCTCCCAGGCACGGGGCTTCAGACCTCAACTTTCAAACTCCGAGCTGTTATTAAGTATTTCTGTAATCAGAAAAACTCAGTTACACTTTTGGCCCGACCCGGGTTTCGAACCCGAGATCTGTTGATTGGCAGTCGCATACGTCAACCGCTAGACTAATAAGGCAGTACTATATTATCTATCATCAGCCTATTGCAGTCCACTGCTGGACATAGGCCTCTCCAATAGCACGCCACTTAGTTCGATCCTCGGCTTCTCGGCTGATGATGATATTATCTATATTTATCATACAGATACGATTCGTGCTACTCAAATCTAGGGTAAGTACACATGCCACAACTGCGTTGGCCAGACCGTGGAGCGTGCTCCACACGCTGATAGAATATCCGACGTGGGGCGTTATCTCATGGCGGCCATCGGGGTGGGTGTTCTCTCGCTCAGTAACATGACTGCGGCCATGTTGCGGAGCAAGAGCGCGTGGTAGTCCGCCGTTTCTTTCAGCGAGCAAGTTATGCTTGCCAAAGAGACGGCGGAGCGGGATCGGAACCTCTCCCTGTTTAGAAATCCCCGGCACACCAGGCTCGCAGGCGACTCAGGCGATGGAGATCGCAGAACGATCTCCGTCCTCCATAAGTGCAAGCCTGGGGGTGAAAGATGAGGCCATCTGTCACCCTAGCAGAAGTAGGCTCAGGTGACGCTGCGGAGCATGCGTGCCCTGAGGGACAGTAACGGAAACATCGGGGTACCCACACAGGGGGCCACCTACAAACTGTAGGTGACCCGAGGTACGTCGGGGGTCCAGGGTTTTCGTTACTAGGGTGCATCTGTTTCCCAGGTTCCTAGTACCTGAGACGGCGTGCGGTTTTAGTCGGTTCGAGTCCGACATGCCACCTGGAGGTGGTATCCGAGGGGATTTCCGAACGGGAAAAAATAAAAAAAGGGTAAGTATACAATGAACACGAGATAGCCTCCGTTGTTGATTATTACCAAGTTTGAACTTGGTAATAATCTGTATTTCTACGAAAATACGTAATTCCTAAAAATAAAATAGTTTCGCAGTTGTATTTTAACGGTGAGTATTAAAAAGTATTGGTGAATCTGTTAAAAAAATACATCTAATACAAACGTGGTATAATAATTATAAATATTTCGGACATCTAATACACAACGCCATCTAGTCCCAAAGGGTATTAGACAAGTGATAGGTATAAATATATATATATTTGTTGTAAATATATATATATATAGAAAACACCCAAAATCCGAAACAAATATTTGTAAATCATACACTGTGCTTTTATCTTGAGACTGCATTTAAAACCATCAATATTGATGAAACTACAGGGTGTCTCAAAAGAAATTTTATATTTGTTTAGCTTACTGCGTGAACGCTGCGTACTTGAGGGGTGCGGGGGTTATGTCAATTGGTAGCTTGGCTCTTGGGGATTCAGTCGCTATGGAGCGTTTCTCGGGAGCAGACCGCGCGTTGTGCGTGCGAGAGTTTTACAAGAACGGTGATTCGACAACTGTCGCGCGTAGAAAATTCTGCAGTATTCGAGGTTTTCGCCACTTAAATGATGCGCCAAGCCTTCCTCTCATTCGACATTGGGTTAAAAAGTTTGAAGAGACTGGATCAACGCTGGATAAATCAAAATCCGGGCGACCTAGGTCATCAAGAACGGTAGAAAACGTGGAGAGTGTTAATCAATCTGTACGTGACGACCCGAGCCTTTCAATTCGGAAGCGCGCGAGTGCTTTAAATGTGCATAGATCATCATTACATCGCATTATGCACAAAGATCTAAAGCTGCACCCCTACAAAATTCAATTGGTGCAAGAATTAAAGCCCCAAGATGCCGGTCAGAGGCTTAATTTCGTAAATCAGATGATTGAGCGATTTTCAACGTTTACCAACATTTTGTTTTCGGATGAAGCTCATTTTCATCTTAATGGCCACGTAAATAAGCAAAACTGCCGCTACTGGAGTTCAGCCAATCCGAAACGCAAACATCAGAAACCCCTACTCTCGCCTAAAGTGACCGTATGGGCTGCCATGTCGGCGCGAGGAATTATCGGCCCTTACTTTTTTGAAGACGAAATGGGGCGTACAGTTACAGTGAATTCAGAGCGTTATGTGGAGATGTTAGACAACTTCTTGGTACCTGAACTGCAAAACTTTCCTGGCTATAACCAAAGAACATGGTTTCAACAGGACGGAGCAACTTCACACACGTCCAATATATCTCTGCCACGTGTTCGTGAAATTTTCTCAGGAAAATTGATCTCCCGGAGAGGTGACATAAATTGGCCTCCACGTAGCCCAGATTTAACCCCTATGGACTTTTTCCTATGGGGTTATCTTAAATCTAAAGTTTACGCCAATAAACCAACTTCACTGGCGCATTTGAAAGAAAATATCCGTCACGAAATGGCAGCCATCCCTCACTCCACCTGTCGAGCAGTCATAAGTAATTTTACTGTTCGATTAAATGAGTGCCAACAACGTGAGGGTTTACATTTAGACGATATTATTTTTAAGAAATGAATTCCCAAAAAGTGTATTTTAACAATAAATAAACATTTTTTCTATATACCGCTTCCTTTTTTTTTAATCAATCCACTAAATATGAAATTTATTTTGAGACACCTTGTACAATGTGTGAAACCAACAAAACCTATTGTTATTAGGCAGATGATGATATAAATGTTATACATATACATTTTCTTTGCCTAAATTCCATTGCAGTCAATTTTTATTCAGAACTAAATCAATTTATATATAGTATAAATACTTTTCAATCGCTTAACAAAAATGTAGTTATATTTTTTAATTGTTTTACTTACCTTAACATCGTGTAAACCAGCTGAAAACCTCTCATCAATCAGTACACTATGTCTGCCTTTTATAGTTTCCACCACGTACTCTAATACCTGTGAATGATATCATTGAAACACTTTGAATTGACTTGCCTAATACTATTCCAATGTTAGGAAAAAGTTAGACCGTTTTTGATACCTATGTTATAAGACAGTAAAGACGCCAGCAAATGTTTGGGGTTTATAATCATAACAGCTGCAAATTTTAATAATGTTCACGTTATGAAATTACTATATAATTCATACGTACGTAGTAAACTAGAATACAATGCAGCTATTTGGGCTCCTCCAGATAAAATATACGTACTGATGCTTGAAAAAATCCAACGTAAATTTGCTAGGTTTCTATATAAACGTACGTATGGATATTATCCGTTTTTGTATCCGTCAATATTTGTTTCTGGAATGGTTGGCTTGGACACTCTGGTGCTCAGACGGAAGCATATGCTCATAATGTACTACTATTTCCTGTTAAATAATAAAGTGGACAATCCATCGGTGCGTGAGTCTATTCATCTCTACGTGCCTGATAATTACATGCGTGGTTGTGGTCGTAGACAGCATCCACTGCTCGCGTATCCACCATCTTGGCATATTATAAAAACTAATAATAGTCATACCGTTACAGCGATCAATCTTATAAATGATCTGTTAAAAGCTAGCTCAAGTGTAGACATACTTTGTGACAGGACTGGTGTATTTTGTGCTAGTGTGATGACATACCTAAATAACTGTAATTAAATGTATTTTAATTTTATTGTGACAGTTATTGATATGACGTAGACATATAATTGAAATTGCTGACTTTATTTTTTGTATTATTTATTGTTTTTTATTAGGGTCGTACTTCGTTGATATTATTTATATTTGACTTATTTGTAATTTAAAATTTATTTTGCTTTTCTGTTATTGTTATAGTGTATCCAATATTTTTTTCTTTTGACGTAACATGTAAGCGTCTTGGTGTATACACTCTAAGCTTTATTGTTTCATAAATAAATAAATGAATTAAACAGTACTAAAGACCTTGTTCATGTTACTACATAGATTAAACGCGAATAAATTTGATTTGATATGTCTAAACTTTTAGGTATTATACATGATAATTTGAATTACGTTGTACAATTGATAAGAAATACAGGCATGGCCATGACATGACGTTAATGTAAGATGATAAAAAATCTCCATGCCAAATTTCATTTAAATCAGTGTAGCGCGATTTTACCATAAAAGCGTAACAGACATATAGAGTTAATTTTAAATTTATAATATTATTATGAATGTCAACTTTTATACTAAATTTTTTTATATGCGGTGTATAATGCTTTAAAAAGTTTAAAACATGTACATGTTAATATAAAGATAAAAATTACATCTTTCACATCCCCTTTCATCATGTTAAAAACCTGCCCTGACGTTGCCTCTGCTACTTTATGGTAAACTTCATAATCTGGACTTGTTCTAGAACTGCACTCACCAGTCAGCAAAAATGTCACCTAAAATGGGAACATCGTGATTTTTAAATTATAAAGAGTAACACGTTATGTCGTGCTAGATTATTTAGGAGTACGTTGTAGTACGGTAATAGATTTCACTATGAAGTACCACATCCCAGACTATAAAGTTTCTCAAAATATTGGACTTTTAAGGTGAAAAAAGACCGACATTTTGCCTACCACATTTTTTTTATCAATAATAAAATAATATTAATTCTACTTATTTTTTCTATTCCTACCTTTTTTTGAGTTACCAAAATTGTAGCCAATTTAATAAACTGAATAATTGAAAACAACACAATGAAATCAATTAGTAAAAACTATGGTTTTTATTGAGCGATATTTAAAAACCATAAAAATAAGCTGCATATGCGTTAAAACACATGTTTTAATATACGATGCAGTACAGACGTACATACTTGTGTCGTCTATCGAATAAGCTATATACTTTAGAGTAGTTTAAGAGTTCATAGAAAATGCTTAGAATATTATTCTTAGCATTTTTTATTACAAGTATAACTGTTTCTATATACAACTGATTATACTTGGTATCAAAAATTTATAATCAAATTCCATATTATTTACTTGAGCATGCCTGGAGCAACTAATGTATAAGACTGAGCCAGGTTTATATATATTAAGATATACTTTAAATCCTTTAGAATCTCTACGGAGTTAATCATAACACGAGTTACTTTATTGAACCTTATTGCCAACTACAAAACGTAAAAAGTTACCTGAATTTGTTTTTTCTGTGAAAGACTCTTGATTTCTTCAAATTGAGTGTAATCCGCAGCCGAAGCATCAGTAAACACATAGAAATAAGAAAAAGGTAAACTATTTTCCAGACCAATTTTAATGCCTTTCATGGAATATTCGGGGCAATTATATGTACCACGGCTTAACTTTATGCCCCATAAGGCTGTCTTAAATTCCGTATGATTTTTAGTTACGATGAGTAGTTTAGCATCTGAAAAAGGTGTTGTTTTTAATATTATATTTAATTAATGCTAACAGTCCTCCTGAACACAATCAACTCTTATTTTGTTAACAGTTTTGGTATTTCTGTTATTTGTGACCTTATTATGACGTGAACATAAAACTATAAACTAAATCTATATAAATAAAAATGAATCGCCTAAATGTATGTACGCGCAATAACTTCCGATGGATAATTCTTTTTTATGTGTTCAATTTTGTTAGAATAAGGTTTGTGTAGAAAAAAAATCAACGATAACTGGAAAAGTTTAGTTTTTGGTCCGCGGGGCGTTGCGGCCAGCAAGTTTAATATAAAATATGTGCCCTAAATATCTAGTTTAACAACTCAGAGGCTTAACTCATATTACTTCATCAGTAGATTCTACGGTTTCTATTGATTTACACATCGTACCCCTAATCACCTACCTGGTTCATTGAAGGTCACCATAACAAAGTTTTCTATTTGAGATTTATTTGATGTGGTCACAGTTTCAAAAATAGAATTAACAGTCTCTTTCACTTGACGTATTTCTTCAGTCATTGAGGGTGAATTGTCAATAACAAATGTTAAACTGGTCTTTGTAATAACTTCTCCGTAAACGGCCCATGTTCTTGTTATAATTATCACTAAAAGATATGACTGTAACCAAGCCATGTTAAACACTAACAGAAATGAGCTATCGAAGAAATAATATAAAATGTATATTTACATGTATAATAACATGTTTCAAGTTGTGTAATACGCTTCGACTATGGATGCGGGTTGCGAATACCATGGTAAGTGAAAACTTGCTAATAAAAGCTTGGTCGTATATTGTAATAGGTTTTGTAGCTATCAGCTGTCACTATCTACACTAAGTCCGTCTGCGTATAAGTAAGTTTATAGTTTGTAATAACATACACAGATTAGATAACACTTATTTAATTCACAGAAGGGAATACACACGGCGCGCAACAAGAGGTAAGAAGGCAAGTACAGTTCAAAGTAAAAGAATAGAAATATACGATCACTAAATTAATAATAAGCACTTGGATATTAAGCGTAAGCATAGAGCAAAGGAACACAAGTCAAGCGTAGATTCACTATGCGAGCGTGCGGCTGACTGGCGCGGCGAGGTGGCACGTAGTAACAGCGTCGCGCCGACCGGTGAGTGCGCGCAGCTAACGGCGGTTGTAATAGATTTTTCTCATATTACTAGGTGCTACAGTTTCGCAGATTAATTTGATGTTTTAAAATATAGTAATAGTTATTGGACAAATCAGAAAGAGGGACTCCCGGAGAACCGGTCTACCTACTAAACCCCCTTTTTCTTTTTTTTTACGTTTGGAAACCCACTCGGGCCGTCACCCCACCGGGGTTTGCGGCGGGGTGGTGTGTCGGAATCGAACCGACTAAAACCACACGGTGTGCCAACCCTGCGCCTGAGAAGGAAAGGGTCCGGGAAATGCAGTTATTAACACAACCGGACCCCTCCCAGCGCCTGCCCGCACTGAAGCGGGCACCGTCTGCTGGTAAAAATCTAAATTTAGGCGACACACGGCACACGCGTACGTCGCCTCCTAGCGGTTGGCCTGTATTGCGGATGGAGGGGAAAACCCGTCCCGTCCATCTGCGGCCACACTCAGGGCGGCATGAGGCGCTGGCAAGCGCGCCTCCGCCGCCCGGTTCGCCGGCGACAGATCGGGTCTGCAGTGAGGGCCCGGCGCTGCGCCGCTCATGCGGGGCAGATCTCCAGATCTAGGAGAGATGTGGCCGCTACAAACGACCCGGGGTAGGTGACACCCTGGTGCGGCCAATGGGGTGTCGTCTAAGGCGGGTCGGTGTTATGCCTCATACTGTGTAGAACGGTGTGAGGCGTGACAGTGTCCCACCCCGGGGGTGACTTTGGCTACCCCGGGATGTACGTCAGTCGTAAGGTACGGCAGGGGGGACTCCACAAGCCGCTGATGCCTTCCTGGAGCTTCTTCCGACTGCCGAGGTAGGCCGCCGCGGGGTTTACTGGGTACACCGGTCCTCCGGGAGTTCCACACACGCCCTTCGTCTCCCCCACGAACGAAGGGTATGGTGCGAAAAGCATTCATCGTGTCATAAAAAAAAATGATGCCGTGATGCACCTTAGGGCCGTAACCGAAGAGGCAGTGGGTTATGGTGGCGTGGTGTTGGTGATGTCGTTGGATATCGCCATCACCAAGCGTGGAAGACGTCTTCATTGAAACGCTCAATGGGAAGGACGGGGAATTAATATAAATGGCCAATTACTCTCACACCTGCGGTTTGCAAGTGGCATAGTCATCCTGGCGCAGTGTCTGCAGGACTTGGAAGAAATGCTTAACAGTCTGGATGATTCTTCAAAACGAGTAAGACTGGTAATGAATATAGAAAAGACGAAAATTATGCATAATCGGCATGTGTCCCGAGTTCCGTGGCCGTAAATGGCGTTACTATCGAGGTTGTGCAAGAATATATCTACCTTGGCCGAACTATTCAACTCGGTCGGCACAACTTCGATCGGGAGGCCGACAGAATAATTCGTCTGGGCTGGGCGGCATACGGGAAGCTACGTCACATTTTTGAGTCGCAAATACCACAATCATTTAAGACCAAGGTATTTAACTAATGCGTCCTACCCGTGATGACATACGGAGCCGAGACGAATGGACACTCACCATTGGACTGCTCCACAAATTTAAAGTAGCTCAGTGTGCGATGGAGCATGCGATGTTGAGGTTATTGTGGACAGAGATCTAGAGTAACAGGCATCGCACAAAGAATCAGTACGCTGAAGTGGAAATGAGCCGGTCATGTCTCTAGACGTACCGATGGTCGGTGGAGCCGAAATATGCTTGAGTGGAGACCGCGATTAGGCAAATGTAGTGTAGGGCGCCCTGTGGTACGGTGGATTGACGATTTAAAGAGAGTGGCTGTCAGAGGATTGATGCGGACTGCCCAAGACCGGGATGGTTGGCGCTCCTTGGGTGAGACTTACGTTCAGCAGTGGACGGCAAATGGTTGAAATGTTGTATTCGGCATCAAAATATATTTGCAATAACAGTATTATTCTTGAAGATCGTCAATTAATGTAACGTGACCCGTACTGATAGACGAGTTCAAAAGTTTAACATTTTTATTTGCATTGTAAGAAACTGGGGATCCCATTACATTAATAATATCGAAGCAAGTGATTATTTGGCTAATTTTTTGATTTAAAAAAATAGCCTCGTTGAATGGTCTGTGTCTCACTACCATCATTACCTGAGATAGAAAGAAATTTCTATCTTTATTATAATGCGAGTTACGAATTTTCGAAATGGTTTTTTGGCTCTGGTGTGAAATAGGATATTTCGAGATACAATATTTTTGCTTTCGTCTATATGTATGTACCTAATTTTCATTTATCATTTTAAATCAGCATACAAGTAAATTATTTTTTAATAATTAAGGCGTATATACTTACTTAAAAGGGGGAAATACCCCACAAATTCAAACTCAAACTCAAACTCAAATCATTTATTTCCATAGGCCCCAAAAGGCACTTGAACACGTCAAAAATACAAACAAAAAAACATAAAACAAAACTCCTAATACTAAATGCACTGAGATGATTTGAATTACCGGAGCTTAGATTGATTTCGATTCAACTCAAAGGTTTAAATTGAAATCAATCCAAGTACCAGCTCCGATGGGTATTGCATTCATGAGAAGAGCTGGTGAGAAACTCATGTGCACCATCTTTTCAGATAATTCATACAAAGCTTGTTTGTTTTTGACAACAGTATTTCTATGTGCAAGTTAAGGCAACCAAAACACAAAGGCTATAAAGCGGTCTAATAAGATATTAAAGCTAGGAAAATAATTTTTTTGTCTAATAAAATAATAAAAATTAGTCCATAGCATATACGGTTGCAATCACTTACACATCAAGGAGTAAAAGCAATGTGTGCATACATACTGGTCCCAGAGAAAAAGAAAAAAACGTTTAAAATGTAATAAAATAATAAATACAAATTATTTAAGCTCCAACAATGTAAACACAGATCGCCTCAACTTAACAAAGTTCAAATGTCAGGTAATAAATGCAGAATAAGATGTCAAGAATTAATTACAATCCAATAAATTATTTCACTTTCACTCACATCCAAGGCACTGTATCAGTCAAGAAATCGTTTATCGTATAATAGCCCCTCTCCACAAGACGACTCTTAACGGCACTCTTGAACTTTTGTAGGGGTAAGTTCAAGATTTCGACAGGAATTTTGTTATAAAAACGCACACCAAGTCCTTTAAATGAATTGTGGACTTTGTTAAGGCGATAATATTGGCCTACTAATTTGTGCTTATTCCTTGTGTTTAGTGAATGATGATCACTTTTGCAACTATATTTATCTATGTTTTTTCGTACAAACATAATAGTAGCAAATATATATTGAGATGCAACTGTTAAAATACCTATTTCCTTAAATCGTTCTTTCAGAGAATCTCGAACTTTAAGTTTATAAATCGCACGAATTGCCCGTTTTTGAATTACAAAAATGGTTTGAATATCAGCTGCCTTGCCCCATAGTAAAATACCATATGACATGACACTGTGAAAATAACTAAAATAAACTATTCGCGCAGTTTCAATATTAGTTAACTGGCGAACTTTCCAAACAGCGAATGCCGCGGAGCTCAGTTTCCCTGCTAGATACGATATATGGGCGCCCCACTGAAGCTTATGATCCAAGGTTATTCCTAGAAACATAGTTGACTTTACGAGATCAATCATTTCATTATTTATTATAATGTTCGTGTTGAGTTTCTTAACATTAGGCAAAGTGAACTTTATACATTTAGTTTTATTCGAGTTCAATAGTAAGTTGTTGCTTGTAAACCAATCTTGGACTAGTGTAAGTGACCTGTTAATATCATCAAAACTATTCTGATTACGATTAACTTTAAAAATAAGCGAAGTGTCATCTGCAAAAAGTACTACATCACAGAAATTTTGCACAAAGAAAGGTAAATCATTAATATACACTAGAAAGAGAAAAGGACCCAGAATTGAGCCCTGTGGCACGCCCATTGAGACAGGTAATCCGGAGGACCTACTTCCATTTATATCCACTCGTTGAACTCTGTCCCCAAGGTACGAGGCAACCAGATCAAGTGCAGTATCCCTAATGCCATAGTGCCTGAGTTTTCGCAAAAGCGTTTGATGTTCAACGCAGTCAAATGCTTTGGATAAGTCACAGAAAACGCCAATAGCATCTTGCGCGTTTTCCCAGGCATTAAATATATGTTTTATAAGTGTTGAACCAGCATCAATGGTTGAGCGATCCTTTGTGAAACCATACTGCTCTTTAAGAAATAAATTATTAATATTAAAATGAGTTTCTAATTGCTGAAGAATAAATTTTTCAAAGACTTTACTGACTGCTGGCAAGATTGAGATGGGTCTAAAATTACCTGGATCGCTCTTAGACCCACTCTTGAATAATGGTATTAACTTACTATGTTTCATTAAATCCGGAAATACACCATTTTTTACACACTTATTAAATATTACAGCTAAATGTAGTGCTATATCAATAATTATATTTTGCAATAATTTGACAGAAATACCCCACAAGTCGGTTGTTTTCTTTGAATTGAGCGACTTAAAAGTTTTCACCACATCATTAGGGCTTATAAAATGAAACTTAAACATGACATCACACTCTTTCACGCTGCCCCTGGCCAAGGATTCAGCTGTGACTGAGCAGGAATCCAAGGAACTGGTAGTATCAACTGGTATCTTTGCAAAATAATTGTTGAAAGTTTCAGCCAAACCCTGATTATCTTTAGTAATATTGTTGTTAACCATTAATTCTAACCTATCATCCTGCGGTTTGGACCGCCCTGATTCAGTATTTATTACAGTTCAAGTTGTTTTTATTTTATTATCAGACTGTTTAATTTTGTTACTTAGAAAAATTGATTTAGCTACCAAACAAACCTTTTTAAATATTTTGGAATAATTTCTAACATATTGTACAAAAACAGGATCAAAATTATACTGTTTCATGCCATATAGTTCATACATCTTATCTCTACTTTTGTAAATTCCAGGAGTTGCCCAGTCACAGAATCTAGTATTCACATTCTTAGTAAAAGTTTTCTCTTTAAAAATGAAATCATATTCTAGTTTAATTAAATTAAATAAATTCCCGTATAAGACATCCGGATTATCCTCACTGAAATCTATGTTGGTAACCTTATCTGCAATATTTTTATTAAAGCATTTCAGGCGGTTAGAAGTCATCGGCCTGCATGTGATTTTCGTTGCTTTAACTACTTCATCTGTGGGATAAATGACCATTTGCCCACAGTGGTCAGATCTCAAGTGACTAAATATTGCTTTATCAAGATATTCACAGTTGCTAAATACATTATCTAGACATGTTGCAGAATGTGATGTAATTCTGGTTGGTTCAAAGAATACATGCTCTATATTAAATGATTTGAATAAGCTTATTAACCTAGTGCAGCCTACTGACTGCTGAAGTAGGTCCACATTAAAATCGCCACATACAACTAAATTCCTATTACCAGTACTCAAACGTCTTAAAACATCTTCCATAACTGTCTCAAATATAGTAATATCACTGTGTGGAGGTCTATACACACATACTATAATATAATGCTTTAACTCAATGCAAGACAGTTCAGCAGTGCGTTCAATAGATAACTTCACAATGTCTCTTGGTTCCTTACATTTTAGTGTCTTATTAACAATTATCATTGATCCACCATGTATGGCTTTCTTACTATTAAATGCACTCATAACTAAATAATTGTCATTAATATACAATGACTCATGATTCCTTAACCAATGTTCAGTTATACACATAATCTGTACCTTATGTTCTATTAAAAACAAATCTAACTCAAGTTCTTTGCCGGATAAGCCCTGGAAATTTTGAAGAAATAACCTAATACTACTGGCCTGCCTATCCTTTGTCCTAAGTCCTAGTTTAAATTATTTGATGTATCAACACTACATCTAATCGCCTCATGACCTAGACTATGGTCTGATACCATATCAGTGCATGGGTTGATGTGTCCCAAATTTTTCTGCTCAATAGAAGCAGATCTGTTAGTAGCCAAGTTCCTGGCTGTGATATTAATAAAATAGGATAGCGATAATGCTATCTGTCTCTTTAAACTATTAGAAAGGTAATAGCTACCTTTTGTCAAATATAATTGCCTGCTAACAAAACTGTTAGTGTCTATTACATGCACACAATCATGATATGTACTAATAGTGTGTAGTACATTGTTTAACTTATATCTAAGATTATTTTCCTCATCTGAGAAGCTCCTAGAGTAGGGGAATGTAAACAAAATTATACTACTCAAGTTTAAGGACAATAGATAATCAAAGTGATCAATTAAAACTTTTTTGCTAACATCACCCCTATTCTCCACTAAAATAATGAGATTCTCACAATAACTAAAGTTATAATTTTGGATTCTTTTCATAATAACATCATAAGTTGCAAATGGTAAGCAATGGTTAACAACTGACTGTCCCTCAACAAGAGTATTCAATTTTGATAATATTCGCAAACATCATCGTACGAAACGCATCAGAAACACACATATAGAACTGTAACAATAATTAATGAGAATGGGGACGGGAGTAATCTTATCTCATTCAATGTAAACAGGGGTGGTTTATCCAGAAGCAAAGTAAACATACGTTGTCATAGTCTTGACTGGAAATAATAATAATAATACAGAATAATGGTAATAGTGTTGTATTTGCCGTGCAGTATCTAATAAATTTACTGGACTTACATACCTGTAGTTCATCAATAAGCTTATTGTTAATCAGCTTTGTAACAAGGGAATAACAATTTTGTAGCATAACAAAAGAAACGTCGTAGCCTAGTAGATAGGCCCCTGTATCGAAAGCTCCGGCTGGGATTGAAGTGGTTTGGGTTTCGAGACCTCACTGCGTGGTACTTTTTGGCAATTAATATTTGTTGATAAATATTTGGGGATTCATAAATATTCTTGAAAAAAGAATATATTTATTATTAATATTTAAAGATATTTTTAAAACATTGTTGTTCCGGGGAAGATTCGGGATACTTGGGAGAATGAAACAATTGGACGTGTTTCTACTGACGAGATCTAACGTATATTGAATAAATATGCAATGACTTAAAAATACACAGGTGAGGGTGAACGATGACACGGCAACAATTATAACTATCAAACGCTGCCATCAACAGGATAGCAGGCGCTTGAACATACCCCCGGACGTTGAAAGGTTCACTTTCAACCAACTTCCTGGTCTGAAGAAACTGGCAACGGGCAGATCCTGTTGAAAGCCCTCCTTATGACTCCACTGGACGTTCTGATGTCAGCCACTCGAACAATGTCATCCGCTCCAGGGTGGACTGCGATAACTCTGCCTAGCCTCCACTTCAAAGGAGGAAGGTTATCTTCTTTCACCACAACCAAAGAATTCACTTTTAAATTGCCCTTACAGGAGCGCCACTTGGTCCTCTGTTGAAGCTCTGCTACATACTCCTTACTCCATCTAACCCAGAAGTGTTGGCGAAGTTGTTCTATTCTGTGATAGCGAGACAACTGACCCGTTAAGTGATCCTGTAAATTAGGTTGTGGTAATGAAGTGAGTGGTCGACCAATAAGAAAATGTCCTGGCGTCAACGGCATATCATCATGAGGGTCTGACGACAACGGTGTTAGCGGACGGGAATTCAAAATCGCCTCTATTTGTGTCAATGTGGTGTAAAGTTCTTCAAACGTGAGATGACAATTTCCCAGCACTCGCGTTAAGTGATATTTTGTTGACTTAACACCTGCCTCCCAGAGTCCGCCAAAATGAGGACTATATGCGGGTATGAAGTGGAACCTAATTCCATCATTGGCCGCACTCTCACCTAAGGAAACTGCATTAGACTTTAAAAATTTTGAGAGATCATTGTACGCACCAACGAACGAGGTACCGTTATCAGAATAAATATTAATGGGCTTTCCTCTTCTAGAAATAAATCTGTACAAAGCTAATAAATAACTATTGCTAGTTAAGTCACCCACTAGCTCTAAGTGTACTGCCTTGGTAGTGAAACATATGAATATCGCAATATACACCTTTACTAGCCTGCACCCCCGACCCTGTCGACTAGCGCACATGATAGGGCCAGCGTAATCTACACCTGTACTTTCAAACGGACAACCGGGAAGAAGCCGCTCTCGTGGTAAATTTCCCATCAAAGGGGTAACTGTATTTCCCTTCATTCTATGACACCGTATACATCGATGAAAGCTAAGTTTGGCAAGATTTCTACCACCAATAGGCCAATAAGTCTCCCTGATCGAGGCTAACAATAATTGAGGACCCGCGTGCATTAATCTCTCGTGTTCATAATAAAATAACAATTTAGTAAATTCATGAGTGGACTGTAAAATAATAGGATGCTTTTTACTATAAATAAATTCAGAATTGTTAAGGCGTCCTCCAACCCGAATTATATTCTTATCATCTAAGTAAACATTATATTTATTAAGGACGCTCCCGTTAGGTAACGGTTTTTTATTTAATAATAACTTATACTCAGAAAATGATTCGCTCTGACTATGAAAAATCAAAATATCCAATGCGTCTTGTAACTCATTTTCCGAGAGAAAAGTGCTATGAACCGCCTGTTTTCTACATAATTTTATAAATCTAAGCACATAAGCAGTAGAACGCACTAGCCGTAAATATTTTGAAAATCGTTTATAATCTATAAAATATTTTTTATCACTGATATCGCTTACAATAGCACTCAACGAAGTATCGAAACGTGTTTCTGGTAACACGTCTAGTCTCTCTTGCCCATACTGCGAAGGCCAATTGCACCTGTCTAACCTTAAATATTCTGGACCTGACCACCACAGATGTGAATCTTGCAGGGTTTTAATATCGACGCCACGCGATAGTAAATCTGCCGGGTTCTTATCGGTTGGGACGTGGTTCCATGTACAATTACCCGCCTTATCAAGAACTTCAGCGACACGGTTGCGTACAAACGGCTGAAGTCTAGAAGGCACCATTTGTAACCATCCCAACACGATGGTTGAGTCAGTCCAACAATAGGCTCGACTGATAGGTGCTCTAAATGAACAACGGACTTTTTCATACAAACGTGCTCCCACTACCGCTCCACATAACTCCAACCTTGGGATTGTTGTGGGCTTGAGAGGTGCTACACGACTTTTAGCCGTCAGTAATTGAACTGAACAATCACCGCAGTCACTAACACTACGAATATAAACGCAAGCACCGTAAGCGCACTCAGACGCATCTGTAAATATATGAACTTCTAATTCCTTGTATGCATCGCAAACTATACTACGTGGGATGCGAAAACTATTTAATAACGGTAATAACTTAATTATAGAGCACCAACGCGTATTAATCTCAGGCTTGAGTGGTTCGTCCCACGACAACTTATCTAACCACATCTGCTGCAATAACATTTTCATTACAATTATAAAAGGAGATAGAAGTCCCAAAGGATCGAAAATACGTGCGATCACTGAGAGCAATTTTCGCTTGGTACTAACCTCAGAAGACAAGTCTACATTTATTAAAAAGCCAAGCTGATCAGAACTTGAGTACCAAATCAGACCAAGCAGCTTATGGATTTCGCTAGATCCCAAGGTTAAATCAAACGATGAGTCAACAGACCCAGACACCACCCTAGGTGCGTTCGACTTCCACTTTCTCAGTGACATACCAGCTGAGGCCAGCGCTTTTGTGACTTCCCTACGAATTAATTTTAATTCATCTAAACTCATACTCCCAGTGCATAAATCGTCCACATAAAAATCATGCTCAATGATTTCTGATATCCTTTCATTCTTACATTCAAGACCTATTTGTTGAAGACAGCGAGTCGCTAGATACGGCGCGCTCGCTGTACCATACGTAACAGTGTTCAACTCATAGACCTTAACCGGTTTATCAACATTACTACGCCACACTATTCGCTGTAAGTGCCTGTCATATGGATGTACGTTTTGACTGCTGACGTCGAAAAGATGTATAGACAGATTGTCTATACATCTTTTCGACGTCAGCAGTCAAAACGTACTTATAGTGTCTAAAGCGAAGGAGTATAGACAACAAATTATCCTAAACTGTAGGACCAATCATTTGTAAGTCGTTAAAACATACGCCAGTTGAAGTAGGACAACTTGCATTAAAGACGACACGAAGCTTTGTCGTACTGCTACTTTCGCGTAATACTCCGTGATGAGGTATATAATAATTAATCGAACCTGAATCATATAACTTAACCTCAGTCATGTGGCCTAACGTCTCATACTCGGACATAAATTCTTGATACATTTTTCTCAAATCAGGTTTAATCTTTAACCTACGTTCCAAAGAATACAAACACTGTGTAGCTCTTTTTAAAGAATCACCTAAAATAGAAGGGTTTTGTTTCAAAGGTATTCGAACACAATATCGTCCATCATTTAAACGCGTAGTATTTTTAATAAAGTGATCCTCACATAACTTCTCTTCGGGAAAATAACTTGATGATTTGGTGTCTACATCTTCTAACTGCCAGAACCGAGACAAGTCTGATCTAATTTTATCCCAATCAACGTTATCATTAGTAGCGATTTTAGTTAAGTGACACCTAATATCATTAGACAGTAATGTGTAATTTTTATAAGTAATAGGACCGGCGACTATCCAGCCTAAACTGGTTTCACAAAGTATTGGTTTATTTGTACCTAATTTAATTCTTTGCGTTCCTAACAAGTCCCAAAAAAGGTCTGCACCAATCAATATATCTACATCACTGGGCTTGTAAAATGTAGGATCAGCTAAACATATATTTGACGGGATATTTAAGTCGGAAATCTTTATTTCACGACACGGCACAGTGCCTGTAATAAATGGCAACACGAAACAATGCAGTTTATAACTAAAACTATCATTTAAAGGCGTTATTTTCACACTACACATTTCTCCTACATGGGTAGACACATTATTAATGCCAAGAATTGATCTACCTACTTCATTAGTGAATAACTTTAATTTTTCACAAAGCCTTTTTGTAATAAAACTAGATGTGCTACCACTGTCGAGTACCGCACGAACTATATACACCTGATTATTATAGTCGTGTAGTTTGATCAAAGCGGTTGACAACAACACGTCGCATTGTTTACGTTCCCTACAGTAAGAATCGACGCTTGCCGATAATACGATATTATCGGTATTGAGGGTAGGAGGCATAAAAGATTGAGAAGACAACTCGTTAGAATAATTATGTTTGTTTTGATCACAACTGACCGCAACATTTTTATAATCCGATATGTGTATCAGTGTATTGTGTTTACGCTTACAAAGTTTGCAACCTGGTTTCTTGCAGTGGTTTGCAAAATGGCCTGACCCAAAACAATTAAAACAAACCCTGTATGTTGTTAACAACTTAAGACGTTCGTCACTACTTAATGCAAGAAATTTTGGACAATTGTTTATGCGATGGTCACCTTTACACACACGACATGCTTTATAATTTGGCTGTCTATCAGAAGGTTGAGAAGACTGGACAGTCACCATAGATTTAATCGTAGGACGCATGCGAGCAAGTGTCTGAGACTGAGAACGCGACAGTTCTAATGTTTCTATTAAATCAGCACGAGCGCGTAAAAACTTAATAAAATTAGTAAACTTTTTCACACTGTCCTTATCTGACCTACTCTTATGCTCTTCCCACTCTCTCAACGTTTTATGATCTAACTTACGGGTGTAGATATAAATTAACAGCGTGTCCCAATGTATAATTGGTTCACCTAATGATTCAAGCGCACGCAAGTTTTTATTGATCTGGTCTATTAAGCGCTTTAAACTAGCAGATGACTCCTTGACAATAGGGTCTAAACTAAATAAACCTGACACGTGATTCTGCACCAATATTTCCTCATTATTGAAGCGGTCGCAGAGTGTCTTCCATGCTACAGAATAGTTTCTCGCTGAAAATTCGATAGATTTAATAACCACCGCTGCAGTACCCTCCAGACACGCTCGCAAATAATGAAATTTATTTACTAAGTCGATCTCTTCATTGCAATGAATGAGGCTAGTAAAAGTGTCATGGAATTCCAACCAATTAGCGTAAGAACCACTAAATGTAGGTAGATTTATAGTAGGTAACTTAACTGGCTTATATGTGCTACTACGAACAGTCTTGTCACTGCAGACAGATGTATCATCTATATTAATACTGCTCAATAAAGTTTGTGCCCTAGATAGTGACTTGTAATATGAAGACTCAAAGTCTGACCGCTCAACAAACTGTGCTTTTCCGTCGTCCGTGATACTCTCTAAACGTAACTGTACCTCGTCATACTGCTCGTACAATGATTCTAATTTTCCAATACGCAACTGCAGTTCGGCGACATCAACACGGCTTGTTGCTTTGTCACTCAATTGGTCGATGTAGTTGACAAAAACAGTCAAACGGCCCTTGAAACTGCCTCGCTTTTTAATTAATTCCTTTTCCTCAGACATTGGGAGACAGGTGTGTCAACCTGGAATTTATACAATAAAAAATGAGACAGAGATACAAGCACTTATCTGAACACACGCACGACAATAAGTTCCTAGACTAGACTAGATATAGGCTTCTAGACTATGATTAATTATATCATTGAAATACCTACAAATAATACAGTAAAAAAGAAATAAAGTTAGTTCTTACTACTTACTAAATGATGTAGGTAACTGCATACAACATGAAGAATTGACTAATATGTGATGTTAACTAATAATAATTTATTATAAAACTATTGATAAATAATATCTAACACTACTTGTACTGTGCAAAAATACCTACCGGCTCACGAAATATTAGACTGTGAAATCAATTAAACAAAATAATGTAGCATATAATGCTTAATAATACTGTATAACCTATAGTTGGTACAATATAATTCTATTTAATTGTAAATAGCTTTAAAAGCTTACAGTTAACTAATAATAAAACTCGTAAAAGTCGGTATTGACTAACTAATGACTTTGACGGTACATAACACAAGGTAAATTAAAATAGATTATCTACTGACCTGGTAATCCTTAATTTAACATAAATACTACCTGTGCGAGTGTTGGGTAACGATATTATTACGAATATACTTTAACACCACAATAATCTTCTAACGTAAGAACAGTCCACACCGTCGGTTAAATGGCCTTTTCAAAAGTTGCACCCGACGAATTGATTCATTTAATAATTTCTCCTAAGTATTTTAATCTTCTTGTATTACTTGATAATAACGATTAATTCAGCATCCGGTTCGATATGGACCATGTTCCGGGGAAGATTCGGGATACTTGGGAGAATGAAACAATTGGACGTGTTTCTACTGACGAGATCTAACGTATATTGAATAAATATGCAATGACTTAAAAATACACAGGTGAGGGTGAACGATGACACGGCAACAATTATAACTATCAAACGCTGCCATCAACAGGATAGCAGGCGCTTGAACAATTGTTTTCATCGGAAAAAAAATAATTGTAATGCCACTTAAATCCAACGAGAACTTTGTATCGGATACGAATGCGAGTTCGGCTCCGGTAACGGACACAGATAATGAGACTACTGCTGTCAACGTTACATCCAGATCTCGAAAACGCAAACGTCAGCACGGGGATGACTTGTCTTTCCTTATATCGGAAATGAAATAATCCTTAGAATCAATTAAAAAGCAACTTAACTCCTTACAAATGACAATAGACAGAATTCAGAAGCAGAATAGTGACATTATACTAACCATGGATTTTTTGTCAAAACAATATGAGGATTTAAAACAAAATAATGTTAAAATTGAAAATGTAAAACGTAATCACCTGGTGTATTTACAAACATTAGAATTAAAAGTTGATAGCTTGGAGAGATCTCAAAAACGAACTACTCTCGAAATTAGGAACAAACCGATGCAAAAGAATTAAACAAAGGAACATTTACTGAACTTCATAAAGAAGATTAGTTCTGCCACCAGTACCTGTATTGAGGAGTCCCAGGTTCGAGATATATTTGGCTTAAACGCCAACAAAAAAGGCGATAAAACTCTTATAGTCAATCTTACAACGGTACCACAAAGGTATAAGTTTTTGTCCTCAATTAAAACCTAGAATCGCATAGATGTCAGCGCATCCTCTTCGAGCTCAGTGGGAGGATGAAGAGCTTGGAGGGGGCGGCGTTCGGTACCGCGGGTGCGGCGCTCGCGGCGGAGTCTCCCGTAAAGGAGAAAGCCGCCGCGGCGGCCGCGCCTCCGGCTCAGATGGAGAAGATAATGGCAAGGTTGGGGGAAATGGAAACAAACATATTCGAATGGATAAATGAGGGCTACAATAACACCAAAAAAGACATCCAGAACCTCAACGAGGAACTCGAAGGCCAGAGCTTAGGCGTAGCAGAAATCCTACAAACCAAAATTGACAGGACACAGGCCGCAATCGATCAGGCGACCGAGAGCCAAATAGTGCGTGCGCAGTCCCACATCGAAGATCTGATTGGGACTGTCGCTAGAGATCTTGTGGTTGAAACCAAAACGCACTTTGGCGCCGTTGTAAAAGAAATTACGTCCCAGAGCCAAGGTGTCTCGGATCCAAACCCCCAGACCTATGCCAGCGTCGCAGCGGCCAGACCCCGGCGCCGGCCGGCACTCCACTCTATGGCTGTCACCTCTAAGGATAGACAGGAGACGGAGAGGTGTTCACCAGAGTGGAGAAGGCGGTCGACGCCAGGAGTACTGGCCTAAAAATATCAAAGGCCAGGAAAGCCAAGAACAGTGTCGTCATTCTTGGCTGCGACACTAGGGAAGAGATGGCGAGGGTGAAAAATCAAATCGAGAGCAAAGGCAAAGGGCTTGTGGTAGAGCCCATGAAGAATAAGGACCCGCTGGTCGTCCTTAAAGACGTCCACGCGGAGAGCGATGATGACCAGATGATATCCGCACTATACACCCAGAACGCGGAAGTTTTCATGGGCCTACCACAAGAGGAGAGGGAGGCCAGAATAAAATACAGGAAGAGAACCAAGAATCCAGGGACTTCCCACATCGTCCTTCAGGTGGGACCCAGAGCATGGCAAAGGATGACGGAGGCTGGGACACTCTACTTGGACCTTCAAAGGGTCAGGGTGGAGGACCAGTCGCCGCTCATCCAGTGCACAAAATGCCTGGCATTCGGCCACGGCCGTAAGTTCTGCACCGAGGGTGCGGACAGGTGTAGCCACTGTGGGGGCCCGCACTTGCGCAAGGATTGCGCAGACTATAGTGCGGGTTCAGTATCGCGGTGCTGCAACTGCTCGCACTCTGGGTCGCGGGACGTCGGCCACAACGCCTTCAGCGCCGAATGCCCCACCCGCGCCAAGTGGGATTACTTGGCGAGGGAGACCACGGCGTATCCGTGACACACAAACACACAGAAACACACTACACCAAAACATACATAAACAAACATTGAAATAAAGACTATATTATGGTAATATATGAATATATCAAAACATGCACACAAACAATAAACACTAGATTACACTAATTTTGACAGACAAACATACGACTGAAACAGTTCACAAGTAGGAACGCAACAATAATATGTATTGACATATATATTTATTGTTAATGGAACGAAATAAAGGATAGAGTGAATTGTGGAGGGAAACACACACAAGTACAAAACACAAAACACGCACACAAAAACAAATACACTAAACATAAATACGTGTCACGGATATCCGGTCTTCCTGTTCTTGGGGGACCGTGTGTGAAGCCCCTGGATGGGCAACGCATAACGTCCCGCTACAACAAAACAACAAATAGAAATTAAATACACTACATATAGATAGATATATAAACAGAAATAAATGTAGATATATGCAGGTGATAACAACTGAAACATATATACAATGAACAAAACAAACAAAATTGGAACATATGAACATGGTATAAATAAATAGAATATATAAACTACATATGTAACGGAGGAAAACATAATATATATAAAAGTAGTGTAATAAATAAAAATATAGGTGTGATACATAAATAAATGGAATAATAGATAACAGGGCATATAAATATAGTGTAATAATTCATTTATATATCTATGTGTGATATGTATATAGCAGAAGCCAAAACGCGTATCCGTGTTTTCCCGCATAGACGGGATCACACACTCGGATCCGTGTTGTGGCAACTGAGAATGAATAATTAAAGTAGACATTAATATGGTTGAGATAATATGTGTACAGAAAAAATGAAAATAAATAGAATATTAATATGTAGGATACTGTGGGCGGGCGAATTTATATGTACAGCAATCGTAAATGTGCTGTACATATAAGTTTGAACGTTTATATATATTAT
This sequence comes from Spilarctia lutea, assembly GCA_916048165.1. Classification (NCBI taxonomy): domain Eukaryota; kingdom Metazoa; phylum Arthropoda; class Insecta; order Lepidoptera; family Erebidae; genus Spilarctia; species Spilarctia lutea. The sequence continues at coordinate 12,446,975 of OU696490.1, read as the reverse complement.
ATACAGCAAAAACGTGGATCTGTGCTCCCAGCATATGGGATAACGCAACACCGATCCGCGTCTCTTAGCAACGGAAAAGGTTAAGAAACAGAATGTAAACAAATAAAAAATCAATATGTAGAATACTTTGGGCGAGCAAATGTACATGTACAGCAACCGCAAGTGTGCTGTACATGTGAATTTGAACGTTGTATATATTATATACCACAAAAAATCAGAAATATATATAAATAGAGAAATAAAAATAACATATTATTGTAATTGTATCAAGATAAATAAATGTTCATTACTAGTAGCGCCATCTGTTGGCCAATGTATGTGAAATATGTGATTCATTCTTACATTCAAATAAAGTCAGTCGGTTTGCGATATTCACTCGTTTCATTATACATATGTATGAAAAATGTAGTATGGCAAATAAATAAAATGTAAATTGATGTAAACAGACAGATTATAAATATATAGAACACAATGGGTGGGCGAATGTGTGTATACAGAAATTGTGTATACGCTATAGACACATATTTGAGCATTCTAAATATATTATATATACATATATATCACAAAAATTTGAAAGATATATAAAAATGAACTAAAAATAAAATATGTATGAGAAATATGAATAAGGCAAATGGATGGAATAAAATATTATGTAAACAAATAGTATATAAATATATAGAACACAGTGGATGGGCAAGTATGTGTGCACAGAAATTGTGAATACGCTATGGACACATATTTGAACATTTCTAAAATATTATATATACATATATATCACAAAAATTTTAAATACATACAAAAAATGAATTAAAAAACAAAATATGTATGAGAAATATGGTAAAGGCAAATAGATGAAATAAAAAATTATGTAAATAAATAGGATATAAATATATAGAACACAATGGATGGGCGAATGTGTGTGCACAGAAATTGTGAATACGCTGTGGACACACATTTGAACACTTTTAATATATTATATATACATATATATCACAAAAATTTTAAATACATACAAAAAATGAATTAAAAAACAAAATATGTATGAGAAATATGGTAAAGGCAAATAGATGAAATAAAAAATTATGTAAATAAATAGGATATAAATATATAGAACACAATGGATGGGCGAATGTGTGTGCACAGAAATTGTGAATACGCTGTGGACACACATTTGAACACTTTTAATATATTATATATACATATATATTAAATTATATAAGACATCACACACATTGCACTATAAACAAACAAACTAGATACAAAAGGGCCCTTATAATGTAAGGGGAAAAGCGAAAAAAAAAAAAACCTAGAATCGCATCAATGAAGATAACGAATTAAATACCTCGCACCTCCAACTTGATGGAACACCTAAGCCAAAATTTGTTTCAGAATCCCTCACACAAAAAGCCAGGAAACTGTTTTATCTAGCTCGGGATATCAGCAAGAAGAACACCTTTGAATACTGTTGGACAGCACATGGAAAAGTCTTCATCCATAAGAAAGAAGGGATCCCATCGGTGCGCATTGACTCTAATGCTGATTTAAAAGAACTTCTCTCACAAAATGACATGTGGCTAGAAATTATCTCAGAGGTTTTGTTTTCATTTATTTGCTGTTTGATTAGCTTCTTTTATTATTTGAAGCCATTTTTATTGTGTAATTTTAATACAGTATCGCACACAAATACACTTCACTCACATCACTTTTTATTAAACAACACTTACTATTTTTACTCATAAATACATAGTAATAGAACTACATTTTCACACACTAATATTGGTCGTTAGGTGTGGTTCAGAAATAACAAATTTATGTACGACTTTTGTTGCAATTGTTTCATATGATTCTGGATTCTGGACATCTAACTCACAACGCCATCTAGTCCCAAGCTAAGCAGAGCTTGTGTTATGGATACTAGACAACTGATATAAATACTTATATACTTTTTTTTTGTAAATACATACATATTATACATAGGAAACACCCAAACTCCGAAACAAATATTTGCAGATCATACAAACATTTGGTCCGACCCGGGATCGAACCCGAGACCTCTTGCTTAGCAGTCGCATACGCTACCACTACGCCACCGAGGCAGTAATTGGCAGTAATATTAGATTCTTCAAGCAACAATGTAAAATTTAGATAACATGTCCGACGACATTGATTCAATCAAAGTGTCACAGTCACTAATCACATCGCCAGAAAAATTAAATAATTACATAATCCTTTCGAAAACTTCTTTGACTATATTTCATACCAATATTCGTAGTGTGTCCTGAAATTTTTATTCTTTAGCGAACCGAATCAAAATTTCTTGAAATAATATGCATTCAATGTGAATTAATAATATAAACTGAGTGTTGGCTCAGTAAATCATCGATTTTACCTGTACCTGGTTCGATAAAGAATCAAAATACCCGGTTTTGGTTACGCATCTGACTATCATAATCAAAACAATGGGGTTCAAGTTTTTGTTTAAACTGTGAATAAAATTTTTGATCGAAAATGTCACTATTTCCAATGCAAACAGTCTTATTATAAGATATAAGAACGATTTTGCTGTTATAGTTATTTATAGATCACCGTCGAATAGACACATAGTCAATTTCTGTGATAGCCTTGATTTTTGCCTTACATCGTTAAAATCTGTTAACACACTTGTTTTGGTCGGCGATATTAATAAAATCTTTCATCCCATACAAATGATAGCAACTGCAACGGATACTTGAACATGCAGGCATGCCATGGTTTGTCGACTGCTCATTTACTCCAAACTCGTCAAGAAAGTTGTATTGACCATGTTATGCTGAGATCTAGTAGATTCGCTGAAGCATACATATTGGACTCGCTAATCACTGATCATTCTCAAAATAAGTATAAAATAAGTAGACATTTATCGGTGTTTACATATGTTAAAATTGACAATCCGTTACTGGTTTGTAAACTGTCGAATGAAAATTTCTTTCTTCTTGCTCGAAAAAGAATTTATACTGTTGTAGATCCCAATAGGGTGGCTGAAGAAATCATTGAGATTATTGCTAATACCGTCACTGATTGTTCCAATGCATTATTAGTCCCACACCGCAAACCAATTATTAAACCATGGCTAACGCCTGGTTTGGTACGATGCATCAGACACAGAGATAAAATGCATGTAAAAACTAGAAATGAGCCGCAGAACGTGATACTTCGTATTTCTTATACGAGCTGTCGCTTTTTGTAATAACCTCCTTAAAAAGATAAAAAACTCTTATGAAAAAATGAATTTGAGAAAAACAAATACAACCCTGGAGGTATGTGGAGTACGGTTAATAAAATCACAAATTATAAACCACAGCGAGCTTCACCTAGTGAATTACTTACTTTTTATTGAGATCCCATTATATCACTGAATGTGATAATCGAGTAGTTATTATTATTTTTTATTTTTTTATTGAATAGTAGGCAAACGAGCAGACGTATCACCTGATGGTAAGCGATTACCGCCGTCCATGGACACCCGCAACACCAAAGGCGTCACAAGTGCGTTGCCGACCTTTGGGGGATGGGAAAGGGGATGGGGGAGGGGTTGGGGTATGGGCCTCCGGTATTCTCACTCACTCGGTGAAACACAGCGCAAACGCTATTTTACACCGGTTTTCTGTGAGGTCGTGGTATCACCCCGGTCGAGCAGACCCATTCATAGCTCTCCCACGGTAGCTATGTAGCTATAGGATCAACACTGGTTAATAAAATATTGAGTGATGTCGCTAACCATAGCCGCAACCCCTTGACCAACTCCTGTCCGTCCCAGTCTCCTACAGACTCAATGGCACTGTTTGCTAAGGAATTTGGAGAGGTTGATTCTATTATTTTAAATTTAATAAACGACTCTGCGATGTGTTGCAATAATGCAAAAGTTGTTTGATTTCTCCCATCACGTATACATGTGTAATCTGTGTATAACGACTGGAGTATTTATACATCCTATCTATAAATCTGGCAACAAGTATAGTGTAGAGAATTATAGACCAATATCTGTGCTTCGGTCCACTAATAATCTCCTTCGTCGTTGTCCCTCCCATACGTCTGAGTTTTTTGGCTCATCTTTTGTTCAGTCCGTTCTAATTTGGAATGAGCTCCCTCTTGAAATCAGGATGGTCACTAACATCTTTTCTTTTAAGATAAAAGTAAAGCGTATCTTATCAAACAACTTGCAGAATCAACATCTACATAATTGTCATCTATTATTTATAGGTGTACTATAAATCTATGTAAGTTTATATGTATTTAGTTGTATGTATAGTATGTATTAATTCTTGTATGTATGACTAACTTTTATATATCATTTGTATTTGATTTATTGCCAGATATGTTTATGTTAATACATTTTTGTTTACAAAATGCACATACTTCTTGTCTTCTCTGCATCACCCGATAGTTGACTGATAGAGAATGCCTTAGGCATTAAGTCCGCCAATGCACCTAAAGTACATGATGTATTAAATATTATATATTTTATATTTTTTTATTATTATTATACATTAATATAGGTAGTAGAGCTATGCTGATTTCAGCATGAATGGGCGGGCTCGACCGGGGCGGTACTACCCTCGCACAGAAGACCAGCCTAAAATGACAGTTTTAGTGCTGTCGTATTTCGCTGGTGAGTGCGAGACCGGAGCCCAATGATGCAGAGGTAACAGTTATCGTAGTAGTGTGCGAGCAGTGAATGTTCGTAGAGTCATGTTGAGGGTGATGTGGATCGAACCGTCGGCCAGGGAGACCCGTAGAAACGGTGGTGCCGCTGGCCGCCCGCGGCATAGGGAGGGGCCCAACCAAGGCTAACCACCCTGGGAGGCTGCCCCGTCAGGTCGCGCATAATCCACGGAGTGGCTCGTCGTGCCGGTTGGTGACCGGACGGTGGGACCAGGCGACCACTTCCGGGAGGGTACGGGGGCCCTTCCGTCCGACGGTTCGGTCACCGTCAGGCCTCACTATTGTATGGCGACACAGCATTCCGAGCCTCGGTATCACACTGCCGCGATGACTGTCGCGCCTTTTACGCTCCCACTTCCCCCCCTCTATTTTAATCATGGCAGCAAAGAAAAGATATAAACGTTCAACAGCGGCACCCCATTCACCCACCAATCCGCTTTTTGAGGTGGAGTTTACTAACATCCGTGGACTCCATGCAAACCTCAATGCCGTCCACCAACATCTTGAGACGGCTCGGCCGGCCATGCTTTTCTTAACGGAGACACAAATACGCCGCCCTGCCGACACGACATATCTTCTCTACCCCGGCTACGTGCTTGAGGAGCGCTTCCTCGCTAAGGCTGGAGTGTGTCTTTTCGTCAGGGCGGATGTTTGTTGTCGCCGATTACGTTGCCTTGAAGACCCATCCTTCTCCAATATTTGGCTACACGTCCCATTCTGGAGACTACGAGACAACTAAACTTTTCGAACATCTCAGTCAGGCAGTGGATAAAGCGCAGGAACAGTTCCCGACTGCCGAACTGGTGTTTCTGGGAGACTTTAACGCCCACCATGAGTCCTGGTTGGGATCTTCCAGAACTGACCACGCGGGTCGGACTGTCCACGCATTCGCTCTCACGCATGAAACTCACCCAGTTGGTACTCCAGCCCACCAGGATACCAGACATACTGAGTCAAGCGCCTTCCTTGCTGGACCTTCTGCTGACGAGTCACCCAGAGCAGTACAGTGTATCGGTGCTCGCCCCTCTGGGATCCTCCGATCACTGCCTGGTGTCCACCACTGTGCCTCTTGTTACCCTCCCACGAGCAGTGGCAGTAAAAAGACGGTTATGGCACTACTCGTCTGCAGACTGGGATGGAATGCGGGACTACTTCGCATCTATCCGTGGGCACAACGCTGCTTTAAATACTGTTGTTGTGGCCGGCGAGATCACTGTCGGAATGGAATACTACATTCCCTACAGTGAGGTCGCCGGCGCAACAACCCGTCGCTGGTTCAATCGCGAATGCGCCCATGCTGTTACCCAAAAGCAATCAGCCTACCGCGCATGGACCAGGGCCCGCGCTCACGGCCACCCCGACGTGGATCGACTAAAAGCAGCGTTCAACAAAGCCACTAGGGAATGCAAGAAGGCTTACATCACAGCGGATGCCCAGCGCATTGCGCGGCTTGGCCACGAACTCGTCGCATACCCTACGGGTAGCCGAAAGTTCTGGCGATTGGCTAAAGCCGTGCAGTCCAACTTCTGCCAGCCCTCGCTACCACCGCTTAAATATCCCGACGGATCACTTGATCAGTTAGCCGCAAAAGAAAGCGAAACTGCTTGTCGATCTCTTTGCGGCTAACTCCCGAATCGATGACCGCGGCATGCACCCACCTACCATTCCCGCCTGCGATGCAACAATGCGGGATATTCGCATCCGGCTGAGTGATGTCCGTGCGGAGCTTCGGTCAGTCGACGTTCGGAAAGCCAGTGGACCCGACGGTATCCCGGCGGTGGTTCTTAAGAACTGTGCACCAGAGTTGTCTCCGGTTTTGACGCGCCTGTATCGCCTGTCATATTCCTCGGGAACTGTTCCGGAGGCCTGGAGAGAGGCGAATGTTCAACCCATTCCCAAAAAAGGCGACCGCTCCAACCCGGCCAACTACCGCCCAATAGCTGTCACCTCCATTATCTGCAAAGTATTCGAACGGATCATAAACAAGCAACTGGTCCACTACCTGGAGGATCACACCCTACTTAATGATCGTCAATATGGTTTCAGGCCGAACCGATCCACGGGTGATCTTCTAGCGTATGTCACACACCTTTGGGGTGAGGCTATTGACAGGCACGGGGAATCTTTGGCTATTAGCCTGGACATGGCCAAGGCCTTTGATAGGGTTTGGCACCGTTCGCTTCTCTCCAAGCTACCGGCATTCGGCTTGCCCTCCAAACTCTGCAACTGGGTTGCCGGATTCCTTTTTTTTTTTTTTTTTTACGTGTGGAAACCCCCTCGGGCCGTCACCCCGCCGGGGTTTGCGGCGGGGCGGTGTGTCGGAATCGAACCGACTAAAACCACACGGTGTGCCAACTCTGCGCCTGAGAAGGGAGGGGTCCGGGATCGCTGTTATTAACGCAAACCGGACCCCTCCCAGCGCCTGCCCGCACAGAAGCGGGCACCCTCTGCAGTTAAAAACTCTCAAATTAGGCGACGCACGGCACACGCGTACGTCGCCCCTTCGCGGCTGGCCATTAAAGCGGATGGACGGGAAAACCCATCCCGTCCATCCGCGGCCACACTCAGGGCGGCATGAGGCGCAGATGGGCGCGCCTCCGCCGCCCGGTTCGCCGGCGGCGGATCGGGTCCGAGTGGATATCGTCCTCTCGGGCCTTCTCCGCCGCCTCCTTCTGCGAGATTACTTCCTCGCAGAAGGTCGCGACCGCGGTAAAACTGCTGTCGCTACCGGCCATGGAGCGTATGATGGCCGGTAGCGACAGATCTCCTCCGATGACTGCAGTGAGGGCCCGGCGCTGATCCGCCCAAGCGGGGCAGATCTCCAGCGTGTGCTGGGCCGAGTCCTCACTGCAGTCGCAGTGGTGGCAGGCGGGACTCAATTCCCTCCTAGCGACCGAGTGCAGGTACTTTCCGAAGCAACCATGCCCGGAAAGCACCTGCGTCAGCCGGAAGGAAAGGGTCCCGTGCTGCCGCCCTGCCCACTCGAGGATGACCGGCTGGAGCGCCTCCACGGTGGCAAAGCCAGCGCGTGGAGCCTCCAGCCGGAAAGACCAACGAGCCATCGTGGCTCGGCGAGCGGCTTCACGCCATTCGCGTACCTCTTCGGGCGGAGCACGATACCCGTACTCCGCCCGATATTCAGCCGCTCGCCGATAAACTTCGGCGAGCACTTCCGCCTCCAAATCCCACGGGGGTGTTCCGGCCAAGGCGCATGCCGCCTCCGTCGACACGGTGCGGTATCCGCGTATGGCTCTGACCGCCAATACCCTCTGAGGCCGCCACAGGCGGGCCTTATTCTGGGCGGTCAGAGCCGGGACCCACACCGGTGACCCGTAAAGGGCCATCGACCGGACCACGGGTTGCCGGATTCCTGCACCAACGTCGCATCAGAGTACTTTGTGACGGCGCGGCCTCCGACGTTCAGTCGATTAACGCAGGAGTACCGCAAGGTTCCGTCCTGTCGCCCACGCTGTTTCTTCTGCATATCAATGACATGTTAGACCTTGGCAACATTCATTGCTATGCAGACGACAGCACAGTTCATGGACGATATATTGGGCGCCCTGCGGCAAAGCCGGTAGATGTAGAGAAAAATCGACAGGAGCTTGTCGCTGAGCTCGACCATGTTCTAGGCCGCATTTCACAATGGGGCTGCGAGAATCTGGTCGAGTTTAGCGCCAAGAAAACACAGGTGTGCGCGTTCTCTACCAAAAAGTCTCCATTCCTTCCCCTTCCGACTTTTCAGAACACTCAACTACCATTACAAGGCAGGCTCGGTGTCCTGGGCATGGACATCTGCTGCGACCTCAACCCGCGCGAGTACGTTGAGAGTGTCACTAAGGCGGCCTCGCGGAAGTTAGGTATCCTTAATAAAGTGAGACGGTTCTTCTCGCCCGGGCATCTGTTTCTGCTTTACAAGACCCAGGTTCGCTCGTGCGTGGAGTACTGTTCTCATCTTTGCGATGGAGCCGCGCAGTATCTGTTCGACGCTCTCGACTGGTTGCAGCGGCGAGCCATTCGCATTGTCGGCAGTCCCCAGGCCACCGAGTCCCTTGAGCCTCTGCAGTTGCGTAGAGATATCGCCTCTATGGCAGTCCTCTATCGCCTTTACCATGGAGAGTGTTCTGAAGAGCTGTTCCAACTGGTCCCCCCTTCTCCCTTCCTCTACAGGACAACACGTGCTGGCCTCAGAAGTCACCGCTTCAGAGTGGAAGACATACACTCTCGCACTCATCGATTCGGCTCTTCCTTCCTGTGCCGAGCGGTCAAAGCCTGGAACTCACTGCCAGCGCACGTGTTTCCGTCCCACTATGATCCCGGGTCCTTTAAGCGGGGCGTAAAAAAGCTTCTCACTAGGCCGCCATAGTGCTGGTCGCCATGCTGCACTGTCCTTGTTTGCATTGAGGATGGTGACCACCACTCTTGGATTCTGCTGGTGCTTTCCATCAGGCAGGGCAGAGTCGTTTTGGTAGCTCATGTATAAAAAAAAAATATATATAAATAAATAAAAATCGAATGGAAGCAGTTGTAAGAACCAAAAAAGGGATTATAAGTTATATATTATTAAAGTAAATAAATAAAATAAATAAAGTCTATCAAAATTTTATTTGAATTTAAAAACATTCTAACTAGGATTTAAAAACCTAATTAATACCACCTACTATTAAATAACATTTAATATTGATTATCAATAATATCCTTTCGGAACATCATAGTGCGACGTTTTTCGATTTTTTTGATGAGAAGTGTGTAAATCTATGAAATAATAATTGTAAAATATAAACTTTAGAAATATATATATTTATGTTTAGTTACAAAATATTAGTTACAATTTATTTATTTGTAATATATTGTCAGAATTACGTAATCAATAAATCGTCGATTAGATTGATTGTCTTTTTATGACTACATACACTTACCAAGTAACATGTAAATGTAAGTAAAACTAGGTAAATCATAATTTTTTTTATTAAGTTTTTTCAATTATCTTGACCAACGTGAAAAAAATATGTTAATATACAGTTTTCTTCTAGTAAATAATAATAATAAAAATTGTGTTTCCAAACAAAGAACTTAGTACTAAATTACTAAAAAAATTGTCAAAATTTGCAGATCAATTGAATTTATCATCAGCAATTAAACTAGACAAGGCTTGTATTTTAATTGTCAGCATCGATCGCCGCTTGTTTTATTGTAATAATAAAAAATTAATATTCTGAGTAATCTGTGTAAACTGGAGAATTTGACCTCACATTTAAAACGTTTGTGTTACCATGACTGAACTCTCCTCTAAAACGAAAAGCATTCTCGAAATCGACTATTGAGCAGCAATATGTATAACCATTTTCTATATTTCGCCAATTAGTACCCTTCATCCACTCAATCTCTTCACAAATGTCTCTGCACCGAATATGTCGAGGAATATCTTTCGGAGAAAAGTCGGGGACATTGATTTGTATTATAGCTAGCGAACTCTCTGTCACCGGATCTTGGACCACCTAAAAATGTTACAAAGTTTACATCTTCATCAAAATCATTAGTGCCAAGTCAACAAATCCACTGCAATATACAATACCTTCCACAAATACTGCGCGACGGGTAGCCTTTTCTTTCGATTGTCTTGGATTTTGATCTTCTTATGACCCCTACTTCCTTTCATTTGAAGGGTTTCTGCTGTTCCTGTTAATACTGTAAGCCCTCTATTTAATAATTTTGCTAAGTTTCTTACTTTTTGTTCAATATCGGCCCAATTCTAAAAATTACAGAACAAGATTAGGTCTAAATAGATTTTAAATAAATTACTATCGATCGGTTTGTATTGAAATTTTGATACATATGTGGACGAACTTTAAAAAAATTACTTCACTAGTTTATATTTTATTCTAAGGTCAGAAGACTTAAATAAATAAAAAAAAAAAATACTTAAGAAAATCATCGTGTCCTATGTAGGTTACCCCAGGAAATTTTCCTTCGGGCCCCGGCCGAGGAGGTCGACATGGGGGCTGGCCGCTTTCGCACTGCGATAACGCCGGTCTGCGATGCGGCCATGCCCCGCGTTCAGGGTTGTCGACCTCCACGGAACGGGGTCTACTGGTGGTCCCAGGAGTTGGCGGACCTCCGTGCGGTCTGTACTCGTGCCCGGAGGTCCTACACCCGCAGCCGGCGGCGACGCCACCGCGTAGACGGTGAGGAGAGCCAGCTTCATGAGGAGTACCGCGAAGCGCGGAGGACTCTGAAGCTGGCCATTTGCCGCGCCAAAGAGGCAAAGAGAAAGGAGATGCTGGAGAGTCTCGACCGTGACCCCTGGGGTCGCCCATATCGTGCGGTGCGTCAGAAGCTCCGCACGGCGGGCCCCCCCCCCTTACCGTGACTCTCCAGCCCAACTTCCTGCAGGAAGTGGTCGAGGGCCTTTTCCCGCAGCGGACGGAGCACACGCCCCCGTCGATGGCCTATTCAGTGGCCAGAGACGACGGGGGCAGAGAGGACGATGTTCCGCCCGTTAGGGAATTGGAGGTAGGGGCGGCTTCTAAGGATTCGTTCCAAGAACACCGCCCCCGGGCCGGACGGGGTACCACCCCGAGTGATGGCCCGAGCCCTCGACCATATGTCGGACCGCCTCAGGGAGGTTTTGGACGCCAGCCTGGCGTCCGGACGCTTCCCTGAGTGCTGGAAATGCGGGAAGCTGGTCCTGTTGGCGAAGCCGGGACGGCCTGCCGATTCGGTCGCGGCCTATAGGCCCATCGTGTTGCTGGACGAGGCGGGCAAATTGTTCGAGAGGATTCTCTCTGCCCGCATTGTCCGGCACCTAAGCGAGGTGGGGCCCGACCTGTCGGACGCCCAATTCGGATTCCGAGAGGGGCGTTCGACGGTCGATGCCGTGATGCGCCTTAGGGCCGTGACCGAAGAGGTAGTGAGCTGTGGCGGCGTGGTGTTGGCGGTGTCCTTGGACATCGCCAACGCCTTCAATAGTCTGCCATTCAGCTGCATCAGGGAAGCACTCCACTACCACGGGGTGCCAGAGTACCTGAGGCAGCTGGTGGCAGACTATTTAGAGGAGCGTACCGTCGTGTACGAGGACCGAGATGGCGTCTTGAGACGGCGACCTATGTTGTGCGGCGTTCCACAGGGGTCTGTCCTTGGACCACTCCTGTAGAACGTGGGGTACGACTGGGTCCTTCGAAGTCGTCTTCCCCCGGGCTGGGCGTAATTTGTTACGCCGATGACACACTTGTCACAGCCCGGGGGGCGAATTTCCAAGAGGCGGCGCGCCTGGCCACCAGGGGTGGCTCTCTGGTGGTTGGGCGCATCGAGGCGCTGGGCTTACGGGTGGCCCTTGACAAGACGGAGGCCCTACTTTTCCATGGGCCCCGTCGTGGTCCACCCCCCGGCGCCTCTATCGAAGTCAACTTGGTCCTCGCACAGGTTCGGGCCCAGATGAGGTATCTGGGCCTGATCCTCGACGGTAGGTGGCTCTTCGACGAGCACTTCCGACAGCTTGCGCCAAAGCTGGTCGACGCTGCCTCCGCCCTTGGGCGTCTTTTGCCCAATCTCATCGGATCACCGGTGTGGGTGGCGGCTCTGACTGCCCAGAACAAGGCGCACCTCTGGCGCCCTCAGAGGGTATTGGCAGTCAGAGCCATACGCCTCTTCCGCCTCCAAATCCCACGGGGGTGTACCGGCCAAGGCGCATGCCGCCTCCGGCGAACCGGGCGGCGGAGGCGCGCCCATCTGCGCCTCATGCCGCCCTGAGTGTGGCCGTGGATGGTGGGGACGGGTTTTCCCCTCCATCCGCTTTAATGGCCAGCCGCGAAGGGGCGACGTACGCGTGTGCCGTGCGTCGCCTAATTTGAGATTTTTACCAGCAGACAGTGCCCGCTTCAGTGCGGGCAGGCGCTGGGAGGGGCCCGGTTGTGTTAATAAATGCAGTTCCCGGACCCCACCCCTCTCAGGCGCAGAGTTGGCACACCGTGTGGTTTTAGTCGGTTCGATTCCGACACACCGCCCCGCCGCAAACCCTGGCGGGGAGACGGCCCGAGGGGGTTTCCACACGTTAAAAAAAAAAAAGGAAATTTTCCTTATTGGCTGTTATAATTACACAGCAGTATTCAATAACTACAGTATTCAGTATTCAGTATTCAAAAACACAGTAAATATTAGTTTTGGAGAATGTAATTATGAACACTCATAAATTAACTTACTTTTGAATTACACGTGTTCCAGTGCGGTACAACGTTCAAATACGTGTGGGCTGTAGTTTCAGGTATACCGGGTGTAAAGTCCATGGGACTTACTAGTTGTCTTTTACCAAAACAACATTCGTCATTATACCGAAATGGTGTTTTCAGTATCGATGATATATAATGAGCTTGATATTTGCAGTTGTAAATAGTATCGAAGTTGTATAGTAAGTTAGCTGGCCACCAGACATTTTTAGTTGTAGATACATTGTACTGATCTGTAGTCAATTCGTGCCGCGTATAAAGAGGCACATTTTTAGTTGTGTTTATACAGACATCATAAACATTAAGAAATTTATGAAACATATTATATCCTACTTCTACATTTACCCCCTTGCCTAATAGGCAGCGTTTTGTACTTTTCTTAATTACTGGCTTTATTTCTTGACGACATTCAATTTCTGAGTATTCGTATATTTTACCGTTTATTCGTATTTTTGTTTCTCCAACACAATAAGCGATCATGTATTTTTTATTAAATTTAACAAATTGATTCGGACAGTGTAAGTAGAAGGATTCACCTTTCCCTATAACCATATAACCGTCATCGATGGTAAATGTCGGCCACGTCATACCCGGAGATAGCATCATAGGTTGGTTCTTATGTAAAAAGTCTTTTTTTATATCAAGCGTGCAGTCTGTAATAAAATATTTTGAAACAAACATTAATAACTTTTTAAGATGTATTTGTTAAGTACTTGCCTGAAAATGTTAAATGAGTAGATATAATGTAAAATGAGTCAAATCATTAAATATTATTTAGGCATAGGCTATCGGAAGACCCAATCGTAATAAGTATTACATTTATTTCTTATTTGATAGACTACAAAATGATGACAGTTTTTCGATATATATTTTCCTAGTCTTAATATTCCCAAGATTATTTCTAGTAGGCTATTAGTCCAACCGGTTTTAACTGAATATCAGTTTTCCACGGAGCGACTGCCATCGGAGCTACGCAATCCCGAGGGCGAACCGAATGCGAAGTTTGTAGTGGTCAGTGTCTTTAAGAGGTTTACTCGTAGTTATAGGAGTTGTCGTCCAAAGTTGTCAGTAGGTTTAGCCATTGATTTTAAAATAATGTTTCCTTAAGAAGACAACCGGGACCGACCTTGTGATATAATTTGAAATGATCGTGTGATGCTTCCAAAACTGTTGCTGATTTCACAAGTATAGTTTCCTCTATCGCTCATAGTCATGTCTATAAAAGTGTTCATCCTCGATTCGAAACTCAATGTTTTTCCATTATGCGTCCATGTTACCTGTAAAAAATCAAGTTTATAATTTTAAACAAACTGGAAAGTAGCAAACGATTATATAATCATGAAAGTATACAAAAGAATGTGGCACGAGTTATAGTTCATTTGAATTATTATAATAGTAACATATTTAATCATATTGTATTTTACCCCACTATGGCGATGCTAAAAGAAAGTGTACATGTTTGTATGTTCTAGAGTAGAGCCTAAACTACTGAACAAATTTTAAGGAAAGAAGTGTCTATAGATTTGTTGTATTGGCCCGGGTGACACAGGTTATATCAATTTTATCAAAAGTTTTTCATAGTCGGGTTATATATTTTTATTTCTTTTCTTGTTATATTTTCAAAGCTCATAGTTTAGTGAACTAGCCAGAGGAGTCTCTTCTATTGTTTCTAATGTATGGCGTGCGGTTATATCTGAAACTGATTTTGCATTACAGTTGGGTATATTTTATTGAATTTATTTTCAAAGAGCTGAGATTTCTGAATATTGTTTCGACCACACATAATGTTGACCTTGTAACCGACCTGTGGAAAAAATCAGAAGATACAACCATCATCATTAGTTCAAAACATCACTATAGCGCAAAATCCACGTGAGGTAAATTAAGTGTAACAGCAATTAATTGAACCGCTAAGTCCATTAATGAAAATGAAGATTCTAACAGCTTACATAATATTGAAAATATGTTTTGACTACTCTGAATATTTACAACATTTTGAATAAGATGTCTCCTGATATAAAAATGAATTTATATTTTTCACATATTTTTGACTACTTTAGAAGTTTAAATCAATATAATGCGACTGTACAATGGTTTGTGCTCCGATGAGTTATACCACATACACATACTAATGTAAGACTAGGTACATTATTTTAAAATATCAAAAATTATAACATGATGAATGATATTTTACGAGCGACGAAGACTATGAAAGCTGGAAATTCCAAAATCAAAAAGACACCGTGTAGTAATAGATTAAGAATAACCATTGGCAACATTCCTATTTATCTTGTGAATGGCGGAAGAGCCGTCTACTATACAGGACAACAGAACAGTGTAGGGAAAAAAACATGACAAAAACCGTGTTCCAACTCGTCTGGATCAGGGTGGTAGAGTGGACCAAAACCTATTTTCTGCGAAAAGGCTTATGTTCAGCAGCTTGACTAAAGGCTATTAATGATGATGGAAAATATACCTTCGGTTCTGGATGCCCTTCTGCTAAGCATACCAGAGGATACATTTTTCCTTTGATAAATGGTATTATCTCTTGCTCTTTTGTAGTAAAATAAGGTTTATATCCTATTTTTATTTCCACATGTGACGAACGTGATTCCCACATATCACCGACACGACATGAGTATATGCCGCTATCTCGAGGTGAAATGTTATTGAGAATAAGTTTTCCATACGCTAAATGTCTTGAATCCTAAAAATTAATTTAAAGACACATTATAATCCATATCATGAATACCGATTTTAGTGTATCACAAAATATTGCTACCAAAGAAATTACTTTCTTAACCAAGCTTAAAATGCACGGCACCCTTTCTTTCCGACTAACGCGGGTCCTTTCCCTACCTAACACTACATCATATTTATGAAAATGTTGGAACATTACAATAACATATCTTGATATGCCTTTGGTAGGATAATTTTTACCAAATTTAAAACTATTCATATTACAAAATATTTGAAAAGTAATATTTAATAAGTGAATTTGTTACAAAGTATATAATCGTATATATCTAACATTACAATAACAAACCTTTTTGTAAGTGTAGCTATAATCTAGATTATTACAGTTTGAGAAGCTGTGGATAATTTTAATTACTATTTGACTACAAATTCACGTCGCATAATTTTTATATAATTTTGTAACAATCACTAACCACTAGTCCAACACAATTTGTCAAAAAATAATCTGTGATTTTTTAAAATTGTAAACAACTATTTTGTTACTGCTTTGTTGCATTGTCTGCACGAGCAATGAGTATGGTGACCACCACTCCTGGATTCTGCTTATGCTTTCCATCAGGCAAAGTAGAGTCATATGGCAGGGTCAAACATAAAAAAAATGCAGTTAAACACTGCCTTGGCAATCGTGTTCATAGTTATTCAAAATTACTTCGTTTCATATTAAGTCATCCAGTATTAATATTATACTAAATGTACTATTTCCATTCATGGTAATGGATTAATGAATTGAAAATGTTGCGAAGCATGTTGCTTTTGTTTTTAACGTTGATATTTTACATTGATTTTCTGGTAGGGCCCCACGGTGCCAAATGGATATTTACTCGAGCATATTTTTAATAACGTACGTATGTTATATATATATATGTTATAATATGATCGTTTATATGATGGGGGTGGTACGTAAAGGTTGAAAAAAAAATTCGAGCGCATCAGATTTTCTAAGAGAATGTTAAGTGAACCTAAAAATGACTTATTCGGCAATCTGACGATTTTGATGTAAGCGGAAACTCGCAGACATAGAATGTGCAAAAAAATCGTCATTTTGAAATATTCAAGCGCGTCATATTAAGATACATATGGTTCATCTTCATGTCCTCGACATGCTATCTGACAATCAGAGGATTATCTGGAGGGATTCGCCTAATTTGACAATTTTAAAAATAAAAACCCAAATCCAAAAATGCTCTTAGAAAGTTACTACTTCTAAACTTTCTGTAACTTTCTCATGCTGGGGCCACACTAATAAGAAATGCCATTAATTATCGCGATAATGGACGTTCACCATAGGTGTAGCCAGAACTTAACGGGATAATTTGACAATGGCATTAACAATGCCATTTGGAGTTAGGCGATAGCTCAAGTGGCGGTACATCAAAGAGATTAACGCGAGAATTGATGCGATGAAACGGCCACATTACGTATTGTCAGTGTGCATCGAGAGCGCAACGGGAGCGGACGTATTTGTTTTTTTACGACGGATTTGCCTTAAAATCGCATGATTTTGACTCAAAATACGTACTATGGCGTCGGAGTGGAGTAATCATCCACATTCTTCTTTTTCTTTGTTTCCGTTTTCTTTTTATTCGGTAATGACTCAATAAAGTCAAATAATATAAATTTACACTCATGAGATATAGAGATCTGTCGACGTCCATCTTGCTTGAATTAAAGTAAATTCAATGCCGTTTTTATCGCCAATAATGAGCATTCATGTTGACCGTTGAAGTGTAGCCACCCATTTTAATGCGGTAAAAATTATCGCAATAATTATCGAGATAATGGGCATTGACGTTAAACCTTAGTGTGGCCCCAGCATCAGAAATATCTCAGTAATGCTCTTAGAAAGTTACTACTTCTAAAAGCATTTCTGGCTTTGAAATTCTACTATTACTCTCAGTACAGAAGTTCTGACAGTAATAGTAGATTCCTACCAGTGTTGGCAAGCAATATATTGAATTTTTATGTTCTTTTATATTTTGCATATTATTATTCGTTATCCTTGAGTGACTGATTTCTTTCAAAATAAAATAAAAAATGGCACGCTCTAGAATGTCGAGATGACAGTGTTTTTTACAACTTTGTAGCACTCCTCTTTATTGTATGGAATATGTATATTCCACTAATCTTAATTACATGCTAAAAAGTGTATACCTACACTTTTAAGATTAATTGTGTAAAACTGTGCAAATATATTTTAAACACTTTTTTCAATGCATTCTGTCTCGTGTAAACTAACATAGTATTAAAGGAGATATTAGTATTATTACTTACAGAGAGCCGGGCTGAAATAACAGAAAGCGTTAATATATTTGTAATTAGGAAGTTTACGGAAAAATTAAAGAAGTACATATACGTTTTAAACCCTTGGTAGATTATATGTACAAATATTATATATTTTTAGATGTTGCAGTTTTAATGTTTCGAGGTTACACAATAATTACAGGTCGGCTCTAAATCTCCTATAATAATGGGTTTTTTTGACACACTAAGTACCTACCTTGTACCAACGCATGAAGTCAGTGTCTTTGTGTCTTATGTCGCAAGGAACATCCAAAGAAATACCCGATTCCTTTAACATTGGTGATTCAATCTTAGGTATAATTGGATAGTCTGAAGGAAAAGAAACACATATTATAATTTTTTATAATAAAATCGTTGATTATTCACGATATGAAAACAATATATTTACCATTGACATTAACAGTATACACACTGCTGTCATATCCCATTTTATTCCTCGCTAAACAAGTATAGGTTCCTTGTTGGCTTTTTTCAATATTTTTTATTATCAGAGCTCCTTCCTCAATGTCAAACCATTTAGAACCTGTTTAGAAGCATATTTAGTTACTTATAGATATGTTGAGATGGGACAAATAAGTATTTTTAAGAGATCTTAACCATCTGATGTTAGTATATCACTAATGAATCAATTTAATTTAATCGTGAATCAGACAACATAAATCCCCTCTTTTTAATTTTAAATATTACAAAATAAAATAAAATTTAGCATACTTGTTACAAGTCAGTATTTATGTATATTGTTATTACCAGAAACTATATCTAATCCGTCTTTTTTCCAAACAATTAACGGTTTCGGATGGCCAGTTGCTTTACATTGAATTCTTAATCCCAAATCTCCCTTTACACATGTAAATGTCTTGACTGCATACTGGTTCTGTATGATAGGTGCAGCTGGAAATAAAAATAATATTTGTGACTGCTTAAGAGTTGTATACGTACATAAACCTTAAACTTGTCATTAAAACTAAAAATTCTTTACTTTAGTCTAGAAAATGTATAACTATAAACCTATCATCGTGCACTGCTAAACGAAAAACTAAAATTAACCAAACTTTATAATGTCCTGGCAATTATTTAAATGAAAGTCTGAAATTGGTTAGTATATACATTATTTCGGTGTGTGAGCTATTTTGACTGTAAAGTTTCATAAAAAATCAACCAACACGAAAAGTAATCTTATCTAGCCCATAATATCAAACATCGTTATCATAGCCGAAGGAAATCGTCTATTGAAAATTGACTTACCCCAAGGCTTTCAACAACAACTAATGCTACCCCCTAGCCAAGTACATTCTACAAACGTTAATCTTATTAGAAAACTAATCAAATGTATTGTTTATAAATTGTGGTCAAACAAAATAATAGAAAAGAATAGACGCGTTAGCGAGTGTAACAATAGATTCGACGAGAAACACTTGTTTCTTAGCTAAACCTGCTGTGGTGGCCTAATACATACTCACACGGTATTGAAAATAAGGTATCGTGTTAAAGTAATAGAATAAATAAATCAGGAGACAACTCACCATCAACATTAACTATGTAACTAATGCTCGTCTTTCCGCCAATGTTACTCGCTTGACAAGTGTAATTTCCTTGATCTCTTATTTGAACATGTGATAGTTTGAACTCCTTGGTTTTAACTTTCGATCTACAATTAATAAACTTAGCAGCAATGTTATTTTTTATGGAGTAGTGGATATAGATATAGTGGAATGGAATGCTAAGTTTATATTAATTTATTAGCTTTTTTTTCTCCCCGCGTGTATGTAAATCGCGGTAAAAGTATCTTATTATCTTTAAAAAATACTTTAATTACAAAAAATCTATGTGTATGTGTAAAAGCCGTGGAAGTCTAAAACAGTATATATATTATGCTGATATACAAACTGTTTTTAACGTAGCTAAAATATGGAGAAGGTTCTCAATTCAACGTGTATATTTATTTTATTTCCGACCACGCGTAACTTTTTACAGAGTTTCCTGATTTTAATGATTCTTTTTTGCTGGAAAGATTAACAAATTTCTTTACATGCATCCTTACAAACTTGCCCATTTATAATATTGATAAGATTTTGAACAGATATTTTTTTTTAGTGAGATATACGAGTAGATATAATTAATTCAAAACAACTAGTAATAAAATCCTTAAGGGATATTTGAATTATTTATACTTTTTTACGAACACATTCTTTGATAAATTCAATATAGCATGCGTAGTGAAGTTTATCTCCAATGGAAAGGAACCTGACAGCATTACTGCGTTGACTGGCAACACTAACTTTGTGTGCAATCTGGTTATTTGATAAATCGAACAGTGTTTTGCAAAATATTCAAATGATATGGTATTTATATTTAAATTTTCAGTAACATACTCGTACTTATAGATAAAAATTTAGTTAAATTTTTGGCCATTTTCCATTAGTAGTGTAAATAAATAATATCTTTTTCCAGTGCACATGTTTAATTTATGAAATACATATAAAAAATCTTCTGTTAAAATGAACTAAAACCCTAAATGTAATGAATTTATAAGCACTAATTATATACATTGTGGTGCTGTACCTCTCTGCAACATACTCGTACATGCTTACCGTATTGTCCTAGGAGTAGCTCTTGTATCAAATTCCTGAAAAAGCCATTCAATTTGTGGCTTCGGGTATCCATAGGTATTGCATTGTAAAATCAAGTCCGTACCAACCAATAAATCAATTGTGCTACTTTTGGGTTTTTCTATGCTAGGTGGAACTGCGGAAGTCTCCTTCTGTGAGGACGTTATGCTCCAGAAGGAGTCCGCAGAGCGTGATCGGGAAAGGGCCGATCCCGCTCGAAGGAGGCGACGAAGGGGACGTGGTAGAGGTCGCTAGCTCCCCAATCGTCGTCTAAGGGTCGCTGCAGCCACATGTAGGGGAAATGTGGCCGCTGCAAACGACCCGGGAAGGTGACACCGCATTGCGGCCGGGGGTGTCGTCGTGGGCGGGTCGTTGTTCCGCCTCTTACTGTCTAAAACGGTGTGAGGCGTGACAGCGTACCGCCCTGGGGGTGACTCTGGTCACCCTGGGATGTACCTCAGTCATGGGGTACGGCAGAGGGGACTCCAGAAGCCGCCGATGCGTTCCTGGAGCTCCCCTTGACTGCCGATGTAGGCCACCGCGGGGTTTAGTGGGTAGACCGGTCTTCCGGGAGTCCCACACACGCCCTTCGTCTCCCCATGAAGGGTATGGTGCGAAAAGCATTCCCCGCGTAAAAAAAAAAAAAAAAAAAAAAAAAAAAGGTGGAACTGCGGAAAATTTTAAAAGTTTATATGGCAATTAACTTAAGTGGCTCTCGACACAACTTGAAATTATTTACGGTTTATTATTCTGTTCAAAATCTCAGTTATAACAATTGAAATATAAACAATCTATCAGTCCTAAACATTGCTTTCTCTCCTAAAAATGCGTGAAATATCAATTCCCACCAAAAGATCGAACCGAGACCTCAAGCACAGCAGTTACATGCGCTACCACTGCGCCGCCTAGGCAGTCATGATTTCATTATTTAATCCTTTCTTTCATCTCGACTAAAAGACATCCTCTGCTGAACACACGTCAAAGATCTACAAAACAACCGGTCCTGAGTACTGCGTCATATAAATGGGACGTTGGTAGGCCTCGATAGTTTATGGGGGCTTACTAATGCACGCTCGACCTCCAATAGGTGGTCCAGATGGTCCGACGACCTAATGAAGGTCGCGAGAAGGCGTAAGTCTACGTAAATACTCGTCGTTCTTAATTCTCTAATGAAACGATGGTGACAGAAATCTGAATTAAAGTAAGATAAGATATTGTAGATTTGAAAAAATGAAACTTCAGCAAGATAACTTTGTGTAAGTCCATTATTGTGAAAAATTACTTACCAAAAACACGCACTGAAACTGTTTTTTTAGTAGTGTTTAGATGGTTTCTGGCCTGACAAGTGTAATATCCAGTGTTAGGCACATGTATTGCTGTAATTCTGAAATCGCAATTGAAACAAATATGAAACAGGTTGATTTGATCAAAATAGTAGGTTCATAGATATTTAGTCGTCACAAACAAATTTAAATGTTTGTGATAATATAATGCACATAGCTTTAGTAAAGGTTGTCTTGATAACTAAACTAATTATAGAGGTTTTAGAATCACTCTAGATTCAGTTGTTTAAAACGAAACCAATTAGGCGTGCAGCGACTTAATGAATGAACCTTAAAGTACTGATTTTTTTATTATTCTTTCTTTGAATATTTATTTATATTTTGTACCGTGTACTTTTATTGCTACATTTATGGTTGGTGAATTTAAATCTATAGTCCATATCTTCGTAGATATATCTTTTACACAACATATACAAATATCCACATTTATTTGGGTAAGTTCATGCAAAAGCGTTTGTTTTATATATTTAAACTGAATAATAATGTAATAACTGCGGGATGATGTTGTATTTTAACACCTTAACTGATTCTAGTAATATACTAACATAAGGCTGTTATCTGTATTAAAAAAAAAATTCGTCGATCTATGTAGTGTGGTACGACCCTTGAGCCATTGCACTGTGGGAGTGGGTACACCGTCAACATTGCAAGGTAGCGTTACATCATCACCGTCTTTGGCGTGGATGGTTTTGACTCCGTCTTCTTTGATTGTTGGTTGATCTGTAACAGCAAATTAATTATTTGAAAATAGATTTATGTAATACACAATACACTTGACAAGCAAACTGCACATTTTCAAATCATTTTTACATCAAATTACATTTTGTGGTTTTTAAGATAATAATTTTTAAATAAGGACAGTGTTATTAAAGTTATAATAATTACAATGTATATATATAACTTATATATTAATCGCAATTATAATCTGTCGTCTTGTGAAAACTACATGATAACCCATTTAGTAGTTTTGGCGGTAATGAATTCATATTATCTTACTTCCTTTTCAATGCACAGACGCAGGCGCAATGAGATCTGTTGTTTCGTTAATCAAGTTCAAAAGAAATATTCTAAAACAAGAAATTGTCTATTAAATTAAAATTACATATTATTGTGTCTACAATTATTGTATTTTTGGAGTCGGTGTTAACCAACGTAGGACGTTTACCGACTTCAAAAAGTGTTTCATTATGTTTGTTACCTCAAAAGTTTCGACAGAGTGAACCGACTTTGAAGATTTTTTTTTGAAAGCTAGTACTTGTTGTCCTATTTAAATTTGGTCCAGTCCTTGAAAACTATTTTTTTTTGTAAAAAAATTGTTATTATGTTAAAGTTTTGTTTATTATTAGTTAGAACCGATTGGCCTACGCAAACTCGATAAAATTTGGTTTCACTAAAGTTAACTTTATTCTGCATCTACTTACTCTATTAGTATTAGTACTTATTACAAGGACAAGAAATGAAAAAACTTTTCTCAGATGTTGCTACGCATACAGTAGAGCTATTTAAGAGTGCGCATTATCAAACGGCACGCAATACTCTTCATTGGTAAAACTGTAAATTTTTGTCACTCTGTCCGTCTATTTGTTCTTATTTATCTCTGAACTGAACGGCTGGACCGATTTTGAAATGATTTTCACTGGCAGATAGCTAAGGAGTACCTCAGGTTACTTTTATTTTAGACATGCTGCACCCCGTGCTGCTACCAACTGCACGACAATAACCGCAGGTAATGCCGCGAGGCGAAGCTTTATCTTTATAAATTGTAGCCTATGTGTTATTCTGATGTATGAACTATGTTATTGTAAAGTTAAATCAAAATCCATTCAGTAGTTTTTGCGTGAAAGAGTTACAAACATCCATCCATCCATTCATACTTACAAACTTTCGCGTTTATGAAATTGGTAGGAAATATGATAACCTTCGCTCTGCGATGTTATCCGGTTGTTGTTGTACAACAAGAACCGGATAAAATCGCGAGTGGCAGCTAGTATTATTATATAAATAGTTAACATAAGCACTAACACTCGACGGTTAAATCCATAGTATAATGTTGGGATCCCACTATGTTGCTCGCATTACACATGTACGTGCCGGCGTTGGCGACTCTTACATCTTTGAACGGTAGAATTTCTTTATAGTTCATTAGTTCTCTGAACTCCTTCGCATTCCGTGACCGGAAGTGCCATTTTATGGTTGGCTTCGGTGTTCCTCGATGAATACTGATCAAATATATTTTGAATTAGGATTTTAAAAAGACTAATTAAGACTATACATAATAATTGCTTTTAAGTAAGGTCTATAGGGACATACTTGTTATTTGCACAATAATTTAAATATTTAACAGAATCAGTTACTAGCTGGTTTTAGACAGATGCAAAGAAACTTATATGCCACGTATGGACGTATTCAGCTTGTAGGGCTATATTCTCAAGTTGTTATTCAATCTCATAATACATAATACATATGTTTATATTTTTTGCCTTACCGACATATAAGTTCACTATAAGCTCCTTTTGCAGCTCGGATTTTTTCTTTTGGTTTAACAATTACTGGTTTTTCTGAAATAAAATATAGTAAGTTAATAGTATAGGTATAACAATTATATGATGCTTATAGTTGTAAAGTAAAGTAATTTTACCAAAGACATTGACGAAAATATTTTTTTCAGTAGAATTAATACGGTTTTCAGCCTTACATGTGTAGTAGCCAGTGTCGGAGACCTTAATTGCTTTAAATCTGAATTCACAGAAAATGCACACTTTTAGTTTAGGAATTTGAAATACACAAATTAAACACTGAATATATTTATTTTGAAATTTGATTTCTCAGCTAAATGCAGATATCTAAACAAAATTAGGTAACTGTGGTGTAAGTAACGAGGTATTAACTTATAAAGTTTATGAGAGAGAGCTGCGCTTCGGATCTGCTAGGCCGGAGCGATGGCAACAAAGAAAATCAGTGTTCAGCTGTTTCTTGTTGCTTGTGTGGATATTTTTTTGTGTTCAACAACTCATTTACCTTGGAAAAGAAAATCATAATCTACGCAAACTACGGTCAATGAGCCGAGCATCAATCAAAAATGCAAACAAACCTGTACGGATCTGCTGATCATAGATATTAGTGGAGGTAGCTCCAGTAATAGAAGACAAATATGACTAGTTTTAATGTAAATGTACAATTATACTGACTTGAGACTGTGATCGCTGGTGGTGATAATGTCCTTCGAGGTACGCAGTGTGATACCATTGCTTACCCACTTAACTGTCGGAGTGGGGACACCATCAACATTACAAGATAAAGTCACTCTGTCACCGTTTAATGCTTTGATCATTTTGGTTCCGTCGTCTGTGATTGTCGGTTGATCTACAACATATTACCATGAAAGGCCATTAAACAAGCTACACATTTCGTATGCACATAATATCTGTACATTTTTGTATTGCGTGTCTCTCACAATTAAGAAATTGAAACAGATCAGTGCTACTCACATTCTACAATCAACTCCATAGTGTAACTCTGTGATCCCACTGTATTGCTAGCGTTACATTTGTAGGTACCCTTGTCGTTGACGCTCACGTTCTTTATCAGTAGAGCTTCATTATCATTCTTTATTTCTTTAATCTTATTTGTCATTTGCTGCTGGAAATACCATTGCATAGTAGGGTTCGGCGTTCCTCGAATAATGCTGTGGAAACATATTTGGTTTTATGTTATTTTGAAGCAAGTTTATTTATAATGAATACTAGCTGCAACTCACGGTAGCAGGTTTTATTAATTCATTTATTTATAACTATGCACAAATACATTCATCGTCGGATTTAATGCCAAAGGCATTTTCTACCAGTAGACCGATTGGGCGATGCAAAGAAAAGATGAAGAAGATGTACTTAGTGGTTAAATAATAAATGACAGAGGTTTAATCACATGTAAACTATTTTGACCTTGAATAAATATATACAATAATAAGCATACATATATACATACAGAAATGCGCATATACTATAAATGTCTCTATGCACACATATACCACTGTAAGAAACGGAAGTCCTAGTGAAAGACCAAGTGTCTCTAATTCACTCAATAAGAGCTCTTTTACCCATGTCATGAAAGAGTAACGACTTCTGGCCATTCTGACTTCGATAGGTTGTGCGTTCCACAAAAAATCATAGACTTTACGGTAAAAGAAGAGTCCACAAACTCATTATTATGTTAAGAGGAACAAAGCAGAAGGCAATCGTTAGAACAACGAAAGTTTCTGTTATGGTTATTGCATAAATGTTTAATTTGTGGTGTTTTTTGTATAGATTTGTGGCGACCTCCACATACAACATACACTGAACTACGGAGTAACCTACAATACGAAGAAACTACCAATCCTGAATCGCGCAAATAAAGTTCTCGCGCAGATTATCATATATACAACAACCCAACATCAACTGTTGGGCAGTAGCCCGCCAGGCATGGTATAATGTAGTGATCCCACTATGTTGCTCGCATTACACATGTACGTGCCTGCGTTGGAGACTCTTATATCCTTGAACGGTAGAGTTTCTTTATTGTTCATAAGTTCTCTGATCTCCTTCGTATTCCGTGACCGAAAGGGCCATTTTATGGTTGGCTTCGGTGTTCCTCGATGAATACTGATCAAATATATTTTGAATTAGGATTTTAAAAAGACTAATCAAGACTTTACATAATAATTGCTTTTAAGTTAGGTCTATAGGGACATACTCGTAATTTGCACAATAATTTAAATATTTATCAGAATCAGTTACTAGCTGGTTTTGGACAGATGCAAGAAAACTTATATGCCACGTATGGACGTATTCAGCTTGTAGGACTATATTCTCAAGTTGTTATTCAATCTCATAATACATAATACATATGTTTATATTTTTTGCCTTACCGACATGTAAGTTCAACATAAGCTCCTTTTACAGCTCGGATTTTTTCTTTTGGTTTAACAATTACTGGTTTTTCTGAAATAAAATATAGTAAGTTAATAGTATAGGTATAACAATTATATGATGCTTATAGTAGTAAAGTAAAGTCATTTTACCAAAGACATTGACGAAAATATTTTTTTCAGTAGAATTAATACGGTTTTCAGCCTTACATGTGTAGTAGCCAGTGTCGGACACCTTAATTGCTGTAAATCTGAATTCACAGAAAATGCACACTTTAAGTTTAGGAATTTGAAATACCCAAATTAAGCACTGAATATATTTATTTAGAAATTTGATTTCTCAGCTAAATGCAGATATCTAAACAAAATTAGGTAACTGTGGTGTAAGTAACGAGGTATTAACTTATAAAGTTTATGAGAGAGAGCTGCGCTTCGGATCTGCTAGGCCGGAGCTATGGCAACTAAGAAAATCAGTGTTCAGCTGTTTCTTGTTGCTTTGTGTGGTCTGTCTGTCTTGTTCCTTCTATAAACCAGAGCGAAGAGCACTAGAAGGGTGGCAACTAATTTATATCTATACCAATTAGCCAAAAATTTTGTTTAGGAACTATTAACAAAAAAAGGAAGTTAGATATTTTTTTGTGTTCAACAGCTCATTTACCTTGGAAAAGAAAATCATAATCTATGCAAACTACGGTCAATGAGCCGAGCATCAAACGAACCTGTACGGATCTGCTGATCATAGATATTAGTGGAGGTAGCTCCAGTAATAGTAGACAAATATGACTAGTTTTAATGTAAATGTACAATTATACTGACTTGAGACTGTGATCGCTGGTGATGATAATGTCCTTCGAGGTACGCAGTGTGATACCATTTCTTACCCACTTCACTGTCGGAGTGGGGACACCATTAACACTACAAGGTAAAGTCACTCCGTCACCGTTTAATGCTTTGATCATTTTGGTTCCGTCGTCTGTGATTGTCGGTGGATCTACAACATATTACCATGAAAGGCCTTTAAACAAGCTACACAATTCGTATGCACATAATATCTGTACATTTCTGTATTGCGTGTCTCTCACAATTAAGAAATTGAAACAGATCAGTGCTACTTACATTCTACAATCAACTCCATAGTGTAACTCTGTGATCCCACTGTATTGCTAGCGTTACATTTGTATGTACCCTTGTCGTCGACGCTCACGTTCTTTATCAGTAGAGCTTCATTATCATTCTTTATTTCTTTAAACTTATTTGTCATTTGCTGCTGGAAATACCATTGCATAGTTGGGTTCGGCGTTCCTCGAAAAATTCTGTGGAGACATATTTGGTTTTATGTTATTTTTGAAGCAAGTTTATTTATATTGAATACTAGCTGCACCTCACGGTAGCAGGTTTTATTAATTCATTTATTTATAACTGTATGCACAAATACATGCATTGTCGGATTTAATGCCAAAGGCATTTTCTACCAGTAGACCGATAGGGCGATGCAAAGAAAAGATGAAGAAGATGTACTTAGTGATTAAATAATAAATGACAGAGGTTTAATCACATGTAAACTATTTTGACCTTGAATAAATATATACAATAATAAGCATACATATATATATACAGAAATGCGTAGCTGTAAGAAACGAACGTCCTAGTGAAAGACCAAGTGTATCCAACTCACTCAATAATAGCTCTTTTACCCATATCTTGAAAGAGTAACGATTTCTGTGCGGTTGTGCGTTCCACAAAAAAATCATAGACTTTACGGTGAAAGAAGAGCCCACAAACTCATTATTATAGTGAGAGGAACAAAGCAGAAGGACATTGATAGAAGAATGAAAGTTTGTGTTATGATTATTGCATAAATGTTTAATTTGTGGTGTTTTTGTATAGATTTAACTCAGCCACCAATTTTACAAATATCTCCCCGTATTATATATTATTTCAATGATTTCCACCACTTACGACTATTATTTCATTTAACTCACATAAGAAAATATGTTTATCGACTCATTATAAATCTTCAAGAATCCATTGTAAGAGTAACTTTATCGTTTGAGATTCTCTTTTCATGTCCTCTCTCTCTAACTACCGGGTAAATACTTAGTTTGTAAGTAATGTAGATAATGTTTGATAGATTTAACGACACATCGTGTGATGGACGTTCATTATTGTTTTTTTATTTAATATGTATGTTATATTTTTTTTTAAAAACTCCGCTATACTACTGCTCCTGTGTCGCGGGGGACTTTACAAAGAAACATGAAACGGATACAAAGAACACCGAGACTCAAAGCAACAACTTGTTGATTATACAAAGTGTTTTTCCACGGGGTTACCGAAACCACAACACTCGGCGCAATGAAAAGCGGTGAAGTCACCGCTTAAACCACTACGCCCATCTATGCAGTCAAGTCAAATTTGCAGCTGTGTAATCGACACTTTAAAGAAATATTATATTGAAGCACGCTTGATTTTAACGTAACTAGTAAAAATGCTACTAATTTGTCTAACATGTTTTATAAATTATCACTCACAGACACATAAGCGTAGCGTCGGTTCCTTTTAGAGCACGTGTTTCTGCGTTTGGTTTATTGATCACCGGTTTTTCTGAAAATTTACAGTAAGTAGTTAGCGATACGTTTTTATGGCCTTTAAAACCTACCAAAGTGATTTTATTCAGCAACAAACGAATAAACACGCGAGTTGCGATCCGTCGCATACCATATCACAATTTAACGGTTTCACTTCGATAAATTATAATGTAACTAAAAATAAAACGTTAAATTGTAAGCAGTTTCTTACAGTTCACAATCTTTCGACAGTTTACAATATCGCGAGATAGATTACAATCTAATGGTTTTGTCAATCTCACGGTAACATCACCTCTTGCGCTGTGAACCGCTGCAAGCACGCAGCCCTGAACTCATTACAATTGTCTCACTTCATCATTCGAACAATTGATCGAATGATGAATGAGACATTCGAACAATCACAGACGCTGAAAATCAAGAACTTAAAATAATAGTATTTACAACAACAACTCAACACGATATACACGTTTTATATTAATCTGATAAATCGTAAAAATCATAGTTGTATATAAACATATCTTTTTATTTCAGGTTTACAATGAGATTTTTTATATCCGGGGTTTTTATGTAAAAGTGATTCAAATTACAAAAATATTTTAGAATGAATGACTACATTTTGCTCTTAATCTACCGTGGGAGAGTCACGCTTCGGTATGCATTGGCCGGCTCGACCGGAGTGATACCACAGCCTCACAGAAAACCGGTGTGAAACAACGCCTGCGCTGTGTTTTACCGAGTGAGTGAGGATACCAGAGGCCCTTACCTTAACCCCGTCCTTATCCCCATCCCTCTCCCAATTCCCCAAAGGCCGGCAATTATATAAAAAAGAATTGCGTCTTTACAAATAGTGTCAAAATACTTACCAAATACATAAACAATAATCGATTTGCTACTATTACCAAGATAGTTTTTAGCTTCGCAGGTATACAGTCCAGTGTCGGCAGGCTTTATGCTTCTGATCCTGAAATCATGAGGAAAAGTAAAATATGTAAAATAAAAATAAGTTTTCTATTTCAAGTTCAAATTAAGTTAATTTTTATTTTCTCTTCCACTTCTCTTCTTCTTAAAGAGCACAGAGCTACCTTACGCTTTCTCTTCATTACCCAATCAGTTTGCTAGAAAAGAATGCTTTCAGTATTATGTTCGCTAAAGAAATAACTTCAGAAATAAATCGAAAAAATTTAAACTTTAATAATTACATACGATATTTAATTCATGTCTATGTGGTGGATTAAGCATTCGGGGTGTCACCATATCTATTCACCCTTTGAGTTTTGTAAGTGTTGCTATGGAAGCAACAACTTCCTTACAAAGAGAAGTAATACTTAAGCCAAACCTTATACCAAGCCTTCTGGCGCACGATGTACAGTAATCCTTGTTTCTCAGAAGAGGCTTATGTCGAATAAAGGACTGCTAATGGCTTTTTATGATAATAGGATACTAACTTAAGACTGTGGTCGCTGGTTGTGAAAATGTCCCTTGAGGCGTGTAGTGTAGTACCATTTCTTATCCACTTCACTGTAGGGGTTGGTACGCCATCGACACTACAAGGGAAAGTTAATTCTTTACCGTCTAAAGTTTTTACTGTTGTTAGTCTATCTTCCTCGATTGTCGGTGGATCTATAAAATTCAACATAATACATAAATGTTCAAATAAAACCAAATACAAATCAGCGCAGTACCAACTATATGTGTCTGAGTAACTAATAAGCTTTTTATGTAACAACATGCTCAACTATCTAGAAAGTCTAGGGATAAACAACGTACCGCTATTATAGAAGAAATTTTAAGACACCTGCAAAGTTTAATGCTTACATATGCTTACACTTAAGAATAGAAATTTGGTTTTTCTATGCAATTCTGATTTAAAACTAGTGTTAAGTTATATTAAACACTACGTGTGTAATAATCGAAACTTTGGACATAACAGTTAAAAAGCTCGGACAACGACTTCAACGTAGGTAATTCACTTGTTTAAAACATTTTTTTTTTATTATATAGGGGGCAAACGAGCAGACGTATCACCTGATGGTAAGCGATTACCGCCGCCCATGGACACCCGCAACACCAGAGGCGTCACAAGTGCGTTGCCGGCCTAAATTTAATAATTTTAATTTTTAATTTTACTATTTGTTACTAACATTCGACTGTCACGTCTATGATGTAAGTTTGTGATCCCACTACATTACTGGCGTTACACTTGTATGTGCCCTCGTCATCAAGGTCTACATTCTTCAAGAGTAAAGTTTCGTTGGTCTCCTCCATTTGTTTGAAGTTTTCTGCTTTCTGTTGCTGGAAGTGCCACTGTATGTTTGGTTTCGGCGTACCACGAAGAATACTGAATACATATAATATGAATATATAAACGATAAGTTATTTAAATTGGCAGATTTTCTTTACTTATTAACTTTTATTTACCTATTTTAATTTTGGTACACAAGTGTTACAAAGGCGGAATTAATGCCGTAGACATTTGGCTTCCGATTGACCATTATTTATTTATTTATTTATTTAAATCTTTATGCACAATAGTGGCAAAGGCGGACTTAATGCCGAAGGCATTTTTTGCCGGTCGACCTTAGGGTGATGCAGAGCTAGCCATGGTAGATGCACAGAAATAACTGTTATTGAAAAAAAAAGAAAATATATATATACATACAATAAGTAATAGTGATACTGATTCTAATATAATAAATAAATGTTTATATACATATTTTTACAATTATACATATATAAATACACACAATACAAAATTTCGAAGGGGAGAGTTGAAATTAAGGTGGTTCTGACAGTGCGTTTAGAAAATGTTTCCGCAACATATATTTGAAAGCTTGCCGTGTTTTTGCCGTTCTGATCTCAAGAGGGAGCGCGTTCCAAAGCAGGACAGACTGTATGAGGAAAGTGGAGTGTACAAAGTCAGAGCTGTGTATGGGACAGTGAAGTAGTAGGTTGTTTGAAGATCTGAGGTTCTTAGCGTGGTTTGCACCTAAATATTTTAGGTGTGTGGTATATAATAAGTAGGAAGGAGAATTTGGAGATAACTGTATAGAGTATAGGGTAGTCAATGCACGTATCTGTCTGCGTGTGCGAATAGGAAACCAATTTAAAATGGTGCGATACTGAGATACGTGATCATATTTGCGTAAATTAGGTTTGCATTAGGTGATGCAAATCCAATTATGGTAGAAATGTATTTTTAAACTAGCTTTGGTCTGCGGCTGCGCCCGCGTAATTGTCATCTCGATTATTCTTCAAAGTGATAAAATATTTTTATTTATGAACTGATTGAAATTAAACAAACACTAAATAATAAGTAGAGTAATAGGAGCCGAGGATCAATGAATAATTTAGAGTAAAAATATTTATTTGAAGTTGCGCAGGTCAGCTAGTTGTTAAACTCCATCTGCAGTTCAGAAAGTTTATAAGTATTTTGTTTAGAAATAATAAAAATGCTTCATCCCAGGTGTTCTATCATTTATTGGATACCGAATTGGGTTTTTAGTAAAAGGTTTTCAACTTACCGACATGTTATCTGAGCATCAGCTCCTTTGACTGCACGTATTTCCCCTTTGGGCTTATCAATAACCGGGTTTTCTGGAAAGTTTACAGTCCTCACAAAAAATATCACTAAATAATTTAATAATAAATACATTTCGTCTCCAAATTTGTGTTAAATCGCTAAATATTGCTTCGAAGATTATTTGGGATGGGCCACTATTTCAACCAGTTTTGCCACGGAGCGACTGACATCTAACCTCCACAACCCTGAGAGTGAACTGATTTCGAAGATTAAAATAGTCGTCAGTATATTTGATGGCACTCACTTCCCAATAATGATTGTCAAAGATATTCATGACAACCTGGACCGACAGCTTAACGTGCTCTCCGCGCACGGGTGGGATACACCGCTATCTTCCATACTGCGGGTTGCTATTAAGAATTTCTTGTAAGAAAACCCCAACAATCGGGTTTTTCGGAAATCGAATCCAAAACTCGCTTTCGCTAAAAACGTTACCTAACCAGTATACGTAACCTATCCAGTATACCTTTATTACGCATGGAAACCACGGGCCGTCACCCCACCGTTGTTTGTGACGGGGTGGTGTGTCGGAATCGGACCGACTATAACCTCACGGTGTGCCACTCTGCGCCTAAGATGGGAGGGGTCCGTGAGCTGCTGTTATTACAACATCCGGACGCGCCTGCCCGCACCGACGCGGGCACCGTCTCCTGGTAAAGTCAACCTTACCAGTAACTAATAAATATTTACTCAAATCAATCAAAAGTAAAGAAGTAAAAATAATTTTCTTTAGGTAGGTACTATAGTATGTATATTATAATGTATTGCAATGTAGTAAGTACGCTTATATACCTAAATAGATGAGAAAGCTAAAAATTCATAATTCAATGTTTATTCCGTTAGTTTTATATGTTAAAAACAGTGATTTGTAAATTGTGTCCATTTAAGTTATAAATACAAATGCCTAAAGGCACTTTGAACGCACTATCAATCTAGACCTAAACAACTTGATTTGTTGGAACAGAAACCGCTAACCGAGACCGTCAAAACAGCAATCTACAATCATGGGCGTACCCAGGTTCTGGGCCAGGGGGGTGCAAATCGGGTTTTTTTAAAAGCACCTCGTCAAATAAATGGATATGAAAAAGGCATCGGCATGGAATCAGGTGCACCCTCGGAAGGAAATCCCTAGAACCCTGACGTACCTCGGGCCACCTATGGTTTGTAGATGGCCCCCTCCTGTGTAGGAACCCTGATGCTCTTTTTCTATTTTAAAAAGGGGCGCGAGCACTTTGTTGAGGTTGCGCCGCTACTGCTTGCTTCTGCTAGGGTGATCCTTATCTTTGGCTGGAACACCCCCGTGGGATTTGGAATCGGAAGTTTATCGATGAGCGGCTGAATATCGGGCAGAGAAGGGATTTCGTCCTCCGCCCGAAGAGATACGCGAGTGGCGTGAAGCCACTCGTCGAGCCACCATGGCTAGTTGGTCGTCCCGGCTGGAGGCTCCACGCGCTGATTTTGCCACCGTGGAGGCGCTCGAGCCGGTCGTCCTCGAGTGGGCAGGGCGGCAGCACGGGACTCTTTCCTTCCGACTGACGCAGGTGCTTTCCGGGCACGGTTGATTCGGGAAGTACCTGGACTCGGTCGCTAGGAGGGAACCGAGTCCCGCCTGCCACCACTGCGACTGCAGTGAGGCCACGGCCAAGCACACGCTGGCGATCTGCCCCGCTTGGGTGTCGCAGCGTCGGGCCCTCACTGCAGTCATAGGAGGAGATCTCTCGCTACCGGCCATCATACGATCCATGGCCGGTAGCGATTGCAGTTTTACCGCGGTCGCATCCTTCTGCGAAGACGTAATTTCGCAGAAGGAGGCGGCGGAGAAGGCCCGAGAGGACGACGTTCACTCGGACCCGATCCGCCGCCGGTGAACCGGGCGGCGGAGGCGCGCATACCAGCGCCTCATGCCGCCCTAAGTGTGGCCACGAATGGACGTGACGGGTTTTCCTCTCCATCCGCAATACAGGCCAACCGCGAGGAGACGACGTACGCGTGTGCCGTGCGTCGCCTAATTTGAGATTTGAACAGCAGACAGTACCCGCTTCAATGCGGGCAGGCGCTAGGAGTCCGGTTGTGTTAATAACTGCAGTTCTCGGACCCCTCCCTTCTCAGGCGCAGAGTTGGCACACCGTGTGATTTTAGTCGGTTCGATTCCGAGGGGATTGCCACACTGAAAAAAAAAAGGGTTGATCCTCACCTGTCACCCCCAAGCTTGCGCTTGTGGAGGACGGAGATCGTTTGGCGATCTCCGGCGCCTGAGTCGTCTGCGGTACCTGGCTCGTTCCCGGGCCTGGCGGACGGTAAGATCTCCTTCGCAAGCATAACTTGCTCGCTGAAAAAGACAGCAGAGTTCTACGCGCTCTCGCTACGCAACATAGTCGCAATAATGTTACCAAGCGAGAGAACCCCCACTCCGATGGCCGCCTCGACTCGCCCTACTCCGGACATTCTGCCAGTGAGTGGAATGCCGTGTCTACGGTCTGATTATCGTAGTGGTGGCACTCAGACGTT
This sequence comes from Spilarctia lutea, assembly GCA_916048165.1. Lineage (NCBI taxonomy): Eukaryota > Metazoa > Arthropoda > Insecta > Lepidoptera > Erebidae > Spilarctia > Spilarctia lutea. The sequence goes on along the minus strand of OU696490.1, from coordinate 12,411,460 downwards.
GGCTCCTTGCGGATCAGACACAGGTGCTCTCCGAAGCATCCTTTCCCAGTGATCACCTGTGTCAGCCGTGATGCCTCTCGAGCCAATCCTCCATAACGGGTCTTACCGCCGCAATAACGGCGTGCCCAGCACTCGGTTGTCCAAGTCGTTCCTTCCATTCCTCCATAAGGACCTGGTGGAATTGAAATTTCTGGTCTTCGATTTCTCGAATCTTAGGTCTCCTGCAGGAGTTATCGGGCCCCCTCATATTTGGCAGCAACCGAGTCAAGCACGCGCTGCGCCAGCTTGGGAATCAGACTTCGGAAATGGTGACCCATCGGCCTTCGAGTGCGAGCCAATGTGGGCTTACATATAGACCGGTGGAAAAACCATATCAAAGCAAAATAAGGTGATATATATAGGCGGCACAAAAAACTGTACTGGATGCTAGGACGAAACTACAAATTATTACTGGACAACAAATTTCTGATATATCAGACGATAATATTTTGCTTCCGAGAATTATTTGTAGTGACTAAAATACATTCCAAATGAATGGGCATGTCAGCTGTCCATAAAAACTACATAAACCGACTCGGAAGATTTGATATCTTAGGACAATGATGAGTAGTTCTCCTCGCTAAAGAGCACGCTCTGATCGTCACTACGCTCGAACATCGCATAGCCCTAGGACTGATTCCAATTCCGATGCCGATTGCCGATCTTACAACAACACAGAAAATAAATCTGTCTTTGTCCATAGTCGATCTTAGTCACGTTTTTACGCGAAAATAGTAGGAACGTCAACATCTAGGGGGGGGCAGCTGCCCTCCCCTGCCCTACCCTGGGTACGCCCATGTCTACAATGATCCACCACCCGATCAAACCCATCAAACAAGATGTGAACCCGCAAGGGCCTTTAAAGGACACATCCACAATGTACTGAAGGCAGCAACGGGAACTTGGCCGAAAGTCGCCAAAAAGTTCTGCTGGCTGCGCGATCACACATAGAGGCTCATCATGAAGAGGAAAGATTTAAAATCGAGGGGCTCATCGACACCTGACGACCGGTTCAAGTACAGAGAGCTATGTAAAGCCATACAAAATTAGTGCCGCAGAGACAAGAACCATTTCATCGAATTTATTTGCAAAGATCTGGAGAAGCACTCGTTCCAAGCTCACACCGCTGACATCTTAAAGAAAGTTCGCATTCTGTCCAAGAAATTTAAGCCGAAAACGTGGATGACAGACGATGAAAACGGCCAGCCACTACATTACCTGGAAAACAATGAAGAACTATGGCGGTTCTATTGCGGTCAACTCTACAGTAGTGATGGTGAGTCTTTAACTTTACTCTTCCCTGGCTGGTGCACCTTTAAGCCTGAACCCACAATTTTACAATCGGAAATAGAAGCAGCCCTCGGATCGTTTAAGGCTAAAAAAGCCCCTGGGCCAGATCAAATAACATCCGAAACCCACATTGCTCTCGGAGAACTGGGCAGCAACCTGTTGCATGGCATCTGTACCAACATTTGGCTTACCGGAATATGGCTTCGCGACTAGAAGGAGTGAGTTATTTTTCCCGTTCACAAAAAGGGTTTCACTTTCTGGATCAGTAAATTCTACCGGAACAAGCAGTGTTCGTAAAAGGTAAGGGAACCAGAGAACAACTACTCAACCTTAGGCAGATCGATGAGAAAGCCTATGAGTTCGAAATACCAGTGGTACTATATTTCATGGACTATAGCAAAGCCTTTGATTTCGTCAAATAGGACTGCTTGTGACTGGTGTTGGATGAAATGGGCGTGCCACAACACCTCACGCCTCTGCTACGGTAGCTTTACAGTAACAGCAGGGGCAATGTCAGGTTTGACCAAACCCTCTCAAAACCATTCTCCTTCGAAAAAGGTGTGCGCTAGGGCTGCACACTGTCTACAATTTTATTCAACATCTACGGCGAGTATATCCTCAGGCAAGCACTTGAGGACTGGAGCGGCGGCGTATCTGTTGGTGGCTTCTAAGTCTCGAACTTTTGTTACGCAGACGACACCACTCTCCTAGCTGCGGATGAGGCCAAGATGTATGCTCTCTTGAGCAGAATGGAGAGAGCCAGTTAAAACCTAGGGTTTAAAATGAACAGGGCCAAAACAAAAGTTATGTTTGTTGACAGAACGGACAAACTGGAACTCATGAAATCGTTTAGCCTTGACGTTGTGGAGGACTTCATTTACCTTGGCTCCAACATGACCAACACCGGATCAGCTGAAAAGGAGATTCGGAGACGAATAGGATATGGAAGGACACACAACAGACACAACATCAATAGAGGGACAAAAATAAACCTGATACGAACTAATCTTCCTCATATTCCTGTACTGTGTTGAGACGTGAACGCTAAGGGCTGCCGACCGCAAACGCATTGATGCCTTCGAGATGTAGTGCTGGAGGAAGCTACTACGAATACCCTGGACAGCCCATCGTACCAACGCATCCATCCTGAAGGAACTTGAAATTCGTGAGCGGCTATCGATCTTGCGCCTTCGCAGAATCCTTGAATAATTTGGCCAGATTGCGAGGAGAGAAGGCTTTAACCTTGAAAGACGTGACCGATAAGATGGAGGGGAAGAGACCCAAGGGCCGTAGCTCGTTGCGTTGGGCGGGCCACACTGCTCAGGATAGAAGCAGGTGGCGAGCTATCACTCGCACAATAGCTCAAAATAGAGGTCACGACTCTCAAAATTGAGATAACGACGCAACGAGGAAGTTATAAATTATATTAAACTATTTTATCATACATGTGCAAATAAAATACCTAATCCAGTGACAGACACTTTTGAAATAAAAGTCTTCGAATTGTACTCATTTTTAGCTTCACACATAAGTAGTCCCTGGGATTCAAGAGTTGCATGCTTTATCGTCACAGTTTTCATGTCATGAGATATAACAATATTAGTATCATTAGATAATAGGCTCCCATTTTTGTACCACGACGTACTTGCTGGTGGGGAAGCATCTATAATACATCGGATATTGCCCTCTTTGCCATATTCTATTTCGATTGTGTCTGAAAATCATTTTAAAAGTGTTTCATATTTATTCATTTATATTATTGACCTCAAGTTATTATTCAAGCATTTTTCTAATTACCCGGTGGTGTTTCCTGGACGTTAAAATATACATTTGTCTCAACTTGAATACTGTTATTTTCAGACTTCCCAAACGCGTTCTGAGCTTTACATTCATAAGTGGTATTTTTATTAGGTTTCTCTATATGAAGAATGCTTATAAAATCATAGGGTACTTCTATCACACTAACCTTAAATGTTAAAATGCAATTTTAATACAGTGTTAAAATATTTTAAATTAAAAACCGATATCTAAATATGCTATTAAGAGCGTTCTTTGCTTTGTTGTAAATGTTTTATTTAGTAGTATTTATAGTTTAATGGTTAGATTTTCTTTGATGGAAAACAAAAGCCTTCTATTAATGTTAATATTTAGTCTTTTATCTAGTTTTTATAAATTCCTCAAAATAAAATTATTTAATAGGAACAATTTAACATGGAAAATTCTAATTAAAATTGTGCCAGGAAACAGATGTAGCAAAATTTTTATAATTTACTTAAGGTATTTGTCAATTTCAAGGGTAAACGGCTTCCTTATATATTTTTATTTTTTATGTAGGTATAGCCTTGCCAAAGTGAATTTATTTTGCTTGCTGGAAAACATTAGCAGTATCCAGGAGTGGCGATTACCATACTCATTGCAGCTGGCTATATTTATTGTGATGAACTAAAATCTTACGTTAGATGGTATAATCACTCCAGAGTCCTTTTCTTGCCAAGTTATATCAGGTTTTGGATATGCGTGTACTTTACATTTCACTCGTAAAGGCGATTTGTAGTCCACAAAAAGTTTTGAGCCTTCTGTTATTGTTACTGAAGGGACCACATTTTCTGTAGTTTCTGTAAAATAGAATAAAAATAATAATATAATGGAGTTAGTCCCACATATTACAACATATTGACTGCACGAATGGCGTAGTGGTTTAGGTGGCGCTGAGTGTTGTGGGTTCAAACCTTCACAAGGGACAACTTGGACACTTTGTGTGATCCACAAATTATATTTCTGAGTCCGGGTGACAGTCATGTCGGTTTCTTGTTTATGATATATTCCTAATGTGGGCGTTGTGAAAAAATAAATTACCAATATCAAATGTTTTTGTGATTAATTTTAAACCAGACACCCCGACAGAAAATCTTTTGTGTTTTTATTAACTTCATTAGATAGTTGAATATGTTATTGCCATATTTATGTTTTCGACTCTCCCTTCAACTCTATCTTGTTTCTTTATTTACTAGTACAAACTAAAGTATTTACGGCTAAACTTTCTCCGGAGTTTTCTTGTAACTTACGTTGATATCATAACAGAAATTAAAAATAATTACCAAAATTGTAACAAAGAAACCTACTTCAAAAAGTGGACTAAATTGAAATGGGACCATGCGGGAAATACCAGCTTTAAAGTAATAAAAGAATCATTGAAAACGGTTCAACCAGTCGAAGGAACTAAGGTAACAAACATAAAAAATACAGTAGAATTGAGAAGCTCCTCCATTTTTGAAGTCGGTTTAAAAGTTGATATAGTACGAGATCCGGCTGCAGAATCAGTACGTTCATCGAGTATTTGCTAAAAACCAAATTTTTACGCATATTTATGATTAGGAGAATGTACTCGTATATCTACCAAGTTGCCTATCAAAATGTGGCCGCTAATACTTTAAATTAAATTATTTCTAATTGATTTTTCGGAAAAAAATTCATTCATTTGCTTTTTAAATAAAATATCGTCCACTTCACGGCAATATACATAAACACTCTGAAAAATCACGGTTGCCGTTGCGCACTAGGCCGCACCTCTTCGCAGCCAGGTAGAAACAGGTATGATTTTGATACATTTATACGTTCATAACGTACATTTATTATTTATATATCAAATTAAACCTATTTTTATTCTGTATATTATAACATACGGTTGCTTAATTAAATCTGGCCGCAAATGAGGGTTGCTATCTGTTAAAAATTGTAAATATTAAAGATAGAGTGAAAGAGAGCTAGCGCGTAACATCACTAGTCAGATGAGGATAGCGATAGCCAGCTGTACGATGCTTTAAAGGCATTGCGCATGCGTCGAATGCTAATGTTCTCAACCACCGGTTCAAATTGTAGTAGGGATTACTTAATAAATACTCCAAAAGAAATGTCTTCTTTTTCAAAATAACAAATTTATAAATTACAACAAAAAAATAATATTGGTAAAAATATTTTTCAAGGTACTTAAGTAAAAGAAAATTGTATTGTACAAGTATTGTTTGAAAAAAATTATTCAAGTATTCAATCGTCTTATACGTATTAATTAATTAAAAATTTAAGAAAATTAAAAATTTTAAATATGTTTTTTATACTTCCGTGACTCTTATTTAAAAATCAGAATCACCGGAGCTTTCACTTACACTATCATCGCTGCTATCACTTTCATTGCTACAAATATCAGAATCGTCGTTATTATCTGAAGATTTGTTCATCGAATCACATAGCACACTCTCAACTTGCGTTGGAGTTGAGTCTCCCTGGAAACATGTTGGTTTTAGAAAACCATCTAATAGCAGCCAGCCATTATTTTCCGCGCTGAACTTGATACAATCCGAGGCATTTAACCACATCGAATTAATTGTTTCAAAGATTTCCAGCACGGTGGAATGTGCGTTGACTCAAAACCTTTAATTTTTTTCATAAATTTTTCATTATTTTGGTTTGAAGCGTACAAAATGTACGCTTCAAACCAAAATAATAAAAATCTTGCGCCATTTATATTTTTACACTTTGGGAGTCCATACATAAGGCACGTAAACTCTTGGACTGCATCAATTTTGGTTTCATTAAAGATGTCATTGGGATTAGTCAAAGACGCAAAAACTTGTTGAATTTGTGGGTATTTAATAAATACATTCCAGGGCCGAACTTTCCCTTTGTTGAAGAATGCAGCCGTGTAGTCGCAACCCGTGTATGCGTGAAAAGCGGGAAGAGCAAGACATAAAGTTGCGCCTAATTTTATTGATAAGTCCGTACAGTTTATGTAAACTTCATCCTTATTATAATTTTTTTTAATGTACTGTTTGCTAACCAAATTTGTAAAGTAGGAAATTTATGCATATACTAGCATATTTATACTAGCATTCCGCATGCGCAATGCTTTTAAAGCATCGTACAGCTGGTAATCGCTACCCTCGTCTGACTAGTGATGTTACGCGCTAGCTCTCTTTCACTCTATCTCTAATATTTACTATTTTTAACAGCCAGCAACCCTCATTTGCGGCCAGATTTAATTAAGCAACCGTATATCATAATAAACAGAATAAAAATAGCTTAAATTTGATATATAAACAATAAATGTACGTTATGAACGTATAAATGTATCAAAATCATACCTGTTTCGATCTGGCTGCGAAGAGGTGCGGCCAAGTGCGCAACGGCAACCGTGATTTTTCTGAGTGTTTATGTATATTGCCGTGAAGTGGACGATATTTTATTTAAAAAGCAAATGAATGAATTTTTTTCCGAAAAATCAATTTGCAATAATTTAATTTAAAGTATTAGCGGCCACACTTTGATAGGCAACTTGGTGGATTTCAATAAAAAAAAAAAGCCTTATATTTCTTACGTAATCACATTACAGGTACATTCTTATCGTTAATACTGTTGATTCTGTCAGTATTCTGTTTTACCTTGTTACTGATATTTTTAATTAATAGGTTGACATGCAAGAACCCCTTCTTATGTTAGGGTGAAGGCCTCCTCCAGATTTTTCCACTTGTCCCTATCTTTAGCTTTTATTTTCCATTGTTTTCCCGCTATCTTAATCATGTCGTTTTCCCAGCGAGTTGTTGGTCTTCCTCTTTTTGTAATGCCTGCAGGACCCCGCCATGCCGTCACTCTGGTAGTCCAACGGCCGTCCTCCATCCTGGCCACGTGTCCTGCCCATTGCCATTTCAACCTTTGTGAGAATTGAAGTGCATCTATAATTTTAGTATTTTTTCGTATAAGTGCTATGTGGGATTTTTTGCATTTTTCTCACATTTGTGATGCTTCTCTCCATACTTCGTTGACATGACCTAATCATGTTTTTCACTCTCAGTGTGTACTTCCATGTCTGGCATCCATAGGTGATGGAGGGAAGCAAGCAGGTGTTCTGTTCCAATTGACTTTGCTGATGGCCATCTCTAGCACCGCTAGATAAATTCTCGGTGACAGAGGGTCCCCTTGCCTTACCCTCTTTTAATGCTTATTGGCGGACCTGTCGACTCGAGCTTCACTCTGCTACTGCAGTTGTTGTATATATACTTAATAACTTCTATGTATTTGTGATCTACGTGCTGTGAGCTTAAAGCTTTCCATATGGAAGAGTGCAGGATCGTGTCGAAGGCTTTCTGGTAGTCGATGAATGCAACATACAGTGGTCTCTGATACTCGCTATATTTTTCAATTATTTGTTCAATTGAGTGGATATGATCTATCGTAGAATATCCACTTCTGAAGCCTGCTTGTTCCATTGGTTGGTGCATCTCTATACTCTTACTAATCCTTTTCTCGATTATTGATGCAAAAAGTTTGTACAGTGATGACAGTAGACTGATGGGGCGATAATTACCTATATCCTTTGGGTCGCCTTTTTTGTAGAGCAGGATCATGAATGATTCTGACCATTGAAAGGGGGTGATACTTGACTCAAGTATAGAATTGAAAAGACATGCCAGAGGGCGTGCAAGATAGTGACAACCTTCTTTTATCGCTTCATTTGTAATACCATCTGGGCCTGGGCACTTTTCAACCTTCAAGCTTTTGATTGCTTTTGAAACTTTCAGCTCGTCTACCGTTTCTATTTCAGAGACATCTTCTGTAATATATATATTGCAAGCTGACATTGTCAAGTTTTCCCATATTATTTTTCTCTTGGCAATCATACAATTATTTGTAAAAATTTGTAGCAATTTTAATAATATCAGGCCTATTGCATAAAAGTTCATTTGTCTCTTTTAGTTCTTTTATCCATGTCTTATGCATATTGAGCACCTTATATGCTCTTTTAACGCTACAAGTAGTACTTATATGTTTTTCAAATGTTTTAGATCGGTGAAGTGTATAGTCCCTTTTTATGTTTTTACTTATGAGTTTGTATAGAGCTTTTAGTTGATTTTTCTGTGCTCGTGTTTTATGTTTAGATTCATGCAGTTGTTTCCTCTGGGCAATAAGACTCTTGGTGTATGCTGATAACACACCTGGATTGGTGGTGTGTTGTTTGGTATTATGTAGACTTCTTTCTATGCTTTGAATGATTCTGTCGTAGTTTACTTGGACGGAAGCATCCTCTTGAAATTGAAGTTGGTCTTCGTGTTTTCCTAGAAATAGTCTATAGTTGGCTCTCTCTGAGGCAGTCGTTAGTGGATTTTTAAAATTGTTTCTGTATTTTATACGGCTTTTCGTTATGTTTCTCAGTTGAAAAGATGCTTTTAGAAGTCTGTGATCTGAGGGAAAATTAACATTTAGAACTTGTACGTTTTTAACATTTTTATCTTGGTTTGTTAATATATAGTCAATTTCATTTTTAGTGACTCCATCTGGGGATTTCCAGGTCCATCTCTGGTTTTTGGGTTTCTTAAAAAAAGGTGTTCATTATACTCATCTTGTTTTCATTTGCGAAGTCTATCAGACGTTCCCCTCTACTATTTCTAACTCCGTATCCGTAATTTCTCATTACTAATCGTTCTTCAGCTCTAGGTTGCCCTATTATTGAGTTAAAGTCTCCCATGACTATCACATTCTTTGCACAGTTTTTCAAGGTTTCGCTGACAGTGTTGTAGAAGCTTCATTATCATTTGAGGCTTCTCCAACACTCATCAACTAGACATACTCCAAGTCTATGCACCCAGACTTGGAGTATGTCTAGTTGATACCCATTCATATTAAGTCTTAGGAGAGCTATTCTTTCCGATATTCCACAAAAGCTCACAATGTTTCTTTTCAGGTATTTTTTAACGATGAAACCCACACCATATAATCCGCTTGTCTCTCCTATATAACAAAATATGAAGCTGTCGTACTCCTGGATAGATGTACCGAGACGTCGAACTTCTGAAATTCCGATTACATCGTATTCTGTATTCTTCAGAGAGTACATCAGCTCCAATAGGCGGTGGCTGGTTGATAACGTCCTAACGTTGTATGTTGCTACGTGAAATAATTCATATTTTTCTTTTAATCTACTGTTGGATTTTTTTAGTTGATGGTTTTGTTTCTTGTTGTTGTTTCTAGTCATTGTGGTTTTCTTTGGAGGGTTATGGTCATGATCCTCCACGGTGACCGGGTTGGAGGATTTGTTATGTTTTTGTATTAAAATATTTCTGTGTTGAATCTTTTTCCTTTGGCATGTCCTCGTTGTATTTTGTTGGTGAGGGAGAAAGCTTTCTTTTATATGTTTGTTTAAGTATGACCAGTTTGTCATACCTTAGAAAAGCCGTGTTTCCTTTTTCTCTCTCTGTTTTTAACTGTTCTTGTAACTGGTTTCTCTTTTCTAAAACGTGTTTAGGGTAGTCTTCTTTCATGTAGTAACTTGTGTCTCGCAGTGCTCTTTTTTGTTTAAAGATTTTGATCTTTATACCCAGATTCAAGAAGGTTACCACCACTCGTCGTGGTCTATCGCCTTTCTTCCCTAGCCTTTTAACTTCTTGTAGGTCACTATAGGATAGTTTGATTGAGAAATGTTCTACTAACCTATCATATTTTTTTCTAACGTATCATATGAAGATTCCAATTCTTCAATGCCGAAGAAAACTATATTTCTTAGTCTCGCCTGTTTTTCTAAGATGTGGATTGTTTTCTCCTGGTTTTCAACAATTTCCTTTAATTTTTCGTGTTTTTCCTCCATTGCAAAAAAATTTTTCTCCAGTATTTTATTGATATTTTGTGTTACTTGTTCAGTCACGTTTTTTCCATTTTCGCGAATCTCTTTTTTCTGGTCATCTAGTTCTAGTTGGATATTTTTTAGAGCTTTCAGAATTTCATCCATGATTTTTATTTTGGGTTTTCAGTAATAGTCTATTTACCTGTATATGTCGCCCTCTAGTGGCGTGTATTGGTATTTTTAGGTTAGATCGTTGCACTGTTACAGAACCCTAGCAGTACCGTTGGGATTTGTAGTAGTTCGTGATTTTTTTTAAGATGTCGTTATTAGGTTTATAATATTGTTGGCTGACTGCAAAACGTGGTTTGTTATTGAAAAAGAGGGTATGTAGATATTTTATCTAAAATGTATTTAAAAGCACAATTGTTCAATCTTGATCACTTCTGAGCACTGAATAAATGGTCATAGACTGCCCAAAATGTCTTCTGATGGGTAGTAAGCTCGAGAAAATCACGTGAAAAAAGTTCACAGTCCCTGGTGCTTGTTTGTCTTTTTACTTTCTTCGGGTTGTGTCTTTCTTGATTTCTTCAATATATCACTAAAGTTATCAAGTTTATTTCCACAATAACACTTTACTTTGATTATACATTATCCTAATCATAAATATGCGTAAAAATTTGGTTTTTAGCAAATACTCGATGAACGTACTGATTCTACTGCCGGATCTTAGACTAATATGATCTAGAAAATATTTAACCGCAGCTCTATAATAGTCGTCTAAGAGTAAGTTTCTAAATCACTTACATAACTATTCTCTACAAAAATACTGACATATCGAGTTCTACTGAGGTTGTATACTAGCACCGCCTCCTAGTAGGGTATTACCATAACACCTGTGTAAGGACCCTCACTAATCAACCACAAACAAATAACTGAAAACCGCCTCAAAATCTGACTAATAGTTTTGGTTTTACACAAACAAATTCATAACAACAGCGCCCCCTGGTGAGATGTTACCATAACAGCTATGTACAAACTTGAACTCATCACTAAAAACCGTATCTTAATCTGTAAACACCACTCACTTCAAGCACATACCGTACCGTCGTGAGTAAAAAATTGAAGTTAAATTGAAGTAAATAAATAAATATATATTTCGGACATCTTACACTCAACGCCATCTAGTCCCAAGCTAAGCAGAGCTTGTATTATGGGTACTAGACAACTAATATAAACACATATATACTTTTTTTTTGTAAATACATACATATTATACATAGAAAACACCCAAATTCCGAAACAAATATTTGTAGATCATACAAACATTTGTTCCGACCCGGATCGAACCCGAGACCTCAAGAACAGCAGTCGCATACGCTACCACTGCGCCACAGAGGTAGTCACGTAAAACGTAAAAGTGCAAGTCCTTAAGTTGAAGATGGCTAGGTTTTTATATATATAAATAAACTTAAAATTTTCTAATCATAATCCTTCCATGACAATTTCTTTTACATATATCGTATAAAAACGACATGTTTTAAAGAAATATATCATTTTCCAAATGTTCATAGAGAAAATACCTATCTTACCAATAAACTTTTTATTTGGTTTTTCAATCGGTGTGGACGAACTTCGTTGAATAATACTTTTATTTTCTTCAACGTAACCGAACACCTGTAAGCCACAAAGTGACAAATTTTTCATATTAATAGTAAATAATAGTAATGTAGATAATAAAAACTCAAAACATTGCTGTCAAGAATTGTGTATAATATTTCCTTCCTCAACCACGACCAAAAGTTCATCCGTTGGCCAATGCGTACAGAAGAGTCAACCAAGTAGTTCAGCATCTGCTGTAAGTCCTGCAGCGTCTCTGCCATGATGATATCGTCCTAAAAACGCAAGTGAGAGATGTATTCGTTTGATATGTATGCTACGTTCTTTCTTGTGTAGCGTCTTGAACAAATCCTCCTTTGCATTTGTGAACCATTTCGGGGAAATAACGCCCCTTGTCTCACTCCTTGATGCAATGGTATAGACCTTGTTTGCTGATTCTGTACTTGGACGGACATGGTGGCGACTTTGTAGAGATATCTCAGCACTTGTATGTATCGCCAGTCTACTTGGCAATACATCAAACGGTTTTCCAGATTTGACTGGAATTCCATACCTCTCAATGAGCTTGACAATGAAATACGTTACCCTGTTCGACACACTAGACCTTTCCACAGAGTTGCTAGAACGGGACTTGTTAAACAAAAATCCAACGCCACCATGAGATTGTTGGTCACGGCCACACGGAAGTAAATGAGACGGCCTGAGTTAAGATTTTATGGTGTCTTCCTCCTCTCTTCGGACTTCACCTAATTCTAACATATGCCATCTAATCTCCTCAAGGTACACCTCAAGTTGTGCCAGTTGCGAGTTAAGCCGTAATGCGCGGCCATTATACGTAGCCAGGGTCAATCGGTTGGGATGCTATAACCCGGAGATTTTTAGCACCCGCCGCCTCGTCGTTACCATGGTCGCCACCGTGATCAAGGATAGCGAGACTGTCGGGACTAGGGGCCGTGGCTTATATTACAGATGCATGGAGGTTTATTGCCCATAATCATCATGCTGGGCAGGCGGGTTGGTGATCGTAGGGCGTAGTTCTTTGCACCGGTGACGCTGCTACCCGTCACGGGACTATTACATTTAGCTACGCGTATTGGGATGGCTGGCAGAGCCTCGTTTGTCGTTTATCAGAATGAAACGCGTGCAGGTGAGGTTGGTTTGGGGCGAAAAATTGGGGTTCTCCCCTTTACATCCCACATCTATACATACATACATCCATTGAGATTGCGCTCACCGAAAGTTGAAATGCTACATTAGGTGGATGAAAGGATTCAGTCACATAGTATTTTTCTTTCTCGTTGTTTAATCGTAGCGGTTTTTCTGCCAAGATTTTGCCGTCCATGTCAAATAATTTGACTGTCTCAAGTTTCACTCCTTCTCCTTGTAACTTTATTGATAAGTACGCATCCCCATCTAGGAAAACCAAAATTATTTTATATTAACTAAAAATAGTTGGTCATGATAATTTAAATGTTTGTTTTTTAAATATTATTTTATAATTATTCATTTTAACAAAAATGTTAAATACCAGGAACAACAACAATGGACACACCTGGAGTGGGCCTAGTCGCAGTGTCACTCAACGAACTTGTCTCGAATGGAGAAAATCCATAATAGAAATTAACAGAAGTCTTTCCCATAACTTTTACATGTGTCTCCGAGGTACTTCCAACGTCAGCTATGTACACACCAGGCTTTAGGTCAGTTGCTTGGATTATCTGTACATTGAAAACGTGTTTAATGATTTATGTTTAACAATATGAGTCTGTGAATATTATACGAAATTACTTACTGCTATTTCATCTTTGTTAATGATATGTTTAATGTCGACCTTGTTTCCTTCGGAGTCGGTGACTTTGATTTTTGGTTTAAGTCCAGTCACGGAGATGATTAGGTCCTTCATTGTACTATCAACGGAATACTGAAAGCATTTGAACATGATTTTTTCATTATTAATTTTTTTTTATCTATCATCTTTGACATCTTAAATATTTGTTAAGGTTAAGTATTTCTAGAGCTGACGTACATTTATCTAGGGTTGAGAGATAAACTCAATAGTCCCAGGTAAACCACGGATATCGGCGGTCTACAAAATGTAAAAACTTTAAATACTTTCACAATTAAGTTTTTTTTATTGCAAATAGTTGTTTTAAATACAATTTAATACGAGTATTTAAATTAAATTATTCGGAACGTTCAAAAACTCTTGTTATGTATTGCTTCCGTGGCTTATGTTGCTTGTATATGTAAATGAACTAAACAATTCCTTATTTCATCAACTGAAATAATGTACTACATAGTGAACGAAACCCCTCTCCTTCCTCCTTCCTCTGACTCTACAGTCCTTAAATATAGTAAGTTCTTTGTGACGTATGACTTCGAAACTGACCAACTAACTTCGACGAACAAGCAATTTTATTTTGTGTCACCTTTATTTTCAGTCATTAGGTACGTGCTAGTTGCATCACAAGTGAAGTGCAATCCAAACTAATATTAAAAATTCATAAGGCACTCTATCTGTATAGCTTTCAAGGCTAAACCACCATACCGATTTCGGTGTATTTCGATATGGAGATAGATTGGGCCTGGAGGAGGACATAGGCAATTTTTTTGTCGTGATAACCGACATGTACCCAGTGGAGCCACGACCAAATGCATCATACATATAAAAACACACCTAAAATATACGTAGTAGTAGATCTATTTATAGGCCATAGAGGGCCCTACCTTTATTTGCCGTACTCCTAAGACGGCAACGTACTTGTAACTCTTAAGTTGCACCACCACCACCAGTTGACCATTCTACTCGTATGGCCCCTTATATCGCAAAAAAAAATATACTGCCATATCATTTACTTATGTAGGTATGTAATACTTATACAATAATCCTATTTATACTAAATTACACTTTTTTCTTGTGTAGCATGTATATACTTACGCTAATTTGATTATCATACCCGGGCGGGAATTTTTCCGAAACAATGATATCAGTTCTACTTTTGGCGTTTTCTTTCACGTACTCTAATATCTGTGAATGTGTTTTAAAATAAGAAAAGTTACAATTAGATTTATTTGAACATGAACTAAATAAAAAAAACTCTTTGGCGTTGAAATTGGATTTGTCTTAAAATTTAAAGGTAATAATTAACTGTTGCCTTTAAATTTTAGATAATAATATTTGATGTATGAAGGAACGAATATTTCTACTTCAATTTAACAAAATGAATCTTACGTCAGTTATATCACTTCTTATCAAGTTAAAAACTTCTCCATTAGTAGCTTCTGCTAGTTGATTGTATACTTTGTGACTCGTGGATTCTTTAGAGCCACAATCACCAGTTAGCATAAAGGTTACCTGGGAAGGATATGATAATGATGTAATTATTCATTTCGGTATTATTCTTATTAGCACTAAATTTACGTTTTTTGCAAATTCTTCAAACTTAATCTTAAGATGTATTTTTTATTTTAATTACCAATATTACATGTTTCTTTCATCATCGTTTTACTGCAATCTTTCGCTGTAGATTCTTTTCAGAATCAACTTTTAATACTTATAATCCTCTAATTAATAAGGTTTGTTTTGTACTATTGTGTAGTCATCTATTATCTTTGGTTCTTCGAGATCTTATGTGACAAGGAAACAATAGAGGTAATGTGGGTGGCATTTATTTTAATACTTGCAGACATGTTAGAACCTGTAAAGCTTAGTTAGGACAGCGTCTGCTGTGGACGATCGGATAAAATGCTTAAATTACCTGCATTTGATTTTTTTGTGCCATATTCTTAATTTCTTCATACATTTCAAAATCTTTTGCTGATGCATCAGTGAATACGTACAAAGTCGATAAAGGTAGACTGTTTTCAATGGCCACTTTAATGCCTGTCATAGCTTTTTCCGGGCATTCTGGATTTCCATCTCGTACATGTACTTTCGAAGCAGCTGCTTTGAACTTATCTTTATCGTCGGTAACAACATGTAAAATATAGTCTGCAAAAAAATATATAAACAATTTTAATTTATCCTATTAATCTTATTATTGTTCATGTTTAATAATGATCTAGCTAAATTGTTTCAAATATGTGTCAAGGATAAATAGTTTAAGCAAAGAAGGTTGCAGGCCAAAAAAATTAAATGTTTGGAGATACCTACATGAAATCAAAACAATGTTTCAAAAAATACTTTTAATAAATCTATTATAGGCATTGTGTTGCCCTGAGATGCAAACGTACACAATGGTGCCTACGTGCTTGTAATGTTTCAATTTGGACTCTCTATACGGTTGGTATAAGTCAAATGTTTATAAACGGGCTATTGATAGGCATAATGACAGAAAGAAATCACTGTTGGTGACAGAATAGTATTTGTATAACTTAAACAACTTCTTAAGCAGTAAACAATGTCATATTTTACTATATTATTGAAAAAGGTTTTAAAAAGCAGAATTACTTAGTTTACACTCAAAGCTTGTTTGCTTTTTTGTTTTATCAGGCCATTTCCGCACTTAGCCTCTTGATTGGGCCGTTGTACGTAAGTTTGTCATTTTCCTACTCCAGCCTTAAATAAAAGGAAGCTCAGCAGCCTTTTCAGGTTACTACATGCTTCCGGGAGTGATGCCGATTGGAGGATGTCCGCCCGTTGGTCTGCCACACTTCGACATTCTGTGAGGACATGCTTCGGCGTTTCTTCTGCCCCCATGCATCCCCTGCACAGAGGGCTGTCTGTAGCGCCTATGGTGAATAGGTGCTTGTTTAGGAGACAATGCCCTGTCAGGATACCTGTGACCTTCCTGAGATCGTCCCTTTTTAGTCTAATCAGGTTGCGGGCAAATCTTTTAGATGCTACCGGAACTGCACTTTTTGTATTACTGCATCCTTCAATGTTTTTCCATATGGTTTTATGTTTTCTTTCGGTATTGGCGCGCAGCCATGATTTTATTTGGGTTTAGGGCAAGGGTAGGAGTGGTTCCGGTCCTTAAACTATCGTTTCCGATCCCCTCTTAGCCAGTTGGTCCACAGCGTCGTTACCCATTGAGTTACTATGCCCTTTTATCCATTGCAGGGTAATTTTATTTGTGGTTGAAATGGACTGTAGATTGTCATGACATTCCTTGTTGTTTTGCACGGCTTAAAGCATGGATGCACTGTTAGAGACAATTTTGATGTTTGAGTCTCTCACATTTCTAAACATCTAGTGTTTTATTGGAGTATCCGAACGTATCTGAATTTTGAACCTTAATTTCGGTAACACAAAACTCACTATTGTGCAAGTACATGCGCCAACTATTGACGCAAGTAACGAAGAAATTTATATCTCCTACAATCAACTTCAGGATGCACACTGTTACTATTAGAATCACAAAATAGTAATAGGTGATTTTAATGTCCATATTGGTCAACGGGTACCGGGCGAGGAAAGAATACTGGGTAAATACTGTTACGGAAATAGAGACGACAGAGGTGAAAGGTTGCTCCAGTTTCGTTGGGAGAACAAATTATATGTGACAAACAGTTTATTTAAAAAGAACACTAAAAATATATGGACTTTGATCTCGCCAAAGAAAAGAAGTCAGATAAATTATATATTAACTAACAGAAAGGAAAGCATCGCAAAGTTAGAAATTATATCTAATTTAACTTTTCCCAGCGACTATCGATTGAGAAGCACACTACGAATTACACCGATAAAGAAAAGTAGAACTTATTTTAAACAGTCTTAAACTAAGCTCAGTATTCGAAAAGAAAAATGATAGTCCTTAAAAACTGTAAGTAAACGAGATAGTACCTAATAGAAGCTAATGAAAATATAGAGTCAGCTTATAACGAAATTAAACGTACAACAACTCTAGTAGTTGTTGTACGTTTAATTTTGTTAAATTCAATTTAACCAAAATATTCAACAAAACGGGAGACTATCCCTGTTCACATAAAATGTCTTGTTGCAAGAAGAAATTAATTGATTCACAAAGAATTTTTAACTAAAGAGGAAAAAGATGAAAGTACTTACCTCTATAAAAACATCTAAAAATTAATGAAACGGGAACGCACAGAACGTAGAATAAAAGTAATCGAAGGACATCTCGAATCAACAGGCAGCTTAAAGAAAAGTCTTAAATATCTGAATACCACCTAACAATGAATACCCTGTTTAAAAGATGAGACTATTATATTATATACATATATATATATATATATATATATATATATATATATGTATATAATATATATATAATATATGTATATATATATATATATATATATATATATATATATATATTGTTTTACACCCACCTGTACATTCAAGTCTCTCATTAGAATTACATAATTATGTGAATATGTCGATATTGTTCTTGTAAGTTCATCATAGAAGGTTTTGTTTTCCATTTTTGATGCTTTTTCTGTTGGGGCGTATGTTTGGATAATTGACCATAATTTTCGGTATCGAGGTATGAAGATGTTTAACACTTAATTCCTGAGTTGAGACCTACACTCGAAAAAATATTAACATAATCTTGACAACTTTCGAGTGTAGGTCTCAAAAAAATTACCATCAAATTTGTATGCCGATGCATTTTTTATGAAAAATATATATTTTGCAAGCCCCAAAACAAAAATTAACTTGTTATTAATGAAAATGAATAAAATTTTTCAAGTCACCATTCTGACATGTTAGAGCTGGGGGTCACTCTGAAGGTACCATTCACTTTGTATGCCACAAGTTTTTCTCAGTTTTCCATCGTATTTTCTCGAAGTATTGATTTTTAGAAACTGTTATTATTTAATTTGGGACACTCATCAAATCGACGTGTTTCGCTCCCTATCGCGCTTTTTCCTGCTACTATCAGAATTTGGCCCAATGATAAAAGTTGGGTGTCTCGTCAAAACGAAGCTGTGTATAAACTTTCAGCCTGTTATTAATCACTGAAATCCCTTGTACGTGGGCCCGTGGACTACTGCTATTCGGTCTGAAATCCCAACGACTTCTTGAATATGTCGTTTCAGTGACTGTCTAATAACAAATCCTACACCTCTTTGGCCAGGTATTTCGCCTTTGTGGAATAGTTTTTTTTTATTGTATAGGGGGCATACGAGCAGACGTATTGCCTGACGGTAAGCGATTACCGCCGCCGATGGACACCCGCAACACCAGAGGTGTTACAAGTGCATTGCCGGCCTTTTAGGAAGGAGTACGCTCTTTTCTTGAAGGTTTGAAGGCCGTATTGGTCCGGGAACACCGCAGGCGACAGCTTATTCCACAGTTTTGTTGTGCGCGGCAGAAAGTTTCGGGAAAATCGCACAGTTGTGGACTGCCAACCATCTAGATGATGGAGATGAAATTTCTGCCGCGTAGGACGATGGCGCAAAAAGGCAGCGGGGATTCATCCGAACAATTCCTCGGAGCACTCCCCATGGTAAATGCGGTAAAAGATGCACAGCGAAGCCACATCTCTACGCAGCGCCAGAGAGTCTAGCCGAACCGGAAGTTCCTGACAATCGATGATACGAGTCGCCCTCGGCTGAATGTGGTCCAGAGGGAGGAGCTGGTATTGGGGTGCCCCTGCCCAAAGATGAGGACCGGCTCGATCTGTTGAGCACACCAAGCTTTTTCGAGGCCAATTTGACCTTACCCTCCAAATGGCCACGAAACTGGACTTCGCTCGATACGTCGACACCAAGTATTCCAATATTGGCTGAGGCAGATAGGGGGGTGTCTTCAAAATGAGGACATACGACCCACGGTAGTTTTTTAGTGGTGTACGCGTACGCGCAAATTTGTGTCTTTGTCGGGTTGAATTGTACCAAATTAAGTCTACCCCAATCTGAGACCTTTTCCAAAGTTGTCTCAACTTCAGACACAAGTTTGTTTCGACTCTCAGT
Source organism: Spilarctia lutea (assembly GCA_916048165.1). NCBI lineage: Eukaryota > Metazoa > Arthropoda > Insecta > Lepidoptera > Erebidae > Spilarctia > Spilarctia lutea. The sequence continues at coordinate 12,392,028 of OU696490.1, read as the reverse complement.
GACGTTTTCCCTTTTTCGTCTTGAACCATGTCTATAATCTATGGTAGCGATGTCAAACTTTTTCGGTTATAAAAATACAATTTGTTCTTCACTGTAACTGTTTTGCTGGTTGTGGTTGTTGAATGTTTGTTTAGTGATAAGCCTTCTCACATCACTGGATTAATACTATTTGACATTAAACACAATTTTATTTCGAGAGGTTCGGTGACGTACGTGTGTTCTATATGACCGACCGGGAACAGAATTCCGTTTCCGGTCTAATGTAGATAGGATAAAAATATTTCAATTAAGTTTGAGTTAATTTTGAGCTATTGCTCATTGGTACGGTAAAATACTTAGGCAGTTCAATAGAACTGCCTTGAACTGCCGTATTTTACCGTACCTTTGTCCATGTGAAGACGAATTGAGAATACAAAGTGATACCACTCCTATTCATCCTATGGGTGTCGCAAGAGGCGACTGAGGGAAAAAACTATGCAAAACAGCAACAAAAGGAAGAAAAACTTGAAATAAAGAAAATCTGGTCAGCGTGGTTAAGAAGGCCTAAAGCTCCTTTTGAAGACAGTGAACTATCAAAACCTATTGATGATGATGAAGTATTTCTACCACCATTTAAAGTTATTAAGTGCAGAATTACTCTGTTTGTAGCGAATTTTAGTTAAAATGTACGACATAATTACCAAGCACCAGGTATTAACCAAATTAGAGTAAAAGGTAAATATTTCAATTTTTTTGTTGCTTGATACGTTAATGCCTGACCACGCGATGCGACGTCACGTGAAACGGTCATTTACGCTGTGGCCGGAAACGCGATGTCGCGACCGTATCGCATTGACTTTAAGTATTTATTTTGGCCACTAGAGGAAAGGAAATGAACATTGAATCAGTGGGCGTGGCCTGTAGAAAGCTATCTTGCTTTTCTTACAATGCAGCCACGCGGTCAAGGTTATTTATTTTATTTAGTTATTATTGCGTTTATTTATCTGTATTTGGACATAAACTTAGTCTTTTTTATAATGAAAAACAAACTAAGACCGAGAACAAGATCAGTAATGCTCAATATATTGCGATTTTTGCAAGAAAGCAACTAAAAGGAATTGTTGAAGGAGTGAGAAGATGCTGATATACTTAGATGATTTAGACTATACAACCAGCTAAAATGGAGAAAGTAGTTCAGAATCTGATCATGAAGTCCTGACATGTGTCCTTATTTGTACTACTTTCATTTTTATTCTTATTTAGCCTAAAAGATTATTGCAGTGATGATGACCCCTATACCATATTGAAAATATCGTATAATATGTAGTTTATCGCTATGTTGATTTTGAATTTTGTTGTTTTTTGTCTTCTAATAGAATCTTCGAACAAAATACTTTCTCAAGGTTTTGTTTTAAGGAATAGAAAAGTATTGCTTTGGAAACACAAACCACGCAAATATCGCGTTATCGGCCATGTGAGCTATATTTATGAACAAGTATGTCCTGTATGGCCGATTACCCGTCTTCCGCGCCCTCCCGCCTTTTAACCTTATCTATACTAATATTATAAAGAGGAAAGATTTGTATGTTTGTTTGTATGTATGTAATGAATAGGGTCAAAAACTACTGGACCGATTTTAAAAATTATTTCACCATTCGAAAGCTACATTATCCACGAGTAACATAGGCTATATTTTATTTTGGAAAAAAATAGGGTTGTGTAAGATATTTGGGATTTTCGGACACAAGGTGTAAAAATCAACCAGAAAAGTTACTTGTTTTGCGATAATTTTCATGCTACGAGCTATATAAGACGCAAACGAGGTTGCGTGGGGTCAGCTAGTGTATTATATAACTGTAGATTCAATATTTCAAGTATTATGAGCAAATAACATATAAAATAAACGATTGCGTAATGTTGACCATTTATGTAAGTTCAAGATTTTGGTTTGTCAGTGAACGTGTTACAATATTCTTTTTTTTATGACGAAGTCTTATAGCGATGCATGCTCATCCAAATGTTTCATAGATAACAATATAAAAGTTGTCATGTAAGAGAATGTACCAATTCTTATGAGAATAAAGATTTCTGAAACCAAAGCGTCTCAATTAGTCAGCACCAGTTCAAAAAGTGCAATCTACCCAGCTTGGTTGATTGGTTGACGTGAGAAACGTATATTTTTCACGTCGACAGAGCTGATAAGTGACTGTCGTCTAGTATCGGTCTAAATTATAACAATACAGCATTTATGATCGCTTTTAAATAAAATCGCATACTCATCGCTATGATAATTTGGAGTCGTTAGAATAATCAGTAAGTATTGCACCGAAAAATTTTCTCATGGAGACAGTACGTGTTTCTCAACGATTCAATACAATCCTGTATTAAAGTCACTAGATGATATTATCAATAAGCCTATAATAATAATAATAATAATAATAATAATAATAATAATAACCCCTCCGGGGGACCACCTTGGCGTGGTGGAGGGGCTTACGGGAAGGCATGAACTAATCATAAGGTCACTAAGAACTCGACTATACCCTGTAACAGGAGGCACAAAAATTCTAACATATAACCAACAACATCTTGGCTCAACCCTTTCTAACTAACGGTCCCAAACCCAAAAGAAGAAAAAACATGGTTTTAACAAGAAGCAGTACGAAACGGCCCCAAGTGCCCGGCGGACCCAGTACCAGCGGTGGTAACGACGAAAGCCACTCTGTGACTGAGCCCAGGGGTGCGAAGAATCTCCGGGTGGGAATAGGAACTCGTCAAACGACTCAAGCTATCCATAAGGACTCCGATAACTTAAGTGATACTTCACTGACTCCATCACCATTTCATTCATTTGAATCACCTTCATCATCCCCATTATCATTTGCGTCTTCAACGCTATCATCTGCTTTGTCTGAAGATGTTGTGCAGGAGGCACATGCCATTACACCTGCACCCACCTCAGGCACAAACCGTACGCGAAAGAGATGGTCACAAGAAATTAATGAATTCATCTGGCGTACGTACCTCATAGCTACAAAATTAAATACCAGTAAAATATACCTCAATCATCTACACCACGAATTCACACAAAAATACCCACAAATGCAGGCATCTAAGCAAAGACTAGGAGATCAATGCCGTGCTATAATTAGAAACAATCTTTTACCTCAACAGACGCTAGACAGCATAAAAGGTGAAGTATCTAGTTACCTACAACAAATACAAAACACACAAATAGATTGCAGTACACAGGCGCACAATACAAATGTACAAACACAGAGAAGAAGATGGACAACTGAATATAACGAATCGGTAATAAAAAATTACTACAAAATCACACAATTAGGATCAAATAGGACAGCATATCGTAAACCACTGTATCAAGCAGTCATTGCAGAACACCCTGATTTGTCAGAAGTTAGCGAACAAAGAATATCTGATCAGCTCCGGGTAATTTTCAACAGTAAATTGATAAGTGATCGTAGACAAGAAGAAATACGTAATGAAATAGCAAATACCCTTAATATACATATTACTAATCCGGAAGACTGCCTCACACAAACACAATGCATAACATCAATAACTGAACTTCAACAAGAAATACGTAGTCCCGTTACAGATTCACTCACCCAACCATTGTTGACACAAAATTGCAGATTACGAGTAAATCCCACTGTTTTAGAGTCTAATAAAATCGAAGAAATATTTAAAACAACACTACTTAAATTTAGAAATAGTAACCCAACGACTCGACCATATATACCAAAACAAACAAATTCTACAAAACTAACAAAAATAGTCCATTTCATTAACACTGAAATTCTGCCCAACCACATCTCACTTGATCAAGAATTTTTACTGACTCAGACTATTATTTACTGCGCAGCTTACACGGCGGCTACTTGCAATGGATCTAAAATTAAAGATAATACCACGACTTTTACTCAAAACCAAACAAAAGTGCCACCCTGGCAGAAAAGATTACAAAATAAAATACAAAACTTAAGGCAAGACATTGGAAGGATGACAGAACATATTAAAAGAAATAGCAGTGAAAGAGTTAGAAGATTAGTAGAAAAAATAAAAGCTAAACACCAAATCCATTCACAACACGAAGAACCTAATTTAAGTAACGAACATTTCCTTGATACTCTCAAACAAAAACTTAATGCAGCTACAAGTAGATTAAAAAGATATATTAACTGTACACTTAGAAAAACACAAAATAGCCAATTTACTAACAATGAAAAACAATTTTACAGACAATTAGCTTCAAACACAACACAATACACAAATAAAAACACAGCAGATTCAGTAACTGTACCTATTGTTGAACTGCATGACTTCTGGTCCAATATTTGGTCAAAACCTGTACTTCATAATTCACAAGCTGAATGGCTTCAAACAAATAGCTCTGTAACAATTTCTGTTAAACCCATGGACTTCGAACAAATTCCTGTAGAAATATTCGCAAATGTACTGAAAAAACTGCACAACTGGAAGGCACCAGGCACCGATCGCATTCACAACTACTGGTATAAGAAGTTCACAGCTTTACATCCTCTGTTACATAAACATATTAATACATTCATTCAAATCCCAGAGCTCATGCCGCATTATATTACTGAAGGCCTCACCTACATGATACCAAAAGACACTGATTTTCAGAACCCTGCTAAATATCGCCCCATTACATGCTTACAAACAATTTACAAAATACTTACAGCATGCGTTGCGGAAATAATTCATCAGCACGCTAGCGAAAATAGTATACTTGCAGAAGAACAGAAGGGATGCCGTAAAAATAGTCAAGGTTGCAAAGAACAGTTAGTAATAGATTCAGTGGCAATGAAACTAGCAATCTCAAATAAGAAAAATATAAGCACCATGTACATAGATTACAAGAAAGCCTTTGACTCCGTTCCACACAGCTGGCTACTTCATGTCCTGCAACTTTATAAAATCCACCCAAAAATAATTGACTTCCTACAAAACTCGATGCAGCATTGGAATACGACATTAAATATTAATGGATACTCTAACACAGAAATACCTAAAATTCCAATAAGGCGAGGAATCTTCCAAGGTGATGCGCTTAGTCCGCTATGGTTCTGCCTAGCACTCAACCCCCTTTCTCATATGTTAAATAAGTCTCTTCTAGGTTACACTGTCACTACACCACAAAAACAAACAAACCTTACACATCTTATGTACATGGACGACATAAAATTATATGGCAACAACACAGAGTCACTACACCGTCTGGCAGACATTACACAATCTTTCTCAAATGACATTCATATAATAATATAATAATAATTTCTTTATTGTTTCAAAGCATACAGGTACATGGTTTGATCCCTAGATCCCACACTAGGATTCCCTGTGTCGTGGGATCCAGTCTCTTTCCGTCCGGTTGCCATCCGATACATCATTACATTAAATTAAACAAACGAAAAAGAAAAGCAAAATACAACGATAAATGAAAATTAGAAATCAGGCAAGCAAAAAAAAATAATAAAAAATATATATTAAACAAATAAAAAAAAAAAATAAAAACAAAGAAGGAAGTGCGGCAAATATACCGAGTGTTAGTGCCTGGGTAAAGCACTGATTGCACAGTTGAATGTTTGTGTCTGTGTCTGTGTGTGTGTGTGTGTGTGTGTGTGTGTATGTGAGTGTGTGTATGTATGTGAATGGGAGTGATTATGTATGTATGAGTGTATCTATGTGTGTTATGGTTTACTTTGTGTGTATGTTATTGTATGACTTTTAATAGGTCTTCAGTGCTGCCATAGTCAAGCTCAGCCAGCCACTTGTAGACCTTTTTTTTTACAACAGTGGTTTGTTAGCTCTATGATACCTAGTTTGGCGTTAACTTTCCTGTACAAGTATGGGCCCATAAATTTGTACACTCTCCTTCCAATCGATTTACGACACCTCACGGTGTTCCATACCAACCTACGTCCTGAGCGACTGAGTGTGACATTGTTCAGGGCAGATTTGTGAAAGCGTAGCGTAGTGGAGATTATGTATAATTGTCGGACTCTGAGCAATCCCAGTTCTGAATAAAGTGCGTTAGTAGGGTATCTATATGACCTGCCGAATGCAGTTTTAAGGAGTGCACGTTGTGCTCTTTCTACTCTCATCATATGAGCTTTACCAGCAGCTCCCCATGCAGTAATACAATAGGTAAGAATTGACTGATAAAGAGAAAAATAAACCATCCTCAAAGTCTTCTCATTTGCAATTTTACCTAGACACTTAAAGATTTGCATAAGCATTCTAGTTCTTGTGACGAGTGCGTTGATATGTGTGGACCATGTAAGCTGGCAGTCTAAATGAACCCCAAGATATTTTATGGAGTTAATTTGTTCTATTAATGGGCATTGACAGGTTCCCAGAGGATATGGAATTTGGAATTGATAAGTGTAAAACATTTTCAGTAGTTAATGGACAAATTATTACCAACACCTACACACTCCAGACAGGAGAAACAATTGAACCTTTAGAATCTCACAACTTTTACAAATATTTATGATTCCAACAAAACAGACAAATCAAACAGAAAGAAACAAAACACACTCTTAAACAGAAATTCAAACATAGAATTAACATTATACTCCGTTCTCAACTAAATTCTCGTAACACAATCAAAGCAATTAATAGTTATGCCATCCCCGTTCTCGTGTACTCCTTCGGTATAATAAGATGGTCCAAGACAGAACTCACGAACCTTCAACGTATTATGAATACAACACTAACGACTTACAGAAAACACCATCCCAGATCTTGCGTACAACGAATAACCCTCCCTCGGGAAGAAGGTGGACGTGGTATAATAGATGTGCCCAATTTACACAACAAACAAATCAATTCACTCAGACAATACTTTCAGCAACGATCACAGCACTCTCTCTCAGTTTCACCCCACTTAATTTAGCAGACCAGAACCCACAAAGCAATGAACGTATTGTTGAAATAAAAGAAAAAATAACTCTATGGCAACAGAAATCCCTACACGGCAGACATCGCCACGACCTGCAGCAACCTACCGTCGACATAGTTGCGTCGAACGAATGGCTGCGGCGTGGAGACCTATTTCCTGAGACAGAAGCATTTATGATAGCTATTCAAGATCAAGTCATCGACACCCGGAACTACCAGAAGCATATCATTCGTGCACAAAATCTCACCTCTGACGCCTGCAGACGCTGTCATGCCTGTCCCGAAACCATTCAACACATAACCTCAGCTTGCAAATCTCTAGCTCAAACTGACTACAAACACAGACATGACCAAGTAGCCGCCATAGTACATCAACATCTTGCCCACAAACATCACTTTATAGACAAAAAGACACCCTATTACAAATACAAGCCAAAGACAGTACTCGAAAATAACAACTACAAAGTATACTGGGACAGAACGATTTTAACAGATAAGACCATTCATTTCAACAGACCGGATATCACACTTCATGACAAAATAAAGAAAGCTGTATACCTAATAGACGTAGCAGTTCCAAACACTCATAACGTTCAATCGACAATAGCTGAAAAACTTACTAAGTATCAAGATCTGGCAATAGAATTAAAACGGCAGTGGCGAGCAGTAAACATTCATATAGTTCCAATAGTAATATCTTCAACCGGAATAATACCCAAAAGCCTTCAACACAGCTTAGAAATTTTAGAAATGCCGCAACATTCACTACATCTGCTCCAGAAAGCAGTTTTATTAAACACCTGCAGACTTACTAGAAAATTCCTCACTACATCTTCAGTTTCATCCACATACACCATAACTTAAACCCTGATTACATTTGGCTATGGCCCGTGAAATCAGAAAATCTTACCCCATAAAGGGAGTTTAAAAAAAAGTTGAAATAATAATAATAATAATTCTATTTCTCAGAATGGATGTGCAATGCAATGGAGAACAGCACTTCGCTATCCTGGATGCCGGCAGTCTGCGATGAACGACGTACTTATAAAGATCGAGCGAGGCATCTTTCAAGGTGACAGTCTGAGCCCCTTGTGGTTTTGTCTAGCTTTTAACCCTCTGAGCACTCTATTAGAGGGTTCAGGGTTAGGCTACAGGTTTCAGAAAGATGATCGAGGTATATCTCACCTCCTTTACATGGATGATTTGAAACTACTTGCCCCTACTAAATTACAATTGACAGGATTACTAAAGGTTACGGAAAACTTTAGTAATTCTATCAAAATGGAATTTGGTGTAGACAAGTGTGCAATTATGTATGTAAAAAAAGGTGAGATTGTGGAATCTGAAGGTATAGAGCTTTCAGATGCCACAAAACTCAGATCTCTGTCTGTAACCGAGACCTACAAATATCTAGGTTTTTCACAGTCCTTAGGAATACCAGAACCTGACATGAAACAAAGGTGCGAGCCTGCAATGGTTGGGTTATGCCGGTTCTGATGTATTCCTTTGGTGTATTTAGATGGACTCAGACTGAATTAGATGCCATTGATAGGAGAGTCCGTACATTGTTGACTGCATTCCGAATGCACCACCCACGTTCATCGGTTATGAGATTGTATATCCCGCAAAAGTTAGGGGGTCGTGGATTACTAAATATCAAGACCCTACACAATCGCGAGGTATACAATCTTAGAGAATATTTTCTACAAACTGATGTGGGAGTGCATCGTAGTGTAGTTACAGTGGATACCGGGCTCACTCCGCTCGCTCTGGCTAAAGAGAATTGGCGCAAACCTGTAGTACTTAGTACTAATGATCGCAGAGAAGTATGGAAGGGCAAAGTACTCCATGGTCGATTTTATCGGGCCCTAAATGGGCCTGATATAGATTTCAAAGCATCTACGTCCTAGTGATCTCTTCGGAGAAACCGAAGGTTTTGTCTGTGCGATTATGGACGAAGTTATCATGACGAGTAACTACCGGAAATATATACTGAAGGATGGTACGGTCGACATTTGTTGGGCATGTCACCGTCCTGGAGAATCTATCAGGCATATTATTTCTGGTTGTTCTCGTCTTGCTAACGGCGAGTATTTGCACAGGCACAACCAAGTAGCCAGGATCGTACATCAGCAACTTGCCCTTAAATACAATCTTGTGAGTTCAGAGGTACCATACTACAGGTATGTGCCCGATCCAGTTCTCGAGAATGGTCGTGCTACGTTATATTGTGATCGATCTATTATTATAGACAGGACTATTGTAGCCAATAAGCCTGATATTGTGGTGATAGATCGATTAGAGCGCCGCGCAATGATTGTCGATATCGCCGTTCCTCATGACGAGAATCTCGTGAAAGTCGAAAAAGAAAAACAAATAAAATATTTGGATTTATCTCACGAGATTGTCCATATGTGGAATGTGGATTCGGCGATCATTGTTCCGATAGTCGTATCTGCTCATGGATTGATAGCCAAGAGCCTCGACCAACATCTTAAGAGGCTCACGTTAGGGGGCTGGATCAAGGGTCTGATACAGAAGGCAGTCCTCCTTGACACGGCACGTATAGTGAGGAGGTTCCTGTCTTTGGAGCCCTAACCGCCGGTTTCTTGGTCCCTGTACCCGAAGTCGGTGGTCTACTATTTTTTATATTTTTAAATGTATTTGTTTTATATGCATATTTAAAAATGTAATTGATATGTATATACAAATGGAATAAAGATAATAATAATAGTATATCATAATGATACATATAATAACGTACAATAGGTAATACATGTTTTAAATTGAAAAAAAAACCTTGTACTAGTATTTATGTCCTGACTGTAGGTATATGCGCATACTATTATATAGTTTGCTCTTTCTTACTTACTTTCATATGTATATACGTAGCTTGTATTTAAATTTATCAAAATAATTTAAATAAATAATAATTAGTTACTTAAAGCTGTTAACTGTTACTCTTACCTGGATCGTTAAAAGTAACTAAAACAAAATTTTGAATTTGTGATTCATTTGACTTCATCACAGTTTCGAAAATCGAGTCGACACTACTTTTCACTTGCTCTATTTCATTGGTCATTGACGTGGAGTCGTCTATAACGAATGTTAAGCTACTTTTCTTAAGGTCTTGTGCGTGAACTAAACATATCTGCGTAACTATGCAATAAACGAACACTACACAGTATGAGCGGTTACAAGTCATGTTGTACACTGGCACGACACTTCTTGTTTGGTAGATAAGCTCGACTCGAACTCGAACTCGAACGATTTACGTTTTGTTTAAAGTATTTCATACATAAGACTTAATTTTAGATTGTAAACGCTGTTTTGTTTGCTATACATATATAAATGCATATTGCTAGCCTCTGCTCTCAGTGACACCTCATGTTAAATGTCGTTTTTGGTGCTTTATTTCTGATCTCTTTATCATTTCTTTTATGTAAAGGGCGTAAAGAACTCCATGTTACGATGAAATATGACGCACACATGTAAACCATGGTTTAAAATGCGTTTAGTTATTTAACCTTGGACTGTCGACAAACTAGATTATTTATTTAAACTTTATGCAGATGTTGCAAAGGCGGACTTAATGCCTCAGGCATTTTCTGCCAGTCAACCTTAGGGCGATGCAGAGCTAAATAAGGTAGATCCACGGAAATTGTAAATTATATTAAAAAATGTATTTAGAATAGAATAGAATAATATTTATTGTACATTACATAAATAGTTTACATAAAATAATTCATTAAATGACTGACCATGTACAAATGGCGGCCTTATTGCTAAAAAGCAATTTCTTCCAGGCAACCTTGGGATAGAAAAAAGCACAGAAAGAAAAGAAAACAAAAAGAATAAATATAATGCAAAAGAATTTAAGTGAAAGCAAAAAAATAATTTACACAAGTAATTTTAATTATTATGCATACTAATATAAATAAATACATATACACAAATAGAATATCTACAACTTTATTAAAAAGAATATAATAAATAAAATAAATAAAACATATATATAAATAAATAAGTGGATAAAATCTTGTATTATGAGTTGGTACTGCCAGTTCCAGAGATTCAGATGACCTCAGGGATCTCGAATGTGTGTCACTGAGGAAAACAAAGCGTTCCTTTAAGTAAGGTGGAGTAAACGGATGAAATAGAACACCATAAAGAATGGAAAGAATATGAGCATTCCGTCGAAGACGAATTTGGAGCCACTTAAGCCGATTGCGATATTCAGAAACATGATCATATTTGCGTAGTCCAAATATAATTCTGATACAGAAATTTTGAAGGCGCTCAAGTTTATCGAGTTGCTCCTCCGTGATGTCGAGAAGAAGGAGGGATTGTGCAAGTGCAATTTTAGTAGCTGTTGGGAGAAAATTGCGTAGTCTTCGTAAGGACCCCGCCGATGCAAACAATTTTCGACTGACCTCTCGCAATTGAGGGGCCCAGGTTAAAGTATTATTAATATTTATATTCCTAGATTTTTGATAGAGGTACTTAATGGTAATGGAGTACCGTAAAACATAATGTTAGGTAGTTGGGTCCAGTCTATACTCGATATCATTCTGGCACTGCCCACAACAATAAGTTGTGTTTTACTTGGATTAACCACAACTCCATACCGCTCACTCCATTCACAAACACGTTCCAGATCTTGGCTAATAGTCGCAAAGGCTTCAGACAATCTATGCAACGGCGCTTGTGTATATTTTGAAAATCATCTGCATAAAGGTGGTAGTAGGAAGCTAGTGACTTAGAGATAGAATTGATAAATACGGTGAAAAGTAAAGGAGATAAAACGCCACCCTGCGGAACCCCAACATTCATGTTACACCAAGAAGATAAAGATTGCTCCAAGCGCACACGCTGCCTTCGTCCAAACAGGTAACTTTGAAACCAATCAATTACAGTCGGAGATATGTTGATAGAGCGCAGTATGCTAACTGCCTCGGTGGCGTAGTGGTAGCGTATGCGACTGCTAAGCAAGAGGTCTTGGGTTCGATTCCCGGGTCGGACCAAATGTTTGTATGACCTGCAAATATTTGTTTCGGAGTTTGGGTGTTTTCTATGTATAATATGTATGTATTTACAAAAAAAAAGTATATAAGTATTTATATCAGTTATCTAGTACCCATAACACAAGCTCTGCTTAGCTTGGGACTAGAGGGCGTTGTGTGTTAGATGTCCGGAATATTTATTATTTATTATTTATTATTTATGCCCAGCAGTATATGGAAATCAACACTGTTAAAAGCATTGCTAAAGTCCAGTAAAGAAAGAACTGTAAGACTTCTACTCTCCATACCCAGCCTGATGTCATCCGTAACGTTGATCAACGCACTTACTGTACTATGACTACTATATATGCATATATACATACATATACATAAATATAGCTACATACTATACAATTTAGAAGATCCGAAAATGTGTCTATAAAATTTTTACGCAACAGATATTTAAAACTCTGCGTTCCATAGCAGGACAGACAGTTTGTAGGTACAGTGCGTTATTTCGTAGTTCAGTGTATCTTCGGTAGATGGCGCTGTATGTGGAGGTCGCCACAAGGTCAAAGTAGCACATGTCACTATAGTCGATTATTGGAAATATTAGGGTCTGGACGAGCATTGCCTTAGTTTTCAATGGAAGAAAGTTTCAATGGTTTTTAAGTCTGGAGAGGGCCCACAACGAGCCCTCTCCAGACTTAAAAACTAGATTACTGTTTAAAAGGACTTTGTTGTTGCCAGTAAACACTCGGAGAAAGTCGATGAGCAGAAACTCATTATAAATTTCAAAGGAATTTAAAACGGCCCACGTGACCTATGAATTTTGTCCTTCCACTTTCACATTGAAAATTTAAGTTTTGACCGGTACTTTATTCTTCTTTCAACCGATACTATAAAAATATTATAAGTATGAAAAAAAAGACAAGACAGGTAGTTTATTTTTATTGCATCACGAAACACTCCTTATCATAATTAATTTTTCACACAGAATTTAGAAACATAATTATGTTATCTACTTTCAAGTTTTTAAGCTACGTTCTGGTTAAGTTACTCATAGTAGCTCAAGTTATTTATAATATAATATATCCAAAGGTTCTTCAACAAAATATAAAACCATGTAATGATGGTCATGACTGATTAAACGTTTCGCAAACTGATGATGATGATGTTCACCTAGTCGATTACGGCCACGGCAGTCAAGGAAATATCATAGTGCACAAGTGTGAACGCAAACACAAGTGCACTCTCTGCTCCCTCTCTCTCACAATCCGATGGGATGGTAAACCGACATGATCGGGGAGATATCAGGCGTTGGACTGACAATTTTACGTGCTCTCTGAGATACGGGGGTTCAGACCGCAACTTCCAAACTCCGAGCTATTAATAAGTATTTCTATGATCAGAAAATCTCAATAACACTTTAAGCCCGACCCAGGATTCCAACCCAAGCCCTCTTAATTGGCAGTCGCATACATCAACCGCAAGACCAACGAGGCAATTAAGTATACCTATATAGTTTACAGTACAGTAACATATTTCGAACTACGATAAATCCTAAGGTTTTTCTAATAATAACAGTTACCACAGTAACATATATAGTATAATTAATAAATACGCAAGCGCAAGTAAGTTTTTTTTTATTTATTGAGGTAAATAAACAATGACATAATATATAATTTAAAATAGTTGACATAATGAAAGTAGCAATTGTGACACCAGCGATATTTACCACATTTTAACAAATACATTTTTGTAGTTAGTACAATATGAGAAACAGTGAGTGCAAGCAACAAACGGTCATCTCACGCTACATACATACATACTTAAATACATACAAATGCAGGAAATCCAGATCCAGAGATAAGAGCAATGCTAGCCTCTCTGACAACAATCTCTTTTTCTTTTTTTTTTATTTGATAGTGGGCAAACGAGCAGACGTATCACCTGATGGTAAGCGATTACCGCTGCCCATGGACACCCGCAACACCAAAGGCGTCACAAGTGCGTTGCCGACCTTTGGGGGGGTGGGAAAGGGGATGGGGGGAGGCGTTGGGGTATGGGCCTCCGGTATCCTCACTCACTCGGTGAAACACAGCGCAAACGCTATTTCACACCGGTTTTCTGTGAGGCCGTGGTGTCACTCCTCGAGCCGACCCATTCATGCCGAAGCATAGCTCAAATCTCTCAAAAGCGTCTGGACGCATCGCCATTATATAGATACAATTAAAATAAGTATTGTAGGATTCAACTAAGCGATACATTGGTGAACGCCTACCAGCTTTGGTTCAGCATATAGTTGTTGTAATTTTTTTTTGTTCGTTACGGCAATGAGATCTAGTGGGCACTCTGTAACATAATTTTCTGGTGAGTGGAATACAATCGTAATGGCTGTAGCAACGGTCGTATAGTTTTATTGCTTGTACATATAGGCGTCTATGTTCCAATGTTGTATATTTATATTGTAATAGTAGTTCTTTATTTGGACGTTTATTTTCGCGACTCTTATATTGAATACAGCGTAAGATTTTTTTCTGAACGGCTTCTAGGTCTTTGATATACAAAGGGTTCCAAATGGGTCCTGCATACTCAAGTTGCGAACGGACCAAAGAATTGTATAGGTGGTCTTTAGTAGACGCTTGAGTAAAATTAGTGCATGACCGGACAACAAATCCATACATCCTAAAGGCCTTGTTGATAATAGCATCGATATGTATATCCAAGTGCAGTTTACTGTCTAAAGTGACTCCTAAGTCTCTGATCGATTCTACTCTTTCAAGGATTATTCTAGATAAATTATAAGTGAATTTGTAGATGTTTTTTTTGTTAAGGTTATAGATTTGCATTTGTTAATGCCAAGTTCAACTTTGTTCCTCATATAGTAATCTATAAATCGATCGAGATCTCGTTGTAATTTGTAGTAATCGTCCTTATCTTCGATTTTATGATAAATTTTGAGATCATCGGCGTAGAGTAAGAAATTAACGAATTAACACATTAAAACAATTACGTATGTAATTAATAAGTATTGGGCCTAAAATGGAACCTTGCGGAACTCCAGAACTTGCAGGATGGAAGCCTGATTCATGATCGTGTAAAATCACCTTTTTGGTTCTGTTTGTGATATAAGACTTAAAAAAACGCCACGTATATCGTTAAAAGTTTTTGCAATAGAATTTTGTGATCCACCCTCTCAAATGCCTTCCAAAAGTCGGTATAAATGTAGTCTGTTTGTTTATTTTCATCCATGCTTTCAATGTATGTATTAAAAGGTTGGTGGTGGTTGAACGTTTCCCACATATTCGGTAGAAAGTTACGCAGTCTTTGCGAAGACTGCGTAACTTTCTACCGATCGCAACTAGGGCTGCACTTGCACAAGCACTTCTCCTCCCAATTCTCGACTATGCCGATGTCAGCTATCTGAATATCACCGAAGCACAACTTGGTAGGCTTGAGCGACTACAAAATCTTTGTATACGATTTATATTTGGACTACGAAAATATGATCACGTCTCTGAATTCCGTCAAATGCTCAAGTGGCTTCCGGTTCGCTCTCGCCGGAATACTCATACCCTTGTTTTCCTTTACAATATCTTGTTTAATCCTAAAGCCCCCGTTTACCTCAAAGAACGATTCAAGTTCCTTAATGACACACATGAAAAATGTCTGAGGTCGTCCGAGGATTTGAGACTGCATTCCACAAAATACTATGGCCAGTCCTTTACTGTTGAAGCTGTACGCTTGTGGAATGCATTGCCTATAAATATCAGGAAAGCGACAACTGCAAATAGTTTTAAGAGAATGGTTCAAGAATTTTATAGGTCTTAACTGATTCAGTCATGGATGAGGGTATGGATATGAAGTTTTACTTTTTCATATGTGATATAAGTAATTAAGGTGATTAGTGTGTTTATATATGTATTTGTGTATATATGCATGTGTGTGTATGTGTATATATATGTGTGTATATATATTATGTATATATGTATGTATGTATGTATATATGTATGTGTGTGTGTGTAAGTGGAGATGGATGTGTATTTACCCGATAATATATTATTCATAACTTAAATACTTATTTTGTTTTCTTTATTTTTGTTTTTTAATTAATTGCACCGTCAACTGCTACTGTCTCTCCGATACTTTTAATCCATCCTAAGGTTGCCTGGAAGAGATTGCTTTTGGCAATAAGGCCGCCCTTTGTACATTACAATAAATATTATTCATCTCTGTACTATCTTATAAATTTGTTAAACGGTGTACAAATAAAGAGTTTTCTATTCTATTCTATTCTATATTCTTCTCTGTTTCAAACCTGTCAAGATATTGTGTGGTTATAAATAAGTATTTTTAGTCGGTTAGAGTAAGACTAGGTCGTTTGACGCGAAAGTCGTTGCTAAAAACAGTGGGAGAAAGTACTCATAATAAAGTTCACAGGAATTCAAAACGGCTCACGTGACCTATGAGTCTTGTCCTTCCACTTTTAACCGGCATCTATCCGACCTGTGAATATATTTTCTAGATTCTATCGCTTTTTATTCCTCATTCTACCTCTAACGTTAAAAATTCAAGTTTCAACCGGCAGTTGATTCTTCTTTCAACCTTTTTTTTTTCTCCGTGCGGAAATTCCCTCGGATACCTCCTACTGGTGGTATGTCGGACTTGAACCAACTAAAACCGCACGACGTCTTGGGTACTAGGAGCCGGGGAACCAGGTGCACCCTAGTAAGGAAAACCTTGGAAGCTATTAGCTTAGCTAGCTTATTAAAATATAAAAACTATTGTTGATATTTTGTAAAATAAGGAATTATCAGGAAGTTTTACTGAAGATATATTATACCCGTATACTGTTTCATTTACATCTTATTTTATCTTTCATTTATATAGGTTTCCCTACCTTAAATGGAAAAAAATGGAACTCTAGGATCTCTTTGTTGTCCGTCTGTCTGTCAAGGCCCTTTGTCTCAGGAACGCGTATGACGACGGTATCACGCTGAAATTCATATCAAATACTCAGGTCTAGTGTCCCTTAGAGCTGTGGAAAAATCAAACTTCTAAACCAACGTAATCAAAATATACAGCCATTTGTGCTGCAAATTTTCGACACTTGCAAGGCAATCAAAACCTACAGCGTACTACCCGTGAACCTTGAAATTTAGTACGAAGAAACGTCATATAGCAATCAACGTCTTATAGGAAAAATTGCGAAAACCAGAAATTGTTAGTTCTAACATTTAATATACCTTTTTCTTTTTTTAACGCGTGGAATGCTTTTTGCACCTTACCCTCCGAGGGAAGGCGGGGGCCACACGAAGGGCGTATGTGGGACTCCCGACGAATCGGTCTACCCATTAAACCCCGCGGCAGCCTACATCGGCAGTCGAGAGGAGCTCCAGGAATGCAGGTCAATGCAATCCTCACGACTGAGGTACATAGACCTAGGTACTTCATGTACTGGGCCACCTGGACTTCAGTGTTATCCACCCGGAGGTATGAGGTGGGTGGTATTAGGGTATCGTCTGCATAGCAGACGACACTTAGGCCAGAGGGCAGGCTAGTGTGAAGGACCGCATCGTCTGCGGGGTTTCATAGCAATGGGTCCAATACAGAGCCCTGAAAAACCCCACAACACACCTCCCTTCGATTTTCCACCCCGTTCCGATCGACAAACTTAATTGTCCGCCAGGGGAGGGTGCCGAAAACGTTAACGATATCAAGGCTAACTGCTAACGCCACTCCCCCCCGATCGGACTGCCGATTTCAACAAGCAGCGAAGATACCTAATGACATTCACTGTCGAGCGTCCCCGTCGAAATCCAAATTGGCAGTCCAATCCGAAACATTCGGTGAAAACTTGCCTCAGTTTGTTACCCAGCACCGACAGATCGATCACCAGCGCCCGACCTGAAACACCATCAGGTCCAGGTGCGGTGTTACGGGAAGCCAGCTGCCGTACGGCTCGATCAAGCTCCGTCACCTCACACTCATTGGACCAGAGCTGCAGGTGTCTAAGGGATCAGGGGACTGTCCTGGACCTTTGGGAAGAGCGAGTCTACCATTTTGCCTAGAAACTCCCGGTCCCGTGTTTCCATCAACGGAGGGACTCATGGTCTGAGCATGCCCAGTACCATTTTATATGATCACCCCCATAGGTCTCTATCCAGTTCCGCAGTAAGCTCTCTTCAGGACCGAGCCTTGGCCTCGGCGATTGCCTTTACGTCAGCTCCATATTCTCACCGTACTCCGTCGATCTCCCCGACTGTGGCTCGCCGTATTCCCCGGGCTCAAAACTACGAGCGGCGCAATCTCGCGACTGTCATGCTCAGCTGCGAGATCTCTGCTCTCCACCAATACGCCGAGCCCTTACTGGCTGACATGACTCATTGAGGTATCGCATATAGACGCCATAATGTTCCCAAATCAGGCCGCCAGTTCCTCCGGATATCATATAATATACCTACAGGTTTGTAGGGAAACTTCTAAATATACTACCTATTTAGAAAATATTCTACATACGCAAAGACACTTAACAACACTAGTATTAGTGCTTGCTAGGACAACGACCCTTAGATCATCGACAAATACGGAGGTTAAATGTTATCAAATATATTGCTGTTACAATATTGCAAGTTAAGGCCGAGACGTATTCAATCTTAATATTTCTCTACATAGTTTTCAAATGAGAGTTAAGTAAATTGCAATTATTTGTATTAGGATAGCACCCCTTATCCTAATTAACTATTCACACATAATTTAAATAAATAAATAAATATTCCGGACATCTAACACACAACGCCATCTAGTCCCAAGCTAAGCAGAGCTTGTGTTATGGGTAATAGACAACTGATATAAATAATTATATACTTTTTTTTTTGTAAATACATACATAGAAAACACCCAAACTCCGAAACAAATATTTGTAGATCACACAAACATTTGGTCCGACCCAGGATTTGAACCCGAGACCTCAAGAACAGCAGTCGCATACGCTACCACTGCGCCACAGAGGCAGTTAAGAAACATAATTACGTTATAGTCTGGCCACTGAGAGAATGCGTTCCTGACAGGTCGTGATCCAATGGGCGATGTAACTTTGAACTGGTGTACAATTTATGGCAAAATTTTTATATCTTTTATTAACCTTAATAATGAGTAATAACATTAAAAATTGAATAATCATGGCAATGTACAATAAACCTTTTATTTTGGGCTAAAGTTATTAACAATTAATCAATTAATTAATTTAAGAACAATAATTTTTAAAAGTCGAACGACGTCTAACTGCGCTGTTTCAAGGTTATGTCAATAGTTTGTTTTTGTAGTGATGTGACAAAATAATACTGAATTGTAACTGAGTATTTTTGGAATATATCGAATATATCGTAATATATTCTGTCGGTCGATATATTGTTAAATAAAACGTTCTAATTTTATAATATATAATTTTATTTATTTATCTTTATTGAATACATAAAAAACAGTAGAACAAGATGAGTTACAAAGTATGTAAGGATGTTTTACAGTCGAATGTTGTCACCATTTCAGGGAAATGTGCCGAAATGCTTTGGGCATTTATACGAACGACATTAAAGTTCCTGGGGACATCGGAGAAATTATTCGAGAGTGTGTATAATGTACTTAATACATACGAGTTAAGTTTAATATAGTTTATAATACGATATAGGTACGATCAAACCAAACTTATGAAAATAATTGTCGTGATATCAGTCCGCTGAATTAAAAATAAATGAAAAACTATTTTTATCCCTTTATATTTCTGGTAAAAAGAATTACTTTTCTAAGAGAAGCAAAAAAAAATTGATAATTGGGACAATGTCGCTTTCATTGACGAGACATGGCTGAACACCAATCACGAGCTTTCTCGTTCTTGGACAGATGACACTCAAGGGTCGACATCGAAAGTGCCAATCGGTAAAGGAGCACGTCTCATAATATGCCACGCTGCTTGTGCGATTTGTGGAACATGTTTTATTAGCATTTGAGTCAAAAACTACTACTGACTACCACGAAGAAATGAATGCGGCTGTATTCAAGGAGTAGTTCCAGGATGTGTTGCTACCTGGCCTTCCAGAGCCTTCAGTTATAATAATGGATAACGTCCCTTATCATTCGGTGCAAATAAATAAAGCACCTACTCAAGCTAATAGAAAAGAGGAATTGGTGGCTTGGCTGCAAAGAAGTGGCATTGACGCAAATATGTCAATCCTAAAAGCTGAGCTGATGAAATTAGTCAACGACCATAACCTATCAAATATTCGATACGAAATAGATGAGCTAGCTCTGGAGTACGGTCATCGCGTTCTCCGAATTCCTCCATATCACTGCCAGTACAATGCCATAGAGCTAATCTGGGCTCAAATTAAAGGTTTTGCAGCCCGCCATAATACTTCTCCACCATATGGCATAAAAAAGATGAAGACGCTTTTAAAAGAAGCATGCGAAAAAATCACAAGAGATGACTGGATGAAGGTGGTTGAAAAAACTAAGAAAATGATATTTGATGACTTTGACCACGATATTCGTATAGACACTATGATTGATAATAACATGATTATACATGTTGGTGAAGATGACAGCGAGTCCTCAAGCGAATCGGAGTCGGATTAAATTTTGATTTGACATTATTGAAATCTTAAAACTATGTATTTCATAATATATATTTTTCTATAAATACAGTATTTTTATTTTCTTTCCCTTGGTTTCATTCAGAAATTACGATTAAATTTAATTCATCCATCAACAATTTTGTTAATATTGTGTTTGAAATATAAAATATATCTAAATTGAATAATTATGCACAATGAATGCTATAAATACTGTTACCAAATATTATTAATGATATTCATGGCACATCACTACTCATGACCAATTTACAAGTGTCAGAAACGCATTCTCTGAGTGGCCGGACTATAGCTACTTTTAAGTTTTTAAGCTACGGTCTGGTTAAGATTCTTAAAGTAGCTCAAACTATTTATAAACCATCTAGAGGCTCTTAAACAAAATATAAAACCATGTAATGATGGTCATGACTGATTAAACATTTCGTAAAATGATGATGTTCTCCTAGTCGATTACGGCTACACTTGCCTCAAAAAAAAGTAGATCAACATTTTCATATGAACTTTTCCTTATAAAATGCCTTGCACTATTTAAAGGTATCTGTTTCTTATTGTCTTATTATAACATTTAGCAGCAATTACTACAATTATCCAGCAGTGTCCAAAATATATAATACCGATATTAGAAAATGAGACGTTGGTTATGAAGTCTGTTACACTTATCTCATTATTGTATTTATGATTGATTTATATGGCGTATGTATCAAAACTTCTCTTTAACTGTCCGCCAACATTGTATTTAATACTAAACGTTTAATAGGATACTTGTTTCCCTGCACATTAATAGTATCTTGCAAGATGTTTTTCAAGTATTTATTAGTTACTTTTTCTATATTTAAATTGATATTTGGTGATAAAAGTTTCACAATAGTCTTGGACACATCGAGATCTATGGCAGAGGAATTAGATGTCATAAAAGCAACGTTAAGCTCTGTTATGAACCCTATTGGTAATACAGATATAGCTAATTATATCTTAGTTCCATTCAGCGACCCAGGTAAGATAATCACATTCAAGATACTAACTTTCGCCCGCGGCTTCGCTCGCATCAAAACCGAACAAAAGTATCCTATGTTACTTCTAATACCTCCAAGAATATTTTCACAAAGTTTCATGATGATCGGTTGAGTAGTTTTCGCGTGAAGCGTTATAAACAAACTTACTTTCACTTTTATAATATTAGTGTGATAGGATTAGGATTAGCTGACGTGCAACGTGAACCACGTGACTTGAATATCATGTGAACAAATTTTTTTACCTTAAAAAACGCTATTGGAAATAACCGTAAAATATAGTTTTTTATAACTTTGGGAAACAATCAGATTACAAAAAAAAATCAGATGGGCTGTCAAGATCATGTCAATGAATCTAATGAAGTAAATGTGAATTAGAAAACAAATAAAAATCTCGCGGCAGAGTTTGACAAACCGCCATGTTGTATCACGTTCACGAGTGATTTTTGATTTTATGTTCGAAATGCCGTCTTGCGTCTTTAAACATTGTAAGAGTATTTCCCAAAAAGGACAAAAAAGAAGATGGAATATCTTTTCACAGGTAAATACAGATTATTTGGTTGCTATAATTATTTCTTTACCCGATAATTATTGTGTCGAAACATAAAATCTCAACCGTAGTTCGACTGTGATACCAATTTTTGCCTATTTTTTTTTTCCCTTCAATTAGAGAAATCACTTGTTAGTTCAGACATTAGTGAACCTCATTTCTAGATTTAGGGACTTAGTTTCATACCTGACCTGAAAGTTTTATTTTATTATACAAACAATTAAGTCTGAAAATTATTACATATAAACAATTTGTAAATAAGTCTACAAATTACTGTTTTGTGCTTCACATCATATTTGAATGGTTCAGAATGATGGATATTACGAAACTTGTTCCACAGGTATTTACCGTATAACTGCAGAATATTAACAAATGTATTAATGTTAACATACCCTTTTTGTCAATTTTTTATTTTTGAAAAAATAGGGACTTTTTAACTGCTTATGGTATCATTACACTGTGAGGGAACGGGTATCATGTTCCACCCAACACAAAGGGAGGATCCTCTGACTAGGCGAGGTGATCATGCCTGGCGGGCCACTGCCCAACAGTCGATGTTGGGATGTTGTATATATGATAATCAGCGCGTGAACTATTTATTTCGCGATTCAGGATTGATAGTTACTCCGTGTAGTTACTTCGTAGTTCAGTGTATCTGCGGTAGATGGCGCTGTATGTGGAGGTCACCACAATACGCACACAGATGTACATGTCTCTACCCTGCCGGTTGCCACGCACACTTAAATAAGGAACGGCTTCATGTTATTTGACAAATACGTTCCATCTGGCTTTCTTTTGTAATCTGAGGGGGAACAAAACAATGTATTTTTCGAAACCTTGACCATTTACGTAGATCACGAAATGGAAGTTTTCAAAAATAATATTTTTTACTCGTTTTTGCAACTTTTTTATAGATACTATTGGTCATAGCGTAAGTGTATATAGTAAAAGCTTCTAGGGACTTAGTAAAATGAAAACAATTAATATTTTTCATATAGAACACTTACTTACTGATTCACTCCTCGACCAAGACTACTTGCTTTGCTGGCAGCCATTATGAGGTGAATATATCCCCTCCATAATGGCAGCCCAACATCAAGTCGGTCTTTTACATTTCTTATTAATTAGTTATGACATTTAATATGTTTTAATAATTTAATTAATTACATCTTTGACTTTCGGAATTATCTGCGTTATTATTACAGCTAGGTTACTCGCACCTAAATATTCAATTGACAGATATTCTGGAAGTCAATTACACAATCACAACTGTATTTTATAATTAGGATTACCGCTAACAATAGCTTTCTTCAATGGATAGGCGTCTAACACTGAAATATTTCTTCAGATTGGAGCAGTATTACCAAATATTAGTGCGTTCAACTAAATAAACAATCAGACTCTTAAAATCGTTACACAATTAGGATAGATTACACATATTATTAAATTTCTGCCGCCTTTAAGATCACATAATTTGGGATTAAAAAGTAGCCATTCAAAATAAAAAATACCAAACATAAAAGACACAATAACTTTAGCTATTTATTTACATAAATATAAGGGTATGTATTTACATGTTTGATATTTCTTTTTACAGATGTCGCAGAGCCGTTAGTGACGTTAAGCTTTAGTGAATTTATAACTTCCATAAATAGAATCCCGGTAAGTGGAGGACGAGATTGTCCAGAAGTCGCACTTACAGCTATTGAGACAGCTTTGGTAACAAGCAAGCCCCTCTCAAATATATTTCTCTTCACGGATGCCTTTCCGAAAGATATTAATAAGCTGGCATCTGTAGAGAATATTTGCAGGAACACTTTAAGCCAGGTATACGTTTCTCTTATTTTATATTTACCGCAGAGTCCCACGGTGTGACCCGTGGTACAACAACAACAGCGGGTAGCGTCGTGGGGCAATGCTAGTCTAAAAAGTAGCCTAAGTTACACTTCATGTCATCAGCTATCTACCTGTAAAATTCCCGGCAAAATCGATCCAGCCGTTCTAGAGATTCTCCGGAACAAACAGACAGACAGACAGAGAGTCGGACAGACAGACATATTTTGGTATATGTACCTTGTATAACGTTATTCTAACTTGGTACAAAAGCTGAAACACCTCAAACATATTGATATCATCAAATTATATTTAGGTATCAATAAATAAAAACAAAAGAAGGTACTTTAGGTGTTTTCTATGTATAATATGTATGTATTTACAAAAAAAAAGTATACAAGTATTTATATAATGATAGTAAAGGTGATGTGTATACATAAATAAATAAATAAATAAATAAATAAATAAATAAATATCAGTTGTCTAGTACCCATAACACAAGCTCTGCTTAGCTTGGGACTAGATGGCGTTGTGTATTAGATGTCCGGAATATTTATTTATTTATTTATTTACTTTTTGAATAAATTTTGATGTAATATTTATAAGCCTCCCTAAGTGACTACTATGCCTGATCAAAAGCATGAGAATCCAAGAGGACTGGTTACCACACTCATTGCGAATGTGCGAATGGAACCATGCAGCATGCTGACCCACACTATGGCGGCCAGTGAAGATGGTTCTGCATCATTGGACCACCACCGGTCGAACCGAATAACAAAATAAAAATTATAGTTTAAGTTGAGTAATTTAACTACTTTTGGTTATACCAAAGTAAATTTTACTTTTTTAAGTAATAAACAAGCGTTTCTGATTATCGTTTATTTGGTACTCAACTAAACACAGTGACAGCTAAGATGTGAGTTATCGCAAAATGGACTGTAAGCAGATGGGAGTAAAGTATATAATCCAGCAACAAATTTTAGTGAATTTTAGTTTACTTATGAAAACAGAATCACCACCATTGGCCTCTTATGATTTTATTAAATACTAGTGCACCCACACAACCTCGTTTGCGTCTTATATTGCCC
Organism: Spilarctia lutea; assembly: GCA_916048165.1. NCBI lineage: Eukaryota > Metazoa > Arthropoda > Insecta > Lepidoptera > Erebidae > Spilarctia > Spilarctia lutea. Next base: position 12,366,969 of record OU696490.1, on the reverse strand, counting down.
ATGGCGTGAAAATTTGCCCCCGTTTTTGAAACATTCTTCATTGGTGCTCCGCTCCTATTATTAGTAGCGTGATGAAATATAGCCTATAGCCTTCCTCGTAAAATGGACTATCCAACACCGAAAGAATTTTTCAAATCGGACCAGTGGTACCTGAGATTAGCCGAAACAAACAGACAGACAGACAGACAAAAATTAAAAAAAAATTTTGGTTTGTGTACCGTATATATATTCATATGCATGTAGTAGAAAGCGGTTATTTTAATATTACAAACAGACACTCCAATTTTATTTATTTGTATAGATATAGATTGGACAAAAGACTAGGCGGGTGGGCCACTGAATGGGAAATGCACAAACTACTAAGAATGATCTAAATATTTATCAATGTATATGTAGATCTTTCCTTTTTTACGATAAATGTCTACTAGCCGCCGCCAACTACTAAATAGTGTGCGTACAAAATTTTGTTAAATGTGTAACAAAATTTCATTGACGTTTGTGATTAAATTTATCATGTTTTAAAAACTATTGTAATCAGAATTAATAGTATGAATTGAGTGTTGGTGTAGATAATAGAATTATTATCTACACCAACAATTTCATGAGTTGGTTGTTTGCTAAACTATGACCTTGGGACAGTCAGTCAAATAAGTGTGTGGAACTTGTTATTATTAATAAGTAACGTACGTAAAAGATTTAACTTTTAACCACAATGAAGTGATCTACAGTAGATTAATGGATGTATGGTGCATTCAGGCTTGATTATTGACACAAACAAGGAACAAAATAACGAGGAAAAATAGGTGGTTGACCTCATATGAATTGTGTTTAAATACCATATTCGTGTATTATTTGTTACAGAACTTAATTTTATTAATAATTATTTTTAGGTAACAATATTTTTGACGGGATACTGTGCAAACTTATCTCCTGTAAATATTCAAGCTTACCATGATGTAGCTAAGGCATGCTCCGGTACAGTGCTTCACTTGGATAGCGCTGATTTAAGAAAGGTTAGAGTTATTTGGTAAACATAAACATGTTAAGATGTAGAGATAAACTTAATTGTAGAGGAAGCTTATCCATTGATTAAATTAAATTCGCTAGTTAAAGATTTTTAGGTTCTTACAGACGCAAGGTATAGTGCCTCGTTTGATCTGTAAATACATTGTTTACTGTTTGTATATTCATGTATAACATTTCAGGTTTTCGGATATATTAAGGAAATCGTTAAAGTGGAGTGGACTAACGTCATTTCTTATGATACCTTTGAAAACTATAAAGAACTATCCGTAAGTTACTTATTCTACTCGCATCAAGCAATATCCGAATGCCAAATAATTTTGCACCACTTGAGTTAAAATTTTACACGATGAAAAACAAACTTCAAATATGGCTTTTCTCTGTTTTTGGCAACCACAGTGTACCACACCGAAGCGTAGCAGGGTACAGCTAATTAAGTACATAATAAAATTATTGTCGCTACGTAATTTGCCATTTTTCTATCTTTGCTAGATAACCCTAAAAAACAACATTTTTGGATTCGTAACTTTTGAGGTTCAATTATACTTATATCAGTTTTCAGTGGACTCTTTTACAAAAAGTATTCTACTAGCAATATCTGGACGACATCCACTTGTTAAATTGTCTCCAGTAGACAAATCAAATGTAACACTTGAGAATATTCTGGAATCTTCACATGCACAGGTGATTGCATTTCATATAACATTATGATTGGTGATACTATTTTATAAATATTTATAGATGAATTTTAATAGAGTATTTCTATTGTTATTTCTTTTAATAATAGCTTGTGACTTTTAGGTCTTTCGATTGGTAGAAGCTGTACCCGGGGACTACACTATCAGTGTCAGAAGCCAGGGCACGACTTCTCTCACACTGTACAAAAAATTTCAACTACCCTTACAAATAGGTTTCTCAACTAAAAAACCTCGAAGCCAAAAAGAAACTAGTAAAAAACCGATGCCAGGTAATAACTTCTTTTATATTTCAAAAGTTGGACATATTTGCTATAAAGTAAATATAATAATTTCATTGAAATTCAAGAAGTACTCGTATGTTGAAAGATGCAGGCCGGTCAATGTGGAAGTCATTAGGGGAGGCCTATGTTCAGCAGTGGACTTCTTGTGGCTGAGATGATGATGATGATGTTGAAAGAGTAGATTTTGACCCGAATCGTTCAAGCGTGTCAAAATAGATTTAAAACGGACCCCTACCTAAGTTTTGACAAAAGCTTTGGAAAAAGACTTTATGATATTTATATTTTAATGGCATTAAGTCCGCCTTACGCAATGTAATTGCAGGAAGCTTAAATAAATAAATAAATATTTCAATTTATTTTGATTTTACTGCAATATTTTTTCTCTAATAATTGTCACCAAAATGGTGATGGTGAGCTCTAACACTTTTTTTAATATTGATTTATTGCAATAATTTAACAGGAAGGTTATGTACTCAGATTGTGTTTCACATCAGCAGTTGGTAAAATCACTTGACCTATTTATCTTGTTTATTGAACTGAACATGTTGTTACTGTTTCTTTGCAGGAAGACAAAATTATATACTTCTAGATGTCTTAAACACGATAAAGCTGGAATCAATTGCCCTACAGACGTATAATGAAGAAGTGAATAAGACATTGATCTTACAGGAAACTGCTGCAGATCAATACTTGGCGAAAACTTTCATTGATCCTGATAAGAGCTTCAGAATTTGGGTAATTGTCATAATGACGATTTTGTAGTAGCAACACGACTGTAGAGATTCAAGATTGAGCCCACTATTGAAAACAATACCTAATTCTTAAAAGTATTTAAATAATTCCACAAATAAATTTCCCAACAGAGGTTCTTCTAAAAACGTTAATGTCGAAATTTTCGCCTAAATTTGACGTCAAAATTGCATAGTTGTATAATAAATGCTTTTTGTGGTTAGTTATTCCATGAAAACATATTTAATTTTAGTTATTTCCAGATTTACGGTCACGATAAAGTAACTCATCAACAGCTAACTGGTTCTACGGAGAAATTGATCCCTCAAATGACAGGTACGTCGAAAATAATATTAATGGAATAAATACGTATTATTTTGGTGATTTGGTTCTAAGAATAAAGAACAGGTAATAAGTTTCCGAAACGTCTGTTAAATGATACTGAATTCCATCTACTGTGTTACCAACCAGACTACTAGACTTCTTATCTCTCTTTTCTTCTCTCTTCTCTTCTCTCCTATCTTCTATCTAGATAGATTGAAAATTGTTCCTTACTTCTATCATACATGCTAATGTCATATATGGAATGTACAAAGTGTGTTTTATGGCTAATTGAGTGCCTTCATAGTTCAAACTTTGCCACAAAGAGTTTACCGCCCTTTGTACATTACAATAAATATTATTCATCTCTGTACTCTCTTATAAATTTGTAAAACGGTGTACAAATAAAGAGTTTTCTATTTATTTTCGCTTTACTTACTTGTACAACAACATAACTACATAAGTATGTCACATAAAAATGCATTTAATACTTAAATACGTAAATTATTTAATTAAGATAATACAATCTTACTTAAGAGCAAACAATATCTAGCACTACTGGAGAATACATGCTCCGCTGCTGGCAACGCAAAAATACTATACAAATTGGATTAAGAACAAAATGTATCAATTGTATCAGAATTGATAGTGCTCAAAAACAGAAAAAGGAAAAAATTACGATAAACAGGCTGTGGTAAAACCGCCCATATTAGTAGTAGTAGTGTTCTACATTTTGTGGTGGTTTATACAATTTCAAAATCCTTGTTTATCGAATAAAAATGTATCTTCAATCATTTTTTTTAGTTTCGTACGATGTTTTTTGGTTCTTGCATGGTTATGTATTAAAACATTGTAAGAACAAAATGTATCTATTATGAAATAATCATTTTTCACGTACAAACTAGCTGAGCCCCCGCGGCGTTACCCGCGGTGCAACAGTAACCCCGGGTAACGTCGCGGGGTAAGATAGGCTAAAAAAGTAGCCTTCGTTATTCCTTATATCATCAGCTATTTGCCAGTGAAAGTTCCGTCAAAATCGGTTAAGCTGTTCCAGAGATTAGCTGAAACAGACAGACAGATAGACGGACAGACAAACAGACAAAAATTGTAAAAATATTATTTTTGTATATGTATCGTGTAAACATACATATTTATTAAGTAAAAAGCGGTTATTTTAATATTACAAACAGATACTCCAATTTTATTTGTATGTATAGATGAAAATTCTACGAAGTTTTTTTTTTTTTTAATTTATCTTAATAATATTATCACACGTCACACACGGCCATCTGATCCAAACTAAGCAAAGCCTATACTACGGTACCCACACTGCTGCTAAATATACTTACCTATATATTAATAAATACATACTTGTTATAGATAAATTAGACACAGAACAAATGACCGTATTCATCACACAAAGATTTATTCTGGGTGGGAATCGCACCCTCGAACTCGGGCTTTGCTAAACCCGAGCTAGGTCGTAGGTAGATAGTCAGGATCACTTTACCACTAGACTAACAGACCCGTCGTATTATTATAATATTTTCACACAACGCCATCTGGTCCCAAACTAAACAGAGGTCGCACTATGGGCACTAAGTGATATAAATACATATATACTTTTTTGTAAATACATAGGTACATATTATGCATAGAAAACAACTAAACTTCACAAAACATATTTGCAGATCATACAAACATTTCATCCGACTCGGGAATTGAACCCGTATTAGATTAATAAGAATTTAATAAACTTTTTTTTTTGGATCCTGCAATCAGTCGTCTGGGCTATAAGCAGATGCGGTGTAGTTGGCATGTGTTTTAGGGTGTAAGAACTTCCAGCGGAGCACACTTTATTTCATAAAATTAGCCAGTTATTAGCGACCCTACTTGTCAAATACATCTCGTCGCTTCTTTGGTCGAAGAGTTTTTTCAGGAACGCTGAGCTGTCCTACCAGTTGGTTTGGATGTTTACGAAGTCGTGATTTGTAGCGGCCGCTATGGCTGTTGGTCACTTCCGTAATCGTGGGCTTATGTTTAGGATTTTGTGTATTTCCTTTGTTGTAATGAACCATGGCGCATTGGTTACTTGTTTTAAGACAAAGTTTTGTGTTCTTTGTATCATAGTTATATTGGAGATACATGTTGCACCCCAAAATTCAATTTTGTAAGTTGAAATCGGCTTTATCATTGTATTGTATATGATAATCTTGTTGTCGATTGTCAGTTTGGAATTTCTAACAATAATAATAATAATCCTTTATTTGCCAGAATGTAGGTGTACACAGTACGGTCTTAAATGTTTACATGGCCCATATACATTCTACCAGTACATTCATGGTATTCAAATATTGATTAAATTAAAAATATATGAATGAACTGAACTCGCAGTGTCAAAAATATCAGTGTATGTCAAAAACTAAAAGTACAGTCAATTAAAAAAACAAAAATGTCTAGCTAATAACAATCACAGAATGTCCACAGATGTCAATGTCAATGAACAAAAAAAATTCAAAAATGTAAAATAAAAATTCTAACTGAAATATAAACCGATAACTACTTCCTGTCCTTGTTCTGTTCCTGTTCCTGTGTTTAATTCGTAAAAACATCTATCTTTCAACCACTGTGTTAAATTTGAACTAATTTTGTTTGGAGGAAGCTCTTTGAAATCGTTTGATAATTTATTGCAAACTTTTATGGCATTTACATAAGAGGCCCTTTTAAACATTTCGAACCTACATTGAGAGCAATACAGCTTAAACTTATCTCTAAATGCTACAGTTCGTTTTGAAATTTCTTCATGTTTCATAGCATGTTCATATGTCATGCAAAGCACTCTCACACACAAATAGGCACAATTCCCTGATGTACATGCACGGTAATGGCAATATGTTGCACTTTTTAAAAAGGGGCTTACAGCTATCTATATACCCAGCTTCAAAAATTACTCTTACACATTTTCTCTCTCTCAGACTCAAATCTGTCGAGTTTATCACAGACATATTCGACATGACTTTTCCAATCACAGTTTTGATCCAACTTGTTCAATATTTGTACTATTTTGTTTAATGTTTCTAATTTTGTTTTGTTCATTTTAGTTTTTAGATTACTTAAATTAAGCTAGTGTATTACATTATTAAATGCTTTGTTTATTTTATTCTCATATGCATTACTGTTTTCACATTTCACCACAATAGTTGTGTCGTCAGCGAACCAGATTACTTTATGGCCAGTAATATTTGGGAGATCATTGATGTAAATCAGAAACAAAAATGGTCCCAAAACACTGCCCTGCGGCACCTCGAAGTTATTCTGCTGATAGCAACTTTTTTAATATACCTTTTTTCCTTTTTGGGTGTTTAATATGTGTACACATTGTTGTCTACGCTGTACCCAGTAACCAGTACAGGCCCTTGTACTTGAGGTTGATCTGGTCTCTTTTAGTTTGCACATGTTTTTTCCATGTGAGTACGTTCTAGGTGCATACCCAAATACTTGACTGAATTTTTATGTGGGAGTTTGAGCATTATTATTTGGGATACTTTCCACGAGTTCGGAAAGTACCACACTCGCACAATGTCGTTAAATAACGTTTGAGACATATGTTTACCTTACGACGTAGCTCTTCCAGGACTTTTATCAATGAGGTCAAACTCTGGGGCCTTGTTGTTGGGGTAAACAGTAACACCTTTTCAGGTTTTACTGTTTTCAGTGGTAATTCAAATTAGAAATCCTGGTTAAGGGTGGAGTCTATGTCTGTTTAATATCAATCAATTGCTAAAAATCTCCACTTATATTATCAATTGCTTGCAATTGCAATAAATTAAGTTATCAATTAATATATTTATATAACTATTCTATAAGGTCGTTTCTCCTTGATTATGAATGTGTGTCCGATTATCCCCTTTTATCTGACAATAATTATGGTTGTTTTATAAGCGTCAACAGTTGAGCAGTTAATTCGAAGTTGACTTTTGTTGATAATTTTAAAGATGAAAACTGATTTTTCAACAACATTTTCAAGGAGTACAGTAAGTTTATTGACGTTTTCAATTCCATGCAGACAAAAAATGTAATTAAGTACATGCATTAATAAATATAATATAATTATATATATTTAAATAGTAGTTTGCTACAATTGACACCATATCTGTACGTCAATATAAAGGTTACCTGGAAGGGATCGCAATATTTAATTTTAAATGACTGTTAATTTTAAAAGCAATACGCGATATGGCTTTCAGATAAACTACTAAACTAATTCATGTATAAAACTAACTTAAGAAAAAAATTAAAGTGACTCCAAAAAATTCAAAAAATCGTAAAATACATTTGTCTTTAATTTGGCTGCTTTATATTATCGTGTTACAATTCTCGTCTATATTCATATAATTTCGAACTTTATGAGATGTGTCGGAGTATGATATTATATTAATCCAAAGTTTTGTTTCCAGTGCTGGACACAAAATGGGTAGAACCTAAAGCAGAAATTCTTGAAGGAACGTCAATTACAGTAAATTACGGTGATCAAGTCACAGTGGCGTGTAAAGTGGTAGGATACCCAACACCAACAATTTGGTGGGAAGATGATGAGGATAACTCAACGAAATCAGATGTAAATATATAACCACTCCCTGACCCACGCAACTTCGTGGGTATCTCTTTTCAACCATGCTCGGCTTCCATTGGTCTAATCGTTATATTAATTATCCTAGCACGCCAGCAAAACACACATTTTAAAAGCAACTTGAAAATCGGGTTGATAGTTTTGTAGTTCATTGCGAGCAACAATGTGACACGAGAATTATATATAATGGATTTTCCCTGTATGTACATAATTATGCTTTAAACTTTCGATATATTATATATTGTGCAAAAACTGAAAAAAATAATACGGTATAAAATGCGTTCTGCTTGTATATCATCAACAACTTGTACTCAACATAAAGTCTACCGTTGGTCATAAACCTTTCCTTAGAAAGGATTAGAGGGGGTTTATTTTACAAATACTAAATTATACTTAAAACTGTCTAAGTACGGGTCTGAAACGCGGATTCGGTATTCCGAACAAACTTATACCTAAGTTAATAGTTTATAAGCCCGGGGAATCAATTTATCCATTTTATTTTTAGTAGCAATATTGTTTAACTAAAAACATTCTCCCATTAGTGATATTGGTGACAGTAAATTTTCTAAATGTAAATGTTTGCTCGCAAAAAAATAACATTAATTTACGTCGTATAACTATGAATACCGAAGTGTTGCTAAGGATAATAAATTACATAAATATAAAATGATTAAATATGGTTTGGCACCTATACCAAACCACAAAAGACCATATATAAATAGTTGAACACAATCGTAACAGGAAACTGAAATTGTATAATAGTTTCCTGAATCCTGTTATGTACACGAAAGAAATAGTGATTAATTTAAATTTTATCAATTTAGTCACCTGTGTACAAAGTAGTTGATATTTAATTCGAAGAGTTAAATTAGTTTGTGATCAACAAACTTTATACTAGTTCATTTGAAATATATTATTTATAAATATTCCGATCCAAATTGACTAAAACGTTATTATTATTACAGAGTGTCCTTCTAGAAATACCGTCATTGTACATAAGTTACTATAATAAAGAAAACGTAATAAGCAACTTTACAGTGTTTTGCAAATGTAAGAACTCCAAAGGCGACGACTCCCAACGGATAGACGTGATTGTCTACAGACCTTTAACATTCGAAGTTGTGCAAACACCTGAAGGTACACGTCTATTGTAACACATTAATGGAAAATCTGATTATAGAAATACTTAACAGTTCGGCGTTAGGAAGTTGGGGTCTGAACCCCCGTGTCTTGGAGAGCACGTATAGCGGTCGGTCCTGCGCCTAATTTCACCCCGATTTTCTTCATCTAGAATGTGTTTTTTGTTTGACATTACTGTAATAATTTTCGTTCTGAAAATTGCGTAATTAAGGAGGTCTCATTGCCTTGTATTTTATTTTGTTTTATGATAAAATAAAATACAATATGCACCATGACTACATAAAATGAATTCACAACAAAGTAAGAAGTTAATTTATAGAGGTCATTGACCTCAGCAAGGATTAGTGTTTAAAAATCTGCTTTAACAACATTCACATCTCATACACACTTGCCTGCCATTCAAGTAGTGTTAAACACAAGTGTTGAGAACGGCACCAGTATTGTCTAGACATCAAAAAATTGGTATAGCCCTGGCTATTTTTGCGATGCTACCGCAAAAAAAGAAAATAAGACACTGGGTGAATATACTATAAAGCTATACGGCTCGATATTGGGTTTATTTTAAGTTTTTCTCCTCTATGCAGTGATGTAGTCCTGTAGAAACCGACCAATTATCGACAGATGAAATTAACGTAGACAAACATTACATAATACTTAAAACAAAATTAAGAAAAAAAACCTTCATCATCATTACCCATCATTAACGCTGAATTCATATTAGATACGTTATTGCAGATACTACTATAGAGTACGGTAATGAAGGTAGACTATACTGTCAAATATCTGCATACCCAGAAGCTGAAATCAAATGGTACCATAACGGCAGTATTGTCACGACGTCAGAAGATTTAGAAGTGTTGACTGATAAACACGCCCTTCTTATTAAAAATATGAATTTAGAGAAAACAGGCGATTACAAATGTGAAGTGAGCAACATAATGAACACTAAAACTTACTACGCTTCTGTGACTATCTCGGGAATGGGTAAGTAATAATAAATGAAAAATATTGCTTTGAAACTACATTCACACTTGTACATTCTATAGAATGTATTAATGTACCTGAAGTGCACGTGCCATACAATGCCATAGTTACATACAGTGATTACCTCTTGTACTGTAGTACAAAAGGTAATCATTGTATGGCAATGAGGTAAATGTGTGCTTTACAATTAAAGTTGTAAAGCGGGATATTTGAATTATGAATTGTAAGTTGTTTATTATAGCATTTTGTAAGTAAAAAAAAGAAACCAGCTTCAAGAGAGATAAAATTTACAACAGAAAGGTACGTATGTAAGTCATTATTGCAGTTAACTTTTCTTTCCATTTCATTTTTAAGAAGCCTCATCTAAAGGGATAAAAGGGACCCTATTACTAAGACTTTGATGTCCGTCTGTCTGTCTGTCCGTCTGAAACCAGGCTGTATCTCATGAACCGTGATAGTTAGACAGTCGAAATTTGCAGAGATAATGTATTTCCGTTGCCGTTTTATCAAATATATATATATAAATAAAATATATATGTATGTATTTACAAAAAAAAAAAGTATATATAAGTATTTATATCAGTTGTCTAGTACCCATAACACAAGCACTGCTTAGCTTGGGACTAGATGGCGTTGTGTGCTAGATGTCCGAAATATTTATTTATTATTATTATTATTATTATATAAATCAAAAAAAAAATATATAAGAGGGTTCAAATACAACAAATGATTTTCTTGCTCATTTTTGCTCGATATTGACAACGGTAACATACACTCATTTGCAAAAAAAACGGGCGGTTTCGATTTTCTTCCTGGCTGAAAAAAATAAAATACCAAAAAGGTTTTAATCATTTGAACATGTTACTGGCCAGTTATAAAAGTGCCATAATGTTTATAAGAGTACATTCCAAATTCAAATTTTTGACTGAGCCTGGTTTTCAAAGAAAACAACTTTTAACTACATTTTGTGGCGCGAACTCCCTATAGTTAATATCGACTCTAATTAACTTTTTGTCAACTTTTATTAAATTATATGATGTCCTTGACATTAAAAAGTATTGTTATTGCAGTTTAGCAATCTCGAAAATGGTAGATAAAGTGATAAAAGCGAGCAAAATTATTGCGCTGCTTGAAGAAGGTTGCAGCCAATGCTTCGTGGCTCAGAGGCTAAATGTGAGTCGGTCGACAGTTTAAAGGACCTGGCAGCGCTATCAAGAGACCGGTTTCGTCAAGAGAAGGCCTGATTCTGGCCGAAAGACATGTACCGAACCACGGGATGATCGTTTTCTAGTTAGTCAAGCGTTGAGAAATCGCAAATCTTCTTATGTGGACCTCAAGAACAGCCTCGAAGAAGTAATAAATGTGCAAATTAGTCTATGGACGGTCAGGAGGAGACTTCTCGCTGCTAATATACACAGTCATCGCCCGGCACGCGGCCCTAAATTACTCCGTAGACATCGAGTTGCCAGGCTTAGCTTCGCTCGAAATTGTGTGTCATGGACTCATGAAGACTGGTATAGGATATTGTTCTCCGATGAAGCCAGGATATCTCTGCATGGTGAAGACCGACGTCCGCGAGTGCTACGTAGACGAGGAGAACGCTTTGCAGGGGCATGTTTTGAAGAGATCACACCTTATGGAGGGGGCTCTGTTATGTTTTGGGCAGGAATAAATTCCATGGATCGTACGGAGTTAGTCTTTTAACCGCTCTTGGCGAAAACTCATTTTTTATGGACGACAACGCTCGCGCCCACCGGTCTGGCGATGTGGAAGCGTATATGCTAGAAGTCAGAACTCGTCGTTTGGACTGGCCAGCTAGAAGTCCGGACCTCAATCCAATAGAGCATGTCTGGGGCGTTCTGAAGCGACGAGTGAGATTAGTGCAGCCGGCTCCGCAGACCATCAGAGAGCTAAAGAATGTGATTACCGCGGAGTGGGAACGTATTCCCCAAGAAACCATAAAAGATATACTCGCTAGCATGCCCAGACGAATGCAAGTCGTGATTTCAGCAAGAGGAGGTCACATTCAATATTAAACTTTTATCTGCTTTTAATGTATTCAAGAAAAACAAAGAAATTAACGCGTTTCATTTTTATTTAGCGAGCAGGTACAATAATAGTGTTTTGAGCTTAAACATTATTTCTCAACAATTTAATCAAAATGTTATGATAAAACTGATGATACCTATTCCTTCCTAATTAATTTATGAAATTCTGAGGATAACAATACCTAAAATTGTCAAACAAACTAATAGTAACTATAAAATAGTTCTTTGCTTAAGTGCCCGTTTTTTTTGCAAAAGAGTGTATAATGAAAAACAATTCTACGATTTAAGTATGACGTAGGTATATTTTTTCAAAAAAAAACGCCACAAAACGTTTCTCAAACTCAATAAAATTAAATTCACTGTTCAAAGAGATTGATAAATGATAAAACTCTTTCAGAGGCGCCACAAGTGGAAGTAGATGATTCAAACATTACATTACACTTGGGCGATTTCACCGAACTTGAATGCAGGTAATAAACACAAACGATGTGAATTTTAACTTTATTCTAATGTTCAAGTAAGTTTTCTTTTCAAAGACAACTACTCGACAAAGAGATTTGCTTCTGTGTTCATGATATTTGTTGCTCTTTCCATGTCTTCTAAATAAAATCTTATATTTTGCACAGAGTCACAGGAAAACCAACACCAGAAGTTACTTGGAAATTTATCTCTAAAGATGACTCTAAAGTCAGTATGTTACCGGAAGGTGTGACTGTGGAGGAAAGTGTACTTAAAATAACAGCAGCACAGAGCGAACACAACGGAGTGTACCGATGTTATGCCACTAACTCTGAAGGGCACCATTTCGCTGAAATTGCAGTAAGAGTACAATGTAAGAATAATAAATACCTATTAGATTATTTTCCAATGCAATAAATAAGTTCATGTTTCTTTTTATTGTTCGCGTTTTAAGTACTTGCACGTTAATGATTCGTTCACCTAAAGACTTGCAAAATTTGCTTGAAGGTACAATTAACTATTCACAATTAAAATTACTTTTAAATTACACTTGCTCAGGTATTTACGTCTTTCTTAAATGTTTTGCGTTTCTATCTGTGCAAGTTGAATAATAATTATATTACGGGGACCGCGACCTTTAAACTATGCATAATAGACTTATAATGTAAACTATAGTAAGTGTTAGTCTGTATTTACAACTACCGTTTAGTACCGTTAGTAACCGTTTTTCACAACTATAAAATAAAAAAAGTTACTAATGAGAAACTAACTGAATCTCATAATTTTTTTAGATCCTCCTATCATATCAGATAACGGGACCTCTGAAGTAGAGGTCAAAGAAGACGATAATGTTGTACTACAGTGTGATGTAACTGGTTCACCCACTCCAACGGTGTGGTGGGAGAGGTCACAGAACGGTATCCTCGTACCACTGGACCACAGACACCATACAGACAACCACAATGTGCATAGGTAAGTCCCTTCATTATAAAACTATTTCTAAAAATCGTCTCCATCATCCAATAGTAGTTCCTTTTTAGATTTAAGCCTCTCACATTAAACGCAAACCTCATAGACGTATGACTTCTAAAAAATTAACCTCTAATGATTACGACATGCAAAACATAATATTTTGTTACAGATTTAAAGCACTGGATACGGACTCTGGAAATTATCATTGTGTTGCTGAAAATGTTCTCGGCAGAGTAAAGAAAACTATTGTTGTCAACGTTTTAGGTAGGTTTAATTATGATGGTGATTTTAACCTCAATAAATATATAAAAATATAGTTTGTTTCGCTAAAACTTGAGAATGGCAAGATCAGACCAAAAAAATTACACTTGGTTAACAAAAGTTTTATAGATGCGTTAAAAAATTTGTCTCCACATTTTACACAAATATATTCAGGTGATACAAAGTTCACCGGGCCATGTAGTAGGTATCACATAAGTTTCTATCCTTCATGCAAGTACATACTCACACTAATATAATCTAAATTATAATATTAAAAAGCTGAAGAGTTTGTTCGTTTGTTTGAACGCGCTAATCTCAGGAATCGCGGATCCGATTTGAAAAATTATTTCAGTGTTGGATAGTCCATTTATCGAGAAAGGCTATAGGCTATATATCATCACGCTAATACTAATAGGAGCGGAGCACCAATGAAGAATATTTCAAATACGGGGGAAAATAATCACGCTACGGGCAATAGAAGACGCAAACGAGGTTTCGTGGGTCAGCTAGTTCAAACATAAACCTGTTCACGTTTATAGTTTGTGTTAATTGGTAGAGCTGCAGTTGTGGTTATTTGTGTATTGCATTATTATGTTAAGAAAAGCTAATCAATTGTAGAATCAGCCAGTATTATAATTTTGATAATGCTGTGACCAGTTTCTATATAGTGGTGGAAATAAAACATTCAATCGCAAGTAGACCCCTTACTTTTGTTTAAAATACTAGCAACCTAATTAAAAGTAACATAATACATATAAATTGCAGTTAAGCCTTATATAGAGGCTCCACTATCAAGAACAAGGACTGTAAAAGCTGGCCAATCTTTTCATTTGCCTTGCAATATTGTGTTTGGTAAGCCTCTCCCTTCTACAAGATGGCAATTCATAGCCTTGGACTCCACTTCCAGCATCTTGCAAAGGTAACAAACACTCACTTATCACGCAAATAAACGTTATTGTTTTTATAGTCATTAATACACTGTTTTATCTGCTTTACAGAGGAACTTCCTCCCTTCCTTTGCTTATAAACGACATGCGACACTCCAAGGAAGGCATGTACAAGTGCATTGCTGATAACATAGTTGGCACAGACAGTATCAGCATTAACGTCACAGTTATATAAAGTACTTATAATTAGGTTTTTGTGTGTGTTTTGTAGTATCATTCTTTCCTTTATAAATAAAAACCTTAACAAAACTGTTGATTACTTTTCATCAATTTATTCGTTTAAAAGTATTGTCACTAAGGCAGAAATAAGATTATTATACCGCGGATGATCCCGCTTTAAGTTGTGCCATTAAATTATATTATTTTCAGCCAGATTCATTTATTTTGGATATTTCAGCAACTGAAAACTGAAATTCACTTACCTACGTTTGTTTAAGGAAAAAATACACCTCACTGTTGAATTTACCTACTTTAGTTTCGTTTGCCATTCCGTATAGGTATTCCAAATGGTCTTGCCTATAAATAAGTATTCGGTTAATTAAAGTTTTCGAACCGTCACCTTCTTACACTTGGAGATTCTTTTTTTGAAAGAAGGTGCCTTTACAGTGCCAGAAAAAGTTAAACAAATAATTAATTAAATATTTTTTAATATTTCATTTATTGATTACTTGATTGTGTATACTTAATTACCAAAAACAAAATACAGACTTCATGAAATATCGCTTTTCGTAGCTAAATAGTAATGTGAATTTCTTCTCTCAAAAGTTTGTGTTGCGTACTGGGTCGATATAAGACATCTTATAGGCAGTGCACAAGCATCGCAAAAACATTTTATGTTCTCGACTTTATCTTATCAAGCGCCGCTTCTAATGATTCTGAAATAAATATTAGTGATACATTAGTTCCACATTGTTGGTATCAAAATTTAGCAAATATTGATAAAGAAAAGAAAACTATGAAATAAACGTAAAAACGCAAGGAAGATTTTTTTTGATAATTCAGTGATTTTAATTCTACTGGTGCTAACTTCATTGGCATGAATTAACGACAAGGTTTGTGAATTGTAATGAAATAAGATCATTATGAGCAAAATTATATTAGAAATTAAAGAAACTAATTTACATCTATACAAATAAATAAAATTTGAGTGTCTGTTTGTAATATTAAAATAACCGCTTTCTGTTACGCGCATATGAATGTATATACGAGTACGGTACACATACCAAAATATATATTTTTAAAAATTTTGTCTGTCTGTCTGTCTGTTTGTTCCGGCTAATCTCTGGAACGGCTGGACCGATTTGGACGGGAATTTCACTGGTAGGTAGCTGATGGTACAAGGAGTAACTTAGGTTTACATTTTTTAGACTATCTTCGCCCCGCGGCGTTTACCACGATACGACAATAACCGCGGGTAACACCGCGGGGTTCAGCTAGTTTGAAATATAAAAGTCAGGATTAATTTTTTTTATTAGTAATGGATTACTTACCTCCAATACTAGTGTCGCGTAAATCGAATCCTCGCAGGAAGTCGTTCAATTCGCAACAGTATATATGCTTGTTGATGTCGTTGAACCACGGCACGCTCTGTTTGTCAGGACACGTGTTCTTGCATAAGATGTCCTCTTTAGAAGGGGATGGACCATTCACGTACACAATAGCGATGGACTCATCTTCATCAAATCTTATCACCTAGGGTAATAAATAGAACATTAGCCACCACCGCAAGTCAGCTAAAATAACAGCAGAACTATTTAGTTAACGTACAATACTGTAGCATGCAGTACAACAACCAATTCCCTGTTGGACCTGTTACCAACCTAACTTTAAATATAATTATTTATTATTATTTCATCAATATATAAGTAAGATTACGTGTTTTATCACATTATGGTGATCATTTTTCTCTTAGGGTCAGCCACTATTTTTTTTTGGGTAGGTACACGGTGAAACGAGCAGTAGCATCGCATGATAGTCCATTACCGCGCAGCACCGAAAGCGTCACAAGTGAGAGAGAGCAAAGAGAACGCTCTTTTCTTGAAAGTTAGCGTATTTGGGTAGAATAAATTGGATGCCTACATCACACTTTATACATCACATATTGGTTACAGCAAAAGTTTTAACACTTTTAACTGCACTGTTACTTCAATTTTAATGTAACCATAAATGATGTTGGGTAACCAAAAACTCTAGGTCTCCTTAAATCGTTTATTTGGCTATCCACTGATCAAAGAAACCTGGTTTTTACATAAACAAGCTAACAGCCTTTAGTTAGGTTTTGGCTTCCGCCACGCTGGTTATACGAGTTGGTATGGGTTTTGTTTCAAGTTCTGGGAGGAGTCTGGATGTCGTAATAATAACGGTTTCCAGATCCTTCCCACCTCTGGCACCAAGGAGAAGAGACTGGAGGATTGGTGGTAAGTTGTCTAATACTACCATTAAAAAGTTAATGATAGGTTACATTACCTACCAGTTTAATCATCTGCCAAATTTCTTACTGTATTACAACTAAAATTATTATGTACTGACTAGGTATGTAAACTCATAAATGTTTAAAATTAAAAGCTCTTAAATCTACTTCTCTCTTCTTTAAATATTGTATGAATTGACTTTAATTTATTGCATCAAATGCGTCTTATTTTACTGCAAACTTTACCTTCCATAGATAACGTGGGATAACGCCACCATTCATCTTCATTACCGTATGAGTACCAGACCAGTAGATGAATTCATCAAATATGTTGAGCCGTGTTCTGATGACAAACTCCATATTCTCCCAGGGAGACTGAAAACAAACAGTAACTTTCAATAAAACAAATATCACTGTAGGAGGTACACATAAGTACATACATTCCTCGCTACACGGTAGGGAGTAGCCAAACGCAGGTGTTCCCCGCTGTCAAAGTATAAGCCTAAATGAGCCTACGCATTACAGTAATGATACAGAATGAGTTTTGGTGATTGTTTTATTTTAATTATTATGTGTGAGCTCGTAGTGGAAGGCGATTGTTTTTGTATGTGAATGTAAAATGTGTAGGTAGATTTTGAAGATTTCTCTCCTCCGCCTACTCTTACGGCTTCTGTCGAGCAGCCTATCTACAGAACTTCGAGAAATCGAAAATCGAAACTCTGCCCAACATTGTATAGGTAAAAGGCTCGGGGAATCATTATCTTTCTAGCCTTTATTATTCCCAAGACTATTTGAGGTCGGCTACTAGTTCAACCGGTTTTACCTAAATATCAGTTTTTCCAGACAGCGACTGGCATCAAACCTCCGCAACCCTAAGGGAGGACTGAATTTGAAGGTTGAACTAGTTGTCAGTATATTTGAGGGCACTAACTTCCCAATAACGATAGTCATAGATGTTCAAGATAACTGGGACCAAGGGCTTAACGTGCTCTCCGAGGCTCGGGATTATTATTCATTTTAAATTTAGTATTAACTTGAAGTGAAAGTCTTTACCTGCACCATGTTGCTAGGACGCCAACATGGGACGGCATTCAAAGGATCTATGAATGTACTCCTCTGCGCTGGACCGTCCACAAAATCACGAGCATTCACCAACTGCACCTTGCTGTAGCAGTTCGTGGACACTGCACTGTCACACGTATATAGTGTCTTGTCCTCCGTACCCTTCACACTTTCAGGGTACTTTCGCCAGTTGTACGTGGACCCAGGACCTCCATTAGTTTTCGACATGACCGCACGGGTGTACAGAGGCATTTTCTTAGAATCATCAAAACAGACTTCGTATGTTTCTAAGAAACCGTGAACTTCGAAGCCGACACGTATTAATTCAGATGTGTCGTTCAAACATTTTATGTTTCTATTTTTGATGATAAAATCACTTTCTTCGGCGCATTGTAAATCTGACACCTTGTAAGGTACACCTTGAACTGTGAATACATCCTGTTTGTCACAGATTGCCTCAGTTTCGTTAATTGTTTTGTGTTTAGCGTTAGGACAAGAAAATTTTACTGTTTCTCCAGCTTTTACTTTTAAATAATGGGTGGTTCCACTTAGTGCAGGAAAGGTTGATGTTAGACTTAATATAAGAGGCATAGTTTTGATATTTTTAGGTTTCCTGCTTATGAGACATTCTGGAAAATAAGATATTAAAAAGTCATTTACTTTTTCGTAAGTATTAAAATATTGAGGATCAACATTAGTCAGTTGCATTGGTATTACTATCACACCATCTGAGGATTTAATTACACATTAAGCAATTTAATAAAAGTATTTCTACATAAAGCCAGTAATTATACAATTAACAACAATTCTTGTTCTGATATTTCATTATTTGACAGAGTTTATTTGGAATCTATCTATTTAAATAATGTATTTTATTACATGGGGACAATTTTGGGGGGGAAGCAGAATTAACTTTGTTCCAATATCTAATTTTTAACAGTTTTTAACAAATTTTTAACAACTTTTAACTATTTTAGCAATTTTGATCTTTTTAACAACATTTAAAAATTTTTTAAACAATTTTAACTATTTTTAAACAATTTCAACTAATTTTTAACAATTTTAACTAATTTTTATCAATTCTTTATCTAAAATTTTACTACGGGATACAGATTATCTAAGATAGTACAACAACAATCTGCTTTATATAAATTAAATTTATATATTACAGCTTTATCACTATTCTATCCTTGTGTTCCTTACATTAATTACTTGATGTTTTATATGCTAGCCTAAATATAATTACTATAGTTATCTAGAATATCTTTCTTATACCTTATTTCTTTTATTTACTATTTGACAGATTTTTATGCAGTATTTAAGGAACATACCTCTGTCCTTTTTTGTCATGATTTCGGCAAGGGAATTTTGTTCAATTTTTATGTTCATCTTGATTTCCAGACTCTGTCTGTCACGATCATGGACCGGGCAGTCCAGAAGGACGTGGAGGACAGACTCCAAACACCCAGGATCGCAGACGCACGATGGACTCTCCTTGCACTTGAAACGATACAAGTACTCGGAGAATCCACCGTGCCCCGTCAAAATCTGGGTGAGGAGCATGTCCACCCTTATTTTTCGGATGATCCTGTACGCGGCTACCGCGTCAGAGAAAAACACCCTGGTGACACCAGCCGTTTCGCCGTCACGATACCGCTAGTTCCATTCATCAAGCGATTGCATACGAGTGCTTCGCTTGATGAATGAAACCGGGCAGCTGTCGTAGTCAAAACAGCGTTTCGACTTACAGACAACCAGCTCAGGTTACGATGTACTGAAGCACAACACTGGTTTTCAACTAGCCCTGACATTTGCGCCAACAGTTGCGGACACAAGGAAACACACAGGCAAATGCTTTATGTGTTTGTTACTGTCAGGATACGGTTTGTATAGGAGACAATTAAAAGAAAACTGGAAGTGTTTTATTTTCAAAATGCGCCACTGCACCCTACCCGTGGGAATCTGAAGCGGGTTTAAATACTAAAAAAAATGTGCGCAAATATTCACGAAAAATATGACGGTACGAAGATCGCCGAGTCAGCTAGGCTATAATGAATATAAGTATGGATTATTAAATGAATATATCTACTTACGGGAAGAAATGACTTCGAAGCTCCTTGCGATAGAGCCGTGAACATTGCTGACATTACACGTGTAGTGCCCCCAGTTGCCGGTCACCTCTGCCCTGGACGAGCCCAACCCCTTCAGCAGCTTGCCGTTATAAGTCCATGTGAACTAAAACGTATGTTTGTAGTATCTTGTTGTGTTTTAAACACGATAACTAGGTAGAATGGTAGGATAAGAAAAATAAAAGTACCTAAATATATTCAGTACCTTTTGAACTCTAGGTACTTGCTTTCAGATATTATTTCCCTTTGTTTTGTTTTGTGTTGTCAATAGAAATTAGAAACATATTTAATACTTAGTGTGTTATTGTTGTAAAGTTACTAACTTTTTTTAAATTTATTTTAAATCACGATTATTTAAAAATAAAGCTATACCATTCAAAAGTACATATATGACTACGGACATACCTATACTCTATTCTCTAAACTCTTTGGAACTCTTTTGTACATTTTAATTAATGTTTTTAATCCCCCTAAACGTCATTATGGTTCCCCAAAATGATGACTACGGAAGTGCTAGCTTATGTTTAGAGTTGTTAGCTTACCATTGCTGCTGGTTTAGCTTGAACATCGCAGTCTAAGATATCGTTGTCACTACCGCTCCAGTCGTACAGGGGCTCGGGATCAGAGGTCGAGAAGGCAGGTGGGTAGCCCACGATGACCACAAACGTCTTAGCGTGAGCTCCGCTCGCGTCACTCACACGGCAAGTATAGTTACCCTCCGAAGATATGCCCGGGTTTCGTAAATGATAGTAGTTTCCTTTAATACCTGTGTCTTCACCCTCCTAACAAAAAGTAAATTTAATATTAATAAATATAAACACTTTCAAAATATGAACCTTAAGTATGCCTCTCCCTTCGGGGATACAGGCGTGATTTTCCTAATCTGTTAATGTATAAATATTTTAGACAACTTACACACTCTGCCATTTAGTTTAAAAATGAGCAGAACTTGTGCTATGGAAAATAGATAGAATACTTACCTACTGTTTTTTGGAAATATAATATAGTATGCATCTGCACCAAGGGCACATTAAAATTTTTGCAAAATCAGATAATATTCAAATGGAATTTAGTTAAAAATAGTAAAAACCTTAATGGTAAATTGCTTAAGCAATGGGTCATAAATTTCTTAAACGTGAAGTAAAGCTGGCATGATCAAATAACATGGGGCCTCAGTTCCGATGCTTGCAAAAAATTACAGTTTTAATTCACGTTTACGCGCTGTGTTTCACCGTGCGAATTTGGTACTCGCAGGCGGTGTTTCACACCGGTTTTCTGTGATGCTGTGGTATCACTCCGATCGAGCCGACCCATTCCGAAGCGTGGCCCTCCCACGGTATATTCCTGTTAGTTTATTAAAAATACTAATTCACTTAATACACAGCAATCCGATCACAAACTGAAAGCATAACCTGACTATGGTAACCGGACTGATATCTGCCTATCCCAGAACAATATACTCACCAGGAACCAAGTAACCGATTGAGAGGAATCAGTAGATCCACATTCAAGCTTTGTATCTTTCCCGATCAATACGTTCACTATTTCTTTACGGCCGAAGTCATCTAGAAAAGCTGTAAAGGAGAAATGTCTGTCTATAATTAGATTTATCTGGGACTACTTCTTTTATTTATCTATTTAGTTAAGGATTAAAATGATAGAAAAATGGTAATACCTACACTTATTATATTTATTTTCATCATTAGGATGTTATTTCATAGCACACTAGCGACCCAGCATTCACGGATTTCCTCTACTATAATATGCATGTATTACAAAAATATGTTTTTTTTTTTTTTTTTATTGAATAGTGGGCAAACGAGCAGACGTATCACCTGATGGTAAGCGATTACCGCCGCCCATGGACACCCGCAACACCAAAGGCGTCACAAGTGCGTTGCCGACCTTTGGGGGGATGGGGGGAGGGGTTGGGGTATGGGCCTCCGGTATCCTCACTCACTCGGTGAAACACAGCGCAAGCGCTATTTCACACCGGTTTTCAATGTAAGTAAATATAAGTAGTTAATAAATACACTTACATTGAACCTCAACTTTGAAGGTAGCACTGTCATGTCCCAAGTAGTTCTGAACCTCGCAAGTGTACGAGTTCGAATCATTCTTGTTCGGCTTGTTTATGATTAATGCATTATTACTTATAATAAATTTAGCACCTGAAACAAACACAAAAAAATAATTGAAACACAATTTAGTACTTTAGACTTAAATATCAAGATTTTAGCAGGCACCTGCGATGTGACATTAGTTTTGATACAAGATTCTTTACTATTAAAAGAAACGTTTATCTATTTCATTATTTTCTTTAACAATCATCTGTCTTACGGAAATTTAGTTTTTATATTTCTAAAATCCATTTAAACATTTATTTTCTGTTTCACCCCTTAAAGTTATATTTTCGCAACATATGACCTTCTCTAACTTTCTTTGGTTGACAGTTTAGTAGTACAAACGTAGACAGACGTCATTTTTCCATTGCTGAGATAGGACAAGACAAAAGGAGTAGATAAGTACTCCGGATAATGATTCGTTAAATCCTTTTTATGCTGAAATTACAAAGGCATGGCAAGACTTACTTGTACTGATGATATCACCGTTTAACTTCCAAGTGATAGCTGGTGTAGGCACACCGTCTGTGTCGCAAGGAACTCGTAATGCTACGTCACCTTCGACACCTGTTAGTGTCTTTGAGTCATCAGAAAGTATAGTAGGCGCAACTGTTCAACAAATAATAATTATTATTACATGTTATTATTTTATTTGCTTTGAGATAACGGATTATTAACATGGAGTGTTACCACCCTATATTTATCCCGTGAGCTTAGTATTAGCCCACTAAATAATCAAACTATAGATAAATAGCACTGCAAATATACGGAAAACTTGACACAATCACTATGCCCATACGTCTAATCAGTTTGACAATGATTCGCCAAAACCTCTTTTCCAAGTAGAGACAGACATACTCGTATGTCTATTATATGGATTATTAACAGCTATTGATAATGATTATTTTATTAACTTACTAATTGTATCTATACTAATATTATAAAGCTGGAGACTTTGTTTGTTTGTTTAAACGGGCTAATCTCAGGAACCGCTGGTCCGATTGTAAAAAATCTTTCAGTGTTGGATAGTCCATTTATATCACGCTAATATTAAAAGGAGCGAAGCACGAATGAAGAATGTTTCAAATACGGGGGAAAATTTTCACGCTATGGGCAATTGAAGATGCAAACGAGGTTCCGTGGGTCAGCTAGTCAAATATATAAATAAAATGACTTACATTCTACAGTAAGGTCGGTCAGATGTTCAGCTTTGCCTATAGCATTTTGCGCCACGCACTTGTAAGTACCGGTGTGAGTTTTGTCAGCCTTTCCTATGTTTGATTCAGTTAACGGTACAAATTCTAAGGAACCTTTAGCCTTAAAGTACCATGCTATCGACGGTCTGGGTACTCCTTTTATAACACTGAAGGCAATATACAATTCATTTAAATATTTCATTACAATAAAGCATATAAAAGATATAAAAGTGAAAATACTAACTCGCATTTTATTACAGTAGAATCTCCTTTTTTTATTGTTTTAGACTTATCGCCAGATATTTTTGGTGTCTCTGTAAACATAAAAAAAAATTGAATTCAATCTCATGAATATTTCATACATAATTTATATAAATAATAAATATTTTTTTGGACACAACGCCATCTAGCTTCATTTAATTATATAGTAAAAATTCTACTTAGTTTGAAGCAACAGCCAGCTGACAGAGAGATTAATTAATAAAATACTCACATACTTCTTTTTTGTAAATCAATATGTGCATACATATTAATACATACATAATTATATAATACATAGTTAACACCCAGAAATCAAACAATTATGACTATTTATGTCTCGAAGAAACCATTATTTTCTTTTTGCAGAAATTTAATAAAAGAAGAAGTGTTCAATGAATGTGCAATGTAGAAAAAATTATGAAAATCCTATAGATTATGACCAGTCTAAAGATGGTGATCATTATAATTCCATTAATAACCAATAGTCAATAAATCCTTTACTGTTTCTATGATAACAAGATATAAGAAAACAGCCTCAAATTTCGACGACGTCAAGACAAGAATACAATTGAGGTACATTTTCTTGATGTAACTTTTAGCTCAACTAGTAGTACTAGTAGTAACCTAACTCACGATTTATGTTGGCTTGGAATGAGGCACGAGTGTTTCCGGCTTCATTCTGTGCCACGCATGTGTATGAGCCAGTGTCGCTCACCATCGGCCCATTAATCACCAGAGTCCCGTCTCTGATGGAGTACTTCGTACCTGAACATAATTTGATCAACTTGATTTTGAGGTTTTAAGGGGAGGAAGAAAAATATGTACACTCGGTGGTAAAGCTATATGCATCAGTAATAAAATATTGATGTGTCATAAAAAAGTAAATACAATTGGAGTTCAACTTATACTGAATTTTTAGGCTCGAACTCACGCAACTTTGTCTTTGCATCTCTCAAGAGAAATCTCCAAGTTTTTACAACATTGTTAATTGATTTTCAGTTTCTCTTGGCCTAAACATGATGTTTTATAGCCTTCCTGGACAAATGGGTTGTCCAATAGTTAAAGAGTTAGTGAAATTGGTCCAGTTATAATAAAAATATGACCAAGGCAAATAGGGAATCATTATTATGTGTCTAAATTCAAGTCACAAATATATTAAAAAAATAAGTTAGAAGGTTACTCTGTGGGTACCTACTGATTTGTGATTGATATGTGACTTCCAAGTAATTTATGTTCTAAACATACTGTTTTGACTTACTTTCCGATATGACTGCTCCATTAACCATCCATGTGATAAGTGGTTTAGGAACACCAGTAGCAGTGCACGGGATGCTCATCACTGCGTCTTTCCCTTCGACGCTTGTGTAAACAGAGGCAGGACTTGTTACTATATTGGGCGGAGCTGCAAACAGAGTACATTACTAGAATTAACATTTCATTTATTATTTATTGATTGTTAAAATGTTTTCAGAATAGTTTAATAATTAGAGTTTTAAATAGGTTTGTTTTTTAAGAGGTACTACAGATTAAGTTGCCTGGAAGTGATTGCTTTTAGCAATAAAGCCGCACTTATACATTATGTATATATGATATTGGCTATCTTGTACAGTTTTTACTCATGAACCTTATTTTGAAAGCGCACTTTGAAACAATCACGTAATAAAATGGCCGATTGCCCGTGGGCCGATAAAATAACTAGAAAATACTTTAACTAATAGTCAGTAATACTTAAAATGAAAAATTTCTAAACATTTGAACGTTTCCGTGATAAAATACAGTTACATTTGACGGGCCTATTAATCTAGTAGCTGATGATCTTGACCGCTAAGCTAGAAGAAATGGGTTTGATTCCCATCAAGGATAAATAACTATGTGATGCTAATCATTTTCATTTATTCAGTTAATACCTCCACGGTGGTAGAGCCACGCTGATTTCAGCAGTTTGGAATTGGATGGCCGTGCATAAGATGTACAAAGCTCTTATTTTTAATTGCACTGACTGCACGGTTGGCTTGATGGTTCAAGCGGTTCCAATCCTACATTAAACAACACTTTGTAGGATCCACAAATTGCTCTGAGTATGAGTGTTCTTTGTGTCCTTTTAATGAATGTTCGTAAAGTCCCATGCGTCACAGGATTTATTCCTAATTTGGGAGTTGTTTAAGAATAAAAAAAATAATATACTTAGAACGTGGAGTGTGGTTAGATGTTCCTTGTCCCCAAATACATGGTGCGCTATGCACTTGTAGACACCAGCGTGATAGTCCTCCACCCTGGGTATACGCAGCACGTTTTGGGATCCGTGCATCGATACGAATACTGGATTACCCTCAGCCTTAAATGACCAAGATATTGTCGGTTTCGGCGTGCCGGTGACACTGGATAAATGTAAAATTTTCGATATTTCATTTTCGTTCAGAATAGTTAGTTAGCAAGTTACTCGTAGTTAACTATTTCAGAAATAGATAAGCAACGTCCGTTTAAAAAAGGCAACTTACAAAAGATCTCAACAGAAATCCAGAGTATTTATTCTAGCATTTTATAATTACTACCACGAATTTAAATGTAATAATCTTTGAAATGTATTGGCTAATTGAGAAAAAAAAATGCTATTTACGAATTTACTATTGAGTACATTCTTCGTACTTTGTTTATTTTTAGATAACATCTATAAATAATATTGTGAATTTCAGTTATGGCATATAGGGCATAAAAGTTGCCTATTTTCTTCCCACAAATATATATAAATATTTAACTTACTGGCATGTAATTTGTACAGGGGTTCCTTTAACCGCTTTTATGTTGTCATCGCCTGTTACTTGAGATGGTGCTGAAATTAGAATTAGGTTGCAGTTCAGAAACTTAACAAAGGCACACAGAATAAAATGAAGTGAAGTAGACAAACAATTAAAGCTGACACCACCAATATGGAAGACTCGAAAGAGAGAAGAGAGGAAATGTACAAACAAGCAATTTAGCTGAAAGGGTTCACAAGAATACTAATAATATATGCAACATATTAGGAGTACAAAACTTTAAAATATCAAACTATCAACAATATACGAAAATCTACAAACAATACTGAACTACACTAGCAATTGTAGTAGCATTACACGCTTAAAGCTATAAAAATAAAAATAAATAGCTGTAGTAAAGCTTATTTGAGTGAAAGAGTGACTGAGATGGCGGCTACGCGTTTGTCTCTTCAAATTACAGATATCAAGGGCTTTGGTGGTCACTTACCAACAGTGACCTTTGTCCCACGGCTCAACCCGCGTGTAATGTCGATTATTTTAGTAAAGAGTAGCCTATATGTAGCTGACTAAGAGAAAACGAATATATTTATAAACGCTATAAACTTAAAATACTAACTCAAGTTACATGGTGTATGATTTAGAAAAGAGAGTGCTCCTTCTTAAAAGGCCGGCAACGCACTTGTGATGCCTCTGGTATTACGGCGCTTACCATCAGGCAATTCGTCAGCCGCCTAAAATTTGTGCCCCCCTTATTTCCATAAAAAAATTATAGGATAGATGTACTTTCTCAAGTCTTATTGAAATCAGTGTGGTGATTTAGCCATGAAAGTGCAACAGACGGACGGAGTTATTTTTGAGTTCATTAGCTTGGTATGGAAGCAATTAACGTACTATATTTATAAATTTAAGAATTTAATTGCAAATTATTGTACCTTTTATAACTAAATAAATGAATTTTGAATTTTTGAATTTTGAATTGATTAGTATAGATTGTGTATTATGTATTAAGAATGTTAATATAAAAGCACTTACTCAAACCACTAATCTGAACCTGTGTTCGATGTTCCGAACGTATATGTTCATTTTCAATTAAAAATGCTTCGCAACTGTATGTTTTTACCATGTGCAAGTCCATGTTCTTAATAGTGAGTGTAGTTCCATCATTAGATATGGTGTACTCTTCAGAAGTCACTAGTTCCATGCGAGCGTCTACTTTCTCATGTATAGCGTACCAACGAATGAGCATTGGCAGCGAAGCTGTGATCTCACATCTCAGTACACCTCTTTTCCCGTATTCTATCTTTGTGATACCTTAAATTATAATATTTTTAAGTACAAAAGTAGACTAGACCACATGGATGGCTTTATGATTTAAGCGGTCGCGACGCCGCTTTCTACTGTGTTGAACATTATATTCAAACATGTGTGAACATTATATTGTTGTCACCCAGTTATTGTTGTTAGCAGTGGGCCGATGACTCTGCTCCCTTAACATAGGGAGCAGGCTGCTCATTTGTCTCCTTTACCTTAAAATGGCTGTTCTGACTAAACATTATTCTAGCTAAGAATGGTTTTAACAATCTTCCTATTTTTATTCAAATTTCCCCTGTATAAAATAGGAAATTCCTGGGTTTCAAAGTGGACAATTAATGAAAACTAAACCCAAAAGAAAGGAAATCTTGAAACAAACCATACCAACACGTCTGATCAGCGTGGTTTAGTCGGCCTTTTTTTTTTTGAAACCCCCTTTGGACCGTCACCTCGCCGGGATTTGTGGCGGAGCGGTGTATCGCTATCGAACCGACTAAAACCACACGGTGTGCCACTCTGCGCCTGAGAAGGGAGGGGTCCGGGAACTGCAGTTATTAACACGACCTGACCCCTCCCAGCGCCTGCCCGCACTGAAGCGGGCACCGTCTGCTGATGAACTCTCAATTTAAGCGACCCACGGCACACGCGTACGTCGCCCCATTCGCGGCTGGCGACTAATGCGGATGGAGGGGAAAACCCGTCCCCACCATCCGCGGCCACACTCAGGGCGGCATGAGGCGCTGGTAAGCGCGCCTCCGCCGCCTGGTTCGCCGGCGGCGGATTGGCTCCGAGTGGATGTCGTCCTCCCGGGCCTTTTCCGCCGCCTCCTTCTGCGAAATTACGTCTTCGCAGAAGGTTGCGACCGCGGTAAAACTGCGATCGCTACCGGCCATGCAGCGTATGATGGCCGGCAGCGAGAGATCTCCTTCTATGACTGCAGTGAGGGCCCGACGCTGCGACGCCCAAGCGGGGCAGATCGCCAGCGTATGCTGGGCCGAGGACTCACGTGGTTTAGTAGGCCTTTTTTTTTTTTTTTTTACGTGTGGAAACCCCCTCGGGCCGTCACCCCGCCGGGGTTTGCGGCGGGGCGGTGTGTCGGAATCGAACCGACTAAAACCACACGGTGTGCCAACTCTGCGCCTGAGAAGGGAGGGGTCCGGGAATCGCAGATATTACACGACCGGACGCCTCCCAGCGCCTGCCCGCACAGAAGCGGGCACCGTCTGCTGTTAAAATCTCGATTTAGGCGACGCACGGCACACGCGTACATCGCCCCCTCGCGGTTGGCCTGTAATGCGGATGGAGGGGAAAACCCATCCCGTCCATCCGCGGCCACACTCAGGGCGGCATGAGGCGCTGATAGGCGCGCCTCCGCCGCCCCGTGCGCCGGCGGCGGATCGGGTCCGAGTGGAGATCGTCCTCTCGGGCCTTCTCCGCCGCCTCCTTCTGCGAGATTACTTCCTCGCAGAAGGTCGCGACCGCGGTAAAACTGCTGTCGCTACCGGCCATGGATAGTACGACGGCCGGTAGCGACAGATCTCCTCCGATGACTGCAGTGAGGGCCCGGCGCTGCGCCGCCCAAGCGGGGCAGAACTCCAGCGTGTGCTGGGCCGAGTCCTCACTGCAGTCGCAGTGGTGGCAGGCGGGACTCAATTCCCTCCTAGCGACCGAGTGCAGGTACTTTCCGAAGCAACCATGCCCGGAAAGCACCTGCGTCAGCCGGAAGGAAAGGGTCCCGTGCTGCCGCCCTGCCCACTCGAGGATGACCGGCTGGAGCGCCTCCACGGTGGCAAAGCCAGCGCGTGGAGCCTCCAGCCGGGACGACCAACGAGCCATCGTGGCTCGGCGAGCGGCTTCACGCCAATCGCGTACCTCTTCGGGCGGAGGACGATACCCGTTCTCCGCCCGATATTCAGCCGCTCGCCGATAAACTTCGGCGAGCACTTCCGCCTCCAAATCCCACGGGGGCGTTCCGGCCAAGGCGCATGCCACCTCCGTCGAAACGGTGCGGTATCCGCGTATGGCTCTGACTGCCAATACCCTCTGAGGGCGCCAGAGGCGCGCCTTATTCTGGGCAGTCAGAGCCGGGACCCACACCGGTGACCCATAAAGGGCCATCGACCGGACCACCCCCGTGTAGAGGTTCCTAGTAGCGACGCTGGCTCCACCCAAGTTGGGCAAAAGACGCCCAAGGGCGGAGGCAGCGCCAACCAGCTTCGGTGATAGCTGTCGGAAGTGCTCGTCGAAGAGCCACCTACCGTCGAGGATCAGGCCCAGATACCTCATCTGGGCCCGAACCGGTACGAGGACCGAGTTGACTTCGATGGAGGCGCCGGGGGGTGGACCACGACGGGGCCCATGAAATAATAGGGCCTCCGTCTTATCCAGGGCCACCCGCAAGCCCAGCGCCTCGATGCGCCCAACCACCAGAGAAACACCCCTGGTGGCCAGGCGCGCCGCCTCTTGGAAATTGCCCCCCCGGGCTGTGACAAGTGTGTCATCGGCGTAACAAATTACGCCCAGCCCGGGGGGCAGACGACTTCGAAGGACCCAGTCGTACCCCACGTTCCACAGGAGTGGTCCAAGGACAGACCCCTGTGGAACACCGCACGACATGGGTCGCCGTCTCAAGACGCCATCTCGGTCCTCGTACACGACGGTACGCTCCTCTAAATAGTCTGCCACCAGCCGCCTCAGGTACTCTGGCACTCCATGATACTGGAGTGCTTCCCTGATGCAGCTGAATGGCAGACTATTAAAGGCGTTGGCGATGTCCAAGGACACCGCCAACACCACGCCGCCACAGCCAACCGCCTCTTCGGTCACGGCCCTAAGGCGCACCACGGCATCGACCGTCGAACGCCCCTCTCGGAACCCGAATTGGGCGTCCGACAGGTCGGGCCCACCTCGCTGAGATGCTGGACGATGCGGGCAGAGAGAATCCTCTCGAACAATTTGCCCGCCTCGTCCAGCAACACGATGGGCCTATAGGCCGTGACCGAATCGGCTGGCCGTCCCGGCTTCGGCAACAGGACCAGCCTCCCACATTTCCAGCACTCAGGGAAGCGTCCGGACGCCAGGCTGGCGTCCAAAACCTCCCTGAGGCGGTCCGACATATGGTCGAGGGCTCGGGCCATCACTCGGGGTGGTACCCCGTCCGGCCCGGGGGCGGTGTTCTTGGAACGAATCCTCAGAAAAGCCGCCCCTACCTCTGATTCCCTAACGGGCGGAACATCGTCCTCTCTGCCCCCGTCGTCTCTGGCCACTGAGTAGGCCATCGACGGGGGCGTGTGCTCCGCCTGCTGCGGGAAAAGGCCCTCGACCACTTGCTGTAGGAAGCTGGGCTGGAGAGTCTCGGTAAGGGGGGGGCCCGCCGTGCGGAGCTTCTGACGCACCGCACGATATGGGCGACCCCAGGGGTCACGGTCGAGACTCTCCAGCATCTCCTTTTTCTTTGCCTCTTTGGCGCGGCAAATGGCCAGCTTCAGAGTTTTCCGCGCTACGCGGTACTCCTCACGAAGCCGGCCCTCCTCCCCGTCTACGCGGTGGCGTCGCCGCCGGCATCGGGTGTAGGACCTCCGGGCACGAGTGCAGGCCGCACGGAGGTCCGCCAACTCCTGGGACCACCAGTAGACCCCGTTCCGTGAAGGTCGACAACCCCGAACGCGGGGCATGGCCGCATCGCAGATCTGCGTAATCGCAGAGCGAAAGCGGCCAGCCCCCATGTCGACCTCCTCGGCCGGGGCCCGCGGAGACAGCCAAGACTGAATAATGGCCGCCTCCTCTAGCAGGTCCCTGTCGAGTTTGGCAACTGCCCACCGCGGAAAGCGGGAGGTATGCCGCGCCACGTGACCCCTACTGGGGCCCTGGGACCGGGAGAGCTCAAATCGGATATACAGGTGATCCGAGAGCGTCTCAACCTCATCCAGGACACACCAGTTCCTTACTCGTGCGGCAACAGCAGGGGTAGCGAACGAAAGGTCCACTATCGACCCCCCCTGCTGTCGCACGCACGTGTTGGTGGCGCCTCTGTTCAGCAAACAGAGGCCCACCGAAGCCGCCCACTCCACAACGGCATCGCCCCTGGCGTCCGTCGCCGGGGAACCCCACGCAATGGACTTTGCGTTGAAGTCCCCCAGCACGAGGACGTGCCCAGACGCTAGTCGCCGTATCGAGGTCTCCAAGTTGTTGAGGAAGACCTCGAAGTCGCTCAAACTCCGGTTGGGGGAGAAATAGACACCGTAAACGGTGATTCCCCCCCACTCGGCAGCCACATATCCAGAGCCCTTGTCTCTTAGCGACAAGGGCGGGGAACGAGCCGCCGAGGAGCCGACGACTGCCACGGAGCCGTCCCGGTCACCCATCCAGTTTGGACGGGGAGGGACGTAGTAGGGCTCCGCGACTACGGCAACACCTATCGACCACTGCGCCATGGTTTGCAGGAAGAGATCCTGCGCCGCGGCGCAGTGGCTCAGGTTCGTCTGGACCAGGAGGTTGGAGACTTGATCCATTACTGGATCGTTTCTCCAACCCCCTCCATGGGCGACGACGTTGTCGCACGATCAACGTCGGAGGCAGCCAGGGTCGTCTGGCTAGCCTCCGACGCTTGCTGAGAAGCACGGGGAGGCTTGCAGCCCCCCTGCCCCATCTGGTGATTGGCGGGCTTCTTGCCCGCCGCACACACGGGGCAGTGAGGGGCCGCAGAGCACTCTGCCGCCTTGTGCCCCGGTCGACCGCAGCGGAAACAAAGTCCGCTGCAGTCGAAGCAGCTGGCGCACTTCGAACGAGTGTGTCCCGCGGCAAGGCACTTGTAGCACCTCATCGGCCTCGGGGCCAGGACTGTGATCCTGGCACTCACGAAGCCGACGAGGAGCCCGCCGGCATCAGCCAAAATTTTGGCCGACGCTACGGGACAACTCACCCAAACGGCGCCAAGCCCTCCTGGACCGGGGCGGATGGTGCCGACCCCGACGTTGTCCGCGCTACAGCTCGTCTTCTCCTGAAGTGCAGCGCGGACATCCTCGACCGTCACGGAATCGTCCAGGCCCGAAATGCGCAGTTCCGCGCACTTTGTGGGCCTGGCTATCCTCACACCATCCATGCTGGCGAAAACCCCCTTCAGCTTCTCAGCCATGGTGTCCGCCTTTTTTGCGCCATCAGCCCCAGGGAACTCGAGAACTCGAGCCCCCGTTTGGGCGCGGCGCAGACGGACACCGGCCGTTTCGAATTCACCGGCGAGGCTGTCCCGGGCCCTCTTAAAGACGGCCGCGTAGGACAGCCCGCCGGTTGTCGCCTCCGGTGACAGGGTCACCACCACAGCCGCGGATTTCGGCATCTGTAGTTTCCGCGGCTTCTTGCGGGTGGCCACCGCCGGTGGCGCCTGCGGGCCAGAGGCTGCCCGACGGGCAGCCTTTCTGGCCCGCTTGCGGGCCTTCTTGGACCCCCCGACTACCTGCCAACCCTCATTGGAGGGGGCAGACGTGGAGGGTCCAGGCAGAGGCACAGGCGTTGGAGTGGGGAGCGGAGGAACCTCCGCTCCAGCCCTTGCCCCCGCTTTCGGCCCAGGCCTCGGGGCAGCCGTCTTGGCCGGAGCCTTAGCCGCCCGACGAGCCCCTCGGGCAGCCGCAGGTGGTGGTGGTGCCGTCGCCGACGCGTACGACACGCGACCCCCCACCACAGGAAGAGGAGTCGCCGCCGACGACGCGACCACCCTTTTCGGCGCCGCAAGCGGCGGCCGCATGATAGGGGCCGCAGGCAGCCTCGCCTCCAGGCCGGCCGTACGACCCTCGATCATACGCCAGCATGCGTCGAGAATGGCAGCCAGTTGGGCGTCTGTAATCCCAGTGCCGGCAAGGGACGGCTGCGGCGCAGATGGGGCCTGCTGGGATTTGGACGCGGCCCGCTGGGATGTTGACGGGGCCGAGGCCTCTCGCTCCGCCCGGAACTGGGCGAACTGAGCGCTAAGCTCAGCCACCTGCCCCGCCAGGCAGTCGTTGGCCGACTGTAGGCGGGCCACGTCCCCAATTAGGGTCTCGACGACTCCCGCCACGGCAGAAGAGGAGTCCTTAAGGGCCCTCACGAAAGAGCCCTTAAGGTTCACGGACTTGGTGGCCACCTTGTTTATTATGGCCACCGCCGCGTCCGCTGTCTCCTGCAGAGAGACCGATGATTGGGGCTCTGAATCCCCATCCACCGGTCGCCTGATCTTAAGCAGGAGACCACTCAACTCCTCTTCCGCCTGGAGCTCGCCATCAGCCCTGGCCCTTTTGTAGGATTCCGCCTTCGAAAAGGCGGAACCCGACGAGGCCGTGGCGGGGGTTCGAGACCTCCCCCTCTGGCTACTCCCGATTTTGGGCGGCAGCATCTCCAGGGACGCGTCACTATCGACCTCCCTGGATAGGACGCGTTTGCGGCTGTCACCAGTCTCGCAGTCCATTGCCAGGGAGGTACCACTCGTGCCATCCGACGAGTGGCTGGACCTGGAACGCTCCGACGTTCTTCGGCTGCGGCGAAGAAGTCGATCCGACTGCTGGGAGCCCCACCGAAATGGGCGTTCCAGAAGCAGCGTCCTCCTCGGTTGACGAGTGGCCGTCTGCCTTCCGAAACTGCCCTTTGGCGTTTCTCCTCTCTCTTTTCTCCCTCCTCTTCCCTTCTTTCTCGGATCCGTTGTGCTTGCCTTTAGTTGTCGTTGTTTCGGTTTCGTTATTCTTTTTATTTAAATTTATCAGCTCCATAATAAATCCCACGAGTCGGGGAGAACTAAAAGTCCACCCGGGCAGAGATCCCCAATACCCGGGCAAGCCTAAGTACTGTGGAGGTCGGCCGGTATCCACAGGTTTTTACGACTTAGCTGTCGGGTGTTATAGACTATCCTTGTCATGGGCCGGCCAATCAAGGCAAGCCCTCCGGCCATCAGGTTCTCAGCGTATCCTCTTGGAGCCACCAGTCAGGTCGTTGTTGAGCCCCTAATGGTTACGGAATGCGAGAGGGTGGCTAGCCCTCTCTCACAGACGGGACTAACACTCAAGTGCCAGCCCCTCTGATCAACTCGCTCTCCATCACGCCCTCTGCTAAAGCA
Source organism: Spilarctia lutea (assembly GCA_916048165.1). Classification (NCBI taxonomy): domain Eukaryota; kingdom Metazoa; phylum Arthropoda; class Insecta; order Lepidoptera; family Erebidae; genus Spilarctia; species Spilarctia lutea. The sequence continues at coordinate 12,332,150 of OU696490.1, read as the reverse complement.
GAGGGACGCTTGGAGCACGGCATGACGTTGGAGCGTCATGCCCTTCGCGGCAGTCTCAACAGACTCCGTCTTTGATCCCATTTAGTCTGGAGTCTCACCCTGGGCCAATCCGGCATGAGTAGCTCTACCCGGCACAGCCCCAGAGATCATTGACCCACGCAAGCCCCACCACGACGACAACGTAGGGATACATTGGGGGGGGGTTTAGTAGGCCTAATCCAAGGGGGGTTCAACCCCCTTCAAGGAGAGGGTTATGTTCAGCAGTAGACTGTGAAAGGCTGATTATGTTGATGATTTTAAATGTTAAAGATTTAAATTATTTTATTTTAGTTATGTATGTAGAAAATATTTACAATGACAAAACAATACCTTTAATAGCAGATTTTACGATAAAAGGCTCTTTGACAATGACGGTTATTACCGCATTTTCACTACCCTCACTATTTCGAGAACGACACGTGTAACTTGCATTGTTGATGACGCGTGGTATTTGTAAATAGCTAATATACTTGTAAGGGGGCTCCACCACTGATCTCTGAAAGTTAATTTTAATATTTAGGTTTCGTTAACTGTACATTACTATCTCCTTATTTTATTCTAGACTAATAAAAAGGTAATTTTTTTGAAAATAAAAACCGACTTGAAAATTCTTTTGCTACTACTATTCCATGATTACTCTTTGAAAATAGGCTTTGTATTAATTCAGAAAGTTATTACTGCGATATCTGAAAAACACGCGGGCAAAGTCACAGGCAAAAACTAGTTACGTATATAAAGGTAAATAGAGAAAGCTACAACTCCTCTAACCCAACACAGAAGTAGGTGGCCACGATTTAAACTCCGTAGAAACTCTCTCAAACTGTTTTACGATCCTACCACATAAAATGTCTTTTTTACAGTTCCGTTAATCTCCATGCAAAATAAATTAAAATTTAATCACCTTATACATATAGTTGTCATAGATAAACAGATCAATTGTTATAATATGTGGTACACTATGAAAAATTATGAATTACCTGTGATTTTATTGGATCCGAGGATCGTGAATTGTACCACTCTATGTCAGGCTCAGGATATGCAGTTACTTTGCAGGTCAACTTCAATCTCTGGCCGTACCTAGCCTCGATAGTTTTACCTTCGCTTATGGTTACGATGGGTGCCGTGACGTCAGGTAGAACTGAAACATGATAAGATAATATTATATTTATTCTATATAATGTTACAATTAAATTTCTCATCATCATCTTTCTAGCTTTTATTATTCCTAAGATTATTTGGGGTCGGCTATTTGTTCAACCGGTTTTTTCCTAAATATCAATAATTTTTTACAAAGAGTGACTGACATTGAAGCCAGAGGGCAAACTGAATTCGAAAGGTTTAACTAGTTAAATAAATATATATTTGAATGTATCATAATTACATTTTAGAACTAAGGTTTTTCTAATGTGTTTTCTTCTGATAGTAAACTGTATAATTTTCACAAATATATCTCGTCTGAATATCATTTCTTGGTGTAATTAAAATACTGTATTTATCAAATATTAGACTAAGGTTTCATAAATCTGTAAACCTTCTATATATGTTAGTTGCACATAGTTTGGTTTTATTTATAGACTACGTGACCCACGCAACCTCGTTTGCGTCTTCTATTTCCCGTGGCGTAAAAAAATACCCCGTTTTTGAAACATTCTTCATTGGTGCTCCGCTCTTATTAGTATTAGCGCGATGATATATAGCTTAAAGCCTTCCTCGATAAATGGACTATCCAACACAGAAACTATCTTTTTTAAATCGGACTATAGGTTTCTGAGATTAACGCGTCCAAACAAACAAACTTTTCAGCTTTATATATTAGTATAGATATTTTTATTTATTAATATATATTAATAACAAAAACATCAACAAATAGCCTTCTAGTGCAGAAAGGATTAGGCTTAATACTTACTCTGGGGGGGTTCTTGAGGTGTGATTGAAAGTTTCGCTTTACGCGTAATATATTTGTCTGTTCTTACATCTCTAGCTAGCACCTAGAACATTATCAATATAAAAATGTACTGATTTGAAAAAGAAATTAGCCAAATAAAAGTGCTTAATGATATCGAAACAAAAAAATATACAAAAAAACTTACGGCAATATTGAATCTCTTTGTGGGTGCTATAAACGGTTGCGTCGTATAAAAATCATCAGATATTGGCCTCAGAAGTAAAGAATTTTGAATTCTGTCTTCCATATCTAAGATTTGAATCGCTATAATATGAACTGTATGTTTTGGATCGGTAACGGATACCGACAGTAGCGTTTTGGTATCTGAAAAGATTAATCTAAAATGTACACATTTCATTGGCACATTAGTGAAGTTACAGAATATATTAACGAAATCTCCTTAAAAATACAAAGAAGCAAAATATAATATTGCAATTACAACCTAGTGTTAACGAAATTGATCTGATGATTTCATCAGGCGATATGGATTCAGACATTATATGGTTTTGAGTTTATATAATCTCATAGCATATATACTGGTTGTACTCTCGATCATGTACTTTAATAGTTGTGACCCGTGACCTCGGGTATTTAATTTCACTATATAGGGCAATTGAATAGCCACTAATTTCAAAGTCAAAGGAGGTTAAGCAAACTATTGCGTCATATTAAACTATTGTGAAAGTCAAGAATATGCACTTTTTAATGGCTCATATGACTTTATATTCATCTCAATTAAAATTAAGCTATATACATACTAAAACGTGTTAAATAATTAAGTTGTTCTTGTGTATGAGTACGTATTTGCATACTCACTAGCGATGGGTTGTGGTGTAGTATCCTTGAGAGACTTTGGTTCAAGTTCAGAGAAGCCATGTTGAAAGTAAAAATCAGTTCGACCGACGATGTTAACACTTGTCTCCGAACTTCCTTTCACCGTCGCTATATATTTGCCCGGAATAGGGTCACTAAGTTTTATTACCTAAAATAAACAATTTTAAATTTAATTTTTAGTCCTTGTCGTCATATATAATACTGCTATAAATATTTCAATGCACTTTTGACAGAGGCGTCACAAGTGCATTGAAACTCTTTGCGTCTGTCTATGGGCGGCGGTAATTGCTTATCATCAGGCAATCCGTCTGCTCGTTTACAGGGGGTAATGCCATGAAACAAAAAAAAATTGTTCGGAAGCAGTGAGTTTGTAGTAATACTAGTTTTCGCCCGGACTTCGCTCGCATTTAATAAAAAGTACCCTATGTTACTTCTAATACGTCCATGAATATGTGAACAAAGTTTCATGATGATCGGTTAGTTTTCTCGCGAAAGTGTAACAAACAAACTTACTATCACCTTTATAATATTAGTGTGGTTATATAATAGTCTATTTAAAACAAGACATTTGTTTTACAAATCATTATTTTTTCTTTTCAAAATAAATCCCTCGCACTAGGCATATATCTTGTGCCACAGAGGACTTTACAAACATACAGGATATGGACGCAAAAATACCCAAACAATCATTTGCGGATCGCACAAAGTGTCGTCCCCCGATTTCAAACCACAACACTCAATTCAGTAGAGACCGCCTGGTGACTGCCTAAACCACTTCACCAGTCATGCAGTCGAAGCAGCAGTTTACAATATCGAGCTACTTCTTATGCAGAACTTAACAGATTTGGATCTATAAAGTGTCGGAACGAGATCTGGTTCCAACAGTTATACACTTGTGCTAGATAATATTGATTTAATCTTCACTAGCCTTTGCCCTCTGCTCCATCCGCATATATATCGGTTATCATAGTAAAGAATAGTCTGTGTCCTTCTGCAAGAATCAAACTATATCTATACCGAATTTCATTGAAATCGGTGCAACGATTTAGCCGTAACAGATAGACGACAACAGAAAAGTTACATTCGAATTTATAATATTAGTTTGTAAGTACAGAAGCATGAATTCTTAATATGTTTTTAATAATACGTTTTTGACATCTTACCTTGACATTATCGAGATACAACAATGTTTCCGGCGTTGCCATCGGCCCACTAACTGTTAGGCTGACGTCTTGGCCAGACGCTGAGACAATGGCGTATTCAATTTCATTATCAATTATAAACTAAAACAAACAAACGTTCACAGTCACAAAATACAACTATTTCATATTAACTTTCATATTATGGCAAACAAGAATAGACTCAAGATAGGCAAGAATTATTTTTTAATAGGTATAGGCTCTTCATTATTTTTGCAAGAATTTGGTTGAAACAATCCTTAAAAGGATGCGTGTATAGTCCATTCGCTTAGATACGATCACCTTGATAGCGCCGCGGCAAGCTGCCACAAAATTTAAAACCTCGCCAGCGATGTACACCCACAAGCAAGCATGATTTATTAGTTTACGGTGATATATGAATTAATTCTGTATTTCACAACAATAACCACAATTTCGTGCGGGTGTACCGAAACTATCTAAACGAATGTACATGATGTTTTCTTATCCGATTTCAGCCACGGTGACCAACGAAGGCCAGCCAACTACACAGGATATTTTATAGTACACAAGGGAGTGCGTAAACACAGCTGCACTATCTATTCCTTTACTTTCATAATCCGATGGGGCCGTTATCTGATACGACTAGGGAGAGATCGTTCTCCGAGCCACGGAAGCTAAGACCCTAACTTCCAAATTAAGATTTCGTATACTCAGAAAAACTCAATAACACTTTCTGGCCCAACCCGAGATTCGATTCCGAAACTTCATAATGAGCCGTCGCATACGCCAATCGCTAAACCAACGAGGCAATCAGACATATACATAGTCACATTTATTAATTAAATATTAGAACTCACCGTAACGTTTTCCGCAATATTGGGTCGTGTTTTAGTCGCAACTATCATTGTTTTATTTCCCTTTATAGTTTCCTTTATAGTTCTAAGTACCTGTGAAGATATATGTATATAATTTTATCAAATAGGAATATTTAACTAAACAAAATTAAAATTCTGCTGGTAGAATATTCTTGAGTTATCCTGAGGAACTGTCGTATTCATGACGTAATATCATCAGATCATCGTTAACAGCTTTTTACTGTCAACTGCTAGACATAGGGATTTCCGTAGAAAAGGAATTATTATGAGGTGTTTCTTGAATATTAGCTTTCCACAATATTCATATTGAATTAGCCATAAGTAGCGTAAGAAAAGATTTATGAGACTACCAAGATTTAAGGGAACAGGGTGTATATTTATTTAATACTAATATGCGGTTATTTAATTTTTTTGGCTTTCAGCAGTCCTCTTCTATATAAACTTTAACTTTGCCAAATTGCGTTTACGTAAATTTAGTAAGAGTATAAAGTTTTGGTTTCACGTATATAGTAAACCTTATGACATCGAATCGTGACGGTTTCAATTTAACAAACTCTTTCCATAACGTACCTAACAATACCCGACATGTAACAACTTAGCAAATACTCGTAAATACCTTCTCCACTTCATCTTTGTTCACATTGAGCGCCAATCCCGAGCACGCCGTTGCTATGTCGTAATACACTTGATACATTTGTTCATCACGACTTTCACAAAAGCCAGTCAAAATGAATACGATCTGAAAATTTTATTGGAATGATCACAAATACTGTATTACGCACTTTCCTCATCACTAAAAAAACACTTTATAAGTTATATACCTGACTCTGTTTCTTTTGGCACATGTTCTTAACTTGATGACTTAGATAGTAATCTTTAGCCGATGCATCAGTGAATACGTAAACAAAAGAACCTGGTAGACTGGCGTGTAATGCTTCTAGAATTCCCGTCATTGACCACTCAGGACAATCATCACCTCCAAACACATTTAGCTCGTCGACATTATCTTTAAAATATTTTCGATCCTCGGTCACTGTCACCAAACTTGCAGCTGAAATTGATATTATTATTCTAGTTTACTTGGTTTAGATTTCCCAAGTTTACTTATTTTTCAACCATATACGTATTTTTTTTACTTTATTGCGTCGCGCCAGTAGGAATAATAATAAACCAATATAAATATTTCGGACATCTAACACACAACGCCATCTAGTCCCAAACTAAGCAGAGCTTGTATTATGGGTACTAAACTACTAATAGAAATACTTACATACTTTTTTTTTGTAAACACATATATATATTATACATAGAAACCACCCAAACTTCGAAACCAATATTTGCAGATCATACAAGCATTTGGTTCGACCCGGGCATCGAACCCGAGAGCTCAAGTACAGCAGTTGCAATGTTTTTCCAGTGTATGTTGTACATATAGCCTAACCCGTTAAATAGATATTAGACTTTGAGGTGTCCTTATATTTATGTTAATTGTCACTGTGTATACTGCGTATTTGAAAATTTGAAAGTACATTTTTAAGTGAAAATTTCTAAAGGCAGGTTTGCATGAAGAGTAAATTCTAGTAAGTCGTTATCAATATGGTCACGTTACATATTAACGCTATGTATATATATTCACAGCTAGCTCAACGCAATAAATTATATTATATTAATAGCTATTGATATAATGTGAACTAGTGTTAAAGATTTAGTCAACTTAACTTGTTGCAATCTTTACTTTATATAAATATAAGTAATATAAAATGGAAGTCTCTAATCTTGTGATAAATAAGTTTGAATGAAACAAGTCCAAGTTTTGCTTCATATTCAAGCTCTCACTTCAGTTCGCTAAAACCCTGACACAGAGATTATTTGATTGTCATTACGTTAAGGATAAAATTAAGTCATGGCTTTATAAATGGAAATATAAATTCCCCCGACGCACGTATTCTACGAACCGTCCACATAAGGTCAACTAATTGTGATTAATGTGTGTGTTACAAATTCTTGTAGTCCTGGGAAATTATAATCAAACAAGTTATAAGCACAGACCTGTGTGGAGTTTTCAAAACTTCGTATTATTTAACTATACTCTCTCAGCCTATTGCCGTCCACTGCTGAACGAAGGCCTCCCCCAAAGAGCGCCAACCATCCCTGTCCTGGGCAGCCCGCATCCATCCGTTAGTAGTCATTTTCTTCAAGTCGTCGGTCCATCGTGCCGCAGGGCACCCTATACTGCGTTTGCCTAAACGTGGTCTCCACTCTAAGACTTGTCGGCTCCAGCGACCATCAGTCCGCCTGGAGACATGACCGGCCCACTTCCACTTCAGCGTGCTGATCCTGCGTGCGATATCGGTTACTCGAGTTCCCTTTCGGATTGTCTCGTTACGAATCTTATCAAGTAGAGAAACACCCAGCATCGCACGCTCCATTGTACGCTGAGCGACCTTAAATTTATGGACCAGTCCAACGGTGAGTGTCCACGTCTCGGCTCCATACGTCATTACGAGTAAGACGCACTGGTCAAAAGCCTTGGCTTTCAGTGATTGTGGGAACGACGACTCGAAGATATGATTTAACTATACAAATATACAAAATAAAAACTAAATATATATACCTGGGATAAATAAAGCCGGCTCATTGAATGTAACTAATACCATATTTTTAATCTGGCTAGCTTTCTCCTCAAACACGATTTCAGAGATCCCGTTGACATTCTGCTTCACTTGCTCTATATCATCCCTCATAGAAGCTGTGTTGTCGATTACAAATGTTAAACTTGATTTTTCTTGACATGACACTTTAAAGATATATGCAAGTATAAATAACACTAGGTGAGGGTAGGACCACACCCACATTTTGAAAATTTTAACCCGTGGAACTAAGGACAAATTTTAATGAACTAAGTTGTAACAACCAGGCTAACTAGCCTGTAATAAATAGATTGATGAGGTCTAACTATATATATAGGTACAAGTTCCGTGGTTACTTGACAATGACTAATACGTTGTCGACGACGGAGATGTTTACCCTAAAGACTATGAGTCATTTCGTGGGACAGATACCAGAAAGAATGAAATTTAATGACCATGTAAAAATAGAAAACAGGTTTATATATCTGTGACTTCTTAATAATTAACATAAATATAATTGTAATACTTACACTATTGTATCTGAATATCAGACTTTTGCCAAGAGTGGCCATGAGTTTCTTTGCCTGTATTCTTTTCATAAGGCCTTACGCACTTTGGAAACTGGAAGTTATAGATCGACGATCGATCGCAATGCATCTAATTCTTGTCAATCGACGTCCACAGAGTTAATTGCAATATTAGTTCAGTTTCCGATCTCCGACTTGAAATATTCTTTATTCTGCTTTTGCATCTTATCCCTTTTCCTTACCTCTAAACATTTTTAATTTCTACTGTTTATAAGCTATTACTTTCCCAGAGAAAGTTTTCCTACAGAAAAAATACCGGTCATTAATTATTCAGCCAAAATTAACTTGCAACATTACACATTGCGCAACCCTAAAATATATCAGCAGAAGGGCAGGAAGAGAAGAACTGCCTTGTTGGTCTAGCGGTCAGTATATGCGACAGACAATCAAGAGGTCTCGGGTTGTATTCCCGCTTCGGACCAAATATGTTGTTGAGTTTTTCTCACAAAAAATCTTAATAACAGCCAGCTGTCATGAATATCTGTGGCAATCGTAATCGGGAAGTCAGTATTCTCAAATATATTGACAACTTGGGTCAAAGCTCCCTCGAACCATCTTCAATTTATCATATGTGCGAACATAAGAATTTAGAATTAAAGAAAAATAAATAATAGTTTCATAAAACCAAAACAGACGCTTTTGTAACTAGCCGAATTGATATTATATAACTTCAATAGTAAGTATATATTAAGTAGTAAATAAAGAGTTAATAAAAGAAGACAATCTTTTTATCATAAAAAGTTAAACGAAACAAATAATTGAATAAATTATAATAATTTTAGACAACATTAGGTGAAATAGGATAGATGGTTGTTAAGTCAAAGTGGTTAGAATACATAATTATGTAGATTACCCATTATCATAATTTTGTTACTTATATTTTTTAAATAAGTTTGACTAGTTTTAGTTTTGATTAGTTTTTTACTTTTTTTGACTGCCTCGTTGGTCTAGTGGTTAGCGTAAGCGACTGCAAATCAAGAGGTCTCGGGTTCAATTCCCGGGTCGGACTGCTGTTGGGTTTTTCCTACAAGAAATTCCTAATAGCAGCCCGGAGTATGGAAGATGGCGGTGTTTCCTGCCCGTGCTCCGGAGAGCACGTTAAGCCGTCGGTCCCGGTTGTCATGAACATCTATGGCAATCGTTATTGGGAAGTCAGTGCCCTCAAATATACTGACAACTAGTTCAACCTTCGAATTCAGTTCGCCCTCAGGGTTGCGGAGGTCAGATGCCAGTCGCTCTGTGTAAAAACTGATATTCAGGTAAAACCGGTTGAACTGGTAGCCGACCCCAAATATTGGGAATAATAAAGGCTAGGAAGATGATGATCATTTTTTTTAAATAAGTTATAAAAAAAATCTGTCTTATCTTATTTTATCTTAATGAATAATTAAAATATCCAGTAAAATTACAAAAAAATTTGAAACATATATCCATTAAATAAATATTCAATGAGGTGCGCTTTTTACTTCTACAATCAAACATAGGTAGGTAATTTTAAGTTTATAATTGCCGAAGTATCTAAAACACATAAATCTGACTACCACTCGTATGACAAACGCCTAAAGAGAAGTACTTTATATAACTGTGACGTAATGCTTATATTGTCTGTAAAAACAGTGTTGTCTGCAATACAGTTGTTTATGCCATCGTTGGAGTGACGCACGTCGTTTATACGCAGAAAAAGGGAGGAAGTTCCTCTGTAAAACAGATAAAATAGTGTATTTATAGTTACAACTGCTATGAAAATATTGTCGTGGTGAGCACGTGTTTGTTACCGAGAACATTTTCAGCGACACAGTAATCATTTCTAGAATTCATATCCAGTGATTTGAATCTGGAACAAAATATAATTTTTTGTATTTTTTAGATCATTAGAAGTACATTTTTTTTAAACACTCAATATCGATTAGAGAGGTGTGGAATGGGAGAGACATACATCTAGCAGTGGCCTGCGATAGCCTGATGACGATGATGATATAAATAATTTTACTCACAGACGTCGAAATACACAAAGATGGCGGTAGAGGACTATTAAATACCTATAACTATAACAAAATAATAACCAAGTATAAATTGATTTCCTCTTGCTAACGTAAATTCAGTAAAAACATTGATGAGAAATAACTTTTGTGTAATATAATGATTCCTAATGTAACATTTCTTTACATCACTATTTGTCATTGAAAAGTTAAATAAGTGTCAAGGCCAAGTTCGTTTGTGGTTATAATCAACACTAATAATAAAGCTAAAGAGTTTGTTTGTTTGTTTGAACGCGCTAATCTCAGGAACGTCTGGTCCGATTTGATAAATTATTTTAGTGTTGGATAGTCTAGTTATCGAGGAAGGCTACAAGCTATATATCATCAAGCTACTACTAATAGGAGCGGAGCATCAATGAAGAATGTTTCAAAAACGGGGGAAAATTTTCACGCTACTGGCAATTTAAGACGCAAACGAGGTTGCGTGGGTCTGCTAGTATAGTATTATAAACGTACATACTAACTTCAATCAAGAAGATTACTTTTCTGAATCAGTTAAGTATTTTATTTATTATTTTCAATACAATGTGTTTATACAGACACAATGTTGAAAACTGCACCACGAGGACCTCGCAGGGTCTATCTGGCTAACAGTGAGTCACTGAAAACTAGCGTATTAGGTAATTAACACTCAACATGGACTTAAATTCATAAATTCATGTTACATGTCAATTCATGCAATGTATAATGTTGTTTACATTCGGCAGAAATTGTTTATTAATTTTATATTTAAAGGCATATTTTTCATTTTTTACATGCAATGTTTGTATCTCCTCTGGCATTTTTTCAGAAGAGTAGGGATTAAATAATTGTCTACTCTTTCACTGTACAAGATATTAGTTTTCGGCAGTAAATATTAGTTTTTAGGTATAGTTTTCCTTAGGTTATTTGGTCAGAGCCTTTTAATTAATAATTCAGGTTTACAGTTTAGTGTTAGTGTGATAAATTCATATCTTTCAAAACCATTAATTACATTGAGATATTTGAAAAGATCATTATCTTTAAACTTCTGTTAAACATGTTTAGGCACTTTAATTATAAGAATTCTTAATGGATTATGACTAAAACATGTAAGGAAACTAAAGATCTCTAAAAAAATACCCATTCTGTAATATTCTCTCTCTCGCCCTCATACACACACACTCACACACACACGCATAAACACACGCACACATTTAAATTTTACTTTTATTATCTAATATATATATAAATATTATGTTGGTTTGTGTACGCTTCAAAAACTCAAAGAGTTCTGCACCGATCGTGCTGAAATTTTAGAATAATATATAATCCGCATCAAGGATTGTTTTTATGTAATTTTTGAATCAGTCACATATCCACGACCGCGAAAAAACACGAAAAAACCGACATAAACGCGGGCGGAGCCGCGGGCAACAACTAATTTTCTATAAAACTGTATAAGATTGATTGAACTAACAATGGTCAAATGTTATAAACACTTGCTGTGGCCTGATACCTATAACACAAGTGTTCCGAAACCATTAGTTTCATATATCTTGTAAAACTACTTTGGTGTATGATTGTTGTAATTTTTTGGATAAATAAATATTTATTTATTATTATAATTATAGACTTCATCCATATATGTTCTACCGTAGCTACTGAGCCCGTAACCGACAACTGAGTTGGTTAGCTAGTTCTGGTTAGTCAGTTAAGTTTTACGGGGTGTAGATGTCTAGCAAAATAGGTGTACTGAAGTTACAGTTGTAATCAGTAGTTATAAAGTCATTTGGGAAAGATGGATAGATAGATAAGTATCTATGAATAATATATATGATGTCTGTTGTTTGTTGTGTTGAGTTGGTAAACCTATTGGAATTACATCACACTGAAGTGCAACATTATTGTTTTCATTGACCTCTACTTCAGAGGTCCCGTTATCGGATATAATAGGGGAATCTAGAACATTTGTAAAATTCAGTTTTTATTAAGCAATAGTAGCACACGGTTACGTAGTTATAGACACAGGCGTCAATACTAAGTATTGTTTATATGATAAGTCTATTACGCACAATTCAACGCACGGTTCCAGTAATATAATTCACCGTTCAGACATAGAAGCGCGAAACATTTACGAAGACGTACGTAAACACGTGACTAATTGTAATTTATAAGTACTTTAAATATGAATAATAGTCATTTTACCTTCACGTAAACTAGCAAGTCGTAATGCGAACTTATCATAAATGTGCAGGTATATAAAACACGAACAATTAAATAAATAATCAAACTAAATTGTTACATTACAAAAAATATATATTATTCTCGTATTGTGAATAAACTTGACGTTGACACACTACACTCACATTTACATACACAAAAGAATTAAGTTGGTATTAACAAATTGAAAAACAATATAATACTAAGAGATAAGAAGATCAAAAAGCAGTGTTCCAAATTCCGAAATGATACAATTTCTTGACCAATGTTTCATGAAAAACGCAATCGAATGCCTTAGACAAATCACAAAAACACCTAATGCATCCAGTTTATCTTTCCAAGCACTAAATACAGTCTCTAATAGTTCAACACCAACATGAGTGGCTGAGCGACCTCTTCTGAAGCCAAATTGTTTCCTGTGTAGAATATTATTTTTACTAAAGTGAGTTTGTAACTAACTTAATGTAATTTTTTCAAAAATTTACTGATAAGTAGGCAACACTGAAATAGGTATATAAGTTGTGGGATTAGACGTGCTATCTGACTTAGATAAAGGAATGATCTTACTATGTTTCAGTAGGTCAGAAAATGCACCTATTGAAAATCCAAGACAACAGTGATGCAACTATGCCAATAATTGATTTAGTTATTTGCACAGAATTACCCCAAAGATCGGCGGTTTTCTGAACACCGAGAGCTTTAACAATATCTATATCAGTGATACAAATAAATCTAAACTCTGTACTAATTATTTATAAAAAGTATCAGGAATTAGGACTTACATAAATAAATAAATTTATATTATTCAAAAATATTTAAGAGCGTTAATAAGTAGCAAATCCCCATCAAACAGTCGCTGTGACGATATGTGCAGTTATTTATATATTAATGTTATAAAAGTTGAAATTATTTTATTAATACTGTCTAATTTTTTTACTGAACATGTAATTCTATGTAGATGCGGATGTCGCTTTATTATTAATGATATATTGTGTGTTGAAAAGGTCACCGTTAGATAAGGGACGAACTAATTCAAACAGTAACAAAACAAGATATCACTAAGCAAAAAGTATTTATGATGTATCTTGATATTTTCATATTTATTCTAATGTTACGAGTATTAATACAAAAATAACTGTCTGTCAGTTCCGCTTTGAAATGAACTTGCAGACTTTAGATTCTCGAGGAAGGAGTTAACCTGCCAATGCCAAACCCTATCAAAGGCCTTGGCCATGTCGAGGCTAATAGCCAAATATTCCCCGTGCCTGTCAATAGCCTCACCCCAAAGGTGTGTGACATACGCTAGAAGATCACCCGTGGATCGGTTCGAGCACCGATACACTGAACTGCTCTGGGTAACTCGTCAGCAGAAGGTCCAGCAAGGAAGGCGCTTGACTCAGTATGTCTGGTATCCTGGTGGGCTGGAGTACCAACTGGGTCAGGTCGAATTTGAGCTTTATTGTGTTTGTAAAGAAAGTATTTCTTGTAAAAATGTTCTAGTTTATCGATAGTATAACCTAAGATAAAATAGAAAAATACATGTTAAACCATCAATGTATCATATTTTATTCAGTAAGATAGAGTTTCTTAAAACGCACCTTATAAATAAGAAATGATGACGAATGAATTTAAAATGAGGTGTCAGTGAGAGCAGAGGTCAGTAAATCGAATATACGAGTACAATGTACAATGGCTTTTTGTATCTGATTGAGCTATAAAGAAAACGAAAACTGTAGTCCACATACGCAGTTCAGAGTTGTTTTAGGGGTTAAAACCAAATATTTACATTATTAAAATTAATGATATTAAAATATTCTCGAACGCCACACGAACAAGCTAGATTCCACGAATAAAATCGTTTTCATATCTATCTATTTTAGGTAGATATAAAGGTCAACAAGTTCAAGCACAGAGCAGACATCTTTCACTAAAGTGGGTATGAAATGGAGGTTTGACATAATTTTCGTCTTATCCATGTTCAGTTTAAGAAGAGCATTGTGCTGAGGTCTTACTTGTTTAGCAGGATATCATCGAAGTTTTACAATAAAAAACAAAAAATATGGCCAGGCATGTTTGCCTGGAAGAGATTGCCTTTGGGCGATAAGGCCGCCAATTGTAACTCCTAGTTTTGTGTTAACTTTATAAGTAACCTGGTGTACTATCGACCCAGTTGAAAGGTGACCCACTTTGACAATTATTCCTTTGTAATCATAAATGTAGTTAGGTTTTCTTCGCTATTTGCACATAGTACGTTTTAGATATAAACATAAATGCGTCATTACGGGTTAGATGTCAATGCAATTTAAACCTTTGTCACCACTGAACAAGATATATTTTTGATACAGCAGTCTTATTTGAATTTCAAATAATATCATCGTTTATAATCCAAACTCTTTTCATTGCGAAGAAAAAGTATTATAATTTGTAAAATGAAATGACATTATGTGTAAGATGTCAAGTAGTAGTCAATCTGAAAATATTAAAATAAAAATCTAAGAATATATTTATATCTATAAACGTATAATGGCCAATTTGGTAGAACAAAGAGCTCGGATTGTAGTGCTCAGTGAGCAAGGTTGCGGCGTTAGAGAAATATCACGTGAGTTAAATATAAGTTGTAACACGGTCAGAACCTGGATCAGACGGCACGCTGAAGAGGGTATCCTTGAAGACCGACGACGACATAATCATGGGGTTCGTCGAATCACAAACCAACAGAGAACGGAAATGCAACACCATTACGAAGAACATCCTTTTACTCGTACCCGCTATTTTGTAGCACGTTACGACGTTTGTCTAGAAACAATTAGAAATAATTTGCACCGCACTGGGCTGCATTACAGACATCATGCTAAGAAAGTTCATTTAACGGATGCACACAGAACTGCGAGATTGAATTTTACACGTAATTATTTAGATTTCGACTGGACAAACAACATCTTTCCATGGCCGTCTAGGTCACCAGATCTTAACCCAATAGAAAATTTATGGGGCTTGATGGTTCAAATGTGGGATAACAGGAACGAGAGGACTAAAGAAGCAATCGAGCTGCATTGTAACGAAATCTGGGATTTCATGAGGGGAAGTGACATTTGCAGTCGTCTAATCGGGTCTATGCGTAATCGATTATTAGACGTTATTGAAAACCATGTCGCTTACACTCGGTTTTAGGCTTAACCAGTAATCCTACAGACCCAAACAATTGGAACCATTATAATCCACAAATTAACTATTGAGAAGTTTTCTTTTTTATTCGCTTTACGAAGTGAATGCCATTATTTTTAATTTAATAATATGAAATAAACAAAGGTCTCTAATTTTACTGTTTTATTTTACTAATATGTATGACTAGCTGTCTCGACAGACTTCGTTCTGTTAAATAAATGCTTATCTATTTTTGTTCTACAGTACCCTATGCTACCTTTACGGTACCTCTACCCTCCTACCTCAAGTCTACCCATTATCTAAACTATCTACACTAATATTATAAAGAGGAAAGATTTGTATTTTTGTATGTAACGAATAAACTCAAAAAGTACTGGACCGATTTTATTTTTACCGACCGATTAAATAGGGTTCCGTAAGACATTTGCGTTTTTCGTTTATATAATAGGAGCGGAGCACCAATGAAGAATGTTTAAAAAACGGGGGAATTTTTTTACGCTACGGGCAATAGAAGACGCAAACGAGGTTGCGGGGGTCAGCTAGTTCGAAATAAAGTCAATCCTATGTCTCAAACAAATATACAATTAAATCTTTCCTAATATACCTATAGATAAGGACGTTCACTGGCTAACAAACTTTTTCGTGCAATACTTATCATAGTATACGTCTATGTCTATGTCATGCTTTGTCAGTGTCTAGTAGAACGATAATGGTACGTCACTTATGAAATGTATGTTCAAGCTAATTTCAACCTAATGGTATAGAATAATTGTAGGAAAATGACTCTAAGGGGGGTCATGAATCACTTTGGTCCACTGTACAATAAAGATATTATTATTAAATTAAAAAAATATTAAGTTAAACGGTTTTATTGAAAATAATGAATTGAAAATTTTTCAGCTTCTAGTAAAAAGCTGAAAAATAATTCAGTAGGTCCAATGTTCCAGTTGTTATTATCATTATTATTACACCCCTCTCCCTCATCAATCTCAGGCATTGATCAGACAAAAAAATTAAATCATTGGGCGTAGCGTAAACTAAGTTGACTGGATAGAAACACGGGCCTAACGATTTAATTTTTTATCTGATCTTAACGGATCATAAGTATTCAGAAAGCTTAAGTACATCCTTAACACCTTGCATTTACGACAAATACGATACCTCCCCGTATGACTCACGTTATGAATGTTACAACATAAACTCACTACGTGAACGACGACGGGCATGCGATTTACCTTTGTTTGATAAACTGGCAAATAATAGACTTGATTGCAATGAACTTGTCCTACCTAGACATCCGATAATAAAGCAATACCATGTTCAGCAATGTAAAACGAATATAGGAGTAAACTCGCCATTGAAAAGAGTGTGCCGAGAAGTGAACACTTTCATAAAAGAGGTAATCTGATTTTGACATACACCATGACTGGATAATTTCAATTAGATCCTAGATCCTAAATTCTCAAAACGGTAACAGAGGAGCCCCTTCATATGACGAAACGCATTATTTTTATTGTTCTGGGCTCATTACTGTAATTTATATTGTTACTTGATTTCTCTTATTTCTATTACTTAATTTTATTTCATTCTTTCTGTTTTTTATGTTTTGCCTATTAGTTGAAATGTTATGGGACTGAGTAGGTGTGTAACGATTTAGTGAGTGCTGGTTGGCCCGTAATTGGCAAGTGTGTAAGGCCATATTACGTTTGTCACTCCATACGATATATTTTGTTCACAAGAGCTGTGGAAAAACCTTTAAATAAAGAGGCAGACACAGGACGATATTTGTCTACTATTTGTACAATTTTTATACAACCCTGCCTCTGAAATCAGGAAAACCCGCATCCTAAGAGACCGTGTTTGGTCAAAGATGTCATATAGCAGTGCAATATTCTTACAGCAAGACGTTGCCTGTCCACCACATTATTTTACACTAGCTATTAAACAAGTTGTGGTTTGTTATGTGTGCGAATGTTCCATTTCCAACTACCACTAACGGCATCTGTTTGTGATTCCTCTCACTAATGCTATAGAAGATTACTAACTTAGCACAATATATTTTTATTTGTACTTTGATATTTATAAAATTCTTTGAACATCTAAAAGAATTATAAGAGAAAGATATAAAAGTAAAATACTGATTATAGTACCTAGGTACTATAATCACTATTTACTTAAAAGATGTGTACAAGCTGACGAATTTATGGTTATATATATACAAACATTTTTAGGTATCCAACTTTCATTCTATTTCTTCACCACAAATTTCGTGTCCTTAAAAAAGTTGCTATCTTTGCAGTGATTAAAAGAAAAAAATACATACAGTGGAACATAGAACCTCTTCTTTTTTTAATAAATGGCAAACTGTGCCGATGTCGATAATTTTGCCAATGTCAAGTAGGATGGAAATACGCGAGATTTATCAAAATAAAAAAATACACAGCTCAAAGTTTGAAATTATTTGCAACGAAAAAATTCCATCAAGGCTTGAAAGAGCTTGGTAAGGTTAATAGGGATGCAAATTTAATAGGGATGAGAATTTTTAAGTTGGATAGATATGAATAAAGGTCTAAGGAAGGGTTATTATTAATGCAACTAAAGAAGATGTGGTCTAGATTACCTTCTTCGAAGCCACATTCACATGGAGAAGAATCATGCACCCGAATTTTATTTAGAATGATAGGGGAGCTGTAGTGACCTTTGCGCAGTCTACATATGGCGGAGTTGATAGGTTTAGATACTTTTTTAAACTTAAACAACCTCTCAAAGCCAACCCAGTGGTCATCTACATGGGCATTAAAAGCAGAAATAGAAGAGGCTTGTGAATTCCAGTATCCAAAAGGACGTTCGGCTTAAAAGTAACTAGGTATATTATTTTCAAAGGAGAAAAAAGGGAGGTTATTAAATTTCACAGCAGAATTGACAAAAGGACTGTAGAAGCGGACTGTGGAATTTCTTTGACAGTCGAGTAAGTTGACATATTGCAAATGATATTCAAGTCATAATTTTTTTTTAGAATAGGATGAGTTGATTTACGTACAAATTTTAAAATAAAACGCGAAGCAAAGTATTGTCTTCTTATAGCCAAAGGTGGTCTGAACATTCTACCTGCAGAGCATTAATAAGGGAGGACTTCATGCAACGAGTTATTTTTCGAAGGCACCTAGATTGTACTCGGTCTAGAGTAGCTAACGCACTTTTATTACATGGGACCAGTAAAAATAGCTCATAATATTATGCTGCGAACTAAGGTATTATAAACGAGTTTCATAATATATGGGTGGGCTCCCCACCAGACTCCAGCTAGGGCCTTTAAAATTGGGACCATTCGTTCACATTTTGAAGAAAAATAAATTGTTGATGTGGTGAACTCCGGTCAATTTAGAGTCTAGATATATTTCTAAGAATTTGTATATTTACTATTAACGAAAGGGATTTTCTGCAACTGTACCTGAACATACATCTGTGGCAGAGTCTTTTTTCTTATGAAGACAGCAATGGCATTTTTCTGTGCAGAAAGACTTAAGCCATAATTTGATAGCCACTAACACAGAGAATTAAGGGAAGTTGTGAGTGATGTAGCTGCATCTTGGATGGAATGATTAGTTACATACAGTGCCAGATCGTCAGTATATTGTAATATACTGCAGTTGTTGTTTAAACATGAGCCCATGTTTGCGGTGCACAGATTGTACAGTAAAAGGCTCAATACAGAGCCCTGTGGTGAGCCCCTCCAGGTCTTTCTCTATTCAAACTCTTAAGACTAGACTTCAAGACATAAGCGTAACATATATGCAGTGGATCATCCTAACCGATAGTCTCACCTGATGCAGTTTCTGCCTGAGAATAGGTAGTAGGAAATCGTTATATGCGGCATTTATGTCAAGAAAGAATGTTACAACTGATGCATTTTGAGATACAGAAAGACGGATATCAGTTACCAATACTGCAACACTGTGAGCTGAGCCCTTTGCGGCAGCCAAACTGGTAATTTGGAAGTAAATTCTTTGATACCACAGTCCATTCAAGACGGTTTTTATTAAGATGCTCCAATATTGGATTATTATAAGGATTGATGAAAGGGCGATTGGCCTAAAACTATTTGGATCACCTGCATGTTTCCCAGGTTTTAGGATGGGAAGATTTATGTGGATCGTTGTTGAGAGAGTACTGGATTGGTGAGCGACTTTGTCATAGCATTGGAAAAGTAAAATACGAGGTTTAGTTTAGCAGACAACAATTTTTCGATATGACTGGGAGTGTTGAAGGGATTGGGCAGGCTAAGTGAGTTGAATAAGCTGTGGAGATTGAATGGGATGTGAAGTTTTCAGGATGTCAGCGTATCGCGTGTAGGAGAAGAAACTATCTAGCTGGCTTCCATACAGGAAATATTTTTTCCGCCATAATAGCCTTAATTGCCCTCTGCCTACCATACACGGATGTTGGCAGTATATTTGTTTGCAATAAGAAGGAGATTAATTAAAAATGAGTTTGCATCCTGTTTTGTTCCCATTCCTATGCCCTATTTCTACCTACTTTCTTAGTACCGTCTCTGACAACACTGTGTATGTTATTTTTGAAGCGAATAGTTCAAAAGAAACAGAGTGAAGGGTTGTGCCAAAGCCTATTTGGCTCTCGACATGGGAATCATGAATTATGTAAGGGCCATTGTCAGAAGACGTGTATTTATCACGCGCGATCTGGCTTGTGATCTACTTTGGAGGGTGGGTGGCACTAACCTCGTCGTCCATGGGGCGATTTTAAGAGCTTGCAGCCTTTGGGATGTTATTATATTGTTGCGTTGTACCACAGATCACATTTGCAAACTGCTTCAGGGGATTAGAAGGGATGGAAAGATGTTCCGGAAAAAAAAGGAGTAGGCATAAAAGGAGGGTTATTGCAGATGGATTATCGGGTGGGACAGGTGGATCAGGGGGTTTATTTTGGGTCATTGCAAACTCTTATCACTTAAAAACACATAACGAACACCCTTTTATCAATAGGACAGCACAAAATAAAAAAATAAAAGATCCGTCAAAAAGAAGAACAGTCTAAAAACCACTTAAGATTTTTAAAAATTCTAGACACACGTGCTAACCAATCCTACGACGCGGCAAGAATCTCAAGAGAAATGTATACAATCGTCCCGTTTGATAATAATAACTTACAGTACTAACACGGACATCTTGGATCATAGGTAATGTCGCACACATGTCTTGAACGCACGTGACCTAGAGATGACATAATGCTTATTTCTTTTTCCTTCATATTCATTCACAGGTAGTACAATGAGTGAGTGAATGAATGAATGCGTTACTAAGTGAACTGACTGAATAAATGCATACACTACTAGATCTTTCTGCAAATTAGTGTCAGGGTTCAGTTTCGTCAACTTGTTTTGCGCAATAGACAGAACTACGGCGAATACTTTCGTACAGTTCCGATCTATATATCTTTAACACGCGTGATATAAAATCGGCGTAAACCTTTTTTCTGACTACTAAGATTTGTCTATTGGGCTGCAGGTAGTAGTAGTGTATTGTCTGGAGGTTGCAGAATCATATGTTCGGTTTCCACTAATCGATCACTGATAGCTTTGTTATCAACGCAGTTCTTTAGGTATTGATACAAATAAAATTGTGGATGAACTGTTTGACCCCAATACCCCTCCCTCTCTCCCTCTCGAACTGATACTTGGCTACGGCTCTGTCATTTTTAAGTTTCAAGTGTATAACTGCCATACTAGAAGTATTGTGCTAGCGTACAACATGACTTGTAATCTCTCATACTGTGTAGCGTTCTTATATTGCACAGTTGCACAGATATGTTTAGTTTACGCTCAATACTCTAACAAAAGTAGTTTATCATTCGTTATAGATGAATCCAATTTAATGTTAAATGAAACAGAACACGTGAAAAGTAGTATTGACTCGATTTTAGAAACTGTGAGGATATCAACTGCTTCGCAAATCCAACATTTTGTTTTAGTAACTTTTGACGATCCAGGTAAGAGTAATAGTTGACGGCTTTAAATAACAAACTATCATCAATGTGTGTGTGTGTGTATGTAAATCAAATCAATATTTTGATAAATTTATGCGACCTTTGTGAAATTTATTTGACACATTTGCCGATACCTATGTAATGTGGTAAAAGTAAGTGAAACATATTATAGTGTTACATATATTCATTTATTTCATTTGCGTTAGTTTCTGTATTATGTGTGCGTTACAAGTAAAGAAATAAAATATTTGAAACCAAACCAAAATAGCTTAAAATGTGAAAACAAATTCTCTCAATTTTATGATTGCCGTGACTTCAAATTATCATGGATTATTATTATTCAGATTGAGACCAGACAATGGTCACTCATCATCTCTGATAAAACGTGGTTAGAAATGTTCGTTACTGAACACGCCTAATTAGAATTTTTTGAATACCCGTTACACGGCACGGCACGGTTTTGAATACCCGTTAAGTGTAGGTATTAGGGGTGAGATTTTATGTTATTATGTAGTTTTATTCTAGCATCTTTGGTCATTTAGAAAAATAGTATTAAGTAACTCAGTTACTTAAATCACTATTTTAGGAACGAGTATTAAAACTTAAATTTACTCTACCAGTAGTGTCAATGATCCAGAATGAGCTTGGGTATATGAAGGACAATTATAAAAATCAGATAATGCACTCGATATACTCTGTTATCTAATTAGGAAGCTTCTATAGAACTTTAATCAAAAACTCAATCATTCTACTTTTTAAAATGTCTCTCAATAGTAAGAATTAACTAATTTTGTCAGCCCATTTACAAACATTCAACATACCAAGCGAATAGAGAATTTTAAAATGGCATGTTGTTCTGTATTTTCTTTGTGAGAACTATCACAGCACTTCGGTTTTCTTTGTCACTCCACTTCATCTTAATATAAAAGAGCTTCCGAATTAAGACAACAGAGAGGGCCGCGAAAGCGTCTTTTTGTGTCTATGTACATCCCGCTGAGGAATTATATGCTAGTGATAGACTTGTTAAACGTTTTTGTACTTTTTAATTTTTCTCTTATTACATATTCATTTCTTTTGAACCACGAATTTTTTTACTACTTATACATATGATATTATAAACATCAATGTTGTCAATCAATTAATATTATGGTCCACTGCAAAATATGCCACATACCGTATTAACATGAAATAAAATGAATTAATCATTTTCAACTAAATACTGAAAATAACTGGAATGTATTTTATGCGGTTTCAGAATATACTTTACACATTGTTACTGAAAACATGGATACTTTTAAAAACGGTGCTTCAAAAGTATATGTACGCGATGATAATCCACAATACCCAGAAAATGTTACGACAGGCATTAAAGTAGCTATTGAAAACAGTCTACCTTATTCTATTGTATACGTCTTTACCAATGCGTCAGCAAAACATTCTGAAATGTTTGAAGAAGTTAAGAGAATGGCACAGAAAAAACAAATCCAGGTAATTTAAGCAGTTTGGCAGATTGTCCATAACACTTGATTGGCCATTTAAAGTCTACAGCTACTAATGCATCTGCAGGTACTATGATAAATGCCATCCGCGGTGTGTATATTGTCTGTAATGTAAGTAGGTAGCGATATATATTGAAAAATTAAAGAATATAACAACACTGAAAAACCTATTTACTTGATATACGTTGAAATTGATTTCGTCCTTTTAAATTACATGGCTCAGTTGTGTTTTCATAATTTAAATTGCTCGTTTTAAAAACTGTTGCCATACAAAAAAACTCGTTAATTCTTTCTTTTTAACCTTTTGCAGGTTATTTTGGATCAACCAGTCCATAAGAATCTAAGATTGTGATAAAGTTACTAATAATGTGAGGTCTGCGGAGAAAGTAAACCTAATGCAAGTAAAAATAATACTGAATTGAATAATTTCATCACTAAAAATTTTTTTAGGTAACCTTTATGGTAACTGGTGAATGTGGCTCTGGAGAAAACAGCAGGTGCAAATTACACAATCAACTAGCCGCAGCGACTAAGGGAGAAGTTCTTAACTTGATGAAAAGTAATATTACAGACGTAAGATTTTTTATTTTAAATTTAAGTAGAAATATTTGTTAAATTATAAATCAATTATTAAAATAAATAATTGGCAGTTTTAAAATAATTTCAACTCTAATCAAGAATATTTTTAATGTAGTTCACCTTTCTTCTTCCTTAATCTCATAATTATAACTTATGTTTCTTATTAAATTCGCAGATATTAGAATACGTGAAAGAAAACACTAAAAGTAGAAGTGATATTATTGCATCCAAAAAATTCCCGCCCGGGTATGGTCATAAACTTGAAGTAAGTAGAAACATGTTACACGAGGAAAAGGCGTAATTTAGCATAAATAGAAAAACAAATTGTATAAATATTATATATTTCACTGCCTCCGTGGCGTAGTGGTAGCATGTGCAACTGCTGTACTTGAGGTCTCGGGTTGGAAACCTAGCCTGTAATGATAATAATTTAGGAATTATATTAAACTCCTAAATAATTATCTTCGAAATTGCTTTCAGTTTTTCGTTCCTACTGAAATGGATGAACTAATCATCTCTGTTAATGGACTTAAACCAAAAATCGAAGTCACTGACTCAGAAGGAAACAAGGTTGACATTGGTTGGTTGAAGTTGAAATACGAAATAGCAGTAAGTAATTTCGTATACTCACAGACTAAATGGAACTAAAACTGATATTGTTAAATATAAGCCATGCAACACGTTTTCAATGTCCAGATAATCAAAGTAACTGACTTAAGCCTTGGTGTGTATACAGCTGACGTTGGAAGTACCTCAGATACACATGTGAAAATCATGGGAAATTCTACTGTTCACTTCACTTTTGGATTTTCTCCGTTCGAGACAAGTTCGTTGAGCGACACTGCTGCTAGTCCTGCTCTAGGTATGCCTATTGATGGTGGTCCTAGTATTTAATACAGGTTTTAAAAATTAATGACTAAAGACATCTTTTAAAGATCAAACTTCGTAAATTTATCACGACAAACTATGTTTAGTTAAAATGAAATTCTTTTGGTTTGCCTAGATGGGGATGCATATTCATCATTAAAGTTACAAGGAGAAGGTGTGAAACTTGAAGCAGTTCAAATAATTGACATGGACGGTACTATCTTAGAAGAATTACCGCTAAGATTAAACAATGACAAGGAAGGATTGTATGTGAACAAATCTTTTCATCCACTCAATGTACCATTTCAACTTTCGGTGAGCGCAATCTTAACGATATATATGCCACTGTAAGATCGCAAAAACTGTTATATTATAATTTACCTAGCGAGATTGTAAAATTGTAAGCAGTATGTTACGGTTTGCAATCTTAGGATTGTTAAGAAACTCGCG
Organism: Spilarctia lutea; assembly: GCA_916048165.1. NCBI lineage: Eukaryota > Metazoa > Arthropoda > Insecta > Lepidoptera > Erebidae > Spilarctia > Spilarctia lutea. The sequence goes on along the minus strand of OU696490.1, from coordinate 12,307,297 downwards.
AGGTATATTACAATCTAACAGTTTTGACAATCTGACGGTAACATATAATAATAATAATAATAACCCCCCCGGGGGACCACCTTGTCGTGGTGGGGGGGCTTACGGGAAGGCATGAACTTATCAAACAGTCACCAAGAACTCGACTATACCCTGTAAAAGGATGCACAATAAATAACGAATAGCCCACAAGATCTTGGCTCAACCCTTTCTAACCAACGGTTCCAAACCCTGAAAAAGAAGAAATATGGTTTTAACAAGAAGCAGTACTAAACGGCCCCAAGTACCCGGCGGACCCAGTAGCAGTGGTGGTAACGACGATAGACAGCCTGTGACTGGGCCCAGGGGTGCGAAGAATCTCCGGGTGGGAAGAAAAACTCGTCAAACGACTCAAGCTATCCTTACGGACTCCGATAATTTAAGCGACGCACGCGCCGTTACACCTGCACCCGCCTCAGACACAAACCGTACGCGAAAAAGATGGACACGAGAAATGAACGAATTCATCTGGCGTACGTATCTCATAGCTACAAAATTAAGTACTAGCAAAATATACCTGAATCACCTACATCACGAATTTACACAAAAGTACCCACAAATGCAGGCATCTAAACAAAGACTGGGAGATCAATATCGAGCTATAGTTAGAAACAAACTTCTACCTCAGCAGACGTTAGACAGTATAAAACATGAAGTCTCCATTTACCTACAGCAAACACAAAATACACAAATCAATTGCAGTACACATATACATAATACAGAAGCACAAACACAGAGAAGAAGGTGGACAACTGAGTATAACGAATCAATAATTAAAAATTACTACACAATTAGGATCAAATAGGACAGCCTATCGTAAACCACTGTATCAAGCAGTCATTGCAGATCACCCTGATTTGTCAGAAGTTAGCGAACAAAGAATATCCGATCAGCTCCGGGTAATCCTCAACAACAAATTGATTAGTGATCAAAGACAGCAAGAAATACGTAATGATATAACAACTACCTTTAATCTACAAAATACTAACCAGGCAAATTGTAGCATACAAACACAAGATATGACATCAACAACTGAATTACAACAAGAAGTCCATAACCCACAGACAGATTTACTCACACAACCACTGTTAACCCAAAATTATCGAGTACGGTTTAATTCCACAGTTCTAGAGCCTACAAAATTCAAAGAAATTTTTAAAACAGCAATACTTAATTTCAAATATAGTGAGCCAACGGCGCGACCATACATACCAAAACAAAAAATCTCTACAAAACTTATGCAAATGATCCACTTTATCGACACCGAAATACTACCAAATCACATTTCACTTGAACAAGATTTTTTACTGACTCAGACCATTATATACTGCGCTGCTTACACAGCGGCTACCTGCAACGGATCTAAAATTAAAGAAAATATCTCAATTGTTACTCAGAATCAAGTAAAAATACCGTCCTGGCAGAAGAGGTTGCAAAACAAGATACAAAACTTAAGGAAAGATATTGGCCGGATGACAGAATATATCAAAGGAAATAGGGGTGAAAGACTTACAAGATTAATTGAAAAAATTAAAGATAAACACCAAATACATTCACAACACGAAGACCCTAATTTAAATAATGACCATTTTCTTGATACTCTCAAACAAAAGCTAAATGCAGCCACAAGTAGATTAAAAAGATATGTTAACTGTACACTCAGAAAAACACAAAACAACCAATTTGCTAACAATGAAAAACAATTTTACAGACAACTAGCTTCAAACACAACACAATACACAAACAGGAACACACAAGGCTCAGCAACGGTACCTGTTGATGAACTGCACGAATTCTGGTCTAATATTTGGTCAAAACCTGTACTTCATAATCCACAAGCTGAATGGCTCCAGACGGACGCCTCTTTAACAAACTCTATTACACCTATGGATTTTGAACAAATATCTGTAGAAGTATTCGTAAGCGTTCTGAAAAAACTGCACAACTGGAAGGCACCCGACACCGACCGTATTCACAGCTACTGGTATAAGAAATTCACATCCTGTCATCTCTTACTACACAAACACGTCAACACTTTCATTCAGACACCGGACATAATGCCAAAATATGTTACTGAAGGTCTCACCTACATGATACCAAAAGATGCAGACATCCAGAATCCAGCTAAATACCGCCCTATTACATGTTTACAAACGATATACAAAATATTTACATCGTGCATTGCAGAAATGCGGAAGAACAGAAGGGATGCCGTAAAAGTAGCCAAGGTTGCAAAGAACAGTTAGTTATAGACTCAGTGACAATGAAACTAGCAATTTCAAAAAAGAAAAATATTAGCACGATGTACATAGACTACAAGAAAGCCTTTGATTCTGTTCCACACAGCTGGTTACTTCATGTCTTGCAACTCTATAAAATTCACCCAAAAATAATAGACTTTTTACAAACCTCGATGCAACACTGGACCACAAAATTAAATATCAAAGGACATTCCAACACAGAAGTAGCTAAAATTCCGATACGCAGAGGAATCTTTCAAGGTGATGTACTTAGCCCGCTTTGGTTCTGCCTGGCTCTCAATCCCCTTTCTCAAATGTTAAATAAATCCTGCCTAGGTTACACTATCACAACACCACTCAAAAAAACAAACCTTACACATCTCATGTACATGGATGACATTAAATTATATGGGAACAGCACAGAATCACTACACCGCCTAGCAGACATTACGCAATCTTTTTCAAATGACATTCATATGGAGTTTGGAATTGATAAGTGTAAAACCTTCACAGTAATCAATGGAGAAATTACTTTAAACACCTTCACGTTACAATCAGGTGAAATAATCGAACCTCTAGGACCTCACAACTCATACAAATATCTAGGATTCCAACAAAGCAGACAAATTAATCAGAAAGAAACCAAAGATACACTAAAACAGAAATTCAAACATAGACTTAATATCATTCTCCGTTCACAACTCAATTCCCGACACCTAGTTAAAGCGATTAATAGCTACCCAATCCCCACTCTAATCTACTCCTTCGGTATAATAAACTGGCCTAAAACTGAACTCACCAACCTTCAACGCACCATAAACACAACCTTAACAGCACACAGAAAACACCATCCTAGATCCTGCATACAACGTATGACACTACCAAGGGCAGAAGGCGGACGAGGCATAATTGATGTTTCTAATCTACATAACAGACAAATTAGATCACTTAGACAATATTTTCAACAACAATCACAACACTCTATACTACACGAAGTTGTAACACTTGCAGACAAACGTCTAACACCACTTAACTTAGCAGACCAAAACCCACAGTGCAATGAATGTGTTTTCCAGTTAGAGGAAAAGATTGCTAAATGGCAACTGAAATCTCTACATGGCAGACATCGCCAAGACCTGCAGCAACCCCACGTTGACAAATTTGCGTCAAACGAATGGCTACGGCGTGGGGACTTATTCCCAGAGACAGAAGCATTCATGATTGCTATTCAAGACCAAGTGATCGATACCCGAAACTACCAAAAACACATAATACGCGCACAAAATCTCCCTCTCCATCCTCCCTCCCTGAAACCATTCAACATATCACCTCAGCCTGCAAATGTTTAGTTCAAACAGACTACAAACACCGACACGACCAAGTAGCCACCATAGTTCACCAACACCTTGCCCACAAACATCAATTTATAGACAAAAAGATACCCTTTTATAAATATAAGCCGGAAATAGTATGTACTAGAAAACAAAAACCTCAAAATATACTGGGACAGAACTATCATAACGGACAAGACCATTCATTTCAATAGACCAGACATCACACTTCACGACAAAGTAAACAAAACCGTATATCTCATAGACATAGCAGTCCCGAACACCCATAATATACAATCTACAATAGCTGAAAAACTTACCAAGTATCAAGATCTGGCAATAGAACTGAAAAGGCAGTGGCAAGCAGTAAATATCCATATAGTCCCAATAGTTATATCTGCAACCGGAATAATACCTAAAAGCCTTCACCGCAGTCTAGACATTTTAGAAATGCCACAACACTCATTGTACTTGCTTCAAAAAGCAGTTTTATTAAATACCTGTAGACTTACTCGCAAATTCCTCACTACATCTTCAAGTTCATCCACATACACCATCACTTAAACCTGATTACACTTGGCTACGGCCCGTGAAATCGGAAAAAAAACCCCGTTTAGGGAGATTAATAAAATGTGAAAATAAAAATAATAATAATAATAATAATAATTTATTAGCAAAAAATTACATTTCACATTTCATACAGTTTCACAAACAGTTTATACTACATGCCACAGTCTATGTAAGTTTTTTCCAACTGGCGCCTAAAAAGGAAAACCTGTGTAATAGGCACCAGTCTCCTTCCAGTTTGACAGGATATGCTGCCATCCATTACAGTTGAATCATACTTTGCACTAGATTCTTATAGTAGTTTATTTACAATTTACAATACTTATGTCCGTTTTTTGAATGTGTGAGTATGCACGCATATAATAATATTCGAGCGTGTGCGTATATGTACTTGCAGGTGTATTAATGTGTGGATTTGCGTAAGTTCGTGTAGATGTGTGTGTATGCGTGTGTGCGTGCATGTGTGTGCATGTCATGTTCACAACTCTATTGAGGGGGATGTAGAAGAGCTTCTGCCTCTTCATAAAATATGTTTTGCAGATAGGATGAAACATTTGTTTTAAATTTATATATATATATATATATATATATATATATATATATATATATAATGTAAATATTATAGGCCTTAATAATATTATAGGATTTAAGTGATTCTCTTTTAATATTCGCTAACGAATCTATTCTCTAGTATTATTCGCTAAAATTTTGTTTCGACCACGTGACTTAGAGTTAAGATGACATTATTTCCATATATTTCTCCATTTTCTGGTAACGTTTACGTTTATAGAATGTCAACTGGGCAAATGGGGCAGGTCTTTTGACCTTGGCTATTAAGTTACAAGGAATGGGTTCGATTTCTTACATCTTTAGACCGGTTGATACCACTTTTGTCCCAAGGTTTTTTGGGATTATTTTAATACTTACACATTTTACTAGTAATCAAAATAGTATCAATATAAATAGATCTGAACAATCTATCTAAACTCAACGTCAACATTTCACTTCAATGAACTTGTTAAAGCTAACTAGAATAAAATAATGATAGGCAGTCCGAGGGTTAAGGATTTTGTTTTTGTTTATCTTATCTCGGCTTAAGAAGTAGGAAATATACGTAAATCTTGAGAGCTAACAAACAAAGTTTATTATATCTATGATTATAATATGTATCTAATAATCTGGATAACTTATGATTTTCTTACTTACAGGTGTCAGGTTCCATTAAAAAAAATATTAATCGAACTTCGTTAACACCTATTGGGAGACAAAGTGAAAAATTTGGTAAGACACATTCTGTCTCAGCCTACTTATTGCTCTTGAAAGAGATCTCTCTTTACTGCATTAAAAGCCATAGCGTTATGAACGGAAAATAACTAACTAATTAACCACGATCTACGTTATACGTATACTGATGACTCAGAATAAATATCCTATTGAGCTCTACCATCAGATGTTTAGTAGAAAGCTCTACCTTCTCTTCTAAAGGAACCTAACACAAAGGTGACACATGTCCTTATATTTCCCATTTTAGTTACTTTGCATAGCATTTTTTCTTAAATATCCGAGTAGATTTAGTATGTTATACGGTTTTATTGAAATATGATAGTAATGATGTAGTGCAGGACTGGTAATCGTGGAGCGCCTTTGTTAAGCGGTAGACGTCCTTGATAATAAAGTGTAATACGATTTGTGTGATATTAATGATTACTTTTCTTCAAAGAATCTAATGAAAGAATATATATATAACGACTGCCTCGGTGGCGTAGTGGTAGCGTATGCGACTGCTAAGCTTGAGGTCTCGGGTTCGATTCCCGGGTCGGACCAAATGTTTGTATGATTTGCAAATATTTGTTTCGGAGTTTGGGTGTTTTCTATGTATAATATGTATGTATTAACAAAAACAAGTATATAAGTATTTATATCAGTTGTCTAGTACCCATAACACAAGCTCTGCTTAGCTTGGGACTAGATGGCGTTGTGTGTTAGATGTCAAAAATATTTATTATTTATTATTATTATTATATATAATATTTAATGACAACTTTAAAGTTTATGTCACTTCTAAATAGTAACAAGTATTTTTATTTCCAGCTGCACCTATTATACAGAACCTGTATGCAGTCAAGACATATACTTGTGTAAAGGGAGACTTGGGATTAAGAATTCAGTGTAACCCAACTGGTTACCCAAAACCTTTAATCCTTTGGAAAAAAGACGGCTTAGACATGGCTTCTGGTACCTACTGAAAATATACATTAACATTGTACTCAATTTTACACACACAAACAAAAATATTATTTTTTGTAATCCCTGTAATGATGAAAAAAAAGAGTTGATATACTATACTAGCACCAGATAGTTAAGATATCTTAAAGCTACAAATTACTTATCAAGTACAATACATCACATACCTATAAGTTACTAACTATATGCTTCATAACACAAAGGTTCCAAATGGTTTGACATCGAAGAAGGAGCTCTGATCATAAAAAATATTGAGGAAAGCCAACAAGGAACCTATACTTGTATAGCGAGGAATAAAATTGGATATGACATCAGTGTATATACTGTGAATGTCAATGGTAATTATATTGTTTTCATATTGTCGATTAGATTATTATATATATGTATATATATATATACATATATATTAATAATATATGTTACTTTCTTTTCAGACTATCCAATAATACCTGAGATTAAAGCCTCAATGATAATTGATCCAGATACCTCTTTCGATGTTCCTTGTGACATAAAACACAATAACACTGACTTTATACGTTGGTACAAGGTTTGTTATAATTTAGTCCGAACACTTTTATTAAATTAAAGCCATACAAGGACAGTATAGTGTGTTTGTTAGACGGACTATAGTTTTGAGTCAATCCGTCTGTACAGACAGCATACGAGCCCCAGCTAGCTATCGTGTTAACTAACCGGTACTAGCCGCAGAGTTCCAGCAGAACTGTGCTCATTCTTCTCTGAGTATTTGTTATATTTAACATACAAATTGTGTGTTAACTTACTTCAATTCCAAATATATTTAGGTAAGCTAAATCAGTTTCAAAAGTGATCAGTAGGTTAAAATAATTTACGTAAAAAATACTATAATGAAAACAAAATACCCAACTGCTCAGTGTAATGAACTGAAAGAGAAAAATCGTTTATATTTTTTATTTATTTATGTGCCAGCCAAAATGAATCAAGGTGGTTACCATACTCATTGCGAATGCAGACAATGCAACAATGCACCATGGTGACCCACACCATGGCGGCCTTGTGATGCTTTTGCATCGTTAGACCTGAAAAGAGAAAAACAAGAATTAACGTTGGGCCTATTAATACTTGTTTTTCTCTTTTAGTCAACAACAACAATTACGCAGTCAGGGTATTTGTTTTTATAATGTTAATTTTTAAACATTTTAGTTCAATAAACCGACAAGGTTTTGAATATCAATTTGTAGGGTTCAAGTATCGTAGCCGTTGCAACTCTTTCAAATTGTCAATTGACAATTTGTATTAAAATAGTCATTATAAACGTGATACGATAAAATATTTTTAACATGGACTTTTCACGGTCTTTCATTTAATACACATATTGCTAAGATCTGAACAAATAAATTTAGCGCCAAAAATCCGCCATATTTTTTATACCTGGTGTCACTCTCGCAGTAAATACGAATCTAACGTCACCTCTCAAAATTAAATCCATTATGCTGTTCAGGCAAAAGAGCGTGCCAAAAAATTATAAATATACACATACTCTCAAAAATCATAACCCTCCTTCAAATTAATGTTTTTTTCAATTTGATTGTAGGATTCAAGGATTATAGCGTATGGAAAACTGACTCTCAAGAACGTTTCATCTCGAGATAGCGGCATATACTCATGTCGTGTCGGTGATATGTGGGAATCTAGTTCGTCACATGTGGAAATAAAAATAGGATATGGACCTTATTTTTATACAAAGGAGACGGAGATAATAACCTTTAAAGAAGGAAAAAAATATCATCTCATTTGCTCAGCAAAAGGCGTACCAGAACCAAAGGTATCTTTTCATCATTATCTGTAATAGTCTTGAACGGTCCACTGCTGGGCTTAATCCTTTTCACAGATATAATGTTTTGTGCCACTATACAAATTGGCCAGACAGGATGCTGCAATCCTTCTCTCGATTCTCGCCAAGCGTCGAGATCGATCGAGACTGCCTTCGACGTCATTTGTACATCGACATCCATGGAGTGGGTTGTAAAGACGATCCAGTAATGTTTCTCAAACCTACTTGTCCAGACGATCCTGAATCACTGTAACTCTTCCTGACATGATATGCTGCAAACTAGCGGCACTCACTGCTATGCGGATGACAGTACGGGTGATGCTCTCTACACCGGCCGCGCAATATTTCTCAGGAAAACGTCATTGAGAGTCGAAACAAACTTGTGTCTGAAATTGAGACTACTTTAGAAAAGGTCTCAAATTGGGGTAGACTTAATTTAGGCTACTTAAACCCCACAAAGATATAAATATGCGCCTTCACCGCAGAAAAGCTACTTTGGGTCATATATCCTGGGTTTGAAGACACTCCCCTATCTGTCTCAGCCAATATTGGAATACTTGGCGTCGAGTATCGAGTGAAGTCCAGTTTAAGGGCCATTTTGAGGATAAGATCAAATTGGCGTTTAAGAAGCTTGGTGTACTCAACAGATCGAGACAGTATTTCACTCCGGCCCACCACCTTCGATTTCAATTCGGCTGGTCTCTTTGACGCTGCTTGGAGATGTGGCCTCTTTATGCATCTTCTACCGCATCTACTATGTAAAGTGCTCCGAGAAATTGTTCGCGTTAATTACTGCCGGCTCTTTTTGCAATCGTCCTACGCGACAGCAATTTTATCCCCATCACTTGGATGACTAGCAGTCCACAACTGTACGCTTTTCGCGAAACTTTCTGCCTCGCACAACAAAACTGTGGAATGAACTGTCGCTTGCGGTATTCCCGGACAAATACGACCATCCAACCATTAAGAAAAGAGCGTACTAATTCTTAAAAGGTCGGCAACGCACTTGTGACGCCTCTGTTGTTGCGGGTGTCCATAGGCGGCGGTGATCGCTTACCATCAGGCGATACGTCTGCTCAACTATTCCGCAATTTGCATTTAGTTTAACATTTTCGACAAAATTTGTGACAGGTAACTTGGGCATATAATGGAAAAACATTGGGTATATCGAGTATGATCCACACTATAGAAATGGCTTTAAGCAAAAGAGGAAACTACACTTGTAAAATCAGCAATAGCTATGGAAGCATCGAACGGTCATTTCGAATTATACCTCAAGGTATTTCTTTTTGTTATATATTAATCATAATCGTTCTATAGTTACTAACTTTATATTTACTTATTAGGATTGGATCTTCGGATAGCTTATAGCTTGACATTTTCAAGCGAGTGCTCAACAAATTATATATTAAACCAAAAGCCAATGAACAAGTTTCTTATGCTTATATCAAACTGGTATTTTATAACACAGTGCATGATCGAAATAAAAAAAGACTTTCTACATAAGAACCAACTTATGATGCTAACTCCGCATTTGACATGGCCGGCATTCTCCATTGATGATGGTTATATGGTTATAAGGAAAGGTGAACTGATATTTGCACTCTCCGGAAAATTTTGTTAATTTTAATATAAATGAAATTATTATTAACGTACGTAACGTATTGTGTTGTAGAAACATAAATTGAATGCCAACAAGTAATAAAGCCGGTAATTAATAAAAAACAAAACGTTGCCTATCAAGCAAGGCTAAAATTTCCTAATGTTGATGATGTGATATAGACACAAATAAAAAATGTGTCTTTAAAAGCGACACGTTCGAACTGCAGATCGTGTCGTGACAACAAATTGTGTCGTGACAACAAATTGTGTCGTGTCAACAAATTGTGTCGTGACAATTTTTCCGTCTAGCCCCCTTACACAACGCGCCATAAGGAACTTCGTTCCAAAAAAAAGTATGATGGCCGACTTACTTTTTCACAATAATGACTTGTGTCTTGTGAATGACACAAATAACTTTATGCGAATGGGCTATTCGCATAAAGTTATTTTTTAATAAATCAAGCATTTGTTTGCGGATGCATAGATTAGTTACAGATCTTAAGCTTAATTTAAAGGTACACTATGTTCTACAACATTATGCGGCTGCAAAAATTCATTATATCCCAAAAGTCACTCGTTAAAATAAATTGAATGCACTTAAATTTTCAAAATATGTCAATAGAAATTACCGTCAACTTGTGGATTTTATTGATTAAAATTTCCAAACTCTTATGTAACTTAACTACAGATTCTGTTAGAGAATTCAGAACGAAGACATATGTACATAAATCCAACGACTTCTCGCGACCTACGTTAGGTCGTCGAACCCTCTTATGGGGGCTTACCGAAGTTTCGTTTGATAGTACGCAATGCACAGGACCGAATGTTATGGAAAATTTCAGAGGGTTCGTCGATGTGGCGGTGAAATGTTCGGCAGTGAACGTCTATTGGTACAGATAAATGAAAGAATATATAATTAATGACATCATGACTGCCTCGGTGGCGCAGTAATAGTATATGCTACTGCTATGCTTGAGGACACGGGTTCGATACCCGGGTCGGGATTAAGATGCTTTTTGACGCATTTTTAGGATAGCTGGCAAATTTTAGTATGAATATTTAATTAAATTATTATAAATTAATAGTGAACCGTAAATTAATTGTCTCAGTTTGTGTCGAGAGCAACTTAATTTTATAACCAGATAAACTTTAAAATTTTCCGCAGTTCCACCTAGAATAGAAAAACCCAAATTTAGCACTATTGATTTATTGGTTGGCACGGCCTTGATTTTACAATGCAATGCTGATGGATATCCGGAGCCACAAATTAAGTGGTTTTTTCAGGAATTTGATACAAAAGCTACACCTAGGACACTACGGTAAGTCTAATTATTTTGTACTGTAAGGAATATAGGAATTGAGTGAAGTAAACATTCAAATGAATGAATGGTGAACAAATGGTGAACGAATGTCGTGTAGTATCGTGTATCGTGAAGCTCCGTCACTTTTGCTCGGGACATCGCAGTGCTCGGATGGATGCATCTGTGAGTCGTGTATCACGTAACGTATTGTTGGTTACCCAGACTTTATGTTTTGATTATGTATAGAGTTAAATAACCATATATTGTTTCGTGCCCTGTCCTCTGTAAATTAAATTGTTTTTTAAATCAAATATAAATTGGTTTTTGATTACAGTATTATGTCTACTTAAACTCCATTTTATCGTAAATTGAAGAATTAGAAAATAAATTATTGTATTAGAAACATAAAAAACACGCTTTTATAGAAAATCCGATTGAAATATATTTTTTTAAGAATTTGAATTAAGATTAGTGTATGTAAATAAGAAAACATGTATTGTATTGTAAAAAAAGTGTGGAGTGTTTTCTAAGATGTTATCTGTCAATTCAATACTCATAATTATTGACGTCACACACCCCACGCTTTTATCACCTTTTTATATTATTTATCTTTTTAGTTGGATTTTTTATAAAAGTTTGTCTTTAAACTATTATTTACTTTTATCTATAATTATTTCAATAAAAAACTTGTCTCTTAAAAAGCCTACAAATATTTTAAAATGGCAAGTTTTTGAGGATAGGTGTATGAACGTTTGTTAATCTTTCATACAAAAACTACTGAAAGGATTTATACGAGGCTTAAATATAAAATAGCTCATACATCAGAATAATATACCTATAGACTAACTGTTTTTAGACTTGCACGGCTTTTACACACACACATAGTTTTATTATATTTCAAAGATAACGATGCACGTGGTCTACTTTTACCGCGATCTACATACACGCGGGCAGAGTCACGGGCAAAAGCTAATACATTAATATAAACTTAAATAAACAGTATTCATTGCTGCTTAGTTTCTTAATTGTAGATCGAACGTTACAACCAAGGGGCTGAACCTATCTCGTGTTCAATTAAGAAATCAAGGAAATTACACGTGTGAAGCAAGTAACGTTGGCGGTAAGACGAACATTACTTACACAGTTTATGTTAATGGTGAGTATTCTTTCTGATTTATTTACTGTATAACTTTTTATCGTTTTAATTCCATATAAGAAGTATGTGTTATATATGTAAATAATAAATAACACATACGATATGGGCACCACAGCAGGTCTAGCCATAATACAAACATACATATATGTATGCATATTTTTTGTCGAATATATTTTTACAATAGCTAACGCATCTATTACTTTTTTATTTTGTTTTGACCACGTGACTCAACGTTGATATGAAGACGATATTCACATACATTTGATTATTTTCCTAATAACATTTACGTTTGTTGAATGTCAACTTGGCCGCATTGGTTGTTGTGGAATGCCTTGGTGGAGTTCAATATCATATAGAGGATGTCCTATGTCCTTCGACTGAGATGTTGATGATAATGGTTCATATTATTGATGTGATAAGATTACTTTTTGTTTCGATTACACTTAAAAGAATGCCAGGACATTATAAAGTTTAGTTAAGTTTCCGTTTTTCGTTCACCAATGCACGGCAATAGGTTTATGGTTATAGTTAGTTTCAAGGCTAAAATAATTAATTTACTATGACAAGCTTAGGTAGTCACAATTTTTTTTACAGCTGCGCCAAGCATAGAGAACCTGTATGCAGTCAAGTTATTCACATGTGTAAGGGGAGACTTGGGATTAAGAATTCAATGTAAAGCAACTGGCTACCCAAAACCTTTAATAGTTTGGAAAAAAGACGATTTAGACATAGTTACCGGTAATAAAAATTTACATAAAATATTGACTACCGCTGTAACAAGTATGCTAAACTTATTTCACTTTGTACTATTCTAAGGGAAAAAAGAGATCATTAATTATTATCTGATTATGATTGAATGAAAGTGATTTATAAGTGAAATATTTGGATGGTTGAGATTTACTGGTCCCATCTCCACATACCTATAAATTACTAAATATACTTCTCAGGTTCCAAATGGTTTGACATTGAAGAAGGAGCTCTGATCATAAAAAATATTGAGAAAAGCCAAGAAGGAACCTATACTTGCTTAGCGAGCAACAAAATAGGAAATGACAGCAGTGTGTATACTGTGAATGTCAATGGTAATTATATTGTTTGCATATTGTTGATAAGATTTTAATATAAATATTAATAATATGTGTTACTTTCTTTTCAGACTATCCAATTATACCCAAGATTGAATCCTCAATGATAATTGATCCAGGTGCCTCTATCGATGTTCCTTGCGACATAAAACACAATAATACTGACTCTATACGTTGGTACAAGGTTTGTTATAATGAAATCATTGCAAGAGCACAGCAATATAGCGTTATAATTGATTTATGCATAGGTCTACATTTCATCTCCGGCAATGTCTCACTGCACGGATGACATAGTGGTATAAGCAGACGCTTGCTGCTTAAACAACACTTTGTGTGGTCCAGAAATTGTTGTTCTGGGTGTTCTTTTAGTTCCCTCGACGTAGGATTTACTGCTAGTGTGGGAGGTGATCTTTTTATAAAAAAAACTTTTCTAGGCCAATCAAACTTCCATGTTACTTTCATATAGACAATAATTTCACAATCATGACTCTTAACGATCGAACGCTTCTTTTTTTTTTAAGGTTTTCTTGCAAAATAAATTAATGATATTTATAATTGTAAGTTTTTTTACAAATTTTATAGCTAGAAGCCGCAGACATTTCCTAAGACTCGCTCTGGAAAGAAACCAACCACAGAGGTGTTTTTTTAAAGTCCAAACCTTTTTATTGAATAAAAGCCGAGTTTGTAAGCCGGACCATAGTTTTGAGTCAGTCCGTCCGTATAGTCGGCATACGAAACCCAGCTAGCAATCGTGCTATCTAAACCAAAACTAGCCGCAGAGCACCAGCGGGACTTAGGGCTGATGCCTCTCTGAGTATTCATTATTTGTTTATTATCTTTGTCTACTTACTTCAATACTAAATATATTTAGATAAGTTGAATCAGTTTTAAAAGTTATCGGTAGGTTAAATTGTTATGCGCAAAAGAATACTATAATAAAAACAAAATACCCGACTGCTTAAAAGTAATGAACTGATAAGAGAAAAAAAAAAACAAGTATTACGGTGATGATGTAGGCACATCTCAGCAATGATAATAATATCGAATGAAAGATCGTGAAAAGGCCATTTCAAATATATATATATATCTCAAGCTAAAATCGATCCAGCCGTTCAGGCCGCAAAGCGTGCCAAGAAATTATACATACTCGTAAATACAAACCTTTAAAAAACATAACACTGTTTCTGGCGCAGTTGGGTGAAGGGCGTTTCTTTTATATCAGTATATTGTAATGTAGTTAAATCGATACTCATTATATGCATACTAATGTTTCTTTTAATTTGATTTTAGGATTCAAGGCTTATAGCGTATGGAAAACTTACTCTTAAGAACGTTTCACCTCGAGATAGCGGTATATACTCATGTCGTGTCGGTGATATGTGGGAATCTAGTTCGTCACACGTAGAAATACAAATAGGATATGGACCTTATTTTTATACAAAGGAGACGGAGATAATTCTCTTTAAACAAGGAAAATTTTATCATTTCATTTGCTCAGCGAAAGGGCTACCAGAACCGAAGGTATCTTTTCATCAATAAATAATAAATATTTTTTCGAACATTTAACACACAACGCCATCTGGTTCCAAACTAAGCAGCTTGTATTATGAGAACTAGTCAACTGATATAAATACATAAATACTTTTTTTTGTAAATACATACATATTAACACACAAAACTCCGAAACAAATATTTGAAGATCATACAAACATTTGGTCCGACCCAGGATTTGAACCCGAGTCATCAGGAGCAGCATCACCTAGGCTACCACTGTGCCACCGAGGCAGTCATGTTATCAATCATGGTATGGCTATACTGGCGGGGTGACCGGTTCGGCTCCGTGGCAATCGTTGGCTTCTTCCCCACCTTTGTAGCTAAGAGACAATGGCACTGAATATTTTGCTGTAGAGTGGGAAGGGATCACGGTATACGGTGTATACTTCTCAAACCAAAGTTTGAGCGATTTCAAGGCTTTCCGGCTTGAAACAGGATGTTCGAAAGTCGATAATAGTGGGCAAACGAGCTGACGTATCACCTGATGGTAAGCGATTACCGCCGCCCATGGACACCCGCAACACCAAAGGCGTCACAAGTGCGTTGCCGACCTTTTGGGGGATGGGAAAGGGGATGGGGGGAGGGGTTGGGGTATGGGCCTCCGGTATCCTCACTCACTCGGTGAAACACAGCGCAAGCGCTATTTCACACCGGTTTTCTGTGAGGCCGTGGTATCACTCCGGTCGAGCCGACCCATTCACGCCGAAGCATAGCTCTCCCACGGTATAAAATTTTAAACAAAATTTTGTGACAGATAACTTGGGCGTACAATGGAAAAACATTAGATATATCGAGTATGATCCACACTATTGAAATGACTTTAAATAACAGAGGAAACTACACTTGTGAAATCAGCAATAGCTATGGAAGCATCGAACGATCATTTCGAATTATACCTCAAGGTATTTATTTTTTATAATAAATTAAGCATAACCGTTTAATAGTTACTAACTTTATATTTACTTATTAGGATTGGGTCCTCGTATAGCTTATGGCTTGACATTTTCAAGCGAGTGTTTAACATATTATACATTAAGCCAAAAGTAAAGAAACAAGTTATTTCTGCTTATATAAAACTGGTATTTTGTTACACAATACATGGTCGAAATGAAAAAAACTATGTACATAAGAACCAACCTATGATGCTAACTCCGCGTATGACATGGCCGACATTCACCATTGATGAAGGTTATATAGTTATAAGGAAAGGTGAACTTCTGTTTGAACCAGTAGCGGATTTACATATTTGCCGTCAGTAGGCTAATAAATTTTTGCCGCCCCTAGTAACCTAGAATTTGATATTTCCCTGCTCTTTTCATATCCCCTTTCGATACCCCCTTAGTTCCTGTCTCCGCGCATCACACCCTAGCTTCTTGCAGGAAGTGGTTGAAAGCCTTTTCCGACAACAGTATGTATGTAGTGACCAGGGTACCATGGTCTTGTCTCTATTATCACCTTGGACTGTAAAGCGCAGGTTTGGGGGTAGTAGCAGAAACATCTGCTACTACCCCCAAGCCTGCGCTGTTAGCCTTCGAGGTCATTTAGCGATCTCCAGCGCCTGAACTGAGTGCAGAACCTTAAACCCATTCCCGGGCCTGGTAGAATAGAATGGTTTGAGGCCTCACCTAATCCCACTCCGCTCTCTCCTTCGCTCTGTTCTGTTACACCCACTCTCTTACAGCCGGAGGTGATCTACAAAATATGTTTTCTTTACTTCATCAGCGTCAGCTGGTACGAGAGGGTGCCTTGTTTCCTCTCGGGCCCATCTTCCTAAACGAGTCTTACCGCCATAATATTAGCGTACCCCGATTTAGCCGTTCCATGACATTTCGGACGCTTAACCCATATCTAACTCTTTCTCACATATCTTGTTTGAGAGGATCTCTCGACCCGTATCGACTTGCGTTGCTCTGAGGTAGGCCCGATCTGTCAAAGTTTCTTGGGCTCAACTGGCTGCGCTGAGTGTAGTCGATATGCCAATGACACTTTAGTTAGTAGTTTTGTTAGTGGCGAACTTGCAAAAAGCGGCGCACCTGACTACTAGAAGTAACGCACTGATAGGCGTTGAACTTAAGAGTGACAGGAATACCCATAAGTATTACACAGATGTCCTCTTATTTCATTGGCTCCGTCGTTGCTCACGCTCTGACGACTTGATCTTTATTAACTCGATTCTTATACCGGCTCAGGCCTAAACCAAATATCTGTGCCTAATCCTTATTTATTCATTTTTGAAAGATTAATTTAACGATAGATAGCTCTTTACTGAGTGTTTTCTATGGTTTGTTCCAAAACTGGTCGCTGGTAAGTGTACCTTCTCTGCGGTCAGAGTCACAGTCAAGACCAGTGGGTCTTGACTGTGACTCTGACCGCAGAGAAGGTCACGCATATGGCATTCTCAGAGAGCGGTATAAGTGGTTAGAAATACATACGTAGTTACCGCATCGTGTCTACGTAGGTACCGTCTGCGTTACCCCAGAACTACCCATCGAACTTACTCTTACTGTGATTGTAGTGGAAGGAAGATTCCCACTCAATTAGTCGTTGGCGGACTGAATAGCAGAGGCCAATGCCACCCTGAATGGTGATTGAAAGATAGAAAAAATTAAAAATTACTACATTTAAGATACAGCTATTGCAATGTCATAAAAATGCATTTTTTTTGTTTTTATTGAATAGTGGGCAAACGAGCAGACGTATCACCTGATGGTAAGCGATTACCGCCGCCCATGGACACCCGCAACACCAAAGGCGTCACAAGTGCGTTGCCGACCTTTGGGGGATAGGAAAGGGGATGGGGGGAGGAGTTGGGGTATGGGTCTCCGGTATCCTCACTCACTCGGTGAAACACAGCGCAAACGCTATTTCACACCGGTTTTCTGTGAGGCCGTGGTATCACTCCGGTCGAGCCGACCCATTCATGCCGAAGCATAGCTCTCCCACGGATATTCACTAAAATATGTGTCACGAAGTGTTAATAATTTTTAACTGACTTAAAAAAGCAGTAGGTTATGATTCGGTCAGAACAATTTTTTTTTTAACTTGATTGTAAACTATAGGCACACTGTTTGGTCCTAAAGTATTGTTAAATTTTCAAGAATTCTTTCCTATGTAATTTTGATTATTTGTTTTTTTTATAAGAAAAAAAATGCGGGCTCTAAAATTTGGCACCCTAGGCTCCAGCCTACTCAGCCTGGTGGTAAATCCACCACTGGTTTGCACTGTCCAGTATTTTTTTTAAATTTGGTAAAGATCAAACTCTGTAATCGAATGTCAGCAATAAATAAGGCCAGTAATTAACAAACGTTGATTATTAGGCAATACTAAAATTTCCTAATGTTGATGATGTCTGTTTAGACACAAATAAAAATATTTAATTAAATTGTTATAACTAAATAGTGAAATGTAAATTATCTCAGTTTGTGGTTAGAGCAACTTAATTTTATAGCCATATAAACTTTTAAATTTTCCTCAGTTCCACCCAGAATAGAAAAACCCAAATCTAGCACAATTGATATATTGGTTGGCACGGACTTGATTTTACAATGCAATGCTGATGGATATCCGGTGCCACAAATTGAGTGGCTTTTTCAGGAATTTGATACAAAAGCTACACCTAGGACACTACGGTAAGTCTTTAGGTTGTAGAGATATACAGCAGCATTATAATGTAGGTATATCTATGGTACCAATAAGCCCAATAGGTACATTAATGTTTCACAATTTATATTCACACAAAATTGTTTTAATACATATTTATATAATTAAACATGTGCACAGAAAATATATTATTTATTTACACTACAATGAAAAATTTCCAAAAATTTCACTTGATTTTAACACGCTTTCAGTAACTTCATACGCACGGTATGTTAGTATGTATTGGAAACATTGAACATTTGGTATCGAATTAACTCGAAATTTGGCATACTCATTAAGGAATGATGACAATTTAATATTTAAAACAGTTATGGCCGTTTTTATCAACGTTCCTTAAATTTAAGATACCACTTAGAGCGAGTTAAGTAACCCTTAGCGATATTTTCGGTTTCACCAACCTTTAAGAGCTACCTAAGTGCACACACCTCACCAACCCCTAACAACTTGACGTACGTTTATCTTAAAATTATTGAAATGGGGAGTTATGGGATGATTCCAATAACATTAAGACTTTAGAGATAATAAATAATCCTAGTTTATTTAATAATTCGAGAATACACCGTTTACAATATATATATATTTTTTTTTTTTAAAAGACATCTCCCACATTAGGAATGAACATCCTGTGTCGTGGGGGACTTTACAAACATACATGAAACGGACACAAAGAACATCCAGACTCGGGACAACAATTCGTGGATCACACAAAGTGTTGTACCGCGTGGGATTTGAACCCAAGATACTTGGTGCAGTAGCAAGCGGCATGGCGACCGCTGAAACCACTCGGCCAACCGTGCATATGGCGTTATAGATTTTGTTACAATTACAACCTAGGACTGATATTTTTTTTTTAAATAAACTTGAACAAAAATTGTAATAATCCTGATAATTGGTAATACAGACCCATATACTACTTGTATATACACATTGTGCTTTGGTAGGCAAAGTAATATAGTAATACTTGACAAAAAGAAAATCCAACTAGAAGATATTTATTTTTTATTTATATCAATCTTTTAGAATATTTTAGTGTCTATATTGACAGAAAAAACAAAAGGTATTTTCACGTTTCATTGTCACGTTGAATGGCAGTGCTGATTCTCTGTGTTAGAAAAAGGTAGGCTTTCTGGTCGTGAGAAGCGTCAATCAAATGCTTAGCTAGTTGCTCAAACATAGCGCGAGCACTCTGAACCCATGAACCTAGCATCTCGACCCCGAACGGTTCAAAAATGTAAACATAATAAAAACAGCTGTACTTGGAAGATGAGATGGCGCAAGGGTGTCGCAAGTTGCGTCCCACACCAAAGGCTTATCCATCTTCCATGGCAGTAACGATATACCATTTTATCTCTTGCCATCGTCCCGTACCAGACCATTTGGTTCACGTACGGCTGGAACACCGGCGGTATCAAAAGCTCGACGGATAATGTCGTTAACATTGGCATGACGAGATATTCGGCCAGTCCTTCTGCTACAAGGAAGGCCATAGAAAAAAAATTGTGCTTATGATAACAAAGACTGGATAATTTAGGGTCGAAATTAGTAGTGTTAAGGTTATTCTCTTAAATTTAGGTCGTCAAAGATTTTTGGGTACAATATTTTTTTTATAAATAAAATTCTATAAGGTTAACAGTTAGGTATAACTGTTCCCAGGCTGATATTGATTTTTCTCGGACAACAAGACCTACATACTTAGTTAAATTATCAGCAACAGTTGGCCTTGCACCTCGAGGGATTCTTTTTAAGAAGTTGAATAGAATTTTTAAGCTACTCTTAACTTTTTGGTAGAAATTAGACTAGTAGGTGTGGGATCAGTGGGACATGAAACCACATTTTGAGACTTTAGAAAATGATTTTCGCCTCGCTCATCTTTAAAAAACGATTCTGGGGACAAATAGGGCAGCGAACGAGGCTACTAGTTGAAACAGCAGGTTGACCTGCATACACTGCCACTTTGCCACTTGCATTTACACTCATAGAAAAATATTATAGCTAGAAGAATATATAAGCTAGAAGGAAAATACTTAAATAAAACGTAAAAAGACATAATCTGAAACACACACAATTACAAAAATTAACTTTGACAGGCGCCTGCGTCTGCCTGACCACTTTACGGTATCTTAAGATTCATTGTTCGGTGTTCCTTTGTAAGCTGGTGCGAATAATTTTCTTCATGTGATAATCAAATGATAAAATATATTTTTCTTTACCATCGCAAAATTGATGACATCCGAATAGCTTGCTTTATGATTTTCGGTTTGTGTAGCCAACGCATTTCAGTTCTGATTAATTATTTTTTTATTGAATTATGTTTAAATTCTTTATTTTTTATACTGTGTTAGATTTTAGTAAATTTTTCTCTTCTATCTTTCAAATCCAAGTATATTATATTTCTTAATAGTTTTATTCGAGGGCATTAAACACTTCATTCACAAATTCAAATAAATAAACAGTATTCATTGCTGCTTAGTTTCTTAATTGTAGATCGAACGTTACAACCAAGGGGCTCTACTTATCATATATTCAAATAAGAGATCAAGGAAATTACACGTGTGAAGCGAGTAACGTTGGCGGCAAGACGAACATTACTTACACAGTTTATGTTAATGGTGAGTATTCTTTCTGATTATTTACTGTATTACTTTTCATCGTTTTAATTCCATGTAAGTAAGTATGTGTTATTTGTGTATTTGGATATGGGCACTACAGCAGGTATAGCCATAATAGAAGCATACATACCCGTTTTTCGTCGAACACCTTTTTACAATAGCTAACGCATCTATTACTTTTTTACTTTGACCACGTGACTCAACGTTAAGAAGACGACGATATTCACATACATTTGATTATTTTTCTAATAACGTTTACGTTTGTAGAATGTCACCTTGGCCAGGGGGCAGCTTTGGTTTTTTTTTTTTATTATTTTATTAGGACAACCAACAAGAACATACACCTTAAAAGCTAAGAGGCACATAACATTGATGCACAAACATTGGTGCTACCTTAATTATAGGTTGCCACGAAAAGCATAATTATTGTATAAATAGATAGTTGGGGGCATAAGGCATCCCTTAACTTACAAAAATAAATAAAAGTACTTAATTAAAACTAGAGAGTAACAAGTAAATTACACATAAATTCCAAAAAGGTCACCATACATAGTCAAATATACAACCAACACACTTAATATACACTCATTTGCAAAAAAAACGGGCGGTTTCGATTTTCTTCCTGGCTGAAGAAAATAAAATACCAAAAAGGTTTTAATCATTTGAACATGTTACTGGCCAGTTATAAAAGTGCCATAATGTTCATAAGAGTACATTCCAAATTCAAATTTTTGACTGAGCCTGGTTTTCAAAGAAAACAACTTTTAACTACATTTTGTGGCGCGAATTCCCTATAGTTAATATCGACTCTAATTAACTTTTTGTCAATTTTTATTAAATTATCTGATGTCCTTGACATTTAAAAGTATTGTTATTGGTGTTTAGCAATCTCGAAAATGGTAGATAAAGTGATAAAAGCGAGCAAAATTATTGCGCTGCTTGAAGAAGGTTGCAGCCAATGCTTCGTGGCTCAGAGGCTAAATGTGAGTCGGTCGACAGTTCAAAGGACCTGGTAGCGCTATCAAGAGACCGGTTCCGTCAAGAGAAGGCCTGGTTCTGGCAGAAAGACATGTACCGAAACACGGGATGATCGTTTTCTAGTTAGTCAAGCGTTGAGAAATCGCAAATCTTCTTATGTGGACCTCAAGAACAGCCTCGAAGAAGTAAGAAATGTGCAAATTAGTCTATGAACGGTCAGGAGGAGGCTTCTCGCTGCTAATATACACAGTCATCGCCGGCACGCGGCCCTAAATTACTCCGTGGACATCGAGTTGCCAGGCTTAGCTTCGCTCGAAATTGTGTGTCATGGACTCATGAAGATTGGGATAGGATATTGTTCTCCAACGAAGCCAGGATATCTCTGCATGGTGAAGACCGACGTCGGCGAGTGCTACGTAGACGAGGAGAACGCTTTGCAGAGGCATGTTTTGAAGAAATCACACCTTATGGAGGTGGCTCTGTTATGTTTTGGGCAGGAATAAATTCCATGGATCGTACGGAGTTAGTCTTCATCGAAAACGGTACACTGACTGGACACCGATACATAACGGAAGTTCTAATTCCTTATGCACAACCCGCTTTAACCGCTCTTGGCGAAAATTCATTTTTTATGGACGACAACGCTCGCGCCCACCGGTCTGGCGATGTGGAAGCGTATATGCTAGAAGTCGGAATTCGTCGTTTGGACTGGCCAGCTAGAAGTCCGGACCTCAATCCCATAGAGCATGTCTGGGACGTTCTGAAGCGACGAGTGAGATCAGTGCAGCCGGCTCCGCAGACCATCAGAGAGCTAAAGAATGGGATTACCGCGGAGTGGGAACGTATTCCCCAAGAAACCATAAAAGATATACTCGCTAGCATGCCCAGACGAATGCAAGCCGTGATTTCAGCAAGAGAGGGTCACACTCAATACTAAACTTTTATCTGCTTTTAATGTATTCAAGAAAAACAAAGAAATTAACGCGTTTCATTTTTATTTAGCGAGCAGGTACAATAATATTGTTTTGAGCTTAAACATTATTTCTCTATTTTATTTATTTATTTTTATATTTATATTATTTAATCAAAATGTTATGATAAAACTGATGATACCTATTCCTTCCTAATTAATTTATGAAATTCTGAGGATAACAATACCTAAAATTGTCAAACAAACTAATAGTAACTATAAAATAGTGCTTTGCTTAAGTGCCCGTTTTTTTGCAAAAGAGTGTATAAGGAAATCTAAATACGTTTGACCTAGGTTATTAATGAATTTTTTTTCTTAAAAGATGGTAAATTCAAGTGAAATATATCAATGTCCATGTTTTTGCAGATAGAATTATACTCTGCTTGTAGTCTATTTAGAGGAGAGAAATGGCCTAGGTTTGTTTTGGACCTCTTAGGTGTGAACAAGGAGTATCTAGTTAATCGCGAAAGCTTATGTTAACTTTTTGTAGCAGATGAGGACAGTTTATATTACCATTAACCAATTTATGTAAATAAATGATAAATCTAAAATTTTACGGCGTTTTTTTAGTAACGTTAAGTTAAAATGTATTAATCGGTTTGTATAACCGGAAAGTTTTTTTGTAAGTTTAAATTTGTATGCCAAGTGGTACATTAATCTTTTTTGCACACGTTCAATTCTATTGGAATGGACTTCATAATGCGGATGCCAAACCACACAGCAATACTCCAGAACAGACCTAACAAGACTTTCATACAATCTTAAAATAGTAGTTTTATTTTTAAAGTTCTTAGTGTTTCTCATTATAAATCCAAGGGTTTTGAGTGATTTGGAGATAATATTATCATAATGTTTCCTAAAATGTAGTTGGTTGTTGTGGAAAGCCTTGGTGTAGGTCAATATCAAGTAGAGGACGTCCGTCGAGTGAGATGTCAGTGCTAATAGTTGATATTATTGACGTGATAAGATTACTTTTCGTTTCGGTTACACGCAAAAGATTGCCAGGACATTACAAAGTTTAGTTTCCGATTTTCGTTCACAAATGTACAATAGATTACTATGTAAATTATTCACTGTAGTCAAAAACTTTAAAACTAATAAAGTTTCTGTAAAAAAATTACTATGTCCAGCTTAGGTAGGTAGTCACAAGTATTATTTTTATTTCCAGCTGCACCTATCATGCAGAACCTGTATGCAGTCAAGACATTTACATGTTTAAAGGGAGACTTGGGATTGAGAATTCAATGTAACGCAACTGGCTACCCAAAACCGTCAATTATTTGGATAAAAGACGGCTTAGACATAGTTCCTGGTAATAAAAATTATATAAATTTATATTAATACTATTCTAAGTGAAAAAGAGATGATTTACTTTTGTCTGATTGTGATTGAATTAAAGTGATTTATAAGTGACTAGCGACCCGCCCCGGCTTCGCACGGGTGCAATGCTGATACTAAATACACGTTGTATATAAAACATAGCTGACCCACGCTACCTCGTTTGCGTCTTATATAGCCCGTAGCATGAAAATTTTCGCAAAACAAGTAACTTTTCTGGTTGATTTTTACACCTTGTGTCCGAAAAACCCAAATATCTTACGGAACCCTATTTTTTCCAAAATAAAATATAGCCTATGTTACTCGTGGATAATGTAGCTTTCGAATGGTGAAAGAATTTTTAAAATCGGTCCAGTAGTTTTTGAGCCTATTCATTACAAACATACAAACATACAAAAATAGGTACAAATCTTTCCTCTTTATAATATTAGTATAGATATATTAACACCAGATGGTTAAGATTTACTGGTCCCATCTCCACATACCTATAAATGATTAAATATGCTTCAAAATACTCAGGTTCCAAATGGTTTGACATTGAAGAAGGAGCTCTGATCATAAAAAATATTGAGAAAAGCCAAGAAGGAACCTATACTTGCTTAGCGAGCAACAAAATAGGAAATGACAGCAGTGTGTATACTGTGAATGTCAATGGTAATTATATTGTTGTCATATTGTTGATTAGATTATAATATATATTTATTAATAATACGTGTTACTTTCTTTCCAGACTATCCAATTATACCTAAGATTGAATCCTCAATGATAATTGATCCAGATACCTCTTTCGATGTTCCTTGTGACATAAAATATAATAACACTGATTTTATACGTTGGTACAAGGTTTGTAATAAATTAATCATCGTAAGATCTCGTCATCATCATCTCCGGCAATGTCTGACTGCACAGATGGCATATTGGTTTAAGCAGACGGTCGCTGCTCCACAAATTGTTGTTCTAAGTCCGGGTGTTTTTTTTAAACTCGTTTCATGTCTGGAGAATCTTCGCGATAAATAATTAACTGCTAGGGTGGGAGTTGCCCTTTTTGTAAAATAACTTTTCTAGGCCAATCAAACTTCCATGTTACTTTCATACAGAAAATAATTTCACAATCATGACCTTTAACGATCGAACTCTTCTCTTTTTTAGGTTTTCTTGCAATATACATTAATGAAATTTATTATTGTAAGTGCACAAGTCTTTTTCACAGTTTTTTACAAGTCAGATTTTATAGGTAGAAGGCGCAGGCAGTTTCTAAGACTGAGTCTGGAAATAAATGCCGAAACCAACCACAGAGGTGTTTTTTTAAAGTCCAAACCTTTTTATTGAATAAAAGCCATGCATGGACATAATAGTGAGTTTGTTAGCCGGACCATAGTTTTGAGTCAGTCCGTCCGTACAGTCGGCATACGAACTCCAGCTAGCAATCGTGCTATCTAAACCAAAACTAGCCGCAGAACACCAGCGGGACTTAGGGCTGATGCCTCTCTGAGTATTCATTATTTGTTTATTATCTTTGTCTACCCACTTCGATGCCAAATATATTTAGATAAGTGGAATCAGTATCAAAAGTGATCAGGAGGTTAAATAGCTTTGCGTAAAAAATACTACAATAAAGACTAAATAACCGACTGCTGAAAAGTAATGAACTGAAAAGAGAAAAATCAAGTTTACGGTGTAGTGTTGGTATATTTTTGGCGCCAAATTTTTTTTAACATCTTTTCAATATGGGTATCAAAAGAAAGATCGATTTCGATCGATTTTCACGATCTTTCATTTGATACACATATTGATAAGATGTGAAAAAATGAATTTGGCGCTAAATATCTGCATTTTGTTTTTAATTTTATTTTGATATACCTGGTGTTACTCTCACAGTAAATAGGAATCTAACGACATCTCTCAAGCTAAAATCCACCGTGTCGTTCAAGCCGCAGAGCGTGCCAAAAAATTATACATACATATAAACCTTCCAAACACATAACCCACCTTCTGGCGCAGACGGGTAAAAGGCATTTCTTTGGTATCAGTATCTTCTAACGCAATTAAATCGATACTTTTATATACATATTAATGTTTCTTTCAATTTCAAATTTAGGATTCAAGGCTTATAGCGTATGGGAAACTTAGTCTCAAGAACATTTCACCTCGAGATAGCGGCATATACTCATGTCGTGTCGGTGATATGTGGGAATCTAAATCGTCACATGTAGAAATAAAAATAGGATATGGACCCTATTTTTATACAAAGGAGACAAAGTTAATACCCTTTAAAGAAGGAAAAAAATATCATCTCATTTGCTCAGCAAAAGGGCTACCAGAACCGAAGGTATCTTTTCATCAATATCTTTTAATTTCTTGAATAGTCTTCTCGCCAAGTGTCGAGGTCGATCCAGACTACCTCCGACGTCATTCATACGTCGAGGTCCAAGGAGGAGGTTGTAGAGACGATCCAGTAATGTTTCAAGTCAGTCTCAAACCTCCTAGTCCAGACGATCCTGAATCACTGAAACTTTTCCTGTCAACTATGCCACAGTGGTCGATCGGTGTGGCCATACGAGCTGGGTGACCGGGTTGGCAGTCGTTGGATTCTTCCCCACCCTCGTCGCTAAGAGACAAGCGCAATGAATATTTTGCTATAGAGTAGGAAGGAATCACCGTATACGGTGTATACTTTTCTCCAACCGGATTTTGAGCGACTTCGAGGCTTTCCGGCTTGAAGCAGGAGGTCCGAAACTTGATACGCCTGAGGGTCGTGACAGTGTATTCAATAGCCTGCCATTCAGCTGAATCAAAGAAGCACTCCACTGCCTCGGAATACCCTAGTACCTGAGGCGACTAGTGGCAGACTATTTAGAGGAGCATACTGTCATGTATAAAAAACAGGATGGCACTTTGAGACAAAACTTGACGTGCGGTGTTCCTCAGAAATCTGTCCTCAAACCACTCCTGGTGAACATGGGTTACGACTGGCCCTTCGAGGTCGTCTCTCTCCCGGGCTATGCGTAATTTGTTATGAGGATGACACACTGGTCACAGTCTAGGGTCGTACTTTCAGAAAGTGGCGCATCTGAACACCATAGGAGTCTCCCGTCACTAGGTTCATTGAGGCTTAGATAAGACAGAGACTCTTTAGTTCGATGGTGGTCAATTCGGCCCTCGTACCGATTTTGGCCCAGATACTTTATCTGATCTTTGACGGATTTTTGATCAGATTTGCGACGGAAAGTGGTTCTTAGACGAGCACTTCTGAAAACTTCCTCGTATGCTTGTCGATGACACTGCTGGCCTTAGGCGAGTTTTGCCAAATTTGCAATTTTGGTAGAGTCATCGTCGCGACAATACGCCTGTATTCATCGGTTGTCTGGACAATCACACTGTACGGTGCAACAGTGTGTGCGATAACTCTGACTGCTCAGGACACTTGCACCTTGGCTCCCCCGTGACATTGGGAGTCGGCTGAGGTCCTGACAGTTCGAAAAGAATAATATTAATTTGTGATAGACTAGTATGTTTATCCATTTGCACATAAGAAGAGAAACTTTTGACTAGTCCATATTAAACTGTAAGTTTTGAAGTTAAAATAGAATATTTAAGTATGCTACAATAATTTTAATCCAAAATCAAATTGAATTCCCACTACTAATTTTTAATTTTTTCACATAATTTTATTACAGATAACTTGGGCGTACAATGGAAAAACATTGGGTATATCGAGTATGATCCACACTATACAAATGACTTTAAGCAATAGAGGAAACTACACTTGTAAAATCAGCAATAGCTATGGAAGCATCGAACGGTCATTTCGAATTATATCTCAAGGTATTTCTTTTATAATAAATTATTTATAATCGTTCAATAGTTACAAACTTTATATTTACTTATTAGGATTGGGTCCTCGGATAGCTTATGGCTTGACATTTTTAAGCGAGTGCTTAACATGTTATACATTAAGCCATAAGTCAAGAAACAAGTTATTTATGCTTATATCAAACTGGTTGCTTGTTACACAGTGCAAGTTCGAAATAAAAAAAGTCTTTTTACACAAGAACCACGTAAGATTATACCGAGTTAAATATGTAGCAGCTGTAAAAAGAGCAATGTCTCACGTGCCATGCGTCGATGAGAAAATAGAGGTAACTAAAACAACGAAAAGCTCCTAGGAAATAGCAACAATGATCACACTGCTTGCTGAAATCCTATTAATCACAATAGCCAGACAAGCTACTAAAATCTGTTTTCCCGTGAGTTTTATTATAAGAATCTATAGGCTGATATCAGCAATAAATAAAGAAGATCTTTCCTCTTGGGTCCTGATCCTGGGTCGGACCAAATGTTTGTGTAATCTACAAATGTTTGTTTCGGAGTTTGAGTGTTATGTGTGGTCTATGTATAATATGTATGTATTTACAAAATAAAAAGTAGGTATATATGTATTCTATTCATATTAGTTGTCTAGGACCCATAATACAAGCTCTGCTTAGCTTGGATGTCCGAAGTATTTATTTATTATTTATTTTAACATACTACAATACTACAGGTTCCGGGGGGTTGGGCGTTGTACAAGGAGTGTATGAGGTATAAGTAGGGAATCTAGGGGATTATAGAATTGGAAAAAGCCTTTCAAATTGTTTACCACTCTTGCTTTGGACACACAAAGAGGATCTGGGAGTATTAGTTGAAAATACGAGACTTCAAAATTGTGTACCCAGAAGCAATTGGGACAAGTGCTAAGCAGGTTTGGACCGTGGGAGAGCTATGCTTCGGCATGAATGGGTCGGCTCGACCGGAGTGATACCACGGGCTCACAGAAAACCGGTGTGAAATAGCGTTTGCGCTGTGTTTCACCGAGTGAGTGAGGATACCGGAGGCCCATACCCCAACCCCTCCCCCCATCCCCTTTCCCATCCCCCAAAGGTCGGCAACGCACTTGTGACGCCTTTGGTGTTACGGGTGTCCATGGGCGGCGGTAATCGCTTACCATCAGGTGATACGTCTGCTCGTTTGCCCACTATTCAATAAAAAAAAAAAAAAGGTTTAATTCTCACTGCCACAACAAGTGCATTACGCTAAAATGTCATGTGCTAATCAAACAGGACTGCTCTCTGAGGTTCACAACCAGGTTTGTTCACACCGTTGCTTCAGTGGCCCTTGCGAAGTCAAATTAATCAAAGACTTCGTCGATCATATGGAAAAACGAAACACCATCAACACCGGCGGCACGGAACGGAAACGGGTTTCATGTCCCTCCAACACAAAGGGAGGATCCTCGGCGCGCGAGAACTTATATTACGCGATTCAGGATTAGTAATAGTGTGTACTCCGTATAGTACTACCGTGACTCCGTAGTTCGGTGTATCTTCGGTAGATGGCGCTTATTAGTAGGTTGCTGTTGCGCTGTATATGGAAGTTACCACAAGTATTAAATACTAAAAACCAATTCTAAGGTAGCGATTGTTTACCAGACACTGACATTGATGATGACAATGTTTGGTTTTTAGAATTTTTCACTCTCACTAAACTTTAAAATAATAAAATTTTCTAGTATTTTGTTTGGAATTAGTCTTTCTGTTAAAAATGTGCAATAAGAACATTATACCTATTTTACTTTTTTTTTTAACTCACAATTACATATCTATTACATGCTTAAAATTATACATGTACAGAAATTAGAACATTATTTACGAAGACGTCAGGGATAATTATTTTATTTGCAGCATTATCACTGTTTGCATAGAGAGAAATGCAATCAGTTTAAGCTTTTTTTATTTTCTAGAAAAAAATTACTAAAAATCCTTCATACATTTTGAACTGTAATAACAACCTTCTGCTTGTAAAAATATGCCGGACGCAGTAACTGACATAAAGGACGGTTGTATACAACTTTAGATACCATATTCGTACGCTAAAAGAAACAACTGCTTTATTTATGCTTGTTGTTCATAGTAGTTGTAGTTGAAGATAGTAAACGTCTAGCACCTATAGAATAAAAGGTATGACCAAATTATGAAAGATTGCAAATGTTTTTTGGCCCTGGTGAACAATTTCAGTTTTGTCAGTTACGAAGTTTGTGTTTTCTTCCGTCGATATATATCAAAAAACTAACTACCATCTTTATTTCTATGTATCTATATAATTCTATATAAATCAAAACGAATCTCTAAAATGTATGTACGCGCATAAGTTTTGATCTGTCAAATAGAGTAATTCTTTTCTTTGTTTGTTATGGTCAGGAAATATAAAAAAATAAAAGAAAAACGGAGGTGTTACATTTTTTTAGCCTGCTTAGTCGTATATACTGCGGTCGTCTGGGAAGTTAACGCGGGCTTACTAAAATAACTTTATCGGTAATTCAGAAAACTTTCACGCAAATGAATATGGCGACGTTCGTCGGGTCAGCTAGTATTTTATAAATTAGGAAATAAATGTAATACTTGTTACAATTGGCTCTTCAGATAGCCTATAATCAGATATCAAATCGATTACTATTAAATGTACTAATTTAAGATTTTCAGACGAGTGCTTGACAAATGCATTATAAAAATAAACAAATTCTTTGTTTATATCAATCTATTTGTTACAGAGTGCATTTTCGATATAAAAAAAGGCTTTCTACATAAGAACCAACCTATGATGCTATCTCTGTATATGACGTGGCCGACATTCACCATCGATGACGGTTATATAGTTCTAGGGAAAGGCGAATCCTTCCTTTTATACTGTCCGAACAAATTTGTTAGATTTAATACAAGTTACATTACAGCTGATTGTGTTGGAGCAACACAAATACGAATTACTGATAATATATATGAACACTCAGAAATTGAATGTCATCAAGAAATAAAACCAGAAATTATCAAAAGTAAAAAACGTTGCCTATTAGGCAAGGGGGTGAAGGTAAAAGTAGGATGTAAAATGTTTTATAAATTTCTTGATGTTTATGAAGTCTGTTTAGATACATATAAAAATGTGCCTCTTTATACGCGGCACGTATTAACTCCAAATCAGTACAATGTATCTACAACTAAAAATGTCTGGTGGCTCACTTACTTATCACCTTATAACTTCACTACTATTTACAACTGCAAAAATCAAGTTCATTATATATCATCGATACTGGAAGACCCATTTCATTATAATGATGAATGTTGTTTTGGTAAAAGACAACTAGTAAGTCCCATGGACTTTACGCCCGGTATACCTGAAACTACAGCCCACACGTATTTGAACGTTGTACCGCACTGGAGCACGTGTAATTCAAAAGTAAGTTGTAACTCAAACTGACTTAGACTGTGTCTTAGAAATTATTTGGTATTATTTGTTGAAAACTAATTTATAATTATAACAGACAATGAAAGAAACTTTATAAGAAATCCTGCATCCTGTATGTTTGATTGAATGACAATGTAAAGTTTGATCACGTGACTTAACATTACTATGACGTCTATAATTGTTAGTATTCTACTGTATATCATAATAATAGTATTTTCCTTTCCATCCGACAGTTTTTTGAATGGCAACCCTAAGTAAATAGAGTTATAGACTTAAGAATAACAATTAAGTTAGTGACATAGGTTATTAGAAATGCGTCTCAGGAGGTTGCCTACGCGATGATCAACTTTGTATTGTTATTTTTTAGAATTGGGCAGAAATTGAACAAAAAGTAAGAAACTTGGCTAAATTATTAAATAGAAAGCTAACAGTATTAACAGGAACAGCAGAACCACTTGTTATGAAAGGACGGAGGGGTTCTAAGGAGATCACAATCCATGACGATCGAAACAATAATCTACCCGTCGCACAATACTTGTGGAAGGTAATTTATATTCCAGTTAATTTGCTGATTCGGCACTTGATTTTCATGAAGATGTAAATTTTAAAACATTTTTAGGTGGTCCAAGATCCGTCAACAAAGAGTTCCTTAGCTATAATACAAATCAATGTCCCCGACTTATCTCCGAAGGATATTCCTCTACAGATTCGCTGTAGAGACATTTGTGAAAAGATTGAGTGGATGAAGGGTATTAATTGGCAGAATATGGCCAGTGGTTATACGTATTGCTGTTCAATAGACGACTTCGAGAAAGCTTTTAATTATGGAAGAGAATTCAGTCGTGGTAACACAAAAGTTTTAAATATTACGAATATTATTTAGATTACTAAACTTTTTCTAGACAATAACGATTGTTAAATAACTAATTGTTTTACGTTGATTAAGAAATATGAAGGAAAAAGATGAATAAAGAGAAATTTAAGATTCACTTGGTTTTAATTTATAATAATACATGTGGGTATTATTACAGAGTAGGCGCGTGGGCGGAATTAGTCCCACACAAAAAAAATACATCTGGGTAGGTACATACAGTCATACAAAGACATAATAATAATAATAATAATAATTTATTTCTCAAAGGTAATTGTAGTACAAAATACATAACAGAATTACATTTTGCTAGTAAATACAATCAGTGGTTAGAGCGCTGTCTCCTAGATAGGTTTTAATAAACCTGTATTAAGGAGTAACAGTCCCGAACCCCAGGGGATGCTAAAAATAAGAGTATAAACATGCTTTTTATACCATACAAAATTCACATATAATAAGTGCGTGCGTGCGTGTGTGTGTGTGTGTGTGTGTGTGTGTGTGTGTGTTGGTGTATGTGTTTTATGAGTTACTAAGGGAATGAAATATATTCTTCCGTCTCCTCGTAGGTTTTGTCTTGTAGGAGTGCAGTTAGCGCCTTTTTGCAATTGTGACGTGACAAATCATTAACCAAACATTCCCGACTAATTTTATTGTAGAGAGCTGGACCCAAGAAATAAAAGAATCTTTGAGTGAATTTCGTCCTAGGGCGCGGTACTGTGCAAACTCTGTCTTTTCGTCTTTTACTTATTTTTTTGTGCGGTGTATTGTAATGCTGGAGAAGAACTATTTGTTTAATAAAATGTTGCCGTACGTTTAGGACCTTACATTGACTGTATAGTTTGTGCGTCGGGTACATAATGGGGCGGAATGTTGCTACCTTCAATATGGCTCTGTGAGCAATCTCAAGAGGTTTCAAGGTGGTTTTAGCGGCACCCCCCCAACACGAAATACAGTACGCAATAATGGATACACACAAAGCAAAGTATACGTCACGGATTACCACAGGATTCGATATTGATCTTAATGTTTTAAAAATATATATTAATTTACGCACCCTACCAGTGAGGGCATTGATGTGGGCTTTGAAATTGAGATTTTCGTCTATAATTATACCAAGGTATTTAGTATGTTCCACACGATCTAGATTAAGACAATCACATTGAGCTTTTCTTGGTAGTGAGCAATTATGTGCCTTTATGGTAATTGGAATGCTAGGTTGGGTTGCAGAGTTGATCGAGTATGTTATAAATTTGGTTTTGTTGATATTTACTGTTAGAGTGTGAGAACATAACCAATTGAAAGCTACATCAAATCCGTGCTGAGTACAACGCTGTAGTGTGGACCAAGTGTCGGCCTGAAACGTAATAGCTGTATCATCCGCAAAAGACACCACTTTAGCATGAGGGATATTGAGATCACACAGGTCATTTATGAACACCAGGAAGAGAGTAGGGCCAAGAATACTGCCTTGCGGCACGCCGCAAAAGATCGGGAGTTCAGTGCTATCAAAAGTGTCGATTCTCACAGTTTGAGTCCGATTCGTAAAGTAACTTTGAAATAGATCCAATTGTTTCCCCCTGACACCCATACCTTCGAGCTTATTAACGAGAATAGCGATAGGAACGGTGTCGAATGCCTTCGCGAGATCCAAAAAAACGGTAAGCACCTTTTTATTAGAGTTAAGGCACCCTACGATATGATTCGTAAGGTCCTGTACGGCATCACAAGTAGATCTGTTTTTACGAAAACCAAACTGTTGAGGTGACAGTAATTTGTAATGTTCAAGGTAATATACCAGTCTTTTGTTTATCAGTCTCTCGAGTACCTTGGAAATCGCACTAAGAACAGCGATGGGTCGGTAGTTGCTAGGCAAACAACCATCTCCGCCCTTAAAAATAGGATGAATAATCGCTTTTTTAAGAGAAGTGGGGAATACAGCAGTGTCGAAACAGAGATTAAAAATGTAGGACAGTATTGGAGCCAGCATGACAGAGTATCTCTTAAGAATTATGGGCGATATACCATCCGAACCTGTAGCAGCGTGTGATCTAAGAGGTTTAATTATAAGAGCAACTTCGTCAGGGTCTGTATGATTGAGAACAAAAGATGATGTAGTTTTAGATTTCTGGGCCATTAGTGACGATGAAATTTGTCTATTATTCAGAATATTGTTGGCTAGATTATGACCAATATTAACAAAGTATGAATTCACACTATTGCACGAGTCAGCAGGAGATATAGAGGAATTGAGTAATTGATTTGATGAATTATTAGGTTTATTAGTGTAAGTGATTCTTTTAATTGTGTTCCAAAGTTTTTTTGAATTATTACTAGCTTTTGCTAACTCTTTTTTGTCAAATGCTCTTTTTGCTTTTTTTAAGATGGTAGTACAGAAATTTCTATAGCGTTTATATGTTGTTTTAAGAATGTCGCTATCCGGTGATTGCTTAAGTTTCCTGTGTAGTGCGTCTCTGTTTCTAATACACCGTAATAGACCTGGCGTAATCCAGGGTTTAATGATTTTCTGTCTGGAGGATATTCTCCTAACAACAGTATTACTCTGAATAGCCGATGTGAGTAGATCTATGAGTTCATCGATAGCAACACTTGGATCTGTATAGGTATATATAGAAGCAAAATTTAGTTCGCCGACAGTTTCATCCAGACCTTTGTAGTCGGTCGTAGTAATAGTACAAGTGTTAGGACTCCGTCGACGTTCAAGACTCAGACAAAACATGGATGAGTGGTGGTCGGTTACTGTGGTGTCATAAACAAAGCAAAGACTAGGGGATTTCGTTCTTAGGATAATGTGATCCAGACAATTGTTGTCTCTGGTAGGAAGATTATGGGCGGGCAAATAACCATGAAACGCCAAAAAATTTAAATAATCGTGAGCACGGGTATCAAAAGCAGTAGATCGAATATCGATGTTTATGTCCCCAATTATAACAACTGTCTTTAGGTGCGACAGTGTTTGTAATACGTTATTCATAGCCGATAGGAAGTTACTAATGTTTTCATTAGATGGAGATCGATAAATACAAATTATAGCCGTGTCTGATCCAATCTCAAGTATGAGACCCGAAGCAGTGTGACGTAGGTCAGGCTCTTCACATGTGGCAATTAAGTTAGACTTCATGTAAACCACAACCCCATCACTTTGATTGATGTGGCTAGTGGTCCTGAATGAAGTATAGTTTTGAATCACTGGTATAAAAGAGTTACTAGAACATGAAAGCCAGCATTCAGTCAACACCATCAGGTCACAATCAAATGATAGTCGGTGCAAAAAGGCTTGCAGGTCAGGAAAGTTGCAATTAATTGATCTGATATTTTGAGATAGCACTTTTAAGTAGTAGAAGGCTTAATTAAGATATTGTGAGTAACTTCAGGGATGCATGTATGTGTAGTGGATATGGAATACTGATCAATATTGTCAATCAAATTAGTAATATTATTCATTTTTGTTAAGTTTACATATGTTCAAATAATGGGGATTACGGTGTGATAAGCATAATATATGAGTTGATAATACACATGCATATTGGTTTTGACTGTTTAGAGAACAGTGGTAGACACCATTAGACACTTGATCCACAAGCCACGTGACATAATGACTTTGTTTGGGATACGGAGTTGTAGAATTTAGGTTTGAATGTAAAAGGTCATTGATGAAGTATCTTTGTTGTGAGTGTAAGTAATGTTTATAATGTTTACATTTTGTGATATTTACTGTGTGTGAGGCTTTATGTGTGATGTGAATATGTGATGAGAATGAAGGAAATATATGTTTGTACGATTTGTTTGCCGTGCAACTGTATAGAAATTCGTGTAAGAGATAAATATGTGTGCAAAGGACATACGCATCCAACAACAACCCAGTAACAGGAATGAGCATAATTATAATTAAGCCACGAATAGAAAACTCGTAGACTACTAGTCATTCACCATCACGTGTAGGTAATTGCTTAAGTTGATTCTCTGTTTTCACTATGACATACTGGCTTTCTGGACCTTTTTTCAACATGACACGTCCGTTGGACGTCCAGCAGAACTTGTAGCCGTTTTCCTTAGCGAAGTTTCGAGCCAGGTAAAATAACCGCTTAGATTGTGCTGTCAATTGTTCCGCAACGTAGATGGGGGCGATTGCTGACATACCAAGGTTGACTGAGTTTAATTTGTTGCTAGGATTGTGCCTATTGTAATCCCTCACTGCTGCCATGACAGTACTCTTGATTAGTGTATTACCAAACTCAATTGTTACTGTTGAAGTTGAGTTTTCCTTTCTTGAGGGCTGTCGTATGATGTCACGAATGTCTGAAGATTTGAAATTATGGCTCAAGTGTTTAGACAGTTCCAGTATAGAACTGTACAACATTTCCTTTGTTTCATTCGGTCGCTTTGGAACATTACGTATTTCAATGCTGGTTTTAACGATGGTACGATCAAAGGACTCTAATTTCTCTTCAAGTATTGGCAGTTTAGAAGTAATTGAGTTTTTTTCTTTCTCGAGACTAGTAATCTTTGAATCTAGTGTCACTAATTGGTCAGTTAAGTAGGACATAGACTTTTCAATCTCGGAATTTGTTTTATCAATTTTGGTATTTATTTTTTTCAACTCAATGATGTGGCTTTCTAGTTTGTCCATACGAGTATTTTGTTGACATATCATACTGTCGAGCATTTCCCTTATTTCCTTTTTGAAATCGCTCAAGTCATCACTGTCACCATTCACAGCATCGTCGCTAGACGGACAACGTCGCTTAGGTCTTTGAGTGATTTTTTCGACATTACTAGTGTTTACATCTTCACTTGCCATTAGTTTGTTTATGTCCGATTCGGAGCGTGTGGGAACATTTTGTTTGGGAGGAGTTCTCTTTAATTTCGACATATTAATAACGTATGACTGTATGTACCTACCCAGATGTATTTTTTTTGTGTGGGACTAATCCCGCCCACGCGCCTACTCTGTAATAATACCCACATGTATTATTATGACTTAAAACCAAGTGAATCTTAAATTTCTCTTTATTCATCTTTTTCCTTCATATTTCTTAATCAACGTAAAACAATTAGTTATTTAACAATCGTTATTGTCTAGAAAAAGTTTAGTAATCTAAATAATATTCGTAATATTTAAAACTTTTGTGTTACCACGACTGAATTCTCTTCCATAATTAAAAGCTTTCTCGAAGTCGTCTATTGAACAGCAATACGTATAACCACTGGCCATATTCTGCCAATTAATACCCTTCATCCACTCAATCTTTTCACAAATGTCTCTACAGCGAATCTGTAGAGGAATATCCTTCGGAGATAAGTCGGGGACATTGATTTGTATTATAGCTAAGGAACTCTTTGTTGACGGATCTTGGACCACCTAAAAATGTTTTAAAATTTACATCTTCATGAAAATCAAGTGCCGAATCAGCAAATTAACTGGAATATAAATTACCTTCCACAAGTATTGTGCGACGGGTAGATTATTGTTTCGATCGTCATGGATTGTGATCTCCTTAGAACCCCTCCGTCCTTTCATAACAAGTGGTTCTGCTGTTCCTGTTAATACTGTTAGCTTTCTATTTAATAATTTAGCCAAGTTTCTTACTTTTTGTTCAATTTCTGCCCAATTCTAAAAAATAACAATACAAAGTTGATCATCGCGTAGGCAACCTCCTGAGACGCATTTCTAATAACCTATGTCACTAACTTAATTGTTATTCTTAAGTCTATAACTCTATTTACTTAGGGTTGCCATTCAAAAAACTGTCGGATGGAAAGGAAAATACTATTATTATGATATACAGTAGAATACTAACAATTATAGACGTCATAGTAATGTTAAGTCACGTGATCAAACTTTACATTGTCATTCAATCAAACATACAGGATGCAGGATTTCTTATAAAGTTTCTTTCATTGTCTGTTATAATTACAAATTAGTTTTCAACAAATAATACCAAATAATTTCTAAGACACAGTCTAAGTCAGTTTGAGTTACAACTTACTTTTGAATTACACGTGCTCCAGTGCGGTACAACGTTCAAATACGTGTGGGCTGTAGTTTCAGGTATACCGGGCGTAAAGTCCATGGGACTTACTAGTTGTCTTTTACCAAAACAACATTCATCATTATAATGAAATGGGTCTTCCAGTATCGATGATATATAATGAACTTGATTTTTGCAGTTGTAAATAGTAGTGAAGTTATAAGGTGATAAGTAAGTGGGCCACCAGACATTTTTAGTTGTAGATACATTGTACTGATTTGGAGTTAATACGTGCCGCGTATAAAGAGGCACATTTTTATATGTATCTAAACAGACTTCATAAACATCAAGAAATTTATAAAACATTTTACATCCTACTTTTACCTTCACCCCCTTGCCTAATAGGCAACGTTTTTTACTTTTGATAATTTCTGGTTTTATTTCTTGATGACATTCAATTTCTGAGTGTTCATATATATTATCAGTAATTCGTATTTGTGTTGCTCCAACACAATCAGCTGTAATGTAACTTGTATTAAATCTAACAAATTTGTTCGGACAGTATAAAAGGAAGGATTCGCCTTTCCCTAGAACTATATAACCGTCATCGATGGTGAATGTCGGCCACGTCATATACAGAGATAGCATCATAGGTTGGTTCTTATGTAGAAAAGTAAAATAGGTATAATGTTCTTATTGCACATTTTTAACAGAAAGACTAATTCCAAACAAAATACTAGAAAATTTTATTATTTTAAAGTTTAGTGAGAGTGAAAAATTCTAAAAACCAAACATTGTCATCATCAATGTCAGTGTCTGGTAAACAATCGCTACCTTAGAATTGGTTTTTAGTATTTAATACTTGTGGTAACTTCCATATACAGCGCAACAGCAACCTACTAATAAGCGCCATCTACCGAAGATACACCGAACTACGGAGTGACGGTACTATACGGAGTACACACTATTACTAATCCTGAATCGCGTAATATAAGTTCTCGCGCGCCGAGGATCCTCCCTTTGTGTTGGAGGGACATGAAACCCGTTTCCGTTCCGTGCCGCCGGTGTTGATGGTGTTTCGTTTTTCCATATGATCGACGAAGTCTTTGATTAATTTGACTTCGCAAGGGCCACTGAAGCAACGGTGTGAACAAACCTGGTTGTGAACCTCAGAGAGCAGTCCTGTTTGATTAGCACATGACATTTTAGCGTAATGCACTTGTTGTGGCAGTGAGAATTAAACCTTTTTTTTTTTTTTATTGAATAGTGGGCAAACGAGCAGACGTATCACCTGATGGTAAGCGATTACCGCCGCCCATGGACACCCGTAACACCAAAGGCGTCACAAGTGCGTTGCCGACCTTTGGGGGATGGGTAAACAATTTGAAAGGCTTTTTCCAATTCTATAATCCCCTAGATTCCCTACTTATACCTCATACACTCCTTGTACAACGCCCAACCCCCCGGAACCTGTAGTATTGTAGTATGTTAAAATAAATAATAAATAAATACTTCGGACATCCAAGCTAAGCAGAGCTTGTATTATGGGTCCTAGACAACTAATATGAATAGAATACATATATACCTACTTTTTATTTTGTAAATACATACATATTATACATAGACCACACATAACACTCAAACTCCGAAACAAACATTTGTAGATTACACAAACATTTGGTCCGACCCAGGATCAGGACCCAAGAGGAAAGATCTTCTTTATTTATTGCTGATATCAGCCTATAGATTCTTATAATAAAACTCACGGGAAAACAGATTTTAGTAGCTTGTCTGGCTATTGTGATTAATAGGATTTCAGCAAGCAGTGTGATCATTGTTGCTATTTCCTAGGAGCTTTTCGTTGTTTTAGTTACCTCTATTTTCTCATCGACGCATGGCACGTGAGTCATTGCTCTTTTTACAGCTGCTACATATTTAACTCGGTATAATCTTACGTGGTTCTTGTGTAAAAAGACTTTTTTTATTTCGAACTTGCACTGTGTAACAAGCAACCAGATTGATATAAGCATAAATATCACTTCTACTTTTGGTGCTTTCTTTCACATATTCTAATATCTGTGAATTTAAAAAGAAGTAAAGTTATCATCATCATCAGCCTATCGCAGTCCACTGCTGGACATAGGCCTCTCCAATAGCACGCCACTTAGTTCGAAGTAAAGTTATAATTACATTTATTTGAAAATGAACTAAAAAAAAGTCTTCTCCTTTGAAATTGGATTTCTCGTTAAGTTTAAAGGCAACAACTAATTTTAGATAGGTACTAATAATTTATGTATGACGAAACATATATTTCTACTTTAATTTAACACAATAAATCTTACATCTGGAATATCCCTTCTCATCAAGTGAAACACTTCTCCATTAGTAGCTCTGGCTAGTTGATTGTATACTTTGTATGTCCTGCTTTCTCTAGAGCCACAATCACCAGTTAGTATAAAGGTCACCTGGAAAGAATATGTTAATGATGTAATTAAAAATTTATGATTAAAAATAATTAATTTAAAATGAGTATTATTTACACTAGAATTAGATTTAGTTTTTCTGCAAATCCTTTATTTATTAGTTATTGAATAAGTTTTCAAATTGGAAGCAACATCACCTTCAACTTCAAATTCAAATACAATGGAACAAAATTTGCGACTGAATTCTGTCTCCCGAAATACAGGCTATGCCTAGTTTGGTTACACAGACGTCAGCTGTCAGATTGGCTGATTTGATTTTTCATTTGTCCCGATAATTTTATTGAAATTAATTAATATTTTAAAGTTTGTATAGCCCATTTCCAATATAATTACCTATGATAGAGTCAATAATAAGTATCAATAATATTTTATACGTATTTTATTGTTTTTAATGTGAATTTGTGAGTGTAATGACAAAGTGACAGGTGGGTTGTAATCGTAAGTAAACTTAAAATTTTGGTTTTAAATCACTCTGAAACTGGGAAATTCTACATGAAAACAGTGCTATAGATAGTTATTTGACATTATTTAATCATAGAAAGTAGTAATTTCTAAATTTTTACCGCTTAAAATTAATTTTAATATCGTTATACGGCCTACCCATTACTTTGAAAAAATAATTATTGTACACAACTCTTTGGTCATAACTGTTATTTATTTAACTGTTTTATCTCTTTTATTTAATTATGATGACTCGCAGAGCTTTATCTCGTCAGGAGGAGTCTAAACTCAAATTGACTTTACAAGAATTAAAAATTTCAAAGGAATTGTGTGCACAGTTAAGCGGTGAAAGGGATGACAATGAGAAGGAACTCATTGAGATCTTGAACACTAACACAAAGTTAAAAAGTGATATGACTGCCTTACATTTGGAATATAGTTTAATTGTTGAGGAACGGGACACTCTCAAAAACTTAGTTAGTAAGTTTGATCGCTGCAGTGATGAGTACGAACAGGCCCTTGCTAGGATTTCTACCTTGGAACAAGAGCTCCGGGAGGCCCACCTACACATCTCACAACTGCAAGAAGATGCCCACAACATCACTGTGCAGCAAAATATAAGTCTGTTTAGTGAATTGGTAGAAAGTGCCCCCCAGTTGGTTTCTCCTGCAATAACACACACTGATGCTATCAGTTATCCAATTGTTGATTTAAGGGATGTAACTTTAAGACAACAACAGTCAGTGAGTATGTCAATTTGTGGTAGGAATAAACTGAAAAAATATGTCAAAATTAATAGGTATATTAAAAGAACACAAAAGTTAATCAAAAATCAAAAAATTGTATCTAAGTGTGTGAAATCTAGTAGGGAAAAGTTAGAGTTACTTGATGATTTAGAATTACTTACATTGAAGTTAGATAATAGCAGGAAAAAGTATGAAGCTGACACACAAGCCTTAGAATTGAGAATTAATCATTTAACTGAATCGTTAAAGTCAAAACAAATTAAATATAATTTATCACTAAATGAGATTAAAGAGTATACGGAGGCCATGGATGACCTCTTAAAATTAAGTAATGATAACACAGAGCGATTTGATTCACTAGTTAACAATCATTCATGCCAGTGCGCTCGCTTTAGTCCTCCACAGCCTGTGTGTGCTCCCGCGGTTTGCTATGACAATGCTAAGACCTTGTGTGATAACTCATCTACCAGTGTTAGGAAAGTGCAGTCATTAGGGGCATCAATTGATGTAACATGTTGTGCATCAGGTGGTGCACAAAGTACTATTATGTTTAGTGATACTATTGAAAAACATATGGGCTCAAAATTGAATTCTCTTGTTAAGGGACAATCAGTTGTTAACTATTGCTTACCATTTGCAACTTTTGATATTATTATGAAAAGAATCCAAAATTATAACTTTAGTTATTGTAAGAATCTCATTATTTTAGTGGAAAATAGGGGTGATGTTAGCAAAAAAGTTTTAATAGATTACTTTGATTATCTATTATCCTTAAACTTGAGTAGTATAATTTTGTTTACATTCCCCTACTCTAGGAGATTCTCAGACGCGGAAAATAATCTTAGATATAAGCTGAACAATGTACTACACACTATTAGTACATATCATGATTGTGTGCATGTAATAGACACTAACAGTTTTGTTAGCAGGCACTTATATTCGACAAAAGGTAGCTATTACCTTTCTGATAGTTTTAAGAGACAGATAGCATTATCGCTATCCTATTTTATTGATATCATTGCCAGGAACTTGGCAACTAACAGATCTGCTTTTATTGAGCAGAACAATGACAACCCATGCACTGATATGGTATCAGACCATAGTCTAGGTCATGAGGTGATTAGATGTAGTGTTGATACATCAAATAATTTAAACTAGGACTTAGGACAAAGGATAGGCAGGCCAGTAGTATTAGGTTATTTCTTCAAAATTTCCAGGGCTTATCCGGCAAAGAACTTGAGTTAGATTTGTTTTTAATAGAACATAAGGTACAGATTATGTGCATCACTGAACATTGGTTAAGGAATCATGAGTCATTGTATATTAATGACAATTATTTAGTTATGAGTGCATTTAATAGGAAGAAAGCCATACATGGTGGATCGATGATAATTGTTAATAAGACACTAAAATGTAAGGAACGAAGAGACATTGTGAAGTTATCTATTGAACGCACTGCTGAACTGTCTTGCATTGAATTAAAGCATTATATTATAGTATGTGTATATAGACCTCCACACAGTGATATTACTATTGGTTACGCCAGTTTATTTCTTAAATGATTAGCGAATAAAATCGAAGTTCCTTTCCCCTCCTACCTTGAACACACACACATGCGAGCAGCGATCGGCGCTTCTACGAGCAGCGGAAAGAAGATGGTCGGGGGGTGAGACGAAAGAAGTGAGATGTATTCGATTGGAAGCGCTCGCTCAGCCCTTTTAGCGTCTGTGACGCGACCCGGTAAGTCGTGCGCCCGCTATAGGCCTGCGTTCAGGCAACGAGGCCGAGGTGATGATCGGGAGCGCAGCCTTTTAGCGTCGAGAGCTGTTACCGCGAAAAGAGCTGCTATGCGCGGTCGTCGTGCGCGCAGGGCTTGTCATCGAAATACCGCGATCGTAAGTAGTTGGGAGTGAAACCACTGTACTTTATTAACATTAAACCGCCCCAGTGAGGTATCGAACTCACTGGTGTATATGGAAGTGAAGTTTCGTGAGATATATATCGCTTGTCGCTTATGTGTGAACTATTGACATTAATATACTTTCGTGTAATATTTAATTCGTCCGCGAGCTTGCAAACCACGTGTGAATGTAGTAATAGACAATCTAATCTGCTTAATAT
The DNA here is from genome assembly GCA_916048165.1 of Spilarctia lutea. Taxonomy (NCBI): domain Eukaryota; kingdom Metazoa; phylum Arthropoda; class Insecta; order Lepidoptera; family Erebidae; genus Spilarctia; species Spilarctia lutea. Next base: position 12,262,886 of record OU696490.1, on the reverse strand, counting down.
CGCTAAACCTGGCATTGAGCCTTTGTAAAATAACCCCCACACCGCAACCTTGGACGCGCCGTCGTCACCATCTGGGAGAAGAGCGAACCGTCTTGAATGCCTGGGGCGCCGGCTGGCTTGCAGAGCTGCATACGCAGAGACCACCAAAATCAAGTAAGTGTGTGTGCTCCTGTCTTATCCTGATAGTTCCTTTTGATACTTAACTCCAATATACAGTCCACTAATTATCGATAATATATACCGCGTAGTGGCGTGTCCAACTATATTTGAGACAGTTATGGAAGATGTTTTAAGGCGTTTGAGTACTGGTAATAGGAATTTAGTTGTATGTGGCGATTTTAATGTGGACCTACTTCAGCAGTCAGTGGGCTGCACTAGGTTAATAAGCTTATTTAAATCATTTAATCTGGAGCACGTATTCTTTGAGCCAACCAGAATTACATCACATTCTGCAACATGTCTAGATAATGTATTTAGCAACTGTGAATATCTTAGTAAAGCAATATTTAGTCACTTGAGATCTGATCACTGTGGGCAAATGGTCATTTATCCCACAGATGAAGTAGTTAAAGCAACGAAAAACACATGCAGGCCGATGACTTCTAACCGCCTGAAATGCTTTAATGAAAATATTGCAGATAAGGTTACCAACATAGATTTCAGTGAGGATAATCCGGATGTCTTATACGGGAATTTATTTCATTTAATTAAACTAGAATATGATTTAATTTTTAAAGAGAAAACTTTCACTAAAAATGTGAATACTAGATTCTGTGACTGGGCAACTCCTGGAATTTACAAAAGTAGAGATAATGTGTATGAACTAAATGGCATGAAACAGTATAATTTTGATCCTGTTTTTGTACAATATGTTAGAAATTATTCCAAAATATTTAAAAAGGTATGTTTGGTAGCTAAATCAATTTTTCTAAGTAACAAAATTAAACAGTCTGATAATAAAATAAAAACAACTTGGACTGTAATAAATACTGAATCAGGGCGGTTTAAACCGCAGGATGATAGGTTAGAATTAGTTGTTAACAATAATATTATTAAAGATAATCGGGGTTTGGCTGAAACTTTTAACAATTATTTTGCAAAGATACCAGTTGATACTACCAGTTCTTTGGATTCCTGCTCAGTCACAGCTGAATCCTTGGCCAGGGGCAGCGTGAAAGAGTGTGATGTCATGTTCAAGTTTCAGTTTATAAGCCCTAATGATGTGGTGAAAACTTTCAAGTCGCTCAATTCAAAGAAATCAATCGACTTGTGGGGTATTTCTGTCAAATTATTGCAAAATATAATTATTGATATAGCACTACATTTAGCTGTAATATTTAATAAGTGTGTAGAAAATGGTGTATTTCCGGATTTAATGAAACATAGTAAGTTGATACCATTATTCAAGAGTGGGTCTAAGAGCGATCCAGGTAATTTTAGACCCATCTCAATCTTGCCAGCAGTCAGTAAAGTCTTTGAAAAACTTATTCTTCAGCAGTTAGAAACTCATTTTAATATTAATAATTTATTTCATAAAGAGCAGTATGGTTTCAGTAAGGATCGCTCAACCATTGATGCTGGTTCAACACTTATAAAACATATATTTAGTGCCTGGGAAAACGCGCAAGATGCTATTGGCGTTTTCTGTGACTTATCCAAAGCATTTGACTGCGTTGAACATCAAACGCTTTTGCGAAAACTCAGGCACTATGGCATTAGGGATACTGCACTTGATCTGGTTGCCTCGTACCTTGGAGACAGAGTTCAACGAGTGGATATAAATGGAATTAGGTCCTCCGGATTACCTGTCTCAATGGGCGTGCCACAGGGCTCAATTCTCGGTCCTTTTCTCTTTCTAGTGTATATTAATGATTTACCTTTGTTTGTGCAAAATTTCTGTGATGTAGTACTTTTTGCAGATGACACTTCGCTTGTTTTTAAAGTTGATCGTAATCAGAATAGTTTTGATGATATTAACAGGTCACTTATACTAGTCCAAGATTGGTTTACAAGCAACAACTTACTATTGAACTCGAATAAAACCAAATGTATAAAGTTCACTTTGCCTAATGTTAAGAAACTCAACACGAACATCATAATAAATAACGAAATGATTGATCTCGTAGAGTCAACTATGTTTTTAGGAATAACCTTGGATCATAAGCTTCAGTGGGGCGCCCATATATCGTATCTAGCAGGGAAACTGAGCTCCGCGGCATTCGCTGTTTGGAAAGTTCGCCAGTTAACTAATATGTCATATGGTATTCTACTATGGGGTAAGGCAGCTGATATTCAAACCATTTTTGTAATTCAAAAACGGGCAATTTGTGCGATTTACAAACTCAAAGTTCGAGATTCTCTGAAAGAACGATTTAAGGAAATAGGTATTTTAACAGTAGCATCTCAATATATATTTGCTAATATTATGTTTGTACGCAAAGACATACATAAATACACTAACAAAAGTCATCATCATTCACTAAACACAAGGAATAAGCACAAATTAGTAGGCCAATATTATCGCTTGAACAAAGTCCACAATTCATTTGAAGGACTTGGTGTGCGTTTATATAACAAAATTCCTGTCGAAATCTTGAACTTACCCCTACAAAAGTTCAAGAGTACCGTTAAGATTCGTCTTGTGGAGAGGGGCTATTATGCGGTGAACGATTTCTTGACCGACGCGGTGCCTTGGGTGTGAGTGAGAATTTGGTGTTGATTTGATTGATTGATTTGATACGCAATATATTTATTTATTTACAATCCTTAATATAATTTATTTGATTGTAATTAATTCTTGGCATCTTATTCTGCATTGATTACCAGACATTTGAATTTTGTTAAGTTAAGGCGATCTGTGTTTACATTGTTGGAGCGTAAATAATTAGTATTTATTATTTTATTACATTTTGAACGTTTTTTTTTTGGAACCAGTATGTATGCCCACATTGCTTTTACTCCTTGATGTGTAAGTGATTGCAACCTTATATGCTATGGACTAATTATAATTATTTTATTAGACAAAAAATTGATTTCCCTAATTTTAATATTTCTTTAGACCGTTTTCTAGCCTTTGTGTTTTAGTTGCCTTAACTTGCACATATAAGTATTATTGTCAAAACCAAACAAACTTTGTATGAATTATTATTGGAAAAGATGGTGCACATGAGTTTCTCACCAGCTCTTCTCATGAATGCAATACCCATCGGAGCTGGTACTTGGATTGATTTCAATTAAAACCTTTGAGTTGAATCGAAATCAATCTAAGCTCCGGTAATTCAAATCATTGATTACTTGAGTTACATCCTTTTATCACTGATCAATTCAGTACCTGAGTTTTATTTTATATTTGTATTAATAATGTTTGATGTTTGTATTTTTGACGTGTTCAAGTGCCTTTTGGGGCCTATGGAAATAAATGATTTGACTTTGACTTTGACTTTGACTTGGTATTAGTCAGATGTTTATAAATGGTCTATTGATAGGCACAATGATACCTCTTCTGTTTGCGATAGAAAAAAGTATACTTTAAACAAATTCTTAAGCAGTACGCAAAGGGAAGTCTTATTATTGAAAAAGGTTTAAAAAGCAAATTGATTGAGTTTATGTTTAAAGCTCAATAGAAGCTTAAATGCCAGATAGCTTAAAGGTAAGCAAAATAACATCAACTAAATGGCAGGTTTGAGAACGGATTTCGGTAACTATCGGCTAGTATCTGTGCTTCCCGAGATATTTTATACCCTGAACAATATGATTCAGGTCCAAATCAAATACATTTTTTGCGACATTAGATTTAAGAACTAAAATAAAATAATAGTATAGATGAAAAAAGTAGGGTTAGGTATTTTCATCAATCTAAAAATAGCCTTCGGTAGCCGATCGGTCCTCATATTCTTTTGCACAAGTTTAATGCTATTGCATCAAATTTTCCAATCATTCCTCGCAGGTCAAGATGTTGAAATCGGAGAATACCAAAGCTCTCTACATTCTTTTACCTATGGGGTCCCCCAGAGCTTAATTAAGGGTCCCTTTCATTTTTTATTTATATAAATAATAGAATAAACTTAATCGTAAGGGAGATCGCTCTATGCTGATAATTCAAGAAATTTTAAAGTTACTGGTGATTCAATTCCAGAGGATGCTCAAAGTGATCTAGATCTTATTAATGTCTGGTTCAGTTCAAATGTCTTGACTACCAACACCGGAAAAGCCCATTATGTTATATTACAAATAATGTTACTCTAAAAGTTCATATTGTAAGTAAATCGGAGCAACAAAAATATTGCAAAAGTTTAACAACAAAGTTGATATCTTTGACAGATGCCCTGCAAGGTCTGGTTCGATATTTGCCACGTAATGTTCGTATACAATACGCTCCATATTGAAACAATTAATTATTACAGATAGTACTAAACTGAATATGTTAGCCGTCAATATGACGCATCTAGTAATTTACTACTTTTGTAGTCTGTGCATTGTATTCGGTCTAATTTCATTTCTGTTTAAGTTAATTTTGATCAATAGAATTGCCTAAGTATTTTTACCGTACCGATGTCCATGTGATGACGAATTGAGAATACACAGTGACACCACTCCTATTCACCCTATGGGTGTCGTAAGAGGCAACTAAAGGAACAAACTAAGCAGAACAATATCACTGCAAAAACAATACTCAATGCTATGATAATTTGGAGTTCTTAAAATAATCATTAAGTTTTGCAGCAAAGAAATTTCCCATGTAGAGAGTGAGTGTTTCTTAATGTTTTAATATAATTATGTATTAAAACCACCAGATATTATTTTCAATAAACCTAATTATTAGTAATGGCGTATCATAATAATTTTTCCTATACAAAGAGGTGTGAGACAAGGTGACCCATTATCACTTAAACTATTTTCAGCAGTACTGGAGCATATATTTAGAAGTCTCGATTGGGACAGATACGGACTCAACATTAATGGAACAAAACTAAACCATCTTAGATTCGCGGATGATTTAATCCTGTTATCAGATGATCCGAAAAGCCTGCAGGAGATGCTAGAACAGCTTGTATACGAAAGCAATAGAGTCGGCCTTTCTATGAACGCCACAAAAACCAAATTAATGATAAACTAAAATAAATTACCCATCAAAGTCACTAATACCATAATCGAATACGTCAATGAGTACACATATCTCGGTCAAATAATTTCACCAACAGATCTGTCTACAAAAGAAGTTAACAATAGAATACAACTGGCATGGAAAAGATATTGGTCCCTCAAATAAGTTATGAAAAACTCTCAATTACCACTTAGAGCTAAACAAAAGGTCTACGACTCGTGTATCTTACCCGTAATGACAAACGGTTGTCAAACATGGAGCCTCACTAAAAATAACCTAAAAAAGCTTAAGATCTGCCAACACAGTATGGAAAGAAGTATGCTTAACTTTTAAAAGATAAAATAAAACTAGAAACAATTAAAAAAACAAACTAAAATTACTGATGTAACATACTGCATTAAGAAACTTAAGTGGAGATGGGCTGGTCACATGGTGAGAAGTAAGAAAGACAAATGGACTAAGGACGTAACAGATTGGTGTCCAATACATCAAAAGAGAAAGAGAGGTAGGTAACGTCAAAGATGGGAGGATGATTTTCGGAAACGGGCTGGGGTCACGTGGAAGACAAAGTCACAAGACCGAATACTATGGCAAAAATTAGGGGAGGCCTTTGTCGGAAGATAACACAATCTCGAAACCGGTGTCTACTAAGTTAAAGAAGATAAATTTAAACTATTATTTTACTATGCATGTTATTTAAGTTTAAGATTGTGAATAAAGGCTATTATTATTATCATAATAATGCATAAAAAAGAAAAAAAAATACATTACAATAATACATTATTTAAATTGTAATAATCTGTGTTTGTAAATCGTATTAGTATTCTTATAATATTAATGACCAGACCGTGTATACGCTGTTATATAGCTTACTCTCTCTTATTTACTTTCATATGTATGTACCTGCGTTTGTACTAATTTATTTTATAAAGCTTATATTTAAATTTATCTAAGTAATTTAATTCATTATAGTTACTTAAATCCATCAACTGTTACTCTTACCTGGATCGTTAAAAGTAACTAAAATAAAATTTTGTATTTGTGATTCATTTGACTTTATAACAGTTTCGAGAATCGAGTCAACACTACTTTTCACTCGGTCTATTTCATCGGCCATTGACCAGGAGTCGTCTATAACGAATGTTAAGCTACTTTTATTAAGGTCTTGAGCGTGAACTAAACATATCTGCGTAACTATGCAATAAACGAACACTATACAGTACAAGCGGTTACAAGTCATGTTGTACACTGGCACGACACTTCTTGTTTGGTAGATAAACTCGACTCGAATACGATTTACGTTTTGTTTATATATAAGTCATTCTAAGATAAAAAATCCAGCTTTTCTCTTTGTTATAATGACTTCTGCTCTCACTGACATCACATTTTAAAATTTGTTTTTGGTGTCGTATCTTTGATCTCTTCATTATTTCTTTTATATAAAGAGCGTTTCAAAACCTATATCTTCCTTAATGAAATATGATACATACGTGGTTTGACAAGCATTTATTTATTTTGCCTGAGATAGTCTACAAACTAGATCATTGTTTAAAGAGTACTTTCTCTAGAAATACAAAAGCATACCCAACTTTCGAACACATCCGGTCTCGCACTCAGCAACAAAGTATTACGGCACGAACGCTGTCATTTTAGGCTGTGAATGGCATTTAATAATATTATTTTAGTTCTTTGTTGATTAATGCCATAAATAAGCCATAATACTTTTCTTGAATGTACTAGTAAGAACTGTATGTATTATGAAAAGTCCGCAGTTCAGGTCAGTTTAAGCTACAGTGCGGAAAATATCAGAGTAAGATCAGTGATTAACTTAGCGACCTTGGTGACAATTAAGAACTATTATTCCAAGTTACAGTGTGCTTTTAAAATTGAGTGTTGTTAATAAAGTATCTTTTATAAAGACCCTAAAACATAGTAATATTATGCAGTTTACATATATACATTTACCTATTTTTATCATACATATAGCATGATGAAGATATGTTAATGCATATGGTATGCAGTAACATACCCGAACTATGGTAAATCCTTAAATTTTCCAACTCCTAATGGTAAGAGTGAACACAGTTCGGAATTCCACATGTTATTGTGGAATTCCGAACTGTGGTCACTCTAATGGTATAAATAATAAATGTGAAATTAATGTTTGTTTATCTATACTTATATTTTAAAGAGCATATATAAACAAACATTAAGTAAGGTTTGTGAGGTTGTAGGGTGTAATCTCTGGATCAACCGATTTTGATTGCTTTTACCAATAGAATGCCACATTATTTGTGAGTATCAAATGCAATATAATAGGTCTTTACCTATGAAATTGCGTTTCTTCAGTACTGGTCATTTCAAATAAAAAAAGTTTGTAATGGCTCTGTATTCTAAATTCAAATTAATTTTGTTTTAAAACCATGACATTCTATTTACAAACTCAGTCTTTTGTTTTTTGATTAGCGTTGTATTTTCATTACATTTGAATATTTTTCGTCATAATGGATACTTTAAAAATTCGTGTAATTATGGAATATGAGTTCCGTCGTGGCACCAACGCGACACAAACGGCACGTAACATCAAAAACGTTTACGGAGAGAACTGTACAAACGAACGCACAACCCTTTATTGGTTTTCCCGGTTCCGTTCTGGAAAATTTGACTTGAAAAATGAAGCTCGTGGTCGTCCGGAGACTTTGGTTAACAATAATGAATTAAAGGCGATTGTGGAAGCTGACGAAACTCAATCTACAGCTGAGCTAGCAGCAGCTTTTAATGTAAGCATCAAAACAATATTGATCCATTTGCGACAAATTGGCAAGGAAAAAAAGCTTGATAGATGGGTGCCCCACCACCTTAACGATCGCCAGCGCAACGTACGCGTCGAGAACTGCCTTTCGCTGCTCAACAGGCAAAGAAATGAATGGTTACGTGCGACGAAAAATAGATTCTGTTCGACAATCGAAAGCGCTCAGCAAGTTGGTTAGACCCTGGTTCAGCACCAAAGCAATGCCCTAAACCAAAAATGACCCCTAAAAAGGTGATGGTCACTGTTTGGTGGTCTAGTGCGGGTGTGATTCACCACAGCTTTTTACAAAACGGCATGAGCATTAATGCAGATGTGTACTGTGAAGAACTGGAGAGAATGGTGGAGAAGCTTGCACATCTGCAACCAGCTTTGGTCAATCGGTCGTCCCCACTACTCCTTCACGACAACGCGCGACCCCATACTGCGCAAGAGACAGTCTCCAAGCTGCAAGAGCTGGGGTTGGAAGCTCTCCCTCATCCGCCATACTCACCAGACCTTGCACCTACCGACTATTACTTTTTCCAAAATTTAGACAACTTTTTAGTGGGTAAAAAATTCAATTCCCGAGAGGCAGCACAAAATGCCTTTGAAGAGTTTGTTGCCTCCCGTCCAGCTGATTTTTACAAGAAGGGCATCTGTTATGTCTTTAGACAACATACAGGTGCTAAATAAATCTACATTAATCGTAATTGCAAACGTTTTATTACATTGATCGTTACAGTTTTAACATACAGCTTAGAGTTTAAAAAGTGACAAAATTGTGACATAAGTCGAGTAAATGACGTACATTGTTTCCGTCTAACAACCACAGATAATACAGTTACTTATTGTAATCGTCGGTTGCAGCGGCGCTGGAACATATTCCCGGCCGTTGAAAGGTTGACCCTTTCAACTCTTCAGTTCATCAGCTGTTGGTAGTGGACAGAGACGTACCAGGGAGCGGCGTACACACCCCCTCATAGTGTTAATATCAGCGACTCGTGGTATCTTGTCTGGTCCGTAGATGAGGCGCAGAACTCGACCCAGCCTCCACTGCAGCGGCGAAGAATCATCATCGGCTAGGAGCACCATATCTCCAATGTTCAACTTGGATGTACCAGCCCGCCACTTGGTTCGCTGCTGCAACTCGGAAAGATACTCCTTACTCCATCTTCGCCAAAAGTGCTGCCGTATTCTTTCTAGATGTTCATATCGATTGAGATGATTGTATCTGCTGTCATCGAAGATTGGCCCCGGCAGTGCAGTCAAGGGCCTCCCAATGATAAAGAGTCCTGGGGAAAGGGAAAGGAGGTCGTCAGGACATGAGGAAAGCGGGCACAAGGGACGGCTATTCAAAATTGCCTCCACTTGTGCGAACAAAGTTGATAATTCTTCGTAGGTTAAGTGGCTATTGCCAATGACGTGTTTTATATGATGCTTGGCCGACTTAACCCCGGCCTCCCATATGCCACCGAAATGAGGAGAGTAAGCTGGTATGAACCTATAGGTTATAGCTTGTTGACTTGCAAAGTCAATTAGAGGTTCCTGTGTTTGTTCGATAAAATTTCCTATTTCTTTTGCTGCTGCTACAAAGTTTGTTCCATTATCGCTAAATATTTCCGCTGGCTTACCTCGACGAGCAATAAACCTCCTGAGGGTCATTATAAATGATTCCTTCGTCAAATCACTGACAGCCTCAAGATGAATACATTTGTAACGCAGACATACAAATATGCAAAGATAACATTTTATAACGCGGTTTCCACGGCCTTTACGATTGATGATAAAGAATGGACCAGCGAAATCCAAGCCAACAGACACAAAAGGATAGTCTGGATTTACCCGCTGGAAAGGCAACTCACCCATTTTAGGGCAGAACGTTTTACCTCGAAGACGTCTACATCGCACGCAGTTATTAACTACGCGTCTAGCGAGATGACGACCGTTGACCGCCCACACGCTCTCTCTCGCTGTTGCTAACAGTAGCTGCGGGCCAGCGTGCATGTTGTTTATATGCTCTCTCTCAAAGAACAATTTAGTCAGTCTATGTGAAGCGTGAAGAAGAATAGGATGCTTCTTCTCATATGAACAACCTGAGGCCTCTATTCGGCCACCGACACGAATTACCTTCACGTCATCAATAAACGGAGAAAGAGATAAGATTTTACTTTTACTATTGAATTGCTTGCCGTTCACAAGCGCCTCGTATTCGGCGGGGAATGTTTCAATTTGAGCTATAGTACAAAGCACATGGAAAGATTCACGCAGCTCGCCAACTGATAACGGGCCTACGCGTTTGTTATTAGGATGTTTTAAATTATGTATGAATCTTTGAATGTATGCAAATGATCGTTGAAGTCTACTTAAAGATGAGTAGTTATCGAACTTAATAATGGAATCCTTTATTATAGCTGAATTTGACTTTGTCTCAGGTAAAATCTGAAAGTTGCTATCGTTTAGTATTGGCCACTCGGATTCATTTTTATTATATAAATATTCCGGGCCTGTCCACCATAATTTCATGGATATTAATTCGTTTGCGTTGACCCCCCTCGATATCAAATCTGCTGGATTTGAGTCCGTGGGAACATACCGCCACGCATTCGGATCGGTAAGTTCCACTATCTCACTGACACGATTCGCGACGAATATTTTTAATCTTGATAAATCACTACGTATCCAGCCCAGCACCACGCTTGAGTCACACCAGTGGACTATCCTTCCCGGCCGTTGTCTGATTGAATCTATTACGGACTTGATAAGTTTGGCAGCCAGTAAAACTCCGCATAACTCAAGGCGTGGTATAGTAGTGGGCTTTAAAGGTGCCACTTTAGATTTTGCGCATAACAATCGAATAGTGACATCACCATTGTGGCTTATAGACCTCATGTAAGCACATGCACCGTACGCCAACTGAGACGCATCACTAAAGGAATTAATTTCTAAATATTTAGGTGATTCTCCTAACACTAATCTTGGAATCTGCAAGCTAGGAATACATTTTAAATTGTCAGCGAATTTCATCCAATTATCCTTTATTTCTTTCGGAACAGGCTCGTCCCAATCTAATTTATGCTGCCACAGTTTCTGCAACATAATTTTTGGCAAAATGACAACCGGACTAAGTAACCCTAAGGGATCAAATATCTTAAAGGAGTTTGACATGATAAATCTTTTGGTTACCATTACATCGTTGCCGTAGGTGAAACCCTTTATTGGAAAATGCAAGGTGTCGCTGGATGGGGTCCACCCAAGACCGAGAGTACTAGATGACTCACTGAATGTTAAATTGTCTTGTTCATTTATATCAATGTTATCAAACATTAATGGATAGTTACTCTTATACTTTCTAAGATTAAAGCATCCTGATTCCAAGGCCTTCGATACTGACTGCTGTATATATTTTAAGGTGGCAAGATCATCAGACCCTGTAATAAGATCATCAACATAGAAGTCTTTTTGTATTATTTCCCTCGTGACGTCATCATCCTGTTCCTGTCCTATCTGCCAGAGACAGCGTGTGCTAAGGTAGCTTGCACTTGCCGTGCCGTAGGTTAGGGTATTTAATGTTAAAGTTTGAATAGGCCGAGACTCCTCCTCTCTCCAGAGTATGAGCTGCAGGCTACGATCTTCCTCATGAACTAACACCTGGCGATACATTTTTTCAATATCGCCGGTGAGTAGATATTTATACTGTCTAGCGCGTAATAATATTGAAAAGAGCGAGTCCTGGACATTCGGACCCACTCTTAAAATATCATTGAGTGAATGGCCTGAAGTAGAACGAGCGGAGCCATCAAACACTACCCTGAGCTTCGTAGATTCACTCTCTTGCTTTAGAACTGGATGATGACATAGATAATAAGACGAAATGCTAATTAATCTATTAGGAGACATAGATAGGTGCCCCAACTCAGCATATTCGTTAATGAAATTAGTGTACTCCACTTTAAGCGAAGGCTTGCGTTTAAATCGATTTTCCAAATTAATAAATCTTTTTTTAGCTAAAAAATATGTATTACCTAGGCAATCAGGAGTGTCTTTTAACGGTAATTTAACTGAAAATCTACCTGTAGCATCTCTAGTAGTGTGAGTCAAAAAATGAAGTTCACACTCCCTTTCGCTTTCACTCATTATTTTTTTTGTGGGGACTTCTTCTAATTCCCAAAACCTCGTCAACACTTCTTCAATACTTTCATGTTGCGATTTAGGCTTAAAATACAAAGCATGATTACTCTGTGTTATTTTGTTTGACTTTGTGAAGTTCTTAATGGGACCGGATACAATCCAGCCTAGTCTTGTATTTCTTAGCTTTGGATTAGATATTCCTATCCCTATTGTATACTGCTCGTTACCTAATAGATCCCAAAAGAGGTCAGCACCTATTAATACATCTATTGGGGCCGGCTCCTGAAATGATGGATCGGCCAGCTGTATATGCTTTGGCAACCTAAATGAGCTAATGTCAATAGGCGTTTTCGGCAACCAACCAGTTAGTTCTTTCATTACAAGGCAGGACAAATTAACTTTAAATTCTGTGTGAATTGATTTAATTTGTATATTACAACTTTCAACTACATCGAACGCAGTTGTGTTTCCTATTCCTATGACCTTTAGCGAATCAATGGGAATAGAATTTAGTAATAGTCTGCTCTTTAGCGACTGAGAGATAAAGGACGATTGGCTTCCGCTATCCAGCAGAGCACGAACTTTAACCTTTTGCTGGTTAAATGGATTCGATACTTCGACCATGGCAGTGGACAACAGAACCTGACCTATATTTTGATTCGAACAATAGACTGTAGTCTCATCTTGCTCGTCACTAGTAACGAGTTTATTAGTGGAAGAAGATGGACTGTGAAGTAAACTATTGTGTCTTCGATTGCATTCACGACATGGCCCCGCGCAACAATCTAGCACCGAGTGACCCTGTCGTAGACAATTCACGCATAGCCTATATTTTGCTACATCCATCTTTCTTTCATTTACTCTCTTAGCCTTGAAAGTAGGGCAGTCATATATTCTATGACTTTTATTGCAAACTACGCACGAGTATTTACTGCCTTTGCCGAAACCTATGTCTCTATTACTTACACTCGCAAATGATTTTGTAAATAAATTACCCTGTTTAGGATTATAATAATGTGAAGGACCTTGTTTAAGATTATTATTATGTCCAGGCCGTGTAGGCGCCTTTGACATGTTGTAATCGGCACGGTTCCGGTTTAAAGATTCGAGAACATCAGCCCTATCTATCATAAATTTATAGAACTGATCTAAAGTGGGCACATCACCTTCAATACTATTTCGGTATTCCTCCCATTTCAATAAAGTGTTAGAATCTAGTCTAGAGGAAAGCATAAATATAATAATCACATCCCACCCATCCGTTGGCAGTCCGAGAGTTGCTAATGCACGTAGATTTTTGTTTACATGATCCACTAGAAATCTTAGTGATTTTTCTGACTCGCGTGGAAGCTGCTTGATGTTGAACAATGAATTTAAGTGATGACTAATCAAACTTCTTTTGTTATTATACCGACTGCATAGCAGCTTCCAAGCTTCAGCATAATTTGTGGTAGACACTTCGAGATTCGCTAGTATTCTGGCCGCGTCTCCTTGCAAGTACGACATAAGATAGTGAAATTTGTTAATTGGCGATATACGATCATTATTGTGAACTAAATTTTCAAATGTATCTCTAAACTCTAACCAGCGGAAATATTCACCATTAAACTTAGCTATTTGGATCTGTGGGAGCTTCAAAGGTACTTCCCGTTGTTGACAATGATCAATACAACAAGACACATCATGAGCAGAATGTCGTCCTTGCTCACTCTCATTTTTTCTGGTAAATATCTCGACCAAATCCTTTGCCGTGGCTATGTTAAATATAATATCACGCTCAATACTTTCACGCTCTTCAATTTCGTTCGAAATATTTTCAGAATCTAGAACCTCTATTTCACCCTGCAAGTCATCGACTTTCAATGATAACGCTTCAAACTTGACAAGCTTTAGATTTAACTCAGTTAATTGGATATTAGTTAATACATTGAGTTCAGATATACTATTCAAATAATTTCTGAATTTAGTGATCTGTCCCTTAGCGGACACTCTTTTTGTTAATAATTCTTTAAAACGTTGTTTATCTTCGTTAGGCATGATAAAAAAAAATACCTTGCCCTTCTCCACGAATAAAATATTACGAATAAACCAAATTAACTAAATGGAATGGCTCACGCTCCTCCTAATGGTGACACTTCGGGCAGGAAACGGAGGCAGCAAGCACAGCAGCACACTTTCTACCGCCTGCCTGTCGCTCGCTATCGCACCCAAATCTTACGCTTCAAATAATCAGCGCGAGTGTCGATATGTCCTGGAATAGTCGGCAAAGTACGCTAAGTATTTGATATTGATAATAAAATATATTAGGCAGGTAGTGAGAAATAAACTGATACTGAGACAGTTATGTTATTCAAAATATCGAAGTATTTAAAGTTATTACAAGGCAATGCATGAAAATAGCATGTAATTATTTTAATGGGATCACTAAAGTTACCAATTCTTGTATAAATAACTAATATTGAAGCTAAATATTTATATAAGTATTCACAATATTTTAATTGTTTATTTTTCTAAATGTGGGTAGATATTTTTTAAAAAAAGATGATGTAATCACGATTTTTTCATGCAGATTTTGCATAAATTAGCACAGAAACTCTTTCACTAGTATTACTAGCACAAGTGGATTAGTATTTTCAATAGTTATAATGGATTAGGAGAGGTATTTTGGACTTTGGGTTAAAAGTATAATATAGGAAGGACACTTATCTTTGGTATAACGCTGCTGACCGATGTGAAACTTTAGATGTACCACTGCTCGTAACCTTGAATTCTGGTTCACAACGCCCTTTGGATCTCTGTGGCTTTAGTCTGCTCACTGGAAGGCTCCGCCGCTGGTATACGACTTGATTTGAAAGTGACTTCTTGATATATTTCGCGGTTATATCAAAACTTTTATTTAATTGTTCCCCTCATGGGCCACCATGTTATGTCTTTAGACAACATACAGGTGCTAAATAAATCTACATTAATCGTAATAATTGCAAACGTTTTATTACATTGATCGTTACAGTTTTAATATACAGCTTAGAGTTTAAAAAGTGACAAAATTGTGACATAAGTCGAGTAAATGACGTACATTGTTTCCGTCTAACAACCACAGATAATACAGTTACTTATTGTTATCGTCGGTTGCAGCGGCGCTGGAACAGCATCAATAAACTGCCAATGCGTTGGCAAAGATGCGTCGATTGCATGGGTGATTACTTCGAATAACAGAAATAAAAAAGTTTGAAAAAATAAGTACTTTCACTTATTGCATACAAAACGGCAATTTCATAGGTAAAGACCTAATATTACCCCAAAAATACGACCCTTGAAGTAAGCACGATTTAGCATTTACCAAAATACTTGTCCCCTAAAAAGAAATAATTCTAGGATGGCTGTGTTAAGTTTTCTGTTCGCGTTTCTTTAAATAGGAGGGAACAGGACTCCACACATGATAGTAGGGTTGTTGTGGTTGCCCTAATTAACAGTCAGCCAAGTCTGGTGGTGTTAACAGGAAGGACAGAAATTAACAACAGAGGACTCAATAAATAATAAATAATAATAATAAATAAATATTTCGGACATCTATTTAACACACAACGCCATCTAGCCCCAAGCTAAGCAGTGCTTGTGTTATGGGTACTAGACAACTGATATAAATACTTATATATACTTTTTTTTTTTGTAAATACATACATACCATACATAGAAAACACCCAAACTCCGAAACAAATATTTGTAGATTCCACAAACATTTGGTCCGACCCAGGATTTGAACCCGAGACCTCAAGCTTAGCAGTCGCATACGCGTACCACTACGCCACCGAGGCAGTCAATCAATGATGGAATACTGTGTGGATTTTATCACTTTAAGTCTAATATTCCATTTTATTTGCTGCGGGAGTACCCGTTGAGGATATCTCCATACGTCATGAGGAAAACTATGAAAATTTTAATACTAAATAACAGTTTAAGGGCAAGTAAATTTCGATAATGGTTTCAACTGAAACATCTTAAAATAACATTTCACAAACATCACACAACACAATCTTAAATAATCCTCTCGCATATGTGTTAGGTAATTTCAATAATAATTCTGCATTAGCCAAAACACTCAACAACACTAGTGTTAGTGCGTACTAAGAAAAAACACTTAGATCAACGGTAAATACGTAGGTTAAATGTTATCAAACAAGATATTATATATTTATTATATATAACACGCCAATTTTGGTGGTATGTCGACTCATTCGTTTTTGTTTTAAAGCAATAAAATTCATATATATATATAAATTTGTTATCATTATAAAAGCATATCATTATTAGAATAGAATAGAATAGAATAGAATAGAATCGCACGACGCCCATGTAGAGGCAGCGGACTTCTCCCCGTGGTCCCCCGAAATTGGGCAGCAGGCGATGTAGCGCCCCTACTACCCCATATTCTCGGGGGACTAGTCGCCCGAAATGCTCTTCAAAACTCCACCAACTGTCCAGAATGAGGCCTAGGTACTGGTACCTGGACTTCAGTTTCATCCACCCGGAGGCATGAGCTGGGTAGTTCCTGGCACTTACGTAGGCCGTGGAACCATATTGCCTCAGTTTTTTGAGGCGCCACCCTCAGGCTCAGCTGACCAATCTTATCCACGACACAAGCCACCCATTGCTCGGCGAACAGAACCACCTCCTCGAAACGTGACCCTCTAGCCAGTGTTAGATATCGTCTGCATAGCAGACGACACTTAGGCCAGAGGGCAGACTCCCTCCGCAGATGGATTCGTCTAAATCCATCATCCGCAGTTCAATTCGCGTGTGGTGCAGCCGGCGATGGCACCACTGACTTTGCCAGGGTAAAGCATTTAATCTCCTGTTGGAAACCTTTTACCTGGTTAGCCAACTCCGATATTCGGTTCTGTGCCAATGCCTCTTCATGCTCGCGGAACGTTGCCCAACTGCAGAGCTCCTTGACCCCGATCTGCACAGCCCGTCGAATGGAGCCTATAACTTCTGCCTTCGTGCTACGTGGTCTGTCCAATATCTCTTTGACATCAGACAGACCAACCAGCATTTAGGCGCACACCTCTGCTGAGCTCAGCTGATTTACGTCACGTTATGGGTCTGGGGAAAGTTTTTACAAGCGACCGCGATCCCATCGGTCGCGGTCGTTTGTAAACCGCAACCTCTTTTCCTCACCTTCTCTCGCCTTCTCCTATCTTAAAGTTATAATTCCATTATTCATGTTAGTTTCATTTGAAAATCCGTCCATTGTTTCGTTTTTATTATTATTGTTTTGTGAATCCACATCTAATCCCACGAGTGTGGGGCAAATAAAGTCCATCCGGGTGGTGCCCTCTGCACCCACATAAGCCTATATACTGTGGAGGTCGACCGGTATCCACAGGTATTTACGACATTGCTGTCGGGTGTTATAGACTATCCTTGTCATGGGCCGACCAATCAAGGCAAGCCCTTCGGTCAGCAAGTTCTCAGCGTACCCTCCTGGACCCACCAGTCAGGTCGTTGTTGAGCCCCTGTTGGTTACGAAATGCGAGAGGGTGGCTAACCCACTCTCACCGGCGGTAGCACAAGTGCTTGTCAGCCCCTGCGTGAGCAGAGAGTTGATTGCCCAAGGATTTCCCATAAATCCTACCTGGGTCTCTACTTTCACTCATCTCGTCTCCTCTGATGATCAGAGAAGTACTAAGAGTGATACATGCCTCCTTGTCGAGTTATTGGTCGGCGGCCAATACCCATCCCCACAAGGGAAGTCATTAACCGTCGCCCAGGGTGCACCGGTCCTCAGCTTCCGTTCCCCACGGACACATTGAGCAGAAAGGGACAAGAAACACGAGAATGCATGTGGAGGTTACCCGACCCACACCCCTTGGCGATGCACCTGCCCTTGGTCGACTTTTACCAATTTGAATGGAACCAGTGCCTGTGTTGTCAGGATATTGGAGGTTAGAGCGATACGCGGTTTCCACACCGTGTCAACGGAGGTGGCATGCACCTTGGCGATGACAAATAAGTACGTTATTATTTATTTATTTTATTTTACACTTTATGCACTTTGTACATTTGCATACTTAATGCCCATGGCATTCTCTTCCAGTCAACCTTAGGGTGACGTAGATCTTAAAGAGAGGTGCACAGGGTTACATACATTACATACACTTCCGAAAATGTTCAGGAAGTGAAGTATTATTATGTTTTGGTATAGGAATAATGTAAACCATGCGCCACAAAGTGGGGAAGATTCCAGAGAGAAGAAAGAAGTTGGTTATATGAGTGATTGCCAAAAGGTTAGGGTCCAGGTGATGCAATCACATCCCACAGTATTGGAATGGATTTATAGGATAGGACACTGGAGAAAATTCAAATGACTCAGTTGTAGGGCTGATAAGACCAGATACGTAGTTCAGCGTTTGACATTTAGTTTGAAGATACAGCATAGATGTAGAAGAGAAATAACGGTTTAAATCATTCAAAATAATTGTATGATTTAAACCGTTGTTTAGATATAAATTATATATATTACCAGTATTCGCTATGACAAAGAAGAGAGAGAGAGAGAGAGAGAGAGAGAGAGAGAGAGAGAGAGAGAGAGAATTGTATCTGGCACGTTTCATTTCTTTTTACACCGACTTAGTTAATGCAATATTGACTTTACACATTGTAACTGGACATATTTTTGAAATATTAAAATCTTTAAGTATATTTATAAGCCAAGAACTTCCATACTCATTGCTATATGTATATTCTACCTCAGTAGATGAGGTGCTTACAGTACTTTGCCTTTTAGAACACCAAGAGATCAGACAGTTTGAAAAACTAAACCAAACCAGTTGTGGACTTCCTGTCTCTGAGATCACCTTCCCAATCTGCATCACAATAGCCCATTAATTTACTATCGTTACATTTATATACCAGCTTATAATTATTATATGTTTTATGTATCGCAGAACTCTTTTTAATGCTAATGTAATTAGTAAATAACATTTCACTTGCACAGTCTTGGAATCTACTTAATATTATTAACTGCTATTACTAAATACTGCAAGACACAGATCAGGTCTTGTACCTGACACTGCATACATCAAACATCTAATAATCTGTCCTAGACAGTCTTTCAGTATTTTTATCAACTTTACATTTATTTTCAAGTATTGTAGTATTAAAGTTTTGGTCCATTCGAGTACTTATAGGTTTACAGTTGTACATATTAAATCTTTTAAAACATTTTCTGAATAGGTTTTTTTTATATAAGAAGACTCAATATTTTGAAGAATATGCGTATGTAAACATAATAATATTACATTGGAAATACTTAGTGTAATATATATTTATAACTGTTTTATTTTTTATGTGTTTAAAAGTAGCAAATTCTTATCAGACAGTCGCTGTGGCAATGTATGAAGTTATCTGTTTAGTAATTACAAATATAAAAGCCGAAATTAGTTCATTAAACTCATACATTTTTTTTCCACTAAACATGTGATTGTATATAGATGCGGGTGTCGCCTTATTATTAATAATATACTGATGTGGTTTTGACCGTTAGATAAGGCACCAACTAGCTTAATCTAAAATAAAACAAGATATCACGCTGGAGTTTCCAAGTGGGTATTCCTAAAAGGCCTTGTCATATCTACAGAATTCTATACGTGATACGTTTATTCACTAGGTTTAATATAATTTATAACGTATCTTGAAGTTTTACCATTCATGATAATATTATAAGTATGAAAATAGGTAACTCTGTCCGTCTGTTACGCTTTCGAGGCTAAACCACTGCACAGATTTCAATTAAATTTGGAAATACTTTGATTCTTGAGGATGCAGCAAATGATGTTACTTTTAAACGCGATAACATACAGGCAGGCGAGGTCGCGGTCAGACGCTTAATATTTAATATGCAGAAAGGTAAAGTCTTCAGGGGTAATATTTGCAATAGGAAAATATACGTAATGTTTCTCTTGCAAACATAAAGCGTAGAATCGTTTTGGAAAGTCTCATCTAGCAGATTGAGGCATAAGGGCGTCTTTACCTATAGTGCAGGGTGTGTGGTGCACACGGGCGCAGAGGTACTGGGGGCGCCGCAGCGCTAGCCACGGTTCTTACAATGAACCTGCATTAATACGTACATGGAGAGCGTAACAAAGAGCCCCACAAATGTAGGTGTACTGACCAAAGTGAGACAGTTCTTATCGCTCAAGCATCTGTGTCTTATTTACAGGTCACAGGTATGCTCCTGCGTGGATTTCTGTATTTACCGATCTACCGCAGAAGCTAGCAGTCTGCATTATCGACAGTACCGAAGCCAAGGAGTCCCTTGAGTCTCTAGAAGTGACAAGAGATGTCGAATGTATGGCAGTCTTTATGGCCTTTATCACGTGAAGCCTCGAAAGTCATCGTTTTAGAGTGGTAGACGTACGACTATGTCTATACCGGCTGCCTATGCTGTAAACTTAAACTCACTACCTGCACACGTGTTTCCCTCCTGCTGTGGTCCTGGGTCCTTTGAGCAATGCGTGAAAATGCATCACACTAGTGTGGGTCACCATTCCACACGGTCCACGTTCGCAATGACCATGATGACCACTCTTGACTAACACTCACGCCTTCCATCAGGCTGAGTAGAGTCATTTTAGTAGCTAATACATTAAAATATTTGTATTGAGTTAACTTGCCCTTTGAAATTAATGTCAGGATTTAGTTTCGTCAACTGGTTTTGCCCAATAGACAGAACTACTGCGAATACTTTCGTACTGTTCCGATCTATAGCATCTATAACACGCATGATAAAATCGGCGTAATCCTTTTTTCTGACTTTTGAGATTTGTTTATTGGGCTGCTGGCGTTTTGGTGTATTGTCCGCGGGTTGCAGAATCATATGTTCGGTTTTTACTAATCGTTCGCTATCAACGCAGTTCTTTAGGTATTCAAACGAATAAAATAAAAGATAAACTGTTTAACCCCAACAGCCGCCCCCCTCTTCCTCTCAAACTTATACTTGGCTACGACCATTTTATACTCGAGGGTCGAGTGTATAGCTGCCATACTAGAAGTATCGTACCAGCGGACAACATGACTTGTAACCGCTCCTATTGTGTAGCGTTCGTTTATTGTATACTTGTACAGATATGTTTAGTTTACGCTCAATACCTTAACGAAAATAGCTTTACATTCGTTATAGGTGAATCCAAGTTAATGGTTAATGAAACAGAACAAGTGAATAGTAGTATTGACTCGATTTTGGAAACTGTGAAGATGTCAGCTGCTTCGCAAATTCAACATTTTATTTTAGTTACTTTTCACGTTACAGGTAAGAGTTATAGTTGATGGCTTTAAATAACTATCATTGAAAAAGTCAAATCAATATTTTACAGGTACGTATATACCTACCAATTGAAGTAGAAGTGAGTTAAATGTAATATAGTGTAACATATATTATTTATATGCGTTAGCTTCTTTATTAATATAACAAAGAAATACAATATTTGAAACCAAACCAAAATAACTTAAAATATTGTGAAAACGTACTCTCTACATGGGAAAATTCTTCACGGCCCACTTTATGGGTTCTGTTAAGAAGTTCAAATTGTCATGGATTATTATTATTCAGATTGAGAATAGACGATTTGACGACTGATGAAGCGTGTTCAGAAACGTTCTTTTCTGACCACGATTGAGTTCTTCTGGACCCATAACGTCATCGGTTGGCACCAAAGGTAGTGGTTTAAAGGAAGTTTTTTGTTATTTTGTAACTTTTATACGTAGTTTATTAGTCGAGCCCGCGATCAATTTGAATTTACAAACCGTCACACTTCACACTTTTCCTTTTTGTTTATTCTTATTTGAGAATTATTGTACTTTATTTTATAATAAATCCTAGTTATGTTGAAATTCCCGTGGGGAAACTCAAACTCAAACTCAAATTATTTATTTCCATAGGCCCCAAAGGCACTTGAACACGTCAAAAATACAAACATAAGAATATAAAACAAAACTCAAGTAATCAGTTCAGTACTACCAATACTAAATGCACTGAGATGATTTGAATTACCGGAGCTTAGATTGATTTCGATTCAACTCAAAGGTTTAAATTGAAATCAATCCAAGTACCAGCTCCGATGGGTATTGCATTCATGAGAAGAGCTGGTGATAAACTCATGTGCACCATCTTTTCAAATAATTTATACAAAGCTTGTTTGTTTTTGACAACAGTATTTCTATGTGCAAGTTAAGGCAACCAAAACACAAAGGCTAGAAGGCGGTCTAACAAGATATTAAAGCTAGGAAAATCAATTTTTTGTCTAATAAAATAATAAAAATTAGTCCATAGCATATAAGGTTGCAATCACTTACACATCAAGGAGTAAAAGCAATGTGTGCATACATACTGGTCCCAGAGAAAAAGAAAAAAACGTTCAAAATGTAATAAAATAATAAATACAAATTATTTACGCTCCAACAATGTAAACACAGATCGCCTTAACTTAACAAAGTTCAAATGTCAGGTAATAAATGCAGAATAAGATGTCAAGAATTAATTACAATCAAATAAATTATATTAAGGATTGTAAATAAATAAATACATTGCGTATAAAAATAAATTATTTCAATTAGTACATAAGCCAATGCCAGACTCTCACTCACATCCAAGGCACTGTATCAGTTAAGAAATCGTTTATCGTATAATAGCCCCTTTCCATAAGACGATTCTTTACGGTACTCTTGAACTTTTGTAGGGGTAAGTTCAAGATTTCGACAGGAATTTTGTTATAAAAACGCACACCAAGTCCTTCAAATGAATTGTGGACTTTGTTCAGGCGATAATATTGGCCTACTAATTTGTGCTTATTCCTTGTGTTTATCGAATGATGATCACTTTTGCTACTATATTTATCTATGTTTTTTCGTACAAACATAATATTAGCAAATATATATTGAGATGCTACTGTTAAAATACCTATTTCCTTAAATCGTTCTTTCAGAGAATCTCGAACTTTAAGTTTGTAAATCGCACGAATTGCCCGTTTTTGAATTACAAAAATGGTTTGAATATCAGCTGCCTTGCCCCATAGTAAAATACCATATGACATGACACTGTGAAAATAACTAAAATAAACTATTCGCGCAGTTTCAATATTAGTTAACTGGCGAACTTTCCAAACAGCGAATGCCGCGGAGCTCAGTTTCCCTGCTAGATACGATATATGGGCGCCCCACTGAAGCTTATGATCCAAGGTTATTCCTAAAAACATAGTTGACTCTACGAGATCAACTATTTCGTTATTTATTATGATGTTCGTGTTGAGTTTCTTAACATTAGGCAAAGTGAACTTTATACATTTAGTTTTATTCGAGTTCAATAGTAAGTTGTTGCTTGTAAACCAATCTTGGACTAGTGTAAGTGACCTGTTAATATCATCAAAACTATTCTGATTACGATTAACTTTAAAACTAAGCGAAGTGTCATCTGCAAAAAGTACTACATCACAGAAATTTTGCACTAGATAGAAAATATACACTAGAAAGAGAAAAGGACCCAGAATTGAGCCCTGTGGCACGCCCATTGAGACAGGTAATCCGGAGGACCTACTTCCATTTATATCCTCTCGTTGAACTCTGTCCCCAAGGTACGAGGCAACCAGATCAAGTGCAGTATCCCTAATGCCATAGTGCCTAAGTTTTCGCAAAAGCGTTTGATGTTCAACGCAGTCAAATGCTTTGGATAAGTCACAGAAAACGCCAATAGCATCTTGCGCGTTTTCCTAGGCATTAAATATATGTTTTATAAGTGTGGAACCAGCATCAATGGTTGAGCGATCCTTTGTGAAACCATACTGCTCTTTATGAAATAAATTATTAATATTAAAATGAGTTTCTAATTGCTGAAGAATAAGTTTTTCAAGGAAGGCACCGTAAGTCAAAATACAGGCTTCTAACTAGTTTGGCAATGGAGGCTATCTTATGTTATGTTCAATTTATAACTTGAACTAGTTTTAAGTTGATTGAAATGTTTTTTTTGTTTTCGGGCAATAAATGCTATTATTATTAGACACCTTTTTTTGTGCGGAAGTCCCCTCGGATACCACTTGTCGTTATGTCGGACTCGAACCGATTAAAAACCGCACACCGTCTGGGGTACTAGAAGCCGGGGAACCAGGTGCACCCTCGGAAGGAAATCACTGGAACCCCGACGTACCTCGGGCCACCCATTGTTTGTAGGTGACTCCCTCCCGTGTAGGAACCCAAACATTCCTATACTATAAAAGGGGCGCGAGCACTTTACAGACCTCGCGCCGCCACCCTGGCCTGCTTCTGCTAAGGTGACTGGTGGCCTCACCTGTCACCCTCAGGCATGCGCTTATGGAGGACGGAGATCGTTCAGCGATCTCCGCCGCCTGAGTCGTCTGCGGTACCTGGCCTGTTCCCGGGCCTCGCAGGCAGGGAGAGTTCTAAACCTCTCCCGGTCCTGCTCCGCCATCTCCTTTGCAAGCATAACTTGCTGGCAGAAGAAGACGGCAGAGTTCCACGCGCTCTCGCTCCGCAACATGGCCGCAATCATATTACCGAGCGAGAGAACCCCTACCCCGATGGCCGCCACGAGATCACGCCTAGGCTCGTCCCACGTCGGACATCCTGCCAGTGTGTGGAGCGCCGTGTCCACGGTCTGGCTATCGCAGTGGTGGCACTCAGGCGTTGGCTCTTTGCGGATCAGACACAGGTGATCTCCGAAACATCCTTTTCCGGTGATCACCTGCGTCAGCCAGTATCAGAGGCTACCGTGATGCCTCTCGAGCCAATCCTCCATAACGGGTCTTACCGCCGCAATAACGGCGTGCCCAGCGCTCGGTTGCCCAAGTCTTTCCTTCCATTCCTCCACAAGGACCTGGCGGAGTTAGGATTTCTGATCTTCGATTTCTCGAGTCTCAGGACTCCTACCCAACTCCCGCGCCTCCTTGCGCTACTGGTAAAGGGCCGCAAGGTCTCTCGCCTCCTGGTCCCATGGTGGAGTTCCGGCCAGGAGACTTGCCGCCTCAAAAGAGATCGTGCGGTACCCCCTTATGATCCTGATGGCCAGCACCCGTTGCGGTCGCCGCAATAGCGCTATAGTGCTGGCCTTCAGGGCCTCCGCCCACACTGGGGACCCATAAAGGGCCATGGACCGCACAACCCCCGCGTAGAGTCTCCGACAGGAGTCATTTAAGTGATTTAAGCGGTCGTCACGCCGCTTCCTACTGCGCCAATTTTTGTGGATTTAAATCCGACATGGGGCAACACTTTGTGTGATCCAAAATTTGTTATTCTGAGCTGTATTGTTATTTGTATCAATTACATGTATATTTATTGAGTTCTCCGCGGACTAAAGTGGGAGTTGTCTTAAAAACAAAAAAATTATACATTCTTATCAATGCAATGAAAAGCTTTTAATTTGAAATTACAAACAGCCACACTTCACACTTTTGTTCACACACACATGTTTTGTTCGGTTTATAAATTCACCTAGTTTTAAGTTGATTAAGTTGTATTTTTTTTGTTTTCGGGCAATAAATGCTATTATTATTAGACACCTCAAATTTATAGATAGGTAAAGAAATGTTATGAGACTTCTTCGAATACCCGTTAGATTACCAATTTACACTTCTTCATCAAAATATAGCAGGGGCTCTTAACAAATTACATGACATTGAAGTGGTAATTAATGAAATGGTTGAATCTAAATCTAAATTAAAAATTGATCTCGTATGTCTCAGTGAACATTTTGTCAGTAGTAGTGAAAAAAAATATCTCAAACTGAATAATTTCTACCTCAGTGCTATATATTCGCGACCTAATCAACGTAGAGGAGGAACATGCATACTATGTAGAAATCACATACAAAGTTTTGAATTAAAAGACATTAGAGAATTTAGTGTAGTCAAACACTTCGAGATTTGTGGAACTGAAATAAAGGCTATACAAGTTATTATATTATGCATATACAGAACGCCGTCGTCAGATACAAATATATTTTTTGAACAGTTTAACAAGACCTTATCAAAACTACAACACAAGAAATGTAAACTAGTAATAGCAGGGGACTTTAATATTAACTTTCTTAGCAATGACAATAATTGTACAAAATTCAAGGAGCTCATTGTAAGTTATGGTTTAGATTCTCATATTAGAGAGCCTATCAGGATAAATACGTGTATAGATAACATAATTAGTAATATCCCAAATGCAATAGGTAGAACTCATAATGTCTGTTTGTCTGATCATAATACTGCACAGACTATTACATTCGCATATGGCCCAAAACCTATACCAAGTTACTGCTTTAGAACCGTGCAAGATATGAGTAGGGACAATGTCAACAAATTTATCGAGTACATAAGTAAACTATCTTTTTTTGAAGTTTTTGATAGTACTGATACTAACAATGCTTTTAATTATTTCCATGACACAATCACTTTATTTTATAAACTATGTTTTCCTATTATAAAGGTAAAAAAGAAGTACACGCAAAGTAAATTAAAATGGATAACGAAGGGGCTTAAAATCAGCTGTAACACTAAAAGAAAACTAAGATTTAATTATTATAAAAATAAAACAAACGAAAATAAAATAAAGTTCAAGGCATACTCTAACATGTTAAAAAAATGTATTCACAACCTGCAATCCTTATGTAATATTAAGCACATCGCAAATTCAAAAAACAAGGGAAGAGCTACATGGGATATAGTTAAACGTACTATAGGTTGATAATGATAAGCCCAAAGAGTGCATTGACAGTATTGTTGATAATAATATAACGATCACAAATGGTACAGAAATTGCTAATCTGTTCAACAATTTTTTCATTGATGTTACAGAAAGCGACATAAAGGTGAAAAACAGTACAAATTTAAATATCAAAACTAACAATCAAAGCATATTTTTAGAACCTACCAATCCGATAGAAATTTATAACGTTATTAATTCATTAAAAAAAACAAAATCGTCAGGTTACGATGGAATCTCAACAGACCTTCTTAAAGACATATCACAGTTTATTGCTAATCCTCTTTCGTATATCGTTAATCTGTCACTAGAAAAAGGTTGTTTTCCAGAAAAATTAAAAGTATCTATTGTTAAACCTTTATACAAAAAAGGACATAAAAAAGATAAAAACAATTACAGGCCCATAGCATTACTCCCTATTATATCGAAAGTTTTTGAGAGAATTGTTTATAAGAGAGTGGTTTCCTTTTTAGAAAAGTTCAATGTTCTTACAACAGAACAATATGGGTTTAGAAAAAATAAATCCACTTCATTGGCAATATTTAATTTACTTAAGTCAGTTTCAAATAACATTAATGCAAAAATAAAAACTACGGCGCTATTTCTCGACTTAAGTAAAGCCTTCGATTTCGTTCAGCATAATATTCTCATTGATAAACTAGATAAAAGCGGCATAAGAGGCCCAGCTTTAGAATGGTTTAAATCCTACCTAAGAAATAGAACTCAGATAACTAGAATAACTAAATTTGATGCCAAACTCAATAGTATTGTAGACTATGACTCACATCCGCGACTTAATCACTTTGGAGTCCCACAGGGAAGTATCCTGGATCCTCTTCTTTTCCTTATTTATGTAAATGATCTGCCACAAGCAGTGACAAAAAAATGCATCTTATTCGCTGACGATACTACAATCATCATAGATTGTAAGAATGAGGAAACATACGAAATAGATATACAAACCACCTTAAATGAGATAATTGCATGGTTAGAGTGTAACGCACTAAGGATTAATTTAGGAAAATCTAAAATATTGAACTTTAAAACACCGAAAAGTAACCATCTCGCTATTAAAGTTTCACACACGAAGCTAACCATAGAGCAAGTTCTTAAAATTAAATTTTTGGGCATAATACTTGACGAACATATCACGTGGAAAAATCATATTGAGGAAATATATATGAAAATTAGCAGATTTGTTTTCGCTTTGAAAGTAGTAAGCAATGAGGTATCAAGATCAACTGCAATGACAGTCTACCACGCTCATGTTTGTTCCATAATTCGGTATGGTATTGTCATTTGGGGTAATTCTACTAAAATTGAAAGAGTTTTCATAGCCCAAAAAAAATTGTAAATATTTTCAAAACGTAACACGTAATTTTTTTAAATTGTTTTAGTAACAGTTGTTAATGTTAATTCAGCAATTAATTTAACTTTAGCAATTTTTTAACTATTGTATGAAAGACTGCAACACTATATTTGTATGCCTATAACTGGCGAAATGTGTATCGTGCCTATTTTTATTTTTTTTACCATCTTTTGTACCACATTTATGCAAATAAATTGATAGATATTATTATTATTACCATTACGGTGCAGGTAGTAGTGGTGAAATCTTATGTTATGAAGTACTTATATTCTAGCGTCTTTAGTCATTTCGACAAATAGTATTAAGTAAATGTTATTAGGAGTTCACAATTATAGTATATATAGGTAGTGTAACGAGTGTTAAAAAGTTCAATTTACCCTACTAGTGGTATCAAGGATCTAGAATGCGCTTAATTATATGAAGGACAAATATTAAAGTCTTTAATGCACTCGAAATACTCTAATGTCTAGTTAAGAAGCCTCTATTATAGCTTTTGGCATTAACTCAAACATTCCGATGTTTAAATGTTTTTTCAATAGTAACATCTCCCTTTTCTCTTTGCGAACTGTTTAAGAAGTTGTTCTAAGATTACAGATCTAATTTTGTCAGCCCATTCACAAATATTCGACATACCCAGCGGATGGAGAGTTTAAAAATGGCATGTTGTTCTATTACAGCACTTCGGTTTTCTTTGTCACCCCACTTCATCTTAATATAAAAAGGCTTTTAAATTAAGAAATTGTGTCCGTGTATAGACCTTAGAGGAATTATATGCTTGTGATAGACTTGTTAGACGCCTGTGGTTTTTTTATAATGTTCTATCAGGTATTACATATTCATTTCTTTTGGACCATGACCTTTTTCCTACCTTCACACATTTGGTAATAATCACCACGAATAGCCACACACGCACAATGATATTGTCAATTTCAATGTTGTCAATTAATGAATATTATGGTCCACTGCAAAATATACCACACACCGTATGAACATGAGATAAAATGAATTAATTATTTTTACCAAATACTGAAAATAACTTGAATGCATTTTATGCGGTTTCAGAATATACTTTACACGTTGTTACCGAAAACATGGATACTTTTAAGAAAGGTGCTCCAAAAGTATATGTACGCGATGAAAATATTACGACTGGCATTAAAGTAGCTATTGAAAACAGTCTACCTTATTCTACTGTATACGTCTTCACCGATGCATCAGCAAAATATTCTGAAATGTTTGAAGAAGTTAAGAGTATGGCACAGAAAAAACAAATCCAGGTAATCTAAGCAGTTTGATAGATTGTCTATAACACTTGATTGGCCAATCAAACTTTACAGTTACTAACGCGGTCTGCAAGTAGTATGATAAATATCCGCGGTGTGTCTATTGTCTGTTATGTAAATAGGTAGTAAAAATAAAGGAAGAAAATTAGAATACTAAAGAACCTAGGTACTTGATAAACATTGATATTGATTTTAACTACCTTTTAAATAACATGGCTCAGTTGTGTTTCAATATCTTGAATTGCACGTTTGAAAACCGTTGCCATATAAAAAACTCTTTAATCTTTTGTTGCAGATTCTTTTGGATCTACCGGTCCAGAAGAATCTAAGATTATATAAAGTAAAGCATAATATGGGGTCTGCGGAGAAAGTGAATCCTATGCAAGTAAAAATAATATTGAAATGAATAATTACATCACTAACACATTTTTTAGGTCACCTTTATGGTAACTGGTGAATGTGGCTCTGAAGAAAACAGCAGGTGCAAATTATACAATCAACTAGCCGAAGCGACTAAGGGAGAAGTTTTTAACTTGATGAAAAGTGATATTACAGACGTAAGATTATTTCTTTTAAATTTAAGTAGAAATATTTGTTAAATTATAAATCAATTATTAAAATAATATTATCAATTTTAAAAATAATTAAATTCCAATCAAGAAGATTTTTGATGTAGTTCACCTTTCTTCTTTCTTAATCTCATAATTATAACTTATACTTCTTTTTAAATTCATAGATATTAGAATACGTGAAACAAAACACCAAAAGTAGAAGTGATATTATTGCATACAAAAAATTCCCGCCCGGATATGGTCATAAAATTGAAGTAAGTAGATACATGCTATACGAGGAAAAAGTGTAATTTTGTATAACTAGAAATATTTATTGTATAAATATAATATACTAGTTGAAAACGCGTAGGCGGGTCATTTGATTGTTAGTGACTACCGCCGCCCATGGACACCTGCAACTCAATAGTCACAAGTACGTTCTGGTTCTAAGGTATTTAGGTTTGGCGGATAGGCAAACTTCTCCGCCAAACCCAGACCCCTTCACTTCCCCTGACGCTTATTTAAATTCTTGCCCCAAAGGTCAAGAATTTAAATAAGCTTTCATTACATCTAAAACGTTCTGCATGATGTCATTTAATTAGTCATTCTAGATGACATAATATTGATGTTAACTTATATTGAGAACAACGTTTTTCTCCATAGATCGTATTAGATTAATTATTGTAAATATATTGCAAAATATTTTGTAGGGCAGGGATATCCTCACACATTATTCGTGGTTAAACCCCAGGGCTCGACACTTCATTACAATTGAGATTATGCACCACCTAAAGGTTGACTGGAAGATAATGCCTATCAGCCTATTGCATTAGAAATATTTAAATATATTGTTACGAGCTGGGTATTAAATAAATTAAAGTAGTCGATTGATTACCAAAAATAACACAATATTTATTAACAACACTTTTTACAATTACAAATCACTAAATTACTCATTAGTCGCACTAGAAGATCTCTTCGATGTTTACTCGCTGTATCTTGAAACAATACTGCCCGTACGGCTAACACGTTCCGCTTTTATATGGATGTCGAAATAACTCGAATGTACGAAAATATTCGATCGATGTTTCTAGGCTAAATAGATTATTCTAGCGCTACTTGTAGCGCCATCTAGCGTTGAGTAATCGTCATAATGCCCACAGTTGCGCACTTCCCGACACTAGATGGCGCTGTCCTCAATTCAATCTAGATTATTCTCGTAAAAACGAGATCCATCTGGTTATGGCGCAACAATATCAAATATATCTTAACCGTAGATACATCAGCGATAGAAAGGCAAAATCTTAACTAATATCTAATAAGTATACAACGATGATACAAATCAAATTAACAACAATATTAGCTACCCTGTAATGATAATTATTTAGGAATTATATTAAACTCCTAAATATTTATCTTCTAAATTACTTTCAGTTTTCCATTACTACTGAAATGAATGAACTTATCATCTCTGTTACTGGACTAGAACCAAAAGTCGAAGTCACCGACCCAGAAGGAAACAAAGTTGATATTGGTTGGTTGCAGTTGAAATACGAAATAGCAGTAAGTAATTCCGTATAATATTCTTAGACTCATATTGATATTGTTAAACATAAATCATGAAATACCTTTTCGATGTCCAGGTAATCAAGGTAGCTGACTTAAGCTTTGGTGTGTATACAGCTGACTTTGGAAGTACCTCGGAGACACACGTGAAAATCATGGGAAATTCTACTGCTCACTTCCAATTTGGATTTTCTCCGTTCAAAACAAGTTCGTTGAGCGACACTGCTACTAAGCCTGCCTTGAGTATGTCCATTGTTGTTGGTCTTAGAAATAAATTGAAATTAAATATAAAAAAAATAGAATCTTTTAAAGATCAAACTTTTGTAAATTTATCATGACATAACCTTATTTAGTTAAAATGAAATTATTTTGGTTTTTCTAGATGGGGATGCATATTTATCGATAAAGTTACAAGAAGAAGGTGTGAAACTTGATACAGTCGAAATATTTGACATGGATGGTAATATCTTAGAAGAATTACCGCTATTATTAAACAATGAGAAAGAAGGATTGTATGTGAACAAATCTTTTCATCCACTCAATGTACCCTTTCAAGTTTCGGTGAGCGCAATCTAAATGGTATATATGTCACTATTAGATTATAATCCACCTATTTTTGTGGACTCTTTCTCGAGTGTAGAGTCAACGCAGAGAATCCGCCTATGTCAAGTGTTTCGAGTTGTGTACTATTTTTCGTTGGATTATAATGTATCAAATTAAGAACGTTTAATCACAATCTATCGCGCGTGATACTGACAACTGTCCCTGATTCGGTCGGTCTTAAATAAAAGCCATGCAAGGAGTGTATAGTGTGTTTGTTAGACGGACCATAATTTTGAGTCAATCCGTCTCTGTATAGACGGCATGCGAAGCCCAGCTAGCTATCGTGTTAACTAACCGGAACTAGCCGCAGAGCTCCAGCAATACTGGGCTGAATCCTTTCTGAGCATTCATTACTTGTTATTTTTTAACAAACAAAATTATTTGTCTTTTTCAACTTACTTCAATGCCAAATATATTCAGATAAATTGAATCAGTT
This sequence comes from Spilarctia lutea, assembly GCA_916048165.1. Classification (NCBI taxonomy): domain Eukaryota; kingdom Metazoa; phylum Arthropoda; class Insecta; order Lepidoptera; family Erebidae; genus Spilarctia; species Spilarctia lutea. Next base: position 12,230,298 of record OU696490.1, on the reverse strand, counting down.
TCGAAAGTGATCTGGAAGTTAAAATGCTTTTCGGTCGGTCTTAAAGTATGCCGTTCTATGACTATAGAGATAGGTTAGAACTTCTTGAATTAATCACAAACTATTTTTACTGACATAACAATTTTATGTAGCTAATTCTATAGCCGTGAGGTGATTTCAACATGAAATCAATTTACACACACAAAAATACTTTACATTCGGCAACAAACGAATAAACAAACAAATATAGCGGCGCGGGACATATACTGTTCAACCAATCGCACGCTGTGCGAGATGCGATCAATCGCAAATCATAATACAATTTGACAGTTATATATACACTTCGCTAAGTTCTAATCTAAATAAATATAATACATTCAATTGTAAGCAGTATGTTACAACTCCCAATCTTTGGACAGTTAAGAATCTCTCGAGATATATTAACAGTTTTGACAATCTGACGTTAACATACGAGTATACATTATATCAACAACATAAAGCCAAGATTTTTTTTAATAATCGCTTAACGCATCTATTCTCTTGTGTTATTTGCTAAAATTTTGTTTTAACCACGTGACTTAAGTTTAGGATGACGTCATTCCCATATATTTGCTAGTTTCCTAATAACGTTTACGTTTATAGGAAGTAAACTGGGCTAATGGGTAATTTTGACGTTGGCTATTAAGGCGTAAGGAATGGGTTTGATTCGTATCCAGGACCGCATGGTACCACTTTCATCCCAAAGTTTTATTGGGATTTTTTTAAATACTTTCCTATTTTACTAATAGCCAATATAGTATCAATATAAATAGTTCTGGACAATATATCTAAACTCAACGTCAACATTTCACTAGAGTTAACTTGTTAAATCTAACTAGAATAAAATAAGGTTAAGGACTTTGTTTTATCTCGGATTAAGAAGTTACATATAAAGAAAATATACGCAAACCTTGAAAGCTATAAACCATGTCTTCAATGTTTATTATATCCATGGTTATACTGTGTATTATCAATCTGTATAACTTGTTATTTTCTTATTTACAGGTGTCAGGTTCCATTAAAAAATATATTAATCGAACTTCGTTAACACCGATTGGAAGACGAAGTGAAAAATTTGGTAAGGCACATTCTCTCTCAGCCTACTTATTGCTCTTGAAAAAGATCGATCTTCGACAAAGAACTATCATTTGAATTGTATTAAAAACCATAGCGTTATAAACGTAAACTACACTGTAAACGTTACACGTTTACCGTGAGAGAGCCACGCTTCGGCATGCATGGGTCGGCTGGACCGGTGTGATACCACGGCCTCACAGAAAACCGGTGTGAAACAGCGCATGCGCTGTGTTTCACCGAGTAAGTGAGGATACCGGAGGCTCATACCCCAACCAGTCCCAGTCCCAGTCTGCTCGTTTGCACGCTACAACATATATATAAAACACGTATATGGATGACTCAGACTAAATACCTTATTGAGCTCTACCAGCAGATGTTTTGTAGAAAGCTCTACCTTCTCTTTTAAAGGAACCTAACACTAAGGTGACACATGCTCTTATATTTACATTATTGAAATATGATAGTAACGATGCAGTGTAGGACCGGTTATTGTGGAGAGCTTCTGTTAAGCAGTGGACGTACTTCATCTCAGATGATGATGATGAACTATGATATGATTAGTGTGATAAGAGTGATAAGATTAGTTTTCGATATATAATGACAAGTTTAAGGTCTATATAACTTCTAAGCAGTAACAAATATTATTTTTATTTCCAGCTGCACCTATCATACAGAACCTGTATGCAGTCAAGACATTTACATGCGTAAAGGGAGACTTGGGTTTAAGAATTCAGTGTAACCCAACTGGCTACCCAAAACCTCTAATCCTTTGGAAAAAAGAAGGCTTAGACATGGTTTCTGGTACTGAAAATATACATTAACATTGTAGTCAATTTTACACACACAAACAAAAATATTATTTTTTGTAATAACTGTAATAATGAAAAAAAGAGAGTTGATATACTATACTAGCACCAGATAGTTAAGATATCTTAAAGCTACAAATGACTTATCACATCTCCATATACCTATAAGTTACTAACTATATGCTTCATAATACATAGGTTCTAAATGGTTTGACATCGAAGAAGGAGCTCTGGTCATAAAAAATATTGAGAAAAGCCAACAAGGAACCTATACTTGTATAGCGAAGAACAAAATTGGACATGACATCAGTGTATATACTGTGAATGTCAATGGTAAATATATTGTTGTCATATTGTCGATTAGATTATAATATATATATATAAATATACATATATATATATATATTAATAATACGTGCTACTTTCTTTTCAGACTATCCAATAATACCTAAGATTAAATCCTCAGTGATAATTGATTCAGGTACCTCTTTCGATGTTCCTTGCGACATAAAACACCATAACACTGATTATATACGTTGGTACAAGGTTTGTTATAATTTAATTATCGTAAGAGCACTGCCATACATCGTTATAACTGATTTATGCAGACTGCACGCATGGCCTAGTGGCATAAGCAGACGCTCGCTGCTCAAACAACACTTTGTGTGATTCACAAATTGTTGTTCTGAGTCTGGGTGTTCTTTGAGCGCGTTTCCTATATGTCGGGAGTTTGCCTTTTTATAAAAAAAATCTAGGCCAATCAAAGAAGAAGAGGCTAGAAGACGCAAACATTTCCAAAGACTCACTCTGGAAAGAAGTGCCAAACCAACGCCAGAGATGTTTTTTTTACGTCCGAACTTATTTATTAAATAAAAGCCATGCAAGGACAGTATAGTGTGTTTGTGAGACGGACCATAATTTTGAGTCAATCCGTCTGTATAGACGGCATGCGAAGCCCAGCTAGCTATCGTGTTAACTAACCGGTACTAGCCGCAGAGCTCTAGCAGGACTGGGCTGAATCCTATCTGAGTATTATATATTCATTACTTGTTATTTTTAACAAACAAAATTATTTTTCTTTTTTAACTTACTTCAATGCCAAATATATTCAGATAAGTTGAATCAGTTTCGAAAGTGATCAGGAAGTTAAAATGCTTTACGTAAAAAATACTAAAATAAAAACAAAATACCCAACTGCTTAAAAGTGGTGAACTGAAAAGAGAAAATGCCAGTATAATGATTTTCATTTTTATTTATGTGCCTGCTAAAATGACTCAAGTTGGTCACCATACTTATTGCGAATGCAGACAATGCAACAATGCAGCATGGTGATCCACACCATGGCGGCCTTGTGATGCTTTTCTATCGTTGGACCTGAAAAGAGGAAAGCAAGTATTAACGTAATGTAACGATGAGCCTGTTAATACTTGTTTTTCTTTTTTCAAGACATTTACGCAGTCATGTTTTAAGTTTTTTAATGATATTTTTCGGCTGATCTAACCACTTTATTGGGTTTGAGTTTATTAATTGACAATTTGTATTAAAATAGTAACATAAAAGTGATATGAAACACATATTTTTGACGATCTTTAATTTGATACGCATATTGCTAAGATGTGAAAAAATTATGGCGATAAAAATTCGCTATTTTATTTTTTATTTATTTTTCTATACCTGCTGTCACTCTCACAGTAAATAAGAATCTAACGACACCTCTCAAGCTAAAATCTATCGAGTCGTTCAAGCCGCAGAGCGTACCAAAAAATTATACGTACATACATACTCTCAAAAAACATAACCCTCCTTCTGGTGCATTCGGGTAAAAGGCGTTTCATTGGTATCAGTATCATGTAATGCAATCAAATCGATAGTCTTTAAATGCATTTCAAAGTTATTTTCTATTTGATTTTAGGATTCAAGGCTTATAGCGTATGGAAAACTTACTCTCAAGAACATTTCACCTCTAGATAGCGGTATATACTCATGTCGTATCAGTGATATGTGGGAATCTAGTTCGTCACATGTAGAAATAAAAATAGGATATGGACCTTATTTTTATACAAAGGAGACGGAGATAATACCCTTTAAAGAAGGAAAAAAATTACATCTCATTTGCTCAGCAAACGGAGTTCCAGAACCGAAGGTATCTTTTTATTATTTTCTTAAATATTCTTGAATAGTCAGTCAGTCAGTAGTCAGACTGTAATAGTTATAACAATAGTCAGAATTCTGGTCATAAGCCTCTCCGCAGAAAGTATATTTTGTACCCCTATATCACACTGGCCAGACAGGGTGCTGCAATCCTTCCCTCGATTATCACCAAGCGTATATGTCGACTCAGACTGCCTCCGACGTTGTTCGTACGTCGACGTACAAAGAGAGGGTTATAGAGACGATCCAGAAATGGTTTAAGTCTCAAACCTCCTAGTCCAGATAATTCTGAGTCACTGGAACTCTTTCTGCCAACTATGGCACAGTGGTCGATTGGTGTGGCGATACCTAGTTAGGTGACCGAGACAACTTCGTGGCAGTCGTTTGCAACTTCCCACCTTCGTCGTTAAAACACAAGGGCACAGAATATTTTTCTATAAAGTGGAAAGAGATCACCGTATACGATGTATAGGTACTTCTAGTCCACCCGGAGTTTGAGCGATATCGAGGCTTTTCGGCTTGAAGCAGGACGTTCGAACGCATCAGCGTTAAACGCCTGAGAGTAGTAACCGAAGAGGCGATAAGCTAAGCTAAGATAATCGTGATATTGTCATTGTATTCAATAGTCTGCCATTTAGCTGCATTAAAGAAGCACTCTACTACTCTACTACGAAATGCCCAAGTACCTGAGGTGACTAGTGGCAGACTATTTAGAGGAGCGTCCTGTCATATACTAGGATCAGGATGGCACTTTGAGACAACGGCTCTTGTCGTGTAGTGTTCCGCAGGAATCTGTCCTCAGACCACAGACAGACACAGATTGGTGAACATGGGCTGTTTGTAATTTGTTTCGCCGATGACACGCTGATTACAGTTCGGGGTCGTACTTTCAAAAGGCAGTGCATCTGAAAACCACAGGAGTCTCTCACCACTGACTTCATTGAGGCATAGATAAGACGGAGCCTCTTTGGTTTGATTGTGGCCTTGTTACGATACCGGTCTAGGCGGTTTGAAAAAACAATATTAATTTATGATAGATAAGTATGTATATACATATGCACATAAGAAGACGAAGCTTTGACTAGTATGTATAAAACTGTAAGTTTTGAATAAAAAAACCAAAATAATTATATTAATTCAAAATCAAATTTAACTCTGCCTCTTAATTTGCATTTGGTTTAAAATTTCCAACAATATTTTACGACAGATAACTTGGGCGTACAATGGAAAAACATTGGGTATATCGAGTATGATCCACAATATTGAAATGACTTTAAGTAATACAGGGAACTATTCTTGCGAAATCAGCAATAGCTATGGAAGCGTCCAACGGTCATTTCGAATTATATATCAAGGTATTTCTTTTTTATAATAAATTAATCATAAATATCGTTCAATACTTTCTAGTTTCACATTTATTTATCAGGATTGCATCCTCAGATAGCTTAAGGCTTGTCAACCCATTTAATATTATATCTACTCATATAAAATTTTCAAACGACAGCTTATCATACTATACATTAAACTTAAAGTAAATAAACAAATTATTTATGTTTATATCAAACCGCTATTTTATTACACAGTGCATGTTCGAAATAAAAAAAGACTTTCTACATAAGAACCAACCTATGATACTACCTCCGGGTATGACATGGCCGACATTCACCATTGATGACGGTTATATGGTTACAGACAAAGGTGAACTTCTATTTGAAACTTCCTGAAAATTTTGTTAAAATTAAATGACTGCTTATTGTATTGGAGAAACACAAATAGGAATCACTGATAAAATATATGAATACTTCGAAATTGATCTTTAAATGTGCCTCTTTATAAACAACACGTGTTAACTTCAGATGAGTACAATTTATCTACAAATAAAAATGTCTGGTGGCCAACTTTCTATTTCACAATAACGATAGCCCATTCGCATAAAGCTATTTTTCAATCAATCATTATACGAGTGCAAATATTCATTTAATCAAAACCGTCATAATTTAAATTTCATTGAATACTTTTTGATTATCAAAATATGTCAATAGAAACAACCATCAACTTGCTGAAGTTTCATTTAATGAAATCTCCAAGCTCTTATCTCACTTTACTGCACATTTTTTACACCGTCGTTCTATTAGTGAATTTAGAATGAACACATATGTGCATAGATCCAACGACTTCTGGCGACCTACATTAGGTCGTCGAACCACCTTATGGGGGCTTACCAAAGCTTTGTTTTATAGTACGCTAAGCATATGACATTATGGAGAATTTAGCGGGGGCCTACATTCGGCAGTGGGCGTCTTTTGGTGGAGATGAGTGAAAGAATATATAAATATTTAAATCATGACTGCCTCGGTGGCGCAGTGATAGTGTTTGCGACTGCTATGCTTGAGAACTTGAGTTCGATTCTCGGGTCGGGATTAAAATGCTTTTTAACGCATTTTTAGGATAACTAGCAAGTTTTAGGATAACTATTTAATTAAATTGTTATACCAAAATAGTGAACTGTAAATTATCACAGTTTGTATGGAGTACAACTAAAATTTTATAGCCTTATGAACTTTTAAACTTCCCGCAGTTCCACCTAAAATAGAAAAACCCAAATCTAGCACAATTGATATATTGGTTGACACGGACTTGATTTTACAATGCAATGCTGATGGACATCCGGAGCCACAAATTAAGTGGCTTTATCAAGAATTTGATACAAAAGCTACACCTAAGACACTACGGTAAGTCTATAGATTATAGAGAGATTATTATGTACAAAATAATGTAAGCATATCCATAGTACTTATTCAACTTATACATTAAAGATTTATAATTCATATTTGCACAAGAATTTTTTAAATATTTTCGACGAATTAAACATGCGCTACTTTCAATAATTCAGCATTTTTTTCTGTTGGGACTAATCCCGCCCACACGCCCAACACTGTAACTCCTGTACACTAGGATCAATAGCATTGACCCACGAACACACCGAATTATGACCCTTAGGAAGTCACAGGAAAAAATAAACTGTCTTGGAACCCGTAACGAAATTAATCAGAAGAAATATAACTAAAATTTAGCTTGCTAATTAATCTGGCTGATGCTGTTACCACCATTAATGAGGACCAGGATAAAGTTGCCTCAAGCCACTTACAACAGCACACCTATCCCGTACAATGACAAGGTGAAGAACTTGGGGAATTATATTGATAGTACAGCACTTGCAGCTAAGAATCCCCTGAGAACCCCAGAATAAGGATCCTGGGTTGTAAGCTGCAAGAGCTGAGCCGCAAAATGTTTACAACTGCAGGGTCTTTGCGCAAACTACGCAATTTTTTACCCATATCTAATTTTTTCAATCCTTGATTATGCTGATGCTAGTTATTTTGATCTCACTGAATACCAATTAAATAAGCTTGAGAGACACCAAAATCTCTGTTTAAGATTCATATTTGGATTACGCAAATATGATCATGTCTCCTATTATCGTAAACAGCTTAAGTTGCCCATCCGCCTTTGCCGGCACGCATATATTATTTTTCTTCTGTACAATATTCTCTTCAATCTACTTACTTCAAGCTACTTGAAACTTTGGTTTAACTTCCTACTTGACTCTTATCGTAAATCGTTGAAATCATCAGAGAATTTGGAATTAAAAATGCATGGACATACAACCAAATTCGTCGACAATTCCGTCTCTGTACAAGCATTTCGCATATGAACCGCTCTTTCAGTCGCAATAAGATATATGAAAACATTAACTGCCTCTAATAGACTTGTAAAGGAATATTACCTGAGAGACGTCAATGTCTCATAGTTTGCTATACTGAGTTGGGTCAAGGTATTCACTCTCATGTCTGCATTGAATGTCTGTATGTTTCACTCATTTATTTGTATGTATTTATTTAATCCTTCATACTACGTGTTGCTATTATTTTAGGTAATGTGTAAACTTAAATTTAATTTCCTTTCCACTAGTGATACTTCTGGCACTACCATACCTTTACGGCTTTTACACATACACATTGTTTAAAAGATAACAAGGGCATGATCTCTTTTGACCGCGATCTACATACACGCGGGCACAGTATCGGGCAAAAGCTAATATATTAATATAAATCTAAATAAACAGTATTCATTGCTGCTTAGTTTCTTAATTGTAGATCAAACGTTACCACCAAGGGGCTTTACCTATCACGTGTTCAAATAAGAGATCAAGGAAATTACACGTGTGAAGCGAGTAACGTTGGCGGAAAGACGAACATAACTTACACAGTTAACGTTAATGGTGAGTATCTTTCTGATTCATTTACTGTATTACTTTAACACGATTCATTTATTTGAATACTATGTACGAGTGAGTGTATTTATTAAAGTAGGTATATATGTATTTGGATGTGGACTACCACAGCAGACTTAGCCAAGATACAAGTGTTTCTCGTCGAAACTCGTGTTACCTTTTTACAAATGCTAACGCATCTATGCATGTTTATTATTTTGTTTTGACCACGTGACTTAACGTTGATATGACGACGATATTCGGATTCATTTGATTAGTTTTCTTAATAATGTTTGTGTCTAAAGAATGTCAACTTGGCCAGGGGGTAGCATTGGTTGTTTTGGAAAGCCTTGGGGTAGGGCAATGTCCAGTAGAGGATTCCCTACGACTGAGTTTTAAAGAATTGGACGGCAATAGGTTGATACTTATAAAGTTTCTAGACTAAAGTAAATATTTCATTAATAATGACAAGCTTAAAGTATACCACTTTTAACGAGTCACAAATAATATTTTTATTTTCTAGCTGTGTTATATGTTATTAGGGAAAGGTGAACCATTCTATTTGTACTGTCTGAAAAAATATGTTAGGTTTAATAGAAGTAATAGAATGGAATGTTGTGTAGGTCAAACACAAATACAAATCACTAGTAAAATATTAATTTTAAAAGTAACGCTTAAGAAAAAAATTCGTTATCCAACAGATAAATTATACAAAGATGCAATCGTTCTTACAGTACGCAAATTGTACATTATGGCAGTTGTTCTTAGATTCCATAAAACAGCACTTTCCGCTGTGCTTGTAAGTGACCGATCACAGAAAAAATGCAAATGGCAAAAGCAAATCTGCAAATTGCAGTTTGGTAACAAAGCCTTCGCTTTTATGGGCTCTCACCTGTATTCAAAAATCAACGAGAACTTGAATATTATTCAAAAGACTAAATACGTATTTAAAAAAAAGTTACAAACTTGCTAATAGATTTGGACTATTGTAAATTGAACAGTTTATAGCTATTTCCTGAACAAATTAACATATTCACACACACGCACACGCACACGGCGGTATAACCACACCACTGCGGAAATCACTAAATCTCGTTACTGGCGACGGGCAGCAGCAGCTGCGGCTGGACGATCGTCTTTCGGAATTGGAGGAAGAGGTGAACAACATAAACTGGCATGTTTTGGGGCTATCAGAAGTCCGCAGACAGGGTGAGGATATGATAGCCCTGGAGTCTGGTCACCTCCTCTATTTCCGACAGGGGGACCGACCATCCCAAGGTGGTGTCGGATTTATGGTCCATAAATCGCTCAAGGGCAGCGTGGAGGAAGTTGGTAGTATATCGTCAAGGGTAGCGTACCTCGTCTTAAGAATAACTAAAAGGTATTCCTTGAAGGTTGTTCAAGTGTGGGTGCCCACATCCACACATCCTGATGACGAAGTAGAAGCCATGTACGAAGACAATGCTAAGGCCCTATCTCGTAACAAAACTTCTTTCACGGTTGTCATGGGCGATTTCAATGCGAAAGCGGGAGTACGAGATTATGGTGAGACCAAGGTAGGACCGTTCGGCTATGGGCACTGAAATCACCGAGGGCAAATGCTGGTAAACTTTCTTGAGGCTCAGGATCTCTTTCTGATGAATTCCTTCTTCCAGAAGAGACCCCACAGGAAGTGACCCTGGCTAAGCCCTGACAGCACGACAAAGAACGAGATCGACTACATCATTACGAACAAACGTCAAATATTCAGGGATGTCTCTGTGATCAACAGATTTAACACCGGAAGTAATCACCGACTCGTAAGAGGTACCCTGAATCTAAGCATCAAAAGAGAACGGGCGCGTTTGATGAAGTCGACTCTTAGACCAACTCTGCGTCAGATCGAAGATGGATGCGAAATCTTCCAATTGGAGCTTCAGAATCGGTTCGCCATGTTGGAAACCGCGCAGGACGTGAACGACACCGCTGATAGTCTGGTTCGTGTCGTCCGCGAAGTGGGTTTTAAACACTTTCGACCAAAAAGCATTGGACGCAAGTCAAAACTCAACAGCGAGACTCTTGATCTCATGAGGAAACGACGTGAAACACTAAACGCCACACCCTCTGAGCGACAACAACTTAACAGGCAAATAAGAAGGCTGGTCAGACAAGACGTTCGGCAGTCGAATACTCGAGTGATCGAGGATGCAATTGCTCGAAACAGGGGCTCAAAAGTTTTTGCCAAGCCCAAGACCTCTTGTTACTACCTGTCCAAGCTCAGAACAGCACAAAGCACCACCGTCACCTCTGAAATAGAGATTCTCGCGGAAGTCGAAAAGTTTTACGAGGATCTATATACCTCACGAACCAGTCCAGCTGAGACCCACTGCGCGGATGATCCGCGTGCTAGACTGACACGCCACCTCACAGACGAGCTTCCCGACATCGATCCGGGTGAGATTAGGATGGCACTCGGACAACTACACAATAATAAAGCTCCGGGTGAGGACGGAATTACAACAGAACTCGTAAAGGTTAGTGTAACGCCTATGTTAGTAGAGCTCTCAAAACTGTTTAATTCCGTCATTTATACCGGCATTACACCAGAGGCATGGAGTAGGAGCATAGTAGTGCTTTTCTTCAAGAAAGGAGACAAAAGCCTGTTGAAGAACTACCGCCCAATTTCACTCCTGACCCATGTGTACAAGTTGTTTTCGAGAGTCATTTCGAATCGTCTTGCCCAAAAACTCGATGACTTCCAGCCCGTAGAGCAGGCTGGGTTTCGAAAAGGTTTCAGTACTGTAGACCACATACATACTCTAAGGCAAATTATTGAGAAGACAGAGGAATATAATCAGCTTCTCTGTATAGCGTATGTGGACTACGAGAAAGCCTTCGATACCATTGAGACCTGGGCTGTTCTGGAATCCATGCAGAGGTGCCTGGTCGACTGCCGATATATCCAGGTGTTGAGATGCCTCTATGAAGCTGCAACGATGACCGTCCAAGTACAAGAAAAGAGCACAAGACCAATCCAAGTGCATCGAGTAGTAAGACAGGGAGACGTCATATCTCCGAAACTATTTACTAATGCCTTGGAAGACGTCTTCAAGACGCTCGATTGGAACGGACGGGAAATCAATATCAATGGTCAATTCCTCTCACATCTGCGGTTTGCAGACGACATAGTCATCTTGGCAGAGTCTCTGCAGCACATGGAAGCAATGCTCAACAGTCTGGACGATTCTTCAAAACGAGTGGGATTGGGGATGAATATAGAAAAGACGAAAATCATGCATAATCGGTATGTGTCCCCGAGTTCCGTGACCGTAAACGGCGTTACTATCGGGGTTGTGCAAGAATATATCTACCTTGGCCAAACTATCCAACTTGGTCGGCACAACTTCGATCGGGAGGCCGACAGAAGAATTCGTTTGGGCTGGGCGGCGTACGGGAAACTTCGTCACATCTTTGAGTCGCAAATACCACAATCATTGAAGACCAAGGTATTTAACCAGTGCATCCTGCCCGTAATGACATACGGAGCTGAGACGTGGACACTCACCATTGGACTGGTCCACAAATTTAAAGTGGCTCAGCGCGCTATGGAGCGTGCGATGTTGGGTGTGTCTCTGTCTGATAGAATTCGGAACGAGGTTATTCGACAGAAAACTAGAGTAACCGACATCGCGCGGAGAATCAGTACGCTGAAGCAGAAATGGGCCGGTCATGTCTCTAGGCGCACCGATGGTCGGTGGAGCCGAAATGTGCTTGAGTGGAGACCGCGATTAGGCAACCGTAGTGTAGGGCGCCCTGCGGCACGATGGATTGACGACCTAAAAAGAGTGGCTGGCAGCGGATGGATGCGGACTGCCCAAGACCGGGATGGTTGGCGCTCCTTGGGGGAGACCTACGTTCAGCAGTGGACGGCAAATGGTTGAAATGATTTGTGTTTGACATGATGACATGATGTTTATAATACCTATTTAGACACAAATAAACCTGGGCCGCTTTAAAAGCGACATGTATTTACTCCAGATTAGTACGTATCTACAAATAAAAATGTCTGATGGTCGACCGACTTTTTCACAAAAAATATAGCCCATTCGCATAAAGTTATTTTTCAATCAATCGATCATTTACTTGCAATAGTATAAGTTAGTTGCAGATCATGTGCTTAATTTAGAGGTACACTATGTCCTAGCACATTATTCGGGAGGCTGGAAGTCATCAAACCTGCGTGCGAGACAATTCGTGATCAACCTCGAAAACAGCTATTAACACGGCTTAGAAATGAGATGGGCCTGTAATTCATTAATAAAGTTTTATTGTCTTTCTTAAAGTTTATATAAATAATTTACTTTACCAAGCTTAAAGTTTACGTACACCACTTTTAAGCAGTTACAAATATTATTTTTATTTCCAGCTGCACCTAGCATACAAAACCTGTATGCAGTCAAGACATTTACATGTGTAAAGGGAGACTTGGGTTTAAGAATTCAATGTAAAGCAACTGGCTACCCAAAACCTTCAATCGTTTGGAAAAAAGACGGTTTAGACATAGTTTCTGGTAATAAAAATTTACACAAAATATTGACTGCCTCTTTGTAACAATAACAAATTTTAATTCACTTTGTACTTGTTTAAGTAAAAAAGTTGTTGATTTGTTGTTGTCTGATTTATGATTTAATTAAAGTGATTTAAAAGTGATATTGTAATACCAAATGGTTAAGATTGCTTAAAGCTATAAATTACTAAATATGTTTCAGAATACACAGGTTCCAAATGGTTTGACATAGAAGAAGGAAATCTGATCATAAAAAATATTGAGAAAAGCCAACAAGGAACCTATACTTGCTTAGCGAGCAACAAAATAGGAAATGACAGCAGTGTGTATACTGTGAAAGTCAATGGTAAATATATTGTTTTCATATTGTCGATTAGATTTGAATACGAGTATTAATAATACGTGTAACTTTCTTTTCAGACCATCCAATTATACCTAAGATTATATCCTCAATGATAATTGATCCAGATACCTTTTTCGATGTTCCTTGCGACATAAAACACAATAACACTGATTTTATACGTTGGTACAAGGTTTGTATTCTATTATTCATGACAAGAGCACTGTCATACAAAGTATAACTGATTTTACATAGATCTACATTTCATCTCCGGCAATGCCTGCCTGCGTGGATGGCATAGTGGAATAAGCAGACGCTCGCTGCTCAAACAACACTTTGTGTGATCCACAAATTGTTGTTCTGAGTCTAGACGTTCTTTGAGTTCGTTTTATGTATGTCTGTAAAATCCTCGCGACATAGGATTTACTGCTAGAGTTGCCCTTTTTATAAAAAAAACTTTTCTAAGCTAATTGGTTACGCCAGTTTGTTACTTAAATGATTAGCTGACAAGATCGATATTCCCTTCCCTCACATACCCTGAACACACACATACGAACAACGATCAACGCTTCTAATGGCCGAGAGGAAGATGGTCGGGGGGTGAGACGCATGAAATGTGGATATATTCAACGGAAAGCGGCCGCTCGATCCTTTTGCGTCTGTGACGCGACCGAGTACAGACGGGTGTGCCAGTCGCGTCGCGCGCGCCGGCCTGCGCTGAGGCAACGAGGCCTGAGGCAGACATGCGATGGTCGCGCGCGCACCCCCTTAGCCCGAGAGTTGTCGCCGAAGAAGGACGTATTCGCTAGCGTCGCGAGCGCAGCGCTTTTTCGCCGAATACCGCGATCGTGAGTAGGCGTATGTGAACCCCTTGTACTTTATTAACATTAAACCGCCCAGTGAGGTACCGAGCTCACTGGTGTATCCAGGAAGTGAAGTTTCTATTCGAAGTTCGCTAGCATTAGTGCGCCGTGAGAAAATGCATTAATCGCGCGAGTGTACAACTTGCTAACATATTGCTTATCGCTCTGTGGGCATAGCAGGCCCACAGTGAAATCTCTGTACAGAACTTACAACTCTGTATTGCTTATGTGTAAATTACTGACATTTATATACGTTCGCGTAATATTTAAGCCGCCCATGTGCTTGCAAACCACGTGTGAATTTAAAAATATATAATTTAATACGCTCAATATCGCTAAACCCCGGCAATGAGCCTTTGTAAAATAACCCCCAAACCGCAAACTTGGACGCGTGCCGCCACCATCTAGAAACATCGAGAGGACATCTCTGGGGAGCAGAAGCGCCCAGCCAGGTTGCAGAGCTACAGATACGCAGAGACTACATATCAAGTAAGTGTGTGTGTTCCTGTCTTACCCTGATCGTTCCTTTGATGCTTCAACCCATTATACAGTCCACTAATTATCGATAACATATTACCGCGTAATTGGCGCGTCCATTAATTGGTCCTTTCGAGCCGGACTCCAGTCCATAAGTGGTTCATACGAGCTGGACGTAACAGATTTGATCCATATTATTACGTATCATCCAGCCGCCCTTATTAGAATCCCTTCCGTAGGCCCTAATAAGTGAAATATACAATATTTTATGTAAAATATCGTATAAAGTGACATTGCGTCATCCATATTATACCGCTAAAACACATACATTTATCGCCGTAATATATTTGTATTTACGTGTATTACCGCTTACATATAAGTATTATATGTATAAATATATCTTATTTATAACATTAATTGCAATCTATTAATAAAATAGAACATTATTGTTACATTTTCTACCGCATTACACCCTCAACATTTTTATACACCCACCTTCATTGTGAGAATTATAAATTGTTTCTTTGCGTTATAACTCGACCGTATTAAATAGCCAATCATGCCTCCTAAAAAACAACCGAATAAGGGAGAAGGTTGCGATTATGAAGATGCACACGATTCGGAAATGATTATGTTGATTGCTAAACGCGAAGCCTTGTTCGAGATGGTTCAGCATATTTATGACCTCTCTTCTGACCTTGACTCGAACATCTCTAGGAGGGGAAGTTTCCTTGTCAAAAGTTCTAGCATTGATGAATTACGTAGTGAGTTTAAAGAAATATTAGATGATTGTAACAGGCATTTATTGAAAATAAACCCTACCGCTACGCCTGATTATAAAAGTCGTGTCGCTTTCGAGTCTTTGTATAACAGAATTAAAGAAATTCGGTCTCAATATACACAACAAAGTTCGTCTGCAAGTAATGTTTATGTACCGCGCGAATCTGTACCTAGATTGCCGCCTATCGAATTAATGAATTTCTCGGGTGATATTCGTTCATGGCCATTGTTTTATGCCAGTTTCAAGTCGAGTGTTCATGATAATCCATCGCTCACGGATGCAGAAAAATTATATTATCTGTTGGGTAAACTGTCAGATAAGGCTCATTCCGTATGCTCGGGTATAACCCCATGCGCTGAGAATTATAATTTGTTCTTAGAATCATCTTAATATATATAAATCTCGTGTCACAATGTTTGTCCTCAATGGACTCCTAAACCACTTAACCGATTATAATAAAATTCGCACACCATGTGCAGTTCGATCCAACTTGAGAGATAGGATAGTTTATATCACAATTTACTAAATGGGAAAAAAATATTTCTTTTGAAGAGAAGCAGACGAAGTTGCATAAGTCAGCTAGTTAATCGATAAATACGAAGATAAGCGTTTGCTTGCTTCTACATATTTAAATCAAATGTTTGAGTTTAAACCTTTACAATCCGCGTCCGTAAATAACTTTGATTTATTTACAGATAAATTTACAAGTGCAGTGCGCGCTTTAAAAAATTTAAAATTGGATAATCTCATGGTGTTTATCATTCTACATGTCGCGCTTAAGAAATTGGATATTGATACTGTCCGCGCATTTGAATTAAGTTGTTCTAGTTCTTGTTCTAAATTACCAACTTTTGAAGACTTAGTCGAATTTATAAAATCCCGCACGAAAGTTTTGGAACCCACTTATGCTGTTTCTATGGTGAGTAGTGCATTCAATAATAATAATAAATCCAACTATAGACGATCGAATGCCCCGGCACCGAAGTATCAAACGTATGTTACTACAACATACTCCCCGCGTAAATGTCTTTGTATTAATTTCACACACACGCATTTGTTTAAATGTGGTGACTTTAATAAAATGACCCCTCAGGAGCGTTTTAAGTCTGTGAAGGGCAACAATGCCTGTGTGAACTGCCTCAGTTTGAACCACAGATTGTCGGACTGCTCCTCCGATGTTGGTTGTTGCGTGTGTAAGCACACACAAGCAGTAAGACACCATACTTCATTACACTTTCATCGCACAAGTGTCGATGAACCGAAGCGAGTTTCGCCTGGTTTGCGGGGGACATCCTCGCTAAACCCCGCTTCGTCCGCCCCCGTAGTGAACGCGTCACGCGCTCGTGGTGACGTTACACTATGTGCTACTCACGCGCCTACCAAATCCTTCGGAAACGTTCAGGTTGCGAATCCTAGTACTACCGTATTGTTGTCGACTGCTCAAGTTGTCGCTTATGACACTAAAGGCGTTCGACACATATTACGCGTGTTGCTTGATTCCGCATCGCAGAGCCATTTCATAACAAGGGATTGTTGTGAGTTAATGGGTATTCCGTTTTTTGATACTGAACGTACAATTGTAAAGGGGTTTGGTGGAGCTGAGCAGATAATTAAAAATAATAAAATTAATATTAAAATTTACTTGCGATTTGATAGTAACGTTAATTTTAAATTATCACCGCTCGATGTAGATCGAATTACGGACTTATTGCCTACCGCCGTGGTAGATAAGTCAGGTCTGACTCATTTGTCAGGCTTACCGCTAGCAGATGAGAGTTTTGGAACGCCTAATAAAATAGATATATTAATAGGCGCATCTCTCTTCCCATATTTATTTCTCCTTGACATAGTTCACGCTCCTCGTGACTCGTCAGCGCTCCCAGCGTTACATACTGCGTTGGGGTATGTTATTATGGGTTCCGTACCCACCATACCCGCGTTCGATTCGCACCAGGTCTTGACGTGCTGTGTAGCACAAGAGCCTGTCGCTATTGACAATTTAGTCAGGCGATTTTGGGAGCTAGAAGAGCCTCCCTCCTCTCCGCCCATTCAGTGCCCCGAGGACGCTGAATGTGAATTCTTTTATAAGTTAACCACGACCCGCGATTCCGTTAGTGGCAGATACGTTGTCGGCCTGCCATTTAACGATGATGTTTATACTTTAGGTAACTCCTACGAAACCGCTCGTAAGAGATTTTTATGGCTTGAAAGAAGGTTAGAATCTTCACCTAAGCTAAGAGTAGCTTATGATGACGTCATAAAGGATTATCTCGCAAACCAATATATTTCACCCGCACCTCAGTACGCTCTTCATGGCCCCCATCCGATTTACGTTATACCGCATCATGGAGTCGTACGCGAGGATAGCATGTCGACCCGCCTTCGAGTTGTCTTAGACGCTAGCAGTAAGACTAGCACCGGGCGATCCTTGAATGATATTTTGCATTCAGGACCGAACCTACAGGGTGACTTGTTTAAAATCATTTTAATGTTTCGTTTATACGCAGTAGCTATAACCGCGGACTGTAGACAGCAGTTTCTTCAAATTGTTATGCGAGAAGCTGATCGAAGGTATCAGTGTTTCTTATATCGCTTTAGCCCGCAAGATACGCTTACGCTGTATCATTTCAACCGCGTGTGCTTTGGGCTATCGTCAAGTCCATACCATGCGCTTCGTACGGTGAAACAGTTGGTCGAAGATGATGGCTCGAAGTACCCTCTAGCGAGTGTGATAGCATCCACTTCGTTTTATATGGATGACATGGCCTATTCGGTTCCCAGTGATTCGGAAGCTATTGCTGCGTCTCGTCAGCTTATTGACATGTTTAGGGCGCGCAGTGGGATCTCGTGAAGTGGAATAGCAACTGTCCCGCCGTCTTAAATAGTCTTCCCTCCTCACACAGACTACCTACCGAGGTAGAATTCGATAAGTCCGTGCAACATAAAATATTGGGGTTGCACTGGTCTATAAATGAGGACGCGTTTTTATTTAAATCGTCCGCTCCCGCTGATATAACATGTACCAAACGCTCTATTTTGTCCATTTATTTAGAGTAATCGGACAGCAACTTCTTTCATATGAGGAGGTTAGTACCGTCCTTACTCAAGTTGAGTGTCTACTTAATTCGCGGCCGCTCACCGTATTGAGTTCGGACCCCGCAGAGCCTTCCGCTTTGACACCGAGTCATTTTTTAAATACGACACCGTTATTGTCTTTACCCGCGCTCGATGTTAACGACAACTCTAGCGGTTTGGTTCATAGACATTCACTTCTCGATAAATTAGTCCAGTCATTCTGGAACCGCTGGAGGATGGAATATCTTCACACTTTACAGGTTAGGCAGAAATGGAATTCTCCTTCTGTACCTATCACAATAGGTACAGTTGTTGTTGTTATTAACGATAATGTACCGCCCTTAGCCTGGCCACTGGCAGTCGTGGAGATAATACACCCTTCTAAAGATGGCATTGTTCGCGTGGCTACAGTGAGGACCGCCAAGGGAACTTACCTTCATCCCGTCGTTCGTTTATGTCCTCTTCCCACGCAGTAATTGACACTCTACATACTTAACTTTATTATTGTATATATATATTTTCGATTTAGTTAGTTATTTTGTTTCGTGATCCCGGAGCCCGCTCTCCTGTATATATATCTATCTCTCCTCCGTCCACATATGTGTGTAAGTTTAATTATCTATACTTATGGTAGTTTTTAAAGGTGACCCTTTAAGGGCGGGTGGAAATGGTTACGCCAGTTTGTTACTTAAATGATTAGCTGACAAGATCGATATTCCCTTCCCTCACATACCTTGAACACACACATACGAACAACGATCAACGCTTCTAATGGCCGAGAGGAAGATGGTCGGGAGGGTTAGACGCATGAAATGTGGATATATTCAACGGAAAGCGGCCGCTAAAAGAGTTGCAACGGCTACGAGATTCGAACATTACATATGGATATTCTAAAAATTTGTTGGTTTACCAAGGTAATTTAACCAGTGTGTCCTACCAGTATTCACATATGGCATGGAAACTACGACTTTGATCGAAAAGTCTGCTGGGAAACTACAAGTGGCGCAGAGAGCAATGGAGAGATCGATACTTGGCATAACTCTGATGAGCAGAAAGAGAAACAATAGGATTAGAAACCAGAATAAAGTCGTAGATGTCGTGCAAGAAGTAGAACGCCGGAAATGGATATGGGCATGACACATTGCTAGACTGGAGTACAGCCGGTGGGCTCGAACAGTTATTGGGTGGAGACCCCGAGCAGCAGAGGATGACCACCAAAAAGATGGGTCAGTAACATACGGGGACGAGCGGTACTATTTTTTTTTTTTTTTTTTTTATTGAACAGTGGGCAAACGAGCAGACGTATCACCTGATGGTAAGCGATTACCGCCGCCCATGGACACCCGCAACACCAAAGGCGTCACAAGTGCGTTGCCGACCTTTGGGGGATGGGAAAGGGGATGGAGGGAGGGGTTGGGGTATGGGCCTCCGGTATCCTCACTCACTCGGTGAAACACAGCGCAAACGCTATTTCACACCGGTTTTCTGTGAGGCCGTGGTATCACTCCGGTCGAGCCGACCCATTCATGCGTAAGCATAGCTCTCCCACGGTTCAAACTAACAAAACTAAACTGGATGGCGATGGTACAGGATCGAGAGAAATGGAAATTGGGAGAGAAGGCCCATGTCCGAAGACGCACAGGGCTCAATTCTGGGTCCTTTTCTCTTTCTAGTGTATATTAATGATTTACCTTTCTTTGTGCAAAATTTCTGTGATATAGTACTTTTTGCAGATGACACTTCGCTTATTTTTAAAGTTAATCGTAATCAGAATAGTTTTGATGATATTAACAGGTCACTTACACTAGTCCAAGATTGGTTTACAAGCAACAACTTACTATTGAACTCGAATAAAACTAAATGTATAAAGTTCACTTTGCCTAATGTTAAGAAACTCAACACGAACATTATAATAAATAATGAAATGATTGATCTCGTAAAGTCAACTATGTTTCTAGGAATAACCTTGGATCATAAGCTTCAGTGGGGCGCCCATATATCGTATCTAGCAGGGAAACTGAGCTCCGCGGCATTCGCTGTTTGGAAAGTTCGCCAGTTAACTAATATTGAAACTGCGCGAATAGTTTATTTTATTTATTTTCACAGTGTCATGTCATATGGTATTTTACTATGGGGCAAGGCAGCTGATATTCAAACCATTTTTGTAATTCAAAAACGGGCAATTCGTGCGATTTACAAACTTAAAGTTCGAGATTCTCTGAAAGAACGATTTAAGGAAATAGGTATTTTAGCAGTTGCATCTCAATATATATTTGCTAATATTATGTTTGTACGAAAAAACATAGATAAATATAGTTGCAAAAGTGATCATCATTCACTAAACACAAGGAATAAGCACAAATTAGTAGGCCAATATTATCGCCTTAACAAAGTCCACAATTCATTTGAAGGACTTGGTGTGCGTTTTTATAACAAAATTCCTGTCGAAATCTTGAACTTACCCCTACAAAAGTTCAAGAGTGCCGTTAAGAGTCGTCTTGTGGAGAGGGGCTATTATGCGATAAACGATTTCTTGGCTGATACAGTGCCTTGGATGTGAGTGAAAGTGAAATAATTTATTGGATTGTAATTAATTCTTGACATCTTATTCTGCATTTATTACCTGACATTTGAACTTTGTTAAGTTGAGGCGATCTGTGTTTACATTGTTGGAGCTTAAATTATTTTGTATTTATTATTTTATTACATTTTAAACGTTTTTTTCTTTTTCTCTGGGACCAGTATGTATGCACACATTGCTTTTACTCCTTGATGTGTAAGTGATTGCAACCTTATATGCTATGGACTATTTTTTATTATTTTATTAGACAAAAAATTTATTTTCCTAGCTTTAATATCTTATTAGACCGCTTTCTAGCCTTTGTGTTTTGGTTGCCTTAACTTGCACATAGAAATACTGTTGTCAGAAACAAACAAGCTTTGTATGAATTATCTGAAAAAAAAAAAAAAAAAAATTAAACCTTTGAGTTGAATCGAAATCAATCTCTACCCAAACATGAATGCAAAGGGGTGCTAGTGGAGGGCCTTCAGCTACTTACTTATGATGAGACCGAAGGACTACTTGAGGGTGAACTGTAGATTTTCATTTTGTATGTAAATGTTTGAACCGTATATTCTTTTGTCTCCTATAATACTCTATTCCATTCGCGGATTATAAATTAACCTTCTTGTCAAACACATACTCTCTCACACATACGCACACACACTCACACATACACACACACACACGCACACACTCACACACACACTCACATACACACACACACACACACTTTTCATTTCCTTTTGCGTTGTAGTACTTTTCTTTTTATTATGTGTTATTAAATTAATATTGTCAAACACCATGTAAGTCTAAACCTAAGGCTCAACCTATATAGTAGGGGATGGCGTCGGTGTCTGTCACACAGTTTCTTACTAGCTCAGACACCGTCGTTTTCACACTATTCTATTTGTGATTTTTCAAAAATATTGTTACCACATCTTAGATTATAAGCTGTACCTGTATTTGAGTAAATAAATATTATTATTATTATTATTATAATCTAAGCTCCGGTAATTCAAATCATCTCAGTGCATTTAGTATTAGGAGTTTTGTTTTATGTTTTTATGTTTGTATTTTTGACGTGTTCAAGTGCCTTTTGGGGCCTATGGAAATAAATGATTTGAGTTTGAGTTTGAGTTTGCACAAACTAGAGGTTGCAATGATGATGATACATATATTTTTGAAATGGTTTTTTCACTATCTTTCATTTGATATTGCTAAGTTTGTTTTTTATTTTACTTTGATATACCTGGTGTCACTCTCACAGTAAATAGGAATCTAACGACACCTCTCAAGCTAAAATCCATCTTGCCGTTCGGACCGCAGAGCGTGTTAAAAAATTATACATACATACAAACCTTAAAAAAACATAACCCTCCTTCTGGCGCAGTCGGGTAAAGGGCGTTTCTTTGGTATCAGTATCTTTGTAATTCAATTAAATCGACACTCATCATATAACTATTATACATATATATATACATATAAAATGTAATATAACTGTTCTATATTATTTTTCGATTTGATTATAGGATTCAAGGCTTATAGCGTATGGAAAACTTACTCTCAAGAACATTTCACATCAAAATAGCGGTATATACTCATGTCGTGTCGGTGATATGTGGGAATCTAGTTCGTCACATGTAGAAATACAAATAGGATATGGACCTTATTTTTATACAAAGGAGACAGAGAAAATACTCTTTACAGAAGGAAAAATGTATCATCTCATTTGCTCAGCGAAAGGGCTACCAGAACCGAAGGTATATTTTCATAAATATTTTTAATAGTCTTAAATAGTCCACTGCTAGACATATGCCTCTCCGCAGAAAGGATATTTCGTTCCACTATACCACACTGGCCAGACGGGGAGGTGCTGCAAGCCTCCCCTCGATTCCCGCTAAGCGTCGAGGTGGATCCAGACTGCCTCTGACGTCTTTCGTACGTTGACGTCCAAGAAGTGGGTTGTAGAGAAGATCCAGTAATGTTTCAAGTATCAAATCCTGACTCACTGGAACTATTCACTGGCACAGTGATCGATCAGTGTGGCCGTACTGGCTGGGTGACCGGGACTGCTCCGTGGCAGTCGTTGGCAACTTCCTCATCCTCGTTGCTAAGAGACAAGGGCACTAAAAATTTTGGTGTAGAGTGGGAAGGGATCACCTTATATAGTGTATACTTTTCCGCCAACCGGAGTTTGAGCGACTTCAAAGCTTGCCGACTTGAAACAGGACGTTTGTAAGTCGATACGCTTGAGGATCGTGACCGAAGAGGCGATGAGCTGTGAGATAGTGATGTTGGCAGTTTATTCAATAGACTGCCATTCAGCTGCATCAAAGAAGTACTCCACTACCACGAAATGTCCGAGTACCTGAGGTGACTAGTGACATTTAGAGGAGCGTACCGTTAAGTACAATAATCGGTATGGATGATGATCGGGAGGATGGCTCTTTGAGACAACGGCACTTTTCATGCGGTGATCCGCAGGAAGATGTCCTCAGACCACTCCTGGTGAACATGGGTTACGACTGGGCCTTTCGAGTCGTCTCTACCCCGGGCTGTGCATAATTTATTACCTACGTCGATGACAAGCTAGTTACAGTCTGGGGTCGTACTTTTGGAAAGCGAGCATCTGAACACCGCAGGTGTCTCCCGCCACTGGCTTCTTTGAGGCTTAGATAAAACGGAGGCTTTTTGGTTCAATGGCGGTCAATTCGGTTCTAGTACCGATTCAGGCCCAGATACTTTATCTGATTCTTCAAGGACCTTGACTGATCCTTAATCAGATTCGTGACGGAAGGTGGCTCTTAGACGAGCACTCTGACAACTTGCTCCTATGCTTGTCGACGACACTTCTCGCCTTGGCCGTTCGGAAAGTACAATATTAATTTGTAATAGAGTAGTATGTACGAGTATATCAATAAGTACATTAAAAAATGAACCTT
This sequence comes from Spilarctia lutea, assembly GCA_916048165.1. NCBI lineage: Eukaryota > Metazoa > Arthropoda > Insecta > Lepidoptera > Erebidae > Spilarctia > Spilarctia lutea. The sequence goes on along the minus strand of OU696490.1, from coordinate 12,206,386 downwards.
TGACTAGTCTGTACCGCCTTCGGTTTTATAAGGCGCAGCTTCGGCCTCACATGGAATACTGTCCTCATCTAAATAGGCGCAATGAAGACGTCGAATTGCGGAAACCCAGCGAGTTTCAAGTTTCAAGTTTCAAGTACTGTCCTCGTCTTTGGGCAGGGTACCCCAATACCAGCTCCTCCCTCTGGACCGCATTCAACGGAGGGCGACTGTATCGTCGATTGCCAGGATCTTCCAATTCGGCTAGACTCTCTGGCGCTGCGTATAGATGTGGCTTCGCTGTACATCTTCTATCGCATTTACCATGGTGGAATTGTTCGAATTGATTCCTGCCGCATCTTTCCGCCATCGTCCTACGCGACAGAAATATCATCCCCATCATCTAGATGGTTGGCAGTCCACAACTGTGCGATTTTTCCGAAACATTCTGCCACGCACAGGAAATCTGTGGAATGAGCTATCGCCTGCGGTGTTCCCGGACAAATACGACCTTCAAACCTTCAAGTAAAACAGCGTTGTCCTTCCTAAACGGCCGGCAACGCACTTGTAACACCTCTGGTGTTGCGGGTGTCTATGGGCGGCGGTAATCGCTTACCATCAGGCGATACGTCTGCTCGTTTGACCCCTAAATACTAAAGAAAAACTATAAATTTTAAATGAAATAAAAGTATAATATTTAGGTGTGCTACAGTTATATTAATTCAAAGTCAAATTTAACTCCCACTGCTAATTTGTATTTAGTTTTAAATTTTCAACAAAATTTTGTGACAGATAACTTGGGCGTACAATGGAAAAACATTGGGTATATCGAGTATGATCCACACTATAGAAATGACTTCAAGTAATAGAGGAAACTATACTTGTGAAATCAGCAATAGGTATGGAAGCATCGTACGGTCATTTCGAATTATACCTCAAGGTATTCCTTTTTAATAATAAATTAATCATAATCGTTCAATAGTTACTAACTTTATATTTACTTATTAGGAATGAGTCCTCAGATAGCTCATGGCTTGTCAACCTATTTAATGTTATATCTACTCAAATAACATTTTCAAGCGAGTGTTTATCATTTTATACATTAAACCCAAAGTAAATAAACTAATCATTTATTCTTATATTAAACTGGTATTTTGTTACACAGTGCATGTTCGAAATAAAAAAAAATGTCAATAGAAATCACTATTAGCTTGCTTAAGTTTAATTTAATTAAATTTCCAAGCTCTTAACTTACTTCACTACAGATTTTTACAACATCGTTCTATTAGAGAATTTAGAACGAATACATATGTACTACACATACACTTAGATCCAAAATCTTCCCGCGACTTACAGTAGGTAGTCGAACCACCTTATTGGGGATTACCAAAGCTATATTTTATAGTACGTGTGGCGACTTGCACATACAGCGCAACAGCAACATACTACAGCGCCATCTACCGCAGATACACTGAACTGCGGAGCAACGTACAATACGAAGAACTACCAATCCTGAATCGCGCAGAAGTAGTTCTCGCGCCGATTATCACACATCATTCCAACATCAACTGTTGGACAGTGACCCGCCAGGCATGATCACCTCGCCTGATTGGAGGATCCTCCCTTTGTGTTGGTGGGACATGAGACACATTCCTCCACAGTTCAGTGTATCTGCGGTAGACGGTGCTGTAGTATGTTGCTGTTTCGCTGTATGTGGAAGTCGCCACATAGGCAATGCCCTGTGCATTATGATCGGCTGTTATGGAGAACTTTGGGGGGCTTATGTTCAGCAGTGGACGTATTTTGGTCGAGATGAATGAAAGAATATGTAAATAATGAAATCGTGACTGCCTCAGTGGTGCAGTGGTAGTGTATGCGGCTACTATGCTTGATGTCTGGGGTTCGATGCCCGGGTCGGGATTGATATTATTATGCTTTTTGATGCATTTTTAGGATAGATAACAATTTTTAGGATAAGTGTATATTTAAATTGTTATAACTAAATAGTGAACCGTAAATTATCTCAGTTTGTGTCGACAGCAACTTAATTTTATTTCCCTATGAACTATTAAATTTTCCGCAGTTCCTCCAAAAATAGAAAAACCCAAATCTAGCACAATTGATTTATTGGTTGACACGGACTTGATTTTACAATGCAATGCCGATGGATATCCGGAGCCACTAATTAAGTGGCTTTTTCAGGAATTTGATACAAAAGCTACACCTAGGACACTACGGTAAGTTTATAGATTGTAAAAGGATACAGCATTATAATGTAGGTATATCTTGCTTATACACCCAGAATACCGGGCGAGACACCTCGGTGATCCGGTATTCTGCCACCTCAGGACATGTCATAATGACATGGGCGGCCGTTTCTTCCTCCTCCATGCATGCCCTGCACAGAGGACTGTCTGTTACACCTAGAGTGAAAAGATGTTTGTTTAGTTGTGCATGACCAGTTATTGCTCCAATTAAGAGTCGAAGCAGTGGCATCTTGAGTTGCATCAGCTTCCGTGACAATCTGGGGTTGATCGTCGGGTCTTGGTCTGACTGTAGGTACAAAGATTGGATCAATATATTTGGTGTTCTACCTTGGTGTTTTGTTGCAGTGTCCGTCGCAGCCAAGCCGATGGCAAGGGCAATATTGATTCAGGGCCTACTGCCCTTGCTTCTGATCCACCTCTTGCCAGTGCATCGGCTGCATCGTTCCCGCGTGACTTGCTATGACACTTTATCCACTAGAGAGTTATACTATTAATGGTAATTACCTCTGTCAGGACTCTTTGGCATTCGTAAATTAGCCCTGAGGTTGTCGAGTGACTTTTTAGGGCTTCTAAAACTGATCGACTGTCGGAATTTATGCGGGTGGGGTAATCCGTTACCTTCCTGGAAATGATTGCAGGTGCTGCCATTATTATACCCATACACTCTGCCTGGAAGATTGTGTTGTGGGCTGCTAGTGGTGTCGAGATATGTATGTTAACTAGAGAATACTCCCGAGCCAGTGCCTGACCTTGTTTTGGATCTGAAGTCCATCTTGGGGGTCCTCGTACAATTGAATCTTGTACTTTTTGTCGAAGGCGAATTGCCTGAGTATCGTGTCAGTCACCGCTTCCATGAGCGGTTCCTTACCTATGGCTTCGTAGAGGATTTCGGTGTGTGGTACCCTAGGTGGTCTCCAGAGATTTTGCTTCTTTAGCCGCGCTGCCGCTGCTAGAGTTTCTTGCCTTATAAAGAGGTGGAGTCGTGGTAAACCTATGACGGCTTCCAGAGCAGCAGTCGGTGTAGTCCTCATGCAGGCCGTGGTCGCCAAACAGGCCAATCTCAGGAGTCGTTGTAGTTTAGCTTCGACTGTGGATAGCTTGGTTCGTGGCCACCATACTATCGCGCCGTAGCTTACCATTGGTCGAACTACTGTCTCGTAGAGCCACAGAGTATTATGGGGATTAGTCCCCAACTTTTACCTACCATTCTGCGGCCTGCCAGAATACGACTGTTGCTGCAATCTTGTTGTTGAGGTGGGCACTTCAATTCAGTCTGTGGTCGAATACTACCCTTAAATACTTTACCTCAGACGAGAGTTAGAGATCTGTGTTGACTAGCCTGGAAAGTCGGTAATTTCCCAGATTCCGTTTGTTAGTGAACATTACCATTTCAGTCTTCCTAACCTAACCGAAAGTTCGTTATCCACGTACCAGCGTTCCACTACTGCCAGTGCTGAACGTGTGACATTGCATAGTATACCTGCGTTTGTGCGTCTGCGTGCGTGCATTTAGTAATATGCCCAGTTAGGATAAAAGGAATAAATGCTAAAAGTCGAGGAATAATACTGACCAATTGAGTTTGGTGACGGTATATGAATCTAAAAGTTTATGAATTTAATTAATATATGAATAGAAGTAAAAGAAAAAACGAAACACTAATATTACACATTATACTAATGTCAATATCTATCATAAAATAACTTATATAGCAAATATATACAAATGTACTTAACTTACGTATCGATGTTTTGTTACGTAGCTGCTACACAACTGACTTGCCAAAGCAATACAATCGTTTTTATATTCTACTGGCCTTAATCAAATAATAAACGAAAATAATCTATCGTGTATTGTTTAAATTGACAATGCTAATTATAATTATTAGAAACATTTTCTATAATATAAATAAACATATTTTCTTCAATAATAGAATATTAGTAGCTTGAAATAAATCAAAAACCAATAAGTACAACTTCCGATAGCAATATTCATTTAAAAATAAATTAAAGTTAATAAGTGTAAATAACACAAAATAAAAATAGATTTTTAAATCAATAATTGTTTAGTACAAAATAAGTATATCTTGTCACGTGCATACCACTTGTTAATATCACTATGTCATAAGCGTATCCGATGGTATAATGGTAATTGTTGTTCAGAGTGGTGATAAGGTCGTTCACTACTAGGTTCAATAGAAGTGGTGAAAGGACACTTCCCTGGGGGCAGGCCTTCGCCACTAGTGCTTGCTTAGTGTCAGCCACCTCAATCTTGGTTGTAACCGCGTGAAGTGCCGATTCCGTTGATTTACCTGGACTATAGGCATGTTGGTTCGGATACAATGGTGCATGTATCAGCGCCGTCACCATCAGGTGCTTATCGCCTCTCTGCCTCTCTAGTTTTTTTAAGAGGAAAGAGACTTATAGATCTGAAGGATTTGGGATCCGAGTAGTTAGTTCTATCTGGTTTTGGTATGAAGATTACTTTGACGTCTCTCCACTGTTTTGAGACGTATTTATGTGCTAGAGAGGCTCCCATGACGAAGGTCAGCCTTTGGGTAAGTACCTTCCCTCCCCATTTAAGCAGGGCTGGGAAGATACCGTCCGGGCTTGGGGATTTGAATGTGTCAAAGCTGTCGCTTGCCCATTGTGTTTTGAATGGGTCAATTACCTTATGAGCCAGCTGCCATTCCTGCTCCATTGGAATGGTTTCTTTGTCTGGCGATCCTCCTGGACTGATTATCACACATCCTGGGAAGTGCGTTTCTACCACAACACGTTCTGCCTCTTCCGCCGAGTTGGTGAAGGTCTGATTTTCGTAAGGACTTCAGTGACATGGTTGAGTTATTGGAGAGAACTTTCCTTACCCTGTTAGCCTGTGTAGTAGTCTCAATGTTTGTACAGAAGTTTTGCCATGAGTTGCTACTCCGTCTGCTCCGTGCTGTATCTGCGTCGTTTTTGTACATGGACTTAGTTGGCGTTATATTTATCCCAGTCCTGTACTGTACCGGTGTTTATCGCTTTGTTGAATTGCCTCCTCATGCCGCGCCTAAGTCTCTTCAGCTCAGGCCCCCACCAGCTCTCTTTATTTGTTCGGCCTACTGGTGGGACGGGGCATGTCTGATGGAAGCAGTCCATCATAGTGTTAGTGAGAAATTTTACTTGTTTTTCTATTTCAACGGTACCTACGATCCTATTTGGATTACCACCCTGATGCAGGGCCTGACCGATCCGCAAAGAATAACTAACGCGATCGGTTTTTTTAGGATTCCGCTTAGGTGGTGCCGTGAATTTGCTTATCTGAAAGTCGAAACGTATCCATCTGTGGTCCGAGCACGATAAATCGTTGGACACTTACCAGTTCAAGATGTGTTTCGCTACTTCTTCTGTTGCCAAGGTCAAGTCAATAATTGTCTTGCTTCGTCTGTTGACAAACGTTGGTACAGAGCCCGTTTTCACTATGTTCAGGTTTGTCGTAAATAGGTATTCGACGAGCTTCCTACCTCTGTCGTTTCCCGAAGACATGCCCCATAAGGCATGGTGCGCGTTGGAGTTGGTTCCTACGATCAGCTTGAGCCCCACCTCCTGTCAGTAGTGAACCAGCCTTGTGAAGTCGTGCGGTGGTGGGTTGTCGGCTTCAGGCATGTAGATTGATGCCATGACAAGCTGCGCGAGGCCGGGGTCCTGGGCTCCCTGCACCTTTATGGCACATAGATCTCTGGAACAGAAGTCTGTTAGGGCCTGCATGTTTATGTCACTAGTAGTGTATATGCACGTGCGGGATCTCGGATAGGTTACCGACTTTTCAAAGAAATTTTCGGAGAAGGTTAATAAAAGGAAGGAGAAAGTTAAGGAGAAGGTTAATAAGGAAAATAGGTGGTTCTCAGGTTGAGAATACGTATATTATTACGAGTTGTTTTGAATTGATTTACTATAATTATCTCACTACCGTACGTACGTTTTACCGTGGGAGAGCTATGCTTCGGCATGAATGGGTCGGCTCGACCGGAGTGATACCACGGCCTCACAGAAAACCGGTGTGAAATAGCGTTTGCGCTGTGTTTCACCGAGTGAGTGAGGATACCGGAGGCCCATACCCCAACCCCTTTCCCCCATCTCCTTTCCCATCCCCCAAAAGTCGGCAACGCACTTGTGACGCCTTTGATGTTGCGGGTGTCCATGGGCGTCGGTAATCGCTTACCATCAGGTGATACGTCTGCTCGTTTGCCCGCTATTCAATAAAAAAAAAAAAAAAAAATATCTATGTAAATTACTTGCCCTACTCGGTAATATTATAAATTGGCAAGTTTGTGAGGATAGACGTCTGTTACACTTTCAAACAAAAACTACTGTAAGGATTTCTATGAGTATTTACAGTAAAATAACTCATACGTCATCAGCCTATCGCAGTCCACTGCTGGACATAGGCCTCTCCAATAGCACGCCACTTAATTCGATCCTCAGCTTCTCGCATCCAGCTCCTGCCATTACTCATACGTCAATATAGCTTATATACATTAATATATAGATTAACTGTTTTTAAACTTGCACGGCTTTTACGTAGTTTAAAAGTCACAGTGCATATGGTCTACGTTTACCACGATCTACGAGTACATACACGCGGGCAGAGTCCCGGGAAAAAGCTAGAAGATTAATATAAATTTAAACAAACAGTATTCATTGCTGCTTAGTTTCTTAATTGTAGATCGAATGTTACAACCAAGGGACTTAACTTATCACGTGTTCAAATAAGAGATCAAGGAATTTACACGTGTGAAGCGAGTAACATTGGTGGAAAGACGAACATAACTTACACAGTTAACGTTAATGGTGAGTATTCTTTCTGGTTCATTTACTTCATTACTTTAAAACGATTAATTTATTTTAATATCATGTGAGGATGTATTTATTAAAGTAGGTATATGTATTTGGATGTGGGCCACCATAGCAGGCTTAGCCAAGATACAAGTGTTTCTCATCGAATACCTTTTCATAATTGATAACGCATCTATTCTTATAAGATGAGATAAGATTCATTTATTCGCTCAAACACATAAATAATCGCATGCAAGATACGAAGTTGAAGAAAGCTCAAGATATGTATGCCACATACCATGGCTTGCGAATATAATTAAATGTTGATAAACTCTCACCACCGATTGTTTCCATCATTTAACCTTATATCAACATTCCACTATCTGAGTACAAATACATTATCGAAATTAGCAACAAATTGTACACAATGTCAAGATCAATTATGTCAATAGAATTTAAATAGGTCCTTAGTTATGTCAAATCAATCTTGGCTATTCAGAATTTTCTAACTGTTTGAAAATTTATTAAATACAATTGGAGCCACGCAAATAACACTTCACAACCTTCACTTCAATAACACACAAAGGTTATTTTTGACGCGTCTAGTTCGAGGAACAACATCTGTCATACACGGAAATAGGTTTGTATTCCTTTTAACAAATATAGCCGTTCTAATATGTAAAGAGGCGATAGTGTAAGAATCTTGTAGCATATGAAATACAGCTTACAAGAATCTGTGATGTCCAATCTAAACATTGACCGTAAACATCGCTTTTGGGCTTTAAAGGCGTTGTTGATTTGAATCAAAAGATTACCCTGTATCTCAAAATAGATTTAGTTAATCTATAATATGCTGTTAACAAAGCATCTATATTAGAGGACAGGCAAAGCAAATGCACTGCTAGTAATTATTATACAAATACTCGTAGTTTCAGTGTGCATCTTCTAATTTAAGTTAAAGCCAATCGTTAATCCTAAAAACTTTGTTGTAAATTGAACCTGTTACATTTTTATAATTATGATATTAAATGCCAAATTTAGTATATACTTACTCGTATCAATGCGCGTTGTCTAAAATTTATAATTACTCTTTTACCAATATTTATGTTTAGGTTGTTATTACTTATTCATTGGATTGTTTTATTTTAAGCGTTATTTATATTTTCTTCATACATATTTCCATTTTCACAAGGTACAGCAATTATGCTGTCATCTGCGAATAGCGTCATAGAGTAATTAATTGATTTCGGAAAGTCATTCATATAGTATATATATAAAGAGAGAAAGCCTCAGTACACTTCCCTGTGGTACACAACAGTACGTTCTTCAGATAAGAATATTTCCTCTCGTTTAGTATCACTATTTACGCTTCTGATTTCTGCTACTTGTTTTCTACCATGTAAATAAGATTGTAAAAGGTATTTACTATTTAATCCGTAACCGTAAGCCTCAAGATTTTGTAACAATATATGATGTTTTCTACCGTGGGAGAGCTATGCTTCGGCATGAATGGGTCGGCTCGACCGGAGTGATACCACGGCCTCACAGAAAACCGGTGTGAAATAGCGTTTGCGCTGTGTTTCACCGAGTGAGTGAGGATACCGGAGGCCCATACCCCAACCCCTCCCCCCATCTCCTTTCCCATCCCCCAAAAGTCGGCAACGCACTTGTGACGCCTTTGGTGTTGCGGGTGTCCATGGGCGTCGGTAATCGCTTACCATCAGGTGATACGTCTGCTCGTTTGCCCGCTATTCAATAAAAAAAAAAAAAAAAAAAAATGTTTCACATAATCAAATGCCTGCGATATATCAAAAAAAAAGTACAAACTAGATTATTTCTATCTACATTTGTCATTACTGTGTACGAAGGTTGTAAATAGTTTTTTTTTTCTTAAACCTTTCTGTTCCATCACAAAGTAAACTATGTTTTTCCAAGTACGTACTAAGTTCGTTATGAATATATGATTCAAATATTCTTGAGAATATTGAGATAAGAAATATAGGTCTATAGTTTTCTTTTTGCTCTTTTGACTTTTTCAAGGCATAGGAAAACGTGCCTTTGCAAATACTTAAATTGATTACGTGGGCTAATGGCTTATAAATCACCCGTGCCACTGCTTTAATTATTTTTGTTTGTATACCGTTATGTTCTTTACTGTATGTATTATTAAGACTGGATATTATTTTTAGCACGTCCTACGGTAGACACGGCGCTATAAACAGAAAGATTTTTCTATTAAAAATATTTTCTGTGACTTTACATCCGGAATCATTTCTAGGCTGAATCTTAGCAACAAAATAATTCTTAAATAAATTAGCTATTTGGTTTGGCTCTAGCAATCTACAATATTTGTATCATTTTCTTTAATTTTGTGAATGAAGTTCATTGTAATCTTCACTTTGTTTTGATTAATTATTTACCAAGTAGCTTTTGACTTATTTCTAGATGACGTTAATTTGTGATTATTTTGTACGCGTTGCGCGTTTGTGAACTATTTTGTTTTGACCACGTGACTCAACGTTGAGATGTCGATGATTTTCGGATTCATTTGATTAGTTTTCTTAATAACGTCTATATTTGTAGTTAACTAGGCCAGTGGGTAGCATTGGTGAGGTCGCAGAACGATCCCCATCCTACATAAGCGCAAGCCTGATGGTGACAGATGAGGCCATCTGTTACCCTGGCAGAAGTAGGCCCGGATGACGACGCAGACGCTGCACCGCGTGCGCGCCTGTGGGACAGTAGCGGAAATATTGGGGTTCCCACACAGTTCCCCGACATCTGTACTAGATGTCGAGACGGCGTGCAGTTTTGGTCACTTCGGTATCCGAGGGGACTTCCGCACATAAAAAAGGCGGTAGTATTGGTTATTTTGGAAATCCTTTGGCGAGGTCAATGTCCAGTAGAGAATGCCCTTCGACTGAGATTTAAAGAATTGCCAGGACATGGTAAAATTTAGTTTAGTTTAGTTTTTCGTTCAGCAGTGGATGGCGATATGTAAAGTTTCCAGACTAAACTATATAATTTTGTTATAATGACAAGCTTAAGGGTAAATCCTTATAGGTATTTGCATTGTTCTGAAAAAAATGTCAAGGATAATAGAAATTACAGGGTGGAATGTTGTGTTGGAGAATCACAAATACAAATCACTAGTAAAATATACGAACATTTAGAAATTGAATTTCAGCTAGAAATAAAGTTAGTAATTAACAAAACAATAGGACATAACGTTGCCTATAAGGCAATGAAGTGAATGTAGAAGTAGAATATAAAATATTTCATAAATTTCTTGTATTGATTCTATTAAGTTTTATTTAGACAATTAACAAAATAGTGAAACGTAAATTATCTCAGTTTGTGTCGAGAACAACTTAATTTTATTGAATAAATAAATTAACTTTCAAATTTTTCACAGTTCCACCTAAAATAGAAAATCCCAAATTTACTACACTTGATTTATTGGTTGGCACGGACCTGATTTTACAATGCAATGTCGATGGACATCCGGAGCCACAAATTAAGTGGCTGTTTCAGGAATTTGATACAAAAGCTACACCTAAGACACTACGGTAAGTCTATAAAATTTATACAAATACAGCATTATAATGTGGGTACATTTATAGTGCTTATACACCCAATACATTAAAAACTTTTTTTTTATTTATTTTTTATTAATAGTGGGCAAACGAGCAGACGTATCACCTGATGGTAAGTTTTCTATCACTCCGGTCGAGCCGACCCATTCATGCCGAAGCATAACTCTCCCACGGTAAAAAAACTACTTATAATTTATATTCACACAATATTGTTTGGTACATATTCAACAAATGAAACATGTTCTCTGGAAAAAGTATGTTTTCATTCCATCAATGAAAATTGTCCAAAACTTTAAATCGCTGATTAATCTGGCTAATACTGTTAACACCATTAATGCCGACCTGGATAATATTTCTAAGTGAAGCAACACCTACTGCTTGAAAATTAATCCATCCAAGACTCAGACTATTGTCGTTGGAAGCTCGCGAATTTTCTCCAAAATTGATTGGGCAAATTAGTCTCAAGTCACTTGCAATAGCACATCTGTCCCTTATAGTGACATGGTGAAGAACTTGGGGATCTATATTGATAGTACCTTATCCTGGGGTCTCCAGCTGCAGGAGCTGAATCCCAAAACGTTTGCCGCTGCAGGGTCTTTGTGCAGACTACGCAATTTTTTACCCATATCTACAAAGATTGCTCTTTCACAATCCCTTCCCTTCCCATTCTTGATTATGCTGATGCTTGTTATTTTGATTTCATATGATGATTGATGAAATAAGCTTGAGTGACTCCAAAACCTCTTTATAAGTTTAATATTTGTATTACGCAAATATGAACATGTCTCCGATTATCGTAAACAGCTTAAGTAGTTACCCATCCGCCTTCGCCGGCATGCATATATTCTTTCTCTTCTGTAGAATATTTTCTTCAAACCACTCACTCCACGCTAACTGAAATCTCGGTTTAACTTCCTACTTGACTCACATCCTAAATTATTGAAATCGTTACAGAACTTGAATTAAAAAATGTCAGAACGTACAATCAAAATTCTCGACTTTTCCTTTTCTCTACAAGCAGTTCGCCTACGGAACACCTTACCAGTCTTAATAATACGTCCGAAAACATTGACTGCTTTTAAGAGACTGATAAAGGAATATTACCTGAGAGACGTCATTTCCTATAGTTTCCTATATTTTATACTGAGTTGGTCAAGGTATTCACTCTTGTGTATGCATTGAATAGCTGTATGCTTCATACTACGTGTTGCTATTATTTTAAGTAATGTGTAAACTCTACTTTAATTTCCATTCCACCAGTAAAACATCAGGCAATACCATATACCTTTTTATCCCTATTCTTCTTTTCATTCCATGGTTCCCTGTAAGATATTGCTTTGAAGCGATAGGGCCGCCACTTGCACTTTATAATACTTTTAAGTTAACCTTGTAATAACATAAGGTGGTGTAGAATAAAGAGATTAATTACAATTATTTTTGATGTTAACACGCTTCCATTGACTTCTTACTGTTCATAATAGTCCACGGGCCCACGTACAAGGGATTTCAGTGATTGACAACAGGCTGAAAGTTTATACACAGCTTCGTTTTGACGAGACACCCAACTTTTATTATTGGACCAAATTCTGAAAGTGGAAGGAAAAAGCGGGATAGGGAGCGAAACACGTCGATTTGATGAGTGTCCCAATTTAATTAATAACAGTTTCTAAAAATCAATACTTCGAGAAAATACTATGGAAAACTGAAAAAAACTTGTGGCATACAAAGTGAATGGTAGCTTCCGAGTGACCCTCAGCTCTAACATGTCAGAATGGTGACTTGAAAGTTTTTATTCATTTTCATTAATTACAAACTGATTTTTGTTTTGGGGCTTGCAAAATATATATTTTTCATAAAAAATGCATCGGCACTCGAAAGTTGTCAAGATTATGTTAATATTTTTTCGAGTGTATAATAATATAAGTTGGGTGTCTCGTCAAAACGAAGCTGTGTATAAACTTTCAGCCTGTTGTCAATCACTGAAATCCCTTGTTCGTGGGCCCGTGGACTATAAGTATTTAAGTTAGTATGTAACGGTAATTTTGAACATGATTTTGACACCCTGCAAATCGTTGGATTTATATTTCGTATGATTTCCCGCTTTTATTGTAAATATTGTTTACCATATCTACATAAATTCAGTATAGTAGTAATTTGAAGAAGAAAAAATAAATTGTCTATAAAATAAAAAAGAAAATCCGACAAAGAAATAAAAAATACCGGCCAAGTGTGAGTCGGACTCGCGCACCGGGGGTTCCGTATAAAACTGTAGGTATATTAATTGATGTAACTAAAAGTTTATGCTTTCCACAATTTCCCTTTATCTGTGCTATAAGACGTTGCTTCGTACCAAATTTCAAGATTCTGAGTTCACGGGAAGTACCCTGTAGGTTTTTATTCCCTTGCGAGTGTGAAAAATTTTCAGCATAAACGGCTGTATTTTTTCATTGCGTTGGCTTAGAGGATTGATTGTTTCACAGCTCCGCGGGACAGTAGAACTGAGTATTTGATGTATTTTTCAGCTCGGTACGTCCTTGAATTTAATTCAAGTTTTAATAATTATGATTTAAATATATTGTAAAAAGCGGGAGGTTTTTTAGAGATTTTCAAAATAATAGTCCTTCTACTCATATCTGTCAATGAAATATTTATAATTACTGTCACTATACCCCACAATTTTTTACAATGCAATATTTTCTTTTTTTCACTAATAAATTAAATTTATAAGCATGTTTTACAAATTTTGAATATAAATAAACTGTCACTGAGAACTTTATTTTGCTAAATAGTGTTCATATGGAAAAAAAGCCGAGTCTTCTCTTGGCTCTTAAATTAGCATTGTCAATTAACGAAGTAATGTTGCCAGGTTCCTTTCTGTTTTCAAGAATTTTTATTAATTATGTACATAAATAGTGATAATAATAAAGGAAACATGGGTGAAAAAATAGAAAAAAAATAAATAAAATATATATCCCAGTTGTTTTGAATTGATTTGTTTTAATTATCTCAAAAACAAAAATGTCTGTTCAAAATCCTAGTATTTTTATAAATTAGCAAGTTGGATGTCTGTTACGCTTTCAAGAAAAAAGTACTGAAAGGATTTATATGAGACTTTACAGTAAAGAGTACTTTACATTTAAAAGACAACGATGCATACGGTCTACTTTTACCGCGATCTACATACACGCGGGCAGAGTCCCGGGTAGAAGCTAATACATTAATATAAACTTAAATAAACAGTATTCATTGCTGCTTAGTTTCTTAATTGTAGATCGAATGTTACAACAAAGAGATTTAACCTATCACGTGTTCAAATAAGAGATCAAGGAAATTACACGTGTGAAGCGAGTAACATTGGTGGAAAGTCGAACATAACTTACACAGTTAACGTTTATGGTGAGTATTCTTTCTGATTCATTTATTGAATTACTTTAATATGACACATTGTTTTTAATTCCATGTGAGTATGTGTACTTGGATATGGGCACCATGGCAGGCCTAGCCAAGATACTGTTACAAAGAAAGATTATTCGCTAACAACTCTCGAGCCGTCTACACGCATTTAACACATACAACTAAGTTCTCGTTGATCTCTGTGTGAGATGTGTGTGTGTCTTACACGGAATAATGAACCTTACAGGGATATAAATAGCGTCGAATATCGGTAGATTGTTGCGCGGTTGCTTACAGCGGTGATCAGATCTCGCCGGTGGGCCCCTACTTAGTACGGTGAATGGCCTTGTGTGTACTAGGTGCTTCTAGAATGCACGAGTAATAATAATGATGGGTATAAATAGGAACTACCGCGGGCCACAGTTCAGTTCAGTTTGAGCAGTTGTGTGATAAATAGTAGAGTGATTTCAGTGATTAACCTAACGATCTCGGCGACAATTAAGGATTGTTATTCTAAGTGATATTGCTATTTTAAGAGTCAGTTTTTAATAAAGTATTTTTTTCACGTCAGAATGTTTATTTTTCGAATCCATCGAACCCTAACACGTTACAACACAAACATTCATATGTGTTTATCGTCGAATACATTTTCAGAGTTACTAATGCATCTATTATGTTTTTATAATATTGTTTTGACCACGTAACTCAGCGTTGAGATGACGATGGCATTCACATACATTTAATTATTTTTCTAATAACGTTTACGTTTGTAGAATGTCAACTTGGCCAGGGGCAGCATTGGTTGTAGTGAAAACCCTTCGTGGAGGACAATGTCCAGTAAAGGATGTCCTGCGACTGAGCTGATGATGTTGATCTGTGATATTATTGACGTGATGAGATTACTTTTCGTTTACATTTTAAAGTTTAGTTTAGTTTTAGGTTTTCGTTCACTAGTGCACGGCAATAGGTTTATAGTTATAAATTATCTAGATTAAAGTAAATAATCTACTACAAAAAGCTTAAGGAATACGTATGCCACTTTTAAGCAGCCATAAATAATATTTTTTATTTCCAGCTACGCCTAGCATACAGAAACTGTATGCAATCAAGACATTTACATGTGTAAAGGGGGACTTGGGATTAAGAATTCCATGTAAAGCAACTGGCTACCCAAACCCTTCAATCGCTTGGAAAAAAGACGGTTTAGACATAGTTTCTGGTAATAAAAATTTCCATAAAATATTGACTACCTCTGTAACAAGTAATCTAAATTTGATTTCACATTGTACCATTTTAAGTAAAAAAAAGTTAATTTATAAGTAATATACTAACACCAGATGGTTAAGATTTCTTCAAGCTACAAATTACTTGTCTCATCTCCACATGCCTATAAGTTACTAAATATGCTTCAAAATACTCAGGTTCCAAATGGTTTGACATTGAAGAAGGAGCTCTGATCATAAAAAATATTGAGAAAAGCCAACAAGGAATCTATACTTGCTTAGCGAGAAATAAAATAGGAAATGACAGCAGTGTGTATACTGTGAATGTCAATGGTAAATATATTGTTTTTCATATCGTCATATAATCAACGATTTTAATATAAAGATTAATAATACGTGTCACTTTCTTTTTAGACTATCCAATTATACCTAAGATCGAATCCTCAACGTTCGTTGAATTGGGTACTTCTTTCGATGTTCCTTGCGACATAAAACGCAAAAACACTGACGTCATACGTTGGTACAAGGTAGGTGTTTAGTACAGATATTGTAATCATTTATTAACCGCAATATTACTACTGCCACACATTGTTTTAACTGATTTTCGAAAAGATATAGACTTGATTTTCGGTTATTTATTTATTTATATAAAGTACACATCATACATATTATACTTATAACTAATTATAATAACATGTAGGATTGATTCTGATATGTATGACAATTACGGTGTACGTAGCATTTAACAGCGATCTACTTAAAAATAACAATACTTGAAAATAACAATAACTAACTATATTCTACTGCTACAATTTTTTATATATATTTGACTGGACACGGAATACTTCCACAATTTCAGTTTTAAATACATTAAATGACTGGCCAAAGATGTCAATGCCAGGATTATGAGTTTGGATAATATTATATTGATTAAGAATTCTATTTATGGGTGATTGTTGGCCTAAATTAGTTCTTGAAAATTGGGTGTAGAATATCTTAACTTTTTGATGTCTGGGATAACAGTAGGGAATATTTAAAGACATTTTTTTAATAGGCTATTACACTGTATACAAGTCCGAGGCCCTCTTCTTCCATGGGCGGGCGCCGCCTCGAGACACGACGATCGTGGTGGGGGGTACCTCCATCGTCGTTGGGCGCAGCCTCAAATATCTGGGGCTGGTTCTCGATGGTCGTTGGAGATTTGCGGAGCATTTCCGGCAGCTGGCGCCGAAGGTGCTGGCGTTTGCGAGAATGCTCTCACGGTTGTTCCCCAATGTTGGAGGACCGGGGACTGCCTGCCGCCGTCTCTACGACAGTGTGGTACGCTCCAAGGCGCTCTACGGAGCGCCCATCTGGGCGGAAACCCTCTGCCCGGCGAATGTCGCCCTGCTCCGTTGTCCGCAGTGGGCCATCGCGCAGAGGACTGCACGGGCGTACCACACCGTCTCTTACGAGGCGGCATGTGTCCTAGCGGGCAGTCTCCCTTGGGATCTCGAGGCCGGCGTCCTCAAGTGGAGGGCGCCCTGATTCGGCGAGTTGGTGGATGCCCGCCTCCGGAGGAGATCGAGCGCTGGGTCGCGACGATATCTTTCGGACGTGGGCTGCAAGAATGGAGGGGAGTCCAACGGCGCTTGTTAGGGCCGCTCGGCCCGTCCTGTGACAATTTGTGGAGGGGCGTCAAGGGGCTCCCACGTACCACCTCACCCAACTTCTCACGGGTCACGGCTGCTTCGCCAAGTACCTGTGGGAGGTGGTGGGAGTGGAATCGGAGCCCCAGTGCCGTAACTGCACCAGCGGCGACCCTGACACGGCCCAACACACCCTGGCCGTGTGCGAAGCGTGGGACGGCCAAAGAGCGGCCCTGACGACCGTCATCGGCGCAGATCTCTCGCTGCCGGCCGTCATCGAAGCCATGGCCGACAGCGAGCGGTGCTGGGCCGCCATCGCCTCGTTCGCTAGCGAGGTGATGACGGCCGAGAGAGAGGCCCTGCGGGAACGGGAGCGAGCTGGGCTCACTCTCCCGCCCCGCAGGCCCCCAGTGAGGGATCGTAGGCGACAGATGTTCGCCCGCGGCCCCGAATGAAACTAGCCAAGGGCGGCGGGTCGGGGGACCTGCCGCCCCTTAGCCATTAGGCGGAATGCGCCCCTCTTGTTTCAGGGGCGCATACCAACTAAGGAGAGGAGGGCCCCAACGATTTGGCCCCCCGAGGCGAGCCCGAAAGGGCGTCCCTAGCCGAGTCGCGGTGAGCATTCTATCCCGTGGCTCGGTCTTAGGTGATGAGGAACAACGTGGGGTTTAGTGGGTAGTCTGGCCTTCTCTCTTGGAGGCCAAGAGACCCACACGAAGCGAACCCACCGCGGTGGTCTAGCAAAGTGCGTAAATGCATTCACTACGGGAAAAAAAAAAAAAAAAAGTACACTATACGATTATTATGAAGAAAACATAATTCCAAAATACGTCTGCGATTTGAAAGAGTAGTCATGTCAAACTTGGATAACCGCTGGTCATAAGGAGTCTTATGGGAAAAACCACTGCAAGAGTAGGCAAGATTCCTGGTGAAGGTTATAATCAAGCTTCAAAACTTTAACATATTACTAGACAATAAAGGTCAGCAAATAGTCAGGTGCTTCTCTTTTGTCAGCTTAATGCTGTTCAGGATTTTTTTTTTTGGATAATGGGCAAACGAGCAGACATATCACCTGATGGTAAGCGATTACCGCCGCCCATGGACACCCGTAGCACCAAAGCGTCACAAGTGCGTTGCCGACCTTTGGGGGATGGGGGAGGGGTTGGGGGTATGGGCCTCCGGTATCCTCACTAATAAATAATAAATATTAATAAATATTACGGACATCTAACACACAACGCCATCTAGTCCCAAGCTAAGCAGAGCTTGTGTTATGGGTACTAGACAAGTGATATAAATACTTATACACTTTTTTTTTGTAAATACATACATATTATACATAGAAAATACCCAAACTCCGAAACAAATATTTGCAGATCATACAAACATTTGGTCCGACCCGGCAATTGAACCCGAGACCTCAAGTTTAGCAGTCGCATACGCTACCACTACGCCACCGAGGCAGTTTATATACCAATTAAATAACCTTTTTTTTAAGCATAACTGTATTTGTATTTTGTGTGCGTCAGGCTGGCTTCAACCCATGGAATTTTCTCACACGATTTGTACCAATCTAATTTACTCCTTGACATAAACATGCTTCGTTTTCAATGTAGGTACCCCTTTTGTAAAAACGTTAAAGGTACTTGTTATGTGGCGGAGCAAAACCGCCAGGTTGCACTGAGCCGAGACCTCACAGCAGTCGCAGTGGTACAGACGGTATTTAATTCCCTCCTAGCGACCGAGTACAGAAACTTTCCGAAGAAACCGTGTCCGGAAACGACCCGCGTCAGTCGGAAGGAATGGGTCCCGTGCTCGAACTGTGATCAAAAGCTTAATTTGCTTTGTGGAAAAAGTCATTTCTTTGGTATCACTATTTTGTGATACACTGAAATCTGTACTCATGACAAATATATTAATGTTTCTTTAAATTTATTTTTAGGATTCAAGCCTTATAAAACATGGAAAACTTACTCTCAAGCACATTTCACCTCGAGATATCGGCATATACTCATGTCGTGTCGGTGATATGTGGGAATCTCGTTCGTCACATGTGGAAATAAAAATAGGATATGAACCTTATTTTAGTTCAGAAGAGAGAGAGATAATACCCTATTTCAAAGGAAGATCTTATCCTCTGATATGCTTAGCATATGGGCTACCAGAACCGAAGGTATATTTTCCATCATCATTATCAGTCATTAGTCAAACAGCTTGACATAAGCCTCTCCGCAGAAAGGAGGTACGAGTATATACAGTGGGTTACCACTATACCTCTCTGACCAGACGGGTTGATATACAGTTTGTGTTAAGTTTTCTTTCCTTTTCTGTTCTATTGTCCTGTGCAGTTTACTCCTTTACCCGGCTCTTACGCAACTCACATGGAGTTTTCAATTAGACGTTGGGTACGTGTACAATATTTGCAAGTGTGAGACTTTATCGATTAACTAATAACTACCACTGTTTTAAACAGCGGTGACGAGTTTGTGTTGTTAAAAAGAACGTCCTTATTTATATTTTCTTAAGTCAAACTCAAACTCAAACTCAAATCATTTATTTCCATAGGCCTAGGGGCCTATGGAAATACAAACATCAAAATATAAAACAAAACTCAAGTAATCAATTCAGTGATAAAGGAACTATTACTAAATGCACTGAAATGATTTGAATTACCGGAGCTTAGATTGATTTCGATTCAACTCAAAGGTTTAAATTGAAATCAATCCAAGTACCAGCTCCGATGGAAATTGCATTCATGAGAAGAGCTGGTGAGAAACTCATGCGCACCATCTTTTCAAATAATTCATACAAGTGTTACTTATATTTCACTTATGACATCAAATCACATTGCTGATAGTTCAGTTGTCTTTAATTCACTTTCAAAATTATGTACATAGAAACTGGATACATTTTGGCAAGTGGTACAAAAATGTATTTTCTTGTCATTGTCTTCTGCGGAAAGAACAATATAAGTTTGTTATAGAATAGTATAAATATACAAAGGTATGTTAGAAGAGAGTTCTCTGGCTAGTCTCCACTACTACGAATCTATGGACACTTCATTCCTTAAAATTTGTTCAATAATTTAAACGCAATGGTGGAACATACAAACATGTTTACAGAGATTGCCAAAATCATTACCATTTCTTTTAGCTTCGCCATAGTCAGGTCAAAATACAATATGTTTAAATGTGTTACTGTTATAATAATTCAAATGAACTGTAATTCCCGCCATACTGCTTTGTATACATTCATGGTTATATAATCGTATGCGACTTTTCATTTTGTTTTAAATGATAAACATAATTTTTTCACAGGTAACTTGGACGTGTAATGGAAAAACATTGAGTTCAACAGAAATGACTTTAATAAAAATGAATATGAGCAACAGAGACAACTATACTTGTGAAATCAGCAATAGTTTTGGAAGAATCACACGATCATTTCAATTTATAGCACAAGGTATTTCTTAATATGAAAAGAAACTATCTTTTCTAACAAGAAATTCTTAATAACAGCTTGGTGATTGGAATTTCGGCGGTGTTCCACGCCCGTGCCTCGAGGAGCACGTTAAGCTGTCGGTCCCGGTTGTCATGAATATCTTAAGCAAACGTTATTGGAAAATCAGTACCTAAATCTATTATCAATTCTTTTTAACGTATTTAAACCACTTTCGGCCCTCACCCCACTGGGGTTTGCGGTAGGGGAGAGTATTGAAATTGGACGACGCGGGCACCATCTATTGGTAATTGAGAGCTTACCTATATTAAGACATAACTGAATTGGGAACTGTCGTTATTCAGACATTCGAACCCCTCCCAGCATCTGCCCGCACTGTGTGCGGGTAAGCTCTTTATTTAGGCAAGTAATGGCAGCACATATAGACACCAACCTCAGGGACCACTAGTAAACCGCCTAATTATACTGAACAACCTTCGCATTCAGTTCACCCTCAGGATTGCGAAGGTGCAATGGCAGTTGCTCCGTGGAAAAACTGATATTCGGGTAAAGCTGGTCGAACTATTAAGCCAAAAAGAAATAATCTTGGGAACAATAAAGAGTAGCAAGATATTATAAATCAAAAAATTAACTATCATCTTTATTTCTATATTTATCTATATAAATAAAAATTAATCTATAAAATTGTATGTATGCGCGTAACTTTCGATTGATTGCACCAACCAGGATATTTTATTTTTGTTTGCTATTGTCAGGAGAAGCTTTGTATAGAAAAAAAAACCGGAGGTGTTATATTTTCTAAGTCGGCTTAGAACTTCCCGGAGAAAAGTTAACAGGGCTTACTTAAATAAGTTTTTCGGTAATTCAGAAAACTTTCACGAATATGGCGGAATGAAGCTCGCCGAGTCAGCTAGTAGTTTTATAAACTACTTGCTTTATTAGGAAATAAACGTAATACTTATTACGATTGGATCTTCGCATAGCCTTTATCTGTCAACTCATTTATTTTTTAATCTACTCATTTACCATTTTCGGGCGAGTGCTTAACAAACGCATCACAAAAATAAACAAGTTATTTATGTTTATATCAAACTATTTGTTTCAGAGTGCATACTCGATGTAAACAAAGACTTTCTACATAAGAACCAACCCATGATGCTTACTTTGAATATGTCATGGCCAACATTCACCATTGATGATGGTTATATGGTTATAGAGAAAGGTGAACCGTTCTATTTACACTGTCGGAATAATATTGTTGGATTTAATACAAATTACGTGCAGGCTTATTGTGTTGGAGAAACACAAATAGAAATCACTAATAAAATACATGAATACTCAGAAATTCAATGTCACCAAGAAATAAAGCCAGTAATTAACATAAGTAAAAACCGTTGCCTATTAGGCAAGGGGGTGAATGTAAAAGTAGGATATATAATACGAGTATTACATAAATTTCTTAATGTTTATGAAGTCTGTTTAGACACAAATAAAAATGTGACACTTTATACGCGACACGTATTAACTCCATATCAGTACAATGTATCTACAACTAAAAATATCTGGTGGCCCATTTTCTTATTACCTTACAACTTCGATACTATTTACAACTGCAAAAATCAAGCTCATGATATATCATCGACACTGGAAAAACCATTTCATAATAATGACGAATGTTGTTTTGGTAAAAGACAACTAGTAAGTCCAATGGACTTTACGCCCGGTATACCTGAAACTACAGCCCACACGTATTTGAACGTTGTACCTCACTGGAACACGTGTAATTCAAAAGTAAGTTAATTATGAGTGATCATAAACGTATTTATCAAAACGTTTGTTGAAAACTACTTTGCAATTGTAACAGACAATGAAAAACACCTGCAACCCCTTAACCAAGATGCAAGTGTTTCGCGCCAATTCTCTTTCTACAATCGCTAACACCACTACCCTCTTGTACTTTAATGGCAATGTAAAGTTTGATCACGTGACTTAATATTACTATGACGTCATTCTATATAATTGTTAGTATTCTACTGTGTATAATAATTATATTATTTTCAGAAACAATGCCATCTAGTCTCAAACTAAGCAAGGCTTGTGCTATAGGTTTTATGTTTGTAGAATATCGACTTGGCAAAAGGGAGGATTCCTCAGAAAGTTTTCCTTTCTTTCCGACAGTTTTTTGAATGGTAACACTAAGTAAAAAAGAGTGATAAACTTAAGAATAACAATTAAGTTAGTGACATAGGTTATTGAAGTGCGTCTCAGGAGGTTTCCTATGCGATGATCAATTTTGTTATGATATTTTTTAGAACTGGGCAGAAATTGAACAAAAAGTAAGAAACTTAGCTAAATTATTAAATAGAGAGCTAACAGTATTAACAGGAACAGCAGAACCACTTGTTATGAAAGGACGGAGGGGTTCTAGGGAGATCACAATCCATGACGATCGAAACAAGAATCTACCCGTCGCACAATACTTGTGGAAGGTAATATATATTGCAGTTAATTTGCTGATTTTACACTTGATCTTTATGAAGATGTAAATTTTAAAATATTTCTAGGTGGTCCAAGATCCGGCGACAAAGAGTTTTTTAGCTATAATACAAATCAATGTCCCTGACTTATCTCCGAAGGATATTCCTTTACATATTCGCTGTAGAGACATTTGTGAAGAGATTGAGTGGATGAAGGGTATCAATTGGCAAAATATAGCTAGTGGTTATACATATTGCTGTTCAATAAACGATTTTGAGAAAGCTTTTAATTTTAGAGAAGAGTTTAGTTCTGGTAACACAAAAGTACTAAAAGATGTGAATGTTGTTGACTTACGGTAAAGTTCCAAATTAAAGATAAAAGTTGATAGGTAATAGTTATAATCAAATACAGAACAGTTCACATAAGAAGTACACAAACACGAACATATATAGAAATAGTATAGAAGGTGAGACAATACTAAAATATATGACAAGATAAAAAGAGAAGTAACAATTTAAATAAAGATGGTAGCACTGTTTTGGTATCGAGCGCATTACAGTCTGTTAGCGGCGTGACGCGTGAGAAACGAATGTCGTTGTCGTCGTCGCCGCTCGCTCGGAAATACTGTCGCTCCACCGGCCACTGTGACGTTGCGCTCGATGAAATATATATATATAAATTATTTACTCCTGTTTTTTCCATATATTATAAAATCATCTTTCACAATAATATTAATATATATTTAAGAATATTAAATAACATTAAATATTTATATTATAACAAAGTACATATTTAAACAAAATTACATTTTAATAAAAGACAGTAGGGTTCGCTACATCACCCCCTCCTAGAGACCGTCCTACGGGCGATAATGTTACGAAAATGCACTTTGCGTCCTGATCGCGTCCTTCCAACATTAAGTTTCTCGGGGTCAAGTTGACTGGGAGTCTGAGGTGTTTGTTTGTATGCGTCCGAATTTAAATGTATGTTTTTGGTGTGTGAAGATAAACGAAGGTGTTCATAACCCAGTTGCACTCGATGATTAGAAACAATTACCGAGGGTAAGCAACGACAGTGCTGTCAGTACCTGCATGGGTGACCGCTGGTGGCATGATACCATGAGCATCTACGTGATTCGGAGGTCAAGTTAAGCAGTCGGCCCCAATTGTTTATCATAGGATGTCATGAAGCTTAGTTCGAGGCCTTTGGACACCTTAAAAACATCCAACGGGAGGATTACGTAGCCACAAAGTTGTTTTGCCAGTACCCAATCCGCACTCGGCCAGCATAGGTATGTATGGTCTTAACACTCTCCTAAGAGGAGACCCGAGCCTAGTAGTGGGACACTAAGGGTTGTTGTAATATTTGATAGTTAATTTTCAAAAGTTAAATTAAATTTTGACATCAAGTTCATTTTGACCAACACTAACTTGTTATTTGGAATTTGATGTATTTGACGGCTCGTTGAGGAATTTACGTCACTACCAAGTGTCAAAGAGTGACTGACATCTGACACTATGAAGCGTCGTGGTTTGGTGGCGGGGCGCCCATGTTGTGGATCACTTTTGTTCGGAACGTCGCCTGCGCACTACTTCTACGACGAATTGCTGTCTACCGGTTTAATCCAATTATATTTTATTTATTTGTACCGCCCTTTAAAGTTAATGTGATCTATGTGCTGGTGATTGTATTTTGTGAAATTGAAAACCATAGACGGAGTAAATGATAGATGTCCAAATGTTATATATTATTATGTTATAAATTATTCATGACATTTATGTATATTTTATACGTATATATGTATGTGATCATGTTTGTATGTATGTATTTATGTTATATACTGGTATGTATACTTAAGACACACACACACACACATATATTAAGTTTATATATTAATTAATTCTCAGATTATTTTAAACTTGATACACCTTATACTACCAAAAATAAAATTATAAAATATCCGTATAAAGGTTGTCTGGAAGAGATCGCCGTGAGTGATAAGAGCACCTATTGTTATTACCCATTGTAGTTTTTTCATGTATGTTTCCAGCAGTAGCATAACACAATGTCAAACACCTTAAAACACCATCATCCAAGCGATAATACACTGCTACAGATACTTCCGCATATACACCCAAATGTACCCCAAATATACACACTTATATAGTTTCACAGGCCCACACATATATATCATCACATACACACCCATTACATTCATATACACACTCACATGCACTCCTCCACACATACATACCACCATATATACACACTCACATACATATCATAAATCCGACGTACATAACCACTCACTTATATTCAGTCCATCCCATATTCTTTAAATCGGAATCTAAATTCCTTAGTGTTCTTCTTTATTGATGTAAACCTAGTTACTTAGTAATCTGTTATGTCAGCGACTGCCATTACTAATGATAAGGCACAACATGAAAATGTTTTTGTATCACAATGACAGCAGGACACTGACTCCAGAGTCACAGGATTACCTAGTTTAGGAGTTAGGGTTTATATTACTCGCATTACCTTAAGTTAACCAAGACATATGTAATAATTTTAATCAAACCAAAGGTTTTTGTATCAATAAAGATTTTTATTTTTTATTATTTATTATTATTATTATTTTATTAGTTATGTCTGTAAATTTTTATTTTTTTTTGTGGATTCAATAAAGCTGTATAAATAAATAAATAAATTAAATCATTTTTGTTTGCGAGGTATTTGCTTGATTTTGTATGTTGTACGACTACCTATACCCCATCATTTTAAGAATAATACGATTGAAGGTCATGATGAGCTTTTATGTTTTTAGAGATGTTGTTAGTCCTCAGACTTCATATTATATTTTTTTATGTATGGGCCTACAAAAGTACCTCTATCTGACGAAAAGCATAAGCAGAATTCAAGAGTGGTGGTCACCATATTATTCATTGCGAGTGCAGATAATGCAGCATGGTGATCAACAAACTGCGGCGGCTATTAAGATGCGTCTGTGGTTTGCATCGTTGGGCATCCGGTCTCACACTCAGCAACGAAACATTGCAACACGGACGCTGTGATTTTGGACTGTGAATAGCATTGAATACTATTATTTTAGTTCCTTGTTGATTAATGCCATAAATAAGGTCAATAATATTTTTATTTTATTTCACATTACCAAATATTACTAATTTAATAAAAATATTACGTACTGATATTACGAACTCGTCGAATCCATCAAAGACATTTCTTGAATGTACTAGTAACACCTGTATGTATTATAAAAAGATGTCTCGCGGGCCGAGTAAATATCAGAGTGAGATCAGTGATTAACTTAGCGACCTCGGTTACAATTAAGAACTATTATTCTGAGTTACACTGTGCTTTTAACATTGGTTTCGGTTTAAATATTTATTCTCATTAAGAATTATAATACAATTCACTTAACATGAGAACATACTAATGATAGGATAAGATAAGATAAGATAAGATAAGTTTATTTGCATAAAACATGTGTGAACAAGATGTCATAGTATAAAATACAGTATAGTACTTAAAAACATGTTTTGCCATAGCTGGCGTACAAATTATTTATTATAATAAATGTCATGTTGTCATATTACATTAATGTCAAATATTAAATTAATAAAAAAAAACAATAATAAAAATAAAAGTAAATAAAACAGTTACAAAATTTAAACACATGCACAAAACATGACTAATATATAAACATATTTTGCTTGAGAGCGTACATAAAAGCGGTAACAAAATAATATATTTTTCATTACTACCCTCGCTGACACAACTGCGACCATTGGCGGACATCACAATACAAAGTTATAAGATTTTTGTGCGCTTCACTAGAAGCGACATTTTAATTTTTATATAAGTTTTTTTTTCCTTTTTATGTATGATACTAATAGAATATTAATTCAAAACAATGGTTTATAATTAAGTTAAAACGTTTATTGGTCTTAGGATATAAAAAAACAAACAACAAACATTGAGTGTTTTTAATAAAGTCTCTTTTACTCGTCAGAAGGTTTATTTCTCAAATTCATAGAACCCTTAAACATAACAATATTATGCATTTTACATAAATACATACATATGGTATGCAGTAACATACCCGAACTAAGGTAAATGCTTAAATTTTCCACCTCCTAATGATAAGAGTTACCACAGTTCGGCATATCACCGTAACATATATGGTATAAATTATAAATGCGAAATGAATGTTTGTTTATCTATACTTATATTATAAAGAGCATATATAAACAAACATTAAGTAAGGTTTGTGAGGTTGTACGGTGTAATCACTGGATCAACCGATTTTACCAATAGAATGCCACCTTATTTGTGTGTCAAATGCAATATATTACCCCAAAAAATACGCCCGATGAAGTGAGCACGATTTAGCATTTAATAAAATACTTGTCTCCCAAAAAGAAATAATTCTAGGATGGCTGTGTAAAGTTTTCTGTTCGCGTTTCTTTAAATCGGAGGGAACAGGACTCCACACATGATAGTAGGGTTGTTGAGGTTTCCCTAATCAACAGTCAGCCAAGTATGGTGGTGTTTACAGGAAGGACAGAAATTAACAACAGAGGACTTAATGATGGAACACTGTGTGGATTTTATCACTTTAAGTCCGATATTCCATTTTATTTGCTGCGGGAGTACCTTGTTGAGGATCTCTCCGTACGTCATGACGAAAACCATATGAAAATTTTAAACTTAAATGTCAGTTTAAGGGCAAGTAAATTTCGATAATGATTTCAACTGGAACATCTAAGAATAACATTTCATAAATATTACACAACACAATCTTAAACAATCCTCTCGTACATGTTTTAGTTAATTTCAATAATAATTCTGCATAGCCGAAATACTCAACAACACTAGTGTTAGTGCTAATTAAGAAAACACACTTAGATCATTGATAAATATGTAGGTTAAATGTTATCAAATATATAACGTGCCAATTTTTGTGGTACGTCGACTCATGTGTTTTTGTTTTAAAGCAATAAAATTCGAATATACATTTATATATATTTGTTATCATTATAAAAGCATATCATTATTTGCATAATCAACAGGTCTCTCGCCTCAATACAAAAATAGATTGATAACAACATTTTCATATTGAACTTTCCTTATAAAACGCCTTTTACTATTATAAGACATCTGTTCTTCATAAACTAGCCATGTTACAAGTTGCAGCAGTTACGGCAATTATCCGGCAGTGTAAAAAAATATCGATATCAGAAAATGTGGCGATACACACATTATTTACTAGCCGAGTAAGTAATTTTTTACACTTTTCTCAATATTGTATTTATCTTTGATTTAAATGGTGTATGTATCAAAACTTCTCTTTTAGTGTCAACATTGTATTTAATACTAGACTTCCAATAGGATTCCTTTCCCTGTAATTTATTGATAACTTAGAAGACGATTTTCAAGTACTTTTTAGTTTGTTTTTCTTTATTGAAATTGATATTCGGCGATAAAAGTTTTGCAATAGTTTTGGATACATCGAGGTCAATAACAAAAGAATTAAATGTCATAAAAGACCCGTTAAGCTGTGTTATGAACGCAGCTCTATTATGGTTCTCCAATGCTGGTCAGCGATGCTCCTGTCCTTGGTCGACTTTTGCCAATTTGAATGGAATTAGTGCCTGTATTGTCAGTTCAGTTTCCACACCGTGTCAACAGAGGTGGCATGCACCTTGGCTTTGGCAAATTAATACGTTATAATATAGCGTATGGAAACATAATAATATTACATTGGAAAGACTTAGTGTAATATATATTTATAACTGTTCGATTCTTTATAAAAGTAGCAAAATCTTATCAGGCAGTCGCTGTGGCAATGTGTGAATTTATCTGTTTAATAATTATCAATATAAAAGCCGAAATTAATTTGATTATATATACATGCGGGTGTCACCTTATTGTTAATAATATACTGTTGTGGTCTTAACTATGTCTATGACGATGCCGATACTCTCGAAATAAACGGTTCGGCTCTCTACCTAAACTCACAACCAGCACACGTGTTATCTTCCTACTGTGATCCTGGGTACTTTGAGCGAGGCGTGAAAACGCATCACACTAGTGTGGGTCACCAATCTACAATCTTTCTCAATCAATTTTGTTTTTTTTGCAAATTAGTGTCAGGATTTAGTTTCGTCAACTGGTTTTGCCTAATAAACAGAACTACTGCGAATACTTTCGTACTGTTTCGATCTATAGCATATATAACACGTATGGTAAAATCGGCGTAATCCTTTTTCTGACTATTGAGATTTGTCTATTGGGCTGCTGGCGTTTTGATGTATTGTTTGGAGGTTGCAGAACCATGTGTTTGGTTTCCACTAATCGTTCACTGATGTCTTTGCTATCAACGCAGTTCTTTAGGTATTCATAGAAATAAAATAACAGATAAACTGTTTAACCTCAACCAACTGATACCTACGACCATATTATATTCGATTGTTGAAGTTTTAACTGCCATACTAGAAGTATCGTACACGCGGACAACATGACTTGTAACCGCTCATATTGTGTTGCGTTCATTTATTGTATACTTGTACAGATATGTTTAGTTTACGCTCAAAACTTATACAAAAATAGCTTTACATTCGTTATAGATGAATCTAAGTTATTGGTTAATGAAACAGAACAAGTGAAAAGTAGTATTGACTCGATTTTAGAAACTGTGAGGATATCAGCTGCTTCGCAAATTCAACATTTTGTTTTAGTTACTTCTCACGATCCAGGTAAGAGTTATAATTGATGGCTTTAAATAACTATCAGTGAATAAGTCAAATCAATATTTTGATAAGTTTATGCGAGCTTTGTGAAATTATTAACCACATTCACAGGTACGTACATGCCTACGAATTGAAGTAAAACAGAGTTAAATATATTATAGTGTAACATATATTATTTATATTCATTTACATGCGTTATTGTTTCTCTATTAATATAATAATGAAATAAAATATTTGAAACCAAACCAAAATAACTTAAAAAGTTGTGAAAATGAACTCTCTACATGGGAAAATTCTCCACTGCCAACTTTATGGGTTCTGTTAAGGATTTCAAATTGTCGTGAATTATTATTATTCAGATTGAGACTAGACGATGGTCACTCATCATCTCTGATGAAGCGTGGTGAGAAGAGTTCGTTTCTAACCACGTTTAAGTTCTTCTGGACCCATAACATCATCGGGTTGCACCAAAGGTAGTGGTTTAAAGGATGCTTTTTTATTGTCATGACACGTTGTTTATTAAATTAGCTGTACTCGCGGTCTTACCCACGGTCGATGTTGTACCTATATAACTACAACCGCGGGACACATCTCGGTACGAAGCTAGCCTAAAAAGTAGCCAATGTTACTTCTTGTATCATCAGCTATCTGCCAGTGCAAGTAACGTCAAAATCGAACCAGCCATAACAGGGATTATCTGCAGCAATCGCTTACCACCAGGTGATACGTCTGCTCGTTTGCCCCCTATATAATAAAACAAAAAAAAAAGAAGCTGTCGTCACGCCGCTTCCTACTGCGCCAAATTTTGGTGGTTCAAATCCTACATGGGGCAACACTTTGTGTGATCCACAGTTTGTTGTTCTAAGCCAGGTTGTTATTTTTATCCATCACATGTATATTTATTGAGTCCTCCGCGGACTAATGCGGGAGTTGTCTTAAATACAAAAAAAAATATCCCCTACTAGTTGTTCAAGGATTTAGAATGCGCTTGAGAATATCAAGGACAATTATTGAAGTCAGATAATGCACTCGAAATACTCTGTTATCTAGTTAGGAAGCCTCTATTATAGCTTTGAGCATAAACTCAATCATTCTGCTATTTGAATGTTTCTCAATAGTAACATCTGCCTTCTCTCTGCGAACTGTTTAAGAAGTTGTTCTAAGATTACAGATCTAATTTTGTCAGCCCATTCACAAATATTCGACATACCATACAAGTGGATAGAGTTTTGAAATGGCATGTTATTCTATATATTCTTTGTGAGAACTATTACAGCATTTCAGTTTTCTTTGTCACCCCACTTCATCTTAATATAAAAAGGCTTTTAAATTGAGAAATTGTGTCCGTGTATGGACATTAGAGGAATTATATGCTTGTGATAGACTTGTTAGACGTCTGTGGTTATTTTTTTTAATTTTCTATGATTACATATTCATTTCTTTTGGACCAAGATCTTTTACCTACCTTTACACATTTGATAATGATTACCACGGTTAGCCGCATAAGCACAATGATATTGTCAATATCAATGTTGTCAGTTGCATTTTATGTGGTTTCAGAATATACTTTACACGTTGTTACCGAAAACATGGATACTTTTCAAAAAGGTGCTTCAAAAGTATATGTACGCGATGGATATCCACAGTACCCAGAAAATGTTACGACGGGCATTAAAATAGCTATTGAAAACAGTCTACCTTACTCTACCGTATACGTCTTCACTAATGCATCAGCAGAATATTCCGAAATGTTTGAAGAAGTCAAGAGTATGGCACAGAAAAAACAAATCCAGGTATTTTAAGCAGTTTGACTTGACTGATTTTCCATAACACTTGAATGGCCAATCAAACTTTACAGCTACTAACGCGTCTGCAGATACTATGATAAATGCCATCCGCGATGTATCTATTGTCTGCTATGTAAGTAAGTAGTAATTTATATAGAAGAACAGAAGAAAATTAGAATACTAAAGAACCTAGGTACTTGATATATTTTGATATTGATTTAAACTACCTTTTAAATTACATGGCTCAGTTGTGTTTTAATAACTTGAATTGCACGTTCGAAAACCGATGCCATAAAAAACTCTTTAATCTTTTGCAGATTCTTTTGGATCAACCAGTCCAAAAGGATCTAAGATTGTGATAAAGTATCGCATAATGTAGGGTCTGCGGAGAAAGTGAATCTAATGCAAGTAAAAATAATATTGAAATGAATAATTACATCACTAACACATTTTTTCAGATAACCTTTATGGTAACTGGTGAATGTGGCTCTAAAGAAAACAGCAGGTGCAAATTACACAATCAACTAGCCGAAGCGACTAAGGGAGAAGTTTTTAACTTGATGAAAAGTGATATTACAGACGTAAGATTATTTCTTTGAAATTTAAGTATAAATATTTGTTAAATCATAAATCAATTATTAAAATAAATAATTATCAGTTTTAAAATTAATTCAATTCCAATCAAGATCATTTTTAATGTAGTTAACTTTCTTCTTTCTTAACCTTATAATAATAACTTATACTTCTTTTTAAATTCGCAGATATTAGATTACGTGAAAGAAAACACCAAAAGTAGAAGTGATATTATTGTATCCAAAAAATTCCAGCCCGGATATGGTCATAAACTTGAAGTAAGTAGATACATGCTACACGAGGATGCTATTTTTGTAGCGTATAAGAGGGAAAACGCGTAGACAGGTCATTTGATGGTTAGTGACTACCGCCGCCCATGGACACCTGCAACTCAGTAGTCACAAGTACGTTCTGGTTCTAGGAGTCCCCTCCCCTAGAGTCAGGGCAAGCGAAGGAATTTGAACCAAAACCAAACCCAAACCTATTCGCTTCCCCTGGCGCTTATTTAAATTCTTGCCCCTTCTGCATGATGTCATTTAATTAGTCATCTACAAACATAATATTGATGTTTACTTATATTGAGAACAACGTATTTCTCCATAGAACGTATTAGATTAATTATTGTTAATATATTTTAAAATATTTTGTAGGGCAGGGATATCCTCACACATTATTCGTGGTTTAACTCCGGGGCTCGACACTTCATTACTATTGAGATTATGCACCACCCAAAGGTCGACTGGAAGATAATGCCTATCAGCCTATTGCATTAGAAATATTTAAACAAATCAAATATATCTTAACCGTAGATACACGTACATCAGCGGTAGAAAGGCAAAACCTTAACTAATATCTTAAAAGTATACCACAATGATCCAAATCAAATTAACAACAATATTAGCTACCCTATAATGATAATTATATAGTAATTCTATTAAACTCCTAAATATTTATCTTCTAAATTACTTTTAGTTTTTCGTTCCTACTGAAATGGATGAACTTATCATCTCTGTTACTGGACTAGAACCAAAAATCGAAGTCACCGACCCAGAAGGAAACAAGGTTGACATTGGTTGGTTGAAGTTGAAATACGAAATAGCAGTAAGTAATTTCGTATAATATTCTCAGACTCATATTGATATTGTTAAACATAAATCATGAAATACCTTTTCTATGTCCAGGTAATCAAAGTAACTGACTTAAGCCTTGGTGTGTATACAGCTGACGTTGGAAGTACCTCGGAGACACACGTGAAAATCATGGGAAATTCTACTGCTCACTTCCATTTTGGATTTTCTCCGTTCAAAACAAGTTCATTGAGCAACACTGCTAATAGGCCCGCCTTAGGTATGCCCATTGTTGTTGGTCCTAGTATTTTACACAGGTTTTGAAAATTATTGACTACGGACATCTTTAAAAAAATCAAACTTTTGTAAATTTATCATGACAGATCATGTTTAGTTTAATTGATATTATTTTGGTTTTTCTAGATTGGGATGCATATTCATCGATAAAGTTACAAGGAGAAGGTGTGAAACTTGATACAGTCCAAATATTTGACATGGATGGTATTATCTTAGAAAAATTACCGCTACTATTAAACAAAGAGAAAGAAGGATTGTATGTGAACAAATCTTTTCATCTACTCAATGTACCATTTCAAGTTTCGGTGAGCGCATTTGAATGGTGTATATGTCACTATTAGATTATAATCCACCTAGCGAAATTGTAAAATGTCCATAGATTGTGAACTGTGCCATACTGCTTACAATTTAACGCACTATTATTACTAGTTTTTTATGGACTCTATCTCGCGTGTAGAGTCAACGCAGAGATTCCGCCTATGTCAAGTGTTTCGAGTTAACGTACTGTTTTTCGTTGGATTATAATGTATCAAAGTAAAAAAACGTTAAATCATAATCTGTCGCGCGTGAAATTGACAACTGTCCCTGATTCGGTCGGTTTTAAAGTATGCCGTTCTATGACCATAGAGTTAGGTTAGAACTTCTTGAATTAATCACAAACTCATTTTACTGACATAACAATTTTATGTAGCCAATTCTAAAGCCGTGAGGTGTTTTCAACATGAAGTTAATTTACACACACAAAAAAACTTTACTTTCGGCAACAAACGAATAAACAAACAAATATAGCGGCGCGGGACATATACTGTTCAACCAATCAGCGTGCGCGATGCGATCAATCGCAAACCATAGTACAATTTGACAGTTTTTAGTTTACACTTCGCTAAGTTCTAATCTAAATAAACATAATACATTCAATTGTAAGCAGTATATTACAGTTTCCAATCTTTGGACGGTTAAGAATCTCACGAGATATATTACAATCTAACAGTTTTGACAATCTGACGGTAACATATACATTGTATCAACAACATAAGCCCCCTTAGCCGAGATTCGAGTATTTTGCGTCGATTTTCTTTTAATAATTGCTTATCGCATCTATTCCTAATTTTGTTTTGACCACGTGACTTAGAAATAAGATGACGTCATTTCTATATATTTGCTAGTTTTCTAATAACGTTTACGTTTATAGAAAGTCAACTAGGCTGATGGGACAGGTATTTTGACCTTGGCTTCGACTCCTATCCAAGACCGCATGATACCACTTTTATCCCAAGGTTTAATTGGGTTTTTTTTAATACTCTCGTATTTTACTAATAACCAATAATATCAAGTATCAATATAAATAGTTCTGGACAATATATCTAACTCAACGTCAACATTTCACTAGAGTTAACTTGTTAAAGTTTAATAGAATAAAATAAGGTTAAGGACTTTGTTTTAGTGTTTTATCTCGGATTAAGAAGAAACATACAAAGGAAATATACACATACCTTGAGAGCTATAAACAATGTTTTTAATGTTTGTTATATCTATAGTTATATTATGTATTATTAATCTGGATAACTTGTGATTTTCTTAATTACAGGTGTCAGGTTCCATTAAAAAAAATATTAATCGAACTTCGTCAACACCGATTGGGAGACAAAGTGAAAAATTTGGTAAGGCACATTCTCTCTCAGCCTACTTATTGCTCTTGAAAGAGATCGATCTACGATCTTCGTTACTACATAAAAAAAACAAGTATACGTATGACTCATACTAAATACCTTATTAAGCTCTACCAGCAGATGTTTTGTAGAAAGCTCTACCTTCTCTTCTAAAGAAACCTAATACAAAGGTGACACATGCCCTTATATTTCCCATTTTAGTTACTTTACCTAAATCTACTCGGATTTTTCGTGAATATCCGAGTAGATTTAGTACGAAAAAAATGTGTTAAACGGTTTTATTGAAATATGATAGTAATGATGCAGTGCAGGACCGGTTATTGTGGAGAGCATCTGTTGAGAAGTGGACGTCCTTCGGCTGAGATGATGATGATGAAGTATGATAAGATTAGTGAGATAAGAGTGATGAGATTAGTTTTCTTCAAAGAATCTAATCAAAGAATATATATATAATGACAAGTTTAAGGTATATCAGTTCTAAGCAGTAACAAATATTATTTTTATTTCCAGCTGCACCTATCATACAGAACCTGTTTGAAGTCAAGACATTTATTTGTGTAAAGGGAGACTTGGGTTTAAGAATTCAGTGTAACCCAACTGGCTACCCAAAACCTCTAATCCTTTGGAAAAAAGACGGCTTAGACATGGCTTCTGGTACTGAAAATATACATTAATATTGTAGTCAATTTTACACACACAAACAAAAATATTATTTTTTGTAATACCTGTAATAATGAAAAAAAGAGTTGATATTATATACTAGCACCAGATAGTTAGGATATCTTAAAGCTACAAATTACTTATCACATCTCCATATACCTATAAGTTACTAACTATATGTTTCATAATACACAGGTTCTAAATGGTTTGACATCGAAGAAGGAGCTCTGGTCATAAAAAATATTGAGGAAAGCCAACAAGGAACCTATACTTGTATAGCGAAGAACAAAATTGGACATGACATCAGTGTGTATACAGTGAATGTCAATGGTAAATACATTGTTGTCATATTATCGATTAGATTATAATATATAAGAAAAAAGTATCATCTTAGCAAACGGGGTTCCAGAACCGAAGATATCTTTTGACTGCCTCAATAGCGCAGTCGTAGCGTATGCGACTGCTGTTCTTGAGGTCTCGGGTTCGATTCCCGGGTCTGAATAAATGTTTTTATGATCTACAAATATTTGTTTCGGAGTTTGGGTGTTTCCTATGTATAATAAGCATGTATTTACAAACAAAAAGTATATATGTATTTATATCAGCTGTCAGCAGAGCTTGTGTTATGGGTACTAGACAGCTGATATAAATACATTTATACTTTTTGTTTGTAAATTATATATATATATATATATATATTAATAATACGTGTTACTTTCTTTTCAGACTATCCAATTATACCTAAGAATAAATCCTCAATGATAATTGATCCAGGTACCTCTTTCGATGTTCCTTGTGACATAAAACACAATAACACTGACTTTATACGTTGGTACAAGGTTTGTTATAATTTAATTATCGCAAGAGCACTGCCATACATCGTTATAACTGATTTATACATAGGTCTACATTTCATCTACGGCAATGTCTGACTGAACGGATGGCATATTGGTATAAGCAGACGCTCGCTGCTCAAACAACACTTTGTTTGATCCGCAAATTGTTGTTCTGAGTCTGGGTGTTCTTTAAGTCGGTTTCATGTATGTCTGTAAAATCACCGTGACATAGGATTTACTGCTAGTGTGGGAGTTGACCTTTTTAAATACAAAAAAACTAAGCCAATCGAAACCAATGCCAGAGATGGTTTTTTAAAGTCCAAACACATTTATTAAATAAAAGCGGACCATAATTTTGAGTCAATCCGTCTATATAGACGGCATGCGAAGCCCAGCTAGCTATCGTGTTAACTAACCAGTACTAGTCGCAGAGCTCCAGCAAGACTGGGCTGGCAAACAAAATTATTTGTTTTCATC
Organism: Spilarctia lutea; assembly: GCA_916048165.1. NCBI lineage: Eukaryota > Metazoa > Arthropoda > Insecta > Lepidoptera > Erebidae > Spilarctia > Spilarctia lutea. Next base: position 12,169,418 of record OU696490.1, on the reverse strand, counting down.
AACTTACTTCAATGCCAAATATATACAGATAAGTTGAATCAGTTTCAAAAGTGATCAGGAAGTTAAAATGCTTTACGTAAAAAATACTAAAATAAAAACTAAATGCCCAACTGCTTAAAAGTGATGAACTGAAAAGAGAAAATTCAAGTATTACGATTTTCATTTGTATTTATGTGCCTGCTAAAATGACTTACGTTGGTACTCATTGCAAATGCAGGCAATGCAACAATACAGCATGGTGATCCACACCATGGCGGCCTTATGATGCTTTTGCATCGTTGGACCTGAAAAGAGAAAAGCAAGTATTAATGTATTGTAACGTTGAGCCTGATAATACTTGTTTTTCTGGACATTTACGCAGTCATGTTTTAAGTTTTTTAATGATATTTTTTTTAAATAATTTAGTTCAGTAAACCGACAAATATTATAAATTTCAATTTGTAGGGTTCAAGTCTTGTAGTCGTTGTAACTCTTTCAAACAATTTTGGTCTTGTGGCTTATCTGAATCTTTGATTTTAGGATTCAAGGCTTATAGCGTTTGGAAAACTTACTCTCAAGAACATTTCACTTCGAGATAGCGGCATATACTCATGTCGTGTCGGTGATATGTGGGAATCTAGTTCGTTACATGTAGAAATAAAAATAGGATATGGACCTTATTTTTATACAAAGGAGACGGAGATAATACCCTTTAAAGAAGGAAAAAAATATCATCTCATTTGCTCAGCAAACGGAGTTCCAGAACCGAAGGTTTCTTTTTATCATTTTCTTAAATAGTTTTGAATAGTCGGACTCTAATAGTTATAATAATAGTCAGAGTACTGGACATAAGCCTCTCCGCAGAAAGGATATTTTGTACCACTATATCACACTGGCCAGACAGGGTGCTGCAATCCTTCCCTCGATAATCACCAAGCGTCTAGGTCGATTCAGACTGCCTCAAACGTTGTTCGTACGTCGACGTCCAAAGAGAGGATTATAGAGACGATCCAGTAATGGTTTAAGTCTCAAACCTCCTAGTCCAGATAATTCTGTGTCACTGGAACTCTTTCTGCCAACTATGGCACAGTGGTCAATTGGTGTGGCGATACCTAGTTAGGTGACCGAGAAGACTCTGTGGTAGTCGTTGGCACCTTCGTCGCTAACAGACAAGGACAGAGAATATTTTTCTATAAAGTGGAAAGGGTCACCGTATACGTTTGAGCGATATCGAGGCTTTTCGGTTTGAAGCAGGACGTTCGAACGCATCGGCATCAAACGCCTGAGGGTCGTGACCGAAGAAGCAGATATGGGCACTGAATATTTTGCTGTAGAGTGGGAAGAGATCACTGTATACGGTATATCCTTCTACCCTTACCAAAGTTTGAGCAACTTCAATGCTTTCCGGCTTTAAGCAGGACGTTCGAAAGCCGATCGTGACCGGAGAAGCGATAAGATGTGGTATTCGCAGTGTAGTCGATAGTCTGCCATTTAACTGCATCAAAGAAGCACTCCACTGCTACGGAATGCCCGAGTACCTGAGGCGACTAGTGGCAGACTATTTGGAGGAGCGTCCCATCATATCCTAGGATCAGGATGGGACTTTGAGACAACGGCCTTTGTCGTGCGGTGTTCCGCAGGAATCTGCCCTCAGACCACTCTTCGTGAACATGGGTTACGACTGGGCCCTTCAAGGTCGTCTCTCCCCTGGGCTGTTCGTAATTTGTTTCGCCGATGACACGCTGATCACAGTCCGGGGTCGTACTTTCAAAAGGCAGTGCATCTGAAAACCACAGGAGTCTCTCACCACTGACTTCATTGAGGCATGGATAAGACGTAGGCTCTTTGGTTCGGTGGTGGTCAATTCGGTCCTCGTACCTATTGTGGCCTAGATACGATTAATTCAAAATTAAATTTAACTCCCACTCTTAATTTGCATTTAGTTTAAAATTTCCAACAATATTTTACGACAGATAACTTGGGCGTACAATGGAAAGACATTGGGTATATCGAGTATGATCCACACTATTGAAATGACTTTAAGTAATAGAGGGAACTATTCTTGCGAAATCAGCAATAGCTATGGAACCGTCGAACGGTCATTTCGAATTACATCTCAAGGTATTTCTTATTTATAATAAATTAATCATAATTATCGTTCAATAGTTTCTACCTTCATATTTACTTATCAGGATTGGGTCCTGCGATAGCTTATGGCTTGTCAACCCATTAAATATTATATTTACCCTTTTTTTTTATTGAATGGTGAGCAAACGAGCAGACGTATCACCTGATGGTAAGCGATTACCGCCGCCCATGGACACCCGCAACACCAAAGGCGTCACAAGTGCGTTGACGACCTTTGGGGTATGGGAAACGGGATGGGGGAGGGGTTGGCGTATGGGCCTCCGGTATTCTCACTCACTCGGTGAAACACAGCGCAAACGCTATTTCACACCGGTTATCACTTCGGTCGAGCCGACCCATTCACGCCGAAGCATAGCTCTCCCACGGTTTATATAAAATACATTGAACCAAAAGTATATAAATAAATTGTTTATGTTTAAATCAAACTGGTATTTTGTTACACAGAGCATGTTCGAAATACAAAAAGACTTTCTAGACTTATCAAGTGTAATATCATAGAAACAACGTATGATACTAACTCCGAATGTGATATGGCCGACATTCAGCATTGATTGCATTGTATGCATTATATGGGTATAGAGAAAGGTGAACTGCTATTTGAAAATTCCGGAAAATTTTGTTAAAACTAAATAACTGCTTATAGTATTGGAGAAACACAAATAGGAATAACTGATAAAATATATGAATACTTCGAAATTGAATGTCAACAAGGAATAAGGCCAGTAATTAACAAAAATACAAAACGTTACCTACCAGGCAAAGTTAAAAGGCTTAATGTTGATGATGTCTATTTAGACACGATTAGAGATAATTGTGCCTATTTAAAAACGACACGTATTAACTTCAGATCAGTACAATGTTTCTACAAATAAAAATGTCTGGTGGCCAACTTTCTATTTCACAATAATGATAGCCCTTTCGCATAAAGCTATTTTTCAATCAATCATTTATTTCCGGAAGTATGGGTTAGTTACAGATCTTATGCTTAATTTAGAGGTACACCATGCTCTGAAACATTATGCGAGTGCAAATATTCATTTAATTAGAAATGTCATACGTTAAATTTAATTGAATACCTTTTAATAATCAAAATATGTCAATAGAAACAACCATCAGCTTGCTGAAGTTTCATTTAATGAAATTTCCAAGCTCTTATCTCACTTTACTGCAGATTTTTAACACCGTCGTTCTATTAGTGAATTTAGAATAAATACATATGTGCATAGATCCAATGACTTCTCGCGACCTAGATTAGGTCGTCAAACAACCTTATGGGGGCTTACCAAAGCTTTGTTTTATAGTACGCAAAGCATAGGACATTATGGAGATTTTTTGGTTGAAATGAGCGAAAGAATATGTAAATTAGTGTATGCGACTGCTATGCTTGAGAACTTGAGACGGGATTAAAATGCTTCTTAACGCATATTTAGGATAGCTAGCAAATTTTAGGATAAATATTTAATTAAATTGTTATACCAAAATAGTGAACCGTAAATTATCTCAGTTTGTGTCCAGTGTAACTTAATTTTATAGCCATATGAACTTTTAAATTTCTTGCAGTTCCACCTAAAATAGAAAAACCCAAATTTAGCACAATTGATATATTGCTTGACACGGACTTGATTTTACAATGCAATGCTGATGGACATCCGGAGCCACAAATTAAGTGGCTTTTCCAGGAATTTGATACAAAAGCTACACCTAGGACAATACGGTAAGTCTATAGATTGTAGAGAGAGTATTATGTGCATAATAATGTAGGTCCATAGTACTTAGTCACCCAATACATTAAAGATTTATAATTCATATTCACACAGGATTTTTTTTTTTAAAAATTCGACAAATTAAACATGTGCACTGGACAATGAACTACCAATAATAATTTTTCAATAATTTAGCTTTATTTTGTTGGGACTAATCTCGCCTACACGCGCACCACTGTAACTCCTGTACACTAGGATCAATAGCAGTGACCCACGAACACAACGGGTTATGACACTTGGGAAGTAACAAAAAAAAATAAACTGTCTTGAAACCCGTAACGAAATTAATCAGAAGAAAACTGGAGGAGTTAGAAATATAACTAAAATTTAACTTGCTAATTAATCTGGCCGGTGCTAATGAATAATGATTAATGTGGACCAGGACAAAGTTGACTCAAGTAACTTACAATAGCACACTTATCCCGTACAATGAGAAGGTGAAGAACTTGAAGATTTATATTGCCGCAAAATGTTTACAACTGCAGAGTCTTTGCGCAGACTTCGCAATTTTTTATCCATATTTAATTTTTCTCATCCTTGATTATGCTGATGCTTGTTATTTGATGATCTCACTAAATACCAGCTAAATAAGCTTGAGAGACACCAAAGTCTCTGTATAAGATTCATATTTGGTTTACGCAAATATGATCATGTCTCCGATTATCGTTAACAGCTTAAGTTGCCCATCCGCCTTTGCGGGCACGCATATATTCATTCTCTTCTGTACAATATCCTCTTCAATCTACTTACTCCAAGCTACTTGAAATTTCGGTTTGACTTCCCACTTGACTCGTGAGTCAAGTAGGAAGTCCTAGTAGTGGGTCCTAAATCGTTGAAATCATCAGAGAATTTGGAATTAAAAATTCCGTCTCTGTACAAGCACTTCGCATATGGAACGCCCGTAATAAGATATATGAAAACATTAACTGCCTTTAATAGACTTGTAAAGGAATATTACCTGAGAGACGTCAATGTCTCATAGTTTGCTATACTGAGTTGGGTCAAGGTATTCACCCTCATGTCTGTATTGAATGTCTGTATGTTTCACTCATCTTTTTGTTTGCATTAATTTTATCCTTCATACTACGTGTTGCTATTATTTTAGGTAATGTGTAAACTTTAATTTAATTTCCTTTTTTAAACTTTGGTTTTTTTTTTTGTCCCGATAATTTTATTGAAATTAATTAATATTTTAAAGTTTGTATAGCCCATTTCCAATATAGTCACCTATGATACAGTCAATAATCTTCTTCTTATAGTCCTATGTCCCCTAGTTGGGGCAGAGGGCGTCCACAGCATTCCGCCATCGCGTTCGGTCGTGAGCTTCGCATTTTAGCTGGCTCCACGTCTTCCCGGCCTTTTTCGTCTCGTCTGCAACTGTACGCCGCCAGGTCTGTTTGGGTCGGCCACGTTTTCGTTTTCCTTGAGGATTCCAATCGAGCGCCTGTTTGGCGATATGATCGGAATCCCTACGGAGTGTGTTACCAATCCAGCTCCACTTGCGACGTTTGATCTGAATGTCGATCGGCGTTTCACGGCAGCGCTTCATTAGGTCTTCGTTGGAGATTCTCTCGGGCCAGTAAATACCGAGAATTCGGCGAAGACAGCGGTTTACGAAGACCTGCAGCCGGTGCGAGATATTTTTTGTGACCTTCCACGTCTCACACCCATATAGCAGTACGGATTTGACGTTGGACTGGAATATCTTCAACTTCACTCTTCGCGTCAATTTCCGTGACTGCCACACGGGCCGCAACTGTGCGAAGGTTGCTCGAGCCTTGGCAATGCGCGAAGTGATGTCCTCTTCAGTTCCCCCAGTCTCTGACACGACGCTTCCGAGGTATGTAAATTTGTGGACTCGCTCCACATCCTCTGCACCAATCCGTAATGGTGTGCTATTTTTCACTCCAGATCGCATCTCTTGGGTCTTCCGTGTGTTAATTTTAAGCCCAGTTAAACTCGCCTCTCGACATAGGTCGTCCAATTTGGATTGCATATCGCGGTGCGGGTGACTCAGCAGGCACAGGTCGTCGGCGTAGTCCAAGTCTTCTAGGACACTGGTCAGTCCCCATTCTATGCCGCGTCGCCTATTGTGGTGTGTGCGAAGCATAATCCCATCGAGGACGATCAAGAATAGGAGAGGCGAGAGTATACAGCCTTGTCGAACACCCGCATGTACCTCGATACCTTTAGAGACCATGCCATTTTGCGTCACTTTACAGGAATATTTTCTGTAGATGGCTTTTACAAGGTTGATCATCTTCGGCGGGACACCAATTTCGATAAGTCTCGACCATATGGTAGTCCATCTCAGCGTATCGAAAGCTTTTTCAAAGTCTACAAAGGTCAGATAAACTTCCCTTTGCCATTCTGATGCCTGTTCAAGAACGATACGCAGAGTGTTGATCTGGTCGACACACGAACGATTCGAGCGAAAGCCTCCTTGCTCTTTGCGCAGTAAGGGTTCAATAGCCCCTGATAATCTGTCCAAGACAATCTTGCATAAAACCTTGGAAGGTACCGAGAGCAAAGTTATGCCTCTCCAGTTGCTGCATTGGCTGAGGTCGCCTTTTTTGGGCACAGGTATAAGAAGCCCTTTGTTCCAGTCATCTGGAAGCTCCTCACTTTTCCAGATCTTCTTTATTAAAGGTGTCAGTACCTCGACGGCGAAGTTTAAATCAGATTTAGATTTAGACTGCACAGTTGGCCGAGTGGTGTCAGCGGTCGCCATGCCGCTTGCTACTGCGCCAAGTGTCGTGGGTTCAAATCCCACGCGGTACCTACAACACTTTGTGTGATCCACGAATTGTTGTCCCGAGTCTGGATGTTCTTTGTGTCCGTTTCATGTATGTTTGTAAAGTCCCCCACGACACAGGATGTTTATTCCTAATGTGGGAGTTGTCTTTTTAAGAGGAAAGAGGTAAGAGGAAAGAGGATTTTAGCATTTCCGCAGTTATTAGGTCGAGGCCTGGAGCTTTACCAGTTTTGAGCGAGAGTACTGCCTTCGCTACTTCCTCGTGCGTCGGAGGTTCGACGTTGATGTCAAGAAGCCTAGGTGGTGGAGGTGTATCTTGCGGTACATCCGGTACGGTCCATACTATGGCACGGAAGATCTCCTCAAAGTGTTCACGCCAGCGTTCCAGTTGCCCTTCCGGTGTCACAATGAGTTGCCAATTCTTTGACTTCAGAGGCCTTTTACGAAAACCGCTGTTACCTGCCAACATTTTAGTCGCTTTATACAGCTCTCTCAGATTGCCAGTATTAGCAGCGCGTTGGGCATTATCAGCGATACTGTCAGTCCATAATCTTCTATCTTTCCGGGAGCTGCGGTAGATTTTTCTTCGAATCTGGCGGTATCTCTGTCTGAGGTCGGCTTGAAGTAACTCGTCGTTAGTGCTTAGCAGTTTAACGTGAAGTCCTCTTCGTTCGTTGATCAGCTCCCATGTAGACTGTGACATCCAAGTTTCACGCCTGTGTGCACAGTGCCCTAGGACGTTAGAGCTGGTCTCTGTATAGGCCACTTTAATGCGTTTCCACTCTTCGTCTATTGAGTCATCGTCAGCGTTGAGGTCAGCGAAACGGTTACGGAGTTCAAGCCTGAATTTGAGGGTAGTGTCAGGATTCTGCAGTCGGGTAACTTCAAACCTTCTCCCAATCCTATCACTTCCGCTGGCTAGTCGTGCTGCAGCCACCTTGAGCCGCATCTCAGCAACAACCAGATGATGGTCACTGTCGATATCAGCGCCTCTCCGATTTCGGACGTCAAGCAACGATGAGCGCCATCTGGAACTTATGGCAAGGTGGTCAATTTGGTTTCTAGTGACGCCATCGGGTGAGTTCCAAGTGTATTTGTGTATATTTTTATGAATAAAAAGTGTTCCTCCGATGGCCAGGTCTTGATGCTGACAAAACTCCAAAAATCGTTCACCATTCTCATTACGCACCCCGAGTCCCTGCGTGCCCATATGTCGTTCACAGTTAATGTTATCGCTCCCAACTTTCGCATTAAGGTCTCCCATGACGATCACAATATCTTGCTTTTTTATTCCTTTAAGGGTGGCGTTTAGAGCGTTGTAGAAGTCGTCTTTGGTATCCTCTGCAGCCATATTGGTGGGCGCGTAACACTGCACAACGGATATTTTTCGGACTCTTGAGTTAAAACGGGCCAAAATGATTCGGTCTGAGATCGGTTTCCAGTCCAAAAGGCTTCTCCTTGCGGAATGGGAAAGGAGGAATCCAATTCCGTTTTCGCGGTCATCGTTCTCGTCATCCTTGCCGGAGTATAAGAAAGTCAACCCTTTGGACGTTCTCAGTTCTCCAAAACCATTTCTTCGCACTTCACTTAGACCGAGTATGTGCAGGTCGTATCTAAGCATTTCTGCTTCTGCTTGGGCCAGTCTGCTATCATCGCTGAGCGTACGTACGTTCCAATATGCAATTCGTGTCCGTGTTTTCATGCCAAAGGTCGTCAGAAAATGATCGGTCCGGTTTCTTGCTGTATTCGTTTCAGGAATCTAGATTTTTGTGCAAGTAGGTGATTAGCCCACTGTGCCTTAGTCTGGTAGCGGGGCTGCCACTTCAAAGCGTCCAGACACGCTCGGTTTTGTTCGGGTTGCCTCCCTAGTGATAGAGTTCTGTTTTAAGGCGCAGAACACTCGCCTTTCGCCCTGCATCCTCAGCTCAGCTGCAGCTCTAGGTAGTGTGCACGCATTGCGTGGTTGCAGCAGGTCCCAGGGTGGACGACTAGGACGTGGATGACTCGGACTGGCCAGGGTTCTACTATCATTGGTGTTCCACTACAAAACACAGCAGAAGGATGTTTGGCTTTTTATAGGCAATGCCGACCTCACTAAGTCGGCGATTTCCACCAAAACCATGCCCTGACTTCCCACCCCTACATACAGTCAATAATAAGTATCAATAATATTTTGTACGTATTTTATTGTTTTTAATGTGAATTTGTGAGTGTTTATAACAAAGTGACAGGTGGGTATGTTACCGGTAACGTAAGTAAAATTTTGGTTTAAAATCACTTAAAAACTGATAAATTCTACTTGAAGACAGAGCTTTTGATGGTTATTTGACATTATTTAATCATAAAAAGTAGTAATTTCTAGTTTTTCACCGCTTAAAATTAAATTTAATATCGTTATACGGCCTACCCGTTACTTTGGAAAAAATTAATTATTGTACGCAACTCTTTGGTCGTAACGGTAATTTATTTAACTGTTTTATCTCTTTTATTTAAATATGATGACTCGCAGAGCTTTATCTCGTCAGGAGGAGTCTAAACTCAAATTAACTTTACAAGAATTAAAAATTACCAAGGAGATGTGTGCACAGTTAAGCGATGAAAGGGATGACAATGAGAAGGAACTCATTGAGATCTTGAACACTAAAACAAAATTAAAAAGTGATATGACTGCCTTACATTTGGAATATAGTTTAATTGTTGAGGAACGGGACACTCTCAAAAACTTAGTTAGTAAGTTTGATCGCTGCAGTGATGAGTACGAACAGGCCCTTGCTAGGATTTCTACCTTGGAACAAGAGCTCCGGGAGGCCCACCTACACATCTCACAACTGCAAGAGGATGCCCACAACATCACTGTGCAGCAAAATATAAGTCTGTTTAGTGAATTGGTAGAAAGTGCCCCCCAGATGGTTTCTCCTGCAATAACACACACTGATACTAGCAGTTATCCAATTGTTGATTTAAGGGATGTAAGTTTAAGACAACAACAGTCAGTGAGTATGTCAATTTGTGGTAGGAATAAACTGAAAAAGTATGTCAAAATTAATAGGTATATTAAAAGAACACAAAAGTTAATAAAAAATCAAAAAATTGTATGTAAGTGTGTGAAATCTAGTAAAGAAAAGTTAGAGTTACTTGATGATTTAGAATTACTTACATTGAAGTTAGATAATAGCAGGAAAAAGTATGAAGCTGACACACAGGCCTTAGAATTAAGAATTAATCATTTAACTGAATCGTTAAAGTCAACGCAAATTAAATATAATTTATCACTTAATGAGATTAAAGAGTATACGGAGGCCATGGATGACCTCTTAAAATTAAGTAATGATAACACAGAGCGCTTTGATTCACTAGTTAACAATCATTCATGCCAGTGCGCTCGCCTTAGTCCTCCACAGCCTGTGTGTGCTCCCGCGGTTTGCTATGACAATGCTGAGACCTTGTGTGATAGCTCATCTACCAGTGTTAGGCAAGAGCAGTCATTAGGGGCATCAATTGATGTAACATTTTGTGCATCAGGTGGTGCACAAAGTACTATAATGTCTAGTGATAGTATTGGAAAACATATGGGCTCAAAATTGAATTCTCTTGTTAAGGGACAGTCAGTTGTTAACCATTGCTTACCATTTGCAACTTATGATGTTATTATGAAAATAATCCAAAATTATAACTTTAGTTATTGTGAGAATCTCATTATTTTAGTGGAGAATAGGGGTGATATTAGCAAAAAAGTTTTAATTGATTACTTTGATTATCTAGTGTCCTTAAACTTGAGTAGTATAATTTTGTTTACATTCCCCTACTCTAGGAGCTTCTCAGATGAGGAAAATAATCTTAGATATAAGTTGAACAATGTACTACACACTATTAGTACATATCATGATTGTGCGCATGTAATAGACACTAACAGTTTTGTTAGCAGGAAATTATATTCGACAAAAGGTAGCTATTACCTTTCTAATAGTTTTAAGAGACAGATAGCATTATCGCTATCCTATTTTATTGATATCACAGCCAGGAATTTGGCTACTAACAGATCTGCTTCTATTGAGCAGAACAATGACATTCATTGCAATTTGGGACATATCAACCCATGCACTGATATGGTATCAGACCATAGTCTAGGTCATGAGGCGATTAGATGTAGTGTTGATACATCAAATAATTTAAACTAGGACTTAGGACAAAGGATAGGCAGGCCAGTAGTATTAGGTTATTTCTTCAAAATATCCAGGGCTTATCCGGCAAAGAACTTGAGTTAGAATTGTTTTTAATAGAACATAGGGTACAGATTATGTGTATCACTGAACATTGGTTAAGGAATCATGAGTCATTGTTTATTAATGACAATTATTTAGTTATGAGTGCATTTAATAGGAAGAAAGCCATACATGGTGGATCGATGATAATTGTTAATAAGACACTAAAATGTAAGGAACGAAGAGACATTGTGAAGTTATCTATTGAACGCACTGCTGAACTGTCTTGCATTGAGTTAAAGCATTATATTATAGTATGTGTGTATAGACCTCCACACAGTGATATTACTATATTTGAGACAGTTATGGAAGATGTTTTAAGACGTTTGAGTATTGGTAATAGGAATTTAGTTGTATGTGGCGATTTTAATGTGGACCTACTTCAGCAGTCAGTGGGCTGCACTAGGTTAATAAGCTTATTCAAATCAATTAATCTAGAGCATGTATTCTTTGAACTAACCAGAATTACATCACATTCTGCAACATGTCTAGATAATGTATTTAGCAACTGTGAATATCTTGATAAAGCAATATTTAGTCACTTGAGATCTGACCACTGTGGGCAAATGGTCATTTATCCCACAGATGAAGTAGTTAAAGCAACGAAAATCACATGCAGACCGATGACTTCTAACCGCTTGAAATGCTTTAATAAAAATATTGCAGATAAGGTTACCAACATAGATTTCAGTGAGGATAATCCGGATGTCTTATACGGGAATTTATTTAATTTAATTAAACTAGAGTATGATTTCATTTTTAAAGAGAAAACTTTTACTAAGAATGTGAATACTAGATTCTGTGACTGGGCAACTCCTGGAATTTACAAAAGTATGAATTATATGGCATGAAACAGTATAATTTTGATCCTGTTTTTGTACAATATGTTAGAAATTATTCCAAAATATTTAAAAAGGTTTGTTTGGTAGCTAAATCAATTTTTCTAAGTAACAAAATTAAACAGTCTGATAATAAAATAAAAACAACTTGGACTGTAATAAATACTGAATGAGGGCGGTCCAAACCACAGGATTATAGGTAAGAATTAGTGGTTAACAACAATATTATTAAAGATAATCAGGGTTTGGCTGAAACTTTCAACAATTATTTTGCAAAGATACAGTTGATACTACCAGTTCCTTGGATTCCTGCTCAGTCACAGCTAAATCCTTGGCCAGGGGCAGCGTGGAAGAGTGTGATGTCATGTTTAGTTTCAGTTTATAAGCCCTAATGATGTGGTGAAAACTTTCAAGTCGCTTAATTCAAAGAAAACAACCGACTTGTGGGGTATTTCTGTCAAATTATTGCAAAATATAATTATTGATATAGCACTACATTTAGCTGTAATATTTAATAAGTGTGTAGAAAATGGTGTATTTCCGGATTTAATGAAACATAGTAACTTAATACTATTATTCAAGAGTGGGTCTAAGAGCGATCCAGGTAATTTTAGACCCATCTCAATCTTGCCAGCAGTCAGTAAAGTCTTTGAAAAACTTATTCTTCAGCAATTAGAAACTCATTTTAATATTAATAATTTATTTCATTAAGAGCAGTATGGTTTCACAAAGGATCGCTCAACCATTGATGCTGATTCAACACTTATAAAACATATATTTAGTGCCTGGGAAAACGCGTGTTCTAGTGTATATTAATGATTTACCTTTCTTTGTGCAAAATTTCTGTGATGTAGTACTTTTTGCAGATGACACTTCGCTTATTTTTAAAGTTTATCGTAATCAGAATAGTTTTGATGATATTAACAGGTCACTTACACTAGTCCAAGATTGGTTTACAAGCAACAACTTACTATTGAACTCGAATAAAACTAAATGTATAAAGTTCACTTTGCCTAATGTTAAGAAACTCGACACGAACATCATAACGAAATGATTGGTCTCGTAGAGTCAGCTATGTTTTTAGGAATAACCTTGGATCATAAGATTCAGTGGGGCGCCCATATATCGTATCTAGCAGGGAAACTGAGCTCCGCGGCATTCGCTGTTTGAAAAGTTCGCCAGTTAACTAATATTGAAACTGCGCGACTAGTTTATTTTAGTTATTTTCACAGTGTCATGTCATATGGTATTTTACTATGGGGCAAGGCAGCTGATATTCAAATCATTTTTGTAATTCAAAAACGGGCAATTCGTGCGATTTACAAACTTAAAGTTCGAGATTCTCTGAAAGAACGATTTAAGGAAATAGGTATTTTAACAGTGGCGTCTCAATATATATTTGCTAATATTATGTTTGTACCGAAAAACATAGATAGATATACTAGCAAAAGTGATCATCATTCACTAAACACAAGGAATAAGCACAAATTAGTAGGCCAATATTATCGCCTGGGAAGGGTCCACAATTCATTTGAAGGACTTGGTGTGCGTTTTTATAACAAAATTCCTGTCCAAATCTTGAACTTACCCCTGCAAAAGTTCAAGAGTTCCGTTAAGTGTCGTCTTGTGGAAAGGGGCTATTATGCAATAAACGATTTCTTGACCGACGCAGTGCCTTGGATGTGAGTGGGAATTTTGTATGGACTTGTTATGTGCTGATTGGAGTAATTTGTATTTATGGGCAATGTATTTATTTATTTACAATCCTTCATATAATTTATTTGATTGTAATTAATTCTTGACATCTTATACTGCATTTATTACCTGACATTTGAATTTTGTTAAGTTAAGGCGATCTGTGTTTACATTGTTGGTGTAAATAATTATATTAGTATTTATTATTTTATTACATTTTGAACTTTTTTTTTTTTCTCTCTGCGAGCACGATATATGCACACATTGCTTTTACTCCTTGATGTGTAAGTGATTGCAACCTTATACGCTATGGACTAATTTTTATTATTTTATTAGACAAGAAATATTGATTTCCCTAACTTTAATATTTCTTTAGACCGCTTTCTAGCCTTTGTGTTTTGGTTTCCTTAACTTGCACATATAAGTATTGTTGTCAAAAACAAACAAACTTTGTATAAATTATTTGAAAAGATGGTGCACATGAGTTTCTCACCAGCTCTTCTCATGAATGCAATACCCATCGGAGCTGGTACTTGGATTGATTTCAATTTAAACCTTTGAGTTGAATCGAAATCAATCTATGCTCCGGTAATTCAAATCATTGATTACTTGAGTTACATCCTTTTATCACTGATCAATTCAGTACTTGAGTTTTTTTTTTTATATTTGTATTAATAATGTTTTATGTTTGTATTTTTGACGTGTTCAAGTGCCTTTTGGGGCCTATGGAAATAAATGATTTGACTTTGACTTTGACTTTTCACCAGTAATACTTCTGACACCACCGTAACTTTACGGCTTTTACACATACACATAGTTTAAAAGATAACAATGCACGTGGTCTATTTTGACCGCGATCTACATTCACGAGGGCAGAGTCGCGGGCAAAAGTTAATACATTAATATAAATTTTAATAAACAGTATTCATTGCTGCTTAGTTTCTTAATTGTAGATCGAATGTTACAACCAAGGGGCTTAACTTATCACGTGTTCAAATAAGAGATCAAGGAAATTACACGTGTGAAGCGAGTAACGTTGGCGGAAAGACGAACATAACTTACACAGTTAACGTTAATGGTGAGTATCTTTCTGATTCATTTATTGTATTGCTTTAACACGATTCATTGATTTGAATACCGTGTAAGTGTGTATTTATTAAAGTAGGTAGATATGTATTTGGATGTGGACTACCACAGCAGACTAAGCCAAGATACAAGAGTGTTTCTCGTCGAATACCTTTTTATAATTGCTAACGCATCTATTTTGTTTTGACCACGTGACTCAACGTTGATATAACGACGATATTCGGATTCATTTGATTAGTTTTCTAAGTAATGTTTGCGTCTAAAGAATGTCAACTTGGCCAGGGGGTAGCATTGGTTGTTTAGGAAAGCCCTGGGGTAGGTCAATGTCCAGTAGAGGATTCTCTTCTACTGCGATTTAAAGAACTGCCAGGATATTGTTAATTTTTTTTTTAGAGTTAATTTTTCGTTCAGCAGTGGACGGCAATAGGTTGATACTTATAAAGTTTCTAGACTAAAGTAAATATTTTAGTAATAATGACAAGCTTGAGGTATATCACTTTGAACGAGTCACAAATAATATTTTTATTTTCCAGCTGCGTTATATGTTATATGGTTATAGGGATATGTAAACCATTCTATTTGAACTGTCCGGAAAAAATTGTTAGGTTTAATAGAAATTATACAATGGCATGTTATGTTGGAGAAACACAAATACAAATCACTAGTAAAATATGCGAACACTCAGAAATAGATGTCAGCTAGAAATAAAGCTTGTAATTAACAAAAGCACAAGACATTGTCTATTAGGCAAGGGGGCGAATGTAGAAGTGGGCAATAAAATATTTCATAAATTTCTTGTGTTGATGTTGATGATGTCTATTTAGACACAAGTATAAATGTGCCTCTTTAAAAGCGACACGTTTTAACTTCAGATCAGTACAACGTATCTACAAATAAAAATGTCTGGTGGCCAACTGGTGGAGAATTTAGCGGGGGCATATATTCGGCAGTGGGCGTATTTTGGTTGAAATGAGCGAAATAATATGTAAATAATTAAATCATGACTGCCTCGGTGGCGCACTGGTAGTGTATGCGACTGCTATGCTTGAGAACTTGAGTCGGGATTAAAATGCTTCTTAACGCATATTTAGGATAGCTAGCAAATTTTAGGATAAACATTTAATTAAATTGTTATACCAAAATAGTGAACCGTAAATTATCTCAGTTTGTGTCGAGTGTAACTTAATTTTATAGCCATATGAACTTTTAAATTTCCCGCAGTTCCACCTAAAATAGGAAAACCCAAATTTAGCACAATTGATATATTGGTTGACACGGACTTGATTTTACAATGCAATGCTGATGGGCATCCGGAGCCACAAATTAAGTGGCTTTTTCAGGAATTTGATACAAAAGCTACACCTAGGACACTACGGTAAGTCTATAGATTGTAGAGAGAGTATTAGGTGCATAATAATGTATGTAGGTCCATAGTACTTAGTCACCCAATACAATAAAGATTTTTAATTCATATTCACACAGGATTTTTTTTAAACATATTCGACAAATTAAACATGTGCACTGGACAATGAACTACCAATAATAATTTTTCAATAATTTAGCTTTTTTTCTGTTGGGACATTCATATTTGGATTACGCAAATATGATCATGTCTCCGATTATCGTTAACAGCTTAAGTTGCCCATCCGCCTTTGCCGGCACGCATATATTAATTCTCTTCTGTACAATATCCTCTTCAATCTACTTACTCCAAGCTACTTGAAATTTCGGTTGGACTTCCCACTTGACTCGTGAGTCAAGTAGGAAGTCCTAGTAGTGGGTCCTAAATCGTTGAAATCATCAGAGAATTTTGAATTAAAAATTCCAGGGCATACAACAAAATTCATCAACATTTCCGTCTCTGTAAAAGCACTTTGCATATGGAACGCCCCTAATAAGATATATGAAAACATTAACTGCCTTTAATAGACTTGTAAAGGAATATTACCTGAGAGACGTCAATGTCTCATAGTTTGTTATACTGAGTTGGGTCAAGGTATTCACCCTCATGTCTGTATTGAATGTCTGTATGTTTCACTCATCTTTTTGTTTGCATTAATTTAATCCTTCATACTACGTGTTGCTATTATTTTAGGTAATGTGTAAACTTTAATTTAATTTCCTTTTCACCAGTAATACTTCTGGCACCACCGTACCCTTACGGCTTTTACACCTACACATAGTTTAAAAGATAACAATGCACATGGTCCATTTTGGCCGCGATCTACATACACGCGGGCAGAGTGGTGGGCAAAAGCTAATACATTAATATAAATTTTAATAAACAGTATTTGTTCACGCCGTGTGTAAAGGGACGATGCCGAGAACCGGTTTCTCTCAGGTGATACGAGCTGCCCACCGTCGCCGCAACGCACCGCCACGAGTCGGCCCACTCCAATACAATATGTGTACAAGCACACACGTACATTATAGGATATTGTCTACTTTTATTAACCATTTAAGACTATTTGTAATAGTATTATTTAAACCAAAATACAATTGAATATTTGGAATTTGTCGCTGTTTCAATTTGCTAACCAAGACGCCCAGTATTCAACAGTATTCATTGCTGCTTAGTATCTTAATTGTAACTATACGAGACAATCGTGAAAGTACTAAAAACGACACATAAACACATAAACACATTATCCTTATGGGCGACTTCAACGCCAAAGTGGGAGCTCCCAAAGATAAAGAAAACTTGGTCGTTAGAGAACATGGCCACGGAGCAAGGAACAACAGGGGCCAGAAACTTGTAGACTTTGCGTTGGAACACAAGTTGACAATAATTAATACTTGCTTTAAGAAAAAACCGAACCGCAAATGGACCTGGCGATCTCCAAATGGTCTTCACAAAAACGAGATCGACTACATTCTCGCAAATCAACGGAGACTATTTTCGAACTTTGAAGTTTTGAACCTGAACTACCCATCTGATCACCGTGCCATCAGGGGAACAGTATGTCTCTCTAAACATATACATAGGATATCAGATTACAATTGAGGAGGAAAAAATAAGATACCAAGACACCCTAAACTTATTAATTTCTGAACAAGAAATTTACCAAGAAAACGATTATGTACAAATATACTATAATAAAATAAGGAATGCTATCTTGGTAAGCTTAAAATCTGCACAAAAAAAAAAGAAAAAACCGCGACATAAAATATTACAAATAAGAACAGAAAAACTATTACAAAGACGGAAAGAATTACAGAAAACAAGAAATAAAACACGTTCCATGAAAAACGAACTATCTGCCTTATACAAACTTGTCAACAAATATATAAAACAAGATTATTCAAAATACAGAAAGGATACCATAAAACGACACCTACAGATCAGCGGTAGCACGAAGAAATCATTTAAAGAACTTCAAACAAATAATTCTTGGATAAAAGAATTGAGCAGCCGGAATGAAGTCACATACAAACGTGGCGATATTCTAAACATCGCCACACAGTTCTATAGTAATCTATATAGCGAAAATGATCAAAAGTATACATTAACATCTTATAATAAGAAAAATAAATAATATAAAGACTTCAAGAAGATAAATGAAATGTAAGTGATAGAAACAATAAAAAAAACTAAAACTAGAAAAATCCCCAGGATCCGATAACATTACAAACGAAGCACTAAAAATCGCTCCCGAAATTTTGGCTACACCATTGTCAAAACTATTTAACTTGATACTCCAAACGTCAGAAACTCCCACTGAATGGTCGGAAGCAAATATTATACTTATATATAAAAAAGGAGACCCCAAAAATATTAATAACTATAGACCAATCAGTTTACTACCCAGTCTCTATAAACTTTTCTCTACCATAATAAACAAAAGAATAAGCACTACACTAATGACAAAGCAACCTGTAGAACAAGTGGGCTTCAGAAAGGGTTTTTCAACAATAGACCACATCCACACGTTAGAGTTAATTATAGAAAAATACCAAGAACAGCAGAGAACTCTTTATATGACTTTTATTGACTACCAAAAAGCCTTCGACTCGGTGTTACACAGAGGTATATGGGAGAGCCTGGAAGAGCAAGGAGTGGAAGAAGTATATATAAAAACTATCCAGAGCATATACAACAACAATATAGGAAGGATCAAACTCAAGTCTATTGGCCCATCTTTTTCTATAAGAAAAGGAGTAAGACAGGGGGATCCCCTCTCCCCATTATTATTTATATCAATCCTTGAAAACATCATTGGTAAGTTGGACTGGTGTAGATCAGGTCTGTACATAAAAGGAGCCTACTTAAGCCATCTCAGATTCGCAGACGACCTGGTGCTTCTATCAGAGACGCCCACCCAGATGCAGCGCATGATAGATTCCTTACACCTCGCTAGTGTCGATATGGGACTGGAGATGAACCTAACGAAAACCAAGGTGATGACACTCAAAGGTGAGCAACTAGAACAAGTCGAAAACTACATCTATCTGGGAAAATTAATAAGCTTTAACAGAAACAGCGACTTATTAGAAAGTGAAAGAAGGGTAAATATAACTTGGAATAAATATTGGGCACAAAAAGAAATTTTCAAAAGTAATATTCCGACAGACATCAAAACAAAAGTTATGAACTCGAGTCTTCTACCATGTCTGACGTATGGGTGCTAGACGTGGAAGTTCACCACTAAAGCCGCCAATAAAATTAGAACCTGTCAAAGAGGGCTAGAGAGAAGTATGCTCAATATAAAAAAAGTGGATAAAGTAAGACATACAAACATAAGAAAAACTACCAAAGCGACTGACGCTCTCATTCATACACGAAGGCTAAAGTGGAAGTGGGCCGGGCACGTAGTGCGATTTACAGACCAGAGGTGGACTGCGAGGGAGACGTCGTGGAGCGGCCCGCAAGGTCGAAGAAGCCGAGGGAGACCACTGACTCGCTGGGAAGACGACCTCAGGAGAACAGTCGGCCCTGATTGGAAAGAAGTAGCACAGGATAGAAATAGATGGGTATCTTTAGAGGAGGCCTTTACCCAAACCGGGGTTCCTGCTGAAAGTTCAAAATAATTTTACTTTTTTTTACTTTTTTTACTTATTTATTATTGTTTAAAATTAATTATTAATCTGAATTAACAAAATCCATAACTGTTAATTATAAAAAACTACTAACACTAAACATTATTTGTTACTTTCATAGAATTGTACAAGGGATTGTAAAGCAAGAAATAAAAAGGCTTATTTATTTATTATTTATTTATTATCTTAATTGTAGATCGAATGTTACAACCAAGGGGCTTTACTTATCACGTGTTCAAATAAGAGATCAAGGAAATTACACGTGTGAAGCGAGTAACGTTGGCGGAAAGACGAACATAACTTACACAGTTAACGTTAATGGTGAGTATCTTTCTGATTCATTTACTATATTGCTTTAACACGATTCATTGATTTGAATACCATGTAAGTGTGTATTTATTAAAGAAGTTATATATGTATTTGGATGTGGACTACCACAGCAGACTAAGCCAAGATACAAGAGTGTTTCTCGTCGAATACCTTTTTATAATTGCTAACGCATCTATTTTGTTTTGACAACGTGACTCAACGTTGATATAACGACGATATTCGGATTCATTTGATTAGTTTTCTACGTAATGTTTGCGTCTAAAGAATGTCAACTTGGCCAGGGGGTAGCATTGGTTGTTTAGGAAAGCCTTGGGGTAGGTCAATGTCCAGTAGAGGATTCTCTTCTACTGAGATTTAAAGAATTGCCAGGATATTGTTAATTTTTTTTTTAGAGTTAATTTTTCGTTCAGCAGTGGACGGCAATAGGTTGATACTCATAAAGTTTCTAGACTAAAGTAAATATTTTAGTAATAATGACAAGCTTGAGGTATACCACTTTGAACGAGTCACAAATAGTATTTTTATTTTCCAGCTGCGTTATATGTTAAATTGTTATAGGGATATGTAAACCATTCTATTTGAACTGTCCGGAAAAAATTGTTAGGTTTAATAGAAATTATACAATGGCATGTTGTGTTGGAGAAACACAAACACAAATCACTAGTAAAATATGCGAACACTCAGAAATAGATGTCAGCTAGAAATAAAGCTTGTAATTAACAAAAGCACAAAACATTGCCTATTAGGCAAGGGGGTGAATGTAGAAGTGGGCAATAAAATATTTCATAAATTTCTTGTGTTGATTTTGATGATGTCTATTTAGGCACAAGTATAAATGTGCCTCTTTAAAAGCGACACGTATTAACTTCAGATCAGTACAATGTATTTACAAATAAAAATGTCTGGTGGCCAACTGGTGGAGAATTTAGCGGGGACATATATTCGGCAGTGGGCGTCTTTTGGTTGAAATGAGCGAAAGAATATGCAAATAATTAAATCATGACTGCCTCGGTGGCGCACTGGTAGTGTATGCGACTGCTATGCTTGAGAACTTGAGTCGGGATTAAAATGCTTCTTAACGCATATTTAGGATAGCTAGCAAATTTTAGGATAAATATTTAATTAAATTGTTATACCAAAATAGTGAAACGTAAATTATCTCAGTTTGTGTCGAGTGTAACTTAATTTTATAGCTATATGAACTTTTAAATTTCCCGCAGTTCCACCTAAAATAGAAAAACCCAAATTTAGCACAATTGATACATTGGTTGACACGGACTTGATTTTACAATGCAATGCTGATGGGCATCCGGAGCCACAAATTAAGTGGCTTTTTCAGCAATTTGATACAAAAGCTACACCTACGACACTACGGTAAGCCTATAGATTGTAGAGAGAGTATTATGTGCATAATAATGTAGGTCCATAGTACTTGGTCACCCAATACATTAAAGATTTATAATTCATATTCACACAGGATTTTTTTAAACATATTCGACAAATTAAACATGTGCACTGGACAATGAACTACCAATAATAATTTTTCAATAATTTAGCTTTTTTTCTGTTGGTATATTCATATTTGGATTACGCAAATATGATCATGTCTCCGATTATCGTTAACAGCTTAAGTTGCCCATCCGCCTTTGCCGGCACGCATATATTCATTTTCTTCTGTACAATATCCTCTTCAATCTACTTACTCCAAGCTACTTGAAATTTCGGTTGGACTTCCCACTTGACTCGTGAGTCAAGTAGGAAGTCCTAGTAGTGGGTCCTAAATCTTTGAAATCATCAGAGAATTTTGAATTAAAAATTGCAGGGCATACAACAAAATTCATCAACATTTCCGTCTCTGTAAAAGCACTTTGCATATGGAACGCCCCTAATAAGATATATGAAAACATTAACTGCCTTTAATAGACTTGTAAAGGAATATTACCTGAGAGACGTCAATGTCTCATAGTTTGCTATACTGAGTTGGGTCAAGGTATTCACCCTCATGTCTGTATTGAATGTCTGTATGTTTCACTTATCTTTTTGTTTGCATTAATTTAATCCTTCATACTACGTGTTGCTATTATTTTAGGTAATGTGTAAACTTTAATTTAATTTCCTTTTCACCAGTAATACTTCTGACACCACCGTACCTTTACGGCTTTTACACATACACATAGTTTAAAGGATAACAATGCACATGGTCTATTTTGACCGCGATCTACATACACGCGGGCAGAGTCGCGGGCAAAAGCTAATATAAATTTTACATTAATATAAATTTTAATAAACAGTATTCATAGCTGCTTAGTTTCTTAATTTTAGATCGAATGTTACAACCAAGGGGCTTAACTTATCACTTGTTCAAATAAGAGATCAAGGAAATTACACGTGTGAAGCGAGTAACGTTGGCGGAAAGACGAACATAACTTACACAGTTAACGTTAATGGTGAGTATCTTTCTGATTCATTTATTGTATTGCTTTAACACGATTCGTTGATTTGAATACCATGTAAGTGTGTATTTATTAAAGTAGGTATACAGGGTGTAACCAGACTACTACCGAAAACTTGGGGGTTGCAATCAGACCATGATACTGAATAGATTTAGCGAAAAGAAAACGCAAAAAAAATGATAATTAATCTAAGTCCTTTTATGTTTTTTTCTGTTTACATACACATAGCAAAACATAATAGGACCCAAACTACCTAATTATCTCATTTAGAAAACCAAAAAACAAATAAAATCAATAAAACAGTAATGTATTTTAATATCAAAACAGCTGGCCTACGTGAGTTCAATGATCGCTGCCGAGCGCGCGGTCGCGTCTCTCCCCGCCCGCCTCAGTAGTGATAAATTACTAAATTTTTAATACAAATAAAACTAATACTGCCAAATTCATAATGCTGTTTAGGACATAGGTAGGTATAGTAATCTTGTACCGAGGCAGCAGAGCCTGCCTTAATTTTACAAATAGAACTTCTAAGAAACCTAAGTTCTAAATAAAATGCAAAATATTAAAGTAGGTAGGTACAGGTACCTATTAAAATGAATAGAATCTAAGGCGCTAACTTTATGAAGCGTGCATCTGTGGGAACAATTGTCTATGTAGATAAATTTGTATTAGGTAGGTACAAAACTTTATTTTCCTACGTTATTGAATTCTTAGCTAATAAAGTAGGCACCTACTCACTTACTTGAAAACGCTTTAAAACTTTAAACGAAATCACTCACTAATCTGGTTTTATAGGTATACAGGCGATACGTCAGCTCGTATTCTCCCTATTCCATTAAAAAAATACAAAATTTCAACTAGGCGCTCATGTTTTTATTTTTGCCCGAACGGAAAAAATCTAACATTGATTTCGTGCTGGTGTCGTATAAAATTTCCAATACCAAACGTGAAATTTAACCAGGAAACCCTACGCGTGTATCGAGCCCTAGAACTTCGAAACTTTCGTCATTTTATTAATTACCTAAAATCAGTTTAATGCAGCACGTGTAATAAACTACTGGCCCGTGTAGAAAAATGATGGGTCATGTGAACCACCAGGTGACCTATCTAGAACGATAGAAGAGCATAAAATAATAAGATTCAGCACTATGCCGTCACTTGTAAGCTGTCCAACTGAGTGCAGGTGAGAATTCAAAAGTACCGCTAGAGTGGGTACATTTTGGTCATATATTTTTGTACGGGATTCTTACCATCGATAGATCCATGAAAAATAATAAGAAAACGCGCAGTGCCGTAAAAAAATGGTGCGCCACAAAGTCGGGTTTTTATTTTTATTTTCCGACAATTTCGAGGGTAAATTTGGTCATTTGATTTTGTACGGCATCAGTTTCATACTATTTCAATACTGCTTCTAATCCATTATTCCGCAACTCCGTACAGAAATCATGCGATAAGGGGAAAAAATCGAGGGTTGCAACCCCTTTTCTTTCCGTGGTCCAGGGGGTAATTTGAAAAAGTACGGCTTAGGTTCCAAAACATTATCTAGCACTCAAAAGTACTATTAAAAATAATGACGTCAAAAAATGATTGCTCATTTGAATATATATCAATAATTATAATTATCTTAATTTCATCGTATCCTTGATTTATAAAGCTGTAAAGTCATTTGATCCTGTACAGGAACTTTTTTTTTAACATGATATTGTAAAACTCAATTGTTATATAGTATTGCCGTTCAAAAGAAACTCTTCTAAAAAAATATAGAGAAATACAAAAACTGAAATTTTGGTAATTATTGCAAAAGTTTAAATATCATAAATTAATGAAATATAGCAGTTTACTACATTTCATAACTTGTTTTAAATAGTATTAACATAAATAAATTAGGATAAAATGATGCCGTACATTTTAATGCAGACCATATCTTTTAGGCTGATGAAAATGACACTACCATTTTAAGGGTATTTTATGGCCCTCTGATACAGTACGGCATTAACATATTTTTGAAGAGAACAATTGATAATATGATAAAATCACTATGATGTCTAACTAAACTGAAACAGCGTGTATATTATATCCAAAAATTTAAACTGTCAACCGCAGTATCAACAGTTTTGTATACTTTTTGATTTAATATATACTTCAAACATTATTGATACATTTATATAATTGATTTGTTTCATTGTAATGATGTGAATAAATAAAACAATCATTTTTTTTTTAAATTCGATATATTTAATAATGATAATAAAAAATATGGTTTTTCTTTAAATTATTCAGTATCGGAATCAGCCGCTAAGTTGTTATCGGAATCAACGTCTTGATCGACGTCCGAATTATCTTCTCTATCATTTTCTGAAACATAAATATGTTTTGTCAAAATATAAATATAAATAAAATACTTACAGATTAAAGATTTATTTATTTATCTATGACGTCTTCATCTTCTTCGCCTGATTCCTCATCCGGTTCCGTTATGTCACAGACTTTTTGGGGGCATTCCTCGCCGTGGAACCAGTCGAAATCGTACCGACCGTCATTGACAATCCATTCATAGCTTATTGGTAACAAGGTCGACGTTATTTGTTTGTAGGCATTACACCAAATCTGTGCTATGTAGGCACTTCTCTTCATATGTTGTTTTAACTCCCGGAAACAAAGGGGAAACGACGTTGCTTCCAATTTCATAGTTGTCTTATCGTATATCGTGATGAATTTCACCTTAAATTTCGTTATATGGATTATTTCTTTTTGATTTTTTCTTTTTCAGTTTTTTTCCCCTTTTGACCAACGAAAATGTACGGCATATGAAAAAATATTATCTATGCATAAAATACTTACAAAATAAATTAATTTTATGTTGTGTCAAATCACCCCCTTTTTTTTTTTTTTTTTTTAACGTGTGGAAACCTCCTCGGGCCGTCACCCCGCCGGGGTTTTCGGCGGGGCGGTGTGTCGGAATCGAACCGACTAAAACCACACGGTGTGCCAACTCTGCGCCTGAGAAGGGAGGGGTCCGGGAATCGCAGATATTAATACGCCGTAACCCTCCCAGCGCCTGCCCGCACTGAAGCGGGCACCTTCTCCAAGTAAAAATCTCAATTTAGGCGACGCACGGCACACGTGTACGTCGCCCCTTCGCGGCTGGCCACTAAAGCGGATGACGGGAAAACCCATCCCGTCCATCCGCGGCCACACTCAGGGCGGCATGAGGCGCAGATGGGCGCGCCTCCGCCGCCCGGTTCGCCGGCGGCGGATCGGGTCCGAGTGGATATCTTCCTCTCGGGCCTTCTCCGCCGCCTCCTTCTGCGAAATTACGTCTTCGCAGAAGGATGCGACCGCGGTGAAACTGCAATCGCTACCGGCCATGGAGCGTATGATGGCCGGTAGCGACAGATCCCCTCCAATAGCTGCAGTGAGGGCCCGGCGCTGATCCGCCCAAGCGGGGCAGATCTCCAGCATGTGCTGGGCCGAGTCCTCACTGCAGTCGCAGTGGTGGCAGGCGGGACTCAATTCCCTCCTAGCGACCGAGTGCAGGTACTTTCCGAAGCAACCATGCCCGGAAAGCACCTGCGTCAGCCGGAAGGAAAGGGTCCCGTGCTGCCGCCCTGCCCACTCGAGGATGACCGGCTGGAGCGCCTCCACGGTGGCAAAGCCAGCGCGTGGAGCCTCCAGCCGGGAAGACCAACGAGCCATCGTGGCTCGGCGAGCGGCTTCACGCCAATCGCGTACCTCTTCGGGCGGAGGACCGGGCGGCGGATACCCGTTCTCCGCCCGATATTCAGCTGCTCGCCGAAGTTTATCGGCGCTACTTCCGCCTCCAAATCCCACGGGGGTGTTCCGGCCAAGGCGCACGCCGCCTCCGTCGACACGGTGCGGTATCCGCGTATGGCTCTGACCGCCAATACCCTCTGAGGCCGCCAGAGGCGTGCCTTATTCTGGGCGGTCAGAGCCGGGACCCACACCGGTGACCCGTACAGGGCCATCGACCGGACCACCCCCGTGTAGAGGTGTCTTGTTTCGACGTTGGCTCCACCCAGATTGGGCAAGAGTCGCCCAAGGGCGGAGGCAGCGTCGACCAGCTTTGGGGCAAGCTGTCGAAAGTGCTCGTCGAAGAGCCACCTACCGTCTAGGATCAGGCCCAGATACTTCATCTGGGCCCGAACCGGTACGAGGACCGAGTTGACTTCGATGGAGGCGCCGGGAGGTGGACCACGACGGGGCCCATGAAATAACAGGGCCTCCGTCTTATCCAGGGCCACCCGCAAGCCCAACGCCTCGATGCGCCCAACCACCAGAGAAACACCCCTGGTGGCCAGGCGCGCCGCCTCTTGGAAATTGGCCCCCCGAGCGGTGACCAATGTGTCATCGGCGTAACAAATTACGCCCAGCCCGGGGGGCAGACGACTCCGAAGGACCCAGTCGTACCCACGTTCCACAGGAGTGGTCCGAGGACAGACCCCTGCGGAACGCCGCACGACATGGGTCGCCGTCTAAAGACGCCATCTCGATCCTCGTACACGACGGTACGCTCCTCCAAATAGTCTGCCACTAGCCGCCTCAGATACTCTGGCACCCCATGAAACTGGAGTGCTTCCCTAATGCAGCTAAATGGCAGACTATTGAAGGCGTTGGCGATGTCCAAGGACACCGCCAACACCACGCCGCCACAGCTCACTGCCTCTTCGGTCACGGCCCTAAGGCGCATCATGGCATCGACCGTCGAACGCCCCTCTCGGAACCCGAATTGGGCGTCCGACAGGTCGGGCCCCACCTCGCTGAGATGCTGGACGATGCGGGCAGAGATAATCCTCTCGAACAATTTGCCCGCCTCGTCCAGCAACACGATGGGCCTATAGGCCGCGACTGAATCGGCAGGCCGTCCCGGCTTCTGCAATAGGACCAGCTTCCCGCATTTCCAGCACTCAGGGAAGCGTCCGGACGCCAGGCTGGCGTCCAAAACCTCCCTGATGCGGTCCGACATATGGTCGAGGGCTCGGGCCATCACTCGGGGTGGTACCCCGTCCGGCCCGGGGGCGGTGTTCTTGGAACGGATCCGAAGAACAGCCGCCCCAACCTCCGATTCCCTAACGGGCGGAATATCGTCCTCTCGGCCCCCGTCGTCTCTGGCCACTGAGTAGGCTATCGACGGGGGCGTGTGCTCCGCCCGCTGCGGGAAAAGGCCCTCGACCACCTGCTGCAGGAAGCTGGGCTGGAGAGTCTCGGTAAGGGGGGGGGCCGCCGTGCGGAGCTTTTGTCGCACCGCACGATATAGGCGACCCCAGGGGTCACGGTCGAGACTCTCCAGCATCTCCTTTCTCTTTGCCTCTTTGGCGCGGCAAATGGCCAGCTTCAGAGTCCTCCGCGCTTCGCGGTACTCCTCATGAAGCTGGCCCTCCTCCCCGTCTACGCGGTGGCGTCGCCGCCGGCATCGGGTGTAGGACCTCCGGGCACGAGTACAGGCCGCACGGAGGTCCGCCAACTCCTGGGACCACCAGTAGACCCCGTTCCGTGGAGGTCGACAACCCCGAACGCGGGGCATGGCCGCATCGCAGACCTGCGTAATCGCAGTGCGAAAGCGGCCAGCCCCCATGTCGACCTCCTCGGCCGGGGCCCGCGGAGACAGCCAAGACTGAACTATGGCCGCCTCCTCTAGCAGGTCCCTGTCGAGTTTGGCAGCTGCCCACCGCGGAAAGCGGGAGGTATGCCGCGCCACGTGACACTACTGGGGCCCTGGGACCGGGAAAGCTCAAATCGGATATAAAGGTGATCCGAGAGCGTCTCAACCTCATCCAGGACACACCAGTTCCTTACTCGTGCGGCGACAGCAGGGATAGCGAACGAAAGGTCCACTATCGACCCCCCCTGCTGTCGCACGCACGTGTTTTTTTTTTTTTTTTTTTGGGAGGTCTGGTTTAGACCCCCGCTGCTTTTCCCCATCCATAAAAACGACGGGACCTTGTCATTCTATGTTTTCATTGCAGTTCTCATTTGGTTTTATGATAATTTTTGTTGTTGTTTTACGCTTTTTATTTTTATGAACATTAAGTTTCCTTTCATTAATTTATATTCATTTGTTTATCAATCGTATTAATATTCTATTATCTATTTATTTATCCATTGTGTTTATACCTAGTTCATTCATTCATCCATTATATTTAAGTTTAAGCAGTATTTTGAAGACATTATTAGTTATATTCTATTCATTCATCTATTATATTTAAATTAAAACATTATTATGGAGACATTATTAATTATATTTATATATACAACTTAATTATTTTTTTCTATTATATTCAAAATTTCGACATTATTAAAAACACATGATTATTTGTATACTATTTATCCATTTATCTTTTTATCCATTTATTTATTTGTAACTACAATTCATTCATTTATCTTTAAAAATTAAAATATATTATATATTTAAAATAAGGCATTATTATAAAACAACATTATTATTACATATACCATTTATCCATTTATTATATTATAATTATATTTAAATTCCAACTATTTAATTATTACCAATAAAATATTAATTATTTTCAATTAAGAGAAACTTAAAGAAACCAGAATAAAAGAAACAGATCCTATCCAGGCGACTTCCCACTCGTTCCTCTAGTCTGGGAGACCCGATGCTTGTGACTCGTGTTAATGTGTAGTATACATGTTATGTGTGCGTGTCCAGTGTTTTGTATGTGTGTATTCCTTTTTACAGTTCACTCTTTCCTGTTGCGTCGTTCTTTCCAACAGTGTATATATATATGCAATATATATACTTGTTGCAATCTTTTTTGTGAACTGCTTCAGTCCTGTGTATGCCTGTCAAATCTATGTAATATTAGTGTCTATTGGTTGTGTGCGTGTTCTGATATGTTCTTATATTGTCATAATATATTTGACAAATCAGTGTGTGTGTATGTACGTCTTTGTGTAGTCTGTGTTCTGTGTGTCAGTGAGTCACGAATATGCCGTTGTCTCCCTCGCTAGGTAGTCCCATTTGGCACGGGTGGGGCATTCGGCGCTGAAGGCGTTATGGCCAGTGTTCTGCAGCCCAGAGTGCAGACAGTTGCAACATCGCGGTCCGGCACTATAGTCGGCGCACTTCTCGCGCAAGTGCGGGCCTCCGCAGTGGCTGCATCTGTCTACACTCTCGGTGCAGAACTTGCGGCCATGGCCGAACGCCAGGCACTTCGTGCATTGGATGAGCGGAGACTGATCCTCCACTCTGACCCTTTGCAGATCCAGGTAGAGGATTCCAGCCTCCGTCATCCTCTGCCACACCTTTGGCCTCACCTGGATGACGACGTGGGAAGTCCCCGGGTTTCGGGTCCTCCTTCGGTACTTTATCTTTGTTTCTCTCTCCTCTTGTGGTTATTCTTCATGGGCTCTACCACAAGCCCCCCATCGCCGCTCTCAATCTGTCTCTTCGCACGCACGTGTTGGTGGCGCCTCTGTTCAGCAAACAGAGGCCCACCGAAGCCGCCCACTCCACAACGGCATCGCCCCTGGCGTCCGTCGCTGGGGAACCCCACGCAATGGACGTTGCGTTGAAGTCCCCCAGCACGAGGACGTGCCCAGACGCTAGTCGCCGCATCGAGGTCTCCAAGTTGTTAAGGAAGACCTCGAAGTCGCTTAAACTCCGGTTGGGGGATAAATACACACCGTAAACGGTGATTCCCCCCCACTCGGCAGCCACATATCCAGAGCCCTTGTCTCTTAACGACAAGGGCGGGGAACGAGCCGCCGAGGAGCCGACGACTGCCACGGAGCCGTCCCGGTCACCCATCCAGTTTGGACGGGGAGGGACGTAGTAGGGCTCCGCGACTACGGCAACACCTATCGACCACTGCGCCATGGTTTGCAGGAAGAGATCCTGCGCCGCGGCGCAGTGGTTCAGGTTCGTCTGGACCAGGAGGTTGGAGACTTGATCCATTACTGGATCGTTTCTCCAACCCCCTCCATGGGCGACGACGTTGTCGCACGATTCACGTCGGAGGCAGCCAGGGTCGTCTGGCTAGCCTCCGACGCTTGCTGAGAAGCACGGGGAGGCCTGCAGCCCCCCTGCCCCATCTGGTGATTGGCGGGCTTCTTGCCCGCCGCACACACGGGGCAGTGAGGGGCCGCAGAGCACTCTGCCGCCTTGTGCCCCGGTCGACCGCAGCGGAAACAAAGTCCGCTGCAGTCGAAGCAGCTGGCGCACTTCGAGCGAGTGTGTCCCGCGGCAAGGCACTTGTAGCACCTCATCGGCCTCGGGGCCAGAACCGTGATCCTGGCACTCACGAAGCCGACGAGGAGCCTGCCGGCATCAGCCAAAATTTTGGCCGACGCTACGGGACAACTCACCCAAACGGCGCCAAGCCCTCCTGGACCGGGGCGGATGGTGCCGACCCTGACGTTGTCCGCGCTACAGCTCGTCCTCTCCTGAACTGCAGCGCGGACATCCTCGACCGTCACGGAATCGTCCAGGCCTGAAATGCGCAGTTCCGCGCACTTTGTGGGCCTGGCGATCCTGATACCATCCACGGTGGCAAATACTCCCCGTAACTTTTCAGCAAAGGTGTCCGCCGTCTTTGCGCCATCGGCCCCAGGGAACTCCAACACCCGAGCTCCCGTCTGGGCGAGGCGCAAGCGGACACCTGCTGTTTCAAATCCACCGGCGAGGCTGTCCCGGGCCTTCTTAAAAACGGCCCCGTAGGACAGCCCTCTGGCAGCCGCCTCCGGTGTCAAGGTCCACAGCCGCGGTCTTTGGCGGCTGCAGTTTCCGCGGCTTTTTTGCTGTGGCCCCTGCCACCGCAGGCGACTGCGAAGCAGAGGCTGCCTGGCGGGCAGCCTTTCTGGCCCGCTTCCTCGCTTTCTTGGACTTTTTAGCCCCTCCGACCACCTGCCAACCCTCATTGGAGGGGGCAGATGTAGAGGGGCCAGGCAGAGATGTTGGAGTGGGGGGCAAAGGCGTTGCAGCTTTTGCCGCCGCTTTTGTCCCCGGTTTCGACGCAGCCGTCTTGACCGGAGCCGGAGCCCCGGCCACCAGCCCTCGAGCAGCCGCAGGGGCCGGCACTGTTCTCGTTGTCGACGCGTAAGACACGCGACCCCCCACCACAGGGAGAGGGGTCGGCGTCGACGACGTGGCCGTCCGCTTTGGTGTTGCAGGCGGCGGCCGCATAATAGGGGCCGCAGGCAGCCTCGCCTCCAGGCCGGCCGTACGTCCCACAATCATCCGCCGGCATGCGTCCAGGATGACAGCCAGCTGGGCGTCACTAATCCCGGTGCCGGCAGGGGACGGTTGCGACGCAGACGGGGCCCGCTGGGATGTAGACGCGGCCCGCTGGGATGTTGACGGGGCCGGGGCCTCTCGCTCCGCCCGGAACTGGGCGAACTGAGCGCTGAGCTCAGCCAGCTGCCCCGTCAGGCGGTCGTTGGCCGTCTGTAGGCGGGCCACGTCCCCAATTAGGGTCCCCACAACCCCCGCCACGGCAGAAGAGAAGTCCTTAAGGGCTCTCACGAAAGAGCCCTTTAGGTTTACGGACTTGGTGGCCACCTTGTTAATAATGGCCACCGCCGCGTCCGCTGTCTCCTGCAGAGAGACCGGTGATTGGGGCCCTGCATCCCCATCCACCGGTCCCCTAATCTTAAGCAGGAGACCACACATCTCCTCTTCCGCCTGGAGCTCGCCATCAGCCCTGGCCCTTTTGTAGGATTCCGCCTTCGAAAAGGCGGAACCCGACGAGGCCGTGGCGGGGGTTCGAGACCTCCCCCTCTGGCTACTCCCGACTTTGGGCGGCAGCATCTCCAGGGACGCGTCACTGTCGACATCCCTGGATAGGCCACGTTTGCGGCTGTCACCAGTCTCGCAGTCCATTGCCAGGGAGGTACCACTTGTGCCATCCGACGAGTGGTTGGACCTGGAACGTTCCGACGTTCTTCGGCTGCGGCTCCCAGCAGTCGGATCGACTTCTGGGAGCCCCACCGAAATGGGCGTTCCAGAAGCAGCGTCCTCCTCGGTTGACGAGTGGCGGTCTGCCTTCCGAAACTGCCCTTTGGCGTTTCTCCTCTCCCTCCTCTCCCTCCTCTTCCCTTCTTTCTCTGATCCGTTGTGCTTGCCAGTAGTCGTTGTTTTAATTTCAGTCCTTGTATTATTTGTATTATTAATTGTATCCATAGTTAAACCCACGATTAGGGGAGAACTAAAAGTCGACCCGGGCAGAGATCCCCAATACCCGGGCAAGCCTATGTACTGTGGAGGTCGGCCAGTATCCACAGGTTTTTTACGACTTAGCTGTCGGGTGTATAGACTATCCTTGTCATGGGCCGGCCAATCAAGGCAAGCCCTCCGGCCATCAGGTTCTCAGCGTACCCTCTTGGAGCCACCAGTCAGGTCGTTGTTGAGCCCCTAATGGTTACGGAATGCGAGAGGGTGGCTAGCCCTCTCTCACAGACGGCAAAGCACTCAAGTGCCAGCCTATCTGATCTACTCGCTCTCCATCACGCCCTCTGCTAAAGCAGAGGGACGCTTGGAGCG
Source organism: Spilarctia lutea (assembly GCA_916048165.1). Lineage (NCBI taxonomy): Eukaryota > Metazoa > Arthropoda > Insecta > Lepidoptera > Erebidae > Spilarctia > Spilarctia lutea. Next base: position 12,136,549 of record OU696490.1, on the reverse strand, counting down.
CGGCATGACGCTGGAGCGTCATGCCCTTCGCGGCAGTCTAAACAGACTCCGTCTTTGATCCCATTTAGTCTGGAGTCTCATCCTTTTTTTTTTTTTTTTTACGTGTGGAAACCCCCTCGGGCCGTCACCCCGCCGGGGTTTGCGGCGGGGCGGTGTGTCGGAATCGAACCGACTAAAACCACACGGTGTGCCAACTCTGCGCCTGAGAAGGGAGGGGTCCGGGATCGCTGTTATTAACGCAAACCGGACCCCTCCCAGCGCCTGCCCGCACTGAAGCGGGCACCCTCTGCTGTTAAAATGTCTCAAATTAGGCGACGCACGGCACACGCGTACGTCGCCCCTTCGCGGCTGGCCACTAAAGCGGATGGAGGGGAAAACCCGTCCCCACCATCCGCGGCCACACTCAGGGCGGCATGAGGCGCAGATGGGCGCGCCTTCGCCGCCCGGTTCGCCGGCGGCGGATCGGGTCCGAGTGGAGATCGTCCTCTCGGGCCTTCTCCGCCGCCTCCTTCTGCGAGATTACTTCCTCGCAGAAGGTCGCGACCGCGGTAAAACTGCTGTCGCTACCGGCCATGGATAGTACGACGGCCGGTAGCGACAGATCTCCTCCGATGACTGCAGTGAGGGCCCGGCGCTGATCCGCCCAAGCGGGGCAGATCTCCAGCGTGTGCTGGGCCGAGTCCTCACTGCAGTCGCAGTGGTGGCAGGCGGGACTCAATTCCCTCCTAGCGACCGAGTGCAGGTACTTTCCGAAGCAACCATGCCCGGAAAGCACCTGCGTCAGCCGGAAGGAAAGGGTCCCGTGCTGCCGCCCTGCCCACTCGAGGATGACCGGCTGGAGCGCCTCCACGGTGGCAAAGCCAGCGCGTGGAGCCTCCAGCCGGGACGACCAACGAGCCATCGTGGCTCGGCGAGCGGCTTCACGCCAATCGCGTACCTCTTCGGGCGGAGGACGATACCCGTTCTCCGCCCGATAGTCAGCCGCTCGCCGATAAACTTCGGCGAGCACTTCCGCCTCCAAATCCCACGGGGGTGTTCCGGCCAAGGCGCATGCCGCCTCCGTCGACACGGTGCGGTATCCGCGTATGGCTCTGACCGCCAATACCCTCTGAGGCCGCCAGAGGCGTGCCTTATTCTGGGCGGTCAGAGCCGGGACCCACACCGGTGACCCGTAAAGGGCCATCGACCGGACCACCCCCGTGTAGAGGTGTCTTGTTTCGACGCTGGCTCCACCCAGATTGGGCAAGAGTCGCCCAAGGGCGGAGGCAGCGTCGACCAGCTTTGGACCAAGCTGTCGGAAGTGCTCGTCGAAGAGCCACCTACCGTCGAGGATCAGGCCCAGATACCTCATCTGGGCCCGAACCGGTACGAGGACCGAGTTGACTTCGATGGAGGCGCCGGGGGGTGGACCACGACGGGGCCCATGAAATAACAGGGCCTCCGTCTTGTCAAGGGCCACCCGTAAGCCCAGCGCCTCTATGCGCCCAACCACCAGAGATACACCCCTGGTGGCCAGGCGCGCCGCCTCTTGGAAATTGGCCCCCCGGGCTGTGACAAGCGTGTCATCGGCGTAACAAATTACGCCCAGCCCGGGAGGCAGACGACTCCGCAGGACCCAGTCGTACCCCACGTTCCACAGGAGTGGTCCGAGGACAGACCCCTGTGGAACGCCGCACGACATGGGTCGCCGTCTAAGGACGCCATCTCGATCCTCGTACCTGGAGTCTCATCCTGGGCCAATCCGGCATGAGTAGCTCTACCCGGCACAGCCCCAGAGATCATTGACCCACGCAAGCCCCACCACGACGACAACGTAGGGATACATTGGGGGGGTCAAATCACCCCCTGGACCATGGAAAGAGAGGGGGTTGCAACCCTCGATTTTTTCTCCTTGTCGCATGATTTTTGTACGGCGTTGCGGAATAATGGATTAGAAGCAGTATTGAAATAGTATGAAACTGATGCCGTACAAAATCAAATGACCAAATTTACCCTCGAAATTGTCGGAAAATAAAAATAAAAACCCGACTTTGTGGCGCACCATTATTTACGGCACTGCGCGTTTTCTTATTATTTTTCATGGATCTATCGATGGTAAGAATGCCGTACAAAAATATATGACCAAAATGTACCCACTCTAGCGGTACTTTTGAATTCTCACCTGCACTCAGTTGGACAGCTTACAAGTGACGGCATAGTGCTGAATCTTATTATTTTATGCTCTTCTATCGTTCTAGATAGGTCACCTGGTGGTTCACATGACCCATCATTTTTCTACACGGGCCAGTAATCTATAAGTGTGTGGTAGTGTTGTGATTCACAAGTCGATATTTGTTTGGTCATTGTTTGTTTTTCTTTTTGTTAAAGCAATTACATTTTCTTAAAGTAGTGTCGTATTATTGTGATATTATTATGTTAAAGGTTTCCTAAATGCCCTAAAAGAAAAAAATATGAATCAACGCAACTCGTCGAGGGGACGAATGGCTTCCCACCAAAAATAGTGTTATGTGCTCAAGACATTTCACAGAAGACAATATCCATGTTAATAAAATAAAAACAGTTTGATTTTTGCAAGAAATGCGGGAGGGCTGCTGTTCCCGTCCAACACGGTTACCAAAATTTGTAGACGATCTGAGCAAGTCATACTGTGATGATGCCTCCTAGCGTGCTAACCTAAAGATCCTGGTCACGGCACCATATGTGATGTTGCCTAATCGCGGTCTAAGCTAAAAATCCTGGTCACGGCACCATATGTGATGTTGCCTCCTAGCGTGCTAACCTAAAGATCCTGGTCACGGCACCATATGTGATGATGCCTAATCGCGGTCTAACCTACGATCCTGTCACGGGACCATATGAGGTGATGCCTCTTAGCGCCCTAGTCTGAGTACGTAATAGATCGGCTATCGGACAAGGCGTTATCGTTAAAACATCACCAGCAACTCTTATTTTGAAGAGTTGGAACTGCGCCCACGCCACCGCGCAGCTCTATAAGACTCGTCACCAGACTCGTAGTCTTTCTACTGGATTAAACACCTCACGCGGAACAAAGGGAAAGATTATGGACAATTAAACACATTACAATTGGTTTGTTCTGATCACGCTTTCTCCCATGGTGTACCCAAGATTTAGATAAATTAACGCCCTTTTACTTTTGGCGATCTGCGCGGCAAATCAAATACTATATCAGTTGCGGTTTACATCCGGGTACGAAATATCAAGGCGGCATTATCTGAACACCTTCACGCTCGGGACACGAACCCGGTTTCCCTCCCAGCTACACATCCTGCAATAGCACCGAATCAGCCTACAGAAAAGCCGAGTATCCAACCGTTAAACTCCCAGCACGTAGGTACACAGATAACCAGTTGTAATGCTTAGCAATATAATTATAAACAGTTGTATGAACTACATATAATTTTACTAACGATCATCGCGTACTCAGACCCGGGTCACAAATGCCTATTTATCTTATAAAATACAACAGACTGAAGAGCTCACCTGAGTTTATCCAATGTTATATATCTTTAACTTACTCAATATATCGAAGATTCGCCCGGCTCGGACTCGTAGTTCTGTTTCTCCGCCAGCCTAAGAACAAGTCTTCACCCTTCTAAGCTTCTAAACTCACTCCTCTCTCCTCCGATTCTGAAACCCGACTCCTCTCAACTGTCTGCCTCCGTGGTTTTAAACCAACTGCCTCATGCCCGTTTCGTATTTTCCCACAAAATCTCCGATAGAGCAGGTAGAGACCCTTTTTTACTACGTTCAAGTGAGTCACGATTCTAAGTAGAATTTCTATTTTATCGCCACCAGATGTTGAAAGATTCTTACAATTGCGTTTAAAAGGAAATAACGTTTCTAATTTACGATCTATAACTTAAAATAGTTTATCAGCAATGTCAGACCCTTATGAGGAGACCTTTTGAGTGTAGTTATTGTATTTAGACTATTGTTTCAATCTAACAAGGCAACCATTATTTGTAAGTTTAAATTACATGGAGCCGACCTCGTATCACAATACGAAGCTCAATTGATGTAACCCCAGGTTGTAAAATATTTTACAAAGACCAAAAACAATTCATAATACAGACATTGAGTAGTTTTGTTGGTGAAGATATTTTTTCTCAAATGAAATATCACCAATTTGATCATGAAAATTGTAATTATGTCCTTGACTTAGCCAAGTGTGTCGTGGCAAAGTAGACATAAGATTGCTCTATTTATCAAGGGAGGCAGATCCTAAAAATTCTGTAAGACGAATTTTTACTAAGCTGATTCATTTTAAAAATCAGTAAAATATTCGTACCTAGTTTTTTTTTCTAATAAATCATTAATAAACATTAATCAATGTATTTATTAATAAATAATAAGCAAATAAAATTAAAATATCGACTTTCCAGATCCAACCAAATTTATCGATCAACATCCTTACCCTGTCCCATCACTATGGTTTCGTGCATTATAAGTTTAACCTTGAACTATCCAATCACAGCGTTTGAGTCGTCCCCCGCATCTCTTGCATTGCATACGTCCAAATTTAGTGAATTCTGATCTGTGGTACTGGCTAAACGCTTGTGCATTATAATTTGCAATTAGGTACTTGCCTTTCGCGAAAGTAAATTTGTGTTGTAATTTTCCGTTTTTTTAGTAGGTATAGTAAGTTAATTAGGTTCTTTTTTCGTTATAATAGAGACAGTGATTTTTTTATAATGTTAAGTGCGAGGGAATATGGACATATGATTATGCACTATGACAAATGACTATGACTTTCGAGGGTAGGTGTTGAAAATTATAGACGTGTCGAAAATCTCGGAATTTTATTTAAATTATATTTAATATACATTTTGTTTAAATTAACATCTTAGGATAAATTAGTATAGTTTAAGTGCTGTTACTCACGTTTGATAAATACTTGATGTGATAATAAGCCACTGAGTCCTCACCACCTACCAGTGCATCGCTTCACAGAGATAAACAGTTTAATTTATCTTTTACAAGGATTGAGGATGTCACAAATTAGTGAGATATTGTCGGCGCAGAAGACACTAGAGGAGATATTCACAAAAAAGATGTGTGATCTTGAAGCTCAAATTCAGAGTGCTGGCCCTGCCAAGGATACTGTGGCCAAGGTTGCGGAGGAGTTCCGGGCTTTTCGGGAGTTAGTCTTCTCCATGCTGGGCTTGCTACGAAAGCAAATCTGCGAGTGCTCCAGACAGGTTGACGTCATGGAAACCAGGCAGCGGCGTAAGTCACTGATCTTCCTGGGTATCGAGGAAACCGAAAAGGAGGACTGCAAGGGAGTCGCACTTCAGGTCATCAATAGCAGGTTGCGCCTCAAGGATATACCTGCTTCATCAATAAAGGTATGCCATCGACTTGGAGTATCGCACAAAGAGCGACAGCGGCCCATACTTGTTAAGTTCGCCTCTGTGGATGACCGGTCGTCAGTGTGGAGGGCTAAGTCGGGACTTAAAGGAACCCCAATAACAATAAAAGAGTTTCTGACAAAAAACAGACAGGCTGTGTTCGCCAAGGCCAGGCTACATTTTGGTGTGTCTGCTTGCTGGACACAAGACGGTAACATAGTGGTCAGGGTTCCTGGTGGAATCCGGCACAAGATCACGACCATCGATGAGCTGAACCCACTTCTGTTAAAATATCCGAAAGCACAATTAGCTTCCTTAAAGTCCGGTGATCGGTCTGCAAGGGATGTCAGTTCTAGTAAATAGATCCATTTTATTTCATATTTACATAATATCTACTATACTCTTCTATATTTAATTATTCTTCGTTAACGCCCTTTTCCTTTTTGTGCAAGCAGTCTGTTAATTTTATTTTTATTTCGTTAGATTCCTGAGATTTGTTTACATTGCTTTTTTTTTTTTTTTTGATGATGAATGGCAACTAGCCGGATCACTCGGATCAGCTATTTCTGCCAATGACAAGTATTTATAGTCTTCAATTATCAAGTCTTCAAGTCTTCAAGTCGTCGTCGTGATGAAATTAATGATAAAAAATATATAAAATGTGGATGACATGAAATGGGGACCGTCTTCCGAAAAAACAAAAAACGATCTCCCGTTTACATTGCTATTTGTTGTTTTTCTATCTGACGTTTGTAATAGAGTAGCATAGATTAAAGATCAACTCATTCAATCATTACGGTCAATGCTGTTCGGATACACTGACTATAATACAATGTGTTTAATAGTCTGTTGTTAATGATATTCTCAGGAAATTTTTGTAAACTGCTTTACTTTTTAACTTTTTTACATTTTTATTTTAGTTACAATTTTGATAGTGATGTAAGCTGGTGGGTGGTGCAGAGATACAGGCAGTGTACCATAACATTTGCACGTAATTTAATTTATATATTTTAACTGTAATTTTATTTATTTTATTATATTTTTAGTTGTATAGTATTCATGTCCTCAGATAGTGAGTATTATGTATCTGCCTGTGAGTCTGAAGTGTCTGTTAGTGAAGAAAGCTTCTCTTCTATAACGGATACTCTCGGTGGTGTTTTACGCAGAAAATTTAATAATAACAAAAACAGCCAGCTATTAAATGTGTGTCACCTTAATGCTCAAAGTATTCCCAGCCACTTTGCTGATTTACATGAGGCGTTTTGTGATGCGAATATTCATGCCATTCTGATCTCCGAGACTTGGCTCAAGCCGCACCTTATTTCCACTTCTTACCCTTTACCTGGCTTTGTTCTTATCCGGAACGACCGGGTGGGGCCGGGAGGAGGTGGCGTGGCAATTTACCTGCGCAATGACTTTTCCTACAGAATTATTTCATCTTCTTCTTCTGATTATGACGCTTCAGCAGAATTTATATTCTTGGAGGTTTGTGTCAAAGGTGTCAAAATCGTACTTGGTGTTGTTTACTGTCCCCCTTCCATTAACTACTTCACTGATTTCGAAACAGTTCTTGAATCTATGGGTGCAGAGTACGTTCACCATGTCATCATGGGTGATTTCAATACCAATCTCCTAGCCCATAACTCCAATCGTTCCTGTAAACTCCAACTCCTCCTTGAATCGGTCAGCTTCCATGTTCTCCCATTACATGCCACTCACCACAATAATATCGGCGAGGACACTTGGCTCGATCTAATTATCACTTCCAATCCTTCCCTTGTTTCATCTCATGGTCAACTTGACGCGCCTGGTTTCTCGCATCATGACCTGATTTTCCTCTCCTACATCCTCAAACCCCCAAAACCTAAACCTAGATTTTTATACAGGCGTTGCTTTAGACAAATGGATATAGATAAATTGAGCGACGATGCGTCAAATATTGACTGGACATCTCTCATTGACTCCACCTCTGTCGATGTAAAGGTACACGTTTTCAATAAAATAGTAATTAAACTGTACGATACCCATGCACCGGTTAAAAAGGTTAAGCTCAGACGACCACCAGCACCCTGGATGACGAAAGGTATACAGTCGGCGATGAGACGCCGAAATAGGGCTTTTGGGACTTACAAGCGGGACCCCATCGATGTCAACTGGCAACTGTATAAGTCTGCAAGAAATCGGTGTAACCAAATGATACGGAACGCCAAACGCCGCCACATTTTAGATAATATTACCTCCTCTTCTCTTGCTGACATCTGGAAGTTCCTTGGAACTCTTGGGATCGGCAGATCGCGACATGTAGACTTTCCACAATCCATAAGTCTCGATTCCCTAAACCAACATTTTACTACTTCCTTCACGTTAGACAGTCTATCTGAACATACTACCAGAAATTACATTAATAGTCTACCGCGCCCTGACTTAAACCTATTTCATTTCAGTTCAGTTACAGAAGGAGAGATTAAGAAGATTATCCTGTCTATCAAATCGCAAGCAATTGGCTGTGATGGCATTGGTCGGAGAATGATCACAACATTGCTAGTCCACCTTCTTCCTGCTATCTCCCACATTGTCAACTTCTCCCTCATGTCTGGTACATTTCCTTCTTTGTGGCGGAGAGCGTATGTTCGTCCGTTACCTAAAATTTCTAATCCATCTCTTCCTACTCACTTCCGTCCAATCTCCATCCTTCCCTTCCTCTCCAAAGTGCTAGAAGCCTGCGTTCATAAACATAAACAGTTCTCACATTTTATTTACAGTTATGGCAAAAATTATCATGATCCCTAAGCCAGGTAAAAACCTAAATGATGCAAAGTCTTATCGCCCAATAAGCCTACTCCCAATCCCCTCCAAAGTAATGGAGAAACTGTTTCTAAGAAGACTGAATCCTATAATTAATGAATACAAATTAATACCTGATTATCAATTCGGTTTCAGACAAAGACATAGCACAATCAAACAAATACATAGACTTGCTGAAAGTATAGCCAGAACATTTGAACAGAAAGCATATTGTACGGCCTCCTTCCTTGACATATCACAGGCATTTGATAAGGTCTGGCAAGAAGGACTTTTATATAAAATTAAAAGGACACTGCCCATCAATTATTACAACCTAATTAGATCTTACCTGACAGGTGGACATTTCTTCGTTAATCAAGGAGAAACAACAACGCAGTTTAAAAAAATTGAAGGTGGAGTGCCACAAGGCAGCGTGATGGGACCTACATTGTATCTTCTATACACCGCAGACTTGCCGAAGTGCGACGATGTGATCATGGGCACATTTGCTGACAATACAGCTATTATGGCTTCAGCTGATACGCCAAACCAAGCTTCTCTAAAACTACAGAACAGCTTGGATAAAATATCTGCCTGGCTAATAGACTGGCGCATTAAGGCAAATGAATCAAAGTCGGTACAGGTTACATTTACCACTAGGCGACAGACTTGTCCACCAGTAACACTAAATAGAGTCCAGATGCCCCAGTCTGATGAAGCGAAATATCTTGGGATGTACTTAGACCGACGTTTAACATGGAGGAAGCATATTTTTACCAAACAATTAGCGATGGGGCAAAAAATTCGCAAGATGTATTGGTTTATTAACAGAAACAGTTAATTTTCAATAGACAATAAGATTATATTGTTTAAATGTATTATAAAACCAATATGGTCATACGGTATACAATTGTGGGGTTCAGCCGCCAACTCAAATCTGGAAATATTAAAAAGATTTCAGTCAAAAGTATTGAGAATGATGGTGGGATGCACAATGGTATGTCACCAATGAGAGACTCCACCGCGTACTTGGTATCGGAACTGTAAAAGAGGAAGTAAAAGATAAAGTCAAAACCTACAAAGACAGATTGCAACAACATCCAAATGCACTAGCACAACACCTAATGGACGATATATTCCCGGGAGTACGCAAATTAAAAAGACGAGTACCACAGGATCTACTCTGATTTTTTTAATTATGAGAATATGTCACTGGACATATATCTCACACGCTACCACATCTCAACCAACCTAAATATTGCTGAATGTCCTTAAGACAGATTGCAATAATAATAAGTAAAAAAAAAAAAAAGAAAATATATAAGCTGAACAATGTACTCAGTACTACACACTATTAGTACATATCATGATTGTGTGCATGTAATAGTCACTAACAGTTTTGTTAGCAGGCAATTATATTCGACAAAAGGTAGCTATTACCTTTCTAATAGTTTTAAGAGACAGATATCGGACGCTATCCTATCTAGAGCATGTATTCTTTGAACAAACCAGAATTACATCACATTCTGCAACATGTCTAGATAATGTATTTAGCAACTGTGAATATCTTGATAAAGCAATATTTAGTCACTTGAGATCTGACCACTGTGGGCAAATGGTCATTTATCCCACAGATGAAGTAGTTAAAGCAACGAAAATCACATGCAGGCCGATGACTTCTAACCGCCTGAAATGCTTTAATAAAAATATTGCAGATAAGGTTACCAACATAGATTTCAGTGAGGATAATCCGGATGTCTTATACGGGAATTTATTTAATTTAATTAAACTAGAGTATGATTTCATTTTTAAAGAGAAAACTTTTACTAAGAATGTGAACACTAGATTCTGTGACTGGACAACTCCTGGAATTTACAAAAGTATGAATTATATGGCATGAAACAGTATAATTTTGATCCTGTTTTTGTACAATATGTTAGAAATTATTCCAAAATATTTAAAAAGGTTTGTTTGGTAGCTAAATAATTTTTTCTAAGTAACAAAATTAAACAGTCTGATAATAAAATAAAAACAACTTGGACTGTAAATACTGAATCAGGGCGGTCCAAACCGCAGGATGATAGGTAAGAATTAGTGGTTAACAACATATTATTAAAGATAATCAGGGTTTGGCTGAAACTTTCAACAATTATTTTGCAAAGATACAGTTGATACTACCAGTTCCTTGGATTCCTGCTCAGTCACAGCTAAATCCTTGGCCAGGGGCAGCGTGAAAGAGTGTGATGTCATGTTTAGTTTCAGTTTATAAGCCCTAATGATGTGGTGAAAACTTTCAAGTCGCTTAATTCAAAGAAAACAACCGACTTGTGGGGTATTTCTGTCAAATTATTGCAAAATATAATGAGCTCCGCGGCATTCGCTGTTTGAAAAGTTCGCCAGTTAACTAATATTGAAACTGCGCGACTAGTTTATTTTAGTTATTTTCACAGTGTCATGTCATATGGTATTACTATGGGGCAAGGCAGCTGATATTCAAATCATTTTTGTAATTCAAAAACGGCCAATTCGTGTGATTTACAAACTTAAAGTTCGAGATTCTCTGAAAGAATGATTTAAGGAAATAGGTATTTTAACAGTGGCGTATCAATATATATTTGCTAATATTATGTTTGTACGGAAAAACATTGATAAATATACTAGCAAAAGTGATCATCATTCACTAAACACAAGGAATAAGCACAAATTAGTGAGCCAATATTATTGCCTGAACAAAGTCCACAATTCATTTGAAGGACTTGGTGTGCGTTTTTATAACAAAATTCCTGTCGAAATCTTGAACTTACCCCTACAAAAGTTCAAGAGTACAGTTAAGAATCGTCTTATGGAAAGGGGCTATTATACGATAAACGATTTCTTAACTGACACAATGCCTTGGATATGAATGAAAATCTAGCATTAGCTTCTTATGTACTAATTGAAGTTATTTATTTTTATACGCAATGTATTTATTTATTTACAATCCTTAATATAATTTATTTGATTGTAATTAATTCTTGACATCTTATTCTGCATTTATTACCTGACATTTGAATTTTGTTAAGTTAAGGCGATCTGTGTTTACATTGTTGGAGCGTAAATAATTAGTATTTATTATTTTATTACATTTTGAACGTTTTTTTTTCTTTCTGGGACCAGTATGTATGCACACATTGCTTTTACTCCTTGATGTGTAAGTGATTGCAACCTTATATGCTATGAACAAATTTTTATTATTTTATTAGACAAAAAAATGATTTTCCTAGCTTTAATATCTCTTTAGACCGCTTTTTAGCCTTTGTGTTTTGGTTGCCTTAACTTGCACATAGAAGTACTGTTGTCAAAAATAAACAAGCTTTGTATGAATTATTTGAAAAGATGGTGCACATGAGTTTCTCACCAGCTCTTCTCATGAATGCAATACCCATTGGAGCTGGTACTTGAATTGATTTCAATTTAAACCTTTGAGTTGAATCGATACCAATCTAAGCTCCGGTAATTGAAATCATTTCAGTGCATTTAGTATTAGTACCTTTTATCACTGAATTGATTACTTGAGTTTTGTTTTATATTTTAATGTTTGTATTTTTGACGTGTTCAAGTGCCTTTTGAGTTTGAGTTTGAGTTATAGCAGTTGTGTGATAAATATTAGAGCGATTTCAGTGTTTTTAAAAAGTCAATTTTGCACGTCAGAAGGTTTATTTTTCGAATCCATCGAACCCAACACGTAACAATACAAACAATAGAGTCCGACCGAAACAGGTTTTCCGGCCGAAACCGAAACCGAAACAGAATATTCGGCCGTGGCTTCAGTTTCGGCCGAAACCGAAACCAAAACCGAAACTCACGTGGTCAAGTATAAAATTCCTTAAAATACTGAAATTTGGTGCATTTTACCCATTATTCTGCTGCGTTAATTAGGACATGAAATGGAAACACAGTTTATTAAGTTTGTTGTAATTATTTATTTAACATAACATAAAAAAATGTTAATAATATTTTTATAATTAAGTTGTCATAGCAAAATGTTCATCAGTTATCAATAATCATATCACTAATTGTTACTGTTTCATTAAATACTAAGTATTGATATTTAGAAATCTTACTAATTAATACTTTCGAAATCAGTTTCGGTTTCGGCAAAAGTTTCGGCCAATTTTGGCCGAAACCGAAACTGCCGCCGAAACTTGATTTTTGGCCGAAACTCGGCCGAAACCGAAACCGAAACCGAACTTTCGGTCGGACACTAACAAACATTAATATGTGTTCATCGTCGAATACATTTTCACAATTGCTAATGAATCTATGATTTTTGATAATATTGTTTGACCACGTGACTCAGCGTTAAGATGACGGCGATATTCACATATATTTGATTATTTTTCTAATAACGTTTACGTTTGTAGAATGTCAACTTGGCCAGGTTGCAGCATTGGTTGTTGTGGAAAGCCTTGGTGGAGGTCAATGTCCAGTAGAGGACGTCCTTTGAGTTGATGATGATGATGATGTTTGATATTATTGACGTGATGAGATTACTTTTCGTTTCGGATACATTTAAAAAATTGCCAGGACATTATAAAGTTTAGTTTAGTTTTACGTTCACCAGTACACCATGCAGTGGTTTATAGTTATAAAGTTTCTAGATTAAAGTAAATAATTTACTTTAAAAAGCTTAACGTTTACGTATACCACTTTTAAGCAGCCATAAATATTATTTTTATTTCCAGCTGCACCTATCATACAGAACCTGTATGCAGTCAAGACTTTCACATGTGTAAAGCGAGACTTGGGATTAAGAATTCAATGTAAACCAACTGGCTATCCGAAACCTTTAATCGTTTGGAAAAGAGACGGTTTAGACATAGTTTCTGGTAATGAAAATTTACATAAAATATTTACTACCTCTGTAGAAAGTATACTAAGTTTTATTTCACATTGTACAATTTTAAGTAGCAAAATGTTAATTTATTGCTGTTTGATTTATGACTGAATTAAAGTGATTTATAAGCGATATACTAACACCAGATGGTTATTATTTCTTCAAGCTACAAATTACTTGTCTCATCTCCACATGCCTATAAGTTGCTAAATATGCTTCAAAATACTCAGGTTCCAAATGGTTTGACATTGAAGAAGGAGATCTGATCATAAAAAATATTGAGAAAAGCCAACAAGGAACGTATACTTGTATAGCGAGGAATAAAATAGGAAATGACAGCAGTGTGTATACTGTGAATGTCAATGGTAAATATATTGTTTTCATATCATCATATAATCAACTATTTTAATATAAAGATTAATAACACGTGTTATTTTCTTTTCAGACTATCCAATTATACCGAAGATTGAATCCCCAATATTGATTGAATCGGGTACTTCTTTCGATGTTCCTTGCGACTTAAAACACAAAGACACTGACTTTTTACGTTGGTACAAGGTAGGTGATTAGTCTCTGTCCGTATCGTCCATCATCTCTGCGAGGTGGGCCTCGACCTGTCGGACTCCCAATTTGGATTCCAAGAGGGTCGTTCGACGGTCGATACCGTGTTGCCTTTGGCTACAGTCCGGGAGGCAAATTTGCTAGAGGCGACGCGGGGTGTCTCTTTGTTGGGCGCACTGAGGCGTTGGTTTCACGGGTGTTGTTCCAAGGCTCCCGTCTTGGTCCGCCCCCCGACACCTCGATCAAGGTCAACTCGGTCCTTGTACCGGTTCTGGCCGAGATGAAGTATCTGGACCTGATACTCAACGGAAGGTGGCTCTTCGACGAGCACTCTCAATAGCTAGCTCCAAAACTGATCGACGCTGGCTCTGCCCTTGGGCGACTTTTACCCAATTTGGGTGGAGCCAGTGTCGCAACAAGACGACTCTACACGGGGATTGTCCGGTCAATGGCGCTGTACGATGTACCGGTGTCGATGGTGGGTCTAACAGCCCAGAATAGGGGGCGCCTCCATTTTCCCCAGAGGGTATTGGTGGTCAAAGCCATACACGATAACCGTAGCGCGTAGGCTTTAACGACCCGGGTCAGTGGGAAGGAAAGGGTCCCGTGCTCGAACTCTGATCAAGAGCGTAAATTACTTTATGAAGAGAGTTATTTCTTTGGAATCATTTCTTTATCATTTATTTTGTGATACACTAAAATCGGTACTCATGACAAGTATATTAAAAATTTTAGGACTCAAGACTTATATGGTATGGCAAACTTATTCTCAATAACATTTCACCTCGAGATAGCGGTATATACTCATGTCGTGTCTGTGATATGTGGGAATGTAGTTCGTCACATGTGGAAATAAAAATAGGATATAAACCTTATTTTACTTCAGAAGAGAGGGAGATAATACCCGGTGTTAAAGGAAAAACTTATCCTCTTATATGCTTAGCAGAAGGGCAACCAGAACCGAAGGTAAATTTTCCATCATCATTAACAGCCTTTAGTCAAACAGCTGGACATAAGCCTCTCCGCAGAAAGGAGGTTTTAACCCACTACACTTCCCTGACAACGGGTTTATACACACGGTTTATATCAAGTTTTCGTTCCTTTTAGTCCCTTAGGCAGCTCTTACGCCACTCACAAGATGAATGGGTGCCTGACACTCTTTATGCTTCATGCATCACCAAACGGTATATTTTTGATTTTGGAATTTCATATAGAGCTTATAATTAGCTGTTGGGTACGTTTACAATATTTGAAAATGTGACATTAACTAATACTTTATCGATTAACTTATAATTACTATTGTTTTAAACAGCGTTGACGAGTTTGCATAGTTAAAAAGAAAGTTCCTATGTAGGTTTTCTTAACTATAACGTTGATTGCATTAATTTTACATTAAATATAAATATTAAATATTTCGGACAATTTAACACACAACGCCGTCTAGGCCCAAGCTAAGCAGAGCTTGTGTTATGGGTACTAGACAACTGATATAAATACATATATACTTTTCTTTTTGTAAATACATACATATTATACATAGAAAACACCCAAACTTCGAAACAAATATTTGCAGATCATACAAACATTTGGACCGACCCGGGAATCGAACCCGAGACCTCAAGCACAGCAGTCGCTTACGCTACCACTCGCGCCACCGAGGCAAACACATTAGTTTATTGGATCACAATGTCGTAAATTATAAAATCAAAGTACACATTGCTCTCTGTTCAGCGGTCCTTAGTTCACTTTTTAAATAGGTACATATAAACTGAATGAGCTTCCGCAAGTAGGTAGGATATTACTGTCTTCTCATTCCATTGTCTTCTTTGGAAAGAATAATATAAATTTGTGATAGAATAATAGTACCTACAGCTTGAAAACTTTTGATAAAACTAATACAGCCTATGTCGCCGAGGCCTTTACTACGTATTTATACCTTCATTCCTTAAAATTGGTTCAGTAGTTAAACGCAACAGTGTACAAAACAATCAAACATGCATAGATACATAGATTGCCAAAGTCATTACCATTTCTTTTAGCTTCGCCATAATCAGGTCAAAATACAATATGTTTAAATGTAACTGCCGCCATTTTGTTTTGTAAGTGATTAAATATCGTTTGTTACATTCCATTTTGTTTTAAGTTATAAACATGATTTTTCCACAGGTAACTTGGACGTATAATGGAAAAACATTGGGTTTATCGAAAATGCATGCTTTGATAGATATGAGTATGAGCAACAGAGGCAACTATACTTGTGAAATCAGCAATAGTTTTGGAAGCATTACACGGTCATTTCGATTTATTGCACAAGGTATTTATTTTTTTAATTATGAAATACTGTCTTTTCTAACAAGAAATTCTTGATAACAGCCCGGAGTCTAGAAGTTAGATAGTGTTCCACGCGCCTGCCTCGGAGAGCACGCTAAGCTAAGCTAAGGTCCCGATTGTGATGAACAACTTCATCAAAAATTATTGGGAAATCAGTGCCTAAATCTCCTGAAAATTTTCTTAAAGCGTGGAATCCCCCTTTTTAGTTTGAGGAAGGGGAGTGTGTTGAAATCAGAACGACTAAAACCACACGGTGTGCCACTCTGCGCCTGAAACTGTCATCAGATATAGGTAATATAGAGCTTACCTATATCATAACATACATGACACAGTGTCATCCGGGAACTGCTCTTATTCAGACATTCGGATCCCTCACAGAATATGCCCGCACTGACGCGGGCACCATCTCTAAGCTCTCTGTTTAGGCAAAAAACGGCAACACATGTGGATACCAACTCCTGGGACCACTAGTAAACGTCCTAAATATACTGAACACTAGTTCAACCTTCGCTTTCAGATCGACCTTAGAATTTAGAAGGTCACGTTTGCACTCAAAATGTATATTTCATTTCATTTTTCATTTAGCTGTAAACAATTTTTACAGTGTATGCGAATATTTTTACAAGTTATAAATCATTTGAAATACGATTTGTAGGACAATTTCATAAATTTAATTAGTTAAAATAAACATTATGTGTGTGTAGTGAATTTTTAAGTCATTTATTAGTGATCAGGTTAGTCATTTTGATGAGTACGAATGTACCCATAGAAATAAAAAAACACTGGAAGAAGCACGCGTGCACTCTCATTCACTTCTCGATAAATACTGATGCGTCCGCAGATTGTGGAAATTCGCCAAGCGCTCGCGCTGAAACCCTTTGATCCGTGCTACAAAAACAGACAATAATCCGTTGATTAGTGGCGGGCGCGTCTGCAAACGTTGAATACCTACCATACGTCTGTGGCACAGACGAACAAATCACCTCTTCTATACTCAAAAAGTTCTAGTTTTGGATTGGTGACCATGTACTGGAAGATGGAGCGTGGGTAGGCTCTCTACAAGATGGTCCAACGACCTGGTGAGGGTCGCAGGAGACCGTTGGATGTTGGTAGTACAGGACTGGTTGCTACGGGAAGCCTTGGGGGAGGCTTATGTACAGCAGCGGACGACTTTCGGCTGACATGATGATGATGACACGTAGACAAATGACATCTACGTAGACATCTGTTTACGTATAGAGTAGGCATAATACTTATAACGATTGTCTTCAAATAGCCTATGTCTTGTCAACTAATTTAATATTATATCTACTTATACTACTTAATTTACATTTACAGGTGAATGCTTAACAAATACATCTGAAAAGTAAATAAACAAGTTATTTATGTTTAAATCACACTACTTTATGTTTAATAACAAAATACTATTTGTTACAGAGTGCATGCTCGAAATGAAAAAAGACTTTCTACATAAGAACCAACCTATAATGCTAAATCCGCGTATAACATGGCCGACATTCACCATTGATGACAGTTATATGGTTATAGGGAAAGGTACACTCTTCTATTTACACTGTCCAGATATTCATTTAGTTAAATTTAATAGAAATTACATGCTGGCTCGTTGTGCTGGAGAAACACAAATATGGATCAATGGTAAAAAATACAAATACTCAGAAATTGAATGTCACCAAGAAATAAAGCCAGTAATTAACATAAGTAAAAACCGTTGCCTATTAGGCAAGGGGGTGAATGTTGAAGTAGGACATAAAATATTTCATAAATTTCTTAATGTTTATGAAGTCTGTTTAGATACAAATAAAAATGTGACACTTTATACGCGACACGTATTAACTCCAAATCAGTACAATGTGTCTACAACTAAAAATGTCTGGTGGCCAACTTTCTTATTACCTTACAACTTCGATACTATTTACAACTGCAAAAATCAAGCTCATTATATATCATCGACACTGGAAAAACCATTTCATAATAATGACGAATGTTGTTTTGGTAAAAGACAACTAGTAAGTCCCATGGACTTTACACCCGGTATACCTGAAACTACAGCCCACACGTATTTGAATGTTGTACCTCACTGGAACACGTGTAATTCAAAAGTAAGTTAATTATGAGTGATCATTATGTATTCCTCAAATCTAATATTATGTGACTTAGAAATTATTTGATATTATTGTTGAAAACTACTTTGCAATTGTAACAGACAATGAAAAAAACCTGCATCCAGCGGGTCTGCAAGCCCTTAACCAAGATGCAAGTGTTTCGCGCCAATTCTCTTTCTACAATCGCTAACACCACTACTCTCTTGTACTTTAATGGCAATGTAAAGTTTGATAACGTGACTTAATATTACTATGACGTCATTCTATATAATTTTTAGTATTCTACTGTATATCATAATAATAGTATTTTCAGAAACAATGCCATCTAGTCTCAAACTAAGCAGGGCTTGTGCTATAGGTTTTATGTTTGTAGAATGTCGACTTGGCAAAAGAGAGGATTCCTCAGAAAGATTTCCTATCCTTCCGGTATTTTTTTGAATAGTAACCCTAAGTAAAAATGAGTAATAGACTTAAGAATAACAATTGAGTTAGTCATATAGGTTATTTGAAGTGCGTCTCAGGAGGTTTCTTATGCGATGATCAATTTTGTTATTTTTTAGAATTGGGCAGAAATTGAACAAAAAGTAAGAAACTTAGCTAAATTATTAAAAAGAGAGCTAACAGTATTAACAGGAACTGCAGAACCACTTGTTATGAAAGGAGTGAGGGGTTCTAAGGAGATCACAATCCATGACGATCAAATTAAGAATCTACCCGTCGCACAATACTTATGGAAGGTAATATATATTGCAGTTAATTTGCTGATTTAGCACTTGATCTTTGTGAAGATGTAAATTTTAAAACATTTTTAGGTGGTCCAAGATCCGGCGACAAACAGTTCTTTAGCTATAATACAAACGAATGTCCCCGACTTATCTCCGAAGGATATTCCTGTACAGATTCGCTGTAGAGACATTTGTGAAGAGATTGAGTGGATGAAGGGTGTCAATTGGCAAAATATAGCCAGTGGTTATACATATTGCTGTTCAATAAACGATTTTGAGAAAGGTTTTAATTTTATAGGAGAGTTTAGTCCTGGTAACACAAAAGTTTTAAATATGAGGTCAAATACTTCAAATTCAGATGACTCAGATTAATAAGATTACCAAACTTTTTCTGGACAATAACAATTGTTTAAAACAATTATGTTTTACGTCGATCAAGGAATATGAAAAAACTATGAATAAAGATAAATTTAAAATTTACTTGGTTTTAATTTGTAATAATACATGTGGGTATTATAGAATCGCGTGTGTAAGGTGTGAATGTTAACTTACGGTAAAGTGTCAAATAAAAGTTCGCTATAAAAGTTGATAGGTAATAGTTATAATCAAACACAGAAGTTACACAGTTCATATAAGAAGTACACAAACACGAACATATATAGAAATAGGATAGAAGGCGAGACAATACAAAAATATAGGAAAGATAAAAAGGGAAGTAACAATTTAAATAAAGACGGTAGCACTATTTTAATATCGAGTGCAATCCTTATCTGTTAGCGGCGTGACGCGTGAGAAACGAATGTCGCCGTCGTCGTTGAAAATGCTGTCGTACCATCGGTCACTGTGACGTTGCGCTTGAAATATATATATAATAAGTTTATTATGAAATAAAGACACAATTGCGTTTTCAGTAAAGACAAAACAATTTATTTACAAAACTTATTGTAAATACAAGGTATTTGTTCCATTATTTCAAATAACTCTTATTACTCACCTGTAAAGACAAAAAACAACATTTAAAGCCTTTATTTCAGGTGTAGATATTTATTTTACCATGCTCTTTTTTAAGTCTTCTTAGATGTCAAAAGCGACATCTACAGATGCCTGCGGTTTACGCGGTAAATTTAAATAGTTAAGAAAAACTAGTAATGGTTTTCTTTACATCTCCCTAGGGTGGGAGAACAATTATTCTAAGTAATTGGTCGATGAATTGCTGATATCCACTGGGGATATCTTCGAAATATGGTAAAGATTTGATTCTTCTTTCCTGTATCCGGTGTCTACTTCATATATTGTGAGATCTTATTTAACATTTTGTATGGTCCAATCCTCAATTCATCCATTTTTTTTCTAATTAGTCTATTTCCATTTTCTACGAAGATTCTGTCCCCCACTTGAAATTTATATACATTTCTATGTAGATCATATATCATATTTTTTATTATAATTTGAGATTGCATTGACTTTTCAAAGGCTATTTTTCTACCTCTTTTCAGATCTAGGTATTTTGGAGTAAACTTTGTGACTGTATATTCTGTTTCATTATATTTTATTAGGCATTTTTGTGCAACAGTTGTCCATGCTGTTTTCTTGTCACAAATTCTTTTCCCGTAAGCCAGTGTTGCCAATATTTGACAGCTTCTTTTATTGCTAGACATTCTATATATAACGCCTTTTTTTCTTTTGACTTTCTATCAATTTTTTTCATATAATTCTGCAACCTCCAGACAATACACCAAAACGCCAGCAGCCCAATAGGCATGTAGGAGGAAATACAAACAAACATACATGCACACACATATATACAGGGTGTAAAAAGACTGCTGCTGAAAACTTGGGGGTTGCAATCAGACCATGATACTGAATAGGTTTAGCGAAAAAAAAAACGCATAAAAATGTTAATTTATCTATATCTTTTTATGTTTTTTTTTGCTTACATACACATAGTAAAACATAATAGGACCCAAACGTTATTATATAGCGTATGGAAACATAATAATATAACATTGGAAATACTTAGTAAAATATATTTATAACAGTTTGATTTTTTTTCTTAAATATTCTCATTAGATCTATCATGAATCTGGCATTGGCAATTCTTGATCCATTGGGTCCCACTGAGAATGAACAAACTTAAAATGAATGAATTACATCTTCTCAATTATTAAATATCCAGGTTTTAGTTAGAATTAGTTAGTTCCTAACAAATATTATTGATTAAAGTACGCCAATTGTACTTCCCTAGATTAAGCTTTCGTTGTTAAGTTATTTTGTTACTTATCTGGTGTGCAATAAAGAGATTTATTATTATTATTATTATTAAAGTACATACGCCGTTGAGTGTGTGAACTGCCTGTAGGTCTAATGGTTACTGATGCCAGCCGCTAAGAAGGAGGTCATGATGTAGATACGTGGGTTTTTGTTGGATATAATTTAGCTTTTATATGTATGTTATTCAGAAATATTTACGAGCGTTTAAAAGTAGCTAACTCTTATCAGACAGTCGCTGTGACAGTGTGTAAAGTTTTTTTTATAGATTAGAGGGGCAAACGAGCTGACGTATAGCCTGATGGTAAGCGATTACCGCCGCTCATAGGCACCCGCCACACCAGGGGCATCACAAGTGCATTGCCGTCCTTTGGTAGATGAGAGGGGAAGAGGGGGGTATAGGCCTCCGGTATCCTCACTCACTCTGTGAAACACAGCGTAAGCGCTATTTCAAACCAGTTTTCTGGGAGGCCTTCGTACCACTCCGGTCGAGCCAGCCCATTCATCTCGAAGCGTGGCTCTTCCAAGGAATAAACACGGGATATTTAATTATTACATATTTTGGTTGAAATTTGTGTATTAAATTCACACTAGTTTTTTCCATTAAACGTGTGATGGTGTACAGATAAGGTTGTCGCTTTATTATTAATAATATACTGTTGTGGTCTTGACCGTTAGATAAGGCACCAACTAGCATAAACTAAAACAAAACAAGATATCACGCTGGAGTTTCCAAGTGGGTTTTCTTAAAAGGCCTTGTCATATCTACGAAATACATTAAAAAGTGATACGTTTATTCACTAGGTTTAAAATAATTTATAACGTATCTTGACATTTTACCATCCATGCTAGTTTTAAAAGTACGAAAGTAGGTAACTCTGTCCGTCTGTTACGCTTTCGAGGCTAAACCGCTGCACAGATTTCAATTAAATTTGGAAATACTTTGATTCTTGAGGAAGCAGATAGATTACTTTTTAACGTGATAACCGACATACAGGCGGCGGTCAGACGCTGGTATAATTATAATACTTGAACTTGAACTTTAAACTCGCGGGCTGGGTCTACGCAACTCGACGACTTCAGTGCGCCTATTTTGCGTGGTGGGATGGCGTTATTCGTGCCACCCCAGTTCTTCCAAGAAGCCTAGCAGACCCCTCACGTTGCCGACGACTTCAGGAAGTGACCTCGGTGATCCGAGGTGTCTCAGGAGATGCCATGATGACATGGGCGGCCGTTTCCTCTTCCTCCATGCATGCCCTGCACAGAGGACTGTCTGTTACACCTAGAGTGAAAAGATGTTTGTTTAGTAGTGCATGACCAGTTATTGCTCCAATTAAAAATCGAACCAGCGGCCTCTTAAGTTGCATCAGCTTCCGTGACAATCTGGGGTTGATCGTCAGAAAGGGCTTCCTTGGTCTGCCTGCAGGTACAAAGGTTGGACTAATATATTTGGTGTTCTACCTTGGTGTTTTGTTGCAGTGTCCTTCGCAGCCAAGCAGATGGCAAGGGTAGTATAGGTTCAGGGCCTACTGCCCTTGTTTTCGATCCACCTCTTGCCAGTGTATCGGCTGCATCGTTCCCGCGTAAGTTACTATGCCCCTTTATCCACTGGAGAGTTATACTGTTAGTGGTACATACCTCTGTCAGGGCCTTGTGGCATTCGTAAATTAGCCCTGATGTTGTCGAGTGACTTTGTAGAGCTTGTAAGACTGATCGGCTGTCGGAAAGTATGCGGATGGGGTATTCCGTTACCCTCCTGGAAATGATCGCATGTGCTGCCATAATTATGCCCTTGCACTCTGCCTGGAAGACTGTGTTGTGGGCTCCTAGTGGCGTCGAGATGTGTATGTTTAGGTCCTCGGAGAATACTCGCGAGCCAGTGCCTGACCTTGTTTTGCATCCATCTGTGAAGATACTTAACTCTTTCGGGTTAAGCACTTTTTGGGGGTCCTCATACAATTGTATCTTGTACATTTGTCGAACACGAATTACCTGGGTATTGTATCGGTCACCGCTTCCATGAGCGGTTCCCTACCTATGGCCTCATAGAGGATTTCGGTGTATGGTACCCTAGGCGGTCTCCAGAGATTTTGTTTCTTTAGCCGCGTTGCCGTTGCTAGAGCCTCCTGCCTTATAAAGAGGTGGAGAGGTGGTAAACCTATGATGGCTTCCAGAACCACAGTCGGTGTAGTCCTCATACATCCCGTGGTCGCCAGACAGGACAATCTCTGGAGTCGTTGTAGTTTATCTTCGACTGTGGATAGCTTGGTCAGTGGCCACCATACTATCACGCCGTAGCTTACCATAGGTATTTTATTACTATTATTACTATTATCATTACAATATTAAATATGCAGAAAGGTAAAGTCTTAAGACGTAATATTTGCAATAGGAAAATATACGTAATGTTTCTCTTGCAAACATTAAGCGTAGAATCGTTGTGGGAAGTCTTATCTAGCGGAACGAGGCCTAAGGGCGTCTTTACCTATAGTGCAGGGTGTGCTGCATTCGTGTAAAGGATCTGCGCGTTATAACTCAACCATTGGTAAAAATACCGCCAAACCCGTACTGCACTTTGAGCTCTACCCAGTTCTACTGCTCTGCTACACGGTAATTTTGCGAAGTTATCCTCGACCCAATGAACATGGAGTAAATCGACTTTTTTTGTCATGTAAATCCCCATCCAGTAAAGCCCAGTCATATGAGTTCTCGAAAAACACTGAACTCTCGAAAAACAACTTAAATGACCTGAAATGGAGGGAGACAGGTGCGCTAGTAGTGAATTCCAGGTATTAATTCATTCTTGCAGTTTTGGACGTTGTGGGTTTTAGAGCTAGACTCGCGCAATTTGGCACGCCATGTGGCAGAATTTCTGCAAATTAATGTCAGGATTTAGTTTCGTCAACTGGTTTTGCTCTATAGTCAGAACTACTGCTAATACTGCCGTGTTGTTCCGATCTATAGCTTTTTTAACACGTCTGATATAAAATCGCCGTTAGCCTTTTTTCTGACTATTGAGATTTATCTGTGGTATATTAAATAAATTACTAACGGAAAGTTCCAGAAATAAAAGAAGTTGAGTTGAAGATAAGATGCACAAATTTAATAACACACTTTAATAACAAAATAGTTGCTTTAGAAAAGTTCAGAGAGATGAAAGATATACACTTAGAAAATACACAAAATAACACTCACGATAGAAGATTAAACAACAATACAATGATATTTATAATATCAAACATTGGCAATGCAACACTTTAGTTTCGCGTGACCGAGGGCAGTAATATACTGAATTACCGATGCGCTTGCACCGGTCGAATATAATAGGCCTCGTAAGCAAAGGTGTGGTTCCGTTACGGCGAATATAATATGTAATAAATATTTACTTAGATTATATTTATATGAAGTGAATGTGTATATAGTAGTATAGTATCCGTAAATAGTGAATGTTTTATATTCTAATCTATACTAATATAATAAAGCTGAAGAGTTTATTTATTCATTTGAACACGCTAATGTTAGGAACCGCTGGTTCGATTTGAAAAATTATTTCAGTGTTGGATAGTCCATTTATCGAGAAAGATTCTAGGCTATATATCATCACGCTAAGACCAATAGGAGCGGAGCCTCAATGAAGAATGTTTAAGAAACGGGGGAAAATTATTACGCTACGGACAGTATAGGATAATAGTGGACGTAAACGAAGTTGCGAGGGTCAGCTAGTGATAATATATAATAATAAGAAAGAAGTAATAATATTGATTAACAATTATTTACATACACATCATTTAAATAGAATAGAAAATAGAAATATAAAGGTTGTCTGGAAGAGATCGCCGTGAGCGATAAGACCGTCTATTGTGATACCTTGTGTCGATGTCCGTTTATGTATCTCTGTACAAATGTTTACTGTAGTGGTGTGCAATAAAGTTTATAAATAAATATATAAATAGAATATTATAAGTGTTTTCAATGGATAATATAAATGTATGTAAATATGTGTGTGCGTGTATGTTTGTTTGTATGTATATATATATGTGTGTATGCATGTATGTTTGTTTGCATTTCCTCCAACATGTCTATTGGGCTGCTGGCGTTTTAGTGTATTGTCTGGAGGTTGCAGAATTATATATTCGGTTTCCACTGATGTCTTTGCTATCAACGCAGTTCTTTAGGTAGGCACAGAAATAAAATAATAGATAAACTGTTTAACCCCAACCAACTGATACCTACGACCATATTATATTCGATTGTCGAGTGTATGACTGCCATACTAGAAGTATCGTACCAGCGGACAACATGACTTGTAACCGCTCATATTGTGTAGCGTTCGTTTATTGTATACTTGTACAGATATGTTTAGTTTACGCTCAAGACATTAACAAAAATAGCTTTACATTCGTTATAGATGAATCCAAGTTAATGGTTAATGAAACAGAAAAAGTGAAAAGTAGTATTGACTCGATTTTGGAAACTGTGAAGATGTCAGCTGCTTCGCAAATTCAACATTTTGTTTTAGTTACTTCTCACGATTCAGGTAAGAGTAATAGTTGATGGCTTTAAATAACTATCAGTGAATAAAATCCATACTTTAACAAATTTATGCGAGCCTTGTGAAATTTATAAACCACATTTGCAGGTACGTACATACCTACGAATTGAAGTAAAAGTGAGTTAAATATATTATAGTGTAACATATATTATTTATATGCATTAGCTTCTTTATTAATTTAAGAAAGAAATACAATATTTGAAACCAATCCAAAATAACTTAAAATGTTGTGAAAACGTACTCTCTACATGGGAAAATTCTTCACGGCCCACTTTATGGGTTATGTTAAGGACTTCAAATTGACATGGAATTTTACGAGTATTATTCAGATTGAGACTAGACGGTGGTCACTCATCATGAGTTCTTCTGGACCCATAACATCATCGGTTTGCACCAATGGTAGTGGTTTAAAGGAAGCTTTTTTAAAATTTTCGTAACTTTTACACGTAGTTTATTAAATTAGGTGAACCAGCGGTTTTACCCACCGTCGATGTTGTACCTATATAAGTACAACCGGGGGACACATCGCGGTGCGAAGCTTACTTAAAAAGTAATCTAAATCATTTATTGTATCATCAGCTATCTGCCAGTGCAAGTAACGTCAAAATCGAACAAGCCATACGTTGTCTTAAAACAAAAAAAAATCTTTACATTTATATAAATTTCATGAAAAGCTTTTCATTTGAAATTACAAACAGTTACATTCACACTTTTCATTTTGTTATTCTTATTTTAGAATTATTGTACTTTTTTTATAATAAATACTAGTTAAGCTGAAATTACCGTGGGGAATAGCACCGTAAGTAAAAATGAGGTTTCTACCCAGTTTAGCAACGAAGGCCATCTCATGTTTTGTTCGATTTATAACTTAACCTAGTTTTAAGTTGTTTTTTTTTTGTTTTCGGGCAATAGCTGCTATTATTATTAGACACCTCAAATTTATAGATAAGTCCCGCTTGTATTGCAGAACTAAGTGAAGTGTTAAGAGGCTTTTTTAAATACCCCTACTACTACGGTGCAGGTAGTGGTGAAATCTTATGTTATGATGTCCTTTTATTCTAGCGTCTTTAGTCATTTAGAAAAATAGTATTAAGTAAATGTTTTTAGGAGTAGTAAATGTTTCACTATTTTAGGGTAGTGTAACGAGTACTAAAAAGTTCAATTTACTCTACTAGTGGTGTCAAGGTTCTAGAATGCGCTTGAGAATATGAAGGACAATTATTAAAGTCAGATATTTTTTTATTTTATTATATAGTGGGCAAACGAACAGACGTATCGCCTGATAGTAAGCGATTACCGCCGCCCGTGGACGTACGCGTTACAAGTGCGTTGCCGGCCTTTTAGGAAAGAGCTGCCGCTCTTTTCTTGAAGGTTTGATGGTCGTATTGGTCCGGGAACACCGCAGGCAACAGCTCATTCCACAGTTTCGCTGTGCGCGGCAGAAAGTTTCGGGAAAATCGCACAGTTGTGGACTGCCAACCATCTAGATGATGGGGATGAAATTTCACTCGATAGTGCTTTGAGTATAAACTCAAACATTCCGCTTTTTAAAATGTTTCTCAATAGTAAGATCTTCCTTCTCTCTTTGCAAACTGTTTGGTTTTGCAAACGGATGGGAAATTTAAAAATGGCATGTTGTTCTATATTCTTATTTATTGAGTACTATTACAACAATTGACTGCCTCGGTGGCGCAGTGGTAGCGAATGCGACTGCTGTGCATGAGGTCTCGGGTTCAAATCCTAGGTCGGACCAAGTGTTTGTGTGACCTACAAATATTTGTTTCGGAGTTTGGGTGTTTTCTATGTATAATAAGTATGTATTTACAAAAAAAAAGTATAAATGTATTCATATCAGTTGTCTAGTACCCATAACACAAGCTCTGCTTAGCTTGGGACTAGATGGCGTTGTGTTTTAGATGTCCGAAATATTTATTTATTTCATTTATTATTTATTTAATTCCGACTTCTATGACACCTACTTGATCTTAATATCGAAGGCAAAGGCATCTTTGTGTGTCTGTGTACAAACCTTAGAGGAATTATATCCTTGTGATAGACTTGTTATACGTCTGCGTCTTTGTATTTTGCAATTTTTCGTTTATTACATATTTATTTCTTTTGGTAATATTTTGTGATATTGTCTTGTCAATATCATGATCGAAATGGTCACTATAATTGTAACATGAGATTATAGGGATTAATAGCTTTTTACCAAATACTTAAAATAACTTGAATATATTTTACGCGGTTTCAGAATATACTTTGCACGTTGTTACTGAAAAAATGGATGTATTTAGAAAAGCTGCTTCAAAAATATATGTACGCGGTGGTAATCCACAATATCCTGAAAATGTTACGACAGGCATTAAAGTAGCGATTGAAAACAGTCTACCTTACTCTACTGTATACGTTTTCACCGATGCATCAGCAAATTATTCTGAAATGTTTGAAGAAGTTATTAATATGGCACAGAAAAAACAGATCCAGGTAATTTAAACAGTTTGGCAGATTGTCCATAACACGCGATTGGCCAACCAGTATTTTACAGCTAAACGCGTCTGAATTGACTAAGATAAATGCAATCCACAGTGTGTCTATTATCTGTTCTATAAATAAGCAGTAATATTTTTAATATTGAAGAATCAAAGAAAATTAGAAATCAATATTGAAGAACCTTGTTACTCGATTGATTTTAGCTATATTTTAAAGTAACATGGCTCTTTAATTGTGTTTAATAACCCGAATGAGACGTTTTAGCTATAATTTTCAATTGTAATAATGATCTTCTGGATCTTTATCACAATCTAGAAGTATGATGAAAAACAAGCCAATGATGCAGAAACATCATTAGGCCACCATGTTGTGGGTCACCATGCTACATTGTCTGCATTGGCAATTAGTATGATGACCACCACTCTTGGTTATGCTTTCCATCAGGCAGAGTAATTTTGGGGGAACCAAAAAAAAAAAAAATTAAGATTGAAATTCATAATTTTATCAATAACACATTTTTTTAGGTGACCTTTATCCTAACTGGCGATTGTGGCTCTGAAGAAAACAGCACGTGTAAAGGACACAATCAACTAGCCGGAGCTACTAATGGAGAAGTTTTTAACTTGATGAAAAGTGATGTTCCAGACGTAAGATTTATTTTGTTCAATTGAAGTAGAAACATTTGTTAAATCATAAATTAATAATATCAAAAATTCTTAGTATTAAGACTTATTCAATTACAATCAAGAATATTTTTTTTATTTAGTTCACCTTTTTTGTTTCTTAATACCATTATTATAACTTATACTTATTTTTCAATTTACAGATATTAGAATTCGTGAAAGAAAACACCGAATGTAGAAGTGATATTATTGCATCCAGAAAATATCCGCGCGGGTATGGTCATAAACTTGGAGTAAGTAGATAAATGCTACACAGAAAAAAAGGTGTAATTCTGTATAAATAGAAATATTTAATGCATAAATGGATTTTTTTTATTTTCACGGTCTACGGAGGCAAAACAGTCACAGTCAGCAACAGGTAGCGGAGAAATTTGGGTTTGGCTCACTAATTTAAACGAGCATGGCTGATCTTAACATAAGGAGTGATTTATTTTATTGAAAGTTGCAAATACATGCAACATAAGCCACGGAAGCACTTCTAATACCCATCTACCGATACAAAATGGATATTTACATATATTGAGAACAACATATTTCTCTATAAAATGTACTAGATTAATTGTAAATGTATTTCAAAACATTTTGTAGTCCGGGAATGTCCTGACAGATTATTTATTGGTGGTTTACCCCGCTCGACACCTCATTACTATCGACAGTAGGTATGCACCACCCAAAGGTCGCCTGGAAGATAATGCTTATCAACATATGGCATTTAGGTCGCCCTATGCATTATGTTTGCAGGATACCTAAATACATAAATTATCTTAACCGCCTATATAAATGCACATCGGTGATAGGAAGGCAAGATCTTAACTAATATCTAATTATTATACAACGTTGTAACAACTCAAATTAAGAACAATATTAGCTACCCTATAATGATAACTGTTTAATAATTATGTTAAAATATACCTACCTTTTAGTTTTTCGTTCAAAATGGAATGGACGAACTTATCATTTCTGTTAATGGACTCAAACCAAAAATCGAAGTCACCGACTCAAAAGGAAACAAGGTTCACATTAAACATATCGTTAACAAAGACGAAATAGCAGTAAGTAATTTCATATAATATTCACATATACGTCTTGATTTTGTTAAATATAAATCATGAAACACGTTTTCTATGTTCAGATAATCAAAGTAACTGACCTGAAGCTTGGTTTGTACATAGCCGACGTTGGAAGTACCTCAGATACACATGTGAAAATCATGAGAAATTCTACTGCTCACTTCCATTTTGGATTTTCTCCGTTCGAGACAAGTTCGTTGAACGACACTGCTACTAGGCCTGCTCTAGGTATGCCCATGTGTTATTAATATTATATAATTTTAACACAGGTTTTGAAAATTATATAATAACATAATAATTTGTCAGACATCTAATACACAAAGCCAATAGTCCCAAACTACTAAACTTTTTTTGTAAATACAAACATTTGATCCGACCCGATCCGAAATTAATGACTAAAGACATCTTATAAAGATCAAACTTAAAAAAAAAATTATCATGACAAACCATGTTTCGTTAAAATGAAATTGTTATATTTTGTCTAGATGGGGATGCGTATTCGTCCATAAAATTACAAGGAGAAGGTGTGAAACTTGAAACAGTCCAAATAATTGACATGGATGGTAATATCTTAGAAGAATTACCGCTACTATTAAACAATGACAAAGAAGGATTGTATGTGAACAAATCTTTTCATACACTCAATGCACCATTTCAACTTTTGGTGAGCGCAATCTCAATGGTTTATACGTTATAACAACAACATCAGTACCCTTAGCCGAATTTCAAGATTTTCGCTTCGATTTTCTTTTAATAATCGCTTAACGCATCTATTCTCTTGTATTGTTCGCTAAAATTTTGTTTTGACTACGTGACTTAGGGTTGAGATGAGGTCATACCTATATATTTGCCAGTTTTCTAATAACGCTTATGTTTATAGAATGTCAACTGGGCAAATGGGGCAGGTCTTTTGACCTTAATTAAGGTGTAAGGGATAAGTTTGATTCCTATCTAAGACCGCTTGATACCTCTTTTTCCTAAGAATTTTTTGGGATTTTTTAGACCTTTCCTATTTTACTGATCAATATGGTATCAATATAAATAGTTCTGGACGATCTATCTAAACTCAACGTGATCATTTCACTTGAAATAACTTGTTAAAACTAACTAGATTAAACTATTTCGTGGTAGGCAGTAATTAGTAATTGAAAAGGTTAAGGGTTTTGATTAATTTGTTTTTCTCGTCTTAAGAAGTAACATAGAAAGGCAATATACGCAAACCTTGACAGCAAACAAACAATGTCTTAAATTTTTATTAAATCCATGATTATTATGTGTACTATTAATCTGTATAACTTGTGATTTTTTTAACTTACAGGTGTCAGGTTCTATTAAAAAAAATATTAATCGAACTTCGTTAACACCGATTGGGAGTCAAAGTGAAAAATTTGGTAAGACATTCTCTCTCAGCCTACTTATTGCTCTTGAAAGAGATCGATCTTTGACGAAGAACTATAATTTGAATTGCATTAAAAACTATAGCGTCATAAACGCAAACTACACTTTAAACTTTACACGTATACTGAAGACCCAGACTAATACCTTATTGAGCTCTGCTAGCAGATTTTGTAAAAGTCAGAGAGGGGAACCCAACACAAAGATGACACATTCACATATATCTAAAAAATCTAACTTCTAAGCCAAGACAATCAAAAGATACTGCCGTTTATGATGCATATTTTCGACACTAGTAAGGGAATTAAAACCTAGTGGGTAGGTACTTCCCTTGAACTCCGAATCTTGAAATTTGGTTCGAAGCAACGTCTTATAGAACAGACAAAGGAAACATTGCGAAAAGCATAAATTTTTAGTTACATCATGTAATATACTTACAGGTTTATACGGAACCCTCGGTGCGCGAGTCCGACTTGCACTTGGACGATTTTTTTTTGTTTCAATAAATCAATTATTTATATATAATGACAAGTTTAAAAAAATAATTTTGTTTTCCAGCTGCGCCTAGCATACAGAACTTGTATGCAGTTAAGACATTTACATGTGTAAAGGGAGACTTGGGATTAAGGATTCAATGTAAAGCAACTGGTTACCCAAAACCTTCAATCGTTTGGAAAAAAGACGGTTTATACATAGTTTCGGGTAATAAAAATTTACATAAAAAATTAACTACCTCTTTGTAACAAGACCCTACATAATTTTTTATTTCTTTTTCTAAGTAAAAAAAGAGTTGATTCATGGTTGTCTGATTTTTGACTGAATTTAAGTGATTTGTATGTTGATATACCAGATGATAAAGTTTCTTAAAGCTACAAATTAGTTGCCCCATCTCCACATACTTATAAGTTACTAAATACGCTTCAAAATACTCAGGTTCCAAATGGTTTGACATTGAAGAAGGAGCTCTGATCATAAAAAATATTGAGAAAAGCCAACAAGGAACGTATACTTGTATAGCGAGGAATAAAATAGGAAATGACAGCAGTGTGTATACTGTGAATGTCAATGGTAATTATATTGTTTTCATATCATCATATAATCAACTATTTTAATATAAAGATTGATAATACGTGTTATTTTCTTTTCAGACTATCCAATTATACCGAAGATTGAATCCCCAATATTGATTGAATCGGGTACTTCTTTCGATGTTCCTTGCGACTTAAAACACAAAGACACTGACTTTTTACGTTGGTACAAGGTAGGTGATTAGTCTCTGCCTGTATCGTCCAGCACCTCTGCGAGGTGGGCCTCGACCTGTCGGACTCTCAATTTGGATTCCAAGTGGGGCGTTCGACGGTCGATACCGTGTTGCCTTTGCCCACAGTCCGGGGGGCGAATTTGCTAAAGGCTACGCGGGGTGTCTCTTTGTTGGTTGGGCGAACTGAGGCGTTGGTTTTACGAGTAATGTTCCAAGGCTCCCGTCGTGGTCCGCTCCCCGACACCTCCATCGAGGTCAACTCGGTCCTTGTACCGGTTCGGGCCGAGATGAAGTATCTGGACCTGATACTCAACGGCTGGTGGCTCTTCGACGAGCATTTTCGATAGCTTGCTCCAAAGCTGATCGACGCTGCCTCTGCCCTTGGGCGACTTTTGCCTGATTTGGGTGGAGCCAGTGTCGCAACAAGACGGCTCTACATGGGGATTGTCCGGCCAATGGCGCTGTACGATGCAACGGTGACGATGGTGGCTCTGACCGCCCAGAATAGGGGGCGCCTCCATTATCATTTATTTTGTGATACACTAAAATCGGTACTCATGACAAGTATATTAAAATTTTTAGGATTCAAGACTTATATCGTATGGCAAACTTATTCTCAAGCACATTTTACCTCGAGATAGCGGCATATACTCATGTCGTGTCGGTGATATGTGGGAATCTCGTTCGTCACATGTGGAAATAAAAATAGGATATAAACCTTATTTTATTACAAAAGAGCAAGAGATAATACCATTTATCAAAGGAAGTTCTTATCCTCTGCTATGCTTAGCAGAAGGGCATCCAGAACCGAAGGTAAATTTTCCATCATCATTAACAGCCTTTAGTCAAACAGCTGGACATAAGCCTCTCCGCAGAAAGGAGGTATTAACCCACTATACTTCCCTGACCAGACGGGTTGATATACGGTTTATATCAAGTTTTCTTTCCTTTTACTCCCTTAGGCAGCTCTTACGCCACTCACAAGATGAATGGGGGTGATGACACTCTTTATGCTTTATGCATCACCAAACGGTATATTTTTGATTTTAGAATTTCATATAGAGTTTTTAATTAGTTATTGGCTACGTTTACAAAATTTGTAAATGTGAGATTAACTAATACTTTATCGATTAACTTATAATTACTATTGTTTTAAACAGCGTTGACGAGTTGGCATTGTTAAAAAGAAAGTTCCTATGTATATTTTCTTAACTATAACGTTGATTGCATTAATTTTATATTAGTTTATTGGATCACAATGTCGTAAATTATAAAATCAAAGTAGCACATTATTGCCTGTTCAGCTGTCCTTAGTTCATTTTTTAAATATGTACATATAAACTGAATGAGCTTCCGCAAGTAGGTAGGATATTACTCACTTCTCATTTCATTGTCTTCTTTGGAAAGAATAATATAAATTTGTGATAAAATAATAGTACCTACTGCTTGAAAACTTTTGATAACACTAATACAGCCTATGTCGCCGAGGCCTTTACTACATATTTATACCTTCATTCCTTAAAATTGGTTCAGTAGTTAAACGCAATAGTGTACAAAACATACAAACATGTATACATAGATTGCCAAAACCATTACCATTTCTTTTAGCTTCGCCATAGTCAGGTCAAAATACAATGTGTTTAAATGTAACTGCCGCCATTTTGTTTTGTAAGTGATTAAATATCGTTTGTTACATTCCATTTTGTTCTAAGTTATAAACATGATTTTTCCACAGGTAACTTGGACGTATAATGGAAAAACATTGGGTTTATCGGGAATGAGTGCTTTTATAGATATGAGTATGAGCAACAGAGGCAACTATACTTGTGAAATCAGAAATAGTTTTGGAAGCATTACACGATCATTTCGATTGATTGCACAAGGTATTTATTTTTTAAATGACGAAATACTGTCTTTTCTAACAATAAATTCTTGAAACAGCCCGGAGTCTGGAAGTTAGATGGTGTTCCACGCCCCTGCCTCGGAGAGCACGCTAAGCTGTAGGTCCCGGTTGTCGTGAATAACTTAATCAAATATTATTGGGAAATCAATGCCTAAATCTCCTGATAATTTTTTTAAAGCGTGGAATCCCCCTTTTTAGTTTGAGGAAGGGGAGTGTGTTGAAATCAGAACGACTAAAACCACACGGTGTGCCACTCTGCGCCTGAAACTGTCATCAGATATAGGTAATATAGAGCTTACCTATATAATAACATACATGACACAGTGTCATCCGGGAACTGCTCTTATTCAGACATTCGGATCCCTCCCAGAATATGCCCGCACTAACGCGGGCACCATCTATAGGTAAGCTCTCTATTTAGGCAAAAAACGGCAGCACATGTGGACATCAACTCCTGGGACCACTAGTAAACCTCCTAAATATATTGATCAACTGAACCTTCGCTTTCAGTTCGTCCTCAGAATTTCGAACGTCCAATGATTGTCCATTCCTGATGATTCAGATAAAACCGGTTGAACAAGTAGTCGGCCAAAAGTAATCTTGGGAATTATAAAGGCTATGTTTCTTATCTATCAAATAACTAACTGTCATCCTTTTGTTGTTCATAAATAAGAAAATAAAAGTAATGCCTGCTCTACACGTTGACAGATGCGTACGGACGAGACCGGACGGAAGTCCGTACGAGCTCCACACGTCTGCAGCTCGGTCAGTCTGTGTTGGTTCTGGACAAACAACACATATGCAATCAAATTGGATATTTCATTTCATTTTTCATTTAGGTACTTAGGCTGTAAACAATCTTTACAGTGTATGCGAATATTTTTACAAGTTATAAATCATTAGAAATACGATTTGAAAGACAATTTCATAATTTAATTAGTTTAAATAAACATTATGTGTGTCTTGTGAATTTTAAAGTCATTTATCAGTGATCAGGTTAATCATTTTGACGAGTACGAATGTACCTAAAGAAATAAAAAAACTGCAAGAAGCATGATGTGCAGTCTCATTCACTACCCGATAAACACTGATGCGTCCACACATTGTGGAAATTCGCCCGCGCTCGTGATGAAACCCTTTGATTCGTGCTACAAAAACAGACACGTCTGCAAACTTTGAATACCTACCATACGTACATGGCACAGACTAACAAATCATTTCTTCTATACTCAAAAAGTTCTATTTCTGGAGTGGCGACCATGTACTGGAAGACGGAGCGTGGGTA
Source organism: Spilarctia lutea (assembly GCA_916048165.1). NCBI lineage: Eukaryota > Metazoa > Arthropoda > Insecta > Lepidoptera > Erebidae > Spilarctia > Spilarctia lutea. The sequence goes on along the minus strand of OU696490.1, from coordinate 12,100,870 downwards.
GGCTCTCTACAGGATGGTCCAACGACCTGGTGAGGGTCGCAAGAGACCGTTGGATATGGGCAGCACAGGACCGGTAGTTACGGGAAGCCTTGGGGGAGGCCTATGTCCAGCAGATCGGGCGGAGAACGGGTATCGTCCTCCGCCCGAAGAGGTACGCGATTGGCGTGAAGCCGCTCGCCGAGCCACGATGGCTCGTTGGTCGTCCCGGCTGGAGGCTCCACGCGCTGGCTTTGCCACCGTGGAGGCGCTCCAGCCGGTCATCCTCGAGTGGGCAGGGCGGCAGCACGGGACCCTTTCCTTCCGGCTGACGCAGGTGCTTTCCGGGCATGGTTGCTTCGGAAAGTACCTGCACTCGGTCGCTAGGAGGGAATTGAGTCCCGCCTGCCACCACTGCGACTGCAGTGAGGACTCGGCCCAGCACACGCTGGAGATCTGCCCCGCTTGGGCGGATCAGCGCCGGGCCCTCACTGCAGTCATCGGAGGGGATTTGTCGCTACCGGCCATCATACGCTCCATGGCCGGTAGCGACAACAGTTTCACCGCGGTCGCATCCTTCTGCGAAGACGTAATTTCGCAGAAGGAGGCGGCGGAGTAGGCCCGGGAGGAAGATATCCACTCGGACCCGATCCGCCGCCGGCGAACCGGGCGGCGGAGGCGCGCCCATCTGCGCCTCATGCCGCCTTGAGTGTGGCCGCGGATGGACGGGATGGGTTTTCCCGTCCATCCGCTTTAGTGGCCAGCCGCGAAGGGGCGACGTACGCGTGTGCCGTGCGTCGCCTAATTTGAGAATTTAGATAGCAGAGGGTGCCCGCTTCAGTGCGGGCAGGCGCTGGGAGGCGTCCGGCGTGTTAATAACTGCGTTACCGGACCCCTCCCTTCTTAGGCGCAGAGTTGGCACACCGTGTGGTTTTAGTCGGTTCGAATCCGACACACCGCCCCGCCGCAAACCCCGGCGGGGTGACGGCCCGAGGGGGCTTCCACACGTAAAAAAAAAAAAAAAAAAAGGCCTATGTCCAGCAGCGGACGTCTTTCGGCTGACATGATGATGATGACACATAGACAAATGACATCTACGTAGACATCTGGTTACGTGTAGAGGAGGCATAATACTTATAACGATTGTCTTCAAATAGTTTGTCTATGTTTTGTCAACTACTTTAATATTATATCATCTTATACCACTTAATTTACATTTTCAGGTGAATGCTTAACAAATACATCTTAAAAGTAAATAAACAAGTTATTTATGTTTAAATCACACTACTTTATGTTTAATAACAAAATACTATTTGTTACAGACTGCATGCTCGAAATAAAAAAAGACTTTCTACATAAGAACCAACCTATCATGCTAACTCCGCATATAACATGGCCGACATTCACCATTGATGACGGTTACATGGTTATAGGGAAAGGTGAACCCTTCTTTTTACAATGTCCAGGAAATTTTGATAAATTTAATAGAAAATGTATGATGGCTTTATGTGTTGGAGAAACACAAATACAGATCACTGGTAAAATATACGAATACTCAAAAATAGAATGTCGGAGAGAAATAAAGCCAGTAATTAAGAAAAGTACAAAAAGTTGTCTATTAGGCAAGGGAGTGAATGTAGAAGTAGGATATAAAATATTTCATAAATTTCTTAATGTTTATGATGTCTGTTTAGATACAAACAATAATGTGCCTCTCTATACGCGGCACGTATTAACTCCAGATCAGTACAATGTATCTACAACTAAAAATGTCTGGTGGCCCACTTACTTATTACCTTACAACTTCGATACTATTTACAACTGCAAAAATCAAGCTCATGATATATCATCGACACTGGAAAAACCATTTTATTTTAATGACGAATGTTGTTTTGGTAAAAGACAACTAGTAAGTCCCAAGGACTTTTCGCCCGGTATACCTGAAACTACAGCCCACACGTATTTGAACGTTGTACCGCATTGGAGCACGTGTAATTCAAAAGTAAGTTAATTTATGAGTGTTCATAAACACATAACATTCCCCAAAACTAATATGTGACTTAGAAATGATTCGATATTATTTATTGAAAACCACTTTGCAATTGTAATAACGTTTATCGTAATAATATTTTCACACACAACGCCATCTAGTCTCAAATTAAGCAGAGCTTTTGCTATAGGTTTCATGTTTGTAGAATGTCGACTTGGCAAAAGGGAGTGTGGAGGAACGGGGTCATGTCCCTTAAACACAAAGGGAGGATCCTCCAACCAGGCGCGGAGATCATTCCTGGCGGGTCACGGCCCGACGGTTGATGTTGGGATGTTGTATATATGTTAATCGGCGCGAGAAATTGCGCGATTCAGTATTGGTTGTTTTTTCGTTTCCTTAGTGAGTAACGAAGGACACGTAGTTCGACGCATTTTTGGTAGATGGCGTTGTAGTGTCTTTTATTGTTGAGCTTCCTTAGGAAATTTACCTCTCCTTCCGATAGTTTATTGAATGGTAACCCTAAGTAGAAAAGACTTAAGAATCACACATATGTTTCACACTGTCACTGTTTATTTAAATTGCGTCTCAGGAGGTGTCCCATGCGATGATCTATAATGATGATAATCTTTTAATGTTATTTTTTAGAATTGGGCAGAAGTTGAACAAAAAGTAAGAAACCTAGCTAAATTTTTAAATAGAGAACTCACAATATTAACAGGAACAGCAGAAACCCTTCATATGAAAGGAAGTAGGGGTTATAAAAAGATCATAATCCATGACGATCAAAAGAAAAGGCTACCCGTCGCACAGTACTTGTGGAAGGTAATGTAATGTATATTACAGTTGATTTTCTGACTCGGCCCTTGTGATTTTGATGACGATGTAAACTTTGTAACATTTTAGGTGGTCCAAGATCCGATGACAGAGAGTTCGCTAGCTATAATACAAATCAATATTCCCGACTTGTCTTCGAAAGATATTCCTCGACAGATTCGGTGCAGAGACATTTGTGAAGAGATTGAGTGGATGAACGGTACTAATTGGCGAAGTATAGCCAATGGTTATACGTATTGCTGCTCAATAGTCGATTTCGAGAACGCTTTTAATTTTAGAGGAGAGTTCAGTCATGGTAACACAAAGGTTTTAAATGTGAGGTCACATACTTCATATTACCCAGATTATTTAGATTATTAATCTTTTACTATAAGTAAACTGTATACTAGCATATTTTTTTTACATTGATAAAGAAAATTGTAAAAACATAATTTAAGACATTAAGATTTACTTAGTTTTAATTTGTATAAATACATTTGGGTAAATATATTAAACAGTCATACGAAGACACGGTACTTTTCCGTGGGAGAGCTATGCTTCGGCATTAATGGGTCTGCTCGACCGGAGTGATACCACGGCCTCACAGAAAACCGGTGTGAAATAGCGCTTGCGCTATGTTTCACCGAGTGAGTGAGGATACCGGCGGCCCATACCCCAACTCCTCCCCCCATCCCCTTTCCCATCCCCAAAAAAGGTTGGCAACGCACTTGTAACGCCTTTGGTGTTGTGGGTGTCCATGGGCGGCGGTAATCGCTTACCATCAGGTGATACGTCTGCTCGTTTGCCCACTATTCAATAAAATAAAATAAAAAAGGACAATCGATTTAAGCGGCGATTTATCGATCACGTACGCCTAACAATGTATCACAAAGATAGAAAGTTGTTACTATTATTTTGAAACTGTATATAATAATAATATTGTTAGTTTATTGACACAGATATATTTACATTATTCGAATACTCAGTTAATGTTTATACTAATTAGCACTTAAAATATAGACCTCTGCCCCTTAAACTAGGTGAATTACCTGTAGCTTAAGAAACAGTGATCAGCCTTAGGTACAGCTTTCATTTCATTACCGCTAAGAATAAAATTTATTACAAATGTAGCAATTTAATTTGTTTCAATTTATACTTACTACCATTCTTGAAGGTTATTGTTATTGGTTGAAGATATTTTCTACTGTGGGAGAGCTATGCTTCGGCATGAATGGGTCTGCTCGACCAGAGTGATACCACGGCCTCACAGAAAACCGGTGTGAAATAGCGTTTGCGCTGTGTTTCACCGAGTGAGTGAGGATACCGGAGGCCCATACCCCAATCCCTCCCCCATCTCCTTTCCCATCCCCCAAAGGTCGGCAACGCACTTGTGACGCCTTTGGTGTTGCGGCGGTAATCGCTTACGATCAAGTGATACGTCTGCTCGTTTGCCCACTACTCAATAAAAAAAAAAAAAAAGAAAAGGCATGTGTATATTTATGTGTCTGTTTACGTATGTGTGTGTGAGTGCGCACACTGTGTGTTTGTGCTTGAGTATATGTGAGTGGTGTAATATTATTTATTAATCTTGAATCTATAGTTTTAATGTGAGGGTAATTCATTATTTGCAATATATTAGCAACGATTCTGTGCTGGAATAGTCCTGTGCTATATAAGCCGTTCTGTAACTTTGTTTTAATGTTTATTTTTGTTTATTTTAAGATACTTTTACCCTGCCTATGCCATTCCTATTATGGTATGTTTTAACGTGTATTTATTCAAACCCAGTATTTTTAGTTCTTTGTGTATTTGCTTGTATATGTGAGAACCCAATACATAGAAGTGGTGTTTTGCGAAAGGGCTTCTATATTGGACACTTTGTGGTAGATTTTTGCGCTTCTCAAGATCAGGGCGGTTGAGACCGCGATGCTGCCTTAAAGTTGATTGGAGCACAAACAGCTGGCGTCCAGTTAATACTTTGCAGTCTGTATACAATTGAGACGTTTCATCCCCATCGTTTAGATGATTAGCAATCAACAACTGTGAGCTTTTCTCGAAACTTTCTGACTCGCAAACTCTCGCAAACTCAACAAAAGTGTGGAATGAAATTTCGCTTGTGGTATGCCCGGACCAATACGACTTTCAAGAACAGAGCGTACTTCTTCTTCAAAGACCGGCAAAGCCTCTGGTGTCCACCTACAAAACCTCTGTCCATGAGCGGCAGTAATTGCTAACCATCAGGCGATACATCTGCTGGTTTACCCTACTCCCTACTCCATAAAATAAAGTAAAAAGGTACAGAGCCTAAATTCAGTTTAAGAGTTATCTTGAAATTGAGTTTAAACTAATATACTTAAGAGTATCAAGACGTTTTCAAGACAAACTACTCAAACGTTGGCTTGTATATTTTATTATTGGCATTAATTTTGTATATAAGGTGAATCTTACATCAGAATGAGCGCTTTTTAATTGTGAATACGATGAAATAGGGTTGTCTGTAAAAATGTATAATATCTATTATATAAAATTCTCGTGTCGTGTTGGTGCGTAATCGAACTCCTCCGAAACGGCTCGACCGATTTTGATGAAATTTTTTGTGATTATCCGGTATCTATGAGAATCGGTTCTTATCTATTTTTCATCCCCCTAAATGTTAGGGGTAGTCCACCCCTAAATTTTATTTTTTTATTTTTTTGTCAAAATTTTTAATTTCTATTTTTTTATGATGCAGCATTAGAAAATACATACAACCCTAGATTTTCAACCCCCTACGATCAACCCCTATTTTTATTGACCCACCTCTACAACATATATTCCCCCCTAGCTTTCCCTTTTATGGCAAAGCAACGTTTGCCGGGACAGCTAGTAGAAAATAAAAATTAAAATAAATATATCTTATGTATAACTTTGATTGCATTAATTTTACATTAGTTCATTGGATCACAATGTCGTAAATTATAAAATCAAAGAAGCACATTGCTGCAAGCAAAAGGTGAACTAAGGACAGCTGAACGGGGGTTCAGCTGTCCTTAGTTCACTTTTTAAATATGTACACATATAAACTGAATGAGTTTCCGCAAAGTCTTCTTTGAAAATAATAATATAAATTTGTGATAGAATAATAGTACCTACTCCTTGAAAAGTTTTGATAAAACTAATACAGCCTTCATTCCTTAAAAATTGGTTCAGTAGTTAAACGCAACAGTGTACAAAACATACAAACATGTATACATAGATTGCCAAAACCATTACTATTTTTTTTTTTTATTGAATAGTGGGCAAACGAGCAGACATATCACCTGATGGTAAGCGATTACCGCCACCCATGGACACCCGCAACACCAAAGGCGTCACAAGTGCGTTGCCGACCTTTGGAGGATGGGAAAGGGGATGGGGGAGGGGTTGGGGTATGGGCCTCCGGTATCCTCACTCACTCGGTGAAACACAGCGCAAACGCTATTTCACACCGGTTTTCTGTGAGGCCGTGGTATCACTCCGGTCGAGCCGACCCATTCATGCCGAAGCATAGCTCTCCCACGGTAAAATAAAAATTTATTTTAGCTTCGAAGATACGGGCAACGCAGTGATTGGGGAAATAATAAATGCCAAGTATGGACCACTCAAAAAGCCTACCTCTACATTCTTTGCCAACGTGCAACAGGGCCTTAATAATAAATTAGCTAGAAATATCAAATTTATCCATCATCAGTCGGTCACTATAGAAGAACCACGCAAACGAAAAATCGTAGTGCAATGCCAGAGATGCCAGCAATACGGACACTCAAAAAACTACTGTATGAGGCCATACCGATGTGTGAAATGTGCAGAATCACATAGGACTTCTGAATGCCCTAAAACTGACCGCAATACTCCGGCCACATGCGCTCTCTGTCTCGGTGCTCACCCGGCAAACTTCAAGGGGTGTGAGGTCTATAGAGAGATATATGCTAGAAAATTTAACAGAACATCACGCACTTACCCCAAAGATGTGAATCAAATGACTAACGAGATTGCACACAACAACCAGGTTCATCAACAGTCCAAATCAAAAGAAAAACTTAGAAGGGATGTAATAACCACCGACTCGGGAGACAGTTATGCTGAGATAACAAAGCGAAACCAAGGCAACAAAGAAACAGATATTCCACTACCAAATAACAAGATCGAACAGATGTTCCTAAAACAAGCAGAAAAACTAGACATTATCCTTCAACAAATGAGTACTTTAATAAATCTCTTAACAACATTAATGTCTAGGGAATCACGATGACTTCCCTTAAGATAGTTACCTGGAACCTTGATGGCCTGGCTCCAAATAAGGAGGAGGTCGAAGTCCTACTACATACTCACAACATAGACATCCTATTGGTGTCTGAATCACATTTAACTAAAAACAGCAGTGTCAAAATACAAAACTATAACATATATGCCACTAACTGGAGCAGCTATTATTGTTAGATCTAGTATCAAACATGATGAACTACCCCAGTTTAAACGAGATCACATACAAGCAGCAACAATTGCTATAAGCGACCGAAACGGAGCATTCAGTATTTCTGCCATTTACAGCCCTCCGAAACATAAAATAATAGAGGAGCAATATAACGAGTTCTTTAACACATTAAGCCCGCGTTTCATAGTTGGGGGAGATTGGAATGCAAAACATATTCACTGGGCCTCTAGATTAACCAACACCAGAGGTAGAGAGCTAAAGAAGAGCCTAGATAGGAATCGCATTTCTACTATCTCAACTGCAGAGCCTACACATTGGCCTTCTGATCCAAACAGATTACCAGATGTCATCGACTTCTTCGTTACTAAGGGTCTTTCCAGACTTTCCCATAAAATAGAAACATGTCTGGATGTCGATACTAATCACGTACCGGTAATGCTCCTGCTCGGCACCACTGTTCTGAATACCGAAAAGAACTTAAAATTGTATAATAAACTGACTGACTGGTACAACTTTCGTGAATTGATAGAGGAGAAACTAGAACTCAAAGTAGCTCTAAAAACTGAGGCTGACATTGATGATGCTACGAAAAGTCTGACCACGTTAATACAGGAAAGCTGTTGGATTTGCACTCCGATATCTGATGGATATAGACAAACTCAAAAAACATACTCTGAGACGATACGGACAAATATATTAGAGAAACGCAGACTTCGCCGGATATGGCACATCAGCAGACACCCTGGCGACAAAAGAGAACTAAATAAAGCGACCAAGAAACTTAAAACCCTGATATCTGAGGCCAATGAAGCTGTACTTGCGACATATCTAGAAGGTCTAACACCTACAGAAGCCACAAACTACTCCTTGTGGAAAGCATGCAGGAACTTCAATCGACCCATGCTCCATAAACCTCCACTCCGTACAAGTACCGGTGCTTGGACTAGAACAAATCAGGAAAAGGCTAATATATTTGCAGAACATCTCAGCCGGGTTTTTAAACCAAAAGATGCCAGCCCGGATACAGATGAAACAGACATAGACTCCATCCTTAACCAGGACTTTCAACTCGAATTACCTCTGAAAACAATAACACCTGGAGAGGTGGCTAAAAACATCAAATCGATGCACAATAACAAGGCCCCAGGGTTTGACCTCATTGATAAAAAAGTCCTGGAAGAGCTACCCCGTAAGGCGATCTTTTATCTCACAACATTATTTAACGCTATTCTGCGGGTGGGGTACTTTCCGGACTCGTGGAAAGTATCCCAAATTATAATGGTACAAAAACCTGGCAAATCGGCTCACGAAGTTACCTCATACAGGCCTATCAGTTTACTGCCGATTATGTCCAAGCTGTTTGAAAAAATCCTATTGCAAAGACTCAACAAGGTTTTGACAGAAAAGTCGATCATCCCTGACCATTAATTTGGCTTTAGAAAAGAGCATGCCACAACAGAACAAGTCCATAGAGTAACAAGAGTAATCAGGAAAGCTTTTGAGAGAAAAGAATATTGTTCAACAGCCATTCTCGACATCCAGCAGGCCTTCGACAGGGTTTGGCACAAAGGGTTGCTGTGTAAGATAAAGTCGTTCCTGCCACACACATACTTTGAGATATTGAGGTCATACCTAACGAACAGAATATTCCAGGTTAAAGAAGTTGACTGCACATCGGATTTCCATGAAATTGAAGCAGATGTACCCCAAGGAACTGTTCTTGGGCCCGTCTTGTACTCCCTGTTTACATGTGACCTACCAAGTAGCCATGACTTCACAGTTGCCACTTTTGCAGACGATACAGCTGTGCTCTCCACGAGCACGTGCCCAGCTGAAGCATCCGAATTCCTGCAAAACGGACTTCACAAGATAGAAAAATGGATGGCCAAATGGAGAATTACGGCTAGCGAGTCCAAATCTGTTCACGTAACTTTTACCCTACGTAAGGAAGACTGCCCTCCAGTAACACTAAATAGTACCCAACTCCCACATGAAGATTCAGTCAAGTATTTGGGTATGCATCTAGACCGTAGACTCACATGGAAAAAACATGTGCAAACTAAAAGAGACCAAATCAACCTCAGGTACAAAGGCCTGTACTGGTTACTGGGTAGAAACTCCAAACTGACAACCGACAACAAGATTCTCATATATAATACAGTGCTGAAACCGATTTGGACTTACGGAATTGAGCTATGGGGTTCAACGTGTATCTCCAATAGGACTATTATACAAAGAACGCAAAACTTTATCTTGAAACAAGTGGCCAATGCGCCATGGTTCATAACAACAAGGGAAATACACAAAATCCTAAACATGCCCACGATTAAGGAAGTGATCGACAGCCGTAGCTCGCGATATAAATCACGACTACTAAAACATCCAAACCAACTCGCAGGACAGCTCAGCGTTCCTGAAACAATTCGTCGATTAAAAAAGCGACGAGACATATTTGATGAGTAGGATCGCTATTAACTGGCTGAGTTAATAAAATGAAGGGTGTGCTTCGCTGGGAGTTCTTACACCCTAAACCGCAAGTGAACTACACCACATCTGCTCATAGTCCAAACGACTGATTGCAGGATATAAAGAGAAAAAAAAAAAAAAAAAAAAAAATTTTAGCTTCGCCATAGTCAGGTCAAAATACAATGTGTTTAAATGTAACTGCCGCCATTTTGTTTTGTAAGTGATTAAATATCGTTTGCTACATTCCATTTTGTTATAAGTTATAAACATGATTTTTTCACAGGTAACTTGGACGCATAATGGAAAAACATTGGGTTTATCGAGAATGGACGTTTATATAGATATGACTATGAGCACCAGAGGCAACTATACTTGTAAAATCAGCAATAGTTTTGGAAGCATTACACGGTCATTTCGATTTATTGCACAAGGTATTTATTTTTTAAATGATAAAATACTGTCTTTTCTAACAAGAAATTCTTGATAACAGCCCGGAGTCTGGAAGTTAGATGGTGTTCCACGCCCGTGCCTCGGAGGGCACGCTAAGCTGTAGGTCCCGGTTGTCATGAATAACTTAATCAAATAATATTGGAAAATCAGTGCCTAAATCTCCTGACAATTTTTTTAAAGCGTGGATTCCCCCTTTAGAGTTTGAGGAAGGGGAGTGCGTTGAAATCAGACCGACTAAAACCACACGGTGTGCCACTCTGCGCCTGAATATGTCACCATCTATAGGTAATCGAGAGCTTACCTATATCATTACATATATGACACAGTGTCATCCGGGAACTGCTCTTATTCAGACATTCGGATCCCTCCCAGAATATGCCCGCACTAACGTGGGCACCATCTATACGTAAGCTCTCTGTTTAGGCAAAAAACGGCAGCACATGTGGACACCAACTCCTGGGACCACTAGTAAACCTCCTAAATATACTGAACACTAGTTCAACCTTCGCTTTCAGTTCGTCCTCAGAATTTCGAACGTCCAATGGCAGTCGCTCCATGGAAAATCTGATGATTCAGATAAAACTGGTTGAACAAGTAGTCGACCAAAAGTAATCTTGGGAATTATAAAGGCTATGTTTCTTATCTATCAAATAACTAACTGTCATCCTTTTGTTGTTCATAAATAAGAAAATAAACGTAATGCCTGCTCTACACGTAGACAGATGCGTACGGACGAGACCGGACGGAAGTCTGGACGAGCTCCACACGTCTGTAGGTCGGTCAGTCTGTGTTGGTTCTCGATAAACAACACATATGCACTCAAAATGGATATTTCATTTAATTTTTCATTTAGGTACTTAAGCTGCAAACAATTTTTACAGTGTATGTGAATATTTTTACAAGTTATAAATCATTAGAAATACGATTTGAAGGACAATTTCATAAATTTAATTAGTTAAAATAAACATTGTGTGTGTTGTGAATTTTAAAGTAATTTATCAGTGATCAGGTTAGTCATTTTGATGACTACGAATGTACCTATAGAAATAAAAAAACACTGCAAGAAGCACGCGTGCAATCTCATTAACTTCCCGATAAATACTAATGCGTCCGCAGATTGTCAAAATTCGCCAAGCGCTCGCGCTGAAACCCTTTGATCCGTGCTACAAAAACAGACAACGAACGTATTAGTGGCGGACGCGTCTGCAAACTTTGAATACCTACCATACTTCTGTGGCACAGACTAACAAATCACCTCTTCTATACTCAAAAAGTTCTAGTTCCGGAGTGGCGACCATGTACTGGAAGACAGAGCGTGGGTAGGCTCTCTTCAAGACGGTCCAACGACCTGGTGAGGGTCGCAGGAGATCGTTCGATGTTGGTAGCACAGGACTGGTTGCTACGAGAAGCCTTGGGGGAGGCCTATGTCCAGCAGCGAACGTCTTCCGGCTCACATGATGATGATGACACGTAGACAAATGACATCTACGTAGACATCTGTTTACATGTAGAGGAGGCATAATACTTATAACGATTGTCTTCAAATAGCCTATGTCTTGTCAACTAATTTAACATTATATCTTCTTTTACTACTTAATTTACATTTTCAAGTGAATGTACAAATAAAAATGTGCCTCTTTATACCCGCCACGTATTAACTACAGATCAGAACAATGTATCTACAACTAAAAATATCTGGTGGCCAACTTACTTATTACCTTATAACTTCGATACTATTTACAATTGCAAAAATCAAGTTGATGATATATCATCGATACTGGAAACACCATTTTATTATAATGACGAATGTTGTTTTGGTAAAAGACAACTAGTAAGTCCCATGGAATTTATGCCCGGTATACCTGAAACTATAGCCCACACGTATTTGAATGTTGTACCTCACTAGAACACGTGTAATTCAAAAGTAAGTTAATTATGAGTGATCATAAATGTATTCCTCAAAACTAATATTGTGTGACTAAGAAATTATTTGATATTATTTGTTGAAAACAACTTTGCAATTGTAACAGATAATGAAAGAAACTTCATAAAAAAACCTGCATCCTGCAGGTCTGCAACCTCTTAACCAAGATGCAAGTGTTTCGCGCCAATTCTCTTTCTACAACCGCTAACACCACTACCCTCTTGTACTTTAATGGCAATGTAAAGTTTGATCACGTGACCTAATATTACTATGACGTAATTCTATATAATTGTTTATATTCTACTGTGTTTAATAATCATAGTATTTTCATAAACAATGCAATCTAGTCTTAAACTAAGCAGGGCTTGTGCTATAGGTTTTATGTTTGTAGAATGTCGACTTGGCAAAAGGGAGGATTCCTCAGAAAGTTTTCCTTTCCTTCAGACAGTTTTTTGAATGGTAACCCTAAGTGAAAAAGAGTGATAGACTTAAGAATAACAATTAAGTTAGTGTCATAGGTTATTTGAAGTGCGTCTCAGGAGGTTTCCTATGCGATGATCAATTTTGTTATGATATTTTTTAGAACTGGGCAGAAATTGAACAAAAAGTAAGAAACTTGGTGTTGTGATTTGTTTGATTTAATTATATTATTTAAGTATTGTTACGGTTCATCAGTTAAAATATTCTAAATAAATAGACAGATTTAATTATTCACTGTGATAACAGCATCAGAATAGAAAATATGGAGATAATTGTATTTTTGGGCTCGGCTGCACAGAAATGACGGATGTGACGTAACACTGTCATTTCTGGGGTAGGAGTGTTGGTAGCAATGTAATACTTTTCTATGTTGTTATGTTGGTAACACTCTTCCTTTTCTACACTGTCATGGCCTACATTGTGGTATGTTAAAAACGTCTCCTTACAATAAAAGTCTGCTTTAAGTTTTAACCGATTGTTTTACTTACTTTTCAATAGGTTATGGGCCCAGGCACATAATTCTGAGAAAAAGTAAAACAATCAAAACTGTATTTTCGTCAAAAAAAACAAAAAGTGAAAATAGACCGCGTGTGGTTGAGGTTAGAAACCGGCGGGAAGAAAAAATACTTGCGAGTGATTGAAGCAAGGTCGGGACGAACAGACAGGAAGATGGCGGACGACAATTCTTTGAAACTTCAGATGTACATAAAGCTTGAGGGAACATCCAATTGGAATATTTGGAAATTCCAAACCATCGTTTTGTTACGGAGTCAAGGCTTACTGGAAGTGACAGACGGAAGCAGTGTGAAACCAAAGGAGGCGGCTGAGAAGGCTGTATGGGAAAGGAAAGACGCGAAGGCTCAATCATGGCTTGTTACAAGAATGTCAGAAAGCGTGATGATGCATATCATAACATGCACTACGTCAGCCGAAATGTGGCGAAAACTTGCGAGCGTGTATGAGCAAAAATCTGAAACAAGTATACATATCGTACAACAACGTTTCTTCCAATACAAGTACGAGGAGGGCACGGCGATGTCTACGTTCTTATCTAAAATAGAAGAATTAAGAAACCAGCTCAAACAGATGGGAGAAGACATTTCGGAAAAATTCGTAATAACAAAAGTGCTAATGTCTCTTCCAGATGCCTATAAACATTTTGTGTCGGCGTGGGAGTCCGCGCCCGACGATAAACAAACGCTAGAAAATCTTGTCGCGAGATTACTGATTGAAGAAGAACGTATTAACGACAAGGAGCCCCAAAACTCGTCATCATCAGCGTTTGTAGCTAAGAAAAACATTAAGTGTTATAAGTGCAATAAGCTGGGACATTATCAAAGTGAGTGTAATCAAATCAAGGGTTCGGGACATGACAATAGACCGGTTAAAAAGTGTTATTATTGTAAAAAAATAGGGCATACTAAAAGTGAGTGCTACTTTAAGAAGAATCGGGCAAAAGACAGTACAAGTAATGCATTTATGGTGATGAACTCAAATAGTAACGTTCAAGAATCTAAGTGGTTAGTGGACTCAGGCGCTAGCCAACATATGTGCCGTGATCGTAACTTATTTACAACATATTTATCGATGAACAATAAAACAGTGATAGTCGGCAATGGCGAAGAGATTAGTGCGCTCGGGTGTGGACAGGTGGCGCTACAGGTCTACAATGGCCGCGGATGGGTAAACACAACCATAAACAATGTACTCTTTGTTCCGAAATTGAAAACAAACTTGTTATCTGTCAAATGCGCTACAGAGAGAGGTTATGTTGTTAAAATGGACAATAACTTGTGTAAATTCTACAAAGAAAATACTGTGAGTGCCGTAGCGAGTCGTAACGGAGATATGTACTATATGAGCGTGCGTTACAAATGTGAGATAGCGAACGCGAGTGAAGTGAAATCTGGACTTAAAGAGTGGCACGAAAAACTTGCTCATCAAAATTTACAGTATGTGAGAATGGTGCTTAAAAACAACAACATTGAAGTGAAAGACTCTGACTTTAAGTGTGAGGGTTGCTTGGAGGGCAAAATACATCGTTTGCCTTTCAGTGCCAGTGAAAATAAAACGAGTAGGCCATGTGAGTTAATACATGCAGATACGTGCGGACCTATGGAGGTGCCGTCCGTGGGAGGATCCAGATACTTCGTAATTCTAAAAGATGACTTCTCTAACTACAGGTCAGTGTACTTTGTTAAAGGCAAAGATGAAGTTAAGAAGTGTATTGAGAACTTTTTGTACAAGGCTGAAAATGTAACCAAAAACAAAGTATTGTGTTTTAGGAGTGATAATGGATTAGAGTTCATGAACAAAGAAGTTCAAAATTTGTTTGAGAAACGTGGAATAACCCATCAAACCACGGTTCCATATACTCCAGAACAAAATGGTAAGGCGGAGCGAGAGAATCGAACTCTAATAGAATCAGCACGTACAATGTTGTGTGCAGCAGGTCTACCTAAGAAGCTATGGGCAGAAGCTGTTTATACTGCAGCATTTGTACTAAACAGAACAAGTAAAAGCAATGAAACCGGAAAGACCCCATATGAAACGTGGACAGGCAAACATTTTGATATAACAGGCCTTAAAATCTTTGGAAATCCTGTGTATGTACATGTTCCAAAAGAGAAGAGAAGAAAATGGGATCCTAAAGGGGAGAAAGCAGTCATGGTCGGCTACGAGGAAAATGTCAAGGGCTATAGGATATTCTTCTCAGAAAAGAACACTGTTGAAGTGAAAAGAGATGTCATATTTCTAGAAAAAGGTGAAAAACAGAAGGAGCAATTAGTTATGCTGGACACTACAATGGAGGTGAAGAAGGACATTAGTCAAGAAGAAGCACAGACTGAAGAGGTAGAGGAGACCCTTAATGTGTCTAGCGAAAGTGACAGTGTCTACATACCGTGTTCCAGTGATGACGAAGTCAGCAATGATGATAATGAGATACAAACACGCGAGAAGAGTACTCGAATTAGGAAACAGACTTCATTTTACAAGTGTCATCATGTCTATGTTGAGGGAAATGAACCGAGGACTTACCAAGACGCCACGCAACGGAAAGATGCGAGTAAATGGAAAGAAGCAATGCAGAGGGAATTGAATACTCTCAAAGAAAATAATACTTGGACTGTTTGTGAAGAACCTGTAACTGATAAAACTGTAAGTAGTAGGTGGGTATTTAAAATCAAAAACTCTAATAATAATGTAGAATATAAAGCGAGACTAGTAGCGAGAGGTTTTGAGCAGTGTGATACAATGGAACTATGTGATTTATATGCACCAGTAGCTAAATTGTCAACTTTTAGGTTATTTGTTTGTATTGCAGCAAAATTAAACTTGCCGATTAGTCAAATGGATGTGACAGGTGCCTTCCTATATGGAGAAATTGATGAAAAGGTGTATTTAAAATTGCCTGAAGGTGCATATTGTGGTAATAATAATATTGTTAAATTAAATAAATCAATATATGGTTTAAAAAAATCACCCAAATACTGGAATGACAAATTTAATTCAGTTATTATGAAACAAGGTTTTGTAAAATCAAAAAGTGATTCTTGTCTGTACACAAGATGTGAAGGCGACGCCAGAACATATGTTTTATTGTATGTAGACGATTTATTAATATTTGGAAATAATCAAAAGCAGATTTGTGACCTTAAGTCATTATTAAATAATGAATTCAAAATGAAAGATTTGGGCTTAGTTTCAAATTTCTTAGGTATTCATGTAAAACAAAATTTTGTTACAGGGATCACTGAACTTAATCAAAAGGAATATTTGGAAAGTGTATTACAAAAATTTGATATGCAAAATTGTAAAGAAATATGTACACCAATGGATTTGAACTTTAACACTAAAATATTAGAGGATAACAATGATTCTATAATTGATAAAAATATTGAAAATAAATGTAGAAAAATTATAGGTTGCTTGTCTTATGCTGTTTTAGGAACAAGGCCTGATTTGTGTGTTGCTGTGTCAATTTTGAGCAGATATCAAAATAATGCAAATAATGTTTTATTAACTGCCTTAAAAAGAGTGTTAAGATATGTAAAACATACAATAAATTACAAACTTGTTTACAAATGTAATAGCAATTTATTAGTGGGATATTGTGATGCAAATTGGGGAGGAGATTTGAAGGATAGAAGGTCGACAACTGGTTACTGTTTTAAGTTTGCAGATTGCTTAATTTCGTGGTCATCTAAAAAACAGGCCAGCGTCAGTCTATCTTCTACCGAGTCAGAGTATATAGCTATAAGTATGGCCACTAGCGAAGCGTGTTGGTTGATTAATTTGCTTAAAGATTTTAATATTGTAAAAGTGTGTCCTGTCACAATATTTTGTGACAATCAGAGTGCCATAATGGTAGCAAATACTGAAAGTGTCAAAAGATTAAAACATATTGATATCAGATATCATTTCATAAAAGAATTAATTAAATGTGGAAAATTAATGTTAAAATATATTAAAACTGAAGACCAAACCGCAGATATGTTCACAAAAGCATTAAATAAAAATTTATTGTTAAGATTTATTAAAAACTGTGGTTTGTATGAGTAAATTAAATAAATATGTAACTGTAAGGGTGTATTACATTGAGAGGGGGTGTTGGTAGCAATGTAATACTTTTCTATGTTGTTATGTTGGTAACACTCTTCCTTTTCTACACTGTCATGGCCTACATTGTGGTATGTTAAAAACGTCTCCTTACAATAAAAGTCTGCTTTAAGTTTTAACCGATTGTTTTACTTACTTTTCAATAAGGAGTGAAAATAGTAATTAATTTTATAACGGCTCTCGATGGAGTCGAGCATTCACTACTTGGCGGTTGAGAAGTGCAACCATATTACTGCTAGTTATTAAGAGTGATTGTACACCTATCTTATAATATATAATAAACTCATAGTAAAGAGATAAGTAGTAGTTTTATTACAAATCAGAAGTGGAATAAACCTACGAGCATCGATGTCTCGGCGAAAGAAAAACTGTAAGTACATTTCCATAGTTATTCTTAAAAATATGATACATTCTAATAGTTTATAGATAACACAGGTGGAAAGAAACATAATTTTTAAACAGTGTGTTAAAGATTGAACATTTTAAATAAACTATAAGAATATTATTCTGTTACCCACATGTAAGTGTGCTGTTTTGTGTAGTCATGTAGGTGTACTATTGTTTTGCTATGTAATTGTGATATTCAACCATTTAAGTGTGCCGTGGTTTAGCCATGTAGGTGTGCTACTGTTTAGCCATGTAGGTGTGCCGTGGTTTAGCCATGTAGGTGTGCCGTGGTTTAGCCATGTAGGTGTGCTACTGTTCAGCCATGTAGGTGTGCTACTGTTCAGCCACGTAGGTGTGCTACTGTTTAGCCACGTAGGTGTGCTACTGTTTAGCCATGTAGGTGTGCTACTGTTTAGCCATGTAGGTGTGCTACTGTTTAGCCATGTAGGTGTGCTACTGTCTAGCCATGTAGTGTGCTACTGTTTAGAGATGTAACTATGCTATTATTTAGCCTGTAGGTATACTGTTTAGCCATACAGGTTTGCTCTTGGTTAGCCTTCAAGATGTGTTACTATTTCAGCGTGTAGATTTGCTAAGCCTAAGATCTTGAGGTTAAACTAACAAAGGTAGTACTGTATTAAAGCTGTGTGTAAGATCATTTTAAGTGTTTACAATGTATACCTACATCGTTCTACACTCCTACTTTACACAGTAATTAAACTTTCTACATAAAACAGATTGATAATGGTTATCACCAAACAAAAATATTACACGTCTTATCCAAAGTCTATCAATTTGTTGGTGCGGAACATTCACAGCGAACATTGTCACCATTGTAAAATAACACATTCAGACAGTTCGCTCACGTTGCGAAGCAACCAAGTTTCTTTAGCAATTTACTTTTACCCACATTGTAAGAATATCGAACAGTTACTTTATAGATTGCACTTTACATAGATTCACAAATAGAAAATTGACAAAGTATACGATTATGATATAAAAGGTAACATCAAATAGCGAAATCTACCCTCCGCACTAGTTTAAAAATGTGTTGCGACAGAGCAGTCGTCATCTATTATGCGACCAAATCGAAAGGTTACGTTTTGATATACGAGTGCAAGCCATGTAGCACTTTATCAATTGCCAGCACATTACAGTAGACATAGTACACGTAAAATTAATACATGCAATTTGATCAAATACTGTGTCAACCCACACCAGCTACAATAATATAAATTCATATCTTTTTTTTATTTTTGCACAGTATTATATGAGTATACAATTTATACGTAATATACATATAAATATTAACTACTACATTCATAGATACGTACACAGCACCATTGAAATTACATCTGCAAATTCAATATAAATAGTATTTTTAAACAGAATCTATAGAATGAAACTATATTTAGAAGAGTATATAAATAGTATAATAAAGATATAGTTGCACATTTTTTTTTATATAAAATGGTATGTAATAGAATATTTCACAACAAAAAGAATATGTAGTGCTGGAAAACATTTTCAGGTCAACGTGAAGGATGTTTCACTCCTGATCGTGAAGGAAGCTTCACCTCGGACCATGTTGAAAGCTACACTCCCGAGCGTCCTAGGAGACGACGCCGACGATCTTCATCGAGTGATGATAATGAAGAAGTACCAGTAAAAACGAAGCGTACATCGGAGGGGCTGACGACAAGTGCCCTCCTGAAGATTATAGAAGCGGTGCAGAAATGCTCAAGTAAGAATGTTCCAATTACTAATGTTATTCCTGACTTTGATCCTGATAATAGATCTCAAGATATTGAGCGTTGGCTAAAAAAGGTGAACGAATGTGCAATCATTTATGATTGGAATGAAAAACAAACTATTCACTATGCTCTTCAAAAACTTTGCGGATTAGCCAAGAAATGGTACGAATCTTTACCAACGCTCAACTATTCGTGGAAGAAATGGCAGTCTAAAATGAAGAAGGCTTTTCCTAGTGAAGAGAACTTTGGGAGACTTTTAGACGAAATGCTTGATCGGAAATCCCGTAGTGATGAAACTCTTAGAGACTATTTTTATGATAAGTTAGCATTACTAAGTAAATGTGAAATTGAAGGCCGAAAGGCGGTAGATTGTATAATTTATGGAATCCAAGATAGTTCTGTTAGAAATGGCGCACAAGCACTAAAATGTAAGCAACCAGAGGATTTGTTAACCTATCTAGCCTCTCAACAGCCTAGTACATCGAAAGATGTTTCTAGAATAAATTCTTCATCCAATTACTTTAAAAAACGCGAGTATCATTCAGTTACTAATCAAAACAAAACTCAAAGTAGTAAACCGTATAGGAGTCCTGATCTGTCTTGTTATAACTGCCGTGAAAAAGGGCATCACTTTAACAACTGTCCGAAGCCCATTACCAGATGTGTAAAATGCGGTAGGGTAGGTCATAACTCGGAAAACTGTAGTAGAAGGCCTTTATTGTCCCATGAAAATAACAGCCACGATAAGCAATCGGCCGACAAAAAGGTGCTCAAAATTAAATCTGATAATCCTGCTAAGATCAATCTCATAAATCCAATTTATTCAGGCCAACAACTACATCCCAACACTATTACTTTTTCTAATAGTAATGAAAAATTCTTTAAAAGTATTTGTATCAATGGGTCAGTTTTAGATGCTTACGTAGATTTTGGAAGTGATTGTACTTTGATAAAATATTCCAAGGCAAAACAACTATCTCGTAGAAAATACTAACAATCTTCCAATAATAAAAGGATTTGGTAACTCTATAACCAAACCGAAGTTTCATTCTACCGTCCAAATCCGAGTAGACGAAGTAGAGACAAAGGTAGTTGTTCTGGCAGTCGATGACGAATACTTATAGTCATCAGTGTTGATTGGACAGAATTTTACCGAACTGCCGTCTGTAACTGTTCTGAAAAATAATGAAAAATTGCTTTTTACCTTACCCCATCTAACAACGTGGCCGTCACATCAAATGAAACCTTAAATTTATATGTTGAAAGGGATGTAAGCGTAGTTAAAGGTGGTTTGGTAGAAGTGTATGCCAAAGAATCCTATTCGGGTGATTTCTATATTAATGGCAGTATTAGAATGAACCCAAATCAAGAGTATCATTTACATCAGGGTTGTTATAGGATGAATTGTAGTAAATCTGTCATATTTATCACCTCATTGTCTATACCTCATTTAAATCTCGAAGCAGAAACCTTTATAGCTAGGGCTACTCCTGTTGCAGCAACCAAAACTTTATCCATAGCCACAGATTCCAATCACAGGGACTTACCACCACTTAAGAAATCGGATATAAAAATAGGACAGGACATTGATAAACTCACCTTAGAAAAACTTTATCAATTATTGCAAAAATATAGAAAGTGTTTTGCCCAAGATCTTAGTGAAATAGGCTGTACAAATCAAAGTACTATGAATATAGAACTACATGACAAAACGCCCGTAGTTTATAGGCCCTATAGACTCTCCCATCACGAACGACAAAAGGTTAGAGAGATTATTGATGATTTAGTAAACAATGACATTGTACAGGAATCTGAGTCCAGTTATGCTAGTCCTATACTGATTGTAAAAAAGAAGAGTGGGGAATCTAGATTTTGCGTTGATTATAGGGCCCTTAACAACAAGACCATTAAGGACAAATACCCTTTGCCTCTAATTGATGATCAGCTCTCTAACTTGAGTGGTAACCAGTATTTCATTACATTGGATCTAGCGTCTGGATATTACCAGATACCAATGGATAAGAATAGCCGTCATCTTACGGCATTCGTCACTCCAGACGGCCATTATGAATTTAAACGTATGCCGTTTGGACTGGCGAATGCACCAGCTGTATTTCAGAAAATTATTAATAGACTGTTAGGTGCCAGACGGTTTCGTTCAGTATTTGCTTATATGGATGACCTACTTATCCCTTCTGTAACTCTCGAAGAAGGTTTTAAAAAACTTGAAGAAGTTTTAGAGCTACTCCGCGATGCTGGACTGACTTTGAAGCTTTCTAAATGTAGTTTCTTTGATAAAACTATCGGATATTTAGGTTACGAAGTTTCAGCAGAAGGTATTAAGCCCAGCGAAAGAAAAATAATTGCTGTCAGGGACTTTCCAGTTCCAAGTAACATCCATTCGGTGCGTCAATTTCTTGGGCTAGCGAGCTACTTTCGCAGATTTGTCAAGGGGTTTGGTGAGATTGCTAGACCTCTGACTAGTTTGCTCAAGAATAATGTACCTTGGAAATGGGGACACGATGAAGAAAATTATTTTATGACTTTGAAAAATAAGTTAGTAGAACGCCCTTTACTCGCCTTATACGATCCGAAATTAGAGACAGAGTTGCATACGGATGCCAGTTGCTTGGGGTTGGGAGGAATATTGATGCAGTGGCAAACCAACCCCAGAGTCTTGAAACCCATAGCCTATTTTAGCAGACAAACTACCTCAGGTGAACGTCATTTACACTCATACGAGTTGGAAACGTTAGCGGTAGTCTACTCACTAAAGAAATTTCGACCCTACCTTTTAGGTCTTAAATTTTCCGTGTACACTGATTGCAATGCACTAAGGACAACATTAACTAAAAGAGACTTAATTCCCCGCATTGCACGTTGGTGGTTGCAATACACTACAAATAGCAGATTCCGAACTACAGCGTATTGTCAAAATTCTAAAACCAAACCTAGACGAAGATAGCTTAGAAATTAGGAAAAATTATATCATAAAAAACCATACGTTATATAGGAAAGTCGGAGATGATACGCGTTTAGTTATTCCTAAAACCGCTAGATGGCAAATATGCAAGGCAAATCATGACGATTTGGGCCACTTTGGATTTGCAAAGACGTTAGAGCGAATTCAAAGTCAGTACTGGTTTCCTAAAGTGCGACGTTATGTAAAGAAATATGTAGCTGTTTGTATAGATTGTGCATATAATAAGGACAGTGCAGCAAAAACTCGTAGTGGGTTATTGTTTCCTATTGAGAAAATAGCAAAACCATTCCATACACTGCATCTAGACCATTTGGGACCGTTTGTGCGCAGCAAAAATGGTAACAGTTATATATTGACTATCGTTGACGCTTTTACGAAATATCTCTTTGCTAGGTCAGTTAAAGATACTAAAACTAAAAATGTTATAAAAACTCTCGAATGTATATTTCATGATTTTGGGGTACCAACTAGAATTATTTCTGATCGTGGGACGGCTTATACGTCAAAACAATTCAAAGACTTTTGTGTCGGTAAAGGAATTAAACATATACTTAACGCAGTTGCTTGTTCCAGAGCAAATGGTCAAGCCGAGAGGTTTAATCAGACTATACTTACAGCCCTGTCCACGCAAAATTTCGGTAATGACGAACGTATCTGGGACCAGCAGCTGGCTAAGATACAGTGGGGTATAAATAACACTATTAATGCAACAACACAAAAAAGTGCATCGGTATTATTATTTGGCATTAAACTTAATAGTGGTATCGATAATATATTAACTGGTAACGATCAGACAAATTCGGAAGTAGGAGACTCTATCTTGACTAACTCTTTGAATATCGATAAATTAAGACTTCAAGCTTCTAGCGAAATCGACAAAAGACAAAAACGTATGAAAGATGCTCATGACGCCAATAGATCTCCTGCTCACAAGTATTCGATAGGTGATTTGGTAAAAATTACGAAAACAAGTTATAATAATGACGGTAAAAGTAAAAAACTACTGCCTAAATTTGTAAGTCCTTACAAAGTAGCAAAAAGCCTAGGTAATGACAGATATGAAATCATTAGTGTGCCAGGATTCAATACAAAAAAATATTACAGCGTAGTAGCCGCTGATAGAATGCGCCCTTGGATTCACATCCAATCGCTGGAGGTTGACAAATCATCTGGTTTAGAGTCGGATTCATCTGGATCACCAGAATCTGATGATGACATTGAATCTGACAAAATAGTTAAAGAATAGATTGTATGAAGAAATAAAATGTATATTAAATAATAACTTTATATTTTCCGTTATATTGTGTATAAATTATTTGTATTTGTAAGTAAACTCTTTATTTTTACTATGTTAAATATTTGCATAGTGTTGTGATTATTGCGTGCTTCGGAGTTAGCACGCCGTCGGATGGTCGAGTGTTGTGATTTGTTTGATTTAATTATATTATTTAAGTATTGTTACGGTTCATCAGTTAAAATATTCTAAATAAATAGACAGATTTAATTATTCACTGTGATAACAGCATCAGAATAGAAAATATGGAGATAATTGTATTTTTGGGCTCGGCCGCACAGAAATGACGGATGTGACGTAACACTGTCATTTCTGGGGTAGGAGTGAAAATAGTAATTAATTTTATAACGGCTCTCGATGGAGTCGAGCATTCACTACTTGGCGGTTGAGAAGTGCAACCATATTACTGCTAGTTATTAAGAGTGATTGTACACCTAAACTCATAATCAAGAGATAAGTACTCATAATCAAGAGATAAGTAGTAGTTTTATTACATTGGCTAAATTATTAAATAGAGAGCTAACAGTATTAACAGGAACAGCAGAACCACTTTTTATGAAAGGACGGAGGGGTTCTAGGGAGATCACAATCCATGACGGTCGAAATAAGAATCTACCTGTCGCACAATACTTGTGGAAGGTAATATATATTGCAGTGAATTTGCTGATTTGGCACTTGATCTTTATGATGTAAATTTTAAAACATTTTTAGGTGGTCCAAGATCCAGCGACAAAGAGTTTTTTAGCTATAATACAAATCAATGTCCCTGACTTATCTCCGAAGGATATTCCTTTACAGATTCGCTGTAGAGACATTTGTGAAGAAATTGAGACCGTCCTACGGGCGATAATGTTACGAAAATGCACTTTGCGTCCTGATCGCGTCCTTCCAACATTAAGTTTCTCGGAGTCAAGTTGACTGGGAGTCTGAGGTGTATGTTTGTATGCGTCCGAATATAAATGTATGTTTTTGGTGTGTGAAGATAAACGAAGGTGTTCATAACCCAGTTGCACTCGATGATTAGAAACAATTACCGAGGGTAAGCAACGACGGTGCTGTCAGTACCTGCATGGGTGACCACTGGTGGCATGATACCATGAGCATCTACGTGATTCGGAGGTCAAGTTAAGCAGTCGGCCCCAATTGTTTATCATAGGATTTCATGAGGCTTAGTTCGAGGCCTTTGGACACCTCAAAAACATCCAACGGGAGGATTACGTAGCCACAAAGTTGTCTTGCCAGTACCCAACCCGCACTCGGCCAGCATAGGTATGTATGGTCTTAACACTCTCCTAAGAGGAGACCCGAGCCTAGTAGTGGGACATTAAGGGTTGTTGTAATATTTGATAGTTAATTATCAAAAGCTAAATTAAATTTTGACATCAAGTTCATTTTGACCAACAATAACTTGTTATTTGGAATTTGATGTATTTGTCGGCTCGTTGAGGAATTTACGTCACTATCAAGTGTCAAAGAGTGACTGACATCTGTCACTAGTGAAGCGTCGTGGTTTGGGGGCGGGGCGCTCATGTTGTAGATCACTTTAGATCGGAACGTCGCCTGCGCACTACTTCTACGACGAATCTGTCTGCTGTCGCTGTCTACCGATTCAATCCAATTATATTTTATTTATTTGTACCGCCCTTTAAAGTTAATGTGATCTATGTGCTGGTGATTGTATTTTGTGAAATTGAAAACCATAGACGGAGTAAATGATAGATGTCCAAATGTTATACATTATTATGTTATAAATTATTCATGACATTTATGTGTATTTTTATACGTATATATGTATGTTATCATGTTTGTATGTATGTATTTATGTTATATACTGGTATGTTTACTTTAGACACATATATTAAGTTTATATATTAATTATTTCTCAGATTATTATTTTAAACTTAGATACACCTTAGACTACCCAAAATCCAAATTACACAATATCCGTACAAAGGTTGTCTGGAAGAGATCGCCATAAGTGATAAGACCGCCTATTGTTATTACCCATTGTAGTTTTTTCATGTAGTTATGTCTGTAAATTTTTATTTTTTTAGTGGTGTTCAATAAAGCTGTATCAATAAATAAATAAATTTAATACTTTTTGTATTTGCTTGATTTTGTGTGTTGTACGACTACCTATACACCATCATTTTAAGAATAATACGATTGAAGGCCATGATGAGCTTTTATATTTTTAGAAATAATGTTAGTCCTCAGACGTCATATCATATTTTTTTATGTATGAGCCTATTAAAGTACCTCTATCTGACGAAAAGCATAAGCAGAATCAAAGAGTGGTGGTCACCATATGATTTATTGAGAGTGCAGATAATGCAGCATGGTGATCAACAAACTGCGGCGCCTATTGAGATGCGTCTGTGGTCTGCATCGTTGGGCATCCGGTCTCACACTCGGCAACGAAATATTACGGCACGAACGCTGTGATTTTTTAGTTCTTTGTTGATTAATGCCATAAAAAAGTTCATTAATATTTTGTATTTTATTCCATGTTACCAAAGATTGAGAGTCGGAACAAACTCATCTTTAGGCAGGAGCACCCCAACACCAGCTCCTCCCTCTGGACCGCATTCAGCGTAGGGCGACTCGTATCGTCGATTGCCAGGATCTTCCAATTCAACTAGACTCTCTGGCGCTGCGTAGAAATGTGGCTTCACTGTGCATCTTCTACTGAATTTACCATGGGGAGTGCTCCGAGAAATTGTTCAGATTGATCCCTGTCGCATCTTTCCGCCATCGGCCTACGCGACAGAAATTTCATCCCCATCATCTAGATGGTTGGCAGTCTACAACTGCGATTTTCCTGAAACTTTCTGCCATGCACAGCAAAACTGTGGAATGAGCTGTCGCCTGCAGTGTTTACGGACTAATACAACCTTCAAATCTTAAAGAAAAGAGCGTACTCCTTCCTAAAAGGCCGGCAACGCACGTCTATGGGCGGCGGTAATCGCTCAAGCGATACGTCTGCTCGTTTGCCCCGTATATAATAAAAAAAATAAAAATATTACTAATTCGATAATTTGGTACAAACTCGTCGCATGGATCAACTACATTTCTTGAATGTACTAGTAACAACGGCATGTAATATAAAAAAGCGTCTCGCGGGCCGCTATTCAGGTCAGTTTGAGCTACAGTGCGGCAAGCATCAGAGTGAAATCAGTGATTAACTTAGCGACCTCGGTGACAATTAAGAATTCTGAGTTACACTGTGCTTTTAACATTGAGTGTTTTTAATAAAGTCTCTTTTACTCGTCAGAAGGTCTATTTCTCAAATTCGTGGAACCCTACAACATAACAATATTATGTATTTTACATATTTACATTCATCGATTTTTATCATACATGTGGGGGAACGGGTATCATGTTCCACCCAACACAAAGGGAGGATCCTCCGACCAGGGTGGTCATGCCTGGCGAGCTACTGCCCAACAGTTGGTGTTGGGATGTTGTATATATGATAATCGGCGCAAGAACTATTTATCACAGTAACATATATGGTATAAATAACAAATGTGAAATTAATGTTTGTTTATCTATACTTATATTATAAAGAGCATATATAAACAAACATTAAGTAAGGTTTGAGAGGTTGGTACGTACGGGACCCTAAAGGGTATCGTAGACGTTGCATGTTACACGACAACCATAGGCGGCGATAGTCACTCAGTACGCGAGTTCCGAACCAGGCAGCGAGCTAAAGGATCTTCACGGCATCCAGAACAAGATATTACTGGAGAAACCTATAGAAATTGACAACAGCCAACCACTTGCTATATACCATACAACCATTCCGTTCTACATCTTCGCATCAGCTGCAGCTGCGATCATCATCTTCATAGCCAGTCGTTACTACCGATTTTGGCTATCCAAAGAAAATAACTCAGAAAAGAAACCAACCCTTCAGATTCACACCCTAGAAGAAACAACTAACCACAAACGAGATGAACTTCCAGCAATATTTTCAATTAATATGCTAAAATAGTTGCTGTCCTAAGGGTGGAGGTGTTACGTACGGGATTCTAAAGGGTATCGTAGTCGTTCCATATTACACAACAACCAAGGACATCGTCGTGTGCGGTGATCGTCGTGTGCGGTGCCGACTCAGCAGTTACAAGCAAGCGAGGACGGCGGAAACTCACCAGTAACGTCAATCACAATGCGAAGCGCCGACACAGCAAAACTTAACACATTATAATTAACAGAATTATATTCATTCCTTTTTCTTACATCGAGTTGGTTTCACCTTTTTATAGTTGTAATTTCTTTTCATTTTATTAAATTAATTATAAACTATGTGAAGTTTTCTGTTCACGTTTCTTTAAATCGGAGGGAACAGGACTCCGCACATGATAGTAGAGTTCTTGAGGTTACCGTAATCAACAGTCAGCCAAGTCTGGTGTTGTTCACAGGAAGGGCAGAAATTAACAATAGAAGACTGAATGACGAAACATTTTGTGGTTTTCATCAATTTAAGTCCGATATTCCATTCTTCTTTGCTGTGGGAGTATCTGTTGAGGGTATCTCCATACGTCATGACGAACACCATATGAAAATTTTAAACATAAATGTCAATTTAAGAGGAAGTAAATTTCCATAATGATTTCAACTTAAACATCTAAAAATAACATTTCATGAACATCACAGAACACAATCTTAAATAATCCTCTCGTGCATGTTTTAGGTAATTTCAATAATAACTCTGCATATGCAAAAACACTCAACAACACAAGTGATAGTGCATATTAAGAAAAAACACTTAGATCATCGGTAAATACGTAGGTTAAATGTTATCAAATATATAACGTGCCAATTTTAGTGGTACGTAGACTCGTGTGTTTTTGTTTTAAAGCAATAAAATTCGTATAAACATACATATATATTTGTTATCATTATAAAAGCATATCATTATTTTGCAAAATCGACAGGTCTCTTGCCTCAAAACAAAATAGATCGATAATAACATTTTCATATTGAATATTTGTATTGGGTTAACTAGGCCTTTGAATCTTTTTTGCAAATTAGTGTCAGGATTTAGTTTCGTCAACTGGTTTTGCCCAATAGACAGAACTGCGAATACTTTCGTACTGTTCCGATCTATATCATCTATAATACGCATAATAAAATCGGCGTAATTGTTTTTCTCACTATTGAGGTTTATCTATTGGGCTGCTGGCGTTTTGGTGTATTATTTTTTTTTTTTATTGGATGGGCAAACGAGCAGACGTATCGCCTGATGGTAAGCGATTACCACCGCCCATGGACACTCGCAATACCAGAACGTCACAAGTGTGTTGCCGGCCTTTGGGGAATGGGGAGGCAGAATGGGGAGGGGGAAGGGGTTGGGGTATGGGCCTCCGGTATCCTCACTAACTCAGTGAAACGCAGCGCTAGCACTATTTTACACTGGTTTTCTGTGAGGCCGTGGTATCACTCCGGTGCCGTGCCGGGGCGTGGCTCTCCCACGGGAAGTCTGGAGGTGGCAGAATCATATGTTCGGTATCCACTAATCGTTTACTGATGTCTTTGCTATCAACGCGGTTCTTTAGGTATTCACACAAATAAAATAATAGATAAACTATTTAACCCCAACAAATTGATACCTGGCTACGACCATATTATATTCGATTGTTGAGTGAATAACTGCCATTCTAGAAGTTTCGTACCAGCGGACAACATGACTTGTTACCGCTCATATTGTGTAGCGTCCGTTTATTGTATACTTGTGCAGATATGTTTAGTTCACACTCAAGACTTTAACAAAAATAGCTTTACATTCGTTATAGATGAATCCAAGTTAATGGTTAATGAAACAGAACAAGTGAAAAGTAGTATTGACTCGATTTTGGAAACTGTGAGGATGTCAGCTGCTTCGCAAATTCAACATTTTGTTTTAGTTACTTCTCACGATCCAGGTAAGAGTTATAGTTGATGGTTTTAAATAACTATCAGTGAAAAGGTCAAATCAATATTTTGATAAATTTATGCGAGCTTTGTGCAATTATTAACCACATTCACAGGTACGTACATACCTACGAATTGAAGTAAAACAGAGTTAAATATATTATAGTGTAACATGTATTATTTATATTCATTTATATGCGTTATTGTTTCTCTATTAATATAATAATGAAATAAAATATTTGAAACCAAACAAAAATAACTTAAAATGTTGTGAAAATGAACTCTCTACATGGGAAAATTTTACATGTATATTTATTGAGTTCTCTGCGGACTAATGCGGGAGTTGTCTTAAAGACAAAAAACAATATCTACACATATCAATTTAACGAAAAGCTTTTAATTTGAAATTACAAACAGCCACACTTCACACTTTTGTTCACACAATGTTTTGTTCGATTTATAACTTTACCTAGTTTTAAGTTGATTCAGTTGTACTTTTTTTTCTTTTCGGGCAATAAATACTATTTTTATTAGACACTTCAAATTTATAGATAAGTAAATGAAGTGTTAAGAGACTTTTAAATACCCGTTAGATACCGTTACGGTGCGGGTAGTAGTGGTGAAATCTTATGTAATGATGTACTTTTATTCTAGCGTCTTTAGTCATGTATTAAGTTGTAGGGGTTAATCCACGAAAATAAAGTCGTTATAAAGTTTAACGGTTTTCATAATTTAAATTAAGTTCACAATTATCACAAAAGGGTAGAAAGCACAAAATACACAAGAGATACAGTTACCACAACTAATGACAGATAAGGAAACAGATTTGAAAACGCGAATTAAATAAATTACAAATACGACAAATAAAAGTGAAAGCGTGTGTGCGAGCAAGCGTGCCTTGTGTCTTGCGCAGCGTCGAACAAAGGACCGGCGACGGGTCCGCGATAAAACCGAACGGTGCCAATCCTGAATCTATTTATTTATTTCTATTTATAAAAGACAACTCCCACATTAGGAATAAACATCCTGTGTCGTGGGGGACTTTACAAACATACATGAAACGGACACAAAGAACATCCAGACTCGGGACAACAATTCGTGGATCACACAAAGTGTTGTAGGTACCGCGAGAAGTTCTCGCTACGAATATTATATTTATGTATATATTATATACAACATCCCAACATCAACTGTTGGGCAGTGGCCCGTCAGGCATGATCACCTCGCCTGGTCGGAGGATCCTCCCTATGTGTTGGAGGGACATGACAGTCATTCCTCTACAAAGTAAATGTTATGAAGAGTTCACTATTTTAGGGTCACGAGTAGTGTAACGAGTATTAAAAAGTTCAATTTACCCTACTAGTGGTTCAAGGATTTAGAACGCGCTTGAGAATATGAAGGGCAATTATTAAAGTCAGATAATGCACTCGAAATACTCTGTTATCTAGTTAGGAAGCCGCTATTATAGCTTTGAGCATAAACTCAATCATATCATATATATATTATAACAGTAACCTTTCTCTCTTTGCGAAATGTTTGAGAAGTTGTTCTAAGATTACAGATCAAATTTTTTCAGCCCATTCATAAATATTCGACATACCAAGTCGATGGAGTTTTGAAATGGCATGTTGTTCTATGTATTCTTTGTGAGAACTATTACAGCACTTCAGTTTTCTTTGTCACCCCACTTCATCTTAATATAAAAAGGCTTTTAAATTAAGAAATTTTGTCCGTGTACTTAGAGGAATTATATGCTTGTTAGACGTCTGTGGTTATTTTTTTTAAATTTTCTATTATTACATATTCATTTCTTTTGGACCAAGACCTTTTTCCTACGTTTACACATTTGATAATGATTACCACGGCTGTTGTCAATCAATCAATATTATAGTCCACTGCAAAATATACCACACACCGTATGAACATGAAATAAAATGAATTAATTATTTTTTAACAAATACTGAAAATAACTTGAATGCATTTTATGCGGTTTCAGAATACACTTTACATGTTGTTACCGAAAACATGGATACTTTTGAAAAAGGTGCTTCAAAAGTATATGTACGCGATGGATATCCACAGTACCCAGAAAATGTTATGACGGGCATTAAAGTAGCTATTGAAAACAGTCTACCTTACTCTACTGTATACGTCTTCACTAATGCATCAGCAGAATATTCTGAAATGTTTGAAGAAATTAAGAGCATTGCACAGAAAAAACAAATCCAGGTATTTTAAGCAGTTTGACTTGACTGATTTTCCATAACACTTGAATGGCCAATCAAACTTTACAGCTACTAACGCGTCTGCAGATACTATGATAAATGCCATCCGCGGTGTATCTATTGTCTGCTATGTAAGTAAGAAGTAATTTATATAGAAGAACAGAAGAAAATTAGAATACTAAAGAACCTAGGTAGGTACTTGATATATTTTGATATTGATTTAAACTACCTTTTAAATTACATGGCTCAGTTGTGTTTTAATAACTTGAATTGCACGTTCGAAAACCGATGCCATAAAAAACTCTTTAATCTTTTGCAGATTCTTTTGGATCAACCAGTCCAAAAGGATCTAAGATTGTGATAAAGTATCGCATAATGTGGGGTCTGCGGAGAAAGTGAATCTAATGCAAATAAAAATAATATTGAAATGAATAATTACATCACTAACACATTTTTTCAGGTAACCTTTATGGTAACTGGTGAATGTGGCTCTGAAGAAAACAGCAGGTGCAAATTATACAATCAACTAGCCGAAGCGACTAAGGGAGAAGTTTTTAACTTGATGAAAAATTATATTACAGACGTAAGATTATTTCTTTGAAATTTAAGTATAAATATTTGTTAAATCATAAATCATAAATCAATTATTAAAATAAATAATTATCAGTTTTAAAATTAATTCAATTCCAATCAAGATCATTTTTAATGAAGTTAACTTTCTTCTTGCTTAACCTTATAATAATAACTTATACTTCTTTTTAAATTCGCAGATATTAGATTACGTGAAAGAAAACACCAAAAGTAGAAGTGATATTATTGTATCCAAAAAATTCCAGGCCGGATATGGTCATAAACTTGAAGTAAGTAGATACATGCTACACGAGGATGCTATTTTTGTACCGTATAAGAGGGAAAACGCGTAGACAGGTCATTTGATGGTTAGTGACTACCGCCGCCCATGGACACCTGCAACTCAGTAGTCACAAGTACGTTCTGGTTCTAGGAGTCCCCTCCCCTAGAGTCAAGGCAAGCGAAGGAATTTGAGTTTGGCTGAGAGGCAAACCTCTCCGCCAAACCCAAACCCATTCGCTTCCCCTGACGCTTATTTAAATTCTTGCCCCTTCTGCATGATGTCATTTAATTAGTCATCTACAAACATAATATTGATGTTTACTTATATTGAGAACAACGTATTTCTCCATAGAACGTATTAGATTAATTATTGTAAATATATTTTAAAATATTTTGTGGGGCAGGGATATCCTCACACATTATTCGTGGTTTAACTCCGGGGCTCGACACTTCATCACTATTGAGATTATGCACCACCCAAAGGTCGACTGGAAGATAATGCCTATCAGCCTATTGCATTAGAAATATTTAAACAAATCAAATATATCTTAACCGTAGATACATGTACATCAGCGGTAGAAAGGCAAAACCTTAACTAATATCTAAAAAGTATACCACAATGATACAAATCAAATTAACAACAATATTAGCTACCCTATAATGATAATTATATAGGAATTCTATTAAAATCCTAAATATTTATCTTCTAAATTACTTTTAGTTTTTCGTTCCTACTGAAATGGATGAACTTATCATCTCTGTTACTGGACTAGAACCAAAAATCGAAGTCACCGACCCAGAAGGAAACAAGGTTGACATTGGTTGGTTGAAGTTGAAATACGAAATAGCAGTAAGTAATTTCGTATAATATTCTCAGACTCATATTGATATTGTTAAACATAAATCATGAAATACCTTTTCGATGTCCAGGTAATCAAAGTAACTGACTTAAGCCTTGGTGTGTATACAGCTGACGTTGGAAGTACCTCGGAGACACACGTGAAAATCATGGGAAATTCTACTACTCACTTCCAATTTGGATTTTCTCCGTTCAAAACAAGTTCGTTGAGCGACACTGCTACTAAACCTGCCTTAAGTATGTCCATTGTTGTTGGTCTTAGAAATAAAATAAAATTAAATATAAAAAAAATATAATCTTTTAAAGATCAAACTTTTGTAAATTTATCGTGACATGACCATGTTTAGTTAAAATGAAATTATTTTGGTTTTTCTAGATTGGGATGCATATTCATCGATTAAGTTACAAGGAGAAGGTGTGAAACTTGATACAGTCGAAATATTTGACATGGATGGTAATATCTTAGAAAAATTACCGCTACTATTAAACAATGGGAAAGAAGGATTGTATGTGAACAAATCTTTTCATCCACTCAATGTACCATTTCAAGTTTTGGTGAGCGCAATTTTAATCGTGTATATGTCACTCATCATCATCTTCCTAGCCTTTATGATTCCCAATATTATTTGGGGTCGGCTATTAGATTATAATCCACCTAGCAAAATTGTAAAATGTCGATAGATTGTGAACTGTGATATACTGCTTATAATTTAACGCACTATTATTATTAGTTTTATATGGACTCTGTCTCGCGTGTAGAGTCAATGCAGAGATTTCGCCAATGTCAAGTGTTTCGAGTTAACGTTCTGTTTTTCGTTGTATTATAATGTATCAAAGTAAAAGCGTTAAATCACAATCTGTCACGCATGAAATTAACAACTGTCCCTGATTCGGTCGGTCTTAAAGTATGCCGTTCTATGACCATAGAGTTAGGTTAGAACTTCTTGAAATAATCACAAACTCATGTTACTGACATATCAATTTTATGTAGCAAACAAACAAACGAATAAACAAACAAATTTAGCGGCGCGGGACATGTACTTTCAATCAATCCGTCCTAAAGTCCGAAATAACTACCAGTTGGTGGTATCCAAAGGGATATCCGCACAAAAAAAGGTGTTTCACAACTCAAGATATTTTCAAATCGCAGTGTTCATTTTATGTGCAGATATAAGCGTTATGGCTGTCACCTCGGCCTGCTTGCAGACAGTTACCCTGACGAAGAGTAAATGTTATTTGGGCCGATTTAGCGGCACTTACTTTTATCCTCCAGTCCTGTAGCCAATTGTGTACTTCAAGAAGCAAGTCTGAGACTCGCTTTGGATTTTTGTAGCTCACAAGTACCGCTATGAATATTACTATACTGACTCCATACCAGAAAAATATAGAATAAATGAATTTTTTAGCTCCGTCTATATAGAAATATTTTTTAACGGTAACCTTTATGTTTCATCTTAAACTATACGAGTATTACCGAAAACTCTTAAAAGTTTATTTTAAAATGTGATCGAACCAAGTGTGTGTGAATATGTCCAGTGGTAGACTGCGATAGGGTTTTTAAAATACTCTATAATTAATTTATAAACCCATTTATTTGACAAGGTGCTTTTAAAAAAAAGCCGATTTGCCCCCCCTGGCTCAGAACCTGGGTACGGCCGTGAGTATCAATATAAATAGTTCTGGACAATATATCTAACTCAACGTCAACATTTCACTAGAGTTAACTTGTTAAAGCTTACTAGAATAAAATAAGGATAAGGACTTTGTTTTAGTATTTTATCTCGGATTAAGAAGAAACATATAAAGGAAATATACACATACCTTGAGAGCTATAAACAATGTTTTCAGTCGTCAGCGGACCGCGCGTGCGTAAACTTGTTAACCGAGTGCATACAAGTGTTTATTATGACCTCGAACCTTGTAAAATGTTGCTCCTGCAACATAGTGATAAATAAAGTGCTAGCTTTTATGCATAATAAAATGAATGTGATGGATGAAATACTTTAATTAGAATTTGCAGTACAGCATTTGATTCGGAGGAGATTCTAAAGGCAAAAAAGTTACTATTTGAAGCTTTATCAAGTAAGAAAATGAAAACGCGTCGAAGGGAAGGTAAAATAAACAGGGATTTGGAAGATATGAGGTACTGAAATTAACTGATGCAGCAGATCCCCAAAAAAATCCCATATTCGTGGCAAAAGAATTGCACAGACTCCCTCCGGTAACCTTTGATCACCTTGATGCGACACGTTTGCTTAAAGACATACTTTGGCTACAACAAGAAGTGAAAACAATAAAAATGGAATATATATCGAAAGAAGATTTAAAAAATATAAAATCGAGTGAACTAAATGAAGGTAGTAGTTCGCAAATATTTAGTGAGAACAATAGTTTAAATTTAACTAATTACTATCAATGTGGTAATGTCTTGGCACGTATGAAGCAGCATAGCAATAATGAAAAGCAGCAAGATAGACCAGTGAAGTCTTTTGATTCAAATTAGAACAGCGAATTAACTGGGCCTACCCCACAGCTTGTTTCTAGTATCGACAATGTCGCTGTCTCGACATGCCTCGCATAGGTACAGGCAGGGAGGTGCGGTCACCTTCAGTGTGCGTGGAGGCCGGCACCGCGGTTTCATACGAGGAAACGTCACAGATATGCAATATTAATGCAGAAAAGGAATACGTGGAGTCGTGCACAGAGGTTGCGAACATTGATTCTTTACCTGTGGGCCGTGGGATGGAAAATGCTTATCTTCATACTACAGATAATTTTATAGTGAATGATATTGAACCGATCAGCCACACGAGCGCTGATAACCAGTCCAAAACAAAGAAAATAATGGCAGAAGCCCTCAAAGAGCAAGGCGAATGGAATTACAATAAGAAGAACTATAATAAGTAATATTTTTTCTATATGTAATATAAAAAAGTCACAGGCTCGTTGCGGGCCCTCTCCAGACTTAAAAACTTCCTTCCATTGAAAACTAAGGCAATGCTCGTCCAGACCCTAATATTTCCAATAATCGACTATGGTGACATGTGCTACTTTGCTGAATGCAGATCTGCTCAATAAGCTTGACCGTCTTCTCAACAATTGCATTCGGTTCGTTTTTAATTTACGTAAATATGATCACGTTTCTCAGCATCGGTCCCTTTTGAATTGGTTCCCAATTCGCATACGCAGACAGATTCGAGCATTAAGTACCCTTTACTCTTTACTCTTTTCTCCAACTTCTCCTTCCTACTTAACTACTCAACTTTAGGTACAAACCACTCTAAAAACCTTAGGTCTTCAAACAATCTACTTCTTCACTGTCCCACTCAACACTCTCACTTTGTACATTCTACTTTTCTTGTTCAGTCTGTCCTGCTATGGAACGCGCTCCCACTCCAGATCAGAATGGCAAAAACTCGGTAGAGTTTTAAATATATGTTGCGGAAACATTTTATAGACACATTTTCGGATCCACCACAATCTTAGCCTCTCCCCTTCTAAATTGTATAGTATGTAGTCATATTTATGTATATGTATATATGCATATATTTAAGTATATTTAAGCATTATTTAGTGAATATATTAGTTAAATATCATTTACAATTTCCGTGCATCTACCTTATCTAGCTCTGCATCGCCCTAAGGTTGACTGGCAGAAAATGCCTACGGCATTAAGTCCGCCTTTGCAACATCTGTGCATAAAGTTTAAATAAATAAAAAAAAATAAGGAATGGCAGGTTGTTAAAAGGAAACATAAAAAGTTTATTAGTAGTACGGGCACATATACTAATTTAGACTCAGAATTTAAGGCAGCACAGTTGATATTACCACTTTACATATCTAATGTATGTAAACAAACATTAGAAGAAGATATAATTAATTATTTATTTATTTATTTATTAATACTTCCTGCATTACATTTACATGAGGCGGACTTAATGCCGAATGGCATTTTCTACCAGTCAACCTTTGTATGGTTTAGTAAGGGACGTGGCAGGTGCACTTGTCTTATGAAGAGAAGTTATGAACAATATATATATATATATAAAATATACTTTTACATAGATACATGTAACAATAAATATTTATGTAATACACATACAGAATAAAATATATAAAATATAAAGTTATATTTGAGGTAATGAGATTATGAAGCTATATCTGATTACAATATCTTATCTTATTTGGAGACGATCAAAAACTGGTCTGAGCAATTCGGCGTAAGTATCAACCCCACGAAGTGTCTGTCCATTATCGTGTGTAGCCCTAGACTGGTAACCAGAGTAGATACGTCTAAACTGCCGCCGATTCTTTATAACGGATCTATTATACCATTCAGTTCGTTTGTCAAAGATCTAGGATTATGGATTGATTCGACCCTCAGTTGGAGGCCACAAATTGGGAACGTAAGCCAGAGGGTAATTGGAACTTTGCGATCATTATATCGGCTCAAAAACTTCCTTCCACCTACCACCAAATTAATGCTCGTACAGGCTTTGATCTTCCCAATTATCGATTACTGTGATGTATACTACCTCAACCCGAATGCAGATCTACTCAACAAACTTAACCGACTTCTCAACAATAGCATTCAGTTCATCTTCAATTTACGTAAATACGACCATGTCTCTGCTTATCGAACTCAGCTGTCATGGTTACCTATACGTCTCACGATCTCCATATAAATGATACGCACACTGAAGGTCGACTGTGATGAGATTGATAAACATCGAAAATAAGAGAGGAGATAAAATGCCACCCTGTGGAACACCGGCAACAAGGTCACGCCAGCTTGATGATGATTCATCAATGCGGACCGACTGCCTGCGTCCATGCTATGCTGCGTGCTATGACCAGGCCTAAATCCTGATTGAAAGGGGCTGAGGATATTGTGTTGATGGATAAACTTAGAGAGTTGTTTATGAACACACGCCTCTAGTACTTTGGATAGGAAAGGGAGGATTGCTATGGGTCGGTAATGGTTTGGAAGAGAAGAATCAGATATCTTTGGAAGAGGGCGAACGTATGCGCTACCCCATGCAGTTGGGAAATTACCAGAGTGTAGGGATAAGTTAGGGGGGTAAGCGCGGCCACCTCCACCTTAGGCCCCGTAACGTCAACCTCACCTGCACGTGGTACACCCTGCTGAATAACGGACGAGGCTCTGGCGACCGACTCATGGCGGTATAACCACACAACTGCGAGAACCACTAAATTCAGTACTGTTGACGGGCAGCAGCGTCTCCAGATAATGATTCTCGCCACTGCGGTCACCAACCCGCTTGCCAAGCGTGGTGACTATGGCATATTTCCCCCCAAATGATAGACAACCATACAGCACGGCCCCCAGTTCCCGGTAATCGTTCTATTCCTGGCCACGGTACCGGCCACGGTAACGGTACGACAGGGGGTGCTAGGAATCCCCGGGTTACGGTAGGGTACCACCGGCGCCCCCCAATGTATCCCTACGTTGTCGTCGTGGTGGGGCTTGCGTTGCAATGATCTCTGGGGCTGTGCCGGGTAGAGCTACTCATGCCGGATTGGCCCAGGGTGAGACTCCAGACCAAATAGGATACCAGACGGAGTCTGGCTGCAGACTGCCGTGAAGGGCGTGACGCAAAGTCGTCGCGCGGCACTCCAAACGTCCCTCTGCTTTAGCAGAAGGCGTGTTGGACTGCGAGTAGATCAGAGGGGCTGGCACTTGAGTGTTAGTCCCGTCTGTGAGAGAGGGCTAGCCACCCTCTCGCATTCCGTAACCATTAGGGGCTCAACAACGACCTGACTGGTGGCTCCAAGAGGGTACGCTGAGAACCTGATGGCCGGAGGGCTTGCCTTGATTGGCCGGCCCATGACAAGGATAGTCTATAACACCCGACAGTTAAGTCGTAAAAAACCTGTGGATATCGGCCGACCTCCACAGTACATAGGCTTGCCCGGGTATTGGGGATCTCTGCCCGGGTCGACTTTTAGTTCTCCCCTAATCGTGGGCTTAATTATGGATATAAACTCAAATTTAAAAAACAATACGGACAGAGA
Source organism: Spilarctia lutea (assembly GCA_916048165.1). Taxonomy (NCBI): domain Eukaryota; kingdom Metazoa; phylum Arthropoda; class Insecta; order Lepidoptera; family Erebidae; genus Spilarctia; species Spilarctia lutea. The sequence continues at coordinate 12,061,389 of OU696490.1, read as the reverse complement.
CAACACGACGACTAACGCTATACCAACCGGATCAGAGAAGAAGAGGGACAGGAAGGAAAGGAAGGAAAGGAGGAATGCCAAGGGGCAGTTCCGAAAGGCAGACGAGCAATCGTCTGCCGAGGAGGACGTCCGGTCCGGAACGCCCATTTCGGTGGGGCTCCCAGAAGCCAGACATCTGACTGCTGGGAGCCGAAGAACTTCGGAGCGCACGTGCTCCAGGTCCGCCACTTCTGGTGCGAGTGGTAGCTCCAGTGCGATTGTGGACGCACTGGAGCTGATGGAGACGGAGGCTTCGGAGACCCGCAAGCGCGGCCTCTTCAGGGACGGTGGCGAAAGCGACACGTCCCAGGAGATGTTGCCGCCACCTAAAATTGGGAGCGGCCAGAGGGGAAGATCTCGGACCCTAGCCTCGGCTTCGTCAGGTTCCGCCTTTAGCAAGGCGGAATCATACAGGCGAGCCAGGGCCGACGGCGAATATCAGGCGGAGGAGGAGATGTCCGGTCTCATGCTCCAGATCGGGCCGGTGGAGGGGGATTCAGCGCCCCAATCACTGGCCTCTCTGCAGGAGAGAGCGGACGCGGCGGTGGCCATCATCCACAAGGTGGCTACCAAGTCTACAAACCTTAAGGGTTCCTTCGTAAGGGCCCTTAAGGACTCCTCTTCCGCTTTGGCGGGGGTCGTGGACACCCTCATTGGGGACGTGGGTCGCCTTCAATCGGCCAACGACCGTCTGGCGGGGCAGGTCGCTGAGCTCTCCGCTCAGTTCGCCCAGTTCCAAGCGGAGCGGGGGGCCCCGGCCCCGTCTTCGTCCCAGCGGGCCGCGTCTACGCCCCAGCGGGCCCCGTCTACATCGCGGCCATCCCCTGCCGGCACCGGGATAACTGACGCCCAGCAGGCCCCATCTGCGCCGCGGCCGTCCCCTGCCGGCACTGGGATTACGGACGCCCAGCTGGCTGCCATCCTCGACGCGTGCTGGCGAATGATAGAGGCGAGGCTGCCTGCGGCCCCTATCATGCGACCGCCGCTTGCAACACCAAAGCGGACGGCCGCGTCGTCGATGCCGACCCCTCTCCCTGTGGTGGGGGGTCGCGTGTCTTACGCGTCGACGACGAGAACAGCGCCGGCCCCTGCGGCTGCTCGAGGGCTGGTGGCCAGGGCTCCGGCTCCGGTCAAGACGGCTGCGCCGAGGACGGGGCCGAGGGCGGCAGCAAAAGCTGCAACACCTATGCCCCCCACTCCAACACCTCTGCCTGGCCCCTCTACATCTGCCCCCTCCAATGAGGGTTGGCAGGTAGTCGGAGGGGCAAAATCGAAGAAGGCGAGAAAGCGGGCCAGAAAGGCTGCCCGACAGGCAGCCTCTGGCCCGCAGGCGCCTCCGGTGGCTGGGGCCACCCCAAAGAGCCACAAGCCGCGGAAACTGCAGCCGCCGAAAACCGCGGCTGTAGTGGTGACCCTGTCACCGGAGGCGACATCCGGCGGGCTGTCCTACGCGGCCTTCTTCAAAAAGGCCCGGGACAGTCTCGCCGGAGATTTTGAAACGGCCGGTGTCCGCCTGCGCAAGGCCCAAACGGGAGCTCGAGTTCTCGAATTCCCTGGGGCCGATGGCGCAAAAAAGGCGGACACCGTTGCCGAGAAGTTGAGGGACGTCTTCGCAGCCACGGATGGTGTGAGGATCGCCAGGCCCACAAAGTGCGCAGAGCTGCGCATTTCGGGCCTGGACGACTCGGTCACGACCGACGACGTCCGCGCCGTAATCAGTGAGAAGGCGGGTTGCGGTGCGGACAGCGTCAGGGTCGGCACCATCCGCCCCGGTCCGGGAGGCCTTGGTGCGGTGTGGGTCAGCTGTCCCGTGGCGTCGGCCAAAATTTTGGCCGATGCAGGCAGGATCCTCATCGGTTTCGTGAGCGCCAGGATCACAGTCCTGGCGGCGAGACCGATGAGGTGTTTTAAATGCCTCGCTGCGGGACACACTCGCACCAAGTGCCAAAGCTGCTTTGACTGCAGCGGACTTTGCTTCCGCTGCGGTCGACCGGGGCACAAGGCGGCAGAATGCTCTGCCGCCCCCCACTGCCCCGTGTGTGCGGCGGGCAACAAGCCCGCCAATCACCAGATGGGGCAGGGGGGCTGCAAGCCTCCCCGAGCTTTTCGGCAGACGTCGGGGGCTAGCCTGTCGACCCAGGCTGCCTCCGACGTCGTTCGTGCGACCACGTCGTCGCCCATGGAGGAGGTTGTAGAGACGATCCAGTAAATGGATCAAGTCTCCAACCTCCTTGTCCAGACGAACCTCAACCACTGCGCCGCGGCGCAGGATCTCTTCCTGCAAACCATGGCGCAGTGGTCGATAGGTGTTGCCGTAGTCGCGGAGCCCTATTACGTCCCTCCCCGTCCAAACTGGATGGGTGACCGGGACGGCTCCGTGGCAGTCGTCGGCTCCTCGGCGGCTCGTTCCCCGTCCTTGTCGCTTAGAGACAAGGGCTCTGGATATGTGGCCGCCGGGTGGGGGGGAATAACTGTTTACGGTGTTTACTTCTCCCCCAACCGGAGTTTGAGCGACTTCGAGGTCTTCCTTAACAACTTGGAGACCTCGATTTGGCGACTAGCGTCTGGGCACGTCCTCGTGCTGGGGGACTTCAACGCAAAATCCATTGCGTGGGGTTCCCCAGCGACGGACGCCAGGGGCGATGCCGTGGTGGAGTGGGCGGCTTCGGTGGGCCTCTGTTTGCTGAACAGAGGCGCCACCAACACGTGCGTGCGACAGCAGGGGGGGTCGATAGTGGACCTTTCGTTCGCTACCCCTGCTGTTGCCGCACGAGTAAGGAACTGGTGTGTCCTGGATGAGGTTGAGACGCTCTCGGACCATTTGTATATCCAATTCGAGCTCTCCCGGTCCCAGGGCCCCAGTAGGGGTCACGTGGCGCGGCATACCTCCCGCTTTCCGCGGTGGGCAGTTGCCAAACTCGACAGGGACCTGCTAGAGGAGGCGGCCATAGTTCAGTCTTGGCTGTCTCCGCGGGCCCCGGCCGAGGAGGTCGACATGGGGGCTGGCCGCTTTCGCATTGCGATTACGCAGGTCTGCGATGCGGCCATGCCCCGCGTTCGGGGTTGTCGACCTCCACGGAACGGGGTCTACTGGTGGTCCCAGGAGTTGGCGGACCTCCGTGCGGCCTGTACTCGTGCCCGGAGGTCCTACACCCGCTGCCGGCGGCGACGCCACCGCGTAGACGGTGAGGAGGGCCGGCTTCATGAGGAGTACCGCGAAGCGCGGAGGACTCTGAAGCTGGCCATTTGCCACGCCAAAGAGGAAAGGAGAAAGGAGATGCTGGAGAGTCTCGATCGTGACCCCTGGGGTCGCCCATATCGTGCGGTGCGTCAGAAGCTCCGCACGGCGGGCCCCCCCCTTACCGAGACTCTCCAGCCCAGCTTCCTGCAGCAAGTGGTCGAGGGCCTTTTCCCGCAGCGGGCGGAGCACACGCCCCCGTCGATGGCCTATTCAGTGGCCAGAGACGACGGGGGCAGAGAGGATGATATTCCGCCCGTTAGGGAATCGGAGGTTGGGGCGGCTGTTCTGCGGATCCGTTCCAAGAACACCGCCCCCGGGCCGGACGGGGTACCACTCCGAGTGATGGCCCGAGCCCTCGACCATATGTCGGACCGCCTCAGGGAGGTTTTGGACGCCAGCCTGGCGTCCGGACGCTTCCCTGAGTGCTGGAAATGCGGGAAGCTGGTCCTACTGCAGAAGCCGGGACGGCCAGCCGATTCGGTCGCGGCCTATAGGCCCATCGTGTTGCTGGACGAGGCGGGCAAATTGTTCGAGAGGATTCTCTCTGCCCGCATCGTCCAGCATCTCAGCGAGGTGGGGCCCGACCTGTCGGACGCCCAATTCGGGTTCCGAGAGGGGCGTTCGACGGTCGATGCCGTGATGCGCCTTAGGGCCGTCACCGAAGAGGCGGTTGGCTGTGGCGGCGTGGTGTTGGCGGTGTCCTTGGACATCGCCAACGCCTTTAATAGTCTGCCATTCAGCTGCATCAGGGAAGCACTCCACTACCACGGGGTGCCAGAGTACCTGAGGCGGCTGGTGGCAGACTATTTGGAGGAGCGTACCGTCGTGTACGAGGACCGAGATGGCGTCTTGAGACGGCTACCCATGTCGTGCGGCGTTCCACAAGGGTCTGTCCTCGGACCACTCCTGTGGAACGTGGGGTACGACTGGGTCCTTCGAAGTCGTCTGCCCCCCGGGCTGGGCGTAATTTGTTACGCCGATGACACTTTGGTCACAGCTCGGGGGGCCAATTTCCAAGAGGCGGCGCGCCTGGCCACCAGGGGTGTTTCTCTGGTGGTTGGGCGCATCGAGGCGCTGGGCTTGCGGGTGGCCCTGGATAAGACGGAGGCCCTATTATTTCATGGGCCCCGTCGTGGTCCACCCCCCGGCGCCTCCATCGAAGTCAACTCGGTCCTCGTACCGGTTCGGGCCCAGATGAGGTATCTGGGCCTGATCCTCGACGGTAGGTGGCTCTTCGACGAGCACTTCCGACAATTGTCTCCGAAGCTGGTCGGCGCTGCCTCCGCCCTTGGGCGCCTTTTGCCCAACTTGGGTGGAGCCAGCGTCGCTACAAGGAACCTCTTCACGGGGGTGGTCCGGTCGATGGCCCTATACGGGTCACCGGTGTGGGTCCCGGCTCTGACCGCCCAGAATAAGGCACGCCTCTGGCGGCCTCAGAGGGTATTGGCGGTCAGAGCCATACGCGGATACCGCACCGTGTCGACGGAGGCGGCGTGCGCCTTGGCCGGAACACCCCCGTGGGATTTGGAGGCGGAAGTGCTCGCCGAAGTTTATCGGCGAGCGGCTGAATATCGGGCGGAGAACAGGTATCGTCCTCCGCCCGAAGAGGTACGCGATTGGCGTGAAGCCGCTCGCCGAGCCACGATGGCTCGTTGATCGTCCCGGCTGGAGGCTCCACGCGCTGGCTTTGCCACCGTGGAGGCGCTCCAGCCGGTCATCCTCGAGTGGGCAGGGCGGCAGCACGGGACCCTTTCCTTCCGGCTGACGCAGGTGCTTTCCGGGCACGGTTGCTTCGGAAAGTACCTGCACTCGGTCGCTAGGAGGGAATTGAGTCCCGCCTGCCACCACTGCGACTGCAGTGAGGACTCGGCCCAGCATACGCTGGAGTTCTGCCCCGCCTGGGCGGAGCAGCGCCGGGCCCTCACTGCAGTCATCGGAGGAGATCTGTCGCTACCGGCCATCATACGCTCCATGGCCGGTAGCGACAGCAGTTTTACCGCGATCGCGACCTTCTGCGAAGAAGTAATTTCGCAGAAGGAGGCGGCGGAGAAGGCCCGAGAGGACGATATCCACTCGGACCCGATCCGCCGCCGGCGCACGGGGCGGCGGAGGCGCGCCTATCAGCGCCTCATGCCGCCCTGAGTGTGGCCGCGGATGGACGGGATGGGTTTTCCCCTCCATCCGCATTACAGGCCAACCGCGAGGGGGCGACGTACGCGTGTGCCGTGCGTCGCCTAAATCGAGATTTTAACAGCAGACGGTGCCCGCTTCAGTGCGGGCAGGCGCTGGGAGGCGTCCGGTCGTGTAATATCTGCGATTCCCGGACCCCTCCCTTCTCAGGCGCAGAGTTGGCACACCGTGTGGTTTTAGTCGGTTCGATTCCGACACACCGCCCCGCCGCAAACCCCGGCGGGGTGACGGCCCGAGGGGGTTTCCACACGTAAAAAAAAAAAAAAAAAAAAACGGTACCACCGGCGACTGTTTTTGGCGACGTACAACGGACGCACTCTGCGGCTGGACGATCGCCTAGCAGAGTTGGAAGCGGAGGTGAACCGTATAAATTGGCATATTCTAGGGCTATCAGAAGTCCGAAGACAGGGGGAGGATACAATAACCCTAGATTCCGGCCACCTTCTCTACTTCCGAGAGGGAGACTGAGTCGCTCAGGGGCAACGTGGAGGAAGTTGGCAGTGTCTCGTCAAGGGTAGCGTACCTTGTCTTGAAATTATCTAAAAGATACTCCTTGACAGTTGTACAAGTGTACGCTCCCACGACGTCACATCCCGACGATGAGGTCGAAGCTATGTATGAAGATATAGTCAAGGCTCTGTCTCGTACCAACACTTCCCATACGGTGGTCATGGGCGATTTTAATGCAAAAGTGGGAGTACAAGAGTATGGCGAATCCAGATTAGGACCGTTTGGCTATGGATGTAGAAACCGCCGGGGGCAAATGCTGGTAAACTTTCTCGAGGCACAGGAGCTCTATTTGATGAACACTTTTTTCCAAAAGAAGCCCCAGAGGAAGTGGACCTGGCGAAGCCCCGATAGCGTGACAAAGAACGAGATCGACTTCATTATCACAAACAAGCGTAATATATTCAGGGATGTCTCTGTGATCAACAGGTTTAATACCGGTAGCGATCATCGACTCGTAAGAGGCACCCTGAATTTATTGATTAAAACAGAACGGGCACGCCTTATGAAGTCGTCTCTGAGGCCATCTCTGCTCCAGGTCGAGTCTGGATGCGAAGAGTTCCAATTAGAACTACGGAATCGATTCGCTATGTTGGAAACCGTGCAGAATGTAGATGACGCCACCAATGGCCTGGTACGCGTTATCCGCGAGGTGGGTTATAAACACTTTCGACCGAAGAGCTCTGGGCGCAAGTCTAAGCTCACCAGCGAGACTCTGGATCTTATGAGGAAGAGACGAGAAACAGTAAATGCCACACCATCTGAGCGACAGGTACTAAATAGGCAAATAAGGAGGCTGGTAAGACAAGATATTCGCCGAGCGAATACACGAACGATCGAGGACGCGATTGATCGAAATAGAGGCTCAAAAGTCTTTGCCAAGCCTAAGGCATCCTGTTGTCACCTGTCCAAGCTTCAAACAGCACAAGGCACCACCGTCACCTCTAAAACAGAGATTCTCGCTGAAGTTGAGAGATTTTATGAAGATCTTTATACCTCACGAACCTGCCCACCCGAAACTCACAGCGCGGATGACCCGCGTGCCAGACTAACACGCCACCTCACTGACGAGCTTCCTGATATCGATACGGGCGAGATTGGGATGGCGCTCAAACAACTTAGTAACAACAAAGCTCCGGGTGAAGACGGAGTCACAATAGAGCTCCTAAAAGCCGGAGGAACTCCTATATTAGTAGAGCTCTCAAAATTATTTAATTCCGTTATTCATACTGGCACTACACCGGAGGCATGGAGCAGAAACGTGGTAGTACTCTTCTTCAAAAAAGGAGATAAAAGCTTACTGAAGAACTACCGCCCAATATCTCTCCTGAGTCATGTATACAGGTTGTTTTCGAGAGTCATTACAAACCGTCTTGCCCAAAAATTCGATGACTTCCAGCCTGTGGAGCAGGCTGGGTTTCGGAGGGGCTTTAGCACCGTGGACCACATGCACACGCTAAGGCAAATTATTCAGAAGACAGAGGAATACAACCAGCCTCTCTGCCTAGCGTATGTGGACTACGAGAAAGCCTTCGACACCATCGAGACCTGGGCTGTCCTGGAGTCCATGCAGAGGTGCCTAGTCGACTGCCGATATATCCAAGTGCTGAGATGTCTATACGAAGCCGCAACGATGACCGTCCGAGTATAAGAACAGGGTACAAGACCAATTCCTTTGCATCGAGGGGTTAGACAAGGAGATATTATTTCTTCGAAACTGTTTACCAATGCATTGGAAGATGTCTTCAAAACACTCGATTGGAACGGACGGGGAATCAATATTAACGGCCAATACATCTCACACTTGCGATTTGCAGACGACATTGTGATCCTTGCGGAGTCTCTGCATGATATCGAGGTAATGCTAAACGATCTGGACGATTCTTCGAGACGGGTGGGACTTCAGATGAACATCGACAAGACCAAAATAATGCATAATATGCACGTATCTCCAAACCCCGTAGTCGTTAATGGCGTTATTATCGAGGTTGTGCAGGAATACGTTTATCTTGGCCAAACCATCCAACTCGGCCGGCACAACTTCGATCGGGAGGCCGATAGAAGAATTCGTCTAGGCTGGGCGGCATATGGGAAGCTTCGTCATATCTTCGAGTCGTCGATCCCGCAATCACTGAAAGCCAAGGTTTTCAACCAGTGCGTCCTGCCCGTAATGACGTATGGAGCCGAGACGTGGACACTCACTGTTGGACTGGTACATAAGTTTAAAGTAGCTCAGCGTGCGATGGAGCGTGCGATGTTGGGTGTTTCTCTTGTCGATAGAATTTGTAATGAGACAATTCGGAAGAGAACTGGAGTAACTGATGTCGCACGGAGGATAAGCACTCTGAAGTGGAAGTGGGCCGGTCATGTCTCCAGGCGGACTGATTGTCGCTGGAGCCGACAAGTGTTAGAGTGGAGACCACGAATAGGCAAACGTCGTGTAGGGCGCCCTGCGGCACGATGGACCGACGACTTGAGGAAAGTGGCCGGCGGCGGGTGGATGCGAAATGCCCAGGACCGGGATGGTTGGCGCTCTTTGGGGGAGGCCTTCGTTCAGCAGTGGACGGCAATAGGCTGACTGATAGGGAGAAGTTGATTATGTGCGAAATCGTAGGAAGAAGATGGTCCAATATAGTGATGATCATAAAGCGACTTATTTCGTCACAGCCCACAGCTTTGGATGTAATTTTTAGGATTGTCGTTTTGATCTCATCCGAAGCAACTGGAGAAAATGAAAAAACCTCGATATACCGCCGTGCAAGACCAGTAATATAACCCAAAGTTTGACATTTAGTTTGAGACGACATTAAAGGAGATGTGATGAAATGACTATTCATGTCGTCCAAGCCAATAATTGTAGATGTACTGGTACGGTGAACCTTACCTACACCCAAAGTCCTAAGGAACTTCCAGATACAGGCAGGCGTGGAAGAAGATATGTTTTGGAAAATATGGTGGCGTTTAGCGTTGCGTATCATTTGATTGCATCTATTTCTTGCAGTTTTGTAGTTGGTCCAGTTATTCTCGCACCGATCCTTTTTAAATTTACGAAAGGCTCGGTCTCTGCGGCGCATCGCCATTCGTACATTATCGGTCAACCAAGGTGCAGGTGCGTGTTTCACCTTGATCGTTCTCACGGGTGCATGCTTATCATATAAGTTATGAATAATGTCATTAAACACCTGAACCTTGCCATCGATAGTAGCAGCCTGCTCCATAGATGCCCATGTAATCAAGCTAGATTATATCTGGGAGAAGACTCAAGAAAGGGTTAGCTTAGAAAAAATACAGTCAAAGAAGGAAAAAAATTATGATTCTTATAAATTATATGTTCCCAGAAATAAATTGCAGATGTTTTTAAATGACGACTTATGGCCAGAAGGAATTTGTTTTAGACGTTTTGTTATCTTCAGTGACAAGACAAGACCGAACAGGAATGAGATTAATAGGAATTAAAAACAATAATATAGTTAACGGATTACAAGCGAACAACAAGTTATAGGTGCACCATGGTAACATTTAATTGTAAATCAATTAAACGTTCCATAGAAAATGTAAGACAGATATGTAATACCGCCGATATAGTTGCGCTTCAAGAGACTTGGTTGTTGCCACACGATATACCACTATTAGGGACTATCGACAACAACTTCGCGTTCACGGGCAAGTCTGCTGTGGATGCGTCAGCGGGATGCTCATAGGGCGTCCTTACGGTGGAGTGGCGTTGTTATGGCGGAAGGGTGTATTTCAATCTGTGTCGGTTGTGAAATGTGAAAGTGTAAGACTTACGGCAATAAAAGTGACTACGTGTGATAGATCTATTATGGTGTTTAGTGTATACATGCCCACAGATAATCCAGAAAATATGTCGGAATTCACGGACTGATTATGTGAAATGAGTGCTATAATTATTGACAATGAGATAATAATAATAATAAATAAATAAATAAATATTTCGGACATCTAACACACAACGCTATCTAGTCCCAAGCTAAGCAGTGCTTGTGTTATGGGTACTAGACAACTGATATAAATACTTATATATACTTTTTTTTTGTAAATACATACATATTATACATAGAAAACACCCAAACTCCGAAACAAATATATATTTGTAGATTTCACAAACATTTGGTCCGACCCAGGATTTGAACCCGAGACCTCAAGCTTAGCAGTCGCATACGCGTACCACTACGTCACCGAGGCAGTCAAATGAGATAGAAGCTATTATATGCTGGGTGACTATAATATATATCTTTTTTTTTTTTTTTGGGAAATGCTACGTAATAACCTCGAAAATTACACATATATAAGTGACATTAATGGAAGTAGACGATGGCTTGACCACTGTATTGTGACTAAAGCGGCATATCAGACGGTTATTAGCGTGTATATAGATTATGGTGTTTCCTGGTCTGATCACTTGCCTATGATTATAGAGTGTAATTTACAGGTATTAATACCAAAGAATCTTACTTAGGGCAGTAATTTAAATAAGGTGATTTGGGGTGTACGCAGTGGCTCGCAGGAAGGTGTATACCATGATCTCTGTCACAGCTATCTTAGGGAAATACGCTTTCCCGAAATATATACGCAGTGTGCAGATAAAATGTGTAGCATTGCGGTTCATAAAAAAGGACTCGATGAGTTGTACAGTGAAATTGTATCTGCCTTATCTAACGCTGCCATAAATACATTTGAGGGCGCGCGCCCACTAAGACAGGCTCCTGTGATTGAATGGAGCAAACATGTACGGAGCGCACAGGGACGCTCGGATTAAGTTTCGGGCGTGGAGACTTCACGGTAATCCATCGACGGGTCGTACTTGGGAGGAGATGCGTGAAAGTCAGAAAATCTTTAGAAGTAAACTAAAGTGGTGTCAAAAACATAAAGAACAGTTGAAGATGGATAATCTGGCATCACATAGATCTTCTAATAATTTTATTAAGTTTTGGAAGGCGACCAAGAGACTTTAATTCAAGCCGGGCCTCCTTGTGAGCGTGGGTGAATGCACAAAGCCTAAGGACATCGCTAATATGTCTCGTAAGAAATTTAGAATGTCATCTTCACTGGGACCATCTAAAGAGTCGATCGATGCTGGGACCACGCAGGGTAAGTCTCGAATATACTTTTCAACTAGACAGGTGGCCCGTACCATAGCCATAATGAGTAGAGGCAAGTCACCCGGTCATGACGACCTCAGTATCGAACATCTAAAACATGCTGGTGCGCATTTGCCTAGTTTGTTATCCATGTTTTTCACACTCTGTATTAGTCATTCTTATTTACCTTCAAAAATGATGAGGTCTATCGTCACGGATTGTGAAGGACAGGACAGGTGACATTTCTGATCCATCCAACTACAGACCTATATCTCTAGCTACAGTGATGGCAAAGGTGTTGGACAGTCTGATTGATAATGAATTAAGTAACTATGTAAAATTAAATGATGCTCAGTTTGGGTTTAGACTCAATCTATCCACTGAGAGCGCAATTTTATCTCTTAAGCAGACTGCACAATACTATGTGGACAGAAGCACCTCCGTGTATGCGTGCTTCCTTGATCTTTCAAGGGCTTTCGACCTTGTTTCCTACGACGTCCTCTGGAGGAAGATAGGGGAAGTAGGTATACCCAGTGAACTCACAACGCTATTTCAATACTGGTACAATAATCAAATAAACCATGTGCGTTGGGGAGATGGACTGTCAGACGCCTATAGATTAGAGTGTGGAGTAAGACAGGGGGATCGACCTCCCCTAAGCTCTTTAATTTGTATATGAACGAGCTGATCGTTGAGCTCAGTAGTAGACGTGTGGGTTGTTGGGTAGATAATGTTTGTGTAAACAACTTAAGCTATGCAGATGACATGGTCCTTTTTTTTTTTTTTTTTACGCTGGGAATGCTTTTCGCACCATACCCTTCATGGGGAGACGAAGGGCGTGTGTGGGACTCCCGGAAGACCGGTCTACCCACTAAACCCCGCGGTGGCCTACCTCGGCAGTCAAGGGGAGCTCCAGGAACGCATCGGCGGCTTCTGGAGTCCCCTCTGCCGTACCCCATGACTGAGGTACATCCCAGGGTGACCAAAGTCACCCCCAGGGCGGTACGCTGTCACGCCTCACACCGCTTTAGACAGTAAGAGGCGGAACAACGACCCGCCCACGACGACACCCCCGGCCGCAATGCGGTGTCACCTTCCCGGGTCGTTTGCAGCGGCCACATTTCCCCTACATGTGGCTGCAGCGACCCTTAGACGACGATTGGGGAGCTAGCGACCTCTACCACGTCCCCTTCGTCGCCTCCTTCGAGCGGGATCGGCCCTTTCCCGATCACGCTCTGCGGACTCCTTCTGGAGCATAACGTCCTCACAGAAGGAGACCGCGGCTTCCCATCCCTCACCACTCGCCAGCATTGCCGCGATCAATGCTGGCGGCGACAGGTTTTGTCCAATCTGTCCGACCAGGACTCGACGCTCGGACTCCCACGCAGGGCAGTCCTCCAGTGTGTGCTGGGCGGAGTCCCGTTCGGACCCGCAGTGGTGGCATTTTGGTGTGGCCTCCCGTCGTATTCGATTCAGATACTCACCGAAGCAACCGTGCCCGGTGAGTATCTGAGTCAATCGGTAGGTGACACAGTCGGTCCTTCCTATCCAAGCTTCGAAGCTCGGCAGAACGGCCCCGACAGCGCGTTGCCTAGCACAGCCCTGTATGTCGAGCCGTGCCTGCCAAGCCCGTAGAGCTTGCGTATGTGCGTTCCGCCGTAACATTCCGGGCTCATGGTCCGACGCTGTCTCTTCGTCACTCCGACCGGCAGAACGAATTTGGTCGTAGACCATCGTGTCCATGTCGGCCAGAATGTCGAAGGGTGGATATCGCACCAAGACCGTCGCTGCCTCGTATGATATCGTACGGTAGCCCCGTACGACCCGTATGGCCATCAGCCGCTGCAGACTCCCTATTTGAGCCTTACAGCGAGGGGAACCCGCCAGATCCTTAGACCAGACGGGTGCCCCATAGAGGACCATGGATCGCACGACGCCCATGTAGAGGCAACGAACTTCTTCCCGTGGTCCCCCGAGATTGGGCAGCAGACGATGTAACGCCCCTGCTACCCCTCGTACTCGGGGGACTAGTCGCCCGAAATGCTCTTCGAAGCTCCACCGACTATCCAGGATGAGGCCTAGGTACTTCATGTACTGGCCCACCTGGATTTCAGTGTCATCTACCCGGAGGCGTGAGCTGGGTGGTTCCTGGCGCTTACGCAGGCCATGGAACCATATCGCCTCAGTTTTCTGAGGCGCTACCCTCAAGCCCAGCTGACGATTTTTTTCTACGACACATGCCACCCCCTGCTCGGCAAGCAGAAGCACTTCCTCAAAACTGGACCCTCTAGCCAATATTAAAGTATCGTCCGCATAGCAAACGACACTTAGGCCAGAGGGCAGACTGGTGCGAAGGACTGCATCATATGCGAGGTTCCATAACAATGGGCACAATACAGAGCCCTGAGGAACCCCGCAACATACTTCCCTTTGATTTTCCATCCCGTTCCGATCGATAAACTTCACGGTTCTGTCGCGCAGATAGGCCCCTATGATGATCCGCAGGTAGGGCGGCACCTCGTGGTATTCAAGGGCCGTCCTAATTGCTTGCCAGGGGAGGGTGCCGAAAGCGTTGACAATATCCAGGCTAACTGCCAACGCCACCCCCCCTGACTGGACTGCCGACTCCGACAGGGAACGGACACATCTGATAGCGTCCACTGTCGAACGCCCCCGTCGGAATCCAAACTGGCAGTCCGACAGATCAGGGCCTACTCGCGACAGGTGCCCGCTGATACGGTCAGAGATGACTCTCTCAAAGAGTTTCCCCGACTCGTTCAGCAGGCATATCGGTCGGAACGCAGATGGAGAATCTGCAGTCCTTCCTTCCTTTTTTAGAAGTACCAATCTTGCTTCTTTCCAGGCGAGGGGGAAGATACCAAGGCTGAGACACTCCGTAAAAATCTGCCTCAGTTTCTCTCCCAGTACCGACAGAGCTATCACCAACGCCCGACCTGGAACTCCATCAGGTCCAGGCGCGGTGTTACGGGAAGCCAGCCGCCGTACGGCTCGATCCAGCTCTCCTTCCGTCACCTCACATCCGTCGGACCAGAGTTGCAGGTCCGATTGTGACGGAGGTATTGGGGGACTGTCCTGGACCCTTGGGAAGAGCGTGTCTAGTACTCTTCCCAGGAACTGCGGGTCCAGGGTTTCCGTCAGCGGAGGGACCCACGGTTTGAGCTTGCCCAATACCATTTTATAAGGTCGCCCCCATGGATCCCTATCCAGTCCCGCAATGAGCTCTTTCCAGGACCGAGCCTTGGCCTCAGCGATTGCATCACTGAGAGCCTTTACAGCTGCCCCATATTCCCGCCGTGCCCTGTCGATCTCCTCGACTGTAGCTCGCCGTCTTCTGCGGGCTCGAAGGTACGGGCGGCGCATTCTAGCGACTGTCGTTCGCAGCCGCGAGATCTCTGCGCTCCACCAGTACGCAGAGCCCTTTCTGGCTGGCATGACTCGGGGCATTGAGGCGTCTTATATGGACGCCATAATGTTCCCAAACCAGGCCGCCAGCTCCTCCGGATCGGACAAAACCCTTTCCTCCGACCAATCCGCGACGTGGGATGCGGCTACAACCATCTCTCTGTTGAGCCGCTTAAGGGACCATCGTCGCGGAGGTTCTCTCTCCTGGGTTGGGCGGCTAGGGCGGCAGAGAGACACATCAAATATGATGTGCCGGTGGTCAGACAGACTAATCACTTCCTCCGCCACCCGCCATCCCAGATGACATGGTCCTATTGGGCCCAACGGCCAGCTCGATTAGAGAGTTGCTACATATTTGTGAACAATATGCGGTCAAACATGGACTTGTGTATAATGTAAAGAAAAGTGTTTGTATGGTCTTTGAGGCCTCCGGTAGGAATGTGTCGCGTGATCCAGTTATAAGACTTAACGGTGTGCGACTCGAAAGAGTTTCTCAATTTAAATACCTTGGGCACATCGTTACTGGAGACCTTAGCGGTCAGGGGCAACATGCGGGTACACAGGTTTGCTAAGTGCAGTCGAGAAGCAATCTGTATACGAGCAATCTGTGGACTAAGTATACCATGCAGTCGTTGGAGACACTCAAGGTGCAATACAACAATTGCTTTAGGATGTTGTTGGGACTGCCGCGTTTCTGTAGCGCATCTGGCATGTTCGCTACAGCGCGAACAAACGACTTTTACTCAATTATCCGTATTAAAACCAACTCGCTGCTTACAAGAATGCGGTCTAGTTCCAACAGTATCCTAATGATGCTAAGTAACAGACTTGAGGCACCATGGTTACGTCATGCAATGACAGTCCTAATGCGGCCAGGAAGAAAAAAAAAAAAAAAGTATTTTACTTTACTAATATTAGATGTAAGTAAATTGTTACTAACACATTGGGCCTAGATGCCATCTAATAAACTTTATTATTATTGTATCCATAGTTATATTATGTATTATTAATCTGGATAACTTGTGATTTTCTTAATTACAGGTGTCAGGTTCCATTAAAAAAAATATTAATCGAACTTCGTTAACACCGATTGGTAGACAAAGTGAAAAATTTGGTAAGGCACATTCTCTCTCAGCCTACTTATTGCTCTTGAAAGAGATCGATCTTCGACGTAGAATTATCATTTGAATTGTATTAAAAACCATAGCGTTATAAACGTAAACTACACTGTAAACGTTACACGTTTACCGTCGGAGAGTCACGCTTCGGCATGCATGGGTCGGCTCGACCGGAGTGATACCACGGCCTCATAGAAAACCGGTGTGAAACAGCGCCTGCGCTATGTTTCACTGAGTGAGTGAGAATACCGGAGGCCCATACCCAAACCAGTCCCAGTCCCAGTCTGCTCGTTTGCACGTTACAACATAAAAAAAAACAAGTATACGTATGACTCAGACTAAATAACTTATTAAGCTCTACCAGCAGAGGTTTTGTAGAAATCTCTACCTTCTCTTCTAAAGGAACCTAACACAAAGGTGACACATGCCCTTATATTTCTCGTTTTAGTTACTTTACATAACATTTTTTCGTGAATATCCGAGTAGATTTAGTACGAAAAAAATGTGTTAAACGGTTTTATTGAAATATGATAGTAATGATGCAGTGCAGGACCGGTTATTGTGGAGAGCATCTGTTGAGAAGTGGACGTCCTTCGGCTGAGATGATGATGATGAAGTATGATAAGATTAGTGAGATAAGAGTGATGAGATTAGTTTTCTTCAAAGAATCTAATCAAAGAATATAATATATAATGACAAGTTTAAGGTCTATATCAGTTCTAAGCAGTAACAAATAATTTTTTTATTTCCAGCTGCACCTATCACACAGAACCTGTTTGAAGTCAAGACATTTACTTGTGTAAAGGGAGACTTGGGTTTAAGAATTCAGTGTAACCCAACTGGCTACCCAAAACCTCTAATCCTTTGGAAAAAAGACGGCTTAGACATGGTTTCTGGTACTGAAAATATACATTAATATTGTAGTCAATTTTACACACACAAACAAAAATATTATTTTTTGTAATACCTGTAATAATGAAAAAAAAGAGTTGATATTATATACTAGCACCAGATAGTTAAGATATCTAAAAGCTACAAATTACTTATGACATCTCCATATACCTATAAGTTAATAAGTATATGCTTCATAATACACAGGTTCTAAATGGTTTGACATCGAAGAAGGAGCTCTGGTCATAAAAAATATTGAGGAAAGCCATCAAGGAACCTATACTTGTATAGCGAAGAACAAAATTGGACATGACATCAGTGTGTATACAGTGAATGTCAATGGTAAATATATTGTTGTCATATTATCGATTAGATTATAATATATATTATATAAATAATACGTGTTACTTTCTTTTCAGACTATCCAATAATACCTAAGATTGAATCCTCAATGATAATTGATTCAGGTACCTCTTTCGATGTTCCTTGCGACATAAAACACTATAACACTGATTATATACGTTGGTACAAGGTTTGTTATAATTTAATTATCGCAAGAGCACTGCCATACATCGTTATAACTGATTTATGCATGCATAGGTCTACATTTCATCTACGGCAATGTCTGACTGCACGCATGGCCTAGTGGTATAAGCAGACGCTCGCTGCTCAAACAACACTTTGTGTGATCCACAAATTGTTGTTCTGAGTCTGGGTGTTCTTTGAGTTCGTTTCCTATATGTCGGGAGTTTGCCTTTTTATAAAAAAAAATCTAGGCCAATCAAAGAAGAAGAGGCTAGAAGACGAAGACATTTCCAAAGACTCACTCTAGAAAGAAATGCCAAACCAATGCCAGAGATGTTTTTTTTTAAGTCCGAACTCATTTATTAAATAAAAGCCATGCAAGGACAGTATAGTGTGTTTGTACACGGATCATAATTTTGAGTCAATCCGTCTCTGTATAGACGGCATGCGAAGCCCAGCTAGCTATGTGCTAGACGTGTTAACTAACCGGTACTAGCCGCAGAGCTCTAGCAGAACTGGGCTGAATCCTATCTGAGTATTCATTACTTGTTATTTTTAACAAACAAAATTATTTTTCTTTTTCAACTTACTTCAATGCCAAATATATTCAGATAAGTTGAATCAGTTTCGAAAGTGATCAGGAAGTTAAAATGCTTTACGTAAAAAATACTAAAATAAAAACAAAATACCCAACTGCTTAAAAGTGGTGAACTGAAAAGAGAAAATGCCAGTATTATGATTTTCATTTTTATTTATGTGCTTGCTAAAATGACTCAAGTTGGTCACCATACTCATTGCGAATGCAGACAATGCTACAATACAGCATGGTGATCCACACCATGGCGGCTTTGTGATGCTTTTGCATCGTTGGACCTGAAAAGAGAAAAGCAAAAGTATTAACGTAATGTAACGTTGAGCCTGATAATACTTGTTTTTCTGGACATTTACGCAGTCAGGTTTTACATTTTTTAATGATATTTTTTTCAAACATTTTAGTTCAATAAACCGCCAAATATATTCAAATTTCAATTTGTAGGGTTCAAGTCTTGTAGTCGTTGTAACTCTTTCAAACAATTTTGATCTTGTGGCTGATCTAACCACTTTATTGGGTTTGAGTTTACTAATTGTCAATTTGTGTTAAAATAGTAACATAAACGTGATATGAAACATATTTTTGACGATTTTTCATTTTATATCTACGCATATTACCAAGTTGTGAAAAAATTATGGCGATAAAAATCTGCTATTTTCTTTTATTTTGCTATATCTGCTGTCACTCTCACAGTAAATAAGAATCTAACGACACCTCTCAAGCTAAAATCCATCGAGTCGTTCAAGCCGCAGAGCGTACCAAAAAATTATACGTATATACATACTCTCAAAAAACATAATCCTCCTTCTGGTGCAGTCGGGTATAAGGTCTTTCATTAGTATCAGTATCAAATAATGCAATTAAATCGACAGTATTTATATGCATTTAAGTTACTTTCAATTTGATTTTAGGATTCAAGGCTTATAGCGTATGGAAAATTTACTCTCAAGAACATTTCACTTCGAGATAGCGGCATATACTCATGTCGTGTCGGTGATATGTGGGAATCTAGTACGTCACATGTGGAAATAAAAATAGGATATGGACCTTATTTTTATACAAAGGAGATGGAGATAATATCCTTTAAAGAAGGAAAAAAATATCATCTCATTTGCTCAGCAAACGGAGTTCCAGAACCGAAGGTATCTTTTGTAACGACACATTCGACATATGTCAACGACACATTTTGTCAAGACGATTTTATTATACCATATTGTGTGTTTACCCAAGAAATTTAGTAATACCACAGGGAGGATACTTAGTCACATCGTGAAGTCGAGTTCTTCGATACCGCCATACTTCTCAGTCGAGGTCCCTCCCCCTAATACTTTCACCCCCCCACCCTTTACCTATATTTTCAACCTCTTTTTTGGGGCTTATTTATCTAGCGTAGCAACCCCAATCCATTCACCGCACTACCCTGAAGCACCCTCATCCCCTAAGATCATCCCTCAAGGAATAATCCCCCGTAGATCCCCTGAACTTGTCAGGAATCAGAACCCCCCAATATTTGCCTTACCCTTTTTTTTTTCAAAAATACTTCACCCCTCCTCAACTAACTTTTGAACCAATTGCCCCAGCACCTTAGTGCTTGGACTCATTTTAACGAGCATAGCACCCCCAACCCTTTCGCCCTACCAGACTGGTCATTTTCTGACCTCTCCTCCCCACTGATAGTAACTTCATAACACTGCAATCCTTCCCTCGATTATCACCAAGCGTCTAGGTCGATTCAGACTGCCTCCAACGTTGTTCCTACGTCGACGTCCAAGGAAAGGATTATAGAGACGATTCAGTACTGGTTCAAGTCTCAAACCTCTTTGTTCAGAAAATTCTGCATCACTGGAACTTTTTCTGCCAACTATGGCACAGTGGTCGATTGGGGTGGCGATACCTAGTTAGGTGACCGAGACGACTCTGTGGCAGTCGTTGGCAACTTGCCCACCTTCGTCGCTAAAAGACAAGGACAGAGAATATTTTTCTACAAAGCGGAAAGGGTCACCGTATACGTTGTATACTTCTACTCCAACCGAAGTTTGAGCGATATTGAGGCTTTTCAGTTTGAAGCAGGACGTTCGAACCCATCGGCGTCAAACGCCTAAGGGTCGTGACCGAAGAGGCAGAGAAGGGCACTGAATATTTTGCTATAGAGTGGGAAGATATCACTGTATACGGTATATACTTCTACCCTAACCAAAGTTTGAGCAACTTCAATGCTTTCCGGCTTGAAGGAGGACGTTCGAAAGCCGATCGAGACCGGAAAAGCGATAAGCTGTAATATCGCGATATTCGCAGTGTATTCAATAGTCTGCCATTTAGCTGCATCAAAGAACTCCACTGCTATAGAATGCCCGAGTAGAGAGGCGACTAATGGCAGACTATTTGGAGTAGCGTCCCGTCATATGCTAGGATCAGGATGGGACTTTGAGACAACGGTCCTTGTCGTACGGTGTTCCGCAGGAATCTGCCCTTAGACCACTCTTCGTGAACATGGGTTACGACTGGGCCCTTCAAGGTCGTCTCTCCCATGGGCTGTTCGTAATTTGTTTTGCCGATGACACGCTGATCACAGTCCGGGGTCGTACTTTCAAAAGGCAGTGCATCTGAAAACCACAGGAGTCTCTCACCACTGACTTCATTGAGGCATAGATAAGACGTAGGCTCTTTGGTTCGGTGGTGGTCAATTCGGTCCTCGTACCGATTGTGGCCTAGATACGATTAATTCAAAATTAAACTTAACTCCCACTCTTAATTTGCATTTAGTTTAAAATTTCCAACAATATTTTACGACAGATAACTTGGGCGTACAATGGAAAAACATTGGGTATATCGAGTATGATCCACACTATTGAAATGACTTTAAGTAATACAGGGAACTATTCTTGCGAAATCAGCAATAGCTATGGAAGCGTCGAACGGTCATTTCGAATTACATCTCAAGGTATTTCTTATTTATAATAAATTAATCATAATAAGTTATCGTTCAATAGTTTCTACCTTCATATTTACTTATCAGGATTGGGTCCTGCGATAGCTTATGGCTTGTCAACCCATTAAATATTAGGTCTTTACCTATGAAATTGCCGTTTTGTATGCAATAAGTGAAAGTACTTATTTTTTCAAACTTTTTTATTTCTGTTATTCGAAGTAATCACCCATGCAATCGACGCATCTTTGCCAACGCATTGGCAGTTTATTGATGCCCTTCTTGTAAAAATCAGCTGGACGGGAGGCAACAAACTCTTCAAAGGCATTTTATACTGCCTCTCGGGAATTGAATTTTTTACCCACTAAAAAGTTGTCTAAATTTTGGAAAAAGTAATAGTCGGTAGGTGCAAGGTCTGGTGAGTATGGCGGATGAGGGAGAGCTTCCAACCCCAGCTCTTGCAGCTTGGAGAAGCTTTCGTTTCAAAATTCCTTCATTTATTTGCCTGTTGAGCAGCGAAAGGCAGGTCTCGACGCGTACGTTGCGCTGGCGATCGTTAAGGTCATAGGGATCTATCAAGCTTTTTATCTTGCCAATTTGTCGCAAATGGATCAATATTGTTTTGATGCTTACATTAAAAGCTGCTGCTAGCTCAGCTGTAGATTGAGTTTCGTCAGCTTCCACAATCGCCTTTAATTCATTATTGTTAACCAAAGTCTCCGGACGACCACGAGCTTTATTTTTCAAGTCAAAATTTCCAGAACGGAACCGGGAAAACCAATAAAGGGTTGTGCGTGCGTTTGTACAGTTCTCTCCGTAAACGTTTTTGATGTTACGTGCCGTTTGTGTCGCGTTGGTGCCACGACGGAATTCATATTCCATAATAACACGAATTTTAAAGTATCCATTATGACGAAAAATGTTCAAATGTAATGAAAATACAACGCTAATCAAAAAACAAAAGACTGAGTTTGTAAATAGAATGTCATGGTTTTAAAGCAAAATTAATTTGAATTTAGAATACAGAGCCATTACAAACTTTTTTTTATTTGAAATGACCAGTACTGAAGAAACGCAATTTCATAGATAAAGACCTATTATTATATTTACGCTTTTTTTTTTATTGAATGGTGAGCTAACGAGCAGACGTATCACCTGATGGTAAGCGATTACCGCCGCCCATGGACACCCGCAACACCAAAGGCATCACAAGTGCGTTGACGACCTTTGGGGAATGGGAAAGGGGATGGGGGAGAGGTTGGCGTATGGGCCTCCGGTGTTCTCACTTACTCGGTGAAACACAGCGCAAACGCTATTTCACACCGGTTATCACTTCGGTCGAGCCGACCCATTCATGCCGAAGCATAGCTCTCCCACGGTTTATATAAAATACATTGAACCAAAAGTAAATAAATAAATTGTTTATGTTTAAATCAAACTGGTATTTTGTAACACAGAGCATGTTCGAAATACAAAAAGACTTTATACACTTATCAAGTGTAATATCAAAGAAACAACCTATGATACTTACTCCGGATATGACATGGCCGACATTCAGCATTGATGACGGTTATATGGGTATAGAGAAAAGTGAACTGCTATTTGAAATTTCCGGAAAATTTTGTTAAAATTAAATGACTGCTTATTGTATTGGAGAAACACAAATAGGAATAACTGATACAATATATGAATACTTGGAAATTGAATGTCAACAAGGAATAAGGCCAGTAATTAACAAAAATAGAAAACGTTACCTATCAGGCAAAGCTAAAAGGCTTAATGTTGATGATGTCTATTTACACACGATTAGAGATAAATGTGCCTCTTTAAAAGCGACACGTATTAACTTCAGATCAGTACAAAGTATCTACAAAAAAAAATGTCTGGTGGCCAACTTTCTATTTCACAATAATGATAGCCCTTTCGCATAAAGCTATTTTTCAATCAATCATTTATTTCCGGAAGTATGGGTTAGTTACAGATCTTATGCTTAATTTAGAGGTACACCATGTTCTGAAATATTATGCGAGTGCAAATATTCATTTAATTAGAAATATAATACGTTAAATTTTATTGAATACCTTTTAATAATCAAAACATGTCAATAGAAACAACCATCAACTTGCTGAAGTTTCATTTAATGAAATTTCCAAGCTCTTATCTCACTTTACTGCAGATTTTTTACACCGTCGTTCTATTAGTGAATTCAGAATGAATACATAGGTGCATAGATCCAACGACTTCTCGCGACCTACATTAGGTCGTCGAAAAACCTTATGGGGGCTTACCAAAGCTTTGTTTTATAGTACGCAAAGCATAGGACATTTTGGAGAATTTTTGGTTGAAATGAGCGAAAGAATATGTAAATAATTAAATCATGACTGCCTCGGTGGCGCACTGGTAGTGTATGCGACTGCTATGCTTGAGAACTTGAGTCAGGATTAAAATGCTTCTTAACGCATATTTAGGAAAGCTAGCAAATTTTAGGATAATTATTTAATTTAATTGTTATACCAAAATAGTGAACCGTAAATTAACTCAGTTTGTGTCGAGTGTAACTTAACTTTATAGCCATATGAACTTTTAAATTTCCCGCAGTTCCACCTAAAATAGAAAAACCCAAATTTAACACAATTGATATACTGGTTGACACGGACTTGATTTTACAATGCAATGCTGATGGGCATCCGGAGCCACAAATTAAGTGGCTTTTTCAGGAATTTGATACAAAAGCTACACCTAGGACACTACGGTAAGTCTATAGATTGTAGCGAGAGTATTATGTGCATAATAATGTAGGTCCATAGTACTTAGTCCATAGATTTATAATTCATATTCACACAGGATTTTTTAAAACATATACGACAAATTAAACATGTGCACTGGACAACGAACTACCAATAATAATTTTTCAATAATTTTGCTTTTTTTCTGTTGGGACTAACCTCGTCCACACACGCACCACTGTAACTCCTGTACACTAGGATTAATAGCAGTGACCCACTAACACAACGGGTTATGACACTTGGTAAGTAACAAGAAAAATTAAACTGTCTTGAAACCCGTAACGAAATTAATCAGAAGAAAACTGGAGGAGTTAGAAATATAACTAAAATTTAACTTGCTAATTAATCTGGCTGATGCTAATGAATAATGGTTTTTATGAACCAGAACAAAGTTGCCTTAAGTCACTTACAATAGCGCACACTTATCCCGTACAATGAGAAGCTGAAGAACTTGAAGATTTATATTGCCGCAAAATGTTTACAACTGTAGGATCTTTGCGCAGACCTCGCAATTATTTATCCATATCTAATTTTCCTCATCCTTGATTATGCTGATGCTTGTTATTTGATGATCTCACTAAATACCAGCTAAATAAGCTGGAGAGACACCAAAGTCTCTGTATAAGATTCATATTTGGATTACGCAAATATGATCATGTCTTCGATTATCGTTAACAGCTTAAGTTGCCCATCCGCCTTTGCCGGCACGCATATATTCATTCTCTTCTGTACAATACCCTCTTCAATCTACTTACTCCAAGCTACTTGAAATTTCGGTTTGACTTCCCACTTGACTCGTGAGTCAAGTAGGAAGTCCTAGTAGTGGGTCCTAAATCGTTGAAATCATCAGAGAATTTGGAAATAAAAATTCCAGGACATACAACAAAATTCATTAACATTTCCGTCTCTGTAAAAGCACTTCGCATATGGAACGCCCTACCAGTCGTAATAAGATATATGAAAACATTAACTGCCTTTAATAGACTTGCAAAAGAATATTACCTGAGAGACGTCAATGTCTCATACTGTATTGAATGTCTGTATGTTTCACTCATCTTTTTGTTTGCATTAATTTAATCCTTCATACTACGTGTTGCTATTATTTTAGGTCATGCGATCTACATACACGCGGGCAGAGTCGCGGGCAAAAGCTAATACATTAATATAAATTTTAATAAACAGTATTCATTGCTGCTTAGTTTCTTAATTGTAGATCGAATGTTACAACCAAGGGGCTTAACTTATCACGTGTTCAAAGAGGAGATCAAGGAAATTACACGTGTGAAGCGAGTAACGTTGGCGGAAAGACGAACATAACTTACACAGTTAACGTTAATGGTGAGTATCTTTCTGATTCATTTATTGTTATTGCTTTAACACGATTCATTGATTTGAATACCATGTAAATGTGTATTT
Source organism: Spilarctia lutea (assembly GCA_916048165.1). Classification (NCBI taxonomy): domain Eukaryota; kingdom Metazoa; phylum Arthropoda; class Insecta; order Lepidoptera; family Erebidae; genus Spilarctia; species Spilarctia lutea. The sequence goes on along the minus strand of OU696490.1, from coordinate 12,036,633 downwards.
ATTAAAGTAGGTATATATGTATTTGAATGTAGACTACCACAGCAGAGTAAGTCAAGATACAAGTGTTTCTCGTTGAATACCTTTTTACAATTGCTAACGCGTCTATTTTGTTTTGACCACGTGACTCAACGTTGATATAACGACGATATTCGGATTAATTTGATTAGTTTTCTAAGTAATGTTTGCGTCTAAAGAATGTCAACTTGGCCAGGGGGTAGCGTTGGTTGTTTTGGAAAGCCTTGGGGTACGTCAATGTCCAGTAGAGGATTCTCTTCGACTGAGATTGAAAGAATTGGCAGGACATTGTTAATTTTTTTTTAGAGTAAATTTTTCGTTCATTAGTGGACGGCAATAGGTTTATACTTATAAAGTTTCTAGACTAAAGTAAATATTTTAGTAATAATGACAAGCTTGAGGTATACCACTTTGAACGAGTCACAAATATTTTTTTTTTTTTCAGCTGCGTTATGTGTTATATGGTTATAGGGAAAAATGAACCAATCTGTTTGAACTGTCCGGAAAAAAATGTTAGGTTTAATAGAATTTATAGAATGGCATGTTGTGTTGGAGAAACACAAATGCAAATCACTAGTAAAATATGCGAACACTCAGAAATAGAATGTCAGCTAGAAATAAAGCTTGTAATTAACAAAAGCACAAAACATTGCCTATTAGGCAAGGGGGTGAATGTAGAAGTGGGCAATAAAATATTTCATAAATTTGTTGTGTTGATGTTGATGATGTCTATTTAGACACAAGTATAAATGTGCCTCTTTAAAAGCGACACGTATTAACTTCAGATCAGTACAATGTATCTACAAATCAAAATGTCTGGTGGCCAACTGGTGGAGAATTTTGCGGGGGCTTATATTCGGCAGTGGGCGTCTTTTGGTTAAATTGAGCGAAAGAATATGTAAATAATTAAATCATGACTGCCTCGGTGGCGCACTGGTATTGTATGCGACAGCTATGCTTGAGAACTTGAGTCGGGATTAAAATGCTTCTTAACGCATATTTAGGATAGCTAGCAAATTTTAGGATAAATATTTAATTAAATTGTTATACCAAAATAGTGAACCGTAAATTATCTCAGTTTGTGTCGAGTGTAACTTAAATTTATAGCTATATGAACTTTTAAATTTCCCGCAGTTCCACCTAAAATAGAAAAACCCAAATTTAGCACAATTGATATACTGGTTGACACGGACTTGATTTTACAATGCAATGCTGATGGGCATCCGGAGCCACAAATTAAGTGGCTTTTTCAGGAATTTGATACAAAAGCTACACCTAGGACACTACGGTAAGTCTATAGATTGTAGCGAGAGTATTATGTACATAATAATGTAGGTCCATAGTACTTAGTCCATAGATTTATAATTCATATTCACACAGGATTTTTTTAAACATATACGACAAATTAAACATGTGCACTGGACAACGAACTACCAATAATAATTTTTCATAAACTTTGCTTTTTTTCTGTTGGGACTAATCTCGCCCACACGTGCACCACTGTAACTCCTGTACACTAGGATCAATAGCAGTGACCCACGAACACAACGGGTTATGACACTTGGGAAGTAACAAGAAAAATTAAACTGTCTTGAAACCCGTAACGAAATTAATCAGAAGAAAACTGGAGGAGTTAGCAATATAACTAAAATTTAACTTACTAATTAATCTGGCTGATGCTAATGAATAATGATTAATGTGAACCAGTACAAAATTGCCTCAAGTCACTTACAATAGCGCACACTTATCCCGTACAGAGTGAAGAACTTGAAGATTTATATTGCCGCAAAATGTTTACAACTGTAGGATCTTTGCGCAGACCTCGCAATTATTTATCCATATCTAATTTTCCTCATTCTTGATTATGCTGATGCTTGTTATTTGATGATCTCACTAAATAGCAGCTAAATAAGCTTGAGAGACACCAAAGTCTCTGTATAAGATTCATATTTGGATTACGCAAATATGATCATGTCTCCGATTATCGTGATTATCGTTAACAGCTTAAGTTGCCCATCCGCCTTTGCCGGCACGCATATATTCATTCTCTTCTGTACAATACCCTCTTCAATCTACTTACTCCAAGCTACTTGAAATTTCGGTTTGACTTCCCACTTGACTCGTGAGTCAAGTGGAAAGTCCTAGTAGTGGGTCCTAAATCGTTAAAATCATCAGAGAATTTGGAAATAAAAATTCCAGGACATACAACAAAATTCATCAACATTTCCGTCTCTGTAAAAGCACTTCGCATATGGAACGCCCTACCAGTCGTAATAAGATATATGAAAACATTAACTGCCTTTAATAGACTTGTAAAGGAATATTACCTGAGAGACGTCAATGTCTCATAGTTTGCTATACTGAGTTGGGTCAAGGTATTCACCCTCATGTCTGTATTGAATGTCTGTATGTTTCACTCATCTTTTTGTCTGCATTAATTTAATCCTTCATACTACGTGTTGCTATTATTTGAGGTAATGTGTAAACTTTAATTTAATTTCCTTTTCAACAGTAATACTTCTGGCACCACCGTACCTTTACGGCTTTTACACATACACATAGTTTAAAAGATAACAATGCACATGGTCTATTTTGACCGCGATCTACATACACGCGGGCAGAGTCGCGGGCAAAAGCTAATACATTAATATAATTGCTATTATTTATTAAATTTATTGTTCTGGTTTTTATAAAATCTTATGAACTCTGATAGTGATGACTTTTATTCACTAGGTAGTGATGACAATGACAGTTTCGTCAGTATTTCACCACTGCCTGACACACTTCAGCAACATTTTGCCGATGTTACACGAAATTTCAATGTCATCCATTTAAATGCACAAAGTATTCCGGCTCACTTCCCCGATATGCTGACAAGTTTTGTTTCTAAGGATATTTACGCTATCCTTGTTTCGGAATCGTGGCTTAAGCCCTGTCTTCCTTCAACCTCTTACTCATTGCCTGGTTTCACACTCGTGCGAAACGATCGAACAACGGGTGGTGGTGGTGGGGTCGCTATTTATCTTCGGCATTACATACCGCACAAGGTGGTTAGTACATCTCCACAGCCACCCTCTACAAACGCTGGTGAACACTTGTTCATAGAGGTCGAGCTACACCATTTAAAACTGTTATTAGGAGTTTACTACTGTCCGTCTTTACGAGTCAACTTTTTTTCTTCCTTCGAGAATCTCCTACAATCCTTCCTACCATTATATGGCCAAACCATTATTATGGGCGACTTTAACACTTGCCTACTCAAAAATGATTCCCGCTCTTCAGCACTACTCTCCATCGTAGAATCCAATAACCTTTCCCTTCTTCCTCTAAATGCCACCCATAATTTCCCTAACTGTACCCCTTCTCTTCTCGATCTAATTCTTGTTTCAGCAGCCGATCGCGTTGCCAGACATGGACAGTGCGTGGCAGACGAATTCTCTTACCATAATCTTCTTTTTCTCTCATATAAAACTCGTCCACCTAAGGCAAAGTCGAGACTTCTGATGCAACGCAATTTTAGTGGCATAGATCTTGATCTTCTTAGAAGGGACGCAGAGAAGATCAACTGGGCTCCTCTCCTATCGGCTTCATCCACTGATGAAATGGTCGAAATATTTAATAATAATATTACAGCTCTGTATGACGTACATGCACCGGTTCGACCTATTAAGATGAGACACTTACCATCACCTTGGCTTACAGACGAAATTAAAAAAGTAATTAAGCGCAAAGCAGCTGCAAAATCAAAATATAAAGCAAGGCCTACAGATTACAATAAGGAAAAATACATAAGTCTGCGAAATCACTGCAACAAGGTGTGTAGGAATGCTCAACGCCAATATATTCATAACTCCGTACAAAACGGTGATCCAGCTAAAGTCTGGAAATTTCTTCGGTCATTGGGGATTGGAAAACAGCGTCAAGAGTTATCTCATAACCATCTTGATATTAATTCACTTAACCAACACTTCTCTGCTTCGTTTGAATTTGATAAGACAACCAAAATTAAAACACTAACTTATCTTTCAACACTTCCAACCCCCGACTATCATCCTTTAGTTCTTAGTCAAGTGTCTGTTTGTGATGTTGAGAGGAGTATTCGGTCCATAACATCTAATGCTACTGGCTCTGATTCTATCAGTCGCAACATGGTCCTCCTTATCCTTGATCAAATATTACCCGTAGTCACCCGTGTACTAAATGAATCCATCATTAACGGCGTGTTTCCATCTAAATGGAAAGAGGCCCAGATTATTCCTTTACCTAAGAATCATAGCCCCGTATCCTATTCCGAATATCGACCTATCTCCATCTTACCCTTCCTTTCAAAGGTCCTTGAACGCCTTATTCACAACCAGCTTAATTCATTCCTTTGCAGAAACAACCTTCTTAACCCATTCCAATCTGGTTTCCGTCCCGGCCACAGCACAACTACTGCTGTCGTTAATATTACAGATGATATAAGGGCAGGTATGGAGAATGGGAAACTCTCTGTATTATGTCTATTAGACTTTAGTAACGCCTTTAGTACGGTGGATTTCGACGTTCTTCTTGCCATACTACACTCTCTCAACATATCTACATCAGCTGTTGACTGGTTTCGTAGTTACCTGTTTGGTCGCCGGCAGCGTACCCGCTTTGATGACAACTACTCCAACTGGTTGAATACATCTGCTGGTGTACCACAGGGAGGCGTTTTATCTCCTTTGCTATTTTCAATATTTATTCATACCATCACTAATAAACTTCTCTCTTCCTACCACCTATATGCAGACGACTTACAAATATATTTTCAGTGTAATCTTAATGAGCTTCCACTAGGCATTGAGGCCATAAATAGGGATCTGAATAATATATGCCGATGGACAACAATGTATGGGCTTAAAGTTAACCCCAGTAAGACCCAAGCAGCAGTAATCGGCAGCTCCAGACAAATCGCAAGGATCGACTGGCTTGCACTCCCACAAGTGTCTTTTGAAGGAGTTATAATTCCAATTAGCGATAAAGTTAAAAATCTTGGGATATACATCGACAAAACTCTCTCCTGGAATCCTCAAATACAACATGTTAGCCGTAAAATATTTGCATCTGCAGCTTGTCTTAGAAGATTACGTAATTTTCTACCAACTGCCACTAAAGTTGAACTTGCACAATCAATTCTTCTACCCATTCTCGACTATGCCGATGTTAGCTATCTTGACCTAAACGAGGACCAATTTGATAAACTTGAGAGACTCCAGAATTTCTGTATCAGATTCATTTTTGGTTTACGCAAATATGATCATGTTTCCGATTTTCGTACAAAACTCAAGTGGCTCCCAATCCGACTTCGCCGGAATACACATATCCTGTCACTCCTATATAACACCTTATTTAACCCTACTACACCAGCCTACTTAAAGAAACGTTTTACCTTTGTTCATGACACACATATACGATGCTTAAGGTCATCGGAAAATCGAACCTTAGAAATACCAACACACTCCTCAACTTTTGCTGATAAATCGTTCGCAGTGCAAGCTGCACGCCTGTGGAACTCCTTACCGGAAGCCGTAAGGCAGGCACAGTCAGTGAATACCTTTAAGAAACTCGTCAAGGATCACTATCTGTCTATGTAATATCTATATTCTTTATGGACATGTATATGTGTATGTATTATATTTATGTATGTATGTGTGTATGTATTGATATTTATGTATGTATGTATGTGTTCATATTTATATATGTATGTTAGCGTGAATATACATATATGTAGGAAGTATTAATTTTATACGCTATTTGTAAATGTGCACAACAAACTACGAGTTACTTAGTATGGTCCATCTTAAGGTTGCCTGGAAGAGATCGCAGCCTGCGATAAGGCCGCCCATTGTACCACTGTTTTTGTATTATTGTAATATTATTTCTTTATATTAAGGTGTACAATAAAGCGTTTATCTATCTATCTATCTATCTATAAATTTTAATAAACAGTATTCATTGCTGCTTAGTTTCTTAACTGTAGATCGAATGTTACAACCAAGGGGCTTAACTTATCACGTGTTCAAATAAGAGATCAAGGAAATTACACGTGTGATGCGAGTAACGTTGGTGGAAAGACGTACATAACTTACACAGTTAACGTTAATGGTGAGTATCTTTCTGATTCATTTATTGTTATTGCTTTAACACGATTCATTGATTTGAATACCATGTAAATGTGTATTTATTAAAGTAGGTATATATGTATTTGAATGTGGACTACCACAGCAGACTTAGTCAAGATACAAGTGTTTCTCGTTGAATACCTTTTTACAATTGCTAACGCATCTATTTTGTTTTGACCACGTGACTCAACGTTGATATAACGACGATATTCGGATTCATTTGATTAGATTTCTAAGTAATGTTTGCGTCTAAAGAATGTCAACTTGGCCAGGGGGTAGCATTGGTTGTTTTGGAAAGCCTTGAGGTAGGTCAATGACCAGTAGAGGATTCTCTTCTACTGAGATTTAAAGAATTGCCAGGACATTGTTAATTTTTTTTAAGAGTAAATTTTTCGTTCAGCAGTGGACGGCAATAGGTTGATACTTATAAAGTTTCTAGACTAAAGTAAATATTTTAGTAATAATGACAAGCTTGAGGTATACCACTTTGAACGAGTCACAAATAATATTTTTATTTTCCAGCTGCGTTATGTGTTATATGGTTATAGGGAAATGTGAACCAATCTATTTGAACTGTCCGGAAAAAAATGTTAGGTTGAATAGAATTTATAGAATGGCATGTTGTGTTGGAGAAACACAAATACAAATCACTAGTAAAATATGCGAACACTCAGAAATAGAATGTCAGCTAGAAATAAAGCTTGTAATTAACAAAAGCACAAAACATTGCCTATTAGGCAAGGGGGTGAATGTAGAAGTGGGCAATAAAATATTTCACAAATTTCTTGTGTTGATGATGATGATGTCTATTTAGACACAAGTATAAATGTGCCTCTTTAAAAGCGACACGTATTAACTTCAGATCAGTACAATGTATCTACAAATAAAAATGTCTGGTGGCCAACTGGTGGAGAATTTTGCGGGGGCTTATATTCGGCAGTGGGCGTCTGTTGGTTGAAATGAACGAAAGAACATGTAAATAATTTAATCATGACTGCCTCGGTGGCGCACTGGTAGTGTATGCGACTGCTATGCTTGAGAACTTGAGTCGGGATTAAAATGCTTCCTAACGCATATTTAGGATAGCTAGCAAATTTTAGGATAAATATTTAATTAAATTGTTATACCAAAATAGTAAACCGTAAATTATCTCAATTTGTGTCGAGTGTAACTTAATGTTATAGCTATATGAACTTTTAAATTTCCCGCAGTTCCACCTAAAATAGAAAAACCCAAATTTAGCACAATTGATATATTGGTTGACACGGACTTGATTTTACAATGCAATGCTGATGGACATCCGGAGCCACAAATTAAGTGGCTTTTTCAGGAATTTGATACAAAAGCTACACCTAGGACACTACGGTAAGTCTATAGATTGTAGAGAGAGTATTATGTACATAATAATGTAGGTCTATAGTACTTAGTCCATAGATTTATAATTCATATTCACACAGGATTTTTTTAAACATATACGACAAATTAAACATGTGCACTGGACAACGAACTACCAATAATAATTTTTCAATAACTTTGCTTTTTTTCTGTTGGGACTAATCTCGCCCACACGTGCACCACTGTAACTCCTGTACACTAGGATCAATAGCAGTGACCCACGAACACAACGAGTTATGACACTTGGGAAGTAACAAGAAAAATTAAACTGTCTTGAAACCCGTAACGAAATTAATCAGAAGAAAACTGGAGGAGTTAGAAATATAACTAAAATTTAACTTGCTAATTAATCTGGCTGATGCTAATGAATAATGATTAATGTGAACCAGGACAAAATTGCCTCAAGTCACTTACAATAGCGCACACTTATCCCGTACAGAGTGAAGAACTTGAAGATTTATATTGCCGCAAAATGTTTACAACTGTAGGATCTTTGCGCAGACCTCGCAATTATTTATCCATATCTAATTTTCCTCATTCTTGATTATGCTGATGCTTGTTATTTGATGATCTCACTAAATAGCAGCTAAATAAGCTTGAGAGACACCAAAGTCTCTGTATAAGATTCATATTTGGATTACGCAAATATGATCATGTCTCCGATTATCGTGATTATCGTTAACAGCTTAAGTTGCCCATCCGCCTTTGCCGGCACGCATATATTCATTCTCTTCTGTACAATACCCTCTTCAATCTACTTACTCCAAGCTACTTGAAATTTCGGTTTGACTTCCCACTTGACTCGTGAGTCAAGTAGAAAGTCCTAGTAGTGGGTCCTAAATCGTTGAAATCATTAGAGAATTTGGAAATAAAAATTCCAGGACATACAACAAAATTCATCAACATTTCCGTCTCTCTAAAAGCACTTCGCATATGGAACGCCCTACCAGTCGTAATAAGATATATGAAAACATTAACTGCCTTTAACAGACTTGTAAAAGAATATTACGTGAGAGACGTCAATGTCTCATAGTTTGCTATACTGAGTTGGGTCAAGGTATTCACCCTCGTGTCAGCATTGAATGTCTGTATGTTTCACTCATCTTTTTGTTTGCATTAATTTAATCCTTCATACTACGTGTTGCTATTATTTTAGGTAATGTGTAAACTTTAATTTAATTTCTTTTTCACCAGTAATACTTCTGGCACCACCTTACCTTTACGGCTTTTACACATACACATAGTTTAAAGATAACAATGCACATGGTCTATTTTGACCGCGATCTACATACACGCGGGCAGAGTCGCGGGCAAAAGCTAATACATTAATATAAATTTTAATAAACAGTATTCATTGCTGCTTAGTTTCTTAACTGTAGATCGAATGTTACAACCAAGGGGCTTAACTTATCACGTGTTCAAATAAGAGATCAAGGAAATTACACGTGTGATGCGAGTAACGTTGGCGGAAAGACGAACATAACTTACACAGTTAACGTTAATGGTGAGTATCTTTCTGATTCATTTATTGTTATTGCTTTAACACGATTCATTGATTTGAATACCATGTAAATGAGTATTTATTAAAGTAGGTATATACGTATTTGAATGTGGACTACCACAGCAGACTTAGTCAAGATACAAGTGTTTCTCGTTGAATACCTTTTTACAATTGCTAACGCATCTATTTTGTTTTGACCACGTGACTCAACGTTGATATAACGACGATATTCGGATTCATTTGATTAGATTTCTAAGTAATGTTTGCGTCTAAAGAATGTCAACTTGGCCAGGGGGTAGCATTGGTTGTTTTGGAAAGCCTTGAGGTAGGTCAATGACCAGTAGAGGATTCTCTTCTACTGAGATTTAAAGAATTGCCAGGACATTGTTAATTTTTTTTAAGAGTAAATTTTTCGTTCAGCAGTGGACGGCAATAGGTTGATACTTATAAAGTTTCTAGACTAAAGTAAATATTTTAGTAATAATGACAAGCTTGAGGTATACCACTTTGAACGAGTCACAAATAATATTTTTATTTTCCAGCTGCGTTATGTGTTATATGGTTATAGGGAAATGTGAACCAATCTATTTGAACTGTCCGGAAAAAAATGTTAGGTTTAATAGAATTTATAGAATGGCATGTTGTGTTGGAGAAACACAAATACAAATCACTAGTAAAATATGCGAACACTCAGAAATAGAATGTCAGCTAGTGTACGCAGGGCGCACTATGACACCACTGTCGCGTCACTTGGGGTGATTTCAATGAAACCACCGTATCACACTATATTGTATATTATAACACAACTATAGAACCAATACATGTGCCTTGAACGCATTTACAAAAAATAAATGTTTTATATATTTAAGTCGCCATGTGAACCAAACGATATCGCGATTCAGAATTTGTGCTAAACGCCATCTATCGATCGATCGACAACTAAGTGAATGTTGCTTCCAAACATACCGCCCACCGTGGACAAATTAAGCAGAAAAAAAATATAAATATTTAATTTGTTCATATTCACTACAAGTATGGTTATCACATGGCAACATCATAGTAGTTAAACTATTTGTTAAACATTGTTTTACAATATATTATTGTTATTAAATGTAACATAAAAGAATGGGTAAAGTTAAACAAAAAGAATAAAACTAAAATCTTACAAAAAAAAATAAGTTTTTGGTTACAAATTATGAACTATTTAATACGAGTATAAATACAAAATTGCAATAAGGTTATTTATTGTACTGTGTTAATAGGTAACACACATACCTTTACAACGGGTCTTTTTATTACGGAGTTTTTACACCTTAAGCTTACAACGCGTGTAACTCCGTCCAACCCCGGATGTTTTTGTTCCACGATCCCGAAAAGCCACTGAGCAGGTGGCAGGCCGTCCTCTTTTACTAAGACCATGTCACCAATGGCAGGTTCTGGTACTTGGTAAGTCCACCTGTACCGATTTAGAAATTGCGTAAGATATTCATGCGACCAGCGACGCCAGAAATCCTGCACCATTCGTTGTGTTAGTTGCAATCGTTTCAGGCTGGTGATGTTAGACTGTTCATAGTTTAGTTCTGGCACAGCTACCAGAGGCTCTCCTATTAAAAAGTGTCCAGGCGTTAGCGGAGCTTGGTCTTGGGAATTATCAGTCACACGAGACATGGGGCGTGAGTTTAAGCATGCTTCGATTTGGGCCAACACAGTAGCCATCTCTTCGTAAGTAAGGGTATTGTTTCCAATAACCCGCTTGAGATGGTACTTTGTAGACTTTATACCAGCCTCCCACAGTCATCCAAAATGAGGAGCGTGTGGAGGTATAAAGTGCCAGTTGGTTCCATTATCCGCCAACCAATCCGCTACCTCAGTAGCTACACTGGATCTTTCGATGGCTACTAATTCTTTTAATTCCTTGGCAGCTCCGACAAAATTAGTACCATTATCGCTGTATAAGTCGGCACAATGACCGCGTCTGGAGACAAAACGCTTAAAGGCAGCCAAAAACCCTTTAGCGCTCAAGTCACTAACCGCCTCCAAATGTATAGCCCTGGTCGCCATGCATACAAATAGGCATATATAACCCTTGTAGGCATGATGTCCTCTACCCCTTGCAGATCATACATTACCATCATTTGGGGACCTCCATGTAAGGTTCTTTTGTGGGCGTCGGCTATTACAATCTCCGTGAAGTGTGAATTTGCGGGCAGAATCATTGGGTGCTTCACACCCTCCTCAAGTGCAGCCTTGTCTAATCGGCCACCAACTCTAAGTATTCCATCGCCATCTACAAATGGATTCAGAGAGGTAAGTACACTTTTCCTTGTTACGGTTTTTGTTTGCAACAGACTGTCAATTTCAGCCGCAAAATGTTGCCTTTGATGTCATCCTCTCGATTCACTTCTTCTGGCGGGATGGGCTACATATGACCGAGTTCGAGATATTCGTTAATTACCTCTGTATAATTCTTTTTCAGATCTAAATTCTGGACTAATCTTTTCTCTAAGTTAAGAAACCTGCGTAAAGCAATATTCTTTGAGCGACCGTTTACGCAATTTCGTTCCGATGTTTTAAAAGGTAGTCTAACAATATAACGACCAGAAGAGTCCCTTACCGTCGTCTTCTTGTAAAAAGCCTCGCATTCTTCCTCTTCCTCCGTGTAGTGTTGTTTAGATACTACAGCTTCTTCTATTTTCCAAAATCGTTCTAGACAATTTTGGTCTTCTTGGAGGGTTAAGTAACAATGGTTCGTGTTACTTGCTAAATCTTTATTTTTCGATACTTCTCCCGAAAGAATCCACCCTAGTGTTGTATCTTGAGCTATCAAAATACCTGGAGGTCCTTTACTAAGTCCCTGTTTTAAAATTTTACTATATACTGAAGAACTTAGTAACATGTCAATTCTCCCAGGTTTGTTCCAAGTAGGGTCTGCTAGTTTGTTATTGTCCAGTTGTGGCCACAATGGAAAACCTATTGTTTGTGTTGGTAGAACCGATGTAATTCGTTTCTGAACATGAGCCTTGTAAAACTGTTACGATTGAGTTAGGATCATGCATTGATTGCAATTTAGGATACACAATATATTTTGAGGTCAATGCATTCTTACCTTCCTCGTCTTCCCCCAACCTTAGTGCGGTGTTGTAGCAGGTATGCTTCTTTAACCCAAGGAGTTGCACTGCGGATTCCGTTACGTATGAAGCCTGTGAACATTGGTCAAGCAACACACGCAAAACAACTCCTGTACCTTTCACCTTAACTAAAGCCGTAGGCAATAAATCTTGGCTGCTACCTGCAGCGGCACAATTGGTAATTGTACTGGTTTGATTTTCTTTAGTATCAACTGATTGCTTAATTTCTTTCCTTGAGTCAGCTGAAACTGTTGACGCATCCTTAGTGTGTAATAAGGAGTGATGTTTACGCTTACATATTCGACATCTTGTAGGCAAATTACAGGCATATACCGCATGACCTGAACCGAGGCAATTAAAACATAACCCGTTTGATTGGACGAAGTTACGACGTGAGGCGACACTTTCGTTACTAAATTTTTTGCAGTGACCGAGTTTGTGATCTGATTCACAATAAACACACAACCTTGTAGCTACATGTAAAGTTTTGAAAGTAACGCCTTTATTAACATTATTTTTTGAACCTTTACCATCCAGAAATTCTAGGGAGCGAAAACGTTGTTCCAAAAATTTTTTAAATTGTTCCCATGAGGGTAATTCTTCAGACAATTCATAAATTTTCGCTTCCCATAACTTTCTCGATTCTGCATCTAATTTTAAACTTAAAATATATATGACAATAATGTCCCATGAGTCTACTTTGATATCTAAATTCTTAAGAGCATTTAAACAATCGCTACTTGAATCCAGTAGTTCTCTCAGAGCTGATGCTGATTCAACAGCAATATTTCTCTGACTAAGAAACCGCTTTAAAATGGAGTTAGCCATAAATCTTTTGTTGTTGTATCGATTGTTTAATTGTTCCCAACATGTTTTATAATTTACATTGGTAATGGGTACATTTTTCAAAAGTTGTTCAGCCTCTCCAGTCAAATGACTCTTTAAATACTGCAAGCGCTGAACGTCGTCCAGTGACTGATTGTTGTGTATTAATGACAGGAACAAATCTCGGAAGCTGACCCAATCTACGTATTGACCCGAAAACATTGGTAAAGAAATCTTCGGAAGCTTAACATTGGAAGTTGCCTTAGACTTTTCACTTGAACATGCGCTTTTTTCCGACGCATCAAGCTTGTTTAATTTCACGAGGACTTCGTTAAGTTCTGTTTTATAGTCTAAATACAAATCTTCTGTCGCCTCATAAACTCCTGCAGTACTATACTGTGAGGTGTTATACTCAGTTTCATCAATTTCGCTAATTATTTTATTATGAATTTCAATAAACGCTATCCACTTTGCTTCCAGATTTTCTAACCTCACGGTAACGTAAACTTTAGTGATTCTTTCCTTAGGCGATTTTTTAAAGTTTGTCCTATTTCGTACAATACTGTTCATTGAATTTATTTGAACCTTGTTGTAGGCCTCCATGATGAAATTATTCTAAGTCTTTTACACTTGTAATATTTTTTTTTTTTAATCGACTAATATTTTTCTAAGTATTGAAGATTCTTGTACAAATTTTTCTAAGTCTTTTTGATTTAAACACTCTGACTAAAATCGGCCATAGCTTCGCCGTCACTTCACTTTTTAGAGAATTATTCTAAGTCCTAAACACTTGTAATTTTTCTTTAATATCTAATAATTTTTTTCTAAGTGTTGAAGATTTTGTACAAATTATTCTAAGTCTTCTTGCTTTAAACACTCTGACTAAAATCGGGCATAGCTTCGCCGTCACTTCACTTTTTAAAGAATTATTCTAAGTCCTAAACACTTGTAATTTTACTGTTCATGCACTACAAACTTTAAATTTACTAAGTCTTATTCACTTTGTTCTAGAGAAATAAAATGTTCAAACACTTACAGTTTTATGGTACCTCACTTTAGTTTCAGAATGTTCTAGGTTCAGGTCTGCGTCACTGAAGATGTTGTTGTTGTATTATGTTGTTGTTTTATGCACCTTGTTGCTTCGTCGTCGCACTTTTTCACTGCGATGATTTCCCACCTAGGGAGTGTTAGCGCCCCGAGCAGCGATCCACTGCCCATAGGTGCGCGTCTCCGATGCCAGCAGGTTTCCACCGCTGTAAATGCCCTCTTCCGCCAGGCTCCAATATCCGGCTCCAAAGGACCACAATGTACGCAGGGCGCACTATGACACCACTGTCGCGTCACTTGGGGTGATTTCAATGAAACCACCGTATCACACTATATTGTATATTATAACACAACTATAGAACCAATACATGTGCCTTGAACGCATTTACAAAAAATAAATGTTTTATATATTTAAGTCGCCATGTGAACCAAACGATATCGCGATTCAGAATTTGTGCTAAACGCCATCTATCGATCGATCGACAACTAAGTGAATGTTGCTTCCAAACAGCTAGAAATAAAGCTTGTAATTAACAAAAGCACAAAACATTGCCTATTAGGCAAGGGGGTGAATGTAGAAGTGGGCAATAAAATATTTCATAAATTTCTTGTGTTGATGTTGATGATGTCTATTTAGACACAAGTATAAATGTGCCTCTTTAAAAGCGACACGTATTAACTTCACATCACTACAATGTATCTACAAATAAAAATGTCTGGTGGCCAACTGGTGGAGAATTTTGCGGGGGCTTATATTCGGCAGTGGGCGTCTGTTGGTTGAAATGAGCGAAAGAATATGTAAATAATTAAATCATGACTGCCTCGGTGACGCACTGGTAGTGTATGCAACTGCTATGCTTGAGAACTTGAGTCGGGATTAAAATGCTTCTTAACGCATATTTAGGATAGCTAGCAAATTTTAGGATAAATATTTAATTAAATTGTTATACCAAAATAGTGAACCGTAAATTATCTCAGTTTGTGTCGAGTGTAACTTTATGTTATAGCTATATAAACTTTTAAATTTCCCGCAGTTCCACCTAAAATAGAAAAACCCAAATTTAGCACAATTGATATATTGGTTGACACGGACTTGATTTTACAATGCAATGCTGATGGACATCCGGAGCCACAAATTAAGTGGCTTTTTCAGGAATTTGATACAAAAGCTACACCTAGGACACTACGGTAAGTCTATAGATTGTAGCGAGAGTATTATGTGCATAATAATGTAGGTCTATAGTCTTAGTCTTAGTCCATAGATTTATAATTCATATTCACACAGGATTTTTTTAAACATATACGACAAATTAAACATGTGCACTGGACAACGAACTACCAATAATAATTTTTCAATAATTTTGCTTTTTTTCTGTTGGGACTAATCTCGCCCACACGCACACCACTGTAACTCCTGTACACTAGGATCAATAGCAGTGATCCACGAACACAACGGGTTATGACACTTGGGAAGTAACAAGAAAAAATAAACTGTCTTGAAACCCGTAACGAAATTAATCAGAAGAAAACTGGAGGAGTTAGAAATATAACTAAAATTTAACTTGCTAATTAATCTGGCTGATGCTAATGAATAATGATGAATGTGAACCAGGACAAAATTGCCTCAAGTCACTTACAATAGCGCACACTTATCCCGTACAGAGTGAAGAACTTGAAGATTTATATTGCCGCAAAATGTTTACAACTGTAGGATCTTTGCGCAGACCTCGCAATTATTTATCCATATCTAATTTTCCTCATCCTTGATTATGCTGATGCTTGTTATTTGATGATCTCACTAAATACCAGCTAAATAAGCTTGAGAGACACCAAAGTCTCTGTATAAGATTCATATTTGGATTACGCAAATACGATCATGTCTCCGATTATCGTTAACAGCTTAAGTTGCCCATCCGCCTTTGCCGGCACGCATATATTCATTCTCTTCTGTACAATACCCTCTTCAATCTACTTACTCCAAGCTACTTGAAATTTCGGTTTGACTTCCCACTTGACTCGTGAGTCAAGTAGGAAGTCCTAGTAGTGGGTCCTAAATCGTTGAAATCATCAGAGAATTTGGAAATAAAAATTCCAGGACATACAACAAAATTCATCAACATTTCCGTCTCTGTAAAAGCACTTCGCATATGGAACGCCCTACCAGTCGTAATAAGATATATGAAAACATTAACTGCCTTTAATAGACTTGGAAAGGAATATTACCTGAGAGACGTCAATGTCTCATAGTTTGCTATACTGAGTTGGGTCAAGGAATTCACCCTCGTGTCAGCATTGAATGTCTGTATGTTTCACTTATCTTTTTGTTTGCATTAATTTAATCCTTCATACTACGTGTTGCTATTATTTTAGGTAATGTGTAAACTCTAATTTAATTTCCTTTTTACCAGTAATACTTCTGGCACCACCGTACCTTTACGGCTTTTACATATACACATAGTTTAAAAGATAACAATGCACATGGTCTATTTTGACCGCGATCACATACACGCGGGCAAAAGCTAATATATTAATATAAATTTTAATAAACAGTATTCATAGCTGCTTAGTTTCTTAATTTTAGATCGAATGTTACAACCAAGGGGCTTAACTTATCACGTGTTCAAATAAGAGATCAAGGAAATTACACGTGTGATGCGAGTAACGTTGGCGGAAAGACGAACATAACTTACACAGTTAACGTTAATGGTGAGTATCTTTCTGATTCATTTATTGTTATTGCTTTAACACGATTCATTGATTTGAATACCATGTAAATGTGTATTTATTAAAGTAGGTATATATGTATTTGAATGTGGACTACCACAGCAGACTTAGCCAAGATACAAGATCCAAGAGTGTTTCTCGTCGAATACCTTTTTACAATTGCTAACGCATCTATTAATGTTTATTATTTTGTTTTGACCACATGACTCAACGTGGAAATGACGACGATATTCGGATTCATTTGATTAGTTTTCTTAGTAATGTTTGCGTCTAAAGAATGTCAACTTGGCCAGGGGGTAGCATTGGTTGTTTTGGAAAGCCTTGGGGTAGGTCAATGTCCAGTAGAGGATTCTCTTCTACTGAGATTTAAAGAATTGCCAGGACATTGTTAATTTTTTTTAAGAGTAATTTTTTCGTTCAGCAGTGGACGGCAATAGGTTGATACTTATAAAGTTTCTAGACTAAAGTAAATATTTTAGTAATAATGACATGCTTGAGATATACCACTTTGAACGAGTCACAAATAATATTTTTATTTTCCAGCTGCGTTATGTGTTATATGGTTATAGGGAAATGTGAACCAATCTATTTGAACTGTCCGGAAAAAAATGTTAGGTTTAATAGAATTTATAGAATGGCATGTTGTGTTGGAGAAACACAAATACAAATCACTACTAAAATATGCGAACACTCAGAAATAGAATGTCAGCTAGAAATAAAGCTTGTAATTAACAAAAGCACAAAACATTGCCTATTAGGCAAGGGGGTGAATATAGAAGTGGGCAATAAAATATTTCATAAATTTCTTGTGTTGATGTTGATGATGTCTATTTAGACACAAGTATAAATGTGCCTCTTTAAAAGCGACACGTATTAACTTCAGATCAGTACAATGTATCTACAAATAAAAATGTCTGGTGGCCAACTGGTGGAGAATTTTGCGGGGGCTTATATTCGGCAGTGGGCGTCTTTTGGTTGAAATGAGCGAAAGAATATGTAAATAATGAAATCATGACTGCCTCGGTGGCGCACTGGTAGTGTATGCGACTGCTATGCTTGAGAACTTGAGTCGGGATTAAAATGCTTCTTAACGCATATTTAGGATAGCTAGCAAATTTTAGGATAAATATTTAATTAAATTGTTATACCAAAATAGTGAACCGTAAATTATCTCAGTTTGTGTCGAGTGTAACTTAATTTTATAGGCATATGAACTTTTAAATTTCCCGCAGTTCCACCTAAAATAGAAAAACCCAAATTTAGCACAATTGATATATTGGTTGACACGGACTTGATTTTACAATGCAATGCTGATGGGCATCCGGAGCCACAAATTAAGTGGCTTTTTCAGGAATTTGATACAAAAGCTACACCTAGGACACTACGGTAAGTCTATAGATTGTAGCGAGAGTATTATGTGCATAATAATGTAGGTCCATAGTACTTAGTCCATAGATTTATAATTCATATTCACACAGGATTTTTTTAAACATATACGACAAATTAAACATGTGCACTGGACAACGAACTACCAATAATACTTTTTTCAATAATTTTGCTTTTTTTCTGTTGGGACTAATCTCGCCCACACGCACACCACTGTAACTCCTGTACACTAGGATCAATAGCAGTGACCCACGAACACAACGGGTTATGACACTTGGGAAGTAACAATAAAAAATAAACTGTCTTGAAACCCGTAACGAAATTAATCAGAAGAAAACTGGAGGAGTTAGAAATATAACTAAAATTTAACTTGCTAATTAATCTGGCTGATGCTAATGAATAATGATGAATGTGAACCAGGACAAAGTTGCCTCAAGTCACTTACAATAGCGCACACTTATCCCGTATAATGAGAAGGTGAAGAACTTGAAGATTTATATTGCCGCAAAATGTTTACAACTGTAGGATCTTTGCGCAGACCTCGCAATTATTTATCCATATCTAATTTTCCTCATCCTTGATTATGCTGATGCTTGTTATTTGATGATCTCACTAAATACCAGCTAAATAAGCTTGAGAGACACCAAAGTCTCTGTATAAGATTCATATTTGGATTACGCAAATACGATCATGTCTCCGATTATCGTTAACAGCTTAAGTTGCCCATCCGCCTTTGCCGGCACGCATATATTCATTCTCTTCTGTACAATACCCTCTTCAATCTACTTACTCCAAGCTACTTGAAATTTCGGTTTGACTTCCCACTTGACTCGTGAGTCAAGTAGGAAGTCCTAGTAGTGGGTCCTAAATCGTTGAAATCATCAGAGAATTTGGAAATAAAAATTCCAGGACATACAACAAAATTCATCAACATTTCCGTCTCTGTAAAAGCACTTCGCATATGGAACGCCCTACCAGTCGTAATAAGATATATGAAAACATTAACTGCCTTTAATAGACTTGGAAAGGAATATTACCTGAGAGACGTCAATGTCTCATAGTTTGCTATACTGAGTTGGGTCAAGGTATTCACCCTCGTGTCAGCATTGAATGTCTGTATGTTTCACTTATCTTTTTGTTTGCATTAATTTAATCCTTCATACTACGTGTTGCTATTATTTTAGGTAATGTGTAAACTCTAATTTAATTTCCTTTTTACCAGTAATACTTCTGGCACCACCGTACCTTTACGGCTTTTACATATACACATAGTTTAAAAGATAACAATGCACATGGTCTATTTTGACCGCGATCACATACACGCGGGCAAAAGCTAATACATTAATATAAATTTTAATAAACAGTATTCATAGCTGCTTAGTTTCTTAATTTTAGATCGAATGTTACAACCAAGGGGCTTAACTTATCACGTGTTCAAATAAGAGATCAAGGAAATTACACGTGTGATGCGAGTAACGTTGGCGGAAAGACGAACATAACTTACACAGTTAACGTTAATGGTGAGTATCTTTCTGATTCATTTATTGTTGTTGCTTTAACACGATTCATTGATTTGAATACCATGTAAATGTGTATTTATTAAAGTAGGTATATATGTATTTGAATGTGGACTACCACAGCAGACTTAGCCAAGATACAAGATCCAAGAGTGTTTCTCGTCGAATACCTTTTTACAATTGCTAACGCATCTATTAATGTTTATTATTTTGTTTTGACCACATGACTCAACGTGGAAATGACGACGATATTCGGATTCATTTGATTAGTTTTCTTAGTAATGTTTGCGTCTAAAGAATGTCAACTTGGCCAGGGGGTAGCATTGGTTGTTTTGGAAAGCCTTGGGGTAGGTCAATGTCCAGTAGAGGATTCTCTTCTACTGAGATTTAAAGAATTGCCAGGACATTGTTAATTTTTTTTAAGAGTAATTTTTTCGTTCAGCAGTGGACGGCAATAGGTTGATACTTATAAAGTTTCTAGACTAAAGTAAATATTTTAGTAATAATGACATGCTTGAGATATACCACTTTGAACGAGTCACAAATAATATTTTTATTTTCCAGCTGCGTTATGTGTTATATGGTTATAGGGAAATGTGAACCAATCTATTTGAACTGTCCGGAAAAAAATGTTAGGTTTAATAGAATTTATAGAATGGCATGTTGTGTTGGAGAAACACAAATACAAATCACTACTAAAATATGCGAACACTCAGAAATAGAATGTCAGCTAGAAATAAAGCTTGTAATTAACAAAAGCACAAAACATTGCCTATTAGGCAAGGGGGTGAATATAGAAGTGGGCAATAAAATATTTCATAAATTTCTTGTGTTGATGTTGATGATGTCTATTTAGACACAAGTATAAATGTGCCTCTTTAAAAGCGACACGTATTAACTTCAGATCAGTACAATGTATCTACAAATAAAAATGTCTGGTGGCCAACTGGTGGAGAATTTTGCGGGGGCTTATATTCGGCAGTGGGCGTCTTTTGGTTGAAATGAGCGAAAGAATATGTAAATAATGAAATCATGACTGCCTCGGTGGCGCACTGGTAGTGTATGCGACTGCTATGCTTGAGAACTTGAGTCGGGATTAAAATGCTTCTTAACGCATATTTAGGATAGCTAGCAAATTTTAGGATAAATATTTAATTAAATTGTTATACCAAAATAGTGAACCGTAAATTATCTCAGTTTGTGTCGAGTGTAACTTAATTTTATAGGCATATGAACTTTTAAATTTCCCGCAGTTCCACCTAAAATAGAAAAACCCAAATTTAGCACAATTGATATATTGGTTGACACGGACTTGATTTTACAATGCAATGCTGATGGACATCCGGAGCCACAAATTAAGTGGCTTTTTCAGGAATTTGATACAAAAGCTACACCTAGGACACTACGGTAAGTCTATAGATTGTAGCGAGAGTATTATGTGCATAATAATGTAGGTCTATAGTCTTAGTCTTAGTCCATAGATTTATAATTCATATTCACACAGGATTTTTTTAAACATATACGACAAATTAAACATGTGCACTGGACAACGAACTACCAATAATACTTTTTTCAATAATTTTGCTTTTTTTCTGTTGGGACTAATCTCGCCCACACGCACACCACTGTAACTCCTGTACACTAGGATCAATAGCAGTGACCCACGAACACAACGGGTTATGACACTTGGGAAGTAACAATAAAAAATAAACTGTCTTGAAACCCGTAACGAAATTAATCAGAAGAAAACTGGAGGAGTTAGAAATATAACTAAAATTTAACTTGCTAATTAATCTGGCTGATGCTAATGAATAATGATGAATGTGAACCAGGACAAAGTTGCCTCAAGTCACTTACAATAGCGCACACTTATCCCGTATAATGAGAAGGTGAAGAACTTGAAGATTTATATTGCCGCAAAATGTTTACAACTGTAGGATCTTTGCGCAGACCTCGCAATTATTTATCCATATCTAATTTTCCTCATCCTT
Source organism: Spilarctia lutea (assembly GCA_916048165.1). Classification (NCBI taxonomy): domain Eukaryota; kingdom Metazoa; phylum Arthropoda; class Insecta; order Lepidoptera; family Erebidae; genus Spilarctia; species Spilarctia lutea. The sequence goes on along the minus strand of OU696490.1, from coordinate 12,014,958 downwards.
GATTATGCTGATGCTTGTTATTTGATGATCTCACTAAATACCAGCTAAATAAGCTTGAGAGACACCAAAGTCTCTGTATAAGATTCATATTTGGATTACGCAAATACGATCATGTCTCCGATTATCGTTAACAGCTTAAGTTGCCCATCCGCCTTTGCCGGCACGCATATATTCATTCTCTTCTGTACAATACCCTCTTCAATCTACTTACTCCAAGCTACTTGAAATTTCGGTTTGACTTCCCACTTGACTCGTGAGTCAAGTAGGAAGTCCTAGTAGTGGGTCCTAAATCGTTGAAATCATCAGAGAATTTGGAAATAAAAATTCCAGGACATACAACAAAATTCATCAACATTTCCGTCTCTGTAAAAGCACTTCGCATATGGAACGCCCTACCAGTCGTAATAAGATATATGAAAACATTAACTGCCTTTAATAGACTTGGAAAGGAATATTACCTGAGAGACGTCAATGTCTCATAGTTTGCTATACTGAGTTGGGTCAAGGTATTCACCCTCGTGTCAGCATTGAATGTCTGTATGTTTCACTTATCTTTTTGTTTGCATTAATTTAATCCTTCATACTACGTGTTGCTATTATTTTAGGTAATGTGTAAACTCTAATTTAATTTCCTTTTTACCAGTAATACTTCTGGCACCACCGTACCTTTACGGCTTTTACATATACACATAGTTTAAAAGATAACAATGCACATGGTCTATTTTGACCGCGATCACATACACGCGGGCAAAAGCTAATACATTAATATAAATTTTAATAAACAGTATTCATAGCTGCTTAGTTTCTTAATTTTAGATCGAATGTTACAACCAAGGGGCTTAACTTATCACGTGTTCAAATAAGAGATCAAGGAAATTACACGTGTGATGCGAGTAACGTTGGCGGAAAGACGAACATAACTTACACAGTTAACGTTAATGGTGAGTATCTTTCTGATTCATTTATTGTTATTGCTTTAACACGATTCATTGATTTGAATACCATGTAAATGTGTATTTATTAAAGTAGGTATATATGTATTTGAATGTGGACTACCACAGCAGACTTAGCCAAGATACAAGATCCAAGAGTGTTTCTCGTCGAATACCTTTTTACAATTGCTAACGCATCTATTAATGTTTATTATTTTGTTTTGACCACATGACTCAACGTGGAAATGACGACGATATTCGGATTCATTTGATTAGTTTTCTTAGTAATGTTTGCGTCTAAAGAATGTCAACTTGGCCAGGGGGTAGCATTGGTTGTTTTGGAAAGCCTTGGGGTAGGTCAATGTCCAGTAGAGGATTCTCTTCTACTGAGATTTAAAGAATTGCCAGGACATTGTTAATTTTTTTTAAGAGTAATTTTTTCGTTCAGCAGTGGACGGCAATAGGTTGATACTTATAAAGTTTCTAGACTAAAGTAAATATTTTAGTAATAATGACATGCTTGAGATATACCACTTTGAACGAGTCACAAATAATATTTTTATTTTCCAGCTGCGTTATGTGTTATATGGTTATAGGGAAATGTGAACCAATCTATTTGAACTGTCCGGAAAAAAATGTTAGGTTTAATAGAATTTATAGAATGGCATGTTGTGTTGGAGAAACACAAATACAAATCACTACTAAAATATGCGAACACTCAGAAATAGAATGTCAGCTAGAAATAAAGCTTGTAATTAACAAAAGCACAAAACATTGCCTATTAGGCAAGGGGGTGAATATAGAAGTGGGCAATAAAATATTTCATAAATTTCTTGTGTTGATGTTGATGATGTCTATTTAGACACAAGTATAAATGTGCCTCTTTAAAAGCGACACGTATTAACTTCAGATCAGTACAATGTATCTACAAATAAAAATGTCTGGTGGCCAACTGGTGGAGAATTTTGCGGGGGCTTATATTCGGCAGTGGGCGTCTTTTGGTTGAAATGAGCGAAAGAATATGTAAATAATGAAATCATGACTGCCTCGGTGGCGCACTGGTAGTGTATGCGTCTGCTATGCTTGAGAACTTGAGTCGGGATTAAAATGCTTCTTAACGCATATTTAGGATAGCTAGCAAATTTTAGGATAAATATTTAATTAAATTGTTATACCAAAATAGTGAACCGTAAATTATCTCAGTTTGTGTCGAGTGTAACTTAATTTTATAGGCATATGAACTTTTAAATTTCCCGCAGTTCCACCTAAAATAGAAAAACCCAAATTTAGCACAATTGATATATTGGTTGACACGGACTTGATTTTACAATGCAATGCTGATGGGCATCCGGAGCCACAAATTAAGTGGCTTTTTCAGGAATTTGATACAAAAGCTACACCTAGGACACTACGGTAAGTCTATAGATTGTAGCGAGAGTATTATGTGCATAATAATGTAGGTCCATAGTACTTAGTCCATAGATTTATAATTCATATTCACACAGGATTTTTTTAAACATATACGACAAATTAAACATGTGCACTGGACAACGAACTACCAATAATACTTTTTTCAATAATTTTGCTTTTTTTCTGTTGGGACTAATCTCGCCCACACGCACACCACTGTAACTCCTGTACACTAGGATCAATAGCAGTGACCCACGAACACAACGGGTTATGACACTTGGGAAGTAACAATAAAAAATAAACTGTCTTGAAACCCGTAACGAAATTAATCAGAAGAAAACTGGAGGAGTTAGAAATATAACTAAAATTTAACTTGCTAATTAATCTGGCTGATGCTAATGAATAATGATGAATGTGAACCAGGACAAAGTTGCCTCAAGTCACTTACAATAGCGCACACTTATCCCGTATAATGAGAAGGTGAAGAACTTGAAGATTTATATTGCCGCAAAATGTTTACAACTGTAGGATCTTTGCGCAGACCTCGCAATTATTTATCCATATCTAATTTTCCTCATCCTTGATTATGCTGATGCTTGTTATTTGATGATCTCACTAAATACCAGCTAAATAAGCTTGAGAGACACCAAAGTCTCTGTATAAGATTCATATTTGGATTACGCAAATACGATCATGTCTCCGATTATCGTTAACAGCTTAAGTTGCCCATCCGCCTTTGCCGGCACGCATATATTCATTCTCTTCTGTACAATACCCTCTTCAATCTACTTACTCCAAGCTACTTGAAATTTCGGTTTGACTTCCCACTTGACTCGTGAGTCAAGTAGGAAGTCCTAGTAGTGGGTCCTAAATCGTTGAAATCATCAGAGAATTTGGAAATAAAAATTCCAGGACATACAACAAAATTCATCAACATTTCCGTCTCTGTAAAAGCACTTCGCATATGGAACGCCCTACCAGTCGTAATAAGATATATGAAAACATTAACTGCCTTTAATAGACTTGGAAAGGAATATTACCTGAGAGACGTCAATGTCTCATAGTTTGCTATACTGAGTTGGGTCAAGGTATTCACCCTCGTGTCAGCATTGAATGTCTGTATGTTTCACTTATCTTTTTGTTTGCATTAATTTAATCCTTCATACTACGTGTTGCTATTATTTTAGGTAATGTGTAAACTCTAATTTAATTTCCTTTTTACCAGTAATACTTCTGGCACCACCGTACCTTTACGGCTTTTACATATACACATAGTTTAAAAGATAACAATGCACATGGTCTATTTTGACCGCGATCACATACACGCGGGCAAAAGCTAATACATTAATATAAATTTTAATAAACAGTATTCATAGCTGCTTAGTTTCTTAATTTTAGATCGAATGTTACAACCAAGGGGCTTAACTTATCACGTGTTCAAATAAGAGATCAAGGAAATTACACGTGTGATGCGAGTAACGTTGGCGGAAAGACGAACATAACTTACACAGTTAACGTTAATGGTGAGTATCTTTCTGATTCATTTATTGTTGTTGCTTTAACACGATTCATTGATTTGAATACCATGTAAATGTGTATTTATTAAAGTAGGTATATATGTATTTGAATGTGGACTACCACAGCAGACTTAGCCAAGATACAAGATCCAAGAGTGTTTCTCGTCGAATACCTTTTTACAATTGCTAACGCATCTATTAATGTTTATTATTTTGTTTTGACCACATGACTCAACGTGGAAATGACGACGATATTCGGATTCATTTGATTAGTTTTCTTAGTAATGTTTGCGTCTAAAGAATGTCAACTTGGCCAGGGGGTAGCATTGGTTGTTTTGGAAAGCCTTGGGGTAGGTCAATGTCCAGTAGAGGATTCTCTTCTACTGAGATTTAAAGAATTGCCAGGACATTGTTAATTTTTTTTAAGAGTAATTTTTTCGTTCAGCAGTGGACGGCAATAGGTTGATACTTATAAAGTTTCTAGACTAAAGTAAATATTTTAGTAATAATGACATGCTTGAGATATACCACTTTGAACGAGTCACAAATAATATTTTTATTTTCCAGCTGCGTTATGTGTTATATGGTTATAGGGAAATGTGAACCAATCTATTTGAACTGTCCGGAAAAAAATGTTAGGTTTAATAGAATTTATAGAATGGCATGTTGTGTTGGAGAAACACAAATACAAATCACTACTAAAATATGCGAACACTCAGAAATAGAATGTCAGCTAGAAATAAAGCTTGTAATTAACAAAAGCACAAAACATTGCCTATTAGGCAAGGGGGTGAATATAGAAGTGGGCAATAAAATATTTCATAAATTTCTTGTGTTGATGTTGATGATGTCTATTTAGACACAAGTATAAATGTGCCTCTTTAAAAGCGACACGTATTAACTTCAGATCAGTACAATGTATCTACAAATAAAAATGTCTGGTGGCCAACTGGTGGAGAATTTTGCGGGGGCTTATATTCGGCAGTGGGCGTCTTTTGGTTGAAATGAGCGAAAGAATATGTAAATAATGAAATCATGACTGCCTCGGTGGCGCACTGGTAGTGTATGCGACTGCTATGCTTGAGAACTTGAGTCGGGATTAAAATGCTTCTTAACGCATATTTAGGATAGCTAGCAAATTTTAGGATAAATATTTAATTAAATTGTTATACCAAAATAGTGAACCGTAAATTATCTCAGTTTGTGTCGAGTGTAACTTAATTTTATAGGCATATGAACTTTTAAATTTCCCGCAGTTCCACCTAAAATAGAAAAACCCAAATTTAGCACAATTGATATATTGGTTGACACGGACTTGATTTTACAATGCAATGCTGATGGGCATCCGGAGCCACAAATTAAGTGGCTTTTTCAGGAATTTGATACAAAAGCTACACCTAGGACACTACGGTAAGTCTATAGATTGTAGCGAGAGTATTATGTGCATAATAATGTAGGTCCATAGTACTTAGTCCATAGATTTATAATTCATATTCACACAGGATTTTTTTAAACATATACGACAAATTAAACATGTGCACTGGACAACGAACTACCAATAATACTTTTTTCAATAATTTTGCTTTTTTTCTGTTGGGACTAATCTCGCCCACACGCACACCACTGTAACTCCTGTACACTAGGATCAATAGCAGTGACCCACGAACACAACGGGTTATGACACTTGGGAAGTAACAATAAAAAATAAACTGTCTTGAAACCCGTAACGAAATTAATCAGAAGAAAACTGGAGGAGTTAGAAATATAACTAAAATTTAACTTGCTAATTAATCTGGCTGATGCTAATGAATAATGATGAATGTGAACCAGGACAAAGTTGCCTCAAGTCACTTACAATAGCGCACACTTATCCCGTATAATGAGAAGGTGAAGAACTTGAAGATTTATATTGCCGCAAAATGTTTACAACTGTAGGATCTTTGCGCAGACCTCGCAATTATTTATCCATATCTAATTTTCCTCATCCTTGATTATGCTGATGCTTGTTATTTGATGATCTCACTAAATACCAGCTAAATAAGCTTGAGAGACACCAAAGTCTCTGTATAAGATTCATATTTGGATTACGCAAATACGATCATGTCTCCGATTATCGTTAACAGCTTAAGTTGCCCATCCGCCTTTGCCGGCACGCATATATTCATTCTCTTCTGTACAATACCCTCTTCAATCTACTTACTCCAAGCTACTTGAAATTTCGGTTTGACTTCCCACTTGACTCGTGAGTCAAGTAGGAAGTCCTAGTAGTGGGTCCTAAATCGTTGAAATCATCAGAGAATTTGGAAATAAAAATTCCAGGACATACAACAAAATTCATCAACATTTCCGTCTCTGTAAAAGCACTTCGCATATGGAACGCCCTACCAGTCGTAATAAGATATATGAAAACATTAACTGCCTTTAATAGACTTGGAAAGGAATATTACCTGAGAGACGTCAATGTCTCATAGTTTGCTATACTGAGTTGGGTCAAGGTATTCACCCTCGTGTCAGCATTGAATGTCTGTATGTTTCACTTATCTTTTTGTTTGCATTAATTTAATCCTTCATACTACGTGTTGCTATTATTTTAGGTAATGTGTAAACTCTAATTTAATTTCCTTTTTACCAGTAATACTTCTGGCACCACCGTACCTTTACGGCTTTTACATATACACATAGTTTAAAAGATAACAATGCACATGGTCTATTTTGACCGCGATCACATACACGCGGGCAAAAGCTAATACATTAATATAAATTTTAATAAACAGTATTCATAGCTGCTTAGTTTCTTAATTTTAGATCGAATGTTACAACCAAGGGGCTTAACTTATCACGTGTTCAAATAAGAGATCAAGGAAATTACACGTGTGATGCGAGTAACGTTGGCGGAAAGACGAACATAACTTACACAGTTAACGTTAATGGTGAGTATCTTTCTGATTCATTTATTGTTGTTGCTTTAACACGATTCATTGATTTGAATACCATGTAAATGTGTATTTATTAAAGTAGGTATATATGTATTTGAATGTGGACTACCACAGCAGACTTAGCCAAGATACAAGATCCAAGAGTGTTTCTCGTCGAATACCTTTTTACAATTGCTAACGCATCTATTAATGTTTATTATTTTGTTTTGACCACATGACTCAACGTGGAAATGACGACGATATTCGGATTCATTTGATTAGTTTTCTTAGTAATGTTTGCGTCTAAAGAATGTCAACTTGGCCAGGGGGTAGCATTGGTTGTTTTGGAAAGCCTTGGGGTAGGTCAATGTCCAGTAGAGGATTCTCTTCTACTGAGATTTAAAGAATTGCCAGGACATTGTTAATTTTTTTTAAGAGTAATTTTTTCGTTCAGCAGTGGACGGCAATAGGTTGATACTTATAAAGTTTCTAGACTAAAGTAAATATTTTAGTAATAATGACATGCTTGAGATATACCACTTTGAACGAGTCACAAATAATATTTTTATTTTCCAGCTGCGTTATGTGTTATATGGTTATAGGGAAATGTGAACCAATCTATTTGAACTGTCCGGAAAAAAATGTTAGGTTTAATAGAATTTATAGAATGGCATGTTGTGTTGGAGAAACACAAATACAAATCACTACTAAAATATGCGAACACTCAGAAATAGAATGTCAGCTAGAAATAAAGCTTGTAATTAACAAAAGCACAAAACATTGCCTATTAGGCAAGGGGGTGAATATAGAAGTGGGCAATAAAATATTTCATAAATTTCTTGTGTTGATGTTGATGATGTCTATTTAGACACAAGTATAAATGTGCCTCTTTAAAAGCGACACGTATTAACTTCAGATCAGTACAATGTATCTACAAATAAAAATGTCTGGTGGCCAACTGGTGGAGAATTTTGCGGGGGCTTATATTCGGCAGTGGGCGTCTTTTGGTTGAAATGAGCGAAAGAATATGTAAATAATGAAATCATGACTGCCTCGGTGGCGCACTGGTAGTGTATGCGACTGCTATGCTTGAGAACTTGAGTCGGGATTAAAATGCTTCTTAACGCATATTTAGGATAGCTAGCAAATTTTAGGATAAATATTTAATTAAATTGTTATACCAAAATAGTGAACCGTAAATTATCTCAGTTTGTGTCGAGTGTAACTTAATTTTATAGGCATATGAACTTTTAAATTTCCCGCAGTTCCACCTAAAATAGAAAAACCCAAATTTAGCACAATTGATATATTGGTTGACACGGACTTGATTTTACAATGCAATGCTGATGGGCATCCGGAGCCACAAATTAAGTGGCTTTTTCAGGAATTTGATACAAAAGCTACACCTAGGACACTACGGTAAGTCTATAGATTGTAGCGAGAGTATTATGTGCATAATAATGTAGGTCCATAGTACTTAGTCCATAGATTTATAATTCATATTCACACAGGATTTTTTTAAACATATACGACAAATTAAACATGTGCACTGGACAACGAACTACCAATAATACTTTTTTCAATAATTTTGCTTTTTTTCTGTTGGGACTAATCTCGCCCACACGCACACCACTGTAACTCCTGTACACTAGGATCAATAGCAGTGACCCACGAACACAACGGGTTATGACACTTGGGAAGTAACAATAAAAAATAAACTGTCTTGAAACCCGTAACGAAATTAATCAGAAGAAAACTGGAGGAGTTAGAAATATAACTAAAATTTAACTTGCTAATTAATCTGGCTGATGCTAATGAATAATGATGAATGTGAACCAGGACAAAGTTGCCTCAAGTCACTTACAATAGCGCACACTTATCCCGTATAATGAGAAGGTGAAGAACTTGAAGATTTATATTGCCGCAAAATGTTTACAACTGTAGGATCTTTGCGCAGACCTCGCAATTATTTATCCATATCTAATTTTCCTCATCCTTGATTATGCTGATGCTTGTTATTTGATGATCTCACTAAATACCAGCTAAATAAGCTTGAGAGACACCAAAGTCTCTGTATAAGATTCATATTTGGATTACGCAAATACGATCATGTCTCCGATTATCGTTAACAGCTTAAGTTGCCCATCCGCCTTTGCCGGCACGCATATATTCATTCTCTTCTGTACAATACCCTCTTCAATCTACTTACTCCAAGCTACTTGAAATTTCGGTTTGACTTCCCACTTGACTCGTGAGTCAAGTAGGAAGTCCTAGTAGTGGGTCCTAAATCGTTGAAATCATCAGAGAATTTGGAAATAAAAATTCCAGGACATACAACAAAATTCATCAACATTTCCGTCTCTGTAAAAGCACTTCGCATATGGAACGCCCTACCAGTCGTAATAAGATATATGAAAACATTAACTGCCTTTAATAGACTTGGAAAGGAATATTACCTGAGAGACGTCAATGTCTCATAGTTTGCTATACTGAGTTGGGTCAAGGTATTCACCCTCGTGTCAGCATTGAATGTCTGTATGTTTCACTTATCTTTTTGTTTGCATTAATTTAATCCTTCATACTACGTGTTGCTATTATTTTAGGTAATGTGTAAACTCTAATTTAATTTCCTTTTTACCAGTAATACTTCTGGCACCACCGTACCTTTACGGCTTTTACATATACACATAGTTTAAAAGATAACAATGCACATGGTCTATTTTGACCGCGATCACATACACGCGGGCAAAAGCTAATACATTAATATAAATTTTAATAAACAGTATTCATAGCTGCTTAGTTTCTTAATTTTAGATCGAATGTTACAACCAAGGGGCTTAACTTATCACGTGTTCAAATAAGAGATCAAGGAAATTACACGTGTGATGCGAGTAACGTTGGCGGAAAGACGAACATAACTTACACAGTTAACGTTAATGGTGAGTATCTTTCTGATTCATTTATTGTTATTGCTTTAACACGATTCATTGATTTGAATACCATGTAAATGTGTATTTATTAAAGTAGGTATATATGTATTTGAATGTGGACTACCACAGCAGACTTAGCCAAGATACAAGATCCAAGAGTGTTTCTCGTCGAATACCTTTTTACAATTGCTAACGCATCTATTAATGTTTATTATTTTGTTTTGACCACATGACTCAACGTGGAAATGACGACGATATTCGGATTCATTTGATTAGTTTTCTTAGTAATGTTTGCGTCTAAAGAATGTCAACTTGGCCAGGGGGTAGCATTGGTTGTTTTGGAAAGCCTTGGGGTAGGTCAATGTCCAGTAGAGGATTCTCTTCTACTGAGATTTAAAGAATTGCCAGGACATTGTTAATTTTTTTTAAGAGTAATTTTTTCGTTCAGCAGTGGACGGCAATAGGTTGATACTTATAAAGTTTCTAGACTAAAGTAAATATTTTAGTAATAATGACATGCTTGAGATATACCACTTTGAACGAGTCACAAATAATATTTTTATTTTCCAGCTGCGTTATGTGTTATATGGTTATAGGGAAATGTGAACCAATCTATTTGAACTGTCCGGAAAAAAATGTTAGGTTTAATAGAATTTATAGAATGGCATGTTGTGTTGGAGAAACACAAATACAAATCACTACTAAAATATGCGAACACTCAGAAATAGAATGTCAGCTAGAAATAAAGCTTGTAATTAACAAAAGCACAAAACATTGCCTATTAGGCAAGGGGGTGAATATAGAAGTGGGCAATAAAATATTTCATAAATTTCTTGTGTTGATGTTGATGATGTCTATTTAGACACAAGTATAAATGTGCCTCTTTAAAAGCGACACGTATTAACTTCAGATCAGTACAATGTATCTACAAATAAAAATGTCTGGTGGCCAACTGGTGGAGAATTTTGCGGGGGCTTATATTCGGCAGTGGGCGTCTTTTGGTTGAAATGAGCGAAAGAATATGTAAATAATGAAATCATGACTGCCTCGGTGGCGCACTGGTAGTGTATGCGACTGCTATGCTTGAGAACTTGAGTCGGGATTAAAATGCTTCTTAACGCATATTTAGGATAGCTAGCAAATTTTAGGATAAATATTTAATTAAATTGTTATACCAAAATAGTGAACCGTAAATTATCTCAGTTTGTGTCGAGTGTAACTTAATTTTATAGGCATATGAACTTTTAAATTTCCCGCAGTTCCACCTAAAATAGAAAAACCCAAATTTAGCACAATTGATATATTGGTTGACACGGACTTGATTTTACAATGCAATGCTGATGGGCATCCGGAGCCACAAATTAAGTGGCTTTTTCAGGAATTTGATACAAAAGCTACACCTAGGACACTACGGTAAGTCTATAGATTGTAGCGAGAGTATTATGTGCATAATAATGTAGGTCCATAGTACTTAGTCCATAGATTTATAATTCATATTCACACAGGATTTTTTTAAACATATACGACAAATTAAACATGTGCACTGGACAACGAACTACCAATAATACTTTTTTCAATAATTTTGCTTTTTTTCTGTTGGGACTAATCTCGCCCACACGCACACCACTGTAACTCCTGTACACTAGGATCAATAGCAGTGACCCACGAACACAACGGGTTATGACACTTGGGAAGTAACAATAAAAAATAAACTGTCTTGAAACCCGTAACGAAATTAATCAGAAGAAAACTGGAGGAGTTAGAAATATAACTAAAATTTAACTTGCTAATTAATCTGGCTGATGCTAATGAATAATGATGAATGTGAACCAGGACAAAGTTGCCTCAAGTCACTTACAATAGCGCACACTTATCCCGTATAATGAGAAGGTGAAGAACTTGAAGATTTATATTGCCGCAAAATGTTTACAACTGTAGGATCTTTGCGCAGACCTCGCAATTATTTATCCATATCTAATTTTCCTCATCCTTGATTATGCTGATGCTTGTTATTTGATGATCTCACTAAATACCAGCTAAATAAGCTTGAGAGACACCAAAGTCTCTGTATAAGATTCATATTTGGATTACGCAAATACGATCATGTCTCCGATTATCGTTAACAGCTTAAGTTGCCCATCCGCCTTTGCCGGCACGCATATATTCATTCTCTTCTGTACAATACCCTCTTCAATCTACTTACTCCAAGCTACTTGAAATTTCGGTTTGACTTCCTACTTGACTCACGAGTCAAGTGGGAAGTCCTAGTAGTGGGTCCTAAATCGTTGAAATCATCAGAGAATTTGGAAATAAAAATTCCAGGACATACAACAAAATTCATCAACATTTCCGTCTCTGTAAAAGCACTTCGCATATGGAACGCCCTACCAGTCGTAATAAGATATATGAAAACATTAACTGCCTTTAATAGACTTGGAAAGGAATATTACCTGAGAGACGTCAATGTCTCATAGTTTGCTATACTGAGTTGGGTCAAGGTATTCACCCTCGTGTCAGCATTGAATGTCTGTATGTTTCACTTATCTTTTTGTTTGCATTAATTTAATCCTTCATACTACGTGTTGCTATTATTTTAGGTAATGTGTAAACTCTAATTTAATTTCCTTTTTACCAGTAATACTTCTGGCACCACCGTACCTTTACGGCTTTTACATATACACATAGTTTAAAAGATAACAATGCACATGGTCTATTTTGACCGCGATCACATACACGCGGGCAAAAGCTAATACATTAATATAAATTTTAATAAACAGTATTCATAGCTGCTTAGTTTCTTAATTTTAGATCGAATGTTACAACCAAGGGGCTTAACTTATCACGTGTTCAAATAAGAGATCAAGGAAATTACACGTGTGATGCGAGTAACGTTGGCGGAAAGACGAACATAACTTACACAGTTAACGTTAATGGTGAGTATCTTTCTGATTCATTTATTGTTATTGCTTTAACACGATTCATTGATTTGAATACCATGTAAATGTGTATTTATTAAAGTAGGTATATATGTATTTGAATGTGGACTACCACAGCAGACTTAGCCAAGATACAAGATCCAAGAGTGTTTCTCGTCGAATACCTTTTTACAATTGCTAACGCATCTATTAATGTTTATTATTTTGTTTTGACCACATGACTCAACGTGGAAATGACGACGATATTCGGATTCATTTGATTAGTTTTCTTAGTAATGTTTGCGTCTAAAGAATGTCAACTTGGCCAGGGGGTAACATTGGTTATTTTGGAAAGCCTTAGGGTAGGTCGGTAGGTGGGGTGTAAGGGGACGAACCACTATCTTTCGCTTCCAGCCAACCTCACCTGCACGCGGTGCACCCTGCTGAATGACAAACGAGGCTCTGGCGACCGATCGATGGCGGTATATCCGTCCCAAGAGGCGTAACTAAATACAATAGGCCGGAGACGGGCAGCAGCGTCTTCGATGCAACAAGTTACGCACTGCGATCACCAACCCGCCTGCCCAGCGTGGTGATTATGGGCTAAATCCTCCATGTGTAAGCAACAAAAGCCACGGCCCCCAGTTCCCGGCAGTCCCGCTATTCCTGGTCATGGTGGCGACCACGGTAACGGCGTGACAGGGGGTGCTAAGAATCATCGGGTTACGGGAGGCCACCGTAAACGACTGACCCTGGCAACTTTTAACGGCCGCACGTTACGGCTGGACTCGCATCTGGCGCAGCTTGAGGTGGAACTTGGGAAGATTAGGTGGCATATTTTAGGGTTATGTGAAGTCCGAAGAGAGGGGGAGGACACCATAACTCTCGACTCAGGCCACCTGATGTACTTCCGCGAGGGAGACCAAAAATCCCAAGGTGGCGTAGGGTTTCTGGTTAACAAGTCCCTTTCTGACAACGTGGTAGAAATGTCCAGTGTGTCGAACAGGGTAGCGTACCTCATTATCAAACTTACCGACAGGTATAGCCTCAAGGTAGTACAAGTGTACGCACCGACCTCGGCTCCCTCGGACGATGAGGTGGAGGATATGTTCGATGACATATCGAGGGCTCTCCACTTCACTACTAAAGGAGACTTTAATCGTGGGAGAGCTGCGCTTCGGCATGAATGGGTCGGCTCGACCGGAGTGATACCACGGCCTCACAGAAAACCGGTGTGAAACAGCGCTTTAGCTGTGTTTCACCGCGTGAGTGAGGATAACGGAGGCCCACCCCCCTATCCCCCCTATGATGGCGCAGTTGAAACTTATGTTACCCCAGGAGGGTACCAACTGCGCTAGCGTTGGAGAATCCCTCACTGGGCGTCCACACTTAGAACACAACGCGCCTGAGCGTGGATGCCCAGGCTGCCCCTCGTATTCTGGGGGGGGCAAAACTACGCTCTATCATGCTCGGGGTAAGAGCAGTACCACCATGGCACCCCCTGCCACGCTAGTCGTGGACTTGTGCAACATCAGGGGATTACATAGTAATCTAGATGCTGTCCATCACCACCTCGAGACAGCAAAGCCAGCCTTGCTCTTTTTGACAGAGACGCAGATATCGTCTCCAGCGGACACTTCCTACCTCACTTATCCTGGGTACGGTTTGGAACACTCCTTTATCTCCAAGGCCGGAGTGTGCGTGTACGTCAGAGACGATATCAGCTCTCGTCGCCTTAGCAATCTTGAAGGTAAGGACCTCTCCATCCTATGGCTCCGTGTAGACAGCGACGACCATCCTCGCGTCTATGCGTGCCTCTATAGGTCCCATAGCGGTGATGCCGAAACTGACCGACTCATCGAGCACATCCAGATGGCTACAGACCTCGTGCAGCAGCAGATCCCCTCCGAAGAGATCGTCGTACTTGGCGATTTTAACGCCCACCACGCCGACTGGCTCAGTTCCAGTAAAACGGATCATGCGGGGAGATCTGTTCACGATTTCGCCCTAGCATACGGTCTGACACAACTGGTTACCACGCCCACGCGAGTCCCAGATGTGGAGGGCCAGAATCCTTCACTGTTGGACCTTCTGCTGACCTCGCATCCGGACGGTTACCGCGTAACCGTTGACGCTCCACTTGGCACTTCAGACCATTGCCTTGTCCGGAGTTCAGTGTTTATCACACTCTCGCCGCGATCGCAAGTTGTGCGCGGCCGTCGTGTGTGGCACTACAGGTCAGCAGATTAGGATAGGATGCGGACGTTCTTTGCGTCCTACCCTTGGAGACGGTTGTGCTTCTCGCCGGATAATCCCAGTACTGCTGCTGATTCTGTTGCTGATGTTGTGCTGCAGGGTATGGAGCTTTTCATCCCATCCTCTTTGGTCCCCATTGGTGGCAAGTGTCGGCCCTGGTTTGGTTCATCTTCCAGAAAGGCTTCTCGCATGAAGCAGGAGGCTTACCAAGCCTGGGCTGGCGCGGTGGCGGTGCGGGATCAAAATACCAGCGCTCTGAAAAAGAAGTACAACTTTGCCTCCAGGTCCCTCAAAAGAGACATTGCAAGGGCGAAATCGGAGCACATCGCCAGGGTTGGCGAGAGGCTTGAGCGTCTTCCTTCGGGAACTCGGGCATTTTGGTCTCTTGCCAAGGCTGTCGAAGGGAATTTTTGTAAGCCGTCCTTTCCACCTCTTCACATGGGAAATAATCCGTTGGCCTATGACGCAAAGGAGAAAGCAGATCTTCTGGCAAAACACTTTGCGTCCAACTCGACTTTGGATGACGGGGGGCAGGAGCCGCCTACCATACCGCGGTGCGAGAGCTGTATGCTGGATATCCAGTTCCACCAACGCTCAGTGCGCTTAGCACTTTTGTCCCTTGATGTCCATAAGTCGAGTGGCCCGGATGGAATCCCTCCTATTGTGTTGAAGATGTGCGCTCCAGAGTTTGCACCGGTCTTAACGCGTCTTTTTCGACTCTCCTACTCCACTGGCGTAGTCCCGTCATCATGTAGGGCAGCATTGGTCCACCCGATCCCTAAAAAGGGCGATCGCTCAAATCCGACTAACTACAGGCCGATAGCCATAACTTCCCTCTTCTCGAAAATAATGGAGTCCATAATTAACCATCAACTCCTGCGGTACCTAGAGGATCATCATCTGCTTAGTGACCGGCAGTACGGTTTCCGTAAAGGTCGATCAGCAGGTGATCTTCTGGCATACCTGACACATCGCTGGGCTCAGGCGATTGAGACTAAGGGGGAAGCCTTGGCAGTTAGTTTGGACATCGCGAAAGCGTTCGATCGGGTCTGGCACAAAGCGCTTCTTTCGAAGCTCCCTTCCTATGGGCTTCCCGAGAAATTATGCGATTGGGTCACTAGCTTTCTTGCATGTAGAAGCATAAAGGTCGTAGTCGACGGTGAATGCTCTGACTCCATGTCTGTGAATGCTGGTGTCCCGCAAGGCTGTGTGGTACTCTGTTCCTCCTTCATATCAATGACATGCTGCCAATTAGCGGCATTCATTGTTATGCGGATGACAGTACGGGCGATGCTCTCTACACCGGCCGCGCCAATATTTCTCGGGAAAACGTCATTGAGAGTCGAAACAAACTTGTGTCTGAAGTTGAGACCGCTTTGGAAAGGGTCTCAAATTGGGGTAGACTTAATTTGGTCCAATTCAACCCGACAAAGACACAAATTTGCGCGTTCACCGCTAAAAAACTCCCGTGGGTCGTATGTCCTCGTTTTGAAGACACTCCCCTATCTGCCTCAGCCAATATTGGGATACTAGGTCTCGACGTATCGAGCGAAGTCCAGTTTCGTGGCCATTTGGAGGGTAGGGTCAAATTGGCCTCAAAAAAGCTAGGTGTGCTCAACAGATCGAGCCGGTATTTCACTCCGGCCCACCGCCTTCGTCTTTACAAAGCGCAGGTTCGGCCTCACATGGAATACTGTCCTCATCTTTGGGCAGGGGCACCCCAATACCAGCTCCTCCCTCTGGACCGCATTCAGCGGAGGGCGACTCGTATCGTCGATTGCCGGGATCATTCAATTCGGCTAGACTCTCTGGCACTGCGTAGAGATGTGGCTTCACTGTGCATCTTCTACCGCATTTACCATGGGGAGTGCTCCGAGGAATTGTTCGGATTGATCCCTGCCGCATCTTTCCGCCATCGTCCTACGCGACAGAAATTTCATTCCCATCATCTAGATGGTTGGCAGTCCACAACTGTGCGATTTTCCCGAAATTTTCTGCCACGCACAGCAAAACTGTGGAATGAGCTGTCGCCTGCGGTGTTCCCGGACCAATACGACCTTCAAACCTTCAAGAAAAGAGCGTACTCCTTCCTAAAAGGCCGGCAACGCACTTGTGACGCCTCTGGTGTTGCGGGTGTCTATGGGCGGCGGTAATCGCTTACCATCAGGTGATACGTCTGCTCGTTTGCCCCCTATACAATAAAAAAAAAAAAAAAAAAAAACCCACTACAGCGTTGTTATGGGGGACTTCAACGCCAAAGTGGGAGTACAAACTTGCAGCGAATCAGTTATAGGATCCCATGGCTTTGGAAGCAGGAATCATTGGGGGCAAATGCTCGTCAATTTTCTCGAGCGAGAGGGGCTGTTCTTGATGAACTCTTTCTTCAAAAAACGGCCCCAAAGGAAGTGGACGTGGCGAAGCCCCGACGCTATGACTACAAATGAGATTTATTTCATCTTGACGGACAGAAAGCATATATTCAGAGACGTCTCGGTGATCAATAGGTTTAACACCGGTAGTGATCACCGACTTGTGCGAGGCTCTCTGAATATCGACTTTAAGGCTGAACGTGTACGTTTGATGAAATCCAGGCTCCGACCAACTCTGCTTCAAGCCGCGATGGGATCTGAAAAATTCCAGTCAAATCTTGAAAACCGATTTACTGCCATGGAAACCACAGGAGACGTAAACCGGAACCATGAAAATGTGGTTCGGATTCTCAGGGATGAAGGTACGAGATTTTGTAAAATGCAGCGTAAAAGCAGGAAGTCGAAGCTTTCAAAGAGAACATTAGGGTTAATGAGGGAACGACGTGAGAACCCACCTGCCACTTCGTCGGCAAAGCGGGCTCTAAACCGAGAGATCACCAAACTTGTACGACACGACCTCCGATGCTCCAATACTCTTTCGATTGAAAGAGCGATCGAGCGGAATCGGGGGTCAAAAGTGTTCGTACAATCTCTTGGAAGAAGCCACCTGACAAAGTTGACCACATCAAGTGGAGAAGTCGTTGCTTCCAAACCGGCCGTCCTTTCGGAAGTCGAAAGCTTCTACGGCAGTTTATACGCTTCGCATGCATCTCGATCTGATCCCGAAAATGAGGACCCTAGAGCTACATTGACACGCCACAACACCGAAGATCTGCCAGAAGTCAGTACTGATGAAATCGAGATGGCTCTTGGACAGCTGAAAAATGGAAAAGCCCCTGGAGAAGACGGCGTTACAACAGAGCTGTTGAAGGCTGGGGGTACGCCCGTATTGAGGGAGCTCAAAAAGCTTTTTAATGCTGTCCTGTTCGAAGGGAGAACTCCAGAGGCGTGGAGTAGAAGTGTGGTCATCCGGTTCTTTAAGAAGGGTGAAAAGACCATGTTGAAGAACTATCGGCCCATTTCCCTTCTAAGCCACGTCTACAAGCTGTTTTCAAGAGTCATTTCGAACCGTCTTGCGCGAAGACTCGACGAATTTCAACCTCCGGAGCAAGCTGGGTTTCGGAGCGGATATGGCACCATAGACCACATTCACACAGTGCGGCAGATTATACAGAAGACCGAAGAGTATAATCAGCCCCTGTGTCTAGCATTCGTGGACTATGAGAAGGCCTTTGACCCGATAGAGATCTGGTCTGTTCTGGAGTCCCTGCAGCGTTGCCAAGTAGATTGGCGATACATACAAGTGTTGAGATGTCTTTACAAAGCCGCCACAATGTCCGTCCAAGTACAGAATCAGCAAACAAGACCCGTACCATTGCATCGAGGAGTGAGACAAGGGGACGTTATATCCCCGAAATTGTTCACTAATGCAATGGAGGACTTCTTCAAGACGCTGCACTGGAAAGGACGCGGCATCAACATCAATGGAGAATACATCTCTCATTTGCGATTTGCAGACGACATCGTCATCATGGCAGAGACGCTCCAGGACCTACAACAGATGCTGAACGACCTCGCTAACTCTTCTGTACGCATCGGCCTACGGATGAACTTGGATAACACCGTGGGAGAGCCGCGCTTCGGCATAAATGGGCCGGCTCGACCGGAGTGATACCACGGCCTCACAGAAAACCGGTGTGAAATAGCGCTTGCGCTGTGTTTCACCGAGTGAGTGAGGATACCGGAGGCCCATACCCCAACCCCTCCCCCATTCCCTCTCCCCATCCCCCAAAGGTCGGCAACGCACTTGTGACGCTTTTGGTGTTGCAGGTGTCCATGGGCGACGGTAATCGCTTACCATCAGGTGATGCGTCTGCTCATTTGCCTCCAATTCAATAAAAAAAAAAAAAAAAAAAACCAAGGTCATGTTCAATGAACATGTACTACCGGAACCGGTTGCGGTACACGGTGCCGTTCTCGAAGTTGTTCAAAAATACGTGTACCTCGGGCAGATTTTGCAGTTGGGAAAGAACAACTTTGAGGACGAGGTGAACAGGAGAATCCGGCTGGGTTGGGCAGCATTTGGGAAGCTTCGTCGGGTCTTCTCATCATCAATCCCACAGTGCCTAAAGACAAAAGTCTTCAATGAGTGCGTCCTACCCGTAATGACATACGGGGCCGAAACGTGGACACTTACGGTACGGCTGATCCACAAGTTCAAAGTCGCTCAGCGTGCTATGGAAAGGGCTATGCTCGGCGTTTCTCTAAGGGACCGTATTAGAAACGAGGTGATCAGGCAGAGAACCAAGGTCATTGACATAGCACACAGGATTAGCAAGCTGAAGTGGCAGTGGGCTGGCCATATTTGGCGACGCCACCGCGTAGACGGGGAGGAGAGCCGGCTTCATGAGGAGTACCGCGAAGATGAGGTGTTTTAAATGCCTCGCTGCGGGACACACGCGTTCGAAGTGCGCCAGCTGCTTCGACTGCAGCGGACTCTGTTTCCGCTGCGGTCGACCGGGGCACAAGGCAGCAGAGTGCTCTGCCGCCCCTCACTGCCCCGTGTGTGCGGCGAGCAACAAGCCCGCCAATCACCAGATGGGGCAGGGGGGCTACAAGCCTCCCCGAGCTTCTCGGCAAACGTCGGGGGTTAGCCTGTCGACCCAGGCTGCCTCCGACGTGGTTCGTGCGACCACGTCGTCGCCCATGGAGGAGGTTGTAGAGACGATCCAATAAATGGATCAAGTCTCCAACCTCCTTGTCCAGACGAACCTGAACTACTGCGCCGCGGCGCAGGATCTTTTCCTGCAAACCATGGCGCAGTGGTCGATAGGTGTTGCCGTAGTCGCGGAGCCCTATTACGTCCCTCCCCGTCCAAACTGGATGGGTGACCGGGACGGCTCCGTGACAGTCGTCGGCTCCTCGGCGGCTCGTTCCCCGCCCTTGTCGCTAAGAGAGAAGGGCTCTGGATATGTGGCCGCCGAGTGGGGGGAATCACCGTTTACGGTGTCTACTTCTCCCCCAACCGGAGTTTGAGCGACTTCGAGGTCTTCCTTAACAACTTGGAGACCTCGATGCGGCGACTAGCGTCTGGGCACGTCCTCGTGCTGGGGGACTTCAACGCGAAATCCATTGCGTGGGGTTCCCCGGCGACGGACGCCAAGGGCGAGGCCGTAGTGAGTGGGCGGCCTCGGTGGGCCTCTGTTTGCTAAACAGAGGCGCCACCAAAACGTGCGTGCGACAGCAGGGGGGGTCGATAGTGGACCTTTCGTTCGCTACCACTGCTGTTGCCGCACGAGTAAGGAACTGGTGGGTCCTGGAAGAGGTTGAGACGCTCTCGGATCACCTGTACATCCGATTTGAGCTCTCCCGGTCCCAGGGCCCCAGTAGGGGTCACGTGGCGCGGCATTCCTCCCGCTTTCCGCGGTGGGTTGTTGCCAAGCTCGATAGGGACCTGCTAGAGGAGGCGGCCATTATTCAGTCTTGGCTGCCTCCGCGGGCCCCGGCCGAGGAGGTCGACATGGGGGCTGGCCGCTTTCGCACTGCGATTACGCAGGTCTGCGATGCGGCCATGCCCCGCGTTCAGGGTTGTCGGCCTCCACGAAACGGGGTCTACTTGTGGCCCCAGGAGTTGGCGGACCTCCGTGCGGCCTGTACTAGTGCCCGGAGGGCCTTTTCCCGCAGTGGGCGGAGCACACGCCCCCGTCGATGGCCGTTCCGGCCGGAGACGATGGGGACGGAGGGAGTGAGGTGCCGCCCGTTAGGGAATCTGAGGTTGGGGCGGCTGTTCTGCGGATCCGTTCCAAGAACACCGATCCCGGGCTGGACGGGGTACCACCCCGAGTGATGGCCCGAGCCCTCGACCATATGTCGGACCGCCTCAGGGAGGTATTGGACGCCAGCCTGGCGTCCGGACGCTTCCCTGAGTGCTGGGAATGCGGGAAGCTGGTCCTACTGCAGAAGCCGGGACGGCCTGCCGATTCGGTCGCGGCCTATAGGCCCATCGTGTTGCTGGACGAGGCGGGCAAATTGTTCGAGAGGATTCTCTCTGCCCGCATCGTCCGGCACCTAAGCGAGGTGGGGCCCGATCTGTCGGACGCCCAATTCGGGTTCCGAGAGGGGCGTTCGACGGTTGATGCCGTGATGCGCCTTAGGGCCGTGACCGAAGAGGTAGTGAGCTGTGGTGGTGTGGTGTTGGCGGTGTCCTTGGACATCGCCAACGCCTTTAATAGTCTGCCATTCAGCTGCATCAGGGAAGCACTCCACTACCACGGGGTGCCAGACTACCTGAGGCGGCTGGTGGCAGACTATTTGGCAGAGCGTACCGTCGTGTACGAGGACCGAGATGGCGTCTTGAGACGGCGACCCATGTCGTGCGGCGTTCCACAGGGGTCTGTCCTCGGACCACTCCTGTGGAACGTGGGGTACGACTGGGTCCTTCGAAGTCGTCTGCCCCCCGGGCTGGGCGTAATTTGTTACGCCGATGACACACTGGTCACAGCTCGCGGGGCCAATTTCCAAGAGGCGGCGCGCCTGGCCACCAGGGGTGTCTCTCTGGTGGTTGGGCGCATCGAGGCGCTGGGCTTAAGGGAGGCCCTTGACAAGACGGAGGCCCTGCAATTCCATGGGCCCCGTCGTGGTCTACCCCCCGGCGCCTCTATCGAAGTCAACTCGGTCATTGTACCTGTTCGGGCCCAGATGAGGTATCTGGGCCTGATCCTCGACGGTAGGTGGCTCTTCGACGAGCACTTCCGACAGCTTGCCCCAAAGCTGGTCAATGCTGCCTCCGCCCTTGGGCGTCTTTTGCCCAATCTGGGTGGAGCCAGCGTCGCTACTAGGAACCTCTACACGGGGGTGGTCCGGTCAATGGCCTTGTATGGGGCCCCGGTGTGGGTGGCGGCTCTGACCGCCCAGAATAAGGCGCGCCTATGGCGCCCTCAGAGGGTATTGGCGGTCAGAGCTATACGCGGATACCGCACGGTGTCCACCGAGGCGGCGTGCGCCTTGGCCGGAACACCCCCGTGGGATTTGGAGGCGGAAGTGCTCGCCGAAGTATATCGGCGAGCGGCTGAATATCGGGCGGAGAACGGGTATCGTCCTCCGCCCGAAGAGGTACGCGAATGGCGTGTAGCCGCTCGCCACCACTGCGACCGCAGTGAGGACTCGGCCCAGCGTACGCTGGAGATCTGCCCCGCTTGGGCGGAGCAGCGCCGGGCCCTCACTGCAGTCATCGGAGGAGATCTGTCGCTACCGGCCATCATACGCTCCATGGCCGGTGGCGACAGCAGTTTTACCGCGGTCGCATCCTTCTGCGAAGACGTAATTTCGCAGAAGGAGGCGGCGGAGAAGGCCCGATAGGACGATATCCACTCGAACCCGATCCACACTAGAGCGGATGGAGGGAAAAACCCGTCCCCACCATCCGCGAACCGGGCGGCGAAGGCGCGCCCATCTGCGCCTCATGCCGCCCTGAGTGTGGCCGCGGATGGTGGGGACGGGTTTTCCCCTCCATCCGCTCTAGTGGCCAGCCGCAAAGGGGCGACGTACGCGTATGCCGTGCGTCGCCTAAATTAAGATTTTTATTAGAAGAAGGTGCCCGCTTCAGTGCGGGCAGGCGCTGGGAGGGGTCCAGTCGTGTAATATCTGCAGTCCCCGGACCCCTACCTTCTCAGGCGCAGAGTTGCACACCGTGTGGTTTTAGTCGGATCGATTCCGACACACCGCCCCGCCGCAAACCTCGGCGGGGTGACGGCCCGAGGGGGTTTTCACATGTTAAAAAAAAAAAGGGTCAATACCCTAAGGCTTTCCAAAACAACTAATTAAATATCAGTAGAGGATTCCCTTCTACTGATATTTAAAGAATTGCCAGGACATAGTAATGTTTTTTTTAGTTTTAGTTTTTCGTTCAGCAGTGGACGGCAATAGGTTGATACATATAAAGTTTCTAGACTAAAGTAAATATTTTAGTAATAATGACAAGCTTAAGGTATATCACTTTGAACGAGCCACAAATAATATTTTTATTTTCCAGCTGCGTTATATGTTATATGGTTATAGGGAAAGGTGAACCATTCTATTTGTACTGTCCGGAAAAAAATGATAGGTTTAATAGACATTATAGAATGGCATGTTGTGTTGGAGAAACACAAATAAAAATCACTAGTAAAATATACGAACATTTAGAAATTGAATATCAGCTAGAAATAAAGTTTATAATTAACAAAACATTAAGACATAACGTTGCGTATAAGGCAATGAGGTTAATGTAGAAGTAGGTGATAAAATATTTCATAAATTTCTTGTGTTGCTTTTTATGATATCTATTTAGACAATTAACAAAATTGTGAAATGTAAATTATCTCAGTTTGTCTTTAAAATTTTCCGCAGTTCCACCTAAAATACAAAAACCCAAATCTAGCACAATTGATATATTGGTTGACATGGACTTGATTTTACAATGCAATGCTGATGGACATCCGGAGCCACAAATTAAGTGGTTTTTTCAGGAACTTGATACAAAAGCTACACCTAGGACACTACGGTAAGTCTTTAGATTGTAAAAATATACAGCATTATAATGTAGGTATATCTATAGTGCTTATACACCCAATACATTAAATATTTATAATTTATATTCATACAATATTTTTTGGTAAATTTTCAAAAAATTAAACATGTGCCCTGGCAAAAATATTTTTTCATACTACAAATGTAAACTGTTCTAAACTTTAACTTGCTGATTAATCTCGCTTATGTTGTAAACACCATTGATGCCGCCCTGGATAAAGTTTGTAAGTGAAGCAACACCTACGGCTTAAAAATTAATCCATCCAAAACTCAGGTCATTGTCGTTGGAAGTTTGCGAATTTTCTCCAAAATTGATTAGGCAAATTTGCCTCAAGTCACTTGCACTAGCACGCCAGTCCCTTATAGTGACATGTTGAAGAACTTGGGAACCTATATTGATAGTACCTTACCCTGGGGTCTCTAGCTGCAGGAGCTGAATCGCAAAACTTTTGCCGCTGCAGGGCCTTTGTGCAGACTACGCAATTTTTTACCCATATCTACGAAGATTGCTCTTTCACAATCCCTTCCTTTCCCATCCTTATTTATGCTGATGTTTGTTATTTTGATTCTATATGATGATTGATGAAATAAGCTTGAGTGACTCTAAAATCTCTTTACAAGTTTCATATTTGTATTACGCAAATATGATCATGTCTCCGATTATCGTAAACAGCTTAAGTGGTTACCCATCCGCCTTCGCCGGCACGCATACATTATTTGTATTCTGTATAATATTCTCTTTAATCCACTCACTCACGCTACCTGAAATCTCGGTTTAACTTCCTACTTGACTCATATCCTAAATTGTTGAGATCGTCAGAGAACTTGAAATAAAAAATGCCAGGACATACAACCAAAAAACTTCGACCATTCCTTCTCTGTTATAATAAAGCGTTCGCCTATGGAACACCTTACCAGTCGCAATAAGACGTGCGAAAACATTGACTGCTTTTAAGAGACTGATCAATGCCCCATAGTTTGCTATACTGAGTTGGGTCAAGGTGTTGTGTCTGTATTGAATGTCTGTATGTAATTTAATCCTTCATACTACGTGTTGCTATTATTTAATGTAATGTGTAAAATCTACTTTAATTTCCATTCCACCAGTAAAACATCAGGCACTACCATACACCTTTTTATCCCTACTCTTCTTTTCATCCCATGATTGCCTGTAAGATATTGCTTTGAAGCGATAAGGCCGTCATTTGTACTTTATAATACTTTTAAGTTAACCTTGTAATAACATAAGCCGGTACAATAAAAAAAAATATTATAATTATTGTGGGGGAACGGGTATCATGTTCCACCCAACACAAAGGGAGGATCCTCCGACCAGGCGAGGTGTACATGCCTGGCGGGCTACTGCCCAACAGTTGATGTTGGGATGTTGTATATATGATAATCGGCGCGGGAACTTTATTTGCGCGATTCAGGATTTGTAGTTACTCCGTGTAGTGTAGTTTGTAGGTACAGTGCGTTACTTCGTAGTTCAGTGTGTCTTCGGTAGATGTCGCTGTATGTGGAAGTCGCCACATCACTCCCCTCCAAGACTGGAGGTCGATATCTGATGAGTCAGCTGTCTGTGCTCTGTTGCGGAGCTTGCCATTGCCAGGAGTGAGTAGTTCCAGTGAGTCGGAACTGAGTGCCGCAAGTTCCAGTGAGTCGGAACTGAATGCCGCTAGTCCCAGTGAGTCGGGGCTGAAGTCCGCTGATCCCAGTGAGTCGGGATCGCATGCGGTGCGCGGAGCTGCGGTGAGGTCCCCAGTGAGTCGGGGCGGTTGCTGCGTAGTGGCTGGCTGCTGCGTAGACGGGAGAGAGATGCTCTGCTTACATGGACCGTAGGTGCAGTGTGCTGTGCCTAGACGCTGATGAGGCCGTAGGGGTAACCAGGCTGGAGCGGTCGCTTCCTGCGTGTGGTGTATCCCTGTTGAGGCTTCAGACTTGCTGTGGGAGTGAACAAGATGGCGCTGCTGATCCGCTGCCTTGAAGGCTGCTTCCAATCACGTCGGGGTCACCACTGTGGGGGAACGGGTATCATGTTCCACCCAACACAAAGGGAGGATCCTCCGACCAGGCGAGGTGATCATGCCTGGCGGGCTACTGCCCAACAGTTGATGTTGGGATGTTGTATATATGATAATCGGCGCGGGAACTTTATTTGCGCGATTCAGGATTTGTAGTTACTCTGTGTAGTGTAGTTTGTAGGTACAGTGCGTTACTTCGTAGTTCAGTGTGTCTTCGGTAGATGGCGCTGTATGTGGAAGTCGCCACATTATTATTGATGTTAACACGCTTCCATTGACTTCTTACTGTTCAAAAGTATTTAAGTTAGTATGTAACGGTGACTTTGAACATGATTTTGACACCCTGCAAATCGTCGGATTTATATTTCGTATGACTTCCCGATTTTATTGTAAATATTGTGTACCATCTCTACTTAAACTCACTTTAGTAGTAAATTGAAGAAAATAAATCAATAATTGTGTAAATAAAAATAAAAAACACGCTTTTATAGTAAATCCGACAAGAAAATAAAAAAACACTTGAGAGGTGTCAAAGGACACCCGGATGGAACAAAGTTCCTTTCGATGATTTAGTGAAGGAATTGTTATTACTAAATACATACGTTCTGATATTGTAATATTAAAATATAATTTTCTTTTGAATTTATTAAAGTTATGGCGCGTACACTTGCTAAACACACAAATATATATATGTACTCTGTCTGTCCATTCTTTCATACACGTCATAGATGCGCGGGACTTTGTAAACACAACAGAGTGTGTTGTGTTTATAAAGTACATAGTATATGTAGGGACTCGTTCCCTGTTTAGGAGTGTCGGTAGATTCCATATTTTTTTTAAATGAGGGTAGACGTGAGTTGTCGGGCGAGGAAAACGATAGTAATGGTTTTCCTCACAATCGCTTTGTTATAACCACTTTATGATAATACATAGTGAAATACAATCACGATAATCAATAATGATATACAGGTTACAATTTAGGTAAGACACTCCACCGAACATGTGATGCTACTGCGAGATGCTTAACGATTATGCTTGCCCTCCGGCTGCGTTCCATTTTATAACTATCTCCGGCTGCGTTCAATTAATAACTACCCACAGTTCTTTAGGGATGGGATCAAACTCACTGTTACCCGCAACTAATCACATAAAATAATCGACTACCATCAATTATCTTAACGCGTGATTATTATTTTTAAAGTGGCAATGATTTCCATCCCTATTGTCATCGGTCGCACGCTTCAATGCTCGTATGGAGGGTAGAGGTAAGGAGAGTTATCTCATATGGTAGAAAATTGAAAAAAGTGTCCAGCTGTAAGCTGTAAATAACAGTTCAAAAACCTTCCAGAATGGCGTTGGTGTAGACACAGGGTATGGTATGAATGTAGCAATTGTGAACGAATTGAAGTACGCCGAGTTAAAAAAATTAACATTATTGTCGACTAAAGTAGTTACTTATTGAAAATGTCAACTACTTGCGTATTATAAAATAATGTAGTAAATATAGCCTTAAAGAGTTATTATGAGAAAAGGCGTAGCTAGAGTGATTTTATTTTCTGAACTGTGAATAGTACGTTTATTGATTTTTTATCATTCAATTTTATGAAAAAGTGTGTGTATAATAGAACAATTATGGGTAAAATTTTTGTTGTGAAAAATTGTCCAAGTGGACGTAAACCCAAAAACGGAAGAAATGATTCGCCTCAGCCTCTGTCATATTTTCAACCAACAGTATGTAAATCAATTATTTATGAAAAAAATATTTTATAACCCATTGCTCATTTTTATATTTTTTTAATCAATGAAGACATATTTATTTTGTTTTATCTAATTTTACAGACACCGGCGAGATTACAAAATTGGCAAATTTCGTTGGGCATTGAATTAAAAAATACGGATTACATATGTCATCTCCATTTTAAAGAGGAACATATAAAAACATATGAGAAATTTAACATAAAAGGGGAGCTCAAGATTATGCCTACAGGAAAAAAAATACTTAGAAAAGAAGCTTTACCAACGATACTCTGATGCTAATGTGGCGCCACCCTAATTTAATGCATTTCAACGGACACTTTTTCATGTACACAGATGATTCTCCTTACCTCTACCCTCCATAAATGCTCGGTGTTGCGTCAGTGTCTAACTACCGACACTTGTGTTACCAAAATAAAATAAGTGATGCGCCGTCATATATATATGACGGCGCTCTCATTTATTTAGTGGGTAGATTTGAAACAAACAACCGACGTTCACAGATGACATAACACGGAGCGCTGGGGAGGCGGCCATTACGAATCGAGTGATTAGAGAGAGCGCACGCACCCACGTGTTCTGGTGGAATGTTTTAAATCCGATCAGATCAGTGTAATCTTTTATAATTAAGAGTGTTGTAGATTGATTTGGTGATTGATTAAACGAGTGTCGATTATATTTCGAAGTATTTAGTGACCAGCACATACTGGTCTCCTCGCCCAACTACCCACGTTTACATTATGGTGAATGAACCAAAGAATGATGACGTGCTGTCTCCTGACGCGCCTTTATATATATGTTCAGGCCAAGTGCCTGCTAAAGGAAGTGATCGGTAGCGGTATACGTTGCTTTCCAAAACGCATAGGCGTTATATTTTTTATTTGTACGCCACCGCCCTCTTGTCATCACTATCGAATCAACCTTCACGTTATCAGCACGAAAAATTGTAATTTTATGTTTAACATTATTAAAAAGTTCCAAAGTAATTTGGGTTTCAATTGAGGCTCCTTTATGTCCGCTGAGACATAAATTGGTGGCCCATGAAGGGAATATCAAGAAAATATCAAGAAATTTAACATTTTGAAAATTCGTCGACATCGACCACGCAAAAGGTTGACGGCGCTTAATATCTGAAGGAGTTCAAGGAGTACACAAGGAGTACACAGCAGGACAGCGATACCAGCTCGGTCAGTGGAGCACCCAAAGCTTTGCACCGCGCGTCGAGGTAACGCCACGAAAGTTAAGTACCCGTCCTTGACCTCAGTCATATCCCAAATCGGACTTAAATAGTATTTCCACTTGCAACCTACAATCTTAGTACGAATAAATAGCATATAAATACTTAACGTCTTAACTAAAATTTGTTTTATCGGAAAGAATACCTAAATGTAAATTGTGTGCGGTAGGTGAATAAAATTTATCTATCGTATACATTTTAAGAACATAGGTGCATATTTGCTTGGAATAGTCAAGTAGTTTGGTGAAAATACGCCTCGAACTAAAAATCCTTAGAAGGTATTTCTTTTATAAATAAATGTTAAGTATTTTAAATGCAATAAAAAATTATTTTTTTAAAAACGCAGGTAGGTATCTACAACAATTTATAGAATACGTTATTCTTTAATTTCTATTTAATAATTCTAATTTTCATTTTATTTTTGTTCACGATTGTGAAACCCTGAAGGGGTAGACAGAGGTGTTTTGTATATTGAGTTTCATATTACCTAATATTTTGTCAAACTGCCGTGTACTTGGTTACCGGTGAAATAGAATAGCTGTCGACATCCGACAGTTATATATGTATACAGCCTAAATAGGGTGTGTTTAACTCTGTTAATTTTTATGGGATATCAGGCGTGACTATATGTAGATAATTTGTTACATTTAAATTTTAGTTTGGGTGTTAGCATCCTTAGTTCCCATAACTTGTTATCATTTATAACGCGACATTCACACGTCTCGCCGACCATTTCAGAACAGTACCTACAGTTGGGTGCAATCGCTGCCGCCCGCTACAGTTGTTGCGCACCTCGTCAGCTGAGCGCGGAACCGGTTTCTTATCGGCCGAGCCTACGGAGTGAGGGACGTGAGAGATTTTATTACTTGTTTACTTTATTTACACAGTTATTACAATGACTGAAGCAAGTGGTGAGTTAGATATTGTCGATTCTAAAAGTAAATTAAAGGTTTTAAAGATAAGGAGAAGTTCAATAAAGGGTCAAATAACTAAGTTTAAAAATTATTTGTCAGAAGTCAGTTATAAGGTTGAGTTAACCAATATTGAAAATGCAGAGCTGAGCCTTAAGCTTACTAAGTTTGAGGGCTTATCTGTTAAGTTTGACGATTTACAAAATGACATTGAGTTGTTAGACGCTGATAATATGCAGTTGGAAATTGATGAGCGAGAAAGAATTGAGCATGATATCATTATTAACATTGCAAAAGCGAAAACGTTACTTGAAAATTTTAATAAAAATGAGCAAAGACGCGAATCAATTGCAATTGAAACTCAGTGCTTGCTCGACCATCATGAACATGGTTTTAAATTACCTCAGATTCAAATAGAAAAGTTTGATGGCTCGTATTTCCACTGGCTACAATTTCGAGATACTTTTGAAAGCTTGATTCATGATAATAATCGTATAAAACCAATTCATAAATTCCACTCATCTCATATTTGGAAGGAGAAGCTGCTCGCATTATATCTAATTTAGAAGTCTCAACGGCTAACTATGCGGAGGCCTGGCGACTTCTCGGCGAGCGATATAATAATAAACGATTACTCATAAATCACCACCTTAAGTCACTATTTAATACTCAAACTCTAAGCCGTGAGACTGAAAAATCACTGCGATTTTTTGTCGACCACGTCACTAAAAACTTGCGTGCCTTATCCAGCTTATCTGTGCCCACAGATGGATGGGACTTACTTATTATATTCATATTGTCATCTAAGTTGGATAGCACGACCTTAATGAAGTGGGAGGAACACCGTAGTACGTTAGATGATGATATACCAACGTTAGATCAATTTTACAAGTTCCTAATTAAGCGTGCTGACGTAATCGAAGCACTTAATCGCAGCAAACAGAGTGAACAGAATAATTCTGTTCCGGCTACGTCACGAGCACCATTTTTTCAAGCTAAATCAAACAATAGGCCGAGTATTAATAACAGTCGTCATAATAAGTATTTTAAAGATTCTTACACTAAATCATTTATGAGCACACATCAACCTCGTTCAAAGGGTTTTCTATGCATTGTTTGTAAGAACAATCACAAAATATACGAATGCCCTGTATTCAAGGCCAAAACTGTAAACGAGAGATTGGCTGATGTGGCTACCTATAAGTTGTGCTCCAACTGTCTTAGGCAAGGGCATCCCAGTAGTGAATGCCGTATGGGGCCGTGTCGGGAGTGCAAGGGGAGGCACAATAGTCTGCTTCACCCAATTAACTTAGAAAATAGTGCAGTCATCACTAAGTCGGCATCAATAGTTACACTTTCTAGTCAAAATTGCAACCAAGCACTGTTGTCAACCGCGTTGATAGAAGTGTGTAATCCTAAAACTAACCAAAAACAAAAGATCCGCGCCTTGTTGGATTGCGGAAGTCAGTCATCTTTTATAACATACTCCATTAAAGAACTGTTAGGTCTAAAGTCCAACCGCATTGATACTCTAAAGATCATCGGCATTGGAAATAATTGTACAAATTATGTCACTGAGACTTGTGATATTCAATTAAATTCCCTAACTAGTGATTTTAGCATTAAACGGACATGTATAGTGCAAAAGGAGTTGACTGGAGATATACCTAGGTCTCGAGTAAATTTACATGAATTAAATTTGCCGAAAGATTTGTTGCTAGCTGATCCCTATTTCTACCAGCCAAGCCCTGTAGATATGATCATTGGGGCTGACATATTTTGGGATATCTTAAATTCTCAACAAATTTATTTAGCTCCCAATGGGCCTAAATTGCAAAACTCTGAATTAGGGTGGATGGTCACTGGCCCAACGAAGTTTACAAACAAACATCTAATTCAAAATTACGTTCAATGCAATCATAGCACGATTGCCCAAAATTCGCGTAACTCTATTGACGAACTCCTTACAAAATTTTGGGAACTTGAAGAAATTCCCAAGGCAAAGGTTTTAAACCATCAAGAAAAGACATGTGAAAATCATTTTTACGCAAATATGTCTAGATTGCCAACAGGCAGGTTTAATGTAAGACTGCCTCTAACTGATGATCCAGGTTGTCTGGGTGATTCATATAATTTGGCTAGGCGGCGTTTTCTAAACTTAGAGAGAAAATTTAAACGAAATCCATCATTGAAATTAGAGTATTCAAAATTTATACAAGAATATGAAGACTTAGGGCACTTGTCCGAGTCTCCTATTGCTAAGCCACCTTTGAGTTATTTTTTATGTCATCATGCGGTTTTTAAAGATAGTGAGTCGACATCACTCCGAGTGGTTTTTGACGGCTCAGCTAAGTCTTCCTCTGGCATATCACTAAATCAAATCCTCATGGTAGGGCCTAACGTACAGGACTCTCTTTTTTCAATCTTAATTAGAGCAAGGCAATACCGATACATTTTGTCGGGTGACATCGAAAAAATGTATCGGCAAGTGCAAGTGCACTCTGATGATCGTAAGCTACAGCTCATATTATGGAGAAATGACGAGTCACAGCCAATCAAAACTATGCAGCTAAATACGCTCACGTATGGAACTGCAAGTGCAAGCTATTTAAGTACAAAATGTTTGAGCCAGCTAGGAGAGGAGCAAGGTGACGAATTAATTAAAAATATTATACAGCATGATTTCTTTGTTGATGACATGATCACAGGGTCTAATGACGAAAACGAGTTGCGTTATATTCAAAGGTCCGTTTCAGAAGCGCTAAAAACGGGTTGCTTCAATTTAAGAAAATACAAAACAAACTTGAATACCCTATTTCAAAATTCAGATGTAAACACAAAGGAAAATTTAACAATAAGTGAATCATCTAGTACTCTTGGGTTAGGTTGGAATCCATTAGATGATTGTTTACATTTTCAGGTTAAGGATTTTAACACCAGTGATAATGTTACAAAAAGAATAATCATGTCAAATTCATTTAAGATTTTTGATCCTTTAGGATTGTTAAGTCCTTGTATAGTACAGACTAAAATGATTTTACAAAAACTTTGGGAACTAAAGGTTGACTGGGATCAACCAGTCCCTCAAGAGATTAAAAATAAGTGGATTAAATTTCAACAAAATTTACCGTACATTCTAAATTTACGGATAAGTAGACCGGTTCTATGAAATTCTGCAAAATATATTGAAATGCACTCGTTTAGTGATGCTTCTCTCTCAGGTTACGGTGCATGTATATACATGAGATCGTTAAATGCCAATGGTGAAATCACAGTTAGATTATTGTGCGCTAAATCTAAAGTTGCGCCCCTAAAGACTACTACAATTCCACGGTTAGAACTAAGTGCTGAGCAGCACTTCTTAGCAGCTAGACTTTGTCAATCTGTTGCAGAATCACTAAGATCCAAACCAGATCGTTTTGTACATTGGTGCGATTCAAACGTAGTATTAGCCTGGATAGCTAATGATCTTCGTAATCTTAAGACATTCGTTGCCAATCGTATTAGTGAAATTCGCGAGATCACCAATTCAACAGACTGGCGCTACGTGCCCACATCTTCTAATCCAGCCGATTTAATTTCTAGGGGGGTAGACGCCAGCCAGCTGGTTTCTATGACGTTATGGTGGTCAGGTCCTGAATATTTAACAAAACACGAATCTGACTGGCCCATATTAAAAAATCGTATTGAAAGTAGTGAGTTACCAGAAATTAAATCGCATACAACCTCTACAGCAGAACCGATAATAAACTTCAACAATTATTCGAAATTAACTAGACTTCAAAGAACTTTTGCGTTCGTTAAAAGGTTCATTTTTAATTTAAAAAATTCTAAAGAAAGGCGTTTAGGATGCTTAACTGTGGATGAGTTGACTGAGGCATTTCATGATCTTTGTGGTCTTGCTCAAACTCGGTCATTTCCAACTGAATATCAATTATTAATTAAAAATAAAGAATTAAGTCCAAAGTCCAAAATTTTAGCTTTATCTCCATTTATGGATAAACAAAATGTAATAAGAGTGGGTGGTCGACTTAATCGGTCAAATTATAACTATAATAAAAGACATCCCATTTTACTTCATGCATCTCATCACTTTACCAAATTATATTTTAAAATGGAACACTTAAAACACCTTCATGCTGGCCCCCAATTGTTGTTAGCTGTAGTACGCGAAACTGTGTGGCCTGTTAATGGAAGGCATCTGGCCAGACGGACAGTCAACAATTGTGTGTGCTGCAGACGTATGCGTGGTAAAACGCTATGTCCGAAAATGGGTGATTTACCAACGCAGCGAATCACACCAGATTTACCTTTTTTATCTGTAGGATTGGATTTTGCTGGTCCCTTTCAAATTTTGAATCGCAAGGGCCGTGGTAGTAGATTGGTAAAGTGTTATCTCTGTTTATTCATTTGCTTGCGATATAAATGTGTTCATTTGGAAACAGTAAGTGACCTTACAAAGGATGCATTTATCATGACGCTTCGTAGGTTTGTTTCTCGCCGAGGTAAGCCAGTGGAAATATTCTGCGATAATGGCCGTAATTTCGTAGCTGCCTCAAAAGAGGTGGGTACATTTTTAAAACAGAACCAAGACCATTTATTGAACTTCACTAATCAGGAAGGTATAAAGTTTTGTTTCTCACCTAGTTACGCCCCTCACTTCGGGGGTATTTTTGAAGCCGGGATAAAATCTGCGAAATTTCACATCAAACGAGTTATGGGAAATAGTTCTTTAACGTATGAGGAAATTTCAACACTATTTTTGCAAATGGAGGCTATACCTAACAGTCGCCCCCTATACCCGTTATCCGCATCTCCCGATGACCTGCTATCCCTTACCCCTGGGCATTTTCTTATCGGGAGACCTCTGACCGCGGTGCCTTCTCCAGTTTTGGAAAACTGCAAGGAAGACAACTTAAGACGCTATGCTCGCATCGAAAAACTTCACCAAGACTTCTGGCAGAAATGGCAACGCGAATACATATCAGAGCTACAGCAGAGAACAAAATGGCGCGTCAATCATGCAAATCTAAACGTGGGCGACCTTGTACTACTTCAAGAGGATCACGCTCCTCCATTAAACTGGCGTCTGGGACGAGTCACACATTTGTTTCCTGGTCCGGACTGCATTGCAAGAGTTGCAGACATCCGCACTACAAGAGGTCAAGTGCGACGTCCCCTTACGAGATTGTGCCCATTACCTACCAATGAAGAACTTCGCTGTTGAAAGACTGGGCCTTTCAACGGGCGGGAGTATGTTCAGGCCAAGTGCCTGCTAAAGGAAGTGATCGGTAGCGGTATACGTTGCTTTCCAAAACGCATAGGCGTTATATTTTTTATTTGTACGCCACCGCCCTCTTGTCATCACTATCGAATCAACCTTCACGTTATCAGCACGAAAAATTGTAATTTTATGTTTAACATTATTAAAAAGTTCCAAAGTAATTTGGGTTTCAATTGAGGCTCCTTTATGTCCGCTGAGACAATATATATATATATATATTTACTCTCTTAACTTCGTAAACATAACAGCGTATAGGTTAGAACACGCACGGCTTGCTAAATACATACGTTCTGATATTGTAATATTAAAATATAATTTGCTTTTGAATTTATTAAAGTTATGACGCGTACACTTGCTAAACACACAATAATGGAGAGATTATAACGCGTATGACTTGGTTAGCACAATAGTAAAGAGAGGTTATAATGCGTACTTGCTAAAAATACAAAAGCATTTATTATTGTCTGTATAAAATCTCTATTTACCTAACTCCATCAGCCATATCTGGAACTTGTGCAGAAACACTGTCAGGATTCATTATTGTTATAATTTTTTATTGAAAAACCTGTATACCCTCAATAAAAATTACAATAGCTTACTATAGCAAAAATTGTCGTTACACTATCATCACCAGCCTATCGCAGTTCGCTTCTAAACTTAATTATTGATATATTTTGTATTTATATTTGATATACAGAATTTTAAACATCATTAATTTACAGCGACATCTATATTATTAATATTAAACTAATGTGTCGTTGACATAGGTCGTTGACTTAAGTCGAAAGTGTCGTTACAATTCCGTCTAGCCCCCTTCCGCGACGCGCGATAAGGAACTTCGTTCCAAAAATACTGGCCAAGTGTGAGAAGGACTCGCGCACCGGGGGTTCCGTACAAAACTGTAGGTATATTAATTGATGTAATTAAAAATTTATGCTTTCCACAATTTCCCTTTATCTGTGCTATAAGACGTTGCTTTGTACCAAATTTCAAGATTCTAAGTTTACGGGAAATACCCAGTAGGTTTTCATTCCCTTGCGAGTGTGAAAACATTTGCAGCATAAACGGCTGTATTTTGTACATTGCGTTTGCTTAGAGCAGCCTTGCCCAAAGTGGGCGATAACGCCCCCTTGTGGGCACTGAAAGGCTAAAGGGGGGCGGTTAAGAGACCCAGAAAAAAATGGAGGCGTTGTGTAGAGGCTTGGGGGGTGATTTGTAGTTTCATTTAGCTAGGAGGCCTCTTAGACACCGACTGCATGAGCTCTCCACTCTCAACTACAATTTGTGAACATCAATTAATATTAGTTAAGAGATTGCTCAAACTCGGTTTGATATTTCTCTCCGCGTAGTTCAAATATCTGTCCTGTTTTATTGAATATACAAAATAAAAATCATGTCAATCGGTCGCTCCGTTTCGAAGTGAAAGTAGACACAAACAAATAAAAAGGCAACAGACATATTTTCGCATTTTAATAGTTATTAGTACTCCTAGATAGGTAATTTTCGTAGATAGTAGACCTCGGGCAATCATGTTTTAACAAGTTTTTGTTAAATAGCCGGAATTGTGCATTCCTGTATCAATCGGCTGGTTCATATAATACTTGTTCATACTTGTTGAGTACGACTGAGCGTCGAATGAGATAAACGAGTTTATGCATGTTTGTTTTATTCCTGTCGGTGTGTGCTGCTTATGCAAACCTATATAAACAACGTAATATTTATTTTATTCCCATTTGCGGTTTCGCGCATAATAGATAAGCAGTACTTACTTAAGTTAAACACTAACTTACGTATTTCTTAAAACAAAACAATGTCGGAAGTAAAAAAGAAGAGACGGTAATACTGTGCGGAATATATTAAATTCGGATTCATTGAAAATCCCACAAACGTATGTCTAAAAACATTTTCGAATGAAGCAATGAAGCCTTCAAGACTGCAAGATCGTTTGAATAAAATGCATCCAGGTAAGAAAGACAATAATGTAGCATATTTTCAAAACCTAGAGAAGAAGCATAATACTCAGCCAAGTGAAGCAAAACAACTTTCGGCGGCTGCTCAGCAAGATGACGACGGACTTCGAGCTTCGTACAATATCTCTTTGTGAATTGCTCAAAAAGGCAAACCACATAACATCGGAGAAGAGTTAATTTTGCCAGCAATAAAGGAAGTAATAACTACTGTGCTTCATACGCCGGCCGCAGATATTATCCGAAAAATTCCTTTGAGTAATAATTCTGTGCAAAGACGAATTAATGAAATGGCGAAAGATATTGAAGGATCATTGTGCGATCACCTGAGGACAAGCCAATTCTCAATTCAGCTCGATGAGTCCACTTTACCAACTAATGAAGCATTGTTGCTGTCTTACGTGAGGTTTATTAAAGATGAGAAAATATGTGAAGAACTATTGTTTGCTAGAAATTTAGAGACCAATACAAAAGGCGAAAGCATATTCAATATATTGGAAAAGTTTTGTGATGAGAAAAAGATTCCCTTGAAAAATATTATATCAGTTGCTACGGATGGCGCTCCGGTTATGACAGGGTGCCATAAAGGCTTCGTAGCGTACTTGAAAAATAAAATTCCAGGTGTTCTTGCTTTGCGTTATTCATAGACAACATTTAGTTTCTAGAAACTTAAGTGAACGACTATTTCAATCACTGCAATATGTCATCAAAGCAGTCAATAAAATCCGCAGCAGCTCTTTGAATGATAGATTATTTCATCAGCTTTGTGTTACTAATGACGAGGATTTTAACCGTTTGTTGTTTCATACTGAAGTTCGTTGGCCATCAAGAGGCAATTGTCTGACTCGATTTTACAACCTGTTTAACTCTGTGATAGAGTTCTTGGAAACTAAAGATACAGAATTGCACAACAAGCTCATTACATCTAAGAGCTAAGCTAAGCTTTATCATATAGCTTACATGACAGACCTGTATAAATTGTTCAACGTCATGAATCTCCAACTGCAAGGCGATGAACTAAATTTAATTAAAACAAAAAACGTCGTTGCTGCTTTCGCAGCCAAACTGCTTCTACACAAAAAGAATATGGGCAGACGTGAGTTTCAGTTTTCTGAATTTATCAGTATCCTGCAGTAACGACGATTTGTTTGCCTACTGCCAACATTTTGAAAACCTCCACATTGACTTCACCGAACGTTACCAGGACATTTTGAACTTAGAAATACCAGACTGAGTGTTGGATCCGTTTTCAAATGTGAAAACAGCAATGTCACCTCAGCTGGAAGAAGAACTTATAGAATTGACAACAAACGAGGAAATAAAAATCAAGTTCAAAAATGGTTACCAAGAATTTTGGCTACAAAAACCGATCCCGCAATTGTACAGTGGATTGTGGTCAATCGTTCAACGATTCTTGATAGCATTCCAATCGTCATATTTGTGTGAACGTGGATTTAGTGCTGTGGCAACACTGCTTAAGAGAAATCGTTTGCATGTTACCGAACCTGGCGACTTGCGACTGTTCTTGAATAAATTGGAACATGATATCAACAAACTTATTAAACAGCATCAGGTTCATCCTTCACATTAGTTTTTATATAGACTGCCTCGGTGGCGTAGTGGTAGCGTATGCGACTGCTGAGCTGGAGGTCTCGGGTTCGATTCCCGGGTCGGACCAAATGTTTGTATGATCTGCAAATATTTGTTTCGGAGTTTGGGTGTTTTCTATGTATAATATGTATGTATTTACAAAAAAAAAGTATATAAGTATTTATATCAGTTGTCTAGTACCCATAACACAAGCTCTGCTTAGCTTGGCACTAGATGGCGTTGCGTGTAAGATGTCCGGAATATTTATTTATTTATTTATATAAGAATCGATTATGTATGTTTTATTTTAAATCAAAGATACTATGTTTGAATACTATAAAGTTGCGTTTCAATAATCATTCTCATTTGCAGGGGTAAGAGTTAACTTGAGACCTGAGAGCCGTTGTGTATTACCTATAGCTCACAATAATTGATTAATTAAATTTGAAGTTATAGTGGTTTTTAAGTAGGTGAAAAAATGGGGGCGCTAAAAAATAATTTATTCTCAAAGTGGGCAGTAGGCAAAATAAGTTTGGGAAACCCTGGCTTAGAGGATTGATTGTTTCACAGCTCCACGGGACAGTAGAACAGAGTATTTGATGTATTTTTCAGCTCAGTACCTCCACGCGTTCTTGAGAAAGAAGGTTTTGACAGACAGACAGACGGAAATCAAAGTGATTTTAAAAGGGTTCCGTTTTTCCTTTTGAGGTACGGAACCCTAAAAATAAACTTTTATTAAATTTTGAATTCAGAATAGTGTAAAAGTTTTAATAATTATAATTTAAATATATTGTAAAAAAAGAGGAAGGTTATTTTCAGATATTTTCAAAATGATAATCCTTCTCTACTCATATCTGTCAATGAAATATTTATAATTACTGACAAAATATAATGAAGAAAATATCTCCTGTTTTCACTATTCTTGAGTTAAATTTATGAGCATGTTTTACAAATTTTATATAGAAATAATCTGTCACTGAGAATTTTATTTTGCAAAATAGTGTTCATATTCACAAAAAGCCGAGTCTTCTCTTGGCTTACAAAATTCGCAGTTACAGAAAGTCAGTTAACGCAGTAATGTTGTCAGGTTCCCATACATTTTCGAGAATTTTCATACACATAAATAGTCAATACATAAAAGGAAACATTCGTGAAAAAATACACAATAAATCAAATATTCATTAAATATTTTATTCCCAGATGTTTTGAATTGATTTGCTATAATTATCTCACAAAAAAAATTTTTGTTCAAAATCCTAGTTGTTTTATAAATTAGTAAGTAAGGATAGATATATGGATATTTGTTACTCTTTCAAGCAAAAAGTACTGAAAGGATTTTATAGTATCGGTAGCAAGTAGAAATAATAGACGTATATACGAGAGCACAGTTTATTCCGGAATGAGGCGAGGGGTGTCTGTACATTTCTTGAAGTAACTTATTTCTATGTACAGTGGACCAAAGTGATTCATGACCCCCCTTAGAGTCATTTTCCTACAATTATTCTATACCATTAGGTTGAAATTAGCTTGAACATACATTTCATAAGTGACGAACCATTATCATTCTACTAGACACTGACAAAGCCATGACATAGACATAGACGTATACTATGATAAGTATTGCACGAAAAAGTTTGTTAGCCAGTGAACGTCCTTATCTATAGGTATATTAGGAAAGATTCAATTGTATATTTGTTTGAGACATAGGATTGACTTTATTTCGAACTAGCTGACGCCCGCAACCTCGTTTGCGTCTTCTATTGCCCGTAGCGTAAAAAAATTCCCCCGTTTTTTAAACATTCTTCATTGGTGCTCCGCTCCTATTATATAAACGAAAAACGCAAATATCTTACGGAACCCTATTTAATAGGTCGGTAAAAATAAAATCGGTCCAGTACTTTTTGAGTTTATTCGTTACATACAAAAATACAAATCTTTCCTCTTTATAATATTAGTGTAGATAGTGTAGATAATGGGTAGACTTGAGGTAGGAGGGTAGAGGTACCGTAAAGGTAGCATAGGGTACTGTAGAACAAAAATAGATAAGCATTTATTTAACAGAACGAAGTCTGTCGAGACAGCTAGTCATACATATTAGTAAAATAAAACAGTAAAATTAGAGACCTTTGTTTATTTTATATTATTAAATTAAAAATAATGGCATTCACTTCGTAAAGGGAATAAAAAAGAAAACTTCTCAATAGTTAATTTTTGGGTTATAATGGTTCCAATTGTTTGGGTCTGTAGGATTACTGGTTAAACCTAAAACCGAGTGTAAGCGCCATGGTTTTCAATAACGTCTAATAATCGATTACGCATAGACCCGATTAGACGACTGCAAATATCACTTCCCCTCATGAAATCCCAGATTTCGTTACAATGCAGCTCGATTGCTTCTTTAGTCCTCTCGTTCCTGTTATCCCACATTTGAACCATCAAACCCCATAAATTTTCTATTGGGTTAAGATCTGGTGACCTAGACGGCCATGGAATGAGAGTAAATTCATCTTCATGCTCCGTAAACCAATTTGAGACGACCCAGTTGAAAGGTGACCCACTTTGACAATTATTCCTTTGTAATCATAAATGTAGTTAGGTTTTCTTCGCTATTTGCACATAGTACGTTTTAGATATAAACATAAATGCGTCATTACGGGTTAGATGTCAATGCAATTTAAACCTTTGTCACCACTGAACAAGATATATTTTTGATACAGCAGTCTTATTTGAATTTCAAATAATATAATCGTTTATAATCCAAACTCTTTTCATTGCGAAGAAAAAGTATTATAATTTGTAAAATGAAATGACATTATGTGTAAGATGTCAAGTAGTAGTCAATCTGAAAATAATAAATTAAAAATCTAAGAATATATTTATATCTATAAACGAATCGTATAATGGCCAATTTGGTAGAACAAAGAGCTCGGATTGTAGTGCTCAGTGAGCAAGGTTGCGGCGTTAGAGAAATATCACGTGAGTTAAATATAAGTCGTAACACGCTCAGAACCTGGATCAGACGGCACGCTGAAGAGGGTATCCTTGAAGACCGACGACGACATAATCATGGGGTTCGTCGAATCACAAACCAACAGAGAACGGAAATGCAACACCATTACGAAGAACATCCTTTTACTCGTACCCGCTATTTTGCAGCACGTTACGACGTTTGTCTAGAAACAATTAGAAATAATTTGCACCGCACTGGGCCTACATACATCATGCTAAGAAAGTTCATTTAACGGATACTCACAGAACTGCGAGATTGAATTTTACACGTAATTATTTAGATTTCGACTGGACAAACAACATTTTTCCATGGCCGTCTAGGTCACCAGATCTTAACCCAATAGAAAATTTATGGGGTTTGATGGTTCAAATGTGGGATAACAGGAACGAGAGGACTAAAGAAGCAATCGAGCTGCATTGTAACGAAATCTGGGATTTCATGAGGGAAAGTGACATTTGCAGTCGTTTAATCGGGTCTATGCGTAATCGATTATTAGACGTTATTGAAAACCATGTCGCTTACACTCGGTTTTAGGTTTAACCAGTAATCCTACAGACCCAAACAATTGGCACCATTATAACCCACAAATTAACTATTGAGAAGTTTTCTTTTTTATTCGCTTTACGAAGTGAATGCCATTATTTTTAATTTAATAATATGAAATAAACAAAGGTCTCTAATTTTACTGTTTTATTTTACTAATATGTATGACTAGCTGTCTCGACAGACTTCGTTCTGTTAAATAAATGCTTACCTATTTTTGTTCTACAGTACCCTATGCTACCTTTACGGTACCTCTACCCTCCTACCTCAAGTCTACCCATTATCTACACTATCTACACTAATATTATAAAGAGGAAAGATTTGTATTTTTGTATGTAACGAATAAACTCAAAAAGTACTGGACCGATTTTATTTTTACCGACCGATTAAATAGGGTTCCGTAAGACATTTGCGTTTTTCGTTTAAATAATAGGAGCGGAGCACCAATGAAGAATGTTTAATTCATCGCTCTGATTCGCGGTATGTTCATCTCCAGGTGTTGGAGGGTCTGTATTGACCTGCTGTTCCTCTGGTGTCGGTGGATCCGCCACGTTAACCTGACTACTCCCTTCTCCCCTATAACTCTTATCCGGGCTCTCGGGGCTCGCCGCACCCGATAGTGACTGCCGTATATTCGTAGGGACTACAAGCGACCCCCTCGACTTACGTTTAAGTTGATCGATATGTCGATGTACCTCGTTACCACTTTTATCTAGTATTTGGAAATCCCTAGATCCTATAGCACTCACCACGGTACCCGGAGCCCACTTTTCAGCTTTTAAATGTTAACGATACCAAACCTCCTCTCCGATACCGATTTGCCTCTCACTACCCCCCGCGTTATCAACCTGGCGTTGCTGCACTTGACACATTCTACGTTCCCTATCAGGTTTTAAATTGTCTAGTCGAGTCCGAAGTCGTCTGTTCATAAGCAACATCGAAGGAGTTTCCCCCGTTGACGTATGTTCAGTGTTGCGGTAATAAAGTAAGAACCGATTTAAAACAAATCCTATGTTCTCCTGTTCCATTAAAGCTTTTTTAATGACCTTCTTTACAGTCCTAACTGCGTTTTCCGCGGCTACGTTTGAGGCAGGATGATATGGAGCAGTAAAAATGTGTTCGACACCATCCCCTTTTAAAAATTGTGCAAATTCCCTACTGGTGAACGGTGGCCCATTATCAGACACTATCTGCCTAGGAATACCGAACCGACCCCACAGTTCACTTAACCTAGCTATCGTGCTAACCACCGTCTGTGTTTGGCTCCGCTCCGCAGTAATATGTCCCACTGGCCCGTGACCTCTGCCCACGCCTCTGAGAGCACATACGCCGCAAATGTACGGGCTGCTGGCAACGACTACACACGTACCGTTTAAATTTGCAATGCACATAAGTGTGGTTGATAGTCACACACGTCTCACAATAAGACCTCTGTGCTTCTTCCGTTTTCGCCCCCGAAGACGCTGAGCCCGCTCCGCTCGCGCCCCGCTGCGCTCCATCGTAGCTGTGTGCCGCCGCCGCCGCCGGTCTCGCTACACCGTGCGCTGAACCGCGCGCCCGTTCCCCACGCCCCCCGGTTCTTAACGGTACATATTAATGTATCGTCTCTGTACTGCTTGCTCGTTCCACCGCAGCATCTCGCTCCGCTGCCTCCAACGATTGTGCTAACTTCACTGCTTCCGTAAAAGTTATTACGTCGTCCTCTGCAAATAGACGTTGCCTAATGACGTCACTCTTGAGGCCGCATATAAATTGATCCCGTAAATTCTCGTTTAACGTGTTTCCGAACTTGCAGTCACGCGACAACCTTTTTTACTCTGCCACGAATGCTGATATGCCTTCCCCGCTGTCCTGCCTTTTCTGACGATATCGATATTTTTCTGTCAGTGAAGATGGCGTCGGTTGCAAATGTTGATGCATCAATTCGCACACATCCTTGTAGGTTAACTCCGACGGCTTTCTCGGGCTACATATATTAACCAGCAGCTCGTACGCTTCGTCACCCATAGAAGCGATTAGTGTTGGCAGTTTTAAATCGGCCGTTATGTTGTTGACCTTGAAATACATGTCTAATCTGTCTTTGTACGAACTCCACACAACCGCCCGCACATTAAACTCCGCGACTTTACCGATTGACATTTTAGC
This sequence comes from Spilarctia lutea, assembly GCA_916048165.1. Taxonomy (NCBI): domain Eukaryota; kingdom Metazoa; phylum Arthropoda; class Insecta; order Lepidoptera; family Erebidae; genus Spilarctia; species Spilarctia lutea. Next base: position 11,970,681 of record OU696490.1, on the reverse strand, counting down.
CACTAAACACACTAACACGCGCAATTAGTAACAAAATACGTGATTATCCTCGTCGCCAATATAGTATCGGTAGCAAGTAGAAATAATAGACGTATATACGAGAGCACAGTTTATTCCGGAATGAGGCGAGGGGTGTCTGTACATTTCTTGAAGTAACTTATTTCTATGTACCTACATTAGTGATATCAAATACACTACAGATTTATATGTGACTTTACAGTCAAAAGTTTATTTAAAAGATAATGATTCACACGGTCTACTTTTACCACGATCTACATATACGCGGGCAGAGTAGCGGGCAAAAGCTTATACATTAATATAAACTCAAATAAACAGTATTCATTGCTGCTTAGTTTCTTAATTGTAGATCGAATGTTACAACCAAGGGGCTTAACTTATCACGTGTTCAAATAACAGATCAAGGAAATTACACGTGTGAAGCGAGTAACGTTGGCGGAAAGACGAACATAACTTACACAGTTAACGTTAATGGTGAGTATCTTTCTGATTCATTTATTGAATTACTTTAATATAATAAATAATAATAATAAATAAATATTCCGGACATCTAACACACAACGCCATCTAGTCCCAAGCTAAGCAGAGCTTGTGTTATGGGTACTAGACAACTGATATTAATACATAATATATACTTTTTTTTGTAAATACATACATAATAATATTATACATAGAAAACACCCAAACTCCGAAACAAATATTTGTAGTTTACACAAACATTTGGTCCGACCCAGGATTTGAACCCGAGACCTCAAGAACAGCAGTCGCATACGCAACCACTGCGCCACAGAGGCAGTTGATACATTGTTTTCAATTCCTTGTCCAAACTCGACCTTGAATGACGGGGGGACTACCATACCGCGGTGCGAGAGCTGTATGCTGGATATCCAGTTCCACCAACGCTCAGTGCGCTTAGCACTTTTGTCCCTTGATGTCTATAAGTCGTGTGGCCCGGATGGAATCCCTCCTATTGTGTTGAAGATGTGCGCTCCAGAGTTGGCACCGGTCTTAACGCGTCTTTTTCGACTCTCCTACTCCACTGGCGTAGTCCCGTCATCATGGAGGGCAGCATTGGTCCACCCGATCCCTAAAAAGGGCGATCGCTCAAATCCGACTAACTACAGGCCGATAGCCATAACTTCCCTCTTCTCGAAAATAATGGAGTCCATCATTAACCATCAACTCCTGCGGTACCTAGAGGATCATCATCTGCTTAGTGACCGGCAGTACGGTTTCCGTAAGGGTCGATCAGCTGATGATCTTCTGGCATACCTGACACATCGCTGGGCTCAGGCGATTGAGACTAAGGGGGAAGCATTGGCAGTTAGTTTGGACATCGCGAAAGCGTTCGATCGGGTCTGGCACAAAGCGCTTCTTTTGAAGCTCCCTTCCTATGGGCTTCCCGAGAAATTATGTGATTGGGTCACTAGCTTTCTGGCATGTAGAAGCATAAAGGTCGTAGTCAACGGTGAATGCTCTGACTCCATGTCTGTGAATGCTGGTGTCCCGCAAGGCTTTGTGCTATCGCCTAGTCTGTTCCTCCTCCATATCAATGACATGCTGCCAATTAGCGGCATTCATTGTTATGCGGATGACAGTACGGGCGATGCTCTCTACACCGGCCGAGCCAATATTTCTCGGGAAAACGTCATTGAGAGTCGAAACAAACTTGTGTCTGAAGTTGAGACCACTTTGGAAAGGGTCTCAAATTGGGGTAGACTTAATTTGGTCCAATTCAATCCGACAAAGACACAAAATTGCGCGTTCACCGCAAAAAAACTCCCGTGGGTCGTATGTCCTCGTTTTGAAGACACTCCCCTATCTGCCTCAGCCAATATTGGGATACTCGGTCTCGACGTATCGAGCGAAGTCCAGTTTCGTGGCCATTTGGAGGGTAAGGCCAAATTGGCCTCAAAAAAGCTAGGTGTGCTCAACAGATCGAGGCAGTATTTCACTCCGGCCCACTGCCTTCGGCTTTACAAAGCGCAGGTTCGGCCTCACATGGAATACTGTCCTCATCTTTGGGCAGGGGCACCCCAATACCAGCTCCTCCCTCTGGACCGCATTCAGCGGAGGGCGACTCGTATCGTCGATTGCCGGGATCTTTCAATTCGGCTAGACTCTCTGGCGCTGCGTAGAGATGTGGCTTCACTGTGCATCTTCTACCGCATTTACCATGGGGAGTGCTCCGAGGAATTGTTCGGATTGATCCCTGCCGCATCTTTCCGCCATCGTCCTACGCGACAGAAATTTCATCCCCATCATCTAGATGGTTGGCTGTCCACAACTGTGCGATTTTCCCGAAATTTTCTGCCACGCACAGCAAAACTGTGGAATGAGCTGTCGCCTGCGGTGTTCCCGGACCAATACGACCTTCAAACCTTCAAGAAAAGAGCGTACTCCTTCCTAAAAGGCCGGCAACGCACTTGTGACGCCTCTGGTGTTGCAGGTATCCATGGGCGCCGATAATCGCTTACCATCAGGCGATACGTCTGCTCGTTTGCCCCCTATATAATAAAAAAAAAAAATCCAAGTGAGTATGTGTTAAATATGTACTTGGATATGTGCACCATGGCAAGCCTAGCGAGGATACTGTTACAAAGAAAGATTATTCGCTAACAACTCTCGAGCCATCTACACGCACATAGCACACACTTACAAAGTTCTCGTTAATTTCTGTGTGAGGTGTGTGTGTGTGTCTTACACGGACTAATGAAACTTACAGGGATATAAAGAGCGTCAAATATTAGCTAATTGTCGTGCTGTTGCTTCCAGCGATCTCACCGGTGGGCTCGTACTTAGTACGGTGAATGACCTTGTATGTACTAGTTGTTTCTAGAATGCACGAGTAATAATAATGATGGGTATAAATAGGAACTATCGCGGGCCTCAGTTCAGTTCAGTTATAGCAGTTGTGTGATAAATATTAGAGCGATTTCAGTGATTAACCTAGCGACCTCGGCGACAATTAATAAAATTGTTATTCTAAGTTATATTGCTATTTTAGCGTGTTTTTAAAAATTTTGCACGTCAGAAAGTTTATTTTTCGAATCCATCGAACCCTAACGCGTAACAATACAAACATTCGTATGTGTTTTTATCGTCGAATACATTTTCACAATAGCTAATGAATCTATGATGTTTCTATAATATTGTTTGACCACGTGACTCAGCGTTGACATGATGATGATGTTCACATATATTTGATTATTTTTCTAATAACGTTTACGTTTATAGAATGTCACCTTGGCCAGGGGGCAGCATTGGTTGTTGTCGAAAGCCTTGGTGGAGGTCAATGTCCAGTAGAGGATGTTCTTTGACTGAGCTGATGATGATGATGTTTGATATTATTGATGTGATGAGATTACTTTTCGTTTCGGTTACATTTAAAAGAATGCCAGGACATTATAAAGTTTCGTTTAGTTTAACGTTCACTATTGAGAAAAGCCAACAAGGAACGTATACTTGTTTAGCGAGGAATAAAATAGGATATGACAGCAGTGTGTATACTGTGAATGTCAATGGTAAATATATTGTTTCATATAATCAACGATTGTAATATAAAGATTAATAATAAGTGTTCTTTTCTTTTCAGACTATCCAATTATACCTAAGATTGAATCCCCAATATTGATTGAATCGGGTACTTCTTTCGATGTTCCTTGCGACTTAAAACACAAAGACACTGACTTTATAAGTTGGTACAAGGTAGGTGATTAGTCTCTGCCCGTATCGTCCAGCACCTCTGCGAGGAGGGCCTCGACCTGTCGGACTCCCAATTTGGATTCCAAAAGGGGCGTTCGACGGTCGATACCGAGTTACCTTTGGCCAAAGTCTGGGGGGCGAATTTGCTAGAGGCGGCGCGCCTGGCCACCAGGGGTGTCTCTTTTTTGGTTGGGCGCACTGAGGCGTTGGTTTTACGCGTCTTGTTCCAAGGCCCCCGTCGTGGTCCGCCACCCTACGCCACCATCGAGGTCAACTCGGTCCTTGTACCGGGTCGAGCCGAGATGAAGTATCTGGACCCGATACTCAACTGTAGGTGGCTCTTCGACGAGCACTCTCAATAGCTAGCTCCGAAGCTGATCGACGCTACCTCTGCCCTTGGGCGACTTTTGCCCAATTTAGGTGGAGCCAGTGTCGCAACAAGGCGACTCTACACGGGGATTGTTCGGTCAATGGCGCTGTACGATGCACCGGTGTCGATGGTGGCTCTGACCGCCCAGAATAGGGGGCGCCTCCATATTCCCCAGAGGGTATTGGTGGTCAAAGCCATACACGATAACCGTACGGCGTCCGCCTTAATGAACCGGGTCATTGGGAAGGAAAGGGTCCCGTGCTCGAACTGTGATCAAGAGCTTAAATTGCTTTATGAAGAGTCATTTCTTTGGAATCATTTCTTTATCATTTATTTTGTGATACACTAGAATCGGTACTCATGACAAGTATATTAATATTTTTAGAATTCAAGACTTATAGCGTATGGAAAACTTATTCTCAAGAACATTTCACCTCGAGATAGCGGCATATACTCATGTCGGGTCGGTGATATGTGGGAATCTCGTTCGTCACATGTGGAATTAAAAATAGGATATAAACCTTATTTTATTACAAAAGAGCAAGAGATAATACAATTTATCAAAGGAAAAACTTATCCTCTGCAATGCTTAGCAGAAGGGCATCCAGAACCGAAGGTAAATTTTCCATCATCATTAACAGCCTTTAGTCAAACAGCTGGAGCCTTTCCGCAGAAAGGAGATATTAGCCCACTATACTTCTCTGACCAGACGGGTTTATATACGGTTTATGTCAAGTTTTCTTTCCTTTTACTCCCTTAGGCAGCTCTTACGCTACTCACAAGATGAATGGGGGTGGTGACACTCTTTATGCTTTATGCATCACCAAACGGTATATTTTTGATTTTAGAATTTCATATAGAGTTTTTAATTAGTTATTGGCTACGTTTACAAAATTTGTAAATGTGAGATTAACTGATACTTTATCGATTAACTTATAATTACTATTGTTTTAAACAGCGTTGACGAGTTGGCATTGTTAAAAAGAAAGTTCCTATGTATGTTTTCTTAACTATAACGTTGATTGCATTAATTTTACATTAGTTTATTGGATCACAATGTCGTAAATTATAAAATCAAAGTAGCACATTATTGCCTGTTCAGCTGTCCTTAGTTCATTTTTTAAATATGTACATATAAACTGAATGAGCTTCCGCAAGTAGGTAGGATATGACTCTCTTCTCATTTCATTGTCTTCTTTGGAATGAATAATATAAATTTGTGATAAAATAATAGTACCTACTGCTTGAAAACTTTTGATAAAACTAATACAGCCTATGTCGCCGAGGCCTTTACTACATATTTATACCTTCATTCCTTAAAATTGGTTCAGTAGTTAAACGCAATAGTGTACAAAACATACAAACATGTATACATAGATTGCCAAAACCATTACCATTTCTTTTAGCTTCGCCATAGTCAGGTCAAAATACAATGTGTTTAAATGTAACTGCCGCCATTTTGTTTTGTAAGTGATTAAATATCGTTTGTTACATTCCATTTTGTTCTAAGTTATAAACATGATTTTTCCACAGGTAACTTGGACGTATAATGGAAAAACATTGGGTTTATCGAAAATGCATGCTTTGATAGATATGAGTATGAGCAACAGAGGCAACTATACTTGTGAAATCAGCAATAGTTTTGGAAGCATTACACGGTCATTTCGATTTATTGCACAAGGTATTTATTTTTTTAATTATGAAATACTGTCTTTTCTAACAAGAAATTCTTGATAACAGCCCGGAGTCTAGAAGTTAGATAGTGTTCCACGCGCCTGCCTCGGAGAGCACGCTAAGCTAAGCTAAGGTCCCGATTGTGATGAACAACTTCATCAAAAATTATTGGGAAATCAGTGCCTAAATCTCCTGAAAATTTTCTTAAAGCGTGGAATCCCCATTTTTAGTTTGAGGAAGGGGAGTGTGTTGAAATCAGAACGACTAAAACCACACGGTGTGCCACTCTGCGCCTGAAACTGTCATCAGATATAGGTAATATAGAGCTTACCTATATAATAACATACATGACACAGTGTCATCCGGGAACTGCTCTTATTCAGACATTCGGATCCCTCCCAGAATATGCCCGCACTAACGCGGGCACCATCTATAGGTAAGCTCTCTATTTAGGCAAAAAACGGCAGCACATGTGGACATCAACTCCTGGGACCACTAGTAAACCTCCTAAATATATTGATCAACTGAACCTTCGCTTTCAGTTCGTCCTCAGAATTTCGAACGTCCAATGATTGTCCATTCCTGATGATTCAGATAAAACCGGTTGAACAAGTAGTCGGCCAAAAGTAATCTTGGGAATTATAAAGGCTATGTTTCTTATCTATCAAATAACTAACTGTCATCCTTTTGTTGTTCATAAATAAGAAAATAAAAGTAATGCCTGCTCTACACGTTGACAGATGCGTACGGACGAGACCGGACGGAAGTCCGTACGAGCTCCACACGTCTGCAGCTCGGTCAGTCTGTGTTGGTTCTGGACAAACAACACATATGCAATCAAATTGGATATTTCATTTCATTTTTCATTTAGGTACTTAGGCTGTAAACAATCTTTACAGTGTATGCGAATATTTTTACAAGTTATAAATCATTAGAAATACGATTTGAAAGACAATTTCATAATTTAATTAGTTTAAATAAACATTATGTGTGTCTTGTGAATTTTAAAGTCATTTATCAGTGATCAGGTTAATCATTTTGACGAGTACGAATGTACCTAAAGAAATAAAAAAACTGCAAGAAGCATGATGTGCAGTCTCATTCACTACCCGATAAACACTGATGCGTCCACACATTGTGGAAATTCGCCCGCGCTCGTGATGAAACCCTTTGATTCGTGCTACAAAAACAGACACGTCTGCAAACTTTGAATACCTACCATACGTACATGGCACAGACTAACAAATCATCTCTTCTATACTCAAAAAGTTCTAGTTCTGGAGTGGCGACCATGTACTGGAAGACGGAGCGTGGGTAGGCTCTCTACAGGATGGTCCAACGACCTGGTGAGGGTCGCAAGAGACCGTTGGATGTGGGCAGCACAGGACCGGTTGTTACGGGAAGCCTTGGGGGAGGCCTATGTCCAGCAGCGGACGTCTTTCGGCTGACATGATGATGATGACACGTAGACAAATGACATCTACGTAGACATCTGGTTACGTGTAGAGGAGGCATAATACTTATAACGATTGTCTTCAAATAGCCTATGTCTTGTCAACTAATTTAATATTATATCTTCTTATACTACTTAATTTACGTTTTCAGGTGAATGCCTAACAAATACATTTTACAAAATTATTAATGTTTGTTTCAAAATATTTTATTACAGACTGCACGCTTGATATAAAAAAAGACTTTTTACATAAGAACCAACCTATGATGCTATCTCCGGGTATAACGTGGCCGACATTTACCATCGATGACGGTTATATGGTTATAGGGAAAGGTGAATCCTTCTACTTACACTGTCCGGATCAATTTGTTAAATTTAATAAAAAGTACATAATCGCTAAATGTGTTGGAGAAACAAAAATACGAATCAACGGTAAAATATACGAATACTCAGAAATTGAATGTCATCAAGAAATAAAGCCAGTAATTAAGAAAAGTACAAAACGTTGCCTATTGGGCAAGGGGGTGAATGTAGAAGTTGGATATAAAATGTTTCGTAAATTTCTTAACGTTTATGATGTCTGTTTAGATACAAACAATAATGTGCCTCTCTATACGCGGCACGTATTAACTCCAGATCAGTACAATGTATCTACAACTAAAAATGTCTGGTGGCCCACTTACTTATTACCTTACAACTTCGATACTATTTACAACTGCAAAAATCAAGCTCATGATATATCATCGACACTGGAAAAACCATTTTATTTTAATGACGAATGTTGTTTTGGTAAAAGACAACTAGTAAGTCCCAAGGACTTTTCGCCCGGTATACCTGAAACTACAGCCCACACGTATTTGAACGTTGTACCGCATTGGAGCACGTGTAATTCAAAAGTAAGTTAATTTATGAGTGTTCATAAACACATTCCCCAAAACTAATATGTGACTTAGAAATGATTCGATATTATTTATTGAAAACCACTTTGCAATTGTAATAACGTTTATCGTAATAATATTTTCACACACAACGCCATCTAGTCTCAAATTAAGCAGAGCTTTTGCTATAGGTTTCATGTTTGTAGAATGTCGACTTGGCAAAAGGGAGTGTGGAGGAACGGGGTCATGTCCCTTCAACACAAAGGGAGGATCCTCCAACCAGGCGAGGAGATCATTCCTGGCGGGTCACGGCCCGACGGTTGATGTTGGGATGTTGTATATATGTTAATCGGCGCGAGAACTTTAATTGCGCGATTCAGTATTGGTTGTTTTTTCGTTTCCTTAGTGAGTAACGAAGGACACGTAGTTCGACGCATTTTTGGTAGATGGCGTTGTAGTGTCTTTTATTGTTGAGCTTCCTTAGGAAATTTACCTCTCCTTCCGATAGTTTATTGAATGGTAACCCTAAGTAGAAAAGACTTAAGAATCACACATATGTTTCACACTGTCACTGTTTATTTAAATTGCGTCTCAGGAGGTGTCCCATGCGATGATCTATAATGATGATAATCTTTTAATGTTATTTTTTAGAATTGGGCAGAAGTTGAACAAAAAGTAAGAAACCTAGCTAAATTTTTAAATAGAGAACTCACAATATTAACAGGAACAGCAGAAACCCTTCATATGAAAGGAAGTAGGGGTTATAAAAAGATCATAATCCATGACGATCAAAAGAAAAGGCTACCCGTCGCGCAGTACTTGTGGAAGGTAATGTAATGTATATTACAGTTGATTTTCTGACTTGGCCCTTGTGATTTTGATTACGATGTAAACTTTGTAACATTTTTAGGTGGTCCAAGATCCGGCGACAGAGAGTTCGCTAGCTATTATACAAATCAATATTCCCGACTTGTCTTCGAAAGATATTCCTCGTCAGATTCGGTGCAGAGACATTTGTGAAGAGATTGAGTGGATGCAGGGTACTAATTGGCAAAGTATAGCCAATGGTTATACGTATTGCTGCTCAATAGTCGATTTCGAGTTCGTTTTTAATTTTAGAGGAGAGTTCAGTCATGGTAACATAAAGGTTTTAAATGTGAGGTCACATACTTCATACAAGGTGTCTCAAAAGAAATTTCATATTTAGTGGATTGATTAAAAAAAAAGGAAGCGGTATATAGAAAAAATGTTTATTTATTGTTAAAATACACTTTTTGGGAATTCATTTCTTAAAAATAATATCGTCTAAATGTAAACCCTCACGTTGTTGGCACTCATTTAATCGAACAGTAAAATTACTTATGACTGCTCGACAGGTGGAGTGAGGGATGGCTGCCATTTCGTGACGGATATTTTCTTTCAAATGCGCCAGTGAAGTTGGTTTATTGGCGTAAACTTTAGATTTAAGATAACCCCATAGGAAAAAGTCCATAGGGGTTAAATCTGGGCTACGTGGAGGCCAATTTATGTCACCTCTCCGGGAGATCAATTTTCCTGAGAAAATTTCACGAACACGTGGCAGAGATATATTGGACGTGTGTGAAGTTGCTCCGTCCTGTTGAAACCATGTTCTTTGGTTATAGCCAGGAAAGTTTTGCAGTTCAGGTACCAAGAAGTTGTCTAACATCTCCACATAACGCTCTGAATTCACTGTAACTGTACGCCCCATTTCGTCTTCAAAAAAGTAAGGGCCGATAATTCCTCGCGCCGACATGGCAGCCCATACGGTCACTTTAGGCGAGTGTAGGGGTTTCTGATGTTTGCGTTTCGGATTGGCTGAACTCCAGTAGCGGCAGTTTTGCTTATTAACGTGGCCATTAAGATGAAAATGAGCTTCATCCGAAAACAAAATGTTGGTAAACGTTGAAAATCGCTCAATCATCTGATTTACGAAATTAAGCCTCTGACCGGCATCTTGGGGCTTTAATTCTTGCACCAATTGAATTTTGTAGGGGTGCAGCTTTAGATCTTTGTGCATAATGCGATGTAATGATGATCTATGCACATTTAAAGCACTCGCGCGCTTCCGAATTGAAAGGCTCGTGTCGTCACGTACAGATTGATTAACACTCTCCACGTTTTCTACCGTTCTTGATGACCTAGGTCGCCCGGATTTTGATTTATCCAGCGTTGATCCAGTCTCTTCAAACTTTTTAACCCAATGTCGAATGAGAGGAAGGCTTGGCGCATCATTTAAGTGGCGAAAACCTCGAATACTGCAGAATTTTCTACGCGCGACAGTTGTCGAATCACCGTTCTTGTAAAACTCTCGCACGCACAACGCGCGGTCTGCTCCCGAGAAACGCTCCATAGCGACTGAATCCCCAAGAGCCAAGCTACCAATTGACATAACCCCCGCACCCCTCAAGTACGCAGCGTTCACGCAGTAAGCTAAACAAATATAAAATTTCTTTTGAGACACCCTGTATTACCCAGATTATTTAGATTATAAATCTTTTACTATAAGTAAACTGTATACTAGCATATTTTTTTTACATTGATAAAGAAAATTGTAAAAACATAATTTAAGACATTAAGATTTACTTAGTTTTAATTTGTATAAATACGTTTGGGTAAATATATTAAACAGTCATACGAAGACACGGTACTTTTCCGTGGGAGAGCTATGCTTCGGCATGAATGGGTCTGCTCGACCGGAGTTATACAAACGGCCTCACAGAAAACCGGTGTGAAATAGCGCTTGCGCTGTGTTTCACCGAGTGAGTGAGGATACCGGAGGCCCATAGCCCAACTCCTCCCCCCATCCCCTTTCCCATCCCCCAAAAAGGTTGGCAACGCACTTGTAACGCCTTTGGTGTTGCGGGTGTCCATGGGCGGCGGTAATCGCTTACCATCAGGTGATACGTCTGCTCGTTTGCCCACTATTCAATAAAATAAAAAAAAAAGGACAATCGATCTAAGCGACGATTTATTGATCACGTACGCCTAACAATGTATCACAAAGATAGAAAATTGTTACTATTATTTTGAAACTGTATATAATAATAATATTGTTAGTTTATTGACACAGATATATTTACATTATTCGAATACTCAGTTAATGTTAATACTAATTAGCACTTAAAATATAGACCTCTGCCCCTTAAACTAGGTGAATTACCTGTACCCCCCAAAGTATCCCTACGTTGTCGTCGTGGTGGGGCTTGCGTGGGTCAATGATCTCTGGGGCTGTGCCGGGTAGAGCTACTCATGCCGGATTGGCCCAGGGTGAGACTCCAGACCAAATGGGATACCAGACGGAGTCTGGCTGCAGACTGCCGCGAAGGGCGTGACGCTCAATCGTCGCGCGGCACTCCAAACGTCCCTCTGCTTAAGCAGAAGGCGTATTGGAGTGCGAGTAGATTAGAGGGGCTGGCACTTGAGTGTTAGTCCCGTCTGTGAGAGAGGGCTAGCCACCCTCTCGCATTCCGTAACCATTAGGGGCTCAACAACGACCTGACTGGTGGCTCCAAGAGGGTACGCTGAGAACCTGATGGCCGGAGGGCTTACCTTGATTGGCCGGCCCATGACAAGGATAGTCTATAACACCCGACAGCTAAGTCGTAAAAACCTGTGGATACCAGCCGACCTCCACAGTACATAGGCTTGCCCGGGTATTGGGGATCTCTGCCCGGGTGGACTTTTAGTTCTCCCCGACTCGTGGGATTTATTATGGAGTTGATAAATTTAACTAAAAAGAAAACCGATACCGAACATACGACGACAAAAAGCAAGCACAACGGATCCGAGAAAGAAGGGAAGAGGAGGGAGAAGAAAGAGAGGAGAAATGCCAAAGGGCAATTTAGGAAGGCTGACGACCAATCGTCTACCGAAGAGGACGTTGCGCCTGGAACGCCCATTTCGGTGGGGCTCCCAGAAGTCGATCCGACTGCTGGGAGCCGCAGTCGAAGAACGTCGGAACGCACGCGTTCCACGTCTAACCACTCGTCGGATGGCGCGAGTGGTACCTCCTTACCTACCGGAATGGATTGCGAGACGGGCGACAGCCGCAAACGCGGCCTCTCCGGGGATGTCGGAAGTGACTCGTCCCTGGAGATGCTGCCGCCCAAAGTCAGAGGGGGAGGTCTCGAACCCCCGCCACGGCCTCGTCGGGTTCCGTCTTTTCGAAGGCGGAATCCTACAAAAGGGCCAGGGCTGATGGCGAGCTCCAGGCAGAGGAGGAGATGAGTGGTCTCCTGCTTAAGATCAGGGGACCGGTGGATGGGGATTCAGAGCCCCAATCATCGGTCTCTCTGCAGGAGACAGCGGACGCGGCGGTGGCCATAATAAACAAGGTGGCCACCAAGTCCGTGAACCTTAAGGGCTCTTTCGTGTGGGCCCTTAAGGACTCCTCTTCTGCCGTGGCGGGGGTCGTCGAGACCCTAATTGGGGACGTGGCCCGCCTACAGTCGGCCAACGACCGCCTGGCGGGGCAGGTGGCTGAGCTTAGCGCTCAGTTCGCCCAGTTCCGGGCGGAGCGAGAGGCCCCGGCCCCGTCAACATCCCAGCGGGCCGCGTCCAAATCCCAGCAGGCCCCATCTGCGCCGCAGCCGTCCCTTGCCGGCACTGGGATTACAGACGCCCAGCTGGCTGCCATCCTCGACGCATGCTGGCGTATGATCGAGGGTCGTACGGCCGGCCTGGAGGCGAGGCTGCCTGCGGCCCCTATCATGCGGCCGCCGCTTGCGGCGCCGAAAAGGGTGGTCGCGTCGTCGGCGGCGACTCCTCTTCCTGTGGTGGGGGGTCGCGTGTCGTACGCGTCGGCGACGGCACCACCACCACCTGCGGCTGCCCGAGGGGCTAGTCGGGCGGCTAAGGCTCCGGCCAAGACGGCTGCCCCGAGGCCTGGGCCGAAAGCGGTGGCAAGGGTTGGAGGAGGTTCCTCCGCTCCCCACTCCAACGCCTGTGCCTCTGCCTGGACCCTCCACGTCTGCCCCCTCCAATGAGGGTTGGCAGGTAGTCGGGGGGTCCAAGAAGGCCCGCAAGCGGGCCAGAAAGGCCACCGGTGGCAGGGGCCACCCGCAAGAAGCCGCGGAAACTACAGATGCCGAAATCCGCGGCTGTGGTGGTGACCCTGTCACCGGAGGCGACAACCGGCGGGCTGTCTTACGCGGCCGTCTTTAAGAGGGCCCGGGACAGCCTCGCCGGTGAATTCGAAACGGCCGGTGTCCGTCTGCGCCGCGCCCAAACGGGGGCTCGAGTTCTCGAGTTCCCTGGGGCTGATGGCGCAAAAAAGGCGGACACCATGGCTGAGAAGCTGAAGGGGGTTTTCGCCAGCATGGATGGTGTGAGGATAGCCAGGCCCACAAAGTGCGCGGAACTACGCATTTCGGGCCTGGACGATTCCGTCACGGCCGACGATGTCCGCGTTGCAGTTCAGGAGAAGACGAGCTGTAGCGCGGACAACGTCAGGGTCGGCACCATCCGCCCCGGTCCAGGAGGGCTTGGCGCCGTGTGGGTAAGCTGTCCCGTGGCATCGGCCAAAATTCTGGCTGATGCCGGCAGGCTCCTCGTCGGCTTCGTGAGTGCCAGGATCACAATCCTGGCCGCGAGGCCGATGAGGTGCTACGAGTGCCTTGCTGCGGGACACACCCGCTCGAAGTGCGCCAGCTGCTTCGACTGCAGCGGGCTTTGTTTCCGCTGCGGTCGACCGGGGCACAAGGCGGCAGAGTGCTCTGCCGCCCCTCACTGCCCCGTGTGTGCGGCGGGCAATAAGCCCGCCAATCATCAGATGGGGCAGGGGGGCTGCAAGCCTCCAAAAGCTTCTCGGCAGACGTCGGGGGCTAGCCTGTCGACCCAGGCTGCCTCCGACGACGTTCGTGCGACCACGTCGTCGCCCATGGAGGAGGTTGTAGAGACGATCCAGTAAATGGATCAAGTCTCCAACCTCCTTGTCCAGACGAACCTCAACCACTGCGCCGCGGCGCAGGATCTCTTCCTGCAAACCATGGCGCAGTGGTCGATAGGTGTTGCCGTAGTCGCGGAGCCCTACTACGTCCCTCCCCGTCCAAACTGGATGGGTGACCGGGACGGCTCCGAGGCAGTCGTCGGCTCCTCGGCGGCTCGTACCCGCCCTTGTCGCTTAGAGACAAGGGCTCTGGATATGTGGCTGCCGAGTGGGGGGGAATCACCGTTTACGGTGTGTATTTCTCCCCCAACCGGAGTTTGAGCGACTTCGAGGTCTTCCTCAACAACCTGGAGACCTCGATGCGGCGACTAGCGTCTGGGCACGTCCTCGTGCTGGGGGACTTCAACGCAAAATCCATTGCGTGGGGTTCCCCAGCGACGGACGCCAAGGGCGATGCCGTTGTGGAGTGGGCGGCTTCGGTGGGCCTCTGTTTGCTGAACAGAGGCGCCACCAACACGTGCGTGCGACGGCAGGGGGAGTCGATAGTGGACCTTTCGTTCGCTACCCCTGCTGTTGCCGCACGAGTAAGGAACTGGTGTGTCCTGGAAGAGGTTGAGACGCTCTCGGATCACCTGTACATCCGATTCGAGCTCTCCCGGTCCCAGGGCCCCAGTAGGGGTCACGTGGCGCGGCATACCTCCCGCTTTCCGCGGTGGGCAGTTGCCAAGCTCGATAGGGACCTGCTAGAGGAGGCGGCCATTGTTCAGTCTTGGCTGTCTCCGCGGGCCCCGGCCGAGGAGGTCGACATGGGGGCTGGCCGCTTTCGCACTGCGATTACGTAGGTCTGCGATGCGGCCATGCCCCGCGTTCGGGGTTGTCGACCTTCACGGAACGGGGTCTACTGGTGGTCCCAGGAGTTGGCGGACCTCCGTGCGGCCTGTATTCGTGCCCTGGGGTCCTACACCCGTTGCCGGCGGCGACGCCACCGCGTAGACGGGGAGGAGGGCCGGCTTCATGAGGTGTACCGCGAAGCGCGGAGGACTCTGAAGCTGGCCATTTGCCGCGCCAAAGAGGCAAAGAGAAAGGAGATGCTGGAGAGTCTCGACCGTGACCCCTGGGGTCGCCCATACCGTGCGGTGCGTCAAAAGCTCCGCACGGCGGGCCCCCCCCTTACCGAGGCTCTCCAGCCCAGCTTCCTACAGCAAGTGGTCGAGGGCCTTTTCCCGCAGCGGGCGGAGCACACGCCCCCGTCGATGGCCTACTCAGTGGCCAGAGACGACGGGGGCAGAGAGGACGATGTTCCGCCCGTTAGGGAATCAGAGGTAGGGGCGGCTGTTCTGAGGATTCGTTCCAAGAACACCGCCCCCGGGCCGGACGGGGTACCACCCCGAGTGATGGCCCGAGCCCTCGACCATATGTCGGACCGCCTCAGGGAGGTTTTGGACGCCAGCCTGGCGTCCGGACGCTTCCCTGAGTGCTGGAAATGTGGGAAGCTGGTCCTGTTGCCGAAGCCGGGACGGCCAGCCGATTCGGTCGCGGCCTATAGGACCATCGTGTTGCTGGACGAGGCGGGCAAATTGTTCGAGAGGATTCTCTCTGTCCGCATCGTCCAGCATCTCAGTGAGGTGGGGCCCGACCTGTCGGACGCCCAATTCGGGTTCCGAGAGGGGCGTTCGACGGTCGATGCCGTGGTGCGCCTTAGGGCCGTGACCGAAGAGGCGGTTGGCTGTGGCGGCGTGGTGTTGGCGGTGTCCTTGGACATCGCCAACGCCTTTAATGTCTGCCATTCAGCTGCATCAGGGAAGCACTCCAGTATCATGGGGTGCCAGAGTACCTGAGGCGGCTGGTGGCAGACTATTTGGAGGAGCGTACCGTCGTGTACGAGGATCGAGATGGCGTCTTGAGACGGCGACCCATGTCGTGCGGCGTTCCACAGGGGTCTGTCCTCGGACTTCTCCTGTGGAACGTGGGGTACGACTGGGTCCTTCGAAGTCGTCTGCCCCCCGGGCTGGGCGTAATTTGTTACGCCGATGACACTTTGGTCACAGCTCGGGGGGCCAATTTCCAAGAGGCGGCGCGCCTGGCCACCAGGGGTGTTTCTCTGGTGGTTGGGCGCATCGAGGCGCTGGGCTTGCGGGTGGCCCTGGATAAGACGGAGGCCCTATTATTTCATGGGCCCCGTCGTGGTCCACCCCCCGGCGCCTCCATCGAAGTCAACTCGGTCCTCGTACCGGTTCGGGCCCAGATGAGGTATCTGGGCCTGATCCTCGACGGTAGGTGGCTCTTCGACGAGCACTTCCGACAGCTTTGTCCAAAGCTGGTCGACGCTGCCTCCGCCCTTGGGCGTCTTTTGCCCAACTTGGGTGGAGCCAGCGTCGCTACAAGGAACCTCTTCACGGGGGTGGTCCGGTCGATGGCCCTTTATGGGTCACCGGTGTGGGTCCCGGCTCTGACTGCCCAGAATAAGGCGCGCCTCTGGCGCCCTCAGAGGGTATTGGCAGTCAGAGCCATACGCGGATACCGCACCGTTTCGACGGAGGCGGCATGCGCCTTGGCCGGAACACCCCCGTGGGATTTGGAGGCGGAAGTGCTCGCCGAAGTTTATCGGCGAGCGGCTGAATATCGGGCGGAGAACGGGTATCGTCCTCCGCCCGAAGAGGTACGCGATTGGCGTGAAGCCGCTCGCCGAGCCACGATGGCTCGTTGGTCGTCCCGGCTGGAGGCTCCACGCGCTGGCTTTGCCACCGTGGAGGCGCTCCAGCCGGTCATTCTCGAGTGGGCAGGGCGGCAGCACGGGACCCTTTCGTTCCGGCTGACGCAGGTGCTTTCCGGGCATGGTTGCTTCGGAAAGTACCTGCACTTGGTCGCTAGGAGGGAATTGAGTCCCGCCTGCCACCACTGCGACTGCAGTGAGGACTCGGCCCAGCACACGCTGGAGTTCTGCCCCGCCTGGGCGGAGCAGCGCCGGGCCCTCACTGCAGTCATCGGAGGAGATCTGTCGCTACCGGCCGTCGTACTGTCCATGGCCGGTAGCGACAGCAGTTTTACCGCGGTCGCGACCTTCTGCGAAGAAGTAATTTCGCAGAAGGAGGCGGCGGAGAAGGCCCGGGAGGACGATATCCACTCGGACCCGATCCGCCGCCGGCGCACGGGGCGGCGGAGGCGAGCCTATCAGCGCCTCATGCCGCCCTGAGTGTGGCCGCGGATGGACGGGATGGGTTTTCCCCTCCATCCGCAATAAAGGCCAACCGCGAGGGGGCGACGTACGCGTGTGCCGAGCGTCGCCTAATTTTGAGAGTTTAACAGCAGACGGTGCCCGCTTCAGTGCGGGCAGGCGCTGGGAGGGGCCCGGTAGTGTAATACCTGCAATTCCCGGACCCCTCCCTTCTCAGGCGCAGAGTTGGCACACCGTGTGGTTTTAGTCGGTTCGATTCCGACACACCGCCCCGCCGCAAACCTCGGTGGGGTGACGGCCCGAGGGGGTTTCCACACGTAAAAAAAAAAAAAAAAAAGGTGAATTACCTGTAGCTTAAGAAACAGTGATCAGCCTTAGGTACAGCTCTCATTTCATTACTGCTAAGAATAAAATTTTGTACAAATGTAGCAATTTAATTTATTTCAATTTATACTTACTCTACATATTCTTGAAGGTTATTGTTATTGGTTGGAGAGGCATGTGTATATTTTTGTGTCTGTTTTCGTGTGTGTGTATGCGCGCACTGTGTGTTTGTGCTTGAGTATGTGTGAGTGGTGTAATATTATTTATTAATCTTGAATCTATAGTTTTAATGTGAGGGTAATTCATTATTTGCAATATATTAGCAACGATTCTGTGCTGGAATAGTCCTGTGCTTGAAGCCGTTCTGTAACTTTGTTTTAATGTTTATTTTTCTTTAATTTAAGGGACTTTTACCCTATTACGGTATGCCATTCCTATTATGGTATGTTTTAATGTGTATTTATTCAAACCCAGTATTTTTAGTTCTTTGTGTATTTGCTTGTATATGTGAGAACCCAATACATAGAAGTGGTGTTTTGCGAAAGGGGTTCTGTGTTGGACACTTTGTGGTAGATTTCTGCACTTCTCAAGATCAGGGCGGTTGAGACCGCGATGCTGCCTTGAAGTTGATTGGAGCACAAACAGCTGGCGTCTAGTTAATACTTTGCAGTCTGTATACAATTGAGACGTTTCATCCCCATCGTTTAGATGATTGGCAATCCACAACTGTGAGCTTTTCTCGAAACTTTCTGACTCGCACAACAAAACTGTGGAATGAAATGTCGCTTGTGGTATGCCCGGACCAATACGACTTTCAAGAACAGAGCGTACTTCTTCTTCAAAGACCGGCAAAGCCTCTGGTGTTGTAGGTGGACACCTACAACAGCTCTGTCCATGAGCGGCATTGTACATTAGAATGAGCTCTTTTTAATTGCGAATACGCCGAAATAGGGTTGTCTGTAAATAATCCAGCCTAAATGTCGGCTATCGAGTTTTAAAAGGTGAAAATTTTATTGTGGAAACTTGTGGCAAAGTGGGATTAGCCAACTAACCCTTGCGATAGAGGAGGACGCGCTGTTGTAGCTGAAAGAGACGTTTAGGCTATTAGAGGTTTTTTGGTACAGCTGAGAGGCTTGCTGATCCGTGGGGTTTGTAATCACAACTGGGACCTATACCAGCGCAGTAGCCTGGCTCTGGTCTATGCCACTTTCATCAGCCAGCTGGCCCTACGGTAGGCGGTGGTGGCTGATAAAAGCAGGTACTTAGGATAGGTATGTCGGTCGACCCAGTGGATCAAATTTTATACCGTAGTCTTAATACCAGGGAAAGGTGGTAGGTAACTATTCTAATCGGCTCAGCTGTTAGCCTTCATACCGTAGTTAGAGTAGTGGACTTAAAAATAAACCAGCTTGCTCAATGCTGGCACTTTGCTTGTGTACGATATCAAAGTCGTAGACCTGCAGAAGTGCCCACCAGTGATAGACGCGTAGGTTAATCTTCGACTCTTGAAGGGAATTACAATCTGCGTACTGTAAAATACTGTTCATACAGAGAATACCTAAAGTTCACAACTGCTCGGATGACTGCCATAGTTTCTAGTTCATACGAATGATATTGTCATGCCGCGTCAGTTCTACGTCGACTAAAGTAAGACCCCACATGTGGTTTTTTTTTAAATTAAAATGGCCTTAAAGCCGTCCGTTCTAGCATCGGTGTAGAGTTTAATGGGCGCCCCACGATTGTATATTGTTAGTACAGGCTCTGAGCTAAGTATTTTAACAATTTTCTTGTCAATACTATCATGTCTGTCCATCCATTTTATTGGCCCCTTGGATTTCGTCAGCGAATAAAGTGGGCCTACAATACAAGTATAATTGGGTATAAATCTTCTAAAGTAGGAAGTTAGACCCAAGAACTACCTGACCTGAGATGGACTTCTGTTTTCATAAATTTACATTTCTTTTTGTTAAACTAACGTTCTAATCCCTGAGAAATGTTATCAGAGAAACAATAGACCGCATCAATATATGCTAATGCAATGCTATCTCTAAGTGCACCCAAGCCTTATTAATACACCTTTGATAGACTGAAACTGAATTTTGTTAATCACCATGGCACCAAAGGACATTGTTAGGTACTCATACTGACCATCTGGGGTCACGAATGCGATGCTGTCCCCATTTGGGTCTACTACAATCTGATGATACCCTGATGCCATGTCAAGGCAGGAAAATAAATATGCACCTTGAAGATGGTCTATTTGTTCGCCTATTCTGGGCACTGGGAAATACTCAGGGCGCGTGTTGGTGTTCAGTCCTTCATAATCTACACACAGCCTATAAATATTGTCTTTCTTTTTACGAGAAGTATAGAGCTTGCAAATGCTGAGGAACTCTCGTGAATAACTCCCATTCTAGAAGGCCTGAAACTTTTTTTTACAATTTCTCTTTCTATAGGAGACAACCTATACGGTCGTCTTTGTACCGTCTTGTGTCTGTCGATGGGGTTTATCTGTAAAAATCGGAGAGACGCGACGTGTCATTATACCATCGATAAAGAATTCAGCATATTTATCTAGAGTTCTAACTAATCTGATTTTGTCCTCACCGTCTAGCCACTATCGCGACTAATTTGGCACACATGCTTTTCACTGATATTCCCTTCCTTTTGTACCGAAATAGCAATATGACGATTGTCTGTCTGTATGTTGATACCCTTCTCTAATAAATCCCTACCTATAAGCACATCATCGTTTATCGTTATCATGATCATTATTTTTAAGGTGACAATGATTGTTATTGTTCAATGCTCGGTGTTCCATTCGTGTCTAACTTCCGACACTTAAGTGCCACTAAAGTACACTTGCGAAGTTAAATAAGTAATACGCCGTCATAATCATATTTTTTTATTCATATGAACATGACCTTAAGATTAACATAGGGAAATAGTAGGATTTGGTGATATAGTTGAGAAGTAATTTTGAAACAGCAACACTAGCACACTTGGCCATAGATAGTAATTTACGAAGATATACCTAATTAAAATCATTTAATTTACGACATTAGAAAGGTAATTTACCAAAAAAAGCTTTCCGGTACCTCGTACTACTTCGTTGGTCTAGTGGTAAGCGTAAGTGAATGCCGATCAAGAGGTTTCGGGTTCGATGCCCGGGTTGCTGTTGGGA
Organism: Spilarctia lutea; assembly: GCA_916048165.1. Lineage (NCBI taxonomy): Eukaryota > Metazoa > Arthropoda > Insecta > Lepidoptera > Erebidae > Spilarctia > Spilarctia lutea. Next base: position 11,949,992 of record OU696490.1, on the reverse strand, counting down.
TGCTCATACAAGAAATTCTTAATAGCAGCCCAGAGTATGGAAGATGACGGTGTTTCCCGCACGTGTCTCATAGAGCACGTTAAGCTGTCGGTCCCGGTTAACATCAACATCAATGGCAATCGTTATTGGGAAGTCAGGGCCCTCAAATATACTGAAAACTAGTTCAATCTTCGCATTCAGTTCACCGTCAGGGTTGTGGAGGTTCGATGCCAGCCGCTCCGTGGAAAAACTGATATTTATGTAAAACCGGTTGACTAGTAGCCAACCTCAAATACTCTTGGGAATAATAAGGGCTAGGAAGATGATAATAAACAAGTATACAAAAGTGAATATCCCAGTGATGTGTAGTAGTAAGTGACGATCCTAGGAAGCCCGCCCGCCAAACCTTGGTACTCGTACAAGAATGAAAACATTAACAGCAGAAAGTTCATTACCATTGTTAACAGATTAAAGATTGGCCATTGCAACACTCCCATTCACCTATCAACACTCACAACACAGACTCAACCTAATTCCGAGTGCCGCATACCCACATTGTAATAAAAAGCCAGTAGCAGATTTAGAGCATTTTTTTATGAAGTGTAGAAAATTCGGTTTGCAAAGACTGGTCATAGTCAGTGACCTTTAAGCAGCATATTTGATTCTGTGCCTCAGAATCTATAGGATCTTCTCAGTAGCTTAAAAATTTTCAATGCTCTTTACACATTCGTATTGACGACAATTGGAACATAGTATCGCGTGTGAAGTGAACTGGAAAATGTTATGGGGAAAAAAACTTGCAAACTTAAAAAAAACTCTCTTCATCAAACTGTTTCCAATAAAATGTCATCGACTGGCTTAAAAAGGCTAGAACCCAGAGCCGCAATACCTTGTTAAAAAAATGGAAAGAATGAAGTATGAATGAAGAGTTGATAAGTCTAGTCTTAGTGTTATCTGTGGAACTGTGGAAGGGAGTTATTATTGAACAATTTGTTTGTGTTGTTATTCGCACGGGGACAGTATTTAGTGTGTAAAATAGAAATTTAAAATGAATAATTAATATGTCTCATCAAAATTTTTCTCCATATTTACTACAAGAGCTTCCAGATATCACGGACAGTATAAATTATCCCATACAAAATGTACAACGCATAAAGGTTAGTTCTGTTCACTTCCATAGCCTTTGTACAAAATAATTGGTTAGAAATAAATTATCCAATTTTAATTTTGCATTGTGGGCGAATAATTTGTTTCTTGTGGTTAACGAATTGTTGTAATATATTCACCTGATATGATAGACAATGAGAATTAAATCAATCGTTTTGTATGCAAGAAATGTTTTCAGTGAATCTTCATTACCACTATAATATATTATAACACTTTTAATTTAATCTGTTACGTAATTATATATTTCCGTGAGCGTTATTATCATAATTGTGCATGCAACAGATAATTATATCTATTATAAAAGCACTTAACTCATGAAATATCTGGATCTGTTACAAATAACACACCTTTTTTTTGTACGTATCTTTATGTTTAACAATTATAACACATTTTATTGATTTATTAAATCGTCTCTGTTGAATTTCGGACAACAAATATACTAACTTGATAATGTATATATGTTACAGCCAAAGTAATAAATCTGGATACTTTAAATACTATCCAGCCATTATTTGTAATGTTTACTCAATTTAGACAAAGTGATAAATGACAGAATTAATCACATTAACTAGCAAATTTATATAAAATCATCGAAGACTTGGATAAAGTAATAAAACAAGTAGATACAGGTATAAATTTGTATTTCAATCTGCCTTTATGTACTAATAATTATAATATTTATTAAAAGAACTATAACAACATTGTCATAGATTTATTTTTTATTTAGCACCTCTAAAATTAATTTGAAGCCTATTACTATCAATTGTGACAAAGTGATTAATTATTACACTGTCTAGACAATTTTGTTATTTTATATAATGACCAGTCATTCTGTGTATTAACTATTTAATCACATTGACTGTAACCATATATACATATACATAATCAAGTTGGTTACCCTACAAATGAATTATCCCTTACTTAACATCTATACAATCAAAGTAAAGTCCTGTCAAAAAAGGCTTCACCCATTCCAGGGATTAGCCAAAAGAAACAGACAAACAAATAAAAACTTGAAAAATTGATTTTTATTTTTATACCAGTACAGTACAGTAACAAAAAGTTGTTAATTTACAATTAGAAGGGGACACTACAATTTTATTTATAAACATTAGATATTATTGGGGCCGCCCTAGGTTGTTCCAGAGTTGACATCACGGAGTAATGTTTGTTTAAATCGAGTTCATAATACATAATTATGTAAAGTCTTTGATGTAACAGAAATTTCATCTGTTTTAGGATTAAATTAAATTAAATAAGACAAATCATTCAAAACTATGAGATAGTTTTAATACTGTGTTATATTTTAATCGTACATGAAAGCTGCCTCGTTGGTCTAGTGGTTAGCGTAAGCGACTGCAGATCAAGAGGTCTCGGGTTCAATTCCCGGGTCGGACTGCTGTTGGGTTTTTCCTACAAGATATTCCTAATAGCAGCCCGGAGTATGGAAGATGGCGGTGTTTCCTGCCCGTGCTTCGGAGAGCACGTTAAGCCGTCGGTCCCGGTTGTCATGAACATCTATGGCAATCGTTATTGGGAAGTCAGTGCCCTCAAATATACTGACAACTAGTTCAACCTTCGAATTCAGTTCGCCCTCAGGGTTGCGGAGGTCAGATGCCAGTCGCTCTGTGTAAAAACTGATATTCAGGTAAAACCGGTTGAACTGGTAGCCGACCCCAAATATTGGGAATAATAAAGGCTAGGAAGAAGAAGAAGTACATGAAAGGACTATGGCAAAAATAGTAACCCAACGATGTAAAAATAATACACCCTATGTCACCCCAGCTATTATTATGTATCTGTTAACACCTCATCCATTAAAATTAGTTCAGTAATTTAGGCACTTCTGTGGAACATCCAAAAATTCATCATCATCATAAGCAGCCCATTGCTACACATAGAGCTCTCTACACACCCAACAGGTCAGATCCTGTGCTTCACGCAACCAACAGTTAAAAAATTTTTCCATAAAAAAAACAGTAATCTTAAGTAGCAGTAGTCAGGACACACTGCTCATTGCTTGATGTAACGAAAAATTTCACCGCCAAAACCCTTTCTTTTGGTTTTGCCGTATAGAGGTAAAAAACAACCCTTTTAAAACCAAATTTAAAAAAAGAAGGAGGTTTGCAAGGTAATTTTGTTTTGTTTATTACCTAAGAACTCATAACTGGGTAAACAGATTTTAATGATTTTTTTATTGTCAAGCTGGTGCTGCCCGTGTGGTTTTATTTCAATTTAGTATAGTTCTTAAAGTCTGTTTTTTTTTAAATTGTGTATTATTTTTATACTAATTGGGTATAATGTAAACAATTAGCAGCCTTATTTCTTACTGGCATCTTGTTAAATTGTACCTAATGTCTTATTTAGAAACAGATGCATATTAATATTTGCTGGTTCTTTATAATAATTGTCATCAGGAAATTAACTGTTACAATGGAAGAATTTATATACATATAATAATAATAATAAAAAATAAATACAAAAAAATTTTTATTGCCATAAAACGTTTTTTTACAAATTATATTGAGCTCCCTGATCTCGGAGCTAGGTTCAAAGACTTGTGTTACAGAGATCAGTGTTCTCTCTCGGAATTAAATGAGGTTATATAGGTCTTGTAATTTATTTAAAGAATCAATGTATGTATCTCCATTCCATATTTTATCACAATATATCAGTTCAGCAGCTGAGCCATGCAACACAGATAGAGATATTTTTGAATTTATGATGTTATAATATTTTTTTTTTAAATAAATAAGAATGACCTAATTAATTACTTTTGTATTTCTTTCCAGTATACATGCTTTGATGTGTCGAAGTCATTAATTGCATTTGGTGCAACTAGCGGTGGTATATACGTCTTCAATAGGGATCCATGTGAGTTTATGCAGTTGATACCTAATAAGGTCAGTTGATCATGATATTTTGAAGTAAAATTTCTTTTGGAAGTCATATTTTTTTATTCATATGAACATAACCTTAAGATGTTTTAGTAGAATTTGGTGATATAGTTGAGAAGTAATTTCGAAACAGCAACACTAGCACGCTTGGCCTTTAATAGTAATTTACAAAGATATACCTAATTAAAATCATTTAATTTACGACATTAGAAAGGTAATTTACCAAAAAAAAGCTTTCCGGTACCTCGTACTGCTTCGTTGGTCCAGCGGTAAGCGTAAGTGAATGCCGATCAACAGGTTTCGGGTTCGATACCCGGGTTGGACTGCTGTTGGGATTTTCATACAAGAAATTCTTAATAGCAGCCCAGAGTATGGTAGATAGCGGTGTTTCCCGCCCGTGTCTCGTCGAGCACGTTAAGCTGTCGGTCTCGGTTGTCATTAACATCAATGGCCTCTAATAATCCACTGCTGGGTCCTATCTTTCGATAGGAGGTTTTGGCCTACCATACCATGCTGGACAGACGGGTTCGTATAGGGATCGTTTCAAGATTTCTTTCTCTATTTGCAGTGAATTTGCATAGCTTGCCCCTTAGTCGCCTCTTACTACACCAACGGGTTGGTAGTAGTAGAAAGTAGAGCCACGCTTCGGCATGAATGGGCCGGCTCGACCGGAGTGTTACCACGGCCTCACAGAAAACCGGTGTGAAATAGCGCTTGCGCTGTGTTTCACCGAGTGAGTGAGGATACCGGAGGCCCATACCCCAACCCCTCCCTCCATCCCCTTTCCCATCCGTCAAAGGTCGGCAACGCACTTGTCACTTGCGCTTACCATCAGGTGATACGTCTGCTCGTTTGCCCACTATTCAATAAAAAATAAATAAAAGCATTAGTTCTGTCGTGTTTCGTTAGTGCAAACGCCTCTCAATAAGCTGCTATATTGTTTGTCACCATACTGCATTGTCTGTATTCGCAATGAGTATAGTGAGCGCTACTTTTAGATTATATTTATGCTTTCCATCTTCTTTGTCCTCCCCTCCAGTTCAGCTAGGGTCGGGTCTCCTTGTACGTCTGCACCAAAGAACTCTGTTCTGGGTTGTCTGTGTGCTCAGACTCTACTCCTGGATCTCTTTATGTTTTCCATCAGGCACTTTATAGAGCAGGTTGATATAAAAAAAATAATAAGTGTGGTGACACTCTGTATTGTTATTCTGTTGCCCCGTGGATATTTAGTTAGAAAAGGTACATAAGCATTGGATCAATTCGAATACGAATATCCTATTAATATTTTAAAAGTTTGTAAGTATGGATGGATGGATGTTTGTTACTCTTTCACGCAAAAACTAGTGAATGGATTTTAATGAAACTTTACAATAATATTGCTTATACATCAGAATAACACATAGGCTACAATTTATATGGATATAGCTTCGCCTCGCGGTGTTGCCTGCGGTTATTGTGGTACCGCGGGGTTCATCTTGTATATATATAATGTTGCACCATGCCTGGTGGTAGCATGGTTGCCTGTAAGAGATTACCTTCAGGCGATAAGGCCGCCAATAGTACCTCCTAGCTTTAAGAGTTACCTTTGTAAGTAAGTAATTTGGTGTAAAATATAAAGCGATTATTAATCCTAATAATATTATAATAGCGAAAGTTTGTGAGTATGTTTGTTGCTCTTTCACGCAAAAACTACTGAATGTTTTAATGAAACTTTACAATAATATACCTTACACATCAGAATAACACATAGGCTACAATTTATAAAGATACTAGCTTCGCCTCTTGGCGTTGTCTGCGGTTATTGTCGTACCGCGGGGTTCAGCTAGTATAGTTTATTTAATCATAAAATGTTCAACATAAATTAGAACTACAAAGTGGACCTTTATAAAACAAAAGAAATGGCATGCCAGGCTTCATGTACAACCTAACAACCCTTCCCTTATCAGTTAGACTTGTATCCAAACCCAGGTTTCTCAAAAATCTTTGTAAATTGATATTTTACAGAATGGAGCTATCACCCGATTGGTCATATCACCAGATGAGAAACACATTGGATTTGCAAATGGCCGAGGGCTGGTCACTGTCGCTGGATGTAACCAATCGTTGAGTGGCAACCAGTCCGCTGTGACATCCAAAGAGCATCAAGGCAATGAGATCACAGCGATGATTTGGAGTACCAGCCGCATGTTGTTCACTGGTGATGATGTAGGAAAGATATCAGTCATGCAACCACAAAATTTTATTGTAAGTTTTATTTCATACTGGCTTTTATCCGCGGTTCCGTTCACGTGTATGTCGGTTTTCGCGGGAAAGAGTTAGCCTATGTCCTTCTTCGAGAATCAACGTATCTCCTTACCAAATTTTTATTAAAATCGGTACAGTGGTTTAGACGTCAAAGCCAAAGCGTAACAGTTGGAGTGACTTTCGAATATATACAAATAAATAAAAATTTTGTGTCTGTTTGTAATAATTTTAATATTACAAACAGACACAAAATTTTTATTTATTTACCGATACCGATAGTTTCTAAATGCATACAGTACGGGATCACCGGAACCAATTTTACAAATTATTAATCATCAAGCTATTGCTGAGCCCCCCCCTCCCCTTTTCCTATTACAAATATTCTCGATTGTGGGAGATAACAGGGGTAACAGGGGCAAAAAACTTGTGAGCGTAGGACCGAGATAACGTACCACGCAATGTTTAGGGCTATGTGGCTGTTAAATTATATAAATATACTAGCTGTCCCGGCAAACGTTGCTTTGCCATAAAAGGGAATATAAAAAAATAGGGGTTGATCGTAGAGGGTTGAAAATCTAGGGTTGTATGTATTTTCTAATGCTGCATCATAAAAAATAGAAATTAAAAACTTCGTCAAAAAAATAAAAAAAAAATTTAGGGGTGGACTACCCCTAACATTTAGGGGGATGAAAAATAGATAAGAACCGATTCTCATAGATACCGGATAATCACAAAAAATTTCATCAAAATCGGTCGAGCCGTTTCGGAGGAGTTCGATTACGCACCAACACGACACGAGAATTTTATATAATAGATATTAATAACATGATGTGTAAACGGTACATAATACCAAAATATTTTTTTATCAATTTTTCTGTCTGTCTGTATGTTTGTTCTGACTAATCTCTGGAAAGGCTGGACCGATTTTGACGGGAATTTTACTGGCAACTAGCTGATGGTATAATGAGTAACTTAGGCTACTTTTTTAGACTTGCTTAGCCCTATTGCTTTGCCCAAGGTTGCGGTACAACAACAAACCCCTTTCCCATCCCCCAAAGGTCGGCAACGCACTTGTGACGCCTTTGGTGTTGCGGGTGTCCATGGGCGGCGGTAATCGCTTACCATCAGGTGATACGTCTGCTCGTTTGCCCACTATTCAATAAAAAAAAAAGAAAACCAAACAAACGCGGGTAGCACCGCAGGGCTCAGCTAGTTTATAATATTAGTATGGATCCAATATGTATTTGAAAATATTACTTTTTCCATTACAAAACGAACTAATCCTTTGAAGACGATATGAGATATTCTCAGAAGGATTTATAACTATTATAATAGGTTTATTGATATTCAGTATTCAGGTACAAGAAACTTGATTTTCTCCGATCACTTCACACACACAGGAGGTTCATAATTAGACTGTATTTTTTTTATGTTTGTTACCTCATAACTTTCGATTGATTGAACCGATTTTGATTATTTTTTTAATTTGAAAGCTGGTGCTTCCCGAGTCCCATTTAAATTTGGTCCAGTTCTTGAAGTTTGTTGTTGAAATTTGTGATTATTTTTCGTAAATACATACATATTATACACAACACCGAAACTCCGTAACAAATATTTGCAGATTATACAAACATTTGGTCTGACCCGGGAAATTGAACCCTAGACCTCAAGCACTGCAGTCGCTACTATTACGCCACAATAGAGACGGAACCTGATTACAAATCAAGAGTCGAAATTTCTTTTTTGTCTGTGTTATTCAAAAGAAATATTTTATTAAATTCATTTATTTTTGGAAGTAAGACTCGCTTACAAAAATTATATGAATTAAATAATATATTACACCATTGTCAAAACTTTACAATCTATAAGAATCGAATTCACCACAAATTTACTTGAACAAGTTGCAATGTCGAGGTCGCTCGATTGTCAGTCGACCGTCGGCTTTGAAAAGTCTCGATTAAAAGCCATATCATCATGACTTGACTCTTTGTTAATAACAATGTTTTACATCAAACTGTAAAATTTATTTATTTAATGAACAAATTCACTTAGCGATACTTTGTTTTCCACTTGTGAACACAAAAGGAAATAATAATTCCGGTTCTTTTATATTGTACATACACACATCAGAAATACCTATTTGTTCAAGTGTCGGATAATTAATTTGCTCCGTATTGTGTATTCAAGTGTGTAAAACGACAATCACCTTGACAAAACAATATTGAAATAAGAATACGAAAAACTTTATTTGACATTACACAGTTACTTATAATTATTAAAAATTTAAACAGTGACTGGAAAGACAAAATGGTCTTAGACTCAGCGTATGGATGACGATGCAGGGCATGCCAGCCGCTGTTATTCTGTCCAAGCCAATCATGATTGATATAATCCCAGAATAAGCACAATGTCACCATCCTGACCACGAAAATAATAATTACTAAACATTTAACCATTAATAACGTAGTAAGTTGTTGCTACTGAAAACGTTGTATACAGTACAGTGTTACAAACACTAGTCCAGGAATGTCCCGCTACATATAATTATGTATTAGCACACATTATTCAGTAGTCACCTGAATGATGCTGCGTCCCAACTAGTACAAGATAATAAAGTCATTTGATACCGGAGGCCCATACCCCAACCCCTCCCCCCATCCCCTTTCCCATCCCCCAAAAGTCGGCAACGCACTTGTGACGCCTTTGGTGTTGCGGGTGTCCATGGGCGGCGGTAATCGCTTACCATCACATGATACGTCTGCTCGTTTGCCCACTATTCAATAAAAAAAAAAAAAGTCAATGGAATTGTGACAATAGAACCTCGATACGCTCTTGTGTCCACCAGGATCATCATCTTCCTAGTCTTTATTATCCCCAAGATTATTTGGGGTCGGCTACTAGTTCAACCGGTTTTACCTGAATATCAGTTTTTACACAGAGCACCGCAACCCTAAGGGCGAACTGAATTCGAAGGTTGAACTAGTTGTCAGTATATTTGATGGCACTGACTTCCTAATAACGATTGCCATAGATGATCATGAGAACTGGGACCGACGGCTTAACGTGCTCTCGAGGCATGGGCGGGAACACCACCATCTTCCCAATACTCCGGGCTGCTATTAAGAGTTTATTGTAAGAAAATCCCAACAGCAGTCCGACCCGGCAATCGAACCCGAGATCTCTTGATTTGCAGTCGCTTACGCTAACCACTAGTCCCTAGACCAACGAGACAGTTTGTGTCCTCCAGGATAAATCAGGGATATATCTATTATATAAAATTCTCGTGTCGTGTTGGTGCGTAATCGAACTCCTCCGAAACGGCTCTACCGATTTTGATGAAATTTTTTGTGATTATCCGGTATCTATGAGAATCGGTTCTTATCTATTTTTCATCCCCCTAAATGTTAGGGGTAGTCCACCCCTAAATTTTTTATTTTATTTTTTTGACAAAATTTTTAATTTCTATTTTTTTATGATGCAGCATTAGAAAATAAATACAACCCTAGATTTTCAACCCTCTACGATCAACCCCTATTTTTTTATATTCCCTTTTATGGCAAAGCAACGTTTGCCGGGACAGCTAGTATAAGTATATAAGTATTTATATCAGTTGTCTAGTACCCATAACACAAGCTCTGCTTAGCTTGGGACTAGATGGCGTTGTGTGTTAGATGTCTGGAATATTTATTTATTTATATTTTTTTATGGAAAAGGGGGAAAACGAGCAGACATAACGCCTGGTGGTAAACGATTACCGTCGCCCATGGACCAGAGGCGTCACAAGGAAACGTAGAATCACGCGAAAAAAAACTTATTTAAAAACGAACAATATTCTAGTCAAAAGCAACAAAACTGTTTGTAATCCAGCTGTTATTTATTTGTATAGATAATTTGGATTAGGTCAAGATGTGGAGAGCTCTTAGACTAAATACCTATATAAAAACAATGTAAATGTATGTAATAAAAATAAAAGTGATTTCGTTTTGAATTACTTATAATTAACATGTAATGATGTAATCAGTATTATTGAACATGCTTAAGAGAGTGTTACTCTAGTTAATGTAATAAACAGTTTTAATAGCGCATTATTTAATCTGTAGCTGGTTCCCTTTTCAAATATTTATTTGTCGGAAAACTTTAATCGTTGATTGCCTCGTTGGTGCAGTGTTAGCGTACGCGACTGCTGTTCATGAGATCTCGGGTTCGATTCCCGGGTACCAAATATTTGTATTACCTGCAAATATTTGTTTCGGAGTTTGGGTGTTTTCTATAAAAGTTAAAAGTATAATATGTGTTTATATCAGTTATCTAGTACCTACAATACAAGCTCTGCTTAGTTTGGGACTAGATGGCGTTGTGTGTTTGATGTCCGAAGATATTTATTATTATCTATACCTATATCATAAAACCGAAAGTAACTGTCTGTGTTCACGTACAGCCATAATCCGTAACCGCGTTAACGCCTAAACCGCTGCATCGATTTCAATGAAAATTAACATTGAGTTACTATGATTCTTGAAAACGGACATAGGCTGCTCTTTACCGATATAACCGACATACACGCGGGCGGAACTGCTGACAAAAGCTAGTATCTCATAATTTAAAAAAAATCTTATGCAATGATTAATAAACTCAAAATTTTTACGTATATTTTAAATAAAAAACCTCTTTTCAGGCCAAAACTATGTTCCAGAGTTCGTCACTGACCATCATGAGTTTAGATTCAAGAATTTGTCAATTAGACATGAAATCTAGCATGTTATTAGTGTCAACACTCACGCGATGCTACATCTGCGACACCTCCAGAGAACAATATAGACAGATAGGACAGAAATACCGCGACGGCGAATATGGAGCTTGTTTCCTTAATGAAGAGAAAAATATTGAACAAACGGCGGACAATGATACTCATAACTTCACCGAGGTTCGTAGATATAACATCGTAGGAGAGGACTCCGGGTTTACAGTCGGCAAGGATGTAGAAAACACCCTTATATTTTGCGCAAGACCCTCGTCCAGAATATGGGAGGCTACAATAGATGGGACAGTCGTAAGAACACATCAATTCAAACAAGTACTAGCCAGGAAACCGATGAAAATAATCTCAGCGGAGTCTTACGAAGCCCAAAATGTCTGCCTAGAAGAAATATCTAGTGAGAACGGAGGACAATCGGTTAATTTCCCCAAGATTTTCGCTATGAACGGTGCCATATTCTCTTTTAAGAAAAACGCGATATATTTTTTGAACATTAATGACGTCGATCATACAATTTGGTTTGATTCGTACAAAGATATTGTTGATTGTAAAATATACCATGATATGTTGTACATATGGTCTTCAAACGGCTCTCTAATTTGTCTGAAGTATATGAAAATATATAAATATTTAGTCAAGTGCTATGTCGAGGAGAAGTATGTTCTGTGCGCAAAGATGTGTAAATTATTCAGTAAATATTTGCTGTCGAATGTCTTGTCTCCTAAATTACATATTTTAGTCAGTTTGAGAGACAAAGTCGATGACGATGAACTTCTAAACAGTATTAAAGACGTATTACATAAATTTGATCACTTAAAGTCAAACGACTCTACTCAAATGAAATCCGGAATATATGTAGTTGATAACACTTATAATGCACAGACATCATTATTAGGAGATATATCGACGAAAACTGAGGAATATAAGTTTAGTTCTTTGCCTCCAGAAGCAATGCAAACATTGAAAGATTTAAGTATATCTGTATCAGATAAATTGAGTACAAGTAAAAAAATATTAAAAGAAAAGTGGGAAGATTTTGAAGATAAAATGAAACATCTCAGTGTTGACAAGCATATAGATGTAAAAGAAATCCCACAAATCGAGCCACAAACGCGAATAATTAGAAAAATACCTTCAGAAGAACTGATCGCTCAGACGCATCACGTACTGAACAGTGACATAATTTATAAAGGTTCTAGTCAAACGGCCGTAGATATAGACAATAATATATTAGAAAAGGATAAATCGTGCAAGTCCGTGTATCAATGTTATAAATTAAGCTTAGTGAGTAAGGACACAGAACAATCTAATTTAGTATCTACTATCGAAACTTATGCCTGTGATATTAGCCAGATCTATGGACTTATGTTACAATTAGAAAAATATTGCGCCAACTTTGGCGCCAATGATGAATCTAAATTTATACCTAATCATATATTTCTCATTTATTTGAGTGAAACGACAAAACGGGAGGAAGCTTTAGACTTTATTATAAAAGACGAAACTTTATACAAATATTTTATAGACTCTTGTATAACTGTGAATTTGAAGACTCAGAAGATATCTAATGTCGGATGTGTTTGTGGATTTCCACTTCCTTATTCGAGAACTCTTCAAACGCCAGTGTTTTCTGAGCTGATTGATGAATTCATTGAGAGACAATGGTCCAAGCAAACACGTAACCAGTGCTATGATATATGCAAACGAATGCCATACTTGTGGAGGAAGATATTATACTTGAGACGAAACGAGGACTTGTTGAATATTTTGATGGTATTATTACAAATGTTGGACGAAGGATTGTTACATTCTTTCTTGCCTCAGTTCACGTTGGACACGTGGGAGAGAACAGTACAACTGTATGCCATATTACACGCCAATATATGTTTGAATTGTTCGAAAAAGTTTGATCATATCTCAGTGAGGGATACGTTGAGTTGGGATGATCTAGGCCGTTTGATGATCAAGTCGATTGGAGGTAGGAATGCTATAAAAGTGTTGGAAAAGTACGCCGGGTTGATAGACGCGGGAGCGATCACGGTGAAGTTTTATCATACATGTTTGCTCGTCACTATGTATGAGAGATACGATGGCACTATAACAGCGGCTCTTACTGATACAATATACAGTTCTTATAATTTCGACGATTCTAAGTTTGAGGTACGAAAATTATTGCATAATCAGACATACTACAAATTCACTGTTTAAATTTAGAATTAGGCTTCTTTTGAATACCATAAACAATAATAAACCAACTTCAGTATAGTTGATTAAAAAAAAAATGATTGATTAATGATTATTTTAAACAATATTCATTATATAAAAAAAACTATTTTCAATTTTCAGGTTTGCAAATTACTACGAAGTACATTAAATGGTCACACGAAGAACACAGCTCTCCCAATCATTGTGGCAGCTAAGTCTAAGCACTGGGGGTTGCAACCCCTCCTCGAAAGACCTGGTGGAGACTTCGAACGTACACAGGAGTACATCAAAAATGTGGATCTCGATACCATTTTAGAAAACTTGAATTACATAAATAATGGTATTACCGACTGTGAACTCTGCGGGTTGCCACTTCATAATATTGTGTTAATCAAAGATGGCGGCCTTTGGGTTTTTAAATGTGGTCACACTTTTCATGGAGCTTGTTTAGATTTAAACAAAATCAAGTTATGTCCTTCGTGTTTGCCTGTTAAGTGACTTTTATACAATAGTTATGTTTTGAGCACAATAGTGTTTTTACGAATTTATTTATCGCGTTTTATTACTTGTTGATTTGAAGGTTATTTAATTTATAGAAAGCACATATATGCAATTGTAAAATGTTGATGACCTAGTAGGGGCTTATTATACAAATGAGATAGTGCAAAAGCATTAGGCTTGACAAACAACTCGAATAATGTTACATCCCTTGTAAGGGCTTTCCGTGGGAGAGCCGCGCTTCGGTATGAATGGGCCGGCTCGACCGGAGTGATACCACGGCCTCACAGAAAACCGGTGTGTAATAGCGCTTGCGCTGTGTTTCACCGAGTGAGTGAGGATACCGGTGGCCCGTACCCCAACCCCTTCCCCCATTCCCTCTCCCCATCCCCCAAAGGTCGGCAACGCACTTGTGACGCTTTTGGTCTTGCGGGTGTCCATGGGCGGCGGTAATCGCTTACCATCAGGTGATGCGTCTGCTCGTTTGCCCCCTATTCAATAAAAAAAAAGGATGATATTAATTAGCCAATATACGTTGACGTTCCTGTACAATACACAGCCACTAGATATTTTATACTGATATTTGTTGTTTTGTTATATTATTGTTAATATATTTAGTTAAATAATAAAAAGTAAGCAGTACTGGTTGTCCGCAGCTACCATAATTTATTCAGTGTTTAAAAACTTGGTATTTATAAAAATCTAGCTAATCCGACGAATTCGTAAAGTTTCGATTTTTTTTTACTTTTTTTAGTATTAACGCTCGCTTTAACTTCCTACGGATACGGTACAGTCGCGGACTAAGAAAATATATTACACTTTCGGTTTTCTTTTAATTTTCTTCCGTACTAACCGGGCAATAATAACAAAAATAATTACAGAAAAAACTGATTTCAAGAACTAGACTCAATTAAAATGGGAACCACCAGCTTTCAAATAAAAAAAAGAATCATCAAAATCGGTTCACCCAGATGAAAGTACTGAGGTAACAAACTTAAAAAAATACATTCGAATTGAAAACCTCCACCTTTTTTGAAGTCTGTTAAAAAATATCCAATTTGGTGTAGTCGAATTGAAGTTATGCGCGTACATACATTACACTGATTCATTTTTATTTATATAGATACTCGTAATATGTTCGAAACTGAGAAGAATACCTCTCCTAAGTTTTAAAGTATTTTTTTTTATAAAAACAAAACTTATGACCGCGGCTCCGCCTGCGTATTAGTCTATATATTGCCTATAGAATCAAAATATCTAAATGACAACTATGTTTATTGAAATTTTTGCAGCATTTTAGCCGTGAAAGCAGAACAGACATAGTTCCGAATTTATAATATTAGTATGAACACATTTTTTATATAAATTATCAGGCGATCATAACTGTTTATTCTGTACATATTTATGTGTAAATGGACGAGTATCTACGACAGTTGTATGAAATGATTTATTTTATATTATTGACCAAAATAATTAGGACTTTTATTATTATAGACTTGTATCAGCGCAATGTAACTTTTATGGTTTCTTTTATTTATTAATTTCTCGCTTCTTTTGTTTAATAATTTTCACATTCCTCAGTCCTCAAAATTTGCTTGTGTTCATCCATATTGAAAATTCTTAAATACTAAATATTTATCTTTACATAGTATGTATAAAATGAAGTTGCTTCCGCTATCGATCTTTTAAACCACTCAACGGATTCTAATGCAGTTTTCAGTAATAGATAGATTGATTCAAGAGGAAGGTTTATATGTGTAATACATATATACTTTACTGGAGGAAATACGAGAATTTCAAATATTTCCGTGCGAAACTAAGCCAGGTCGCTAATGGTACATAAATATAAATACAATAAAATATATATATATATAAATACAAATTACTATTAATTGAGCGTTACTTTGTGGTATTTTATTTGACGTTTAGTAGATATTACATAGACTATTTAGTTAACTTGTTAGAGGCTTTATGTATTTCAATTACCTCAACAGAGCGTTGTTTACTAGTTAGCTGCAATGATACATATTCTGTTGCTGCAGTCGATTTCTCGAATAATGGCCTACCTCATCTGTCTCTTGTTTCCTGTCTTTCTCCTTAAAGAAAACCGATACAGCAACAGAATAATGGAGTTTTTCAAAAGATTTCTTTCCTAAATGAACCCTCTAAAACTCAATATTTTTGTAATAGTATGTCTTTGTGCATAAGTGGACTGTTGTGTGGACAATAGACTGATAATGATATATAAAATAGTTTACGCAGATTAATATGCCTTTATAAAGACGCAAAATTGTAATCACACACAATACGTATTTTGAAGTGAAACTTCTTTAGAATCGTGATTTCAAACCAACGGATGCAACGGAAAAGACGACAGGTGAGACACAAATACAAAAATGTGTAGGATGAAGCCGGCAAAGAATGAGACAGAAATATACATACTATTTTATTTTTATTTTTTTATATCTAAAGTTTTAGATGTGCATAAATTATAAACAAGACTTAAAAATTAGTTTGCCAAAGAAGTTTCACTTCTGACATGTGTACTTTGTACGCACGCACTTTTTTTAATTATTTTTTGTTAATACACTAGTTGATATTGTAATAATCTCAGTTCTTAGCATAATATTAATGATACCAAAAATGTAACTTATGTAATCGAATGTACTTAAATATTTTTCATTAAGCGACGTATGAAATGAACAAATTTTAAATATCAGAGTATTTTTGTATTATGCTTAAGTGTATCCATATCATGTAATAATAATTATTGTATTGAAAGCTATGAATGTATGCGATACTAAATATATTCTTAATATAACTACTTATTCTGTAAAAAAATGGTTTTATTTTACAACACAATACTTTTGTAACAATCTAACGATGATAAATGATATTTATTTTTGTAAGTAAATCTTTTACAAGTTATTTTATATGTTGGACTTTAAATCTTGAGTACGCCTTTGATAAGACTCACTCTTGGGCTGAAATGGTGAAGCAAACTTCTTAAGTGTCTTTTTTAAATACAGTATAGGATCTAGGTTGACCTTTCGAAAAAGAGCCATAAATTAATATGTTTAAGGATTATGTTTGTGAATCGGACGATCTATACAGATGGCATACGAGCTCCAACTGTCGTGCTACCTAACTTAGTCAAGATTTCCCCCAAATCATGACACCCGCCAACAGTACATTTGAGTAGGCCGTTTAAATAGTTAAATATACTTTTTAATTTTTTTTACGCCGTGAATGCTTTTTGCACCATACCCTTCGTGTATAATACACGTATGTGGGACTCCCGATGAATCGGTCTACCCACTAAACCCCGCGGCGGCCTACCTCTGTAGTCGGGAGGAGCTCCAGGAACGCATCAGCGACTTCTGGAGTCCCCCATGCCGGACCAGAGTCACCCCCGGTGGTCTCCCGGGGTAACCAGAGTCATCCCCGGATAAATACTCACAACTATCAGATACTACATATGAACTATGAATATGGGGAACGTGCGCAACGAAGGTGCTGCCATCTGGGGTCGTCAATCCGAAACTTGTACTCTGTGTTGTTTTAATGTTGTACTGTATAATACTTGACATTTTTAACAAGTTACGGAATTAATTCTATTTTTGAAAATTATTATTAATAATAATAATCGCTTTATTGTACACCAGATAATTAACAAAGGTAACTAAAGCTAAGAGGTACAATTGGCGGCCTTATCACCCGAAGGCAATCTCTTACAGGCAACCATTGGATGGAAAGATAGACGTGGAAAGTTTAGGGTAGTGGCTGGTGTATAAAAAGTTAATAACATATTATATAAAGTTATAGTAACATTTAGTGTGGATGATAAATAAATAAATAAGTACGTAGAAATATTAATTAATAGATATTCCATACAAACTACAGGGGGAATTTGAGACCTAATTCAGTGCAAAGTCGGTTACGAGTCTTTGAGGTCTCCCAGGTAATATGCCTTCACCAGTCTCTTGAACGCAGCTAATGTCTGCGCACGTCTTATTATTATTGGTAAGGCGTTCCACAAACGAACCGCTTGGGCAGTGAAGGAGTGGTCGAGGAATTTGGTACTATGTCCAGGCATTTTCAATGTCAGGTTCTCTGACGATCTCAACAATTTAGAGTGTGTGTCATGTAGAAAGGTGAACCGGGATTTAAGGTAACGTGGAGTAAGAGGGTTGAATAGAATGTTATAAAGAAGAGAAAGAACATGAGCATTCCGGCGAAGGCGAATGGGTAACCACTTAAGCTGTTTACGATAATCGGAGATATGATCATATTTGCGTAATCCAAATATAAATCTTATACAGAGATTTTGGAGTCTTTCAAGCTTATTCAATTGGTCTTCAGTGAGATCTATATAACTCAAAGTGCTTCTTATGCTTACATTTATATTAATTTATGAAACTTAGGTTAGCATTTTAACTTAGCAGTTTCTCCTTAGTTCAGTAAGTCTACATTAGATGGCGCTAAAAAAAATGTTCCTTGCGCGTTAAAGTCGCCACACACTTCATTTGATGTTTTCATTTTAACTTAGCAGTTTCGCCGTAGTTCGGTAAGTCTTCGTTAGATGGCGCAGATTTTTTTTTCCTTGCGTTTTAAAATCGCCACACACTTCATTTGATGCATCAAATGAAGTGTGTGGCGATTTGTGGGGTCTAAATCTAAAATCATAATTTTCGGAACTCAAAAAGGTCTATATTATCAATTTATAATCAGTCTATATGTTATTTTCTATAAGGAGCTGCATTTTTTGCAACTGTAATTTGCTATGCTTTAAATTGCAGGCGTTGAGTACGGAGTAGGTACCTATGAGGGATTGGCGGATATTGTATACAGCATTCCAGCCGGTCGTCCTATATAATATAGGTACTATCGGATTCGCCAAAGTAAACAATATCATGTGGTTATGATGAATAGTAGTTTAATAACTTCACTTTTACAATGAGTTTCTCTTCGGTGTTGTCAGCTCAAAGTGTAGCCAGTTGCCACATGAAAATTAAAATCATCAAGCGGAGAAATTCTGTGTGTTGCTACCTTGTTACGTTGACAGGCGAGACAAGATCTGCCCCAATAGCCTCAACTCGACATCGTATTAGTGTCAACGTTATCTACGCCTCTTAAGGTGTTTCATTTGCCCCGAAGTGATGAAACCGATACAGAAATCACCTAGACTCACAGAAGTGTGTTATCAATGTAGGTTTTGAACCCACAACACTTAGTCCAGTAGAAAGCGGCGAAAGAAACATCTAAGTTGTAGAGCCACGCCACGAATAGGCCGGCTCAACCGGGGCGAAGACCAACCTAACCTTTTCACAGAAGACCAACCTAAAATGACAGCATTCGTGCTGTCGTGTTTCGTTGGTGAGCACGAGACCGGAGGCCAAATGATGCAGAAGCATCTTAATGGCGTTATTATATTTAGAATAGAATAAAATAATAGCCATTATTAATCTCTTTCCAGGGCAAAGCCTAAATCCATCAGTGGGCATTAAAGGCAGTTGGAGCTTTAAATGGCATAATATTATACAAACAAGAGGGTTTAAATAAATAAGCTCATATATTATTTTCAATATTTATTTTTTAATATACTTTTGGGTTTTGGCACAATTTTTAAACAATGTGACCTGGTTTACACTAGGTAATAAAACCTAAAATCTATCTACTTACACATTTGAAAGGTTTTCGAATGATAAGTAACATGGCATACTGAATGTAAAACTCAAGAAATAATTGTGAAAATAATTGGCAAACTATTTAAAAAAAAAAACAACATTTTTAAGTACGTAAATTAACAATAGGTAGGTACCTCGTGATGTTTACAATAAAAGTACCCAAATGGCACTAAATAGGTACCTATTTTATTATATTTATGGCAAGATGCTTGGATGCTGTCAAACGAATTGTTACATCTGTTTTAATAAATTAAAAATAAAATCGATCCAGATCCTAAACCATACGATCGAGACTCCATAATTAAGTATCATTTATTAAATAACCACAATTACTAACGTTTACATCAAAATATACGCCTATTTACATGAGTTCAACATAAAAAATAAATAATTTAACGGCACTGATCTAAACCCTTACACAATTACTAAGTATGAATACACACTACTTATAAACATTAAGTTTCACATACACAATAGGTTTTACTTAATCATACTAACACTACGTCACCTCAATTACTGGCATACAACTTTTATTTAAAAAAGAGAGGAAATACAAAAAAGAAACAAAAACAAGTTTTGTACACTTAATTAGAAAAATAAATAACAAAAATTCGAAAAAAATGGCAACTAATTCGAACATTTTTTTTAGATTTTTACTCGCAATATTTATACACGTTTGTTTTACTAACAGCTATATAAAAATGTAGATAATATTATGCATTAGGTACTACTGCTATTCATCTACTTATATAAATTGCACGATTCAATAAAGCGAATATTTTGTTTATGATAATTATAGTTTAAGGGCATCATCATCAGATATCTATACATAATACAATGTGTACATAACTCACATTTTAATTATTATTTTTACTATAAAAACATACAAAATGATAGTTCGGGTAAATAGGTGCATTGTGATAAAACCTTTTTTACTTGGATTTATAATGTGTGTTTTAGATTCATATTGCATTTTGTTGGCTTCAATAAATAAAGGTAGAATGATAAAGTTAAATTGTCCCACATACCTAAAGTCGGTGGGATTTATATAGAATCTGTTACAGGGATTATGTTTTGTACAGTTCTTAAAATATAGTTTGATCTCTGCGAGTGTGGTCACATACACTAGTGACCACCGTTTTAGTACTTATAAGGTATACCTATTTTAGTTTTTTGAAGTGAAAACTTCTTTAGCGGCGCTGTGTACTTTTTTGGAATGGGTAAAAATGTATAAACTCGCGTCAGGTCACGTGACCTGATCGAAAATTCATAAGACGGATGGAGAGAGGACGTATAAACTCGCGTCAGGTCACGTGACCTGATCGAAAATTCGTAAGACGGTTGGAGTGAGGACAGGCGGCGCAGGGCGCTTGCGCGAATGTTCGTGTGTGTATGTAATACAAATTGTCATGTTTGTGTACGATAGCGCAATAAATGAATATTGTATTCCACCACATAAATAATAGTACTTTTATACTGATAATGAAAGCAATTCGTATAAAATTATTCTCTAACCATTCCAAATATCAAAAATGCACAACGTTAATATTCAAGTTTTCACTTCTGCCGGCACTCCCGGAGTGCAACCCGTCGTTTTTTTTATGAATGGCCTTGCCTAAATGACTCTACTATGTCTGATAGAAAGCATAAACAGAATCCAAGGGTGGTGGTCACCTTGCTCATTGCGAATGCAAATAATGCCACAATGCAGCATGGTGACCCACACCATAGCCTAGTGATGCTCGCACTCACCAACGAAACACGACAGCACAAGCGCTGTCATTTTTTGTTGATTTTCCGTGCGAGTACCACCTGTAGCTCTTACTACATTTCTGTTGTGAATTTTTATATTTATAATGTATTGCACTTTTGTTTTGACAAAACTGGCGCGTCGAGAAAAAAAATAAGTATGTTTTTTTTTATTATACCGGGGGCAAACCAGCAGACGTATCTCCGTCGGTTTCGTAGCCTGCGTCACAGAGATCGAGCTATATTTTAAGGAATGTGATAACAAATTGGTAATTAACGAACCATGATCATGCAATTCAGCGATAATACTGTCTGTAACCAATAGACCGGTTCTGTGTCGGATTATACACTTGACGGCAAAGGGAAAATCTTTCTCATATGCATGGACAACAGTTTACAAAATATCAGAGTGTGTATTTAATACACAATGGAAACTGCTATATTTTTTCAATAATTTTTCCATCGCAATTTTTGTGAATGCTGATTCAATTTTAATGTTTATATGTATTTAAATGTTTTTACTATGTTGAATATTCGACAGGTATATAATTTCGTCGAAACTAACTCTCTTATAGAATAGTTCTACTAGGTATCAATCTCAATTAAGTCTATGAGTATTTTATTATAAACATTATGCATATTATAGATCACACTGAAATCAAATAAAAAAGAACAAGTACCTGTGTTCAAAACACTTAAATTTTCAAGAAATCCGTTACAAATTTTTGGTTTCATACATAATAAGGGCTTAGTGTCTAAAGCAGCTACGATATTATATGGTGTCGCATTAGTTTATACATGGCCACGCGATACTCAACATTCAAAGTACATCGGGACTACCTAAAACTAGATGCTAATCTCTGAATCTTACCCATACACTAAACTGTTGAACATTCGAGTTAAACTTACTGCTAATCTATCTACATAAGGAATTTTACTTATTTACAGAGAATCCATAAAACCGGTTCTATCCAGTAACATCTACAGCTAAACAATGATTTTAAATGATTAATTTATGTACATATACATTATTGTTCTAATTATCTACGTGTTGGTTTAATACAACATTTGGCACAATTTCTTTTGTAAAAGGGTTTATCTATTTGTGCCAAAAATCTAGGATTCTATTTCGAAACATTCATTAGATTGAACCTAGGGGTAATATTTACATGATAGGAGAGCATTACACCCGCATTATACTAATAAGTATTATAGCTGATACAATTTACAAGGTTCAACTACAGATATCAATAAATGTGATACTACAAGTACCTATAACGAGGTTTTTTCGTCGTTTTTGACTAATCACTGCATACTTATACGTATATACGGGCGAGAGAGTCCAACGATAAATATTTCTTAACTCACTAATGGAATAATCTCATTATTAATTATCAGTATTTGTAAACGAGAGATCCAATTTGAGACACTGGCAAAATAACTCACATAAATACAGCTAAAGTATTTTACACGAAGCTCCCAACAAACGGTGAGTTAGATTGGGGTGGCTTCAGATTCATGTCAAGTCTTAGTGGATGATGGAGTATCCTAGATATTTCCAGGAGTCTTGTTACCACGGGTGGTGTGTAGGGGGAAGCTGGAGGGGCGCGGCGTGCGGGTAAGGCCAGCCGCGCGCCGTACCTCAATCTTCCTCTCTGGGAGATAACGGGGGCGAGAACGCTGTGTTCATGTAATTACCTCCGTTTGGAGGTGGGGAGGAGTTCGAAGGCCCTGGTGAAGATAACGAAGGTGGAAGGAAACCGAGTTCACTACCACCGTCTCTGCACCATAACTGTCTCATCTCTTGCCTGCGAGTCCGCATTAAGTTCTTGTATTCAGATATCCGCATCTTCTTGCCGTCAACTATGCATGTTCTTTTTGGTCTAGGGCGGTACCTGGAATAACAAAATAGTTATATTAATTAAATTAATATTAAAATATAACATATTCTTTGTTACGAATACCATGAAAATAACTTCAATGCGACTGCTGTGTTTGAGGTCTCGGGTTCAAATCCTGTCGGACTAAGTTTGTGTGATCTACAAATATTTGTCTCGGAGTTTGAACGTTACCGTATATATCATTACGCTAAGACCAATAGGAGCGGAGCCCCAATTAAGAATGTTTAAAAAACGGGTGAAAATTATTACGGGCAAGAGTAGACGTAAACGAGGTTGCGAGGGTCAGCTAGTAATATATATGCGGCTTTAGATCAATTGTTAATTAAATTATTCCTGTAAGAAGTTTTACATCTTATCTGCCATTGAAGAATACGAGTAATCCGAAGATACCTTTGTCGAAGATGGCCGATAGGAACTGAGACTGATTTTCAATTTTGCTTTGCATGTTAATGTCTATTAAATTATGTACACGCGTTAGAAGTTATACTTCTTTGTAGTGATTAACGATAAATATTAAAATTTATCAAAAAGATTTTATATAAATAAATAATATTTATTTATTCACACTGTTTAATTGTACTGTTACGAAACACGTGTTCTAAATATAAAAATTCTAGAATATACAACTTGAACATAGTTATCGATTTTCATGCCACCTAGAACTAACTTCACGATGTAGAATTCAGGTGTCGGTGTGCGCGCGCATCGTAAAAATTCACTCTCATCATTTTTCTCCATCGCGCCAAAAGAAGTATAACTTCAAAAATAGTGAACTCACCTATAATCAGGGTGCTTTTCCATATGCAATTTAGACAATCTGGACTGTTCTTCATAATAGGGTTGTTTCTCAGCGTTGGACATAGCCTTCCATCTCGCGCCGAGTATTTTAGATATATTAGAGTTGTGCATATCGGGGCACGCCTTGAGGATCTTCCTGCGTTCGTCTTTAGCCCAAACCATGAATGCATTCATGGGTCGCTTGATGTGGGGTTTTCCAGCCTCATCACGTCGTGGTTGACGAACCAGCTTAGCTTTTTCTGCATCCTCTGACGGTGATTGACTCCAAGATGATGCTATAACAACAGACGTAGATGTTAAGTAGATACTCGTAAACAGACCTAAAGAAAACCTTGAATTTTTTTTGCTTATAGGGACTTTTGTAATTTGGTTATTTTTAAATTGAGCGTTGATTATGTGGCTTAGTTTTTTATCTCTTCTGGGTCTAAGGCTTAGCTTATTCAGTAGTAAATAATGATTTATGAACCTCCAACCAAAAAAAGTGTTAACTAGTAGAAATGCTAATCTATACTAATACTATAAAGCTGAAGAATTTGTTTGATTGTATGTTTGAACGCGCTACTCTATAAACCGCTAGTCCGATTTGAAAAATTTATTCAGTGTTAGATAGTCTATTTATCGAGGAAGGCTATATATCATCACGCTAAGACCATTAGGAGCGGAGCCCCAATAGATTACGCTGCGGGCAATAGTAGACGTAAACGAGGTTGCGAGGGTCAGCTAGTGATATTTATATATCGTTTCTATTCTACGATACTAATTATAAATATTTGGTCAAGTCACAAGTACATATGGACAAAATTCCAAAATCCGATTCCAACATAAAAGTTATGAAAGAATAAATAAGTTATGAAAAAGTTAATGGCGTGTCGCCATGTTGTTACTGTATATACCTACAATCGGAAGCCGATGGCCGTTGTACCTAAATTATTGCAAGAGATTGAAGCCGGTCGTAAAACGATCGTTAAATTCGGATTGTGTGACTATTTCTAAGCTTTAGATTTATAATTAAAAAATACAATATATGAACACAAATATTACATGCAGATTTCATTTGTACTATAATTATTTCATTACCCGAGTAATAAGCTCCGCGATTAAACGTCTTTGACTAGTCCTACCTACCTAGTTATGAATGAATACCTAGATATTCCGACGGTAACATGTATATACAAGGTTGCTCCATTTATTCTTTTTGATGTGAAAACTTCTTTAGCGGCGCTGTGTACTTTTTTGGAATGGGTAAAAATGTATAAACTCGCGTCAGGTCACGTGACCTGGTCGAAAATTCGTAAGACGGATGGAGAGAGGACGTATAAACTCGCGTCAGGTCACGTGACCTGATCGAAAATTCGTAAGACGGATGGAGAGAGGACAGGCGGCGCAGGGCGCTTGCGCGAATGTTCCTGTGTGTATGTAATATAAATTGTCATGTTTGTGTTCGATAGCGCAATAAATGAATATTGTATTCCACCACATAAATAATAGTACTTTTTTACTGATAATGAAAGCAATTCGTACAAAATTATTCTCTAACCATTCCAAAATATCAAAAATGCACAACGTTAAAATTCAAGTTTTCACTCCCGGAGTGCAACCCGTCGTTTTTTTTTATTAAATAGTGGGAAAACGGGCTGATGATAAGCGATTACCGCCGCCCATGGACACACGCAATACCAGAGGCGTCACAAGTGCACCAGAGTGCGTCACGGCCGACCTTTGGGGGATGGGAAAAAATTTTTGTGAGGCCGTGGTATCACTCCGGTCGAGCCGGCTTATGCATGCCGAAGCGTGGCTCTCCCACGGTCGAGAGTGTACAATTAAATATGAAACATATAATAAACAGGGGAAGATGCAATGGACTCATCAACTTGGTGATCAAAATGGAGAAATGGAATAAAAATAATATAAACTAAACCACGAACATAAATTTAAACAAGAAATGAATTATTATTTATTTGAAAAAAACCCGACTGCGTCAATATCTATCTGCCATCTTTATTAAATTCAGGTTCTTTTTTCAAATTTTTTTTTGTTCTCTTTTTAATTGTAATGTACGCAGTGTCACTCACGACTAAGACTAATCTGTTGAGAAACATGGCCCTCCTTTTGTCGCCGTCAGTTAAAAACAAATGATTGCATCTTCGAATTTTTAAATAAAAGGTGACTATACCTTGTAGTAAGTTTAGAGGCAGAAATACTAAACAAGGTCAATTGGTTCTGAAATGTTCTCTAGTCTATGAGTATAAGTGATAAGTGATGGGTCTATAATTTTTTGAAGTGAAATTGATGCAATACCTGCTTATATATTATTATAATGATACTAATTAATAAAGGTTAAATAACCAACTGGTTTAATATGACGAAATCTGTGTGTGTTATTTTTAAAGTTAAGAAATGACGTTGTTTTATTATTATTATTAAAGCATGTTTTAAAGATATTGTAATTTCATTTCTTATGTTTCATTGTATTTGTAAAATAACTTTACGATTGCCCAGCGGTAAGACATCAAACGCGGGCAATGCCGCGGGATGAAGCTAGTCTAAAAAAGTAGCCTAAGTCACTCCTTATACCATCAACAACCTATCAGTGAAAGTCCTGTCAAAATCGGTTCAGCCGTTTCAGAGATAAGCTGAACAAACAGACACACAGACAGACAAAATATAAAAAAAAATTGATGTAAGTATCGTATGTATTTTTATTTGCATTCAGTGAAAAGGTGTTAATTTTAAATTACCTACATACTTACACTTTACTTTTATTTATTTATATAGATTTATGTAAATATATAGTTTCATATAGCTACTTTTATAGATTTAAGAATGTCAGTCAAGTTCTTAGCTTCGTCTTTTATATTTTTTTCAATAAGCTAGTTGTCATTGTGCCTTATTATTTTATTACTAATTATTCTTGCTTCAAGTTTCACTGGCAATGGTATCATATATAGCTATATAAATACTCGAAAATAGGCACCAAGAACACCTAAAAATGGGATAACTATATAAATTAAATATTGGCCCGTTTGGGAATGGTGTTGGGAAACCTTAAACGATGCTGCTATTTGTAAGATCGCTATAATTACTTAGATGTTTTTATTTTCATTTTCATTTTAAATTGTAGTAACAAATATTTTGGCATCGAAATTTGCATGAAAGTTTTACTCTCCCCGCACTCCGCCCCACGTCAATATAGGTCAAACTAACACGTCCGCCTCACATTTGAGTTGACGGATTCGCCACCAAGTGTCCACACGATTAATAAGCCACCGCGGAAACATCCAGCATCCAAAGCTCGGGACATTCCTTGAATTAATTTGACGCGCTCTTAGATAATTTATAACATCCTACTGCTTCTGATATTGTATGATACACTTCGAAATGAACGCGAGGAGGGCCCACAATCGCGCACAAAACTCCTACCGAAGATAATAAACCGCAATATTTTTTGGACATTCCGTATTTAAATCCAGTCTGCCGCTTATGACGTCAATAGAATTTTATTTCTGTCTCAGTTACACAGCTGTCAAACTAACAACGAGTATTAATGACGTTCCCCTGGAATGGCGGCAATAATTAGCTATACAAGACAGGTCAAGTACGGAATAGTGATTCAGATATAGTTACAGACACATTTCGTTTTATAACAGTTCATCTTTTATCTAACAGTTCGAGTGTGACGGTACAACTATTAAAAACTTATGTTTTAAACGACGTGCTTATGTTTAGGTATAGCCACGCTTCGGCATTCATGGGCCAGCTCAACCGGAGGGATACCACGGCCTCACAGAAAACCAGTGTGAAATAGCGCTTGCGCTGTGTTTCACCGAGTGAGTGAGGATACCGGAGGCCCATATCCCAACCCTCCACCTATCCCTCTTCCCATCCCCCAAAGGCCGGCAACGCCTGTGACGCCCCTGGAATTACGGCGGCGGTAATCGCTTACCATCAGGCGATACGTCTGCTCGTTTGCCACATACTCCATAAAAAAAAATACTTGTGTCCGTGGGGTAACTACGAGTATTTGTACCAATTGTGATGTTAAAGTTTACATTTTTAGGAAGTTTTTGAGTAAATTGTACAAGTCAAGTCCAAGTCAATTACAATTACCGTGGTATTATGGTTCGTATAATAATAATACCAGACATCTTTGTAGGAATGTGTCATATTTCTATTAGACATCGCATAAAATTCCACTATACGTCCAGCATTATTAACTGTATTGATCTGATATTCCTAAAGCTCGATAGCTAGTATTGAAACTTAGTACTACAAATATACAAAAGGTACTGAATTTATGTGTTCTGTGCGCGAGTGTCCCCCGAGGCGGGACGATGGAGTGAACGGAAGTTTGCGTCTCCAGCGCCATCTATTTTGCATTTCACGCGATTCTCTTGTTTTAAAGGAAACGAAACGACACTTGCGATTTTGTAACCATTTCGCTTTGGGATCGCGCCAACTATTTAAAGTAGATATTAGTTTTATTGTGTACCATATCATTAATAATAATAACTGTAAATTATTAAATGTAACATAACATTTTTATTGATGTAGAAAAACTAGTGTTTTCTTAATAAACCTTTATATTAAATTTCAGCTCGTTAAATAAATGCTCTTTTTAGTTGGTTTAGATCATATTCACTAAAGTGGACTATATACCTACATGTAAATGTGTGTTTATAGGAAACTGTATTTCTCTTACATTACAAATTTTAACAAGCCCATGGGTATTATTAAAAATGCGTGTCATAGGCAACTCAGGAAATAGGAATATTTTAAGTAATTTCATTTAAATGTTTTTTAAAATTCAATGTTTTCTTAGTTACATACATACACAAAAATAGACACACATATATACACAAACACACACATATACACAAACTCACATATACACACACACACGAATACACACAAACACACACACACACACACATACTATATCAAAGTTTTTATTATTATTATACTCGTAATTTAGTAAGCATAACAGTTAAAGAATCGAAATTTTAATCAAGATTTCGTAGGTTTAAACATTCCGTAGTCCAAAATGATAGTCTTAAAAAAGACTATCACATAAATGAGTTCATGTACCTACTCCTTTTGGTAACTCCTAGCTTCCTATTTTTTTCTTTTGGTCATCTAACACACAACGCCATCTATTCCCAAACTAAGTAGAGCTTGTATTATGAGTCCTAGACAACTGATATAAATACATATATACTTTTTTTTTAAATACATACATATTCTACATAGAAAAACACCCAAACTCCGAAACAAATACTTGCAGATCATACAAACACCAACACAGATGATCCGACCCGGGAATCGAACCCGAGATCTCAAGCACAGCAGTCGCATACGCTACCACTGCGCCACCGAGGCAGTCTAAATATCCTGAATGATTAAGTAATAAAAGTGATTATACCATTACAGGGTCAGCCGTTTACTAAGCCCTTATCACAAAACCATCTCAAATTTCTTGTTTAACAAAGATACTTTTTTAATAATTGGAATTCCAACATTGTCGGTTCAAAAATGTAATCAAGTCAACGGGAGGGCAATAAAAATGAGACATTATGGAGTTAGTAACATAAAACCAGATCCCGTAAGAATCAGATTTACTTCAAGATTACCAACTATAATTAATACTCCTTCTCTGCCTCATCTCACAATCCCTTTACCTACAATACACCTACGATTTAAACAGATAACATTTCGGAGTACGTTTTATTTTGACTTGTTATTGTAAATTATGGGAACCGTTGGGTTTTATTGTAAAAATTAAGATTAACAATTAATCTTAAATTGAATGAATAAATCTTATTGAAAGAAGAGCAATGCTTTTTAAGAATTACCTTATTATCCATACAAGTATTATTAATTCGAAAGTAACGCTGTCTGATTGTTTGTTGCGTTAGCGCTAAAGTGCACAATTTCAATGAAATTTGGCATTTGCGATTACCGCCGCCCATGGACACCCGCAACACCAAAAGCGTCACAAGTGCGTTGCCGACCTTTGGGGGATGGGGAGAGAAAATGGGGGGAGGGGTTCGGGTATGGGCCTCCGATATCCTCACTCACTCGGTGAAACACAGCGCAAGCACTATTTCACACCGGTTTCCTGTGAGGCCGTGGTATCACTCTGGTCGAGCCGGCTCATTCATGCCGAAGCGTGGCTCTCCCACGGAAATACTTTGGCATGGAAATACTTTGATTGTTGAGAAACGACATAGGCTAGTCTTTACCGCGATGCTGCTTACGATACGAGCTGCAGGCAAAGGCTAGTTTTTTATATAGAGATACAAGAACTGTATCTAGTGCGAGAGGTTTTGAAGGACTGATATATAAGTGTTTACTAATTTGGCGTTCCAGAAAAATCTATAGCACCTCTATAATCAACTAATTGGAAATCAAATTAACAAACCTAGAGAGAAAATAAGATCATTGTTGGGAACATTAGTTATTAAACGAACTCTGAGATGTTTGTTAGTTGACGTTGTGACTTAATAATATATATTCGGAGTAAGAAAGCGCGATAAATATCACGACCCACATATTCGATATTTACCGGAGAGTAAGTATTTCTCAGTGTAAGACGTATTAATTATATTTAGCAATTAAATATGAAACATCAAAATGTCTGCCGGCGACACGGAACATTTCTTCATTTCAACATTTACTTACTATTTATCTGTTAGTATTCCTTGTCTATTTCAGTTAGCAACATTTCGTAATGTTGCATTTCATATTCAAATTGATGCAGTTTAACATAATATTATGTTATGTTCAATTTATATTAAAGCGGATGAAGATATGTTTATTTTTAATTGTTTTAGAAGGGTTTGTATAAGTCCTGCATAATCTGATAGCGTTTCAATCTTCGAAAGATTTATTCTGCTAATAAGGACAACTATACCTACTAACATTATTCAGAGATAAAGTTTGTGAGGTTGTTGGAGGTAATCTTTGGACCGGGCCCAGATGAGGTATCTGGGCCTGATCCTCGACGGTAGGTGGCTCTTCGACGAGCACTTCCGACAACTGTCTCCGAAGCTGGTCGGCGCTGTCTCCGCCCTTGGGCGCCTTTTGCCCAACTTGGGTGGAGCCAGCGTCGCTACTAGGAACCTCTACACGGGGGTGGTCCGGTCGATGGCCCTTTATGGGTCACCGGTGTGGGTCCCGGCTCTGACTGCCCAGAATTAGGCGCGCCTCTGGCGCTCTCAGAGGGTATTGGCAGTCAGAGCCATACGCGGATACCGCACCGTTTCGACGGAGGCGGCATGCGCCTTGGCCGGAACACCCCCGTGGGATTTGGAGGCGGAAGTGCTCGCCGAAGTTTATCGGCGAGCGGCTAAATATCGGGCGGAGAACGGGTATCGTCCTCCGCCCGAAGAGGTACGCGATTGGCGTGAAGCCGCTCGCCGAGCCACGATGGCTCGTTGGTCGTCCCGGCTGGAGGCTCCACGCGCTGGCTTTGCCACCGTGGAGGCGCTCCAGCCGGTCATCCTCGAGTGGGCAGGGCGGCAGCACGGGACCCTTTCCTTCCGGCTGACGCAGGTGCTTTCCGGGCATGGTTGCTTCGGAAAGTACCTGCACTCGGTCGCTAGGAGGGAATTGAGTCCCGCCTGCCACCACTGCGACTGCAGTGAGGACTCGGCCCAGCACACGCTGGAGTTCTGCCCCGCTTGGGCGGAGCAGCGCCGGGCCCTCACTGCAGTCATCGGAGGAGATCTGTCGCTGCCGGCCGTCATACTATCCGAAGGCCCGAGAGGACGATCTCCACTTGGACCCGATCCGCCGCCGGCGCACGGGGCGGCGGAGGCGCGCCTATCAGCGCCTCATGCCGCCCTGAGTGTGGCCGCGGATGGACGGGATGGGTTTTCCCCTCCATCCGCATTACAGGCCAACCGCGAGGGGGCGACGTACGCGTGTGCCGTGCGTCGCCTAAATTGAGATTCTAATTGGAAGAAGGTGCCCGCTTCAGTGCGGGCAGGCGCTGGGAGGGGTCCGGTAGTGTAATATCTGCAATTCCCGGACCCCTCCCTTCTCAGGCGCAGAGTTGGCACACCGTGTGGTTTTAGTCGGTTCGATTCCGACACACCGCCCCGCCGCAAACCCCGGCGGGATGACGGCCCGAGGGGGTATCCAAACGTAAAAAAAAAAAAAAAAAAAAGGTAATCTTTGGACAATATATATTAATCCGAAAATTGAAAAGATTTTTCTGTGGTAGTCGGATTTGCTTGAAAATTTTTGACGCCCAGCGAAATAAGCAAGAGTCGGGTAGTTTACTAATACTTAGAATATAATAATGGTCTTGATTCACCAGTTACAGATAAATTCCGGATAACCTATATGACATATGGTTCGATAAAATTTATATGAAAGGTAAGTCAAATTGTTTGTTAGATACGCTGTCTGAAACTTAAAGGTATGTAACCGGTTATGTGGAGGTCCTGAAGACCAACAATATCGCGCTATTGCGACGACCGCAACGAGTGCTGGCTATCAGGATCATAAGGGGGTATCGCATGATCTCCTTTATCTTTATCAGTAGTGCAAGGAGGCGCGAGATTTGGGTAGGAATCCTGAGACTCAAGAAATCGAAGACCAGAAATTATATAGCCGCCAGGTCCTCGTGGAGGAATGTAAGGAACGACTTGGACAACCGAGCGCTGGGCACGCCGTTAATGCGACGGTAAGACCCGTTATGGAGGATCGGCTCGAGAGACCAAGGTTGTTAAAATTGGTGGTATCCGAGGGTTGTGTGTGTGTGCAGAAATCCGCACAAAAAAAACAATATTTGTTTGAATTTCTAAAACCGTACATGGAACTCTTCTTAAAACCAGCTATAATCGACCCCAAACACAGCCAGAGCAACAATAAGACTATGTTTCTATTTTGTGATATACCTACATATAACCTTTTACCTTTTCAATACCTATTTTTACCTATAATGCGTATTATGTACAATGCAATTGTGAAATAATCTTTGGATTTGAAACGATACTTTCTATTTAATTAGTTGAAATAGAATTTCAAGAAACAGATGGTTCAAATGGTTATCTTTATGGCCGGTACAATAGTACACCTGTGGTACAGTTCTCATCACAAATATGTACCTATCTATAAAGTAGGACACATTATATTGTCACCATAAACAATTCATGGGAATGGTATTTTTAGAAACTTGACTTTTGTTAAATAATTGGTAGGTATAATATTACAGATGCTCGATTAATAAATGATTAACTTATGTTGAAACGGGTTATGCTAATATCCCTAAAACAGTTACTTATTCATTATCTGTGTTAGTGAGAAGATGTTGGGTGATTAATTAGGTTATAATTTGAGTGATTTATTGAATTAATGTTAATTTAGTTAGTAAGAATAACGGCCGTTTTCAATAACCTATCTCTAGTTAAAATTGGAAATAGTATTTTTTATGCTTTTATTGTTATACAGTATCAATCTATACTAATAATAAAATTGAAGAATTTGTTTGTTTGTTTGAACGCGCTAATCTCAGGAACCGCTGGTCCGATTTGAAAAATTATTTCAGTGTTGGATAATTCATATATCGAGGAAGGCTATATATCATCATGCTACTACTAATAGGAACGGGGCACCAATGAAGAATGTTTCAAAAACGGGGGAAAATTTTCACGCTACGGGCAATATAAGACGCACACGAGGTTGCGTGGGTCAGCTTATAAGTTAATAGAAAAAAACAAGTAGGTAAATAATATTTTTAATATATATTCAAACCGTTTTTAGTACGTTTTGATTATCAAAGTTAAAAAAAACTGTTTAGGACTTTAGTCTTAAACAGGTATTTTTTTAAGGTTTACTTTAGATTAGAAAAGTGTTTGTTACCATGTTGACTCAGGTTATTATAGCTATGTGAAGGTATGATTTAAGAAATTACAGTCCATTTAAATGGCAGTCAATCAACGATATCAAATTATTGTAATATATCGATATGTTACTTTGTAAAACTAAACTTATTATTACTGTGAAAATATTCTAAAACACAAGGCACAGACATTATAGCTGTTTAGTGTAATATCATATTTTTTTTAATGTATTTATATTTAAGACACACCGTTTTACTTTCAAATCGTTTCAGTGAACAAGACCATTCTAATAGTAAAGTCTTGTTCTCTAACAAAGATATTTGTCATAACATTATGTTTACAACATTTTCTTATTTCTTATTTTTACATGTTTCTACTGTCTTGGATGATCCGACAGTTTAATATTTGTAATAGCTACTCCAACTCTGACTACTTGGCTTAAACTTAAAGCTAAACATGAAACTACTCGTAACTTGAGGGTGTATAGTTTATGGTCAGAGACTGCCAAAAGAGGTGAACATTATTCAAATTTTTAAAACGATTGTTCTGCTGTATGTACATTTAAATATATGTAGGTTGACGCAAACATTACATATTTGTAATTTTTCTTCTCGACACAAATACTATCTTTACCAGCATTATTGAATAGTAGTAATACAATTTTAAATAATATACACTTTGTTCACCGTCAAATGATAAATATTCTTACAATGACACCCCTGAATGGGGTAGGAAAAGGAGTTACAATGATATTGGATATTAACCAGACAGCCAGCAAGAACCTCATTAAGGAAACAGTTCATTGCTATATATATATATATAATTATTTTATTAAGTAGGGGTCAAACGAGCAGACGTATCGCCTTATGGTAAGCGATTACCGCCGCCCATGGACACCCGCAACACCAGAGGCGTCACAAGTGCGTTGCCGGCCTTTGGAGAATAGCGAAGGGGATGGGGAAAGGGTTGCGGTATGGGCCTCCGGTTCCCCTAACTCACTCGGTGAAACACAGCACAAGAACTATTTCACACCGGTTTTCTGGGAGACCGTGGTATCACTCCGGTCAAGCCAGCCCATTAATGCAGAAGCGTGGCTCTCTCACGGTACGAAGCGTGGCTCTATCTAACTATTTAGGGTTTTAATTCTAAGCGTTTCATATATTTGCAAGGAATAACACTAGCTAAATTAATTAGGTAACTATATTTGTATTATATGTCATCATGTAGTTCCTGAACACATACATATTTATGTCGCGAACTGTACTTTTGAATTTTAATTTTCTTTGGTTTTGTTTTTTGTTCTTTGCAAAGAATACGTCAACGACGAATTAAAAAAGTTCATTTACATTTTTTTTATGTTTTGCTACATTATGTGTAGGTTTGTCTTGAGTTTATTAATGGGTAAAACTGTTACATGACAAAATAAAAATAGTTAAACAAACATTAATTAATTTAAAACGTTCAGAAAGCTAATAATAGGTTAATAGCCTATTAGCTCCAATGACATACTTCCAGCACAGGAATTCGTCTAGGTCTAGTGAATCAGATAATGCCGTGACGTCATTGTGACGTTAGCGCGTCACTTGCGCGCGCGCATCCAAAAATATGAGTACGGCTGTCTAATCAAATCATTTATTAGCTCGCATTTACTGTTTTAATGTGAATATCATTTTGTTGCAACTTTTTTTGGAGATTTTCCTTTAGCTTTGGTGTGTAAATGTAATTTATTAGCTTTACTAAGGGATATTATTCAGCGTACTATTTCTTTCAATAATACCGTTACTCTGCCAGTTATTGCTGACTTCTTACTACTTATTAAGGGACGAAGCGTGATGTTATAAAGTTTATGTCATTTCTCTATAAATAACTATCGAATATAGAAACAAATCTTAAAAGCCGACTTATAAAAAGTAAGTTATGATATCATGTTTTTTTCCTCTTTTTAGACAACTCCCGCATTAAGAATATACAGGGTCGCGGAGACTTTACAAACATACATGAAACGGACACAAAAAACTACCCAGACTCAGAACAAAAATTTGTGGGTTTGTGTTCCATGTGCGATTTGATCCCACAACACTTGGCGTAGTAGAAAGCGGTGTGTCGACCGCCTAAACCACTAAACACACCAACTGTGCAGTCAATACTCTAAAGTAAATACTTACTATTACAAGCAGCGTTAAAGTCTTCATCCTTCGGCATGTTGTACGGTGTCTCGTCCATGGGGGAGTATGGCACAAAGCGGGGCAACATCATTGGCTGCGCGGGTGATGGTGACCGCTGCTTGCTCAGGTTCAGCGGTGCGTCGGGGTCTTGCGGTGGTGGAGAGCGGGCATTCGCGGCTGATAGCTGGGCTAATTGCGCTTGGGCCTGAGCTTGCCATCCTGCGTTCTGTACCTAAGTATACAAAATAATATATTGTTAGATTGTGTTCTAAAGCTACTTAAGTGTAGGTGAACTCGAAAACATCATTCATATAGTTGATTCATCAGACATATTCGGAAGGGTAGCCTTTTGCAAGAAGTAATGTAACTGCCTAAAGTGGTAAAGACCTCCTAAGATTTTCTGAGACTTCTTTCCTAGAGTAGGTATACCCGAGTTGTTTGCAATCGATTATTGTTGTGACTGCTAAGTTTAAGGTCTTGCGTTCGATTCCCGGGTCGGACCAAATGTTTGTATGATCTGCAAATATTTGTTTCGGAGTTTGGGTGTTTTCTATGTATAATATGTATGTATTTACAAAAAAAAGTATAAAAGTATTGATATCAGTTGTCTAGTACCCTTAACACAAGCTCTGCTTAGCTTGGGACTAGATGGCGCTGTGTGTAAAAAAAAATGGATTGTAACATAATGTATCTAATTATAATTTTACATAACAAACGAGATGTTAGTGTAATTAGTAGAGAACAACTTTCGTTTTAACATCACCAGTTTTTTTATAAGTTTTGTATTGCAGACATTTATTGCGCCATTTTGATGTGAAGGTTGTATGTAATAAAAAAAATAGAGGGGCTCTAGATCGCTAGACTGTTTGACTCACATATTAAAATTGAATGTAATTAATTGGCTAATAGTTGAGGTTGTAAAAACAAATATCGTTCAGGTTTAAGTCTGAAATGGGATGGTACCTACTACAGTTCTTAAAATATTTCTGTACTAATAATAAAGCTGAAGAGTTTGTTTGTTTGTTTGAACGCGCTAATCTCAGGAACCGTTGGTCCGATTTCAAAAAAATATTTTAGTGTTGGATAGTCCATTTATCGGGATATATATCATCACGCTACTACTAATAGGAGCGGAGCACCAATGAAGAATGTTTCAATAACGGGGGAAAACTTTCACGCTATGGGCAATAGAAGATGCAAACGAGGTTGCGTGGGTCAGCTGGTAATAAATATTTCGGACATCTAACACACATCGCCATCTAGTCCCAAGCTAAGTAAAGCTTGTGTTATGGGTACTAGAAAACTGATATAAATACATATTTACTTTTTTTTGTAAATACATACATATTATACATAGAAAACACCCAAACTCCGAAACAAATATTTGTAGATCATACAAACATTCGGTCCAACCTGGGAATCGAACCCGAGACCTCAAGCACAGCAGTCGCATACCACTACTGAGCCACCGAGGCGGTTATTTACTAAGTTGATGTTTCTAAATCGAATTGACTAAAAACTTGATGGCGTGTTGTAGGAGCTAAATCTATCAACAAAACTGAGTCATACGAATACAAACCGAACTAAAACCCTTTACTGTACATAAATATCGCTGGATCTCTGGACAGTCAATAGTGTCATTTTATAACTTACAAAGTTAATTAATTTAATTTTAGGTTTATTAATTTTTATATCTATAATGTACGTACTAGCTGACCCACGCAACATCGTTTGCGTCTTCTATTGCCCGTAGCGTGAAAATTTTTTCCCCGTTTTTCAAACTATCATCATTGGTGCGCCGCTTCTATTAGTATTAGCGTGATGATATATAGCCTATAGCCTTCCTCGATAAATGGACTATCCAACACTGAAAGAATTTTGCAAATCGGACCAGTGGTTCCTGAGAATACAACAAACAAACAAACAAACTCTCAAGTTTTATAATTTTAGTGTAGATTACACACTTCCTTTCTGATAAATCTGGTACGTAAATTATAAAAATACATATAAATTATGTAAAATAAGATCGTTTGTACTAGTTACTTTGTCAAAAGGTATATTATTTTGAAGAGTCATCGCGAAAACTTTTATAGGGCTTTACGCG
Source organism: Spilarctia lutea (assembly GCA_916048165.1). Taxonomy (NCBI): domain Eukaryota; kingdom Metazoa; phylum Arthropoda; class Insecta; order Lepidoptera; family Erebidae; genus Spilarctia; species Spilarctia lutea. The sequence continues at coordinate 11,911,994 of OU696490.1, read as the reverse complement.
GGTGGAACCGCAGAAAAATAGTAGTGTAGTAATATGTAGAATATAAATAAGGAAGAAGCTGTTATTGTTAACTAATGCAAGTTTTTGTAATTACTTTCTATCCGTGATGCATTTTATAATAAAAATGCATTATATTATTCGTTGCTATTAATATGTTCGGAGTCGATTGTTTTGGCAGCCCTGTCCGTTCATAAACAGTGTCAATAATTAGTGTTTCTGCTCGCAGGAAATGAGCCAATGTTTGGTTTTACGTCGTGATTATGGCTTGCCCAATCAATTTCATCATATATTCACTTGAATTATATATTTGATCTAGCTGAGCCCGGCGGTTTTACTCGTGGTTCGTTACAATAAAAACCACGGGTAGCTTAAGTTACTAATTAAAGTATCAGCTATCTGCCGTTAAAATCGGTCGAGCCGTTACAGAGATTAGGCAGAACAAACTGACAAACACAAAAATTGTTTATTTTTACGAACAGACCGGTCAGTTTTTTATTTGTATACATTTCGATGATCATTGCTCCTAACATTTAGTTACAGAAAAAAACCCATTGTTAAGAAAGATCAAGATAAAAAAGTGACCTTAGTATCTACTATCCTACATTTTGTCCCACTCGGGTATCAAACCCGAGACTTCAAGTACAGCCGTCGCTTACGCTATCACTGCGCCACCGTGGCAGTGAAATGATTAAAGAGTATTATTTAAACATAGAACTAATAAAACAAGCAATGGTGGAAATCATTCGTAGCTATAAATGAAAAGCAGTAAATAGCTTTTAATTATATTTAATAATTTTAGTAAAAAATATTAAAGTTACTTTGTTTCTTCTTTAGAAAAATATAGCGTGGACATATGGCCTTAACCCTCTCCTGTGAGAGACCCGAGCCTAACAGTGGGACATTATGAGTTGTTGATGAATAAAAAAATATACCCTTAGTTTATTTCTTATAGCTAAAACAGACCGCTACTTACATTGGGCGGTGGAGGCTGTGGCCTCATCTGCTCTAACAGCGGCAGAAGCGCTAGAGGAGGTCCAGGGTACATCCCATGCTGGCCTCGTCTCACCAACTCGTGGCGACGCAGCTGCTCCTGTTGCAGCCTCTGGATCTCTAGCTCTGCTGTCGCATTGCCTATGTTCTGCAACAATGGAAAACAAATAACAGATTAAGAATAGGTCCATATAGATTTATCGAGGTAATTAAACTGCCCTTGTGTAACCCTAAGGGTGTACGTAAGTACGTCTGCACAAACAAATGATAATATTTTTGATTGCAAATACATAACCGAGTTCAATTTCAGTTTGAAAAATCATTTGAACATCCAAGGTGTTCTTTTGTGTATCAATTACACAGCGCTTAAAACATGTATAAGTTAAATAGCTTACTTTTTTTTCCAAAATATTTGAAGTCAGAGGGAACCAAAGCCTATGATTTTTTTAAAAAAGAACACCTGTGTGTTAGGTGTTCTTTTTATAAAAATATTGACAAATCAGCAATTCCTTATTCTATCGATAAAAAATCAAATAAGTGAACATAGAGAAGTCACTATATTGGTTGTAAAAATGTACGGACGACACTGATATATACGCACATATTAATAGTATAAGATAAAAAAACTACCTAACCATATGTAAATAATAATTGTTATTGCTTTTAGATAAAAAAGAGTCGTAATTTCTCGAGCCAGCCACATTTCGAGCGCGGTCATTAATAAAGCAACTTCATATGCAGTAACAAAAGGTGCCGCGGTTCACAACGCCCCAAGTTTCGAGCACGCAACTTTCTGCTATCAGTCTTAACGTCTCACGACGCGATATTTGTACCTCACAATATATTGCACACTTAAATACCTCCAAGCACAAAGAATAAGCTAAAATGTGTTCACAAATCAACCAGTCGCACGGTCACTAAATCACGGTGACCATAAAGCAAATCATCCAAAAAAGTACATCAATTAATTGCCTGGGAGTCGTGACGAATAACTCTATATACATTTTATCGTCTCTTCATTAAGACAGTATTGAATCGTTAATGGTTGTTCAAAATAAGACGTTATAAGGTGATGAAATCAAAACAGCTCGACGATGCGAGTTTCCGGACGAACGGAGACTTTTCAACGCAAAATATGAAAGGATTTGAGATTTAAAAGTTTCCTGCAAACATATCAACGCTCCTGCCAGTAAGAATTTAAGTGAATCACCGTCGGCGCAGATAAAAAAGGAGAAGCGTTAATGGAAGACAAAAGCGAATGCATAAATAAACGTGACATAATCGCGCGAATAAAAAGTGGTTCGGTGTGTAATAGAGGGCAGACGGGCCTCCGCAGTGGCAGCACAGCGCCACCGGTAATCGACCGTCGAAGTTTTTCCATCGGCCTGACAAATTGCCGTCATAACCGAACGGATTAAACTTTTTATTAAAAACAACAAACTGAGCATAATGTATGGGCGTAATCGGTAAGGGACAGATGTTCCCGAATAACGTACGCGATTTATCTAATGTAAAAAGACTTTTATTTAATAGCTCTGCGGAGATGTCCTAGCAATTGCCGCTTATATTTTACACCGTACCGTCGTTTTGACATTTCGGCCGAGTTTTGATAGCATTATTAATGTTACGGATGATGTAAAAATGTGATTTTTGATAGAGTGGACCAGCTGGCGATCGCAATTTATTGTGTGAGATTCGCAGGTGGAGCGAGCCATAAACACGATATGGATGAGAAACAGCCAAGATCGAGTGTCATCGTTATACTGATTGAAACAATGCAACCAGTGCCAATAGAAATAGTTGGATGTGATTTGGCGAAGTCCGATGCCCGGTGTTCTGTCAATACAGTAATGGTTATAAATGGAACCGAAAACATATTTTGTTATTGTGCCCTTGTCGCTTGAATATGAAAAATGTTTTCCTCTTCCCATATTTCTTATCCACTGAACGTTGGTAGTTAATCATAGAAGTATTATTAATGGTGTCTCTTTACTAGATATTCGCTATTCTCTTGAACAGTAAAAACGGCCTTGATGTGAAAACTGGACGAAAATATAATGACAGAAAAATGCCGTAACAGCGAGATGGTCTGTTTCATATCGTATCACAAATTTAGGCATATAAATCCACATCAGTTGTCGACACATTTTCTATTAGATGAAAACAAGATTTACTAACGATGGGATAAAGAACTAAATCCTTATAACACCATTGTCAATGAAACGCGACGAATAAAATCCCACTGATTTATACTTAAGCATAGATTAGTTGAAAGAACACGACAAACCAATGTTATCTTGGAATATAGTGTACAAAGAGATCAAACTGAACACCGGACATACCATGACATAATTTATAACGTGGGCCGATATCAAAATAGTAATCCTAACTTTTTAAACGTCATAGTTTAAAGGATATTGACTCTTAGGCGATGGGAATAAGAACTTTGGGGGTGAATCGAAAGAAAGATTAGGTGAGAGAACACGGAGAGCTGTATAATGAAACAGACGTCGCATTGACGTAAGAGATGCAGATCTTTTGAGTGAAATCATAATATTTACTGTGACAGCAGCGTGTCCTCGTTTTTAGGTGGTTTATTCTAGTCACGAATGTAGGTTTGAGACAGCTACAGATTTATTTGTTGAACCTGATAATAAGATCAGATTTTAAAGTGTTAAAAAATAAAAATCTATAACTTAAGTGCCACCTGAGTATCTGTTGACCAACTGGTAAAGCCTTAGGAAGCAAATTTCTTCTCTGAGTATTAAACTACGTTCTTTTTCAATACTAGGTTGGAAAATTTCTGACTGGATCGTTTTTATAAATAAAAATCATTATAATCACAAATTTTAACAACAAAAATACCGACTTCAAGGACTGGACCAAATTGAAATGGGACCACATGCGAAGCACCAGCTTTCAAATGAAAAAAGAACCATCATAATCGGTTTACCCAGTCGAAAGTTGTGAGGTAACAAACATAAAAAAATACAGTCTAATTAAGAACCTCCTCCTTTTTGAAGTCGGTTAAAAAGTATGAAATAAGCAAAAGGTCAATTGATATAAGAAAAACGCACAGTTTGATTTAGGTTTCTGACGAGGAAACGGGAGAATAACCGCTCTATTTTGACAACTCTAGCTGATAGATCTCGTCACTTTAGGTAGTACATTTTTTCATCAAATTATTTGACAGTAATAAGGTTGTCATTATAAGGACCTGTCGTCATCGACGTTAAATCGATATCTTTTTATTGAACGTCAAAACGAAAGACACGGTAAATTTTTGTTTGAAATACTAAAGTGTGATGTAACCTAGATATTTAAAAAATTACTCAATATGCATTCAAAATTTGAAAAAATCTATAAAGGAAGATGCTTATATTATTCTTAAATTGTTACATTTAATGATTCACCGGATAATGATCAACCGGAGTGATACCACGGCCTCACAGAAAACTGGTGTGAAACAGCGCCTGCGCTGTGTTTCACCGTGTGAGTGAGGATACCGGAGGCCCATACCTACACCCCTCCGCCATCACCCAAAGGCCGGCAACACACTTGTGACACCTCTGGTATTGTGAGTGTCCATGGGCGGCGGTAATTGCTTACCATCAGGCGATACGTCTGCTTGTTTGCCTCCCTATATCATAAAAAAAGAAACAGATAAATAACTATTTTAAATCTATTAAATTGCTTATCAAATATGAACATCGTTTTTAATCCCCAACTTATTAGTACCCTTTTAAGTTATTTTGTCTGTTTAAAACTATCAAATCATTTATTAATACCATGACCCTAAAGTGTTGATAATTTGAATAATACAATTTAAAAGGGCCAATACGATTTTGAGGGGGTCTTGGAGCATTATGGTGCAACGATGACATATCAAAATGAATTGCTAATGCACCACTGGGAATAGCGCATGCAAGGAGCAGATAGTTCTTTTAGAGTATTAGTTAAAAAGGCTTGGAGACGACATTTGGTTGAATTTATTTCTACACATAAATAAAATTAAAGCGTCTGTTTGTTTTTAGGTTGAGCTATTTTTATTTAAACCACCCTGGTGTTGCCCGCGGTAACGTACAAAAGTACAACTGCCGCGAATAATATCGCGGGTGCAGCATGTATTAAATAATTTAAAATTATAAATATAAGAAAAATAGAGTTTAAAAAGTTTAAAAAACCTATAACTTCGTCGCCCTAGGATACTATTAAAAGTTACCTTTTAATAATGTTAATTTGAATAAAATCGAAGTATTTTAATCTTGAAATTTATTATAATATCTACATTACAAAAATATTAAAAATATAAATGCCGTATTCTTTAATTATGTTATCTATAATAGGATTACGGGCAAATATATTAGCGTGCATTATCTTCAGTGAAAGTAAAACAAAACTAAAATTTTATGATGTTAGTAATTTTAAAGTTACAACCAATAAAAGCGGCTCTACCCCGTCTCTAAGCCGATACTTAAATGCGCTTTAGTGCTGATCAGAGATATCGCGCTGCACTTTCAACTACAACATGTGTTGTTGCTTCTGTGCTTGTTGATACAAAACTAAGTTAACAATGACTCATGCGTTTCTATTGTTACAATGTTTAAAAACAGAATTGTGTGTACCTATTAAAGGTATTTAAGGGTTATGAAAATGCCGCTATTATTATTTGTCAAAACTGACAGCTGTCACTTCACTTTTTAAAAATCATATCAGTACCTATACCTTCATAATTTTTAATTATGGAATATTTATATTCTTAATATAAACTGTAAAATTAAAAAACATTTTCAGGGCCTTGCTTCTATTGATAGATCTCTTCGACAAAAGTTTATAATTTTTTATCAAATAATGTTCTAATACTCTAAAATAAGTAATAGAAGATTTCTAATAATTAAGTTTATTTCATGATAATAAATATTGAAGGTTTTAAGCCTTCAGTCTTGTTGGAACATAACATTAACAAAGCATAAACAACTAAACATTATGACTTAACGAAACAGCGAAGCAGGTACAATCACGTATAGCGCTCTCCGCAGGAGACCCTTTATCCGAGAATATATTTTTTAATTTTATCGACCAATGAGTTGCAGATATTCGAAGGTACCGATCTTATCTAATGTCCGCGGTGATTATTAAATGCATTCTGCAAAATGGACTTCAAGACATAAAGGTTTATTTTTAAAACACCGACAGTGTCTTCAAGGGCTTTGTAAGTGCTTATAGCAGGTTTTTACGTTACTAAGACAGTTTTAAGTATATGAGATAAACTTCATAAATCTCTAGAAACTATCTAAACAAAGTATATAGATATTTTCTGTCTATATCTTTTATGGTTAAAATTCTATATTAAAATCAGTATTTCTCTAAAATCTGTTGGAGACTATAATAAAATAGGCACGTGTCATTAATATATATACTAAATTATAATTTTAAATATAAACTGTACCACTATTTACTTCCAAAGTAAAACTCTTAAAACAAATCATGAATAAGAAGTTATTCAGAAGTCAAAACTCAGCACCCGCCCACTTCTGTCCCTGATTTGTTATTAATTCATACAATACTCGAGGTGCACAATAGTCAGCAGTAGTGGTAACCCTGTGAAGTGGCATCCCTGTGGTGGGGACAAATTAGCGGTTGATTGGTATCGGACGTCGGCCGACACGTGCCACCGAATTATTGCATTTTCATCTCACTGCTTCACAAATACGCTCTCTTGCCTTTTGTAGAATACATTTGAAATTATAAGATTTACTGCCATTAATTAAAAGTACGGTAATTATGATTTGTGAAATATGATTTAAATTAGGAGTTGGATTGATATGTTTACTTAATAAATGTTGGATTGAATGTTTTATTTGTAGCTTTAGGACCAAAGTTAGTAAGGTTAGTTAGGTAGTTAGTTGTTATATCATCACAAGAATTGTACAATCAAAGAATTGCATCAACTCATACACTGAGCTTGTAACTACTAGAAAATTTACATAACTTAGGTACTAATAAATTTTCAAAAGTATTTGAATTTTTTGCTCCAAAAATCCACTATCAGCTTCATAGTATGTCTTCTACGTATTCTTTCACTTTCATATCAAAATTGTAAAGTAACATAGACAATGTCTTTATGCCCGATATTAACAAAACTTTCTAAAAACATAACACGGCACCACCTATCATTTTACAGCTTCCCTTCGACATGAGACACACAACAAAGTTGGGTAGTAAATCAAGAAATTAAGCTATTACCGCCACATCACAAGTCGGCATCGCTTTTAACTCGACTTTTTCATAATACAACAAAACAATTTTTAGACTTCCGTCCCGGTAAGTAACGACTTTATAATTTGAAACATATTTTGTTACCGACAGTACCTGCCGTAGAGAAAGCATTTTTCAAGGTTTTAAACTTGATCGATTGATGACATCGCGTGCTCTGATGATGAACTAAATTGAGTAATTTGTAATATCAACACCGTTATTTATTTGGATTATACTATTAGTGTAATATTTCGAATCTGTCCGCCGATTTGATTAATTGTTTTTGGCTTACCACACTTCTTTCAAAATATCCATTTCATTTTAATGTATATTGATTAAGGTCCCTGATAAGGATGACAAAAGCTGATGTGTTTGTACTATCGTTTAAATAAGGATCGTGCAAACGAAAGGTCACAAGTAAAAAGTATTGAATTTGCAAAATTTCCTGTTACTAGCGTTTCTTACGCTTGGTAGCCATGTTCTTTTGCGTAATGCCAGAGAATATTAGTGTATGCTGATAATAGTGCGAGTGGACGATATTCAAATGACGAATCGTCCAAATTAAAAAAAAAAACCTTTGGGAGACAAAATGTTACCGATTCTACCGAACCTTTACCGAAATGTAAAGTAAAGGTTGTAAAAAGTAAGTCACAATAAGATTAAATATACCACAAGTCTACAAGTTCTATTTTTATAGTGTTAAAATTAAAAAGTAGAGTAAAATAAACTCGAAATGCTGAAAAATTAATTACTCAATTTCGTGGAACAAGGCATTGAAGCTTTTTTTGAACTATTTGACTTTTCTTAATAAATCGACAACTTTCCTAAGAATACTATATTCAGCAACATTAATTACATAAAGTGTTGCCCTACTTTTATCAAGAATACATAAATATATTATATTTTCCTAACCACGGCGGCGAGTCTCAACGGAGACCAGCCAACTACGCAGGAGATATTATAGTGTACAAGTAAGTGCGCGCAAACACAGGGTGCACTCTCTGTAACCTCTCTTTCATAATCCGATGAGACGGTTAACCGACACGACCGGGAAGAGATCAGACGGAGGACTGACAGCTTTACGTGCTCTCCGAAGCACGTGGGTTCAAACCCCAACTTCCAAACTCCGAGCTGTTATTAAGTATTTATATAATCAGAAAAGCTCAATAACAATTTTGGCCCGACCCGGGATTTGAACCCGAGATCAGTGTCATATACGTCAACCGCTAGACCAACGAGGCAGTTGGGCAGTGCCATATACCAGTTCATTGTACCTATATTGTAAATTGTTATATAAATACACAACTACAGATAGGGTCACTTGAACCTATTTGAGGCTGAGCCTGTACCTACTGTATACTGCTGGTAGACTTAATATAAATAATTTAGACCCAGACTAAAATCTCTGATTCTGCTCATGAAAAACTATTTAATCTTGGTAGGAACCTAAACAATGAACTTCATCAGCCACGGTCATCATTCTATCATCAACTGTTAGCCACAGGCATTGGAATAGAAGGAAAGGAAGGAAGGAGGTTTTAACCAAGCTGGCCTTAGGTATTTGTGGTGTGTGTGGATTACCTTTTATTACGTAAATTCCAACTATAAAAATTCATTCATTTCAGACATTAAAATATTCAGTGTATGAAAAACCTCTTTTTTAAGTAGATTAAAAGCGATATAAACTTGTACATAAGTACTTTTTGTAATTCATTATTACACACACACACACACACACACATACCTCCACTTGAAGGATTCAAAAACAGTAAACAAAAGAGTGGGCAAAGGGACGACCACCGGACTACTAAACCCCGAGAGAGTAACAGAAACAACTAAACCTCCCTTAAACTCACCCTACCGCCCATTAACTCCCTGTCTTGCCTCCTGCCTCTTGCTGGCCCCGGATGCTCGTCCCACTTCAGCTTTTCTTTTATTCCTTACCTACTCTTGTTTATTTTTGTTTTCCGTTAGCCGGCGGAAATAATAGCGTTGGAATAGTATGGATGTGAATTTTAAGTTTTAAGAGTTGTGTAAAAGTTTCTACACAATACCCAAGAAATCAATGTAAAGTTTTTTTGAGATAACATTACAGGCACATGTGATTTGGAAAAAAATAGGTTTTTCTGTTATCTGTTTCAAATCAAATTATATTCAACTGAATGCAAAACAGATATTCATAAAGCTATTGATGCTAACATTTTACGATTAACGAACGGACTAACGATTAAAAATAATATTTGATTATATCCTCATAAAATATCTCCAAATCGCAAATACAATCACTTGACTGTGAGATCTGTTTCTAATATATCTGATTTTACACGACAGGATATTTGGCTTGTGTGTCTATTTGAGTCACACAAACTAAACTGTTCTATATAATAGGGCTCTACACTATGTTGAAAGAAATGTTTGTACCACATCTCTTCTATGCTTTCGTATCCCCAAGATGACCTTTTGTAGGCGATAGAGCCGTGGAGTGCCGTCATTATTCTGCTCTGCATTCAATTCTATATTTAACCATATTAAAAACAAAACTGAGCACCGCACTCTTATTCATTCGCATTAATTAAGCATTTCAGTGGTTATGAATTGTTTTGGATGAATATATGTAGGTATTATTACTTTATTTCATTAAAGAAGAATTTACAATTAGTTATACTTTTTATGTTCTTAAATACGTTTTTTTTCTTTTTCTTTTTTATGTCTTAGCTGCCAAAATGACTCTGCTCTGCCTGATGGAAAGCACGAACAGAATCCAGGAGTGGTGGTCACCACCCTCAATGCTAATAGGGACAATGCAGCATGGTGACCCACACTATGGCGGCTTAAAGGACCCGGGTTCATAGTGGGAGGGAAACACGTACGCAGGTAGTGAGTTCCAGGTTTTGACCGCTGGGCATAGGAAGGAAGAACCGAAGCGGTGAGTACGAGAGCGTATGTCTACCACTCTGAAGCGGTGTCTTCCGAGACCGGCACGTTGTTTAAATAATTATAAAAACAGTTTAAAAATGTTATAACGTCACAGTGAAATGGAATATCTATATTTGGATTTCAAATTTCGACAGTAATTTTTGGTGAACACAGAAAATAGATGTGTAATTTAAAATATACATTTACAATACTACAAGTAATTACTGTTGAGGAATATAAATAAAGAATTTAACAGACAAGCGAACAGCTCAGTGCGAATTGAAATACAATGTCTTAATATTTACACCATACCGGCTAAAACTAAACCATAGTGGCCATTAGACATTATGTATATATCTTGGGCTTTGTGCACATCAATGGCAGATGCCACAAAAGTGCGAAACCTCACCGCACACGAGAGAAAAGATTAATAAAGCTTAGTACACTCAACACCTGTCTTTTGTCGCTAATGGACCGCCTCTAATCTCCCGGGAGATAGTGTGCGAGGAAAAATAAGAAAAATTGTGTTTTCTATTTATTATGTTGAGTTACACAATATTGACGAGTAGTATTGTTCAAAAGTTTTCGACGTACTCTACTCACCCATATAACCAAAGCTTGTCGGATCTGACTATCTGACTAAGTTACCTATTCTTAAGTGCTTAGGTTTATAACCAAGCAAATATCCTACTACTATTATAAAGGCGAAAGTTTGTAAGTATGGATGTATGTATGTATGGATGTTTGTTACTCTTTCACGTAAAAACTACTGAATGGATTGGAATGAAACTTTACCACAATATAGCTTATACATCAGAATAACACATAGGCTACTATTTATAAAGATATAGCTTCGCCTCGCGGCGTTGCCCGCAGTTATCATCGTACCGCGGGTAGCACCGCGGGGTTCAGCTAGTAAAGGAATATTTACATGCAGTAACCAGAACACCAATTTTGGTGGTTTTGAAATTTTAAGCTGTGATGGTTACTAAACAAACGACTATCTACGACTACTAACATTAATATATTTAATATTATTAAAATATTCTAATTTACTCCTTGTAGTTTATTTTAAAATATGGATGTTTAATTCATAAAAATATGATGTTCACTCATCAGTCCTATAAAACACCATACATACAACATCAAGTCATCGGTCAGTAAACAACATAGCCAACCATTCAAATCTTCAAACCGAAAGCTGCATAAGTATCTAAGCTCTTGAGAAAGTTTCAAATAAGCTATCAAAAATTAAAAGCTACAGTCATTCCAACTTGTTTGAGCTGGAAATAATTGGAGGAGACTCGACCTAACCGCTCGGATGAGGGTAACAAGCGGGTTATCCGGCCAAAAAGCTAAGATATCCGGATAACAAGCCGGGCAAAATGCACTAACGAGAATGCAACTGAGCTTGACTTGAGATGTAACGCTTTTGTAGCATTTTGATATTCTGTTTTCGACTTTTATTCTAGAATTTGGGCTTAGTTTGAACCGTCATATTCATGTTTCAGTATTATCAGTCAGTTTTGGATATCGCAGTGTGCTACATAGTGTCAAGATTAGTTTATTAAAATATTCTTAAAGTAATCTTAACTATGCCAATAGACTTTCTTACCCTTTGTTATAATTATTATACGAACATAAGCCTCTCATTAGAAGCAATGTTTTTAGATTACTCTTACGATTTTTCATAACATTTATTTTGTATTATTATATTCTCAATTAGTATTAGCATTGTGTTATTGTATTTATTTGTAATAAACAAAATTATATTTAAAAATAATTTCTGTTCTACATACAGACTAAGAAAAATTGAGTACCTACGCCTTCTCTGACAATGAATCATACAGTTTTATAAAAACATAATGTTCCAAGACTAATTTTATTATTACTTGTTGAAATAGTTAATGTTCATTCGAATTATATTCTAAGAAATTTTTTACAGATTCTCATTTCTACGAAATTGATTTTTCTGGTCTTACAACATTGTCAATTAATTTATATTTAATCTGACCTCAATCCAACGGAAGGTTGACTCAAAATAGCTGTCACTTTGACATGTGTCACATATCCATGTAAACATTGGAGGAGGCCTATGTCCAGTATATGTCTCCCCCAAGCTATGTGCAGCACGGGTTTTCTCCTTCATTCCCCTCAGTGGCCAGCCGCGAGGAGGCGACGTACACGTGTGCTGTACATCACTTTAAATTGAGATTTTAAAAGCAGACGGTGCCCTTGTCTGTGCGGCTATAACAGCAGTTACCGGATCCCTCTCGTCCGTGGCGCAGAGTGGCACACCGCGTGGTCCGATTCCAATATACCAGAAAGGCCTATGTCCAGCAGTGGACATCTTTTGACTGAGATGATGATGCAAAATAAGACTACTATGCGTGTTCGCATTTGTTTGATACATATAAGTATCTATATTTGGAATTTGGTGCATAATACCTAAAGTCATGGATCTCGGTCCTCAATAAATAAACAACAATGTATATTTAGTATATCTTTACCCCATTGACAGATATAAATACAATGATTCGTCAGTCTTCAATCAGTCGCGCGTCGTTCGGCACCGCGGCAAGCGTGTCACTCGGCACCGTGGCAAACTCGTCATTAAATATTTATTGTTTATTAAAACCAACATAATCTCACTGATGATTACCGGGAGACTTAACTTCTTAGTTTTATTAACATAGTTGCTTCATATTTGTATAGGGACCGGTCTCACTTAGTCCAGTAAAGCAACACTTATTAAGTATCAGTCATACCTACATAATAAGTAATATATACATATTTAACATTATTCGGCCTTATTCATAAACTTTATTTAATTTTAAGCAACAATTCTGTGTTCTTTTCAACTTTAAGGTATGAGTTTAAAGTTGTATATAACACAACCAAACTGAAATATCATTAACGTTGAAAATTTAATGAAAATTATATTAGTTTATGTAATGTTCCAAATTATATTTTTTTATTTTAAACCTACTTCTGAAATGGCCTTGCTGAACTCCGCGGAGCTACCACCGGTACGACAATAATCGCGGGCAACGCCGCGAGGCGCAACTAGTATATTTATAAGTTGTATCCTATGTGTTATTCTGATATATAAGCCATTTACTATTGTAAAGTTTCATCAAAATCCATTCAGTAGTTTTTATGTGAAAGAGTAACAAACATCCTCACATACGTACTCATCTTTCACGTTTATAATATTAGTAGGATTAATGATTATTTTTACTCCAGACAGACAAAGTATTTACAGTACAGTGTGTACGGATTTGCCGTTACCGCTAATCTCGCGGTAAAAAGGACTAGCCATTAGCAAGCTATAAAGTTACCCGCTTATCTGCTATGAAACTTAAACACCCTCATAAAATATGTATAAGCCAAAACTATTTAAGTGAAAACCTCTTTTACGCAAAATATTAGTTTGATCTTTCAAATAAAAAAGGTTTTACTTCATAAAACTCTCCTGAGAACTGTCAACAAATAATGATCCGAAAATAAAAACAGAAGTCCCATCTGTTTGCAACTCCAGTCAAAAATAACATCTAATAATAAATCTATTATAATTCCATCTGCACTACTTATCGACACACACCTCCAAATATAAAGATATTAACCTTTTCCCGTCAACAATGTACAGTGAAATCTAAATATTTATTTTTATACAATTCCACTGAGTTGGTGTTCTATCTCCACTCATGAGTTTAAGAATAGTACAGGTATAAAGTTTGGAAAGAGTACACAGTACACCGGCACTTGCCTTTAAAATAAACATGTTGGTCTTTGTGATGTACACGCGGGCATTACAATAAATGTAGCTAGTATCGAACACTTAATAAAATAACAAACATCGACCGCTGTTCAATGTAAACTATCAAACGGATCTAAATACTTCTTTTTTTATTTAGACAGTGGGCTTTTGTCTATCCAACACACCGAGAGGCGATAAAACATGATGATGTGTCTGTGGAATGATTACATAAGCAATGGTTTTTAAAAAAAAATTGACAATGCGAAAAATTCGTTTTTTATATGTGGCTGATCTAGCAGATTTTTGATATAGTACTATTGTAAATTCGGTTGTTATTTTTTTTTAAATAATTGCAAGCGTGTATACCATTAGCAGTAATTGTCGCCATTGCTGTTTTCGTCCGAGTCGAGTTTTTTTTATATATTATGGTTTTCTCGAAACACAAAATGTTTCAAGTCAAAAATGATTCAATAAATGTTGTATATTTTTATGTGTTAGTTTTAGGTACTTCTTATAATTTCTTATCTTTGGTATCACTTTCAATTTATCGCTATCACACCAGGTACTTTATATATATTTAATTGTAATCATCTTCCTAGCCTTTATTATTCCCAATATTATTTGGGGTCGGCTACCAGTTCAACCGATTTTACCTGAATATCAGTTTTTACACAGAGCGACTGGCATCTGACCTCCGCAACCCTGAGGGCGAACTGAATTCGAAGGTTGAACTACTTAGTTGTCAGTATATTTGAGGGCACTGACTTCCCAATAACGATTGCCATAGCTGTTCATGACAACCGGGACCGACGGCTTAACGTGCTCTCCGAAGCACGGGCGGGAAACACCGCCATCTTCCATACTCCGGGCTGCTATTAAGAATTTCTTGTAGGAAAAACCCAACAGCAGTCCGACCCAGGAATTGAACCCGAGACCTCTTGATCTGCAGTCGCTTACGCTAACCACTAGACCAACGAGGCAGTTTATATTTAATTGTAATACACTATTGAAAAGATTTTACATGTGTAATTTAAGAAGTCAAGTTAGCAGTGGAATTAGTTTAGTCTTCTGTACTATTAAAATATACTTTAATGAGGATCGTCCGTTATTTGACAATAGGTATTAAACGTATTTTTTTTTAAAACACTACTTTGCCTGTGGGCAATCTCAAGTAATCGAATGGAGTATAAAACTATTCGATTTTCGAATCCATTTTGTTACAAAAACAAAACAGTCCCGTGAATGTGTTTGAAATGTAATTTCATTAAACTTTCTTACAATTCCTATAAGGTAAGAACTGAAGAGTTCAAACAATTGTCATAACAAATTCTGTAGCACTTCCTTTTAGAAAGGGTAATTGAGTAACATGCTGTGGAAATCTGCTTATTTTCTATTACAAGTTAAAGAATTCATTGATGGGAACGGTGTCTAAAGATACTTTGCTACAAACATGTATATTTGCTTTTAGACTTGTATCTATTTAGAATATTTTTGTAAATGGTCAAGTAGGTGAGTCGATAGCTATTTTTACCTACTTTATTGGGATTTTTTATGGTAATATTTTAAAGAGAAATTTCCGAAGCTAGACGGTTAAACTGATGTCATGTTCGTAATGTACAGTTTCAATAATTCGATTAGAGCCAGTTCCTAAGGGAGTATTATCTCCAGAAAACTGAAGCTAAGGGATAATAATTATTAGCCCTTTTTCCTGTAAACAGTACAGATGACCTTGTATTTTTACGTTTTAAAGCTACGGTTAAAATTGTTTGATTATGTCTATAGCGAAAATGTACCTTTTAAACACATTTTATAATATATTTTGTAACTTGCCTTAATTTAAGATTCGCTGAGGTGCAAATTATAATAAAACTTATATTCAATGGCATTTCAACCTTTTTAATTTTATTATCATCACTTTAAAGCGTCAAAAACAATTGCGACGCAATGTAAAGAAAAAAAATCATTAACTGACCGCAGCGCGTTCCAGATTTAAATACTCGTATCAATAAAATTCCAGATTTGTCGACCATTTTAATAATGCGCGATAACATTGCAAAATGGCGGGTGTCATTTTAAGCCCCCTTTCTTCCGTCCGCAACGATTTTAATAACAACATCTCCGTTTTCTTTATTCGTTCTTTTGAAATCTCTTTTAAGCTGAAGTAAGTTTATTACTAGTCAGATCAGGAATTTCAATCTCACATCCTGAGTGAGACGTCTTTGATGTAACCGGTGTACTTTGTTTATAGATTATCAGTTTTAATGTAGAAGTAGATTGGGTTGATTTTAGTTTGGCTAAGAGAGTTCATTGATGGTTTTCTAAAAGTGAATTTGCACTCATTAGTAGTATGTGGCTCATTCATTGTGATAGTGTCTTCATAGAAATATGTTGACGTCTTATATATTATTGAGGATTTGACAAATTATTAGGTCGGTACGTAAATATTCTGTGGTTATTTGTATCTTAAGCTTCAATGAGATTGCAGTTGTGTGTAGGCGGGTGATTTTGAATGGATACGTTTGTAGAGATTGATCTGTACTTTCGTATTGTGTCGTGTGCAGCTCCTAACTGTGTTTGGCTATCGATCTGGCCTTCTGCATCTATTTTGAGGACAAATACAAAGTAAGTACAGTCAGGGTAAAATATAACTGAAAATAAATGTAACCTATTGCATAAAATTTTAAACATACTTTTATAATGTTTCAGTTGCTTAGTAAATTATTTAATTGAGTAAACGCCAGTTATCTTAACTCGTTTGCATTGATTTTTCTCTAAACCTGTTACTAAACCTATGTATATCCACTATTGTATGTAAGAGATAAGACATTTCATTTTTATAAAAAAAAATCGACGGGTTTCACTCCGGGAGTGCCGGCAGAAGTGAAAACTTGAATATTAACGTTGTGCATTTTTGATATTTTGGAATGGTTAGAGAATAATTTTGTACGAATTGCTTTCATTATCAGTATAAAAGTACTATTATTTATGTGGTGGAATACAATATTAATTTATTGCGCTATAGTACACAAACATGACAATTTATATTACATACACACACGAACATTCGCGCAAGGGCCCTGCGCCGCCTGTCCTCTCTCCATCCGTCTTACGAATTTTCGATCAGGTCACGTGTCCTGACGTGAGTTTATACATTTTTACCCATTCCAAAAAAAGTACACAGCGCCGCTAAAGAAGTTTTTACTTCAAAAATATATTTTTATAGCGTACAAAATAACTTCTAATATAACAAAAACCTAGTTAGAATAGGAAACAGAATATAAAAAAAATATTTTACATCATAACACTCGTGTAAGTATCAAAGGGAATAATGTCATTATTTCAAAATGTTTCAGATCAAAGAAAACACATCAATACAGAAAGAGATCTTCATAATAACATTCATAATGGGGGCTCTTGTAAAAAAACCTAAATTAATTTCCCCGATCCGTTCCTTCTCACAAAAGAGGCTGTCTCTTTGATAGCATTTCTTGTACAGTCGCTACCGGTATGCAAATGACAAGAAAACGCTGGCCACTTATTATTGATCATTTATTATCTTAAATATTTTAAATTGCAAACCAACTAATGAACTACTTTGTTTTTAGATTGTTTTCAATATTTTTAATTTATTGGTCTTATGATGACAAATTGAATTATTCTCAGGAATTTTGTTTCATTTTCAGGTTGTAAGCTTACAAAAGAAGTTGAAAGATAAATAAATCAAATTGGTATTTTCTGTAGATTGCTAATATTGTTATTGTGTACTTCATCCTAAGCCGGTTTAAGAGATTGTTTGAAACGATAAAGTCACTTTTAGCACATTTAAATGCTACATTTATATTTTTATTTTATATTTATCTGCCAAATCTTGATAGATCTTTTTCTTTATTGAACACTTCAATTAAAATTTCTAATGCATTACACTGTATCTATTTATAATATACTAGCTAACCCACGCAACCACTATTGCCCGTAGCGTGAAAGTGATCCGCTCCTATTAGTATTAGCGTGATTATATATATATATATAGATATGATAGCGATAGCCCATAGCCTTCCTCGATAAATGGACTATCCAAAACTGAAATATTTTTTAAATCGGTCCAGTGATTCCTGAGATTAGCGCGTTCAAACAAACAACGAACAAACTCTTCAGCGTTATAATATTAGTATAGATACAAAAACCGATTTAGACTAACATTAAAAATGTACCATAAGCCAAAATAATTAAGGACCCATAAAATTGTTTATCATATATTTACGACAGTGACTGTACAACCAATAATTTATGCAAGTGGACGGCAATAGCTGAATGGGTCCCTTTTAATCACAAAATGATTTCCCCATACAAATAGAACCTCAATGAATAGCCATGGGTTCCTTAAGAAATTAATGTTAAGTGCATTAAATGTTGTTCAGAAGAAAATCAATTATTTCTCAAGTATTTATTACGAATTACATTTTTTAATTCGGCGTTTACGAATTTCAAAGTTAGTTTTAGTTTAATAGCTTATTTGTAACCTTCTTACTATTGTATATTAACAGTAACAAATTTTACTAGTGAAAACTGTACATAACGAAACTTCTTTTTTACATAGTACCTATAGTAACGTCACCGTTCAAATCTCATTATGTATTATACTATTTCTAAGGTAAATGCGATCGACGAAGCTCTCTTTGATGACAATCGTTCAAGAAACATTAATCGACTAAATCAAAATGACTACTTAACTGACTAATGCTACACCTACATATTTATGTCGGTTATGCCATGTATGTCTGTAGACATTCGATAGGTACTTGTTGAAACGGATTAATATTTATACTTAGTACTTAAGGTTAAAAATGTTAAAATGAAACAAAAATAATGTTAATCATAATCAAACATAAGATCGAAATTTAAATAACAACCCACAAACAAATATCATCGCCTAATTTCTAAAAGTTTCTTTTATTTACACAATCATCTGAATTGAAAATTGGAACGCCTTTGATTTAGAACGATTATGTACCGTACGCTAATAAAGTCACCGTTTTATACTGATCTGCCCCCTTCCCCACCTCCGCTGAGTTGACGGGCCATGGAAGGGCGAACGAATGGCACCCCGAGGTCTAACTGAAATAAGCATCTCATTCAATACAAGCAGAGAAATGTAAACAGACAATCAGTTATTTTTAAGATAGAATTCGAATTCGCGAATAAGGGGCGGGTAGGGAAGAGGGGTGCAGGGTAATATATAATTGACAAACGCTTTGAAAATTGAAGTAAAGAGTACGTATTCGAATTTCGAATTATAATAGGCAGTGTTTATAAATAATTTTAGAATTCCAAATAATTTTTAGTACCTACTTAGATCCATAAAAATAATTGAATAGTAAGTATGCCGATTGTCCTTATATTTAAGTGAATCAAGAGTAAAATTGATAGAATACCTTCTTGTACTTCAGTCTTTATGTTAATCTTGTCTTTAAGCGATCATAAATCAAGATGCCATAAATCATTAAAAAGATAAAACAAATCAACAGTGACAGCAAAAATCGATTTAAATAAAATGCGTAACACGCTCATTAACATGCACACTTGTGCTGGAAAAGAAGTAAAATTCGTCTATGGTTTTATTTTATCTGTGACATTAATCTGGCTGCCAATTGAGAAAGGTGTTTTATGGGGTACGCTTTCCACGGTTACGCAAATGGAAAGAATCGGCGGCAAACAACGCGCCCTGCTCGCTTTGAAACAGCCAAATGTAATCTGTTTTGTTAATTTTCAACGTCGCTCGTCTGTCGTTTTTCATCTAAGCCAAGGGAAAAGACCCGGGTAAGTTTTGTTTGCTTTACCCCGGAATGATTATTGAGCGTTTGTTAGCTGCCGCTACAAATAAAAGCGAACATTTGTATTTTTGGTGGGTGGCGGGAAGGTACATGTAAAATAACTTTTTAGAACGCCAGTGATTTGTTTTTGATTTATTTCGAATTTTATTTTCAAATTTACCTTTATTGCACGCTTATTTATTTTTGAACACCAAAGAATGGTATAAAATGTGCAATAAAAAATGAATATGTATCGTATGTATATGTCAAAATATTTTGATTGTTTGATGAAGGTTTGTCCTTCGTAATAAATAGATACTTTATTATGAGATATGGTTAACAAATCTAAAGATGTTTCTATGCAATCAACGGTCCTTTAAATATCAACGATATCTACGTGTTATAAAGTAGCTCCGGTGAGTCTACTTTGTTTGAAGAATATTGTCAGGTAAATAGTATCTTTTAATAATGAATAATTAATTGGTAATAATAATTATTTTTAGATCTTAGGTTATTTGAGATTGAATTGATATTATCTATATAGGTAATAGCATTATACTAATGTCAACATGAAATGTAGCAAAAGTATACAAATTATTTTGATACAGAATGCAAACTCTTGTGAAAACGCACATACTTTAAACATTCTAAACTTAAAAAAATTAAATTAAAACCAGTACAGCCTGTTACGAGGTACATCCATGTACGCAGGTACACAGTACATGTTCCTTTTAGTACTTTAATCCTATCTCTTGCACGATCAAGTGCGAAATACACACACAGACATAAACATATACATAGATAGCTAACTAATTAAAACATCCGAACACCGAGGCGAAGACAGAATATTAAGCCA
Organism: Spilarctia lutea; assembly: GCA_916048165.1. Lineage (NCBI taxonomy): Eukaryota > Metazoa > Arthropoda > Insecta > Lepidoptera > Erebidae > Spilarctia > Spilarctia lutea. Next base: position 11,891,404 of record OU696490.1, on the reverse strand, counting down.
TTATGTATCAGGGGACCGCCTTATTTGAATAAGCACAAATTGTCAAAGAGATTTTATCTGGTTAAACAAAGATGCTCCTTCTGTTAGCTTTTGCCCCTAGCGGGGGTGCCTATTTAATAGCATCGGGTAATACGCTTGATGATGCCTACGATTTTGTTAACCCCATTTAATAATGTTTTGTTTCGCTCCAACGACTGAAAGAGATAAAGATAGAAGATACGATTGTGAGAATGCGGTTTTGTGATAACATAAGCTGCTTATTTTTGTTATTGTCGCCTTGTTTTGAATTCAATGAATTAAGCTTTTATTGGGTTTGGAATAAAATATAATTTCGAGGGTTTGTAATGTAAGGGTCAGACTGATTCAGTTCGGATTTTGGTAGTGTACAGGTGAACATCTAAGAAACAGATCGACAGAGATTCAGGTGTTCTTTGATATCCAGCACGGAAAGTTCTACGCCTGAAAATATGATGATGACAGGTACACCGTGAAACCTTTATGCTCTCTGATTTTACCATGGTAGATATTTAAAGAAAGAAAAAGTAATTATTTTAACGACATTGCAACACAACAGATTATTAAATAAAATGCTACATAATACAGCATTGAAACATTGACTTAAGGCACAGTTAAGTATTTAACATAACAGTAATCAATGCTGTAACAATTTACGAGTATATATATATCTCTATACAATTCACTACACATATACTGATGCAAAGTTGCGTCACAGTACACATTGAAAACAGATGCAGCTCAGCCTATTGCTGCATTATTTACGATACAGCGCTGATTTTCAGCATCACCTTGCGTATTTAACCTTATTTGATAGTTGTACGAAGAACAACGTTTGTTGGAAATCACTCACCAGCATCTACAGATGAAAGTATACATACCTAATCTTAATTTTGAATTGCTCCGACCCAATCTACCTGATCCTTAGAAAACTTTCTATTTAGATAGTTACATTATTTAAGTGGTATAGATGATTTTACCATGGCATGTATACCTACTGTAAATTTTAGCTTTTTCAACATTATGTCACAAAAACAAAAATAATTCGTGTAGATACTAAACAGAACCGACAACATTTTCCACAACGATAAAGATCACTACGTAATTTACAAACTACACGTGTTCAATTTAAAAACAGATGCGTCTAAAAATATACGTTTTATCCTAACTAATCATTCTTAAAATACCCCAGTGTAGCACCGCAGAACAAAAATAGTTGCCCCATCAAAACACAGCATCGCTAACAACCATCAATCCCAATTAAAACATCCCTAATGTGAGAAAATCGACAAAACATCTCCCAATCGCAGCGACCACAAAGCAACCTTTATACCCCACCCTACTTTTTTTTTTAAATCATGTCTGTCACGCGTCATCGTGACGGAAGATACGAGTTGCGTCATTAGCGCCTGCCGCGTCATGCCGCCGTGATTTGTCGCCGTTTATCGCGCGGTTTTTTTGCCGCGAAAGCTTGCTTATCGCCACACGTACAATATGCGTGAGTTTTCCGTCGGGTAATGTGTTGGAAGTTTTCCCAGATAAGCCATGAAAGCAAATACTGGGTAACTTTTTTGTTCAATAATTTTCTGTAAGCATTTATCTTTTAATTTTTGTAAAGTTGATCTCTTTGCTGACGTGGACCTATTAGATGCATGTCATTCGCGTATTATTTTGTATGAAAGAACGTTTGAGAACATCGTATTCAACACTCATGCTCAGAAGACATAGTAGGGACACAGTATTTTTTTTTGCATTTTTTCATTTTATTGTGTTAAAATAAACAATATACAATTTCGTAAAACGTTTGCAACATAATGTGATAAAGTTTATAAAAAAATAACATCAAACCTCGTTGATGAAGGACGAGCTAAACAGTTAGGTTTAGACTAGACTGTGATGAGTTCAGGTCTCAAATAAATCAACAAGAGGATTTAATTATTTATTTACTGATCTCAGGCATATTCAATGAGTTTACCTGTTCAGTTCTGTGAACGAAAACTACCTACGTGTATGTACTTCAATAAAAACGTCATTCAAATTACATGTTACTTTATTAAGCGCAATAAAAAAAAACTCCAACAACAACACCGCATTACCCGCCAAATACCAACTCTTGCTTAATGCAAAAATAAAAACATGACTTTTTATCCATTATTTTGGTACGAAGTTCGTTCGGATACGCGCATGAAGGGTAAACGCGGGCACTAAAAAGCACAAGTAGGCTCCAAATGCCACGCGTCACAGACCACAACAAACGAACGCGGCTGCGATAGAAACGACAATCGGCATGATTTTAATTAGAGAAAAATTGCCGCGGCGAAGTGCACAAGTGTGTAGCGTCAGATAGCATAGCCTAATGTTGCTAGTTGAAAAAACAGTTTTTGTTAATTGAATATATCATTTTAAATATTTATTTTTGGCATAGCACACAGAGGCCTTGCTTTTTTAAAATTTTAATAAGTATAATGAGGTTACAAACAGTTTCAATTTGTGGACTCAATAATCAAACTTGACTTTATTTATTAATAAAAAAATAAAACAGTTACAAGTTTTAGAGACCTTCATTTTTAATGAAGTGCGAGGAATTTTTGAGATTCTTTAATATACTTAAATAATAAAATTCTTTGTGAACTACCATAGGCATACGCCTATATGAAAAAAGAGAATTAATAAGTTGGCAGATTTAAAGAATTGAAATAAAGTTTTATTTTTTATTAAAGCATAAATATGTATGTGAAATTCAAATATTTTTATTGCTGACGGTGGAAAACTCAACAGAACAATACTCGAGGAACCCTTTCCGCAAACAATTAGGGAGCAAGTGCTCTCGGAACAACGGCAATAGAGCGTCCCTCTAGCAGTTAAGAGTGGTGCAAAAGCTTCCGACTGGCTGCAAACCATCGTTGCCTTTGCCTTTGCTTCCACGGTCGCCGCTCGGCTCAACAGCTCGTGCACATTGCCAGCCGTTTTGTTTTTAATCTGTGGCAATAGAATTTGACGTTTTGAAAGAACGAGTACCTATCTCTTTTTGATGTTAGATAAATTCGACTTTTGAAAATGTCAAATTAGGTAAGAATGTTCTAGAAAGTATTTTGATTAAATATTCATACGTGATGCAGTACTTATTAAAAAATCAACACGGTCGCCTGTAAGAGGTTGGCTTCGAGCGATAACGGTGCTAATTGTATCTGCATGCCTAGTTTTAAGTCCTTTTTGTAATTACTTGGTGTACAATAAAGTTATTATTGCTCATTCGTTGTTCAAGTTTAACGAATAATGTTAACGTTTTCTTATGTTATACAGAGACTTAATTAATGTGCGGGATACCAAAACATATTTTTGGATGTAGTTTTTGAATGCATAACAACATGGACACAATGAATTGCGTCCACTTAAAAGTAGAAATATGAAAAACTAATATTAATATTTAGGTAGATATTTTAAATTAGATACCAAATTATAATTAAAAACCTAGTTCAAGCTACGTTTATTACAGATTAGTGACTTGTAATATAGGTACGTACTAATTATTTTCTTTAATTAACACTTAATACCTCCTTTTTAGGGTGAAGTTTATGTCCAGCAGTGGACTATAAAGGCTAATGATGAACTATTCATAAACCGCAAAAACTCGAGGCTAACTAATTATTATTTTTCCATTAACTTCCTATCTTGTTTTTCGATTCTCAAAAGTTGTTCAACTTATACATAGGTATAATCGACTTGTTTAAAAAAATATCACATTGAACACGATAACATCAAAATATGAACATTGAAATCCGAGAACAACACAATTTATATAAAAGAAATGCAATATCATAACTATTGTGAACGAGTAATTTATTTGACAGCGAATATCCATTTACCCAGTTGCCGCTGAATGTAGTAATGCGTTCCTACTGATTGTAATCATACCATAAATATCTTTCTCATATATTTTCCTTTATGAGGAATAAATAGACATTTTCTCACTATAGTTACTAATAGAATATGCTTAGTAAAAAAGTAATAAAACGGAAATCAAAGATCAAATGACTTCCTTATCTTATAAACAAGACGAAACTCCCAAAATATTCGAGTACATTAGATGCGATGGACATTCTAAAATGTCCGATAAGTAGCAATAACAAAACGTATCTTACTTCAACGTCAACGGTATAACTCCTAATTAAAAGCATCAAGTTTTTTGTCTATGATCACGGTGACGTTCTAAGAACTATGTTATCTATGGTACAGATTATAAATATTGTCTACACTAACTATTAAATTCTAGGTGATAATTTGTAAAAGATATGAGAATGACTGACTAACAAAACGGATTATTACAATTAACAAACTGGTTCTTAGGTTTTCCTTACGATGCGGTTCGTCCATAATTTTGTCTTTGTTTTAATTATCTTTTTTGAAACATGATCTACCTATTCTACATTTAAATTTAAACACATGCTGTTTAATATTGTTTTATTGTTGAAATTTAATTGTTTTTCATTATACAGTTGTATTTAAATGGTTGAAATTTAGATGTTGTTCTAATTTTATAATTGGTTACCGTGAAGAAATTACATTGGTATACCCATAAAATAGAAAAAATATTGTTTGGATTCAAACCGTCGATATAGCTATAAAAAAATATATGGAAACGGCAAAACGGAATGCTCAAAAATTATTAATTAATTTTCTATATTTATACTAGCTGACCGGACAAACGTTGCTTTGCCATAAAAGGGAATATATGTTGTAGAGGTGGGTCAATAAAAATCGCGATGGAAAAATAGGGGTTGATCTTAGAGGGTTGAAAATTTAGGGTTGTATGTATTTACTAATGCTGTATCATAAAAAAATAGAAATTAAAAATTTTGTCTAAAAAATAAAAAAAAAATTTTAGGGGTGGACTACCCCTAACATTTAGGGGGACGAAAAATAGATGTTGGCCGATTCTCATAGATACCGGATAAGCACAAAAAATTTCATCAAAATCGGTCAAGCCGTTTCGGAGTAGTTCGATTACGCACCCCGTGACACGAGAATTTTATATATTAGAAGATTTAACTAGCAGACTCGAGGAACTTCGTACCGCCATATTTTTTTTTTGTAAATATTTAATTTTTTTTTGAACATATTTATTTTAGTAGATATCAGCCTCAGCAGTGTACAGTGAAGTCTAGGACAAAAAAAATTGCCCGTTAACTTTTGATTTTCTTCTATACAAACCTTGCAATAACGAACATATAGAAAAACGAATTATCTAATTTGTTGTAGTCAATCGGAAGTTATGCACGTACATACATTTCGGTTTCTGGCAGGTCGGTTACTGGCAGGAGCTGGATGGGAGAAGCTCAAAATCGATCAGAGTCGCGTGCAATGGGAGAGATCTGAGAGTCTATGTCCAGCAGTGAACTGCAATAAACTGATGATGACGTTGTAACTTCGATATTACACTTGGTAACTTCGTAACACTTGGTAAATTTTACTAATATTTACCCTTTTAATGATAACAGGATAATGAAATTACTTTTTACTAAAATATAAGAGGCACCTACATTAGGTACGAACAAAACAATGTTTGTAGATAATACAAAACAATATATAATTAAGTGCTTATAACCTAATTGTTTAATAAAGAAATGACACATACTAAGTAGTTACGTATAATTAATTTAAACAATGTTAACCTTTAAGGCTCCGCTGAACGTCTGAACCCTCAATACATTGTAATCATTGGATGAAAGTAACCTGCCTTTATGATAAATGAGGCAAAGACGACCCGTCATTGTTCCACCAATGAAAGAGCTTTTGTCTATAGGCTGAGACAAAACCCCTCGTTCGTTGTCTATGCTCCGCTCGCCTCACTCCTTTGTCGACCGTCGTGGTGTATTGTCGTGCGGTGCGTCGGTGGAATCATTAAATGTGTTTAAAAAGGACAAAAGAATGCTTTGCAAATATTTGCGAAACTCTCACGGCATGAAATGCGGTGCTTACATAATTAAAAACGATTATCCGGTATTTAAGCTACCTACCTTTTAGTTGCCACTAATTTGGTACGAATGTGGTTTTTATCGAGGATTAGTTCGACAGGAAATTCATATTTTATGGCAATTAATATAAGCGAAAACGAACATCCAAAAAAAAAGTCTATTTGGTCGTCATTAAATTACTGAAGTGAGGGTTTTATCGAAATTAATTTATTAAATTGCAATAAAGCTATTTCTACAACCTGTGTGGCGACTTAGGTTTTAGTATAACTTCAAATTAATGAACTGTCATATTTTTAAAGTCGTAAAGTCTATAAAGTTACTACAAAACAGATTTATAACTGTAAAAAAATCCTACATTTAAATAATAAGCCTGTATAACGCACACAATGTATTCCTAAATTTATATATTCTTAAACAACATAAATTTATTGACATCATAAATGTTTTATTTTTTATATCAGTTTTATACTTAACTGTCAAATTAATTAATTATAATGTACAGATTGTCAATCAGCTGTTTTCCCGTGATTTGTGTCAGTGACCTGCCAATATAAAATGTTTACATATAAATCACTGTCTGAGAAAAAACTATGGCGATTTATACCGGGAAATATGACTTACGTTTGTAATAAATTATATAAATTAACAAAATAGGTATGTTTGGTGCACCTTGCTTTCTTCCAAGGGTTTTCTATCCGGAGCGGTAAAGTGATTTCTGGAAATCGAATTGTCTAAAACCAAAAAAAAAAATCTCATTAGAAAGGGTTCAGACGCTTGAGAGCAATTTCCCAAGAAACCTAAAGAACCAAGAAATCCCTCCCGGGTGTGCAAAGAACTCTACACTCTTAACCTGGCCTTTGGTTCAGACCTGGTTCTGTTAAGGTAACGGGAACTTTCTGTCACTCCTAACCCCAGGATGAACAATCCATTTATCATGCAAGAAATGTTAATCAATATATTTTATAACACTGGCCAATAAGCATTTAGTAATAACGAATTAATATCAAGTTACCATTATAATAATTGAAAATGAATTTTATTTTCCGGGCTTTTATTAAAGGGTTAACCACGAAAACTAGAATTTTAAAGTTTAGCAGTCGTAAAAATGTGTCATATAAAATACCTTTCAAGTAAAATACAATATACCTACCTATTCGGCCTAAACAATCATCTACGTTAAAGTTAATTGTTAATTCCCACAGCCAAAGATCATGCTTGACAATACTGGACAATACCAAGAAAATATAAAGAATGAAGTCGGCCATTTTGTAAAAGATATGAGCATACGCAAGTACAAAACCTCATTGTGAACCCATATGGGAATATATCGGTTGTTTTGTCATCCCCATTGTGGGGACAGAGAGACGGACAACTGAAAAGACAGCTTTTGAATTGTTATGTAAGCTGGAAAGCGGGGTTTGAATACCTTTAAAGATGGGTTTGTTGTAAGTAATTCTTTGTGTGTGTTGTTTATAGTTTTCTCAGTGTTTTCTTATTTTATTTGCTTTTTTGTAAGAATATGGTGTAGCCAAATGAAGGGTTAAAGTTTGGCAGTCTATGTATGCTCCATCATCAACAACCCATAATATCCCACTGCTGGGCTCGGGTCTCCTCTTAGTAGAGGGTTAAGGCCATACGTCCCCACGCTGACCAAATGCAGGTTGGGGACCGACAATGGCACCTAAACTTAATAAATGTCGAGTCAAAAGATTTGTAATAATAGCCCGGGTGACACGGCTATGTAAATTTTATCAAAACTTTTTACGTAGTCGGTTTATAGTTTAGTAAGTTTTTCTTGTTGGGTTAGGTATATGACCGAGCTGGAGCTCCTCTCGACTACCGAGGTAGGCCGCTGCGGGATTAAGTGGGTAGACCGATTCGTCCGGAGTCCCACACACGTCCTTGCCCTTCGTGAGTCCCCCCCACGGAGGGTATGGTGCGAAAAGCATTCGCCAAGTAAAAAAAATACCTATTTTACCTATTGGTAAGTGAGACATCCATCAGAGAAATAATCAGGGAGTTAGTCTAACCTATCGATGTATTCCCGTTCCGTTGACGTTCCCACGGTTTTATAGAATCAAATTAATTATTTATTTAGAACCGCAGGTGCTATATTCAAGTTCGCACCTGTAGATCCTTTGTTTTAATATAACTTAAAGCAGTAACTATAAAATTAAGGGGCTAATTAATGCCACGATCCGATAGCATGAGTGTACGTTCAGTTATTTCGTAACACGTAAAGCAACTTTTGGTTTCGATCCCATCGTCTTCATGTGATACACCTAATAGGTCAATTAATCAGAAATCCGGTTGTTTTTTAACACAAATACATTTTCCCATACGCCTATTAACTATGTAAAACCTTCTTAAATACCGGTTGAATAGGGTTGTCACTAGCTTTATTTGAAAAAGTTACCGTATTACGCAATATTAAATAGTATCAAGGTACCTAAGTAGGTATTATTTGTGTTTTATTTATAACCATCTCGTCGCATTTCTTGTTCGATAGATGAGTAAACTAAATTATACATAACATGAAACATAGTGGCCTGGCGAATCGAAAGTGTTATTGCGAACTATTTAATTCCATTTTATAGTGGAATTTTTATCTGTAATTTTCAGAAAGCCCAAGGTTTTTACAGATTGTTTGATTTGAACATTGATAATGAGTGGCGGTAGCAGGTTACAGATAATGCAATGTAAAGAATTACTACTTTACTAATATTTTTGGTAAGGGACAGCCCTGGGTTAAAGTTACTGTCCAGCTTATTTGGAAACAAGTTGCTGTGATCATTAATGCGGCCACTATTGAGAATAAATCATACCAATATATTGTGCACCAAGAGAAGAAACTTGTATGAAATTCTAGAGTGCTCTTCTACTAATTAATAATTCCTATTACTAATAACACTATCAATAGTTTATACTATCTACTACGTATGATGAAGTGTTAAGCGGTCACCACGTTCAAACCCCACATGGGACAATTATTATCCTGAATCCGGGTGTTCTTTGCGTCCATCTCATGTAGGTATGTTTGTAAAATCCCCAGCGACACAGAATTTATAACTTCAAGTAGAAGTTAAGAAGAGTCGGCAGAGTATTTTGAAGTATGTTTTAAGATTTTGAATTCGTGGCGCGCTATAGCAGATGAGTGGACCTCATAATTAAGAGTTACTAATATTTATATGTGCTTGCCGCGGGAGAGCCACGCTTCGGCATGAATGGGCCGGCTCGACCGGAGTGATGCCACGGCCTCACAGAAAACCAGTTTGAAAGAGCGCTTGGACCGGACCGGAGGCCTATATACCAACCCCTCCCTCCATCCCCGTCCCCATCCCCAAAGGCCGGCAACGCACTTGTGATGCCGCTGGTGTTGCGGGTGTCATGCGGCCATGGACAGGCCCAAGCAAACTGCCCCTTATTCCATAAAAATGTATTTTAGTTTCAGAAAGCAAAATAAGCTAATATTTTAGTTTAATAGCTTTTACTCGCGTCTCCACCCGTGTGTTTATCGGCTGTCGCGGTAAAGAGTGTCCTTTCTCAAGAATCAAAGTATGTCCATGACAAATTTCATTGAAATCGGGGCAGCAATTAAACCGGGAAATCAAAATAGACAGACAGATAGAGTTACTTTCGAATTTATAATATTAGTGTGTAAGTATAGATGGTAAGTTGTTCTTGCTTACAATAATCTAAAGAAATTATGCTAATATTTAGACAAGTTAAATTAAACTCATTATGGGCAGACAATGGATCTTTTCTCTGTAAAAAATCTACTAGCAAATGGTCACCTGAGACAGTCCAGACTCTAAAGATATTGTTTCGTACATTATATTAAAAAAGTAATGTAATTTTTAAATACGGAATAATCCCTCTGACGCATCAAGAGAAGTGGCCTCGAAATCGTAAAAATGTAAGTATAACCAATTACATAAAGCTGCTTGTACACTGATATATATTTATCACCCCACAGCGCTTTGTAGTAACCGCAATCATGCGATGTATACGGCACTTTATCTCCCTAGATCGTCCAACAAGTGGGCTGAGAACATCGATAGTTTTGTCCAATATGTTGAAGCGTGGGACTGGACAACACTGTAGTGTGAACTTGTTATCACCGTCAATTATATTTTTATTTAAATTTTTATTAAACACTACACACGAATAACAAAGTAATCTAAGCTTTATGGTTTTAGAAATAAAATAAATTATTCATTAAAGCTTGTGAGGGCATTATCGAAACGTGTCTTTTACGACGTTTTGTCACACCAGTAGGTCCATATTTATTGGTAGATAAATTCTCAAATCTATTTCGGAAGGTACGCTTGACATGAGTATTATAATAAACTATCTTATGTTTGTTGAAATTAAACTGTGAAATTAAAAACATTGGTATAAGACAATATTGATCTTAAACCAATGCAATCGTATTTAATATATGTACGCATTTTTGAATATTTGAACGCATTTTTATGACCGCCATTGCTATAAACACATATTCAAGTAGGTATTAAGAATCGTATATGAACCAAGTTACTGCTTAAATTTGTTGTATTTAAATTGAAGCCATAAATATTGACAAAAAAAACATAAAAGAGAGTGTGTTTAATATACATATTTATGCATGAGTTAGATTTAAGTTTGTATTGTGGCTATTTGTTATATTTTATTCATAGATAATTTAAAATGTTACAACACTTTCTCACAGACAATCTGCCATTTTTTTGTTCTAAACATAAAATTTTAATGCGATTGGATTCTCTCGACAGGAGTGATTTTACAATTTGAATAATTAATTAATCAAATTGTTGATTAAAAAATAAATTATGTGCGTGTGTGTTTAGTGAATTAATATTATTAACAATTCAAATAACTCATTAATGCAATGCTGTAAAAGAGGTATTTGATCATTTGAATAACTTGAAATTGAAAGTGAACCATAAAAATGCGTTTGTTTAGAAATTAATGTTTTTCATAAAACAAATTATTCTAATCTGTGGTATCGATGATAATAACATAATGACTTTACGTTATCACGCTTTTAGCTGAAAAAATTGCCAATTTTTTCGTTAAATTGAGTTCAAGTATATAAATAAATAAATATTTCCCAAACTCCGAAACATATATTTGTAAATCATACAAACATATGGTCCGACCCGGAAATCGAACCCGAGACCTCATGCACAGCAGTCACGTACGGTACCACTGCGCTACCGAGGCAGTCGTATTTATATATAAATAAATATAAGACTTGTTTTCTAAATACATACCTATCTACAGTTTAATCTATTTTCGACAAATGTACTATTATCGGCCCAATGTAGCTCAATTAGGACTTATTGGACATCGACTTCTTTCATCGCATGCCACTCTGATCGATCGCCATATATTTATTAAGATAAGTTTTTATATTAAACATGAATTTATTTATAAAAACAAACAATGAAATTTAACCAACATTTGTTTTATACAAAACTTTGTATTATGACGACTAATAGACGTAATTAGTAATAAAATACAGGTATAAAAGTAAAACGTTGATATTTCTCAGTATTTCTGTGGGAAACTTTAGTTAATTACTTAAAACTTTTTAGTGGCGTATGGTGTTATCAGATCTTAGAATTGTTTAGAAGAAATGGATGCTTAAGACTCGACTTGTGTGTATTTTAATTGCCATAAGTCTCATTATTAGTAAGATAAGGTGGTGAGCAATCATCTTGGAATGACTTGTTGAGACGGCCTGGAAACCGTAGCATGTTAGGACAGTAATAAGATTCGGTTGCTACGGTGGCATGGTAAACTCGCTACAGATATGGTCAAAATAACTAGGCATGAGGTCAAAATAGCTACGCATGTAATTAAAATAACTACTGCCTTGGTCAAAATAGCGAAATCGCATGCATACATAGTGTGTTATATCAAACCTGGATTAGGGTGTTACGTAGTTAATTGACGAATTCTTTGGTTGGTGACGTTTTTGGTTATGTATAATTTTCACAAAAGGAAGTAAATTAATGTTCATACTTCTCTTTTTCTTACCTGAACACCTCGGAAGTAGAGACTACGTTTTTCTTTAAACTTACTACACAAGCTTACCTGCAACAAGAATGGCAAACTTTTTTTATTTATATCAATAGTCAAATTTTGGAACACATAATATATGTCGTGAAATATTGTATGTTTCATATAAATGTACAGTAATAATGTATTTTTTCAGTCACTTATATTATCTTTTGTGTCTTATAAAACATTTTCTTTAATATAAGTACTGCTAATTTTATAACTCTTTTATAGGCAAATAAATTGTTATGTTAGGATATCTATGCTTGTTGAATGACCTTCTTACTGTTGAGTTTATGGACAGCATCGTAAATACCTATAGTGTATGTGAGTCTTTGTAATGATGTATTATAGGTATGCATACATTTATTAAATATTAACTCATAGGTTTATTTATTTTAAATGACACCTTTAGGTATGTTAAATACTTTTGAATTTGTTTATATGTGTAGGCATTTCTCTGAATATATGATTTAAGCTTATTTTTCAAACCTGGTGCTATAAACGCCCACTAAAGAGCATAATATTCATATAATTGTGTGCTCAAAAGAGTCTTGTTAGGTCCACATGCGGGTGTCGCATAAGGAGTCTCTATTAAATTCTTACGCTTTGGTGGAAGTCAACCGTGGGAGCGGGTTAGACTAGGTTTAAATTATATTTTAAAGTAAATAAGTACCAAACCAAGATCGTTTCAAACATATAGCAAGTTTTATTATAGGTGTTAACAATGAAGAATTGTGAAAAGATCTTGTTGAAAATGCAAAAGGGTTAATAAGAATATTTACAGATAGTTTTTTTTTCTTTTTTTTTTTTTTCTTAGGCTTCGCACGATTTGTGCATTCAGCCAATGTCGAGTTTAATTTTACTTATTAATAGGTAGGGAAACAAAAGGAATTATTACAGCTACAGTTGCAGTTGTTGTTAAAATATAAAACAAAAGAGTGAACATTTAAAAACCACATTCTTTTTTTAAAAAACTAAGAGATTAAAAACAACAATGTCGATGTTTTGATATTGGAAATATTCAATTCTGACTGCCTCGGTGGCGTAGTGGTAGTGTATGCGACTGCTAAGCTTGAAGTCTCGGGTTCGATTCCCGGGTCGTACCAAATGTTTGTATGATCTGCAAATATTTGTTTCGGAGTTTGGGTGTTTTTTATGCATAATATGTATGTATTTTAAAAAAAAGTATGAAAGTATTTAAATCAGTTGTTTAGTACCCATAACGTAAGCTCTGCTTAGCTTGGGACTAGATTGTTGTTAGATGTCCGGAATATTTATTTATATTTAATTATTTACTTGTAATAAATAACAAAAAACGTGTATGAATATATAACAGTATAAGAGTCTGATTGCTTTTACCAGATCTTCCTGTAACTTCATAAAGATATCTTAATGTCCAGAAGATTTTTTTTTATTAAAATAAAGTGTTAATAAGACAAATATCTTTCCAATTATTTCCACGTCTTATGACTTAAACCATCCCGTCAGTACTCACGTACAACCTTATATGCAACCCTGAATGCACAAAGAAGTATAATAACATAAGCCAGCCGTAATTAAAAAAATTAAGGCACTTTGTAGTCGCCCTTGCCTTTACGTTGGTTTCATGTAAACGGACGTAGTTTCATAAAGATTTTGTAGTTCGCACCTATTTACATTACCGCCATTTTGTCTTTTAATATATATTTACATATGAAAAGTTTTAATGATGATGTCGTTGATATTTCTTTTCATTTCTTTTAGCAGGACACACGTGTGTTAGTGTTATAATTTTAATTAAAAATGAACACGTTTGGTTTGTGGTTCTCATCATATAAGTGTAAATATATAAGATAAAGTTTTCCTTTGCTGTAGATCATTTAGGCAACTCTATCTCATTACTTTTTAATCTATATTTAGTTCTCTCTTATGACCCTTGTTGATACGTTGAATAATTCTGGTTTTTGTGTTGTCCTCGTATATCACTAAATAAACTTAATACAAATTTTATTGGTTAACTAATTCAATAATAAAACAGAAAAAACGTTGTGAAGGAAATAAACCACTACAGTAAATGTATTGAGTTTAGCGGTTAATCTATACTAATAATGAAGCTGAAGAGTATGTTTGTTTGTTTGACGCGCTAATCTCAGAAACCGCTGGTCCGATTTGAAAAATTCTTTCAGTGTTGGATAGTCCATTTATCGAGGAAGGCTATAGGCTATATATCATCACGCTACTACTAATAGGAATGGAGCACTAATGAAGAATGTTTCAAAAACGAGGGAAAATTTTCACGCTACGGGCAATATAAGTCGCAAACGAGGTTGCGTGGGTCAGCTAGTAATTAAATATAAGTAATAATGGTAAATATGAATACACATAAATTAGTTATAATTTATCAATAAACAAATAATATTTAATTACGAGAACCGTTTGTTGCTCTCATATCAAAGTCCGTTTTCACATTCTAGTTAAATATTACTGCAATAGTGCATCACATAAATAATATCTAAATTGACAACCGTTGACCAACGTTACTGACTTTTACAACTCATTCGTAACAATTATTTTCGTTGAAATATCTACCATTTTGCCTTCAAGTCCACAATAAAACCAATTTTACGTGTTGTACAAAAATAAAACGTAATTTATTGACTATTTCCCTTATTAAAACGTGTGAATCAACATTTACACCGTATGTTTTATTCCAATACCAATGTTGATGAATGTCAATAATTTATTCAGACGTGTGGGACATATTAATGGAGGCCCTTGGCTAATTTTCTACAGTTTATTGTGATATTTCTGGATCTGGTGACATGTCAAATGGCGACGAAAAGCGCGTGATACGGCAGTCTGGCGAAAGATTTGTGTGTAAACCTATTTGGAGTGACATGGGAATCTATGCAAGTTCTTTTTTCTTTCTTTTTGACAGCAAAGAGGTGTGATTCTTTCACGTTTTCCACATTTCTGGTATTTCCGTGTTGTTAAAATTAATGGTATCCTGTACAAATATGAAATTGACGAAATCTTTTTATTATAACATAACGTTTATTTTACAAGAAGATTAGTATTATGTGATGTTGCTAACTTAACTATTTATATAATATTTTAAATTTTTTCTAAAAATAAAAGTAAGTTATAATATGAAATTTAATACGGAAAATGTATTTTATGGTTTTAAATATTCCGCTTGAAAGTGAATAAAATAGAACATTTTATTAAACAATAATAGTAGACTGTTAAGTTGGCTAATCTGCTAATATATAAATAAGTACAATATAGTAAGACTAAAAACATGCTGTATGGCAAACGGAGTTTAGACATTCATTGGCTAGAAATTTAAACTCTTTTTACCAAAGTAATTTAATGATAAGTAGCATAAAATTAATTTTGTTTACATTGTAGTAAATAAAATAATTAATACTCAAATCATTTTTCTTTTATATTGTAAAAAAAAATTAAAACTTACGAAGTAGATAAATGTAAATATTGATTAATCACGAATCGGGTTTAAGAAAAATAGGTACTGTCTTTTTCCAAGAAATAATTTTTATTATTTTCAGTTAGTGCGTAAATTATGTTAGGTAATAAAATAAAATCGTAAATTACTTTGAAACATCTTGTTAGTAGAATTATTTAAATTATCCGACACTTCATTAAAATAGTTTGATTGTGAATATTTAAAACAACAACCGGAGATTGGATTTCATCGCGTCGTAAAAAAATGCGTAAATGGTGTAATGTAGGAGCGAATAAAAATGTAGCTCAAAGGTACAAATACTTAATACTCGTACTGTCGTTTTGTGTCGTGTCGAGACCAAATTGGTACAAATATTGAGTAGGCATAATAGACACAAATAATTACCATAATGTTGTCGACACGACACAACCTAAAATGTCTAAACAGTATGTTGGCTAAATATAAAAATAGAAAAAAAATCATTTTTATCTTTTTGGTTTAAAAATAAGAATGACCATTTCGAGTTTAGAAACTATTTCAAATTCTTTTAAAAAGACAACTTACTCTAGGAATACTCCTGTGTCGCGGGGGACTTTACAGGATTAAACAGTCACAAAGTACACCTAAAATCAGAATGACATAATTGTCATTATGAGTTGTCCCATGTGGGGTTAGAGCCCATAACACTTAGCGCAGTAGAAAATGATGAGGTGCCCGGTTATAACACTAAGCTATCTGTGCAGTCAATATTCACAATAGTGTTAGAACACCAAACTTATAAGTGAGACGAGTGAGTCAGTGCTCTGTCGGTTCGGATAATTTGTTATTGAATGTTTATTTTAAATCTAATTTATCACTTATATGGATGGAATACATTTATAGAGCTGATGTATAAATATAGCATTGTAAACTTTGAGATAGGCAAGTTTGGTTGAAAATACTAATCTTAGAAACTATTGATTCAGGTCGAAAAAAACTTTTAATGTTAGATAGCGCACTAAGAAAGACTTACATCACATCACGCGAAAACCAATAAAAGTGGAGTATCAATAAAAATGTTGCAAAAATTGAGATAATCTATTCCATTCGAGAGACACAAATAAAATTGCGTGTATTGGCTTAATTTATACATATATAACTCCTATGGTACATAATAATGTTATTACAAAATAATTTGATTTTCTTTTTCTTTCTTTCTGTTATATAGGGGGCAAACGAGCAGACGTTTAAAAAGGTTTAATTCTCCAAGATCTTGCTAAAACATTATTTTTCAAGCTACCAAATGTCTGTCAGTCATTTTGGTAGGGCCATACATTAAAAAAAAATATGCCTGATGGAAAGCATGAGTAGAATACAAGAGTGGTGGTCACCATCCTCAATGCGAACGTTTGCAGTGCAGTATGGTGACCCACACTATGGTGGTCTAGTGAGATGTTTTTCACGCCTCGTTTTAAGGACCCGGGATCATAATGGGACTGTGACTGAGAAAAACACGTCCAGTGGTAGTGAGTTCCATGTTTTGTTCGCTCGTCAAAATTTGAGTCATGACCCTAATGTTAACACATAGACACAGATAGACGAGTCAAATAAATGAATTAAAGAACACTCAAAATCTAAACATTCTATCAAAAATAAAAACCAGCTCAGATAAACATAGATTAATAAACAAAAACAGAAGTGTCAGTTCGCGGAATCCTTGATGAGAATAAAGCGATAGGATTTCGCAATGGATAGAAGCGATACTTGGAAATACGTTACGATCTCAGTGCTAGACGGATGCGATGCCTCTCTCTTTATTATTCCAATAACAATCCGTAATGAGTGCTCTGGTCAAACGTAAATAGCAACTTCATACATTTGAATGATGCCAATGTAAACTCTGTTCTATGGACTACTCTGTACCGTTTAGGGTTATCGCTCATTTTTATTATTTTGTTAACGATTTTGTTATTTAAAACTTCTTAAAGCAGGTACATTTACAAAATGAGATGCGGGCTTAAAATTATCTATTTGTATTTATATTCAGAGCGTTGTAACTTTTTATTGCTATATTCAGTGTTCGAGTTTTTAATATATTTTAGAGGCACTTTAGACGATGCTTCTTTCTACTTATAAACCTAAATAAAAACTGCTTCGGTGGCGCAGTGGTAGTGTATGCGACTGCTGTGCTTGAGGTCTCCGGTTCGATTCCCGAATAGAACCACATGCTTGTATGATCTGCAAATATTTATTCCGAAGTTTGGGTGTTTTCTATTACGCACATAATTATATCAGTTGTTTAGTACCCATAATACAAGCTCTGCTTAATTTAAGACTAGTGTGTTAAATGTCCAAAATATTAATTTATTATAAAACACCATGATGTCGTTACCATCGTATTAATCTGCTCATAAATAAGTGAATCAAACTTCCATTACATTGCTTGTATTATATTTGTCTTGTTAACTTAGTACTAACTTTTTTATGTCTATTATACTACTAGTAACTTAGTATAAAAACCCAAACGGAAAGACTTTAACGGTGTTTCCAGTTATGTAACCACTATAGATAGTTAAGAAAACTTTGGCTTGTATTCAAAGCTAGGAAACCCGAATCAACAATAAATAATATATTTATTAGCAATCCACTCATTATGATCAGTGTCGGAATCATACAAAGTTTTATTTAGATCACAATTTAAATAATGTAAACTAAATTGACAAATATTAAATACGAAAGGAGCAGCCCTGACTGTTCGCGGCAAAGATCAAAGACGCACCTCACACTAGCTAGTTTACATTGTAACCTCTGTTCGGTAATGTTTACCCAAGCATTAGACTACTGACCTCTCGCTGACACTTCGTGTCGTGTGACGACACTGGACACAAATTATCTGACACCTTGTAAAATTCAAAAGTATTACTAGTAACTTCCTCATGTCTAATACTGTCAGCAAATTAAGTTTGTGGATATGTAACCTAATGATAGATGATTTAGTGTGTTTATATGATTGTTTAAAAAGAGCTGGGTAAATATTGTGACAAGTTTGATTAAATTTGGAGGTGTGTTTTCAGTCAGGTAGGCACAAGTGCACACTAGTACAAAATTTAGTGATTTTAGTTTTCAATAAATTCATATGTTAAGCATAGAGATATAGAAAAAAGAATTTCAACCTGATTTTTATTACATATATAAACCAATCCCTGTTTTTTGGTGTTACTTTAAAATTTAATAACACACAATTATCACTTTATAATACACTAGCTGAACCTCGCGGTGCTACCTGCAGTTATTAGTTTACATATTTATGTTTTGTTTTATATTCTTACAATTAAAATAGCCTATATTAATCAGTGATAATGTAGCACTCAAATGGTGAAAAAATTTTTAAAATCCGTCCAGTACTATTTGAGCCAATTCGTTACAAACATACTTACATACAAACCTTTCCTCCTTATAATATTAGTATAGATAGAACAATATAGGTAATTTCATATTAAAATACAATAAGACCCATAGACTACAGCAGATAACCTTAGAACATCTAAAAAACCACAAATACGTTATATAATATAAAAGCTCCTAGTTTTCCCAGTGGTCTGTTGTAGACGTATACTGTGTCAATTTTTATAATAATAGGAACTAGCTTTGATCTGCTTGTCATCAAAAGAAATGAAGTTATGACAGGATATTTAATTTTGTTTGGCTCTGACAATTTTGACGTTTCTAACGTTCAAATTCTTAAGAAAAGAATAAGCATTAGATAAATTTATATACAACACAAAGTGGGTAATTTACTTGCGTTGATAGCTTATGTGTTAGATAGTTTATAAATCAAGAAAAGAAATGTGATGGTTGTGTGTTAATGGTCATTATTCAGCTGTTTTAAAACTTCTGTTGTTTATATTTATATAAAGAGAAACTTAGGAACTTTCTTTGTAGAATCATTGTTTGTTAGTAGTTTTTAAAATATTACTACTTCAATAGAGGAATAATTGATTATAATTTATAAAGGAAGACGTTTCCACATTGATAGCATATCGTTAGCACCTAAAACTTTCTCATACTCAATCGTTTCTGCGCGATTGCTTTTAATTATTTTATGCAATACGTCTTTTTAGAACATAAATTTCCTTGACACTTCATTCTAATTACTTCATTATAGAGTATTTAATAATTATAGAAATAAATAAATCAACTCTCAACACTGAATTTAACCCAACTAAATCAACTGTTAATTTACCAAATAAAGTCGTAAAGCTAAATAAAATACCATTTCTAAAACATCTAAATAGAGAAAAATAAATAAAAATTAAGTAATTCTAATGTAAAATCCTATTTCAATCAACATTACCGATGTAATCAAAGTGAAATAACATTCAAAGGCGAGCCAATAAAAACTGAAGAACAAAATGTAACACAGTGGAATAAGATTACAGTGATCTTGAAATATATGTAATTAAACACCTTCCTTTAATGTTCACGTTTGGGGAATTGTATTACGAGTTCAATTATGTGTCGTTTTGCTGTGGAAATTCTAGTAGGAAGATGTTAGCTTTTACAAATTGCACTCAACAATATTGTTCTAAGCAAGAATTAAGCGATTTTTCAATAGGTACTATATCTACCTATTACAACGCCGGTGGGCGTTTTATCTGTACATTATGAAAGTAACAGATTTTTAACAAAGTCTACCTAAAAATACCTTTTTATTAAATACCAGCTGAACCCCGCGGTGCTACCCGCGGTACGACAATAATCACAGGCAAGTCGCGAGGCAAAGCTAGTATCTTTATAAATTATAGCCTACGTGTTATTCTGATGTATAAGCTATATTATTGTAAATCGTAAAATAAATAACTTTTCTGGTTGATTTTTTACACCTTGTTTCTTGAAAAACGCAAATATTTTACGGACCCCTATTTTTTTCCAAAATAAAATATAGCCTATGTTACTCGTGGATAATGTAGCTTTCGAATGGTGAAAGAATTTTTAAAATCGGTCCAGTACTTTTTGAGTTTATTCGTTACATACAAAAATACAAATCTTTCCTCTTTATAATATTAGTGTAGATATATTTTCTAGAAAATATATAAAATTCTCTACCAGCATGAAGGTATATTAATTTGTGCTGGTAGAGAAATAAGTATTAAGGATATAGAGATAAGATTCACCCCTCATCACATATCTTGTTAGTTTACAAAATTTAGATTTAAAATTGACAGTTAATTTCATAATAAAATTGTTCCATCATAACTACATATTTTATCTGACGTGACGTCTAATATACCTAATAAGCTAATATACCTAATGGCATGAACTTCACACCTTCTAACAATGAACTAATTATATGATAACTTTCGACATCTTCTAAAAATTATGTTTTTATATCGTAAAATAGACGTTTAATATCAAACTATTTAACTGGCAACACCGACTGTAAAAATCACCTAAACGTCACAGTGTCACTAAAACACTAATTTATAAAACATAAAAAAAGGTATGTGCCAATATTAATTTAAAATATATTCCCAGTGTGTTGATTCATTAGTTACGCCTATGTATTTCAAAAAAGTTTCACTGAAAAACAAATGAAAAGTTAAATAATAGTATAATTTCAGTCACAATGGGAGGGAATAATCGTAAATCCGTCTAGAGAGGGGAATTAACATCATTTCGAGTGAGAAATAGTTTCAATGGACCAATGAGTGACAGAATGTCACTGAATTGTGACGTACAGTTTGAAGACCAAAATGTTTTGTCTCATGGAAATATGACAAAACATTTGTGTGAAAAGTGTCATATTTATTATTTGAAACAGTCATAATATTACTCGTTTAATTCGTTGAACTTTAACTCTCTTTATGATCCATCATTTTGTGTTTTTTTTTTGGATACAGACCAGGTTTGTTTAGAGTAGGTGGAACGATCCATGATATTGTTTTAGATTGTAAGGTTGTCTAAAATAACGATATTTTTTAATAATATTAATGGTTTCATACTTTCCGAGATATTTACCGTTTTAACAACGATTTAGTATGATCTCAATAACCACTAAAATCATCGTCACATAGAAAACTCTTGGCATTACGTTTGTCTGTACGCATTATTATTGAGAATAAAATTCTAAACGTATAAAAATAAACATCTTTAATATTTTACAAAACACACATGCAAGACAATGTTGATAATATAACAGTAAATAAATGGTGGTCTCTACTGATGTCTATTAAATAAATCGGTATAAAGCCGCAGTGGAAATGCCACACTTTACAAATATATGACACAGATACAAAATAAAAAACCACAGTGAATGTTCTACATTAAATTATGATAATACTATCTACAAAAGCCGGTGTTACGTCTTTATATTTTGGTTCGCGGGGCTTTTGCGTTGAATTTTAATCAGTTTCTTAATAATACTGGCAATAACGAAGTTTAAGGATTAGTCTCGTTCGAAGCACCAGACCTCCACCACCATCGTAAATTAGCCGCAACTCATAAACGTATACTGAGGTTGATATTAATTAATTTTAATAATTTAAGATTAAGTAATTTGGAGATTACTTAATCTTAAACTATTTAACTTCGCAGTTTTATCGTGTGTATACTATACTATTTAACGAATAAATGTCACGTATGTTCTTTCGACCGGTAAGAAAGAAATTCATTAATCACTAATACTGAAACTTCATAAGTTAATCTAAAAGAATCATTAATGTTTTCAGCTGATCCAGAATACATTTCTTAAAAAAAATAAAAAATAGTTCTCTTTTTATGTGAAGGACTATTGCATAATATTACTCAATTTCTAGTTAAGAGAATCTAGACATTAAAACTTAACTAACATAATACTTTGTTTGTGAAGTATTAAGTTCTTTAAGGCAGCAGAGTCACGCTGACTTCAGCAAGAACGGGGAGACTTGACCGCGGCGGTATTACCATCTCCTTGAAGATCAACCTAAAGTGACAGCATTCGATCTGTCATGTTAAGCTTTTCTTTTTTTTATTGAATTGTGGGCAAACGAGCAGACGTATCACTAGATGGTAAGCGATTACTGCCGCTCATGGACACCCCCAACACCAGAGGCATCACAAGTGCGTTGCGGACCTTTGGGATGGGAAGGGGCATGAGGGTTGGGGCTTCTGTATCCTCACTCACTCGGTCACAGCGCAAGCGCTTTTTCACACCGGTTTTCTGTGAGGCCGTGGTATCACTCCGGTCAAGCCGGCTCATTCATGCCGAAGCGTGGCTCTCCACGGTAGCAGCTGGCGAGTGCGGAAGGGTCACAATGCTGCATTGTTGCATTGTCTGCATTCGCAATGATATAATAATAAATATTTCGGACAATTTAACACACAACGCCATCTAGTCCCAAGCTAAGCAGAGCTTGTGTTATGGGTACTAGACAACTGATATAAATACATATATACTTTTTTTTTTTGTAAATACATACATATTATACATAGAAAACACCCAAACTTCGAAACAAATATTTGCAGATCATACAAACATTTGGACCGACCCGGGAATCGAACCCGAGACCTCAAGCACAGCAGTCGCTTACGCTACCACTCGCGCCACCGAGGCAGTCACATATGTATGGTGCTCATGCTTTCCATCAGGCAGAATAGAATAACTAATATCATATTGTAAATTAAATCAATATAAATTATATTACAAGCGATTGGTTAATTTAAAAAATAAACTACAAGTCGTTTTGTGTACTTTATTCCTAATATTTTCTTGAAAAACCTGTTTAATTGGGCTGTTAACTTATTTACAATTACATTATACATTTAATTTATGATATTTTTGCAGGAGTTCTGACATAAAATTGTCGAGCTCATACTACTTAAAATGTGTGATATATTTATTGTATGTAATCACCGCTTAAAATTGAGTTTGCAATACACTATATTGGCCGTTGCTATATTTTTTCCACTGGCAACAATATTAAATTTCAACACCTGGTAATAAGACGTAACTAAGACCTGTAATAGACCTATAAAATGCAAACGCATATTTAAATTAAGTTTCTATTAAAATCTCGTATATTTTTCATATTTTAATGAATCGTGCGGATCGGCTATAAAACCGTAACGGCGTATGAGCTTAGGAGCTGCTAATGCATTTAGCACTTTGTTACGACAGATTAATGATATCGCGATATTGAATTGAGGATTGACGTATTAATTAAATACACACAACAATATATTACTTAGTTTCCACTTGAATGCACGTTTAAATTTATCTTCGAGTTAAAGTTTACTGCAGCAATGTCAACAGTTAAGCAGCTTAAACGAATTTTAAAATAAAATAGGTATTTTCAACACTCAAATGTAACAGAATGAACACATTCTCGTAAGCTCAACGGCCACCCAACAATGGATGGCAATTAATAAAAAGGTATTTTTAAAAAAAGAATAGGATCGAAACGCTCCTTCGCACCTTACGCTCTACTAGGGTTGACATGTACGCGCCTATCTTAATTTTTAATCAAGGCAACATTATAAATTCTTAATGACGTTTTAAAATATGAAAGTGTATCAGTACTTGTTCGATTTTGAAGTTTGTTGTTATAGGCACCTTGGATAATGTAAATAGTTTCTAATGTAAGTATTAGGAAAGAAATATATTGTATTGCGATTATTTTGTTTCGTCTTCACCAGCCCTAAATGTAACATATCAAGGAATATATTCTCATCCCCACACTTTGCACGAGATCACGTTCCTCGCATTATTTTGATGAATTCCAATTTCGAATGTTGCTACGTACGCCATTTTTGTATTCTTTTATTTACGTTCCTTTGTAGAAAACTTTTAAAAGGGCATCTGAACTTTTTTTTTTGAATATATTGACGCGGGCAGTTTAACAGTGGCTGAGTACTAAATATTACTTTCAACCATCTTCAACGAAGAAGGAGTTTCTCATCTCAGTTGTATTTTTGTTTACATTTGTTATCTCTGAACTCCATCGCTTATGAACAATTTTTTTTTTTATTTGGGCCCTCCAAAAACCCCTGTTTTTATATTAGAATCACATTTATTCCATTTTCTAAAAATGTTAAAACCGCGATGTAAAAAAATAAGGTATGAAATTTCAATATAATGTAAAGGCATTAAAATCGAAGAACTTGTTATACGAGTAAAAGTCAATTATGTAAGACACAAAACTCTAACTTTGAGTCATACACTTTTGAGAACACTTTATCAACATAATTGTACAATGTTCCAAGAAGACAACGAGCTCGAGAAGTCTTGACCGTATAAATGTACTAAATGGAAAGAATTAAAGTAAAACAAAGCAATTAAAAATTCATCAGGTGTACATTGTGTGGGACATAAACAAAATTTTATTACGACTATTAATCACACAGTTAAAATCTCGCCTCATTTATGTAGGTGGCCATTGTGCGGTGTACCTTTCATGCTCAGTGTGCCAACCTGTAATAAATCGCTCCAGTGTTGCCATCAAAATAAATGTTACAAGTATTACAAGTCAGCCTTTCAACTTTCAACCAATTATTAACAGCTTACTCGTTTTTTGTTTTACAAAGGTGTCTACGCTTACGATTAACACAAATGAGAATGTTTTGCTTTTTCCCCAACGTGTAAGGTTTTTTTATTTTGGCTTCCTTTTAAATAATGAGTGTTTTATTTTAAAGAGGCAAATAGCGAGAGAAGTTTGATTTTCTTATAAGAACTTAGTCATAGTTTTACAAACGTTTTCTTACCTTAAAATAAATTAAAAAATTAATATTTACCATTCTACTAAATGAATATTTATCTTTTGTCTGTCTGTCTGGCTGTTCCAGCCTCTGTACCGAATTTTCAAATTACCTAATAGGGGTACGAACCGGCCATTGGCCTTGATCGCTATTTATTTATTGTAAAAACCTTAAACATTATATTGTTGAATCTGTAAGAAAATATTATTTTTCGCTTAATAAGTTACTTTTTTTTTAAAGATATTTCTAAAATCATTTTCTAATAATTACTATCCTTAGGTAGTCTATTGCTTCCATTGCTTGTTAATTATCATGATTTAAAAACTAATTATTAAAATGTCTTTCTCATTTTCAATGATTTTTTTTCTACAAATGAGGTTTTATACCTTTAGGTGCTAATTAATAGGATATTTTATTCAGAACAACTGTCACAAAGACGAGAACAAAAGAACGAATGTAAAGCTTATGTTTCCTTTCATAAACAAAATACCGACAGTTTTTTTTTTGTGAAAAAAGCAAAAGAAAATAGAAAGTCCGATTCATCCAGTGCTCGGAGCTCTATTCAAAAAACAACTTATTAAATAAATTAACCGCAAGTTGGAAAAACAAAGATGGCGTCTTGTTTCTTAGGAGCGCGGGTGCGGAAGCGGTCGCGATTGTAGACAGTACTCAGCTACTATAATTTTTCAAATCGTACAAGGGTTCCTGAGATTAGCGCGTTCAAACAAGCAAGCAAACAAACTCTTCAGCTTCATAATATTAGTATACCTAGATTAAGTCAATTTAATAATTATTTAACCTTTTATTTCTAGTGGTGCAATGCCTGATTTTAGAAAAAAGTTGCCTGAAATATCACTGCCTGATCTGTAATACGAAATCATTTTTAATAATCTTTTAGTCTCTGTTTAAGAATATTATTAGAAATATATCATATTGTCTACACTAATATTATGAAGGTTTTAGGGGTAATCTCTGGTTTGACTTATTAATGATAAATTCATTTATTTAGTTAAAAAGGTACAAAAACTCACAATTAAATTCTTAAATTAATAAATAAAGTACGTTAATTATTATTTGCCCGAATTAGATTGAATCTGTCTCGAGCTGAGAAAATGCTTACAAAACTATTTTATTTAAATTGACATAATTAGTGCTTAAAGTAACAATATAATTTAATAACATTCATAGCAATATAGTAGTACTAGAAACAAGTGAGTCAAAAATAATGCGCTAAGGGTGAACCAATTCAGAAATATATTTTACCAATTGAAAGCCACGTTATTTCTTAATCTGTAAAAAAATATAATGTGATGTCCGATACACACGACAACGCCGCAGGCATAAGCTAGTATACTTATATTATATTTATTTATTTCTAAATAATGATTATGTTAATTAACAACTTTCGGAAACAATACTGTCTAATAAACAAATTCTACCATGAACCCTACACCGTAGTTTCTTTATGTAGTTTATATACCTATTTATCTAGTTAGGTACATAGACAATATTCACAACACAACCACTAGCTCTCGTCCCGGACAAAGCTGTTAATACCTTAAAACCTGACGCTGTTCTATTTTGTATTCAATGCGGACTGTAGACAGTGGCGAAGAAAGACCGCAAAAATAATTGGAAAGTCACGGGAATAACTACATTTTAGTGACGGTGCGCTATTTATCGATGTCACAACTATAAACACTCCTATAGAAATATCTTGGATAAGTTTCTCTTCTTTGTTACACGACATGATAAAAATAAAAGCGTAATTATAAAATAAAATAAAGCTAATTTCAAGATTTGACGATGAAGATATTCTTAAAAAATAGACGGTAAACAACTGTAATAAACCATAACTTTATAACAGTAAGAGAATAAAAAAATATCACAAAGATGTAAAATTACAGTCTAACTTTTTTTAGGTATAACATTTCATAAAATATTGCAGACGTCTGTCACATTGTGCCAAGTTATTCCAAACTAAGCAGAACTTCTACTACGAAAGCTAGATTGACTGATATAACACTTATGTATATAACTAATTTATTTTTTGTAAATATAGATATATTATGCATACGAAGCACTTAAACTCTAAGATCACTAAATACTTATTTTCCTTCTTAATTTTTATTTATTTATCTTTAATGTATACACAAAAAAACAGTATAAGAATATGATTAAAAGTATGTAAGGATTTATAACAATTGGCGGTCTTATCGCTCACGGCGATTTCTTCCAGACAACCATAGCACGGACATTAGGCATTTCAAAATTTAGAGTACCTTACACACAGGGAATACATTAATATTTAAAAATATCAGTAGAGATCCATACACAATTTATTTTACTTTATGTATGTAAATATTTTCCAACAAAACAATATTACACCAAAAAGAAATGGTTTAACTGAAAACAAAATATTTAATCATCGTACATATTTTCAAATACTTTTCAATCTTTATCGACAAACAAGGAAAGCGCATCACTACGTCGCCTCGGGAACGCGGCCCAGATTCCCAACTTTTCATCACTCTCCTTGCCTTCCCGGCTCATTGTGTCCGTGGGAACCTTTATTGCCCCCATAGAAAACCATGAATGCCGGCCAAGAAAAGCATTTGTATACTGAATACATACAAAGGAGCGTGTTTCAGTTGATTCTGGAGCTGTTTCAGGCGTCTTTTCATTCCGGTATTTTCCGATTGGGGCGTCTCTATTGGTTTCGGTCTTGTTTTGTATCGGTAAATGAGTTTCGTACTGCAGAAAGGTTAATTTACTTTTTAGTATGTTTTGTTTGGCAGTACTTGTTTAGTAGATGTGTTTTGGGTTGCTTGTGATCGATGATAGGTAATTGATTTGCTTTCAGATACCTCTCCTTGAAAAGAAAATGTCGCAATGTAGGTATGTTCTGTAGTAGATAAAGCTATTCAATCTTGAATTATGTATTTTTGTTATTTATTCTACTTGTAATTGTAATTCTGGGTATCGAAGTTTAAACAATTGATGCTGTATTATTCAGTCACTTTCATTTCCCAAATGAACTTTTTAGTGCTGGAAACTAAAATAATAATTGATATACTTAATATTCGAACCTACAAATGCGCCAAAGGTATACATACTGCAAATCGGTATAAATAAGTACCTACCTACATCTATACTAATATTATAAATTTAAAAAAATATATTTCTGTTACGCTTTCACGGTTAAACCGCTGCACCATTTTAATGAGGAAGGACATAGGCTACTCTTACCGCTACAAGCGGAGCCGCGGACAAATGTCTGTTTCGGTTCAGACATAGGCTACTCTTACCGCTAGAACCGACTTACACGCAAGCGGAGCCGCGGACAATTGTCTGTTTCGGTTCAGACATAGGCTACTCTTACCGCTAGAACCGACTAACACGCAAGCGAAGCCGCGGACAAATGTCTGTTTCGGTTCAGACATAGGCTACTCTTACCGCTAGAACCGACTTACACGCAAGCGGAGCCGCGGACAAATGTCGGTTTCGGTTCAGACATAGCCTACTCTTACCGCTAGAACCGACTTACACGCAAGCGGAGTCGCGTACAAATGCCTGTTCCAGTTTAGACATAGGCTACTCTTACCGCTAGAACCGACTTACAAGCGAGCGGAGTCGCGGACAAATGCCTGTTCCGGTTCACCTGACTCCGGTTGAGCCGGTCTAAGTATATCTATATGACGAAGCATCACTATCTCCCAGGTAAACCATTAAATGTTATTTGCTTGCTTATCATTATTTAAAATTAGCATTACGATAAAGCATGTAAGTACTAATAAAAACCTTTGATACAAACCTTATCAATAGTTAAGTACTATGTTTCCCTTTCTTAAATACACCTGAAGTTAAATTGACTGCATGCAAACTGAGTGTAGAGATCTAAAACTTCAACTCGAACCTCGACTGTACTCTTAGATGGAAAACAAACTTGCACTAGAACTAAAAAAGTGTTTATTCGTGTATTAAAACACTCAAAAATTAAAAACGAAATAAAATATGCAAGAAAAGCTACCTTCAGAATGTATGACATTAAATAGTTTTTATTTCAATCACCTAAGCTTTTCAGGGACTTATAAAACATTACATTGATGACCCCAGTTGCTCAATTTCAAAATGTAATTCTTGTAGAGAAGAACCGCCATGAAATCCATGACCATGTTGAAATTAGATAACTTACAATTTTAGTCGAACACATAGTATTTCTTAAACGTAGTATTAAAAACATACATAGGTATTGAAACCGCAAACGTTACTAAGTCTTCACTAAAAAATGGTGTTGAAAAACGGACTTTATTTTCACTGAAATAAATACCACAATCAACAATCGGGTAGTTTCTTTACCTTTTCCATTAAATATATATCTACCTACGTATTAACATTAGTTTCTCAAGAATGACTTCTACAAATTTTATTCTGCTTCCCGGTTAAAACGAATCATGCTCAACCCAAAATAACCCGCAAAGATCCGTAGGTAAAACATAAAACAAGAAGATATACTACCTATCACACAACAAAATTCAAGTCAGTCCTAAATTACAGACAAGTAGGTAAATTATTCGTAAAACAACAAGCAAAACATCTTCTAATAACAAACCATTTAATAATGACTTTCATGGATTTTTACAACCGCGAATGCTGGCGTGCGAAACAGCTTATGAAAAACGGAACGTTAATGCCTACACTGTAACGACGCCAATAAATTTCTTCAAGAAACTATAAATTGCTGTATATATATCTACACTCGAGCATTGTTCCCTCTACGATATCTAGCGAATAAAATTATTGGCTACTTGCTATCAAACAAGAAACATTTCTCTGGTCCTAAATTTACGGGTGATTTTAGCATGAAATCTAATCACAGTTGAACAGAGGTGGGGATAACAATTGTCTATTGTGTTGGCTATCTCGTTTGCGCATCGCTGCGGCGTCTTTGTGAGAGGAAGATAGCCGCATAGTGCTGTTGCGTTCTCACACAATGATCGGTGAAAATGGTCCCGCCTTTGTGTTGGAGATTTTCTTCTATTCGTTCGTTTTGAATCGGTTAGTCATGTGTTGAGAAATTT
The DNA here is from genome assembly GCA_916048165.1 of Spilarctia lutea. Classification (NCBI taxonomy): domain Eukaryota; kingdom Metazoa; phylum Arthropoda; class Insecta; order Lepidoptera; family Erebidae; genus Spilarctia; species Spilarctia lutea. The sequence continues at coordinate 11,861,111 of OU696490.1, read as the reverse complement.
CGTGCGCATGCCTTTTACTTGTGATATCATTATAGTAATATGTACCTAAGTATATAAGATGTATGAATGATTTTTAACTGCATGTCGTTTATTTTTTCATTTGAAAAATTGACAATTGGTAGGCAAGATTTGTTTCTACATAGAACTTCGATGAAGGGTATGTTACGCACACTGTTACACACATTTTGTCTGTCGTTTATTACACATTAATTTCTTAATAACATAAACTCCACACTATCTTAAATACAATTACAACTTTTAGGATGAATTTTATAAGGCGTGCCAATGAGAACTGAATAATGAAGTAGTAGAATCTAGATCAGTTGACCATGAAGAATAATTAAAAAAAGCAACATTAAACTTGCACTTATTCGTAATTAAAAACAATTATAAAATCGACACATAAATAATCACAACAAATCGATTATCGGCCAGCACTTGGACATGTTAGTAATTTAAGCGAACCACGCTAGGCAGCTTTTAAGCTATTAAAATTCTAGTCAAGAGAACTTAAGTCGTGCTTCTAATTTGTGCAGAACATCTAGTTAAAATACTTAAATAGTGTAGTTCGTGATGTATGGTGTGAAGGAACAAATAGGGGTGACGGCAGACGCCAATCATCAATCGTTTCTCTATGACTGATCGTGCTGTCAGTAAACTAATCGATATACGATACATCGATTACAGCACTGTGTCGAAATATAAAACGAATATAATTTTCGAACATACGTGTTGATATTAAAATTTGAAAATGGAATTCATTTATTTCAAAAAGCTGTTGCTATGAGTTCTATTCTTAAATTTTTGTGCACAATAAAAAATGGTGGACGTCAATTTGTATTTACTTATATTTATTTGCAAAGTTTTATAACAAAATATACCTATATTTTCTAGCATGTATACATATGGTGTAATACTATCTGATCCATAGATACCGTTAGCTTGTCAAAACGAGATACATCTCCACATTTTGAAAGGGAATTTTACCAGTTACCACTAACATTTTATACATATCTTTTAACTTTTTTAATCAAAAACCTTGTCATCACACATCTGTCCGTCACTACTCTAGTTTTCTTTCAAAAACTAATTGGTCTGACACGGCTAACCCCTCGAATGTCGGTGATATTTATATGTTTTTTAATTTTAAATATTTTTTAAAGAGCAACTTGTTGGTTCGCTTTTTCAGCGGCAGTAGTTAGGCGGTTAATGGGAAATGACACCTTTTAAAAGTTTCCGCTTTTGATGCAATGTAGGGTAAAAGTGGGATAGATGCCCCACTTTTTGTAAGCTGACTATAACTTTTTTTTTTAAAGCATTATTCGAGTGAGTTAACTATTTCTAACAACTATAGTCCTTATACTTACTATCTACTCATATCATTATTCAATGCATACCGTAGATTTGTAGATATTCGGCTCTTAAAAAAACTTATTGTTTGAGGATAGACGCCTACTGTATGGGGTAGTTGCCCCTGGCAAAATTTCGACATGAGTATAGACGCCCTACAATGGGATAGATGCCTCCGTAATAAAAAAAAATTCGTAGAAAATTAAATAAAATGTTTATTTGCTGTCTTAGTTGCAATAATATATTATAAGGTTTTCTTATCCAAATATACCGTAAAACTGAAGTAAATGGCACTTTTATAGGAACAAATGGCTCAGTCTTTCAATCATTCTTTGGGTAAACTTAGCAACTTAACAACGTCTATTAAAAATTATTTAAAACTTTACAGAACTAAATTTAGGAATAATAAAACTTAAAACAAATCCGTCCCTTAAGACTTCTTTGGGAAAAAACAAAGCTTCCTTCTTAAAAAAAAATAACAGTAATCAAAATTTTCAAATAATCAACAAATATAGAGATACTGTTTACTTTGGCCAGGTTACTTATTCTTTGAATTCACTTTGGCCAGGTTAGCTTTTAGAGCTGCAAGCTTCTTCTTGTGTCCACATCTATTACAGTAATCGCCATATAGAGTGCAATCTTCGTGTAACCAGAGTTTACACATCAAACACTGAATCCAGTCCGCCGTGGACTTGGTACTTGCATAGTCATCGAAACATTCTCTGCATTGAGTATTTTCTTTATCAGATTCAGTCTGGTCAGAATCTGATTCATCGAGCTCTTGTTCACTTTCAGAGCTAAACCTCGGTCTTTTCTTTTTAGGAACTGATTTTTGGTTGCTTTTTCGAGGTTTGTCTGGTGTTTGCTTCTTAGCTTTACGTTTCAACTTAGCTTTCTTAGAGTTAATATGTTCTTCTGAATTTAAAACGGCAGCACCTTGCTTGCCTCTTTTGTATAATGGAACAGGAATTTTCGGGATAGGTGAACATTCGTTAAGATATTTACTGGGAGTTATGACTTCTACAGTTTCAACATTATGATTCTGAGAAAGTATGGACGGACTGACATTTCCTTCTAAGGGAAAAATAATTGCGTCCGCTGCAAGATCTTCATATAGTAAGAACCCGAAATCAGGCTCCCGCTCCCTATTGATAGTTGACGACGATGGACCAGGCTGGGGCTCAACATAATATGAATTCACATCAGCATTAGCGTCGAGTTCTCTTGCTACTGGTTGGTCTTGAGCAAGGTTTCCTTCATCTACATTTTGAAAGCTGTTATCAGAGAAAGCAAAGTAGCTGTCGGGAATAGCAGAAGGATTGTACGGGAAAATACCACATGCACGAAACCCATTCACAGCATTAGAAGAGGTAGCAGCGCGAGCCCATGCGTTACCTATTAATTTTCCAGCAATGTATCGATTTATTTTTCGATCTTTGTGACTCAACATCCAGTTTTTAGTTTCTGAAGCGAAGTAAGTTTTGAAAGGTTTAAAAAAACTCCGGTCAAGCGGTTGTAAAGCCTGTGTAGTGTGGCTTGGCAAACAGAACAATATGATGTCATTTTCTTGTGCTAATTCTAGTAAATCAATAGCAGTAGTGTGAGATGAATGCCCGTCAAGTATAAGCAAAACCTTACCCTGTGGTTTTATTGGCACGAACTGTTCTTTCAGCCACTTTTGAAAGAGTTCTGAGTTGACGTAGGCAGATTTTTTGTTCATGTACACGTTGGCTCCGGGCGGAAGACCCTCTTGGAACTCTGGTCTTTTATTGACCCCCTTGTTAATGACCACCGGAGGAACATAGTTGCCAACAGCGTTACAGCAAGCTATAATTGACATTGTCTCACCTTTTTCGCTAGAAGTGATGGAATTTACTACTTTGGCACCTTTAGTAGCAATAACTTTACCAGGATTATTGTTCATTTGAACTCCAGTTTCGTCGATATTATAAATTCGATCAGGTTTATCGATCAAATCATTTTCAGTTAGTATTTTCAGCAACAATTCAAACATTTTGTTTACTTCATCTCGATTTAATCCTTGAGCCCTTGCAATAGACAAACCTTCTGACTGGCGAATACTGAGTTCTGGGTGTCGTTCAAGAAATGATTTGAGCCAGTGCTGACCAGCCATACGTGTCTCTTTGTTGAAAGGATTTTCCAAACCCAGTTTCTCGGCAAATTCAAAAGCGAGTCTTCTTACATCCTGTCGTGTTGTGGGAAATCCTGCCTTTTCTAATTTTTGTATGTGCGCTACGAGACGTTTCTCGTTGTCAAAGTTCAGTGTGGGATGTTTTCCTGAAATTAGGTGATACGCTGCATTATTTTTTACAAGTACAGTGAAGTACGACATGAAAAAGTATAAACAGCTCATAAATAAACTGGAGAGTCAATTTTCCTACTAAGTTGCATATTAACTAGATAGGTACGTTATTTAAAAAAATCTTACCTATAGCCTAAGTACCTGTAAATAAGTCATAGAGGATATATGCCTCTAAGGGCGTCTATACTCAGTCAATAGTGGGGCTTCTATCCTTTTTAGTAGGGATAGACGCCCCAGCAAATAAATAAAAATACTTAAATAATTTCGTAATTTTATAAACACACCATAAATATAAATGATACATACTATTCAAATAACAATACACACTTAAAACTTACCTTCGAAAACGAAAGTTCTGAACACGTCAAAATGTCACTGTCACAAGAATCATGCAAGCGCGATAAAATTTTGCAACGTTTTTTTAACTCAAGCGGCGACACGTGCAGTCCTGCCGAAGCGCGTGCGCGTACTGAGCTGTGGGGGCGAGGTCTGTCCGAGAAACTTGGTACTAGAGCGTGAATTTGGTTTTAAATTCTCTTTTTTTAAGGTGCGGCGTCTATCCTCCAAGGGCGTCTATCCCACTTTTACCCTATTTCTCTCAAAAAAAATAAAATTACTTAAATTTTCAGATAAATTGAATTAAACAAATATTATGTTACAAATGTATGTAAAATTTTGACTTGTGGAGATAAACCGTACTAGTTCTTGAATACCCTCAAATAATAATTTTAGTGCAAGGCAAGTAAATCTCAGAAGCAAATAAGTTTTTTTTTAATTTTAGTCTGACGGACGAAGACGGACTAGTTAAAATAATGTACGATAATTATTCTTTATTAATTAAATAACTACTAATTTGCATTGTTTTTAGCTGTGTTTTCACATAGATAAAGGTGCTATGGTAATCACAGCTATGTTGCATCAGAAAAATAGACCCATTTGTAAACCACCAATGTTCTAAATATACGTAATGATTATTCGTTTTTTTTGCTATTTCAGAATTTCAAAAGTGATGTATTCATAATTACCAGAAGTGGAAGTTAATTTTTCTATCTATACGGATAGAAGTATAATTTCAAAAGCCTATTTTCGTAGAGCATCTCGGGTAACAGCTAGGTAGAAACAGAAAAGAAACCAAAAAGGTCTAGGTATAGTAAATTTTACAAAAGCAGCAAACCTTTACGTAAACTACACTTCTCAAAAAACCTATTCTTTTCTTTTGTCAATGGCGCCATACAACTATTTACTGACATTGGTAAAATCTTGCCTTCACTGGCAAGCAGTTCAGGGGTAGGATAAGGGCTAATATCAAACGGTTCTCCGTAACATAATCGGTTACAATTAATGCCCGTTTCTTTCCCGCCCACAATAGCACCTCAGTGGTTCTTTACTGATCATATCACACAAGTAGAAGATCTATGTTTGATAAAACCCTTAGTACTAATTGTACCAATGGTTTTGTGTTTTAGAGCAAAGGTACTTCAAGCATTTTAGGGTTTTAAGAACATTAATATTCTATCAAATGTCATGTTGACTTGACTACCAGCATCCCTCGCTACACAAATAACGGACAACAAAAATGGCTACCCTACTAATTTATTTGTTTTTAATTTTTAAAAACAGAACGAGGAAGCGGACCAATGAGACGCGTCCTCCGACTGATTGTCAATTAGTGACATCAAACGGGCTTTTTGCGAATTAAGCGCTCGTTTGTGTTCATTTTTTGTCCGGCTGTCGTCGCGTGCTAACGTTTGATGCGTTTTTCGTTTATACGTTTCATTTTCATATTTCCGTTTGTCTGGCCGTATGGGGCTGCACGGGTTACAATATATATCTACTGTACACACATTGACACGTATGTTTTCATTTATTTCAGTGATATTTCAATTCGACTGAGTGCGAGTCACTGGTGAGTAAACTTTTTTAGGTTTTGCTTTCATGATTGTGTTGTTTTGGAATAGATATAGATTTAGATTTGTAGTTATGATATCGATGTAAGAGTTTAGTGTTAGTCGATTTAACGGCAATATTTTAGACAGTCAATAATATTTTTATATTTACAAGAAGTTACGTCATTAACGTTTAAATTTTGGGATAAATACGCCGCAAAACTACCTATATACACTCGTACTTACAACTCAATATTGAAAGATTTAGTTTGTTGATAGAATAATTTATTTCTGACTATATATAAAGATTTAATATGTACTATAGTATACAGGAACACAGACTCAACACAGACAAAACAGTCTAGCATTCTAAAGACAAAACACTAAAAAAAATGATGAATCGAATGCGCAGTATCGAACGCTATTCGAAATACAGCCGACATAGTCAACAAAGGGACGTTCTGAAAAAAACGCGCGAATACGAACGCGCCCGCCATTAGCCGCTCTCATTCGCACCGCTATAGACAGGCCTCTTCAATCTAACCGTCAACCATTGTAGGGTTGATGCTGATATTTACTAAATAAAAATGAATTTAGGAATATACCTAATGAAAAAATATTTTGACGTTAGATGTACGTGTTGAAATATAAAGCTTACTGTGTTTATGAATATTAAGAACTACAATAACATACATAATATCATGCCTATTTCCCAGAGGAGTAGGCAGATATGGTTAATCTTTATTTACTACGATCCTAACATACCTCTGTGGCTTCGTCCGCATTCATCAATCGCTGCATGCATGCTTGTCGGTTCCTGGTGCTTTTCACACGGCCCTTATTTAGAACATCACCAATTTGGTCTGTAGGACTTCGTTTAGTACGGTTTCTTCCGACCTTTCTACACATATTCGCTCATAAATACACACATACATATAACTCATCCTCTCGAAGTTACCACACAATCGAAACATGTCTTTTTTTATTCTTGTTAAAACATCTACTTTCAATCCTGTTTCGCTGAAAATTTTAAGATGAAAAAGATAGCTATATCCCTAATAGGTAATGTCCCTTACGTTTTGCCTTTGAATGTACGGTTCTTATATAACATAATTTATTTTAAAATTATGTCCATAAAACACACACACACACAGAGAGAGAGACTTTAAACACATTTCAAATTTGGACTGTCAAAAGACACATCTTTTAATGTTACCAGTAATCTAAATGTTTATTATTAAAAAGGTCTTCGTATTTTAGCAACCCTACACAGAGGGCATATGATCGAGTGTTGTTGGAGTTTTTATCGCTGATTCATTAGTAAGAGAGTGTCTTTGTTGCTGATGGTACGACTAGTGCCCGGCACAATATGCATTCAACATGAAAATTCATTCGGGTTGAAAGGATAAAAACTGTATTTGTATACTTTGATGATTGAAAATGAATATGCGTTATGGGAACGTGCTAATTAGGAGTTGGTTGTGCTTTAATACAAGTAAACGAAATTTTAGGTTTTAGCAACGGTGTATAGTTTTTTGATACCGTGGGAGAGCTATGCCTCGGCATGAATGGGTCGGCTCGACCGGAGTGATACCACGGCCTCACAGAAAACCGGTGTGACATAGCGTTTGCGCTGTGTTTCACCGAGTGAGTGAGGATACCGGAGGCCCATACCCCTCCCCCCATCCCCTTTCCCATCCCCCAAAGGTCGGCAACGCACTTGTGACGCCTTTGGTCTTGCGGGTGTCCTTGGGCGGCGGTAATCGCTTACCATCAGGCTATACGTCTGCTCGTTTGCCCACTATTCAATAAAAAAAAATAAAAAATATATAATATTTCGTGTTTAGAGTTAGTGTCCGCGTGGAGAAGACCTAAGAATACGGAATGTCACCACCCTTACTCATCCAATGGGTGTCGTGAAAGCTGACTTAAGAAGCAAATTATGCAGAACCCAGCATTGTAAAGAGTATTGTAGTAGTAGAATATAAGCTTCTTTCTAAGGGAGAACATTAAATTCTATAATTATCTGATTTTGTTTAAATTTCACGAGGCCTTAAGATAACATATTTTTAAAACCACATCTGTCATTCCTTATTTGAATTAAAACAAATAACTGTATATAAAATATAAGTATGTATAAGATAAAGAAATGGATATACGAAGACAAAACCTATTACATGTATTAAATACACAGCTTTTGTTTTCCTTTTTAACAGACACTTAAAATACATTAAAACAAACAACACAATATGATCTGCGTATACTGCTTCAATGAGAAACTTTTCAAAAGAGTCACGGACCCGTAACGAACCTAATTTGTAAAAAAGGGTAAACAAAAATCCAACCAAGTTTGAGGAGGGAATTACAATGAAAGGGGTCTTTATGTTTGCTTACCGTTCTACCCACCAACTTTAAAAAAAAAACATTTTTGTATAAATTGAATATCTTTTACTCATCTACACGAAAAAGAAACAAATTTATAATCTGACGCACGTAACTTTGTATAGTATATGTTAATTTTAGCAATATCTTTAGAAAAACAAAACAATAAAATACAGACGTACAAGAAATCCAACTATTCTAACGGAGTTAATTAGGAAAAATTACAAAAGGCTTACGAGAACAAAAGCTAGGCATCGAACAAGCAGAAACGGCGAGGCATCACTCATAAATTAAGTTTAACTACGTCACGAGACAAAACGTCTTCAGTCGAAATAAACTCCACATCCCCATAACAATTATCAATAGCATTGTACAAAATTTATGTTATGAAGTACAGTTGGATTCCTGTAAGCAAGAACTTATACGACATGGTGAAACTGTTAACGCCATAAATGTATACGAAATGGAACAATAAGCCGCACTTTACGGGCTAAACTTAAAGATCCAAAACAGGAATAAACCTTCATTCCTCAGCCCTTTTCAATTCGTGACCTGGCATGCAAAACAGATGTCTGGAGTTAGATAAAAGCTTTTGAAAACAAAGTATTACCACTTATTCCGAAGTGGAGTGGAGGTCAAAACGATTGTGAACTTCTATTTCAGTACTTCGCTATAATGTTGGTGGTGTATTATAATTAGTCATTGTGTGATTGGACTCTCATTATGGATTTGATTTCTAGTACTACTGTTTTGTAGTTTTTGGAATATTATATTAATTTTATAGTAGGTGAATTCAGATTTACTTGTATTTCGTGTAGTTTAAAAATGATAAATCTTATGTAAACTTTAAAAATATTACAATCGGATGCCAAACTTAATAATTAAAAAAAAATGTGATGATATAAGGATGTAAATATGTTATATGAATTTTCAGAGTGCTTACAAGTTTTAGATTCGACTAGCTGACCCACGCAACCTCGTTTGCGTCTTCAATTGCCCGTAGCGTGAAAATTTTCCCCGTTTTTGAAACATTCTTCATTGGTGCTCCGCTCCTATTAGTATTACCGTGATGATATATAGCCTATAGCCTTCCTCGATAAATGGACTATCCAACACTGAAAGAATTTTTAAAATCGGTTTAGTAGATCCCGAGATTACCCCCTACAATTTAACAAACACACAAACTTTACTTCTTTATAATATTAGTATAGATTAAAGACTTTTCTGATTTGTAGTTTTGTAGTTCAAATTTAGTCCGGTTTCGGAAAAATAAGACCGTACACTAAATTTAAACTAACATCAGATTTTATTACAAACGAAATTCCGTTAAGGAACACTTTAAATAAAAATGCCTTTGCTTCGAAAAGACGATGCAGGAATAATTCTCAGCCCATTTATCTCGGTCGATGCTAATCCGACTAACTTCATTACAACAAGTTGGCACTCCGAACGAGGTCAACTATGTACAGTATTTTTAATAGAAAATATGAAATATAATAGTATTGAAGCCGTAACAAATTTGGTATCACTCATTTTTTAAAGATCAAAAGCTTCGGATGGGCGATCAATTTTTAGTACCATCAAATATTTTAATGGCGATTGTTGATGGAGAAATTATGTTTTAAGTGTGTGGTTGAGCAGATTTTTTAGAATCATAACATTGCACGCAAACTGAAGTGAAGTCTGGAAAGAAGCTATTAATAATAATATAAATAATAGTACACTAGGAGCACGCAAAAAGAATTCCAAGTATTAAAAAAGCTTGTCAACTCGAGAACTGTAATTAGTGGCTAGTATTTATTTAATCAAAATACAATTATTCCAGAAGTAACTAGTTGATTTGATTAAAAAACTTAGAATTCGGCAATAAGTTTAACAACGTTATGAGTTATTTCAACGTTGAATGATAACCCACCTTTGCGTGTTCCTGCTGCGCTAGGAGCTGTTCTCTCACCATTTGCAATTGTAGAATCATTTCGGATAGCTGCCTCTCTTTCTCGAGCACGCTCTCTCCAGCTAGAGCCTGCAGTGCCGCTGCGTCGAGGACTCCTCGTCGGTCACTGTGGACAACAAGAGAATTCATTAAATATAATTGTTAGGTTATCTATTTTTATCAAGCACTTAGATTTATAACTCGATACAGTCTGGGAAGTCCTATCATGACTGGTTTGCGTTGGTCCTGTCTATTTAAATTTCAAGTCTGTTTGAGATTTCCAAACATCTAAGACAATCTAAGACTTTTCTGCAGAATACATTATTTCAGTATTGCGTAATATCACTATTGTAAGATAAGGAAAAGCATACATTAAAGTGAAAGTATAAACCTTCGTTTTAATAAATTGATCTACATTAGTTTATAGCATCAAATGTTAGATGAATGTGTTAATCAACTATATTTTTAATGTAGGTACAGTTCTTATTATATGGAACCCTTACCAATAAAAGAAAAAAAAAGTCATCAATATTACTCGAAAATTAACGACACAGGTTCAGTCCTACACTTACTAAAGATAATAAAATCAAATAACTCCAAACATTACATTTTATTGACGAAAACGTTGTAATAAACTTAGTACTCGTGTAACGAATAGTTTCTAGAATACAAAATTGTGCGCATTATGTAGGTACATACAGCATCAGGTGAAGTGTAGAGATGGAGTGGAATGGAGTCGTTTGAATAATTCAGCAAGGCGCTCTTACTTGATGGTAGAATCAAGATATCAACAAAGAATTGTCGGTATGAAACTGTGTCCTTAGGGACATAGATATGTTTTTTGTTAGTTAGTGATCACTGCGTAAATTTGTTTTCAAGTGACTGACTTGGTCTCAGCTCCGTCCGCGTACAATCGTCTGTCGCGCTTAAAAGCTCATGTCTTTCCTCAAGAATTTAAGTATTTCCACTCAAACGTTCATTAAAATCAGTTCAACGGTTTATTCGTTAGCGTTACAGAAAGAATTACTTTTGCATTTATAATATTAGTAGGGATATAGTTGGATATTATCCAAATTCTTTGGAAAAAACACGTGTAAAATTTAGTTATTACGCGTAAGAACCATCATGAGAACATTTGACACATATATTTAAAATACGAGGTCGTTTTAAATATGTTATTTTTATTATTATTGGTTTATGTGTTAAATTAGAGGTTATAAACAATTCAAAACAGACTTACAAGGTAGCGTTAGATCTTACAAAGTATGTATTTAGTGTGTCTATCACAGGAGGGAGGGAAATGCTTCGGTATGAATGTGCCGGTTCGACCAGAGTGATAACACGGCACAGAAAACCGGTGTGAATTAGCGCTTGCGCTGTGTTTCACCGAGTGAGTGAGGATACCGGAGGTCCATACTCCAACCCATTCTCCAAAGGTCGGCATCGCACTTGTGACGACTCTAGTGTTGCGGGTGGCCATGGGCGGCTGTAATCGCTTACAATCACGTGATACGTCTACTCGTTTGCCATCTATTCTAAAAAAACAAAGGAAAGGTAATGCTTTAATCGCCGCTCTGGATAAGTAGGTTGCTAACCGCAGTAATTGAAGCATACGAACGCGTGGTGGTGTTCCTTGGAAGAGCAATATTGTGTACAGATTGCAACGGACTGATTGAAATGATGTGCTACATATATACCAGCGGACGCTCAGTGGTCGAAATTGGGCCATAATTTATTAACTTTTTCGTCACCGTGTGTATAATTTTCGTAAAAGAGGCAGAAAGTTAATATTATGATACCAATTTAAATATTTTATGAAGTCTTACAGCAGCAATTAAAATCTACTTGATTTCTTCTTAATACCTGACTGAAAAAAGAAGTCGAGAGTTCAATCTATGTTTATTTACCAATGTTCTTCGACAGCACTAAATGTAAATAAATAAAAATACACTAAAACCTCTTAGGGTTTATCTGAGAATTGGCGAGCTATTCATATGCTTAGTAACTATTGTATATAAAAAACAGTCCACATCAATTTACCTCACCTATTAAATACTTTTTGAATTTATACTTGGAACCTTTCGAACTTGTCCTCTAAAAGATTTGCAAATATTCAGGTAATTTATTTAAGTACGTACCTACGTGATCAAATAATTTGCAATTCTTGTTCCGTACAGATTGTTGGTTTTGGGCAGAACAATTTTTTTATTTTTCATAGGAAATTTTTCAGTGTTTCTTATTCTCGTTTCACGTTAATTTGCTTTTAAAAAATTGTTCCACATTATGTAATTCAATATTGCGAGTTAGATATAAGTAAAGTTTTAACTTACCCCGTCCTATATTTCGTCTTTAAATAAAATCTCAAGTCACAATTTCCTCGTTTCCATAATAGAAGTTTTCGTTCCCAAATAAGTGCATCAGGGGACAGACGTGAATTATTAATGCTGTGGTCTGAACTTCCTCTATCTAGAGATTATGAGGTAACATCTCAATAGCCGCATTTTATTTTTATTTGAAAAAACTTTTTGTAACTTGAAATTGTATATTCAATGCATTACATTTCTGGTTAAGTCTCTTAAGTTTGCGATCGATTCTTTTAAAATATCTAAAATATGTAATTATTAAATAATGAAGTTACAAACAAAAATATTTGTGGACAAAGTATTTAATAGAATCGTTTTCCAAAATCGGTATTTCCACTATCGACTCAACTAACGTGCAAAGATTGTAAAAAACATGTAAAAATTTTACGTTTTATTCACAATCTTACCAAATATCTTTTGGAATTTACAGGTATAAGCGAACAGTGATTCAACTACCCATATATATGTATATTATATGCAGGTATATATAAGTGAAACCGATCAAACAATACGTAACATGACAAGGCTCGATATTTTAAATGACTTATTCAGCAGTTTTGAGAAATGATCACGGACGCCCTTAATTGCAAAAAACAAGTTGAACGCATACCCAATTGTTTCTCGCTTGTCAGAATAATACCCAATATCTTTTATTTTACCACGATACAAAAAGACTGGACCACTTTCTCAAAGAAAGGGCTCACGCGAACCAGTTTAGTGAAGAAAATAAATTAACGGAACCTAATTAGTTCAGTTTGATTTTTTTCTATGAACCAATTTATTATTTATGAGGTTTATACTGAAGTGAAATTCAGTATTGGGTTATTTAAGTTTTGTATCGGAATGGATGTTATCAGATATGCTGCTAACTGCGCTTCTTAGTCTAGTGTAGTAGTAGTAATGGCAGCCTGAGTTAATTTTTATATCATCAGCCATAAGATAGTGAAAGACGGAAATCGGTCTCTTCGTTTCAGATTAGGTAGATGTTTTAGGATATGCTTTTGTAATGTGAGTATTGTTTATGCTTATTATCTTTTAGGTTCTTTTATCAATAGACTTAAATAGTCCACCACTGGAAATATTAAGTTTAACTGTTTCCATTGTTTTGATTATATAATAGTTTAGATTCATCTTTTGATCAAATATTGGTGTTACACGTTAAGGTTCAGTTTCGGTTGGTATTGGAAAGTAACTTGCTATAATCTGTTGTTTTTATATATGGGCCAGCCAAAAGGACTCTACTCTACCTTATAGAAAGCATAAGTAGAATTCAATAGTGGTGGTCACCATACTCATTGCGAATGCAGACAATGCAGCATGGTTAAACTATGGCTACTTAGAGATGCTTCTGCATCATTGGGCCTCCAGCCTCCCACTCACCAACGAAACATGACAGCACGAACGCCATCATTTTACTTTATCACCTAAAAACGAAACAAAATCAAAACATATATATATATATATTATGTATATATGTATTATGAATTTTGTTAGTCTATGTCAGTCACCACAATGCACCTGCCTCACAAAATTTCCACATCTCCCAAAGATTGGCTGGTAGAGAAAGCCTTGGGCATGAAGCTCGCCGTTGTACATGTGTGCATAAAGTTTTAAAATAAATAAAATCCTGGTCCTTACAATAATCTACACGGGAGGTATTTGTGATTGATTGTGTACCAATATACAATTGTATTACAAAACCTTCACAAACAAATATAAAAGCTGTGTCGATCAGCCTCATTCGTGTCATACGATTCAGTGGAACACGTTTTATTTTCCTGTTCAATGAGAACGCCACTTATGATTTATTACGCGTGTATTTTGTACTTGTAACCCCAAGAGAATTAAACTAGATCACTTTTTCGAGAACATTCTTTGTACAATATTTTGTTGTAGTTGACTGGATGTGAAAAGCAGTAGACTGGGCTCTGTGGTGTGCCTTAGGAGAGGGTTATTTTTTTAATGGAATGTCAACCAGCCGGATCACTCGGATCAGCTATTTCTGTCAATGTCAAGTATTTATAGTCTTCAATTCTAAGTCTTCGAGTCTTGAAGTCTTCGTCGTGATGAAATTAATGAAAAAAAATATATAAAATGTGGATGACATGAAATGGGAACCGTCTTTCGAAAAAACAAGAAACGATCCCAGATGTATCTAAAAAAATCAACTATAGTTCTTAAAATATTGCTTGATTTCATCAAAAAAGAAAAAGCAGAAGACATTTGTCACAGAGATCAAGCAATATTTAAAGAACTATAGTTAAATTTAAATACGGGCCAGTTTCATATCACGGATTCACCGGCAAAGCATTTCTTTAGTATCTTTTTCTTGAATATGCCAGTTCATCCAAAGCCTAAGCCGACAATCAGTTCCTTAAGGGGGATTGGAGGTCATGGGCACTCCAAAAGCCAGTAACTCCCTAAAAATACTTTTAAAGAATAAAATTGCCATTACTGAAAGGTAAAAACAATACGCTTAGAGGTAACTATATTAGAGGGCCCGTAGTTAAACTAGGGTGAACTAATAGAGCAATTCAGTACCGCTGCGTGCATGGGGTACAGTTATATTAGATTATTCCGATTCACGGTGCACTGGACGCGTTAATTTAGTATTTATACACGATTTTTGGGGAATTTTAGTTTTCATTTGTGTTAAGTGTTGGTAAATTTGGTTGTAAGTTTGGCTTCATTGCTTTAACATAAGGAGGTAAGTAATAATTTGAAGGTAATTATAAATATAGTGTGTTCATGAAGCAACTTATAATATTTTCCCGAGCTGCTATCACTAGAACCGATTTTAACTTGAAGTTTAGCACTGTGTTTAAAGCATTTAAAATTTGCATTTTGATCTCATGTGACTTGATGGACCGAAGATGCTAGGAAAGTAGCTGGCAGCAGATGAATGCAAACTGCCCAAGGCCGGGGTGCATCTTATGATAAATACTTCAGTTTATAGTATTTTAATGAATACAGTAGATACATATAATTTTTTTGTGGTATGAATTTAGAAAATTCATTTAATTAAGCGAATCTCTCAGATCTATTTAAAGTTACATCAACTCTATATATAGATTTGATTGATTTCTGATTAGGTATACGTAATTACAATCAGAAATCATATCATTCACAATATTTGAAGCAAATTAATTACTACTACACTATTATAAAATGAAATATTACAGCAAAGTAATCTATGAAACTGTAATCTAAAAACAGATTTTCCAGCATCTCTATTTTCCTAAATATTATCATTATAATGTTGATCATAACAAAAGTTTTGTTTCTCACCAAACAAAAGGCGGAGAGGTGGGTTGGAAATCTCAAGGGTTGCGTCAAGGGGTGATGTAATTAAAGTGGATGTCGGGGGACGCAAGGAGAGTGAATTTTGACACTATACAGCGGATGTGATTTGATATTTCTATTAAAGACTTTGTGTTATAAATGTTTTTTTTTTCTATATCTACCTTTATGTCTGACTCAGCTGTTAGAATCCATATTAATATAATAAATTTTAAAGTTGATCTGTCTGTCTGTTACGCTTTCTCTTTACTGCAATCTAACATAAGTAATAATACCTATATAAAATACACGTACATACATGATACTCGTACCATGGTCTCACAGAAAACCGGTGTGAAATAGGGCTTGTTCGGTGTTTGCCCAACCCCTCCTCCCTTCATTCTCCCCATACCCCAAAGGTCGGAAATACACCTGTGACACCACTGGTGTTACGGGTGTCCATGGGCGGCGGTAATCGCTTACCATCAGGTAATACATCTGCTCGTTTGCCCCCTATACCATAATATATATATATGTATACCATCACAGAATATAATCAGCGTCATTTGAAAGATATTCTTCACCGTCAACAATTTCAAACCTCATTAAAAATATATATTATCTGGCGATCATTGAAGTGACCTTTGCAAAACTTCGTCAATTATATGGAAAGGAAATCAGAGCAGGCTGTATAATCGAAGTTCGACTTTTAAAGAAAGTCGATATAAAAAGTACTCTGATATAACAGCTTGTCAATACCACCTGTCGGCGTCGTGATTGTAAATTTGAGAGGATAAGAATTTTTCCTCCTAAAAAAAGTATTTATGATATTATAAAAGAAAAAAATTAGAATGAATTCGAAATTTCGAAAGTTTATTTGAAAATTTGTTTTGGATTATTACTTTTAATCTGCTATGTTTAATACGAATTTGTAATTTTCACGTTTCAATCTGTAGTTAGGACACTGAAGATTTCTGTTCGAATTGAAGATGGTAAAATATCCATTTTGCCTATCGAGATAGATAACTGGACCACCGTTTATGATGTCGCTTTATGTAACTGACCATATAAAGATAGCTGTAAGATGATCCAAAACATTCTAATCATATCATCTGGTGGAAATGGCGACGGCACGGTAGGCCTAGTGGGTTTAACGGTCGCCACGCCGCTTGCCTCTTTGCCAAGTGTTGTGGGTTCAAATCGTACATGGGGCAACACTTTTTGTGATCCACAAATTGTTGTTCTGAGTCTGGGCGTTCTTGGTGTCCATTTCATGTATGTTTGAAAAGTACCCCGTGAAATAGGATAACATATTCCTAAGGCGGTAGTTTTATTTAAGAAAAAATGGTGTATCATGTTTAGTTATCTTAAACCGTCACTTATATGAAAAGCTTAACTTCAAGTACTTATTATTCTCAAAAATCTACCAAATATGAAACTTCTACTAATAGTTCTACTAATAGTGCTTTTAAACTGCCACGTTTCAAAACTGCCATAGAGTAACTTTGCATATTTTCGTTCATAACATTATAATTTTAATTTTTCATTCTTTGATTCCGTCCCCGCTTCGATTTCGATCAAAATGTAAAGCATCAAAGGAAGGTAAGTAATTGAGATAATAATTGGTTCCCGTATTATTTGCAGACGCAGCTTCTTTGATACAGACGAAGCCGTATCTATGCTTAATTGTGAGATAATTAGCCGCAGATTCGGTCATTTTTTTCAACGATCGTAGGGCGATTTTAATTTCCATTTTATTGGTTTTATGATATTGTCAGTTTGTTGAATGTAAAGATTTTATTAATTAAAAAAAAATGATTTTATTTAGAAACAAATTGGTCTAAGAAATTGATTGAATCCCACCTGGAATAACTGGACACTTTGTGTGATCCACAAATTGTTGTTCTAAGTCAGGGTGTTCTTTGTGTCTGTTTCATGTATGTTTGTAAAGTCCCCCCGCGACACAGGAGTTATTCCTAGTGCAGGAGGTGTATTTAAATAAAAATAAACATACATATTTACATCCATATATAAATATACACAGAAATACGATGGTACACTATACACAACCCGAATATAAGGAGAAGCAACTATCGATTAGTAATTTCTGCCGTTTCACTGAGAAGGAGATCATGTTACTTCTTTTTGAGCATAAAACGGTTTGTGGACATCCTCATTTCAAGTGGGAGAGCATTCCAGAGTAGTACCGCTTAGATAAAGAATGAAGAGTTCATGAAATCTGAATTGTGAGAAGGAGATAAGCAGATTATTTTATGAACGTAGATTTCTGTCATGATTAGAAGACAGATAACGGAAGTATGGAGCAAGATATGTAGTGGAAAATGGTGAGTTAAGAAATGAGATTATGGAGGTAAGTGCTAGGAAGCAACCATTTTAGTTGGGAATAAATAAATAAATAAATAAATATTTTTGGACATCTAACACACAACGCCATCTAGTCCCAAGCTAAGCAGAGCTTGTGTTATGGGTACTAGACAACTGATATGAATACATATATACTTTTTTTTTGTAAATACATACATATGATACATAGAAAATACCCAAACTCCGAAACAAATATTTGTAGATCACACAAACACTTGGTCCGACCCAGGATTTGAACCCGAGACCTCAAGCACAGCAGTCGCATTCACTACCACTGCGCCACCGAGGCAGTTGAATATAAGGCTGACACATGGTCGTACTTCCGGAGAGAGTTAAAAATGATTCGAATTCAGTTATTTAGAAGGCGGTCTAGTTTATTGAGGAGATCTGCATAAATTTCATTCATGCCACATAAAGGTCTGAAGGTAACGAGTAAGTCTAACGAGTCTGGAATTTGGAATATTGGAAATATTAAAGTTCATCGTGTGTCATCAAGCACGTGGGTAGGCTTTTTCTCTATTCTTAGTGATGTAAAAAATCTGAAGTTGATGGTTTACAAAGTCGTAAATGTACAAGTTTTTTCTTTCAATTTAAGTCACCATACAACCCTATGAATCGCTACATTAAAGAAACAACGCCTCATTCCGTCGACACACATCATTCGACATTACGTATGCAATGTTAGGGTAGTCGCGAATACAATTTGTGGGCAACAATAAAAAATCCCTTTGCATGAGACAACGGTGACGTTAGGGTTATACGTCTTGTTCGTCCCCTAAAGACAGAAATATTGGATTTGTGTGGATACGACATTTATATTTTGAAGTTGTACCCAAACTCTATAAACTAGTTTAGTAATTATTTTAGTCTAACATAATGCATATAATATTACTTTTTATTTTAAGACTTAAACAGTCTTAAAAAAAACGGTATTTTTACAAAAACTTATTCATCCTCATCATTATTATTTCAAACAAATGTAAAAAGCAAACAAATTACTTTCACGTTTATCTTAAACGCAGATTTCGGCTTTAGATCTGGAAGTTACTGATAATTACTATTAAGTAATACAGTATGGGTGCAATTCCCATATTTCCCACTCATATTGAGTTTTTATACAAAACTGAATAAATTGAGACACATATTTCGGACATTTTTCGGACATCTAACACACAACGTCATCTAGTCCCAAGCTAAGCAGAGCTTGTGTTATGGGTACCTACTAGACAACTGATATGAATACATATATACTTTTTTTTTGTAAATACATACATATTATACATATAAAACTAGAAACTATAGATTACACAAACATTTGGTCCGACTCAGAATTTGAACCCGAGACCTCAAGCACAGCAGTCGCATTCGCTACCACTGTGCCACCGAGGCAGATACATTCACCAGCAGCCTACCTAAACAGGATTAGTCTACTTTGTGTTCATACAACCGTCCGTAAGATAAAATGAAAATCGTATCCATATTAGTCTTTCCTCCAACAATACACTCATTACTAATTTAAACTCCGCCACCGGTAGTCAGTCATATAGTGGCGTTTTTATTGAGCTCTGTACGATGCGGTGAGACGGTACACAACGCGACACGGCCCAGCGTTAGGGGACCGACGGCTGATAGCATTTTAAATCAGGTTAAGGTCAATATGGACCGGCTCCGACGGAACCACTCTTTGATTTGTGCACACTATGGGGTATTTTACGATTTTCATTAACAAAAACATGTTTAAACATGTTTTTTTTACCCGAATATGGTGAAGCCAAAAGGAAGGGCAGTCTATGTATGTTCGCCTCGCCTAAACTACTTAACTGGTTTTATTAAATGAAGTGTCAATTGATATGCAATAAGGACCTCGATGACATTTGATAAATACATTTTATAAGACTGAATTTTAACCTAAGATTATAACCTCAAAAATAACTAAAATAACCTGCCTGGTATCAAACGAAAGATCTAGTCGAGCACATCACAAATATATACATGGCACAGATGGCCCAGTGGTTCAAGCGCACGTCTCGTCGTTATCTACCACGCCTAAATTTTATAAGTCAGATTCCTTTGTGTGATCCTTGTTTTGAGTCTGGGTGTTCTTTCTGTGTTTCTTTACTGCCTCGCTGGGGTAGTGGTAGTATATGTGACTGCTGTGCTTGAGGTCTTAGGTTCGATTCCCGAGTCGGACCAAATGTTTGTATGATCTGCAAATATTTGTTTCGGAGTTTGGTTCTTTTCTATGTATAATATGTATGTATTTGCAAAAAAAAAGTATAAATGTATTTATATCAGTTGTCTAGTACTCATTTTAACACAATCTTGGGACTAGATGGAGTTGTGTGTTGAATGTCCAAAACATTTAAAAGATTCTGTCCATTTCGCGTATATTTGTAGTCTTTCGCGACACAGGATCTATTCGTAGTTTGAGAGTTGTCTTTTTAAATGAAATGAAAGGATGTATGAGTCATAATAAATATCTAAAATGCAGTCCAGTCTTTTCAGTAAATGTGCCTATTTGTTAAGTGACTACCTTCGCCCATGGACACCTGGTCCCTACCCCCCCTCCTCCAAAGTGAGGAAGAGGCAAAGTATGAACTTCGAACATTTTTTATAGAATAATTTGTAGCTACTCATTTGTTTAATGAAATAATTATTGTGAATTGATACTGTGTCGTCGATTCGTTCCGTAAAACCGGTATGTAGATACCGTTTGGTTTATTGATCCTAAGTGGTTAATAACATATATTAAATAAGAGTGATATTGATGTAAAATTATCACAGATTATTGATTTTCTTTAAAGGATATATCGCCAATATTCCTATCTATGATTATTCTTCGTTACTTTACAAGTTCGTGGCAAATGAAGTTAAGATCTTTGTTTTTCGTTTTTACTCGTAGCTTTATCGTAAGAGTGAGTAGGATCATTGTTTTTCTTAAAAAAGTGAAAATTATTATTTTTATCCATGGTTTCTCTTAGTCGATTTGAGATTTTTTAGTATCTATGCTGGTATGCACTCTGTTTGAGAAAATATTTAAGAAAACAATTGTATATAGCTAGGTATTCGGTCGTTCAGTTTTAATAAGTTGTAAATAAACTAATTAGTGAAAGAATTCTAGTTATTTAATTTTTTGGGTAAATAATTCTCCATAATTTTTACAGCACTTACCTTATGGGTCTCAGTAAGGGATCCTACTTCAGAAACCTTTGTTATGATTCAAATAGTTTTAAGTATGAATCCTATTAGTTAGATGGATTCTATTTTGTTAGCCTGTTCTTGAAGGTACTTTAAAAATTACATTACTGGCATCAATAGCATAGCCTGCATAAGGCCCGATTTATTTTACCCAAAAATAGTTTTACCAAAATCAGTGCATAAACCCCGCTCAATAAATAAAGTGGACTGAACCTGTCCGCTCAACGTCAATAAAAACACATCCCAAATGTAAACGAGAACGATGCATGAATTCTTCATTTCAAATTGTATGGCCATGTTAGGGCATTATCATTTTTAGTGCTCGCCACACTGGTATATTCAGATGGAATTTTTGATGCACTGGCGACACAGGCGTACTGCGATTGGCCGCCTTGAATATTGTATGAACCAATCACTGCGTTGCGCTTAACGTTGCATTCCAATTTCAAATCACGAAGGCGGGAAACGGTGACAAAGTTGTGTTTTGCAATAGAACGCAATAGGCATAATTTGTTGTTACAAAATCAAATTGGTTTTCCTAGCAGGTATGTGTATGGCAGCATAGCAGAGGACATAATTGGTAAGTCGATTATTAGGACGCAGTAAGTAAATTTCCTGTGTTTCATTCGTATTTTAGGTATATTAAGCCCCGAGACAGGTTTACTATTTACTAGAGTTAAAGATTGCAACTGTCATTTAATTATATGTTACGTAACTTTTCAATTATGACCACACAAATAGGACACCAAACCTGTTTGGCAGATCCTAATTGTTTGATTATATCTTTTATCTTTTAAAGAATAGCGGTAGTGACGGTTATAAGGAAAATTATAAAAAAATTGTGACTACAGTATAACTTATTATCAATTCAAGTTTTATCACGTCGTTAATGACTGAACGAACCTATAGAAGCGTACCTAACATTTACAGTAAACAATGAATCCTTCTCGAAAGATTAAAATAATGAGAACAATACGAATTGGTTTATCAATTCGAAAAGAGACAAAATAAACGAAAAACAACCTATTTTTGTTGTAACTATGTTATACAATTACCGTATCTAAAGAACAGTGCACTAATTGTAATATTATTTATTGGCAGCGCTCGCGATAACCCCCGCCCTCCGAAATTATTGTTCCTATCTTTTGTCAATTGCTATCAGGTTATTATTGTCTACGGAACTGGGGCGAC
Source organism: Spilarctia lutea (assembly GCA_916048165.1). NCBI lineage: Eukaryota > Metazoa > Arthropoda > Insecta > Lepidoptera > Erebidae > Spilarctia > Spilarctia lutea. The sequence continues at coordinate 11,838,821 of OU696490.1, read as the reverse complement.
AGACGGCAGTCGGCAATACCTTCAACTGCACTTTTAAGATTAAGGTTCAATGGCCAATTGCTGATATTGTTGCTATGTGAGACCGTTAAGTTTATCTGTATTAATTTTGCAAAACTAAGATTTTATTTGAATGAACGTGCTAATCTCAAGAGCTATAGATCTGATTTGAATAATTCTTTCACTGTTAGATAGCGCAGTTATCCAAGAAGGCTATAGGGTGTATAACATCAAAGGGTGAGCGAAGTATTAAAAAAAAATGTAGCAAAAAGGGGGGAAAGTTATTCCTTTTGGGTCCAACCATTCCATGCGCTGCGTAAACGGTTAACACTAGGTCGACCACGAAGGAAGTGTATAGATGACATCGTGGCCTGGATCGGACTGAATTAGCATCTCATGATCGCAAGGGATACCGTCTGCTGACCTCCAAATTTCATTTTGAGGATAACACCCTATGGTGACGACGAATAGCTAATAGTGAATGAAAGATTTTTGTCCTTTAAAAGTTGACTCACTATAATCTCAGTAAGTATCTAGTCATTTATAAGCTTGCTGATAATATTACTACATATGAATCCGTAGTTTTTGGCTATAACTGCTTTTGATTGACTATAAACTCAAGTTTATTCATGAGTAGCTTTAACAGTTTCGTTCGCGATTATGGTCACTTCTATATTGAGTTCTAGGGACCAAAGTGGCATATTTTAAAACCTATTTGATTGTTAAATAAATAATGTACCAAATAAAGAAGTAAATAACAAACTTTGACTTCAAAAACCAAAATCTAGAACGAAATTGTCGGTTATAATAAGTACAAATCATCTCTTGATGTCTTTAAAAATAATCATACAACGAAATCGTATCTTAAAATAAACATGACATACAAAATAAGATTACCCGCATTCCAAATAATATCAATTTACAATTGTACTGTTGAAGTCACAAACAGACAATTCATTTCAATACAGTGTATGTCCTGTGTCCATATGTGGGCAAATCTTAGCTGGCTTCTACAATATAAAGCGTTATTGTGCGCACAAAGATCTATTGTGTTTAGACCTTGTCAATTGTCTCAGAGCTCGTGACAAGTCGTTGTGAAAACGTTTAACTAACGTGTGTTTTACCTTGAAAATCTGTTCTACTGTTTTTTGAAAGTACAAAGCTATAGTTAAGATTAGTTATTATTATAACTAAATGGATTTGGTATGTAGTAAAGTAAAATTCCTGTCCTGTTCCGTGCGTTGTCTGACGTTGGCTTTAGCATTTCTTTACTCTAATACGTTATGTACACTATTTCTAGCATCGTCTAACTGAGTTACTTTTATACATACAGAAATAAGTCTTTAAAAATCCTATACCTATTATTTCGTTTATCACTAGCTCTTGCTTCGTGAAAGCTAGTGATAAACATCGTTTTTGTGTCAGTTGCTGCGGTGAAGAGTAGCCTATCTCCTTAATCAAGAATCGTAGTATCTCCATGCCAAATTTCACTAGTGCGTCCTCCCTGTAATTAAGTACGGTGCCGAAAAGTGGACATTATCCCTAGGATTATTCCAGAAGCTCAAAGTCGCTCAGCGTGCCATGGAAAGAGTTATGCTAGGAATCTCTCTGAAGTACAAAATTCGTAACGAAGTAATCCGTCAGAGAACCAAAGTGACCGAAATAGCTCTGAAAGTTGGTAGGTCGGTGATGATATGTCGCAGAACAGACAACCGCTGGAGTAAGCGTGTTATATAATGGAGACCGCGTCTTGGCAAACGTAGTGTGGGACCGACCGACCGATAGAGGATCTGGCCAGATGGCGGGACGACTTACGTAAGAGGGCTGGCAGCGACTGGATGCAGAAAACAACAGACCGGGGTCTGTGCTGTTCCTTAGGAGAGCCTTTAGTCCAGCAGTGCACTGCAACGGGCTGATGATGATGATGATGATGATGATGATGAAACTTCATTGAAATGGGTGCAGCGGTTTAGCTATGAAACGTATCAGCAAGACAGAGTATTTTCCAAATTCATGATATTGGTATGGATTATTATGTAAACTTTTAATTCCTTGCTCTAGTTTCTCCGCTAATTTATCAATCATGTTTTTTTAACTTGCTTTAAAGCGTTATAAGCAGATTAATTTTAGTGGTTTCTTTCTTAAAGCGAGCATTTCTCATCTTGTATTTTGTAACAAAACTTTAAGAAACGCCCTGGGGCGGTGGCGGGCCGTCTGTAGCCATCAGTGGGCTCATAAATAAGATATTCATATTAACTAATATAACATATTCCGTAATCTGTAACACTTATTCTGTGCTTTGTGAATATATCACTGTACAAATTATGACTTCATTCTATTGTTAACGTTTGGTTTGGTTGTTTGACTCAAGGCATAAGAACAAGCGATGGATGAAGAAAGTCTAATACGCGAAACGATTTTGACGGGATATCGAAGGTTTTTACCCAAAAGTGTTAATTTACTATCGACTATTTTTCAGGTAGTAACAATTTAAATATAACATTTTGAGGTTTTAGTAACTTCGCATATACAATAATTTCTTAGCTTAGTAAAATAATTGTTTAACCTATTTCGTAAAGCAACCTGAACCTCGCAGTTATCCAATTAAGAAAAAATACACTGAAATATCACAATGATTATCAAATAATATACAGGGTGTAAAAAGACTACTACCGAAAACTTGGGGGTTGCAATCAGACCATGATACTGAATAGGTTTAGCGAAAAAAAAACAAAAAAAAAAAGTTAATTTATCTAAGTCGTTTTATGTTTTTTTCTACTTACATACACATAGTAAAGTATATAAAGTAGTAAAGCATAACAGGACCAAAACTACCTAATTATCTCATTTAGAAAACCAAAAAACAAAGAAAATCAATAAAACAGTAATGTATTTTAATATCAAAACAGCTGTCCGGGTGAGTGCAATGATCGCGACAGAGCGCGTGGGCGCGTTAAGTTGTACATTGCTGGCTTCTGAAATTAATAAAAATCTTGACACATTGTTTTTTCAAGCAACAATTTTTTTTAAAGACAACTGTTTGTTTTTTTTAATAAGTTTTGGGGTGCTGGATCAGCCCCTTTCGTTTTCGGTAGTCGTCTTGTTACACCCTGTATATTGACCAAACTAAAATCACTCGAAGGTGTGAAGATATGTATAACTTTATTTATCGCGAGGAAATCCTAGAGAGTCTTAACCCAAATGAACTCGCTTATAGCTCATGACTTAATCCATGAACCATTTAAGAACATCACGGAGATGGATTGTAGAACATTACGCGCTCGCGTCTTAATCTCGTTGAGGTCTATTACTGTTCGTTTAATTACTGCTACACAATGCTGTGTCTGGTATATACCAAAACTTTGTATTGTACCACCACAATGACTTATTAGGGGATTGGAGTAGGCCGATGGAGCAATTTGATGTTAGAACCAAGTATATTTATCTTCAATCATGCATGGTTCAAGATCATGAGTATTGTTTCCAAATTTGTAGCAGCCGGAATAACGGAGAAACAATGTCTTTATTCTCATATCTAAATGTAATTCTTCTAAATGTATCAGGTAAGTGACTAGCCATCAAAGAAAAAAGGAAAAGAGAATAAGCCAAATCTGTCATTTTTTATTCGGTTAGTAATAAGTTATTCGGTAATTCGGTTAGTAATAAGTTATTCGGTAATTCGGTTAGTAATAAGTTATTCGGTAATTCGGTTAGTAATGAGTAATTCAACCGATAGTATATTATTCATTCGGGAATATTTAATTCGGTCAATAATATGTGTTTCGGTCGTAAATATTTAATTCAGTTTAGAATTTGTATTTGATCAAAGTTTATCAAGTAACATGTCTAACACGTTGTTTGAAAAACATCCACATTGTGTAAGTTGGCAACTAAACATATCCGCGAATACAATCGGTGCTATCAACAAAAGCTATTACGATAACAGACGCAATGATACACCACGTAAATATTGACATAGATCACGCTTGACATCTCCTTAACCTTTGTTACAATTATCTTCTATTATTGAGACTAATCTATAACTAGATTGGTAATTGAATGATTGGAGGTACGAACTCCAAAGCTCTTCTTTTACGTGCTTATACAAATGCAGTGATTTCTAATTGATTAAGGTTACATTATTACTAAAAACTGCATGACTACTATTAGATAGGTACTACTACTTATTTTAGAAGATTGTTTGAACTGTAAAGGAGATGATAATCAAGGTATCAATCAGTCACGCTGATTTAAGCACGAAAGGGCCGGTATGACTAGAACGGTACTACTCTCGCACAGAAGATCAATGTAAAATGACAGCGTTCGTGGTATTTCGTTGGTGAGTGCGAGGCCCAATGATGCAGAAGCATCACAAGGCCGCCATGGTCTGACCACCACTCTTAGATTCTGCTTTTGCTTTTTATCAGACAGAGTACAGTAATTTTGACAGGCCCATACATAAAACAAACCCTGAGTTTGTTTCTTAGCTTTTTGCTCACTAGAGTCCTGCAAATAACCTTTCTTTGCAGGACTGTAATAAGCAAATGTCGTACTCATATCCTACTACTATTATAAAGGCGAAAGTTTGTAAGTATGGATGTATGTATGTATGGATGTTTGTTACTCTTTCACGTAAAAACTACTGAATGGATTTGAATGAAACTTTACCACAATATAGCTTATACATCAGAATAACACATAGGCTACTATTTATAAAGATATAGCTTCGCCTCGCGGCGTTGCCCGCAGTTATCATCGTACCGCGGGTAGCACCGCGGGGTTCAGCTAGTATTCTATAAAACTTTAACTTGTGTAGATGATTTTGTAACATATTTGCGGAATTAACGATTACATATCATATGAACCTTATCCATCCTCTAAAAATGTCCACAATTTTGAATTCTGTAGGTTTTTGCCAACTATATCAATTTTTCTTCGCCTAATTTTCCACTTTCACATTGGATGAAAATCTTGGGTTGATAGGGTCTCATTGTAGTATTTAAATTAATAAATTAAATATCAACATCCAATAATCGTATATTTAAATAACTAATATTAAACAAACAAATAAGCTTTTTATATCTGTCCAACGGCTATTCTGATTCCACAGAGTCAATATGATAATTTGTATAATAGAGTATTTCTGTAAAAATGTCAATCATTTCGGCTTAAACATGTTTATTGCTGGAATATTTTAACAATAAAAGTTAAGTAGCTATTTAACGGAGCTGTGAAGATGAATTATAAACAGTAACATGACCCCAGTGATCCTATAACAACCTGAGTTTTGTAATACTTGATGTTAAAAAGAATTTACGTATACATTATAAACTATATGGAAAGTAATCAATTTTAAATAGGTATGAATACACGAATAAATGCTAGAAAACATACAATATACGTATAGGCATTACAAATGGTTTTAAGAGAGATGAATAAACAAAAGATTTAAATTTTACCTGCAATAGATGGAAATAAGAGATGTCCGATTTTAAATGTGTACAAATTTATACCCATTTCAGGTTTTAAAAAACGCTGATATGGGCGACAATTTAAATAATTTGAACTGCCTATTTCAATTAGTATAAAAATATGAATGCAAGAAATATCCCGTTAGTGACAATTTTAATGCACTATTTAATCTAATCCTACATAAGTAACATACTTAGGCAATAAAAAAACGTGAAGTCTGTAGGAAACTGGACCTTAAGATCTAAAAATAAGAAACACTTATGATAATCAAGTTACGCGAAAGCGTCTACTATCTTTCTCTACGCTCATTGGCTCGTATAAATATTTAATTACTACTTACTCCTGTTCACCATTAAAGTTATAGACTGTAAATAGCTCTTTGCCTACTTAACGTCATGTTAAATATATTAGTAGTATCAACCATGAAACTGTGAGTTAAGATTTTGTAGTTTAGTATCGTCTATGGGTGGTCTGTCCTACGCCTAGATGTCATTTTGAACCTGCACTTCATTTAGTCTTTGGAAATTGTTTTGTTTTAATCAACACTTTTATAGGTAGTTTAAATTTTGAATTATTGGAGCTAAAGTTCATTTGTAAGCTTTAAAATTACGGACTACATTTCAAGTCAAAATTTATAGAAAATAGTTTTGAAACCTAGCTTTTTTGCAGTTCTGTAAAATTTACTTTGCGACCACCTTATTTGTCTTCTATCTTTTATATTAATTATTTGATTAGGCTTTTAACATGTAATTATTGTACCTATAAGAAATAACTATACATTTGAATGTTATTTGTAGTGAGACAAATTCGTTTCATTATGTTTACGTAACCGCTTGACTGCGAATGTCTGCTTATTATGCTATCTTTGCAAACGATTAGTTACGAAAATAAAACATTAAATACAGAAACATTTCCGAGACACTTTTTAAATATCTATATAATAATACTTGCAGCAAAATCTGTGCAACTCTTTTTACGAAAATTATGAGAACGGGAGAGTTTGAACTTTGCACAATTAATGTTTAATGTACTTCCCGTACAGAAAGTATAAAAAAAAAGAATTATGATCGAATTTGTAAACCACTATTATATATTCTTCTTAAATTCTCCATCCAAAATCTTCATATATTTGTTTAGAATGATTACAAAGAATCTATTGAACATCCAAAAGGAAAGAGGCAACTTAGTACTTTACGATTGCCATCATCCGAATTCAGTGGACACACATATATCGTAAATATCCATAAAAGCATGGTTAAACACGCGTTTAAAGCTTTATAGTGAAATGCGGTGGCCCTAACATTGTTTTTAATGTGCTGTAATATGGCCAATTAAATTCTAGTAAACGACTAACTTGAAATGGTCTTTGACCGTTTTATTTTTGTTGTGTTTGCCGTGCGACCACAGTGTATGTTCGTGTAATGTCGCTTTAATGTTATTATGTCTGATATTTATGGCTTTACCTGTAAGAGATCTTCCATAACTTATGTCACACCTTACGAATGGTAAGGTCAGAATGTGAAGCGTGACGTCATTGTACATTTGATCCCTTCTTTCACTATATAATATGACTCATAAACAGTTTATTATTTATATTTTTTAATTAGTTTTCGCTTAACCTGAAATAAAGCTGAAAGCTTTTAAAATGTATAACCCAACTACGTAAAAAGGTTTGATTAAATTTATATAGACATGTCACTTGTGGCCCGGGTGACATGTCTATATAAATTTTTAATAATTGAAAAAAATAAGAGTACGAATCTATTGATGTCATTCATTGAAACAAGTTCAGTAGTTCAGGCGCTACCGAAGAACATAAAGAAACTGCCAAAACTATTACTCTTCTTCTGGTTTTGCCATGCTCAGGTAATTAGAAGTAGCATTACCGAATTGAAGACGTAACAAAATGGAAAATGGCATTAGACACTAGGAAATAAAATTAGTACTTAAACAAATTGTCAACATAATAACATTATCATTAATGAGATTAATAATAATCGTCACACAATAATTATATCCGTATCTCTTTGTAAACACTGAAATTAAACAGATGATAAATGAGTGTAGGAAACTGCCAATAATCGGAAGGTGATCTGATTAATTAGTGGTGATGACAGACCCTAGGCTAATGAAGTATGGGCAGTGATAGATAGAGGATAAAGTATTGTTATTAACCAGTATCTTGACCAGACAGTGAGAGAAAATGATAACAAAATGGTTACGACACATATAATTATAGCGATAGTAAGATTGGTTAAGTTGCTCTAAACACAGTCGTGATTGTTGGCCAGACAAGGAAACATCAATTTTATTTTACACGGCCACGAAACTATTTTATCTTGACAATATTTAATGAAGTTTTTTTTTTATTGAATTGTGGGCAAACGAGCAGACGTATCACCTGATGGTAAGCGATTACCGCCGCCCATGGACACCCGCATCACCAGAGGCGTCACAAGTGCGTTGCCGACCTTTGGAGATGGGAAGAAGGATGGGGGAGGAGTTGGAGTATGAGCCTCCGGTATCCTTACTCACTCGGTGAAACACAGCGCAAGCGCTATTTCACACCGGTTTTCTGTGAGGTCGTGGTATCACTCCGGTCGAGCCGGCCCATTCATGCTGAAGCGTAGCTCTCCCACGAAGTCTAAGAAAATATTTCGATTTCCGAGGTCCCTAGCTCTATTTAAGTAAAAAGTTTATTTCTGTCTTTAATTTCATTATTATCATCAACATCCAACTTCCTAGATACATGTATATAGCCACGTATATTTCCTTTCACGTTTATCTTTTGATAATTATTTCAGTTTAGAATTCATTAGAAATAATGAACTCGTATTTACTCAAGTAGATACTTACTTATAAAATATTCAGAACGTTACTTACTTGTTTTGTTTGACGGGCGTCGTTGAAGGCGTCGGCCTCTTCTCCTCCTTAATCGTACTGTTATTCATTTTGGACGTTAATCTCTTTAGTACGTCGTCCATAGACCTTTTATGAGGCGCATTCAACGACAACGCGCTGTTGTGGTTCAGCAATGAATTGTTATTGTTACACAGTCCCAAAACTTTCGCTTCAGCTCCTGGACTACTGCATTCTGATGAGCCACGTCTTCGTGCCTGAAGGTCATTGACTTGATGTAGACTTAAGAAAGATGATGGGACTAGAAGATTATTTGTCATTTCTAATGTTTGTTCAAATCGTTGCTTCTTTGAGGGTCGTTCGTCTTCGTAATTCGTTTCCTCTTCACTAATAGAACTCCTGGTGGAGGAACTTGGTGAGAATTTGTAAAAGCTGTGCTGTTCGTTGTCGTCTGATTCCTGATGGTCCGGGAAGTCCAGGTTGGCTGGGCCGGCTTCAGGCTTCTCTGTGTCGGCAGCACCTTCTTGCAATTTTGACGGTGGTGACTTTCGTTTAGATGACATGTTTCTGAAAAGAAAGAAATAAATTATTATTAAGGTAAGGAAAATACGATACAGTAAACATGTACAATTTAAATTTAATTTAAGAAATTGATATAACTATTTAAAAGTGAGTTACGACTATATGGGCATTATATTTATTTAAATAGATGCTACTGAATTCAAAATACAAATACAGCTTACAAACAGTATCACTGTCTGATTGAGATCTCGGGTCAGATGTCAAGCGTAGTATTTGTCACCCAAACTCGACTAGTTACGAAACTCGCTTCGTTAAAGCACCTAATTGGCTTCTACTAATTTTACTAATTGCAATTACTGCTTCCTTTGGACTTAAGGTGTCCGACGGATCATGTTCTAAGTTATCCAGTTTTGTCAGATCTCTAAACATCGCCTCTATTTCATCTGTAGCATCTGAATTTGTGTTATTTAGAGGGACGTGGAAGGTCATGTTAAACTGAATGATTTTATTAATGTGAGTGTTTAGCTATGCTGGATTTACCGAAATCGTATGGTATATAGTAAATTTTGATCGTGTGTGTACAATTATAAAGTAGCTTGTGTACTTTGATGCTGGTTTGAGTTGGGAACATCTCCATTGATTGTGTTAACAAACGGTTCTTGTGCTAGTGTCTGGCGTTTTGCTTTGATGTTTGTCTACGGATCGGTTGTACTGATGTGATTACTTTGAAACGTTTACTTCATGTCATCCTTTTGGCACACTGCTTCAGTCTTTGAACGTCAATTACAAATGGAGTAAGTATACTAATTTGAAGGATATTACTGAGGCATTATCAAGTTAACGATCGTAATAATCGCAATGTATCCACAAGCAGTTATACTTTTTTACGCAATTGACTGAGTTTGATTTACTTCGGTAAATTTTAGAAATACTTAGTCATAACTGGTTCAATTTGAATAAATGATTTTGTGATCTCTAAAGATATAATTATAGTAAATCTATACTCTGAAGGCAATAATTGTAAGGTAAATCTAGTGACAATTTTTTTTACATATAAATTTTGTAAATTGACAGTGTTAGTTCTAAACATAATCCAGGCTTTTAACTTTAAATATATAAACAAACTAAATCCTTTGCCTATTATTTACACACAGAACAATGTTTGTGTTTAAAACAAGTTGGCTTTAAGTCTGCAAAGTTGGGACAGATCTGACAACTAAATGAAAAATAAACATTAAAATTTAAGGGCTTACTCTCTGCGTTTGTTTTACGCTAGTATATAATTAAAATAGTTTTGATTGACTTACTTGCGAACCTTATGCTCTAGGTTTTTGATGTCAAAACCAAATTTGCTTTCAACATTAAAATTAATTTTAGAAACAAATTTGCTCCTTAGCAAAATCTGTAAATATGTAAGTAATAAATTATTTTTTAATAATATACTTAATTTAAATACATGAAACTGTCTACTTTTCTTATTTCTTAAATTAAAAATGAATGATTACTTTTTCATTGTTATTAGATTTCAATGTTACGCATAAAGACACTTTGATTTTTGAAGAAGGAAATTGGCTAAAATTTATCGTGATAACCCACACTCTGTAAAAACTAGTAATTTACAAATTTGAAGCTTGTGTTTACATGATAAGTCCAATTATATCGATCAATATGCAACTTCGAAGTTTCCGAATGACATTCTAAAACAATGGCCTAGTTCACCCCAAGTAACTTCTGCCTGAAAGGGTGTCAAATCGATAGACTCAGGCAAAGTCCTAATAGCACACTGACAGCAAATTGTATTTATTAGTGGCCATGAAACAGAGGGTGGTGACAAGAAGCTTATAAGCATAGAAGGAGATCTGATATTCTTTTCTCAAGATTTTTTAGATTCAAAGTTAGGTTTTGTTTTTATCTTTAGCAAATGAAGACACAGAAGCAAAAATGTTGTGATAGAAGTATTGATCGTAATTAAATAGATTTTCGCGTACTTATCTTTATAAAAATGAAAATTAATGACGAGAAAGAAAAACTAAAACAAAGGTTTCAAATTTAAAAATGTTTCGTAAGTTCTTTAAGTGGGCACTAAACTAATGCTGGTAAGCTTTAACTTTACTCTATAATTATATTGTAAACATTGGTATTATTTATAGATATAAACTACCTTTATCAATAAATTTACAGTTTTAGATTAATTAATATTTCTTTTCAATTACAAAATTCCGTATCCTAGTTTATTCCCGACTCTACGGTGAAATTAACTTAATTTTTCTGGGGCTTCACCTTACTGTTGCAGCGAAATGTGGTTCATTTTTGTTTTTTTTTTTAAGTTTTCTGAATCTAAATAGTTGCGTGGATAATTTCAAAGTTCATTCTTATGAATAAACACGTTATGAAGATTATGATATAGAATACCGATAATTTTAATAAATTTTATTGTACACGTAGGTAATCACCTTTCTCTCAAAATAAAAAGATACTATACACTATTAACAGTTACTTAATAATATTTAAATTCCGAAAACAAAATCGATTAAAGAAGGTTATATACCTATATCTAGGTCTTGCCTTGCCTGCTTGCTGCCTTAATTTTTTTTTGCTTATTAAATTCTGTAGCTGAAAATATGATTAAATGTTAATGCCACAATATTTATTTCTTTTTTAGGTAATGTAACGCAACGCTGTTGTCAAACAATATGGCGTTGTGGCGGGAAATTTGACAGGTCAATTTTACATTAGGAATTGTTTATTTTCTAATGCATTATGTTTTTGTTATTGATTGACGTCAGAAAATATCTATATTTTTATAAAACCATTTGGAATGGCGTGTTCTATTGAAAAGCATCTATTTTTGTATAACATTTCATCATAGTACCTGGACTGATTGACTGATTGACCTGACTATAACGTCTATATTTTTTTACTTTTTTCTACACACATCTCACTTTGTTTTCATACTTTTCTTTTTTGTTTTTGAAAAAAAAAGCGGAATTTTACGTCGAAAGCGGGACTAACGTATTAATATTTCTTTCGAAAGAAAGCCATATCCCGCGTGGGACATTACAATTTTGATTACAAAATCGGGACCTCCCCCCAAAATCGGAACGTCTAGCAACACTGACATTAGCTGACCCATGCAACCTCGTTAACGTCTTCTATTGCCCGTAGCGTAATAATTTTCCCTCATTTTTGTAACAATCTTCATTGGTCCTCCGCTACTATTGATTATAGCGTGATGAAATAGGCTACAGCCTTCCTCGATAAATGGGCTATCTAACACTGAAATATTTTTTACAATCGGGCCCGTAATTCCTTAGATTAGCACGTCCAAGTAAACAAACAAACAAACTCTTTAGCTTTATCGCTAAAATCGCAATCTGAATGATATTATTTCAAGTTCTGTTATAGAGTTAAAAAATAATAACTTGTAAGTTCAATGGTGCAAGTCGATTCCAATTTGCAATGGGGTGCGGTAACAATGCTATAACCAAATTGGTAGCAAATTGTTTCTGTAAACACCTCCCCTTGCAACTGAAATTGTTTTAAATGGTTTGTTGGGATAGACAAAAGGGTTGTTCAGTTAAAAAAAAGATTCCACTATTCATAGTTGTGTCGATGCTTGCGTGATTTATTACTAATGGTGATAATGTATTATAATATTATATTAAAAAATACCTTAATAAATAAATAAATGTGCCGGACATCTAAGACACAACGCCATCTAGTCTCAAGCTAAGCAGAGCTTGTGTTATGGGTACCTACTAGACAACTGATATAAATACTTACATACTTTTTTTTTGTAAATACATACATATTTTACATAGAAAACACCCAAACTCCGAAACAAATATTTGCAAATCATACAAACATTTGGTCCGACCCGGGAATCGAACCCGAGACCTCAGGCTTAGCAGTCGCATACGCTACCACTACGCCACCGGTAAAAAAAAAGAAATGTATCACTATAATGTCCTTTCGTTGTAGGTATCTCTTTCTTCTTAAACACAGCGTTAATGAGTTATCTTTCCACAGTACTCTTGGCGCATATGTATTGGGACCCCGAGATGGAAATCCGGTCGGTCGGATAGTTTTGAAACAAACTTTGATATTCACCAATAATGAATCTTTGGATTAACCACACAGGGTTCAGTTTTCAACGTATTTCATATATTTTCATGGCAGTTTTTATTACAAAATGTAGAAAGGTATATATATATTTCAAGTAGGTATACAACATATATGTATTTATATATAATATTCATCCTAGAGAATGTCTACACTCTTACCTAATACTAAAGATGTTACAAGCAAAACCTTCTTCTAATTTATACGAGATATTAACGTGTGCATCCGTTTACAAATTAATCAGAGTGCGAAGGACGGAAAGACGGTCGGATGGTCCAAGTAAACTGAATGAGTACCTTGCCTCCAATCTATTTGACATAGGAAATTGCCAACACCCGTCTTAGATAAATGGCTAAGGTTCCAGCTCATCTATGTATTAATCGTCTAGTTAAATCTAAGAAATGTCGTACGGAGATGACGCACTGATTGAATTTTCATAGGAGTCCTGTAAAACATGGTAATTATGTTATAAAATATACTAATAATGATTGGACTCTATATTTATGCCAAAATGAAAGTTGGAAGCCTAATTTTTGATTAAATGTAGTCAACCAAAATAGAATAAAAGAAACAGACATAATAAAAACATTTCAAATCGAATAAGCAAATAAAAGTCCCATTGCGACAGGAGAGTACAATGAAAATAAAAATTAAATAGAAAAATATTGTGAAGCGTCTGTAATTGAATGAGGAACGAAGAAACATTTTTTCCTTAAGTAAAAAAAAGAATAAAACGCCGACAGGAATTTTCCAGTAACAGAATTATTTCAATTCTATAATAAGTTTACTTCTCAATAAAATTTAATAACATTTTCTAGAATCTTTCTCGTTCCAAATTAGGTTTTCATGTAGTCACTTTTCTCGGTCGTAAATGGTCTAATTTGGTTATTAATTTTGCAGGATTGTGTTTTGATTGGTTTATAGTTATTAAGTTTAGAGCTTTAATTTGTAAATTGGTTTTGTTAGATAGTGGGAGAGTCAGACTACGGCACATGGTATTACTCCAGACGAGCCGACCCATATGGTTATACCATGGCCTCGCAGAACTTAGATGTTAGATAATTTTTGTTTACCCGAGGCCCGAACTTCTAAATTTCGGAAAAGGAGTTTGGCGTTCAGAGGACTTCGAAGGATTTGTCCTCTTTGAATTGCAAGATTTTTGACTTTGGCCGGCGTTGGTCACCATTATATCCCGGTTCATTTACATATTATAGTAGTACATATTATAGTATTATAGTAGTACATATTGTAGTATTATAGTACATATTATTTTCCTAAGTGCATAAATCAACCATCCCAAATCCAACAAATCTCCTTATACATCGTAATAAAAAACAAAATAATATCTGATAATACCAACATAAAAACAAACTTTGAAAGGAAAATAAAATAAAATTACATGTCAAAACAAGCGCTGCATCACACAATTGGCTTCTATTGAGTGAAACGGAGGGAGGTCGAATTATCGAGGAGAATTACAAGAACACGCACAGAAACTTGAACAAAATGTAGTAACAAGTGTAATAGCTGTTGATAAATATCATAATACACTAGATGGGGCAAAGAAATGACTTCACAAAATCGTGATAGATGGTTTCCGGCGAAGAAAATATTAGAGATGTTGCATTAACATGTTACATTTTTAAAACTTTTTCAACGGTGTGTTGTAAAACCCTTGGATGTCTCATCTTTAATAATATTGTGTATGTGTGCAAAACAAATACTCCTTAATATAAATTCAGTACTCACATACATTTATTACTGTACTTTTGAAATGGTAGACAGAGTAGTACCTAATTAAAAATTAAAATTGTCATCCATGAATTGGTACAGTAGGTATTGCCACGATTAACATACAATAGTTAAATCAACAAATATAGGACATTGTTTAGTACTCGTATTGCCAACCGCAAGATACAAAAATTAAACCAAACTGTTCAGCTCGTAAACTTGTAGTTTATAGCATGTTTGAAATGGTTCCAGAAAGCAAACATAAATAATATAATTAAAAAAATATAAGTGTAAATAGTGGATATAACATGCGACCCAAGTCAAAACATCCATATCATTTTGAAGTGGCTATATATAATTTGTCACGTGCATACAGAAGGCGTCTGGCTATATTTCGTGGGACGATGTTTTGATTTTCTAAGAACTATATTTTTGACTTGACAATATTACTTTTTGGTGCAATAAAATAATTATAAAGAAAATATAAGCTAAGATTTTGTAACAGTAAATTGTGAACATTTAATTTACTTTCAATAGCTCACATAAATTCTTAAAACGATTAACAGTTCAAATACATTGGACTATGAGCATTTATAGGGACATTTAAAATGTAAGATTCTATAGATCTGGTTAAAAAGTATTTTGGCAATAGAGTTATTTCTAAAATAAAACTTTTATTTATTTACGTGGGTACCTAAATATTACTTATTCAATCTAATTATTTATAATATTCACAGATTTACAGATAGAACGACAGTAGACAGGTACTAACATTGATTTTATATAATTCGTCTTAAAAATAAAACGATAAGGCGGACTTTAGTATAAATTATTCATGGCAAAGTAAATAGAATCAGGATTGACTAAAGTTATTAGTTTATAAGAATGTCACATCTAGGTACTGCAAATCTTTGGGAGTATTTTCTTGCGCCTGACAATGGGGGAAATTACCCATCGGTACGCGACATCGCGAGACGAGTGAGCGAGTATAATAGTATGGAGAAGGACTGTTATAATTTACATTTGTTTTTGAGTACAAGTGTTAGTATAATAAGCTTTCAGTCTTCAGGGAATATGATGCAATTTTAAATATCAAAAGGTATATTAAAAGATGTCTACATTTTATATGAAAAATATAAGAATTTATTTCAATAATCTACAAAGCTAGTGTGACAATATAATATTTTTATAACCTAAAATATTTTGTGATTTGTGAGTGAAATTGACGATTTTCACTATTATTATCAATTATTATTAAATAATCATTCCACGAACAATTACTATAGATAATTCAAACTGTATGGTCAAAACCTCTTAACCGCTATATTTCCATTCATTAGTAAAAAAATATAAAGATATTATGAGCTTATCTAATCATTACAATTGTAATAATTAGTCTTAAAATTACGAACAACTAAAAACTTTTACCAAAACAGTAAATGTAACATTAATATTTATCACCAATTAAATATCGTATGCTTGTTCCATTCAACCAGATTTATTATAATCACAAATTTAAACAACAAAAAACCGACTTCAAGAGCTGGACCAAATTCATCAAAATCGGTTCACCCAATCGAAAGTTATGAGGTAACAAACATAAAAAAAAATTACAGTTGAATTGAGAACCTCCTCCTTTTTTTAAGTCGGTTAAAAATAGAAGCATAGCAATTAAGCGACAAGAAGACAAATGACATTACTTTGTTATAGTTCTAACAAACAGAATCCGTCTCCATACTTTCGTACTCATCCGCCCGCCCTCAGAAGGTAATGACGGCATTATGATTACTCTGCAAACAATACAGTTAATACGGCGTGCACAATGTCCAATCAGCGTACAACATTGTACCTCATTGTTCTACAACCCCGTAATGTTCTTTGCGAACTTAACAGGTTGTTCGATGAGGAATAAGTCTGTCACTACACGGTCATACAGGTCTTGAACTTAGTATAGACTCCAGGTCTCATAAAGGTTTTATTCTTACTGCTATTCTATTAAGATTATGCCTTTTTGAAATGAATACAATTTTATTTGAATTAAGAACTGCCTGCTTTGACTTTATTTTTGATACTCAGACAGAAACGTTTTAATCAATTTTGAAGCCAAAAAAGTCTTGTTTTTTCTTTTTTTTTTATTGAATAGAGGGCAAACGAGCAGACACATCACCTGATGGTAAGCGATTACCGCCGCCCATAGACACCCGGGGGATGGGGGATGGGGAGAGGGAATGGGGGGAGGGGTTGGAGACTGGGTCTCCGGTATCCTCATTCACTCGGTGAAACACAGCGCAAGCGCTATTTCACACCGGTTTTCTGTAAGGCCGTGGTATCACTCCGTGGCTCTCCCACGGAATATTTTTTCTATTATTCCTTTTTTAAAAGAATACTCATGCATAGGAATACTGGTCGTGGAAGACTTTACAAATATGCGTGAAAGGAAAACAAAAAGCACACAAAATCGGGTTTAAACCCACTACAGTCATTAGAGTAGAGTTCGACCTCATCAACCCCTAGGTTATACATACAATTCATTCGCAGGATTCAAAACTTTATACTAAACATTCTTTCTCTGAGTATTATTTAAAAACTCGCTACTACCACCAATATAAGATGTAATATCAACAATTAAGGGGTATACAGACTGAACGACGGCTCTACGATTTACCCTAAACAAGAGGCTCTGATGAGAGACCATTGTGTCCTTAGGTCACTGCGAAATGAAACGCGAGCAAAATGAACGAATGTAGTGCAACTCTACTTTTGAACTGTACTCAAGCGAGTCTGTTTTTTATTTAGTGCTGGGGTAATTTTAGTGTCAGTAGAAAATATGAAAAAAAGAAATTAGTGATCTCTCTGTCTTTTGTTTCATTATTATTATCATAAATAGCTTTCAATAGTCTGTGGCGACCTCCACATACAACATAACATACTACAGCGCCATCTACCGAAATTACACTGAACTACGGAGTAACCTACAATACGAAGAAACTACCAATCCTGAATCGCGCAATTAAAGTTCTCGCGCCGATTATCATATGTACAACATCCCAACATCAACTGTTGGGCAGTAGCCGCCAGGCATGATCATCTCGCCTGGTCGGAGGATCCTCCCTTTGTGTTGGTTGGAACATGATACCCTTTCCGCCACAAGTCCACTGCTGTAGATAGGTCTCTTAGAAAAGAGACTGTCTTGGGTAAACTTCGTATTAATAACAGTTCCTTATCAATGCCTTTTCACTATTTACCTCCTTATGGAATAAAGGAACGTGAATGTGTACGCTTCTATTGCTAGTTAATATATAAATAATATAAATATAAATAAATATTTCGGACATCTAACACACAACGCCATCTTGTCCCAAGCTAAGCAAAGCTTGTGTTATGGGTACTAAACAACTGATATAAAAACATATATATATATTTTGGAAATACATACATATTATACATAGAAAACACCCAAACTCCTAAACAAATATTTGTAGATCACATAAATATTTGATTCGACCCAGGATTTCAACCCGAGACCTCAAGCACAGCAGTCGCATTCACTACCACTGCGCCACTGAGGCAGTCGAAATAAACAGAAATCATACAAAAGTACCTACCCACAAAGTCTCCAGTACATTAGTGATCGCTTTCATCCTGTTTAAACCGAAAACTAAAGTCGACAAATCAACTTTTTCCAGCATTTTGAACAAGAAACAAACTGAATATGAAAAGGGAAACAGTGGATGCAAAAGTTGTAGGGAAATAGTTGAAATAAACATGACTGGTGGAGTCAAGAAGCCACTCCAGTTCGCCAAAGGAATGCTTGGTATAGTAAATTTGGTTTCAAGTAGAACTTCAATGTTTCCGAACGTTATGAAAAACTAGCGCCCGACACAAGTTAATGCAGTATAAAGATTGAATTGCTACTTATTATCATTTAGAAACATGTTGTAGAAAAATACCTACATTTGTTTGTAACTATCTTTTGCCAGCGATTTACTGACATTGTTTTTCAATTTCCAATTATTAAATATAAAAAATCTATTTTCGCATTTTTTTTTTTATTATATAGGTGGCAAACGAGCAGACGTATCGCCTGGTGGTAAGCGATTACCGCCGCCCATGGACACCCGCAACACCGGAGGCGTTACAAGTGCGTTGCCTGCCTTTAGGAAGGAGTACGCTCTTTTCTGGAAGGTTTGAAGGTCGTATTGGTCCGGGAACACCGCAGGCGACAGTTCATTCCACAGTTTTTCTGTGCGCGGTAGAAAGTTTGGTGTGCTCAACAGATCAAGGCGGTATTTCACTTCGGCCCACCGCCTTCGCCTTTATAAGGCGCAGGTTCGGCCTAACATGGAATACTGTCCTCATCTTTGGGCAGGGGCACCCCAATACCAGCTCCTCCCTCTGGACCGCATTCAGCGGAGGGCGACTCGTATCGTCGATTGCCAGGATCTTCCGATTCGGCTAGACTCTCTGGCGCTGCGTAGAGATGTTGCTTCGCTGTGCATCTTCTACCGCATTTACCATGGGGAGTGCTCCGAGGAATTGTTCGGATTGATCCCTGCCGCATCTTTCCGCCATCGTCCTACGCGACAGAAATTTCATCCCCATCGTCTAGATGGTTGGCAGTCCACAACTGTGCGATTTTCCCGAAACTTTCGAACATTTATAGTAAACAACGCTGAACGCTACAATCATTTGCAGTGGGAACAAAGGGAGTATCTAAAAGCTGTTCCCACTAAATACTAAATAAAATAGCTCATAAATGAACACATTAAAATTTTAAAAAGGAAAATGTGAGAAAAATTTTAGTTCAGTAATTGGTCATCAGTTTATATTAAACAGGATCGTTACTGCTACTATAAAAATAATAACACAAAGTCACCTCTTGTCATTGAGCTCTTCCACAATGTAGCTTTGTTTATCATATCGTCCTATCTCCCTCTCCCCATCATAAAACAAACAAGTGCACATCCTTTGACAGTGCAACACAAACAATTGCTCCAAATCATAAACAATGGTATACATCGCAAATAGCCGAGTCCTGCTCAAAGTATCCCCACATATAATGAACCATTCATACTGGCAAACAAACTCCAACCAACCATATGCAATAATTCCATATGAAAGCAACGAAACATACAGACTCAACCCCCTATCATGTTACAAAGGATTCTAAATCCAAAATAGATAGCAGTAAAACTGAAAGTTAAATGACTAACGTAATAGATGTAAATCCTTGGGTGGCTGACAAAGAACAGAAGCGATTTCACGACATCAAAGTGGAACACGACATATTACGCTACAAAATAAACACCAGAATAAATACATCGAAATGTTTGTTCGGAAATATTCGGCAACGGGGTGATCATATTCTAAATTATCTGTTAACAGAGGGTAGTTCACAAACCCCTTTGACGGGGGATTAATTTGCTGTTGTAGTAGCATGGATTTGTTATTAATTGAACTGTCTATAAGAACATTCATATGTCTATAATAACATGCAAGCTCATTTGTTACATATGAGAATTCTCATGAATTTTTCACCACGTGTGAACACAATAATGTATGTATTAAAAGTTATCTAACGAACCCAAATTGTTCGGAGCGCGTCTCGGTTGAAATTTGAGTAAGCTCCAAAATGGTAGGCTATAATTTGCACATAAAACGTATCCTAATGGCAATGTACGTGATCACTTATTCGGTGGACTCACAAAGCGGTACATCTTCATCTGAAAGCAGACTCTGATTTAAATATATTATTCTTGTAATAACAGCCGCGTACCGGACGAAGGGAGCCCCATTGAAGTCGTAGAATACATTATTTTAATTCGTACCACCTCTTTGTGACCCCATCAGAGAATTAATGGATTCAAAGCCTTCTCTTCCGTTCGACAAAGAATAATTTACTAAGTAAATGAAGAGATAGACAATCGTGTTACGAGCTCAGTTTTGTTTCGATTGTAGATTAAAGAGGAGCGAATCAGTGAAAGGTACTCCCTTTCAATGCGAGTCTTTGTGGACAGTATCGCTGTTAATTTAGGAAGGTCAATGAATAAAATACACAGTAGGATTTCATTATTAATCTTCAAGCTTTGATTACATTTAGTGATGAGCGTATTTTTTAAGTCTTGCATGTTTCAGTAAATGCTGATTGAAGTTAATTTTCTGAGGGTTCTATGAAGATATTGCAACGCAAACGGGAAAGCAATAATCTAAATTGAAATACGTTGTCTAAGACGTACGGAGTTGGTCTCAATTCAGTATTCATTGAAAGCGATAGAATAGAGGAGCTATTGAGAATTATTGTCAAATCTCAGGGGCAATGCGGCGCGGGCTGCTCGCTGAAACATAAACTACTCCGTAGGGCGGATCACTATTGATGTTTTACAATATCAGAATTTGCTTAATGCAGATAGTCCTCGATTACTGAGGAACTTGTGTGTATTTGTTGAAAACTTTTACAAAGTATATTCAGGTACTGCTATGCCTTATCTTTTTTATTTTTCAATTAGAAATGCAATTTAATATTTTCTAAAATTCTTAACTACGTATACCTAACTATTAAATGCAATAATGGCAATATAATAAAGCATTAGAAACTTACTGACTAGTTGATCAATTGTCTCATTTTCGACTATTGGTATTGGACATTGGGTTACCAAATAAACTTTTAAGCATTTCTTGACAAGTTGTCAAGTAACTTATCTTTTTTGACTGTTAGAATACTGCTATGATACCCCGTTAAAGCTATTCAGTAAAATGTTCACAATTAAGTATTAAAAATTAAGAAGGAGAATGATATAACAAAATAAAATATCACTAAAATGTAAACAAGTATGTCATCATAAAAACGACAGCCCTTAGATATTTTATTACGAAACGAAGCATTCTAGTAACAGCCGATGTCCCCTTCTTAGACGCGGGTGAGGGGCCCAGACGGTCGTTTAAACCCCTAGGGCCAGTTATTCTCTCATTGCCGTCTAACCTCCTACCTTACTAGTACTCAAACATAGTGATCTTTGTGAACACAATGTCTTCTATACAGAATGATAGATTAATGAACCTGAATGAATCATTTGAGTTTTTCGTATGATGTGTCTTGTGGTCCTATATATAAACTCATAACAATTTTACATATGTTTTAACATAATTAAATTACTAACAATTGTGTTTCTATCTAAATGTTTAGTCACAGGTTTGTATCAACGTTATTGTTTTATTAATTTAATGCGAAGCCGAAATGTGCTTAACAGAAAATAGGTTTTAATTAATTTTGTTTTCTTTTTCGTTCTTTGCTTTTCATTAAGTGATAATCCCGTTTACTAAGGGATTATTACAAAGAGTTATAACGCACTTATGGTGGATACCATCAGCCGACTTGCGATCTCTTTTATCGCCAAACCTCGTATCTCGATTGAGGAAAAAAAAGCTACTTTATTTTTATTATTTTTAAAAACTCTCAAAGATATAGAATAGAAAAGCACGAAGTATTTATCGGCAAACACAGAAGAGTCCGTGGACAGTATGCATCAAATAATATATCGAATGATATATATTTTATTCATAAGGTTGGTTCGCCGGTGGTACACCTTTGTGAATAATTTAGTTCCAGATACATATTATTTTTGCAAGGGCCGGCTGGTGTTTGTCCTATAAAATATCATTTGAGGACGTTACCAAAAAGGGGACAAAATCCTCGAGGCTAATCTATGGAGCACAAGAAAGAGGGTTGAGGTATTATCCATTTGATAAATATGAATTATGTTCACAGGTTACCGAAGCTTAAATATACGAACAAATTGAGTGTAAGCTGGTTGCTCAAATATTAATAGTAATAACTTCGATCATCTTGGTTGCGGCAGAACTTCGAAATATTTTTTATGGAACACGGGGCAAAGGAGCAGACGTATGGTAAACGGATACCGCCGCTCATGGACATTCGCAACACCAGAGGAGTCACAAGTGTGTTGCCGGTCTTTGGGGTAGGGGGTTTGGAGAATTAATAAATAAATAAATATTTCGGACATCTTACACACAACGCCATCTAGTCCCAAGCTAAGCAGAGCTTGTGTTATGGGTACTAGACAACTGATATGAATACATAAGTACTTTTTTTGTAAATACATACATATTATACATAGAAAACACTCAAACTCCGAAATAAATATTTGTAGATTACACAAACATTTGGTCCGACCCAGGATTTAAACCCGAGACCTCAAGCACAGCAGTCGCATTCACTACCACTGCGCCACCGAGGCAGTCAAGAAGGAGAAGGGGTTGGGGGATGGGCCTTCGGTATCCTCACTCACTCAGTGAAAAGTCAACAGTTTTTAAGGACATATGATTCTCCTTACAAAGAGGTTTTTATTTTTTTATTTTTTTTTTTATTGAATAGTGGGCAAACGAGCAGACGTATCACCTGATGATAAGCGATTACCGCCGCCCATGGACACTCGCAACACCAAAGGCGTCAGTGCGTTGCCGACCTTTGGGGGATGGGAAAGGGGATGGGGGGAGGGGTTGGGGTATGGGCCTCCGGTATCCTCACTCACTCGGTGAAACACAGCGCAAACGCTATTTCACACCGGTTTTCTGTGAGGCCGTGGTATCACACCGGTCGAGCCGACCCATTCATGCCGAAGCATAGCTCTCCCACGGTTTTGGCTTACTACATCATGTTAGCCACATATAATGGTAGGGGGTTTGTTCCAGGCTTTCCTTCTTTCATACAGTTCATACTGTAGATAAATATCAAGAACAAAACTGGCCATATTCATACCACTATTTGTCCTGGATGGGAATCAAGCCCGGGACCCTCAGCCTTATAGCCAGGATCTTTTAGGACAAATACGTGAAGTAAACAGATAAAACAAATAATTTTTATTACTTGCTCCAATAAATGTATGAATTAATTTCATGTTTTATTCGATTGAAACCATCATAACCATATAAAATATGAACTACCGAGATAACTTTACACTACAAACAGCTAATGGTAAAGCAGTAGCAACAAAATTAGTTTAAATCACAATACAAAAATAATATTATTAATCTACAGCACTCAATATCGAACAACGCATCTACGTAATTATCAATGACTGAAAGCCAAAACTACACATCACCTGAAAACCCTTCATTAATCAACCTATTGTAATTCATTCAACCGTTCACCTACTGCACTCGAGTAATTAATAATAAAACAATAGAACAAACTAAGGTTTGTCTCATACACGACTTTGAATCAATCCAGACCTCCCACAATAGCTCAATCTGCAGAAATTTCTAAGCGGATTACACAATTATATCTACGAGGTTATTATTAACCCCTTTCAAGACATCACAATCACAATTTGTGGTGTTTGTCAACGCGTTAATGCCATCAACGGCTTTGTTTGCAATATATATTCCAGCTTTATTTTGTAATGTAACGTTTACTTGAGGTTTTTCGGTCGTCAAATGCCTTGTTGCGGTTTGGTTTCGTTTTAATGCTCGTTTGGTTTAAGTGTGAAATGATGTAAATTTGAATGTATTATAATGGTTTGTGTAATAGCTTTTGGTGGAGACATAACAGTTTGGTTAGATGATGTAATTATAGTCTGTGGACTGTCTGAGCTTGTAATAATAAGGATTTATTTGAACATTTAACTAACTAATGTTCTGTTCGATTAAAATGGATTTAGGTTTATTGTTCTTGTGTTATGGATTTGAATCTTTATTTCAGGTAGTTATATTTGTAATTTATAGGAGTACCTATTTAATTGTATTGCTTCAATTTGAAATGAGGTTTTATTTTATGTGGTGTATGTACATACGTGTGGTAAAAAATTAACGGACTACACATTCGGCGGGAGTCGTGAGAGGTGACTAAGGGACAAATTGTGCAGGACAACATAACTGCAAGGAGAAAGTAAAGTACCTACGTACGTAGTAGTAAAAACATCTCATTGATAAGGAGACGCCTACAGGTAGTGTAAGATTGGACTAATAGTGTAAGTTAGTTTTCGACGTACAAACAATTCCGTATGTCGTAACCGAATATTGAATATTCCAAATAGTCTCCGAACAATATAGTACAGACATATATTTAGCTATTGTTCAATACTTACAGAACAATATGCTTTTACCGCATGCACACAATAACGCTACGTTATTGAAATGAATAGAAACTCGGAAACCATACGAATACTGAACTCCTCAGAGGAGTAAATTAGAAATAGTCAAGCTAAATTCCATCGGTTTGTTAGAAATATTGGTTTGTTTACTAAATTTAACTCGGTTTTTTCTACTTCGAAGAGTAAAGTTGAAAGACTTTTCTTAAATTGTCAAGGTAATTCTCTTTTAATTAATTCTTTTTAACACGCTTTCATTAACTGCACCTGTACGTTTATTTGCTTGTAACCGAATTTCATCAGCTTGGTTTTTTATCATATATATTTTGTATTATGTACTTGTTATGAATATATGAAGATTGTGTTCTATTTTAAGAGAATGCCGTTTTGTTTTACATCAATTTGTGTCCAATAACTTTTTTGTTATTTCGTGTTTCATATTCTTTTGTTTTACTTTCAAGGATTGAGTTTTCACTTGCAATATATCTTTATTAAGTTACATTTAAATAATTAAAAGGTTATTTATCTTACTGTGGATTATAGCCCAGAGAGCTACTTTGCTTAAAGTCAAATGAAGCAAGTAAAAAAAGGAAGGATACCAGTTAACACAGACTATAAAAACTAAATCGACTAATTGGGTACATAATTCCATCACAATCGCGACCAATACCTTCGGAATAGACTTGTTTGAACCCAATAAGTGTGAGATGAAGTGGAATAATCGATCCGACAAACAAGAGGGCTCGGCGGTATAACGATACATCGATGTATGGTTCCGATACAGACGTTCGAATTAGAATCGATTTCCGCGATGTGTTCACTGTTGCCTTGTTAGATTGTAGTGTGATAAACCCGTCTGAGTTTGGCTACGATCTATTTTAAGAATAGAACCAATATTGTTCATATTACTGATTTGTAGAAGAAAAAATAAAGAAGAATTTTAGGGTTTATGTAAAGGGATTAATGGCTTACTATTGCCAGGTAATTAATTATTATCAACAAAGTTTGGTAATTGGTAATCCACTGTTGAGCAAAATTACCTATAAACTATATTTCTAAAACTATACGAGTATAAAAGGACACTAACATCATAATACTTAAAAAACAAAATAAAGTAAAAAAAAATAAACAATTTTTTTTATATAAAAAAACGAACATGTTTCGTATTCGTATTGAAGTACCATGTAACAAAGGTTGTAAAAGTCATCACAAGATAAATAATATTACAAATTGTTATATTAATAAATTCACATGTTATACTGCATATTATAACACGAACAGATATTACACAACAATAATATCAAAGGCTCAACACCGACATTTACAATCTTGACACAAAAATCTTATCGTCTCACGCGAACAGAGAGACGATTTCGCATTAGTTAGTACTTTACGAGGCTAAAATATTAGACGCTAAGGCCATAAGTTTCATTACAACTCCCATTTAAACATCAAAGCGTGTTTCCATCGATAGCCATTGATTATTCCCTCACGTCACATCAAAGTCCCGCGATTCTATTGTGAGACCTTCGATAATATTTCTAAGCATTTTTCCAAAAGAATTTCTTAGTGTACTTCGTATGTAATAATCGAATCAAACACGAAAGCCCTCTGATTGTAATTGAATGGATAGGTCGTAATGATATTGATGTGTCAAGTGATAAGATGTTCAATGATGAGTGTGATGAGTTGGTGATGGATGATAGATATTTGTTTGGCACAAACCAAATTGTGTTGTGATAAATTTAATACAGGAAATACAATAAAACATTAAATTTAAGTATTAACTATCAATATAATTGACTAGCTGATCCACGCGACCTCGTTTGCGTCTTCTATTGCCCGGATTTTCCCCCGTTTTTGAAACATTCTTCATTGATGCTCCGCTTTTAATAGTATTAGCGTGATGATATATAGCTATATGATATATAATTTTTCAAATCAGACTTGCAGTTCCTGAGATTAACGCGTTCAAACAAACAAACAAACTCTTTAGCTTTATTATATTAGTATAGATTAGTGTTTGTGTGGTGATGATGAATTAAAAATACAGATCGACACCACCTCTATTAACCTAATAGAAATCTTAGTAGTTCTATTGTTCTGGGTAGTTTAGAAAGAAAACAAACTCGAAATGAACCCGTCTCTAAATGAACAGCGTAATATAGTAGACCGAAACCTTCTTCTGAGGAGAGTCCCATGTCTAATGATGATGAATATGTTTTTTAACACACGATTCCATCCAGTCCCGAGTTAAAGAGAGCTTGTGTTATGGATACTAGACAACTGATATAAATACTTATATAGGTACTTTATTTTGTAAATACATACATATTATACCTAGAAATCACTCAAACTTCGAAACAAGTATTTGTAGATCATACAAACATTTGGTCCGACTCGCACACGCTACCACTGCGCCACAGAGGCAGTCAAATGATTATTAACTAATTGTTTATACTCGATACAATAACAAATCTGTTAACAAACTAAACGGATTTTCTTTCTTCAGGGCTACTTTAAAATTAGGACCAGTGTGATCTTATTAACTATTGTTAGTGCTAAAGAGCTTGTCAGTAAGTCTAGGAATACACAACTAAATGTCAAAAGTATCAGTAGATGTTGTTGTCGTAAGCGCTATTGTTTTTGGCACGGCGTCTGTGTCATCGCCATTCACTTGTCGCTTACTCCACAATATAATAAATTTGCCTCACTCGTAAATGGGTTCGAAGAAAATAATAAATAATTATCACTGACTCTCGCAGTTTTAACAAATTTTATGTTTTAGACTTCAAAGGCGAGTGAGTGGTGTGTGCAATAATTGGTCACTGTTAGGAGGCAACGACGCGTGGTGCGCAAGCGCAGTGCCAAATTGAAAATGGTGAAAAAAAAAACATTGTTTATGCGACGCCTTATTAACGAAAGATTTATCGTTGACGTTTCTCTTAAAAGTTTTCCGTTGTTATTTTTTTGATGTTTTAATTGTGAACCAGATGTTATCTTTGCGTTTCATATTAGTTGGAAAATTTAATTGTCTTTCATATTTTAATTGTTTAGTTGTTTGTCACTAAAATTATCATTTCTTTGAACTTTTGCTATCATAAATCAATCAACAGCTCGATATGATTTCAGGCAACTGTATAAATAGGTTTTATACTGACTTTATAATGCATTAATGTGAGCAAATCAGCAGTGGACGGCAAAATACAATCATTTTCTTTGACAAATTTAAATTAAACCGAAAATAATGACATGTTCGGAACCTAGATATGTCACCAATAGTGGCTCTATCTGTACTTATACCTAATTGTGGGATTCGATAGACATATAAATACAAGTCTAGTAACAATTTTAATTTCAATAGTTCATATTTCACGGGAGTTATTCATGAACAAATAGAATATGATGTTGGCACAAACCTCACAGAACAAAGAGAGTGATAAATAAAATTATACTCACTGTGATGACAGGGCTGTCACAGAACAGAAAATATAAAACACCATGAACTATTATAGTAAGTATAATTTAGTGTACTTTTGTAAAATTTGTACAGTATCGACCTATCGCCGTCACTACTGAACGAAGGTCTCACCCAAGCAGTGCTAACCATCCCGGTCTTGTACGCCAATATATAATTACGATAACATTGTCAATAAAAAAAGAATAAAATTAATTTCTGTTTCGTACTGCATGCAGCCCTAGACTCTACGTACAAGGGCTGTCCCTAACCCAATACTGATTATTGTTTGAAATTTATATTAAAAGTAAGTTGATTTACTAGCCATTAAAATATCCATAATCCGTGTAATAAAATTTAAAATTATGTGAATTTCACTACATCATGTTGGAATTTTCTTTCTGTGTATATAATGTACCTAGACATGTTGACCTTTCATGGTACGCATTTTACATAATAATGACAGTCTAAGTTATATTGGTTTGTTATGCTAACCTGCGTCATATCAAATAATCTCTCTCTAATTCTATTAAATAGTCTGTCACTGGCTATTTGTTGGTTATCGCTTGACCTATGTTGTGTTGTTTGCTTGTTTGTAACATTCCGAGTGACGTCATTTGTCGTAGGTCACAACAATATGGTATTTGTAAAGGTAATTAGACTTCAATTAACAATTTTACAAACTCGAGACAATCTGTTTTGATTACCAGAGAAATTTAAACCGATAATTTACCAAAGGACATTTTCGTTGTCTCAAGCATTACGGCATCGTTCGATCTCGTCTCAAGTTCAATCAGGTAGAGGCCCTATCGTGGCAGCATATCACAATCTTACTCAGTTTTATTACTTTCCTAGTGTATGAAAAACAACAATTAAGAAAATCGTTCTACCATAATTATATCTGATACCTAAGTCTCTAACTATTTTTGCTTGGGTATTGGTAGGTAATGGTAGTCAATAGTCAGTTTTTGATAGGTGTGTTTTGCTTGTGTGTCCAAGATAGGATAGTCTACAGAATGCGTAAACCAATAGGAGCC
Source organism: Spilarctia lutea (assembly GCA_916048165.1). Lineage (NCBI taxonomy): Eukaryota > Metazoa > Arthropoda > Insecta > Lepidoptera > Erebidae > Spilarctia > Spilarctia lutea. Next base: position 11,809,518 of record OU696490.1, on the reverse strand, counting down.
GAGCATGATTCTAAAGAGAATAAATAAATAAATAAATGTTTTCGGACATTTTACACACAACGCTATCTAGTCCCAAACTAAGCAGAGCTTGTACTATGGGTACTAGACAACTGATATTAATACATATATACTTTTTTTTGTAAATACATACATATTATACATAGAAAACACCCAAACTCCGAAATAAATATTTGCAGATCATACTAATATTTGGTCCGACCCGGGAATCGAACCCGAGACCTCAAGCACAGCAGTCGCATACGCTACCACTGCGTCACCGAGGCAGTTAATGTGCAGAATAGAAGAAGTAGTGTGGGTCATCTAGTATACTGGTCGCATATAAATGAACAGGCGAACGCCATTATGTAAAAATTTCATAATAAATAAAACTATTTGAGAATATAATGTTAAGAAGCTCTATTTAAATTCACAAGATGTTTAAAACATTTACAACATGTTTAGACTTTCGTCATAAAATTTATTGGATTTCTAATAAATCCAGTTACTCATTACATCATTAAACCGACCGATATCTGTTATTAAGAATAACAAAAAAATCATTCGCGTAGGAAACGGATGTTACTGTATTTCACTTTTGTGTCTGCACATGTTTAGTTTTCAATAAAAAAATACCAGCCACACATACGAGTACATTAGTTTGAAAAAATAATATTCTTCTGTTAGAAATATAATCGTAAAATGGTTAGTTCAAGAATTTATAGACATTAAAATTTAAAATTAGATGCATGTATCATTACTTGGTCTGAAGTATGATGTACAATGCATGTATACAGATAATCGTGTACCTGTTAGAATACACATTCCATTATATACCTTATTTCTATGTGTTAAAGATAATTTTTGTCTGCCTGCGATTGTTGCTTGAAAACTAGGGTTGTCATTTAATCTTACCTGTACAGAAAACCCATGCTATTATTTTCTTTATTTTTAAACTATCTGAACTCCACGATGTTACTCTCGGGTCGAAGATAGTCTAAAAAAGTAGTGCAAGGTACTTCTATTTAATGAACTATCTGCCGGTAAAAATCCCGTCAAAATTGGTCAAGCCGTTGCACAGATTAGTCGGAACAAACAACAATCAGACAGCTGGACAAAATTTAAAAGAAAATGAATATTCAATGTAAGTAATGTATACCTTGATAAGCAATAAGTAAAAAGCTGTTATTTGAAATTATAAACAGATACTTAAAATATATTTATTTGTATAGATAATAATCTGACATATTGTAATAAAATAATCAATACTAATATATAAAGCCGAAAAGTTTGTTTGCTTGAACGTGATAATCTCAGAAATTACTATTCTGATTTAAAGAAAATCTTACAGTCTTAGATAGCCCATTTATCGAAGAAGGCTATAAGCTATATATCACCACGCTAAGACCAATTGAAACGGAGCACCAATGAAGAATAATTCAAAAACGGGGGAAAAGTATCATGCTACGGGCAATAGGAGACGTAAATAAGGTTGTGAAGGTCAGCTATTTAAATATAAATTGATATCCATTGTCTCTACGGCTAGGAAGTGGCCTGACAAGTAAATTATATTTAACTAAACCTGAAAAGTGTTGACCCTTTTTATTATAGGATCTTTGAATAAGTTACGATTTAGTAGTATCTCATCAGTAATATCTTACAGACTTTAATAGGCTGCTGCTGGACTCTATCTAAAAAGGAGGTATTGACCTATTATGACACGCGGGCAAGGCTAGTTGATGTAGGATTTGCTCCAGTCTTTGTGACGTCTTGTCGCGATGCTAAGGTACGCAGACGACTATGAATTTTATGTATAAAGAAAACATTGTATTCAAACCTTTATAAAATGGCGATCTTAAATATTATCATAAAAAATAATCGTGAATAATCATTATTCATTGATAACATACCTTACGTATTATTGAAACAATTAAGAAAATCATCGTTACGAGATAAACTTAAGCTACAAAGTTCAAAGTAATTTATTTAAAATAAAATCTTTGCTTTACGTAGATAAAAATTAAATAAATAATACTAACACAATAACTGCATAAAATGGTATAATGGAAGATAACTATCGACCTAATACACAAATCTAGTGTCCCATTTCGTAGGTGACAATGTATGAGTTGGTATAGAAACACAATAATAACATTAACGACACTGATATCTACTAACCCAAATTATAAATAATTTCACTGATAACCTAGACAGAATGGGAAACAATATAATATTCGAACTATATAAAAAAAAAACATAATATTATCGATGGGTCATCGGTCGAACTGCTATTTATAAACATCTTCTAGACGACAAAACTTAAATAATATTTCATAATCATTTATTTATTTGTACTGTTTAGTCTCGGAGGTTGCCCCGTTGATCTAGCAGTAAGCGTACTAGCTAGCGACTGCCTATCAGAAGGTTCCGGGTTCAATTTCCAGGTCTTTTCTTACAAGAAATTCTTAACAGCAGCCCAGAGTACGGAAAATGGTGGTGTTTCCCGCCCGTGCCTCGGAGAGCACGTTAAGCGGTCGGTCCCGGTTGTCACTCGTTATTGGGATGTCAGGGCTCTCAAATATACTGACAATTAGTTCAACCTTCGAATTCAGTTCACCCTCAGGGTTGCAGTGGTTCGATGTCAGTCGCTCCGTGGAAAAACTGATATTCAGGTAAAACCGGTTGAACTGGTAGCCGACCCCAAATCCCTCTTGGGAATAATAAAGACTAGGAAGATGATGATTGTGTAGTCTTGGAATCTTCAAGATTTTTTGTACCCTTCTATCTTTATAGATTTCATTTATTCACACTTCTTGGAAAAAAAATTCAAAACATAATGTGCGATTAATTATAAAAAAATAACACTAGAGCCGGAATAGAATACGCTAACAAGGCAGTAACTGACGTAGAAAAATATAACAAAAAACTAAGTCAAGCAACTTAGCTTAGCGCTACAGAGGATCAACAAAAGCATTGTGAAGAAGATGTAACATTCCTCTTTGTTGAGACCCCAGCACGTGTGGTTCAACTACCGTCGAAATCCTTTAGAACGTCATTATTTGCATACCGACTGGTTCCGTCTATACGATATTAATCAAAGGTTTTATTAGTGAACATCAAAGAATGAGCACAATGCTAAGATCTCTTATAAGGTACCCTCAATACTATTGTTACTTTTGTTCGCGCTTGATTTATGAGCGGCCACTGTTGTTGGGCCAACGTATTGTGATGTCAGTTTTTGTTCGGACCTCGCCGACATTGTACAACCCTTTCGTCGGTCCAGCGCGGATGCCTTTATTCAGGTTGATCTCACTTTGATGCTTCTAAGTCAGTACAATGCCCCGTGTGAGTCACAACAGATTTTACATGTATGGAATTTGTATAATTCAAGATGTTCATGTTCGCCATAGTAACAGTGTTGTAACTGTTTAAGTTCGGTTATGTTTCTGCGTTTACAGTAAAGTATCAATTTGTTTTCGTAATATCTTACTGGAATGCGGAAATTTTTATTAGTGCTAATAGACTTGTTTTACTCATATGGATTTCTAAGTTCTCTGTCAATTCTTTTCCCTAGAAATATCTATCTACTTTATATACGAGTATATCATCATCTACGCCAAGTTTTCTAAGTGTTTCGAGCCAAGTATAACCATGAGACCACTTTTACCTTAACTTACTGTGGCTATGGCAGCTATAAAAAAATACATTTATCTGTTGCCCCATAAAAAAACTTGATTTGAGCAAGTTCTGTTTTTAGAAATTACGAATACAGAATTAGTACCATTCTCAATGTTTTCTTAAATCCTTATAACCCTTTATCCTTCATGAAGTCCTTGACCGTCTATTGTGGCCACATTGTGCAATACAAAAGCGCGGCTGCGATTGAGCTCTGCTTATAATTTTCATGGTTCGCTCCTCGCATACACGCTAACACATCCACTCATTTCCAAATCATTACGTTCCATACCTTTGTGTCTGCCTTCCTCGTCTTTATTACGCGGTAATACTTCATTGTACTCATCTTATTCATTATTAGACATAGCATTGTGGGCTCCTGTACTTTCTTGATTGGCTCTACTATTTTTTTTTGTGCCATGTTTTGAGTAACTTTAGCGTCATCCATTCTAATGATTACAACCGGTAGCACAATAGTTATTGTTGTATCGGATTATATTTTTATTGGATGTGTTTTTTTCAATTACAAAACTTACATCGTCATTACATTTAGTTGGGTTTTTATAACTATAGTTTAGTAACAATAAAATATTGTTGGAAATCAAATAAGTACTGGTGAATTGCGTTGTTAGGAAACCAATAAATATGCCAATAGAGTAGGTACCTTGTTTGTGTAAATTGTGATTTTTCTGTGATATGCTGTTTTTTTTTTCAGTGTAATTAATTTCTTTGATGTAAGACCGGCAATGTATTCGTGGATCATGATGTGGCTGATGGTGTTTTTTTATGGAATAGGAGGCAAAAGAGCAGACGTATCGCCTGATGGTAAGCGATTACCACCGCCCATGGACACCCGCAACACCAGAGGCGTCACAAGTGCGTTTCCGGCCTTTAGGGGAATGGGAAGGGGATGGGGGAAGGGTAGGGTGTGGGTTCACACCGGTTTTCTATGAGGCAGTGGTATCACTCCGGTCAAGCCCGCCCATGCATGCCGAAGCGTGGCTCTCCCACGCTTTATGTCAGTCTATCAAGTAGTCAGTTTCTATCAGGGGACTGGCATGTCTTATTGTAACAGTATAATTTTTCTAAACGCAGGTACAGAGTTAAACGATCTTTCAGTCTGTATATAGTGTTTAAATAAATCAACATAAATATATCTGAAGTCTTAAGCCACAACGCTTGTTAACGTGCATTTATAAGAAATAAACCATCAATGCAATAGATAAAATTTTATGGCTGAAACTATAGATATAAAACACAGATATAACTTGTAAGAGATCTTTGTCCGACCCAAGTTTTGTTCATAACGAAAATTGAAGTCATAAAAGTTTCATTATAATCTCAAAGATAGCAGCCAGTCGTATGATTGAACACCACGCTTGGAGTGCGCACGGCCATCTCACGTTAAGGCATCTACATACGAATGAGCGTCTACGCAACAGCTGCTGTCGAGTGGACAAATATAAAATGTCCTTGATGATTGTCACCAGATGTTTGCCATATAATCGCTTATTAATAGACAGAATCAAAGTTAAAACTGATACACTTTTTTTCTTCTAGTTGTGACATACTGCGATTTTTAAATACTGAGACTTATGTTTTTTTTTTGTTATATAGGGGGCAAACGTGCAGACGTATGTGAATCAAGAAGTCTTATAAAATTAACCATTTACTATACTGTACCACCTGTATCTGAGTGTTTTTTGTTTTAGCTCAAAAAAAGGCCGTCTACTTACTGGTTTTAATATTGTTTCAAACTAATTTAAAAAAGGGGAGGTTTTTGTACTAATATTTACAAATTTTCAATGAAATTTAAATCCATAAAGAATAAACAAAAATTAAACAAAGCTGCATTTAAAAATTAGCGTGATAATTAAGTTTTATGTTTATTAACAATCAGTTATCAATATAAATTCTGATTTTGTAAGAAATATTCATTCATGGCGTTATTTATTTGTCAATTGCTTTTAATGTATATATGTAATGTATAATATAAGAAAAACACAGTTAAACAGTAAAAGCAGTTCCTTTTATTTACTCCAGTTTTCTGGTATATCTATTATATCGCAGCTAAAATGCGTGTTTGTGTGGAGAGGTCTTTATAATCTAAATCTGTACACAATCCAGTCATAAAATATTGCTCCAACAATAAAACAGAAGTGGTCCGTCCTACTTCAACACTGGCGAAAGTGTTCTGTATTCTTAGAAGGATGAAGTTTTTATTATACTGCACTGTTTAATTTCTTCTAATCCAACAGATTATAGTGTATTTTTGTAACAGTTCGTATGTATTTCTATCTAAGATAACCAATAAATAACGTACCATTCTATTTCATTTGTATTTTATTTTTAATAAACACCAAACTATAGACTTTAGATGAGATGAAGATTTCTGTGACCACATAAATATATGGTTTAAATAAAAAAGATATAAGAAAATATAATCCTACATAATATACTCGTAGATACGCCCTTTATTAGTAATAGTTACGCCGGCAGACTTCGACAGGCTGAGACCCCCTTATTCACATGTATTAGATCTTTCATTCACTCTCGTCTGCTGCAGGTAGGTGTTTTTTCTTCAGTATATTTCCGATCTTGTCAGTATATATACATATATCTTTTGATGCCTATACACTTCGACTTTTCTAACCCGTAAGATACTAAAATCGTCACAGAATTCTCTTTTCTTAAATTTGTCAATTAGAAATAAAAGGCAACACTTTTTACACTTATGTCATTTTCAAATCTGTTTTCTTTTCAATTTGGAACCGCCAAATCTTTTTCCACTGTAGTGCTGAAAACGTTTCAATTATTTTTTCCAATATTTATAGAAATCAATAATTTCTAACTGTCAGGTTGGCCTAGAAGTATTGCCAGCTGCACTGTATAATAAAAAAACTACTGAAGCCAAATGAAAAACAATGCAAACAATTTACGGGTTATGATCACAATCAAAAATCTTTTGTAAAAGCAAAACTGTTACATATTTCAGTTTATAAATCAAACTACAATAAAAATATCTCTATGGTACATAAAACTAATTTACACAACTATTTTTCTAACACATTATGTACAAAAGAACAAAGAAGTGACTAAATAAATCACATACAACAATGTTGTTCAGACAAAATTAACTATTTATTATTGTTTTTGAATGAATTATCGCCCACAACTGAGATCATTTTATTTTCTTTTGTGTCCGCCACCGGTAGCATTCATCATCTTAGCCCGTTATTGTTACAGTCTTTGTAGTGACGAGACTAGATTTGTGACTCGATTTATTAGTGGCTTCTTTCATATCGATGTTTTCGAAAATCGATTATACTTCTGTGTGATCTGTTTAGCTACGAAGTGGTGTTCGTAATTACATAACAGAATTAAATAAATGGGAATTATAGTTATCATTAACAGCTTTCAACAGTACACTAGTGGAAAAAGGTCTCTCTTTAAAAAGAAAGATTACAAGTTGATGGTTTTCAAGAAAATCATTAATTACAGGTTTATTAGGCTTGTAGTTTAAAAAAAAAACTTTTTAGTTACATTTGAACTATAATATCGTGAAGAACCGTGTTCATAAAGAAATAAAAAGATTCATTTTTGTTTTCACGATGTTATATTTGAGAATTTATATCATCATGATATATAGTAATGATATATTATATCTACGATACGATACGATCATGAAATGCAGTTATAAAGAAGTATCGTATAAACTTTAATAAGTCACAGTTTATACGATTCTAATTTATTCGATTATCGTAATGGAATCGTACCATCCCTAAACGTTAGTCATAGCTTAGAATTTGTTTTATTCTATCAGTATGCATCGATCGTGTGGATTAAGATGCGCTTGGTAGTTTAGATGGATTCGGAATTTCTATAAATTCTTTGCTACATCCCGGAGATTTGTTTGGATAAAGGACTTAGGATGCAAATTAATGCAGTGTCTTGGAAAATAAATAATTATGTATCACATCGCACGGAGATTCGGTACGCTAAAGTTGAAATGCCATGTCGGTCATGTCTCCAGATGAACCGATGCACAGAAGTCGACCTTTTACAATTTTATAATAAGTATAGATATAGTCAAGCTCGGGTTACGAAAATAAAGGTATTTTGTTATACACAGAATAAAAAACATTGTAGCAGTATCCGTGAGAGAGCTACGCTTCGGCATTAATGGGCTGGCTCAAACGGTGTGAACAGCGCTTGAGCTGTGTTTCACCAAGTGAGTGAGGATACCGGAGGCCCATACCCCAACCCCTCCCCCCATCCCCTTTCCCATCCCCCAAAGGTCGTCAACGCACTTGTAACGCCTCTAGTGTTGCGGGTGTCCATGTGCGGCGGTAATCGCTAACTATCAGGCGTTACCATTAAAAAAAAAGAATAAGCAATTAACATTTATTACACTCTCAAAATTAATTCCAACGACGAAAAATAATAGACTAACACATACGTTTATTCCCAAAACCAGTTAGTATTACGGAGCCATTCTGTTATAAAGTGTTAATAACAGTGGACCGAGTGGTTAGACTGAAACTAATTAACGCTAACCTTATATTATCAGCTATTAATAACGTAACCAAAGTGTTTGTAACCAATAAACACGTTACTTTCGTTACCAGGGTTATAGGTTTTATAGAAAGTAAAAATTGGTATGGTAATCTAACAAAATAGATACTTTGATAAATATTACTAGTCACCTGGGTCATGTTCTTCAAGTATCTTAGCGGGCTTACATCAGGAAAGAATACATTCATTTCTAAATTGCGTTACTATACTAAGTTACATATGTATATTAAATAATATATAAATATATACAACTAGCTTTATTTCTGTAGCGACTGCGTGAATGGCGCAGTGGCTGAAGTGGTCATCTCGCTGCGATAACGCGTTGAGTGTTATGGATTCAATCCCCACATATACCGTTCTTTGAGTCATTCACAGATTATTGTTGATTCGAGTCTGAGCGTTCTTTGCGAATGTCTGTTAAGGTGGCACAAATGCGCAAATAATATAGTATGATAGACAAGATTTTTTTACCTAAATTCATATTTTCATAAGATTCTAATAGAACTAACATATACATAAAATAAAAAAATATATATATTGATAATACCATAGGGCCAAATATGTGTCTAGACCAACTGATAAAACAGCAAAACTAAATTTGATAGGAATGTCAGGAACTGTAGATAACAGCCGTAAGGTTATAACATAAATTCCCATTCGTTAGTTTTAACAATACATTATGGACAAATCTTTAGAAGTTAGTAAAAACCAACATTAACTACATACACAACACAATAAATATATCTACGGAACCACCCGAAAATCGAAAAAGATAAAGAAAACAAAAGCATTGTCGACATCGTAACTCGAATGTGCTGTAATGGACCATTTGTGGCACTTTTTAGGTGACATTAACTAACCGATGGCTTACAGAAATCCACCGCACACTCATGAATGGACGTTTATATGTTATATTTGCTCTCACAAACCGAAATAAACGAGCGAACGGAAACGGCCACAATATTATTAGACACGACAATTCTATTATTTTTATTCGTAACATATCTTGGTAGATTTATACGGGACACCGGCCGTTCGGAACTGTAATGGTTCCTAGAACAACTCGCCGTTTTACACCTAATTGAGTTTATTTAATGAGACCATTCATACTTTGTGTTCGGGTATAATGTGGACATAATTTCTTGTTTTAAATTATTGTGTCTGTGGGGGATCGATTGTTATTTTAAGATACAGGTGGGATCTACCATCGTGTGTGGCGGACAATGAATCGGTGCGAGAATATTCAATGCGCGGTTTAGGATTAACTATTACTTCCTAGGCAGTTCAACTTGTCTACGGTAGATGGCGTTAAAATGAAATTTATTTTATATCGATGATGTCACAATTCTATGAATTTACTACTTATTGATGTAATGTAAGATTTATTTAAATTATAGTGATGTAGTTTATGGTAAAAGTTGAAAAGACTGTACGCGATCATGGTTGTCGCAATAAGAAAGTGTTATTACATTGAAACATAGCAATCCGAACATTTCTTGCTATTTTGACGTGCATGTGAAACCAGCGTAAAAATAGATGCCAAAAAATAAGAACGTGTGTAATTATATCGTTGATGTTAAAAATAAAATGCTCAAGATCGTTTAGATATATTTTGGCGCCGAAAAAAAATTACATACAGAGCGGTTTATGAATTTATTGAAAATATGCCTTCTATCGCTTTGAACTTGCATTAAATCATATTAAATAAAAGCTATGAATATGTATATGCTAATGAAATTTATAGGCAATAGACACATTAATGTCTGTATTTTTTTTAATGAATGTCGTAGTTATGACCGTGATATTGATCAAGCGGCTAACTCCACATTTTTCCACTTAAAATTACATTGTTTCATAATAAAAAAAAAGTAGTATCAACAGTTATCATTGGGCAAACATTGACAATATTAAAGATACCGTTCAAATATTTGAATTTGATTATTTTAAGTTTTAACCATATCTGGTTTTATAGACTATTATTTTTGGTAGGTTTAGCTGGCATGTTATTTGGCGGGTTCATTTTATAGTTTCATTAATGATTTTGTAAATTCCTCGTAATATATTGATCGTAAATGTAGTAGATATATCTATTACTTAAAATTATCGTGGCACGTTGCTTACGATGAACTCCGAAACTATCAAACCGATCTTCGCGTTTTTTAACTGTGTGTTTTGCAAGCGTGCCTAAGATAGGATAGTTTACATCACGCTTAGCCCAATCGGAGTCGAGTATGATTGAAAAGAAATGCAGAAGAAGTTATCATTTGTTTTTCCATTCAATAACAGTTAAGTAAAACTTAACTTACTTAATTATCAATAGTCGATATCTTATACGAGGTTTAATTATTTATTTATTTGTAGGTTTTTCTTTCCCTACAATTGATAAATTCATCATCTACACTGTTTTAAAGTTTTACAACACAATTCTTAAATTTTACCTCCAACACTAATGGTTTCCTTTCCAAAAGTTCCATGGGACACAACGTGTATATATGACATCCAAAAGCTCGCTACAGCCGTTTCGCACACATGCAAATCTTGTACAACTCCCTACAAAAACAAAAAGCTCTTCAGAGGGTTTTCAACAAAAACAAAACTACACGTGCAAGTAAAATGGAACCAAAAAAGGTCAACAATATGCCTAATCTACAATCCGTGTCACAGGCTAAAGGTTACGGAAGGTTAAACAAAAAAGCCTATCACAAAACAACCCGTGTTCTAAAGAAATCGACCATAATACTAGAATGCAAGCATCGATTTTACATTCTACTGTGTTCGTTTTAGGGTTTAAATTAATTGATTTTGTGAGGACAGGATCGGAGTGTCATTGTTTGTGCCGTCGTTCGTACCTCAGGGAGTAGTGACAACAGATTTTTGTCTTTTTTTTTTATCTCATTTCACATGTGGCATCGCAATCTTGGCCGATATGTGGCACATGTGCCGGTTTTAAGTTACTCCACAATAATGAGTGCCTCTTCAGTTTCTCATGCCCTAAGTCCATTACGAGATTTTGGTATTCTAAATTCAAACTGGTGTCAATGTACCTTTCTTTTTGATGTTCACCTTGGAGTTTTTAGTGGAATATGATAGCCTGTTCACCGGTGATAAGTGGTATGTGTATAATATATTAACGATCTCTTTTATAATTTTTGAGCAAATTTGTTCTGTCACGTTTGTTTTAAAATTTAGAGTGTAATCCAGTAAATCAGTAATTAATAAATTACGCGTTTTTAAAATATACCTACCCTGAATTTATAAATATGTCTGTTTTAAAGGATAATTTTGTATATTAATATTTCATTTTCAGTTTTACAAAAAGTTGCCTACTAAAAATATTATCTATACTAATAATAAAGCTGAAGAGTTTGTTTGTTTGAACGCGCTAATCCCAGGAACCGCTGGTCCGATTTGAAAAACTATTTCAGTGTTGGTTAGTCCATTTAACGAGGAAGGCTATAGGCTATATATGATCACGCCACTACTAATAGGAGCGGAGCACCAATGAAGAATGTTTTAAAAACGGGGGAAAAATTTCACGCTACGGGCAATATAAGACGCAAATGAGGTTGCGTGGGTCAGCTAGTAAGTAATAAATAAAGACGGGCTTAAAGATAGTCAGGTACTAATATTTGGAAACCCCACATTTTTAGTTATTCGCAAAAACAAACCTAAATTTGGCATAACTATGGCCGCAAGTAAATTATATATTTACATAATATAGCTATGTACTTTCTTTCTCTTTTACGTCTCAGAACGATACTATCATGAAAACTATTTAACAACTCGCGATATAACATAAACAGCAAGTAGCGCCGAAGGTCGATGTTAGTCTAAAAAAAAAGTAGCTGCCTAAGTAAATCCTTATATCAAAAGTTATCTATCAATGTAAGTCTAATGTCAAAATCGGTCTACCTGTTCCAAAGATTCGCCGGAACAAACAGACAGACAGACAGAGAGACGGACAGACAAAAATTGAAAAAAAAAAAAAAAATCCCTTTAAAAAAATCCCTTTAATATTACCAATAGACACTCCAATTTTAATTATTTGTATAGATTGTTTAGATATTCGATTAACAGGACTACTATGACCTGAATGAGAAAAGGGCGGGCAATATTAAGAAAAAATAAGTAATATAGTTGTAATTAAAAAAGGATTCCTATTCTAAACACTAATTATTTTCAAAATTTCGTCTTTAATACTACATTTTAAGCCCGAATATGGATTCAACCATTTCCCCACAACATAAGCCAATTATTAAAGTTATAATTCAACCTATAGCGTTTTGCCACTAACACATTCACAAAACCGAGCCCCATCACCACAAAACCATTTTAACGACCGAAACAAAACGATAGCCATTGCACAGTAGCCATATAAATTCAATAAATTCACCGAGCCATAAATAAGTCTATAAAAACTATACTCAGAGAGTTGCATTAAGACAATGTTAGCGTACATTACACAATGAACACATTATGTTGTAATTGATTCGGCCACAATGAGCTTTATGCTAAACAAAGATAATATTGTCTACGGGTAGACGTCTGTTACCACTTGATTGAGACAAAATGTCTTTGTAACCCGCTTGGTGGCGCCACTAGTAATTCAATATGCATTTAAAGTTTGATTCCCATGTCTGTTTCTTATACAATCGTTAATTAATTATAATTAATAATTATGTATCTTGAATTGTTTTATTAATCAAGAGCTTTAATGGATAGATTGGTTATTTTCTTTATTGCTGACTACCTTTGTCTTCCAGGTCCGCCTGCGTATATCGAGTTATCGCGGCAAAGAGTAATGTTCTTCATCAAGAATTCAAGTATCACCATGCCAGATTTGGTTAAAATCAGTGCAGCAGGTAAGCCATGAAATCGTAACAGACAGACAGGCAAAGACAAGAAATTACTTTCGAATTCATAATGTGTATTGATATGTAAGTATGGATTGCAAACCTGATAACAGTCCATTGAAAACTGGTTCGATTCTTGAATGTGTATTAAAATTATTGTTACCTGGAACGAAAACATTAACTGTGTTAATACAAACTTTAGTTTTATATCTAGTACAGAAACATAAGGTATACAGAAATTTTTATGTGATCTCGGATCCAATACCTGTCATACTGCAGTACTGTAAATCCTACTAATGTTTGGTATAAACGCAAAAGGTTGTGTGAATATTTGTTACTCTTTTACGCAAAGACATTTTAATGGATTTAGATATGAAACTAGTTAGGTAGGATTTTAAATGTAAATCTCACCTGTAAATAATGTCTAACTATATAAAAACTATATAAACTAATTTATATAATAAATATAAAATATAAAAATATAAATTAGTTAGTGGAAAATTTAAAAGACAAGCTGTATTATTGCACGAATATAATTCTTATGACCAGTAAATTCGATAAGTAAGCCCGACGTTTCGACCAGGGTCCACCGATAAACGGACTCAATTTACCTGCCACTACGGTTTCTTGTTTAAAAACATGTTATATTTTTTTTCCTATCACATTAAATCATTACCTTACATATGAAATTATAATCATTTTCAAATACATGTATATTTTTAAAAACGTGCAAATAATAGATTAATTACTTTAAGATATAGAACGAACGATCAATCGTCCTGGGTGGAAATCGAATCCATGACTTCTGGGTAAGCAGTCATGGTCACTAACACATCCGTCATAATGTAGGTATATTACATACATAATTGTCTCTTTGGTCTTGCGGTTTAATGAATGCGACTGCCGATCAAGAGGTCTCGGGTTCGATTCCCGGGTCAGGCCAAAAGTGTTATTAAGTATTTCAATATAACAGCTCGGAGTTTGGAAGTTGGGGTCTGAAACCCCGTGCCTCGGAGAGCACGTAAAGCAGTCGGTCCTGAGCCTGATCTCTTCCCGATCGTGTCGGTTGACCGCCCCATCGGATTATGAGAGAGAGAGGAACAAAGAGTGCACCTGTGTTGGCGCACACACTTGTGCAATATATATCTTCTGCGTAATTGATTAGTCTCTGTTAAGACTGGCCGCCGTGGTCGTTATCGGCAAGGAGAACATTATTATTTTTATTATTATATTAAATGTCATGGAAAGCGAAAGTTCCCAAAACCCTTACCAAACAAAAACACACAATAAACCAATCAGCGAAATCGCAAAATCCCATACGGGAGTAATAAAAATAGCAAAAAGAGGTTTCGAACAGTAATTCGATATGATTTTTTCTCTATGGGCGATCGGCCCAGATGTGGCAATGCATTACATGTGTTCCGTTTGTGTTCAGTACAATGCCATAATGCCTTGTCTTCCTTGATATTTATAGACACCATTCATATTTTAGTTAATTAAAGTTTGAATCAAGACTGTGTGTGTTCGTGGGTTTCTGGTTGATGTGATAAGATTTTGGCTGAGACGTAAGTTCCAAGGAAGTGTTTTCATTTGAAAGCCACTTACTTCACGGTGATTCTTAGCTATGTTTGGTTAATATCCGTCCCGCAGTGTAAGGGTATCGGCTTTTTCCAAAATGATGTAAGGCATTTTTGACGTATGATTACTCGTTTAAGTACTTGCGTAAGGGGATTTTAAAGTAATGTACCTAAGTATATTATTTAGTCAACCGTGGTGTAGGTTAAATATCTAATTTCTTATTTTTTCCCAAGAATTTGTTCCGAATTGTTAATAAAATAACGACAACTCCATAAATTCTAAAATAGTAATTTATCTGTTAATACTTTAAATCAATGGGTAGCTTCTCCATATCCCCTTTCCTGCTGTTCTCAATAATGACCGTTAAATAAACACACACAAACATTGAAAACAATGGTATTAGTGAGTGTAAAATGAACCCCAGATAGTTCTGGTACATAAAATCTGTCAATAAGGGCATAAAAGGGACAACATTCTGTGGATTGATATAGCTGTTAGGAAAGAAATTACACGATTTAGTGAGCAACTAATGTATTAGGATTTCTGTGAGATGCTTAAGAAACGTATCAAGGAATGCTTGTCTTTAAGACAATTTTAAAATAATAGGTGTTTGAATGTTAATTTATCATACGTAGAAATGACGAACACACCATACACGCAAATTACAACGTTTTTCTCACTAAGGTTTAGTCAGATCAAGACGACATACCATCCGGCCTTTCCTAGGTTGAAGTGATGGTAAATTGGCTATTCCTCATTTCCTAAAAGAAGTTTATAATACTTCTAAATTCAGTCTTATCTTGTCTCAATCCAAAACGTTCTACCTAAAACTATTCGCATTCCACAAGTACGTTGATATAATAAAATCTGTTCAGAACACCGGTCCATCGGCGGAAGTCCCGAACAAACCCGTTAGATTATTATTATAACATTTTTGACCATAAAATTAGAACTATTACGTTCGTAAAGATAGTAAAGAGTTTTACGATCGTGCATCGAACTAAATATCCACAGGATGCAGGACTGTACTTCATAACAATATACGCTTTGATATCGGTAACCTTTCATAAATAGGTTTCATGGCTGTTGTAATCTAAACGATACGAGCAGCATCTTGCCTTGTCTATGGTCCGTGTCGCAAAATATTTTAAGCTTAAATTTGTTGTTACGTATGTGGCTTTGATATTCCATGTTTATATTTCTTATATCAAAACTAAAAGTCTATCATCTCTGTGCTTCAGGTTAGGATTATAACAGGCTCCAGGGCAGTACAGTTTTCTCTGATACTCCTGAGCGTCTATCTCTTATTTTAAGAGGTTGCTGTTTTAAGCCTGGTTATTTTCTTTATCAATTTATAAAGTAAGTCTCATCAATATGTACCGCTCAATGCGTCTAATTGATATCTAAATCATTTGCCTCTTGTACTAAGTACTACATATTATACCTAGAAAATTTTACCATGAAGGTGTTTTTCTTGCGTTCTTTTCGAGAACGAAATAATTATTCGATTCTAAATCAATCTCACTACAATACTGTACTAATATGTCAATCGATTTTGGCCCTGTCAGCTATTTTTCTCTTGTACAAACAAACAGATGTCGGTATAGCAACATGTTTACTTTCAGATGTCACTTTAACTATATTTGAATGAAATCACATTAATCTTACTTATTTGGATATATTTATGAAGAAATTCTTTGAAATGCCATTTTACGTAGGTACTCGTATTATATTTGAATGTGGTTTATGTAGAAGCTTTTGAATGATTTGTATTGTACGTGATTGTTAATATTTAATTAATTGGTTAATATTTAAGTCGTGGGGACATTAAAAGGTTAGATTTTTCCATTGCTGGTGTCAAGTGTCATCGACCATGATGAGTATAATTTTCTTTTTGGCTTTTTTAGGCTTAGGCTTCAAGTCTGGTTATCGATTCTTATTACTCAAACTAAAATGCTATAAAATAATTTTCCAAGTGTCAAATGAATCATTTTCAGAGTTTACTTTACACATACAAATATACAAGTGCTTGTAAATGAAATAGAACTTGACTTACTTAAAATATCACCAAACAATAAAACACTAAGCCCATTCTTAACACGTGTGTCTTCTAAAGGTGGAAGCGTTTCCTCTGAACGGGTCGAATGTCCCTCGACAATTGTACAGGAAACTCTTTATTTTCTATATCCAGCCATGAGAAGTGACGGCACGTAGAAAACACATACAAAGGGTATTGGAGATACAAAGCATTTGGGAACACTAGAAGTTATGAATGATGATAATTATATGGTAGGCTATGATGACCTACAATTGAATACAATTGAGATTTTATGACATGAAAAATAATAAAAGTAGTAACTTCTGTTTTATTAACAAATAAGTAATTTGAAATGCCTGAGAAAATTACAGTGAAATCGAGGAATCTATAGGCATAAAATTTTATTTGGTGTAAAAAAATTATAACTTGGTCGTCTTATCCCAAATGGGCAGTACCTATGCCATAGTTACTATAAATATTTCGGACATCTGACAGACAACACCATCTTCAAACTAAGCAGAGCTTGTACTATGAAAGCTAGATTCATTGACATAATTATTTTACTTTTATATTTTATTTGTATTATATTACGTATAACATATTGTTAATAAATTAGTCCTAGACACAAAAGAAATCATGTCGCACATTTTATAATTATTTGTTGTTATAATCGAACCTATAATCGTTGACCCGGCACCCAGGATTACTGAAACATGAAGGCAAACACAATAAAACTCACAAAGTAAGTTTGTAAGTACATCATTATGGTGTAATGCTTCTAATTGTTATAAAATAGATAATTTAGAAAAGATTAATGTGGATTTAGACATAAGTGTACCTAGAGAACATAATGTTAAAATTTCAGAAATTCACAAAATCTTGGAATGAAATAAAATATCAGATTTTGTGTAGCGAAATTCTCTGATACTTAGTCATAGCTCAATGTTGGAACAGTGCCCAATAAAAATGATAATAGGCTCACCTTTGTACCATTGAAACTGTATTTCTATGTTTCGTTTGTTTTCGTGATTTATTTAAAAGTATTTTCGGAAATTTCCTTCAGATGCACACTAGAAGCATTACGACCCGAAATAAAATTTAAATCAAACCTACTGATATTAATTAGACTCCTTCAAGGCACAATTTTTGGTCTTGAATTTTAGAAAAGCTTTCAATACCTTGATTCATAACAAATTGTGATTTGTCTACTCAAGTTTTTTCTATGCAAACAGTAGTGGGTACTTCTTTAACATTCCGTGTTCGCCCCATAGTAATTGTGCAATGATTGCACAATAAAACACGTGCTAACAAATAGAAGGGTTCTGTACAAATAATAGGGACACCTAAAATGAACTACTACTGGGGAATTCTTTCGGTTATACGATGATGGTGCAAGTGAAGCCCTTAAGCAGATAGCTAGTACATGTGTTTTTTATGTTCCTTAAAACCAATTTTTGGTGTTTTTTTGTTAATATTCTCGAAATTATTTGAATTTGAAGAATTTCTATGTTAGATTTTTACGCGTAATACATTCTGTTATGTCATAAATTCTGTTCGACACTTTGAAAGTAGCATAGCGTCTTAATACTACTGATATTTATTGAAAAAACTACATTTTTGAGATATGTGGTGACCTGATCACAGATAGGTACCTACTGCAAATGGTTAGTATTTCTAGTTTATTTTAGAATTAACTATTTAACATGGTTCATAAAACAATTATCTAAAAGTCGCTATATTTTATGACTTACAACCTATTTCTTCTTTGTCCTTTTGCAAGATTCAATGAAAGAAACGGAAGGCGTTGTCTACAGAAATCGACGAATTATATCAAGGGCTGGAGTCCAAAGGGCGCTCTCTATTGTTGAACCCTCAATGAAGTTTATTTAGCATAAAATGTTCTTCGAATTTGTTTAAGTAGGTGTTAATGCGCTTGTAGTCGTGAAAGAAATATTTATTAGCGGACTTCGAAATATTTAGAAATCGTAAATTATGTGAGGAAGGAAATATTGTGACTTTTAAATTATTAGGATTAAAATGTATTGTTTTTTTTTTGGCAAACGAGGACTGCCTCACTGGTCTAGCGGTAAGCGTATGCCGATCAAGAGGTCACAAGTTCGATTTCTGGATCGGGATAAAAAGTGCTGTTGTTTTTCTTACAATTAATAACCGGAGTACCTATAGAAGGTTGGTGGTTGTCATGAACATCTCTGGTTATCGTTATTGGGAAGTCAGTAGCCTCAAATTTACTGACAACTAGTTAAATATTTGGATTCAGTTCGTCCTCAGGTTACGAAGGTCTGATGCCAGTCACCACATGGAAAAACTGATATTCAGGTAAAACCAGTTCAATTAGTTGCCGATACTAAATAATCTTAAAATAAAAAAAATTGAAAAATTACTAGGAAAAGCGTGAAAACTTTTATTACCAGTACTTTTTGCTCCAGAAAAATCGTTAAACACTATATCATGGAGAACGTGGGATAGCACGACATGAATGGGCCGGCTCGACCGGAGTGATACCACGGCCTCACAGAAAACCGGTGTGAAATAGCGCTTGCGCTGGGTTTCACCGAGTGAGTGAGGATACCGGAAGCTCATAACCGCAACCCTGCCCCCAATCCGCCTTCCCATCCCCCAAAGGTCGGCAACGCACTTCTGACGCCTCTGGTGTTGCGAGTGTCCATGGGCGGCGGTAATCGCTTACCATCAGGTGATACGTCTGCTCGTTTGCCCGCTATACAATAATAAAAAAAATATATAAAAAAACACACATGTATGTACTTATAAATAGTACTCCAGACGATTTTTTTTTATTACCATACGTAAACTGATTTTGACTGCAATAATATTCATTCCAACCGAAAATTCTCTGTTAATCTCAGGATAAAATACAAAAATGCTATTCAGTAAGCACACATTATTCGTATTTCTATTACACACGGTATTCACAATGGGACGAACAAAGACGAGATGGGCGAACGTGGTGAGAATTAATAAAAAAAAACTGGAATATAGGGTGACGATAATACTGGCAAGTTGAGTCAACTGAATGTCACAATGGTGACATGAGGACGTGACCTACCTATTTGATTTTGTCGGGTAGTCGGTAACATTTGTCTTGTAAATCGGATGGGTGTGACGGATAAGAATCTTAATAATGGGGTTACTGAAGCTTCCTTTTCTGAAAATATTAGAGTTCTTTTAGAACTGGCAATAATATATAAATACTTTAAGATGGTATTGAATTTTGTCGCTGAACGGGTTTTCGTAAAGGTATTAGACAGGTATTACTCCTGTCAGTGTTTGATACCATTTAATCAATGTTTAGCGAGTTTTGTGATTTTCACACGTAAAAGAAATGAACAGCAAAAAAAAAAATATCTCGAAAATCTTACACACAACGCCATCTAGTCCCAAGCTAAGCAGAGCTTGTGTTATGGGTACTAGACAACTGAAATAATATTTATATACTTTTTTTTGTAAATACGTACATATTATTGACTGCCTCGATAGCGTAGTGGTAGCGTATGCGACTGCTAAGCTTGAGGTCTCGGCTTCGATATCCGGGTCGGACCAAATGTTTGTTTAATCTGCATATATTTGTTTCGGAGTTTGGGTGTATAATATGAATGTATTTACAAAAAAAAAGTATATAAGTATTTACATCAGTTGTCTAGTACCCATAACACAAGCTCTGCTTAGCTTGGAACTAGATGGTGTTGTGTGTTGGATGTTCGGAATATTTATTTATTATTATTTATTATATTATACATAGAAAACATCCAAACTCCGAACCAAATATTTACAGATCATAGAAACATTTGGTCTGACCCCGTGAATCGAACCCGAGACACGCAGCCGTCGCATATGCTACCACTGCTTCTGCACTATATAGTATATACATATAGTAAATAGTAACTTCACGCGTCTCACATACGGTAACCTAATACCAAATTAGGTTTATTCTGTATTGTAGTAACCATATTGCTGATAAATATTTATTTATATATATACACCTATTTATAAATGTATATATACATAAATTGTACACACTTAAACAATACATTATAGTGCATATCTTATTGTTTTCTGTTGTTTGTTCTGAGTGGGAACAGAACATATATAATTCTTTTGAATGAGCTGTACGCTATATATAATGATACTAACTGAACTCCAAGGTGTTACCCGCGGGTATTATCGTACCGCGAGTAATGCGAAGTTAGTCTTCTTATATCATCAGCTACCTATCAGTGAAAGTCCCGTCAAAATCGGTGCTGCCCTTCCAGAGATTAACCCATACAAACAGACAGACTGACCGACAAAAATTGTAAAAAATGTTATTTTGGTACATATGCATATAATAAAAAGCGTTTATTTTAATATTACAAACAGACACTCCAATGATAATTATCTAATATATAGAATTCTCGTATCACGGTGTGCGTAATTGAACTACTCCGAAACGGCTCTACCGATTTTCGTGAATCTTCGCTTGCATATCGGCTAGGGTTGAGAATCGGACAACATCTATTTTTCATCCCCCTAAATGTTAGGGGTAGTCCACCCCTAAATTTTTTATTTTATTTTTTAGACAAAATTTTTAATTTCTATTTTTTTATGATACAGCATACAAAAATACATACAATGCAAAATTTTTGCCTCTACGATCAACCCCTATTTTTTAATTAATAAATAAAACTTAATTTCTTTGCAAGTATTGTTTTTTTATGGTTGCCTAGAAATAATATACCTACATGGCAAAACAACGTCTGCCGGGTCAACTAGTTTGTATATAAATTAGTTGATACAAACCAATTATAGCAAAGAATGCTAAAATAATATTGGGTATCTGTTTCCAGCGTTTTTGTTTAAACTAGCCAACACAGTAACAAAAATTCATACATTTTTGTGAAACATTTCTAAGTACTTCGTAATCGTGTTTCACTTGGTTTTTTAACCGACTTCAAAAAAGGATGAGGTTCTCTATTTGACTGTAATTTTTTTTATGTTTGTTACCTCATAACTTTCCACTGGGTGGACCGATTTTGATGATTTTATTTTATTGGAAAGTTGGTGCTTTCCGTGTGGTCTCATTTCAATTTGGTCCAGTTCTTGAATTCGGTTATTTTTGTTAAAATTTGTGATTATTATGTTTAATTGTAGATAATTAAGAACCATATTAACATTTTTTGATATCTAAGGTAAGACAGGTCTTTAAATTATGGACAGAGACTGAAACCTACAGGAACTGAAAATTGTATTAAATTTTTCCTCGACAAATCAACGGGTTTAATCATTTTATGGCTCAAAAGTGCACTGTGTGTTGCGCACACTAGTTTTCAAACCAAAACATTTCACGAACGAAACAGGATCTGAGATCAATACTCAAAAATACCACTGACACAAAAATTTTTTCAGCAGTTTGTACACTATAAACATTAAAGGCATCAACCACAATGTTTAAGTTAAAACTTCAACTCAAAACAAAACCACATCCTACATTTTATTAAAAACTAATAAATCGGTTATTAAAATCGACCGCATCTTTACTTTTATGATATTTAGACGTTGCCTATTTAGTCTATGGTTAAATAGTTACATTTTTAATATACTTCACATCCGGGGCAAGCAAAAGGTTTATATTGAATTGGATTTACGACTGTTTTCATTGCGCGGTGTTTTAATATAAATACGCGTGCCCGTTTCCTGTTGGTTAATAACAAAAATAATATTTAATAAAAACAATGGGATGTAGTTATGCCAGTTTCGGGAAATGGTTTTAGATTTATTAATGTGTTGTGGTTTCACTGCCACATTTGGTATGTTGTAAAGATACAATTGTAGAATTTAGTGTTTAATCATCTTCAAAATAAACTAAAGTAGGTATGAGATTGTATAATAATTGTCAAATTGCTTTTATTCTGTGATTAAGGAAATTATGAACTAAACTTCATTCAAGATTTATCTGTGAAATTTTCTCTTAACTGATACTCATCTAATAAAGAACTTAATTTTGTTTTTCAAATAAGCGTAGTGGACTTAGTATGTATGGAGTAATGTAACCGTGGGAGAGCTATGCTTCGGCATGAATGGATCGGCTCGACCGTAGTGATACCACGGGCTCACAGAAAACCGGTGTGAAACAGCGTTTGCGCTGTGTTTCACCGAGTGAGTGAGGATACCGGAGGCCCATACCCTAACCCCTCCCCTCATCCCCTTTCCCATCCCCTAAAGGTCGGCAACGCACTTGTGACGTCTTTGGTGTTGCGGGTGTCCATGGGCGGCGGTAATGGCGATAATCGCTTACCATCAGGTGATACGTATGCTCGTTTGCCTACTGTTCTATAAAAAAAAAATAAAAAAAAAAACTTACTATGTAATCTGTTACAGATTCGATGCTAAAGTCTACAAGAGGAATACGTAAAATTTTAAAAAAGTGTTCATTTTCCTTGTTCTTTTTTACGAGGTGCCAATGATAGGCATCACACATTTATGTGGTCACCCCGTCAAGAAACATTAACAAGCGGTAACATCTCCAATTTCCTTCTACAATTCATAAAGTGTCAAAATTTAGAACAAAATATTCTGTCAACGTTACAAATTATAATCTGATACACGTAGTTTTTTCACGGAAATGTCATAAAAACATATTACGGAAGACTATTTGTATAAATCCTATCCTACTCATATTATGAGTGCGAAAGATTGTGAGTAGGTACGTGTAGATGTTTGTTCCTCTTCCATACAAAAACTGCTGAACGGATTTATATGAAACTTCACAATAATATAGCTCATATATCTGAATAATACCGCGATATCCGATGTACCAATAGATTCATAAATATAACTTGCTTATACTGTGAGTAAGTAATTATAGATGGCTAGGTTTAAGTATCTTCTTAAATCAATCAACAGTTTAAAAGTTACAATATGAGTAAGTAAGTATATTTATGTAAGTGTATCTCATAAAACGGAGGCGCTAATTGATGACTGTTGTCGCAGCGGTGATACGCCCTGCTTTCGACAACTGAATGAGTTTTCAACACAAACACTGTGCAGTTAGAAACAACTCAGGAAATTCCTAATGGTCATTATTCACTAAAATAGTTTTCATTGTGAGGGTATTTTAGTTTAGTTACAAGTAAAGTAAATTATTCAAAAATATTACAATAGAAAAGAAAGTGCTGTAAACTGATAAACCGAAAAATTTTAATTATATGTTTTTTGGCTTTAGACTTAAACATCAAATAATTATGTTTAGTTACATTTAAATATTATATAAGTTATGTTAAAACTACGTTAATGAGATAATTTTTATACAACTTTTAATACTATTTTCAGAAATGAAAACATTTAATTAATTTATCAGCATTTGTAAATAGCACTCCATTTACACACTGTTTCATAATGACTGTTTTTTCATCATACTTGTGTAAATATTATGTATTATCATTATGCAAAAGTTATTTAATAATTTACATATTATTTACAGATTTGATTCAAAATCTGAAAGGTAAATGAAAACCTTTTGGGTGGGCAGTTAAGCTATTAAACTTTAGTAAGCCAAGAAAAAAGCCTAGAAAGCCCTTTATTTTAAGGTGGTGAGTGGTTCGTAGGTATTTATTATCATTTACCATACATTACACATTATATCGATCACGTATCGCTGTACCACAATGGAAAATTAAAAACAAAAGTGACTCGAAAGTTAGATTAAAGAATCATTGAAGCGAGTTGGCAATATCTTGTAAAAATTAGAACTCAAACGATGTAAACCTTTTTGATTTTTGAAGCATACACAAATCTATTTAATATATATATATATATAAAATATTTTTTTTGGCAATAAGACCGCCCATTGTACATATCTTCTTGAATTTAGAATTTTAAGTAGAATAATTTGTTATTGGTGTACAATAAAGTATGTTCTACTCTATTCTATTCTAATATATGTATATTCGATTGTAGGTACTCTTCCTGATCATGGCGTCTAATAAAAATTTCACAAATCTATCTAACATGCATATATGGAAATATGTAAATATATAACCTATCCTCGATCATATGATTGTCTACAATCTGATAGATGTTAGCTTGAATTTCAGTGATAAGATTATTTCAATTACTAAGATGGTGGCTTGAATATTGATCATACCCATAAGAATTTCGTACATGCTATTATTAAAATAACTCACCTATGTTTGGTTTGCTTTATGCATTATTATGGAAATTTATTTAAAGAACTCATAAATTGCACTAAACTAAAAATATTTTCAAAGACAGTAAAAAGTATTTATTTATTTATTTATTTTATTTATTTTTTATATTTATATTGTATATGTATAAATTATATTCAATGTATGTATATCTAGCACCTATTTATCTGTATGAATCATTGTATTTCATAAAATAATTTTATTTAGTCTCTCGTGTCGTATAAACACACACCTGCCACAAATAACTTCGCAACACCCAAAGGTTTGTCTGGAAGAAAATGCCTGTGGCATTAAGTCCGCCTTGTGCAACATGTTTGCAGGAAGTTTTAATAAATAAATAAATAAATAAAAAGTCATCGTAGTACCTACAGAGCACCTATAAAATGTTCTTAGGTATCCTGATGGGACTGTGTTTGTAGCTTTAGCATTAATCTCTAATTTGAGTTGTATAAAACTTCTGAACAAATTAGCAACCTAAGAGAATTTCGTATTAGTTGAAAGATGTGAAGATGGTAGAATACTTTTAGCTATCCTGGATATATGATTAAAAGTAGCCGGGTAGTTGTGGCATATAAATAACCATTAAAAGTTATATTTTACTTAGGTTTAGGTACGTGTTATACAGAAAAAAGAATAGGTATCTATTACTAATTTCTTAGACTAACGTTTGAGTCCTATTAAACTAAAATACACTAATAAACACTAAATAAATCAAAATGACGAAATAAAGATTCATCTAATTGAGAAAACAATCAAAGTCCCAATTAAGTGGACCATTCTACAATACTTTACATCGACACTTCAATCTTAATTTAAAAAGTTCTAAACTGTCGTTACCAAATTGACACGTTTTTATTTCTATAAAAACTTTGGATCATTAAATGAAATTTAAGAAGAGAATAAACAGTGTTCCCAAACGCAACACGATGTCGACAAACAACAGATCAATTCACGTTAATTTACCGCCTACTTAATTTTTAAATTTAATTACGGTAATTTGGACGACAGTTTAACTCAACCAACAATACCCGAGCTGTAAAATTTTACTATTGTACCTGTTACCACAATTTACAGTTCGTTACCGCCTCTTATATAAACAGATTCCAATTAAGAATTGTCATTGAAAAATCCCATTGTGTACACAGTGAGAAATTGTTCTCTTATTTCATCTTAAAGGCTTGTCGTGGCAGGTGTAAATTTATGGTGAAATTAATTATTAATTTATTTTTATTTTAAAGTCTGTTACCAATTACTGAAAAGAGAACTTCTTATTCATAATGAACTGTATGAATGTCACAAGGGTTGTCGAGAATTTTTGTATTTTTATATACAGGTTGAGTAACATCATATTGTACATAATATAATAAGTCATGTTACTAAAAGGTGTGAGACGACTTATTTTAGTAAAATCAATTTTAAACATTTAAGTAACTCCTGAATACTACTACATTATTAATTTCGTTTCGGTTTGATCACAGGAGGACTTACTGATAAATGGGATGTGGAACTTGGACGAAACATAAATTTTTATACGTTGTTATATTTATGTAGATATATATAATACACTGTGTTGTAACCTATCTGAACCGTATCTTATTCAATAAAACCGAAATCGTAATTGAGTGTGAAAAAAGTGAATGTTACATGTATACTACCATTAAACATATCTTATAGACAATTTATTAATCCAACAAAACGTATCGTATCTCTGTCTGTCTATTTGTAAAATAAAACTCAAGAATCACTGACCTCATTTGCATCAATCTTTTCTAGTTTATTGATATGTTAAACAGTCAGGTTTTTGTGTCAAATAATTTTATCACTACTTAGACGTGTGTTTACGTTAATAAATACGAATATTTAAATTACACTTGTACAATTTTTTACTTAACCCTAATACCTAACAAAAACTATTGTTTTAACACCCAAAAATACTACAGACCAATTTAATAAATTAAATACGCATTCATATAACGATCTGTCAAAAAGTTAAGGTAAAATTAAACTGGTTTATACACTGATTATATTATTATAGTAGCGACTACAGTTTTTTTAAATACAAGTTACAACGCAATTTGATATTCGTAAGAATTATAATGTAGTAATATTTTTGACCTGTTTGTGACAGTTCGCCCAGTGGGTAGGTTGTAACTGAAACTTAGCAACTAATAAACAACAATGTGCTCCTCTGTAGAAAGCACTGTACTGCAATGTGATTAGAATCTCATAAGATTTCCTCAAACTTGTACCTTATTATTTATTTCATAGTTCCAATAATGTTCGGAAATATTTATCATAATATCTTATTACCAGCATCAATCTAAACTTTGAGAAACTTATGAATTTTATATAAATATTAAAGCTAAGTATATAACCATCAGTAAAAGTAGAATATTAAGAACACAAAAAATGTAGTAAAAAAGATTAAAAAAAAAACAAATTACCTTCATCTGCGTTACCATTGTTCCTCTTGTCATTTGAGACATCAGAGAAATCTACCTTCGATGAAAAACTAATATATGATCAATATAAAATAAAACAAAACTCATAAAACACCGCAAGTGGTCCAATCACACCGTTTCTTTGGCATTATTTCTCACAGTCATAGTTCTAACAGTTCTTATAGCCACAAACTTAAAAACAAACACACAAGCGAAAAACAAAACACAAAAACAATAGTTAAACACAAATTAAAATGTAACGGACTCCGCGCTCAACTAACAGATCGTACGAACGTAGCGCGCTCGAACGCAATTCGAGATTCGTATTCGAACCGCGACACACGTCTTGTGAACGCGCGGCGCCGATACACAATGCTGGCAGATCGAAGCGAGCCGACAATACGCGCGCGCTACAATAACCGCCCCCCGGCCCGCGGCGCCGCGCTCCCGCCCCGCGCCGGTACCACGTGCGACAAGGACGCACCGACCTAATGTCACTGCCCTGTCAACAATGCCAACCTTCGGAGCCCTTACCGCACTAAACATGAATTAAACACCATATTTTGACCGAACCATACGAATCTACCCATCACAATCTACAATTTATACCAAAAATTCGATGCAGTTGTATTGAGAACATCACTTACAATCAATTGTCTATGCGGAATAACAGCTTTCATCCCGCGGAATCTATACAAAGCCGTTCAGCCCATCCTTTTCTAGCGGCCAATGTGTGCGTGTCGGACGAGAGCGTTCTCTCCTGCTCGGGCTCAGCGGCTGGCGGCTAGGCAAAGTGTTATCTCACTCTAAGCCCCGCCCCGGCGAACGTCTTTGAGTGTGGCGCCGGTTGCACAGTGTGCGTGCCGCGGTGAATAGCCGGGCATTGTGAAATCATTTTCGCACACCACAATGAAACACAGGTGGGTGTGCGCTACATCTACGAGGGCGTTTAAAAAGTCAATACAATCTCCGTTACGTTTGTATTTGTGGAGAAAATTTTCTTTATTCACGAATGTAGTTGGATCTAACTGGGCGTGTTATTGTGCCCATTGTGTTGGGTGAGGCGTGGCCAGAGGAAAACGTTCTATTGTGTGCCGCTCCGATTGTGCGATTGGCGAGCTCTATTGTTATTCACACAACGGTTTCCCACCAAACCTGTAGCCGTGTCGCATGCTCTCATGTATTATTACATGGGCAAGGGTATAACTCCACAAAATATGTGACCGCATTCCAAGACACTGAATGTCTTTCTAGAGTTTTCTTTAATCTTCATAAATATTCAGTTGTAAAATTCAAATAGGACAACCTAGAGATTCCATATGTTTCTCTCGAACTATCTCAATTTCATCTATAAAAAGTCTTAGATGTTTTTAAAAATTTTGCTATTAATACATTAGCAAGAAAAGTTTATAAGATAGCTTTCCTAAGAAAAAAATATGATTTGTACATATCTACGCCATTTAAAGTTTACGATTTTTGGTTATGTGGATAACATAATGTGATTTTTTTTAATAAATTTCATTTTCTATGAATGAGTCGTAGTCTATTTCAAGGATATATTTATATGAAAATCGCAATTATAGCGTACTATCAATTACATACCAAAGCAAGCTTCACAACTTTTATACATTTGAGTACATATAGTGTACCTAGAATTCTCATCCTGAAAGCCTAGGTCCTCTACGAAATATATTCAAACAGTAAATATTCAGTTCTGTAATTTAATTTATTAAAATGAACAAATGTAACAAAATGAAACGTTGTAAGCATGAAAAAAGAACCGGTGTAAAAATAAGTCCGGAGAGAAATCATGAATGTCAATGTCCATTTTCTATAAATACATAGAGTAGTACGTATTTAAATGATCTGTAACTGGGACACAGCTGATCCGAAGCCTTGGAGACTTCCCGCTGTAATCGGTATTTAATTGATTGTACAGATTAGATCTCTTCTAAAAAAGAGGATTTAAATAAAAAAAGATGTTTTATTTTTGTTTTTAATTTACTCACTGTCTTAATGATGGGCCTAACGGCTAGTCAATAAAACTGTATTTTTTTATTTCTTTAATTATTTTTCTAATCTGATTGCTGTAGAGTTTGCTTATGTTGTAAAATAGTTAAATAACCCATTGCAGTTTAGCAAGCAATTATTTTAATACTTTTTACACATGTATCTATTTTATTTGGCCTGCTTTCCTAATAAAAGCAACGTACCGATAGCTGACTTAAAAAAGAATAAAAGCAAGAAATTCAATGTCAGTCAAGTCTCTCACGACACCCTCTTCTTGCCGGACTTTTGACTATCTGAGCACCCTAAATCAGCTTGATTGCAAGTATCGATCTTGAGAGTAGCTTTTTGTTGTACATATCATGTATTGTGAGAAATATTTGTGTAAATTACTAATTATTATCTTGTTTCTGGCTTAGTTTAAGCTTTCTACGCTTATTAGATTCGAATTCATTGACCTGTTGGTCCAGTGTTTAATAGTCCCAGATGCTAAACCAGAAGTCGTATATCTCATCCTCACCAGGTTGTGTAACTGTGTGAGCGTGATCATTTGTTCTGGCTCTGGATGTAATTTATCTAGGTATAATATGTATTTAGAAATATCTGAGTAAGTAGTGTGTACCTATAATTAACCTAGCACGGGCTCGATCTAACTTGAGATAATTTTGTTTTTTGAGAGATTGATATCGGGTTATAGTCTGACATAATGTTTTCTACTTAATTGTGTGGTTATAATTGAGTTTAAACAGACCGTTTCAAGGAGATAGCTTTACATTTTATTAATTTCTAGATTACACTGTAGATTCCTATCTCAGTCTTAAATTTACATTTGCTTACCTAACCATTATTATTTATTTATTCACCTGTATAATAAATACTTTACAAATGTCTTCATCATTTATTATTTAATGTTATATTTATTTATACATGTATATTTGAGAGTAGTTGCGTTTAAATTTTTAATAAAATTGCATGATTTTATTCTGACATGTCATGCGTGCCTCTTTAACCAAAATTTGATGATTAGGTACAGGATAATGGTTATGGTATTTATTTCGCTTTAATTTTATATAATTCATTAATTTATATATTACTCTTTAAATCTGAATAAATTTACTAAAATAAATTTATTGTGGATGTCTTTACAAATACAAAAGTTAATGGTGGATGAAGCCACTTGTAATCGATCTCCTTTTAAGTCAATTCAAGATTCTGTGGTTCGAAATTGTGATGATGACGACGAAATATCTTTAAATGAAAATATATCATAATTATACGATTGGCTTGCGATAGTGATTGAATTGTTTATTACCTATAGGTATTTTTTCACGACTTTTGAAAAGCAAACATTATATTTAAATTTTGTTTTTAGATTGTTTTGTACTTCCATTTCATCTAGTAACTTTATTTCAATTAAATTGTTTGCGTGTACTCCATTTAAATAGGCGACCACATAAACACAATTCAATAAGACACATATCTTAGAACATGAATATTCAACGTCGGCCGCCGGTCCCACACTGAACTCCAAATATTTTATCTTTTTAATTATCATTTTTATACTTGATTGACTCTTTATTTCAGTTGAGACACAGCCGTGGTTCTCTTTATGATACATGCCATCTTTTATTATACAATTTCGACGTAATAAAAATAGAGATTAGTCCGATAAAGAGTTACAAGTTGACTGTATCAAGCAATTTGGTTAAATTACTGGTATTAGCTTGTTGATGTGTATGTTATCGCTAATTAGTGAAGTTATATGTTACATATTAATGTATTATTTTCTAATTCCCATCGATTAGTGAAATGTTAATTATCTTTTTTATTTATTTTTGATCTCTTTTTATTCCACGGTGTGGTGAATTCCAAACACTGTGTGGTCAACGTTTTAATGAATAGAGATGTAGACATGTATTTTATGTACATGATAATTTAGTAATTCGAATGATTTGTTTCATTCATTCGTGTATGGTGAGTATAATAGATATCTGTCGAATGATCCCTCTTTTAGTCGATTTACAAAGTAGCTTACTTAAGTCCTAGAAGAGCATAGTTATAGGGTTGGCTATAAATCAGTAAACACTTTCAATTAATTTCAATAATTTTTACTTTAAACCTTTATAATTAGAATAATATTACTTTTAGTAATATACAAGTAACTTCAATACAGATTAGTGTTGTAAGTACCATCACATATCTACTGCTTTTTAACGCCAGTAAGCTAGTTTTATCTGTCCGATAAAATACAATTTCGTTTACTGCTCTGTTCAAAGTATTCCTTTGTACACAAAAGATACAAGAAGCTCTCCTTCCTGCCTTCTCTTGAGGACAATGTGACCCACATACAGGGGCGCAGGCGTGTAAGAATGTGTGTCTCGGGGGTGCC
Source organism: Spilarctia lutea (assembly GCA_916048165.1). Taxonomy (NCBI): domain Eukaryota; kingdom Metazoa; phylum Arthropoda; class Insecta; order Lepidoptera; family Erebidae; genus Spilarctia; species Spilarctia lutea. The sequence goes on along the minus strand of OU696490.1, from coordinate 11,777,746 downwards.
CCCTCACCCCACACTCCATGAGTGGGGTATTATCTGTCGGGGCAGGGGGAAACCCCCGTTTCAAGCTCATATTAGCCTTGTGAGGGTAAATTGCTTTTTGTTTGATGATTTGTATTTCTAATGAGGATTTTTTGTGTGTTTTTTTTCATAGATGTATTTGATATTTAACTAAGTGATTACAAATTAACAAAGGCTATGAGTATTTCGTCGTCTTTGTTGATTCTATCTTTTGGATCAGCTATGCTGTTTAGTGAAAAATTGTTATTCTATTCGCGTTCTTTTAGAAAGGGTTAATGATCTTAATCCCGAGTGATTTTTATATTTATGACTAGCGATCTGTTGTTAGTATGTAGGTAGGTACATGGTTATTGTTATAGTTTCTTCTTTTAATCTTAGCAAGGTTTTATTTTACCTGTACCTAAATAAATAAATAAAGTTTTCACACAACGCCAACTAGTTCCAAACTAAGCAGATCTTGTATTATGGGTACTAGACAACTGATATATATACATATATACTTTTTTTTATAAATACATAGAAAACACACAAACCCCGAAACAAATACTTGCAGATCATACAAACACTTGTCCGACCCGGGAATCGAGCCCGAGACCTCAAGCACAGCAGTCGCTATCACTGCGCCAACGAGAGAGTAAAGTAAATTTAAACCTACCTCTTACCTATACCTAATTCTTATTTTATTTTTTTAAGTTTTCTGCCCTTTTCTCTCTCTCTCATACTGTTACGTTTGCTTAATTTTCATATATTTTTTTTATATTATCTATGTATTTCACTAAATCTACGGAAAAAAGGGTAGGTATGTATGTAAGAGGAAAATTTTATTATAATGTCCGTAAACAGATGTTATTATATAATACCTAAGATAATACGGGGTGAATAGTCAATAAAATAATAACTCAGGTATAAAGGGGTGTTATTCGCACCCTATCTGCAGTAGGTAAGGAAGGTTATCGAAGCAAGACCGATGCGGGCCAGCCAATTACTTGATTGGTTTCCTTGTTTTGTTTGAACTTAGCTTGTGTATTTGTACGGGTCCCTTCTCCTTTAACTTACAGAGAGTCACAAAGATTATTTACTCGTAAAGAGATTTTAGAAAGATAATATTTTCTTTGGTTTCAATTTTGATGTTCGGGTTCTAATTATTTTGTGTGTTATATAAGAATATGTGTGTAGAATAAGTTTTAATGTTAAAATGTTATTTCCTTAGGTATGTTTAATTAGGATTAATGTAGACGTTGTAGAATTAATGTAGTAAGAAATTTAAGAAAAAAAATAGGTATAAGTATTTTAAAAATGGGAGAGCCACGCTTCGGCATGAAGGGGCCGGCTCGAACGGAGTAATACAACGGCCTCACAGAAAACCGGCGCTTGTGCTGTGTTTCACCGAGTGAGTGAGAATACTGGAGCCCCATACCCCAACCCCTCCCCCATCCCCTAAAGGCCGACAACGCACTTATAATGACTCTGGTGTTACGGGTGTCCATTGGACGGCGGTGAAGCTTTTGCTCCTTAATTCATACGAAATGTGCGTTGGACCTATTCAAAAAATGATTACTTAGATATAAATTTGTTTATAAGTACCTAACTAGATATTAACTAGGTATTGAAATAAATCGTGTTTTTAGATATTTTAAATTAGAGATTTATTAAAAATTTGCTCAAACTGACTTTAAAGAAATGGTTTTGTATATATATTGTATTGTAAGGAATTGGCAAGAAACATACCACGGTGCCTATATAAGGCAGCTACAACCGGTCAACAGGGGCATTCGAACGCTAACCGTCGGAGAGTTCACACGCTTCTTTTTCATATTTACCTACATCTTTACAATTAACTGTTTTGATTTTGTTATTAAGAATTGATAATTTGGTATTTGAGATAAATATAATTTGTGTTCATTGATAAATATTTTTTAATAAAACCTGCGTCTGATTCCTAAAAGTATAAATACATACCTATCACTTTTAATAAATTGATCTAGAAATGAAAATTTCCTTAATTACTATTTGAACATAAATCTTACAAAAAATATCGGATGATAAAATATACTTAATTAAATAAATACCTGACATTGGCTGAATGCACAAATCATGCAAAACCAGAAAAAAAAACAAAAAAAAAAAACAATTTTTAAAATTGGAACACAGCGAGCTTCACCTTAACCGCTGTCAACAGAGGGCGCGCTGGCTAATTGGCGTCACTTAGCGCGTCCGCGGCCTATCTATTTAAAGATCTTTGCCTCGCTTTGAATCTAATCCGCGCGAGTCCACGTCTCATTGTGGCATTTCCGCCTCCGCACCGTGCAATGGTGACTGGCTTTTTTTGTTTAATTAGTTGCGGAAGAGTTTTATTGGCAAATAGGTATTGTTAAAAAAAAATATCTACTGGTTTGATACTAAATAAATAGCTTTCAACTTATAAATTCTTTGTTATTTCTTCTAAGATTTCTAACATGGAAATAAAATGACGAATCAAATGTAAATAAGTCAATAGTAGGTAGGTACCTAAATGTAAATAATCTAACAATCTTAGCTTTATGTAGTAATTTGCTATTGGTTTTTGCTTTGCTTCAATGTCGGTTTTATCTTTATTCTTTTTCTATCACAAAATATACCTTAGGTATGTATTATTTCGGTCAATAATCCATCGCTGTGCTGAATTGTATTCAACTCCATTCGACATTCATACATCCAGCCATCCAAACTTTTTGATTAGGTAATCTATAGGGTAAAACCGGGATAGATGCCGCAACGGGATAGATGCCTCACATCCAAGAAACCTAACTTCCCAAAATCGCAACTAAGAATTAATAGTATAAGTAGGAGCCTCTGTCACCCTGCACCTAATTTATCCACGAGCTGTCGGGCTTTGAGGATTTGTTTTGTTCATGTGTATATTTATATCCGAAATGAGCTTCACTAACACGTAGAAATTTTCAAAGTTACTATTTTAACGTTGTATAACTTTATAAGTAGTAATAAATTATGTTATATTTTGTATTACGTCAATGCACTGGTTCATTAAGGATGCGTTTAAATGTAAATAGTTGCTATTTTGTTTTTAATTTATTTAAAAAAATAGCTGGGCATCTATCCCTATCAAAAAGGATAGTTGCCCTGCTTTTTTGGAGGGATAGATGCCCCTAAGGACGAATAGATGCCCCTAAGGGCATCTATCCCTCCATACACCATGTGTACCCATATATGTTCTTGTACAATTACAGTCAGCTTTCGATGAAATAAATAAAAAATCCTTGGGGATAAACGAAGTATTCTGATGATTTGGTATTCTATCTTGAATCATGCGAAGGCGTTTTGTTGCTTAAAATGTAACGTCATTACGAAATACTATAGAATATTACGAGGTTTGATTTAGCTCATTAGGTATTTTTATTTAGGAAAATTTCACATTTTGGGACTGCCTCGTTGATCTATCGGTTTGCGCAAGCGACTGCCGATCAAGTAGTCACGGGTGCGAATTTCGGGTCGGACTGCTGTTGGGTTTTTCTTATAAAAGTTTTACGGAAGATGGCGGTGTTTCCCACCTGTGCCTCGGAACACTTTAAGCCGTCGCGCGTCGGTACCGGTTGTCATGAACACCTTAAGACAATCGTCATTGAGATGTCAGTGCCCTCGAATATAATGGCTACTAGTTCGACCTTCAAATTCAGTTCAACCGCAGGATTGCAGAGGTCTGATGCCAGCCGCTCCATATAATAGCTGATATTCAGTTATTTCACAAAGAACTAGTAGCCGACCCCAATTATTCTTGGTGATAAATAATATTTAATTTAAAAAAAGTATAAGTATGTTTGTTGAAACTTAACAATTAATATTAAAAACTAAGATTTAATACTTTAGTTGAAAAAATAGTTTTAAAATTTATTTATGGTTGTTTATATCATATTAAAATAAATGTTTTTCGTAATTTAAACCATGTTTCTTGGAGAATTGCTGTTTTACACAGTATGAAGGGCATCTATCCCGCACTGTAGGCATCTATCCTCCTTGTTATTTTCATGGTGGGGCAACTATCCATACAGGTAGGCGTCTATCCCAAAAAAAAGGGTTTCACAGAAACCTACATTTTACAAAATCTGTAATTAATAGGTCAGCAAAAACAAATAATAATCCAACTTAAATAACCAAGCTAGCTACATGCACAGAAATTATCCATTTAAAATTAATATTTTTAAAATTATGAAGGTTTTTCAAAAAGTGGGGCATCTATCCCGGTTTTACCCTACATCTATACAAATAAATTAAATTGGAGTGTATATTTGTAATATTAAAATAATCGCTTTTTTATTAAATGCATATGTACGTATTTACCAAAACATTTTTTTTTAAATTTTGTTTGTCTATCTGTCTGTTTTTTCCGGCTTTCCTGGAACGGCTGGACCGATTTTGACGGGACTTTCACTGGTAGGTCGCTGATGATAGAAGGAGTAACTCAGACCACTTTCTTAGACTAGCTTCGCACCGCGGCGTTACCCGCGGTACGACAATAACCGCCAGTAACACCGCAGGGTTCAGCTTGTATCTAATACTAACTGACTCACGCAACCTCGTTTGCGTCTTATATTGCCCGTGGTGTGAAATTTTTTTTTTTTTGTGATGTGAAAGAAACAGACAGACAGACAAAAATTTTAAAAATATAAATTTTGGTATGTGTACCGTTCATTCATTTTGCATTCATATGCATGTAGTAGAAAGCGGTTATTTTAATATTACAAACAGACACTCCAATTTTATTTATTTGTATAGATTAGTGTAGTTAGAGGTTAATTTAGTGAAATTGTAAGAAAAGAACGACAACATATAGTTTCTTATGAAATTTACAACATATAACTTATGATAAATTAAATACGTGTATCACAGTTCTATGTACACTAATGAGTAAGTACTTCTTTATTAACCAGCATAAAGCACATCAAAGAAATCAACATAATCTCATATATTACAAAACACCCCCTCCTATCTCATACGGACTGTATTAAAATTTAATTCCCCCATAACTCCAAATTGTAGGGAACACATCACTTTATATCGAAACCCCTTATTTTCCACATAACGGGTTCATTTTCACCCTTCTCTTGGCTCACGTACATTTAAAGTTAGTTTTGATGGGAAACTTACTCTATATAAGGGGGGTTTTCCATGCGGTTACTTTTGTGGAGCTGAAAATAGATGTATGTATGTATCATAGAATTAATATTTGACTGCCTCGCTGGCGCAATGGTAGTGAATGCGACTGCTGTGCTTGAGGTCTCGGGTTCAAATCCTGGGTTGGACCAAATGTTTGTGTAATCTACAAATATTTGTTCCGGAGTTTGGGTGTTTTCTATGTATAATATGTATGTATTAACAAAAAAAAAGTATATATGTATTTATATCAGTTATCTAGTACCCATAACACAAGCTCTGCTTAGCTTGGGACTAGATGGCGTTGTGTGTTAGATGTCCGGAATATTTATTTATTTATTTATGTATCAGTAGGTATGCCATTAAGCATAGGTACGTCATTACACGTATTTACGTTTATACGAATACAAACCATAAGACACCGTCCTTTAACCGTGGGAGAGCTATGCTTTGGCATGAATGGGTCGGCTCGACCGGAGTGATACCACGGCCTCACAGAAAACCGGTGTGATAACGCTATTGCGTTCGCGCTGTGTTTCACCAAGTGAGTGAGGATACCGGAGGCCCATACCCCAACCCCTCCACCATCCCCCAAAGGTCGGCAACGCACTTGTGACGCCTTTGGTGTTGCGGGTGTCCATGGGCGGAGGTAATCGCTTACCATCAGGTGATACGTCTGCTCGTTTGTCCAATATTCATTAAAAAAAAAATAGTTTTATAGTATAAAATGTATATATATATATATATATATATACATTTTTTTTTTACAGGTATATCTTTCTATCCATAATCAACTCTAAAATATTATTAATCATCATCTTCCTAGCCTTTATTATTCCCAAGAGTATTTGGGGTCGGCTACTAGTACAACCGGTTTTACCTGCATATCCACGGAGCGACTGGCATCGGATCACGAACTGAGGGTGAACTGAATTCGAAGGTTGAACTAGTTGTCAGTATACCTATTTGAGGGTCCTGACTTCCTGATAACGTTAGCCATATTGCCATTGATGTGCATGACAACCGGGACCGACAGCTTAGGTAACGTGCTCTCCGAGGCATGGGCGGGAAACACCATCATTTTCCATACTCCGGGCTGCTATTAAGAATTTCTTGTAAGAAAATTTCAACAGCAATTCTACCCGGGAATCGAACCCGAGACCTCTTGATCGGTAGTCAATTATGTTTACTGTTAGGCCAACGAGGCAGTAGGTATATCTATACTAAAATATTATTATTAAATTGAAAGTAATTTTGTCATCTGTGTGTAAAGTTATTATTTTTTTTTTTGAATAGTGGGCAAACGAGCAGACGTATACCTGATGGTAAGCGATTACCGCCGCCCATGGACACCCGCAACACCAAAGGCGTTACAAGCGCGTTGCCGACCTTAGGGGCATGGGAAAGGGGATGGGAAAGGGGATGGGAAAGGGGATGGGGGGAGGAGTTGGGATATGGGCCTCCGGTAACCTCACTCACTCGGTGAAACACAGCGCAAACGCTATTTCACACCGGTTTTCTGTGAGGCCGTGGTATCACTCCGGTCGAGCCGACCCATTCATGCCGATGCATAGCTCTCCCACGGTACAAAATTGGTATACCTAGATACTTTGATTGTAGACAGGCCATAGATATTCGTTACCTCAATAACCAATATACACACAGGCATATCCGCGAACAAAAATACACCGCTTGGGTCAACATAATGTAAGGAATTATACCTAGGTACATAGAAATACCACACTGTAAATATGTGACTGCACGGTTGGCCTAGTGGTTTAAACGGTCACTACGCCGCTTGCTACTGCGCCAAGTGCCGTGGGTTCATATCCCACGTGGGACATCACTTTGTGTGATCCACAAAATGTTGTACTGAGTCTGGGTGTTCTTTGTGTCCGTTACATGTATGTTTGTAAAGTCCCCCGCGACACAGGATATATATTCCTAATGCGGAAGTTGTCTTTAAAAAAAGAAAAATAAAATAAAATCCTCACAAAAATAAATAACAATGCGTACCTACTTTCATTTGATTTTCTTATTCTATATCCTATCGTTTAATAACGGTAAAACAAAACGGGATTTATTTAATCCTTTGATCGGTGACGACCGGCTGCCGCGGTGTAAGCCCCTCCCCCCCCCCTCTAGACACTGATGATGGTGAATTTAAACACAGTTTTTTTTAAATACTAGAATTTGAAAGACCAGTGAAAAAGCTGTATAATTACGAATACCTATCTAAAAAATTATATACTATGTTAATTTATTTTTAACCGACTTCAAAAAAGGAGCTCTGAGCCTGAGAGGTTTTCAATTCGAGACTGTATTTATTTTTAATGTTTGTTGCCTCATAACTTTCCACTGGGGGAACCGATTTTGATGATTCTTTTTTATTTGAAAGCTGTTGCTTCCTGTGTGGTACTATTTCAATTTGGTCCAGCTCTTGAATTCGCTTTTTTTATTGCTAAAATTAAATTTTCACCGTGGGAGAGCTATGCTTCGGCATGAATGGGTCGGCTCGACCGGAGTGATACCACGGCCTCACAGAAAACCGGTGTGAAATAGCGTTTGCGCTGTGTTTCACCGAGTGAGTGAGGATACCGAAGGCCCATACCCCAACCCCTTCCCCCATCCCCATTCCCATCCCCCAAAGGTCGGCAACGCACTTGTGACGCCTTTGGTGTCGCGAGTGTCCATGGGCGGCGGTAATCGCTTACCATCACGTGATACGTCTGCTCGTTTGCCCACTATTCAATAAAAAAAAAAAGTATATTATTTATACCTTATAATTATTAATTTTTAATATCACTAAACATACTTAGTGTAGTATAGTACCTATACCTTATATCACAGTTATTAAGAGTTAAATTTTAAATACAATATAGGTAATTATAATTACTTATGTTTGAGTATGCTGAAGTTTTCCTTTGAATCTGAAGCTCCTCAAAGCATTGAAAGGAACCCTTTTCGACAACAAGGAAATGTGTAACGTTATATTAAGCAAATAATGTGTATATGTTCTTATTTTAGTTCGATAGGGTTGCCACATGTAAATACTAATACATTTTGGTAAGGTTCTAACTTCGCCTGCGCTGTGTTGTTTCGTACAGAGTTCTGTTAAATAAAATCTGTTGTGAAACCACAATTTAGTACCTACTTTTTTCTTGACTGCAACAGAAGGAGGGTTATGTTTTTCGACTGTATATATGTAGGTATTTAATGTGAGTGGTGTCAATAGATTCGTCTTAGTCGTGAGAGTGATACTGGGTAGGGAGATCGTTTTTTGTTTTTTCGGAAGACGGTCCCCATTTCATGTCATTCACATTTAATATATTTTTTTTAATCATTAATTTCATCACGACGACGACTTGAAGACTCGAAGACTTGATAATTGAAGACGATAAATACTTGTCATTGGCAGAAATAGCTGATCCTAGTGATACGGCTGGTTGCCATTCATCAAAAAAGAAAAAATACAGAAACTGGGTAGATACGCCAAAATAAAAAAATAAAAAAAACTGAATTTAATAAAGTTTTTTTTTAAATAAATAAATAATTGTAGTCAAAAGTGGCTTACTTTTTTTTTAAAACAACTCCTGCACTGCGACACACTGTACATATCCATTATGTATAGGTACCTACTTAGTGTGTCGCGGGGAACTTTATAGATAGACATAGAGAGATAGAGATAAATTTATGCATCTAAACTTAAACTAGGTTTATAATCAGATATTAAAAAACAATTTTAAAATTATTAAGGTGGGATATTTTTCTATATGGGGGCAAACGAGCAGACGTATCGCCTGATGGTAAGCGATTACCGCCGCCCATGAACACCTGCAACACCAGTAGCGTTACAAATGCGTGCCTTTTAAGAAGGAGTACTCTCTTTTCTTGAAGGTTTGAAGGTCGTATTGGTCCGGGAACACCGCAGGCGACAGCTCATTCCACAGTTTTGTTGTCTCAACTTTCTCATTACCATGGCACAGATTCTGACTTGTTAATTAATTATTGTTAAGGCAATGTTATTGGTGTGACAACCCAAGGTCTCAACTCATCCTTTAGTATGTACCTATACGTACGTACATATACGAAAGTAGGCGTAAATACAAGAGAACCTTTTATTCAAACCAGCTTTTGATGAAACAGTCTCCTTTATAATTAGGCCCTTATTAAATTCCTTGAAAGATTATCATTAGATACAGGGATAATGGCGGAATATGTTGGTAGTTGTAGAAAATTTCTTAATTAGGACACTACTTTGCCGCGTAACATGGTAACTGACATTTATGTTTTGTATAATAAATTATTTATTTTTCATGTTACGCAATTAGTTTTGAAATATGATGGTCTCCTAGACGACCACGGCGGCCAGTCTTAATGGACACCAGCCAACTACGCAGGAGATACTATAGTGCACAAGTGTGTGCGCAAACACAGGTGCACTTTCAGTTCAGATGAAACGGTTAACCGACACGACCGGGAAGAGATCAGACGGAGGACCGACTGCTTTACGTGATCTCCGAGGCACGGGCGTTCAAACTCCAACTTCCAAAGTCCGAGCTGTTATTAAGTATTTCTATAATCAGAAAAACTCCATAACACTTTTGGCCCGACCAGGGATTCGAACCCGAGACCTCTTGATTGGCAGTCGCATTCAACCGCTAGACCATTGGTCTAGCAGTTGAATGATGATTTGAATGATGAATGAAGCAGTTTTTTTCCTACAACATTCTAGAGTACACAAAAAAAATATGAAATAAATTCATAAAGTATTTATAGAAGCTGAACTGAGGTTATAAACACAACTGAAAGTCTGCAATACCATCAATACCATGCTTAAAATATTCAAAATACATAGGTAATATAAATAAAGTCAATTCCCGCAATAAACTTCACTGGAACAGGTGTCAAAAGTAAGTTGACCTCAGTATACATCAGTAGTTTGAAAAGTAAATTCATTTCGACCGAATATCAGCACGTACTTAACCATAACTAACCATTTAATTAGATACTGCATGTTCACTTTAATAATTATCTTATCTGTCATCAAACATAGCCAGTGCACGTTGACCTCTATCGCCCATTCATTACTATGACACAAGAGACCAACGACACCGGTTCACATGACCCTTATTGAACTTACAAAACGGTTGGTTTATTTATCGAAAAATTAATAGCGTTTGTTGTAATGGAAAGTGGAGATTTATTTGTTTGTTTAATGGTGAAAGTTGTATTGTAAGCGAGTAATGGAAGCTTTGTGCCATAGAATAAAGGACCTAGAATGAAATGACCTCTGTGGAATACTTTGAACGTAGCACGTGGTTAATTTTTTTTTAAAATAAGTGTCATTTTTGTTTGTAAATCGAATGATGACAAATGGGTATAATAAAACCTTTAGCTAATATGAAGTAGATATTTTCTTTAAAGAGAATAGATTTTGATATTTGGATTATTTTAATATACCCAATTGTATCTAATAGTAACCAAGGAGCTTATAGGTAGGTACTTTATTAAAACTTTCTTTCTTCACTATAGACTGTAACCTACTTCTTTTTTACTAGTATTAGGTATTTGATGATTTGATTTTTTTTTTAATATTTTTTTTTATTTCATAGTGGGCAAACGAACAGACGTATAACCTGATGGTAAGCGATTACCGCCGCCTATGGACACCCGCAACACCAAAGGCGTCACAAGTGCGTTGCCGACCTTTGGGGGATGGGAAAGGGAAGGGGGGAGGGGTTGCGGTATGGTCCTCCGATATCCTCACTCACTCGGTGAAACACAGCGTAAACGCTATTTCACGATTTTCTGTGAGGCCGTGGTATCACTCCGGTCAAGCCGACCCATTCATGCCGAAGTTACACATTCCATTACAATACTAAGTATATAATAGCATAAAAATATATACTACTAAATACTTTCAAAGTATTTATAAAGATGCCGTAATCAGTAAAAGCACAATTTACAACTGCTTCTTGGGATAATAATGTAATTATTTCAGAATATTCAACAAAAATAAATTTCTAAAAAGCGGTCATCAATTTACATGGTCTCGAATCTTTTTACGTACATTTGACATAAAAATATCGGGTACTAACATCGGGAAATGGTGCCATTAGTAACACTAATGTTCATTTGTAGGCGCTCCCCGCAACATTACCGCTGTTTTGGTGAATGTTTTGCCTACCAAGTTGGGTACCGTGGATCAGAGAGTAGCTGTTTGAATAATACTAGGTATACGAGTATTAGCTCACGTTTAAGTGGCGCTTGAGCATATAATATTATTCGATCGGTCAAATAAACTAATTGGTTAACATAGGTTTTCTGTGAGACTGTTGTACCTACTACTAGAGAGAGAGACAGAGAGAGAGAGAGAGAGAGAGAGAGAGAGAGAGAGAGAGAGAGAGAGAGAGAGAGAGAGAGAGAGAGAGAGAGAGAGACTACGGTCAAGCCAGGCTATAGGTACCTATGTGACGATGCATGAATCGCTCTCATGTTTAAATTATGCATACATATGTATCTGTTTACTTTGGTTGCAGTAAATTAACCGATTTATTATACACTATTAAGTTTCTTTTAGCATTTTAAAAGGTCGGTGTATCTATCGGTGAGTTTAAATTCAAACCATAAAATTTTAAATTGGTTGCTACTTTTAAAGTATGCATTATATTTAATCATAATAGGTAGCTGTTAATGTTATCAGAGAACAAATTAGAGATATTTACTAAAAGAGGTGTCAAAGTTTTATCTTGTTTATGAGAATTTCACGTCAAAAGTTTTAAATTTTTATTTTAAGTAGCAATATACGTAATATTTAACTAGTTCAGAGATACGGAACCAGATCCCTATACAAAGAAGTGACTGACCAATTTTTAAACGATGCTTTTACGGAAGAAATAAGGAGCTGCCATTTCCATTTGGGGCGCTTAAGTGGGCGTGATCTTTTTTTTAATTTATTACAGTTTACTTTCCGTTTTAATGTGTTTTTAGCTTTTAAAAATCGTCTCTCTCCCGAATTGATTTTGTTATGTGTTTGCTATTAAAATTCTATTTTACAGCACTTACTAGAGCTGTCGTTATGGTACTACTGCTTTTATTTATATTTTGTAGTTAAGCTACCTACTTACCACCAGATTTACATATAACATGTAAGTAAACTTAAAGGAATGAATAGTATAAAAATAAAATAAAACCTCTGTAGTTGAATTCAAATAACTTATGACGAATAATGTAAAATATTGTAGAAAAAGTTAACACCGGAGTATTAAAAAAGAACTACGATCCTACGATTACGATGAGAGGCGTGTGAAACCTTATATTTTATAAAGTATAGATATTAAATACAAAGTCTCACACAGTGTATCGATAACTTTACTATTAGCAATACCTACGTTTTAGAATAGGTAGCAGTCTAACTCCATTATTAACAAATTTAAAAAAGCTATTAGTCTATACATTTAATGGTTACGCAAATTAAGGATAAATTAGACAAGCAATACTATTGGCAAATTTCACGCAAACATCTCACAAGTCTACAATTCTATTAAATAAATATAAAAATGTTGGGCGGCGCGCCCATGCCACGACAATAGGGCATTGTGTGGTGGGCGTTTCCCATTGTACCAACGAGCCAATCAGAGCGACGCATTCAACAATAGCGCACCGAATGCCGCGTCACGTCTATTGTCGTTCGCTGATGTCTGGCCATTGTTCCGCGTTTGAAATTTCAAATTGCCATTTACCTTGTTCTATTTTCAACCAGTCATAGGTACTTTTTATAAGGGAATTAGATTGGTGTATTCGGAACTTAGCCCTTTTGGGGGTGTATATAAAAAGAGACGTTAGATTTTTTTTTGTGTCTCATTTATGTGCTAAACTGAATTAATAATAATTGCTTACGTATTTCACTCAGAGTAGCTTGTCCATTATCGATCTTGAAATGTTCTTCTATTTATAAACAGAACTAACATAGAAACACAAATGCCAGTACTCAATAATATCTACAATTACCCGGACTTGAAACTTACGCGTTAAAGTTACATAACACAACCTTATTCAGTCTAAATATAACGCAAACGTAACTGTGAAATATATTTAAAGATAAATATAGACAAAAAATATTTCAAATGTCATTGGACTGATTTAAAAATAGAACATCAAATTTACGTATAATCAGTTTATAAGTTTCAACATAACACGTTTAAGTGTCAGTCCCAAATATATTAACTTAAAAAATAAACAGAAACGTAAACGTCGAAATTGTTTGACAAAACAGACTTCAAAATAAAATTCTAATTTATGCAGGTTAACGTTAGGTCAGTGTACAAATTTGTTAGTGTTTTAAACCTAAACGCGTCAGTTAGAATTTATTACAGTGTGTAGTAACGAAAGCGGTCATTAAGAAGTGCAATAGGCATAGTATCTGTGACCGGATGTTCGGAACAGGTGTCGCTGACTGACCGACTGCGTACCACGAGATAGAGCGAGATGCGATCGATGAACTCGACTAACGTTTTGATATCGGAGTAGGGGGTGTGTAGTTGTAATATTTATGAGTAGTTTTTTTCATTGACACACTTGACTTATATTTATTTGTACGTAAACAAATTATAGGTTTGAACTTATCGACAGTTTCCGTACTAGACTCGTGGCTGGTGTCGCGGCTATCAAGACACGATTAAAATCTCTTTAAACAACACCAGATATCATTATATTACGAACGACTTTAATCTAAGCTATTTTTTAAAATCTGGGGTAGATTTAAAAATAGCTAGCCAAGTTGCAAGCGTTATTCTTTCTGCAATCGTTAACGCCTACATTCTCGTGTGTCGTTAGATAATACTTTGTGGCTGGAGGGGAGGGAGGAACTTTAACAAACCCTTCAAAGCTTTCTTCCTATAGGTATATTATAAATAGGTATTATAAGTATCTATATTATATTTGTAGAGTTTAAAATACCTTCATAAATAATTTACTTGTATAATAATAAAATGGAGAGTATAAATTTCTTAAATACTTATTACAAAGAAAAATATATTTCTCTTATGTTCTGTAGATTTGCTTCATTTCAAATAAACGGCCACACACACGAAGAAAACACTGAAAAACGTTATTAACCATTTATATTAGACCTACCTCGTCCCTTTAAAACTTCGTAAATTTATACAAAACGGGGTAACGTAATGTGTTTTCACGTATCTTTCTTAAATGGATATTGTGTGTAGGAATTTCAACTTAAAGCTACAGTTATATTGAACTTTATACCATTGTGTTAAAGTTTATTATTGCTTGCTTTGAGTGTTGCTACATATCACCCCCTACCCCATTCTAGTGGGTAGCTTCCCCCCTTGAGCAACGTCTTGGAAATGTTTAGTCTTGCCTCCATACATGTTTTGTTTGGCTTTTATTCTACCTGCTTTTATGTGGTACAGATAACCTACCTACCCCCTATAGAATGGGTAGATAGGAAGATGGTTCGTTTTGTGTAGCTGAGTCAACGCTATCCATTCTATTTAGAAAGGTTTCGCTAATCTCTGTGGATATTTTTTTGTTGTGTGGGTAGTTGCAAAAAAAATAGAATTTAGTAAAAGAAGAATTACTAATGTTATAAATTCGAAAGTGCCTCTGTCTGTCTGTTTGTCACGCTTTCACGGCTAAAATGTAACACAAATTTCAATAAAATTTGGCATGGAGATACTTTGATTCTTGAGGAAGGACACAGTTACACCTTCAATTAGTTAAACAGTATTGTGCAGGAACGGGTGTCAGTGAAACTAACACAAAGGGAGGATCTTCCGACCAGACGAGGTGATCATGCCTGGCGGGCCACTGCCCAACGGTTGATATTGGGATTTTGTATTTATGATAATCGGCGCAAGAACTTCTATAGCGCGATTCAAGATTGATAGTTTCTTCGTGTAGTACATTACTCCGTAGTTCAGAGTATCTGCGGTAGATGGCGTTGTAATATGTTGTGTTGTTGTTTCGCTGTATGTGGAGATCGCCACAGTATCTTTATGGGAGAGATATGCTCCGACACAAATTTTAAAACTGATCCAAAAATGGTGCTATGCTTTCGACGGTTTGAACTCAGTAAGAGGGTTTACCGAAACCCAAAAATCAAGTCTTCTAGATTTAGGAAAGAGGTAGTCTCAAAAGGCGAGATCTCACTGGTGACTCTTTGGCTGCAGGTGACCATAGGCACCGGTAGTCAATTACTAGCATATGATCCGTCTGTTGGTATACGCTATATCAGTGAAAATTTTAGCAGTTCACTGGCTAAACTATAAAAAACTATACCTATCTACACTTACCTTGTAGTTCATCATCTTTATATTTAATATGAGGCCTGCCAAAATGACTCTACTCTGCTGCTCTAGAAAGCATGAACAGAATCCAATAGTAGTGGTCACCATACTCATCTATACTAATAATAAAGCTGAAGAGTTTGTTTGGTTGTTTGAATCTCAGGAACCGCTAATCCGATTTGAAAAATTTTTTCAGTGTTGGATAGTCCATTTATCGAGGAAGGCTATAGGTTATATATCAATCACGCTACTACTAATAGGAGCGGAGCACCAATGAAGAATGTTTCAAAAACGGGGGAAAATTTTCACGCCACGGGCAATATAAGACGCAAACGAGGTTGCGTGGGTCAGCTAGTACTTTTATAAATACTAATTAAAATACGCCGGGTTTACATCAGAAAATTCCCCAGCAACATAAATAGAAACAAAAGTCGGTAAATAAGGGAGAAAAACAAGACCAAAATTCCTTTGCATCGTTGGACAGAGGACAGAGGACATGAGGGAGGGACGTAAAAGTAAAAAGAAACAAGACGCAGTGAAAAAGAGCAGCCGCGCCTTTGTGTAATACCCCCCTGATATACAGATGGCAAAAAAAATATAGTAAAATGAAGTTAAACGCAAAAATATGCTGCAATGTTTGAGGAATGAGTAATACGTCTGCTCGTATTCCCACTGCTGTATAAAAATAGGGTAATTCAGTTGTATTAAAAAAGGACTAAAAATCTAAATTTAGAACGGTTAGATCATATTAAAGATGAACACAGTGGATTCAAAAGTTTCAAAATCCATAAAACAATATAAAATGTTTAGTTCATACGTAAGAGCGTACTCCTTCCTAAAAGGCCGGCAACGCACTTGTAACGCCACTGGTGTCGGCGATACGCCTGCTCGTTTGCCCGCTATATAATAATAATAAAAAAAAGGTCTGCAGATGAAAGTTACGCTTTTAAGGGTTCATTCACAAAAGTGCGAGTTGCACAATAGCGAAGAGACCTGTAGCGGAGCTTGCTAAATTGATGTCTTATTTACAACATACCATGAATTATTTTCCTTTGAAGCAATTAATTTATATCGCAACAATTTGCACTATTATACTCGTATTACAACCTTGAATCAGTATGATTTTTTTGATACTGAGTTTATGAAATATTTCGTAATGTAAACAGACATAATTCTATTTGTGGGCCTGCCAAAGTGGCTCCATCTGCCTGATGAAAAGCATGAGAAGAATTTAAGAGCAGTGGCCACCATACTCATTGCAAATGCAGACAATGCAACACTGCACCTTTTTTTTTGCACTGCATTGTACCTACGCTGTTTTATGTCACTTGCGTTTCAATAATGCTAATCCATCCAAAGTGTTTTGAGAACTTTATTTATTAGCAAAAAAAGATAGGTCCTTACTAAGTTTCGATGTTAAAATCTTGTATGTCTGTGTTTAAAGTAATATAATACGCGTTAAATCTGCAGAGACATTTGATATTTCAACACAAATGTGTAAAATATTACCTATGAATAAGTATAATGTGTTTTTATTTATTCAATCAACCACGTGCTAAAATATTTTTTTCTCACTTGTCATTCGAAACCTAATTACATTTTGTTGATAAACGAAATTGGTACAGCAATTTGAAAATTATGTAAATTAAAACAATTTTAATTGAGAAAAGTGACTATTAATTGTTTTAAACGCACCAATCCGTGTATTTTAATTATTTTATGGTAAAACGAAATTGCTTAATATATATAAAATGGATGTTTTTATGAACTGTTATTTTTCTCTCTACGCCAATTTAAAACTGAATAGACAAAATGTGATCAACGATCTACAAATTGAATAGAAATCTAAATATATATATAGTTTCATAGTTATGAAGTCTATCATTAAAATGAAAGTTCAAGCCTTTGAAAATCAACAAAACGCTGATTGTAATGTAAATTAACTCTATAATCTCTACTTAATTGGACATTATATCTCTGACAATTGGCCTATTTTCAAAATAGGGTTTTTCTTTTAATATCAATGAAAAAATTAATTAATTCAACTCTACGTTGATTTTACTCGTACCTATATATATTTAGGATGATGCCCAAATAGTTTTTATATGCGACGGGGACTCCTTTTTCAAAAAGTGAATTCAGGCTTAGCATTCAAATTTTTTATCTTTAAGTTTTCTAATACTTCAGTTTTTTTACCCAAACGTTCATCGATCTTTGTTCTAAGTCGCAACGAAGATTCACTTATATATATTTCCTACCACTTATTTTAAAGATAATATAAAAACGGCTTCTGTTTGTCTGCTAACGGTACTAGCAGATACAACTTTGTGAAGCTCGTCTGCGGGGGAGGCAAAATTAAGAGATACTTTGTGTACGTCCATAAAGGGATGTTTTCATGCACACCTATAGTTGTGATATACTTAATTACCTTTTTCAGGCAGATTTTCAATATCTTTAAGCCTTGAAGGAAAATAATAAAAGTAAAAGTTATACCGTGGGAGAGCCACGCTTCAGCACGCATGGGCCGGCTCGACCGGAGTGATACCACGACCTCACAGAAAACCGGTGTGAAATAGCGCTTGCGCTGTGTTTCACCGAGTGAGTGAAGATACCGGAGGCTCATATTCCAACCCCTCCCCCATCCCCCAAAGGCCGGCAACGCACCTGTGACGCCCCCGGTGTTGCGGTCGTTTATTTCTTGCTTTCATTGTAGACATGTGACAATTGGTGGCAACTGTAGTTGCTCACTTTTCAGCTATACATGCTCTCCGATTGAGAAGAACAGGGACGCGAAACTAGAGCCCAACTAGAACACCTTTCATTTAGTGCCCTGGTTCCCGCTGGTTTCTCTGCATCTCTTCAATCACATGATAGATAGCTTTGACCTCATCTAGTACAACGGTTTCAATTTTATTATTACCAGTATATTTTATGTAAGAAGGTAAGTGCGTACTATAATTTTCTCATCTTTAAACTACCTTAATTTCAATATCTTTATGCTTGAATTTCGAAATAAAATATGAACAACAATATTCATTTAAATTAAGAACCCAATCCATCTTGAAGACGGTTTATATAAGCCTGATCGCTTATGATATTATTGATATAAAATCCATAGAACATTCCATATCCAGGCACCACGTCTTTGTACTCTCATATCAGTTCATTCTCGTCCATCATGAGCACATTTCAAAGAGTAGCCAAACAAAATAGAAGAGAAATGATTAATGATCTCGGCAGTAAGGTGGTGCGATTCAACTCTACATCATAATATCATTGGCAACTGCGTTTAATGTGCGCCTAATCTATTGTTATTAATAACAAGCTTGATGTAGTATATTGAAAGTAAGATAATCAGGGTTATAGACTGAACTGAAACTGTTGATAAATATATTCTTAAATAAGGTCTTAGTACCTACATCTTTAGCTTTTGAAATTCTATCTTACTGATTTCGTGTGTTATAGGCCGACCGTTTATCTGAGTCCTCGCCTGCGCGGTAACAGGGGCGCGGAGGTATGACGACAAAGGGGACTGAGACAGGTGCCGCGCAGGCGAGGACTCAGATAAACGGTAGGTATACCAACCATATTTACTGAATTTCATAAGGATGGTCCCCAAGGTCCCCATAGGGTCACCTATTGTGGTAGATAAAGAATTACTTCAAGTTGAACACAGTTAGGTCCTTAATTCGTCTAAACAATACCCCTTTCTTGATATTGTTGTCCCTTTTTACCTTCCGTTGTTTTTAATACATTCCTAATATTCCCATTTGACTTCCAGGGAGTTCTTGAATAATGTCAATAAGCTAACCTCCGATAACTTAACTGAGACTAATATTATAGTTAACTAAATCCTACAATATTAGTTACAATAGTTACAATTAAAAATCACATTTACAATATGCATGGAGAAATATGCATGAAAGTACCTAAGTATTAAACAAACTCTAAGAGGTAAGAGATTGCCTTCGGGCGATAAGGCCGCCAATTGTACCTCTTAGCTTAAGTTACTTTTGTTAATTATCTGGTGTACAATAAAGCTATTATTATTATTATTATTTACTTAAGGGTATTTATTTATCTACAAATCATAGTCATACGTTGGCTGAAGATAAAATATGTCACCTATGAATGAAACAAAAGTGTTCCGGTGCGCTGCAAATGTCACGCAAGATGAATGTCATAAATGTCCAAGCAATAATAACGCGGCTACATTGTATCTAATTGTTTTTGTTAAACAAGCCACTACCAGACGCAGGAGCTGCAAGAATAGCACAGCGATTACTATTGGTCAGAAACCATGACAACAGAATTGGTGTTCAGTGATTGGTTATTAAGAAAGAACATGACAAGTTTTTAACACGACTTCTTTAATTAGATCTACGTTCTTTACTATTAAAAATGCAGTTCTACTTACATTTAATACCACCGTATTAAATATAAGTGTTCTTAAGTCAAAGATCAAAAAACTTACCAATATTTAAATAGGTAAAAACCCGATGAAATTTATGACAAGCACCCCATACGGTAGTCTATAGACTTAATTTTTTTATGGAATATGGGGCAAACGAGCAGACGTATAGCCTGATGGTAAGTGATTATCGCCGCCTATGGATAATCGCAACACCAGAGGCGTTACAAGTGCGTTGCCGGCCTTTGGGGGATTGGGAAGGACTTGGATTAGGGCCTCCGGTATCCTCACTCACTCGGTGAAACACAGCGCAGGCGCTGTTTCACTCCGGTTTTCTATGAGGCCGTGGTATCACTACGGTCTAGCCGGCCCATGCATGCCGAAGCATGGCTCTCCCACGTTAAAGACATACTGAAACTTGAATAAAATGTATTATAAAATATTTTGTTGTGTATTTTGATAATAAAAGAGATTAGCAATTGATGAAACAGATTGGTCACGTAATGGTATTCTGTATCATGAGTATGAGTCTTTTATTATCATTTTTTGTTTAAGGTCTTGGTGATTCTTTGACTGTGATGTATCTGCAAATCAATTGTATTAACTATTGCTGATGACAGATCAGGCTATCAAATCCTGTAAAATCAATGAACGGACGACACTTAAAACTAGACAACATACATGTCAAAATTATAAAATTGTCTAGTAGTGCAGTTTAAACATACAAGTACATATGTCTGGCTGTAGCAGCAATATATGTTGATTAAATATACACTCTATATGCGGTTAGGTAAGGATCATTTTATTAATAGATTAATAATAATTGACTGCACGGATGGCCTAGTGGATTAAGCGGTCACTACGCCGTTTGCTACTGCGCCAAGTGCCGTGGGTTCAAATCCCACGTGGGACATTACTTTGTGTGATTCACAAAATGTTGACCTGAGTCTGGGTGTTCTTTGTGTCTTAATGCGGGAGTTGTATTTTATAAGAAAGAAAGAAAGAAATAATATTCTTATTCTTTAAAACAAATGTAATAGAAATTTAAGCAATAGGGAAATCACTGACCCTTTTGGCCAGCGTGGTAGGCCAAAACCTCCTTGCCAAATAGAGGTTTATGTCCAGCAGTGGACAATTAAATGCTGTTGATGTTCATGAAATCACCACAGAGTAAGTAGTTATTGTGTTTCCATCAGTTAAAGCCACTAACTGCTTTATTCCCGTTACTGTGATAAAACTTTTACGACACAATTATAACCGACACAATTTATTTGAAAAATATGTGTCAAATTAATGGTCAGAAGATCGTATTGTTTATTATATAAACAATATAATTACTAAATTAATAATGGCATTTAAAATAAAATTCCGGGTTTATAGTCAATATAAACGGGTAATAATAGAAAATATATGTTGTTTAATAAATCTTTTATACAATAATAATAATAAATAGACAGTGTCAAAAATACTTATGTCGTTAACATACGACACCGCGGGTTTAGTACGTCAAGTCGGTTGCTAATTGGTCGTAAATTATTTTAATTTGCCTCACTACCCACCCCGCGTCAATTTAGTGGGTTGAATATGATTATTAGACGGGCTAGCGAAAAAATATATGATATGATTTATTATGTGGCTCTTAACAGAAATGGTTTGGGTAAACCGTTTGGTTTATTTTCCGTCCGTTTATTATGTAGCATTGATGTCTTTATTGTTTCCGCGTAAAAGATGACTTTTTTAAATATTGTCGTAATATTTATGCCTCTTAATTATTACAGCCGTTTAACATCATTCCTAATCTTAAAAGGTTATTGTGGTCAACTGTATTATTAATGTCCCCATTTTGACATTTTCTAATATCTTTCCAGAAAAAATATTGCATATAACTGTGGAATGAGTAGTCGCCTGCGGTGTTCCCGGACCAATACGACCTTCAAAACTTCAAGAAAAGAGCGTACTCCTTCTTAAAAGGCCGGCAAAGAGCTTGTAACGCAATACGTCTGCTCGTTTGCCCCCCTACACAATAAAAAAAATAGGTGTTGAAAAAATATTCATCTCAAGAAAAATAAGTCAGAAATGTTTTCTAATGTCGGTTTTGTCTATTAAGGGAGTTGAAGAACTACACAAAAATTGCCTTTAGATTTATCTGCATTGTTCAAATATTTAATTTTGTAAACTACACATTTAGTTACAACATCTCTCTCTTTCCCTCTCTCTCTCTCTCTCTCTCTCTCTCTCTCTCTCTCTCTTGCTCTCTTTCTTCAGCCTACTGCCGTCCACTGCTGAACGAAGACCTACCCCAAAGAGTTGCAACATATACTGTTCTCAAATTTTTACTTTTCCTTTCTTATTTTATTTCTCATTATTTTTGTTCCGTAACTATAAAATCGTAATCACATTATTTAGTTAGAGGAAGAGTAATTACGAATCTCATACAAAATCTTTTCATCAGTCGTGATGCAAATACATTACCTACTAATATAGTAAAATATTCAAAATTCCCTAAAGTAATAAAGTCGGTACAGACGCAAGGAAATCGTCGGTACAAACAATGCCCTAGAATTTCTCGCTCCAATAATACCAGTGTTATTTCAATTAATAACTCTAAACCAACAATGAGCAGAACTTTGACAGCGGCATCCGTTTTATGTCTGACTTACGGTCTCCAAGTCAATTGTCTGAGCTAAATCTGTTGCAAATAAAACTAAACAGTAAACCTTGTGTTGTACCTCAAATTACGCGATAAATTTCATCATATGCGTTAAAATATAAATGTGGTTAGTGATACTGACTGCTTCGTGAAGTCATGGGTTCAGAATTGGGTAATGAGCACAATAATTTGTTCTATGTTTGGTTGTAATTTATACTGTAAATACAGTTTACTTTTTATAGGTGGAACAGAGGCAAACGAGCAGACGAATCGCCTGATGGTAAGCGATTACCACCAACCAAGGGCAACCACAACACACTCTTTTATTGAAGGTTTTATTGAAGGAACAACAGTTCTTACACAGTTTTATTGTGCGAGGTAGAAAGTTCCTGGATTAGCGCATAGCGGTGGACTAGCAACCATCTAGATGATGGGGATGAAACTCCTGTCGCGTGTAAGTATGTATTTAGATAAATGTAAGTATGAGTATCACAGGCCCTGCCTATTTTGCGTTCGGACAGCTCAGTCTTACAAAATTATCATGTGATTTTTTTATATTTTTCTTTTGTAAATCAAGGCTTCAAGCACACCAGTAGCATTCACTACCACTGCGCCATCGAAGCATTATATTATTGTAATGTTCTTAACTCTATTTAAGATCGAGGTATGACTTCTTTCACTTTTATCGTTTTCATAACTTAATTAAAAGTCCTAAAAGAACCCCAAAATTCAAATTGCCAAAGTTTACACCTATGTTATCTACTATCATCTGCTCTTATCTTATTGTTGAAGAAATTACATAATATCTTAACAAAGTACTATGTACATTTTTAATTAGTATCGCTGTCACTACGACTCAAGCTTAGTGCAAACCCGCAAAGAGCTTAGTTCAAGGTAGGACATGCGTTTATGAAGTCAAACAACTCAAGCATTATTGTTTTTGCATGACACCAGTTGACAGTTCGCAAGGGCTTGGGTTTAATTGTTTTATTCAGTGGTTTATAAATGTTAACAATTGATGAATTACTCTATACTTACCTACACTTTTAATCTAGATAACTATATGTGTATTAAAAGAGTGTGTCGATTCAAATTAAAGAAATGACAATATTCATTCAATTATTTACTAAAACTAAACTTGAAGTAGTTATATATTTAATATATGTATTGTATTGCATTAAATTGTTTTGATATAAATGAATAGTTTTCTAATGCAATATTTTATTACTGATTATATGATAAGTTCTCATAATACTACACAATATGCAGTTATTTACTTCTCTTAGGTTTGTACAATAAATCAAGAAATGAAATACTTAAAATTTAATCACTTAACTACCAAACATAATTATAATTGACAAGGTTTTAAAGTAGATAAGAAAACATATTCATAGGTTCAAGTGTTGAAAAATGTGGTGAAAAAACACTCTCCAGACTGACCACAAAAAATGGCCTTAAGATAGACGTTGGCTTGAACTGGACACGTGGAATGTTGAAAGAGTCGAAGATCGCAAAAAAACAAAAGAAAGGTAAATTGGAAATATTGAAATTGCATACATTTTACTGAACGTGTCAACCCTGACAGCCCTGACATACCCATCCGCGTCTATTACGGGCGGCATCATTCCTGGAACTTGTCAGAACTGGTCTAGAACAATGACAGTCTGTTGGACACGAAACGGTTACAGTTTATTGGAATACTGTTGTTCATTTCCACACAAACTATAGCTGGACACAAATGTGCAAGAACTTTGAGACGTTAACTGTCTCTTGTTAGTATTATCACTTTAACAAAGCGACTGGATGAATGGTTGAAGCGCTTTTATGAGCTTTACTTCTAACTAGGTACACGATTGTGGAATGTTAATTTTTCCTGTTAATAAAATAAAATTACCGTATTCTGTTAGGACAGATGGTATATTTTGCGTCAATAGTAGTGGTTGATGTCACTTACGATTCATTAAACATATCTTTACAATAAAATCCAATTCAGAATTATGGAGAACTAGTTTTTGCCAGCAGCTTCTCCTGCGTATATGTCGGTATTCACGATAAAGAGTAGACTATTTCATTTTTCAGAAATTGATTCAGTATCTCCTTTGCCTTTCATTGAAATCGGTGCAGCGGTTTGGCCGTGGAAGCGTTACAGACATACAGAGTTTCCTATGAAATTATAATTTTTTTACGGTTTATCATCCACATCATAAGTCCGTTGCTGTCCACAGTTGGACATAGGCCTCTACCAAGGAATACTACAGAGCCTGGTCTGTTAGTACTACTTTATTTGTGGATATTAAGGGTGAATTTCAAATCGTATGTTTCTTTTAAATCAAGTGATCAGTTGATGATCTTGAGGTGCTGGTGCAATCATCAATAATTACTCTTTGTATTTTTACTGATATTAGGATTAAATTTTGTTTATAAAAAAGTACTGTGCAAATTTATTGAAAAATTTTGAGAATTATACCTCGTTTTCCTTTTAAAATAAGTCACGGATGTCAAAAATAAACGATGTCTGACAGTATGAATAATTTCCGAGTCAAATAACGCAAGGAAATTGCAAAACAACAGCCCATTAACAATTACACAAAAACAAACAAATATTAAAAGTCACTACAAATCTGAAATGGGTTTTAATATCAATCAGCAACCGATATACAAGCAATATATTAGCTATTATACGCAATATTTTTCAGCGCTAATGGCGGATGTTTTGGCGCAAAGTGCAAGCGTCCGTCGCGCGCACAATCGTCGCGTCCGGTGCGCCCGCGCAGGTTATGTGTCGCTTCTTTTAACAGATCGTTTCGTCTTCATTTGTTTTAGAAGTAAGATATTGATCATTTGGACAGATCTGATTGGTTGGTGAGTGTTTCTGTTTGAATGAAGGTTAAATAAGCTAAGGGCTTTGAACTTGAAAAATCATTTAAGCATACCCATGTGGTAAATAATAATACTACCTAGTAAATTGGAAGTTTCTTTTACGAAATATCCTGTGCTATTCTATCTAGTGCTGGGCAAGACTTAGGCACGTGTTTTTTCCTTATAGGAAACTAAAGGTAATTTCTTCCTTCTCTTTTTTCTTTTTTAAAAGACAACTCCCGCTCTAGGAATAATTCCTGTGTCGCGGGGACTTCACAAACATACATGACTAACCCATAACACTTGGCGAAGTAGGGAACGGCGTGGCGACCGCTTAACCACTAGGCCAAACGTGCAGTCAAAATCAAGGTAATGTCTTCTTAAATTTATTAATATCTTTTTAATCATTTAAGTTGCTTCAAGAAGTAAATCTATTTTATTGATATTAATCACTAGTTGTTTAAGTAAATTGACTGTCTCAGTGGCGCAGTGGCATTGTACCTATGCCACGGCTATGCTTAAGGTCTCTGGTTTGATTCCCGGGTCGGACCAAATGTTTGTATGATCAGCAAATATTTCATTCGGAGTTTGGGTATTTTCTATGTATAATATGTATGATTTTACAAAAAAAAAGTATAAATGTATTTATATCGGTTGTCTAGTACCCATAACACAAGCTGGGACTAAATGGCGTTATGTGTTAGATATCCGAAGTATTTATTTTTTTATTTAAATTACTCTCTATTCTAGCATGCCGCTTGAAAAAATGAAAATAACCGTCTAGAAAGTTCTTTTTTTTAAATTCGTTGTTGGACAAAAAAGCAATTTTATTTTATAAACTCAAAATTGTAACACCTACAAACGCATGTCTATTTGTATAAAACTTGTTGCGCCTGAAGTTACACGTCACCGATGCCCAACAAGACAAATGTTTGTTCAACCCAACCCCTATTATTAAAGGGTGCATTGTTGATAGGGTTGTAATGCTTAACAATTCAAACAGTAGCTTGTATTAGTTTTTCTATGACAGCATTTAATCGTACATTACACGATTACAATCTACTCGTATATCTTTGAATATATATATTTTTTTAATATTTAAGATTTACTACGTACCTACATTTTTAGTTGTGTATAATTATAAATATGTTGAACCATTCACTGGACCATATTCTGGACAAAAATACATGGCAATATCCATAATGAATTGTCAAGAAATCATTACATCTACTTATTTTATTTATTGGAACAAAAAACAGATACATGTTAGATTATAACTAGATACAATGTGTAAACAAAATTAATGAACATGTAACCAATACTATTGTTTACAGATTACCAAAAAGATTATAGGTCAAGTTACTCAGTATTGATTGAACAGATGATAAAATCATATAGGAGAAAAAGGAGTAATATACCTACCGACATCAATAAGTCTACTTACTTCAAAGCACAACATTTATTACATATATATTTCTTGGCAAAGCAATAATGTTTTCAATTAGGTATGCCTATTTAATCAAATCATAAAAACCAATGTCTATTCCCGACAGGTAAAGAATCAAAATCATCTCTTTTCTCCATGGCAGCTCCAACGCAAGGCTTAAAAATATAATTTAAAAGTACCACAACTGTCAGTGGCAACCCTACAAACCAGTAAATTCCACTTGTTGCTCCCCCAACAATAAGTTTATATCACTTTGATGGGTGTCCGTTATCGTTGGTAATGCGCTGCCGTCACGCAATGAACGTACCTGGAACAAGGACAGTGTGCGATTAGGATAACATGTCAAACATGATTTATTGTAAAACTAGTCGAGAAAGCGAATAAAGTAGGATCAGTTCTAAAGTATATACCCCTCCTCCTCGCCCTTCCCTCTTTCTTCTACTATATTCATATTGTTTAAATCTACATCTATCAATCTTTTTTTCGTGGGTGAGTCACGTTGTGGCATGCATGGGCCGGCTCGACTGGAGTGATACCTCGGCCTCACAGAAAACTGATGTGAATCAGCGCCTGCTCTGTGTTTCACCGAGTGAGTGAGGATACCGGAGGCCCATACCCCAACCCTTCCCCCATCCGTCTCTCCATCCCCCAAAGGCAAGCAACACACTTATGACGCTTCGGGTGTTGTGGGTGTCCTTGGGCGTCGGTAATCGCTTACCATTAGGCGATACGTATGCTCGTTTGACCCCTATTCCATAAAAAAGTAGTTTTATTATCCACCCCTTTTTTTTCTGTGCCTAAAGCCCGCCTGATACCTGCTGATGGCTTTGTCGAACCGATTAAAAACATATTTTTTTTCCTTAAATTGAAGTTGTAAGTAGTTAGACTCAGAGTTATTCCAATAAATCGGCTTATAGTCTTGACAAAACTATAAGAGTAAGTGAAATCAACTATATTGTGATTTAAATAGCAAATTCACTTGTGAAATATGTCGAAGTAATCTAAACTTCATATCCCAATCAATAAGGTTGCTATTATATTATACCCATGTATCCTCTCAATAAGGGCATTTTCTGTAGGTGCTCATTTGTACTTTCACTGCGCCAGAACAGTTTTAAATCAATAAGTTTCCCATACAAGCCCTATTCCAGTACATGTACAGAACCGCGAACATATTTAGGATCACGAGGTTGGTTTACGAGTTGCTTCGACACAACAAGTTCGACAAGCGATTGAGATGTTGCGCCTACGCATTGTATTGTATGCTGGGATGAACACCTTACAAATAATTCAAGCGTGCGAATTTTTGCGTTGAATTCTGGACTACCCTTTTTATACTCTTTGGAAGTCGTACTATTATAAGTCTTAGGCGCTTTATTAATAAGTTCACTCGCTTGAGTATTTCAGCCATTCCCAACTAGTTTAGAAAATCAAGTTCATTATCAAGGGCTGAAGTACTTTCGGTCCGTATAGTGACTCCTTCTCTAGTCATGGGGTTCATCTCGTGAATATCATAAGAGCAAACTACGCAACACATCATCACTGTAAAGAGAAGGAAAACTTCTGATAGAAAACTCTATACCAACCCGTCTACCTAAAATAGAAAAGCCTTATTTTGTTTGAGAGATCCATATCCAGAAGGGGAATGCTAAAGGCTGTTGATGCAGTGACTTCTGACAATTTCACACAAAGACGAACATAAGCAGAGGCGTATAAAATTCTCAAACTTTGTTTGAAGCTAGCCTATAGCCACTTACCATTCAGTTTGTGAATTAGATGAGAAAATAGCAGTAAGCATGTTGCAATATGAATGGATTAGGGAATGCATGCAATAGTGTGAGTAGATCTATATCTACTTGCGAATTGAATAAAGACATTAAAATCAGTAAAGAACATACAGTAAAACCTAAAGGAGGGCTTGCATTGAACTCGTAGTTATAGGGCGGTCTAAGATTTAATAGTTGTAACACTCGGCAACTGTCGTGTCAAGTTCGGCTGCGTTCGGTCTCACCACATTTTATGTGTGTCGTGCGCAAGAGTCGTGTTTACTTGCCTTTGGATAATATAATTGTCTGTGTTTGTGACTGTTTATTGGATTGGTGTGTCGTGAACGGCAAGTTACTTATCGATTAGTTAAAACGTCGTAATTAGACACGACTTTTATTTATATGGGTTATATATGGTACAAGTAAAATTGCATATCTACATATTTATTTATTTTTAAAATTTGTGTACTTTTATATCTCGGATAATGTCCTGGGAATTTTATAAGGTAGGTGTATCCATACCAATGTATAATGTTATATTCGAAAGTAGCTCTGTCCGTCTGTTACACTTTCAAGGCTAAATTTGCAATTATATTTCAAGTTGGATAAATTTGAATTTTTCCTCTAGATAAATATTTACGGGTATGATCATTTTTTCTATCTCTTTCGGTGTTCCATTTGTAATAACTTCATTCACAGACGCTTTGAAAAATTGTCAACAAATGAAGTATGTTCTGTCACCTCGGCCAGTCCAAAAATTTTCGTTTTTAAAACAAGGTAAAACATTAATAATATCAAACTTTCACTTGCTTCTTAGTGACCCTTAATAAAATTACCTATAAATCGTAAACACATCCATTTTAAGTCACAACAATTGTTACTTTACTCTAGAAGAGTTATAGAGCAATAAACTCAAACAACCATAAAACTGTGCACTCCTTAGTCTGATAAATTTATGTTAGTTAGTCTGTATAATACTAATAATAAAGGGTTTGTTTGGTGAAACGCGCTAATCTCAGGAACTACTGGCCCGATTTGAAAAATGATTACAGTGGTATCTTAGTTATTATTAGTTATCAAGGAAGGCCATACAGCATCAAGCTACAATCAAAAGAAGCGGGGTATCATCGAAGCGTTTTACCCTCCCATGAGAAGTAATCACTTCAAAATATTGAAAGTAATCCCGTAAACTGATATACATTAAATAATAAATAAATGAATCACTAAATGTGTTGCTAAGCGTAAAACTCGAGAACTGCTCGACCAAATCGATTATTTTTATTTTTTCATATTTTCGTTTAGGTACAAGGATCTCGCGGAGAGAAAAAACTATAAATTGTGAGGAAAACAGTAAAAACAACACAATTTTTTCACTGTCGAGACAGCTGGTAGATTATAAATATTTAGGTACTGCTTGTCATTATTAGTGTAACACTAATAAATTTTATGCACCCATGCAAAATTTACGGCTGTTTTTTTTTTAAGGGAATAGGGTGCAAATGAGCAGACCTATCGCCAGATGGTAAGCGATCACCGCCGGCCATGGACACCCGCAAAACCATAGGTGTCACAAGTACGTTGCCGGCCATTGGGGAATGGGGAGGGTTATAAGGTATGGGCCTCTGGTATCCTCAATCACTCGGTAAAACACAGCGCAAGCGCTATTTCACACCGGTTTTCTGTGAGATCGTGGTATCACTCCGGTCGCGACGGCCCATTCATGTCGAAGCGTGGCTCTCCCACGGCTGTGAGAATAACTATATTAGTTAAGCTAAAACTAAAAAAATACTACCTATAAACTAGCACGCATTACTCTTACGAGATTAAATAAATGTTTCAAAACGCATTTGCCTTTTATAATCTTTGTGTGGATCATCTTCCGCGGTATTTTTAGATTGATACGACCTTAAAAAAAAGAGGGTACTCCATTTTTATTTGTGGATCCTGAGTCGCAGGTCCTCAGGGTCACTTTAGATCAGGTAACCTTCCTGATTCTTAACTCTCTGTATCATAAAACAATGGCTTCCTGAAGTGAATCGTCTGTGCTATTTCATAATCTATAAATAAATAAATAACTATTTCGAACAATTTAACACACAACGCCGTCTAGTTCCAAGCTAAGCAGAGCTTGTGTATAGATAACTGATAGAAATACATATATACTTTTTTTTATAAATACATACATATTATACATGGAAAACACCCAAACTCCGAAACCCGAGATCTCAAGCTCAGCGGTCGCTTACGCTACCACTTGCGCCACCGAAGCAGTCATATCATATCTATGATTTTGTCTATCTTTGAAAGTTATTTTTCGACGTAACCTAGGTGTAATTCTATAGGAAAACCGCAAATAGATTGATCACCTTGCATCCAGCGTAATATATTGACCTTTCCATACCAATTACACTCGGCTCTTGTGAGGCCAGTGAATGGGCTCGCTTTGTATTTCAGTTTCAAATTCAATGTTGTCTTTTTGCTAAAAACCGCCTTCCGGTGGACAATTGCCAAGAATCAACTTAAGGACATTATCGATCTCTTTCAATCCTTAAGGTTGCAAGTATATCTATCTCTTTCAATCAAGCTGAATTCTCTGAATGAAAGATCCTTTTCATCGTTTTGTAATACCGTTGTATCTTGAGCCAACTAGTAAGTGAATATAATTTTGTCAGTTCTGAAGTATGCGGTAATGAGGCCTCTTAATTTCAGAGGAAGTTACTTAGTTGACTGGTCAACATTTGGCCTATTTCCTGGGCCATCAATCAGGCGTGGGCAGTTTTATATATATCCGACCAGGTGTTCCGTACAAGCAAGCAAGCGGCAAGTTCTGTTTTTATTTTACACTGAAACACAGGTACTAAGAAACATATAAATTCAACAGTTTGTTTGATTCAACTAGCTGGCTGGCTTGGCCGGATAACAAATGATGGAAGAGTTGGAATCACGCACCAAGGATCCCGTACAAACCTGTAGGTATATTACATGATGTAACTAAAAATTAATGCTTTTGCAACTTTTCCTTTATCTGTGCTATAGCACAGATAAAGGAAAAGTGGTCTTATAAGACCAATTCTACCATCGTTGTACCAAATTCTAAGATTCTGAGTGCACGAGAAGTACCTTGTAAATTTTGATTCCCTTGCGAGTGTTTCGAAAATTTGGAGTTGTATCTTTTGATTTTGTTAGCTTAGAAGTTTAGAAGTTTTTTTACAGCTCCTAGGGACAGTAGACCTGAGGATTTGAGATAAATTTCAGCTTGATACCCGTTCCTAAGGAAAAGGTTCCTGACAGACAGATAGACGAACAACAAAGTGATTCCATAAGGATTTCATTTTTTTAAATAAATAAATAAAAATAAATAAATTTATCTTAAAATGTATTTTTGGTGCCCTTATATATCATTAAACTTTAATCTATCATTCTTCTGTGTGTTTTAAAAATATAAAACTAAGCTTTATCTATACTATAACTAAATGTTATCATAACGGTATGGTTATAGTCACAGTCAGAAAAGTTCAAAATATGAATATTAAACTTTCCGATATAAATTGAAACGTTTTCGTTGTCCCCTTTAGTTAAAACAAAACATTCAATATAAATGTAGAAAACAATACATAGTTGATCTTATCGAAAACGACATCGGAAATACCCCGGGTTAATCATCGCATTTCATCTTGTGCTATAGATACAACAATGCTTAGAGCCGACATGAATTTTTATAAAATATAAAGCTTCTTAAGCTTTTATTTAAATAAACATTTTCGAGGGTGTTATGCATTAAGAATAACGGAGTGTATTTACCCCTATTTAACCCGTGGGTATCATAATAGGCGAAAAAGGGAGAACGAAAATTTGATACTACCTTTTACGTGTGAAAATCTTCACGGGCCGTCACCCCACTGGGGATTACGGCGGGGCGGTGTGTCGGAAACCCATACTAACCCTAGGCTAGCGTAATATAGTAGACTGGAATCTTCTTTGTATATCTAGCAATAAACTATTAAAGACTGTTGACGTCATGAAATGAGCTGTAAATTATTCTAAAAAAATAGTATTTTATGTTATTAACGGCCTTGGTGATGCAATGATAGCTAGATACGACTGCTGCGCTTGTAGTCTCGGTTTGGATTCCCGAGTTGGACCAAATATTTGTATGATCTGCAAATATTTCCGAAATAATATTTGCAGATCATACATACACATACTTATAATATGTATGTTTTTATATAAAATAGATATTTAATATATCAGTTGTCTAGTACTCATAACACAAGCTTCGCTCAGCTTGGAACAAGATGGCGTTGTGTGTTAGATGTCCAAAAAAAACTATGTAATATATTAACTACACTGCAGTGGTTTAAGCGGTCGCCACGTTGCTTTCTACTGCGCCAAGTATTGTGGGTTCAAATCCCACATAGGACAACATTTTGTGCGATACGCAAATTGTTGTTCTGAGTCTGGGTGTTCTTTGTGTTCGTTTCATGTATATTTATATAGTGCCCCGTGACACAGGATGTATACTTCTAATGAAAGAGTTTTCTTTTCAAACAAAACAAAAATTTGTACATACGAAATCTTTTCGTTATATTCATTTAAAATTAATGCTATTTACCCTCTACACAATTCATAAGTCTACAGGCAGTGGCCGGATCGACTCGCGCGAATTATTTCTGGCCACCGTCAATGAAAGTGCGTTTCATTCAGATATACAATATCTATATTTCAGGATTAATCATCTTGACGCATTTACCAAGCACTTTCATAAACTACTAGCCACTTTACTGTACATTTAATCTTCATTTGATTTATTATCTTGACCTGGTGATTAGTTCTACTGACTGCTAACCCTGAAACACAACTTCTACAAAGGGAAAATAATTGTATGATGAACATTTGTGAAGTATATATATAATAAAATAACTTACGTCCAGACAGGACGTAAGTTATTTTATTATTTTTGTTTATATATATAGGTATATATATATAAAACTAAGTATAAGATATAGGCCTCGTTTAGACCTAACTATTATTCTTAGACTTATACGTAGATAAATTAACAATATCTACATCATCAACAATTCATAACGTCCCACTGCTGGGCTCGGGTCTCCTCTCAGGAGAGGGTTAAGGCCATACGTCCCCACGCTGGCCGAGTGCGGGTATTTTTAAGCCGCCCAAAGGCTTCCAACTTAGCTTCACGACCGTTATCCTATGATAACAACCGGGACCGACTGCTTAACGTGTCCTCCGAATCACGGAGACGGTCATGGTAATATGTCACCAGCGGTAACCCATCCAGGTACTGACCGCGCTGTCGTTGCTTACCCTCGGTAATTATTTCTAATCACCGAGTGCAACTAGGCTTCGAGCGGCACACTAGGCTATGAGCGCCTCTACACCTATATACTTAGGTACATTAAATAATTCGACTTGTTTTACTTAATGGTATTATAAATAAGTAGGTATATAATATATCTTAGTTTTGCCCATATTTATATTAAAAAAAAACTCATTCTGTTCAAGATACATACAATATAGTATGATAACTTTCAAAATAAACAAAGTTTTTTAAAGTGAATGGTAAGTTCTTTTGTGTAACATTGCGTGTTACTATCAAATACATTTTAAGTCGTAATCAATCAGGCTTTGTCTGACTTCTCAATGGAATTTTAAATTGGATTCCTGTCAACAATACGAGGATTAGTGCGTGTGTACTTTTGTCCCGGAGTGTACAACTGACACCCGTTTTAAGCATACATGTTATTACATCATTGATTAGGTAAATATCCATTGCCTGCTTTGTTTGAACAAAATTTTGATTTTTCAAACAAAGTACGCTATGGAACTTATCCTTACGGAAGTAACAGCTACGATACATAACAGATACGATGTTATAATACCAGAAATAGTATTTTACAGTGTTGATCGCTAGCTTCAATGGTGTTTAGGATTATATGTTATTTATGAGGATTTCGTAGATGAGTCGGTAACGTTCTGTAGTTTAAAATTTCTTTTATAATAGATAAAGCTGGAACCATTCCGTTGATCGATTGACAGAATAAATTGAATTTGTTTCATATAGAGGTTTTTAGCGAGTGATATAACTTATAATAAATGATAATGATTATAATCATTGTTGCACCATTAATAATTATTAATGCTGGAGTTTCAGAATATTATTGTCTTTCAACACTGTCTCTCTCGACCAGTTTGAAACAGGCTATTAATGTATTTATTAATAATAAATAAATAAATATTTCGGACATCTAACACACAACGCCATCTAGTCCCAAGCTAAGCAGAGCTTGTGTTATGGGTACTAGACAACTGATATGAATACATTAATACTTTTTTTGTAAATACATACATATTAAACATAGAAAACACCCAAACTCCGATACACATATTTGTAGATTACACAAACATTTGGTTAGACCCAGGATTTGAACCCGAGACTTCAAGTACAGCAGTCGCATTCACTACCACTGCGCCACCGAGGCAGTCTGCGAGGCAATATATCAATGTATGAGAGACATGTATATAGGTAATATTACCTAAGCAAGATAATAACTCATCCATCATTATCATCAAAATACCCTGTTATACGAGTATAACATTATTCAGTTGATATCATCCCCAGATGGTATCATAAAGTTACTTGTGTGATAGGCCGATAACTAGTTGTACTGCATACCTCAAACAAGGATTTCTTATTATCTGTTCAATGAAGTAATCACGTACAAATATGTTCACTTAGATTTTTGAATAAAGTTTATCTTGAAGTTATAAAACCTCTTTTCGTCGCTTTTAAATATATTACAAATGTATTTGTGATCCAAAGGTTTCTGCGAAATTTAAGTTTCCTAGTCATTGACATCTATAAAACACCAATACGATCACGATAACCAAAATTGAGCAATAACTAAAAAAAAGTGGCTCTGGTAGGCGTTCTTGTAAAAGCTTTTGCCAAAGAAACTCGCAGTAAAATATTACGATGCACATAAATACTATACAATAAGGTAAGGCACTTGCTTCGATTATCTCTCTTATTTGTTTGTGTTTTATAGCGGTACTGCTACTCCATTTTATAGCTTTTCGATATTATTTTCGCGTATTTTTTTTCTTCCAGCTACCGCATCAAGCCATCTATAGA
Source organism: Spilarctia lutea (assembly GCA_916048165.1). Classification (NCBI taxonomy): domain Eukaryota; kingdom Metazoa; phylum Arthropoda; class Insecta; order Lepidoptera; family Erebidae; genus Spilarctia; species Spilarctia lutea. The sequence goes on along the minus strand of OU696490.1, from coordinate 11,741,984 downwards.
CAGCTTAATATGGATACGCTGTCAAAGTACTTCTATGAAATGTTCAAAATGGTGTACTATCTGCACGTCCGCCGGTCGGCAATAAACGGGTGTTTTAAAGCCTTTGTTGTTAAGAAAGGAATATTTATCGTAAAATACTTGTGATAGTTTTAAACGGTATTCTAAATATGCTCCATAATAGCATATGAACTACTCACCTTTAATAAAGTGAGTGTTAATATACTCATAATCATAGCTTAAGTGACACAGACTATACATATACATTTCATCAGAAGTTTTTTGGTAGTTGGGTTATAGTTTTTCAATATTTTTAGTAATATATGCTAGCTGTATAATGAGCGTGTGAGAGTGTGAGTTGAGTCACAGATTTGAATTTGTAATATCCTTAAACATATATGATTTGTGTTTATCTAAATTTAGTCACACATGAAAATTGTTAACGCAGAAGTCAATAACATTACAACGTATATACATTTTTGCTAGTTATCGAGAATTAACGGCAGATACCTAATTATGTATGCAAAACACTTCTTTACAATTGCTAAAGATAAAATCTTGAAATAAATTAAGAAGCCATAGGAAATAACAAGGGGAAATCGAACGCATACTTCCAATAATTTTGTAAATTTAATATATAAAATTATGAGATAAAACTGAAATTGTTAGTTCAAATAACTAATATTTTTAATGACAACCTAATAGTCATTGATGATATCATTTCTGAATGTTTTATAGCAATTTCCTAATAAAGATCTAATTTAAAAATGTTTGTGTAATCAAGAAGTTTTAAATTTTAAAGTGGTCTTAGAGTCATACTTTAAACACTGAGATTAAAAATGGTCACTCGGAAAGTAAGAAATAAAAAATATTGCATAGTTATTTTGGGAAAACGTTGTTTTCCCAGTAAAAGTATCATCTTTTTAAAACTGTGAGAGATGAAATAATACGCTTAAAAATCTTAAAATGGTGAGGTGTAATTTAAAATAATAAAAACTTTCGTGGCAAAAAGATTAAGTAAATAGGTATGTCTTTTTTTCTTGTTTTTAAAATTATAACTCCCGCACTAGGAATCATTAACGTAACCTACTGTTTCCTGGAAGTTTTAAAAACATACATGAAACAGACACAAAGCACACCCAGACCTAGAACTACAATTCGTGAAATACACAAGGTGATCTTATGTGGGCTTTGAGCCGACAAAACTTGTCGTAATAGGAAGCGGCGTGGTGGCTGCTTAAACCACTAGGCCATAAGTGCAGTCAATGTAATCTTTACTTACTACGCACTTTATGTCACGAAATATATTTTTTTTAACACAAAAATATTGATCGGCTTATCAACACTAGGCCAATGCAATACGCACTGTCCTCTCTACAATACCACTCGAGCCATCGGGCATTTGTAAAAAAAAATGTAAAATCACCCCTCGACCATAGAGGGCCATAAACCAGACGAGCGCCGGCGCGCCAATTAAATATGAATGCGTACTGGCCCACTCTCATTACCGCACGTAAAAAATTTCGAAACTACCCTCTTTTTGAATTGTGTTATACGATATAGGATAGGTCAGTTATTTGAATTATTGAAAATTGGCACTGAATAACGACGTAATACGAGCTTTTTGATATTGGAAATTTAATTATTTTTGTATTATGTAGGGTAGTTGTAAGAGAATTGTTTTATGAAGTTGTAGACTTGCTATGAATAATATCTATACGTCGTAAGTAGTATAGGATTGTTTTACTAAACATATTTTTAAATGAATCCAAAGAACAACAAACAAGAACAAAGAAGTCAAAGACCACAAAGTTTTAAAATATTAATAGGTATACACACTAAAAGAAGTAGAACTGGAATACCCCGTTGTTCTAATCACTCATCGGGACTAATGCCAAGATGGTATATAGTCATAAAGACCTAAAACCTCATCAAACGAGGCAGCAGAATCTTTCACAGTTAAGCCAAACCCATAACGCCCAACCATAGGCCAAGGCGTATCTCTCATAATCAAATCCACGAAATATTTGTTGACACCTTAATTAATTGTAAAACCCAATTACAATGAAGCAGGAAAAATCCAATAACAAGTGCCTCCTTAATTATCTCATGTATAGACACCTTTACAATAGTTTTTTTTAAACTTAAAAACATCGCAAACCCACCTAAGAGTTCTTAAATCCCATATAACTTGTACAAAATATGTCAAGCTATTTGATAAAATGATTTTCAACTCTATTCGTGTTGAAATTAGGGTCATATTAATTTGTACGGTTGTAAAGATAACTTTGTCGAGATATAGGGGGTGTGATAATTGCGAAGTGAGACAAAGTCGCTTCAAAGGCATTGTGGAGCTTGTATAGACTTTCCGTTCTCTTAAACACTGGAGTTGATGTCAACCACACTTTGTCGTTTCGTAATTATGATGCGCTCCTCAATGGGACACCCTGTATACAACACAATACGTCTTAAAAAACAACAAATTAATGAGACGTTTTTTAATGACAGTTGCATTTAGCGGTGTAATATTCTTACAATAGACTGAATCTTATGATGTATTTGTGGTTTTATTATTTTAAATGTTAATTATTGTGTGTATAATGCAATAAAAATGATACGTTATTATGGCAGTGTAGTATTAAATAACAATATAATGTAATATTATTTAATAGCGAGGTATTCATTGCAGTGTATGATAAAATTAAAAATTTGTCGACAAGACAAGGTCACCGCTTAGGTAAACTGCGCCATCCGTGCAGCCAAAGTATATAATCTATCCGCTAGATATATGCACTCATTTATACACTTTTGACTAACATTTACTAACATATACTAAACCTCACAACTCACATATATCTCATCTAACCGTATCCTGACCGGTAGAATTTACTTCCTACCATGGCCAGAATATCTCATTCAGTGCTGAAAGGGAATTATTTCCGTAGATCGTACTGCGATAATCTAACGTTACCGGCATCTGTCAAGAGCGTAACAAAACCAAAGTCAGTCCTTGTATAAAACTGAATGATTAATGGATTCTCACATTAGGTCGCGGTACACCCTCCGATAGGAGTATGGGGTGATATGGAGGTGCGTAGAGGGCCATGAAACAAGCGATAGCGACAAGGCGAGGTGGCAGGGATTAAAAAATTTAGACCATTAGTAAGAGTTGAGTAATAAATAATTAAGGTTGTGTCACTCAGAACAACATGATTTGAAACCATTGTGATATATGTGCATCTAAACTTCGTTTATATTTAATCTCTGAAAATAATAATTGTCATTAGTGATTCACTTTTACACATATCTACAATTCATCTTAACACGGATAAACGCAGTACCTTGAAAACGGCGTTTATCGCCCCCAAAACTACGCAAACTAAATTTCATGAGAATCGTTGGAGCCTTATCCGAGATTCAGATTAGGTATACATAAAAAAGAAATGCTCTTTTAAAGGTACTGTCTATTTATAGTAAGTAATTTCTTTTGGCAGCACTAAGTTAGAATCGAACCAATAACTTCAGACTGTTCAGTAAAATGTTTAGTTTTTAAACAATAACATAATGAACTTGTACTAGTAATTGTATATTTTTTGCATATACTGAATAAAGTTATAAGATCACCCTAATCAAAATATCAAGTATTAATTTTTTTGTAACAAGTTTTCTAAAACAAATTGTTTGTCGATAAAATTATGTTGTTGTATTTTAATTAAGATTATTTTAATTTGTTGTAACGCTATTGTTATTAAATCAGAATATTTTAATAATAATAATAATAAATAATAATTAAGTTTATTTTCTCTTCAAAAAATGGTTATTACAATGGGATTTGAGTTCAATTCAAATAATTTCAACCATGTTTTGTGAGAGACTGGTGCCTGTGATAGGTATAAGATACCTGTGTTATAGGTTAATAATCAGAATATATTTATATCAGAATTATCAGATAACAAAATCCTTGCATTCATAAAATAATAACTAACTTCCACTTAAGCGCATTTTTCGTGGCCCCATTTCTTTAACACGTCAATCGATTTCAGAGTGTAAACATGACGGTCTTTGTACGTACTTCTCAGCTCAGATACAGCTACATTAATTTACCTATAGTGTATGTATATTAATGATATTTATAGATTTACACGTCGCTCTACAATTAATCGAGAAATACACACGGAATATACTGTGTAACATGTACAAAACAAATATAATACTGATGATACAAACAATTTTGAAGACTATACACACTCATATAAACACAAACCATATGAATACATAAATTCTCATTTAACCGTAATGTATTTAAGTAGATACCTAATTTAATAATAATAAATCACTTCATTGTACACCAGATAACTAAGAGTATCGATCAACGGCAACCTTTTCCAGACATAGTACGAGAGCCCACGACCAAAACCATGTCTCATAGCAATACGGCAAAAACCCTATAAAATCGTTAGATTGTATGATTCTGAACCCGACTAGGTGTGTCGAAAGTGTAGCAACTGCGTGGGAGGCCATTTCTGCTGTGTCAAAAAAAAAGGCAGTCGGTATTATAGCAATACGTCTGATAGTGAAAATGTACATAGATTTTATAATTGTATTACGAAAAAGTTTGTTTTCAGACATTTTGTGCGTAGTACATAGCCTGAGCGCATTTTTGAAAATGTCAACAAATTTAGCCGACCTGTATCATAGCAATACGGATAATTTTTTTTTTTAACTTTTCGTATTGCTGCCATGATTACCAAAAACCTGTTTTCAGACACTTTAAGTGTAGCATATACTCCCAAAAACGAAAATAACGTAAATTCAACGTAATAATTTCAACAGCCTCAGCGCTTGTTACGCTCCTGCCCCTTTCTTATACTATTACTATTATACAGCTCACTCGGCAGCTGCTCCAAACGTTGGAACGACGCTCACTTACCATAGTTGTCATGCGTTGTGCGGTTGTGGTGGTGTAAAATGTCGGACCTGAGTTGTGTGTTTTGTAAAGAAACAACGATTGATAAAGAGAAAAAATTTACCGAAGACACGCTGAAAAAGTGCAAAGAAGTGGCCGAATATCGGAGTAAAAAGCAGAGAGTAAGGAGGAAATCGATTTACTCCGAAATCGAGTTGCCACGTGGTATCGACACGGACATAGGATACCATTCGGCGTGCTACAAAAATTTCACGGCTGTGAGGATTCCGAAGGATTCAAATATTTCTCACGACAATGTCGTAAGTAATGTTTTTGATGACGGTGCATCGACATCCAGAGCGAGGTAAGAATGAAATATATATGCAATATATCTTTGAGGAGCGTTGGTATATAGTATAACATTTATTACGAACAAAATATATTGCACAAGTCTGGAGCAACGCTCATACCAAAACGCCAACCGAACTGAACCCTGCAGATTGCGGATGGTATGAAGACTAGGGACGATTTCAGTTTTCATGGTTCTCTGGCAACCAACTACCTGAGTTGAGCAACGTTATTTTGGACGACAAATCATCATCCACAACAGGTACAGTTTACATGGCTTTTGCTGTTAATTTCATAAATAAGTTCGTGATTTTTACTAACGATGTTTATTTTATAGAAGAGGACGTTGAAGATCTCCCGAGCGACGTCGAGAGTGATTTCGAAGACGACGATTCCGAATCCGACAGCGATTGAATACGAGAATATTTTGTAACTTTGAATAAACCGGTTTATTTTTTCAACTTCATCCCAGTTTCCTTTTGTGCGATTTATTTCAGTCCTTCAACTTCAATGTTACGGTTTCGGGTAAATTCTTTGTTAATTATCATGTAATGAATTCAGGGTCGCAACGTATTCATTGGTTTATAACAGAGAATTCAAGATGCCTCAATACGATTTTTAAATGATATCTGAGTATCGAAAAGTTGTCTGATAGAGAAGATGCTACACTTAATTTGTCTGATATAAATTTTTTGCACATGTGGACAACTTATTTTATCATGTCCAACAATTTTCAGACATATTGCTATGATACCGATCGGTAAAATTTGTTAACATTTTCAAAACGGTCTCAAAATTTAATGCGTTCACATTTCCGTCTGAAAATTGTTTTGTTCGCATCAAATAACCAAAATTTACTAATAAAAAAGATTTTCAGACGTATTGCTATGAGACATTTTTTTTGTCTCATTTTTAATTTTTTTAAGTGATTTTACGGGTTTGCGCTACACCACTAACGTCTGAAAAATATGTTTCCGGTATCTCAGAACTATCATTCAACTACAGTCTGCAAATCAGACATATTGCTATGATGCAGTTCGGTAAAATTCTTTGACAATTTTGAAAATTCGGTCAGATCAAACGCTACGCGGAAAATGTCTGATATTGGTTTTTTCGAGTTCAGGATAATCGTATCTATCGATTTGATGCGGTTTTAGCTGTATTGCTATGAGACAAAAATTTTGGTCGTGGGCTCTCGTACTACAGCCGTTACTACATACACTACTTAGTTTCCCAAGGAAAGTTAAGAGGTCTTGAGGTTTTAAAAACAGCAGTTCCCGGATCCCTCTTACATACTTAGTGTTAACTAACAACATTGATTTACCACTACGTTAGCCAACATTTTCACATTATTATATCAACAACCCATATCGTCCCACCGCTGGACTCAGGTCTCCTCTCAGGAGAGGGTTAAGGTCATACGTCCTCGCGCTGGCCAAGTGTTGGTTGGGGACGGGTAAGATAACGTTTTGGCTACGTAATCTTGCCGTTGGATGTTTTAAACTGCCCAAAGGCTTCTAACTAAGCTTCACGACTGTTATCCTATGATAACAAACGGGAACGACTGCTTAACGTGACCTCCGAATCACGGAGACGCTCATGGTAACGTACTACCAGCGGTCACCCATCTGGATGGGTGACCGCTGGTAGTACGTTACCTGGGTATTGACCATGCCGTAGTTGCTCAGCCTCGGTGATTGTTTCTAATCACCGAGTGCAACTGAGCTATGAGCGCCTCAATTCCTTCCACTTTCACATTATTTGTGGGTAATTATTATTAAGTGTGATTAGTTACCGGATAATATGTAACTTATATGAAATATATTAAATATTTGTCTGATTACTACGACCTCCACGACGAGACTGCCTGTGATTATGACTTTAGCGCTCGACAAAGTCATAATGTCCTAACATATGGTAGGCCATTCTATGGCCACAGAATTAGGTTAAAACTTCTTTCATTAATCACAAATTCATTTTACTGCCACAACAATTTTATGTAACTAATTCTATGGCTGTGAGGTACAATTTACAATCACAAAAATACTCTACATTCGGCATCAAACCAATTATTAAACAAATATAACGGCGCGGGACATATTCTGTTCAACCAATCAGTGCGCGAAATGCGATCCGTCGCATACCGTATCACAATTTGACGGTTTCACTTCGGTAGATTATAATCTAATTAAAATAAAATGTTAAATTGTAAGCTGTATGTTACAGCTCACAATCTTTCGACAGTTTATAATCTTGCGAGATATATTACAATCTACACATTATAACTTTATACATACACATTATAATAAGGACGATAATACAACAACTGTGGGTAGTTTACGAATAGGTTTGTCACATAACGTCATAATCAGATTTACGTTCAATCATTTTGTTTAAAATATTTGTTTTGTACGTGCCCATTCGTTAATGCCCCATCTTTTATTAATGCTTTATGATATACTACAACAATATATTGATATATATTTTGGTCGGACGAGGTCATTTTAACTTTATATAAATCATCGTATATTTTGTTTTAGTTTTATAGTTTGAAAGAGAGTTATGACTATTATTCTTAATTTTACGAAGATTAATTGTGTATAATAAAGTTTTATATTTTTGTTATATCAAAATGCTTATACGACTACTGTCATTTATAAATGTTATAATTAATTATTGTTAGTGTGAGTAAAGTGTGTATACAACTATTTTTAGTTAGGTTAGGTTTAGTATATTTCGGTTAGGTTTCTAACTAAGTTTCTCTGTGATGTGTAATCACTCATGTCATTTTAGACCTTACGAAGTACATTTTATGTTAATTTATTTACACTTCATTTATGATAAAATTGACACGGAAAAACGAAAATATAAATGGTAGAAAATTAAATTGTAAACATGACACTTGTTCAAAGTTACAATGTCGGTTTTGCAGCCATTTGTCACAAAGTTAAAGCTATATTTCAAGAACTACAAAGAATAACTTAACACCAATTTTCTAGAAGACCATTGTCTCACTCTGTTCAAGTTGGATAAACCTTGACAAAACGTATATTTTACAGAAAAGCACCCAGTTTGTAAAAGAGTTACGTAAAACTAATGCTTTATACTGTATATACCTACTATCTCACGTTTAGTTTGCTTGTCTAAGTTGGGATTGAATGTCAAATATTCACTCACAAATTCCATATTTAAAATACACAATAAGATTTTTAATTATTTATGATAATCGTATTTTTCGTAACTACGTTAAATCCAAAAGAAAGGGTATTAATTATGGCGGTCTAAGTTTATATTTTAAGCCGTACCGGTAAAGTACTAAACCGATTTTAATGAATGAGGTGTCATTACATTCCTAATAATGTGACTTAGGATATATACATTTTATTAATAGTTTTTAAGTAGTCAGGTTATATTTGTATGAACTTTTCTTGTTCACTTACTATTAAATATAAGATAAATAATAATAAATAAATAAATATGCCGGACATCTAACACACAACGTCATTTAGTCCGAAGCTAAGCAGAGCTTGTGTTATGGGTACTAGACAACTGATATAAATCCTTATATACTTTTTTTTTGTAAATACATACATATTATACATAGACAACACCCAAACTTAGAAACAAATATTTGCAGATCATACAAACATTTGGTCCGACCCGGGAATCGAACCCGAGACCTCAAGCTTAGCAGTCGCATACGCTACCACTACGCCACCGAGGCAGTCTTTTTTATAAGTTACAATTCTTGAAAACCATAGAACGATAGTCTGTAAACTGGGCGAAGTCTGGGTTTTGACTTTTTTTCTATGTACTAATTGATAGGTAACGTACATTTATGTAAAACTGCTTAGCTGACCTCATCGTTGCCTTATAGATTATTGGATGTCAATGTATGTATGTGTGTAGTATGTGGGATGGTGGTGTAAATTAATTAATCAGAAATATTGAAACATATGTTATAATGTCTGCCTCGGTGGCGTAGTGGTAGCGTATGCGACTGCTAAGCTTGAGGTCTCGGGTTCGATACCCGGGTCGGACCAAATGTTTGTATGATCTGCAAATATTTGTTTCGGAGTTTGGGTGTTTTCTATGTATAATATGTATGTATTTACAAAAAAAAAGTATATAAGTATTTATATCAGTTGTCTAATACCCATAACACAAGCTCTGCTTAGCTTGGGACTAGATGGCGTTGTGTGTTAGAAGTCCGGAATATTTATTATTTATTTATTAATGTTATAAATTCCATTGGTGATTTAATTAAAGGCAAGTCTTTTAGTTTGTACTTTAATAAGTAAATCATTTGGTAATTTCGTTCGCCCGTTCGTTTCCTCCCTTCACATTACATAACGGACATTTAATTTATTCCTTTTTAACTCTGTAATATGGTGTACAATTTTTTTTTCTTTACTAGTGGTCACATTTAATTTTTTTTTATCCCCTTGCACTCCTCCTCAATATAAACTCATTTCATGCACATTTCACACATTTTCATCACATTACACATTTTCGTAAAAAAGCTTACAAAGTTTTTGATTCACGTATAAATATATAGATTTAGTTTCTTTAGCGTTCTGTAAGGCAATCGTAAGTAGAATTTTAAAACAAAATTAAATACTTTGGACGCTGTGTACTTTTGATATTTATCAACATAATAACTGAATAGAATTTTATAAATATTACGAAATACACTATAAGTATTTAGTACCGATGTTTTGAGTATATTACCTTCTGAAACTTACTGAAATATAACGGAGATGGCGAGGTTATAGAGGGCTCTAAAGTATCCAATTACAGTAGGTCAGGAGTTAGTTGTAAATAGGAACACTTAATCAGAGACAGCTGATTGCGTCGTCTCATAAATACACCTGATAATTGTCGTTGTACTTAATCATGAATATATATTATAAGACTTCTATGAATTTTGATAACTTTATTTATTTAATGTGGAACTTATAGCGTAACATGTGAAAACGCCAGCATCAACTAAAGATACCAATATAGAAGTAAGACAATAGCGTTAAAAGAACCTACTATTTTATTTTTGTTTTTTATGAATAACCCTGCCAAAATGACTCTACTGTGCCTGATGGAAAGCATAAGCAGAGTTCAAGAGCGGCGGTCACCATACTCGTTGCGAATGCAACAATGCAGCATGGTTACTGCCTCGGTGGTCTCGGGTTCAAATCCTGAGTCGGACCAAATGTTTGTGTGATCTGCAAATATTTGTGTCGGAGTTTGGGTGTTTACTATGTATAATATGTATGTATATACAAAAAAAAGTATCTAAGGATTTATATCACTTATCTAGTACTCATAACACAAGCCCTGCTTAGCTTCGCACTAGATGGCCTTGAGTGTTAGATGTCCGAAAATGTTTATTGTTTATTATTATTTATGGTGACCCACACCACGACGGCCTAGGTCTCACACTCACCAACGATACACGACAGCACGAACACTGTCATTTACGTTGATCTTCTGTGCGAGGGTAGTACCGAGCCGGTCGACTAAGGGAGTAATCTACGCAGGACAACATCACTGCAAAGCGCAGGATAATTTGATACAAACACTTTGAAATTCCGTATGGCTCCTTCTTTATAAGGTGGGGGCTTATGTCCAGCAGGTACAATAAGAATTCATAATGATGGTTTCAATAGTTTTTTTATAACCGGTTATGTTACTAACGCTAGCTTTGTTTGGCAATTTAATCATTTTCAAAAGATAAATAAGAGTTAGGAAAACGAATAACACGAGGGAAATAAACCTTACCTCGACTAAATACCTCGATTGTTTCTCTATATATCGCATAGTCTTTCTATCTCGAAGTTTTCAGTTCCGTTTAAGAATAAATCACCGAACAAACCTGAAACAAAAGAAATATTTATAGTAGGTTTATTTAATATAAATGTAGGCAGAATTATAGTCGGGGTTAGTTTTAATGACTACTTTCAGTCATTTGTGTCATTCTTGGTCCATTACAACCCTTCTCCGGAACACGATGGTCACAGAGACCCGTTGTTACAATTGTAATAAATAAGCTTTGTCGTTTGGTTCAGCGATTTTACTGTTGGGTCGGCCTTCGTTGACGGTTTTAACTAAACAGCCTACAAGATAATTTTTTTATTAAATATTTTTCTTGTTATTTGATTAAATGAAACTTCTCATATTCTATAGGTAAAGGTAGTTGACATTTATGTAGGCTGTAGAAAAATTTTTATGTGTAATATAATTTGCTTTAAGAAGTTTTTTTTCACAAAATAATCAAAAAAGTTGAAGTTCACTGTCATTGTAGAAGCTTTTATTTAATCACATTTTTTGTATGTATGAGCCTTTATTCATATAAAATGAATGTAACTGAATTTTAAAATCGTTTTACGTAGCTGGTTGTACTGGCATTTTGCATGTCTACACGTTCAGTTTAGATGTACAAAATAATTTTTTAGTGTTAGACTAGAATTTATATCACTAAAATTTACAAAGCCAATGAATAATATTCACGTTTAATATATAAAGCTATAAATATAGGTGTACTTCTGTACTTACACAATAAAAGCATTTAAGCATAAACTATGTCACTGTCACAAATAGCACACGGAACCATGTGTTGTTTCGAATAATTCGGCCACACAACGTCAAGAATTGCAATCAATTGTCTTCCCGACGACTGCATAAATTTCGCGGTACTAAGCGCGTCCCTAATTAACCCTAAACCGCCGCAGTCGCAAGCGGACGGGGCTAAATAAATCACTGGGACGGAGAATGCCTCGTTGTCTTTAATTGAGCACTGGACTTTATTTACGCACTTTTGTTAAGTAGATACTGTAATGTAAGGTTGGTGAGTTTGTTGGCTAAGAGTGTACTCCTAAACATTTTCTTCTTAATTTGTTTTCATACTACACGAAGGAATAGTACCTAATATCAATTAATTTATACTTTTTTTAAGATATTAAACATCCTATAACCAAGAAGAAAAAAATAAAGAAGTAACTCCATTTGTTTAAGCTCTATTGTTGGATTAAAATATTTCTACAATCAAAGGACTATTCAATCAGAGAAGCAGACGCATCCCTTGATGGTAAGCTATTACCGCCGCCCAAGGACACCCGTGACACCAGACGCGTCACAACACGTCACAGTCTTTGAAGGATGAAGAGGGCGCTGGAGAGAGGGATGTGGGCCTCTGGTATCCTCACTCCCTCCGTGAAATACAGTGCAAGCGTTGTTTTATACCAATTTTCTGTGAGGTCATGGTCATTGATCCCCCCATTTATGCTGAAGCGTCTCCCAAAGAACAGTATTACGGAGACTGCTGCTGATTTTGAGTCAACTAAGACCATTTTCATTACAAACACTTGTCTTATTTCTAGTAATACCTATAGGATACAGTCACATAAAATTGGTTTGTATCTAAAGTGACTTGAAAAATTACAAATTATAATGTTGTCCATAACTTTAACTATTTAACTAGTAATAATAATAGTATTATAATTTATAAATTGATGAATGATGACCTTGCAATTTATGACTGTAATAAAAATATTATTAACAAACTCACATAGAACATCTTATACTCGCACGAGTACCTACTGTATCTCATAGTTAAATTATTGGTGTTGCACTTGATATAAAAATGAGACTGTTCTACAACTGTATTGGGGCCTGGTGACCCGTAACACAGGTATTCCGATACCTATCTCAGGCACAGGTTCATAATAATAATAGTATTTTAGATCAAAAGCTAAAACACTATTCGGCACAAATTTTTTATCAAAAAAATACTATTGTTATTATTAAAATCAGTGTATAAAGTACATCAAAATATTACAAAGTACGTTCCGTGAATCACAATCTGTCTCATCCATAATAAGATAACGAAGTCACAAAACAATAATGAAACTTTACAAACGCTCCCAAAAATAAATTTCACTAACAAGCCCTTACATGAATGTTGTACGCTAGTAAGTTCACCATAATTCACTGAAAAAATTATCTCAGACTTCACAAGGAAATTTTGTTTTGAGCCAGCGAATTTGTGGTTTAAAAACGTCCACCGTACTTTATTGTTATAATAAAATTTCGTAAAATTATTTGGCACTTGTTTTGGAGCTAATTTACTCTGTACTCGACACCTCATTACCCGCTGCAGTTTAGGGTTATTCAGCTGCAATGTAGAAATAACAAATTAACAAGAACAATTCATATAAATGTATTCATTTACATGAACAAAATTGTTGTTGTTAATTTGTGATTGTTGTATATTTATTGCGTAACACAAAACAAGCTGTTGTAAACAGTGTCAGTTTTTTCAGCGTTCATGGATGGGCGGTAATCACTTTAAGTTAGATTACTTGTACGTAAATTTATTTGTTTAGGCAATTCATTCTAACTTATATTTACCTTGTAGTCATTTTGAATTCTTAACTAATTGACACAATCGGCAGTGTCTCATTTGTTGTTTCTGACTTAGAGGCGATTTCAAGCAAACGAAGCTGGACTAATTTCTATTTATAAACCTGGCACTGTTATGTAAAATTTGAGGAACAAGAAAAATGAGTAAGAATGATAACGTAAATTTAAGGAAACTTTGGAAAAAGTACTTTGTCAAAGTCAAGCAGTAATGGTTTGTTTGCATCAGTAACAGAAGGGTTAAGTGTCGAAAGTTACCTTAAAACTAATTCTGTTCAAACTTTTGGCAAGTCACTCACTCAGCACAATTGCTTTTGAGATGTTTCTTTGCTATTTAAAGCTTTTACCAAGAACCATAAAATCTGTCTGTCTGGAGGCGTCAATAAAAGGAGACTAAAAATATTACATTATGTAGTAAAAAAAAATAGTTTTTTCTTATTTTCTTGAATTTTGTCTCTTTATTAAAAAAATATATTTCCGCTGGTTATCCCTGCGTATGATGTTTGATATAATCGTGACAGTACTCTTCGCTCTTTGAAATCTATTTAAAAAGAATGAAGGTCTTACCCAAAGATTTAACTATCTCAGCCTTCCCTATCCACCCGCTACCAGCCACTTCATATCGTCGGCCCATCGTGTCGTAGGACCATAACCATAATTTTAATTCATCATCATCATCAAAATCTTTAGTAGGAATTATATCTCTCTTAAAAAATGTATTGGCCTAATTTTTTGTGATCCTGAGAGCCAGGTGTTGTTAGTTCTATTCCCACTTGAGATCGCCACAATAATTGTATAATGTGATTGTATAATGAGAAAATTACACGATGATTTGTTGTGGGTACTCGTATCTTGTATAAACCCAAGTCTATCTGTTCGCGATAAACTCAAATTTTGATGCGGAATGAGTGCATGAATAAATAACCTAGTGAGGTGACTGAATCGATACATACACTACAGTATGTTTGTCACAAGTCTAGTAGCTATTGAATATCCCTGAATGAATAAATAAACAAACAGAGAAATCTCAAAAATAATCTCTACCTACTTTTAGAGAATACTATATGCTTTAGTATCCATATAAAAATAAAGTGAACACATCTTTTCGTAGCTCTTCGTCTTGTATTATCGTTAAACTTACAAACTTAACCTATTAATATATTTTTAGAAACAACTTGACGGTACCAATTTCTGCCATTCATCCTATATAATTAAATACATTATTGCACCCGTTATTCTACTTAAAACTTCAATTTTTTTTGAGACTGTCAAAGCTACACTGTGACAATTTAATACCCCCTTCGACTGTCGTATGATTACATGAAATCCTTGAAATAATTGTTGTACACCTTTTATGTTCTTCAAAAGTTTTACATTGTTGTATAATTTTGTTTTCTTATTGATAATATATGTAAAATGCAGTTGAAAGTATGGATGTACGTAAGTGAATAATGAAAATTATTTTATTTCAATATTTATTTATTATTTTAATAATAATTATTAATTATTACTCAGGCAGTTTAAGGTTACACCATTTTATTTTTTACTAACTGAACCCCGCAGTACGGCAATAACAGCGGGCAACGCTGCCAAGCGAAGTATCTTTATAAATTGTAGCCTATGTGTTATTCTGATGTATAAACTATATAATTGTAAAGTTTCATTAAAATCCATTCAGTAGTTTTTGCGTGAAAAAGCAACAAACGTACTCACTTACATACTCACAAACTTTTTTCGCGTTTATAATATGTATTAGTAGGATTATTTTAAGTCAATTGTTAAAATAAGGTTTCTCTGCCACTGAGCCATGAACGACTTTCGGTCGCAACTCTTAAAAATATATCTTTACATACTTGCTATCGTTATCGTTAAGGAAACGAGTAACTTGGCCAGAAATAGAATATTTTAAACTAGATTAAATAAAAGTTAAGCTCAATCATAAACCACAAATTAAAATAAAAAAGTTGTAGACACGATCCATGGACCACCGACTTAGAACATTTTAAGTCAATGTTTACATTTGACTAAATTAACGCGAAGTAAGTCAACCAGAACTATATATATATGTAATATAGATAATATTAATGTACTTTACTTAATTAGCTACTAGATTTGGTAAATAGTTAATCTGAACTAATAACATAAAATCTTTATTCTCTTTTAACTTTATGAGTTTGTCTTAAATTTGGGGATTTAAATAATAAGTGGGCCTATAGCAGATCTTATGTAGCCCGTGGGAGGTTGCTTTGATAAGTAAATAGAAACTCGATAAACCAAAACCGTATACCGTTACCGTTTTCTGTAGTCAAAAAACCGCACTTTGAAATATCTACCTACTAGTTTTTGAACGCGGCTTCGTCAGCTTGTATGTCAGTCATCTCAGTTAAGTATAGTCTATGTTCTTCCTCAAGCATCGAAGTATTTACATGCTAAAGTTTCATTGAAGTTGGTGTCACGGTTTAGCCGTGAAAATGTAACTGACAGACAGAATGCAAGAAGGCTTACATCACAGCGGATGCCCAGCGCATTGCGCGGCTTGGCCACGAACTCGTCGCATACCCTACGGGTAGCCGAAAGTTCTGGCGATTGGCTAAAGCCGTGCAGTCCAACTTCTGCCAGCCCACGCTACCACCGCTTAAATATCCCGACGGATCACTTGCCCATCAGCCGCAGGAGAAAGCGAAACTGCTTGTCGATCTCTTTGCGGCTAACTCCCGAGTCGATGACCGCGGCATGCACCCGCCTACCATTCCCGCCTGCGATGCAACAATGCGGGATATTCGCATCCGGCTGAGTGATGTCCGTGCGGAACTTCGGTCACTCGACGTTCGGAAAGCCAGTGGACCCGACGGTATCCCGGCGGTGGTTCTTAAGAACTGTGCACCAGAGTTGTCTCCGGTTTTGACGCGCCTGTATCGCCTGTCATATTCCTCGGGAACTGTTCCGGAGGCCTGGAGAGAGGCGAATGTTCAACCCATTCCCAAAAAAGGCGACCGCTCCAACCCGGCCAACTACCGCCCAATAGCTGTCACCTCCATTATCTGCAAAGTATTCGAACGGATCATAAACAAGCAACTGGTCCACTACCTGGAGGATCACACCCTACTTAATGATCGTCAATATGGTTTCAGGCCGAACCGATCCACGGGTGATCTTCTAGCGTATGTCACACACCTTTGGGGTGAGGCTATTGACAGGCACGGGGAATCTTTGGCTATTAGCCTGGACATGGCCAAGGCCTTTGATAGGGTTTGGCACCGTTCGCTTCTCTCCAAGCTACCGGCATTCGGCTTGCCCCCCAAACTCTGCAACTGGGTTGCCGGATTCCTGCACCAACGTCGCATCAGAGTACTTTGTGACGGCGCGGCCTCCGACGTTCAGTCGATTAACGCAGGAGTACCACAGGGTTCCGTCCTGTCGCCCACGCTGTTTCTTCTGCATATCAATGACATGTTAGACCTTGGCAACATTCATTGCTATGCAGACGACAGCACAGTTCATGGACGATATATTGGGCGCCCTGCGGCAAAACCGGTAGATGTAGAGAAAAATCGACAGGAGCTTGTCGCTCAGCTCGACCATGTTCTAGGCCGCATTTCACAATGGGGCTGCGAGAATCTGGTCGAGTTTAGCGCCAAGAAAACACAGGTGTGCGCGTTCTCTGCCAAAAAGTCTCCATTCCTTCCCCTTCCGACTTTTCAGAACACTCAACTACCATTACGAGGCAGGCTCGGTGTCCTGGGCATGGACATCTGCTGCGACCTCAACCCGCGCGAGTACGTTGAGAGTGTCACTAAGGCGGCCTCGCGGAAGTTAGGAATCCTTAATAAGGTGAGACGGTTCTTCTCGCCCGGGCATCTGTGTCTGCTTTACAAGACCCAGGTTCGCTCCTGCGTGGAGTACTGTTCTCATCTTTGCGATGGAGCCGCGCAGTATCTGTTCGACGCTCTCGACCGGTTGCAGCGGCGAGCCATTCGCATTGTCGGCAGTCCCCAGGCCACCGAGTCCCTTGAGCCTCTGCAGTTGCGTAGAGATATCGCCTCTATGGCAGTCCTCTATCGCCTTTACCATGGAGAGTGTTCTGAAGAGCTGTTCCAACTGGTCCCCCCTTCTCCCTTCCTCTACAGGACAACTCGTGCTGGCCTCAGAAGTCACCGCTTCAGAGTGGAAGACATACACTCTCGCACTCATCGATTTGGCTCTTCCTTCCTGTGCCGAGCGGTTAAGACCTGGAACTCACTACCAGCGCACGTGTTTCCGTCCCACTATGATCCCGGGTCCTTTAAGAGGGGCGTGAAAAAGCATCTCACTAGGCCGCCATAGTTCTGGTCACCATGCTGCACTGTCCTTGTTTGCATTGAGGATGGTGACCACCACTCTTGGATTCTGCTGGTGCTTTCCATCAGGCAGGGCAGAGTCATTTTGGTAGCTCATGTATAAAAAAAAAAAAAAAAAAAAAAAAGAGTTAATTTCGAATTGAAATAAACTTGCAAGCTTTCTTTTGGTTACTTTTCTTTCTTTTGTATAGATTTTTTTTTTCCCGGGGAGAGCCACGCTTCGGCATACATGGGACGGCTCGACCGGAGATATCACGGCCTTATAAAAAACCAGTGTGAAGCTACGCCTGCGCTGTGTTTCAACGAGTGAGTGAGGATACCGGAGGCCCATACCCCAACCCCTTCACCCATCCCTCTCCCCATCCCCCAAAGGGTGGCAACGCACTTGTGACGCCTCTAGTGTTGCAGGTGTTCATAGGCAGCAGTAATCCCTTATCATCAGGCTATACGTATGCTCGTTTGCCCCCTATTACATAAAAAAAAAAAATTAAGTATATAAATAATGTAGCGATTGTAGGAGATAAATGATAAGGCGTTGGAAGGCGTAGAACTACTTACAATCATAACTGCTAAGACTGCCTTACTTTGTCAAATGCAGACCTGAAATATCAACAGAACATATTTTACCTTTCTGGACAGTTAAGTCCCTCGTAAGCGATGGTGTAGCTATCCACTGAGTGCAAAGGTTTTCGGGTACTTCCTTCATATACTATAGCAGACTTGTCATTAATAGACCCTTATGATACTCGTAGCATATTAAACAGTTTAGTTACGTTCAATTTCGAAATATCACTCCACTGGTCAGTTGAGAAGACAACCCACGGAGGTCATCACAAAATAAATAAGAAAAAGATACAATTGATAAAACGGTTGTAAGCTTTTTAATCTAATGGCAAAGTAACATTAGTTATATCATTATATGGAAATTTAAAAGCGCTAATGTTAAAACCAATTAAATAAATACAAGTATTACTATAAAATTAGATACCAGGTAGCTTTATAGTTATAAAATTACTTCGAAAACCACTTAATTTTACTACCGGACCGACGACAATGTTCGGCTGTATGGGTGGGCCGATTGTCTATTTCTGTTGCCTCACCATCAGATCATAAATAACTAGTTTTTGGACAATTAATATCAAGTTCCTTTTATCTATTGGTAGTTTTGTCGTTATAATTAGATACTACGAGTATACTGACTACAAAACTGTATTGTGCATCGTCTTCTTCAGTTAATCAAATACAGTATTGTTCAAGCTAAAAACATAATTTGAAATTTCAATAGATACTTAGATAATACTTTATTTGTGTCCTAGAGTTTCTATAAGGTAGTTATTTAATTGATTTTGTAATAGGCTGCAAATGTTTTATTCCTTATAATGGTAATGATCTGATTTATTTTGGATGATAATAAGAAACAGCTGATAAAAAATCATATAGATGTACACATATTTCTTTTGTACATGTACGTGTACACCGAGGCAATGTACATATAATTATCGTACATTGCCTCGGTGCAACAATTATAGTAAATGTGGCGGTGGCGCAGTGGTACCGTATGCGACTGCTGTGCTCAAGGTCTCGGGTCCGATTCCCGGGTCGGCCCAAATGTTTGTATGATCTGTATTTCGGAGTTTGGGTGTTTCCTAAATATATTATGTATGTATTTATATCAGTTGTCTTGTATCCATAACACAAGCTCTGCTTATCTTGGGACTAGAGGGCGTTGTATGTTAGATGTCCGAAATATTTATTTATCGCCTTTACATCTTTCAGTGGAATTAGGTTTTTCTCGTAACTTATTAACTAAGCAGTCTTCTCGGGCTCATAATTTCGTGTAATACTTCTGCAGTTTCATTCTCTTCTGAAATTTTAATTAATAGTATATGTTGTTACCAGTTTTACCCGTGTTTCACGTGGGTATGTCGACTTATAAAATGGCTGTATATTGGTAAAATAATTTTCAAAGTCGGTTCATTACATCCAGAGATTACACCCTTCCCTCGTGCGGAAATCCTCTCGGATACCACCTCTTGGTGGCATGTCGGACTCGAACCGACTAAAACCGAACGCTGTCTGGGGTACTTGATGCCGGGGAACCAGGGGCACCCCAGAAAGTAAAACCCTGGAACCCCGACGTAGAGTTTACCCCCTATAAACTTTACCTCGTAGTGTTCGCTTCCATTCTTTAAAATGTTGGTTAGATTAAAATGTAACCTGTAGATGTATAAATAATCTTTTCAGACCTTGAAATATAAAAAGTGCTTTATAATAAAAACACTTTATACACTTCAATGTTTGAAATATAAATATTATGTTACATTAAATTATCAAAAAGGTAACAGTCAAGGAGACACTAGATTAATATTTTCACATAGATTTAAACACATAATTAATTTGGTTCATTTAGAATATAAACATGAAACTTATGCTTTCCTTACTTCAAATTTTACTCCTTATTCCCTGGTAATAAGGACCATATTTTTCTATGAACTATCGTTAGCGCATCACCAAAACGAATTGGACATTTTCGTGACAGAATAAGGCAAATTGTTATTATGAGATTATTGATACGTTTCCGTCGCCTAGAAATATGTAAAGATGCAGGAAATGCTTTATACTTTGTCGTCTATCGTATTAAAAAATAATATGTTTTGTCATAATACAGATATATTTCGTTAATGATATAAAACATTTCTGTCAAAACTAATTTTTGATTTAGTTCAACTTGTTAGGCGATGTGCGCAGTGGGTTGTCACATACGATGACAATATAAATGATATGGATTGCGCAAAGTGCGTATGATAATACATTCTGTGCTGAAATAATTTTAAGTAATTTTAAGTTGTCCCTAACGTCATCGATGGACACAAAGAACACAGACTGAGAACAACAATTTGTGGATCACACAGAGTGTTGCGCTATGTAGAGATCGATCATACAATACTTAGCTTAGCACAGTAGGAATAGACAAGGTAACCCATTAAACTAACATTGATCCTGTAGTCAAAATTATCCTAAAGCTTGGCAAACTGTATCCTACATTAGATATTAAAAGATTAAAATTTATTTTTCGGAAAACCGTCATTTCACTTTATTCATCGATATTAGATGGGTCTTTATCCGACTAACAAAAGGAAGAGTTAAAGCTGAAATGTATGTTTTTGCTGTAGCGCCCAAATTATTGAACTGATTTTAATAAACAAGATGTCAATAGATTCGTTATAATGGCTAAGGCGACATAGCCTATATAGATTATGTTAAAAAGCTTTTACGTCGTCTGGTTATAGCTTTTTAAATTTCTTCTTGTTTTCTTACTAATACAGTAGTCACGGGTGAGAGCAAATATCGGATTTTAATACTCTAATACTTAACTGACTACATAAAATAAAATGAATAAACTATCGCCTATTACAATCGCAGTCTATTTAGATAAACTCCCACTTTAACTATGAAAAAGTTAGACTCTCAATGATCTTTCTTTTTGATGAAATGGCAACCAGCCGGATCAATCGGATCAGCTATTTCTGTCAATGTCAAGTATTTATCGTCTTTAATTATCAAGTCTTCGAGTCTTCAAGTCGTCGTCGTGATGAAATTAATGATAAAAATATATAAAATGTGGATGACATGAAATGGGAACCGCCTTTCGAAAAAACAAAAAACGATCTCATCAAT
The DNA here is from genome assembly GCA_916048165.1 of Spilarctia lutea. Lineage (NCBI taxonomy): Eukaryota > Metazoa > Arthropoda > Insecta > Lepidoptera > Erebidae > Spilarctia > Spilarctia lutea. The sequence goes on along the minus strand of OU696490.1, from coordinate 11,720,306 downwards.
GATGTCAACACCTTAATAAAAGGCGGAGAACATAGAGCGCTCAAATTTACATCTTTACAGGTTTTAAATTCTGAAAAAAAATTGGTTTTCTGTAAAGTCGGTTTACGGACGATAATTTAATGTGACAACGTCATAACAAAACATTGATGATATGATTGCATATTTTTATGAATAAAATTGAATAATTTGCGCAAGCCTACAATGAGCGTAACGGGACAAGGAGCGCAGCGGGACAATGAGTCATCCTTTTTCGTGCGTACAGCCGGCATTCATCGATTTATTAGACGTTATCACATCAAAACAATAAAAACAGACTAAAGATAATATACATCGCATAAATTGCAACAGTATTTAGCAAATTACCAAAGCAACATCTTCTAAACAATTTCAGTTCCTAAACGATTAATTTAAACGTCTGAATGAATATCAAAAACCAATAAACAAACAGAAAGGTCCAGTTCAACGTCTGATATATAATTCTTATGTAATACCAAGATATTTGTCACTTACACACTGTAAAATACAGAATAGTGTCAACGCCACACTGGGTTATTGGTATGTCGAGTGATAAATCCAATTAATATGCGTTATTTCCGTTTAAACTGTTATTACTTGCGATATTAGATTTAAAATATATGGGTTTATTCACATAATATTTATAATGGCTTCATTACAGCTAATGCAAACGATAATTTTGTTGAAAAATGAACATTTACCTAGATTCGTGTTGATATATTGTCTTTGCGGTAATGTTGAAATTACTTGTGCCTACTCCTGTTCTTATTCTGATTCTTGTAGCTGTAAATATTTCTCTATGAGTTTGATTTAAACTAAATCATCATGACAGGTAATTTAACGTAGTGTTCCTAGGTGCAATTTTCACACTAGGCAAATAAATAATTGTGTGGAGCACAACCATTTGTACTGTGTTTAAAATACGTGTATATGTTATTTCTACTTGAATTTAAAGATTTGAAGAGTTATTAAATAGCAGTTATTTATAGACCTTTCGATTCTATTGATGTTGAATGTTTTTTTTACTGCCTCGGTGGCGTGGTGGTAGCGTATGCGACTGCTAAGCTTGAGGTCTCGGGTTCGATTTCCGGGTCGGACCAAATGTTTGTATGATCTGCAAATATTTGTTTTGGAGTTTGGGGGTTTTTTATGTACAATATGTTTGTATTTACAAAAAAAGTAGATAAGTATTTATATCAGTTGTCTAGTAGGTACCCATAACACAAGCTCTGCTTAGCTTGGGACTAGATGACGTTGTGTGTTAGATGTCTGAAATATTTATATATTTATTATTTTTATAATATCACAATGAATTATATGTCACAATATATGTGAGCGTAGTCAGTTGGACTATTTGTTGGTAATTATCACTTTTGCAATGTTCCCGGGACTGAGATATAAAACACGGAGTTATTTTAAACTTGAAAATACATTTAATATTTAAAATGATTATACAAGGAATCTACACATATTTTGTAGGCTTGGCAGGCTTGGCATGGTGCTAGGCAACTGGCGTTGCCCAGCCTTACAATCGGCTGGCCAACCGACAAAGCTTACCTCAGCTAGACCATAATACTGTGTGCCTACAATTATTTACTAGCTGAACCCCGCGGTGCTACCCGCGGTACGACAATAACCGCAGGCAGAGCCGTATCTTATTAATAATAAGCTAGTATCTTTATAAATTGTAGCCTATGCGGTATTCTGATGTATAAGCTATATTATTGTAAAGTTTAATCAAAATCCATTCAATAGCTTTTACGTGAAAGAGTAACAAACACCCATCCATCCATCCATCCATACTTAGAAACTTTCGCGTTTATAATTTTAGTAGGATTGACTTCGGAAATCTGAAAGCCTTGAACAACCAAACAGCCATTTAATGAAGTTAGTGCTAGACGACTGTCAGGACAGGTATACTGGTCTTCCGCTAGTTAAAGCCTCGGAAGACTCTCACTTTGATTAGCCAGATTAATCCTTAACTTTTCATTTTAATGCAACTGCAACTGCACGGTTGGCCGAGTGGTGTCAGCGGTCGCCATGCCGCTTGCTACTGCGCCAAGTGTCGTGGGTTCAAATCCCACGCGGTACCTACAACACTTTGTGTGATCCACGAATTGTTGTCCCGAGTCTGGATGTTCTTTGTGTCCGTTTCATGTATGTTTGTAAAGTCCCCCACGACACAGGATGTTTATTCCTAATGTGGGAGTTGTCTTTTTAAAAAAAAAAAAAAAAAAAAGAATGAAGAATGAATTTTGGAAGGAAACTTTCTTGCACTAATTATCGTAAACAGTCGTTGAGGAATGTTATACCTTTTATTTAAGAGCAAATCAAGCGTAGGGTGACCAATTTTGATTGCAAAATTTATACATCCAAGACCCTTTAAACTGCTTGTTTCCTTACTGCCTAATTAATATTCCTTTATACAATCCTGTGTATCATTTTAGATTGTTCGTTATCGTATTGATGTCCTGTCCTCCCGTGGACTGACAGCTGCAGATAAAACAAAACATAGTTGAAGTATTGTGTGCCCAATTAGTAGAGCCACGCGCGGTATCTAAAAATATATAAAAATACTCTGTTACCATTTGTCACGGCACGCCTTGTATTTATCAAGATATGGTTCCGTGTTTATACAGGATGTTTCATACTTACAACTCCAATAATATGAGTATAATTCTTATGTATGTGAATTTATTTGCTACAACTCTACGTCTTTACTGCTGATCACATTGTTACTCAATTTTACTTACACGTTGCCAGAGCTAAAGAGAAGAATTTATTTACCGTGGGAGAGCCACGCTTCGACATGATTGGGCCGGCTCGACCAGAGTGATACCACGGCCTCACAGAAAACTGGTGTGAAACAGAGCCTGCGCTGTGTTTTACCGAGTGAGTGAGGCCCATAGAAAGGATTTGGTCTACTGTACCACGCTGGCCAGACGGCTTGGTATGGAGTTTGTTTGGAGTATTTCTTCTCTTATCTCATCTTATCTCTATTTCTTCTCTTTGCAGTTCTGTTGCTGTATGATGACATATCCATTCAGTTTTTATGAAAGTTTGGACTCGGTTTATAAATGTATCTTTCCAAGACAAACTGTCCTTAAAAAAACTTATATAATATATTTATTTTAAACAACATAAATAGGTTTTATTAGCCCTTTTATTGCGCGAGCATTTAGCAACAACTTCTTATGAGGACCAGCTTAAAACACCCGTTTCCATCTCCGCATCAAATACGGCAGCCATAGAAATAAACACGGTTAACATTCCTATAAACAAGATTGTTGCGGCTCAGGCGCAGATTGATGGTCATGCGTACGCGCAGCCCGTCGCTATTAGTGACGTTTTATGGGGAAAATGGCTAAAAAAAGCAAAAAAGATGTCGTTCATTTTAAGAACATTGTGTTTTTAAATTAAGTCGGCGTGTGTCGGAGTGATTGATTGGTTTTTGTTTGGAAGTGATGATCGGGTGTTAGATTTAGGTATTTTTATTTAAGAGTGAATGCAGATAATATATTGAGGTCCAGTTTCACCAGTTCTTAATATAGATTTAGAATGTTATCTGCCATGTGGTTAGTTCTTCATTAGAGTAGTGTCACACTATTTAAGAGGTAAAATTGATAATGAATATACATAGGTTCAAGGATCGAGAATTCTGACGAAAGGGTTAGAAATACCTTCCAGCAGAAAAAAATAGTTCTAGCCCGGTAAATTGGTTCATATACAATGCACAAATTTATTTCAGGGTTGCTTTAGCTGCGGACATATGTGAAGTTCAACTCGAGTTCTTAAGATTTCGTGTACAATTTTACGTTTTGCTCTAATAAATTATCAAGGTAATAGAGCCACGCTGATTTCAGCCCGAACTGGTCGGCTCGACCGGGCCGGTACTATCCTCTAACAGAAGACCAAGCTTAAATGACAACATTCGTGCTATCGTGTTTTGTTTGTACTCACAAACGTAAGGGAAAAACCAGAGGTCCAATGATACAGAAACATCTCAATTACTGCCATTGTGTGGGTCACCATGCGGTAATGTCGCAATGTCGGCATTCGCAATGAGTATAGTGATTAATAGGATTAGCAAGCTGAAGTGGCAGTGGGCTGGCCATATTTGTCGCAGAACCGATAACCTTTGGGGTAAACTGGTTTTTGAGTGGAGACCGCGTCTCAGCAAACGTAGTGTAGGACGTCCACAGGCCAGGTGGAGTGATGATTTGCGCAAGACGGCTGGCAGGAGCTGGATGCGAGAAGCCGAGGATTGAACTAAGTGGCGTGCAATTGGAGAGGCCTATGTCCAGCAGTGGACTGCGATAGGCTGATGATAGTGATTAATGCTCTTGGAATCTGCTCATGCTTTACATCAGCCAGAGTAGTTACTTTGGCAGGCCTGGCACTTTGGAAAAATCTAATGACTGAAGTAGTATAATACAAAGCTTAGATATATGGTACGAGTTGCACTATATATCACGATAAAATATATATTTCTAGTGAAATTTCATTTCGTTATATGCCTCATTAAAGTTTGAAAAAGTATTGTAATAAATCCTACCGATGGTTTTCGAGGAAAGTAAGAACAATATATGAGCTTTTATATTCAAGATTATTGTGACGAATAAGTTCTTCATTAGATGGTAAATGCAAGGAGAACACTTGTAGTTAGCACAGCGATAACACCACTGGTGGCTGGACGTAGAGTTGTATGATATGAACCCTTTCACAATAGAAGTAGGTATCACAAGTCTGACTCCTTGAGCCATGTCATCAAGTCAACATTGTATTCTTGCCTCTTTCAGAAGTTTCTTTGTGGTAAGCACAATGAGTTTTCTTACACTTTCTTTTATAATTCGTCAGTTACTATAAACCTTTTTTTCATAAAGAAATTAGCTTTGACAGCGGTTCGCGTAAATGTCTATTATCGCGGTAAATAATAATAGCATATGTGTTATTCTGATATATAAGCTATATTGATACAAAGTTCTTGCGTGAAATGATAAATGATAAGTTTGATAAATGATATTTATTTTGTAAGTAAATCTTTACAGATATTTTTACACGTCGGACTATACAGCTAGAAGAGGGCGGCATTTCCTAAGACTCACTCTGGGAAGACATGCCGAAACAAACCACAGAGGTGTCTTTTTTTAAGTCCGTGAACATTGATTTAATACAAAACAATAAACATCTATTTAAGAAAGAGTAACAAGCATTCATATATTCTCACAAACTTTCGCGTTTAAAATATAAGAAACATCGCTTTTATATTGTTGAGTGTTATTAAAACAATAAATATATGAGGGTACTTGAATAATATAAGGCAACTTTGACATTATAAAACATTCAACTACTGCAATTAGCAAGTGCAGTGTTACGTAAGTGACAATTTATTGTAGACGATACAAATAGACATGCGTGGGCGCAGCACGCGCCACGCGGCACACGCTAGATATTAATACGTTGAACGCGATAATTATGTATTATATTAAACGGGAAATTTGGTAACAAAAACATTTGAACAAGCAAATATTTATTTATCTATTACTGATATATAGTTTTCGTGTCACGTTGTTGCTTATGATGAACTTGAAATGAACAAATTTTCACTTTTTTTAAAATATACTTTGTTGCGTGTCTAAAGATAGCATAGTTAACATCACGCTCAGATCAATAGGAGCCGAGTGCAATTGAAAAGAGATGCCAACGAAGTTGCGTAGGTTAACTAGTATTTAAATAAACGTTAAGTTGGTTGGTTTGTTCTTCAAAAACTAGAAAAGTTCTCTAGTGACTGTGGACAAATTGCATGATATAAAATCTGTTTTAAAGATTGTGATCATTCATTTTTTTGCATCATTTTTGTTCTTTATTTCTTATTAAGGTAACCACAGCTAAGTGTACATAGCGTACAATTAATACGAGTCTCGTTGTACCGTCAAGAGACAAATTAACTACAAAGCGGGAATAAAAAAGAAATAGAGTCGCACCTTACCCTTTTCCAATGAATTCAAGTAGTCGATTATGCTCTTCATGTCTTTCGATATGTTTTTCCTTTTAAGTTATCTAATGCCCGGTTCCTATATTTAACGAATCGTCATCGTGTAAAAATTTTCTACAACCGACTACGAGTCGTAAATACCATTCCTCAATTTATTTTTTATAGGAACGATTTCAGCTTACGCCCCGTATAATATACTACTATTCGTACATAGAACGGATCGTTTTTCAAATATAGGAACTGGGCATTAGTCTGCGTTTTCCCCTGGGTTTTGCCACTCCTATTTGTATTTCCTTCGACTGCTATTCAAGTCTTCTTACATTAATTTTTGTAAGAGACGTAAACAATTAATGTTTTAAAAACTTTATAATAAAACAGTGTCTAAAATGCAGTCTATGGAATTTTGACGCAACAAAGTATTTAAAGACAACATTTTAAGTTAAAACTACATTTCGTTGGATTATGACAGTTTTCTTGTCTTAATGTGTGATGCGTTCATGTCGCACTTAAGTCAGAACTGTCCGACATTTAGACGGACATGCGATATCTGTAAAGTTAGTTATACGTTTCCTAGATTAATATTAATTAAAGACTCCTTGACTTTTGATTATGTGACATAACGTTGTTTTGGGAGTCCCGTAATTCCGTGAACGCACACTGGTAAGAATTTCCATAGATTAAAAAGGTATATATAGACATATTTTTTCTTGTGGAGTATTTCAAATACTGTTCAATGAAATACAAAATGCACACGTCGATATTAACGCCACTCATAGTATGAATGTTCAAGTGTCATTGCGTATATGCGACGGACATTAGAAATGAAGCATCAACATAGCCCACTGGCCCAGATATCGAGTGTTTGTCGTCGCTTCTTATTATTCTCATACATGTTTGACGTATATTTTTCAACGCTCTTCAATATTTTTGAACGGCTATTTTTGTTGCAAGACCGCCTCTTTAGTTAAACCAAAGAGTATCTTTTAAATATAAACAGAGGAGTCAGTTTTATGTTGGACGAAGATTTAATTTTGTTTTATTGTTTCTTAAGCGAATTTTATTTTTGATAGGTACCTGTTTGTTATAGTGAATCTCCAATATATTTCGTATTAGAAACGAAGTTCCGTCAATCTTTGCAATTAATTGATATACCAACTTTTTTTGCAACTTTAAGGTAGTATAATGCATTTACATGTATTTTATATAGTATATATATATTGGACAGATTATTCTAAGGTGATCCGTTACTTGTAGTACTCATATATCAGTAATACCATAGATTGGAGGGTTACGTTAGTAATGCATTATGCTCTATTTCCTCATCATCATCAGTTCACTGCTGGCTATAAGCTTCTCCAATGCACGTTCTATTATTTAAGGTATTTTTATCAGTTTGATGAGATAAGCATTAGTCAAAAGCATTATTCAAACAGCCGAATGCTTAAATTCTATACAAATTAATAAAATTGGAGCTTGTAATATTAAAATAACCAGCTTTTACTAAATGGATGTGTATGTGGAAGTGTATTCTTCTCCTTCAAGTGCCATCTCCACCACGGAGGTCGGTGACCACATGTCTGTACGTCTCCCTGTCTTTAGTCATGCAAATGATGTATCTGTGCTATCCACATGTGACCAGTCTCTTATATTTTTAGTCAATTATGTTCGTCTTCTACCTCTACTGCGATTCCCTTCAATTTCCCTTCAATTATCAGTAGTATGAAGTCGTATTTCTATATATATATATATACCCGAAATACACCGCTTTTCTTTTCTTAATTGTCACTACCACCTCTAAATATTAATTCATAATTTCTAACACTCTTTCGTTTGATACTTTGTTAGTCCACTTAATTTTTAGCATTCTGCCGAAGTGTATACACGGTACATTTTTTACAAGTTCTGTCTGTCTGTCTATTGTTCCGGCTAATGTCTGAAACGGTTGGATTGATTTTGGCGGGAATTTCACTGCCAGATAGCTGATGATATAAGGAGTAACTTAGGTTATATTTTAAAGTAGCTGAGCCCCGCGATGTAACGCAAGGGGCGAAGTGATTAAAATAAGATTATAATATATGCACATTCAAATGTATAAATGTAGTAAGTCCACACCATACACAATCGTATAATAAGACTTGGCCCAAAATATCACTTAACTAACGTTCGTTTTATTTCCATTTTTAGTTAAAATATTTTTTCTCAAGTTAAACAATATTTCCCAAAATCATAGTATTCTTGTTTGACTATTGAACACACTCCTCGATTTTTCACTACGAAAAGAACACATATTCTACCTACACACACATCTATAAACATAATCTTAATCTACATTTTCACACGTCAGTCTGAGTGTCGTTTTGTGGGCTATTCTACAGCTCTTTATTGTCGCTTGGCCATTGTTTATTTAAACAATAACTGGACATTTTATTGCGTCGACGTTTTTAACGATTATAAACTATGGCTACACTGCGCTGTCATCTAGTTTTTTTTCCTGAAATATTTTAGTTTTATTGTTCCAAAAGCAAGTGAAACGTGACCACATGATGCAATAAATTCACTTTTTTAGTGATGTAGATCGTAAATAAAGCTAAAATTATTACTGTGTTTAGTAATAATAAAGAAAAAAGTTTTCTTCAGAGAATGTGGTATTTGATTTAGTGTTAATTTCGTATCGTATTTTCGTTAATGCGTGTTGTATTATTAGCACATTTTTACTGACAATTAATGGTTCAACGTTTAGCGGATTAAATTATGGCCTTCGTTCGAAAATCGAGGTCAGCAGGTCTTGAGATATTTAGATAGTAATTAAATAGTAGTGTGTATGTAGATAAAGATCTATCTACATACGTGAATTTTTAATTAAAAGTATTAAAAATCTTAACCTAGTTAGGTACTGCGTTAGATTAGCGATAATTGATTGCGAGAATGCGAGTAACAGACATATGGCTATTTGTAAGATTATTAGAGACTAGCATAAGAAAATAACAAAAGCCATTTCTCCTATTTAACCCCGTTGTTTTGACGTGCGCTCTATTCTGGTATTCAGGGAATCACTAACAAATCAGCACCTGTCACTTTGTTAACGTATCCACGAATAACCGAGCCATTGTTTTAAAACTAGAAAACAATTCAATCTTCACTTTTTTAAAATCTCGCGTTATTTCTGAACGTCTTTTTAATGGTGTTGCACGTTTTGTTTTAGAATAACTCACATGCCTTTTTCAAGGTATTTTAAATCTTGCGCCTGTTCTTATAAGATACTAATTCGAAAATCGAGAAAGGCGATTTTGTGTCACTTCGTTTGAAAATTGCAAGAGAAACATTGTTGTCTATGGTACAATAGGGATGGCGGGCGTTGACAGTTGATTATCGAAGACAGACGTAACGAAGACAATGGAATTTTCGGTATTGTTTCAAATGAGTGACAAATTGCCTCAACGTAAAGATTTTTTTTGTCATTTTTCTTGGCACATTGTTATTCTTTTTCGTTATGAATAATAAAAATAAACAGTCCTTTTTTCTTTTTCTTTTATTCATTATTTATGGCCAGTGTTAATGTTAGTATGAGTTATGAGATTATTACTTTTATATAATTTGTATGGTTCAGTGAGCTAAAGTGACTTTTAATTTTATTATTTACTGCTTTTGTCTGTATGTGCTAAGCTTAACTCACTGTTGTTTTCTCGGGAACAAGTCGAAAGTTTTATTTGCCGCAATGTTTTAGCTGGTAATCAAAACATTTTTGGCAGGTTGGACTTTTGATTGCTCTTTTTGGTGTTTCATTTTATAACTGTGTAAATCTTTGAGACTAATTATACTACGTTGTAAATTATTGTAAGAACTGATGCTATATTAGTTGTCTTTTTTTTATTGTATAGGGGGCAAACACGCAGACGTATCGCCTCATGGTAAGCGATAACCACCGCCCATGGACACTCGCAAGACCAAAGGCGTTACAAGTACGTTGTCGGCCTTTTAAGAAAGAGTACGCTCTTTTCTTGAAGGTTTAAAGGTCGTATTGGTCCGGGAACACCGCAGGCGACAGCTCATTCCACAGTTTCGTTGTGCACGGCAGAAAGTTTCGGGAAAATCGCACAGTTGTGTTCTGCCAACCATCTAGATGATGGGGATGAAGTTTCTGTCTGTGTCTTTAGGGTTACAAATAAAATTTTCGTAATTTCTGGGAGAATCATGTTTTGACACATATGAACCCAATCGACCGTTATGATATTACAAACTCACAGGAAAACTGTATTCGAATTCTTTCTTTCCTCTGCAAGGTATCCTTAATCCTAATTTCTGGGATGTAGGAGTAGGAGTCATACAACAGGTTATCACCATAAGACAGGTCAAGAGACGCTTATTTTTCTGTATATGAGCCTGCCTAAGTGACTACTCAGCATGGAAAGCAAGCCACGGTAGTCGTTACTATACTCATGCAGACAACGCAGTATGGTGACCCACACTATGGTGGCCTATTGAACTGTTCCTATATCATTGGGCCAGGGTAGTCAGCACGAATGCTGTCTGTTTAGGTTGGTCGTCTTGAGAGGGTAGTACCGCCCCGGTCGAACCGGCTCGCTAATGCTGTATCAGCGTGGCTCTATTACCTCATAGTCGTTAAGAGATACAAATGCCTTACCGCGCTCTTATTTTTCGAGCCCTGTTGAGGTGCATTGGATGGTGAGTCGGCCGTCACTTTCCATCAGGTAGTATTTCTGCTTGTTTTCCAAAAAGAAGACACAGCTTACCAATGTGACAAGTCTCTAGTGGTTTGTGTTCTTAACAGCTAAGTAAGAGGTTTTAATTACAACATAGGACAAATCTTAGTGCGATGAACACGTTAACTTTTTCTATGTCTGAATATACTTATCTATAATACGCATGTATTTAGAAATATATATATGTTTTTTAACAATCTGTTTACTATTATATAGGCTTTACCTATTTTGAGAATAGTCGGTATGATATGTATCTATATATATAAATAAATAAATTTTTCGAACATCTTACTTTCAACACCATCTAGTCCCAAGCTAAACAGAGCTTGTGTTATGGGTACTAGACTACTGATATAAATACATATATACGTTCTTTTTTAATACATACATATTGTACATAGAATTTACAGATCATACAAACATTTGGTAGCTCAGCAGTCGCATACGCTACCACTGCGCCACAGAAGCAGTCAAAATATATCCATCTATATTAGATAGATTTTGTAAACGAGCAATAGACCACCGACTTCGGGTACAAGGACAAAGAAACCAGTGGTTAGGTCTCCAAGGACAGGAACCTTCTCACTATACGTGCCGTGTCAAGAAGGACTGCCTTCTGTATCAGACCCTTGATCCAGCCTTCAAACTTAGCCTGTTAAGGTGTTGGTCGAGGCTCTTGGCTATCAATCCGCGAGCAGATACGACTATCGGAACAATGATCACGATTTATAATCTGATTCTCGGAAATAGCGTCAACGGTTTTCATGAAATTTAGTAAAGCAGTGGAGTTTGGGGGCGATAAATCGATCTAGCTAGGAGGAATTTGTAGAAAATTTTACCACAAAAAGATACTGGTCATTCAGGTGCTAAGGATATCATTATTAAATTAACTTCAGTTCATTACGAATTATTGATTAATAAATCAATTAAATAATTTGGTAGGAAAGTCGAAAAGCATTCAAAAATTCACATTAAAGTTGTCACAAGTAGTAAATAACTTATGAAGTTAATTGTTTTGACTTATTTCACTGATATAACATAATAAAGTGTGTTTGCTAATACGGGCACATTTATCAACATATTAAAATGATTTAGTATTTTCTTTATTTTATAAGTGTATATTTACTTTAATATACGAGAATGAGGTAGGAATGACAGTTGAGCATAGATGTAAATATAAGTTAGTTACTAAGTAGTCTTTTGTTTTTTTTTATCAAACATTGCAACAAACATTACATTGATCAACAACCAAATGTTTGTATGATCTGCAAATATTTGTTTCGGAGTTTGGGTGTTTTCTATGTATAATATGTAAGTATTTACAAAAAAAAAGTATATAAGTATTTATATCAGTTGTCTAGTACCCATAACACAAGCTATGCTTAGCTTGGTACTAGATGGCGTTGTGTGTTAGATGTCCGGAATATTTATTTATTTATTATCATTATTATTTTCAGATATTTTTATTATTATAAGTGAGTTGTTCTATCGTTATTTGATTTGAGGCCACAAATCTTATCTAGTTCACTATTGGTAATATTCACTACTAAACAGCTTAAGAGCTTAGCTAGAAAGTTAAGAAATGTACTAATGGTGTTTCACTCATTTATATTTAAAGAAAACTTATAAATATGAAAGCGAACGTGAAATTATACTTTTAAGAAAAAAAAAACTTGAGAGGTGTCAAGGAACACCCGTATGGAACGAAGTTCAAAAATACAAAAGCATTAATTATTGTCTGTATAAAATCTCTACTTACCTAACTCCATCAGCAATATCCGGAACTTGTGCAGAAACACTGTCAGGATTCATTATTGTTATTACTTTTTCGTCTTAAAAGTGTCGTTACTACTTTTAGTCTTATTTTTTTCCGTCTAACCCCCGCAACGCGCGATAAGGAACTTCGTTCCAAAAAAATTAAATCAATCTAGTCTATTAAGACAAACATAAACTAAAAAAAACTGTTCGTGTAATGTAGAACTTATTTAATGAAACAAAATAATAGAATAGGTATTTCTAAATTTAAAATACTCGTATAAAATGTCTTATTTCAAGCAGGTATTTATTCAAAAGGAAAAAAAAGAAAATAACATCATTCCGTGAAATTTGTTATAAAGCACATTGTTTTCACATTCAGACAATGACTTATATGACACGTCTATCGTTTTGGTGCGCTAATCTACGAGATTAGTGCGTCAAGGCGAATGTCAGTAACTACACTATGACATATCTCAAAATACGTGACTTTTCTGTTTACACTGGGACATCACTAGTTTAAATAATTAGCTCGATACTACAAGGCATTTTGGACCATAACTTTGTTGAAATAAAGTAGAAGTTTCTATGTAATCAGTTTTGTTTACAATCTATTCCAAGTGATTGGATTGTCATAATATTCGAATTTTAATTTTTTTTTTATTGTGTTGCATTCTATATTCACATAATATGATAAAATATTCGTTAAACTTGAGAAACAAACAAATTGTAAGAATGACATATCGTATCAGGTTCTATTAAAATAGTACTAATATTATTGAAATGAAACGATTATAAAAATCAATGAATTAATTCGTTAGTAAGATTAAAATCTTACCACACTTAGTTCCTTAGTATTAATTTAAATTCAGATTAAAATTAAATTAATGAACCGATACTATTTAATATTTTGGAAAAACTAATTTAATCAAACTGATTCAACACATCGGAGGACAATAAAAAACCTTCATCACGCTATCTGAAAAGGATAAATTAAAAAAAAAAGAAAAACAAACTGCTTCTATTTTTAAAATGAAAATTCAAAAATGGAATAAAAGCTCACATAAGAAATATAAAGTGACACCGCACAAAATGTAATAGAGAATACGAAAAAGCGATCAATCGTGCACTATGAGCAATTAATAAATGGCTCCGAGCCATACATTTTAGCGCTTCGCTGACGTCAAACAAATGTTCTAGGATTTTTTCCAACAACTTCGTAGCTTCATAATTCTTCTCTAATGTGACACACTGATTTGTGTTAGGGAAAAGTAGCTAATATTATAATTAAAACTAGTAATAGACGTAATTATGGTAAGATATTGTAGTTAACACACACAAAATTTCTAACTTCAAAAGAAAATAGAGATATATAGATATAGACAGTAATTTTGTAACAGCTTCTTTGTAGGTACTTATTAAATAAAGAAATTGAATTAACAAAAAATAATATTAAAGTTTTATATTATTTATGTTTTGACGTAACGTGAAAATTCGAGAATTTATTTTTGAATTTGAAATGTCATAGTTGCATTCTACAAATTAATACCTGTTTAACATATTTTATATTTAAAATCTGTGGAATTCATTCCTGAGCCGCACATTCATCTTAACACACAATGTTTAGAAAATGTCACATATATTATTTTAATTTATTACAAAAGCGATGCCATTATAGTACCTATCGAAATAATAACAAAACATTATTGAACCGTTTTTAATAGGTGTTTAGTTCACTAAATAGCACTTAATAGGCGATTTGTCTGCAAATTATAACTTTTGTATTAATAATAATCGTTTTAAATGATTCATGGATAATAAAGAACGAACACAGTTAGCTCATGGACCTACCTCATTTATAACAATAAAAAATATGAAACAAACTTTTTTTTTAATTTCAAAAATCGAAGCTTTTTTTTTTGTCACAATTCATTTTCTAGAAACTCTTTTTTTTTTAATTCAAATTAATGCGTTCCATAAGTTTATTTTACCAAACCTAAATAAAATATAAAGTATTGTCTATATCTATTGTCGTTTTTATTGGTATATAATTGTTGTTTATTACAAAATCTAAATACTAATCATATTATAAGCATCTTTTGGCGCATTATAACGACTAAAGAGCTAATTTTACACCACAAATTGGGTATTATGTTACTATATATGCCCAATTTTATGTTACGCGCGCAAATTTCAATTAATTTATGTCATGTTTTTACTTTATAAATTATAGTTTATGAGTCTGAGTGTACTTTGATGGTCGAAAAATTGCTTTTGATTTTAAAGTTTATGCGTTTTTTGTAATATTTATTTCGAAATGAGTTGTAATTTGTTTAATAAAGGGAATTTATATTTTGGCATCTTTCGTTACTTCTCTTTTATGTCTCTTTCTTTTATGTTTAATATACTAGCTAAATGCACGCAACTCCGCCTTTTATGTTGGTAATCGCGGGAACAAGCAGACTATATATTCTCACTCACTTTAACTCACATTCGAATTTATAATATTAGTTCAAGTGTATATAGCGTAAGATTAAGGTATTCATTTATTTATTTATTCAATTAGGGAAAACAAGCAGTAGTATATAAAATATACATAAATTATAAATTTAATAAATATACTACCCACTATGTTTTCCACAGGTTACTTATGGGGGTTCAAGTTTATAAGCAAAGTTGGTAATTAATAAAAAACATAAAACTTTCCTTGTCCTTAAAATTACATGGAAGTAGTAATTTGCCACCAGCGACATATTAACAGGAACCTCTCTAGAGTGTGAGAAATATCAGCAGTAACAACAGTACTACCAATATCAACGACATCCCGATACATTGCATGATTGATATAAAAGTGCTGATAGATAGATAATCTAAAGCCCACTACCGGTTGCTTAAAACTTCAATAACATATTTTTTTAAACGTAACTTACTATAATGTAATATATCTATGTCACAAAATATTTTATTATAAATATCGACTAATCGGTGCAGCGGAGAGCGTACACCAGAGTATCAGGTATCAGTGTTTAAAGTAATCAATGTAAATTTAAATTAATATATAATGCAGTTAATGAAGATCATTATAATTTCAGACAAAATACATACATTGCTAGACATTAACCTCCCCCAATATATCACAAAAACTGATCCTATGCTGCCCCCACTCAGTAACATAATTTACTTACAAAATTCACATTCACACAAAATTCAACAAATGTTATACGAGTATTATAATCGTTGTGTTTATTTCGGTTACATAACGTTTCAATTTTCCAACATTTTATCGAAAGAAAACAGCACTCAAAAACAATACTCCATTTGGGATCCCATCAATAACGTAAGCCTCCCTTAACCTCTCAATCCACCACTTCCGACAAATTACTCCTACCGTGTCAAGTATGACGCAATTATTGCCGCGATCCATCATTTGTGACGTGTGACACAACTAAATAATATTCGGGTTAAACATTTAATTCTGTGGGGTAAAACAACGACAGTTACCATAGGGTTGGGTGATGAATAAGGGGAATTAGGTTATGTATATATATATGGCGTATTTATTTACATAGATTATCTGAACCTACAGTGTAGGTATCAGGAACCATACTTTGTTTAGGATAATTAGAATGGATATTATGTCTCTCGAACACTAAGGGTCCTCTGACTAGGCGAGCTAATCATGTCTGGTTGAGGCTGAACGTGTGATAAAAGATTAGCGGTTACCTTAGCCTACTAACAATACATATGACACAACAATAGAACATATTTATGAAAGGTCTTTTTTAATATATACTGCTGTTTTTCATTACAAAAATGATTGTATTTCCAACAAATAAAAGACGATCATTTATAGTCATAAAAACAATGTTAAATATAATATATTGTGTCTGTGTGTGTGTGTATGCATTTTTAAATTTACCAAGAACTATACCTAAAATAAATACGATAACTACGAGTATGTAAACTTACATTAAAACAAATCTCATTCGAGAACGACGATAGCTATTAGGTTCTACATTTTAGTTTATTAAAAGGCCTCATGATGAAAGCATCAGAATCATAATTCCAAACCATTCACTCAATAGAAAGCCTTTAAACAAAACATTTATCCAACTTTATTACTCAGAAAACCCTTCGGAAAACAAATTATCCCTAGCGTTTCTCTACAATAGACTGTTCTAATATCGGCACGAACAAAGCGCAGCCCGGGTGAAGCCCCATTCAGAGTTGCCGGCAATCCGTCAAGAGGTGGCGCCACAATAGGGGATTAGCGGTGGTTATTACATCACCTTTGTGGCTCGAGTCGGTGTTATGATCGAGAGCTGAATATTAGGGATTATCACGGCTTCCCCATTTCTTTGTGCGTTTACCCTGCTCCTAGGGTAAAATGGTTGTATAATTTTGTTGTAGGTATTGTAAAACTTTTGTTGATTACTTGTAATATTCTTCTATTTGCAGTAAAGTAGTTAGGTTTATTTTCCATTTTAAAACGCAACTCCCCCACTACAAAACACACAGTCTAACTGCACGTTTCGCCTAGTGGTTAAACGGTCGCCACACCGTTTCATGTTTCGCCAAGTGTTGTGGGTTCAAATCCCACATGGAATAACACTTTGTGTGATCCACAAATTGTTGTTCTAAGTCAGGGTATTCTTTTTGTCCGTTTCATGTATGTTTGTAAAGTCCCCCGTGATACAGGAATTATTCCTAGTGCGGAAGTTGTCTTTTTAAAAACAAGAAACAAGTCTCAAAACTTAAAGTTGTGTTCACACAAAATATTGACACATGTTTAGTCTTATTGTTATGGGCCTCCAGTATCCTCACTCACTAGGCAAAACAGCGCAAGTGCTGTTGCACACCGGTTTTCTATGAGGCTGTGGTATCACTTCGGTCGAGCCGGCTCATTCATGCCGAAGCGTGGCCCTCCTACGTTTAAATTAGAAAAAAAGGACAGGTAAATTGAACATTACTTTTGTAGGTAACCAATTTAATAACAGTCTAACCTCACATAATCCTGCATACTAAATTTCATTAAAATCATTAGAGACGTTTCCGAGATTCTGATATTATATTTAAACAAGAATTGCTCGTTTAAAGGTACTAGGCAGACAAGTTAAATTATAAATTTACGGTAAATAAATATATAATCAATAACCACTAATTTAACTTCTATTAAAATCGATTAAACCGTAATTTATTGGAAACCATTATCGTAAACTATAAGCTTATGTACCTTAAGTTGCACTTAAGGTTACTTAGTTGTACACCAATGGTAATCGAAGTTTTTCTTCAGATAGTAAAGTTTGCCAGACGGTATAGAATTTGGTTCAAGTTTTCATTCATTTTACCGCGATGTTGTCGCGCGTAGTTACTTTCAAAAATTATGTAGAATATTACAAGAAGATATGTACTAATAGGTGGCCTTGTTTTTTTTTTTTATTGAATAAGGGGCAAACGAGCAGAAGCATCACCTGATGGTAAGCGAATACCGCCGCCCATGGACACCCGCAACACCAAAAGCGTCACAAGTGCGTTGCCGACCTTTGTAGGATGGGGAGAGGGAATGGGGGGAGGGTATCCTCACTCACTCGGGTAAGTAAAATACAGCGCAAGCGCTATTTCACACCGGTTTTCTGTGAGGCTGTGGTATCACTCCGGTTGAGCCGGCCCATTCATGCCGAAGTGTGGCTCTCCCACGGATAGTTAGTTACTAAGAGTTATTTCTTTCAAACAATCTTTCTTCCTTTAATAATCCACTGCTAGCCATATGCCTTCAAAAGAAATAACATTTTGGTCTATTACACCACGCTGGTCTGAAGGTTTGATGTAGGGTTAGTTTCAAGATTTCCTTCCACTTTGCAGTAATGTTGTCCTGTATTGTCTTGCTTCCATAGCTTCTTACTGCACCTATATGATGAAGAGGGGGGGGGGGGTACACTCCGTATTCTTATATCCGTCTATTATCCATCCCCACACGGACAATATTTGCATAACTACAAAAGAGTTTTAAATTCAATTTACGATAATATTTAAGTATACGAATCTATAAATATTACCATAGTGAAACTTCTAAACAATTATTAATATACCTCTAAACATAAAATACAAAAATAAAAACATTATACGCCACTTATATTTGACAAAATATGACAGCTGTTTGTGTGATTAACACCACGCTATAAAATAGTCTTCCCGACGTTAAAAGCAGAGGGTGTTTAATACCGGGATTATACCAGCATTACGCAACAGGGCTACTGTTAATATTTGTACTGATAAGAAGTCACAATAGATGAAAAGCTTTTATTACTAGGACGGGAGATTATTCAAACACTCGAAATATGTCGCTTTAAGAGTGTTTAGTTTGAAATACTTCATTGCTATATCTTAACAAAGAATCTGATAGGTAGGAACTGACAGGACCTGTTGTTTTTGAGAGCTTTGGAGGTACCTATGTCCTATGTCACTTTTTTTTTCCTGTGGAATCCCTCTTGGGCAGTCACCCCGCCAGGGTTTGCGGCGGTGTGTCGCAATCGAACCGACTAAAACCACGCGGTGTGCCAACTCTGCACCTGAGAAGGGAGGGGTCCGGGAACTGCAGTTATTAACACGACCGGACCCCTAATGTCCTATGTCACCTGGGCCAATACTATCAATCTATTGAAATTAAAATTGGTTCAGTAGTTTTGGGATTACGGTAGAATATACAACCAGACTGCCTAATCTATCACCCTTCTTTTCAGATTTGCCGTAGTCGGGTCAAAATAGAAGATATTTTTTATAAGCAAATAAACAAACTAAATAAACAAACAATTCAACTGATTCCATTGAAAAATTTGGAAAAAAAATTAAATTTCGATTTCAGATTTTTTTTTAGACAGAAATACCCATTTCATTAAATTTCAAATGAATGAATGCTTACTTCAATTAGTTCACAAGTAACAGTTTCGTGCGGCTAAAATAATATTTCTTTATACACTAACTTTACAAATAAAAGTTATTAACTTCTCAAAGAGGCGCTCATAGCCCAGTTGCGCTCGGTGATTAAAAACAATTACCGAGGTTAAACAACGGATGGGTGACCGCTGGTAGCATGTTACCATGAGCGTCTTCGTGATTCGGAGATCACGTTAAGCAGTCGGTCTCACTTGACCAGTGTGGGGATGTGTGGGGCTTAATCCTCTCCTGAGAAGAGACCCGAGCCCAGCAGTGGGACGTTATGGGTTGTTGATGGTAGAACATCTCAAACTAACAAACCTAGTTTACTGCAGAGCTTTACTATAATATGGCAATGTACCTTCACACAAAACGCAGACTCTAATCTTCTAAGTTTGATTAATACTGTCATGTAAGGCTTCAGTCTTAACGTGGCATGATATCTTTTTTGTCATTTCATTCGTTCTCGATAGTGTGACGACTTCCACATACAGTGCAACAGTTGTTGGTACAACAGCGCCATCTACCGCAGATACACTGAACTACGAAGCAACGTAAAACACGAAGAAACTATCAATCCTGAATCGCGCAGTGGAAGTTCTCGCGCCGATTATCATATATACAGCATTCCAACATCAACAGTTGGGCAGTGGCCCGCCAGGTACGATCCCCTCGCCTGGCCGGAGGATCCTCCCTTTGTGTTGGAGGGATATACACCCCTTCCCCCACAATAGCATTACTTTTGTAATAAATAAGCAATGAATTATTTTTCACATTTTTTATGCTAAAGTGACTTCTCTTGCTGATGTAGAGCATGAGCAGAATCGAAGAGTGGTGATCACCAAACTCATCAACGCAGCATGGTGACTGCATCATTGGGCCCCCGATATCGCACCCACCAACGAAACTTGACAGCACTAATGCTGTCATTTTAGTTTAACAAGTAACAACAATTAACCAAATGTTTAGACAGTAAAGATTACTTCAAGATATTAGGGGATTAGGGGGAGATTAGGGGGTTTGGGGTTCTTGTAAGATATCTTATTTTTTATAATAGTAAAAATACTACTTACATTTCCAGTAATGAATCTTATAATACAAGGTGTCTCAAAAGAAATTTCATATTTAGTGGATTGATTAAAAAAAAAGGAAGCGGTATATAGAAAAAATGTTTATTTATTGTTAAAATACACTTTTTGGGAATTCATTTCTTAAAAATAATATCGTCTAAATGTAAACCCTCACGTTGTTGGCACTCATTTAATCGAACAGTAAAATTACTTATGACTGCTCGACAGGTGGAGTGAGGGATGGCTGCCATTTCGTGACGGATATTTTCTTTCAAATGCGCCAGTGAAGTTGGTTTATTGGCGTAAACTTTAGATTTAAGATAACCCCATAGGAAAAAGTCCATAGTGGTTAAATCTGGGCTACGTGGAGGCCAATTTATGTCACCTCTCCGGGAGATCAATTTTCCTGAGAAAATTTCACGAACACGTGGCAAAGATATATTGGACGTGTGTGAAGTTGCTCCGTCCTGTTGAAACCATGTTCTTTGGTTATAGTCAGGAAAGTTTTGCAGTTCAGGTACCAAGAAGTTGTCTAACATCTCCACATAACGCTCTGAATTCACTGTAACTGTACGCCCCATTTCGTCTTCAAAAAAGTAAGGGCCGATAATTCCTCGCGCCGACATGGCAGCCCATACGGTCACTTTAGGCGAGTGTAGGGGTTTCTGATGTTTGCGTTTCGGATTGGCTGAACTCCAGTAGCGGCAGTTTTGCTTATTTACGTGGCCATTAAGATGAAAATGAGCTTCATCCGAAAACAAAATGTTGGTAAACGTTGAAAATCGCTCAATCATCTGATTTACGAAATTAAGCCTCTGACCGGCATCTTGGGGCTTTAATTCTTGCACCAATTGAATTTTGTAGGGGTGCAGCTTTAGATCTTTGTGCATAATGCGATGTAATGATGATCTATGCACATTTAAAGCACTCGCGCGCTTCCGAATTGAAAGGCTCGGGTCGTCACGTACAGATTGATTAACACTCTCCACGTTTTCTACCGTTCTTGATGACCTAGGTCGCCCGGATTTTGATTTATCCAGCGTTGATCCAGTCTCTTTAAACTTTTTAACCCAATGTCGAATGAGAGGAAGGCTTGGCGCATCATTTAAGTGGCGAAAACCTCGAATACTGCAGAATTTTCTACGCGCGACAGTTGTCGAATCACCGTTCTTGTAAAACTCTCGCACGCACAACGCGCGGTCTGCTCCCGAGAAACGCTCCATAGCGACTGAATCCCCAAGAGCCAAGCTACCAATTGACAAAACCCCCGCACCCCTCAAGTACGCAGCGTTCACGCAGTAAGCTAAACAAATATAAAATTTCTTTTGAGACACCCTGTATATAAGCTGATATGGCAAACGTTGTTTTGCCATAAAAATAAAAAAAGTATATTTAGTGGTGGGTCACCCTTATCATTTAGGAGTGTGAAAAATAGTTGTAGGCCGATTCTTAGACCTACCAGATATGCACACAAAATTTCATGAAAATCGGTCCAGACGGCGGAGTTTGGTAACAAACACGTCGCGGACACGAGAATTTTATATATTAGACTTGATCTCCGCGGTGCTACCCGAGGTACAACATTTACCCCGGGTAGCGCCGCGGGGCAATCAGATATTTATATCATCAGCTATTTGTCAGTGAAAGTCCAAACAGAAACAAAAGGAACAAACAGACAGACAATAATTGTAAAACAACCAGATACTGCAGTTTTGTTTATTTGTATAGATTAGATAGATGCATAAACAACATGCAAGACGTTTAGCGTCCTTCAAAAAGTAACTGTCTTAGAACTAGACACAAAGATGAGTTACTAATTCGTCTAATGCTTGGCCATTACGTCAAGATTTCCATAGTTATAGCTCAACCACCAAAGTCTTTGTAACATTCAGCTTCATTTGCAAAAATAGACAACACATTTTAATATTTAATTTCATATTTTCTACCCACATAACGTAAAAACAAATAACAAAACTAAAATATCTTTAACATCGCCATTTTTCATACATACATTGCTGGATTAAGATACCTTCAGATGTACCAACTAATCCAAAGTTATAAGACAAAAATGTCAAAAAATATACTAAATCATAACTGAGAGAGCATTTAAGCTCTCGTATTATGTAAACAGCCGTGTTCCCTGTCCTGTGCGAACGACAAAATTGTATTATTTACTGTTGATTTTATTACAGTTTATAATATTGTCACGAAGTAAGTATTATAAAAGTATAATTTACTGTTCGGTTAAGCATAACAATCGTATATATAGCAATAAAACGTGTCAGCAACGGAATAATTGGGCTGGAAAATTATTATAATATTATAAATAGTTTAGTCTGAATGTGATTTGGTATATGTCTTTCGGTAACAGACCACGGTCGTAACTCATAATTCTGTTTATAGTACCACTGTACATCTTGATACTTTTCACTTAGTAATATGGTTTATTGTTACAAATGTATGTACGTACTCGTATACGTTAAATTTTATTACAAAACATTACTACATATAAATTAAAACGGATGATTAGTTGATGTCCTATGCTAGTAGTTTCTATAAATCCTATTCGAGAACCCCTGAACTCAGTTTTCTGTCCAAGAATCTTTAAAAGATCAGCTAGGTAGGTGTTCCTTTCCCTCGTCTTAACCTGTATCCTTCAGCTACTTGAACTTGAATTCGCGGGCTGGGTTTCCGCAACTCGACGAATTCAATGCGCCTATATTGCGTGGGGATCTTCCAGCTTCATTCATTTTTGCTATTATCCTGCCAAATAAACTTCCATGAAAGAAAATAATCAAATCTTTTTGCGATAGCAGACATTACACAAATACACAATTAAATTTGGAAAATGGCTTGCTAAATATCACTTGTAATGGTTGGTAACATGCCTCTAGAAATCATTATCTGCCTCATTTATACATAAAGAACGCAAAACGTTTGTAACGACGAAAATATACCTCTATTTAAGTGTTAGGAATTGTAGCAAAATGATGTTTGAAAATTAGGCCTATTAATATTCAAATCAACCTTCGAAAACCACGTTTCTAATATTTGCAGATCAGTAATTAGCAAATGCTTAGGTAAAAAGAATTAGTAACTTACCGTGGGAGAGCTATGCTTCGGCATGAATGGGTCGGCTCGACCGGAGTGATACCACGGCCTCACAGAAAACCGGTGTGAAATAGCATTTGCGCTGTGTTTCACCGAGTGAGTGAGGATACCGGAGGCCCATACCCCAACCCCTCCCCCCATCCCCTTTCCCATCCCCCAAAGGTCGGCAACGCACTTGTGACGCCTTTGGTGTTGCGGGTGTCCATGGGCGGCGGTAATCGCTTACCATCGGGTGATACGTATGCTCATTTGCCCACTATTCAATAAAAAAAAAAAATGTAAAATATTTACTGCACATTGAAAATCTCAAGGTTCAATTTATAAGAACATTTGTTAAAGTTTTTCACTTAAACAAAACTAAACAAATAAATTTTAGATAAGTGTTACTAACAAACGTTTGTGAATGCCTGTTGAAAAGATGCTATCAAGACCTGTCAATGTTTAAGATGCATATCATTTGCTTGATGGAACTTTATTCATAAATTTTAAATGCTTAATAAGATAAAACACTAATTACAGTCAAGGTATTTATCGCAATAGTAATTTATTTATGTTTGTATACATTACATTTGAGTTTAACTATGACAGAGAGCAAATTCACAGACAGGTCACTTGATGGTAAGTAGCCACCGGCGCCTATGGGAACCTGTAATTCAAGATCTACAAGTTACGAACATTTAGGGAGGTAATATAATATATTCTTTAATACACAGTTCCATGGATTGCTTGTGCTCATCGTTTTATTGTATCAACTGCGGATTTAGTGACTTTATAATTTATATTATTAAATTGTTTCTCTGTTGATCAACACTGCAGTGCAACCTCAACCGACACATTGTTTATAATATTAACAAGTATGTGTAGTCCTCTGTCTGTCAAGGTTTCACGGCTAAAACATACTTTTATTCTTGAGTTGGTTAGTATTTACCGCGATAACCGACATACACGCGGGGAATCCATGGTCAAAAGCTAGTCATGTATATAATACAATTTTATTATCATATAATACAAAATGTACATATAGTAGTATAATATCATGATCGTTTCATTACTTTTGAATAAATTTAGTAAAATTTCACCGAACAAAAATATGCATCAAGCGTTAATTAAAATATCAAAACTGTTTGTTCCAATCACAAATGGACAAAGATTTTATTGTACTTGATAATAAAATAATTCATAGGAATAAAAAGTTGTTGTTTATTTCACCATAAGCAAAACTTCATGACATGGCTTGCAATAATTTGATAGTTTTATTGGTTATCAACCGAGAAAATATCATTAAACGGCGTTCTATTTTACGATTTATTGTTTATTTTATATTATGTTTCCGTCTTAAATAAGTTACGTTATTTTTTTTCTTTCTTGTCATTAGTAACAGATTCCTTGGAAGTCTTTTGATCTTATGAATAGTTAAATTGGCCTGTTAATTTCTTTTAGTAGTTTTTTACTAAAATGTTTTTAGTATTAATATTAAATAATACCCAATTACTGTCAACAGTAAAGAGCCGGAGGTCGCAACAGTTGCTTGACTGTATACAGCAGGAAACATAGATAATATACGAAAGTGAATTATAGACAGTAAGTCGGAGTCACGCAAGGATTTACGCCTCAGTTGCAACCGCGTAAAAACACACTATTTATAAATGTAGTAATGTACGTTTTTTATTAACACTAACAATGTTGTAGGTTGATTATAAAAATATAGTTTATTCGACATGATTATAAAAAGTTGAGTGTCATCTAGTTCCCTTCGAGTATTTGGCATACATTAACTGTTATGCTATTATAACTCGTTGTAACATGTGTTTTTTTAAACTGTTTTTTAAAATTATGTTTATGATTTTTGTGGTGCTGTTATTGTTTTTATTTGCATTTTTGTTGAAAATATATCTTCGAAAAAGGATTTCTGTAAGTACAGAGTATATACAGAAATCGTTGGTTAACGATATTAAGTCATCGATAAAATATTTTTCTTGGCTTTATTTCCTTTTGGTTATAACAAAGTAAATAAGAATAATTAAAACTAAAATATATAGTATAAAGCTATAGTTTATGATACTTCTATGGATAGAAAAAATAAAGTACTTTATTTTTTTATTTGAAATGTGTATGAACAAATTAAAATATTTTTTTCTTGCTGCTCCAAGATCTATCCTACTTACGATTTATGTATTTCTTATTTATTTACTATAATTGTTAAATTTAAACGTAAAATTTCGGAGGCTCTAACCCCTCCACTTATCCCCTTCCCATTCCCCAAAGGTCGGCAACGCACTTGTGACGCCTCTAGAGTTACGGGTGTCCATCGCTTGTCACTCGTTTGCCCACTACTCAATAAAAAAAAAACATTCCAAAAAACATTTAAACTAAACAAAATAGTTCAAAAATGGAATGCCGCCCGTAATATTTCTCGAAACAAATTATTTATAGATATCTTGCTTGTTGTAATAACAAAATATAACAAATCCAATCAAGAAGTTCAATTCAAGTTAATAAGTTTTGTCTGCGAGTTAATCTTCCGGTCATCTCGCACTCTGTCTCCTATGGATTACATTGGCAATCCAATCAAAGTTCCGAGACTGTTCTAAGGTTTACATGAGCCAATGGATTAGCAATATTATTATTGTTATTTTGTTGATGCAACTTACTTACAGAGTAGTTTATTGTTAGATTAGCTTTTTTTTGTTTTATAGAATTCGGGAAAACGAGCAGATGTATTGCCTGATGTTAAGCGATTACAAGCAACACCAGAGGATTGGTGTATAGACCTACGGTATCCTCACTCACTCGGTGAAGCACAGTGCAAGCGCTGTTCCACACCGGTTTTTAATGAGGCCGTAGTATCACTCCGGTCGAACCGACCCATTCATCCCGAAGCCTGATTCCCCCACGGTAAAAGTTTTATTTTGTTACGGGCTTTGTCAAAGGATATAAGAAGTGGTTGTAACCTTCAAAACAAAAAGCTTAGACAGACTTGGTATAAGGTTCTTAGGTTTTGGTTTAATATAATCTTCAATTTATAAAATGGACAAGCAAAAACTAATTAACAAGTGATAAATTACAAAATTTCGAAATCATTCTTTGTATGAAAAATTCATAATTTTATTAGGACAAAGACTAAGAAATTATAGCAACAAAGAAGCATATCACTACTCTAATTCCTATTTTATTTATTAAATACTTGGCAAGACAATATTCCAATGCCATAATCAGACATTACTTTCTTGTTATCCCTTCAGCTAGGTAAATAGACTAATGTTTTTAATGAGCTTGCATCGTGAGTGCATTAGGTGAGATTCAAACACACCAGCTTTACAAAGCTTAGCTAAGTTTTCTATAATCTCAACTCTTATACCCGATTCTCCTGTATGTGATTATTACAATGTACGGGTACAATATTAAAAATTCCATTTAGTTTAAACATTCTTATTAGTCAGATTCTCCCTATGGATGTATTACTTTCTTATTTTAAATTGCGTAAAATATATTTTTTAAACAACTGCAGTAATTATGGACGAAAATAATGTCTTGCGCTTTCATCATGTCTCATGGGATCTCAACCCTTTCCGAATTGTAAAAATAAAGTTCATAAAATTCAAATCAGCCAACCCTTAGTCTTCTGCGGCCATTTAAATTCATAAATAAACTCTTCAAAAATAAACTTGACAAAAAACACCCTAACAATTAACAAATTGGTGGCAGTTTAGGGTTAATTTTAACCGTTTCCTACTGTTGTAATTTGAGTTGGTACTTTTTAATTTATGCGGTAATCTGAGTGTTAGAACAATTAATAGTGACAATTAAAATAAAATGTGGGCTGTTTTATTTTTAGATTATTTTACGTAGTTCGGAAATGAAAATACATATTTCACATGAGAAAAGATGGATTTGTAGTTAGCGTATTTAAGCGTATCTAGAAGAGAAAATAGAAGAATAGAAATATCTAAAAGTGTCTAGTGTGGCTAGGTGTTAAGGAATAATGTAATGTATTAAATGTCAATAAAGAAAAGAGAATATATTATTATTATATCTATTATTATTTTCTATGTCTATCTAATATATAAAATTCTCGTTTCGCGGTGTTTGTGACCAAGCTCCTCCGAAACGGCTGGGCCGATTTTTTTTATTTTATGTGCATATCGGGTAGGTCTTAAATCTGTTTCATACCCCTAAATGATAAGGGTGACAAAACCCTAAATATTTATGTCATTTTATGGCTATCCAACGTTTGCCGGGTTAGCTAGTATAAATATAACCTATTATAATATATAATCTATAGATGTCTAAATCGTCTCTCTATTATTGGTCATCTATTTTCTAAAATAGACCTTAAGTAGCTTGATTTATTAGTTGAACTATTAAGTTGTCAAGGGCGACGGTAGCTACTTGCCATCATATGAACCATTGATTACTTTCCTTTTGTAGATACTTTCACAACGTCATTGGCGCCAAACTAAATATAACTCTTTTCTGACGTTAATTCCACAAAAAAAACAGCACTTTTTTATGGCTTTCTAGCCATAGCGTAGTGCTATTTTGTGGCTGTAGAAATACCGTGTTACCCATTAGTACCTCAATTTATTTTTACGGCAGATCTTCCTTCCTTCATTCTTATGCAACGAAATAAGCTTTCTTTCAAACCCTTTCCATTTTATTTTTTACAATCGACACACGTGTTTGTTATTGAGACTATTTTTGTTTGTCCCCTCTTATTGTGGTTCAATTAAGCTCCGGTTTTAATTGCCAAAGTTATATTTCAATCGTTCGTACGAATGTTGCATTTTTACGTGGTGTTTTTTGTCGTAATTATATATTTAATTGAGTAATTTATTGGTGTGTAACAAGCTTTATGACTCGTTATGGCCAGACCGCACGCACGGCGAAAATTTTTAGTTTGAAATATTTATGTGTGTAATAATTTTGTTTTCTCAATGAAAATACTGTTATGCTTTTGATTGAGTTAATAAAATTGTTTAAATAATTATAAGGTGTTTGATAAATATAAGATGTATTGACTGATTTGTTTGAAGCAAATGGAATTTGTTGTATCAGAAAATCGACAGCACAGCGAATAATTATTACAAAATTAAACCACGACGGGATTAAAATTCTTTCCTTAAATAAATACTTTCTAAAATTTTAAAATTTTTACCTAAGTAACACGATCTTAATTTTTCTTTGTATCAACCAATTAGTTGTTAAATACTTTTACATACAAGCGTAAAATGTACGCCTATTTCCCAGAGGTATAGACAGAGACAGTCGATCTTCTTTTTTTTTTTTATTGAATAGTGGGCAAACGAGCAGATGCATCACCTGATGGTAAGCGATTACCGCCGCCCATGGACACCCGCAACACCAAAAGCGTCACAAGTACGCTGCCGACCTTTGGGGGATGGGGAGAGGGAATGGGGGGAGGGGTTGGGGTATGGGCCTCTGATATCCTCACTCACTCGGTGAAACACAGCGCAAGCGCTATTTCACACCGATTTTCTGTGAGGCCGTAGCGTGGCTCTCCTACGGATCTTCACTTATTATGGTCCATACAACATACATACATCAACCACATTATCAATGCATACTCCTCGGTTCGTTGTGCTTTTCACACGGTTCTTTAAATCAGCACCATACCATTTTAGTGGTTAATATTTGCGGTGAACGATTTCTTTCAATACGCATTCACTCTATAAATTCCTTTACCATCAATTAGCGTGTTTCCTGTCATACTATAATCACAGTTATTATAATATTAAATATTCTTATAAAAGTACCTTCAGTTAAGCATTCCTTACATAAGTTACGTTTAAAGAGCATCCCAAACTTTTAATCCGGCCATAATGTGGGCCGTTCCAATACTTTAATATTTGCACCCGACCTATATCGGGGCTTACCGCGGTATGCACTAGGGTTTATGCCCACATTGCACTCTCAGAGTTGCCTCTTAGAATTCATATGAACAGCTTCAGACGTGAAATATTTTTCCACTACTAATGTAGGTAATAAATGCATTTTCTTCTCATAAAATCAATGGCTTGGCAACATACCTATCTGTGTATGTATACTGGTTTAGTAGCTAACACTGTAAAATACACAGGGTTTAATACAAAATATCCTACTAATATTATAAACGCGAAAGTTTGTGAGTATGTTTGTTGCTCTTTCACCCAAAAACTACTGAATGGATTTTAATGAAACTTTAGAATAATATAGGTTATACATCAGAATAACACATAGGCTACAATTTATAAAATACTAGCTTCGCCACGCGACGTAGCCCGCGGTTATTGTCGTACTGCGGGTAGCACCGCGGCGTTCAGCTAGTTCTATATGAATTAATCTAAGAAGATAGTATTAAGCAAGTCAGTCTATTGCCCTAAACGGATTCCTCTTATTGCCTTCTCTTTTCAATTCTCTAAGATTCCTTATACTTTATTTTCTTATTACATGGTAATAAGTTGCCTAAAAGGACAATTCCGGGATGAATATTCTCATATTATAATGTATACACGTAACAATCTATCCTAAGAGATTACAGACTCCGATCATACTGCACTTTGTTCTATTACGTACGAATAGCTTCTTCTTTACTAAAGGATACAGTCGCTATCATATTAAACCATCTTTATTCAACATCTTGCCGTCCCAAACTCGTTTACAACGCTACCTAAAAATAGTAAAAACATTAATAAATATAAGTCACGTCACTCAACGCCTGAAAAACATGACAAAGTGATCTCAAGATATGGTTATTGTCATATTATTTCGTGTGACAGGACCGCGAGTTGTTTTAATGTTCCTGAAATAGACGCTGAAAGCTTGGAGCAGCTGAAAATGATACAGAGTCGAATTTCTTATGCAAATAATATTTTAGTTACAATATGACGGGTCGAAACAAAGACATCTTTGGAGAGAGACAAATATGAGAAGCATTTCAGGGTTATTAAATTGTTGATTTAAGTTGCGACTTAACATGCTTTCATTAGAGGGATTTAGGTAAGTTCCTTGACTTGTAGATAGTACTTTCTTTTTATCTAACCATACTTGAGGTAAATAAAGGTTATGATTATTGCTAACAGCTATCTGCTTTGTTTAGTTGCAAAAAATAATAAAACACGATTCCTACAAAAAATTTAAGCGAAAGATAATGCAGTGCTAGATTTCGTAATCCTTTGTAAAGCTTCTTTTTTTTTTCTTGATTTTGACAGAAGTTTTGTTTTGTTGATTGCGTATTGTTTATGTTGAATTTTCTTTTTTGTTATTTTGTACAACCAATGTTTTGTACATCTGTAGTAGATATTCATTTCAGTTTTTGTTCTTAGCTCCTAATGTTAATTAGTGTATATGTATATTGTCGATATTGCTTAAAATATAATAAGATAATAAATGAACGTGATTATCAATTCATAAAATTTTGAAGAATTGAATAATGGAATACATTATAACAAATAAATATTTCAAATATTTCGAACATGTCAACACACAACGCCATCTAGTCCGAAGCTAAGCAGAGCTTGTGTTATGGTTACTAGACAACTGATATAAATACTTATATACTTTTTTTTTTGTAAATACATACATATTTTACATAGAAAAGACTCAAACTCCGAAACAAATATTTGTAGATCATAGAAATACTTGGTCTGACTCGGGTATCGAACCCAAGACCTCAAGCACAGGAGTGGCATACGCTACAAATGAGGCAGTCACACATATTATTAAATATTTTTATAAATAGTTATTTAGAGTTGTATTACTTTGTAGTGTTATTTATGAGATAATATTATTTGATTTCCTTGTTATTGTCTATTATAAATTTGGTTCCATGTTTTGGAAGTCCAAGTGACTTTTAGACAAGTACCTATTTCAAAACAAGTGAATCAGTAGCATATTGGCAGAAAGTAAGTTTTATGCTAATACGCCTTTCGTCTTCTGTACCACACATATGAGCCTTATAAATATATATAAATGTATAGGTAGATAGTACCGTGGAGCCTGCAGACCCCCGCAGCGCTTGCGCATCTTGATGCGACTAACGAGCGCCCGAACAATGTCTCTATTAGCTTATTCTGGAGTTTTAGATCAGGACACAAACAGCCATGGAGAGTATTTGCCTTTTCTTTTTTTTAAATCAATTTAAATATTTTTTATTGATGCTATTTTTAAATCTAATTATATTACTATATTTTACTATTTTCCTTGAAATTTTTACGTTTTCTTTCTACATAAAAACCTTCCCTATGACTCAAAGGGAAAATAATAATTCCAAATTTTAATAAAAAAATTGCAACTTCAAAAACTGGACCAAATTGAAATTAGACCATATAAAAAGCACCAGCTATGAAATAAAAAAAATCATCAAATTCGGTTCACCCAGTCGAAACTTATGAGGTAACAAACAGTCGAATTGATAACCTCCTCCTCCTTTTTTGAAGTTGGTTAAAAATAAAAAGTTACCCAATTTATCGTCAGTTTTCAAATTTTGCGCTAAGTTAGCTAAGATTAGGTACATTATCCTAATACTGCCGTACTTCTCTTGTTTTTCTTAACTGCCATTTACTATGATTATTCTAACAATTATGATTACTCATAGAAATATAAAGAACCAGGATATATATAGTATACGTTTCTAACTCATTACACATTGTCATAAACAGATATTAAATAAAGTAACTAACATTTATTACTAAATGATTGGTTGGGAATTCATTTGTATGTATTTTATTATTTGTAATATCCTCGTACAAGTATAAAATATTTATTCTTTTCAATAAACAGTATATTACATAGATTCTAAATATAAAACTATTTATTTCATACATTGTGTTGTTATTATTGGACAGCTTTTTTTTTTTTTTTTATTGAATAGTGGGCAAACGAGCTGATGTATCACCTGATGGTAAGCAATTACCGCCGCCCATGGACACCCGCAACACCAAAGGCGTCACAAGTGTGTTGCCGACCTTTGGGGGATGGCAAAGGGGATGGAGGGAGGGGTTGGGGAATGGGTCTCCGGTATCCTCACTCACTCGGTGAAACACAGCGCAAGCGCTATTTCACACCGGTTTTCTGTGAGGCCGTGGTATCACTCCGGTCGAGCCGACCCATCCACGCCGAAGCATAGCTCTCCCACAGTATTAACCAGATTGTCGTGTGTGAAATTATTATACATTTACACTTCTACGTTCTTCCACTATATTAGCACGTTTACCCCAAAGTAACTTAATTAACTTAAAAAATATAACTATTTCAACATTTAGTCGTACTTAACCAAAAATTTTAATATCTTATTTGACTCCACACCATTTTCTGTTCTTAATAACAAGTCCTCTCTACTCTATGCAAATAAAGTTAGTAGCAAAAACAAAGCGAAGTCGGTAATTACACTGTGGAAAATTAACTGACAAAGATACGGGATACACGGCTCACGGAGAGGTAATGAGAACAGATACTGGAGGTATTGCACGCTTACATACCTAGTTAGAGAAACTCTATGGTTTTTTTGTCAACAAATGAGGGTATTTTGTGAATTTATTCCTGGATTTGGGTGGCCAGAATATGTGAACTGTAGTGGCATAGAGATACATCAGAATTGGAAGTGTTTGTTAATTGGTTATGATTAAACAAAGGTTATCTAACCAATTTAGACTAGCCGCTTATTACTGCGCTGAGTTTTATGGGTTCAAACCCCACATGGGAACAGACTTTGTGTGATTCACAAATTGATTCCACGAGTCGGTGAGTTCTTTGCATCTGCTTCCCGATGTTTTTGAAGTCCCTTGCGAGTATTGCGACATAGGAATGTTTAGTGCGGGAGTTAAAAAGAAAGAATATTGTTTAATATTGAGTATGTATAGTCCATTCGTTAAGATAAGTGTCGGTATACCCGCACGCAATTGTGGTTATTATTATGAAAACGAATATTTTCGATTTATATGAGTTAGGTTCTTTCCTAATTGGCAAACAAATACATAAAAATTATAACATCTCATCTTCCTAGCCTTTACTACAACGTTTGCAGTTTATACGTTAGAAGAGTCAAAAACAACCATACACTATACAGTTTAGGGGTGAACTGACAGATCATATTTAACTTGTGGGTGTACGCCATAGTCGGCTTCTTTGATTTTGCTTTGACAAAAAGCTGCACGTGATGAAGAGTAAAGCGACTGTATCTAAGTGAATGGACTATAATGTCATGGTTTATTTTAACTGGTGGGTGTACGCTGTCGTCGGCTCCTTTGATTTTGCTTTGACAAAAGCTGCACGTGATGAAAATTAAAGCGACCATATCTAAGCGAATGTACTATAATGTCATAGTTTATTATCGTTACAGTAACAAACAAGCTACTGATAAGCTTAAAATCGTGTTGAGTTAAATTCATTGTAAAGTAAAATTTGCTTCTGAATTTCTACTCGCATTTGGGTAAGTCAGCCACAGATGTCACTATCTTCTATATAGAAGATCATAACATTTATATATATACATAGAGTCACGCCTATTCCCCAGAGGGATAGGCAGAGAGAATAGTCCGTTACTAACTTCACCTAAAGTTTTTGACTAAGTGTATGTTTACAATGAAACAATTTATGTGTCTGTTTGTAACTTCAGATTAACATCTTTCATTAAGTGAATATGAAAGTATATCGGTGTACGGTATTTACATTAAAAAGCTATTTTTAAAATTTTTGTCTCTGTCTATTTGTTTTGCTAATCTTTGGAACGGCTGGACCGGTTTTGACGGGACTTTCACTAGTAGATGGCCGGTGATAAAAGAAGTAACTTTTTTTAGATTAGCTTCAACCCCCGGCGTGGTTCAGAATAATCTTAACGCTTTCGAATCATTTGACTGCCTCTGTGGCGCAGTGGTAGCGTATGCGACTGCTGTTCTTGAGGTCTCGGGTTCGATTCCCGGGTCGGACCAAATGTTTGTATGATTGATATACAAATATTTGTTTCGGAGTTTGGGTGTTTCCTATGTATAATAAGTATGTATTTACAAACAAAAAAGTATATATGTATTTATATCAGTTGTCTAGTACCCATAACACAAGCTCTGCTTAGCTTGGGCCTAGATGGCGTTGTGTGTTAGATGTCTGGAGTATTTATTTATTTATTTTATTTATTTATTTATTTTATTTATTTATTTATTTATTTATTTATTTATTTTATTTATTTATTTATTTATTTCCGCTGACCCATGACTAATACATGGGAATTTAAGAGAAACATTTTACTTCATACACCATCTTAAGATAAGTGTTTTGTGGCAATTACAAAACCTATTAGTATATAATTTATACTTTTTAACATTTCTAAGAAAGTATATAAATAACTCACGTCTACAAAAACACTAACTTCAAATACAAACAAAAACTAGTCTATTTTTGTCGGCCATTCATAAAATAAAGAAACACGATCTTTTCTGCATTTGAGGGTTAGGTTAAGTTAACCCTGCGATCGCTTCATAAATCTGCAGCAAAAGGGTTGTAAATCCAGCCAACCCCTTCCAACAGAAGTGATGAACGACCGCCATTTTATTCAGATCTGCCTACCCCCTCGGACTTGTTCATATTCTATACACTAAGGGGAATTTTGGATGGAGTTTGGGAGGTCAGAGATGAATGGTCATATGTATAAATACGTATGAAATTTTCAAAGAGTTTGGAAGATATGTTTGGTTTTACCCTTTTTAGTCTATTTACTAAATTGATATTGGTTTTTGGTGCCGTTTATCTTTGAAGGGTGTAAATTTTTAATATTGTTGCAATATAATCATTCTTCTGAGAACACTTTAAACATTAATAAACGCAATCTTTAGCAAGTAATTTCGTATTTATATTTAATTAAGGGACAAATAAATGCACTGATAAATAGCTTTGGCATTAATGGGTCGGCTCGACCGGAGTGATACCACGGCCTCACAAAAAACCGGTGTGAAATAGCGCTTGCGTGAATGCGTGTTGAAAGAAGTCGTTCACCGCAAATATTAACCACTAAAATGGTATGGTGCTGATTTAAAGAACCGTGTGAAAAGCACCACGAACCGAGGAGTAGGCATTGATAATGTGGTTGATGTATGTATGTTGTATGGACCATAATAAGTGAAGATCCGTAGGAAAGCCACGCTACGGCCTCACAGAAAATCGGTGTGAAATAGCGCTTGCGCTGTGTTTTACCGAATGAGTGAAGATACCGGAGGCCCATTTCCCAACCCCTCCCCCCATCCCTTTTCCCATCCCCCGAAGGTCGGCAACGCACTTATGACGCCTTTGGTGTTGCGGGTGTCCATGGGCGGCGGTAATCGCTTACCATCAGGTGATACGTCTGCTCGTTTGCCCCCTATACAATAAAAAAAAAAAAAAAAGTTATTTCGTATTTATGTATATTTAATTAGGGGACAAATAAACTTACAGATAAATACTTAACGGCCTTTTCAGAAAAGGTATTTAACTGAAAGCAACGGTGCAGTTTAAAGGCCGTATAAAGGACGTATAATGCCATTATTATTTAAGGATTTTGATTGTTTAGAGTTTGTGTATGGAATTAGAGGCAATCGAAACGAGAAGATGAATGACCCGAAGGAAAGTGACTGCCTTTGGCCATGACAGAATACAGAAGGGAAAAGTTTATTGAAAGCCTTTGGTCATTTTGCTATGGAGATAGTTTGATTCTTGAAGAAAGATAAAGGTACTGACAAGCGATAGGCTTAGACGTGTACAAAAGCTAGAAGGGAATAAATTATGTCTTTCGGATTAATTGTAAAGCAAAAATGCACTAATTAAATTTTTGCCTGGGAGGCGCAGTGGTAGCGTACACGACTGCTGTGCTTGAATGACTGCTTGAGGTCTGGGGTTCGATTCCCGGGTTGGACCAAATGTTTATATGATCTGCAAGTATTTGTTTCAGAATTTTGGTATTTTCTTTGTATGATATGTATGTACTTACAAAAGAAACTATATATGTGTATATATAACACTTCCTTAGTAGGTACACCACAAGCTCTGCTTAGTTTCGAACTAGATGTTGTGTGTTAGTAGTCCAAATATTTATTTATTGTCATACAATAGAAATCATACATTATATTAGAACTGTAAAATAATTGCATATTAAACTGGACTACTTACAAGTCTACATTTATTAGCTATGTCAGTTCTCTTCTCCGACGTCAAATCTCTCACACCGAAATTTATCAGAATCGTTTTCGAAAACCACGAGTTTTAATACAAATAATTCTTGATTTTTAAGGTTCCGTGTATTTTGCGAAAGCCTTAGAAATAACATAGAGTAGGTATTCAGGTATAAACTGGAGTCGAATCGATACAATATCAATCCAATCGTTGTACGATTCCCTAGAGTTGACTATTTTTTTCAACTTTTTAGAGATCCTCAGGTGAAAACACGACTTGCCATTAAGGTATTGACGGGGGTAGACCGCTCTTTCACGGAACCCGCAATAATTCACAAAGAAAGTCTACCGCTTGTATGGGAACTGTGTTTCGGTGTAGAGTAATGTGAAAACATAGATTATGTAGTATAAAAATGTTCGTTGCTACATTGTATCCACAGGCATACACATTTTATTATTTAGTAATTAATTAAATATGATCAGGGGTCCGGTGTCGAGAAATAATAGAGCTCAAAAATATAATGAAACTTGTATTCTCGATTTACAATCCTTACACCAAAATATATATAAAATATAATAAACACTAGCGCGATTCAGCAAACCATAACAGAGCCATCTATGGGTTGGTAAACACGAAATAAAATTGCAAAAGTAAACTAATAATTAACTTATCATTTTATACAATAATATATATATATACATATATATATATATATATATATATATATATATATATATATATATATATATATATATATATATATATATATATATATAACATTATGCCTTCATAAATGAAAAGAGGTAAACAGATTAATTGAAGTTACATAAATAACATTATTAAATGATTGACCTGAACAATTATCTGTTTCCCATTATTAATAAACAAATTGTTCAATAACTTCTGTATATTTTTAGTTTAAATGAAAACCGCATAATAATACTAAAATGATATCATATCATATTCTTTTAAATATATGTTAAAAGAAAATTCTACGAAAAGGTACGTATGAAATATTTATGGTTAAAATAATCTCCACCGTGTATGGTTTGAATTGAATTTGAATAAATTATAATACATTAATATGTTTATATCACTGTAGTCATATTTGACTGTAAAAACAGTACTAATAGGTAAAACGTAATGTACTGTGTTATTTGAGCGCTGACTGTAATGAACTTTATATGGCTAACAGATACTGAAATTTATAACAACTATGAGTTATCACATTTATATATTACTAGCGGCTCACATCCATGTCGGTAATAGCGGTACACGTCCTATGTCCTTCCTCAAGAATCAAATATCTTCATGACAAAGTTTTATTCACATCGGTGCAGTGGTTTAGTCGTAAAAGTGTAACAGACAGACATATATAGTATAGATATGTTATATTTTATAGTTATTTTTTAAAATAGCAACTGATATCGATTTGAAGATTTGTTTCAACATTTAGGGCCAGTTTCACCAGTCGCTGTTGATGTCTCCAACAGACTAGTATGAACTTGACTGCCAGTTTACGACTATGATTTAACAAGTCTCGGTTGGAGACAAATCTGTCATATAACCATATATGTCTATATCAGCAACCGACCCTAAGAAGATAAAACCGACCCTAAAAGTTCTTTATTCTAGTGTCATTGCCTGGTTGAAATTCTCCCACAATAGACAAACAAACGAAAACTATCTTCTTATCTTTCAAATGAACCTCTTATCAATGAATAAACTCGTGCTTATCAATAAAAAATAAAGTAATCTCTGAACATTTACCTAGTCTGTAGACATCAAAGACGCCGGCAGTTGGCATAATTCAACGTATACAATATGCACTGATCGGCATTTTATCGACGACCAGGGAGGCTGTTTTATGTACACAGAGTATTGAGACATTCTAGTAATACGTTGCTTTGTGCATTCAAAAAGTTATTTTGTAATTGGTACCTATTTGTTTATCAATATAGCTCGAGGAATAACTAGGCTGAAGTGATGATGAACATCCTATCTATCGATCGACACTCTATGGGATCCTAGACCGAGATCAGTAACATGGTTAATTATTTATATGGTATACATACAAAACTCTCTTAAAAATATTACACAGATTTATTACCTAGTATGTGTGCCCATTACAGGTACACACAAAAATCATCATATGAGACAATACCTAACAATACAGGAGTGAGATTATAGTTACAAAATACAAAAAGTAAACGAGAAGGTATGGTAAAACAAAGTATGTTGTGTTATATTTTATTAGTTCGCGGCTGACCGTGGAAAGCTGAGGACAAGTTCTTCGACAATTTGGAAAATATTCACAAAATGACGGGTCAGTTAGTAACAAAACAATATGTGAAATATTTTTACTATGAAATATAATTTTAGCTTTCGTCTTAATTTAACTTTTGACAACTTTTAAATTAAACTATTTGACGTCATTGTGGCAAAATTTATGATATTATTATGTTCTAAAAATGTGACAGCCGGACATTAAACTAGTGTAGGTAGGCGCCGTAAAAATATAAGTATTGTAATCTAATACATTCCATAATGGCGCCGTAACTTTCGCTAATTATTGTTATTTATTATGGTGATAAATTATTTAAAAAAAATCTCAGCGGGTGACATGTTAATATTACGACATCCAGATTTTCCACCAGTGTTAAGTATTGTCGATATTTAGCAAGAAATTCAGAATGAAGTTGTTCAGAGAACTAGAGTAGGTAACTGATATGGTACGGAGAATATTGATTCTCCGTACCATATCAGTTACTCTAGTCTCTAGGCCCATTTCCACTCCAGCGTATTGACGCTGGAGTGGAAATGGGCCGGTCATAACTCCAGATGATCCGATGTTCGGTGGAGCCGAAGTGTGTTTGAGTATAGACTGCGATTGGGCAAACGAGGTGCACGGTGGCTGAAGAAAGTAGCTAACACTTTGTGTGATTCATAAATTGTTGTTCTGAGTCTGGACGTTCTTTGTCTCCGTTTCATGTATGTTTATAAAGTCCCCTTCGACACAGATACTATACACCTATCAAATGCGCGGTTATCTTTTTAAAAAAATGACCCAAATTTATATATTGTTTCACTTGGTTTATTTTAATTTAATAAAAACATATGGATGAAAAACACTTTCAAGTCAATTTTTCGCAATTCAAAGGCATCGCATAAGTTTCTTCATTTTAAGATTTTGTATTCTGTTTAACAGAACAATGGCGTACTTAATTAAGACTAATATATATATTTATATATTACTAGCTGAGTCCCGCGGGTGTTGTACCTTTACAACCGCGGGTAACACGGCAGGGCAAAGCTAGAAACAACTTAGAAACCTTCGTGACTTTGTTGAAGACCATCACATGATGAAATGCATTGTTTACTATTCTATAAAGGGCGTACAGACAAACAATCATATTTCTATATATAATATAGAAAACTAAAAGTCAAAATCTGACTAGACGTTTTTAAATAACATTATAATACACATTATAATATATATTATCACAGTGGTTTCATTGTGTCGATTTCTAACTTGTCAAACGTGTATAACAATTCCAGTTAGCGTAATCTAAATGGTCTCTTTACATACATACGACTTAATTATAACGTATTACAAATAACTAGTTTTACTTTTGTAAAGATTTAATTCGGCAATGTCGATTTGTACATAATATCATGTTGCCTCATTTCAGTATTTAATGTATTTCTGAAACTCCTATTTTTAAATGATACCATCGTTTTACAGGAATGATAAAACAATAAAATAATGACATCTAACGGTTTAATAGTCAGTCAGTTACTAATAAACTAATCAATCTCCGCAACTTCGTTTGCGTTTTTCTAGTCAAACGAATTTGCCCCGCTATGCAGCATGTGTTTATTAATGTTTTATATTATAGCTTTGCTTAATAAATATGCTACTCGTATCTAATCCTAAGACAATTTTAAAATAAGTGCTCCCGATCATACAAACTTTTCAGCTATCCTTTCTTTCCTTATATTATCCCTATCCCTCTTCCCTTTCCCCCAAAGGCTGGCAACGCACATGTGACGCCTCTGGTGTTGCGGGTGTCCATGGGCTACGGTAATCGCTTACCATCAGGCGATACGTCTGCTCGTTTGCCTCCAATTCCATAAAAAAATAAAAATATATATTGTTTATTTCGTCACTTCCAATGGTTTTAAATATTTACAAATCACCGCAAGTTTATTCCTAATCTATGAGAAATATAAAAACATGCCTATATATGCGTATGCTATGTAATTAATTGACAATAACATAGGTACATCGTGTGAACGAACTCAAACATATATCTAGGAATACATAGCTACTTATTATTACACACACAGATTATAACCAGTCCCCAATAGGTCACTTACATCCATGGGAAAAAATAAACTTAGAAAAAAAAACTCATTCGCAATTCCTTTCTCCGGAAATTTGATAAATCAATGTTAGAACACCCGTTACCGTACATCATTAAAGCTTACTATAAAATCATTTATATTAGCATCATAATAATATGTTATCACAAACGCTTTCCAGCTTTCTTTTATTAGAATTATATTACCTTTTTTTTTCGAAATAAAAAGTGGTCAAACAAGTTTACGGCACACCTGACGGTAATCTTCCACTAACTACAATATCATTATGGTAGAATTATTCTTTCATTAATTAGAGTTCTGGCAACCCCGGATTCAATATGTCATTCCAATTTCAAATGGATACCAAGACATTTATGACATTGTCACCTAGACTCAATTTTAATTTTAGAACACGAATACATTCATATACACACATAACACACTTAGATACACCAGAGAGAATTGAAATAGACACATTTACGTATACAAATATTTGTACTGAGCAAGAATAGAGCCTACAATCACTAATAAACACTACTACCCCGCCACAGAGGTAGTCAATCGTCTGTTGTTATTGTATTCAATTTATTTAAAAAAATACGAATAACAAACCACATTCACAGTTGTACATAACATAAGTAACCATATATGCCTACGAGAAAATACCAGAAAACCTATAACTAAACTATTATATATTTATTATTTATATATTTTACAGGAATGATATTTAGAACTCCTATTCTAGTTTCAGTAAGCAACAATGACATCATTTTAAATCAGAGATTCTTTTTTTTTTTAATTATAGCCATATATTATTTACAAAATATATAAAGCTGAGGAAACTATCAAGACCTTCCTCCGTAGAGTGCATCAAAATCATTGACTTTGTAACTAACCCATAAACATTAAACTAAAAACCAACTCTAAAGAGATAATCACTCTTAAGCGATTGAAAAAAAAATGCTCAACAACAAAAAATTCTTAATTTTAAATGGTTTGAATCTAAACTCTGTAATATTTAGTATAGAGTAATTTATGCTTTCCCGAATTAAAAATCCATTGAGGTAAGATGCACCTGTCTAGCTACTTATACAAAGCAGAGAAGTGTAGATGTCGATACTCTTAAATTTATTGAGTTGAAACACGATTATGTTAATTCAACTTGTATATTCGACATATTTGTGATTTTCTCACGAACGGCGACAGTTGGTCTGCTTGTAGTGTCAATGAACTCTGTCAAATTGATCATTGCATGAGCATTCAAAAAATATTTATTGAACTTTGTTTTTTTTTGTTATATTTATTATTTATTTATGAGCGTAATAGGCTCTTTTTAGCAGAAAACCAATTAGTTAAATAATAAGTGTTGTCTTCAATTATGTTGCTTAAATTGTTCTAAACATTTTCTACTCTATTTACGAATCAATAAAGTTCATTATACGAGTATACATATATCTGTCTTTTATCAAATATTATTTAAAGATGTAAAAACCTTGGGTTCGCGTGTATCAGAAGTGTCCTCCTTCTTTTTTAAGTAGACAAATATGATTTAGGAAGTCTAAAAACTTTTACTTAAAATTCTTCGAATCCTTTTACAGCCGCTTTCAATAACCTTTCTTCACTTTTAATTGAAGAATATCCAGATTATCGTTTTGGTAATTTTCCGAAAGTGAATCCTTGCTAGATCGATTTATCGCTCTCGAAACCACTACATATAAGAATAGTAAATTTAATGAAAATCATTGTAGCCGTTTCCGATTGACAAGAAAAAAGAAATAAGATTGATTCAGCTCACCAATAAAAGTATTGAATCAATCATATTTAAAAAAACAAATAGACAATCTTCAGTTTTAACTAAATGTAAGTTGTTTTATTCAGTTTATTCACCCTATTCCAATTAATTTGGCTCAACTAAATGATCGGCAATCGCTTATTGGTTGTAGCAATATGTTATCACTTACAATTAATAAATTAGAATAATAAATTTAATGAATGCCATTTATATCTATAGACAATTTATGGTTCTACTGACTTACGTATTTTGGAACACCGTTACGATAGGACGTTTTACTTATTGAAATGACCTCGTGTTGGGCCTGACCCTAGTCGGGCATCTGAAAGCTGAATGAATCTTTGGTGTTTG
The DNA here is from genome assembly GCA_916048165.1 of Spilarctia lutea. NCBI lineage: Eukaryota > Metazoa > Arthropoda > Insecta > Lepidoptera > Erebidae > Spilarctia > Spilarctia lutea. Next base: position 11,677,067 of record OU696490.1, on the reverse strand, counting down.
ACACCCAGGCCGCCGTGTCCACGACGTCCGCCCAGCGCAAGGGGCTACGGCCCCAGGGTCTCTTCCCCTCTACTTTAACCGACACCATCAGTCTCTCAAGGTTATCGCATTTCTCCAATGTATGGTAAAGCTTCGTTAATTAAATTATAATTAAAATAGTAATTTAAAACTATATAAAAGAAGATTGTCGTATTTCAGAATACAGTATCTACCTATTTATGTTTATGTTGATGTACTAGCTGACCCACGCAACCTCGTTTGCGTCTTATATTGCCCGTAGCGTGAAAATTTTCCCCCGTTTTTGAAACATTCTTCATTGGTCCTCCGCTCCTATTAGTAGTAGCATTATGAAATATAGCCTATAGCCTTCCTCGATTAATGTACTATCCAACACCGAAAGAATTTTTCAAATCGGACCAGCGGTTCCTGAGATTAGCGAGTTCAAACAAAAAAACAAACAAACTCTTCAGCTTTATTAATATATATTAGTATAGATAACGGCCGTTTTAACGGAATTAACTTTAAAAGAGTAAGAATCAAAAAAAAATATCCGGAATATCAATAAAAGATTTAATCATGTAAATTGACAAAAATAATAGAAAAAACAGACAGCTTCCAGTTTGAACTAGAGATACGATTTTGAAAACGATCGTAACAATACAAATAAACGAAAAGATAAGTTTTTTAATAAATAAATAAAGTAATCGTACGTTTAATTATAAAATCTATGAGTATATTTTTTTTACCTTCAAATACTACCAGTATGGACACGAGTCTTTTACATTTTTTAGCGAAACCAAAGGATCTAACCGAATAGTGAGGGGAAAGGAAAATAAAAAGGGTTTCGGTATCGGTAGCCAATCTTTAGCCATTTGCTAATTACTATACCACATACGCCTTTGTGGGGAGCCTTATCTAATGGGTACATTTACAAAAATAGTCTCTGCTTTGGTCGATGAGAAAAAGTTGAGCTTTCAAAAAATGTGACTGTTTTTGGGCTTTGCTGGGCGGTGGGGGTTAGTATAGATCTTTAGTAATCTGATGATATGGCCATAAAATATTACTTAATGTTCCTCTTTTGTTTCTTTTTCTCGTGCGGAAATCCTCTCGGATATCACCTCCTGATGGCATGTCGGACTCGAACCGACTAAAACCGCACGCCATCTCGGGTACTAGGAGCCAGGGAACCAGGTGCACCCTACAAGGAAATACCCTGGAACCCCGACGTACCTCGGGCCACCTACAGTTTGTAGATGGCCTCCTCCCATGTGGAAACTGGTGGTGTCCAAAAGGTAGGGCTCGAGTGCTGCGGAGTACGCGCGACTCCCACCCGAGCCTGCTTCTGCTAGGATTACAGACGGCCTCATCTGCGACCTTAGGCGTCTATAATATCTGGCCGGAGAGTTTAAACCTCTTGCGGTCCCGCACCGCCATCTACTTAGCAAACGTAACTTGCTCGCAGAAAGAAATGGCGGAGTTCCACGCGTTCTCGCTCTACAACATGGCCGCAATCATGTCAATTAATGTTCACTTCATATAAATACTCATATTCATTCCAAGGGTATCGTAAGAGGCGACTAAGAATGTAAACTACACAGGACAATATCACTACTGGAAGGAAAATTTTAAGCAAACCCTGTACCAAAACCGACTGGCTAACGTGGATTAGCATATCAAAACCTTCTTTAGTTTATTTTACACTTGCTAATACACATGTATATGCCATGACTTTACAGACGCAAAAGTGTTGCAAGGATGGGTGTATGTATATTTGCTGCCACTGGCTGATCGGATTACGATAAAATATGGCACAGAGATAGTTTGTACATACTAGGTGGTCTGAAAACTTATCGACCTCAATTCGACAGCACTTGTTAATAAAAACTACTAAATTTAGCTCTGTATCTTAATATTTGCATTGTACATTGCTAGGATAAGTTTCCTCAGTTTAAGGACTATGTAGAAGAATGAAAAAATAAATGTATTGCGTCACCGTTAGTTTGGAAACTTTTGTTTAATGTATATCTGCTGCATTTCGTACAAACTACATTTGTCTTATACTCGTATCTATTTTATCTGTCAATTCTCTAATTATTTCTAATAATATTGGAATTCAAAACCGTCACGAAAAATTACAGAACACCTTTATCACAGCAAAGTAAATATTATCGATGCAAGAATCGATCAACGACTTAATTAAACTAATGTTCATAACTTTAACACTAATTAGTAACTTTAAATGTTAGTCATTATTAACTTTAACTATTTAAACATGTTTCTTTGTCTGACTAATAGATTTATTTGTCGTTTAGAACATGCTTGTATTGCCTAAAGGGTCAAGCCTACGCTTGTGCTGTATTAGTATCTTAGTAATTGGTTTTAACATTCTATAGAGATTTGTAAATGGCAATACTATTTATATATTTCTATTAATATTACTTATTGCAACACTGGCCACAGACAAAAACTATATATATATATATATATAGCTTTGACGATCTGTTGGTGTGTTAAGACAGGGCCTTGGGTTGATCCTGACCTAGAACAAATGGTTATGTGATAAGTACGGTCATTTCTAGGTGTGATTTATGTATTATATGTATGCATTAGGTGCCTCGTTGGTCTAGCGGTAAGCGTAAGCGCTTAAAGCCGATCAAGTGGTCTCGGGATCGACTTCCGTGTCGGACTGCTGTTGGGATTTTCTTACAAGAAATTATGAAAGTGTGGAAGATGGCGGTGTTTCCCGGTCATGCCTCGGAGAGTATGTTGAGTTGTCGGTCCCGGTTGTCATAAATATCAATGGTGATCGTTATTGAGAAGTCAAGGCCCACAAATATACTGTCAACTAGTTCAACCTTCGAATTCAGTTCGCCCTCAGGTTAACTGATATTCAGGTAAAACTGGTTGTACTAGTAGCCGACCCCAAATACTCTTGGAAATAATAAAGGCTAGGAAGATGATCTGTATCTGCAGACATTTTAAGTTTTTCATTGTGCGAAATGAGCAACGCCACAGAAAAAAAAACTAATGAGGAATAAAACAAATGAATGCCTGTTTTCGAAACTCAAATATACCAGCTAAATGAATTTATTACTTTGAGTTTGGAATTCGTAACTAAAGAGGATATAATTTTAGATCAAAATAGCCAGTGCGATAAAACACCAATTTCATATATAAGGCCTTGTTATATTTAGAAAAAAATATAAGAATGTATTTACTGCAGTCTGAATATCATACAGATTCTCCTAGTTTGGGGTTAGAGTTTTTTTTTACTGTATTGCTGTATTTATGTAAGTACATATGTATGTAAGTGTTATAGCGTTGATTTAAAATTTAACTACGTCATAACTCGTACAAATTGGTGCAATTTGAAAATAAAATTAAAAGCATTGAAATCCACTATGTAATAATAAACTGTATTGTTTTATTGTGTGTAAATCAAAGATTTAATAAAGTAATTGATCTTTATTCCAACTGGAATCATTTTTATGACCAATCAAAGCTATTGAAATAGGAGGTCTGTTACTGTATAAGTCATGATAGTTTAACTAAGAAACCGTTTGTTAAAGTTAATGTTTTGTGAAATGTGATAGTTTTGATTTGAAAACTATTAAATTTGATGCTTGTTAATTTACATATATACATTAATTGTTTTGTCGTGAACTTATCCCACGAGTTGACCTTCAACCAGGCATAGTACCTCAAAATTGTTTGTAATTAGTTTACGATCGATTTTTAAACAGGAACTATTATGATGGTCTACAATCTAACTTTCTATTCTCCTTTCGTAACAACTAGGGAAACCTCACACCTGACCGTAGAACTAAAGTAGATCCTATACTAGGATAAACAAACTGTTAATAAATTTACATACAAACAAAATTTACTGATAAGTCGTTCTTCGTGCAAGCCGTTAGATTGTGGAATAACTTACCTGAGACAATAAGAAAATCTAAATACATAAACAAATAAATAAATATTTCAGACATCTAACACACAACGCCAACTAGTCCCAAGCTAAGCAGAGCTTGTGTATAATGAGTACTAGATAACTGATATAAATACATACATATTTTTTTGTAAATATATATATATATTATGTATAGAAAACACCCAAACTCCGAAACAAATATTTGAAGATCATATAAACATTTCGAGATGAAAGTTGGTAGGATGAAAGTCGTCCCGCCTCTGGCCAGATGGCGGGACGACTTACGTAGGAAGGCTGGCAGTAACTGGATGCAAAAAGCAACAGACCGAGCTCTGTGGTGCTCCTTGGGAGAGGCTTATGTCCAGCAGTGGACTGCAACGGGCTGATGATGATAAACATTTGGTCTGAATCCGGAAATCGAACCCGAGACCTCATGGACAGCAGTCGCGTACGCTACCACATCGCCAACAAGGCAACCAAATTTTATTAAGCTCAAATTTTGACACACTAACTCATTTCAAAATCTGATCATATTTTTATAAGTATGATTTATACGTTTTTTTAATCAGTTTTATGCCTTGTTTCTCAAATGCAATGAGCCAAAGCGAACCGTGTCAGGGTATAACTAATGTATATAGGCAACTAAATACAATAAGTTTCTTTTTGAAAGACAACTCTCGTATTAGTATAACAAAAACTTACGTAAACCGTATACAATGTACATTAAAATCCAGAACACAATTGTTCCATGTGGGTTCGAACCTACAACACGCAGCGCGATAAGAAGCAGCACAACAATCGTTTAAACCACCTCTATATCTGTACAATCAATATTTATTAAGTTTTTTTATATTCATTAGCGGAGCTTTCAAATTCACAATAAAAAAAAAACTTTTATTTACCATTGTCTCTCGGAAATTCGTACCGCCACTTGTACATTACAGTATTGACATCATCATCTCAGTCGAAATATGTCCAGTGCTGGACATGCCCCCCCCCCTCGCCCCCACGACTCCCGACTACAACCTGTTATGGGCTGCTCTCATCATACTCACATATTACTGACATAGTTAGTATTGACATTATGCGAGTATATATTATAATGAATTTTGGATGAAATTTATAAGTGGTTTTAAGAGCAATGTGTTCTTAATTATGACACTATAAGTGTTGCGTAATATCTTTAACATATGTTTGAGTGTACTTAAATAAGTTACATAACAGCACAAATCAAATTGGCTACACCTGGGCAAAGGTGGAACACATTTCATAATATAACATATAATATTAACTGGCAATAAATTTAGGTAAATCAAGTTTCAATGTCAAAAGATAAGTAAATTTGTTAATGGGACAAATAAGTAAACTTTTCATTTAACATCCAGTAAAAATGTTCTCCCAGTTGATTATGGCCGCGGCGGCCAGTCTTAACGAAAACCAGCCAACTACGCATTAGATATTATAGTGCACACAAGTGTGTGCGCAAACATAGTTGCCCTCTCTCATAATACGATGGGACGGACACGATCGGGGAGAGATCAGGCGCAGGACCGACAGCTTGACAAGCTCTCCGAGGCACAGGAGTTCAGACCTCAACTTCCAAACTCCGAGCTGTTATTATGTATTTCTATAATCAGAAACAGAACAGATCAGAGACTTGGGATTCGAATCCGAGACCAAACAGCCCGTAATAGACCACAGCTGGACACAGAGCCAGAAGGGTTGGTATAGTTTGTTTCAAGTTTTCCTTTGCTTTACAATGATGGTTATCCTGCGTAGCTTACTCACTTAGTCGGCTCTTACGATACTCATAGGATAAATAGTGGTACCGACTATCTATATTCTTTACCAGATCACCAGGTGGTAAATAAGTGACTATCCTGTCCATGTATCAAAATCATCACCCTATTGCTGCTAACTGCAAACTGCGTTTCGGTAACCGTAGTGTTCAATGCTCACAGGCTAAGTGAACGACTTGCGCAAAATGGCTGGTAGGAGCTGGATGCGAGTAGCCCAAAGTCGATCAAAGTGGTGTGCAATAAATAAAGCCTTTATTCATGTATACCTACGACTTAAGAGATAAATGACATGCTGGTGAGAAAATTGCGTCTTTATCGAAGAAAATCGCAACGCCAAAAGCAGTCATAGTGACGGTCGAATTGATGAACAGCAAACTCTCACTAGACACTATGAACAGTGTAGGCAGGGTGTTCGTCGGATATTTACTCGTAAACTGTATAATCAAACACGAACCTTTGAAGGTTTCAAATTTTATGACATACTTAAAATCAATTATCAAGTTCTGGGACGTCATTACTGACAATCGTAAATATCTTAATAATACGTAAACGGAAACCGAATATGGCAACTTTAGTATAATTTTCTGGCACAACACGAGTCTCCTGCTGTGTAATAGGTAGTCGACACGGATGGTCTTTCGAGCCGGTAGTTGTGATGTAGATAACAATAAAACATATGTCAATAAACTGTTTTTAATATAGTAACGTTATATTTATTAATGTACTAGATTTTGTCTATAGCTCTGCCCGCATATATGTTGGCTACCGTGACAGAAAGTAGCCTACATACTTATCCGAATAAATTTCTAAGCAATTTGGTACTCAGTACTGATTTCTAAAACATCAGGTTTAATAAAATATAATCATCTTTCTAGCTCTTATTATTCCCAAGATTGTTTGGGGTCGGCTACTAGTTCAACCGGTTTTACCTGAATATCAGTTTTTCCACGGAGCGACTGGCATCGGACCACCGCAACCCTGAGGGTGAACTGAATTCAAAGATTGAGATCAACGATTGATTGAATAAACTATAATATGTAATAATTATTAATAAAGGAATAGATACTAATAAATTTATTAGAAACGAATATAATATTATCTTTGTTCGGAACCAGCAAAAAAATATATAATTTAAGATACCGTTCTAATCAAGAGCGTTATAAAACAAATTAATGATCAAAAAATTATGTAGATTTAAAAAGTGAATTTCTTTAATAGATTACAACTTAATACGAATGTAAAATTAGTAGTGAGTCACACAAAGTGTTGTCCCATTAGGGATTTGAACCCACAACAATTGGCACAGTAGAAAGCGGCAGGCGACCACTTAGACCTCTAAACCGTGCAGTCCAATGAAATAAAAGAAGAAAACAGAAATTTTACTATTTTTTCAGTAATGAACATTATGTTACGTTGCATATTACTGACATATTTCGACAATACAGCAACACAGTTAGATAATAACAGTTCTTTCTTTAAATTTCATGAATAATTCTAAAAGCAATTCTATGAAAGAACTATAGATACATACCTTTTTCTAACTCATCCCGACAATTTCCGAACGAGTTCACGATGCAAGATGCAGCAGTAGTACCTGTAAAAAATAAGCTTTATTTTTAACAAAAAATAAATTCACGCATCAGTAATTATGTCGTGATCTAAAGAATATAGGCAATATAGATCAAAACAAAATATAGGCAAGCAATACAAGAGAACTACTAATTTAGATTTTCTTTTCTTTTCTTTTTAAAAAAAAAACAACTCCCACATTAGGAATAAACATCCTGTGTCGTGGGGGACTTTACAAACATACATGAAACGGACACAAAGAACATCCAGACTCGGGACAACAATTCGTGGATCACATAAAGTGTTGTAGGTACCGCGTGGGATTTGAACCCACGTCACTTGGCGCAGTAGCAAGCGGCATGGCGACCGCTGACACCACTCGGCCAACCGTGCAGTCATCTAATCTCAGATTACAACTCTAATCTCGATGCACCTACCTTACCAGATCTCTACACCATTAAATTATTGTTGTAATTGTTTTTTTCTTATTCATATGACTTATAATAGAGATGTCTTTGAATAAAGGTGATACGACCTTTTGTGTGTCGTTCGCGTTTTTTAATCAATAATTTTAATAATTATGTCAATACTATTAGAATAAATAATTAAATATAGATTACAATAAACCTTGTTATAAAACAGCCATTTAAGTTCTGTGATTAAACAATCATTAACGAAGCTGTATAATGTATAATCTTAAATATCCAATCGAGAGTATAATTCGATATCTAACAACAACCATCACAAAAAGCATCATTTAAATTGTTCATCGCAGCAATCACTCAAGCTATCCTTTGAGATGTACCGTGTGAATTCTGATCGAGCCTCTCTTTGCCGCAATCGATTCTTTTAAAGATAATTTTAAAAAGTGATTTTGTAAAAATGCAAGAACAAAAGCGCCGCCGTCTTTCGAAATTCGCAGATTACCCAAGCATCCGATAAACCAATACTCATGTAGTCACGCAGGTGTAGATTGGTCGTTGATTAGTTTATTTTTTATTCATAATTGGATAATTTAATACTGGTTTTGTTTGTAAAGCGGTGTTATATATTTTGGTAAAGGATCATTTTTGTTTCAATTTTCACGGGCTATTTGTGAATGAGTGGATTGAACTGGTATTTTTTAGGAGCAATTAGAAGAGTGAATGTGCCGTTATAACAATAGATGAAATAAATCAACTAAATATTTATTTCCAGTCACAGAAGAGTGTTTAATATTTGTAATACAGATGATCGTAGAACCAGCTAAAAGCGATATGTATCTTCCACAAAAACTAGAAAAAAATAGTTTTACTATTACACCAGTATTCTTACATGGAAGATATTTACTTGAACTGCAGACAGCTGCTCATTGTTATATCTAATATATAAAATTCTCGTGTCACGGGGTGCGTAATCGAACTACTCCGAAACGGCTTGACCGATTTTGATGAAATTTTTTGTGCTTATCCGGTATCTATGAGAATCGGCCAACATCTATTTTTCATCCCCCTAAATGTTAGGGGTAGTCCACCCCTAAATTTTTTTTTTTATTTTTTAGACAAAATTTTTAATTTCTATTTTTTTTATGATACAGCATTAGTAAATACATACAACCCTAAATTTTCAACCCTCTAAGATCAACCCCTATTTTTCCATCGCGATTTTTATTGACCCACCTCTACAACATATATTCCCGTTTATGGCAAAGCAACGTTTGTCCGGTCAGCTAGTATACTATATAATTTCTAGTTACATTATGTATATGAATGATAATTTTCTTGTCATGAGATTTTTGTAACTTTTAATATCGGTCAGAAACTTGTGTTTGAATTATTTTTAACAATATTTTATTTTATAAAGATGCATCTGAGTATAAAGCAATACTATATTAACTTAACAAATATTTATAAACAAAAATGACAGCCTCTCCGTATACCGGCATACTCTTGTGAACAAAAATTCGATAAAAATACTAAAACAACATAACGCAAACATTTAAATAATTACGAATATCTGCAGCCCAATTAAATGCGTCTCACGCCAATGTGAGGGACACCGACTGCAGGAGACAAAGTGTCGAGATGAAAGGAACCGCCGGCGATTGTCGCGGCATTGTATCCTCACTCGTTAGCCCGGCATTATCGTATCAAGATTTATTTTAACGATTAACTTTTGGGCTTAATGTATATGTGGAAAGCGGAATATTTGTTGCTATAATTAATGAATCACACATTATGTAACGATGTCAATTAAATATTACTAAGGAGACTTAAATATACTCTATTACGATTCATCTTAACACAGTACACATTATTTTTAGTAAGGTAAGTCGTGGAAACTGTTCAAGTAAATGTGATTTCGGCTTTTTTAAACACCTATAAATATAATTCCGTTCTAATTTAAATTAGATGATCTAAAAAGAAAACTCAAAATACTCCAATGTCAAAACTAAACCACGTCATACCATGACGAAGAGCATTTTGTCGCCACATGGGTTTGGGTTAGCTTGACTGAACTAATACCGTAGCCCCATAGAAACATAGTATTAAACAAACTCCTAATCTTCCCAATTTTAAGGATACACCTAGATCCTTACCTTCGGGTAAACTATTTTCTCGTTTGTCATCAATTTCATAAAAAAACGCTACCGCTTATGACTTAAATATACCTCAAATTCAACGATTAACGCTTATAGCTTCAGTCATTAAGCCACAATTGGGCTGTGCACCTTCACAATTATAGACTTGAGTGCCATTGTTTTACAAGAAACAATAAACGAATAGGAGATACTATTATGTTCTTTAAAGAGAAATAATGCCATTAAAATGTCAAGGATTTTGCGGACACCGTTGAATGGCATGCTTTATTGGTCATGGTAAATGAGAAATATTTTTTCCTTAGGTTACTTATGTTTATACTTGATTATATAAAAAAAGATCTTGAGAGATAAACTGAACAAAAATTTATATTCCGTGAAGGTGGAATGTGCATATGAAATTTTTGCTGCTAGTAATAAGAAAATCTCGGTAAAGGGGTACCCGAGTTGGTTACCACATAGCAAAGTTAATGATCCTAGCCAGGTCAGTCCATAGACGGGTGATTATTCTAACAAATTGAGACCTCTTCGTACTTTGGAGAGCATGTTATCATTTACATCTGCGGCGATCGCAACAATAAGTAAAAGCCCTAAATATTTTATTACAGTCTACTTTCATATCACCTAGTGATGTTTTCCTAGCCGATTATGGCCACGGCGGCCAGTCTTAACAGAGACCAGCCAATTACGCAGGAGATATTATATTTCACAAGTGTGTGCACAATCACAGATGCATTCTCTCTCATAATCTGATGGGACGGTTTACCGACACCACCGGGAAGAGATCAGGCGTAGGACCGACAGGGGTTCAGACACTTACTTCCGAACTCCGAGCTGTTATTAAGTATTTCTATAATCAGAAAAACTCAATAACACTTAATAGGTATAGTATAGACCTCTTGATTAGCAGTCGCATACGTCAACCGTTAGATCAATGAGGCAATTAAATGAGGACCTAGTACGTGGGTAGTAAAGATACGATTGCAGTCGCTCTACCAAAAAAATTTAATTTCAACCATGCCGTTGGTAATAGACTGAAAACCCATCCCTATCCCGACATTAAAAATAATTTAAGTTATTGACTGGTCTAATGCATTTGACTCATACGATAACCTGATATGAACAACGGAAACTGAAAACTAGTGTCCCTCAAGGCATCAATATTTGTCCTTTAAAAACAAATGAAAAGTAGTTATTATTCTGCAAAAAAAGCGATAATTGTATTAGTATAGTCATGAAAGTTAATTTTTAATGCTCCTGAACATAATAAACGTTTAATTAAATCTGATAATCTACCTCTGTAATTAATTCATTACTGACTTTTTAGTGACTTCAACACAAACTTTTATGTCAGACTTATGACACCATTGTCGCATATAAGGGAGGACATTCACGGTCCCACTTAAACAATTGCTTCATTTGTAACGGATGGTACCGAAAAGTACCACCAATTGGTTTGATCGTCGGCAACTATCTGGGTTATATTCACTGTAAAATTTTAGTAGCGTGTAATGATTTTTAATGAGCTATTGCCAAGATTCTTTATTTTTCGAGTAAACAGGTTGATATTTTTAACTGTGATAATAATACTGATAAACTTATGATGAAATCATAAATTATGATTTTGATGTCGATATGTTCGATAATAATACGTAATACTGAAAGTATTATTATTATAAAATTTCAAAATTGAATTAATTTAAGTTTATGTTATACATCTTAAAAGCATGTAGAGCGTCTTCTACTTATTATTGATCTTAAATTCAGATTGAACGAACTGTATTATGTGTATACGAGCACACCAGTGATTATTTAAATATCTGTACAGTTTTGGAAACTAATTTCAAAAACATTATATATAACACCTAATACAGGTTAGGAACTTATAATTCCATTCTGTCATTATATAACTGGTTCTGTACCGAATTATCGAATCATTCCAAACTATTTAATACTAAAAAACCTTTCAAAATTGAAATTTGGAACTCCAATTCCAACCCCTCCAAACAACATGGAACAAAATGTAATTTTTGGCGTGATGGGAAGTTTCAAAAATCTATTTCCCGTCTGGACAGAGTTCCGGTGCTATGCACAAAGTTATCCCATAGCTATTATGTCTCCGAGGGCTTGTAACTTGATTGTCTCTGGGATAAATGGAACTGTTAATAATGTTCATCTGTTGGTTGTTTTTTTTTGGTCATCTGGCTTTGAGTGTGTGTGTGTATACTTCAAATGTTTATTTCAGCTGTAGTTCCGAAATTTAAGTAGAAAATTCTTCCACTGAAGTCGAAAAATACTAACCTTCGCAATACTATGTTGTCATGGCTTTGTAAGAAAGAGAGCTTTGTCCGTGGGAGAGCCACGCTTCAGCATGCATGGGCCCACCACATTGAGTGATATCCACTTGCCCACAGCCCTTGCGCTGTGTTTCACCAAGTGAGTGAGGATACCGGAGGCCCATACCCCAACGCCTCTATCTATCCCCTTCCTTACCCCCAAAGGCCGGCAACGCACTTGTGACGCCTCTGGGCTTGGAGGCGATACGTCTGCTCGTTAGCCCCCTATTACATAAATAAAATATATTGAAAAAATTTAACCGAGTAACCGTACTGGGTAGCAAAAAAACTGCAAACAAAAACAATAAATTACAATTTACTGCTTTTGTTTGTACTTTTGTTTACAGTTTTCGTTTTTTTAAGCTAATCGGTTTGATACTGATAAATAACTGTCTCTTACTCGGTGATTCGAGGCATTAACTGTTGATATGCAGATAACATCAATTGTGACCTGAAATAACACAGGTAATTTTCACTCCAAAAAAAACCATATGGTATCTAAATTATATTCACTAGCTGATCGGCATGAATGGGTCGGCTCGACCGGAGTGATACCACGGCCTCACAGAAAACCGGTGTGAAATAGCGTTTGCGCTGTGTTTCACCGAGTGAATGAGGGTACCGGAGGCCCATACCCCAACCCCTCCCCCATCCCCTTTCCCATCCCCCATAGGTCGGCAACGCACTTGTGACGCCTTTGGTGTTGCGAGTGTCCATGGGCGGCGATAATCGCTTACCATCAGGTGATACGTCTGCTCGTTTGCCAATTATTCAATAAAAAAAATAAATAATAATAAACATACCTCTAAGTTGATATTATTATATAAATGTTATTTTCCAAAACGTTCTAAGAGCACACAAACAAAATAAATCATAAAACAAACCGCATTATCAAACGCTTGATTAAACCAATCATAAGGACAAAGTATCATTAAAACGTTCATAAAACTAAAGGCAGTTAGTCACGATACCCCGCTAAGAACCTCACTCAGTATTCTTACGTCGAAAAACTTAATAAGCTCATTACAATAAATATTTAGTTGAACTAAACTGTTGTATTATTATAAGTATTCATTTCAATCGGCTAACAAGCATATTTGGTGGTCATGGTTGGATTTCAATACCTCCCGTTGGTAACACTCTGTATGTGAGAAAACAGAACAAATTATATCGTATAACGCTCTCTGATGGACTTCCCAAACGACCGATTAAAAAAGACCTCCTCGTACTTAACCATTTCTCAAACTGCAAGGTCACCTCAAAATGGTGTGTTTATACGCTCAAACAAATGAATAATAAACTTAATCTACAGGGGGTCTTTAATTAAATAATTTCTTTAGTTTATGTACACAGTGCGATGTGTGGTTTAACATACAAATTGTTCAAACTAATAGTAATATGGTTGACCGATGGTGGCCGGGGTTATGTGAAATTGGATAGAGGCTAAACGAGTTTCAAATATTTCTCCATATTTTAACTTAAATGAGAACTTGCATTAACTTTTAATGTTAAGAGTGTGTTTATTTAACACTGTTTTTTAATAAGAACAGAAGACATTCGTGTCGGACTCTCGCTTAGAACTTACAGAAATGTGTAAATACTGCGGCACAAAATAATTTGAAACTTATTAACGAACAGTAAGATTGAAATGTTATACAACTTATAAGGAAGTCGTAAGACCTTACAGTATTTGCATGTTTTTTCAATCAGTTGAACAAATTATTTGTAGGTTTTCTAAAGTTAAAAGAAAATTTTAATACTTGTAAAGTGTTAAACTATTGTTTTTTATTTTCTTTCACATTCCAATAAACAAAAACTCGTAAGAATACTCACTAAATGTAATTTCATAAATGATATAACTAGGTATATAATTTCTAAATACGAACATATTTAACTGTCGGCACTTACGTAGAAAATATCACAATTTAATTTTTTACATAAATGAACATGCTGTATAAAGTGAAGAAAAATACAAAAATGACAAATAAAAAATATGTTTGTATGGATTCAATGAACTTCTAATCCCATATTTTGACCTTTAAACTTTAGACAGTTACTTAGTATAATTTACTTTACCACGATATTTCGGAACAATAAATGTAAACTATAAATTTTATAATATCTTATGGCAACACTTTATCAGTGACACGTAATCCTATGAAATTGGGTGTAAATTTTACTATAAATGATTAATTTGTCATGAATCACATGTTTTGTGGGTAAAAAATTATAAATTGTTGTATCCCCATTTATTTTTTTAATCTGTAGTTAGTTCAAAAGTGCCTTTTTTATCTGTGTGAAATAACACAGAGACACACACTGAAGATATCAATAGTGTTGACAGCACTTCAAGTCGTTAACGATGGTACATATAATATCATCGTCCTTATCATCTCAGCTAAAAGACGTCAATTCCTGAACATAGTCCTCCCTCAAGTTTTTCTACATCAACCTGCCCGCGCTGCCCTCATTAAACCTATTTCTAAAAAAATGAAAAAAAAATTGTTGTCTAAAGAACCCCTTCTATAATAACTGAACTTTATCGAATATTGAATTTCACGGGTTTCTTTCAAGTTTTTCTTCTCTTAGCAGGGGTGTTGTCCTGCGTAGTTTATCCATTAGCCGCTTCTTAAGACACTCATTGGATTAATACGGAAGATGACACTCGGCATTTTGTTACCTCAGACATAACTCCGCCTGAGACAATACAATACTAATACTAAGGTTACATTTCAAAATATATTATTTCGTGTAGAAGCACTAACGTCAACTCACAAGGGCTTATTGTGAAGTGGAGGGTCGAAATCGAACCGACTCAGGGAAGGGAATACAGTGCGGAAAGTAGTGCTTCCGCGTCAGTCTCCGCAGTGATAGCAACATATTAAAACATACTAAAATTGTTATTAAGCCATAAAATTAAACTTTTCTACCGTTCAAAACTAACTTTTTCCATTAATAATAATTTATTACCGTAATAAAAACGTGAAATAATTAAAAAGTTATCATAAAAAGATGTGTGTGCACACTTAAATGTCTATAGGGGTATGGCTAGTATGCTAAATAATTGCACACCTACTGTTTTATGGCTCATCATGGCACTTGGAAGAGTTCGAAGGTATTTTAAATACTAGGCCGTTAGTATATCTGTTATGATTAAACTAACAAACCATGTAGTAATAGAATAATAATCGTAAATTATATATTTATTACGTAGTTTAGCAAGGAGTGCATCGCGAAACTTTGTTGAGGTTATGCGTTTTATGGCATTGGGGTCATCTACGCGCATTTTAGACGCTCATCTCAATAAGGAAATTATACCTCTCCTCTCCACTCAAGAACCCGTTTACCCAAGCGGTTATCGGTTCTACGGCAAATGTGGCCAACCCATTCACACGTCAACCTGTTAATCCTGTGGGCCATGTTGATGACCCTGGTTTTTTACCGGATCACCTCGTTTCTAATACGATCAGAGTAACCTCACAGAAACGTAGAGCATAGCCCTCACCATAGCACGCTCAGTGACTTTAAACTTGCATTGTTATTACGGATAAGAAACTCTCATTGAAGACCTTCGTCTTTAGGCATTATGGGACAAAAACTATCACAGAAAATATGGTAATAACTAAACTTCATTGCTTTAGAACATTTGCACATTGGTGCAAATCGCACTAGTCGTCATTTTGCACTAGTCGTTTGAGACCTTAATCGGCAAATGCATTGTGGTGCATAACACTAACGCACTTTCTTGACCACTGATATTTTTGTATGTAAGGACCGTCACACATAAAAGTGTTTTCACGAATTTAACTTTATTTACTTTTCGAATGCATTCACAGGTCTCCCTATATCATAGAACTTAATTTATGTTTTTAAATCACAGCTTCGCATAGTATGTAAATAAATTTTATTAGTTAACGATTTGTGAGACTTACATGTTTGAATAAATAAATTGCTCATTTGTTTTATACGGCGTTGCCGCCTAATATATATAAAACCACGCCCAAGTTTCTAATTCCCAAATTGTAACCGAGAATAAAATGTAGCTTATTTGATACCCTCCAAGACCTTTGTCAACTTACAATTATAAAAAAAATGTTCAATCCACTCACAATTATTAATAGCTACAAGCTAAGTTTTTAAACCTATGACAAATTATTGCTTATCTATATCGAAACAGCCCAAAATCAATTTCTCACGGGTCAGCGGTCCATGCTATCGGAGTTCGTATGAACTATGCATAAATACATTTTAAAATAGTAAACATTTAAAAAGATTTCTCGACATATAACAAGATTATGTATGCAGCATGCATCAACTTTAATGCTACACCGATAAGATCTATTTTGAAGTGTCCGTTGACATGTTATGTTTGTGGTAACATGGTTAAAGGCAGACAGCCGGGCGCGGAATGAGTTTGTGAATATTTTAAATGCAATCTCAAGTCGTTGCCCACTACAGTTGCTATTGTTCTCGAAGATGACACTAACGGACGTTGCTCTATTTAATAGATATACTTTAGTTGTACACGTTTTTTTTTGCGGCAATCCCCTCGAATTCCTCCAACTAAAAACAGCACACCGTCTCGGGTACTAGAAGCCGAAGAACCAGGTGTACCCTCGGAAGGAAATCCCTGTAACCCCGACGTACTTCGGGCCACTCACTGTTTGTAGGTGGCCCCCTCCTGGTTTACTTGTACACCTGAAGCCAATTTAAAATGCAAAACAAGAGTAAAGTACAAAAAACTAAATAATACATGTACAACCAATTAATTTGTAGATTATACCAAGAATTTTGTAATAAAGTCAGTAAAACTTTAAGAAATACACACCCAAACTAGTTTACGTGAAATCATAAGTTTTTTTTATAAAATTTAACTTTGCAGTAATTATTTCACGCGACACAGATTAACATACCTACTTTAAAAAACTGCTTAGGAAGAGATGATTTCATTAACACTTGTTATTTAACTTGATTGCATCATGGATTTAGGATAACCTCCAAACGTTGCAGATATGTTGAGGTTATTTTTGAGTGTATCCTTTTAAATCTAAGTTTAAGTCTAATTAATAAATCAGAGTAGGAAAATTATATAAGCTTTCGAACGTAAGTATTTCAAAGAACTCATTAAGTTTTAATGTAGATAAGTGTTAATTTAAACTGCTACTTAATTATTTTTATGCTAACAAGCTGTATAATATGCTAATGAATAACATATATCTTAATACAATAGAAAGTTACTAAACTACTTTTATATTATATTTTATGTAGATCAAGACAATCGGAGTCTCTTCAATAAATATTAAAACAATTTTAAGACAAAAACTTTCTTTTCAGAAATATGTTTAATACGCAAAGATTCACTCAAAATGAATCCTAAGATAAGATAGTATCTTAAGACAGACAGAAGGTGATACTCATAATGACATATGTTATGTATTTGTCTTATTCAAGAAAGCTAGATTTCAAATTTTTACTTAATACTGTTGTAACCTAATACCTTTAAACGAACAATTCATATAGATATATATATATTTAATATAAATCTCTATAACGTCTCTAACTATTTTAATGAAATTTATTTTGCAAGTGGTTTCGGGGATGATAAATCAATCTAGCTACGATTCATTTTTAAACAATATACTAAAAAAAAAAATCTCGGTCGGACCGAGCGACGACAGACCGACGACCGAAGAATTTAATTTTACAAAACTTTAAATTTAGAAAAAGAATATTTAGTGCAATAGCCTATTACATGATAAGCCATTTCAATCCAATTATAAAGTATTGCACTTTGAATTCTATGTGTGTGTTCTACAATCTTGTTATTTTTATGAATGTGGCTATAAATTAACTAACAAACTCTCGTGAACCAAAAGGAGATATTACAGAATCGCAATAAACTAACAAACCTACACAAATTGAAAACCATAACATTTACTAATTTCATGTTCTAGTTTATTTTTCAACTGCCAATCAGTTTTAAGTTTTATTTCTTTTCAATAAGGTCTAATAATCAATGTAGGCATTTCGTAGAATCAATAACTATAATGCAACTTAAACGCATGATTAGATGCAGATCAGACTTCTAGATCAAGCAAATCATGTTTAAATAAACATTGATAGCATTCGACAGGCTTATATATTGTTCAAGCCAGAGACTAAATATTTAACAGTAGGGTTATAAGCCGACATGGTTTGAAACCACCATGATAGATCGCTTTAGGCTTGGTAAGAGCTGCTGGTGTATATGAAACAAACCAAGGTACAGTGATATTTATATTTGAAGTAATTACTTTGCATTGTAAGTTCACAAAAACAACATTGTGTGCATTCGCCACCACTCTTGGTTACTGCTCATATTTTCCATCAGGTGGAGTAAAGTCACTTTAGCAGGTTTTATACACAAAAAACACAATAAAATATTGAGTAAAAAGAGGTTTCTAATATTTAATTGATAAATTATCAAAAAAATTTAATCATCATTGCTAATTTCTGTGTTTTATTTAATGTCCAGATATTTGGTTTTCCTAGTTCATTATTTGTAAAAAAACATTTTTGCGTTTGTAGTAATACTTGTCATAATAGAACTGAATAAATATTCTACTGCAATTTAATTATTCTGTGGTATGGACCATAGAGCGGCAACCAGTTGTAGATTGTAATGCGCTTGCGCACACTTTCCGGTCGATGTTTGTAAATCTTACCTTTGTATTGTAGTGTTGATGTATTTTATATCCTTTCGTTTCTACTCGATATAAATGAGGTTGTACGTCACTGTTTCTAAACTCGATACAGTTCCTGTAGGTAGACAAAACAGTGGATTTATGTGGGATAGATAACGTTCGTATAATAACGATAACAGTTATTGCCGTTATTTACAATAATTACTTCATTTTGTTGATGTACTGTGTTTATTATATCGGCAATTATTTAGCGGACAAGATATAGAGTGACATTGATAATTCGTATTATTTGAAAGTTAAATTATTAATCCGAACGTAAACTTGTTAGAAAACTGTGGTAACAAAGGTTATAGTTTAAAATTTAAAAATTATTTTTTTTAGTTTTATATGCTTTCTTTATAAAATATTGTAAGATCTTTAAACAGGATTTAAATATTTCTAATTGTCTTTTTTTATTTTACTCTGAATTTGTTATAGCAGTAAGTAGAGCATCACGCGGAGCGTCCCAACCTCCCAAGTCAACAACTTGTCACCGGGTTGCGTTGTGGTTTGCTAAAAACAAACAACAATAGAGAGGCTCTCTCCATACAATATCCTTTGTCAACCTTTTTATCAAGCCGACGGAACAGGGGCATCTGTGGAGCGCTTATTAATCCTGTTTTTTTTAAATGTTTATAATTAATTTTACGTTGTTTATCGACTAACTGATCAATTATAAAATAGATATATTCATATTCAATTGCTGTCTTTCAATTATTATTAAAGTCTAACCTCATAAGAATATATTAATTATAAACTGTCTTTGATATTCTTAAAGTGTTCGTAAATTATTTTGCTAGTCATTTTTGCAACATTATTTATTAGAATCGAATATGCTGATGATCACCTCGCCTGATCGGAGGATCCTCCCTTTGTGTTGGTGGGACATGACACCCGTTCCCCTACACTATGTGTAAAACTTATATTCCTTTTTTTAAAGTTTGATCTACATTTTTTTAATTGAAAAAAAATTACACAAAATTTCGTCAAAAACACGTAAAACTTTTCAAATAATTACTTTTATTAAACAAAGCTAAGTGAACGGTCGAAAATGGAAGCTATATAAAGAAACAAATTACATTATTTTATGTCAAGGTTTTCGCACAGACAAGCTAATGGAGTAGCCTGGCTATGATTTATATAATCTCTGTTTAATTGTTTCTTACACGTATGGTTTAGTTGATAAAATATCTGACAAGTTAATTAACCACTTGACCTTAGTAAAGTGTCAATTTCTATCGATATTATTTGTCAGTTTATTAAAGGACTAGCGACCGGACTCGGCTTCGTACGAAATTATCGTATTTCCTCTACTATAATATATACTTATTACACATATTGTTACGTGTTAGGGTTCGTTGGGTTTGGGAAATAAACGACGTGTAAAAGAGTTTTTATTAACAACATCCTTAATGGCCACCGAGGTCGCTAGGTTGATCAATGATATCACTTCGATGTTTATAGCACTGTAAGCTAAACTGAACCGAGAGTTTGTATTTATGTACATTTTTACTATTACTAGCGTTTTCGAGAAACATCTCGAACGTTCCCATACCAAGGATACACCCGTCGGAGAACTTGTTGTTAACAATCGTGCAACAACCAATCAATATTCGACGTTATGCGTATGGATATAAGATTCGTTACTCCGTGCACGTTCACAAATAATCCAGAACTTTTCGATTGTTGTTCGGGAATAATCTGTCTTCGTAACAATGTAAGCCTTCCTTTTGAATCACTCTGTCTCTCAATATAGCTTATATAGAATAGCTTTCAATATCTAATCGAGCAGACAGAGGAACCCACTCCATTTTATACTATGTAAAGACGTTGGTAACTTGAGAATGTCAATTAGCAGTTTGATTCTGAATATATTTTCACACGTTTTACAAACGGTTGTCTGATCAGGTTACATATGTAATACATACATATTATAGATATAAATGGGCATCAAAACACACATCGAACAAGTCATTTTGAAATGCAAAATACTTTACCAAATTAAACATATTTTTAATTCTTTATTTAGTACCTCACCATCTAACTACGAAAAAAATGATCACTCGCTAACACAATTCAAAATTTATTAAACCAGAATCTGCCAGAAACAATTTACCTAAAAGTATTTTCAATCACGATAATTGAACAATAAATTACCTCTTTAAGTCATTCTATCATCATAAACATTTTCCAAAAACAATAAATTCTCATAATAAAATAAATTGTATAAACAATGGCCTATCAACAGTTTTAGTCCAGGCACTTCAGTTCGTATCTGGCGCAAGCATTCTAGCTTTGAGACTGGACGCAAGTGTACATTGTTACCCTTTCAATCAAACTTTACTACTTATATCCATTGAAAGTTACATTGGAATTTCAACCTTTAATCAACTGGCACAAAGTTTTGTTTTCGTATGATTCAAGACGTATGATGTCACCTTTTGTATGAATCACCATGATAGTATCTGCAAATATTCGCACACATAATTTTAGACTCTATTGTATTGACATTTAGTCTAGTTTGTAATAAAAACTACTTTGCAGTTACAACTTTTTACGTAAACCTGATGGCTATTGTTGCGAAAAATTGATTTACGTATAACATCTGTTAAGCCGTAGCGGTAATGCTGTATTACATTGTTTTTAGTAATGTTATGTAGGTCGTGCGCAGGTGTCTGGCCGAATTGAAAGTGCGTTGTTCAAAGTTGTACGCACCTAGTAATACAATCTTGGTAACTCTTGAACGGTACCATAAAGCGGTACTACGGAAGGTTAACGTACAATACCATCACTGAAAACATTTAATTATACTTATTCTTCTTAAACTATTTTTTATAGTACATAAAGTTTGTTTAAAAAACATAAATTATTAAAACACTTTAATGGTTCCATCATTGAAATATTTTTTTTGTTCAATCGATATTGTGAGTCTATAATTTTATTCGAAATACAGTTTTAAGCGGGAAATTTTAAACACAGATTATGTCAAAAAATTTGTAAAAAGAATAACGTATCTTGAAAAAATAAGAATGCTTGGTCATTCAAAATTCAAAACGCTATATGACTTATTTTATTGTGGACAGTACCTTTATAGTTCATTTTGACAATGTGTTTCTAAATTATTTTTAATTGGCAGAAAACCCACTCCCACTAAACGAACGAATGTCATAAACTGGAGTGTGAGACCTAGAGGGAAGGATACCGCATAACTTGAATGGAAAAAGAGACTACAGTAGGTCGAAGAACTTAAAGATCTTCTTCTGTATATTATTCATCATTATTGACGATGAATAATAAAAGATGGTCTCTTAAGTTTGTTTAAGTTAATATTACTAATTATAGTTAAGCTTAACAATAATTATAGAAAGTATCAGTAGGATCACTGTGGCCTTCCTCATCCAATGTCATATGATGACAGAATTAACCTTCAAACTGAGGTAAAATTTGATTTTGATTAATTACGAACGACTCAATTTTTTATATTCACTTACATTATGTCATCAACAATAACTCTTCAAATGCCAACCGTTGGCCAACAACACCGTCCACATCTTAAAAGGCAAGGGAACAAACAATAATTACAACACAACAAGTGATTGTTATACGAGTCGACTCGATAAATTTATCGATACTCGTAGTAAAAGGTGACAAGTAATCGATCATGATCCGAGAGAGGCGCCGCGCGGCTCTGATCGATTGTTGTTTTATAAGCTGTGAATAAATTAAAAATGGAATTGTTATCTCGAATAATGATGTATCAGGTGGACGAGGTGTTATTTGAATTTGGAAGACGCGGCCGTTGGAATTATAATTACTGTAATAAACAAAATACCCATATCACCCGAGTCATTAAAAAAAATATTATCAAATTTACCATTTACCTGAACCTGTAATTGAAAAATAATGTCAAGGTTTTTGTCTTAGTGCAGTGCTGTTGTTGAGCCTAGTTTGTTCCTTGAGTGAACTCTTATGACATCATCGGGATGAAAAAGGCTGGTGATACTCTGCATCCAGGTAATTCACAACGCGGACATGATGCCTAAGAATATGTTCAAAGGTATAAGAGCCACACTGATTTTAGCACAAACGAACTGGGTCTACCCTGACACAGAGGATTAACTAAAATGACAAAATTCATTATGTCGTGTTTCGTAGGTGAGTGAGAATCTCAATAGGCTGCCATAGTGTGGGTCGCCATGATGCATTGTTGCTTTGTCTATATTCGCAATGAGTATGGTGACCACTACTCTTGGATTCGGTTCATGCTTTCCATCAGGTAAGTATAAATATATATATACTAGCGACCCGCCCCGGCTTCGCACGGGTGCAATGCTGATACTAAATTAAATACACTACAGAAAAACTATGAACGTTGTATATAAAAACATAGCGGCCCGCTCCGACTTTGCACGGGCATAAAATAGAAACCTCTAAAATTAGCAATGTTGCCTTAGTATATGATGCATGTATTATACATATAAACCTTCCTCTTGAATCACTCTATCTATTGGAAAAAACCGCATCAAAATCCGTTGCGTAGTTTTAAAGATTTAAGCGCACATAGGGATATAGGGACAGAAAAGGCGACTTTGTTTTATACTATGTATATATATATATATATGTGAAGTAGTTACATGTATGCAATTATTAGCATCTGTTTAATTTGTTTTAGCCTTTTAATAGCCTTGATGGTTTTTATACCTAATTATGATTTAGCTGATGTTAAATGATAATTATATTAAAAGCAGGCAAGGTTATTTACTACATTATATATTACTAAATTTATTTACAAGATTTCTTTGGATGTAATTATTTAACTTCTTGATTTTCTAATTGCTTTATTAAAATGTCATGTTTCGTTTATTTCACTTAAGATTTTGCATTGAAATTCTGTTCGTCAGCTGGCTGCTAGTCGTTCTATTTTTTGGCCAACCTAAATGAGTCTACTCTGCCTGATGGAAAGCAAAAGCAGAATCCTAAAATGGTGGTCACTATACTCGTTGCGAATGCAGACAATGCAACAATACAGCTTGGTGACCCACACCATGGTGGCCTTGTGATACTTTTGCATCGTTGGGTATTCATGGTAAAAATTCGACATTAATTGATGATTTTTTTAATTTTTAGCTATCTTGACTCTTTCGTATAAACTTTAACTGTGCAAATTTTCACACTCCAGAGTTCACAAAATTTTCGTAAATATGGGTACAAAGTGTTTTGCTTCACGTATTCATAATGATATCAGTATTTTAATATATCCTTCAGGTTTATAATTACCTAATATAACTTTTTTCAGATACTTTTGGTAAATCTCCAGCAGCCAGCTACAATTATATCACAGTTTGTATACAATTCTTGTTATAAGCTAACGAATTTAAACCAATGATTCAACGCCATCTAGCTAAAACCAGCTAAACTAGTAGACTAGTAGTCAATAGCCGATATCTGGCAATGAAAAAGCCTGTATCTCGCAACGAAAGTTCTCGAACTAATTAGTAGATTGATGTTTATACAGCTTCCCGATATGAAACGTTGGGTTCAAACACAAACTTGGGTAAGTGTCCAGTATAGTTTTACATTTAAAGGACATCTAAATTATACAAACGGTTATCACTCTTATATCTTCATAATATACCTAGATAATACCATAATGCCTCTTCACCACTCATCCCAGTTTCTACTATTTTATTTACGATAGAATAAATTTAACAGTTTCTCAACAAATTTAATCATTAATTTTAATTAGACAATCACACTGTCAGTAAATCATCTCAAACATAAATTGTTTATAATAAAATTATTGTGTAATATAAACTTTATTGTGTGTCAATAAAAGTCTTGCTTCATTAATATAATTTTGTGTTTACATCTAACAGAAAGGTGTGATTCTAGTAGCAAGAACTCATTTCTGGCTAGATCTTAAAACAGCAACATTTTTGTTTAAGAAGTGTAGAATAGAAAAACTCGCAGCATGAGTAACTTTATTGCTAGTCTTGGTTTAATGGTAGAGGATTTGTGTCAAGTTTTCCTTCTCTATGCAGTGTTGTTCTGCGTAGTTTTCTCGCTTAGTCAGCTCTTACGACACCACGGATTAAATGGTTCATTCTCAGAGGATCTATTGGATAAATCCATGATCAATCTAATTTGAATATTTTTTCTAAATTGATCCATTACTTAAATAAATAAAAATCCCATATCACCCGAGTCATTCAAAAATCTTTATTATCAAATTTACCATTTGCCTGAACCTGTAAGTGAAAAATAATGTCAAGGTTTTTGTCTTAATGCAGTGCTGTTGTCCAAGCTAGTTTGCCCCCTTAGTGAACTCTTATGAAAACATCAGGATGAAAAGGGTTTTAAAGGACTTTAACTTAAAAATATGAAGTACTTAGATCTAATGAGAATCTATGTTTTTGTAACAAAATAATTGCTAGACAAAAAATGAATATCGCTATAACAAGTGAATATGGTTATTAGAATTCCTGACACTTGTTTTAGTGCAAAAAAAGTCTTATGGACGTCTATTTAATACTTTAAGCTTTTTAACTACAATTAGCTCATCTCTATGCATCTCTATGTAAATCATGAAGTATATTCCCATAAGACGTGGGATATAATTTTTGTTTTCAGGTGATATACTCACTACACTTTCTGGTTCTTAGCCAATAAAATATGATACAAATATAGAAAAACTAGCTAAACCCCGCGGCTTCGACCCGCAGGCAAAGCCGTAAGGCGAAGCTAATATCCTTATAAATTGTAGCCTATGTGTTATTCTGATGTATAAGCTATATTATTCTAAAGTTTCATAAAAATCCATTCAGTAGTTTTTGCGCGAATACTCACTTACAAACTCACAAACTGTCGCGTTCATAATATTGGTAGGATAATGCAATAACCAAGTGGTTAATTACTAAAATTAAGTAGTTAAATAATATGAACTATATTTTACTCGCGGTTTTGTCATTATCATACAAACATTACGTTTGTTATTTTCTATAAAATATTTTCTATTAATGATACTATTAGCCTTTGTTAAAGGTACGCTTCTTGAAGTCGCACGAGTCACAATCGCCTTTGACCGATTTTTTCTTCAGATGAAAAACATCATATCACTATTTCTTTTACTGAGACCATAATAATTTGTCGACTCAAAAAGACATGAGAATCAGTTGAATAGTTAAAGAGAAAAACATGACAAACAAACAACTTAAGCTGTAACAATATCAGTCCAAATTAGGATACAAGTACTAGTATTACATAACACAATATTTAGAAGTTTTTTTTTATAATAGCTTTGATTTAGTGAGTACTTGTTAAGTGAAGTTGTGGCGACGAAATCCGGTCAATGCCGCGGGGCACAACCAATATTTGCATGATAATATTACGTTACCCAATGAATCAAACATCAATTCGTGGGCTACTTCTATTGATTTCTCACAATAAATTATATTTGTTGTTAAGTAGAGCAACTTGTCTTGCGTTAACACTACGTGTCGTATCTACAGCATGTTTTAATTATGATGTGACATTATAATTAAAATTGAAAAAATAATTTGTTTGATAAAGATCTGTAATAGGTTAATTATTTTAAGAATAGAGAAGTAGTCAGGTGACAGTACAATTTTAATTTATTTTTCTTACATATATATTTTTATAATTGCAGTGCAGTACTGTTATGTTACACGCTTGTATGTGTGTTCAAAGATACGTGAAGGTAAAAAAAAGAATTAAATTGTATTAGAACTATGGAACAAAACATTTATGTTGTTATACATAATTATTATATGAATGACCAATATTATAATAATAATAATAAATATTTATTTATCGAAAAAATTACAACAACCACACGGTGGTTTTACAAGGTATATGGAACAACTGTTTTTGGAACACTGATACCCATGGTGGACACAGCAAGTGGTTATAACATTTGACCACTGCTAGTTCAATCAATCTGATACAGTTTTATAGAAAAATAATAAAATGAAACGACTAATGGCTTGTGTGCGTGAGTTTGTGTGTATGTGTGTGTGAGAGAGAGAGAGAGAGAGAAGATTACAGAATATAGATTTTTTTAAGAGATCTTTAGTTTCCTTATATGTTTTGCGTTTAGGTCTCAGTAGTGTATATATGTTATACAAATAGTATATATTTACAGTGTTATACAAATGACTGCTAAGCACACTGTAATGCCTTGGCTGTTAAGGTAGTATGTTTTTTAGTTTTGGCAAAAGTTTGTTAATCAGTAAGTATTTTACAGTCGTTACATAGCTGCGAGGTAGGGTACCTAAAAGGTTTAAAAGTCATCAATTTTCAAGTACTCCTCTGTGCACGCTCCAACGGTAAGATGAGTATTACTAGAATAGTCAGCAAAGTACTTGTATAAAACCATTCTATCGCAACTGGAAATCAAACTTTGTTTAATTAGGAAAATTTCGTTAAATTCATACTGAATAATATAAATTTGAAAGAAAGGTTTACCATTGCATTGATTTCAATGACATTATATTTTGGACATTGTACCACAATACTTAAAGCTACAAAACTTACAAAGCTTAAACTTTAAAAGGTAGTAGCCCATACATATATATAAAAAAACTTTACAAAAACCAGATACCTATTTACATTTTTGGCTTGGAGACACTTTGATCCTTAATAAAGGACGTCGGCTCTATATACGCGAGCGGAGCTGCGAATAAAAGCTAGTGTTTATTATAATCAAAAATATAGGGTGTTTATTATAATGAGGGAGTTGTTTACACGTATTGTAAAATATTTCAACTGACTGTAACAAGGTACGTGAATATGAGGAGGAGGAATATGAGGAATGTTATTTCCCCATAAAGTTATAAATTAAAAATTTCCCGTAGAGTGACGAAAGAACTCATCATCATCATCACTCAGGACATCAGACTGAGGAGCAAAATTCTTGAATACAATTTGAAAATGTTAAACAAAATTGATTAAAGTCAAATAAAATGTAGCTAGAAATCGTATGTTGTGGATACGATTACGATTTTATAAAATAAAGTAAATATTTTATTCACATTTTAAAAGCATTATCATTCAATCTGAGCTACTCTATAGTCCAATATTTGACGTAACACGAAAGACCACTAGTTTCTCACGCTGACCAACAGTAACCATACATATTCACACACACTGTAGACGTCGCCCACATCTCGATCATGAAAGTAGACGCTCCCGGTTGCGCAAGCGCAAAACAATCGAGAGTTGCGAACCTATTAGATAACTGGTTTTTTCTTAAACCTGTAGAGTTATAAACTTTTAGACCCGCTTCATTATAACAGTAGTCGATAATATTGGGTATGTATAGCGAGATAAAATACATCGACACAAAGCATAAAACTGTTGATAATATTACTTGAATAGGACGGGATTCTGGGTATCTAACTGTATTGTATGGATATTATCAATGGATGTTAGCCTGTTACAGATACTTATATAAACATGCTTAGACGAAAGAAGGATTTGCTATTACAAATGCAACAGTAGACATATCTTATTAACCGCCTCCTCATTTGGCGCAGAGTAGCGTAAGCGCCTGCTGTGCATGAGCTCTGGGGTTCGATTCCCGGGTCTTGGAGCTTGGGTGCTTATTGGGTGTATGTATTTAGAAAAAGTGTATATATGTATTAATATTAGTTCTCTAGTAACCATAATACAAGCTCTCTTTAGTTTTGGATAGATGGCGTTGTGTGTTAATGTCCGAAAATATTTGTTTATTTATTTATTTAACTTATCTACGGCTATACTAATTAATGTTCTTTTATGTAAGTACTAATTTGCTAGTTTATTTACTTACAAATATGTCACTGTTTCTTATGCATGTATTCCTAGCCACTATTCTGATTTGTACGAGGCGTTCAGTGATGTTAATGTTCATGCCGTCCTGGTTTCTGAGACTTGGCTCAAACCACATCTTTTATCTACCTCTTACTCGCTCCCTGGCTTTATCCTTATCCGAAATGACCGGATGGAGGGAAGAGGGGGCGGCGTGGCTATTTACCTACGCAGTGATTTTTGTCATAAAATTATTTCATCTTCCTCTTCTGCTGCCGCTGCTGAGTACTTATTCTTAGAGGTTTGTGTCGGGGGCGTTAAAACTGTCCTTGGTGTTACCTATTGTCCCCCTTCTGTTGACTATTTCACTGAATTCGAATCAGTCCTTGAATCCTTGGGTACAGAGTATGCTCATCACGTCATCATGGGTGATTTTAATACCAATCTCCTAGATCAAACCTCCCGTCGTTCCTGTAAACTCCAACTCCTTCTTGAGTCGGTCAGCCTTAATGTTCTGCCACTACATGCCACTCATCACAACAATAACGGCGAGGACACTTGGCTCGACCTAATCATCGCCTCCAATCCTTCCCTTGTTTCCTCTCATGGGCAACTAGATGCTCCCGGATTCTCACATCATGACCTAATTTTCCTCTCCTATATCCTCAAACCCTCTAAACCCAAACCCGAAATCCTATACAGGCGTTGCTTTAGGAGAATGAACATCGATGAATTGAGTGGTGATGCTTCATGTATTGACTGGACACCCTTGATCGACTGTTCTTCCATAGATGACAAGGTAAACATATTCAACGAACTAGTCACTAAGTTGTATGACACTCACGCTCCAATTA
Source organism: Spilarctia lutea (assembly GCA_916048165.1). Lineage (NCBI taxonomy): Eukaryota > Metazoa > Arthropoda > Insecta > Lepidoptera > Erebidae > Spilarctia > Spilarctia lutea. The sequence goes on along the minus strand of OU696490.1, from coordinate 11,647,471 downwards.
AAAAGGTTAGGGTTAAACGACCGCCAGCGCCCTGGATGACCAGGGATATACGGACGGCCATGAAACACCGAAATCGAGCTTTTAGAACTTTTAAGAGGGACCGTGTAGAAGTCAACTGCCAACTGTATAAGACTGCAAGAAATCGGTGTAACCAGATGATACGGAACGCTAAACGCCGCCATATTCTAGATAATATTTCTTCTTCTTCTCCTGCCGACGTCTGGAAGTTCCTTGGAACTCTTGGTGTCGGCAGATCGCGGCATGTAGACTTTCCACAATCAGTAAGTCTCGATTCCCTGAATCAACATTTTACTACATCTTTTATTATGGACAGTCTGTCTGAACATAATACCCTTAACTACATTAATAGTCTACCGCGCTCTAACTCAAGCCCTTTTCACTTTGCTCCAGTCGCGGAAGGAGAAATTGAGAAAGTAATCCTATCCATCAAATCCCAAGCGGTTGGTTGTGATGGAATTAGCCGGAGAATGATCACCACATTAATAGTTCACCTCCTCCCTGCTATTTCCCATATTATTAACTTCTCCCTTGTGTCCGGCACATTTCCTTCTCTGTGGCGTAAAGCGTATGTACGCCCATTGCCTAAAATTCCTAATCCGTCTCTTCCCAGTCATTTTCGTCCTATTTCTATTCTTCCTTTTCTCTCCAAAGTGCTAGAAGCCTGTGTCCACAAACAGTTCTCTCGCTTCATATATTGTAACAACTTCCTCAGTCCTCTTCAGTCTGGATTTCGACCAGGCCACAGCACAGTTTCTGCCCTTCTTAAAGTGACTGGTGATGTTAAGGCGGGAATGGAGAATGCCAAGGTTACCACCGTGGTACTGATTGATTTCTCCAATGCCTTCAACACTGTCAGTCATGAACTCCTTCTCGCTGTCCTATCCAATTTCTCAGTCTCTCAAGAAGCGCTGGACTGGTTCTCCTCTTACCTTCGGGATCGTCAGCAGTCAGTGAAGATGGAAGATTGTTCCTCTAGCTGGTGCCATCTCCATGCTGGCGTCCCCCAAGGCGGTATTCTTTCACCTCTTCTCTTTTCAATATTCATTAATCTCATCACGTTAAGACTTCGGTGTTCCTATCATCTGTATGCTGATGACTTGCAATTATATTATCAAACTGATTTGTGCGATGTATCGTCCGCGATCTCGATCGTAAACAGTGACCTGGGAGCCATTAAACACTGGTCCGATATGTTTGGCGTATCGGTAAATCCAAATAAATGTCAGGGTATCATCATCGGAAGTAACCGTCGCATGAGCCAGTTAGACTTTGCTTCGCTTCCACCACTTACCTACGATGGTATGGTTATCCCATACTGTGAAAATGTGAAGGACCTCGGATTGTACATCGATACAACACTCAGCTGGCAAAAACAAGTTGCATCTGTGTGCCAGAAAGTCACGGGCTCGTTACGAACTCTCTATAGGCTTAAAAACTTTCTGCCAATGAAAACTAAGGTAATGCTTGTCCAGACCCTAATATTCCCAATAATCGACTATGGTGACGTGTGCTACTTTGACCTGAATGCAGATCTGCTCAATAAGCTCGACCGTCTTCTCAACAATTGCATTCGATTCGTTTTCAACTTACGGAAATATGATCACGTGTCCGAGTATCGGTCTTATTTGAAGTGGCTTCCAATTCGCCAACGTAGACATATACGGGCATTAACTACCCTTCATTCTTTACTCTTCTCTTCAAGCTCTCCTTCCTACCTAACTACTCAATTTCATTATCTAGGTTCAAACCACGATAGGAACCTTAGGTCTTCCAACAACTTGCTTCTACAATGTCCCACTCACCGCTCTGATTTTTTACACTCAACCTTCTTCATACAAGCTGTCCTACTATGGAACGAGCTCCCTCTCACGATCAGGATGGCTAAAACTAAACAAAATTTTAAACACTTGTTGCAGAGACATTTCTTGAGCACCCTATCGGATCCACGCTGATTTCATCATACTCTCTCCCCTTTTAGAATTTATATTATGTATGTATTATATGTTTGTGTGTATACATGTATATATATATATATATATTAGTACCTATGTATGTATAAGTATTTAATACGTATATGTTATGTGTATCTATATAAATTATTACTAATTATTGTTTAATTTATTATTCTTAATCTTGTTGATTTCTCGATGAGAAATTTATTATTAATTGGTGAATTCCTTGTTGAGAAGTCGGTATAAATTTTTAGTTTGTGCATCTACCTTGTTTGGCTCTGCATCGCCCTAAGGTCGACTGGTAGAAAATGCCTACGGCATTAAGTTCACCTTTGTTACTATAATGTGCATAAAGTATAAATAAAAAAAAAAAAAAAAAATATTAATGGAAGTGAAGCTGCGAATGAAAGTGAAGGAGTATTTTGTCAATTTAAAAGTAAACGTTGTGATACATACACTTTAAGTTCACTATTCTTTTTTCAACGCAACTTTTGCACTGGGAATACATTCTGGGTCGCGGGGAGACTGCACAAGATACATTCAAAGCACACAAAGTATGGTCCCATGTAGGTTTTTAACACATAACACTTGGCGAAGTAGGAAGCCTCCCCCAACCGCCTAAACCACTAATCGCAAATTATTTGTCAATTAAAAATATTTTTCTTTTCCTCCTCTATTCCTTTCGAAGTCTGTGCACAAACAGAAAGTGTTCCAACCTATTGCAATCTTCCTAATTGATTGTTGTGATTACTTATATTTATTGGTCTAGGATTATACGTATATGTAATGTGTTGGTATCAACACCGTTTTAGCTGTAACCTTCCATTACAGTACATTTGATCTTTAAAACACTGCTTCGATATCCGCACATCACGGCGATTCGTTTTTATTACTGTATACCTATGATTATGTTTCGTTTTGCTGGTTAATCAAGATTTGACAGGGGTAAAGCTTTACAAAAGAACATACCTATGACAGTAATTAATTAATCGACTGCATGATTGGCCTAGTGGTTAAAGTAGTCGCCACGCCGCTTTCTAGTGCGTCAAGTGTTGTTAGTTTTCTTTTTATGGAATAGGGTGCAAACGAGCAGACGTATCGCGTGACGGTAAGCGATTACCGCGGCCCATGGACACACGCAACACCAAAGGCGTCCGAATTGCGTTGCCGGCCTTTGGGGGATGGGGAGGGGGATGGGGGAGTGGATGGGGTATGGGCCTGCGGTATTCTCACTCACTCGTTGAAACACAGCACAAGTACTATTTCACACCGGTTTTCTGTGAGGCCGTGGTATCACTCCGGTCGAGCCGGCCCATTCGTGGCTTTCCCACGGTATTTATAACAGTATTCATTTTAATTTGGATTATTAAGACTAGATAAAACTACAATTTCATAAATTTATAGACATATATATATAAGTGATCGACAACTGATGGTTGAATTAAATTAATACCTAATGTAATATTTTATGCAAACATTTTGGAGTTTGTTTGAGTTGTGCAACGACGACGAATTTAGAAAGCTTGATAAATAAACGGTTTTAATTTGAAGTTACTATTTTATCTGGAAATATATTTGTGTCATTGGAAGCCTGTCCCTGTTACCTAAGTTTACATAAATATAACAAATCCTAAAACCCAATTACGACCAAAATTTACGGTGAAAAAGTATGGATCAAGTTTGAAAAGCCGTAATAACGCGTTGTTAAAGTGTTATGATACATTTCTATGTAAATTGTGAAGAATACGGCTTTTCAAACTTGTTTCATACTTTTTCAACGTCGTTTTTTTTTCGTAGTTGGATTTTAATATTTTCTTTTTTTATTTAAAATGTTTTGGTGCCATTATCATAGTAATTTCTTTGTAAAGTATATTTTAATTACCATATAAATATCACAATCCTACTAATAGTATAAATGCAAAAGTTTGGGAGTTTATATGTGGCTCTTTCACGCATAAAGTACTGAATGGATTTTCGATGCAACTTTAAAATAATATAGCTTATACATCAAAAAAACACATAGGCTACAATTTATAAAAATGTAACTTCACCTCGTGGTTATTGTCGTACCGCGAGTAGCACCGCGGTTCAGCTAGTTACCAAATAAATATGGTTAAAGTCACTTTTTGAAATGTACAAGTAACCTTAAGTTCAATCATCCTAATTAAATTGGTAAGCATAAGAACTAATGCTCTACCATTATTGCAAACGTCATGAGTAATCAACATGACTTTTAATATTCTCTTAAATAAGCATCTAATATTTACCAGTTTAAAGCACTTATACATTAAATAATGCGTGATTGCCAATGTCGACGGAACAATGAACAACCTATGATCCGGGATGCCGAGTTTTCCATCAAACAAATCAGTGGATAACAAAAACGATCGAGGTTTTGCTTAAAATGCCGCTTGTGAATTGTTAAAAGAAGTATCTAACGTCACTGTGACGTCAGCTATTTGTTACTCAAAACAATTCTTTACTGACACAATACTAATTTGCTAGTAGCCACTCAGCGGTAGAAATTAGACCATAACTCATTTAATTATTTTACCTGAGCTTCTCTTTAATATGAATTCTGAATGTTATTCGTTCAACGTCAATAGTAACCAAATTGAAAATCATTGAAAAGTTGCGTTGAAACATGTAAAATTCAAGGAAAATCTATTCCTGTTTTAAATTTGAGTTGCATAATACGAAACCCACTTATATCAGTAGTTTTCACCCTACCATCAGCAGCAGCATTTTAGTTACCGTAATGTAACAATAAATATACGTACATACATCATTAATTACGTTATTTTACACATCAAACTCAACCTCGACAATACCTGTCGAAGTTCCACGATGCATTTCATGAGATCATCATATTTAATATGACAAAAGATTTTTAAAAAATGTTGGATTTCTTGACTTATTCAAAATCTTTCTACCTAGCCTTATCCCTAGATTATTTCAGGTCGACTACTAGCTCCGGTGTTTTACTTGAATATCAGTTTTTCGCCCAAAGCGCCCTTCATCAAACAACTCTGAGGGTGAACTGAAGTCGAAGGAAATATATTTGAGGGCACTGACTTCTCAATAACGTTTACGATAGATGTTCATGGCAACCGGGACCGACGACTTAACGTGCTCTCGGAGGCACGGGCGGGTAACACCGCCTTCTTCCATACTCCGGGCCGGTTACTAAGAATTTCATGTACGAAAAATACGATACATCGACCGGCAGTTGTATACGCCAGCCGCCAGACCAACGAAGCACTTATCCAAAATAATATTATAATATTAGTTTTATACTAAAATATTACAGTAAATGAATCACAATAAATTTCAACGTTATGTTTGTTAACAGTTTTCGCATTTAATAAACGTATTACGAATGTAGACAGATGAATAATTTGATAAGAGATGCTTATCAAACAAATGATAGAGAGCAAAAAACATATGAAGCAAAGAGGAAGGAGGTTATAGGTCATATAGTTGTTCTTACAGCTTACGAGATCGCATCAGGTATGGCATCAGACTATATGAATTTGATTGAAGACAGTGGCTGCAAATAACACGATACATTTTGCTATGCTGTGACCTGTGTTTCAAAACATCGACATTTATTGAGGGATTTTTTTAATAAGTGAACGATGCAATTACATTTTTTACCCGCTTGGTGATTGCACTGCAATTCTATGGTTGATTTATTGAATTACATTTTTATTGGCTCTCTATCTACTTATTAATATGTAAAGCAAAATCTTTGTACCATTTTTATATAAAAATTGTGAACGGGAGAGTTCGAAATTTAGAACCGTTAAAGTGGTTGAATTTTGACCACTATTTTCGATAAAGAGTCAACATATACAAAAATAATTATTCACAAAATATACGTCTAGAATCTAGCGTACAGGCTGTGTTTCATACGTACCGGAATGTCATTATTACTATTTTACCAATGCAAAATCATGGTTAAAAATCACGTAAAACATTATTCTTAATAGCATTATTGTAAAATGCTGACTCGTATATTATATCCAATATATTCATCACCTTTCAAAGATACAATATAAAGATGAAGACGTCTCAACAACCTCATCCTAAAAACTAAACTGCCTGCCTAATATATTAGTTATTGATGTAAATAATATTCATATACTCGATGCAGATGAATCGATTAATATCGATACGATGACGTGCGGTATAGACACATCACTTGTCAATCACTATGAAAAATGATCGTCGGATTGGTGATTGCATGTATTTTAATTTTACATTGTAATCGCGATGTTAAAGCTTGGAAAATTAAAGATCATTTTAAATTTTAATTTTAGTTTCATTATCAAAAAAGGTAGACGACATTGTTAAATGAATTGAGTATTGCCGTTTTTTTCGCCTCTAAAATTATAAAATGGATTCTTAATATGTATTATATCTGCACAAAGTTTTGAAAAGGATGTGTAATTTAAATAAGTTTGCAGGGTCATTGACTGCTTATTTTTACAGATAAAAACGTAACAGACAATTTTGTGGTTATTAAAAAAGCCAAAACATTAAGTATGAGATAAATTGTTTTAATAAAGCCTGCAGTCCATATATATATATAAATGAGAAGGATTGCAACATGATTTGTTGGAGCTATTTCTCATACTTTTCAATCTAATCGCCATAGTAGCTATGGCAACCTCCACATACAGCGCAACAACAACATAAGATACTACAGCGCCATCTACCGAAGTTACACTGAACTACAGAGTAAAGTACAATGTGAAGAGACTAACAATTATGAATCGCGCAAAGAAAGTTCTCGCGCCGATTATCATATATTCAACAGGGCTTGTTGGGCAGTGGCTTGCCAGGCATGATCACTTTGCCGGGTCAGAGGATCCTTCCTTTGTGTTGGAGGAATATCCCCCGTTCCCCCACAGTGGCCTTTGAACTTCTTTTACCTGAACGAAAATCTAATATCACCTGAAGACTTCCTAATGCCTGGGTTCATTTTAATAAAAAAAAACTAATTGTCGTTAAGACGAAAGAGTTTTTTCATGATTTGGGGCGCAGGGTGAATGAATGAGTGGTGATATCCGTTCACGGTCGTTCCTGGTGGCAGAGATTTTGGTCATTACTATGCAGCTGAGAGACGTAGACATCTTAAAGTTGAAAGTGATCAGCCTTGTCTGAAATTTCATTTATACGAAATACTAGTTATGCCCACGATAACTCGCGTGGAATAGTGACTTTGGGTAACACTTATACAACCTTTCATCCCCCTTTTCAACCCCTCACAGCCCTTTTTTCGTATTTAAAAATAGCCTATGTCCTTTCTCAGGTTCTTGACTATCTGTATATGTACTGAATTTCATTTAAATCATTTCAGTAGTTTTGGCGACAGACAGACAGGGTTACTTCCGCCTTTTGTAATATTAGTAATGATTTGTACTAGGTATTAATGCTAAAAAAATGTTTTAAAAACTAAAACCCGACTAGGTAAAAGTAAAAAAAAAAATGTATGCAATGTATCATCCGAACCAAATGTTTGTATGATCTACAAATATTTGTTTCAGAGTTTGGGTGTTTTTTATGTATAACGTGTATGTATTCACAAAAAGAAGTATATATGTATTCCTATCAGTTGTCTAGTACCCACAACACAAGCTCTACTTAGTTTGGGACTAGATGGCGTTGTGTGTAAGATGTCTGAAATTTTTATTTTATTATTTATTATTAAACATCGACTGCCAAAACTTAGATCATACTACCGTGTTTGTTAAGTGTGAAATCATTTTTATTATTACTAGTTCGTCCAGTGGTCGAAATTCGACCCTAGTCAATTTTTTTCTTCTCGCCTTCTTCTCTGTGTAAGCTTCAAACATGCCAAATTTCATACTCCTCCATTAAAGGAGTTGCAAAATGTATGCTTTATATTAAAACGTATTGATAAAATATAGGTTCTTTAAAAATATAAAATAATACATGTTTTATCTACACCAAAAAGTATAAAATACTACAATATTTCTCAAAATAGTAATGTTAATAAACATTCTAATAACAGTTACTAACACTTGACCTATGCCAAATGTTCTTAGTATTGTACTCTCTACACCTGTATGCCCAGTCACTCCAAACATTTCAAGACCCTCAATAACTGTCCAAGACACTTGACGCACAATTCATCACATACAGCATTGTTGTATCGTCTCAAGAGCCATAAATCGAACTCACTTTATCTATCATGAATTTATGGTATTTAACTTGAAACATAATGACAGTAGAATGACATATTGTTTAAGCGGTTATTTTGCTAAGGATTGTGATTTTGATCCCCGAATTGGACTAAACTTTTTGGGATGCAAAATTCGTTGCTCTGAGTCTATTTGTCCCGTATATCCCTCGTGATACAGGATATGTTTCTAATGCAGACATTGTTTTAAAAAATTACGATTTTCTATAAATAAAGTTGAGAACTTTCTTAATAAAGCAATCTCTATAATGTTGAACGTTATCTAGTTCATCTTTTAACTGCCGATATGACTCAATTCTGCCTGATGGAAAGCATGAACAGAATGCAAGAGCTTTACTAAACTCATTGCGAATGTCGACAACACAGCATAGCGATCCACACTGTGGTGGCTTAATGAGTTGCTTCTATACGCCTCTTTTAAAGGACTTGGGAAATACGTAAATATATATTTATATGTAGGGTCACTGTGTTACATAAAATCAGTTAACACCAAACATTTCATTGTAAAACATGTCGACTGACATCCCACAGAAACAAACTTACTATATTTGGACCATGTAGGTGGTATTAGAAACGGTGTACATATTGAACAAAGTTCGTACTTAACAATAAGCACATACACTTGACAATCAGTCTGAATTACGAAAGAGTTCTGACGAAGGCAAACAAATAAAGTTTAGGCCCGTTTGGAAGTAAAAAGTACCGTTAAACAAATATTGAAGTAAGTAGATGTTTGAATGAAATTAGAAATTGACTTGCAGACAATAAATCATACTAATTAACTCTACAACACGATATATGTGTAAACAAAATAGCTCATGTTTTCTGTTCTTGGGTTTTTTTAGTGGGAAGACGAAGTGGTAAAGTTATGTTGCTGTTTTGTTAGTTAGGTGACGCTGTTGGATGTTAGTATTATATAAAATGATAATTTTATGGTGTTATAATGTAAAATATGCAAATAGTATATGATTTCTACAATGATTTATGTGAAGATATGGTTAAGCATTCTAATTTTTTAAACCAAAGAATGTAAATTCTCAGTACACAATATTGTTATTAGAATAAAACTTGTATGCAGGAATCGATATTATTTAAAAATCCATTATTGGCTGCAATATTGATAATTTTTTTTGTAAATGCTCCTAAAATAGTAACTTTATAATTGAATAGAAATCATTTTATTGAAATCTGTGTAAATGAGTACCTACCGACAAATCTTAGAAAAACTAGATTTATTTCCTAAGATTTCCACTGTCATAAATACTATTCTAGAGAGCAAGTCAAGCTACTTTTATTAAATAAAACATTATAGTAAGTTGCCTTAGTCTGGAAAGTTAGGAAAACATTAGGTAGTTATTTACCAAATTATTACTATTTTAAATCAGAAAATTTAGAATGTACCTAGCATCTAAGCAAGGCCAAAATCACGTGTCACGTAAAAAATACAAACGCGTTGTCTTAGGGTAAATACACCAACTGTGGAGACGCTAATCAAACAAGAAAACTTAGTGTGTGTCCGTACTAGCATTACGGTGGTCCAACAATGGTTGGGACCACCAAAGTGTCGCGTTTTGTGCACAAAGCCAGCCGTTTGTTTTGTCGTCTTTTGTTTAAGCAACTTTCACAATTAAGCTGTACATGCGAAAGGTATGGCTTTAGAAGTTCGACATTAATATATGACGAAATTGTTCGACTTCATTAGTGAAAACCTTTTACGTTTAGTTTTGTTTCCATAATTATATTAATTTGTTTAGAATGAGATTGTGAAAGTGATTTTAGGGGCTTGCCCATAGCTTGTAGTTTGTTTTGTTGGAGATATATGAACAGGTGTGTTTATTGTTTATTGCTAATATATATTTTACTGTCTATTTTAGAATTATATTAGGATATTTTATTATGGCTATAAATTACAAGTTGGTAAGCTTAAATTTTATGAGAACTGTAAAGTGGTATAACAAAGGTCTGTGTTGTAAGTCAGACATCAGCGTTGTTTGTGTTATATTCTGATACTAGACTAAAGTACATACCATATGTATTACGATGAACAAAATCAGTTTAGAAGACGCTTCAAGCAATTTTCCGTTAGAGAGTCACGCTTTGGCACGAGCCGGCCCGGCTCGACCGGATTGATACCACGGCCCCACAGAAAACCGGTGTGAAATAGCACTTGTGCAATGTTTTACCGAGTGAGTGGGGATACCGGAGGCCCATACTCCAACCCCTGACTCCATCCCCCTCCCCATCCCCCAAAAGCCGACAACGTACTTGTGACGCCTCTGGTGTTTCGGGTGTCCATGGGCGGCAGTAATCGCTTACCATCAGGTGATACGTCTGCTTGTTTGCCCCAAATACCATAAAAAACAAACCTTAGATTTTATGCAAATATTTTTTAAAAATAGTTTCAATAATCACCATTATATTTTTGTTTCTTAGTCCAGACAGAGAAATATTTTTATAAACCTCTTTTGTTAAAATACATTTAATTAATAATTTCCTTCCATGAGTGCTATTTATATTCATCAGAGTTTATATATATATATATGGGTTTTAATAACGTATGTAGGTATGGTGTAATGCCTGACATCGTCTCGGCATGACATTACACCTGTTCGAAGAGAGTCTCCAAAGGGATCGAACACACGTGAAATCCATATATTTTAAATAAATACACATAAATAAGTTAGTTTACTCTTTTGTAGATAGTTGTACATGTATAACAGTTATTCACCTGTCCAATCGAAAACTTCTCCGCACGTTAAACAATAGAAACCATCCATAAACTCAGCTGGAATTTGAACCCGGAACCTTTGACCGAGAAAGCACACTACTGATGGGGCCAAACGGTCATATTACTTAATAACAATAGAATTGTGAAGGAACATACATCTTATTGAAGGCTGCTTATTTAATCGTTACATCATTCATGTTAAGTAATACTTGTTGCGGATTGGAAATTGATTGGAAGATTCGATGCGGATGCTAAAACAAGGATTTTTATAAGTTGTAAGTGAAAGTATGTAGACACACTTAGGTAGTCTATGTAGGCAATACACTTTCCCATGTAAATTGTCTAGAAGGCAGGCTAAGGTTTCCTAAACATGCACTTACGCGAAATTACAAAAAAATATATCTCACGTACGATAAAGTAACCAAGCTCATTAATGTCACCTGAGGTTTTAGGAACTGAAGTTATACTAAAAGCATTGTGGTAGAAAAAAGATTTGATGCGATTAAAAAACATGGATTTCGATAGGATGTAAGTGAAAGTGTGTGAAGACAAATACTTAGATAGTCACTGTACCTACCTGATACTTCCCTATATATCTAAGCAAGCATACGTAGGAGTATTGAATGTTTACATTTTATCTAATGTAATTGCTGCCTCAGTACCGTAATAGTGACAGTGATAATGATACGCTTGCCCATTACCGATACTTTAGGAATTAGAAGGCAAGTACACACACCGTGGGAGTGCCACGCTTCGTCATGAATGGGCCGGCTCAACCGGAGTAGTACCACGGCCTCACAGAAAACCGGTGTGAAATAGCGCTTGCGCTGTGTTTCACCGAGTGAGTGTGGAAACCGGAGGCCCATATAACCCCATCTCCCTCCCCATCCTCCAAAGGCCACGCAATTGTGACGCCTCTGGTGTTGCGGGTGTCCATGGTGGTCCAGTGGGCAAACGATCATACCCATCAGGTGATAGGTCTGATCGTTTGCCCATTATTCAATAAAAAAAGTAGGGAGTATATTAAAAGGACTAGCAGATAAGAAGGAAAGTTAAGGACTGGAAATTAATAATGCTCAAATCATTCAGGTTAAGGTCACCTACATATACTTTAAATTGTCAATAGTTGAAAAGTATCAAACTCTTTTCAGATGTAACATAGAACATAAGGTTAGTTTGTTAAATAGTTTAAGTTTAGATAAAAAAGGTAACTCAAATACAGCCAATCTCTCGGACTAACAAAATTTACGTTTGCATAGTGTTGTCCCACGTGTAGATTGAACTTACAACATTAAATTCGATAGAACGCAGTGAAATAATAGCTTAAGCCACTAAACTATTCGTGCAGTAGGTACATTTGTTTCAAAATCTTTGACCGTTATGTGGCGTAAAATGTAAAACATTTACAATACACTCACAAATACTTTACAATGCGGTTCTAATTTCTTTTTGAGCAAATAATATTCAAGTATATTTAATCTGTCAGCGTCTTTAAGGTCAAACATACTGTCAGACAATTCCTTAGTTATTTTTTATAGACAGGTAAAGTTTTTAAAATACCTGTTCTTGCTTTCTTATTTTTATCCGTTGTCATAAAATACAATATGTTTAATTTAACATACCTGATTTTTTACATGCCAAAAGATTTTCAAAATAGCTGTCTAGCTTTCTGAAACGTTTTACAATGTGATTTGTTAAAAAAATGAGTGATTAATTGTGATGCTTTGATTGCAATTTGCTGTAGTGTGCGAAGCTCGCGAGACGTGAAAACCAATGACATCATCCATGTGTGTAACAGGTGTAGCAGTAATAAAAATCAGTGTTGAATTAATCGATTTCAATATTATCGATGATTAATTAGATAGAGTAGTGGCTATATCGACTGCTGAGCTAGAGGTCGTTGGTTCGGTACTCACCTAGGATAAATATTCAGATATTGCGCATGATACTTTGCTTTTGAACGTCTGGGAATAGATAAATAGATAGACAGAAACTCTTTATTTGTACACCGTATTATAGATTTAAAAGAGGGTACAGAAAACGACGAATGTAAAATGTACAAAGGGCGGCTTTATTGTCGAAAGCAATTACATTTATGTTCAGACATATATAGGCATACATATGTATTTCATTTACTAACACGATTTTATTTAGCTACACCTGTAAGTTTGTTTATGATGGTCTCCTAGCCGATTACGGCCACGGTGGCCAGTCTCAACGGAGACCAGCCAACTACGCAGGAGATATTATAGTGCACAAGTGTGTGCGTAAACACGGGTACACTCTCTGTTCCCCTCTCTCTCATATTCCGATGGAACTGTTAACCGACACGACCGGGAAGAGATCAGGCGCAGGACCGGCAGCTTTACGTGCTCTCCGAGGCACGGGGTTCAGACCCCAAATTTCAAACTCCGAGCTGTTGTTAAGTATTTCTATAATCAGAAAAACTCAATAACACTTTTGGCCCGACCCGGGATTCGAAGTCGAGACCTCTTGATTGGCAGTCGCTTACGTCAACCGCTAGACCATTGGAGCTGTCTGCTTATAACAGACTTTTGTAAGCATGTTTAGTAAAACCTTTAGCTAGTATGAGATCAGAAGCTCATGTGACAGGTGTGAGGTGTCAAGTAGTAATAGTCATTACTATTATTTCACAATATTGAGACGTAATGGCACTTAAAGATATAAATCAACTGACATTTATTGTATCATTAGAAACGAGGTTATTAATAACGTTGTTACTATATTTGGATTTGCATTAATATTATCGATTTCAAAGATCAGTGATTTGAACTGATTGAGTAGTAAGGAGAAATGATAGAATACGACATATCCAGGTAGGCCTTTTCTGTTTTAAGCTTTGATTTTGACAGTAATACAAGCTTATTGGCGCCCTTTGAATCTTCCAACAGAATCTGACGGAAGACGTTTGATCTCCAGTAAAAGCAGTCACTTACAGTGAAAATATTGTTTACAAGAAAAAGTAAAAAAAAACTAAAATTAATAGATATAGATTTAGTCACCTGGGCCATTATTACGAATCAATTAGAACCTCATACATTGCTATCATTTCACAAGTTTAGACGCCACCGTGGATTATAGTGCAAAATATTACTTCTCCTTTTGAATGTAAGCCGGTCCATTTGTGAAAAAAGCGTATGAACTTTATCAAGCATATGAAAAAAGTAAAAAACATCTAGCATATGAATGAATATATAATCCAGTTTGCCTGACCTACAGTAAAACAACCTAGTCAAAACTTGATCAGATAATTAATAAGTAAATTGATAATATTTAAAATTTATTTCCTCCTTCTATTTCATAATCTATCCATCGAAATATGCTACCTTCGCACGAGACTTATTATATTCAAATCTCAATCGATTCTAACATCGATTAAAGCCGATCGGTCAAGCACTACCACTTGTAAGTGGTACACAAAAATAAACAACAATAATTCATGCACTCAGCTTGAGGTCATGAGCTATTGTTTGGTTGGTACAGACGCTGGAGTGTTCTCTCGAAAAACACGTAGCGAGTAACCTTCTGGGTTCATTTATCTTAAGTTTAGTGTTATCATAATATTTAAATTCTTATGAAAATATTTTTCTAACAACGTTATTTTATAATATTAAATTTGTGGTATTTATTTAGGATTAGGAAATGTATGAACTTTAGGTCAAGTAATACATCAGCTTGCGTGTGCCGTACTTCATCTAAATAGACCAGCTGACGGTGCCCGCTTCATTGCGGGCAGGCGCTGGGAGTTGTACGTATGTGTTAATAATAGCAGTTTCCGGATCCCTCCCTTCTCAGGCGCAGAGTGACACACCGTGTGGTTTTAGTCGGTTCAATTCCGACACACCACCCTGCCGCAAGCCCCGGTGGGGTGAAGGCCCGTGGGGTGTTTTATAGTAGGTATATTTTTTAACGTATTAAAAAGAAAGTAACGGATCAGTTCAGGATTTTTTTGGTTAACAGATTTTAAAGAATATTTCTTATCTCCTGTAACTTAACTAAATTTTCAGATTAGTAACGAGTTCAAGTACTATATAAAAACTAAATTTTATGAAATTCATTCATATTTTTTTTGCCAAAAATAATAATTCACAAACGTTTGTATAATCTATACAAATAAATAATTATCGTAATTGAAGTGTCTACTTGTAACATAAAATTATCAGCTTTTCACTAATTAGATACGTTTGAAAGTACTGACAGTACTTACATTTTTTTTTTTAATTTTTTTTTTCAATCTGTTTGTTTCGGCTAATCTTTGGTGTAAAGAGTAACATATTCTACTTTTTTTAACTAACTTTGCCCCTCGGCGTTACCCGTGATTGTTGTTAAAAGGTATAATAATTACCCGTCGGTAACACCGCAGGACTCAGCTAGTTTGAACATGCAATTACTCTGAGGCAATTCACACACACGCATAATCCCAAAGTCATTAGACAGTTGATAAACATAAGTACTTACATATTTCTAACTACATACATGCGTTACAAACAAATTACACTCAGATATCATTTTTATAAGAAGGAGGCCCATACCCCACCCCTCCTCCATCCCACTCCTCATCTTCCAAAGGCCGGCAACGCACTTGTGACGCCTCTGGTGTTGCAGGTGTCCATGGGCGGCGGTAATCGCTTACCATCAAGTGACACGTCTGCTCGTTTGCCATCTATTCCATCTAAACGAGCCTTGAACCCACCACCTCTATATGTGTCTGAGGATCACCAACCAATAGACCTCGTTGTACGTTTTTTGTATATTCTTAATAACAATTTAAATATATAATCACAAATTTCTTATAACAAAGAAGCAAGACGAAATGAAGTTTAGAAGTTTTAAAAGCAATGCCAGAGGTCAAGCATTATTTTATGTTAATGCATAGTCCGCTTCAGCGTTAATCAATTATAGCGCGTGACCCGTAGAGGTCGCCGGTTCGATTCCCGACCGTAGCGCTTTTACACCTATTAGTGTTGAGTAAGATTAGAACGCAAAGTATTTAAGATCTTGTACGGGGATTATACGATTGTTTAATTGAAGCGAACTAACTTTGAAAGGTTTGAGTGAAAAAAGTGCCTGCTTTAAAGGAACAATTTATAGATGAACAATAATATTATATAAAGTTCAAGATCGTCATTTGAATACCTCGGTGGCGCAGTGGTAGTTAATGCGGCTGCTCTGTTTGAGGTCTCGGGTTCAAAATCTGGATCGGACCATTTGTATCATCAACAAATATTTGTTTCGGATTTTGGGTGTTTTCTATGTATAATATGTATGTATTTATAAAAAATAAGTAGGTGTATAATATGTATAATATAGTGCTAAGCTCTGCTTAGCTTGGGGCTAGATGGCGTTCTGTTAGGGGTTCGAAATATTTATTATTTATTTATTTATTATTATTTCTCAAACATCGTTTAAAGTTATGATCGAAATCATAGATGTTATTTTGATTATTTTGATTTAGAACCTTACAAATTGACATAAATAGATGTGACAAAGTTTAATCGATTTTTTTTTTATTGAATAGTGGGCAAACGAGCAGACGTATCACCTGATGGTAAGCGATTACCGCCGCCCATGGACACCCGCAACACCAAAGGCGTCACAAGTGCGTTGCCGACCTTTGGGGGATGGGAAAGGGGATGGGGGAGGGGATGGGGGAGGGGTTGGGGTATGGGCCTCCGGTATCCTCACTCACTCGGTGAAACACAGCGCAAACGCTATTTCACACCGGTTTTCTGTGAGGCCGTGGTATCACTCCGGTCGAGCCGACCCATTCATGCCGAAGCATAGCTCTCCCACGGTTGGCATTACTCGATTGTCATACCTTATAAAAACGATTTTGTCAAATTATTTCTGTTACTAGGACTGTTTTTATTTATTCCAAACCAATCGATTACTGATATTACTCGTTGTAGAACGGTTTATTGAAAATTAAATTGATGTTCTTTCTCAAGTGTTGTAGTATTGTATCTGAGGTTTACTGTAAAGTTTTATTCTTATATAAATATGATAGTTTGTCTGTCCGGAGTTTTTGTACTGTCGTACCGTACCCGACATCAATTCATGTAATTTGATTGAGTATTTGTTGAGAGCTGAGATGACTGTAATTTTTAATAACCTAATAAAACCACAAAAGAAGGTCTTACAAATGTAATCTTTCATATGTGGTTTGTACGTTCATCACTTAATAAAAAGTATCCTATGTTACTTTTAATACTCCAAGAATATGTGTCCAAATATTCATGATGATCGGTTAAGTAGTTTTTGAGTGAAAGCTTGACAAACAAACTTACATACATATTGATCCAAGATATTCATAAACGACTTTAATTTGAAAGATAACACTTCAAAATATTAGCATAGTTTTACTAAAAAATGTTAAGTACAAAGATTCACGTATTAATACCTGCATAGATTTTTTCTCTAAAATGGAAACCCCAAGAAATTATCCAAATGCTTTTCATAAAAGGTCTGATGTCTAAAATGTTAGACAATTCAAAGATATGTGTGTACTTAATATATATCGTGAACTTGGCTTAATGCTAGTTAACATAATTATATATTGTGGAACTTATGATACTTTATAAGTTTCAATGACATTTATTATTCCTCGTGTGTGTTAGTTAGTTTCTCAGAAGCCATTGAAAACCGTATATATAAAAAAAAAGATCGGAGATAAGTCAGCGATGTGTTAATGGTTAAAGGGAAATTAGTATAAAATAGGTATATTATACACATTACAGCGAACAAATGTTTACTTGATAGGTACATATTCAAATTATTCATGACCTGTGGCCCCACAAATACATATATAGGCCTCATAAAACGCTTCAAGTTGGCGTTAGAACAGCATATGAGGCAAGTAGGAAAATGGTGTTGGGTTTTTGACACTGTAATATAATACAAAATATATCTATAAGATAATTAAAATAACTGAAAGAAATCTAATAAAAACTTCTAAATTTGTCTAGAACTATATAAGGAAGCGTCGAATATCGTTGCAAAACGCTGTTTGAAGAGCTTGTATCAACTGATCTTTCTCATGCCTGTTCGTGTTATGAGAAATTAAGAATACAGTTCGAAACCATCCCTATCTATCTCGTTGGAGTACTTAGTAAAATCATACTTAGGGGTTGAGATATTCAGGTCAAAAATACGGCAAAAACAAGGGAGACTTGTCACAAGCTATATATAAAAGTGTAGTGAACTTAAACCTCTTTTCTATTGTCAGTGTCCAGAAGTAAGCTATTATAGGATGTTTGACGACTACGATTCATGAGACAATGTTGTTATAGGGATAGGCAGAGGCATACTGTACACCAACATTGGCCAATTCTATTATCCTGGGTGGAAAACGAAAACAACGCCTCCTGAATTAATAGTTGGATTAACTTACTACTGGACCATGAGGTTGAAAATAGATCGGGTTTTATCTGAATGACTTTCATATTTCAACTGCCTACTGTACGGTCATCAAAACAGAGAAGCTACTGGCACAAAAGATTTTTTTATTAGTGTACGGTGTGCAACAACAATGGAATGGTGATGACTAGACAATTTATAGCTGATAATCTAATTGTCAGATTGTATTCTGATTTGTTCAATGTACCGACGCGTGTTATTGTAGCGTCAGCATAAACAGTCTGTTGACGCGGAGTTCTTACTCTACTATAGATTATATGCTATTTTGTATGTCACAGTAGTGCCTTAACTACTGAACCGATTTTAATCAATTAGATGTCAATAGATACACGATTATAATCAAAAATAATTAGGTGGTCGGGTTATAGATTTTTAAAGAGTTAGAAATATAAAGCTAGGACTAACGAAACAAATCCACCTACCGTTCCTTATCAGACAGATCTTAATATCAATTTTGCGGGTTTTACGTTCACATTTGTGGACGACTTCATGATTGACGTGCAGTAATTTTGAAATAGTTTCTAGTTCAACTAATGCCCTAGGGTCAAAATTATAAGGGCCGAACTATAATAGTTATAAAGCTAATTATTATTTTGTTAACAACTATTGTAGGTGTTCTTAATGAAGGGTAATAATAGACTTGAAGGTGTTTTATTATTCGCCTAATAATACTATTAGTGCTAATTGTAACAATCGCTATATTGTTGCGTAGGTAGTTAAGTATATATTATATTCATGATATTGCTATATGTTTTGTTACTATGACCTTTAAAAAATTATAGTTGAACGATAATAAAACTAAAACTGTTTAAGTTAACATAAAAAATTGGATTACTATGTTTTTTTTTAGTATTTACGTATCTGAATAACAAAATTTGAATAACGGCTGGCTCGACCGGAGTGATACCACGGCCTGCAGAAAACCGGTGTGAAATAGCGCTTGCGCTGTGTTTTACCGAGTGAGTGAAGATAATGGAGGCCCACACCCCAACCCCTTTCCCCATCCCACTTCCCAACCTCCAAAGGTTCGCAACGCACTTGTGACGGCTCTAATGTTGCGAGTGTCCATGGGCGGCGGTAATAAGGTAATTATCATGTGATACGTCTGCTCGTTTCCCCACAATTCAATGAAAAAAAAAGAAGCTAGCCAAATGATAAATATACTAGGGGGTCTATAGAACTATGGGTAATAATTGGGATCAAATCGATAAAATCTTAAAGTGTTACAACATCAGGTCTTTTGCCAAGGTCTCGGGTGTAGAAAGAAAATCTCTGTGTATCCAAGCATACTAAACAGCTTTATGTTTTTGTTTTACAATGTTTTACGAAAATTATCGTAATAAATTATATCCTAAAATTGCTGACATTTTTTTGCTATCTCTACGTGACCCATGAATGATTACTTAGCCCAAGACATCAACGCTTCGTGTCCAACAAAACGAGAATAACTTATCGGTAATAATGTATTATTTGCTAGCAAACATGTCGGTCTTAGAATAATATTGTCATTAGCACATAACAAAGTGGAAACCCAAGTTTTTTTACTTGTAATCCCCCGTACAATAAGTTATTGTAACCTTTTTAACATCATTAATGTTCATTTAATCAAAGTACGTTGAACTCACAACAATGTCATCTTTTGTTGTCTTTGTAGTTACCATATTTTTTATCGATAATACTTGCAATGTTTTTTCAGAGTTCCTTATCTCATATGGAAAAGAGGAGTCCTAATAACGTCATGTTGTAGTTTGTCTCTGGTGTGAAGTTAAAATAGATCTGCGGTCTCTAGAAGTTACAAATCAATCAAGCTTTATATCGGCAGCTTTGAATCGGAATTATGATATTCGGTGAATTCTAAATTCGGTAATTTATTGTTTTTATGTAACATTATTCTGCAAATGACCAGACGTATCGCCTAACGGTTAGAAATTACTACTGGCCATGGACACCCGCAATACCAGAGGCGTCACAAGTGCGTTGGGAGAGGGATGGGAAGAGATTGGGTTATAGACCTCTGGTATCTTCACTCACTCGGTGAAACACAGCGCAGGTGCTGTTTTACACCGGTTTTCTGTGTGGCCGTAGTATCACTCCGGTCGAGCCGGCCCAGGCATGCAAGCGTGTTTTAACAATTTCTTTTAAAACGTATTTAAGATTATTTTAAAACAACTTTTATTTTTTTATTCTTGTCCTCTTCTTTTTTTTAATTAATTAAGTTATATTCTTTATTTATCTTTATGGAATTTTCGGAGCGTGAGTTAGATCCGTACTTGTCGAGTTTTTATTAAATTACTGTGTGGCTTTAGGTATTGAATTTATATTATTGTGTACCCTCCAATTTCTGATGACCTTTTAAATCGACTCCCGTATTATAAATAATAATTATACCTGTACTTTTTTTGGTTAGTATTAACTTTTTATTGGTCCTTCGAGCTTAGAGAAGCTTGATAATTATAGTTTTTTAGGATCTGTGTTATCCAACGGTGGATCAATTATGTCCAAGTGTGACCATAAAAAAACAATTAGTTGTCATAATATTTATATGCCGTTAATGACGTATAATGTCGAGACATGAACTCTAATTTGGCGTTGCTAGTCAAGCAATGGGAAGTGTAATAAGGTTGAATTTTGTTTGAAGAATGTAAATCTTTAGACCGTCATCAGCTAAAGTAACTGCAATGTACTTGCTGATCTGTTGTTAAACAAAAGATTAGAAGCTCCTAATCAAATTGATGTCGACATGAGAAAAGCTTTTGAGTGTTTACTTTTAAGGACCAAGGGCTAGGGCATACGTTCGAAACGACCTTTACGAATGCAATATCTTTTTATAAAACATAATCATTAGACTAAGATACACAAAGACCTTGTTTCACAGCTTACAGATAAGTTCCAGATAGCATGTCTGGCAGATGGTTTGACATAATTAATAATGGAAGATTCGGCAAATTGTCTGCCACATATACTGGTGGTGTGGAAGAGCCATGTTACGGCATGAATGGTCCGGCTCGACCGGAGCTGGTGTGAAGTAGCGTGAGTGAGAATACCGGAGACCCATTTTTTTTTTTTTTTACTTGTGTAAACCCCCTCGCGCCGTCACCCCACCGACCGATCGAACGGACTAAAACCACACGGTGTGCCAACTCTGCGCCTGAGAAGGAAGGGGTCCGGGAACTGCAGTTATTAACACAACCGTACCCAAAATACCGGAGACCCATACCCCAACCCCTACCCACATCCCCCTCCCCATCCCCCAAAGGCATCACACTTGTGACGCCTCTGGTGTTGCGGGTGTCCATGGGCGGCGGTAATCGCTTACCATCAGGCGATACGTCTGCTCGCTTGCCCCTAAATAATAAAAACAAACTATCCGTAACTTATCTGCAACCGGTGAAAGAGAGCCTAAAATAAAGCACAGCCTTGGTTTTTGTTGTTAAAATGCTCTAAATCAAATAAGAGAGATTCAGGTTAGTGTAAATTCTTGTTTTTCTTCACTCAATAAAAACTTCATCACAATATATCAATATCACACTTGGTTTAGTGCGATTTAACCTTTTGTACCCAATAGTTTTATAATTTGTTACGTAAATTCTAAGAACAATATATAACCCTGCAAAGTACAGTATATCTTTTACGTGAACATTGCTCCTAATATCTGGTGATTTTCAATTTGTTAGCACAACAGGGTATATGGACTTAGTATCATGCTGTTACCGTGCTGGCTATTTTTGTGGTGTAAGTTAGAGTTTACAGCGGTTACCTATTATAGTTCGTAAGTTTCGATATAGTTCGTTTATAATGCTAAATAATTATAGCTCAAAAATATTTAACAACCAAGACATGTATTTGGCTTTCGATTATTTTGTTAGAATAAGCTGTATTTATAGTTTAAAGAATAAATTTCACAAGGCAACACACACAAACCGAACTTTTTAACCGACTTCAAAAAAGGAGGAGGTTCTCAATTCGACTGTATTTTTTTAATTTATTTTTATGTGTTTGTTGACCGTGAACCGATTTTTATGATTCTTTTTTGTTTGAAAGCTGGTACTTCTCGTGTGGTCCCATTTCAATTTGGTCCAGTTCTTGAAGTCAGTTTTTTTGTTGTTTAAATTTGTGATTATTAATATTTATAGAATCTAAAATTACAAGATTTGTTATTAAAAAACAAAGAGTAGTAGTAATTCAAACATGATATAAACATTTTTTTCTTAAACAACAACAACGTTTCTCAAACAGAAGCAAATTAATTGGTCTCGGAATATCGCTACAGCTTATGCCTTGTTTACCGCCTCAGCTTGACAGGTGCTCAGTGG
This sequence comes from Spilarctia lutea, assembly GCA_916048165.1. Taxonomy (NCBI): domain Eukaryota; kingdom Metazoa; phylum Arthropoda; class Insecta; order Lepidoptera; family Erebidae; genus Spilarctia; species Spilarctia lutea. The sequence continues at coordinate 11,624,791 of OU696490.1, read as the reverse complement.
ATCCTCACATCAATCACGTTGAAACAATCGTGCGGGGTCAGCAGGCACGTATCGATGACAGATTGTCAGTGAATACATGTATAATTCTGCACGTCATTGCTACAACATATTGTTCATGTAAAAAAGTTAACTACAGTCGAAAAAGTTTGAGTTAATTATCTCGCTTGATAGATAAAAATGTATCTATTAAAAATGTTATGCATTTAAGGGTCACGGAAATTCTATTATGTTAAACTACTAGGTGTGTTGTTTAAAAATATTGTGCACCAATTTATTGGTTTTAATTATTTTCCACGTAACCATATTTTTATTCTAAAATGAAATTAAAAAATTAATATTTCGGACAACTAATACACAACGCCATCTAGTCCCAAGCTAAGCAAAGCGTTGTTAGCGTGTGTTATGGGTACTAGTCAACTGATATAAATACTTATATACTTTTATTTATTGCAAATACATACATATTATACATAGAAAACACCCAAACTCTAAAACAAATATTTGCAGATCATACAAACATTTGGTCCGACACAGGAATCGAACCCGAGACATCAAGCTTAGCAGTCGCATATGCTATCAATACGCCACCGAGGCAGTCAAAGTAACCAAGCTACTTCTTAAAATATCAGCTATCTGCCAGGCCTCGTTAAAATCTGTTCGACCATTCCATATATACGTTAGGAATAAAGAGACGGACAAAACTTCAAAAATATGATTCCCTCCCTGAAATCTAAGGGAAGTGGGTTTGGGTTTTAGTAATCTCACTCAGAGTACTACAACAAAAGAATTATTAAACCATTTTGAGACTATGATAACACTCCGGCCAACTAATTTTAATAAAAATCGTTTCCGAGATTCACAGATCTAAAACTTATATAAAATTTTCGTATCATGGTGTACGTTGAACTACTCCGAAATGGCTCGACCGATTTTCATGAATCTTAGCGTGCATATCGGCTAGGGTGGAGAATCGGACAACATCTATTTTTCATCCCCCTAAATGTTAAGGGTGGTCCCTTAAATATTTTGTTTTATTTTTATGGCAATACAAAGTAGTACATATATAAAAATTGCTCGTTTAAAGGTATAAGATTAATCCAAAACGATATCACATCATTTATGCCCAGTTCCTATATTTGAAAAACGATCCGTTCTAGGTACGAATAGTAGTATATTATACGGGGCGTAAGCTAAAATCGTTCCTATAAAAAATAAATTGAGGAACGGTATTTACGACTCGTATTCGGTTGCAGAAAATTTTTACACGATGACGATTCGTTAAATATAGGAACGTTGCATAGTATAATAACCATCAAACGAAGCATCAGTTTTCACACGTATCAAGAGAAATATGTACTTTCCATATATCTATGTTGTTTTGAAGGTGAAACTCAAGGCCATCGGAAAGGTGGCATTAGGTCAATTTTAAATTCAAAATTAACTGCCCATCCACATAAAAGTAACGGTATTCTTGTATTATTAAACGTTATGAGGCTAGGTTTTATATCGTTTTATATAATATATTATTATTGAGTAGACATTAGTGGCTTTAGAGGCCTTTTGCGTAGAGATGTATTAAAATTTTTTAGAAGGTGATTGGCTATTCTTTTCAACGGCAACTACTTTGTCATGGGAAACGTTAAACGGGATATTAACTGTTTATCAAAATGTATACTAAGAAATATTGTAAAACACTTTTTCTTTACTACTTAAGGCGAATCATGATTGGTTTGTGAAGGTAAATACGTTGGGAACTTCTTTTAACTATAAAAATATCTTTTATCTATAAATGATTCTATCTATAGATATAAGATCTATAGATGATTTATTTCTATTTTATTTTTATTGAGTTCTTATCGATTTTATTTGTATCCTTTTTTTAACAATTTTAAATAAATAAATATTTCGGATATCTAACACATAACGCCATGTAGTCCCAAACCAAGCAGAGCTTGTGTTACGGGTACTAGACATCTGATATAAATACGAGTACTCATAAACTTTTTTTGTAAATACATACATATTATACATAGAAAACACCTAAACTCCGATACAAATATTTGTAGAACATCCAAACATTTGGTCCGACCCGGGAATCGAACCCGAGACCACAAACACAGCAGTCGCACACGCTACCACTGTGTCAACGAGGCATTGATTCACATATACCTCTCATTGATTATCTGCTTTTCACAACCAGATTGTAGCTATGACATATACAGGTCCCAGAATATAGCTGACCTTAAAATATTAAATAGTTGGCCTGTTCCCGACTTGAATTTTTACGTGATTGCTTCCAAAGAAAAATCTACATCCTTAGGTCTTTTCATAATTTATATAATCACAAATTTTACCGAAAAAATTTTGACTTTAAGATCACGACCGAATTGAAATGGGACAACACGGAAGCATCAGCTTTGAAACAAAAAATAATCATCAAGATCGTTTCAACCAGTAAGGAACAAAAAAAATATTGTCAAATTGATAACCACCTCCTTTTTTGGAGTCGGTTAATAATTCCTTTTTAATATCTATCATATTGACACAAACCTTTTTAAAACAAACAAATAAATTAAAACATACTGATCCCACACATTAGATTCAATTATTTACACCTACATTGAATATAAAATAATGAATTGAATAAATTCAATTTAAATAAAATTATGAATAAAATTTATTCAATTTTATACAAGTTAGTTATTTTAATGTTACCGTTGAAGCGAAGTGAACATATTAACCTTAGACCTTATGCCGTTCAAATACCATATCACATGTTACCCATACCGTAATAAAAATTTAAACACGTATGAAATATTATTATGGTGTTAAATTTAAATAATTTATGTCATACATCGTTGGTTTACTGTTCAAAATGACGTATCGATTTTTTTCTATTACTATCGAAATATGTTTTGTAGTTCGTTTTTAGGTGTTATCTATACTAATATTATAAAGAGGAAAACTTTGTTTGTATGTTTGTTTGTATTGAATAGGCTCTAAAACTAATGGACCGATTTTAAAAATTCTTTCACCATTCGAAGGCTACATTATCCACGAGTAACATAGGCTATATTTTATTTTGGAAAAAAATAAGGTTCCGTAAGATATTGGGGTTTTTCGGACACAAGGTGTAAAAAATCAACCCTATACGAGGGAAAATTTTTCGCTACGGGCAATAAAAGACGCAAACGAGGTTGCGTCGGTCAGCTAGTACCATCATTATTTGTCGTTAGTTTACTTACTTTCTGATATTTTTAGAATCGATCATGTACACTTGAGAGCTCAGAATTTGAGTCACGTGGAGAATTGTTACCTTACGGATATGAACATTGATTTTATAGAAAGGTCAGCATGTAATCCGGGATCAGCACAGACGAAACGTGAGACTCGGTGATAGACCGAAATGTCTTGAATATATTTGAAGAGCATTTATCTACAAATCTAGGAAGGTACAATTGTGTGATTTTTCTAAAATATTAAACTTATATTTTTTTCTCTTGGCCGAGATTTTCATTAATCTTTATGTGACGCGTTTTCTTGCACTCTAGTGTAATCTCGAAACGTTGCAAGCCATGGAGTAACTTTCATTTTTATGACTATATAAACGCTGTTATCACTATTACCAGTTATCACCTCGTCTCTAATGCGCTTCGCAATCACTTGATGATCATCGCTATTCATCACCGACAGTAAACCAACGTTAACTGCGGCTAAACAGTTATATCCTTAATCTTCACTGTATCTATTTACAACTAACTGTAAAAGGAGCTAGACACAACACAGACTCCTCTTGGTATAAAGTTAATCTGGAAGTGACATTAATATTGATTACATATAATTTTTTTACTCGCCATGGGGACGGATTAGGAATGCGTAGTGTGACCACTGCTATTCATCCTATGACTGCCATAAGAGGTGACTAACGGATCAAGCCACAAGGATAACACACATAACAATACGGGATAAAGGACAGAGGTATCGCCTAATGGTAAGCGATTACCGTCGCCCTTGAACAGACCAGAGGCGTCACAAGTGCGTTGCCGGCTGTTGGGGGATGGGGGATGGGGAAAGGGATGGGGGAGAGGAAGGGCTCCCGATATCCTCACTCACTCGGTGAAACACAGCACTGGGCGCTAATTTACACCGGTTTTCTGTGAGGCCGTAGTATCACTCCGGTCGAGTCGGCCCATTTATACCAAAGCGTGGATCTCCCACGGTAATGCATGGTTTAAAAATCCAACCTCCTTTCTAAAGAAAAGCCTATATCTAGCAGTGTACTGCTGAAGTGGTCGCTGTTGATGTATGATGTGATTTATTTATTCCCGTTCTAAATTTATTACATTAAACTTTATAAAATACGACTAATTTGATTAGCGCCGACGAACTTGTGTCTAATGACAATCATTTTACAATTTAGAATTAATATAAAAATTAATTAATTAAGACTGACTCCAAAACGAACCAAAGATAGTTGAACCCGTCATAAAGAAAAGTAGGTTACGAATTAAGGCATATGAAACCCGTTTTCTACACAAACAGCATACATGCAAAGAAATAAAATGAGATTGTGAGAGAGATGTTGATAACCCATCTAAGATTTATATTATACCTTCCCCTATTAGTTCACCATTCATCTAATAACTTCTTTTTTAAATGCACCTGCCATAGTAACTCAACTGTGCTTGATTGAAAGCAGGAGTAAAATTCAAGAGTAGTGGTCACCATACTCACTGCGAATGGAGACAAAACAACAGTGCAGCATGGTGGCTTATACTATGGTGACCTATTGAGTTGCTTCTGCATCATTGGACCTCCGGTCTCGCACTCACCAACGATACACGACAGCACGCACGCTGTCATTTTACGTTGATCTTCTGTGCGAGGGTAGTACCGTCCCGCTCTACTACCTTTGACATTAGTATCACATTAGTATTTTAGTATAAAAATGATCAAAAATTGAGCACTAATGACAATAATAATAATATAACAATAAATCTCTTTATTGCACACCAGAAAAGTAACAAAATTAACTAACTACGAAAACTTAAACTAGGGAAATACAATTGGCGGCATTATCGCCCGGAGGCAATCTCTTACTCATACAAAAATGAAACCATGGTTGATGTCATTTTAGTTTAGTCTTCGTACTGAAATTGACGTTTTTGTATTACATTTATACTACGGTAAACTGCGATTGAAGCCACTTCCAGTCATTACGTATCTGCACAAAGACCACCTAATCAACGAACCGGCCAGTTGTGTGCGCTGTCATTCTACTTTCTACATAATTTTTTACACAGCCTAGTCTATAGTCCGGCATAATTTATTGCACACTAAACATTGTGGACGTTGGCAATCGTCAGCCAATTTTCTTGTTTAATCAAAATTCTCTTTCACACAAAAACTGATTAATTTTGATTGTTTTGAGTAGCGGTTTGGGTTTGATTAATGGAATGATGATAGGTTGCTGTTGTCAAATGGTTCTGTCTGTTATTAAATTTGTATTTTATGTGTAGCTCTTTTTGTAGCGGTACTTAAATTCGTACAGAGTTCTAGGTATAATTAATTGATGTAGAAATTAATTTATCCTACAGGAGAGGCGAATATCACAATACAAATGCTGAAAAAAGTACGTGTTTGAAATATCTTATTACGTATTTAGTGATTTAAGTTATAATAATAATTTAAAATCATACTTATTAACCTAATATTTTAAAAAATAAAAAAAATGTAATAATACCATTGTAATGAATATTATAATAAATAAAATAATAATATTATTATTAAGGTTATAATCCAGTCAAGGCTATGAATAAATGTCACATACGCAGCTCTGGTCATCCACACTATATTTACTTTGTACTTTCAAACGAGATACAATCTCGAGATATGTCTCAAGATAAATGGTCTATTGTTATCTCTTATTAACCTGTAACTGAATAAATAATCATAATTAGTTTAAACTTGTCTAACAAATATTTAAATGGATTTCATATTTTTTATAGTAGCAATTATATTTATTGCCTGTTTTTGCTATTTTTAATTGAACTTAAAATTCCAGTTATTTCATATTTATCTAGAAATGACAAGCGTTAATGTAATTTGTTACATCCTGAGATGTATTTGTGTAGTTAATAGTTTGTAATCTAGGTTCATTAGTAACTAATTAGTTGAATCTGAGATTATTTTTTTCACATTTTTATGGAATATTAAATTATTTTACGTTCGTTATAAATCTGGGTTTTAATTACCTCGGAAATTTTAATATTAGAAACGAAGTGAATACCAAACGGAAACTGCTGATGAAATAAAGATTGTCATCGCAAACACTCATCTTTCTCATAGTTACCTAGCCTTTTAAGTACACATTTATATTTTTAACGACAGTACCTAATCTAGTGACAATAAAAATACTAAAAGACCCCGATCCGTATGCAGATGATAATTAATTAGTTTTAAAATTAATGTGCAAATAAAAAACATCAAGAAAAGCTATTTAGAAATAGGGAAGGGAAATACATCGTTACTAATTCGAATAGTGCGGTACCTACTTACAAATGGATTGATAGATATCGATGGTCAATAACTCATTTTAATTGAATCATTCCGGCTAATAGTGCTTTCTAGACGATTGACAGCTATCATTAGTGATGTGATAGAGGGAGACGGGGATAGCTGATAAAGAAGCGGTTCGATTTTAAGTTTTAATGTTTGAAATTTGTTTTAATGATCATTTATCTTTTATAGACAAATTATATTTATAAAGGAAACAAGAAATTGAATGTTGATGACATTAATTTTAACGGAAAGTTATTTCTCTAAAATAAATGTTTCATTTTGAATTATTTCATTAAAAAATATAATAAACTACCTACATACATATATACATTACGTCAGAAGCATTATAAATTAAACTAGACTTGTTCGTAGAAGTGTAAATTTGTTTCTTTTAAAAAATAATGAACAATCCACTATTCAACAACTTTTCGACTACTCCTTTTTTTTCCATTTCTTTTTATACTACTCCTATATGAAACCACAACTAACATTAATTGTGATTTTTCGTTGATTTTCAATTCACAAGTTTTATTATATTTCAACAAATAAATAATGATAATAGATCAAGAATGTGTTCAGTATAATATTTTCAATGAAATGTGTAAAAGGAACACAAACGAATGAAACTCATCTACACGTCATCCTCATTATTTCAGATAAAAGATATCCACTGCTAGACAGAGGCCTACTCTACTCCTCCACAATAACCAGCCCTATAAAATAACAAAAGAAACAAATAAAAAAAATTGCAATATTTCATTCGACTTGTGAGTTCGAGCTTTTTTTTTTCCTTGTGGAGGTTCCTCGGGCCGTCACACCGCTGGGGTTTGCGGCGGGGCGGTGTGTCGGAATCGAACTGACTAAAACCACACGGTGTGCCACTCTGCGCCTGAGATGGGAGGGGTCTGGGAACTGCTGTTATTAGCACGACTGGACCCATGTGTATTCGAGCCTAGTTTAAGCATTGAAGTGTCAACCTACTTGAGTGACAAATCAAAATGTAACCTTAAGTCGAATTTTCTACTTACCTTCACAATATTTTTTAATAGATGAATCCCTTTAAGGATACATGTTTTGTTTATTTATTAAACGGAATAAGGGAAGGAATGTGTCAACTAAACTGGTTAAAATTCAACCTCGTTCTTATTTCTGCTCAACTGTATCGGCAAGCGACAAATAAAGTGGCAATCTGGAGATGGTTATCTCCGGACAAATCGTCGTGTGTGTAGTGCTAGTTACGTACGCGCAATGGTGAGAACCTAACGCACCTGTACCGGTCGACGGCTGGCTAGTGTTGAGCACTAGGTCGATAGATTCTTATCGATTTTTATTTCAATTTCATTATCTGGATACTAAAACAGTATACCGGCATTAGGTGTCCGTTTAATTAATTTTATATAAATTTTATAATTTCAGGCCAAATCTTAGTTACAATAAAGTATTTTAATCATTATAAAATCAATTTTAAGCTCATACTTACATTCATATATATTGTACATTTTTTAAGTAATATTGTCCAATTACATATTTATTTTGTGTTTCCTCTAATATTGTATACCTGTTATGAAACTGTTATGTAAATATATAAGATTTAATAAAATGCTAAATTATAAAACAAAATAGTTGAAGGCCATGTTCCCTGTAGTCGTATCGATGAATTCTAAAATTATAGTATATATTATTTTAATCGATAGTGTAGTCGATCTCTAGATCTCACGCAGCGCCGTCCCGGTCCATCGGGGCTTCGCTGCGAGTCACATCATAAATCACGCACTAATAGCCAGTAAACTCATTCGCTAATCCGAATCGAACAACTGAACGCGCGCGAACCTTGCGCAAGCGCACCTTACAGTAATTCCATTCCTATAGAAGATGTAAGTTTAATTAGTTTCTGGTTTTAAAACAGATGTGCGATTTTGGACTTATGTAATTATTGTGTAATGTTGAATATTATTAGTAAAAGACTACACCTGTTTGGGTTTTAAAATGATTTTATTAGTTTAACGTATCTTTGCAGATAGTTTAAAACTACTTTTTAGTTGCTGTTTCGAAACCTAGAGCATCTTTAAGCTGTTTTATTTATGAAACTGGTAGATAAATGGTTGTACGAATGGGTGAGTAACTGAGGTGAGATACCCCCCGTACTGAGATTATGTTTGAAAACTTTAATGATTAAGTCAAGTGCTAAGTAATTAAACAATTCCTATTTATTGCAAGTGAAATATTTTTAATATGAAATAGTATGTTTAAAATCGATCAATCTATATTTAAGGTAACATATTGGTATTGATTTGAAGAAAAGTTTAGATTAAAGTATGATAAAGTGCAGTCTTGCCTATTCCTGCTACCTTTTTAAGCGTTTGATGTCCTGAATCTTGGTAAAGCAAAATCAAAATGTTCTTTCATAATACATAATATGCGGACTAATTTTATCGTTTGTACTTTACCTATAAGGATGTAATGGAGACTGTTATCCTGCAAACGAGGAACATACCTGTAAAAAACAACATTTTTCAATTAGGTAAGGTTTTTAAAATTACTAGCTCTTTTACTAGCGCCTGCGTGTTTATTGGTAATGGCGGGGAAGAGTAGCCTATATCGTTCCTTAAAAATCAAAGTATCGCTATGTCAAACTTCATTGAAATCGGATCAGCGACTTAGTCGTGAAAGTGTAACAAACAGACAGAGAAAGCTTATTTCAAATTTATATTATTTAATGTGTTTGTTACATGTAAGTCTGTATACTCCTAATGCCGTAGACGTTCTCTAGGACGGCTGGACCAATTTTGATCTTACTTTCGCTTATTTTAAACTTGCTTCACCCTGAGGCGTTACCCATGGTTACGGTAACTGCAATAACGGCAGGTAGCACCGTGGAGCTCAGCTAGTAAAGAAAACATACATACAATGATTGAAATAATATTTAAAGTGGTTTTATCTAACACGTAACGTCAATACAAATTCTTCGGCGCTGGCGCACCTTGCATTGGCAATATTTTTAAATCAACTTGCACAACCGTATTGAGTTAAGTTACAATTCTAGTTTGAAACCGAGCGATAAGGCTCGTCCTACGTAGGATGGTCTGCCAACCGGTTTGATGCCTGATTGTGAAGTATAATGAAAAATAACTGCTTCGATTTATAATCATTAGCGTTAAACACAAACTGTTTTATAGAAAATTTTATATGTGGTATTTAGTTTAAATTTGCTTGTTAAATAATTTATTTAGTTGTTAATTTTCTCTGGTTAGTAATACTTTTTAATTTTATGAGTATGGCAACTCCGATTGGAAGAGTCAATTGTAAAAGGCGAAAACAATACGACGCTGCTATAAGAAATAAACAATATTAAGTACTTTCGGGTCATTTATCTTTTTACAACCCCACATATATATATTTAAACAAACATTGAATTATAAAGGTGTACCTACTCTTTAAAGTTAATAAATCTCTTTTTAACAATGTACCAAACAAGAAGGATCATTTTTTCTTTAAACATGTAAACAGGTATAATTAGTATATTTTTATAATTCTTTCTATGAATTGAATCACATTTATTTTCAGACTTACTCTTAAATACATATTTTTTACACAGACGAGACAAATTGACATGTTCTAAAACTATAACTACAATATTTAAATCCATTTCCACGATCCAAAAAACATATCCTAATTATTTCGTTCCACTCGTCTGCAAAAATTCCAATCAAAATATTCCTCAATCAACATATAACACCGCCTAAATGCCGCCATTGCCAGTGTCTGGCAACACCAAAAAAAAAATTAAAAAAAATGTAACGTCAAAAATCCAGCGTTCATCACAGTATCACAATCGTGGCGTATTAAAATGGACACGTCCCACAAATCTGGCATGGAAATATGGTGGAACCGCTCCTGATTATAATTGGTGGCATGCGTACGTGGCGCGTGCAGTTAGTATAAACTATCATTAGTGATGCGCACTGCTCGAAAATTATCCACTTTTATTTGTGGGTTTGTGATATTGAGCGTTTCAGGGTTGGTTGCCTTCTTTTGTTCTTCGTGTTATTCGTTTAAAATTGGTATGTTTTTATTTAATAAGCGTTAAGGATTTATTTTCAACAGTGTTTTGTGCCTTCAGATGCATAAATTGCAGCAAAATAATTGTAGTTTTAAATTTATAGAAGATGTAAATATAAAATAGGTGGATATTATTGATAAGTTTCTTCTAGGTAAATTTAAAGTACAGGGAGGGAAAAAGGGGTAAGAGTAAAATAAAATTATAAACACGCAAATACCGGACATATTACGTTAATTTTTTTTTTAAATGTTTTCTTAAGAACAATTTTTTAAACATCTTATGACTTTATCAAGAATGAGCTAAACCCAAACATGTTGAATGTTTATTCACAATAATGCATTTTGCACCTTTGTCCATCCACACAATTTACACATCAATCAATCAACACAAAACAATAGTGGCAACCCTGTACCGGCTCCGTACATTTTATAGATGTAGTTTGCGATTTTTCATAGTCAATAAATAGTTTCGAGTTGATTGTTTGATTTCGTCCGATCTATCGACTCGAATAACAAATTCGTTGTTGATTGTTCATCTACTCATCTATTGTGATTCGAAGCAGGCTAACGACTGAAAAGATTGTAATTGGTGGTTAGCCAACACTAAAATAGCATATCGAGAATAGATTTGATTGAGCGGCTCAGTTTTGAAATATTTAATTCGATTTTAATTAAAAGGACGAGCGCTTTGAATTTTCGAATGTGATTCTTATTGCGATTTGATTGTTGTTTTTCTATGTTTTGATTAATTTTCGCGCCGTCAATGACCTCAGTTTCAATTAGTGCACCTTTGGCAAATTTTGTTGATTTATAAATAACCTTAAATTGAAGTTTTGATTTATAGGTATTCTGTATCATAATATAAACGTATGTACTCTAAGTACTATAAGCATATGCGTCATACTTATATAGGTATCTAATGATATAAGGATTAAATTAGGCAAATTTTTTTGGTCTAGATTTGCCCTGCGGCATTATCCTTGGTTATTTTCGTAAAAATAATTTCCTTAAATACGAATGAGTCTGAAAAATATTTCAGCAAATTTCGGTAGCATGTAAACTAAAATGTAACTAGGTCCTACTAGGACCTAGTTATTCAAAGTAGAAAACTAGGATTTCCAGATAAATTGAATGTAGAGTATTTTTAGAATTTCAAAGTGATCCCTAAACTAAATAGAAAAGTAACTAGTGCGTAACCTTAAACTCCTTGTACTTATAGTCGATTTTTGTGATGCCGTAAGTACCTACTCGGCCCGATCAATCTTATATTAATAATTTAGAGTATAATGTTAATAAACACATTTATTACAATACTAATTCGTCACTAATTTCTGCAAATTTATCACTAAATTCTGACTAGTTTCTCGAATCTGAAGAAGTACTCCGTTGCCTATCGAGATAAAGGCAATAAAATTTGCCAATCATTATGTTTACAGTTCTATGTGAATTCCGGTTACAAGAACCGTTGTTACAACATTGTTGAGAAGAGCTTCTTAGTTGTCATGCCACGTCACCTGACCTGATAAATACATAGTAACAAAGACTAGATGGTCAAGACTTACTTAGTAAAACTTTCTACAACGTTCTTTACGGTACTTCAAAGAAAGCAGACAAAACAATACATTTCATTTACTTGAAACCAATTAATTGTCTAAAAGTAAGGTAAAACACTATTCTGTGGTAATGGATTAAGAATACCGAACACCTTTTCTTGGTGGGAGAGCCACGCTTTGGCATGAATGGGCCGGCTCGAAGTTCAATTATCTATAACTTGAGACAAACTTCTTAGCATTCCATGGATTCACCGTGCGGGTGCCGGGTTCATAGTGTGGTAGGGGGAGAAACCCAGAGCAGTTCCCAGGACTGGTGACCTAGGTGTAGGTTTAAGGAGGCCTCCTTTGAGATGCTCATCAACGATCACCTTCACTGCCCGAGTTTCCCGCCCTACCTAGCCAAATTTGGTAGGAACCTGTTAGTGCAGCTTTAGATACTCGTTCTAAAATAGAACTTACTGCAGTTCTCGATAGGCCAAGGTCTTTCAGTAGATTATAGAGAGATTTAGCTGGTATACCTCTCGCTCCTACTTCTACCGTGTATAAGTTTAAGTAAATTATTTTGTACTTAATTATGTACATTAGGTCATTGACATCTTCTAATACGGAGATCCGTAGGGATTTAACACTTCGTTAACAAAAAAAAAAACAAAAAAAGGTCAACGACATCTCAGGGTTCTAGACGGGATTTAATTCTTACGAATCTCTTTTTAAGCTTTAAAGATGATCCATTTAAGCACAATTGCAAAAGTGATCGTAATATTATTTAGAGTGACTTTCAAAAAGCCTTAGGTATGTCGTCACATATACCGGACGTTTTGAGTGCTAACAATAGAAGCTGTCAGCTTGCTGTGTACATTTAGTTTTGTTTGCCTCGAGTCTACAGGTGGACATTGCGTCAGGAGATGCTTGCGTAACTATCTTTCGAACTTCAAGTTATAGTAGGTAGTGTTTCAGTTATCGGTTTTAACAAAAATCTCAGTTAGTAATTTATTTCTTATTAAGAAGATATGACACTCTTCCCTTCAACAAAAATAGCAGGCTGACCACAGAAAAACTTTTTTATGGACAGTTTGGCATCACAGGCTAAAATTTCCTTTCTAAATAGAAGCCTAGGTCCAGAGGTGGACTGTTACAGGCTTTAGATGTTACGTGAAATTACGAAGCAATAATAATAATAATAAATATTTTCGGACATTTAACACACAACGCCATCTAGTCCCAAACTAAGCAGAACTTGTACTATGGGTACTAGACAACTGATATTAATACATATATACTCTTTTTTTTTGTAAATACATACATATTATGCATAGAAACCACGCAAACTCCGAAACAAATATTTGCAGATCATACACAGCAGTCGCATATGCTATCACTGCGCCACCGAGGCAGTTCCTAAATAGCCCTTAGCAGTTCATTGCTGGACATGAGCCTATATTTAGAAACGGCGTTTTGGGCTATTATACCACGCAGGCCAGACGAGTCCGTATTGTTACTTTGCTCTCTTAGTCGCTTCTTACGATACCCATGGGACTTTTAGGGGTGGTGACACTCCATATTCTTCATCACTACACTGAAAATGAAGTGCTCAGAAATATATAATACTAGCTGACCCTCGCAACCTCGTTAACGTCTACTATTGCCCGTAGCGTTATAATTTTCCCTCGTTTTTCAAACATTTTTCATTGGGGCTCTACTCCTAATGGTCTTAGCGTGACATTTAGCCTTCCTCGACAAATGGACTATCCAACACTGAAAGAATTTCAAATTGGACCAGCGATTCCTGAGATTAGCGCGTTCAAACAAACAAACTTGTAATATTAGTATAGATTCAAAATGTCAATATTTATACTGAGACAGACCTGTAGTTTGATCCAGGGCCTAGATTTCTGTGCTAAATGGCCATTGTAGATTTCATTATCCATTAATCTGATTAAACCATGACAACTCCATGTCGTAAGTACTATCGGCAGATGGTAATCAATAGAAAAAGCGCTTGTTTGCATAGTAATTAGACATAAATTAAATTGTACTAGTGACCTACAGACATATTTGCAATCTGTATTGAACTTTATTCAATTGTTACGAGAGTTGTTATTTGTTTATATGCAATATTTAATATGTGCCAGAGTTACGACAAAATGAAACAAAGACACACCTAAAACACAATGTGTGATATATTTTATGGCGTGATTTTTGTCAAGTACACTTGCGTGGGCGCATCCGTAAACTTCATATTTGAGTACGAAAGTAAATGAATTTTGACCTTCAAATATGTGAAACATAAATGTTTTTCATTATATTTATAATTTTATTGTTAAAGATTAAAATTAATTAGACGAAGAGAAAATGATAATTTAGTAATGAGAATTAGTGCCCTACAGGAAACCTGACTAGTATATAAAAGCTATTAATGAGTAAAGTCAAAGTTTCGATGTTACTGATATTATAAACAATCAAGAACTGTTGTTATTAGTGTAAGAATTTTTTAGGCGTAGGCAATTATTTACTACAATAGTGTAATATTCTTTACCATGTTATGACGTATCATTTATTAATACCTAAATGATATGCCTAGTAATAAAATAACATTACTTGACCCAATCAGACATTAACTTTAGCGCCAAGTTCTTCTAAACATATTTCTTTAAAGTGACGCAAGCAGTGTAGTAAATAACAAGCTAAAGAAGCGATAACATGATACATTTTTTGTTTTAAATCTCAACATGTTGCTACCGAACAACAACGAAATATAACCCAACAGGTCAATAAATAACGGTTTACAATCCGATCTTCTAGATGCAATAAATACACCAGCACTACAATTAATTGTAACCCGATCCTTCATTAGGTAATAACTATCAAAAACTCCGATAACAAAGGAACGCCTACCACCGTAATCGTCAACATTCTTAAGACTCCAGCCCAAGTGTGAGTGAAAGTGGGAATCAGAACGGTAGCGAGAGCGTTTAGCGGAGAGTGTTGCATTCACATAGAATTGTTTCAAAATATAACAGCTAAAATCATTTTACACATTGCGTAAAACCAATTTTTCTTGATAATACTTGATTCTCCTAAAATACCAGGATCATTTCTATAAAAAATACGAACTAGAATTTCAATTGTAATCTTAAATAAAATAGCAAGACTCATTAATATAGCCAATACATTAGATTTTACTTACAGAGAAAACTCAATTGTTGAACCTTATCAATAAAGGATTCACGTTTTGTATACATATGTACCTATATCTAGTCAAAATGTATTTTTACGTGGTTTATTACTCATTTGTTTCATTAGATCCAAATTCAGAGAACTACCTTATTTTATTTTTTCAAACGTAACTCAGAAGCAGCGACTTCTAACTTACAATCATCGGTCATAATCCGCTCTACGCTTACGCTTATATTTGGGCCACGATGTTAAGCGTTTGTAAGGTACATTAATAAATCGAGAGCCCCATTAAAACCCTAAATGTCGTTAATCTTGATTTAGATTTATGATAACTTGCTCAAAGATTGAGACACACTTGTCTTGCTCACATGTTACGAAAGATGAATATTGTTTTTGTATATTGTATGACACACTGATAAATGATTTAATGACCGGTGCAAAAATTAAGGCTGATACACTTTTGAGAAACCATGATTAAGCATTGATTCATTTAAGGGTGAAAATTAAGTTTTAACGTAATAACTCGGTTTTTTTAAATTGTTCTTTAGTTAGTATTATTCTTAGTCAATAATAATTATTATGTGCAAATCCTGGTCCTAAACTAAAAAAGTCTGTTCTATATTAAATTTTACCGTGCGAGAGCCACGCTTCGGCAACAATGGGCCGGCTCGACCGGAGTGATACCACGGCCTCACTGAAAACCAGTATGAAATAGTGCTTGCGGTGTGTTTCACCGAGAAGTGAGGATACCGGAGCCACATACCCCAACCCTTCCCCCCATCCACTTTCCCATCCCCCAAAGGTCGGCAACGCACTTGTGACGCCTCTCGTGTTTCGGGTGTCCATGGGCGGCGGTAATCGCTTACCATCAGGTGATAAGTCTGCACGGTTTTTGTTTTAAAAAAAAAACTAGGTTACTAAAATCACACCTATACTTATGTTTTAATACATACTTACGTGTCATAGATAGATTACGCTTATATAGAAAAAAATATCTCTGGGATTTGAATCGACGGCCTCTGGCATAGTAGTCTACCTACTAAACCTACAAGTCCCCTAATAACAAATTAGAATAAAAATATGTTCAAACAATATTTCTATCTTAATCTAGCTTCGTGTTCAATGGAATCAGATAAACAATGATTTATTAAACTAACAATAACTCTTAATTGACTGCCAATACAAACTAGTTACCGAGTCCTGCCTACACTGTTACTGTCATAGCGCTATTGTCACTTCTAGATACCTATTATTTCTGAAAAGCTATTAAACTAGATATGAAATTATGGCTAAAGTCAGTCAGACACTCTGTTTAAAATCGAAATACATAATCTTATATATAATCTATTATATAAAATTCTCGTGTCGTGTTGGTGCGTAATCGAACTCCTCCGAAACGGCTCGACCGATTTTGATGAAATTTTTTGTGATTATCCGGTATCTATGAGAATCGGTTCTTATCTATTTTTCATCCCCCTAAATGTTAGGGGTAGTCCACCCCAAATTTTTTTTTTTTTTTGGCAAAATTTTTAATTTCTATTTTTTTAGGATGCAGCATTAGAAAATACATACAACCCTAGATTTTCAACCCTCTACGATCAACCCCTATTTTTATATATTCCCTTTTATGGCAAAGCAACGTTTGCCGGGACAGCTAGTAATTTAATAGATTACTTTTTGATTACGTATACAACTGCTGTTCTTGAAGTTTCGGGTTTGGTTTCTGGGTCGGACCAAATGCATGCATATAATCTGCAAATATTTGTTTTGGAGACTGGGTGTATCCTATATACCTATTATAAATAAATAAAATAAATAAATATTCCGGACATCTAACATACAACGCCATCTAGTCCCAAGCTAAGCAGAGCTTGTGTTATGGGTACTAGATAACTGAAAAAAATACTTATATACTTTTTTTTTGTAAATATATACATATTATACATAGAAAACACCCAAACTCCGAAACAAATATTTGCAGATCATACAAACATTTGGTCCGACCCGGGAATCGAACCCGAGACCTCAAACTTAGCAGTCGCATACAACTACGCCACCGAGGCAGTCAATTATATGTGTGTATTTACAAAAGAAAGGTATGTGTGTATTTATATTACTTGTCTAGTATCCGAAATACAAACTCAGCTTAGTTTGATACTAGGTGGCGTTGTGTTAAATATCCGATTAATATTCATTTATTTATTATAGTAAAATAAGTCGAAACCGTGGGAGACCTACGCTTCGCCATGAATGGGCTGGCTCGAACGGAGTGTTACCACGGCCTCACTGAAAACCGGTGTGAAATACCGGAGGCCAATACCCCAACCACATCCATATCGCGGAAAGGTCGGCAATGCACTTGTGACGCTTCTGGTGTTGCGGGTGTCCGTGGGCGGCGGTTATTTATAGTTTAGGTGATACGTCTGCTCGTTTGGACCTTATTCAATTAAAAAACACACAATTCTGTAAAATAATACTTTCCTTTTGGGATCAGACGGCCGTATTTGAGGCATATACGGTAATTATTATGTATTTATTTATTAAATATAAGCAGTTTTACTTACCTACGTATATATTTCGGGGACACCCAACGAGTTTTTGACCCGTTTGGAGCTCTCTTTAATGAACGAATTGTACTCACGGGAAAGTGTCAAGGGTGTTAGAAACTGTTAAACTGATTGTGAATGTGTAAAAAAAAATAAAACTCATTAGCTTTCCTGTCTTCTTAACTACTATCTGTCCTGCTTCAAGAATCTAAGTATCTCCATACAAAATTTCATTGTAATCGGTACAGCGGTTTAGCCGTGAAAGCGAAACAACAGACAGACGGACAAAGTTACTTTCGATTTTATAATATTAGAATGGATTTTAGGTTCTACTGGTTTGATTCAGATATTTTTATTACTTTTAATAAACTTTTATTTAAATTTTACAGGTAAACTGGACATTAGTTACTTGTATAATTTATAACTCATTAACGCCATTATTAGAAATTGAAAATCAAAAATGGACAAAGAGAAGCATGACTACATAACAAGTTTTATCTTCACGACATTTTCCTTTTAGAGGTGGGCAGAGTTCTCCGTAAACTCTCGAAGCGTGGGACTCATGCTATAAAGTTTGAAATTATAATTTTAATTAATTACTGTGACACTATGTTTGGGCTTTAATGTCTGAAGAATTAATTAATTTTTAAGATACAATCGGAATAGTTCACGAAATATTTCTATTTGAGTCTTTCGTTACCATCATATCACAAAGCACTTATCAAGCATTTGTACCACTCAATACCCTAATAGATTTAATCTTAACATTTTAATATTTCTATAGACTTGTTTATCGAAGATTTAGATTAAATAATTTATAATTAACATACAATATGTTTTAATGAATAAAAAAAATTCGAAATATCCATTCAGAGAACAAAAATACTATTAGTTTTAGTTTTATTAGTTCTGAAGATTCATATACATTTAAGGAACCACCTTTCTTTTTCTTACTTGTTCCGATCTCAATGTAAATCCTATAAACATTACCCCAAGAACGGTCTGCCACTAATTTCTTGGTTTTCTTAAATAAATTACAAGTAGCTACGTCGACACAAACAATATCACAACTTTCGCGCATTTCTATAAAGGAACGTCTGTAATTTATTACCTACCAATCTAAATTTTGGACTGTACAATCGTTGCTTAACCACCGCGGTGGCCATTCCTATATTATCTAATTCATATCTACAAGACTATCAGTAACAGCCAGTTTGACAAGCGTCAGCTAACAGACCACTAGATAGGAACAGGTGCTCCTATTGTTAATGATCAGATGTTAGATTTGATGCTGGGATCTCGGTACGACATTTGTCTGAATAGGGGGACCATGGGATTTTGGCATTTTGTACAATTTATTATTGAAATATTTCACTAAGTTTTAATTAACAGAAAGTATAAAATAATTAGTTTAAATGTAATGAATAAACATATTTTTATTGTAGTAGGGGATTTAAAATATACTCTGTGACGAATAGCTACGAAATTGATGAAGTAACTTGGAACAAGCGGGTTTGTTTGTATTAGCTGTAATTTCATTCTATATGTATCAGTTATATGATAAACGAAATGCAATTCAGTATAAATATACAAATTTGCTACTAAAATGTACCTCGTAATTTCGAAAATGGCATGAGATCTTTGAAGTCAGTAGTCTTTCAGTAGTTTTATTCAGATTACATTGACTGTGAAATCAACGTGTAAGTTAGTTAATTCCAGTAAACATAATTATATACATCATATATAGTTTATTTTTTACATCAAAAATGTATGATCCATACTAATATTATAAACTCGAAAGTAACTCTATCTGTCTGTTACGCTTTTGCGGATATGGCTGCACCGATTACAATTAATTTTTTCATGGATATATTTTAATTCTTGAGGAAGGACATAGGCTACTATTTACCGCGAAAACCGACATACATAAAAATGCTAGTTTAAAGACTAACAAGTAAAGTGAAAGTCCCGATCGATACCGTAAGTCATGGTCACACTACAGTAGCTGACCTCCTTGGCTAAGATTAATCTCGTGTCCGAGACAATGGGAAGTGGAGCAGTGGAATATCGTCGCATTATTACACTTACAAATTAATAACCAACCAACTCATGTTCATTTGTTTAGTTGTTTGTTTGGAACATAAAATAATATTTGTGCTTTATATTTATTCGACAGGTAGGTATATAGATTTTAAAAACAGAATAACTGTTTTTTTAATTGATGATTCTATACTTAAATTTAATCTACTTACAGTCCATATTTCGATATCTCACATCTCAGCTGTCACTGTGTATAGTTCAGTACCAAATAAAACGTTAATCGGAGCAAAACGCTTGTTCACTACTTGAAAAGTAAAATTTACTGTAGCATAACCAAAATTACTTAAATTACTTAACTTAGAGCATAATTATTTTTCTTTTAATATTCTTGTGTTGAACGTTTAAAACGTGTAACGTGTGACGTTAAACTTGACAGGTCGCACTAAACTTACACGTCGTCTAAATACATGCCGACTAAATTACTTACGTAATTATTTCTTATATTTTTTACATTTAGAGTTTATTTTAGTGTTTTTTTACTAATAAACAAGCGTGTACTTCTGATCAATTTTTAGTTGGTACTGAACTAAATATAGGAAAGCTAAAATGTGAGATATTCAAAAATGGACTGTAAGGGAATGTAATTAAAGTATATAATCCAACAACTAATTTTAAGTGAATTTTAGTTCAGTGATGACGACAACAGAATTACCAATACTAAGTTACAATTTTGAGTCATAGCCACACGTCAAAGGCATAAAAAACCAACACGTATTTTTACTTGGACTGTGAAAATTTTCATTGTAATGTTTTTTTTTCTAGTTTTTATGTAGTATAATTTGTAAGCAATAAAAAAATAAAAGAATACTTCTGAGTTTGAAATTTCAAGACTTCTGTTACGTAAATTGGTTTCAATGGTCGCTATAACAATTGATCGCTGAATCGAATTGTAGTCGTTAATCGAATGAGAGTAGCTACTAGCGTCAAATCGATTCGAAATTATAACAGATCTCTATATTCGGCCGTTAAATAATAGTTTCTATAAAGTTCACAATTACAAGTAACTTTAAAAATTCATTGCCTAGTATTACTTTCTACAGCATGAAATTGAAAATTCTTCAAAAAAACCTATAAACTATGCTTCAATTTTTTTTTATATTACACGGTTTAAACAATAAAGACAGAAAACAGTTAAATACACGTGAATTTGTATCAAATTGTAAAATTTGGAATTGAGTATTAATATTTTAATAATAATCATCATTTACAAAATAACAAGTTTGAGTGAATTTTTATATACGTCTCACATACGCAGTGTGTTCAAAAAGTATCGCGAATTTTGTTTTTTTTCAAAAATTATTTATTTATTCATGAATATCTATTTTGTCCTCTTCAAAGTAATCCCCATGAGATATTATACACTTGTTTTTCCAATCTTCGAAGCACTTCAAAAAAATAATTTTTTTTTATCTTGTTCAGCTCCTCCTTCGATGCCGTCTTTTTCTCGTCAAGCGTAGCGTAACGTCGTCCTTTCATGGGCCTCTTCAGTTTAGGAAACAAGAAAAAGTCACAGGGGGCCAGATCTGGGGAATATGGTGGATGCGGCACCATTAGTGTGTTGGTTTTGGCCAAAAAGTCAAGCAATTTTGGTACGAATTTCGCGGCGACCCGTCTCATGCCCAAATCATTGATAAAAATCGAATGGCACGAGCCAATCGATATGTTTAGGTCCTCTGCAACTTCTCTAACGGTGATTCGACGATTGGCCAATACCATTTTCTCCACTTCATTAATTTTTTCGTCTGTTGTTTAAGTGCTCGGGCGTCCGGCACGCTCTTCGTCGTTCACATCTTCTTGGCCTTCTAAAAACATTTTGTACCACCGATAAACGTTGCTTCGGTCCAAGGTAGCTTCTCCGTATGCCACAGTCAACTTTCGGAATGCATCCGCGCACTTAATTTCGTTTTTCACACAAAATTTGATACAGGTTCTTTGATCCATTTTTTTGAATAAATAAAAATCGAAGACGATCCAAAACACGTGCAAGCAAAGCAGCTGTCAACAATTAAGTGAACATACAAAATGGCCGAGCTTGTCGGCATAAGTGAGAGACATGAGTACCAACATAACGCCACAAAAAAATCGAAATTCGAATATACGTAACCCGCGAAAATTCAAAATTCGCGATACTTTTTGAACAACCCTCGTACACTGAGTACATACATAAAAACAGATTTTCCGATATTTGTGAGAAAACTAACTTAATCGTGTTACTAAACAAGAAAAAGTTTAAAAAACTATAACCCGAATGTGTAACAATTTTAAAAAACAATTACAAAGCCTATGTCACCTCGGCCTACCCGTGATGACATACGGAGCCGAAACGTGGACACTCACCATTAGACTGGTCCACAAATTTAAAGTTTCTCTGTCTGATAGAATTCGGAAAGAGGGTATTCTACAGAGAACTAGAGTAAACGACATCGCACGGAGAAACGGTACGCTGAAGTAGAAATGGGCCTGTTATGTCTCTAAACGAAACGATGGGCGGTGAAACCGAAATGTACTTGAGTGGAGACCGTGAATAAACAAACGTAGTGTAAGGAACCCTGCGGCATGGTGGACATGGTGGAATCTGCAAAAGCCTTTTTCCTAAACGACGTTCGCGATCCTATATGCACGTGCGATGTATATAAGAAGAAACCGAAACTGTTCACTCTCTACTGGTAACCCGTTCATTAATCATATACACCACAATAGTGCTTTCTTGTTGTGGACATACGTAATTTCACCTCGATCATGTTATTTATACTTAAAATGAGTCGAACAGGTGTTCATAGTTATATACAGCGTGTTGTTTTCTTTTAAATAAAATATTGAAATAATAAAACGATTTATTATTAGTGGAACATTTTGTTTGATTAATTGACAGATGGATTTGAGTCCATATATGTTCTAAGGGACGTCTGTATAGTTAATATGATGAGGATTTCGTCCAATAGTGGAGTAATATGCTAACTTTTGATGATTTTAATTAATTGTGTAAACTAAGTTTTAATCATCTCATCGAAATTACATTTTCTACTCACTTGTATTATGGATGACGTTACAATATTGATATTTTGTAGCTGGTTTCTGGTTGACTGGTTCAGGCGATACGGCAGCTCATTCGACCCCATTTTCAAAAAAATGTCTAGGACAACATGCTGGCCATTTTGTTCAAAATCTGAGAGCAAAGAAGAAAGAAAAGGTTTTTTTTACATATTTTCGCAACTGTTGGATTACTTAAGTACTCATACTAAGTACTCTAATCATTGCCTGTTACCTGGCAGCTTAGCTGTTAGCTTTTCGCGATCAAGGCGCCCTTTGTGCATACTACATACCTGACATTTATTGTATTCTCTTGTGTCTCTTTAATATGATGTGCATAATAAAAGATTACTGTCTATTTTTTATATGGCAATTAATGACAAAAGATCTTATGCTGTATTTTAAACTAGCTAGCTATTTTAACAAATGTTAAGGAAAATGTTTTCGCATCAGCCTGTATAATCAAAAGACGCGCCGCTAGCTTAGAGTTGCGTTATTAATTTGAAATTTGTTACAGCCTATACTTAAGCCACTAGATATCGCCGTTAAAGCCTCTTCGCATACATAAACAACACGTATGCATGTGTGAGTGATAATAGATTGTGTTATGGAGTAATATAAATAAGTAAGGGGGAAAAAATTACTTTAGAAAACAGTGTTTAACCTTCTTTAACTAAACTGTGACTGAAATTAGCGGAAAATCTCAAGGATTTTTTTAAAACATACGTACGTACGTAATCGTACGATCAATGTTTTAAAAATCGAATCGATTACGGAAATTGTTATTAAGAACTTATTATTTTTAAGAAATAGATCAAATACGAGTATGCTAAAATATTAGATTAAAAATAAACGATTCTTTCTGACATGACGTGCTCTTATTTAAAAAGAAAACGAATGGTTTATAAAATTATAGGCAATAAGCTAAGATATTGTAAATATTTAAAATCTACAAAGAGACGACTTTATTCTTTTATAAGTCTTGCCTGCTTGTTTATTTGTAACCGACTTAAGTAAGTGTTAGTGTACTTTGTAGTTCCTTATACTATTTTGTTTATACTCGTAATTCTAATATGATACTCAATCTCACTTTTACAATTAAGACGAATCTTACAAAAACTTACAAAATCTGATCTATTTAAAGTACAGAGTATGCCAAATATTTTATTATATGTTGATGTTTATGTAACACTCGAAAAATATAATCTTCCTGTTACAGTTGAGTTAAAGAATGATCTATATTTTGTGTACCGTACATATATAGTGTCGATTACAATCTTCACAATGAAACAAAGGTTTTTTTCGTGTTGTAGAAAAAAAAATTAAAAACTTAATACACATCGACCTTTACAATGAAACACGTTCTGATTCCTACCATTTTTTGTCATAAGTACAAACCTTAACAACAAAGTATGATTATATATTAACTACCTAATCCATGTCAAATTAGCCATTACAAATAAAACAACAGCCAAATAACACCGTTCAAATAGCATCAATAAATTTCGTCACAATAAATTGCCAAACGAAACGACAATATAAAATTAATGTACCAGAATTTAAAATATGGCAGTTACCACTTAATCCTTATAGTTTTCTAGATAAAGTAACCGCTATACAATGATCTCTTATCACAAAAAATATAGTCTAAAACAAGTTTCAAAATAAATTAGACGTATAGCAAATCCGGTTTTCGTTCGGATCGATTTTTAGTCTCTCACATACAGACAATAGGTTTGATAGTTCTTGAATTTTAGAAGGAAAACGATAGAATTTAATATAATAGCGATTACTGAGAACAGGTGTGACTAACTGCAGACAGCTCATTGTTGAAACATTCATAATGGACGACGCTTGTCAGAATTGTGCGACATCGTTTTAAAATAAAAGCATCGAGTTTTTAGCGCAAAAATGCGGTTTCTGACTTTATAACAAGACTTACCTCACTTTATTGTTCTGTTATTGTGTATCTCTACGTGTCTATATTTAATCCACACTTTTATTATAGATTCGTAAGTAAGTCTGTCTATCTGCACGCTTTTCTGTACGTCCCGGAAATGAACCCCAAATTTTTTGATCGGCAGTCGCATACTCTAACCGCTAGACTAACAAAACAGTAAATGAGGTCACAATAATTAACAATAGCCCAGTATGAGACAGTTAGCAATGACGGCGCGGTCATTACCTGCAAGGATGACCACTGGTGACATGATGCCATGAGCATCTTCGTGACTCGGAGGTCACGTTAAGTAGTCGGTCCTGGTTGTTATCATAAGATTATAGTCGTGAAGCTAAGTTGGAGGCTTTTAGTTAGCTTAAAAACATCCAACGATAAGATTACGTAGCCACAACTTTGTCTTGCCAGTCCCCATCCCACACTCGGCCAACGTGGGGACGTGTGGCTTTAACTCTCTCCTGAGAGGAGACTCTAGCCCAGCAGTGATTTATGAATAACATTAAAAAATATTGCAGCCTTCAGAGCCTACATCGAAGTGAAAAAAACTATTTTAATGATGTCATAAAACGCTACAATTGGCCGGCTTCAGTTGACGCAACAAATTTCAGTGTTTTCTTTACTTATTTACTTTAAGTTTATAGTATTGTATTTATGTACTTTAATAATTTCTTAACATAGCGCGAATAATATTTCCTCAACACTTTCCCCTCGCATAGCGCATGAATCATACCGTTATAATTACTTGTTAGGTATCTCAGAAAATCCACAAAGATTCCAGTCGTTAAATACTGGTTTGATTGAGAAAAACCTTGTTTATACTATGTTGTAATCACAAAGGAAATGGTATAAGCCTGAGTTGCGCAAACGCGTAACTCGGATGTTGGTTATTACCAAGCCTCGGGCTTTAGCAGGTTTAGTTACTTGCGCGAGCGTTTAAATGGACCATTGTAAGGATTTACTAATTTAAAAAGAAAGTTGAATTAATACCCAATAATATGATATACTTTTATTTATAATATACTTTTTCTCTTTTTTATGAGATAGCAACCAGCCGTATAATATCAGCAATTCTGTCAACGTCAAGTATTCAAAGTTTCTAAAGTGTTCTAGTCTTCAAGTCGTTTCCATAAGGATTTTAATGTCAAAAAAAACTTGAGCGGTGTCAAGGGACACCCGGATGGAACGAAGTTCGAAATAGAAAGACGAAACGAAAATATCTGTGTGTGTCGTCGTCGTGTCGTGACAACAAATTGTGTCGTGACAACAAATTGTGTCGTGTCAAGAAATTGTGTCGTGACAATTTTTCCGTCTAGCCCCCTTACACAACGCGCCATAAGGAACTTCGTTCCAAAAATATGGATGAGATGAAATAGGTACGTGTTTTCGAGAAAAACAATAAACGATCACCCAATGTTTTTTTTTTTTTCTACAGTCTCTGACGTCTCTATTGTTTTCTCTCTCTTGTATTATTGGTCCGTATTGCTTTGACCACGTGACTTAACGTTGGGATGACGTCATTGCCATATATTTTTTAGTTTCCTACCTAGTTTACATTTGTTGAATGTCAACTTGGCAAGAGGGTAAAGATCTCTTGAAAGAAAAGGAATTAAAGTTAAACAAACCCAACCATTTTAATTAAATTACTAAAGAATATATTCCCACAATTGTGCTAATTGAGACACGTTTAACAATTTAACAACAATTTGCATTTTTCGTATTCGTCTGAGCTGAAGTTATCTTATAGATTTTTTTTCTATAACATATTTAACGTAACCAGTTTTCGCATTTTATATTAACTAAACCAGTTCTCAGGATACTTTGGTATATTATTTCATATTAACTGATACTTGTATTCTTTGGAATGAAATTTTTCCAATCAAAATAATACACTGTAAATATTCTACATAAGTTTAAAATCACATTAAAATAACCGTTAAATTAGATTATACCATCAAAATCTTAGACGCAGTGGTTGCGGAAATGGATTCCCGTAAACCAATGGTATTTTATACCAATCTGGTTATAAAGCTACGTGAGACCAATTAAATAATAATTAATTCATTATACCGTCTTTATATACTAATCAAACGATTATAGTGTGTTCCTATCGTGTGAGTGTTGACTACTGTTACAATGTAAGTGGCGGGTCGAGTGGTCAGGCAAGTAACTGGAACTGTGTGAACGGTACTCCGTGAAAGTGGACTTAGAATAGCGTAGATAATTTCTAAGAAAATGCGGCCTTGCTTCGCACAATTGATAGAAAATTACTTGTAAGAGTGGCCCCTGTCGTTGAAATAAGAGTGGCGATTTACCTGCAATAAAAGATTTATTGGTTATTATTTTATATCGATTATTAACTCGAATTCAGAACTCCTTCTCAATATAAACTTTAAGTGTGCAATTCATACTCTTCTGTTTCCATAACTTTTTTTTACGATAGTAATTGAGGAGGAGTACTGAATGCTAAAAAAAAAATATTATTATCTATCACAAGGCGACCACTAGTAATTTTAAATACTTTTAAACTGTAACGATTGTCTAGATAAATAAATAACTGTTTCAGACATATAACACACAGCGCCATCTAGTCCGAAGTTGAGCTTGTTTTATAGGCGATAGACAACTGACGTAAATACATATATATTATGAAAGTGCGAAACACAGATTATGTTTTATATATATATATATATATATATATATATATATAGATTCTATCAGCGTAACAATGATTAGTAAAACGATAGAAGTAATAAAGAACATTAATTGTGAAATTGTAACATCAGAGACATATACATATGTATATAATATCACAATATGAAATTTTAACCCAACAATAATAAAGTCAAGGTCAGCCCAGCCTCAGAACAAATAATAATAATAATAATATGTTTATTTCACACCAAAGTCTTAACATTGATTTTATCATACATATCATACACTTAACAGTTTGATTGTGTATAAATAGGTACTGGTACTGTTTCCAAGCTAGACATAGTGCATAGCTGTATTTCGGGAGATTCTGCCTAGCTTGGGAATCATTCAGTCGCATATTTTTTCTAATGTATTTGAATTTGAAGGTGACGTTGCGTATAATTTGAAAACTTATTAAAATATTCTTCAGTGACTTTTTGTTTGGTGTAGAGCATGTGTGTGTGTGTGTGTGTGTGTGTGTGTGTGTGTGTGTGTGTGTGTGTGTGTGTGTGTGTGTGTGTGTGTGTGTGCGAGTGCATGCGCGCTTTTGTATTTGGGTATGTGTGACTGACTTAGAACTGATGTTTGAATTGAGAATTGACCATGTAAGAGATATGTAAAGTCATTATAATTATCTTTATCAAGTATAATTGTCACTAAAACGCTTAGGAAAGTTTATAAAAAACGCTTAACAAAGCAACTTAAGTGTTCCAATAAAAAAAAACTAAAGATTTCACATACCGATATCATTTCTTGTCTATCGTTAATTAATTACATATGACAATAAAAAAATAAAAAGTGGGCCATGTCTCAACCAGCCATTCATAATCGTAAAAAATAAAAAATGTATTATCTGTATAAAAAAGTTAGCGGTAGATTGACATATGTCCGTCCCGGCTGCCTCTTTACGGGCGGTTGAACAAAATCGAGTATTACAATTAAATTAAAAATCATTCACTCGAACTACAATCGATAAGTTTAGGACGGATAGCAAAAAAAATGTCACATGTTAATAACATTATAAAAAGTTTTTAGAGTTTGTTTTATGATGTCTTTGCACGTGTACTGTGGCGTGTTTAAGAAATAAAATATCCTTGAAAATAGTATTATTTACAATTATTAGTACCAAATGATCAAAAAATTATTACCATCTGTAATAAAAGAGTAATTAAGAGTTTTTTAATGTGATAGTGGTTTTATTTCGAGGCTTTTTTGTGGTAGATAATAAAACAGAAATAACTCTGATACTCTTTGTTTTAATGACTGTGTTTGAATAAAATTGTGATCACAAAGAGATTCTTCAGGATTTTCAATTTTTTTTATAAAAAAGAAACAAATTATAACAAGTTATTGAAACAATTGACTGGACTGCAAACGAGTATAGCACAGACCTCATTCTTGATGTAGAAACAATTTAAGATAAAAGCAATGATTTCCTATCATTGCTGCAAACTTTTTAAATATAACATACGTCAATACAAAAAGACTATTGTACATTTATAATATATAACTGGGTTTTTATAACTACGGTGTTTGCTTGACAATTTAACGCGTTCCGTCATCGACCTGTCAAATGTTTAGAGACAAATGTCCGCTATTTTCATTTTAAGTTTTATTACTATTTCGCTTCTTAAAGACGTACATAAATCAGTTCACGACTTTTATTGTGATTAATTTTATTAAAGCTTACAGCTTCGGCCTATTTTGGCTAACACTTTGTATAAATAATAGGATTAAATCGTGTTTCGGTTGTATGGTTATCGTAAATGGAAATCATCGTATTGGATTAAGTATGGAGTTATAATAGTGATTTGTATATCTGGATTAGTCATTAAATTAAAATGGGACTTTATAAAATTTTATTTATCGCTTTTATGTTCCAAAATTGTGGAGAGATATGTTCAAACGTTGATTAAATCATTAATATTTACTCATTATCTTTAAGTAGCTTTATGAGACTTATGTCATAGTATTTAAAAATAAATAATTGTGGATTCAACTTTGGTGGAATAGCGCTTGTCGATTTAAAATTATTGTCACGTGGTCAGCTGTTTAACTTGATATAATTGTATTCTGGGCTACGTGGGCTCTTGACTTCTGATATTTAAGGACATAGCTGCAACAGTTTTAACCACTAAATATGTACTTGCAAAATCACACGATTCCCGCCGTGATCAGATTTATTTTTATATAGTTTTTTGACGACTTTTTTGCCTACAGTACAATAGAATAGTAAATGGTAGAATGATTCAATTGAATCTTCGGTATGCGTGAGTTTCCACTCATTGTGGCTTCGCTTTCTACCTATACGCCTACAAGGTGTCTCATTGCCCAACCTGTGGCCGGTCAAAGTGAACTCATTTATGGATAGTGACAGAACAAACCTGAGATAGCCGACGGCGATATAGTTTTAATTTATTCTCTCATATATTTAATTAGAAAAATATACCTAGGTAGCGTTTGTCTTTAAAAGTAATTAAATTAAACGGTATTGTTAGCCTTAGGCATAATCACTGGCTCCCAAGTCACAGGTGATAAACCTAGTTTGGGAGCCAAGAATAAGATCTAACATATTTTGTTTACATATGAACTAACTGGTAATTGTTTTTTTTATATTATATGTATTGTCTGTAAACGGGGTGGAATGAGTGCATTTGTGTAAATAAAATTATTATTATTATTACTAGACACACTTCACACGCCACTGTCTGATAACGAACTAAGCAGAACCTGGTTAACTTACTCGTCATAAATTAAACTTTTATGTTGCTTAAAAACGTTCGTATATAGATTATTTATACCCAAACATAGAAGAAATGATCATGCCCATCACAGAATTACTTGTCCTGGTTAGAAATTCATTCCCCGACTTCTAATATTGCAGCTATAACTGATTAATAAATTAATAGGTCCATCATACCACGCAAAATAGGGTTAACTGAAGTCGTCGAGTTGCGGAAACCCAGCCCGCGATAAATTAAGTTCAAGTTCAAGTAGGTCCATCAAAGGTATTAAACTAGACTGTTTTAAAACTGAATGTGTGTTTAATTTTTACCTATAAATACATGCAAAATGATTTCATAAACAGGGAATTGCTGTAGACTCCTCTTTCTGTCATTGTCCTACGCGACAGAAACTTCATCTTTATCATCTAGATGGTTGTCCACAACTGTGCACTTTTCCCGAAACTTTCTGCATCGCACAATAAAACTGTGAAATAAGATGTCGCCTGCGGTGTTCCTGGACCAATACGACCTTCAAACTTTCAAGAATTGAGCATAATCCTTCTTAAAAGGCCGTGCGGGTGTCCATGGGCTGCGGTAATCGCTTATCATCAGGCGATACGTCTGTTCGTTTGCCCCCTACACAATAAAAAAAAATATAGATAATTTTTTTACTGTTTCTCGAACAAAATCCATTTATAGTAAAAATCCACAAAGATTTAGTCTGTATAATAACTAGAAAATGCAATGAAATAAAACATTAAAAAATCTCTTTAAACAAGAAATATGACAAGAATGTACTTAAAAAGATAACATAATTATAATGTTAATAACAATTATGTTATTTCACACTCATATGTGACTAACAATTTAGCAAAACATAACTATTTAAATATTTAAACACTTACTTCTTGCTAAAGTATTTTTTTCTTTCCCAAAGTAAGAATGATTTACAATCATAATCATTTATGATTCCGTCGTGAATCATTCCTACTTGTGGAAATGAGGTTCTCATCGAAAATCTTTGAATAAATTAATTTCAAATTAAATTATTTAACCAGTGAATAATTAAATTAAAAAAAAATGGTATGGAAATTTCTCGACCGTTTTATTAGTAACCTATAACATTCAAGCTAAAAACATGTGGTGCCCTACCAATCCGGTTACTGTAAAGTAGATATGTTAGTTATTTTTTATTGTAATTAAAAAATAAACCTTTTTATAAGCTCACACCACATAAAAATCCTATAAAAAATGTCATCTCTTTAATTGACCTAAGACTAATTCAAGCGATTCAGGATTTTATATGGAAATGATAATAAATATATCACCAATATACTATTAAACAGGTAATCAAATACCAAAACTGACTAAATACATAAAAATATTGTAGCTGTTATGAGTTATGATGGCATAGACAAACAGACGCCCACACGCCAACTCGGTCCGTCCTTTAACCTCCATAATCATTTCTCATTAAAAAGTTATGCATTAATTGAATAATGTTATTTATTAGTAATGTTACTAAAATGTTTTGCGTAATCTAAATAAGGAATAGTATGACAAATAGTCCTTTTTTTCATTTTTATCACAATTTTTTTTGTGGTGAAAATGAATCCAAGAAGAATTCTATAAATTTATCGCTAATTTAAAGGATTCTACAACATTAGTTGAATTGGAGTGTTTTATTTTTTTATCTATCTTTATTTAATCTAGTATTAAATACTAGAGGCGAAGTTAGTACCTTTATAAATTGTAGCCTATGTGTTATTCTGATGTCTAAAATATATTATTGTAAAGTTTCATCAAAATCCATTCAGTAGCTATGCTTCGGCATGAATGGGTCTGCTCGACCGGAGTGATACCACGGCCTCACAGAAAACCGGTGTGAAATAGCGTTTACGCTGTGTTTCACCGAGTGAGTGAGGATACCGGAGGAACCCATACCCCAACCCCTCCCCCCACCCCCTTTCCCATCCCCCAAAGGTCGGCAACGCACTTATGACGCCTTTGGTGTTGCGGGTGTCCATGGGTGGCGGTAATTGCTTACCATCAGGTGATACGTCTGCTCGTTTGCCCAATATTCAATAAAAAAAAAAAGTAGTTTTTGTGTGAAAGAGCAACAAACATACATTATATCATTTACATACTCACAAACTTTCGCGTTTATAACATTAGTAGGAGAAGTTTCACATTAGAGGTATTCTCTGACACAGAGGACCTTACTTACATACATAATCATATTCGGAACAATTGGCGGATCACACAGAGTTGATGTTGTCCCCTACGTGGGTCAAATCCCGAGCTTTCAACGTAGTAGGAAGCGGTGTGACACCCACTTAAACCTCTATAATATACGTGCAGTCCAAAATGTTGTTTATATTCTTTACTACAACTTAGTAACTTGACTGCACTGTTGGCCTAATGGTTTAAGCGGCCGCCACGCCGCTTTTCAACGACGCTAAGTGTTGTGTGTTCAAATTCCACATAGAACAACACTTTGTATGATCTTCAAATTGTTATTCTGAGTCTGGGTGTTAATTGTGTCCGTTTCATATATGTTTAATGTAATGAGGGAGTTGTCTTTTGAAAATAATTTTCCTTTCTCAACAAATGGCCAACTACAAATAACACTCTTCAAAACCCTTCGCGATGTTATACGTGTACCAGAAGTAGGTTAAATCAGGAAACCTTAGAAAGAAGACAATATTTCTTCTTTTGTACATCATATCTAAACTAGAACGTAACCTAATTGCATAACGTAAATTTATTAAATTACTCTATCCATTCTGAGACAATTATAACGACACCTATGTTTAGATCTCTATAATTTATATCTAGTCCGTATAATCAAATTTTACTAGTACACTTCTTATGTAAGTAGCGTCACAGATTACTAAACTAAAGGAAAGTAAGTATATGTTATACGAGTAATATCAAATCGACCTATCGTTGTCTACTACTGAAAAAATATTTGTCCCAAGGAGAGCCATCCCGGACGATGATGTGGCTGGCAGCAAATGAATGCAGAGTGCTCAACTACACATCATAATAAGGATGAAATAAAGTACTAATATTCTCAATATTTCTAATCTGAATATTAACGAAAAAATTCACTTTCCTAACCATTTTGCGAATAAAATAGTATAAAGTATAAATAAATAAAAGTAATTAGGGTCTGTGCAATGTTTTTGCGTCTTCCATTCTTGAAGGTCACTCGATATTCTCTTTGCATGTCTTCATTTTGGTTTTTTGCTTTTAAAATGTTGGTAGGTATGTACATGTTAATGTGTATCCATATTGTAATTATTATTAGCACAAGTCCAGTCCAGTCCAGTAAGTTGATAACCCTGTGTATACTTATACAGGGTGTCTCAAAAGAAATTTTATATTTGTTTAGCTTACTGCGTGAACGCTGCGTACTTGAGGGGTGCGGGGGTTATGTCAATTGGTAGCTTGGCTCTTGGGGATTCAGTCGCTATGGAGCGTTTCTCGGGAGCAGACCGCGCGTTGTGCGTGCGAGAGTTTTACAAGAACGGTGATTCGACAACTGTCGCGCGTAGAAAATTCTGCAGTATTCGAGGTTTTCGCCACTTAAATGATGCGCCAAGCCTTCCTCTCATTCGACATTGGGTTAAAAAGTTTGAAGAGACTGGATCAACGCTGGATAAATCAAAATCCGGGCGACCTAGGTCATCAAGAACGGTAGAAAACGTGGAGAGTGTTAATCAATCTGTACGTGACGACCCGAGCCTTTCAATTCGGAAGCGCGCGAGTGCTTTAAATGTGCATAGATCATCATTACATCGCATTATGCACAAAGATCTAAAGCTGCACCCCTACAAAATTCAATTGGTGCAAGAATTAAAGCCCCAAGATGCCGGTCAGAGGCTTAATTTCGTAAATCAGATGATTGAGCGATTTTCAACGTTTACCAACATTTTGTTTTCGGATGAAGCTCATTTTCATCTTAATGGCCACGTAAATAAGCAAAACTGCCGCTACTGGAGTTCAGCCAATCCGAAACGCAAACATCAGAAACCCCTACACTCGCCTAAAGTGACCGTATGGGCTGCCATGTCGGCGCGAGGAATTATCGGCCCTTACTTTTTTGAAGACGAAATGGGGCGTACAGTTACAGTGAATTCAGAGCGTTATGTGGAGATGTTAGACAACTTCTTGGTACCTGAACTGCAAAACTCTTTCAACAACAACAACAGGACGGAGCAACTTCACACACGTCCAATATATCTCTGCCACGTGTTCGTGAAATTTTCTCAGGAAAATTGATCTCCCGGAGAGGTGACATAAATTGGCCTCCACGTAGCCCAGATTTAACCCCTATGGACTTTTTCCTATGGGGTTATCTTAAATCTAAAGTTTACGCCAATAAACCAACTTCACTGGCGCATTTGAAAGAAAATATCCGTCACGAAATGGCAGCCATCCCTCACTCCACCTGTCGAGCAGTCATAAGTAATTTTACTGTTCGATTAAATGAGTGCCAACAACGTGAGGGTTTACATTTAGACGATATTATTTTTAAGAAATGAATTCCCAAAAAGTGTATTTTAACAATAAATAAACATTTTTTTCTATATACCGCTTCCTTTTTTTTTAATCAATCCACTAAATATGAAATTTCTTTTGAGACACCTTGTATATACTTCAGGAAATTTATCATCATATGTATATCTATATACCATTTATTTAATACTTTAATAATAAAGGACTCTAGATGACGTTAAAGCTTTGAAAATTCGACTACCCACCACGAATAAGATTAGAAAAAAATGATTATTTTAAGTAATAAAGTACGTAATGGTATGTTTTGATAAGGTTACAAAGAGCTTTTACGAACATTTTAACACTTGTGAGAT
Source organism: Spilarctia lutea (assembly GCA_916048165.1). Taxonomy (NCBI): domain Eukaryota; kingdom Metazoa; phylum Arthropoda; class Insecta; order Lepidoptera; family Erebidae; genus Spilarctia; species Spilarctia lutea. The sequence goes on along the minus strand of OU696490.1, from coordinate 11,589,514 downwards.
ATGACTATTTAATACTCAACGAACAATTGAGTAAAAGAGATAACAATAAGAATAAATCCCCAAATATATACAGAGTAAGCATGACATCGTAACGTATCACATTACACAGTAGCCAAGACTCTTTCTCACGCAAATAATGTTAAATATATTCAACAGCAGTTTCATAATACACTCTTAATTTATGAACAGAGGTGAACAGAGATCGGATCCCAATCAACACAATTTACAACCGCGGGAAAAAATCTAACACCGTACCGTACGTATACAATGTTATTTTAGTTTAATTTTATTACCAGTAGTTATGTCAATCAACTCATGCTATTAAATCTATACAGTATGTAATCTTACTTTGTAAAATACTTTCGACAAAATCACTCCCAAAGGCGATCGGTCTAGTGACGTGAACTTAATAGTCCGTGTACCTAATAGTCGATGTACATCGACTAAGATAGTGCGGTTTCGATTTACATCAATTAGCTACCTCTAGTTTTATACAAATCTGTTGTAAAGGATTATACATTCCAGTAATTAGAAATCGCACTATAAGCACTGAAACATGCAATTATTATCTACTTAATCAATCGTTCAAAATAAAAACTTTCTACAAGTTGCTTTAATTTTAACTCGATTTAAAATTTTGGTTGATTCGTCTTCTTAATCAATATTTTAGTGTGATTATGCTATATTATGCTACAATTAATAATAATTATGAGAAAAATAATCATAATAGAAATATTAACATATTCGTAAATAAATATGTTATTAGTATCGGGTAATTGGAATAGCATATGGCGCTAATAAAATGAATGACTAAAGTCGTATTTTAAAAACTTAAGCTTAGCAATGATTGGTAAGACCTAATTAGGTAAGTGATGTAGTGATTAAAAGTTTCCATTTTAACATAAGGCAGCTATTAAATAGATTTTATTACAAATAAATGACATCATATTGTCGTGAATTTTGTAAGAAAACTTACAATTTGTATAATTTGAGCTGGAATATACACTCAATAAAAATCTAGATAATATGCCGTACTGTTACCGTATTTTTAGTTCCATTAACAAAATGTTTACATTTACTTTATTTTACAATTATATGCACTAGTTTACATAGGCGTGCTCAATGACCAGGGCATTCTCTAAAAGTCAACCTTTTGGGATGTAGAGATCTGGTAGATGCATCAAGGTTATACTTTGGAACGTTCACGTTTTCACAAAAAAAAAAAACCTCTATCTTTAATGCGTAAAGGCGATGATAAACTGTATGCCTTCAATTGTTTTGAAAATAAGTCTGTCTACGTTATTAACTTGTCATGTAATCAACAGGACAAAAACAATCTATAAGGCCTAGCACCGATTAAGTAATAGTCGATTTAATTCCTATGAAATCGACTACCGTACAAAGCACTTCACTATGCACCGTTATATCTAATCACTGACGTTGTAAAGGCTGTAATTTTGCAAATTGCCGTCACATATTGATAAAATAACTTCATAGGTAGTATATTACGCCATTAATTATATACTAACATGTTAATAATTTATATATCTACATGTAATATGGTTTAAAATACAATTTAGAGGTGTCACTTTCTTAAACTGCAGTGAGAAGTGGGGTATTTATTTATTTGTTATTTCGATTTGTACACCTAGTTGAATAAAATTTTAACAATAAAGAGTATAATAAAGATATCTCTTAATCAAGTAATATATTCTTAAACAATATAAGAACAAAACCTTGGTAGAATTTATAAAAATTAAAAAAAAAAAAAAAACCTGTTTTTGATGCACAAATGACAAAACAAAGTAAGTAAATATATTTTATCACGCTCACTGTGCTGTTAAAGTGCTTCATCATTCACCTCTTAGCACCATCACCAGCTAGCTCTAATAATATGACACCTGAGATCCAATAAAAGTTCATCTATTCACCTCCTGATTCGAATCTTCATGTGTCAAAGTGTCTAATTGCAGTATAGTCATACATACAAGAGTTTCATCTTTAAGAAATTGAGAGATTGAAGGTAGGTTAAATAATTAGCAGTAAATAACCATGTTTCAATATTTAATTACATTATGAATTTCAAGTTGAACTTACATATGAAAATGTTAACGTAATGAAATTCTCTAGAATGTTTAAGGGAGATAGACAACAGGGAAATTAGTAAATCCACTCCATATTTTCATGCCAATGGGTGGGCAACACATTAAACTTTGTACACGACAAGAAACTATAAGTTAAGGTTAATTGCTTAACATTGGGTGTGTCGAATGTTCACCACCTGGGTGCTTCAAAATACCAGCTAAGAGTATGTCGGGATTAGACGCGAAGGTTCCGTTCTACAATATATTTTATTTGTTTTGTACTATGTCATACCTATTTTAGGAATATAGATAGGTACATATATGAATTTAAAGGAGAACTAAAGAGAACGTTAATGTAGTAGTTAATACACTCTTTGTTTCTTCAATATTGTCAATTTAAATATTCCATTTCTCCATTATACGCATGAAAACAGAAAAGACACACTGTCATTATATTAAAATAAAGAAATATTTCGGACATCTAACACGCAACGCCATCTAAACCCAAGATAAGCAGAGCTTGTGTTATGAGTACTAGACAGCTAATATATATTTATACTTTTTTTTTGTTTTAAATACATACATATAATAAATAGAAAGCAACCAAAGTCCAAAACAAATATTTGTAGATCACACAAACTTTCGGTCCGACCCAGTATTTGAACCCGAGACCTTCAGCATAGCAGTCGTATTCACTACTACTGCGCCACCGAGGCAGTTAGTTATTAATAACATTTATAGAAAATAGGAGGTTGCAAATATTAGTTAGTTTGAAAATAGCTGTTGTTATTTGGTGCCCGCTGAGTAAATATCTAAAGATTGTGTAACAAAGTTTCTCTTCTGTGTGATTATGAATTGTGTTACAATTGAGGGTTTATAGCTGGTTGATGCTTCTGTAAATGTAGTTCAGTGACAAATGGACCTCTACTTACTCTAAAGGTTTTACCATTCAGGCACGTAACTCTAAAGATAAAAAAACTAAGAATAAAAACACAGTTTAATAACCATCCGCTAATTTAAGCCCAGTGTAAGGTCAGTGAAAGTACATTAAAACTATCAACATGACTCTACGACTTTCCGAAACAAAAATGATGGTCCAAGAAACACCGTATAGGCGTGCCTAGCGCTGGTACCTTGGGGGCAAGATTATTGATTAATATAAATAATTTGTACAATAGAAAGCTATTCTAAATCATACCGATATAGTAATTTGGGCGGCATAATTCTCTATTTGTAATTAAAACAATAAGTACACGGGCAATAAATTAAAAGAAACGGCTATAATGTAATTGAGCAGGGGAAGAGCGCGTTGGTGGTCAATTTGATATATGTTCGTGTTTTGATACGATTAATACTAAGTAGTTTTAATTCTTAGTACGTGTAGGCCATAAATAATAACATAAAGGAAAAAAATCGTATTGTTTTATATTAGTTAAATTTTAGATTGATCTCTGCAACAGTGGTCATAATTTTCATTTTAGATCGAGGTACATTCAAGTACATTTAAGTGCGAATTTTTATATTTATAATGTACTAGATTTGGCAGCGGCTCCGCCTGCATGTATATAAATATGTTTTTTGGACATCTTACACACAACGCCATCTGGTCCCAAGCTAAGCAGAGCTTGTATTATAAGTACTAGATAATTTGACATTTATCGAGGAAGACTATAGGCTATATATCATCACGCTAATTCTAATAGGAGCTATTAAATAATGTTTAAAAAACGGGGGAAATTTTTCACGGTACTTTTGATGACGATAGTTAAACCAAGTTTTTTACTGCGTATTTATCAATTAGTTTCAAATACAATCGATATGCGATCTCAATAAAACCAGATGCAATTATTGTTTAACTATTGACTATTTACCATCGATATTACCATATGTTACTCATTTATCGAGTTAATTAGTTGGTGCAACAAAATCTGTCCTTCCCATGGGGTACGGCAGAGGGGACTCCAGAAGCTGCCGATGCGTTCCTGGAGCTCCCCTTGACTGCCGAGGTAGGCCACCGCGGGGTTTAGTGGGTAGACCGGTTTTCCGGGAGTTCCACACACGCCCTTCGTCTTCCCATGAAGGATATGGTCGGAAAAGCAATCCCCGCGCAAAAAAAGGGTTACTGGTTAAGTCGAATTATTCCTGTTTAAGGCGTGTGGTTTAAATCGTTTCTGACTGATTTCACTATGAAACACTCTATCTTAAATCTAAACATTTTTGAGATATTTCAATTTAATTGTTTTTTTACCAAAAAGTCGCCGATATTCGGCTATCAGCTTAGATATTTTGAAATGTGTAAGTCTTATTAATACTATTATTTGATTTTTACATGTAAAATAAGATGTTTTATGACCTTAATAATCAATATTATACTTAAAATAAATTAATAAGTGGTTTTAGAACATTAAACCAAAAAATTTTTTGACCGTTTATTTTTCCTCAATCTAAAAAAAGTAATTATGTTGACTGTTTTTCAGATGTGCTTAAAAAATCTGTTTCATCAGCTATCCAACTAGCCTGGCGAGGGTTTTTCATTCTGTAGATATTCTTTTTCATTTTAACATACTAACCCCTTCAAGCCGCGGATAGCACACTAGGCGGTGGATCCCGGCTTGCTATATGAACATTTTTGGCAAATTTTGCATGTAGTAAAATACGAGAAAAATTATTTCTACGTAACTTCGAAATTGCCTGGTACTTGAGAGATGTGATGTAAGTCACTACAAGTGAAGAACGCGAGCCGTTCCTACCTAATTTGGAAAAACAGGTCAGAGAACGAAGGGCATATGTTTTTGATTTTAAAGTTTAGTTAAACATATCGTTTTGAACTAACATACAGTTCACTGAATTAGACCGACTTATCGATGTAGTGTATTTGTTGCTAATACCTTCAATACATACTAGAATAACTGGTAAAGTCATTTCTGAGATGTCACTTTTACCCGTAATCCCTTATGAGACTAATAGCTGTTTATCCTTTTAAAAATAGTAGTGTAGAATAAAAAAATAGTAAAACCATAAAAACTGAGGCAGCGAGTTTAAATATTTCTCAAGATTCTTATTTACTTGACAGGTTTTAGCATCCGCTCTTAACTCTCACAAGTATTAGACACACACATACGCACACACACTAGATTACAATTAACTTTTACCAAATGTCAATAGCACTTACAGGTTACAATCGTAAGTCATCGAAGACCGACTTAATCTTCGGTTGGTAGCAGTGGCGTAACCACCAATTTGTGATATGATTGATATTAATCCCCTTAATCCGAATGTCTGTCTGTCCTAAAAACTTACTGTTTCTAAGAGTGGAGACTTGACAAGGCCTTTGAAGAAATTGATGTGGTTGTTAGCGTGTGATGTTAAGTACTTTAATCTTTTCTTGTTGAGATTGTAAAGACTATAGACAGTAAAACGAATTGTCTTGTCCGTTCTTAGCACTTTAGTTTAAAAATTACATTCATTGAAATTATTAGGAGTGAATAGCCATTTAATAAACATGGTTCAAAGACATTTTTGATAGTACTTCATTATTTTGACTGCACATTTGGAGGTTTCAATTTTCACCCAGAAAAAAATATTGAATGATAAGAACGAATTAATGAATGAATGAAATAATGTAGTTATGAGTCTGTTTGTGAACAAAACAGTTTTAAATGGTCTTAATACCAAGAGAAACACCAATTCAAGAATCACAAGTGCTTTACACGCTTTGAATTGTCCGCTGCAGAATTAAGAGAAGCAGATTTGGGCTACAGCTAATTACGCTCCCTCGGTGAAAAGCAACTAGAGAGAGATTTAACACTGGTTTTCTTTGAGATCGCAATATTATTCCATTAGTGCCAAAAGATGGCTCTTCCAAGAGTAACAAATAAAGAAATCTACTTTTCAAACCCAGAATATGATACCTGTCTTTGCCTTGAAATCAACAGAATAAGTTATATTTTATTCATTAAATAAATACAATTTGTTATTCAGATAAACTTCTAAAAATAGTCACTTAATGTACATGTGTCCAATTACATTAGGCTTCTAGGATTATAATTTTATTATACATCATTAAAATCATTTTCAATTATACCGTCTTTCAAATCTAATGAAAGGTAATCGAGGGGACAGGTCGATAGTAAAGTCTATAGCCTATAAATTATGAACAGAAGTTAATGAATGTATTATATTTCTTATGATAGATTATTATAGTTTTATCGCTGAGAAATAACTGTTCAAACTGCTCATTTGACATAAAATAAGCTGGTTCAGTGGATAGATGTGGACTGTTTAAGATCGGGATAGCTGGGAAAGTGAAACTCGTTCAGCTATGATTGGTAATAGGTTGATATGAAACTAGTTCTATTTCGTGAATAAGTACGTAGCTTGGGAAGTTTAGGACTTTAATAAACATCTGCCTACAACAGACCCACTATAAATCTACCTATTAGTATAGAATGCCGAATTGTGAAAACCATAAAATCTCAAATTTTTTTTATCTTAATTTTCATGTAAACTTTTTTGTATATTTTTGCTGAGAGATCAACTTTAATTTGCTATTAAAATTATCCGTCATACACTAATACGATTACATACCAAGTCAAATTCCGAGATTCTAGAAAAATAAGTTCTTAATATCGAATAAACTTTTTTTGTGTAATCAACCTGCCTCGTTGGCTCAGTGGTAACGTACGCGACTGCCATGCATGAGGTCTCGGGTTCAATTTCTGGGTCGGACCAAATAAATGTTTGTATGATCTGCAAATATTTGTTTCGGATTTTGAGTGTTTTATATGTATAATATGTATGTATTTACAAAAAAAGTGTGTATTTATTAATAGTACTTGTCTAGTACCCATAACACAAGCTCTGCTTAGTTTGGGATTAGATGGCGTTGTGTATTAGTGTAAAAAAATGGTTACTATACTCTACAAATCTTGCTAAATGAGAAGTATGCTATTTTTGGTTTTAACGTTAATATTTTGTAATATTTGCTCCTAAAAAGAAATTGAGGAGTTTCAAGCGCTTACCCTCCGTACCATAATAAACATGGCCGTCTTGATATAGGGTGTTAGAAATTTCATGAATCTCTGAGAATAAAAGTCTGTATTAGTTTTTTCTTATCGAAACGGAACCCCAATAAAAACCGATACCTTTGGATGTGTACGATGTGAAGAATGTACTTAATAGCACTAGACTAGCAAGTTTATCATCAAAATATCCATAAATATTACGTCCATGTAAACATAATACTAAAATGTAAACAAACCTTCAGTTTCTCACTTAAATCTCGAATAATGTAATCGTTCGCATGTCAATTAAAATCTGTTAAGCATCGATCTTTAAGTCGATACACGTAGGAACCGATGTATCGATTCGAGAGCCTCATTCGTCTTTCTAAGGTGTCATTTGATTTTATCGCGGTGAGATAAGCTTGACGACATTATATTTTTGAGAAAACAACATTGACACTTGACCTGTGCCGTGTGAGACATGAACACATTGTTTTGTTTTATAGTTTTGTTCACGTACAAACATTTTAAACGACACCGACCAAAAAGAGCCAACCTGCAATTACATTTTGTAAATATTTGTTTTAAACGGGCTTAATAATGTACTGCACAAAGAAAAGACAGATATTGTCCTTTCTAAAGTTTTTATGAAGTTAATAAATTTTCCTTTCAAAATAATTTTCACATAATTAATAAAATAATAAACTAAAATAAAGGTAGTAGAGCCATGCTGATTTTAGCACGTTTGGGCCGGCTCGACCGGCGGTACTACTTTCGTACAGATAAACAAAAAATCAACATAAAATGATAGCGTTCGTGCTGTCGCGTTTCGTTAGTGAGTGCGAGACCGGAGGCCCAATGATGCAGAAGTATCACTAGGCCACCATAGTGTGGGTCACCATTCTGCATTGATGCATTGTCTGCATTTGCAATGAGTATGGTGACCACCACTCTTGGATGCTGCTTATGCTTTCCATCAGGCAGAGTAAAGTCATTTTGGCAGAAATATTCACAAAAGAAAACTTAAGAGTAAAATTATTTCACAAACTCTATTTTGTTATATATTTGAGTTGCTGCTCATTATCATGTCACCTAATTAATATAAAAATACTGACGTACTCAGATCACTATACTGCTGCTGTTTTTTTTTTTATAAAACATGATGCAATATAGTTCTGTAAGAATTAAAACCGGTTGACCGAGGTAGCTCCTCCATTCTATAGAAAACAATGCATCACCGACACTTAACCATACTGTGGTTTTGTATGAAGTAGAAACCCATGAACTCATAAAGTGTTAAGGTTATTCAAGGCTATACTCGTAGATGCTCTAAAATAATATAATATTTTTAATTATCAGTAATACTGCCACCAACTTTCTTATTCATAATAATTATATAACTTTTTTGATTCTATATTGTTTTCAACTTTAAAACTTAAGCCTTAAAGTTGAAAATAGAACAAAACCGTTGTTTTAAGTTAAATAAAGTTTTTGAATCAAGGGCGACTATTATTCACAACGCCGAGGGCGAACTAAATTCAGGGAAATGTTAGATATCAAAAACATAACAAAATCATACGAATATCGGTAAGATATCCTCATTCTGTTTTATATTTGCGAATGTATTTGTATGTTGTGCAAGTCTGAACTCATCAACCGAGTATCATGAATATTCACATAATATGCTATCGGATATGGTAGGTTTTTAGGTTTCTTTAAAATTTGTCAGTATCGCACGGAGTCTGGAATTGTGCCCGGTATTTGGCAATAGGCTTATCCCTTATTATGATTGACTCATAACATAACTGGTGAAAGTTGGTGTACATGTGCACCTCTGCCTACCTCTTCGGGAATTAAAAGTCGTGACGTTATGTTATATTATATGGTAGAGGGATGCAGTCCATCTGATGAAAAAATTCTATAGTCTGCCTCCTCCCCCTTAAACCTTAGAGTCATAAGTACGTTCGTACGTCCAAGAGTTAGGGGTATGAAAATATTTTAGCTTCGGTTAACTAACTGGGTCAAAAAGTACATAAGAACCGGTCACCAGTCCTGCCAGCCAGGTACTGCAGTATTAACTCTATTACGGCAAAATACGTTATCAAAAATATTATGCAATACCTTAAAACGATCGGAAACTACTCCAAAATGTTCATGAAATTCAGTAGGCAGGGGGTTTCTGAGGCGATTAATCGATCTAGTTAAGATATTTTTTTTGAAAATGTACCAAAATAATAATGCCGAGCAAAATTCAGTCATCTAGGTACTTTTACATTAAGAAAAGAGTTTTCTCCCCTTAGTCAAGATACAATTGTTTCGGTTCGATTCTCCTACTACAATCGTTAACGTTTTTATTCTTATTTTGTTTTCACCAAGTGATTGAGCGTTATGATAACACAATTCCAATACATTTGCTAGTTTTCAAGTAACGGTTGTAACGAATATTAACTTAGCTATTCCCGAAGATTAGAAGAAAATTTTAAATTCATACAAATGAGTATAAACATCTAATATTACCTCAATAAAACACCCAATGCTATTATAGTTAAAACGACAAAAATCGTAACTAAAATTTACCTCAGCGTAAAGGAGTGATTGCCAAGTCATGCTGCGATGTAGAGGTCTGATAATAATTGGTTTAAGTAAATAAACTATTGCCTGTATCAATGGCGTGCCTACAATTTGTCCAAACAGATAATTAAGCTGATTCGATCGTGTGCTTAACGGTAATGGTAACTAATATATTTAACTATCGCCAATGTGATATCGGTTAAATCTTTCAATTTGCTGTAGAGAGAAATGTTTATGTTAAATTGATTATCGCACACCTACAACAGAATATTGTAAAGAGAAGGAAATCTTGACACAAAGTCTATACTAACAGGTTTGACCAGAGTGAGAAATCTTCTTTTTAGAAGACAGAAGAGGCCACTGTCCAAAATTGGACTATTTAAAGGCGAAGACCTACAGTAGGTATTAACTTGTAACCGATAAAACCCTTTTAATTATTCGGATTTAGTTTATTTGTCGTAAGTCATTTCCTATATTAACGTTTGAAGCAATGTAGAATCATGAAAAAATTAACTTAAATCTTTTTTTTTTTTGGTAAATTAATAATAAATGCGTTACCTCACACACAAACCTTAGAAGATAGAAAAAAACATGTTTACCAGTATTTCTTTGAGATGGAAATAAACTTGCAAGTATAATAAGTAATTATTACAATTATATTCCTATAAAACTTTAGAATGTTCTGTAATCTCTTCAAGTTATTTGCAAAATTAACTACTTGTTGTAATATTTTTATTGAGATTTTTCAACACAGACTGTGCGGCGACAATTACATACACGTTTAGTACGAGCTAACTACCATTTTAATTATAACGAACAGGATATTGCTAACATTTGTTGTATGTATTACAAAACAAAAGTAACTATGTTTTAAATCATACTCCGCTATTGACGTTTCCCGGATATTTGACAATGTCAATGTGCAATAAAACTACATATTATTTAGCCTCAGCAGCAGGTTCAACATAAATCGATTTCATTATTTTTTTTGCAATTTTGTTTTATTTCTGTTCTAAACCTTACATAGTTCCATACTGCTTGAACTACTTAGTGAAATGTCGTGTAATATTATTTTAGAAATTATGATATATCACTTAATCATAATTTTTTACTATTATTCCTAATTTTATCTGTCGATGGGATTTCTTTGCTAAGTAGAGTCCTGTATTCAGGAGTGAACTAGCTGTTGATAATGATGATGTACTCGTAGCGTGCAATATTTTAGATGATTTTAGTTATTATCTTTTGTGGTGAGTTGCCACCTGACTCAAACGTTGCCTTACCTTGAGATCAATTAAAATCCAAATGAAAGGAAGAAAATTTGCAAATATTTGTTGCAGAAATGGGAACTGAGATTGCCAAAGTTCAAAATCACCTGGACTAAAAGGTGATATAGTCACGTTGATTTCAGCACGGTTAATCTGATCGACCGGGGCTGTGCTACTCTCACACGGTAGACCAACCAATTACATGAAATGACAACATTCATGCTGTCGTGTTTCGTTAGTAAGTGCGAGACCGGTGGCTCAATGGTGCAGAAGCATCTCTACAGGTCTCTATAAAATGGGTCACCTTGCTGCATTGTTGCATTGTCTACATACACAATGATTATTCTGCACATATTTTCTATCAGGCAGAGAGAAGTCACTTATCATCATCATAATGGGGTGCCATCTTCAAAATGAAGTTTGGAGGTCAGCAAACGGTATTCCTCGCAATCATGAGCGGCCTCTTTCAGTTGGTGATATTTTTCCAGACCAGTCCAAGATGGAAGGTGTGAGTAGGTTTAAATATTGGCCGCTTGCTTTTTACGAGCAACTTAGACCATTTCGAAGAGATAAAATGCCGAATAGGACAAGCTTTCTTCAAAATGTCCAGGGTACTATGCGATCTGAAAATCCCATTTCCCTTGAGGCACTGCATCATGAAATGCTGTCTCGTCACACCAGGTCGACCAAGAAAGAAGTGGATAGATGACATCGGGTCCTAGACTGGTCTGGAAGTCACTTAAGCAGGCTTATATTTAAAAGAAACCGACCCTACCTAATATGATATCAAATGCGTTTGAGAAATCTAAATTTAATATTATTGAAAACCACTCGTAGGCGTGAGACATTTTTCTCACATAAATATTTTATCCACGTGTTTCTTTCGTTGATGCCCGACAAGTTTGAGACGCAACGGGAGCCTTTTAGTGATACAGTAAAGCAACCTACAGCTACAGTTGTAGGCGCCTTAATATATCTTTGATTAATATTAGTACGAAAAACGAAAGATTTTTTGATGAATATGATTAATTTATTTACGTCTAAAAGGGTTGTTAAGGAGGTCGCAAATATTTTAGTTTTTGTAAAAAGTGTGTTTTCTGTATCTACACTCCTTTTATTTGTGTTATTATTTGGTGTTTGGTTATTTAGATTCGCACCCGAAACCTATTGATCGGCAGTCGCATACGTCAACCGCAAGACCAACGATGCCATATGTTAATATTATGTTAATGAAATCACCAATATGCATGATAAATAAAAATGAAACTGACCGTGGAATAAGAACCACTAAATATAAAATAATCCCGCTGACGTGCTATAGACGTAACAATAAACGTGGGCGAAGCAGCGCGTAATAACTAGTTTAAATATAATCAGAAGGCAAATACTACAATAGGCCTAAATCACGAAATTAAGTTTAACATGGATTTTATTCAATTTCTTTGTCGCTCTATAAATAATATGTAATCCATTATATAGAGAAAGTATTAGTTTTCGACAAAGCTCGGGTTATAGAGACATCTCTACAACGATTTTGGTTACGATATTCTAATATATTATGTTGTCGTTTTTAGGAATATTTTCCCATACTTATTCAGGAATGTAGATAAATTATGTTGTATTGTTCTGAATGTAGAGTTAAGTTTTGGTAGAGTCGTTGTTGTATGAGAGTATGACATTTGTAGAGAAAGTTCGATATCCGGATGTATTGAATAGAAGTGGTCCATTGTAAATTAAGATAAGCTTCTAGACAGCATTTATATTAGAATTGTGTTTAGAAATTGTATTTTTTTGTTTCTCAAGTTTGTAAACAATTATATGTGATTTTGTTGTCACATTCTCTTACAAAGTAACACTCAAAATACATAGACAAATTTAAAAATCAGTTCAGCACTTTGAGTGCGAAAACGTACGAAACCGACACACCGTTATGAATAAATATTAATTATTGCTAATTCAAGTACCAAAAAATATGACCAACAATTTTCCCTTCCTAGGAGAGGCTTATGTCCAGCAGTGGACTATTAAGGATTGTTGATTTACTAATCAGCAATCCAACACTAGTAGTAGTAGTAGTAGTAGTAGTAGTAATACTAGTAGTAATACTAGTAGTAGTAGTAGTAGCAGTAGTAGTATTAGTAGTAGTAGTAGCAGTAGCAGTAGTAGTACTAGTAGTAGTAGTAGTAGTAGTAGCAATAGTAGTACTAGTAGCAGTAGTAGTACTAGTAGTAGTAGCAGTAGCAGTAGTAGTACTAGTAGTAGTAGTAGTAGTAGTAGTAGTAGCAATAGTAGTACTAGTAGCAGTAGTAGTACTAGTAGTAGTAGCAGTAGCAGTAGTAGTACTAGTAGTAGCAATAGTAGTACTAGTAGCAGTAGTAGTAGTAGTACTAGTAGTAGTAGTAGTACTAGTAGTAGTAGTACTAGTAGTAGCAGTAGTAGTACTTGACTGGCAGTTGCATACACTAGCCGCCAGATCAATGAAGCAGTCAGCCCCCAGCGACTGAGGCCATGTATTCCTAATGCGGGAGTTTACTTTTAAAAGGAGAAAAAGAAATCATTTTAAAATAAATATTTACTCATTACTTAGTTTTACCTAGACAGGTGGTTGACATGATTATACACAATCGTATACAATCGTATACAATACAATGACATATTTCGTTGTATTGTATACGATTGTATAATAGATTCGTATGTAATTATTTCACTAATGGATGATTAAATTCTATCAAGGTTGTGTTTAATGGATAATTAAAATGTTACATTGCAAAATTTCTTAATTATAACTTAGAGTACGAATAGTCAATAAAGGATGTAATTATGTCGACTTCTTAATGGACAAATTGGCAATTAAATGGGTGTGTTTTTGCAATAGTGTATATGATAAAGAAACCTGCATGAATAGTTTAATATATTTGCGTTAGATAGAGAATTGTTATTTTGTTTATCAACAATTAAAAGAAATATTTTATCTTTTATTTCTTTTACTTTTATTATCAGTTTTATTCCTCAAATTTTATTTTTTCACTAATATTTGTGATTCAATAATAAATATATGAAAAGATAGATATCATATTTAAGTGCACATGAATTAAATTATATATATAGGTACTTAGGATTTGTTTCGGACTGTTATAAAGTACACCAGCTAAATTATTGATATAAAAAAAAACCTACACATAATAATATGTTGGCAGGATAATCGTCTAGAAAACCTTTAAAAAAGAATCTATTACAGAGATATATATGAACAGTTTAAGCTAATATAAAGACTATAAAAAGATATACAAATAAATTCAAGGAGGTACACTTATCTTCTATTATGTACAGGTACAGGCCTCATTAATACTGACGATGAGTAAAGCAATACTGCTATCATAATACCGTACTCGCAGTTATATTACCAGAATACAAGCTCATAAAATGACTCGTTATCAAGTTTCTTATATAGAAACTGCATATACCGCATCCACAGTAATAACATCTACCGCTAGAAAAACAATTTGCGTTCATGCAAAGTTCCAAATTGGCTAGTTGAACAGGTGGCTACCGAGTCCATTACAATTGTAAATGTTGGCAATTTTCTTACTTCCGTAACCATCAGTTGTCTTATTACGTTCGCTATGATTCTTATAATTTGAGCTGTGTGTGGTTTCAAAAACAGTACCTGTAACATTTTTATTCTGGAAATCTTATTATTTAAGTAATGGACGGACGAAGAAGACATCGGGCTCATTCTCGTTTTCTGATCCTTGACTTTAGTCCTTGACTTATTGCTCTAGTGATCATTATCGTTGACAACCTTAAACAATCCACTTCTAGGTATACACTTCTTCTTAGAAAGAGGATTTAGGTCTACTATAATACGCTGGTCAGGCGGGCTCGTGTATGATTTATTGCTAATTTCCCTTCTCTTTGTAATTCTGTTAGATATTCGTGTACAGTGCTATCTCAGTCATATTTTACGACTCTCACGGCGTGTATAAAAGAGATGGTGACACTCCATATTCTAGATCCATTACCACACGTATGATCCATCATCATATTTATAATCAGTCCTCAAACGGATAGTCCGTCACCACTCGAAAAAATTTGCCCTAGTAATTTACCCTAGTTCTTTTGCAATGACCATTTTCTATACTACGTTTGTTAGGTAGTTGACCGGTAATAAAATATATCAGCTAAAACTCCAAGCAGTTAAAACTATATACAGTTAATCTTAAATAAAAATTATAGCAGGACAGGAAGACGATGATGAAAAGTTAGTATGAGATAATATAAATCTGTAACATACTGATAATAATAATCTTTACTGAACGCCATCTCCTTAGAGTCTGCACGTTATCGATATTTCTATTAGTTATATCCGGTTGTTAGAAACATTAACAGACATCCGGTGAGTACCTGGCCTTATAACCCTATGAGAAATATAGACATAATAGGGAGATGAAAATTTTATAGGCAATGATACACACTGACTATTTTAACCGACTTAGGTGAAACTAAAATAGAAGGGTATGTTTTTTTGTCTTCCATCTCTTCACTGCCTTCTTCTTTTTCATTCATTTTACATACAACACTGACTGGGAAAATCTGACAAGGATCTCTTTCTTTCTTTCAAATTAATCTTTCTTTTAAATAATGGTTGGTGCCTAACAGATTTACTTTGGTGGCAGTGATCACTTACCAGCGGGTTAGTGATCAATTCATTTATTTTCCATAGCATATTAAAACTTGATAATCATCTTCATAGCCTTTGTTATTCCAAAGATAATTTGAGATCGGCTTCCGTACAACCGGTTCTACCTAAATGACAATTTTTTCACGGAGCAACTGACATCGAACTTACAAACCCGAGTTTACTCTGAGAGTTGTGGCCTCAGGGTCAACAGAAATCAAAGATTAAACTAGTTGTCAGTTTAATGCACTGACTTAGCAACTACAATTGCAATGGATGTTTATGACACGACACGGCATGTCCAAAACACTGCTAACTTCAATACTTCGAGCTGTAAATAAGAATTTCGCAGAAAAACTCAACAACACTTTGGGTCCAACCCATGAATCGAACTTGAGAGCCCTTGATCGACATTCGCATACACTAACCGCTAGACCAACAAAACAGTCTAAAAGAACTTGATAAACTATGTGGCTGATGACAAAAATAGATAAAAATGTCACTTTTTAAAACCATAACCATTTGGCTGATTATAATGATCACGACATCCAAATTAAGGTACCTTATGGCACCGATAAATAAATTAAATCGTTGTTAATCATCAACTAACGTCCATTTATATTCCACATAAGTAGATTTCGGCCAATTAAGCTTGGGAAAGCCTCCATAATTATCTCGAGAGATCGCCATGGACATCACACATTTTATTCTATATCAGAATTATCAATCAATGGAATTGTTGTTTTCGGTTTTACGTTAAATGTACGTGCTATGAAGTTTCGTTAACTTGACTAATATCATACGAGTACATTAGTACATAAAAGTGTTGTTGGTTCTAAAATAACAGCATTCGTGTTGTCGTGTTTCATTGGTGTGTGCCTGACGCCTGACTGCATTGTTGTATTGTCTGTATTCACAATGAATTCGGTGACCACTACTTTTGAATTCTATTCAAGCTTACCATCAGGCGGAGTAGAGTCACTTTGGCAGGTTCGTACACATCAATAGATCTCAAATTTTAAAACGATAACGAATCCCCTTCCCCTGACTGCCTCGGTGGCGTAGTGGTACCGTCTGCGACTGCTAAGCTTGAGGTCTCGGGTTCGATTCCTGGGTCGGATCAAATATTTGTAGGATCTGCAAATATTTGTTTCGGAGTTTGGGTGTTTTCTATGTATAATATGTATGTGTTTAGCTTGGGACTAGATGGCGTTGTGTGCTAGATGTCCGGAATATTTATTTATTTATTTAACGATTTATTTTAACCTATTGATAGTTTTGTTTCTCATTTTCCATCTATATGTTGTATATCATAATGTCTTACAGCATTAATTATTACAATCTGTTGAAGAATTGTTTTTGGAATACTCGTAATTAACATTGCGATGAACGAATGTCTTCAAAAGGTATATTCTAATATTCCGAAAAAAAAAATTCTAATTGGGTAATTAAATCAGCACGATAGTTCTTAATTATTAATTTAGTGTGAACTCATTAGCTGTTATATTTCTTCAAAAATCATAATGGTTCGTAACTGTATTTTTTACCTCTTCAAAAGTCGTAGCTCCTAACTCTTTAAAATTTAAATGGGATTTACTCTTAAGACAAACAACTATCTTTCTAGAGCAAGAATTGTATTAAAAACCATTTACTGTAAGTAACATTGAGAACCTGCCTAATAAGACATACTGGCAAATCCATATAATGTTAAGCGTAACCCAATTTTTACCCCCTTCGTAGCATATAACTCCCACAAACAAACAAAAATCAATAAACACATCAAAAACAAACAAGATATCTCGAGTATTATTACACTGTCACAATGCTAAGTGGCGTAAAAAAACGAATGAATACTCTAACAAACGACTGTCAAACGGTATGCGTGGGCGCATAAGAGACGCCGCGCTGTGCCTTTTAACTTATTTGTCAATGTAGCTTGTCGATCGACAGGGAGCGGTAGGGACGCATGGGGTCCACAACGCTTGTAGGAATAAAATTGTATTTATATCATGGTGACGCAAATGATATATGTATTACTAAAATATAAATGATTAAATTTAAAATAATTGTTTTACAATTTGTGTTATAAAATGTATATTAAAATAAATTTACATTTTATAATTTGTATCATCTTTATGAAGATATACTTCAGACTAGGCTGTAAGTTCTCCTAATGAACACCGTCTCAAGGGTCAAGAGTCCCCGTCAACACCACGTAAGATTAGTCAGTTCAAGTTCGAGAAAACCCCTGAAATTATTCACCGTTAATTCAATCCACAAAAACTACAGAATCCAAATCCCACGTATCACCTGACGCCAGTGCTGGCCTTTAGGGGGTATGGGGAGGGGCATGAGGGAAGGCGTTAGGGTATGGGCCTCCGGTATCGTCACTCACTCGGTAAAACACAGCGCAAGCGCATTTTCACAACGGTTTTCTGTGAGGCCGTGGCATCTCTCCGGTCGAGCCGGCCCATTCATACCGAAGCGTGGCTCTCTCACGGTAAACATTTTGAACTAAACTGTGACAAGCAAAAGAGTGGAACCCTTTAAATAAAAGTTGCAGTGTGTTGGCAGAACATCAGTAGAATTGACTAAAAACTAACGTCAATACACAGTTTATCTCCACTTACAGAATCCTGACACACGTCTTTTGCTTCGTCCACATTCATCAATCTATTTCTATTGCTTTAGGAGGACAGATTTAACTATGCTTTTTAAATGAAAATAAATAATCAAGATACTTGTGTCCCACTTTAATAACAAATTTTATTTATCGTCGTGAAGGCGAGAGGGCATTTACATTTTGTCATTTACACCCAACATATCATACAAGAACGTACACAATATACTTACAGTAATAAAATTTAGATTTATATTTTCAACCGATTTCATTTAACAAATAAAATGTATAAATTATTTATGCACATATATAACGAGTACTTTAGATTGTACAAAGCTTTATAATCGTTTATATAATCTGTTATATGTTAATTTTTATGTGCACAAGATAGTTTCATATTATTATTTAATTAAGATAAGGTGATGTCATCTGAAAAGCTTTATTAACAGTACCTTTATTTTCAGATACCGTGGGAGAGCCACGCTTTGGCATGCATGGGCCGGCTCGACCGAAGTGATACGGCATCACAGAAAATCAGTGTGAAACAGTGTCGGCGCTGTGTTTTACCGAGTGAGTAAGGATAACCTTCCCTCATCGCCTTCCTCATCCCCCCAAAGGCTGGCAACGCACTTGTAACGCCCCCGGTGTTGCGGGTGTCTATGGGCGGCGGTAATCGCTTACCATCAGGCGATATGTCTGCTCGTTTGATTCCGAAAAAAAAAGATTTTAGAGTTTTATCAAGTTACTCATAATAGGAAGTCAAAAACTTCTTTCTGAGGTGAGGCCTATGTGGTCTATGGGCTGCTTAATTGATGGTGATGAAATATAACAACAACACTACACATTAAGTCAGCTTGTCTGCATATACTTCGAATTTATTCTTGATATTTTTAATATCATTCAGAAACACCAATGTTACTTATTTTGAGAATACAACGGTATGATGAAGTGCCAACTCTCAAAAGTGATTTTCCAACACAGGTCCTTTAAGAACGCCGAATAAAATAAGTATTCTCACATACAAATAATTTTACCAAAAAGAAATCTTACCCAAAATCTACTTTATAATATAAACCACTGATAGATAAACTTTTATTGGAACAATATTTAAATTTCGTAACTTTATAACAAACAAAACGAGCATCTAAAGCTTTTAAACAAAGAAAACGGAGTTTGCGAGATAAAAAACGTACCATCAGAATGAAGACATAAAGGAAACCATGGACAATTTAGATGTTAAATATTTCTATTTATAATAAAATTGTGATACTTAACAAATGATAAAATCAGACCGATGATAGTTCAGCCCACGCTTGGGATAGCGCAAGCTCAGACAATGGTTTTAAAGTGGAGTTTGAACATGTCTCAGAACTCATTCCACATAAGATTTTGTGTACAAATATGTTATCATTATTTCTGAATATTTTTATGATATTTTCTTATCCACGGAGCTAAAAATAACTTAACGGTGATGAAGGTGATCTATTCCTAACGGTGTTTAAGCAGTTGTATAGTTAAATAGCGGTCGCTCAGTGGTTGAAATTCGACCATAATTCGATATTTTTTTTAGCATTCTGCACTCCTCTTCCACAATAAACGTATAAGGTAGTTTATTGTACTCTCAATTGTTAGCACTTGATGGAATTTGTTAAAATACTTTCTAGAATTAAACTAAAGCAAAGGTTACTAATAATGGAATAGGGCGAAACCGGTCAGGATGGAAGTAAAATAAAATAGTGGAGTGGAGAGAGAGATACGTACAAGTGAGTTTAATTCCAGAACGTATTATTATCTATAGGTACATAAGGTTCACACCAATAATGTTAAAACTCGAATAAATATTAATAGACGTACAAAACAAAACAGAAAATTCAAAATTGCTTACTCGCAGAAAAGATATGATATTTCCAGAAAAACCATAAATTTCAGAATGGTGATCTCTCCTTAGTGACTTTCCCGAGATACCGTATGTTAAACAAATACAACCGAATAGTTTTAAACTAATAAAAAAGATTTTAGATAATATTTTATTAGATTATAATCATTTTAATCTTAAAAGGTATGTGAAAAACGTGATTAGTGTCATGTAAACTTAATCATATTACTTAAGAAACTTCACAAAAGGGGTTATTAACGATTGAAATGTGTTTATTCAATATTTAATAACGTATTTTATGTCCTTTTTCTACCTATTTGTAATTAAATTTGCGAGATTAGGATGACTTATAAATTTGGAATAACCATTACATAATTTATTCGAAATTGAATAAATATTTATAAAGTATAAACTCATATCTTATTTATGGCCTTTTATTCTTAATTTGTTATAAACTTAGTAGCTATTATCTAATTTGCCATTTTAATAGATTTATTTTGTGAAGGTATATTTGTGTGGTTTATTTATAATTGGAAAGAAATTAAAATAGTATACAATTTATTACTCATATATACAAAGAAAGAATATAAGTTTAAGTTGGCGGTTATGTCATGAATATATAATATAATTTATATCAGCTTAATTTATAATCAGTTTGAACTAGTCGAAAGCTATAAAACTGTTGTAACATAAAATTAAGGTGATGATTTGGTAGAACGTTTAATATGGACTATGTACTATTTAATACAGTTTTCATTAATGAAAGTTGACGGTAATAGACTTGTGCTGATTTCAGCACGAGAAGACCGGCTTGACCGAGGCGGTACTACTCTCGCACAGAAGATCACCGTGAAATGACAGTGTTCGTGCTCTCGTGTTTCGTTGGTGAGTGTGAGACCAAAGGCCAAATGATGCAGAAGCATCACTCGGCTGTCATAGTGTGGGTCGCCATGCTGCATTGTCTGCATTCGCAATAAGTATGTTGACCACCACTCTTGGATTCTGGTAATGCTTTCCATCAGACAGAGTAAAGTAATTTTGGCAGGGCCATACATAAAAAAAAACCTAAAATGATAGCATTCGTGTTGGCGTGTTTCGTTGGTACTCGCACTAAGCGAGACTGGAGCTCCAATGATGCAGAAACATCTTAATAGGCTGCCATACTATGGCTTACCATGCTGTATTGTAGCATTGTCTGCAATCGCAATGAGTATGGTAACCATCACTCTTGGGATTCCGCTCATGTTTTCCGTCAGACAGAATCACTTTGGCAAGTCTATACATAAATAAAAACGTGAGTGATTTTACCACAGCATAAGCTTTACTCTCTTGATTCTTAGATTAGGGACGGGGAAGGAAGAAGGCCAACGAGCGGCACCGAACTTCTGCTTATTGTGTTGCAGATGACCAAAGATCTGATAATAAATAACCTTGCCTATTCCTTACATAACTGGAATACAAATTAAATTAAGTATGCAAAATTGCTAGGGACACACGTGTATACGTCCACTTTAATACTTTTATGCAAATTTCTTAAATTTTTCAAAGAATTACACATGTAAAGTTATTAACCTCACATTCACTTTCACACTCCGTCTCAAGCGAGGTAAGAACACAACAAACAATTGTATACTAAAATTATTTCTTTGTACGTTTGTCTGTTTATTACACATTGTTGCTAAACCATTTAAGTTACGTCCAAGTTAATAAACAGTATTGTCTCAGCGTACATTAAGTTATTGGTCAACTGCAGACAATAACTTGATCAGACTGTGATTGTCAAGTCTCAACATAACACAGAACCACAGATTAAATAATAGTACTTTCATACAGAAGGTTTACTATTTAAACACAGTTAAATAAAAACCGACTCTATTTTTTTACCCACAAAGTACAATATATCTTGTATAACAAAAGCTATTTTAAATTTTATGAGTCTATTGTCAGTGACAAGTTTATTACGAGCTAAATCATTTAACTGTATTCAAGAGTTAATAGATCTTTATTGTGATTTCAACATCCCTAAGCTTGCAAATCAGTATCCGAAAATGAAAAGAGAAAACTTGGAACCCAAGGTCTATTTCATTTACTTATCTCATCATGAAACGCTATATGTGTTAAAATGAACTGATTTATAATCAGTTTATATAATCTTCTAATATATAAAATTCTCGTGTCGCAGTGTTTGTTACCAAACTTCTTCGAAACGGCTAGACCGATCTTTATGAAGTTTTGTGTTCATACCGAGTAGGTATGAGAATCCAGCAACATCTATTTTTCATACCTCTAAATAATAAGGGTGACCCACCCCAATTTTTTTCTTATTTTTACTGCAAAACAACGTTTTTCGGGTCACCTAGTAATCTATACTAATATAATAAAGCCGAAGAGTTTGTTTGTTTGGACGCGCTAATCTCAGGAACCGCTGGTCAGATTTAAAAAAATATTTCAGTGTTGGATAGTCCATTTATCGAGGAAAGCTATAGGCTATATATCATCACGCTAAGATCAATAGGAGCGGAGCCCCAATGAAGAATGTTTAAAAAACGGGGGAAAATTATTACGCTATGGGCGTAGGCGTAAACGAGGTTGCGAGGGTCAGCTAGTATATAATATGAATGAAGTATATTCGGGTTACCGCTGTGCAGAGATTAGACAGCAATGTGTGTAATGTTTAATTAAATGATTATTGAATTAATAACTATTTAATTAGTGTTTTCTATGTTATATTTATATGTTTAAGTAATAAACGTAGAGATAAATTAAAATTAAGAGTTTTTTAATAGATTAGAAAGTTTGATTTAATTTGTTTTATTTTATGCATTATGCTATAAACTAATAACATGTCTGCATCCTTTGCGAAGATCTCGATTAATTAATCGAGGTTTTTGAGATCGAGATCTCATTAATTAATCGAGATCTAATTTTGATCATTCCGATATTTTAAATAGCCACTAATTAAGCTTCTGTGATTATTGAAGTACATGTTATTTTTAAGGTGTGCTAGTCCAGATAAAACATGTTAAAACGAAACCAGAGAGGTCACTACTTGAAAATATTGCTATTAGTTACGCTAATAATGTGAAAGGCACAGACTATCATTTATTTATATGTAAATACACATACACACACATAAATACATACGTATACATAAGCATGCACATATAAACGCACACACACAAATACATACATGTGTAAAAATAAGGAACACACATGGCGTTCATTCAGATTGTTCTGAATATTTGAAAAAAAACACGAGTTCAATCCCCTTGTCGAATCCTTACAACTAATTGATCACAGTGTTATTAATTGAAAAAAATCCGTAACCCTTTGTTCAAATGAAACCGTATGTCATTTGTCATACTGTTGATTTTTATATAACACTTTTACAAGCCAATTAATCATTTAATTAAAATGATTTGACATGTAATTCGTCACTTGTGGGCGAGTGGCGAAATTTCTCTAATAAAAAGTAAATGTTATAAGCCTTTGTAAGTTGCAGACGAGCCACTAATTTTGAAGGCACACAGCCAACACGATATAATTAGAAACTATATAACGTATTTGATTTCATAAACAGAATATAATCAAAAATCTTTGATTTAAACTAAATTATTATTTATATATTTTTTCTGTTTAATGATGATAGTATATGTGATCAGTCAGAGCAGACTGACGAAGCCGGTTTTTTGTTTGGTTAACCTTCGTGTTCAGACTTAACGAAAACATTTCACATTCATGGCTGATTACGGACGTGAAATAAGAACAGGGTAAGTTTCTAAAAGTGATTATTTGATTGTAAAGGCTCAGTGTCACTACTACGCAACAAATAGTAGCCCAGAAGCTGCTCGTCTGACTCAAGTCTAAACTTGATTATGCAGTACGACAATAAAATAAGTCGGTCAATTCCGCCCACGTTTTCTCTTATTGGATAAGACATTGTATAGATATTTCTGTTTAAAATGCGTAAATAATGTTATAAAATATAGAAATTAATGTGTTTTTTATTTATCACCTGTTGTGGATCTCACGGTTTCGTGAACAAGAGCTTGAGGCTACTTGAATCGGAGTATAACAGTATTAAATATTGATTTACTTGTTCTGTTTTACTGAAGATGTTTTAAGCACTTTTATGGCGCGGCAGTAGTGTATAATAATATGTAAGTGTGTATACGGTCAACTGCTATGCTGCAGGTCGCGAGGTTGCCTCCCGTTCAGGACTAATTTTAGTACAAATTAAGCACTTCTCAGAACAATATTAAATTTAGATCTATTACGAATAAGGGCTAGGCGACTCTTTTTATCTTTTTTTAATTGTTTAAGAGGCAAACGAGCAGACGTATCGCCTGATGGTAAGCGACTACCGCCGCCTATGGACACCAGCAGCACCAGAGAACGTCACAAATGCGTTGCCGGCCTATTAAGACGGAGTACTATCTTTTCTTAAAGGTTTGACCAATACGACCATTGGTCTGGGAATACCGTAGGCGACAGTTCATTCCACAGTTTTGTTGTGCGAGGCAGAAAGTTTCGAGAAAAGGGCACAGTTGAGAACTGCCAACTATCTAGATGATGGGGATGAAACTTCTGTCGCATAGGACGACAGTACGAAGTATACAAGTCTACATGAGGTTATAGTTACTTTTGATTGGTCTACTCGTTTGAGCCTATTCCACAAAAAGCAAAATCTTTTAATATACATAAACGAAAATAATATGCATTTAAAAAATAGTTACGAACAAAAGTATTAAGGATTTTTGATAAAATATTCATAACACTGACGAAACAACCTACGATAAACAAAAGGCTATTTATTCAAATCTAGTAGATGCTTAATAGCGCTCAGAACGAAATACCATAACTCATTATATAAAAAACAATACGTGAGTGACTCACAATTCATCAAGTCTAATATGATGAGCATGGGCCTGAGTGAGTCATGAGTGTTGAGTACACCCCAAATTATGACGGACAGATTAATTTCGAGACCTACTTTCAAAACTCACTTTGTTTTTCAATAAACTTCGTGTTTAAATAATGTAGAACTTTAAATTCTATCTCGAAATGGACAAAATAATTTATTATAAGAAAACTTTTACGATATGAACATTATGTTAACAAAGATATAACACTTAAATAACTTATATAACATATCGAATAATATAGTTAAGTTATTAAGTTTATATGAGTGATTTGGAAACTAAAACAAACAAATAGCTCAAACCTGTATGTCTAGGCCTCTAATTAACAAGAAAAAGTTAAAAAATAATACATACTACCGTACTACGTAATAAAACAAGTACGTGAAAAGTTTTTAATTAAAATGTATACAGCCTATGTAATCCGGGCTATTATTTCGAATCTATTAACACCTCATTCATTAAAATCAGTTCAGTAGTTTAGACGCTATAATGTAACCTACAAATATGCATAGACTGTTAAAATTAAATTTCCAAAAATGCCATCCTTTTGCCTTTG
Organism: Spilarctia lutea; assembly: GCA_916048165.1. Taxonomy (NCBI): domain Eukaryota; kingdom Metazoa; phylum Arthropoda; class Insecta; order Lepidoptera; family Erebidae; genus Spilarctia; species Spilarctia lutea. The sequence goes on along the minus strand of OU696490.1, from coordinate 11,563,936 downwards.
CTTCATTGGCGTAAAAACAGCCCCCCTTAGGTTTTTTTTGGTACATATGCATGCACATTTGCCCTTTACAAACGTGTAGACTGGTCAATTGATGGTATACAAGACTCAAGTATCACAAGTGTATTGCCACTATTCGAATCCACCCCCTCCCTCTTTCCCTGAATCGGGAGGAAAGTAGTTTTTTTTTTAATAATTATACCCTCTCGGTTTTAAGAAGAAAAAGAAAGAAGCACCGGTTTTACTGTAACGCTGTGATATCGCTCTATTCAATCAGGCCCATTTGTGGCAAAGCATGGTTCTCCCACGGTTCGAAACTAGTTGGACATCCTCGTATACATATGTGAGGAACAGTTTATGTTTAGTAAATGTATAATGTGTTTTATTGATGACCAGTTTTGACTACAAGTCCACACCACATATTTCAGTTATCGCAGTAAAAATTATGTTTGTGTCGTTTTTTATGTCCCTTCTCAAGAATGAAAATTTCGTCATGGCAAGTTGTTTTTTTAATTTTTTAATTGCTAACCGACAACGATGACTTTTAAGTAAATTGTACACCTGTACATAGTGAAAATCGCGTCCAAATCCATGTAAAACAGTAACTGCAACAGACAATTAAATCTAAAAACTGTTCTTTAGAGTTCTGTTACTTTAATAAAGACCCCATTCACTAGTTTCTTTTCAATATTTTGAACGAGAATATCTAAGTAACATCTTACTTACATACTCACAGATCGCTGAGAAAGTTTATTTAAAAATTTAATTGTCATTCAACTTAACAATCATCTCTAAAATCTGTATTAAAAATATTTGAATGCTTATTTTAAATAACTTTCACATTTTGCTTTTGAAGCAAGAATAGAAAGTGGTTCTTTTTTCAATTATTAGATTAACTAAACATGCTAATTTATTAACGCTTTTAGCAATAGATTATATCTGAGAAATACTTTTATTTCTTGTTTTAGAGTATGTATTATCCTTTGATTAGTCTACATTAACTAACATTTTTAGGAAGTGTAAATTTTTGTCTAGTTTTCCTTCAATCAGTGGTACTTTTAGAAATGTAAATATAAATGCTCTATATAACAGCAGTATTAAAATCAACGTTCGCGTAATACTTGAAGCATTAATGTAACAAATAATTTGCACAAGTACCTTCTAAGATACGAAAATTATTCATATTTCGTTATTAAATAACTGTTAAAAGCCAATGTTGTTAGTTAAATGCAATATACTGAATTGAATATCAGTAAGGAGTTTAATATTGAAAACTATCATAGTATATTCTGCGCAAAAACTTCAGAGTATGGATTGCTAGGAATAGTACGATTTACTTGGCAATATTAAAGCCAGTACATTAGGCTGCATTACGAAACGACAGGACATAATGTGTAACAGGGTTGTCGACACCTTAAAAATAACTTCATGCTATCTCAGTTATATATATCTACGCATAAATAACCTTAAATGCTGTAGACCACACAATTACAGAAAACTATTTTAAATTTAAATCGAGTTCCTCATTCTGTAACCCTTAGTAAGGGCCAAACAAGTATGGATAGAATCGGACAGGTGCACGCATGGTACAATGATTGAGCTATTGTTTCCCACGACCTCTCCAGTGCTGGGCATGGAATTCTCAAAACCAGTTATTTTAAATTACGTTCGAATGAAGTGAACATTGTTTAATGTCCACCAAATTAAGATATTCAAATGTGTTTTCTCTATTTTTAAGCAGTTCCGTCACAAAGACAAGTTGCTTAATAGTTAGAATTTAGGTTAAAGTATTTTATTAGAAATTGTGTATTAAATGTATACTAGTTGCCGCTTAATGATCAAAATTCAACTATAATTCATTCACTTTTTTCCTCTTTTTGGCTTTCTGCATTCCTCCTGCATTTAAAATTTAACTGTGCCTAATTAATTACTCGTCCATTCGCATTATTTTCGTAAGAAGGTGTACAAAGATTTTGCTTCATATATTAATATATAAGTATATACGTTTTTACTTTTCTCGATGTTCAATTTTAAAACTTACATAGAACTTAATAAAAAGCTTTGCTAGTAATCTAAGCACACACTATTCCTAATTTTTATTTGTTCTGTACACTGCTCAAAATATATTTGTTAAGTGTTAGACCATAAAATATTTTGTTGATAGTATGAAAACAAAACTTGCTGATAATATCTAAAAGAAAAGGTACCTATTAAATTAATGAAACAATCTACATAGAACAACATCACTTCACGGGGAAGGGAATCCCAAAACAATCCCTTTTTTTTTGTTTTTTTTTTACGTGTGGAAACCCCCTCGGGCCGTCACCGCACCGGGGTTTGCGGTGGGGTGGTGTGTCGGCTTCGAACCGACTAAAACCACATGGTGTGCCAACTCTGCGCCTGAGAAGGAAGGGGTCCGGGAACTGCAGTTATTAACACAATCGGACCCATCCTAAAACAATCCCTGTACCAACCCGCTTTGGCAACATGGTACAGTAGATCAAAAAAACTCCTTTGTTAGAAGAAGGCTATGCCAAGGAGTGGACTGTTGAAGACTATTTCATGTGGAGGCCCATACCCCAAAACCCTTCCCCCATCCCTCTCCCCATCACCAAAGCCAGCTAACGCACTTGTGACGCCTCTGGTGTTGCGGGTGTGCATGGCCGGCGGTAATCGCTCACTAAAAAACTTTATGAGTAACCACAATGTTAACAAGGAATTAATAGTGGCCGATCTCTCAAGTCAACGTTACGTCACAAGTGCAGAGTTCGTCCATCACTAAGTTACTTGTGTAACTGACGTTTTAAGACGCGCAATGGGGAGCCCCGTCAACAAATGATTCCCATGTAATGACGTACTGCCGTCATGTTTACATAACTATTTTTTCTTCTACTTGCATTTACAAACACTCACCTTGTTAAAGCTGTCGTTGAGATAATTAATTATTTTGAATTAAAATTTTGGAATTAATAATTTGGAATGAAAGTAACTAAAAGTATGGTACTCGTCTTACCTATACTTTAGCCTTTTATAAAAAGTATCCAAGAAATATTTAATACTAATTTTATAAATATGAAAGTTTGTGTATATGTTTATTTATGTTGTTTATTATTGATTGATATTGTTATTGATGTTTATTACTCTTTCACGCAAAAACTACTGAACGGATTTATTTGAAATTTTACAGTAATATAGGTCGTACATCGTAATAACACATATAGTTACCGGTGATACCTGACATACACATGGGCGGAGCCTTCGCCAAAAGCTAGGACCTTATACCCTTATAAATACCTAATTTATAAGTACTTTAATATAGGATACCAATAATTATTATTGTTAAACTATAAAAAGTTTAATGATTTAAAAAGCCATATCATAAAAACGTCCACTTTATTCATCAAATTGTTGATCTTACTTATCTGTTAGAACAGTCATTATTGAGTTCAGTTCAATACAGAAAAAATATTATCTGATAAGCGCGATTATTTTGTTCTATGTTTGGGGTTAATTTATTTGTAACAAGTCGAACCCCGCGGTGTTACCCGCGGTTATTGTCGTACCGCAGGTAACGCCGCGGGGCGAAGCTAGTCTAAAAAAAGTAGCCTAAGTTACTCCCTATATCATCAGCTACCAGGTCCAGTCATTCTATTACAAACAGACATTCTAATTTGTATTATTTGTAAGAAGCTCTATATAGTACCCTATGTCCTTCCTTATGAGGACCAACTAATCTCCATTACTGCCTCCGTGGCGCAGTGGTAGCGTATGCGACTGCTGTTCTTGAGGTCTCGTGTTCGATACCCGGGTCGGACTAAATGTTTGTATGATCTACAAATATTTGTTTCGGAGTTTGAATGTTTTCTATGTATAATATATATGTATTTACAAAAAAAAGTATGTATGTATCTATATCAGTTGTCTAGTACCCATAACACAAGCTTTGCTTAGCGTGGGACTAGATGGTGTTGTGTGTAAGATGTCTGAAAATATTTATTATTTATTACTAGAATTATTACTACGTTATTAGAATTTCAACCAAATCTATTAAGCGGTTTAGGCGTCAAAGCGAAACATAGTTACTTTCAAATTAATAATATTAGTATGTATAAGTATGTACTTAGGAATGCATGTGACTAATTGAATATTATTATTGTTCACTACTCACGATGACTAGGTACTCAAGAAAACAAACAATATTCTACGCAACAAATAAATATCCTTAACTTACATATTGATACTCTCAAGATAAACGCAATATTTCCTTCATTGTTGCTCATACAATAGGCCATTTATAAACCAGCTAACATAATCTCTACAACAATATATAAGCGAATATACCTTACAGATTAAGTCACGACTTACCATATCTTACTTAGATATATAAATTATTATTCGCAATAGTAAATTTTATGGAATTAAATTTGCTTTCGTTAACAACTCATAACGTCCCACTGCTGGGCTCGGGTCTTCTATTAGGAGAGGGTAAAGGCCATACATCCCGAGGATGGCCAAGTGCGGGTTGGGGACAAGACAACGTTGTGGCTACGCAATCTTGGCGTTGGATGTTTTAAGCCTCCCAAAGGCCTCCAACTAAGCTTCACGATTATGATAACAACCGGTACCGACTGCTTAACGTGACCTCCAAATCACGGAGACACTCATGGTATAATTTCAGTAGCAGTCACCCATCCAGGTACTGACCGGTGACTGACGCGCCATCGTTGCTTGCCCTCGGTAATTGATTCTTATAACCGAGTTCAACTGATCTATGAGTGCTTCATAGAGGATATCTGAGAGAGTAAATCTGCTTTATTAACCCTTAATCGTTCACGCTGCTGAGCAATTGCAATGAAAAAGATATAATTCCACCATTAAGGTTAACTTATTGCTCTCTACTAGTCACGTTTTCACACTTGCTCATGTTACACTTTCTTAACAGAAGAAAACAATTCACAATTTACCTGAGAATCAAATCCACAGCCCTAACTCTGGACAAACGAGACAATCCCACGCAATAACTGGGTTGTTACTCATCGCATTGCAGCACGTGTAAACTTTTAACTCTACATAGAATGAATTAAATGTACTACGCATTGTAAACGGTTATTAAAAGCAACTTGGATTGTTAATTATAGGATAACTAAGTAGCTAATCCACTAATAATATCCTAATTAGTAACAAACTTTGAGTAGTGAAAAATGTACAAACTTCCGATTTCAGTAATTTCTCTTTGATTATTTTCGCCTGTGTACTAGTTTTTTACTTCATGGAGATGAAATGTTAGAACAGTTCCTTAGCTTGTGTGGTAGTTGCATTCTACACACATAAACTTTAATAGAAAACTAAGAAATGTATGGGAATTACGTCTGTCAATGATAAGTTACGTAGTAAAACATAATATTAGCCCTAATTTATTTATACACGAGTTAGTGAATGTACAGGGTGTCTCAAAAGAAATTTTATATTTGTTTAGCTTACTGCGTGAACGCTGCGTACTTGAGGGGTGCGGGGGTTATGTCAATTGGTAGCTTGGCTCTTGGGGATTCAGTCGCTATGGAGCGTTTCTCGGGAGCAGACCGCGCGTTGTGCGTGCGAGAGTTTTACAAGAACGGTGATTCGACAACTGTCGCGCGTAGAAAATTCTGCAGTATTCGAGGTTTTCGCCACTTAAATGATGCGCCAAGCCTTCCTCTCATTCGACATTGGGTTAAAAAGTTTGAAGAGACTGGATCAACGCTGGATAAATCAAAATCCGGGCGACCTAGGTCATCAAGAACGGTAGAAAACGTGGAGAGTGTTAATCAATCTGTACGTGACGACCCGAGCCTTTCAATTCGGAAGCGCGCGAGTGCTTTAAATGTGCATAGATCATCATTACATCGCATTATGCACAAAGATCTAAAGCTGCACCCCTACAAAATTCAATTGGTGCAAGAATTAAAGCCCCAAGATGCCGGTCAGAGGCTTAATTTCGTAAATCAGATGATTGAGCGATTTTCAACGTTTACCAACATTTTGTTTTCGGATGAAGCTCATTTTCATCTTAATGGCCACGTAAATAAGCAAAACTGCCGCTACTGGAGTTCAGCCAATCCGAAACGCAAACATCAGAAACCCCTACACTCGCCTAAAGTGACCGTATGGGCTGCCATGTCGGCGCGAGGAATTATCGGCCCTTACTTTTTTGAAGACGAAATGGGGCGTACAGTTACAGTGAATTCAGAGCGTTATGTGGAGATGTTAGACAACTTCTTGGTACCTGAACTGCAAAACTTTCCTGGCTATAACCAAATAACATGGTTTCAACAGGACGGAGCAACTTCACACACGTCCAATATATCTCTGCAACGTGTTCGTGAAATTTTCTCAGGAAAATTGATCTCCCGGAGAGGTGACATAAATTGGCCTCCACGTAGCCCAGATTTAACCCCTATGGACTTTTTCCTATGGGGTTATCTTAAATCTAAAGTTTACGCCAATAAACCAACTTCACTGGCGCATTTGAAAGAAAATATCCGTCACGAAATGGCAGCCATCCCTCACTCCACCTGTCGAGCAGTCATAAGTAATTTTACTGTTCGATTAAATGAGTGCCAACAACGTGAGGGTTTACATTTAGACGATATTATTTTTAAGAAATGAATGCCCAAAAAGTGTATTTTAACAATAAATAAACATTTTTTCTATATACCGCTTCCTTTTTTTTTAATCAATCCACTAAATATGAAATTTCTTTTGAGACACCTTGTATAAAGAGAATGAACGCGAAACACTTGCAATTAAGCTAAAGGGGCAGATCTTCTTGGCACATTAAAGACTATGCAAACTCTTTATTAAATTAAAAACGCAATTTGGAACAAAATATACAGTGGCGATCCGTACCAAGTGCTTTCCTAAGTGGTTCGTGTATTAATAAACACGACGACGCGGACGGTATAAAATTACAAAGTGTTGAGAAAACAGGTATTTATAATATTATGCATCACATAAGCATACAATTCTCTATTATTATAATGTTATGCGAAATAAACAATAACACATTAAGGATGTCGAACCGTCTCGTGTAACGTTTCTTTATTCTACGTATTAGTGCTCATGTACACGAACCAGGTAGAGTTGAAGTAATACATATTCTACTTGCTCTGGTGTATGAATCAACTTAAATTTGCTTTACATAACAAAAGATACAAATTTGCAACCAACCAACTGTTGGAAAGTGACCTAACATTAATTTGGTTTTGCATTTGTTGGAGCAAGTCCTATATCCTCTAAACACACATAAATACAAACGTCAATGAAATATCTATACATTTATAAAATTACTTGCCGTAACTCACTGCTTCAACAATGCAGAACCTAAATCACTCAGTAAGAAATAATTACGCAAAAAAACTAGTTTTTTAATATAACAAAATGTCAACACTATAAAAAAAACTGCATCATTTATTAGCAGTAAAACACGACAGTATTCAACTCTGAAAATGTATGTGGAGTATCGACAAAAGTATATCAATTGAATTTTTCTTCATGAATTATTTACATTATACTCAGTAGGTTTTAATATACATAATTTCTAAGCCTTGATTGCGTACAGCCTACAGCCATAATATCTATAAGTTATGCGATAACATCTTAAAAAATACTAACTATTCGAGAGTTTTATTGCCTTGTCAAAAGGAAGGCTCTTAAAAGTCGTTTATATACTTTAAACGTTAGTCTGTAACCTGAATAAATATATGTATTTACAACCTGTAACGTTTTCACATGGAAAGATGCGTATCTTAAAATCTAATAAAACTTTAGGTGGTATTTTAAGTAATAAAAGTCCCGTTAAAATTTGGACTAATTAAGCATTAAATGTAAAGATATAATTAAGAATCTATTTATTTAACGATAGGTTTCTAACACGTTATAATTTTACTGTCCCGTAACTTATTAATAAATTGACTAGATTTAGTTATAAAAATGTCATATTTCTCGGACCCTACTGAGTTTCCTCCAAAGAGTTAGGCTTAATCATATTTTATATATATCGTTATATAACGTTATTTACATACTTTAATGACGGGTTTTATGATAGATCGTAAACAAGAAACAAAAATTTTTTTTTTTTTATTTTTCCTTAAAAAGAAGACCTCAAAGAAAAGTACTTGGTTTTAAATATATTTGAGTATACGCTTTTAAATAATTGTAAATAGATAATCTATAACTTATACTGACAATATATCTTAGAAAAGAATATAATAAACTTTATTGTATACCAGATCAAACAGTTTCCATAAAATCAACATATCAATAGAATGACCATGCACAAATGGCGTCCTTATCGCTAAAACTAAATAAACATATATATGCATAGAAAACACACAAACTCCGAAACAGTTGCAGATCATACAAATATTTGGTGGTGGTGAGATTCGAACCCGAGACCGCACAGCAGTCGCATTCGTACCGTTGCGCCACAGTCAGATTGAATGAGAGATAATATGTTTGATGATCTATGTTTGTGGTTAAAGCCTGACTTTCTTTATTATCGGTAGTCGGATCATTTTAATTAGAAATTATGTAAATATTAAAGACATGGTTACACAAGTAGTTTTTTTTTATCTATATAATGTATAATTACACAAAAAGGAGAACGAAAATTAGCAACATAGAAGTCCCGCAGAACATTCTTTCAACCGCATTACATGTCTCGTGAACGCAGCACTAAGGCATTCGCCACGTAAGTTACTACCGGCCCGACGTCACCAGACAATCAAGGTAGGTTTTGCTAGAAATCCAAGTGGACGCACAGCCTTATAAGGGGTACATAGACGATCTAAAAAGTGGAACGCAGCCTGTCCTGCCGACTATTGTGCAGCTATTTATTGTGTTGATGATAATTGTTTGCTGGTCGCAATCTTGGATAAATGTCGAGTTTGTATTAGCTCGTGGGATGAGCGGTAATGTTATAATGACATTTGTTTTGCAACTGAACGATGTTATGTATAAGCAGAAGGAAAAATATATGGTAAGTACAGGTCTCCATAATCTGTATAAGAGGCTTATGACTACATATAAGTATGTAGACGCTTTTTAGGTAGGAACTAATCAGTAACCTCATATATTACATACTCGTAATATAATATGATATAATATAATATATTATTTTCGCACACATCCTTAGAAAACAATATTTTTAGATTTTAATTTTTTTATTTACATTTTAGGAAATTTATACCAAAGATAACTGAACAGCAATAATACTTTTTTCACTCTTAGTTTGTTTAAGTTTAAGTAACTGAATAACCGAGCTTTTCTAAAAATTAATCCTAACTAGTTTTATCGCCCCAAAACCCTTGCATACTAAATTTTATAAAAATTGTTAAAACCGTTTTCGAGATTCAGATTTACAATATTTTACAAGATACAAGAATTTCTCGTTCACAGGTATTAGACGTGCTATATCTTTTGATAAGCAGTTTCCGAAGTCCACAGAGGTAGTATTGTTTTTGTATCGAATATACTCATGGATGACTTGACTTGACACGTAACATTGGGCAAAAGTAATTTGTATAAAAAACTTGAGCATTTAAACATTAAGGGAATTTTGTCTTATTGTACCTATTAGACTTTGAGACGTTTAATTTATTGGCAAAATTCAAAAAAAGCGTAGCAACTGAGTTATATAATAAAAAAACATAAAGGATTTCAAATGTTAACTGTTGCACATTCTACTTATCTTTACAAGAATGGTTTATTGTAGTCATAAAACTTGAATGAAGTCAACTCGAAATGAGTATAGTGCTAATAAAACAGTACGATAGACATACAGTACAATAATTGGCACAGTTATCCTGAACAAAACGTCAATGAGTTAAAGTTAGGTCCACTGCAGAGTAAGGGACAGGTACTAAATACACATCAACTGTATCAACCAATCGCCATTCACTGCTGCATGAGGGCTTCCCCCAAGGAACACCAACTAGCCCCATCTTGAGCAGCCCGCATCGGTCCATTGCCAATCAAATATTTTGGCTCCAGCGACTATCGGTTCGTCTAGAGACATGAGCGGCCCACTTCTACTTCTGCGTTCTGATTCTCCGTGCGATGTCGGTTACTAGTTATCTGTTTAATAAATTCATTCCAAATTCTATCGAATAGGAAACACCTAGCATCGCACGCTCCATCACACGCTGACCCACTCTAAATTTTTGTCTTGGTATTACTGTTAAGACGCACTAGTTAAATACCTTGGTCTTCAATAATTGCAGTATTGGTGACTCGAAAATGTGACATGGTTTCGCGTACGACGCCCAGCTTAGACTTATTCTGCTATCGGCCTCTCAATTGAAGTTGTGCCGACCGAGTTAGATAGTTTGGCCAAGGTGCACATGAACTTTGCCGCAAAACACCATCAAGTGTTTGGCCACCCTTTAAGTCTCTCCTTACCATCCAGAACTAGGTGAGAAGTCTTAAAGCCAGCCTAGTTGTGCCATATACAGCTCTCCCACGTGAGAACAATCATCATTAACTCTTTATTACTCAAAATAAATAAAGATAAGATAACATATCTGAACTATCTTATCGTTATTTATAGATAAAAAAGAATTTACTGATAAAAAGAAGCTTACCGAGACAAATAAAAAGGAAAATACACTAAAATATCAGATAAAACGTAACAGCAGTCCAAATATTGGCATAATTCAGTTAAATGAACGGTTGGTCTAGTGGTTTACGCGTCACCACGTCGTTTTCTACTGCTTTAAGCATTGTGAGTTCAAACCCTATGTAAGACAACATTTTATGTGATCCAAGAATTGTTTTTTTGAGACTTAGTATTCTTTGTTATTGTTTCATATATGTTTGTATAGCCCTCCGCTATAGTTTCCATTTAAAAGCTAACAGAAAAGATTAGGTTGGTATGGAATAGCCAAATTGCTTTCAAAAATACAAAATCAAATTGAAGCAGAATTTAACAAGTATAATCTTAGAGTAGATTGAACTCATAATTTTTTTAACATTTCAAATTTTAAATAACAAAAAAAGGTTTTGATAGCCGACTGAACGATGACATACTCAACATACGGTATATTACACAGGTCTAGGTACATAATGACAGTTCTATTACAAATTGTATACTTCCAATACTGTTATCTGTTTTTCTATTCTATCTCTCTAACTTTTTTAAATACGACACTCAATTTGTTCCGAGAGAAGCAACATGCCTGCAGCTTCACCTGGGAGTTCTATTCCCTAGGTGAGACGTGTGATACAATACATTTCTCAAGTACTCTCTACAGTAGTGTCTGACTAGCGGAAATACTGCATACTCCAGGCAACATCGCCTCATCGGAGGTGGCGAAAACTAATAAGGTTTAACCTAATCTAACGGGCCAAATTCTTCCCCAGTTGGTTAGACAGAAATCTAACCCATAATGTCAACATCTAGACATGGTTTAGACTCTACCACAGTGTTGAAAGAAAGTATAAAACACGCAGCTTCGTACTCGAGTTTATAGGTCGCGATGACACACACATCCATACAAAGTTGATTCAAAGGAAATGAGAAACAGCGCATTGGGTGAAAGGTCCGACACCTAACATAAGTGGTAACCGCCGCCTATGGGTTAGCTCAAGTACTATGTGTTTGATGCCACCCTTCAAGTTTCACCCCTTAGAACTAAGGAGAGGGGACGCATTTTTTTGATAAAACTACATACACACTTCGTCATTATCATCAGCCCGTTGTAGTCTACTGTTCAACATAAGGCTCTCCCAAGGAACTCTACAGAGCCCGGTCTGTTGCTTTCTACATCCAGTCGCTACCAGCCCTCTTACGTAAGTCGTCTCACGTTTGTCAAGACGAAGTCTCCATTCTAAAACACGCGTACTCCAGCAAGTGTCTGTTCTGCGATAAATGTGACCAGCCCATTGCCACTTCATCCTACTTACATATACTTGGTGAAATCTAAAGGAAGAAAAATTGCTATAAGTGGCCCCTTTACACCAAAGTATGGTTCTCTCAATGTTGAGTTTTAAATATTTAGTGTTATGAAATTTCCAATGTTACAATCGAACTCACAACACTCAGTGTAGTAAAAAATCAAATAGATAAATAGCTTTTCACCAGATACTTAACGTTAATCAATATTATACCTAGCGGTTTTGAGAAAACTGCCCATTAGGGCTGCGTCGACCACCGTTATGTGAATATACACTAACCTCTCACTGTGTTAGAATAAATCAGTAAAGAGAAGGTATATTCAAGCAGTACTCTCTACATAATAATTAGTCACTAACTAATAGGGTATTATTTTGTCCTTAATTAGCTTGCCTTTGATTATATTCTACAATAATTTAGAAGAGAAAATTAGATTGCATTTACTGATATACAAAAGTTGACTACTTTTCATTATTCATATACTAGCTGTGTACGCGGGGAAAGGTAATTTGAGTAACATTTAAACAGTCTTTCATCTCTCCTTTCAACTCCTTACAACCTTTTTTAAACCTATGTCCTTTCTTAGGGTCTAGACTTTCAGTGAACCAATTTTCATTCATGTAGAAGTTGTAGAAGTTTGTATTAATTCTAACGCTCAAATTACTTTGTTAATACTAAAGCCGGTCTTTTGAAGTAGATTGGTCGAATACAGAAAGACATATATAAAATTTTCAAGATATAGTTTATACTCCACAAGAAGAACTGTGATATTAATTTATAACGCAAAAAATATAATAAACACAGATAAATTTTCATTCTATACAAACTTGAACCTCTAAAAATCGTAAGATATAAAAGCAAGGCGATGAATTTAACCATTTTTCACTACTCTTGAAATCGTAGATAAATTGGTAATCATGAAAAATAACTCATCATTTATTTCATTTAATGATATACGAGAAAGAAAACTAGAAGATCTTTCTTACTTCTGGATAAAGTGCCGAATGTTTATATCAGAGGCAGCTTCAAACTGAGACCAATACCGGAGAAGCTTAAAGAGATGCGCTTGAGACGGAACAGTCACGTCATGCATCGACCTGACGAACACATGACCAAGAAGGTGCTGCGACTGGAGTCGGGACCAAGAGGACGTGGCAAACCCCGATCTACATAGATGTCGACTATCAGGAAAGACCTCGGAGAAGAGAAAGTGGACCCCACGACAACCCAGAACAAATGTCTCTGTAGAAGAACGATAAGGAGAGCCGAACCCGATTAGAAACAGGTAAAGGCCAGACGATGAAGAGAAGAGAAAAAAATACTAGGAGCAAACCCTATATTAACGCGTGTTTTAACGTGGTGTATTAAGCCAACATCTCCTTTCTGAAAAGTTACCTATGTCCTGATGATGTTGAATCATTGAATATATTTGATGTTTACAACTTTAAAGCTACTTGCAACTTCAAACAATTAGGAGTTCCTCAATCTTACGTTTCATGTTTTTATTATTTGGAAGGTTATACTTTTATTAGATCCAATTTAATCTTGAAGAAAAAAATACACTTAAAATCAATAAAGGTATATTTTTCTTGAAGATTCAGGTATTATAGAAATCAGTATTACAATACAACTACTATAGTATAGTTGTTATTTATTACAACTCAGCTAGTTAATTAATACAGAAACATTCTCTTAGTACACGGTAACAAAATTACACTCGAAAAAAACGAAAAGGAAAACATTCAAGTCCTTACTTATTAAACTTAAACTATTAGAAATAAATAAACAGAACATATAAAACAAAGACATCCCACACATTTTACAAATATAAAAAAGATCGCAAGTACAGTTATAAAATGAAATAAAAACACGAACTCAAAATAACATAAAATAAAAAGAACAAACTAAAACAGAAGCGTTGCGTGCACCGGCGCGTTTCGTTTCGCACGAAGATATATCGACCTTTTTGTACCATTCCATAATCGAATGCGTAAATTGAAACCTCCGTTTGATAATACACAGATTACACTATATTATTTATAATCTATATTTACTAAAGGATGTTGTTTATTCATTTCATATCTGAGGATTTGTTCGGTTTTATAAAATGGAAGCGGCAGATGTATTTTTCCGTTTTTTTCATATGTTTACTATTATCGAGCTCAACATACGATGTAAATAATTATTTTTAAATTAATAAATTAAAACATTAATAAATATGTTTTGGAAATAATAGGTACTTACAATGATTAAATAAATATTTTCGGACAAATAAATATTTTGGACATCTAACACAACGCCATCTAGTCCCACCGTGGGAGAGCTAAGCTTCGGCATGAATGGGTCGGCTCGACCGGAGTGATACCACGGCCCCACAGAAGACCGGTGTGAAATAGCGTTTGTGCTGTGTTTCACCGAGTGAATGAGGATACCGGAGGCCCATACCCCAACCCCTCCCCCCATCCCCTTTCCCATCCCCCAAAGGTCGGCAACGCACTTGTGACGCCTTTGGTGTTGCGGGTGTCCATGGGCGGCGTAATCGCTTACCATCAGGTGATACGTCTGCTCGTTTGCCCACAATTCAATAAAAAAAAAAAAGCTAAGCAGAGCTTGTGTAATGGGTACTAGACAACTGATTTAAATACATATATACTTTATTTTGTAAATATATACATAGGAAACACCGAAACAAGTATTCGCAGAACATACAAAAAATTAATCCGACCCGGGAATCGAACCCGAGACCTCAAGCACAGCAGTCGCATACGCTACCACTGCGCCACCGAGATGAGTCAGATTGTAATAAATCTTTGAATTTTTTTTTGGAATAATTCACTTTTCTCTAAAAAAAAATTTTTGAGTGTTCATTTTAGTCTGTTATTTTTTATATTAAATTCGCATATTTACTTACTACATACTTCCGCCTACTGCCTTTCACTACGTTACTACTTACTACTTAATGATTACCTCCCCAAAAGAGCGCCAATCATCCTATACATTAGTGCTTTATGTTTTATGTATAGGCCTGCCAAAGTGACTCTACTCTGCCTGACGAATAGCATAAGCAGAATCTAAAAGTGGCGGTAACCATACTCACTGCAAATGCAGAGAATGCAATAGTGCAGCATGGTGACCCACAACATGGCGCCCTAGTGATGCTTCTGCATTATTGAGCTTTCGGTCTCGTAATCACTAACAAAATACGACAGCACGCAGGCTGGTACCACCCCGCTCAACTTTGACATTAGTATTTTAGTATTGAAATGATTAAAAATTGAAAACTCAGGTTTCGGTGAAAGTTCGTGACCTTTATCTTCTATAAACCGCTATTTCCTTTTTATAAGTACAGAGCCGAGGTGAGAGAATGATGTTCGTCAATACAACGTAAATAATTTAAAGTTGATAAAACGGGGAGGCAGAGGATTTAAGGGGTTATACGCGTGAGTGCGTAAATGCTGTTAGAAAACTTGTATAGATGTGAGCAATAGTGGATTTGATCATAAGCAAGTAAGTAGTAGCAATTTGTTCGATACATTTTATTTTATTTTTCATTTTTAAAGCACTTTATCTTTTCTGAATATTTCTAATTATTTTGTTTATATTATTTAAATTACAGTAAAAAAAAATTAAGTAAAGATATCAAATGCAACCAGATTCTACAAACACTTCTCAAATGCCTTTCTGTTCAAAAACACAAAAATAACGTTCGATACATACAAATCCGTTATGTTTTATGTACTTTACAAGTAACAAACACTATTTCAATTATTAATGAAACAAAATAATAAGTAGACTCTACCAACTTTACCGACGCCATGCTCTACGTGTGTCGTTTTATTAACGCTCTAAGAAAAGACATCAACGAACTCTATACACAATCTACATTTAATAATATAAATAATATAGGCAGTCATATAATAAAATAAGGTAGCCAAGTATAAAGTGGTAATAGATCTCGATTTTTTAATGTTTGCATAGAATTACAAACTTGAAAGACAATGTATTAATACTAGGAATTTAATAAAATTAGAATTTTATCGCAAAATAATTAACCACTCAAATTAAATACCACAAGGAAAACTGTATTATTGCTAGGAATTTAATAAAATTATAATTTTATCGTTAAAAAGTCGACCACTAAAAATAAATAACACAAGGAAGACTTTCTTAGAATTGTTTATGCTTTAGTTTATATTAGAGATCGCCTAATGTTCGAATTTCGACTATAATTCATTTTTGATTTATGTGTTTTATAACCAGTATAGCTTGAGCTTTGATTTTATAGACTTGGGTACCAGAGCAGGTCCTATATACTGGACAAATGTATATAGATCTAGCCGATTTCACCTAATTTCTAACTAAGTAATATTATATTGTTTTAAACGTAGCTTTCTTTTTATTTACATAAATTAGATGTATTTAAAATTTCTCAAAATGTATTTAAAATAAAAAAAAACATTTCACGTTTCGTATAATAGTCATTATATTTATTATTTTTATACAATATAGGGATCAACAAACTACTAGATGGAAAGTGACTTTCAACGTCCTGCAACTGAGTAGTCACAAACGCGTTGCTGATATATATATCATACAATTATCTAACTTTTATGAATGCATGTTCTCTCGTTCTTTCTTTATTAAAAGATAACTCCCTCATTGGGAATTTATCTTGAGATTTGGAGTTAACGTCTAGACTTAGAACAACAATTCGTGGATCACACAAAGTACTGTCCCATGCTGGGCCCGAATCTACAACACCCAGCGCAGTAGAAAACGGCACGGGATCGCTCAAACCACTAGCCAATCCGTGCAGTCAAACAAACGTTCATCAGTAGTCTGCCTACTGTAGTACAGATTATGCTTAATTTAAGACCAGATGACCAGGTGAGAAATGCATAAAGTTGTAAGTGTTAAGTTTTTAACCGATTTCAAAAAAGAAGGAGGTTATCAATTCGACTGTATTTTTTTTTGTTACCTCATAACTTTCGATTAGGTGAACTGACTTTGATGATAATATTTTTAATTGAAAGCTAGTGCTTCCCGTCTGGTCCCATTTTATCTAGTTCTTGAAGTCGGTTGTTTTTTTGTTAAAATTTGTGATTATTATTAGTTGAAAACTAAACAAAGTTTTCAACTAAAAACTTACAAAAATGTAAGTATTGTAAGTTAATCATTACGAAAAGTCAGGGGTCAACGAACGGAGAGTGCAACCTTCGGATAAATATCATACTTCCTCTTTTATTAGTGGTTCAGAAAAGACGATAATAATTTCATTAATAATGTAGATATATCTATATTAATCTAATAAGGTTCTTGCGGTCAATATTTCAAGGAATACGGAAACATCTTTATGAATGGGAAAACCTATTTGAAACGGATTCATGGGTTTCCCAACGCAAATGCTAATAGTTTCAAAAGTTACTTTAAATCTTTACCTTAATGCCAGAACATAAATATATTTAATTAGAGTATAGCTCAATATATTTGGAGTGCAAAATTTTTGCATGTACGAGAAACCTTATTTTATTAACATTTCTTGCTTTAGAGATAATATTAGGTGAAAACGATTATATAAAACTTTGAAAATCCAGTCTATATTTAGATTTGTCACAATATATGCATTTTAAAATAATATTGATCCTGGAATAAAAAGTATACCGCTTAAATACCGGCAACGCACTTGTGAGGCCTCTGGTGTTGTACTTACCATCAAAAAACAATAATAAATAATCAATTCTGAAGCAAATTATGAATTAGCCGTCGTTGCCAAGCTGCTCTTGACTTCAGTGTGTATTGTGTGTTCAAATTCCAATTGGGACAACATTTTGTAAGATCCACAAATTTTTGTTCTGAGTCTGGCTGCTCCTTGTGTACATGTATGTTTGAATAGTCTGGCGACGCAGGATTTATTTATTAATTAACTTAAAAAAAAACCTTTCGACGAAATACAACTGTCAGGAATTTCCAGTAGTACTACAGTTCTGAGTGATTTTATAGAAATTTTAATTGTGAAGATGAGTTATTTATGAAACAATGAGTGTAGTGATATTGTTTATGCTCGTGTAACCTGTTTAAAGGATGGGGTTTAAAATTTCAACACATCTACTTCAACAAACAAATTTCAATTAGAATCTTGGAAACAGCTCCAACGATGTTCATGAAATTTAGTATGTATGGGGTTTCAGGGCAATAAATCGGTCTAGGTAGGTAACATTTTTCGAAAATTTACCTTAAAAATACCGGGTTAAGCTATTAATGGGAGCAACCTTGGGGGAGCTTTGCTTCGGCATGAATGGGTCGGCTCGACCGGAGTGATACCACGGCCTCACAGAAAACCGATGTGAAATAGCGTTTGCGCTGTGTTTCACCGAGTGAGTGAGGATACCGGAGGCCCATACCCCAACCCCTCCCCCCATCCCCTTTCCCATCCCCCAAAGGTTGGCAACGCATTTGTGATGCCTTTTATGTTGCGGGTGTCCATGGGCGGCGGTAATCGCTTACCATCAGGTGATAGGTCTGCTCGTTTGCCCACTATTCAATAAAAAAAAAACAAATTATCAATTGTGAAGGGATAATCTTTATAGTATACGAGTACTTTTGAACTGTTTAACGGATGATTTTACTAAGTTTTATCATTTCCAATCATTAGCTGCTTCATCTAAGCATAAAATTACGCAATAACCGTACTAGCGTTAATTGGTAGGTATACTGAAATGGTAAGTTTTACACACACATATGTCCTGTAATCATCGTCAATGCAAGGTAGTCGAAACGTCAGTCAAACTTAGTTAGGCAAAGGCTTTTAAGTCCTAACGAATCGGATTTACCTGCCTAACTGAGTTTGACTGACGTAAATAATCTTAAAATAAATAAAACGAGTAATAACGTTATAATTATACGTTACGGTTTGATTTCATTAACGAGTTGAATCTATACTAATTTTATAAAGCTGAAGACTTTTTTTGTTTGTTTGAACGCGCTAAACTCAGGAACCGCTGGACCGATTTGAAAAATTATTTCAGCGTTGGATAGTCCATTTATTGAGGAAGGCTATAGGCTTTATATCATCACGCTAATACTAATAGGAGCGAAGCACCAATGAAGAATGTTTCAAAATCGGGGAAAATTTTTCACGCTACGGGCAAAAGAAGTCGCAAACGAGGTTGCGTGGGTCAGCTAGTAGTTAATATAACCTATGAGCTGCCAATTCTGCACATGCTGTTTTTCAATATTAATTTCTTATTTTGATGTAATCATAATTTATAATTTTATACAAAATCACCTTTAATTGTAGCTTTTGTTAACATTTTTCTATTTTTGTTTTATACCTGATTATGATAGTAGCTACTAAAATTATAAATATCACTTTATAAATATTCTGATACAATATTCTTTGCATTTAAAGAAGCCTGTCTGAATTTTAAAAGAGACGATGATCCTTGAGTTTGTTTCATCCTTTCTCCTCAGGGCTAGTCCAGTAAGGAAAGGTCGAACGCATCTGTTCAAAAAACATTTAACTGCCAAAAGTGTTCATGTTACTTTTGACTATGCGCTTTTCTCGAAACTTTGTGCCGCGCAGAACAAAACTGTGGAATGAACTGTGGCCTGCAGTATTCAAGAAAAGAGCCTAATCCTTTTTAAAAAGCCGACAACGCACTTGTGACGTCTCTGGTGTTGCGGGTGTCTCAACGATACGTCTGCTCGCTTTCCCCTATACCATAAAAAAACAAAAACTTAATTGCAGAATAAATTATTTCATTTCAACAAAATATACACAACTGAAATAGGTCCACATTCTTATATTTGCTAGAATTTGGATCTATCATTCTTGTATGTAAATAGTATTGATAAAATTCTGTCTTTTTAACGTTAATATGTAATCTGATCTTCATCGTTATAACATAAAGTAACAAATGACTCACATCACATAAATATCGCCAGCTGCTTTCATAAATTTTCATAGAATCCATATGCTGAGCAATTTCGGATCGAACAATATTTTTTTCATCGTGGGAGAGTCACGCTTCGGCATGAATGGGCCGGCTCGACCGGAGTAATAAATACCATGGCCTCACAGAAAACCGGTGTGTAATAGCGCTTGCGCTGTGTTTCACCGAGTGAGTGAGGACACCGGAGGGCCATACCCCAACCCCTCACTTTCCCCAAAGGCCGGCAACGCACTTGTGACGTCCCTGCTGTGGCGATACGTCTGCTCGTTTGCCGCCTATTCAATAAAAAAAAACATATTTTAAATACTTTTTAACTATCCTATTTTTATACTGTGTTTATTCTTGATAACATTACAATACGACATCATATTAAATGTGGAACTCGAAACCTTGTTTCTATATGTTAGGTTTTATAAATAACCCCGTAAATAATATTGTTCTTCAAATTAATGCAAAATTAGCTTTAGTTAGAATAATTTAGGTTTAATCTTGATATTCTATGAACATATGTAAGTTGAGTGCCTGTACTTTTGTGTTAATTAAATAGATCGATTGGATAATACTTTATTTTCTTTACATTTTTGGGTACTGGTATAAAGGTATGAATTTAAACCTTTATTTGCCTATAAATACTATTTGAATTTGTACTTTAATTTGTTCTACATTAATATCTAAGTTTAATGAAGACGATATCTTATCTTTTTGTAGAACTATTTATTTAATTTACTACACTGAGAAACATTTTACAAAAAACTAAGGTATTGCGTAGTAAATTTTGCTTTGATTGATACCATATCAAAATTTGGAGGAATAGATCTAGCACCTTTCAACAAGCAATTTTTATATATATATAATCTGAACCTTGGAAACGGTGCCAATAATTTTCATGAAATTTAGAATGCAAGGGTGTCGATCGATCTAGCTAAGATTAATTTTTAGAAAACTATCGAAAAAAATACCGTCATACAGATAGTATGTTTAATGAGTTATTCTGATTTAATATTAAACTGAATATAAGAAACTGGTTCGATAATAATAGAACCTACAAAAGCAATCCGTATAAGTTAATATTTGTCACAGTAGCTGGCCAAGACATACTATCACAATTGCGAGGAACAGTAGCATGCATCTGACACGGATGTATCCGTTGCCATGGTTACAGAATCACCACGCATCACCGCGCCCGGCCTGTTAACAAGTTGTAACAAAAGAAGGTTTCTAGACATGTGTGAGCTTGGAAATTAATACACTTTGATTTATACAATACCGTTAGCCCTACATATGTTTATTAATATACAAGAGCCAAACAAATAGACGAATTAGGTGACTACAACTGACTATAGCCTTAATGAATTCTTGCAAGTCTAGTACTAAGTAACGAATGCTCTGCCGTCTTTTAAGATTGAAGTATAGACACAAGCATAAATACGAGTATATTACTATGGATACATCGGCAATCACATCTGCCCCAGGACGAGATTTTTTTTTTCTACGAGAGCACCACAAACATCTTCGTTCATAGGCATCATATTAAAGTGACAACTTCTCAATGCAAAAATATGTGACCAGTTATTAGTTCCAAATTATTAAGATACCATTCGAAATTCAAAAATATGTGACGAAATTATTTCTAAAAGAATGTGTTAACTTATGGAGCTGCTGCGAGCTGTGTCAACTTATACCTACTCATGACTGTACGAGTACGTTCTATTACATTTCAAATCTAAGAAGTAATTCAATCAATAAATATTTTATAAATAAATTGTCTAATATTTAGAACTACAGCAGTCTGTCAGTGGCCATGTAAAGTGCAACATATCTAATGCCTTTTCAACCGCGCTTATTTCCAAACGTACTACTACTACTGAATTGATTAAATTAAAATCTACTTATTTTTGTGCGACAGTCTCGGTGGCGAAGTGGTAGTGTATGCGACTGTTATGATTGAGGTCTCGGGTTCGATTCCTG
Organism: Spilarctia lutea; assembly: GCA_916048165.1. Lineage (NCBI taxonomy): Eukaryota > Metazoa > Arthropoda > Insecta > Lepidoptera > Erebidae > Spilarctia > Spilarctia lutea. The sequence goes on along the minus strand of OU696490.1, from coordinate 11,542,090 downwards.
GACCGGACCAAATGTTTGTATGATCTGTAAATATTTTTTTCGGAGTGTTTGGTTTTTTCTATGTATAATGTGTATGTATTTACAAAAATAAGTATAGTTGTCTGGTACCCATAACACAGGCTCTGCTTAGCTTGGGACTAGATGGTGTTGTGTGTTAGATGTCCGAAATGTTTATTATTATTATTTTGATGATTACAGGGATAAACTATAGGCACATTCAATAACTAAATTGTTTAAAATATAAGTTCATTCATTGTCTGAATGCATTTCAAATTTTACAACAAGCAAACTATCACTGATAAAACATCATCCTAACGTAAGTTGCGTTATTTATAAATATTTTGTTTCTATTATGTATAAATATTAGAAAAAAAGTTTATTAAGAAAAATATTTTCCATTATAGTCAAAATATAGTATCTATACTACATTCGTCAAATTTAAGACAAATTGTAAAAATATACTTTATGATGTCATAGTGTATAGTAGTATATTATACTAGCTGAACACCGCGGTGCAACCCGCGGTACGACAACAACCGCGGGCAACGCTGCGTGGCGAATCTAGTATCTTCATAAATTGTAGCCTATGTGTTATTCTGATTTATAAGCTACATTATTGTAAAGTTTCAATAAAATCCATTCAGTAGTTTTTGCGTGAAAGTGTAACAAACTTCCATCCATCCATCCATCCATCCATACTTACAAACTTTCGCGTTTATAATATTAATTGATATACAGGATACCTAGGATACCCAGGATACCTACTACAGGCAGTATTTTTTATTCTTTATTTTTCTTTAAAAAAACAACTCCCACGTTAGGAATAAACATCCTGTGTCGTGGGGGACTTTACACATATATGAAACGGACACAAAGAACATCCAGACTCAGGACAACAATTCGTGGATCACACAAAGTGTTGTACCGCATGGGATTTGAACCCAAGACACTTGGCGCAGTAGCAAGCGGCATGGCGACCGCTGAAATCATTCGGCCAACCGTGCAGTCATTCAGTAGCAGTCAGTATTTACAACCCTGACTACTTTAACTCTAATTAAAACTGAAGATAATCTTCATATTTTTTTCAATATGATTGATTCAATACTTCCATTGATATACCTACAGAATCGTTTTCTATTGAGTTTAAGTAATAAAAAAACCTATAATCTATCTCTAGTTAGAAATGGAGGTAGGTAATTGAAAACAGACGTCTTTTACGCGTTTCCTTTCTTTACCTTTTGAAAAGAAGAAGCGAGTTCGGCCTAATCTTGAAACAATTGTTATCGTTTAGTAAAAGGTACTCGCTTTGCTTGAAGATAGTAAGTCATATTTCTAATCATAACTTTTATCTAGAAAATGTATATTAATTAAAATTACCTGAAAAATACACCCTGGCTTAGTAAACTAAATTTTTGAATACATTGGATAAAGACAGCTGCATTAAATATTATAGCCTTGTATTTCTTAATTATTTACCTACTGAAATAACAGATGTATGTTTATGTAATGTATATTTATATAGGACCGGCTTAATATTCCATACGGACACAGGACATATGTATACTTATTTAAAAGATATATAATTTAATATATAACCATGTATCGCATATTTAGTATATAGTGTTTTCATCTGTTTAATATATATGTAAATTCTTGTTTTTTATCCTTGAAAACGTGAAAATTAGAACAGCTGTCGTAAATAGTGTGGATGTAAATAACATCTGGAATACATAAAAATATCTACCAAGGAATAACTTCTTTATATACACGTATTCAATCGGAATGTGCCATAATATATACTATACTAGCTGGCCCTCGCTACCTCTTTTACGTGTTCTATTGCCCGTAGCGTAATAATTTTCCCCCGTTTTTTAAACATTCTTCATTGGGACTCCGCTCCTGTTGGTTTTATCGTGATGATATATAGCCTATAGCTTTCCTCGAAAAATATTCCAACACTGAAAAAATTTTTCAAATCGTACCAGTGGTTCCTGAGATTAGCGCATTCAAACAAACAAACAAATTCTTCAGCTTTATAATATTAGTATAGAAGTATAGATTCGTTATTAGTACTACTAAACGAACATACTCAAAATGTATACAAGTACTACGGTTATACAATAATATATATAGGATTGAAATATTAGAAAAATAATAACAAAGTATTTCCTAACTTTTTGAGTATGGTTTACAGTCATCACCTTTAAACCTTTCCCTCTTAAGGAAGGAGGTTTTGGTCAATAACATTGTCTTATAATAGAGATTCACTTTTGTCACTTTATCTAAGTCGTAACAACACAATTTTAAATATATTTGTTACTATTTTTTAAATGAGTAGTGATCCAGATCTATTGTGTGTTCAATTCCTATGTGGAACTATTATATAACTAAAGTACTTGTAAAACATTTTAGTTCTTTTGGTAGTACTTTATATATTATGGCACATTCCGATTGAAAACTTGTATATAAAGGAGTTATTCCTTGGTAGATATTTAGAATTAGATTGTAAACATTATATCTCAGTGTAATTTATCTACATGGGTATGTTTAGAAATAAATGTGTTTATTAGTAGTTTCTTTATAATAATATAGGCTATATGTAATCTGTGATTAAACAAATTAAGTAATAGGTATTACTACTAGGTTCGTATTTACTAAGGTTTTACTGTAATCTATTAAAGTTTGAAATATTATCTAGAATATATTTTATTCCTGTACATAAGATACTAGAAACTCCTACATTTATCGATCCTTAGACTTTATTGTGTTTTGTTTTGTTTTTCATCTCTTACTTAAGTGCCTGTTAAAGCACCTGCTACTGTTTTATATCTCCAAGATTTATGTCTAGAAGGCAATTATTCATTCGTTATGAAAGTGCTAATGACAATATGTGCACATACCTTCTAGTCCTCTTTTAAAAAGGTAACACTTCACTAAAAGTTATGCACAAGTCACATAAGGTTAGAGACACTCGGACACTCACACAGATCTGTTTAATATATGTCAACAAGTCCACTTCACCTAAACAATATAAGATATAATGTTATGTTTATAGTGTTACCAATAAAATTGAACACAAGTCTTTATTGTAATTTGCCTAATATCACAAGTTACATACATTACCAAAACATCCAAATATATAGTTTTTCGTAACGTAACATTCCGCGTTTCATTTTCCCGATCGCGTCGCCGTATAAGGGCGCGTCAAAAACGCGAGTGTGTGCGTAACAACCTGACCATAAGCTTGCGTAGACGCAACTGAAATCACCTTGCAAGGCCCACTATGGCTGTCTCGCTCTAAACATGTCGATATCTCGCTCTAGCGGGCATTGTGCTCGGTCCAGAGACTGGTACGTAGCTTGACAATAAATTACGTATAGGATTCTAATCTGTTTAATAGATGTGTGATTTTTTTATGATTTCTGACCACTTCTAATAGCTGGATAGTGACGGTATTTACATAGATTGTGCGGTTTTTAAACAAGGTTGTGTCATTAAGAGTCCAATGGCTTCAGGTAGCGTTTACGCCTAATACTTACTTTTTATGACCTGTTCTTACAAGTCTAACAACATACATTTAGACGTGGATTGAAAATAAATATAATAAGCTTGAAACGAGTATGGCATTGCTTTAAATAAACAGTAGAAAACTAATTAGATTTAGTTATGTTTTTTAAAAGATAGCTACTGTATTTAGAATTTTTGTTAGTCGCAAGAAACTACAAGTAGGTATTTAAAATACTCAAAGATAACCAATTCTCAACAATGGATACGGTGTAATTACGCGATATTAAAATAATTATACTAAATAATAAAATGCGTTATCCTATTAGTTTTTAATTCATAGTCCTTATTAACATTCGGATACTAAACTAGAAATTCGAAAGTAACTCTGTATGTCTGTCTGTTACGCTTTCACAGCTAAACCGATGCACTAATTTCAGTGATATTAGGCATGTAGTTTTGACTTTAATACTTAATGATGAATAAATGATAAATGGAAGGACAAATTCTTTTTAATCGAGATATCGATTTTTGTAAAAACACAAGAAATACCAGATACCCAAATAGGTTGGTTTTAGAATGTACTTCAAAAACAACTTTATATAAAAATAACTGTTACTCAATGTGCATAAGAGTGTATAATGAGATTCCTGTTTGTCTAAGGGATTTACCATTGTGTCGTTTTAGGAACCGTCTCAAGATGGCTTCTGGAAAAGTCATATTATTCACTCAAATATTTCTTTATTGAAAATGAGAATACAGCTTGAATTATGTAATATTTGATTGACTTACTATTAATTTTAATTTGACTATTTTGTAATTTAGTAATATTTAAATTACCTTTTTGTCAACTTTTTATTTTTTATTTTAACTGTTATAAAAATGTATGTAATTAATAGAAATTCATATAAGGACATTTTGTGTGTGGCTAAATAAACGGTCTCTTAAGTTCAAACTGTAACAACACCTGTAAATGTACTCTATTTATGTCAAGTAAATCATTTATCATTTAAAGCGATAACTGACACACGCGCGGGCGGATCGGCGGACCGAATCCCCTAATTTGGATTGTCACTTGTTAAAGGCATTAGCTAATATTAGTGTTAGCAGATGTGCTAGTACTAGTACTAGCACCTCTTCATAACAGCGCTGAGTATGGTAATGATCTTGTGATATAGTATTAAATTATAGCTTTATGGCTGTTTCACGACAAAGTTTTAGTTCAAAACCAGAATAAATGAAACTTATCTGCTCTCGCTTTCGTTATGAATGTTATGTTTAAAGTAGTGGTAGTTGGTCTAGTGGTTAGCGTGAGCGACTGTCGATCGAGAGGTCTCGACTTCAATTTGCGGGTCATACTGTTGTAAGGTTTTTCTTACAAGAAAATCCTTATGGCAGCCTGGAGTATGGAAGATTGCGATATTTTTTCACCCGTGCCTCAGAAAGAACGTTAAGCTGTCGGTCCCGGTTGTCATAAACATCTACGGCAATTGTTATTGGGAAGTCAGTGCCCTCAAATATACTAACAATTAGTTTAATCTTTGAAGTCAGTTCACTCTTAGAGTGGCGGAGGTCCGATGGCAGTCGCTCCGTGGAAAAACTGATATTCAGATAAAACCAGTTGAACTAGTAACCGAACCTAAATTATTTTGGCAATGATAAAGGCCAGGAAGCATGTTTAAAGTAGGTACCACAAAAAAAGACCCTGACTAGTTCGGGACCAGACGGTGGTTTATACACTATGTCTAGTTATTATTTTTTATTTATAAATCATGTCTGTAATTGCTATAAAGCAATCGTAACATAGGTACATGGTTTCAATATCTTAGGTCAATAAGTCATAACGTTGATTATATTTGCCTTATGCTTTTCATATATAAAGTAGACAGTAATTTAATAGATATACATCATTTTTTTAAATGTAATGGACCGATAGCTAATGGTTTAAGCCAGTGATTTTTAATAAATGAAACTACTTTGAAATAAATTGTATATGACGTAAGATTGTACACTTCAAATGTTGTAGAGTGCGTAGAGTAAAATATTTGTAAGTCAATTATCTACTACCTTTAAACAAGCTATTCTTGTGTTTTTTTATGAAATAGGTGGCAGAAAATCAGACGTATCGCCTGATGGTAAGCGATTTCCGCCGCCCTTGGACACCGAAACACCAGAGGCGTCACAAGTGCGTTGTCGGCCTTTGGGGGATGGGGAGGGGGATGAGTGGAGTGGTTGGTGTATGGGCCTCCAGTATCCTCACTCACTCGTTGAAATACAGCGCAAGCGCTATATTACACCATTTTCTGTTAGGCCGTGGTATTACTCCGTTCGAACTGGCCCATTCATGCTATAGCGTGGCTCTCCCACAGTATATATATACATATAGGTAAGCAACGACGACGCAGTCAGTACCTGGATGGGGACCGATGACGGCACGATACCATGAGCGTCTCCGTGATTCGGAGGTCACGTTAAGCAGTCGGTCCCGGTTGTTATCATAGGATAACAATCGTTAAGCTTGGTTGGAGGCCTTTGGACGCATTGAGGCGCTGGGCTTGCGGGTGGCCCAGGACAAGACCAGGAAAAGACTCTTGCCTAGTTTAGGTGGACCCGACCGCTTTCCGGACCGGACTCCTGTTCAGTCGTATTAATAACAGCAGTTCCCGTACCCCTACCTTCTCAGGCGCAGAGTGGCACACTTTACACAAGTAAACGAAAAGAAAAATATTTGGAGGCCTTTGGACTGCTTAAAAACATTCAACTGCAAAATTACGTAGCCACAACGTCGATTTGCTAGTCCCCAACCCGCACTCGGCCAGCGTCCCCGAACCGCACTTATGGCTTTGATTCTCTCCTGAGAAGAGCCCCGATCTCAGCAGTGGGACATTATGGGTTGATGAAACGTATGACATGCACACGGGCACAGGTGTGAACAACACAATACATTATTATACAAACATTTTGCACAGTATTAGACTATTTAACTGTAGTAGATTATTTTTAGAATTGGTTAATTTAAGATATGGCTGAGCATATTGTCATGAAATGGTCGTGTTTTATTGTAGAGGAATGAGTCTTCTGTTAGCTATACAAAGGGAGGTTTTTTCGATCAGATGAGATGAGACGAGATTCGGAAAATACCTAGGTATGTATTTTTACGCAGATTTTACTAATACATAGTGTCATTCTTTAGAAAGGTTTACGTATATACATATTTTGTTAAGGTTTTGAGTATAGGCTATATTATATTTTCCAGAATGAACCCGTGCGAAGCCGGGTCGGGTTGCTAGTTATAACTATAAAAAAGAAAGTCTTACCATTAGTGACATTAAACCTAATTACCGTTCGCATAAACAAACAAGCCATGTTGGGAGAGTATTACAATTTGTAATACAATACTCCTGCGCATATCGACGTCACAAAAAGTTGTACATCCCCAAATAGTCGGTGGTCGTACGCAGCGAGATCCATCGCCTTACTTGTAGCCCAGTGTTTTGCTGCCTTAGTCTAACCGGAGTTACATTTTTTACTGACATTTACGGCAAATACGGAACATTTGTACGCGGTATAGTAATATTTGTAAATGAAATGTGTTCTGAATGGATATTAATGCGGTAGGAAACAAGACCTGATGTTATTTAAGATGTTTACTGATGTATAGAATTAAAGGAATCCATGTTTACATGTTAAATTAAATTGAAATACTATTATATGAAATTTCTACAGCAGGTACCTAGGTAAAGTTCTTCTTCCTAGCCTTTATTATGAGCTAAAGAGATGATATGAGGTCGGCTGCTAGTTCAACTGGTTGTATCTGAACATTAGCTTTCCACGGAGTGACCTTTAAACCTCTATAATCCTTAGCGTGAATTGAATTCGAAGGTTTTTCAGTAAATTTGAAGGTATGAGTACTGACATCTCAATAACGATTGTTATAAATGTTCAACTGGGACTGACGACTTAACGTACTCTCCGAGGCATATTAAGTAGCATAAAGTAGGTTTTAAAATATGTGACGCATAAGTTTAAGTTTTACTATTCGTATAAACTTATGATATCAATATTTATGCAAATAAAATTACTTGCTCTGAAGGACTGACTGATTCATAGCCTATGCGGGCTAATAGCTATGCTAGCTTTTGTCGTCCCATCGTCTTATGCAATACACACTACGTCCTCGTTCCCAGATTGAGAAGGGAGAGAAAGAAACGCTCGTGGGTGGAGTACTGTTGACATCTTTGCGATGGAGCCACGCAGTATCTGTTCGACGCTCTCCACCGTTTGTAGCGGCGAGCCATCCGCGTTGTCGGTAGTCCCCAGGCCTCTGAGTGCCTTGAGCCTCTGCAGTTGCGTAGAGATATCGCCTCTATGGCAGTCCTCTATCGCCTTTATCATGGAGCGTGTTCTGAAGAGCTGTTCCAACTGGTCCCCCCTTCTCCCTTCCTTTACAGGGCAACACGTGCCGGTCTTGGAAGACACCACTTCTGAGTGGTAGACATACGCTCTCGTACTCACCGCTTCGGTTCTTCCTTCCTGTGCTGAGCAGTCAAAATCTGGAACTCACTACCTGCGTACGTGTTCCCCTCCCACTATGAACCCGGGTCCTTTAAACGGAGCGTGAAAAAGCATCAGACTAGGCCACCATAGTGTGGGTCACCATGCTGCATTGTCCCTATTAGCATTGAGGATGGTGACCACCTTTCCTGGATTCTGCTCGTGCTTTCCATCAGGCAGAGAGAAGTCATTTTGAAAGAGACATAAAAAAAAGATGGTGACAATACACTAAAATATACATGAAAATTTTCTTACAGGTAGTTATTTGCAAAATATATTATATTGCAGTGACCGTATTATTTAATCGTGAATAATGTAAGAAATATTTTTTACGTTAAACTGGAAAACAAATTAACGGTTGTAGTAAGGCTGTGTTCATACTAATTGTTATTCTTTATTTTTTACCAAATTATTTCGTGATTTTACAGTGTTTCAACTTAATGAAATGGTATGGCAAAGAAACATTTAAGGATCCATACCAATAATCACGGTCAAGTTATTGACCTAAAAAAAGTAACCGTAGATTTGATGCAGAAGCATAGGACTAAAGGTTATGGTTTCTCTTGGGTTTTGAAGTTTATATTCAGCAGCGGACTACTTGTTGATTGATTGTTAAAACTTTTCGAAATGGAATTTTGAAAGAAATTTTATGATCAAATGATATAATGACTGCACGGTTGGCCTAGTGGTTTAAGCGGTCATTACGCCGCTTGCTACTGCGTCAAGTGCCGTGGGTTCAAATCCCACGTGGGACATCGCTTTGTGTGATCCACAAAATGTTGTCCTGAGTCTGGGTGTTCTTTGTGTCCGGTGTCCGTTACATGTATTTTTTTTTTTTTTTTTTTTTTATGTAATAGATGGCAAACGAGCAGGCGTATCACCTGATGGTAAGCAATTACCGCCGCCCATGGACACCCGCAGCACCAGAGGTGTCACAAGTGCGTTGCCGACCTTTGGGGGATGGGGAGGGGGAATGAGGGAGGGGTTGGGGTATGGGCCTCCGGTATCCTCACTCACTCGGTGAAACACAGCGCAAGCGCTATTTCACACCGGTTTTCTGTGAGGCCGTGGTATCACTCCGGTCGAGCCGGCCCATTCATGCCGAAGCGCGGCTCTCCCACGTTTGTAAAGTCCCCCGCGACACAGGATGTATATTTCTAATGCGGGAGTTGTCTTTTAAAAAAAGAAAAAAAGAAAAGAAAAGATAATAGGAAATACGAGCGCTGGGTTCTTATGGGTTAATTTTTCATAAACGTATCTTATTCGATTTGCGATATCTAGATGTGTTTTTTTTAATTTTATTTATTTTGAAGTAGACAACTCTCGAATTAAGAATAAACATACTGCGAGGACTTTACAAACATACATGAAACGGACATAAAAAACACCTAGACTCAGAGCAACAATTTGTTAAACACATATAGTGTTGTTCCATGTAGGATTTGAACCCAAAACAGTTGACGTAGTAGAAAGCGGCGTGGCGACCGCTTAAACCACTAGGCCAGCCGTGCAGTCAAAATACTTGTGACATAATATTTTCCGATATTTGTCGCTCCGGTTCAATTCCCACACACCACTCTACCCCAAATCCTGATGAAGTAGTGGTTTTCAGGATGGAAAAGTAATGTTCAAATACTCATAGATAGCTTTAAGTCTTCATCAAAACATTTTGTGTTATTTTTCTCATCACTCAACATTTGTTTGATTTTGACTTTTTATATCTATAATTTATGAGACCTATATTTTTATAGTACAACTATAAATTTTATATAATTACAAAAAAAAACACCCACGATGCTCACATGTTAACTTAATACAGTTAACCTACCGAAAAACCGAAACAATAAAATTACTCCGCCCCACCCACTGGCGAGCGGCGCATGCGCATAAATCAATACAAAACACAATTATAAGAAATTACACCAGCTCTTATAATTAAAAATGGCTGTATTTCATTAATGTGTCAATTATTAACAAATATTAAAGACCACCAAGTGTTTACAAAATTAATAGAACTTTAGTTTTATTTTATCAATGAGTTATCAAATTAATCGCGGATATTGTTTAAACAGGCATTATTTAATGCAATCCCCATTTAAACGTATGAAAACTTTAATACTATAGAAAAAAATTGACATAAAATATAATAAATAAATAATAAATATTCCGGACATCTAACACACAACGCCATCTAGTCCCAAGCTAAGCAGAGCTTGTGTTATGGGTACTAGACAACTGATATAAATACTTATATACTTTTTTTTGTAAATACATACATATTATACATAGAAAAAACTCCGTCCAAACTCCGAAACAAATATTTGAAGATCCTACAAACATTTGGTCCGACCCGGGAATCGAACCCGAGACCTCAAGCTTAGCAGTCGCACATGCTACCACTACGCCACCGAGGCAGTACTAATAAATATATTGTACACATAAATAATTAAACGATAACGATTTTCACAGTTTTTTTTACAAATATTTGCGTTATTAGCGTGCTTAAGTTTAGATCGTTAGCATCACGCTAAGACCAATAAAAGCCGAACATGAATGAAAAGACCCGCCGTTGGTGATGTAAATTTGATTTGCATCATTAGTGACGCCGGTCGTTCATTGGTTAAGCCTTTGTTACAAAATATTTAAAAGATTTAAGTGACTTACAGTTAGCTTAATTTTAATGTCACATATTTATACCGCAATGAAACATAATTATTTGATTAATCAAAACTTGTTTTTATTATTATACAGTCATACTTAGGACACTAAAAATCGTCATGTTAATTATTCCTGTCTTAAAATTAAATAATTTTTCAATATTAAATAATTATGGATTAAATTAGCCTTTTATATTATTATGACATTATGAACTCTTGAAAAATAAACAAATATGAGTATTCTTGTAACGAAAAAGATAACTTAAACCTCATTGAAAAACAATTTTCTTGTGTCCGTAAAACAAGTACGGCAACTAGGCACTACGTGCTTAAGGCACAAATATTTCCTGCATTTGTGACAAGAATATTTGGTTATTCTATTTTTCACCACCCGCACTCACAAAAGACTAACAGATCTATGTCTATCGAAGACTCTGTGATCATTATCATCGGTGATTAAATTATTAAATAAAAATTATTAAATTTTTCGAATCACCCGGTCTTACAGACATACACGTCACCAATGGCGGGTTAACTTAAAATTCATTAGTATTAATATTTACAGTAACACAATACAAGAGGTAACCACGTAGGTTAATACATTATAAAGTTAAACAATCCTAGCCAGGTCGGTCTATGATTGGTTTCATTCTGAACATAATAACATCCCTCTGTGTCTCGGAAAGCACGATCAGTAGTCGTTCTACGAAGATCTTTGGCGTTTCTACGAAGGCTTTGTTATGGGTAGTTGCAGCCCATAATACTCTAGTCTTTCTTCAGAATGCCGAAATCACCGGGTATTTGGGTCGTAGAGCTATGATGGTAGCTGCTTCATGTAAAAATCTAAGTTCAGCAATATCGTAATAGTCTTAAAGTTGACTCCAACCGAGCAGGGAAAAAAAGCTCTGAGGAAGAGTTGGTAAAATACAAAAGTGGTTAAGATTAATCTTAAAGAAAGCCCTGACTGAAACTTTTCATTTGTCGAACATATTAGAACAGTTAATGAAAAATCTAAAAAGAGTTTCAATACATTGATTAGGATATCAACTGCAAATATTTAGGTTCTATTTGCGTAGGTCTCTATTTTGGTTTGTATGAGCCAATAGGGCGACCGTAGGTGCTTTTTCTATTGAACAAGGGGCAAACAGGCAAACGCATCGCGATTACCGCCGCCCATGGACACCCGCAACACCAAAAGCGTCACAAGTGCGTTGCCGACCTTTGGGGGATGGGGAGAGGGAATGGGGGAGGGGTTGGGGTATGGGCCTCCGGTATCCTCACTCACTCGGTGAAACACAGCGCAAGCGCTATTTCACACCGGTTTTCTGTGAGGCCGTGGTATCACTCCAGTCGAGCCGGCCCATTCATGCCGAAGCGTGGCTCTCCCCCGGAAAGTGAGCTGTCCGTCGCAAACTGTTACACGGCCAACGAATTGCACTTGAGTTGCAAAGAAGTTCAGCAATATCGAAGTAGTCTTAAAGCTGACTCCCACCGTGTTGGAGAAAAGTGCTCGAAGAAAGAGTTGGTAAAATTCAAACCTTGCAAAGGTTAATCATAAAAAAAGCTCTGACTGTAAGAACGTTATAATTTGCTACAGGCTAATTGATTAGCTGCACTCACTATGTTAAACCTTTAGACACAGAAAATTTACCTTTATAGACAAAGTATTAATTTTAAAAACACGCTTTGGTAATTGGATTTCATCTGTATGTAAATAATGATACTAGAAACAAATGATGAATGATAATGTAATGATAAATACATAAATCAAATATGCAGAAGCGTTTTAATGAAAAAAACATCATTACCGCCTTTCAAAATGGAAAGTTTAAATCGTTAATTTTAACTTAATGTATAATGTAAATAGGTTCAGAATACAAAAACAATTTGAGGAATCATTTCTAATTTGCCTCTAATTATTTAAAGACTTGATTGCAGTATCGGTTTTTTATTGATCAAGTCGCTGATGGCACTTTGAGCAAGTCGCCGACCCATCCAATGACAGGTTATAACGCATCTCTTTTCAGTCACGACTTCCGACTTCTTCGACACTCGAAAATTTTGCTTTATAATCACAAATTTTAACAAAAAAAATAACCGACTTCAAGAACTGGACCAAAAAGACGGTACCACTAGGGAAGCAACAGCTTTCAAAAAAAAAATCATCAAAATCGAAAAAATAAAATATGGGCCTCCGGTATCCTCACTCACTCGGTGAAACACAGCGCAAGCGCTATTTCACACCGGTTTTCTGTGAGGTCGTGGTATCACCCTGGTCGAGCCGGCCCATCCATACCGAAGCGTGGCTCTCCCACGGAAAAAAATGTCTAGATAATATTAATACTGATGATTTTATTCTTCTGCCGATTTTAATTTACAAACTCGTTTAAAGAAGAAGGTTTTAAGAAAAATAATTTAGATGATTAAAAATAATATGTATAAATTATTTTACATATAAAACACACACATAGTGCATTTTTGTAACACGTTTTCCGCGTATTTCTAATGATAAATACTTATATTCCTTTTGTTTACATATATACGTGCCTGAGCTTAATGATAAATGTTACTTTAATGATTAAGAACATTTGCCTTTATGTATGTATGTATCTTCTGATCTACTTAGTTTTGAACCCTCAAAGACATTATCTTATCTTTTTAAACGGAATATTCAAATCAATATTCCTATTACATGTATGATATTAAATATCTGTAATACAGTCGATAAATCCACGTAATATATGCCGTCGTTCCAGCTATAAACACACTGGAAATCAAATAAAACCGACACTTAATTTCACTGTAAATTACATGTTTATCAATACATAATAAACATGTCAACATGTAAAACACCAATAGCGAATGTTTACGCCATTTTTATTGAGAATTTTATAGAGTTCATAAAAAAATCGTCATTTTCACGATGCGACCATCGTGAAAAAGAAAACAGCTTTCGTTTAACCTTTTATTTGAACTTTAATGTGGTAAACAAGCTCCCAGTTTGTCTGTAGGAACTTACAACATTATCTTATTATTTGTGTGATGATCAGTATCGTAAGAGGTTATTAAGGAAGCAAATTACGAAGGACAAAGACACTGCAAAGAGATAGAAAAACTTAAAACAAATCCTATAAAATATGGTAACTCAAAACCTCCTTTCTAACAAGAGGTGTTTGTCTAGCAGTGGACCTTAGACAAGTGATATAATGTATTGATGTAATTGCTAACTATATTTTGCAAGGAAATAAAAAAAGCAATCGTCCCAATAAAATATTCAGTCCAGTGTTCGGCTAGCAGTAATAGTTAAATTATAAATAAAATAGTAGCCAAATGTAAACACTTAGTATGCCTTTGCTTTCTCCGTGAGTGTATGTATGAACGTATTACGTAAATACAAATAGATGGAGTAAGCATACTGAGTTTTGTACCTTCAGAAGTAAATTTTTAATAATCTAAATTAGGAGTTTCCAGCTGTCTAGTATGCGGTAGATAACATAGTAAAGTGGCTTAACAGTAAACACAGATTTAAAAGAGCCGAAGCGTCCGAAACTCAATTATCTATACGACCAATTGTCCGAACCCCGGACCAATAAAATTAATCTGAACACAACCGACGCCATTACATACGGGACCGTATTAATCTCAAAGCGTTGATTAGTAAAACTATAAAAGCGGAAGTATCACAAGAATGCGGTTAATGAGAGACTGAAACCCGATTTTATGGTTGATCGTTAAAATGGCCGACAATTGTCTAATTGTTGCCTACTAAACAACTAGCATCGTGGGAAGACGAAGCTTCACTGATGGTGAAAGTCAAAGACTTGACGGTTTTATAGCGTCACCCGAATTCGAAATTCGAATTGTATTCGAAACAACGAATCGCTTTTAAGGTTTTTTTCTTCTTCAACAATTTGTTTTTAAGAATTTATGGGTATATTAGTTAGATTAGACATTTTAGTATGAAACAGTGGCTTTTAAGTATTAATGCTTGAAGCTAAAGTCATTTATTATTGTTTTATGGGAAGGGCGTTCGTGACCCTGTCTTCGAGTCATTAGGGCGTGTTTTTCAATCCAATGTTAAACCTTCTTTGTGAAATAGAATAACTATGATTTAATAAATTGAATAACGTAAAAAGAGACCCTCAGTCTGACTGGTAAGGGATATTTAAATCCTAGCCAAAAAAAGTATTGTTGTAATGTAATCTAAGATATTTCTGAAACAATAATATTTATTTCATATAAAGTTGTACAATAACATGCATAAAGGAAAAACGTGGTCGTTTCAATGAAACTCTGGTACCCATAGTGAGATCTTATTTTGATTTGGGTTCGAGTGCTCTCTCAGATTAAATGTACCTACACTTGCTACCTGTTAGAATAGCATATTTCATTTTGATGTTTTAGGAGTTTTAAGAGCTTCAGGAGGAAGAGGAGTTAGGAGGAGAAGAAGGTAATCGATAGCATTAGATAGTAGCTTTGTTTGTTATCTCAGTACCGAAAATATTTATACTTATAGCCTAACATTAATTTCCAATTTTTTAAATACATGAATACA
The DNA here is from genome assembly GCA_916048165.1 of Spilarctia lutea. NCBI lineage: Eukaryota > Metazoa > Arthropoda > Insecta > Lepidoptera > Erebidae > Spilarctia > Spilarctia lutea. Next base: position 11,526,820 of record OU696490.1, on the reverse strand, counting down.
GATTCGAAAATGGAATTCTAATTTGCATTTTTCTTTGCTGTTTTACATGGGCTGTAAAAAGTATTTAACCAAAGACAAATGATGCAGGACCAAATAAAAATAGTCGACTAAAACCACAAGCACTTATTAAAAACAAATTTTTGCTCATTTGCATTACTAACAAAACCAAGCAAGGAGCTATTCAATAATGCCGATCTTCAATCTAAATAGGTACATGTGTTTCTCAACGTTTACCGACAGGCGGGCTATTCAAACGACGAACATTTTTCCTTTAGCTGTGTTTTTCCGACATTCAATAGGCTGCCGACAATACGTCGACACGTTGTTGACAAGCCGGAGGACGCCATTTTGAACTTTAATTGGACGTTCGGATACTTTTGTACGTGAAATTTGTTTAGTAGTTAACTGAGGCTGACATGACTAGAAAAAGCTTTTTATTCTGAATAAAGGAGCTGTTTGATTGACAAAATAGAAAATGCCGACAAATTATTATTTTTATCTGTGGTAAGTGGGTATAGATAAAACATTTATAAGTATAGTTATATAGAATGCGATGAAATGTTGAAACTACACTTGTTACTGTGTACCTTAGCATTTATTTTTGTTTTGATCGAACACAAGTTATCAATTTTTTTTTTGTGTGATTGACAAAGCTATGATATTACGCCATGGAGACTAATGCTTTCTGGCTAAGAGGGCAATAATAGATAAGAAGAATAAGAGGGCATACAAGTATTAATTATTTAATTTGAACATACTTATTAATATACCTATTATTTTGCTAATGGATATTATGAATGTGAATACATAGATGTATGTTGTATGTTTCAAGATAAAATCCCCTCATAGCAAGATTTTAGAATTATTGAGGAAGGGAGTTGATCTCCGCCCCCCATTTTTCGTGCGTAGATCCCCTCGGATGGCACCGACTTGTGGCTATGTTGGACTCGAACCGACTAAAACCGCACAACGTCTCGGGTACTATAAACAGGGGAATCTGGTGCACCCTCGAAAGGCAACCCCTGAAACCCCGACATACCTCGGGCCATTTACGGTTTCTAGATGACCCCCTCCTGTGTAGGAACCGAATAGGAAGTTGCTTCTTTTCTATTTAGAAAAGGGGCCGCAAGAACTTTAGCTCCGCCCCACTAATCATTCGGTGAAAAACAACGTATGAAATACTTAAAACTGTTTTTCTGCAAGACCGTGGTGTCCACTGCTCGAATTATGGCTCTCGTAAGATAAATTGGAAAGAGAAAACAAGAAAAATAAAGATAATCATGACGAATTTTCTCCTCACTAAATCAAGAGCCACTCGTGAAAAACCGAGGACTATACTTATCTTCCATAACCATAAAGTCATACGTAAGCGAAAAATCCAAGTTTAATAACAATACAAAGCATCATTAACATAAACAAATAATTATTAAAAGCAAAGTAAAACAACTACGATTATATTTAACACGCCATTTAAGCCGTAATCACCAACCTTAACACATAAAAACTAAATATTCACCGCTAATTGCATTAATCACCACTTATTAATAGTACATGTCATCAATTACAAAGTACCTAGATAAAATCACTCATAAATTTTAAATGCAGCTGACATGCCGTGACAAGACAATGGCTGTACAATATACGAGGAGTAAAAACTAAAGTTTTATACAAACACACCCAGTTTTTGCTGAACCAATCAAAATAATCGCTCTGTTATTACATGCCCTGTTAACCCTATAATTGCTTTAAAAAATAAACTAAGCGTTTGAACTACGTGCAATCTCGCACTATTGCTCAGCAATATTACATTTCAAAGTTTAATACTTAAATTTATTCAATTCTGAACTCTATTGCTTTAGTGATAAGAGGTTGGTACTGTTGAGAAGTGGTTAGCAAGGTGTGCATCGAAGTATGAAGTCTGATTTTGGTATGGAATGCGTAAGGGTGTCGCCTTCGCTATAATTGAAGTGAAAAGTTTATACAATTTACACCTAATTTTGTTTATTTTATTGCTTTATTTGAATAATGCGCTCGTTTCTGAAGCTAATTGTTTTATTGTAGTTGATAAACTATATTGCTGTTCGTAGACCAAAGTTGTTTGGTACTTTAAGTGAAATATAATGTGCTATATTCATAAGGACTGATAAATAGTTAGTTATAAAAGTAGTACTCTATTACTATTTATTTGTGTTCGAGCGTCTATACAATTGTAAGTTTATATATTTCTTCTTAATAATGAACTAGACGATATTGGCGACAATACCAGACATTGACAGGGCCGCAAATTGACAGAGAAAAGGGACACTCTGATGTGGTAGATTAATTGTCGCGATCGACGGGCTGATAGGTAGGAGGAAGACCAGGTCTGTCCCAGGATATAGTCTGCATAGGTGTGACGTCGATCATTGGGGGACGGGATCTGAAATAACATGGCTCGGGTCCTCCCCAGAGCAGGGCGCCCGAGTTCGGCCGTTAGGGTGGTTTTCAGTGGAAAAATCACATACTCCTTTTCCCTCAATCCCGGAGGCGCCGGATATCCGAAGGAATTTTCTATTCTGTTAACAAAAAGAATGGAAGTACAAAAAATTACATACTTTTATTATGTACCCTGGTAGGTGTTATATAATTTCAATCGCCTGAAAGTTTGCACACTGTATGTTTTGTGACTGTTTCAAAATCATTTCAGTTGCCGCAAAAATATACCTATTATTTCGAGTATTTATTGATTGTGTCATTTCCATTTCTACGTGTAGTTCGTAACTTACTAATATTATATTTGTGGAAGTGTAGGTAGTTTTGACGATAGCTTGATATTTATTTGCTATTTGTTACTTAACTCAATAATGGTTGAACTTAAGAGATGATGTTTAGCACACAGTATAATTTTTAAAATACCTGCTCTTTACCGAAAAGTAATGGCAAGCAATATGTAAAATTTACTCGCGTTTGCCTTTCGATAAAGGAATATTTAGATATTGCTTTTTTTATTATTAATTCGACTGCCTCAGTGGCGCAGTGGTAGCGTATGCGACTGCTGTTCTTGAGGTCTCGCGTGATTCCCAGGTCGGACCAAATGCTTGTATGATCTACAATATTTATTTCGGAGTTTGGGTGGTTCCTATGTATAATATGTATGTATTCCCAAAAATATATATATAGATATGTATTTATATCAGTTGTCTGGTACCCTTAACATAAGATCGCCTTAGCTTGGGACTAGATGGCGTTGTGTGTTAGATGTCTGAAATATTTATTTATTTATATCTAGGTAAATCCTAAACTAGTCATTTTTTAACTTGTTTCAGCTAATGGTTCAAAAACTCTTGAAAAGGATGTTCTGCCATTGAAATCACCTTACTCATGGAAATTAAACCGTGGGCGAGCCACGCTTCGGCATGCATGGGCCGGCTCGACCGGAGTGATACCACGGCCTCACAGAGAACCGGTGTGAAATAGCGCCGGCGCTGTGTTTCACCGAGTGAGTGAGGGTACCGGTGGCCCTCACCCTACCTTTCCCCCATCACTCTTTCCATTCCACAAAGGCCGGCAACGCACTTGTGACGCTTTGGTATTGCGGGTTTCCATGGGCGGTGGTAATCGCTTACCATCAGGCGATACGTCTGCTCCTTTGCCTCCTATTACATAAAAAAAATGCCGCCAATGGAACCTGATCTTAACGTCAGCCAATATTTATTATCGATTTAATTCCCGTGCACATACATATTTATATAAATATCGATTGATTGAATGGAATCGAATATAAAAGCAGCTTTTGAAGCATTGTAAATTTTAATGTTTACTATTAAAACAGAATGTATTGTAGCGAATGATAATATTACAATTGGAAATAATTGATAACTGCCATGTTATTACATGTAGTAAAGAAAATTGAAGGCACGCGCTTTCGAGTGCTATACTATATAATTATTACCTATACTACTGTTATACATGGTGTTACAAAAAGATACATTATGCACATAATGATTTTTATTTACGTACGAATTTAAAAAAACTATAGTAAATTGATTACAATTTATAGTACAATTTATTTTAGTATAATTGTAGTCGACTTGTATATAACATAAAAACATAATGTAGGTATATAAACTATTACATCTCGGTTTTTTTTTTATTATTGTAGTAAGCGATTATCGCCGCCCATTACCCGCATCACCAGACGTCACAAGTATTAGGATGAAGGGGTTCGGGTATGGGCCTCCGGTACCCTGACTCACTCGATGAAACACAGCGCAAGCGTTATTTCACCACACCTATGTCAAGCAATAGAATATTAAAGAGCTTTCATGTAATGATACCTTACGTAATGAATCAATATTATAAAAAATACTGAGTTGACAAAATATCGCCAACTGACAAGATGTTTTGAATCAGCCGCAAACATTCAGCTTTCAATTTGAGATCATGCTGTATATGACCAATAGGTGTTTGAAATCAGATTATTAAACCCCGAGGTTTGAAATTGACTATATTTTTATTACACAACTATGTGTGCAAGCATTTAAATGATAGCATTTTGGATTTTACGCTTCATTTATTTGATGTTTTATTTTGCATTTGATTGTTGAATTGTATTGCATTGGTATAAATATTTTTTATTTAAACAATATAGCTTCCGGCTAAGAATATATTCTATTGATTACGAGAGCCGTGATGATGTAAAGCCCGCCAGAAGAGATTTTTAGAGAACATTTATGGCCGTTAATTTCACAGTCGATTTTTTCGCTGAATGATAATTTTGTGTAATACGTACTTAATGTGTCACAAGTCTGATTATTACAGATAATATATAGCCTCCGGTAAAAATCTACCGCTAAGCAAAAATATTGCAAAATCAGTTATGTGATTTGATATAATAATTTGTATAGGTTTTGCTTGCAGCTGCGCCCTTGTGTATTTCGGTTATCACGATAAATAGTAGTCTACGTGCTTCCTCAAGAAGGAAATTAACAACTTCATTTAAATTGGTGCAGTAGTTTAGCCGTGAAAGTGTAACAGACAGACAGAGTTATTTTCGAATTTATGATATTACTAGCTGAACCCCGCGGTGCTACCCGCGGTACGACAATAACCGCGGGCAACGCCGCGAGGCGAAGCTAGTATCTTTATAAATGGTAGTCTATGTGTTATTCTGATGTATAAGCTATATTATCGTAAATTTTCATCAAAATCCATCCCTCCATCCATCCATCCATCCATCCCCATCCCCCAAAGGTCGGCAACGCACTTGTGACGCTTTTGGTGTTGCGGGTGTCCATGGGCGGCGGTAATCGCTTACCATCAGGTGATGCGTCTGCTCGTTTGCCCCTTATTCAATAAAAAAAAAACTATACCACGTTGGTTAGAAGGATTGGTATTGGGTTTGCTTTAAGTTTTCCTTTTCTTTGCAGTAATTTCTCCTGCGTAGTTATCTTAACTTTTACGTCACCTATGGGATGAGTAGGGATGGTGTCACTCCGTATTCTTAATCCACCTTCACATAGACAAACACACTCCACATAGTATATACATACTAAAATTCTAAGGTAATAAGTCTTCTATTACTAGTGAAAACTATTTGGTCCCATACAACCTTACCTTACGATATCAATCTAACCTTCTTCTTCCCATAATATTTTCTTGTTATTTCAAACGATAAAAATTCGACAGCAGATGGAACTCAAACTAGCGATACAAAATGCCAGATACTTTTGAAAGCAGTACTGTTTTATTCCACTATTAGCCTCCTTCTCTAACAATAACACTAAGTATCTTTAAAAGCGTCTCAATACGCCGTCATAACATAGGACACCATGTTGCATTGCCTGCATTCGCAATGAGTATGGTGACAATCATACTTGGATTCTGCTTTGATACTTGGATGCTTTTCAGCTGACACTTTGACAAGCTCACATGTAAATGAAATAAGCCTACACAAACACACAAACAGAAGCGAATAGGTACTACTTTTCAACTTCAAGGAACATTTCCTAAGCAATTAGCAGACAGCAGACTACATCCACCAGTACAAGACGGTACTAACGGCTACCTTAGAATTGAATTCCACTGTCAGGCGGCTATTTGTACCATTTCACAGCTCAGCTAGTTAGTGGCGTCCATTGATCCGTCTGTAAACCGACCGACAATAGCGAGAGCGGCGCCTGCGCTAGCCAATGAGATAGATGATTTTTGTTTTAATATGCTGATGTTTGAATGTATTTTATTTGTATTTACTGATTGGTAGATAAGTGTTTGTTGGACTTTAATTTGTGTTAAGTGGGATTCACACCGATGTTACAAGGTTATTATGCAATGCAACATAGTGGTAGTGCATCTATTGATTTTTGTTTTTGAATAAGTGTTTGAAATTTTTAATAACGTTTTTGATTCCTAACCAAACCAACTAAAACAAGACTTCGACTGTAATAAAACAAAAAACGATGTATAAAAACGGGTGGCATGTCTCTCCAACAGAAAAGCGATCTTTCAACCAGGTGAGGTGATCAATGATTATGCTGTACGGGCCAGAGCCCATCGATTGATGTTAGGATGTTTTATGTATAATAATAGACGCGAGAAATTCTATTTCGCGATGCAGTATTAGTAGTTACTCTGTAGTTCGGTGAGTCTTCGATAGATGGCATTGAAGTATGTTTCCGCTACACCGTATGTAGAAGTTGCCACTAGGATGACCATATAAGGTGCGTAGCGGTAATGCATTCCAATGCAATGTCAGAAATCAAAGGTTTAAACTCCCCTCCACTGGAAATATTTGGATGGGTTTAAAATTTTGCTTAAAGCCAAGTACTTTAATATTTCAACAAAAGCGTAATTTTATTTGGCGTGTTATTTCAATAATAAGTACATTGTCTGTGTGTTATAATATATATAATAATAAGTGACTGCCTCGGTGGCGTAGTGGTACACGTATGCGACTGCTAAGCTTGAGGTCTCGGGTTCAAATCCTGGGTCGGACCAAATGTTTGTGGAATCTACAAATATTTGTTTCGGAGTTTGGGTGTTTTCTATGTATAGTATGTATGTATTTACAAAAAAAAAAAGTATATATAAGTATTTATATCAGTTGTCTAGTACCCATAACACAAGCACTGCTTAGCTTGGGACTAGATGGCGTTGTGTGTTAAATAGATGTCCGAAATATTTATTTATTATTATTATTATTATTTGTTTTGACAAGCCTGCACAGGAGTGTTTCTTTCGCCCAATTTTCTTGATAAGCTAATATCAAAAATACTATGAAAATAAGATCTTAAATAAAAATCTAAACACAATTTGCTATCTCTCTATCTCTCTCTCTATCTTTTTCTCTTCTTACATATGCCAAACCCAATCTAGTGTTGTGAAAATAATTTGCATCAGTAGTTCGTTCAATCCAGGTGCAATATGTGTATTATAATCTTATAAGAGCCTTATTAAATTGTCTCTGTACTCATTATAATGGTATATTTAGCGGCGTCGTCCGTCCGAGGCCTTAATATATGTGCATTCGACCCCTAATGTGTTTCTTTTTGTTTATCAATTTATATTTGTCTCCGTATTATCGGCAGCACACAAGTCGGCTTACTTCAGAAGGTATGGGGAATTACATAGAGTGGTTATTTTCAGGTGAGATAGTGTATAAAATAATGGTATATGAAGATCGTCTTAATAGTTTGTAGTAAAAGTAATAGAATTAGACTACGCAGATTTTCAACAACTACTATTTAACGGATATACATATTGTAAAAGTAGGTAAAAGTTCTACTTTCGGAGTCTTATGTTCAAGCTATTACCGCCAACTGTTAAAAGCACAACAGAAATAGATTAGAGGCTGCAAGTTGATAATTTAAGTAAACTACATAACAATATCTCTTTTTGTAAGTTGTTCTTGTTCTCACTATTGTTTAAGTTACAATTCATAAAATCATCTTATTATTTAAGTAACAATTATTTTTAGTACCTCAAAGATGCCGTAAACGTTTGACCATGGCATTCCAATAGACGTCTATTTCGTATACCTAAAATATCCGCAAGCGTTTTTCAAATTATTATTTAGCATGAGAGGTTTTAACAGCTCTATATTATTAACGCTGGATTTATCCACATTTCTCATATAGGTTACTACCGGGGGTTCATCGTTCTGTTTATTGGTACACGTTTGTTACCCAGATAAACCTTTGTATTAGCTTTTATAATACTATCTGTGGACTATATATTGTAACCGCTAAGCACTTTTGTGATTAAAACACGAATATGTTTATGATACTATTAAAATCTACGTACTAATATAATATTGATATGTACGATTATATATAATTCGATATATTTTAAATACGATGTAAGGATTTTTTATTTCGAAGTTAATTAATTACTTTTTTTAGTGTTTGTAATAAGGAATTTTCCTAAAGTGAAACATTACATTATTTATATTACATTTTGAAGGGTATTAGCATTCGGCGGCGCCGACCATCGTCCATGCTGCTGCTACGCGTTATTCAAAAACGCTTCCTAAAATTTCATATGTTTTATCTATCAGCGCTGACGGTCAGCGAGTAGTCGGTGTAACTCTAAGACCATCCTAAGGCCGAACGTTATGGTTATTTTTTCGAAACTATGAACAAAATACTTCAGATATCTACGTTCCCGAAGAACCCCCGAACAACATATTAATTTTATACTTAGAGTAGGTGAAAACTTCTAATCGTGTGCGTATAAGGTTTCATTTACTTTGACAACTTTGATTTGGACTTATTTACTAAATATGAAAGAAAGGAGGTTGATAATTTAAAACTTCAGCTACAAACTGTGCAAGCAGTGCATTTAGTAATCACCTCACATTGATCAAACAATAGTCAGAGCCGGTAACACTGGAACCAGACTGCTATATATATATATCTTTATCGCCTTACAACTTTTCCCACAATGATGAATAAATAGTCACATCTAATATCATTATATCTATCAATTTAAAACAGTACTATTAAAAAGATAAGGCATATCTCTTTAACACTATTGCATTCCTCTTCAAAAGATAGTGTACAACAGACTTTAGTTAAAATTGTATTTTGTTAGTATTTGTTCGTTTTGGTTGAGTGTTAAGTAACGCAGAAATAAAAACGATAATTAGATGGTATAACCTATTGATATTTAATACACGGAGATACCAACAGTATATATATTAACAATTTATAACTAGGATTCATTTTCTGAATTTTTTTGTTTTTTTGACATTTAACACGCCATCTAGTATCAAGATAAGCAGAGCTTGTGTTATGGGTACTAGGCAAGTGATATATACATATAATACTTTTCTTTCTGTTGTAAATACATAGATACATATTATACATAGAAAACACCCAAACTCTGAAACAAATATTTGCAAATCATACATTTGGTCCGACCCGAGAATCGAACCCGAGACCTCAAGCACAGCAGTCGCATACGCTACCACTAACGCTAACACCACGAGGCAGTTTTTTGTAGCACCATTACTTATTACTATTACAACATACCTAGTATTATCGTGACTTTACTATGGCTCATGGCAAGCGTGAGTTGAATTCAAGAGTAGGGCAAAAATGCAGCAAGTCACCATGCTGCATGGCGCCTCACATAACGGCCTACTGAGAGATATTTCTGTATCATTATTCATCATCAAGCTATTGCATTTCACTCCTGGGCTTAAGTCTGTAAGTCGACGCCGCAAAGCCTAGCCAAAATCTATCATTGGGCGAGTTCAACATCAATCTTAGGTACACTAATTTCTTTCAGTTAAGTTCAAGGCAATCTTACATTAAATTCTTGTCAAAGGAAAATAATGGGCATTGGATGAAATGCTCTTGTTTTCTGGATCAGAGGTTCTGGTTCTAAATCTCTCGTCCTTCGTCTAAATCTTTTGTAGGGGTACATAACCATTGTGCTAATCTACACATTCACAATAGATTACATCACATGATAATCAAATCTATACACAAACATGGATGAATGGATTATCCATCTAAGTCCGCACAACAAAATACTCAATGAACATCGACATACAAAAAGTCACAAGCTTAATGAGTCTCGGAGATAAAAACGGCGCGGCGGCACCACAAAGGAGCCGACAGAGCAAATAAAAGATCTCGTCCGATGTGGAAAGCTTTGCGTATTGTTTTATATTAAACTGAAATAACAATAGGTAGCCCTTTCAATGGATAACGCCGCCACAATGAGAGGTGTAAGGTTAGGTTTACATGGCGGTGAGAAATGCATCAGGTGTGTTTATAAAGCTGCTTTGCAACCATTTTCAACAGGTACAATCAGTGCAGTGACTTACGAGTATTACAAATACAGAGTGGTACCATCCCTATCCATCCTGGAAGAGCTGGCTAAGAAATCGAAGACTAACTACGCTTGTCAATTGGTGCTAATTCTGTTATTGACCTCACTAAACTAATTCACTTAAATTTGTTGTAGGATTATATAATCTATTTTCACTGTCACCGTGTTTAGTTCAGTACGAAATAAACGTAAAACAGAGACACACGCTTGTTTACTACTTGAAAAGTAAAATTTACTTTGGCATTATCAAAATTAGTTAAATTACTCAACTTAGGCCATCATTTTTATTTTGCTCTTGTCTTGTGTTGAACTTTTAAAACGTATAACGTCTGACGTAAAACTTGACATGTCACATTAAACTTAGACGTCATCTAAATACATCACGACTAAATTACTTACCTAATAATTACTAACAATTTTAAAATTAATGGTTTAGTTTTGTTTTTTTATTAATAAACAAGCCTGAATCTCTGATCAACTTTTAATTGGTACTGAAGTAAATATACTGAAGGCTAAGATGTGAGATATCGAAAATGGACTGTAAGCATATTTAATCTTATTAGATTAAAGGGTATAGTGTAGTACTTAAAACAAATTTTAGATTAGTGATGTCAACAACAGAATTAAGACCAATACAAAGTTACAATTGCAGCGAGTATTCAAGTTCAAATGATGCAGGAAAATTAATTACTAACCTTATCTTCTTATTTACTGACCTTATCTTCGGAGGAACGGGTATCATGTTCCACCAACACAAAGGGAGGATCCTTCGACGAAGCGAGGTTATCATGCCTGGCGGGCCACTGCCCAACAGTTGATGTTGGGATCTTGTGCATATGATAATAATCGGCGCGAGAACTTCTATTGCGCGAATCAGAATTAGTATTTACTCCGTGTAGTGCGTTACTTCGTATTTCAGTGTATCTTCGGTAGATGGCGCTGTAGTAGGTTACTGTTTTGTTGTATGTGGAAGTCGCCACAATCAGTAACACTAACATACTCAGGTCATATTTATGAAGACGCAGTGTCGAAATCTAATTCCTAAAAAGCACAAAGAGAGGGAATTGAGATCACAATCAATGTATCATTACTATTGGTTAAATATCAAATTTCAATACATTTATCTCAATCAATATATTGATATTTTAGCCCCCTTCTTTTGGCTCCATATAAACCCATCCTATCACGATTCGAACATAAGTGGACAATAGCGGACAAGGTTGAGCTTGTGAACATAATGTTAATGTGAAATACAACATCACATTGTACCGTCACCTACACGACGCCGACTGGATGCGCAAACATTTTATTATGTCTATATACCGAGTATTGTTGCGCGGGCGCATACCTTTCAGCAATTCTCTTTTTTACTGTTGTTAATTGTATGGGGGCGCATATGCACCTGAATTTGGAAGCTGGTTCTTTACGGTAATTGCAAACGTGAAATAACTCTGTGGAAGAAGAAGTTACATGAACTTGGTTACTTGAGAGGATGAATGATAAAAGAGTCACGAAAAGAATTGTCGCGAAAAGCGAAGTAAAGATAAAGGTCCGCGAACACTAACCGACCAAATTAGTGATTTACTGAAAAACTATGTGAAATACACCAGGAACTGACGAGCATGTATACAGCGATTGATGAATGTGGACGAAGCGGCGAGTAGTTTTATCAAGATCGTAGTAAGCGGAGATCAACTGTCATGAATTGATTTGTTTTGTACGTGTGAACTCTCACATATTTCTACGACAGCCCACTCTAATACAGGCCAGTTTTCTTTACTACTTTCAGAAGCTAAATCTGAGTTCCTTGCAATGGACCTACTTGTAATAGGACTCCTTATGAATTTGTTACACATTACAATTTATAAGTATTTATAGCAATACAAGAAAAAAATCATGTATTATCATTACCATCATCATCAGTTTATCCGTAATAATTATAGTCGTTCCACTCCATTTAAACTCACATTTATTTGACACAATTTAGTGAAACTCACACACACAGAGACACACACACACACACACTACACTACTACACACAACATAAATACCTTAGATTTTGATCTGATTTAAGTATTGTTAATTTATTTTTATATTAATGATAATTTTGTATAAAATTAAGTAACTTCCTTAGTATATATTTTTCTTTTCTTTAGAGGTGCAGCTGCATTTTTAATTTCTTGTTTCTGTATAATTTTTTGAGCATATTTAAGAAAATAAAATAAATATTTTATCGGCCGTAGGGTGGGCCTGGAGATATGTGACACAGGCTTTGAGCCTAGTACGGAATCCAGCTCTCACCGAGGAAATTTCAGATATTTTTTTGTTTTTAACTAGATACCCTGTAGCTAAATTGTACTTTCCTTATGAGAGAAATAAAGTTTATTATTATTATATAGTTTGAATAGTCCGCTACTGGAAATATGCCTCTCCTTAGAATGGTAGGCCCTGATATTAATGTCACCAATCATGTGCGTACCTATATAAATATAAAATTATCATCATCCAAGCCTTATTTATTCCCAATATTATTTGGGGTCGGCTACTGTTTCAACCAGTATTACCTGAATATCAGTTTTTACACAGAGCGACTGGCATCGGACCTTCGCAACCCTAAGGGTAAACTGAATTCGAAGGTTGAACTAGTTGTCAGTAGATTTGAGGGCACTAACTTCCCAATAACGATTGCCATATATGTTCATAGTAACCGGAACCGACAGCTTAAAGTGCTCTCCGAGGAACGGGCGAGAAACACCCACATCACGGCATTACCACTAGACATACTAATATAAAACTATGTAGATTATTATTTAAAAATACGTAGGTATACGTTATTGAAAATGTGTAAAATTAATACATAAAAACCCTTAATAACAAATGTTATTCAGCGCTAAGCAACGGCTCTGGATAATTTTTAACTTTAAACTTAAAACCATAAAATCAAAAATAACACACAACAGTTGCTTTACATTTAATAAACTTTATAAATAAAAAGGTATGTACAACATAACCTTGTTAAGGTTGAATGATGCGCCTTTTAACGACCCTCATAACAATTGCTAAAATATATGAGCCCGGTAGAAAAAACCTTGGATTCTGACTCCAGTACTTCACATGGATACCTCGTAACCCTGATGCAGGGAATAAACCTCGTACGCATAAATAACAATAGAATATATAATTATGACAACATAATCAATTCCATATGAATAATCATATATATCATGATTATATACAAAGATAAAACAACCTCCGCCTCACGCTTCTTTAATCGTGTTGCTAGCATTATATATTTCCTTAACATATTTAATAATCACAAATTTTCACAAAAAAAACAACTTTAAGAACTGGACCAAACTGAAAAGAGACCACACGGGTAGAACTAGCTTTAAAATAAAAAAAGAATCATCAAAATCGGTTAACGCAGTTGAAAGTTATGAGGTATCATACATAAAAAATACAGTCGAATTGATCACCTCCTCCTGTTTTGGAGTCGGTTAAAAATCGACTTTTTTTCACTTACTTATTCTCAGATACACTGACGATCTGTTCCGCTTTCTCGGTTTAACTTCTGCACCGATTATAAGGAGATTCTTTTGTCACTTGAGGAAGGATGTAGACGACTCTTTAACTTAAAAACCGACATACATGCAGGTACAATCGCGGGATAAAGATAGTATCTTATCTATATTTAAAACTTATACACACGGACACTTCATCTATACAAGACTTCGATTTTTTTTTATGGATCAACAGCAAACAAAACAAACTTGTGTCTGAAGTTGAGACCACTTTGGAAAAGGTCTCAAATTGGGGTAGACTTAACTTGGTCCATTTCAACCCGACAAAGACACAAATTTGCGCGTTCACCGCTAAAAAACTTCCGTGGATCGTATACTCTTGTTTTGAAGACACTCCCCTATCTGCCTCTGCCAATATTGGAGTACTTGGTGTCGACGTATCGAGCGAAGTCCAGTTTCGTGGCCATTTGGAGGGCAAGGCCAAATTGGCCTCAAAAAAGCTTGGTGTGCTCAACAGATCGAGGCGGTATTTCACTGCGGCCCACCGCCTTCGCCTTTATAAGGCGCAGGTTCGGCCTCACATGGAATACTGTCCTCATCTTTGGGCAGGGGCACCCCAATACCAGCTCCTCCCTCTGGACCGCATTCAGCGGAGGGCGACTCGTATCGTCGATTGCCAGGATCTTCCGATTCGGCTAGACTCTCTGGCGCTGCGTAGAGATGTTGCTTCGCTGTGCATCTTTTACCGCATTTACCATGGGGAGTGCTCCGAGGAATTGTTCGGATTGATCCCTGCCGCATCTTTCCGCCATCGTCCTACGCGGCAGAAATTTCATCCTCATCATCTAGATGGTTGGCAGTCCACAACTGTGCGATTTTCCCGAAACTTTCTGAACTGTGGAATGAGCTGTCGCCTGCGGTGTTCCCGGACCAATACGACCTTCAAACCTTCAAGAAAAGAGCGTACTCCTTCCTAAAAGGCAGGCAACGCACTTGTAACGCCTCCGCCTCCTGATGGTAAGCGACTACCGCCGCCCATGGATAACCGCAACATCAAAGGCATCACATGTGCATTGCAGGCCTTTGGGGGATGGGGAGGGGGATGGAGGGAGGAGTTGGGGTACTGGCATTCTGTATTCTCACTCACTTGGTGAAACACAGCGCTAGCGCTATTTCAAACCGGTTTTCTGTGAGGTGTGTGAGGTCGTGGTATCACTCCGGTCGAGCCGGCCTATTCATGCCGAAGCATGCCTCTCGCACAAAAAGTTTTGTATGTCGATTATCGTGGTAAAAAGTAGCCAATGTCTTTTCTCAAAACTCTAAACACATATTTACAGCATAAGTTTCATTGATGTTGGTATGTTGTATTTATGATAATCGGCGCGAGAACTTCTATTGCGCGATTCAGGATTGGCAGTTCTTCGTGTTGTACGTTGCTTCGTAGTTCAGTGTATCTGCGGTAGATGGCGCTGTAGTATCATCAACTGTTGCACAGTATGTGAAAGTCGCAACATTCATTAAAATCGGCTCAATAAACAAATGAAATCTATTTTGCCCTTATAATATTAGTTCGAATTATAGAAAAATCTTAGTTCTGTGTTGAATTATTTCTATTACATCCAACCCGCTGCCTCTCACAACTTCGTCCACACATCGAAGTCCATTTTACAACACTGATAAGTGACCAGGAGGGGTAATTACCACTAATGGTTTCGATTGCTTGTGACAAATGGACAAAGTGATGTGTCCATGGGATCTTGTTGCACATTATTATAAGTTTAAATGGTGTTTTATACCGCGAACTTTTTTTGAGTAGCTCGAGGAGGAAGGAGACGGGTAGCGTTGTTTTGTTAAGCCTTTATTTTTGAGAGCTTAACTTTTGATAAAGAATCTTTGTTTGTGTGTGTTTTGTTTTGTAACTTCTTTTTATGTAGTGACAGTATCAGTTTTAAATATATAATTACTGCACCGCTCGGAAGGGTTGTAGCATTGACAAAAATTGACCGTCCATTATAATATATTATGAGCTGCTAGCTGACCCACGTAAGCTCGTCAGAGTCTTTTTTCAGACATGCTCGGCTCTTATATGTCTAAGCGTGATGTTAACTGTCCTATCTTAGGCACGCCAGCAAAACACATTTTAAAAAACGTAAAAAGTAGTTAGATATTTTCGGAGTCCATCGTGAGTAATAACGTGACATGAGAATTATGTATAACAGATAATATTATTTATAAATATTAATATCAATTCAAAATTAAACCGACCGGAGTGATACCACGACCTCATCGAAAACCGATGTCAAACAGCACCTGCTCTGTGTCCAAGGGCCGTCAACGCACTTGTGACGCCTCTGGTGTTGCGGATGTCCATGGGCGGCGGTAATCGCTTACCATCAGGCGATACGTTTTTTTTTTTTATTGAATAGTGGGCAAACGAGCAGACATATCACCTGATGGTAAGCGATTACCGCCGCCCATGGACACCCGCAACACCAAAGGTGTGTTGCCGACCTTTGGGGGATGGGAAAGGGGATGGGGGGAGGGGTTGGGGTATGGGCCTCCGGTATCCTCACTCACTCGGTGAAACACAGCGCAAACGCTATTTCACACCGGTTTTCTGTGAGGCCGTGGTATCACTCCGGTCGAGCCGACCCATTCATGCCGAAGCCTGGTGGTCTGCTCGTTTGCCCGCTATCCCATAAAAAAACATATTGAGCTTTATTGTGTAGTGCCGTAACATCAAGATTTTTCTACTTTGAGACACCCGTGCTAGACATTGCCCCACTGTTAGAAACGAGTGCTAATTGTTGCTCTATTAGAAAGGTTGTAAATGACAACTTTGAAATTACTACTACTTCAAAAAGTTTTACGTCTAATGTTTTTTTTTCCAACGTGGCTATTCACTCCTTGTTAGTTCTATAAATAGTCGTTCCTACTTATACTTCAGCCTGTCTTCCACTGCGAAACGAAGGCCTTCCAAAGCCGTCAACCAACTTGGATAGTCCCCATCTATTCGCTGACAGCCATTTTCTTCAAGTAGTCTTATCTTTATCTAAGCTAGTGGTCACTAAATTGCGGAAATTCGACCATTTATTTTTTCTATAACTTTCCACCACCCCCCCCCCCCCTTCATGTAAACTTCAACAATGCTAAAATTATCAGCAATATAGTTTTTACTTCAAGTTGCATATCTATGCATCTATACAAATAAAAAAAATGGGAGTGTCTGTTTGTAATATTAGAAATATTGAAGTAACCGCTTGTTACTAAATGGATGTATGTATACACGGTACATATACCAAAATAACATTTATTTTTTAAGTTTTATCTGTCTGTTTGTTCCGGCTATTCTTTGAAACGGCTGTATTGATTTTGACGGGATTTTCACTAGTAGGTAGCTGACGATACAAGGGGTATTTTAGACTATAACTGCGGGTAACACCACGTTCAGCTGGTATATAGATAAAATCACTATATAAATTACAATTTTTTTACTTTATATTAAATTTCTGCTCTGCTCAGTAACCATTATATAAAATAATTTATTGTAATAAGCTGGCCTTAATCTAGAAAGTTTCTAAGAGATTACACTAGTTTGGTATCCGGATCCACTTGTGAATCCACGATACAATCTATAGTTTATGAGAATTACTTCCGAATCCGTTCATCAATTACGAAGTTATTGTGTAATAAACAACAACTTTCACGTCTATAATACTGGTAATAATTAAGATAATGATAAGATCTATTGAAAATAAACATAATAATAAAATACTAAGTACTTTGTCGTATTATATTGAGTTTTAAAAACGGTTTTAAGAAGGTGTATAAATATATGTCTATAGTAATATTGTGAATCGGAAAGTAACTCGTGTATATTACGCCTAAACTGCTGAACCGATTTGGATTGAATTAGCTACGAAGATTCTTTTGATTGTTGAGGAAAGCCGTGGGCTACTTTTCACCGTGAAAATCTAGTGTTATATATGCATATTATTAATGTTATATATCAATAAGTAATAAGTTTCACCGTGGGAGAGCTGTGCTTCGGCATGAATGGGTCGGCTCGACCGGAGTGATACCACGGCCTTACAGAAAACCGGTGTGAAATAGCGTTTGCGCTGTGTTTCACCGAGTGAGTGAGGATATCGGAGGCCCATACCCCAACCCCTCCCCCCATCCCCTTTCCCATCCCCCAAAAGTCGGCAACGCACTTGTGACGCCTTTGGTGTTGCGGGTGTCCATGGGCGGCGGTAATCGCTTACCATCAGGTGATACGTCTGCTCGTTTGCCCATTATTCAAAAAAAAAAAAAAAGATAGAAAACATTTTATGATCAGAACTCTTTCTAAAGTGCGAACGTATGTCTTTGATGAACTAACTGACCACTCCCCTATACTAATGCACATTGACAGTACACCTGTTCCCAGGCAAACCTTATACGTTAGTAAAATTAGCATTAACTTCGATACTGTGGGTGAGTGTTTGGAGAAGGAGCTGTGGAGTGATTTATTTTCTACAACCGATGTTGATCAAGCTGCGCTAATTTTGACAACAAAACTAGGAAATATCATCGATACCAGCACTATTGAAAGAAAAATAGCTAAGCGTTATAGACCTTTAAAACCCTGGATTACTATAGGGGTAATTAAATCAATACGAAAGCGCGATAAAATGTACAAAAAAGCAAAAGTAAATTGTAATACATATGATGCAAATATTTACATAAACTACAGAAACACACTAAAGAAAATCATAAAAAATTTAAAACAAAACTATTACAAAGATAAATTAAACAAAAATAAGGGAAATATAAAGGAAACATGGAATATTATAAAAGAATTATGTAATATTAACAAATCAAATACTTCATCGGCGGAATTACTTAACATTGAAGTGACTGCAGCTGATTCTCTTTGTAAAGTGAATAAGTTTTTCACATCTATTGGCCCAAGTCTTGCAAAACAAACACTACAAAAATTAAATACAGATGAGATAACACTAGCACGAAAGGCGAAAGCCATATATTCGCCACTAAAGTCCATGGCACTATATCTGTCAGACCCTGTTGAGATTGGCGAAGTGATCGACAGCCTGAAAAAATATAGCGCTCCTGGCATAGATAAAATCACAGCAAATATTCTACAAAAATTTCGCCATTGTCTTGCGGGGCCCATATGTCACTTAATTAATTTGAGCTTTGAGCAGGGTGTCTTCCCTAACATATTTAAACGTGCCGTTGTGTGTCCTGTTTACAAGTCGGGTAATAAATCACTACCAACAAACTATCGACCAATTTGTCTCTTAAGTAGTATATCTAAAGTTATAGAAAAGGTTATGAACAAACGACTTGTTACTTACCTAGAAAGAAATAGTATTCTTTCGGAAAACCAGTACGGTTTTCGCCATAATCGCTCTACTGCTGATGCTGTTTTGCAACTTACTTCTAAAATCACAAAATACCTCGACCAAAAGGAGAAATGCATTGGAGTATTCCTGGACTTACAGAAGCCGTTCGACACTGTATCCACTAAAATATTAATTACCCGCTTGGAGAACATAGGAATTAGAGGGAACGCACTTCTGTGGTTCAAGGACTACCTAACGGAAAGACAGCAATGTGTTAGAATTGATAACCACGTAAGCGACTACGACACGGTGACGTATGGGGTCCCGCAAGGCAGTACCCTTGGACCAACGCTCTTTTTGGCATATATTAATGATTTATGCAAGCATCAGATCAGGGGCGCCGATATACAAATGTTTGCAGATGACACTGTCGTGCTTTTTCACGGTAGCTCTTGGGACCTAGTACGACAGCTAGCAGAAGAAGGTATGTCTGTTATCACAGCATGGCTGGAAGATAGTTTACTATCTTTAAATACCACCAAAACAAAGTTTCTCTGCTTTAGCAAAACATTGGCTACAGCGCCTAATAATTGTCATATTCGGGTTCATTGCTATCCGTGTAATCGAGCGAATGCTCTGCCTTCATATTGTTGCTGTCCCATATTATCAAAAAATACTGGAAGAAGCAAATAAATATGGTCAGTAGTAGAACAAGAAAATTTATATACATATTTAGGGATTAGAGGCTGATACAAGATACTTTGCTTTTAGTTCAAATTTACAAAGCATTAGCTGAATGTGTAATTACATATTGTATATGCTCGTGGGGTTCAGCGGCCAAGAGCCATTTAATAGAGTTAGAAAGGGCACAACGCGTCATCCTTAAAGTCCTTCTTTATCTACCATTCCGCCACCCTACACATTTAGTCTATAAAACTGCGGATGTGCTTACAGTACGGAAGTTATTTGTCTACCTGACTGTACGCAGATATCACAAAGTAACTGTTCCACATTTAAAACCATCGGGTAAAAGAATGGAAAAGTGTCCAGTTCCAAGAGTGGCAAGCACATTTGCTCAGCGGCACTATGATTATCTTGCACCAAGAATTTACAACCATCTAAATTTAATCCATAAAACAAGAAACTTAAGCAACTTTAAAATAAAGCAAATAATTAAATTATGGCTTAATGAAATGGATTTTGATAATGTTGAAAGCCTATTACAAATAATAAAGTAATGAAAACTTGAAAAATGTCACACACATCTCACTACACATAAATCTAAACACATAACCTCAAATACACAGTAAATCATACTCATACATTCACACACAAACATTTATTATATAAGCATTCATTTTTAAAATTTATTAACTGTAACTGTCTATTATTGTAACTACTGTGTGTTCTTTTTGCCTGTAAATAGGAACTGACTCCCTACACACAGCTTGCGCTACTTTGGGAGTCAGGGCTCTACAGTGTCTTGTAATCACATTTTGTTACAATAAAATTTATTATTATTATTATTATTATTATTATAAAGGTACTGTCGTTAATTTTTGCACTGAGGGAGGATCAAACCATTGAAATTGCATGAGGTTAATATCTTAGGTACATTGAAAGCTATACTATAATAATAAAGATATATCTAGTTAGAAAAAATAAAGCCCATCAAAATGAATTGGAACAACAAATATTTTTTAAAACACAGCCAAATTATAAATTACTAATCTCATCCCAAACATTCAAAACAGAACAATAACAATGAATGTTGAGAGTAAAATTTTTAATAAAAGTCAAAACGTGTTGTCTCCGAATCCCGGAATCCGGGATTATTTTATACTTTTTGTTGTTTTATTTAGTGGTCGGTGAGCGCGGTTGTTCGGACTCAATATGTGGCTGCTCATTTAGTGGCCAGGATTAACAATAAAAACGAAATTTGATCATTGCGCCCGACGCTATGGTGATCCGGTGATTCGTTAAGGGTTAGTCGATTTTAAACTACGATTTTTTACATTTACAACTGGAGTTCTGAAGGATTAAGAAACAAATACCCTTGACACTAAAATGTAAGCTTTCGATCGCATCAATAGACCTACATCAATAGACTCTTCTCAAGCTATTTCTGTTACTATCCTTTACACAAGATTACTTGTCAAATATATCTTCTTTATTCTAACTCACCTTCTTCCTTTTTTGTTTCTGATAGTACATAATAGAACATAATTGACTGCCTCGGTGGCATAGTGGTGGTAAATACGAGTGCTGTGCTTAAGGTCTCGGGTTCAAATCCTGGGTTAAACACTTGGTCCGTGTTTATGTGATCTATAAGTATTTGTTTCTCCGAGTTTGTATGTTTTCTATGTTTAATATGTATTTATTTACAAAAAAAGTATATTTGTATTCATATCAGTTGTCTAGTACCCATAAAACAAGCTCTGCTTAGCTTGGTACTAGATGACGTTGTGTGTTAGATGTCCGAAATATTTATTTATAATCTTCTCAAGGCAGTTGAAGGGTAATTTATTATGTTAATTTAACAAATAGGATGGCGAAAAGTCAGTCATGTCATTAATGTATTAGATAGATTACACGCTTGATAATATTTTATTAGTTAGTATATGCAAGTATATTACTCACTACAAAAAATAAAATAGGAATATCATTAACAGTACATTCAAATCTAACCGCTTTTGTGTTGTTTACATTTAAAAAACAAAAGCAGCTTCCCTTTAAGTGGACATTTGCTGTGTTATCAGTTCATCGTCGGCCCTGTCCAACGTAAATAAATCCAATACTTTACGGCCCAGCCATTGTTATACTCATTAGACCTTTGTCTCATTAGACCCCGACTTCATATTCCACAGTATTTTTGTTACCGATGACAGTTCAGATTAGACACTTTTTAGTTGTCGTTTTTCCCTCCAAAACTTTTGTCCGCCATCTTGTTTTTTTACTTTTTTTTAACATATTACATTTCAACCAGTCTTATAATGCTATAGTGTTTATTACTTTGTTTTTTTATTCATTCTTCATTCTTGTGTTTATTATAAAGCTAAAATTTTATTGTTAAATTGTTTTATCCTTTTACGACTTTCGGGTTATGTTAACAGTTTAAGTTTTAATTGTTTACGATAATTACGATATTTTGTTTTTATTACATGTTAAGTATAATAACTTCATATTTTAATGTTGTTGTAACTTACATATTAACTTTTGTCTACGGCTCCGCCCGCTTGTATATCGATTATCGCGACAAAAAGACAGAGTTACTTACACTTTACAGAGAGATTTTATATTATATAGGTTACGTAAAGTGGTTTTTAGTAGTTAGAGAGCCACGCTTCGGCTCGACCAGAGTGATACCACGGCCTCACAGAAAACCGGTGAAATAGCGCTTGCGCTGTGTTTTACCGATTGAGTGAGGATACCGGAGGCCCATATTCCAATCCCTTCCCCCATTTTGACAACGGGGGTTGGGGGTGCCATGGGCGGCGGTAATCGCTTACCATCAAATGATACGTATAATCGTTTGCACCCTATTTCATAAATATATATATATATATATAATATTAGTACGGATTTGCTGTCTAGTTAGACTTGATAATTTTAATTTTAAGAGTTAATCATTATTGAGCTATTAAGATATATATTTGACTGGCTGAACCTCGCGGTATTACCTGCAGTTATTAGTTTACATATTGTTATTTTTTTTATTTTTTTTCTTACAATTAAAACAGCCTATATTAATCAGTGATAATGTAGCATTGTAATGGTGAAAGAATTTTTAAAATCCGTCCTATACTGTTTGAGCCAATTCGTTACAAACATACTTACATACAAACCTTTCCTCTTTATAATATTAGTATAGATAATTAATTAATATAGTTAAACTTTAGATTACTTCACTCCATTCGGCATTTTTTATATAAAATCCTTTTTTAAGACAAATTCCAGAAGTAAGTAGACATCAGGTGAGATTAATGACAAAGACCATATCTGTCGCCATTAATATTGTTGCGCCATAACCAGATGAATCTCGTGTCCACTAGAATAATCGAGAACTGTCGAGGACAACGCCATCTAGTGTCGGAAAGCGCGCAACTGTGTGCATTATGACGATTACTCGACGCTAGATGGCGCTACAAACAGCTCTAGAGTAATCTATTTAGCCTAGAAACATCGATCGAATGTTTTCGTAGGTTCGAGTAATTTCCACGGCCATATAAAAGCGGAACGTGTTGGCCGTAGGGACAGTATTGTTTCACGATACAGCGGATAAACATCGAAGAGATCTTCTAGTGCGACTAACCAGTGATTTAGTGATTTCTTATTGTAAAAGGTGTTCTTAATAAATATTGTGTTATTTTTGGTAATTAATCGAGTACTTTAATTTATTTAATACCCAGCTCGTAACAATTTGGTGTCAGAAGCGGGATTAAAGTATGCCGGTTTTACCAAAGGAAGACACGGAAGGTATCCGAACTAGGAGTCAGCGTCAGCAAGAGGCTGATCAGAGGCGATCTGGAAGTGCACAACTGCCTACATCGGAAGATCAGCAGCCAGCTATGGAAACCACGCCGTCCACATCGGCAGCAGCTCCAGATATCACGGCCCTAATGGCAATGCTCCAAGAGCAGGCCCGCCGCCAGGAGGAGCAGGCCCGCCGCCAGGAGGAGCAGGCCCGCCGCTTGGAAGAGCAGCTGCAGCGGGACAAGGAGGAGCAGGCCCGCCGCCAGGAGGAGCAGGCCCGCCGCCAGGAGGAGCAGGCCCGCCGCCAGGAGGAGCAGGCCCGCCGCCAGGAGGAGCAGGCCCGCCGCTTGGAAGAGCAACTGCAGCGGGACAAGGAGGAGCAGGCCTGCCGCCAGGAGGAACAGATGCTCTTGTTAAAAGGCATACATGAGACTTTCGGCAAAGAAATCAAGGTAGTGAAGGATCAGGTTCTTCAACACGAGAATCGTATCACTGAGGCCGAAACTCAAATTGCTGACGTGAAGAAGGCCTTAGGGAACCTTAAAGTTGGAGACGGAGCGGCGACTATAGTAACTGCTGCTCCTTCGGTACGGGGGTTCAAAGTACCGCCGTTTGATGGAACATCTTCGTGGTCAGCCTACAAGATTCAGTTTGAGGCTGTTATGACGGCAAACGGCTGGACAAAGGAACAAGCTATGACCGCGCTCACCTTGGGTCTTCGAGACCAGGCTCTAACCGTCCTCGAAGCCCTCGGTAAGAAGGTAACCTATGAGCAACTGCTGGAGGCATTGGAGGCAAGATATGGTGACGCTCATCTGGAGCACGTGTTTCGTGCACAGCTGAAGGATCGTGCCCAACGCATCGGTGAAAACTTGCAACAATGGGCTCTAGAAGTTGAGAAACTGGTCCGTAAAGCATACCAGTCTGTACCTGCGCTCGTTGGCGGGAATCTGGTGCAAGCTTTTATCGATGGCATTCGTGACCTCGAAGTTAGAGCTGCTGTGAGACTTGGGCACCATGAAACTCTCAAGGACGCTCTGGCCCATGCTTTGGAGGTGGAAGCTGTGAGACAAGACCATCGGTCTCATCGGGTCCGGGAGGTTGTGGCATCACCTGTGCGAGACCAATTTAATGGGTATAGCCCTAGATGCTACGCCTGTGGTGAAAAGGGTCACCTTCGGTCCAGCTGCCCTAAGCGAAGCATAGGAAGAGAACACAAGCGGTTTCAGGAGGATAAGGCGGTTGATAGTACTGCCCGACATCGCAGTGGAAAGTCTCACGGTAACGCAGACGCAGTATCAAGAAGACCTTGCCTTGAAGACTGCAAGCACTACGCAAAGCAAGAAGTAAAGGAAGCTGTTCCTATAAGGACGATAAAGACGGACCTTAGCAACGAATGGAGGGAAAGCCTACAGCAAGCACAGCAAGAGGATGCGGATCTCAAACCAATTCTCGAGTGGATTAAAGCTGAGACTCCTAAGCCACACTGGAGCGAAGTTGCATCGCTGAGTTCGACCGCGAAGAGTTATTGGGCTCAATGGGATAGTTTAGTTATCCAGGATGGAGTCTTGTGCCGTAAATGGAAAACGCTCGAGGAGACAGCTGTCACCTGCAAATGGTTGTTCCTAAAGCTAAGATACCAGTGGTCCTGCAGCTCTACCATAACGGATGTTCAGGAGGTCATATGGGAGTTAAAAAGACATTGTTAAAGATAAGGGAAAGATTCTACTGGATTCATTGTCGTGATGATGTTGAGGACTGGTGTCGCAAGTGTACCAGTTGTGCGGCCGTGAAGGGACCTCATACACGTAGCAGAGGCGCATTGAAATTGTATAATGTTGGTGCACCCTGGGAAAGAATTGCTATAGACGTGGCAGGACCGTTTCCTGAAAGTGAAAGCGGAAACAAGTACTTCATGGTCGTAATGGATTACTTCACTAAGTGGCCAGAAGTCTTTGCCATTCCCAACCAAGAGGCATCAACAGTTGCAGATAAATTAGTGCACGAAGTCTTCTGTCGTTTTGGAGTGCCTTTAGAAATCCACAGTGACCAAGGAAGAAATTTTGAGTCTCAAATATTTCAAGAAATGTGTCGAGTGATGGGTGCTCACAAAACCAGAACCACCTCTTACCACCCACAATCGGACGGAATGGTGGAACGATTTAACCAAACACTAGAGAGGTATCTGGCAAAAGTAGTTGAAAGTAAGCAAAAAGATTGGGACAAACACATCCAACCGTTTCTTCTGTCATACCGAAGTGCAGTCCACGAATGTACTTCCGTAACACCAGCTTTTGCAAACTTCGGAAGAGAACTACGGTTGCCTGCAGACTTGATCACTGGAATACCCCCTGATACCCCGCGAAGTATAACGGAGTACGCGAATGACTTGCGGAACAAGATGAATGACATTTATGAGCATGTCAGACAATCGGGCCAACAAATGTCTGAAAAGATGAAAACCCGTTATGACCGGAAAGCGAATAATAAGGGCTTCGAAGAGTGTTCGCTAGTATGGCTACATAATCCAGTTCGCAGTAAAGGGAGATCTCCGAAGCTACAAGCAAAATGGGATGGGCCATACCGGGTAGTCACTAAAATCAATGATGTTACCTACCGGATACAGAAGTGTCCAAGAGGCGCCCCAAAGATAGTTCATGTAGATCGACTGGCGCGATACTATGGAACCGATAATGCTCGGGACGAGCATGTCTTAGGAGGGGGCAGTGTTGCGCCATAACCAGATGAATCTCGTGTCCACTAGAATAATCGAGAACTGTCGAGGACAACGCCATCTAGTGTCGGAAAGCGCGCAACTGTGTGCATTATGACGATTACTCGACGCTAGATGGCGCTACAAACAGCTCTAGAGTAATCTATTTAGCCTAGAAACATCGATCGAATGTTTTCGTAGGTTCGAGTAATTTCCACGGCCATATAAAAGCGGAACGTGTTGGCCGTAGGGACAGTATTGTTTCACGATACAGCGGATAAACATCGAAGAGATCTTCTAGTGCGACTAACCAGTGATTTAGTGATTTCTTATTGTAAAAGGTGTTCTTAATAAATATTGTGTTATTTTTGGTAATTAATCGAGTACTTTAATTTATTTAATACCCAGCTCGTAACAATATCATAGGATTCTGCAAATGTCCTTCTATCTACCTAATATCTTTATAATACCTAACAAGAAATACAAGTATAAGGGAGATCGTTTACATTTACATTATATACATTATATTACATTTACTTGAAATACTTATACTTCCTCCATTCCTTGGAACCGTCGAATACCACTCATCGGTTTGTTATATCCGACTCGAATCGACTCAAAATAACACTCTATTATGGGTACCAGTAGCCAAGGAACCAGGTGTGTGAACCTAGCAAGGAAATGTAAAAGTAATTAAATACACAATTAATCACACCAATTTCATAATTAAAAATGTTTTATTTTAAAAGTACATCAATTAAACTTATCATTTGTTAGCCAACACAATTTTATACAAAAAAATATCTTAGACAAATTTAAAGGAAACATATTGTTCCCATAAGCTGACCGCTTATAAAGTATCCTGAACATCCCATTATCCATAAATACTGTCAACAAAAAAAAAACTCGATTAAATGTTAACAAAAGATTAGATAGCGATGCAAGTTAAAGGTCATTCACACTCATCCTTTGTCGTTGGCCGCTGCGGCGATCCGTCAGCGAACAGATATGAATGTCATGTGTTTTATACAGGGTTGCCGCTACGCTTTAATTGATTACTGTGACTCGATACAGCCGTGGAGTCGAAGTTTATATATTTATTTTTGTTATAACAAATATTTAATATGTTCGGACATCTAACACACAACGCCATCCAGTCCCAAGCTAAGCAGAGCATGTGTTATGGGTACTAGACAACTGATATAAATACATAAATTCTTTTTTTTTTGTAAATACATACATATTATACATACAAAAACACCCATACTCCGAAACAAACATTTGCAGATCATATAATATTTAGCTTAACCCGGGCATCGAACCCTCAGAACCGAACCCAGCAGCAGTTGCTTAAGCTACCACTTGCGCCACCGAGGCAGTCAAATAATGGGTTATGTAAAAGCGCTCCATAGAGCCGTTTTCATAACATTTTAATACTAAGTGTTATAGTGAATGGTTGAAAGTTTTCAAATTATTTATTATTTAAAAGTTATAATGTCTTATACAAATGAATATTTACATAGTTTTTAAGGAATTCACGACTCACAAAGTATTCCAAAAGTCGCCAATGAACGCAACTAATTCCTTAGTTTCTCCATGTGAATTCATGCAGCATAATATACTACAATCAATCAATCGTGCCAGCCGAATAATGTAGAACTGTTATTATAGGTGGCGTTGTGTGTAAGATGTCTGAAATATTTATTATTATTTTTATATAGATTTTCTATACCAAGCTATGTATATGCATGCGTACAACTTAATGTGTTTACATTAGATATGATATATAGTTGTTTTGACATGCTTTTTTTCTGTCACTTGTACCAAACGACGAGCAAATCACTACACAACCGCAAGAAAAAAAACCACCTATAAGCAACTACATACTAAAATAAATAGAAGATCCGTCCACTCTACACCATTTATGTTCAGCGACAAAGTTTGACAATGGCCGCGGCGAACGCAAAGGCTGACGAATGAACAGGTGTAGTCACACAACCCTCTCCTGCGCATGCGCACCGCAAAGCAAGAGATATCATATACTGATATTAATTATTCATTTATTTTTAAGTCTTATTTCTGAAAATATAATATCGATTGCATGTTTAGTGTTCTGGTACACGGATGAAAATGATAAAAGAACAGCAATTTATGTTGTTTCTAATGTATGTTATTGTATTTTACTAAATATTTATAAAAACAATCATTATATTAGACCTATGTATACATTAATAATTCATTGAAAGACTTAGCCCTTTCTATAGCAAAGAGTAACTCGAATAAATAGACAAATTAATAATACTTTATTTGTACACCAGCCGTTTACAAACATTATAAACAATTAAAACGTAGAATAAATGTTTTGTACGAAATATATAGAACTCAAATAAATAAATAAAAATATGGGCTTTTTATAAAGTGTAATGGGTCTCTGCATATGCCTCTGTCTGCCCCATTTGGAGATACAATACAATGTTGAAAAGGAATGTTCAAAAAACTATAACTCGACTATGTAAAACTTATCTATTACCGATCTATTGACACCTTATTCATTGAAATTGGGTCAGTAGTTTAGTCGTTAGGATGTAATATACATGCATAAATTGAAAAAAAAAAATCTTTCCTTTTTGCTTCGCCGTGGTCAGGTAAAAATATGATGGTTTATATATGTACATATGTAGGTATGTTTCACAAAAGACACATTACGACATCTATAGATACTGACCTGGAATGAGAAAAAGATTCTCGATAAAACACATGCTATAAATCTCTATAAAACTTTCTGAAACAGCTAGCTTATTGCCAACATTAAAACATTCTGTGTCATAGTAACCATAATATAGTCCAAATGAGTGTTATAATTTCATAATGCAACTCCTTTTCAAAAGTAGAATTGTGAGGCGAGTGTGAAACCTTCAAGAAAAGAGCGTACTCCTTCTTAAAAGGTCGGCAACGCACTTGTGGCGCCTCTAGTGTTGCGGGTTTCCATGGGCGCCGGTAATCGCTTACCATCAGGCGATACGTCTTCTAGATTGCCCCTATTAAAAAATATATATCCTTTCTCAAAATTAATTTATTTCCATGGCAAAGTTCATAGTGTAACAGACAGACAGACTTTTGAATTTAATATTTTATTATGGATGTTTAATCATGACATGTGTATGTGTATTATATTTGGAATGAGCTAAATTTTAAGCGTGTCATAGGGTACGTATATGAAGAGTTATATGTGTTAAATCAAAGACGTTTTCATAATATAACTCTTCAGATACCTACCCTGTTAAACTAAAAATGCAGTGAAGCTTATTAGAGCCAAGTAAACTGTATTGGTATAAAGTAATATAAAAAATTCACAACAAAAGTAAATTAAAAGGTGAAAATTCAATAAAGTATTACATGAATTATAAAAGATTAAAATTTAAGCTGTATTTCCTCCTTTCTAAAAAGCGGTATATCATCATAGACCTCTCGAATTGCACGCCACTTAGTTCGATCCTGCCCTTAAAAGAGATATACTGTAATCGCTTATATTAATAGTTATACATCCAGCAGTGAACTTTATTCTTAGTATTTAATTCATGTAAACTAACAAAAAATATATATATAGAACAGTAAAGCGATACCACGGCCTCACAGAAAACTAGTGTCAGTGAGAATACCGGAGGAACATACCCCAACCCCCCTGCCCCCAAAGTCGGCAAAGCACTTGTGACGCCTCTGGTGTTGCAGGTGTCCATGGGCGGCGGTAATCGCTTACTATAAGTCGATATATAATAAATATAGTATATGTAAATTTAGTATATATAGTAATATAAAAAATATTGTAAATATATAATCGATACGTCTGCTCGTTTGCCCCCTATACCATGAAAAAAATTGTTCTCTTCCAAAAATACATAAGAATTAAGTCAACTACGGAACACATGATCACACACTCTTAGCTGATTTTACAACTACGTATCTCATTAAAATTACTTTAAATCTAAGCTTTTACATTAAAACGAAGCGAATAGATTAGGATTTATTCTAATGTATTTTTTTTCTCATTTCCGCTGTAGCCTTTGCTTTAGACCGCTCGTTATCGAAGCGGCTTTTCAGTTAAATGCTTGCGCTGGGCAATAGTGCCAATTTGTTGCATATTATCTACGGCTGGGGACAGATAGTCTGACAGATTGGCATGTACTTAGTACACAGTGGGCGGTTGAGAAAAATGTCTCTTAGTTGCATAACTACGTAATTGCCTAGCTATTGCTACATCGTTTTGTTTGGTCAATCTAGTTCGTACTGACGATTGTACATGTTAATTGAGTCTTATTGCGCAATACTTTTATTGCTTTCGTTTCATAAATTATGGACACGAAGAGAATATACCTAATCCTATAGTCTGCTCCTCATCCTCAGCTTACTGCCGGCCACTGCTGAACGAAGGATTCCCCAAAGAGCACATCCACCCGCCGCCAGCCACTTTCCTCAAGTCGTCGGTCTATCGTGCCGCAGAGCGCCCTACACTGCGTAATCTTAGCGTATCTAATACTAATTTCTACAAAGGTTGGATGAATAGGCATCTATTAAAAAACCGTTTAAATGTTTCTTTTTCACATATACGTAAATTCTGTATTAGTTAAGTAAAAAAAAAACGTTGGGTCTGTCTGAAGTTAAACGTCTAAAGCTACAAGCATATAATTAACTGGCTGATACACGCAACCTCGTTTGCGTCTCCTATTGCTCGTAGCGTGATATTTTTCCCCCGTATTTGAAACATTATTCATTGGTGCTCCGCTTCTATTGGCCTTAGCGTGATGATTTGAAGCCTATAGCCTTCCTCAATAAATGGGCTATCTAATACTGAAAGAAATTTAATTGTAGAACCTTTAGTTTCTAAGATGAGCGCGTTCACGCAAATAAACAAACTCTTCAGCTTTTTGTATGAGTATAGAAGTATATACACAAAATTTAGGGCCGGCAGAGAGGTAGTCAATGATCAATTTCATAATGAATTAACCATGTTTCGAAGTACATACCTTGTCCCTACTAGAGTAAATCGGCGTTTCTAACTTTTTCATCAGTTTTCACAGAAAAGGTGAAGTAACCGCAGATTCAACATTCCAAACTATTGAATTGTAGGTTTCCGTTTACATCATAAATAAATATCACCACTGAAAGTAATATAACAACAATAATCTTCCTAGTCTTTATCATTCCCAAGATTATTTGGGGTCGGCTACTAGTTCAACCGGTTTTACCTGAATATCAGTTTTTCCAGACAGCGACTGGCATCGGACCTCCGCAACCCTGAGGGTAAACTGAATTCGAAGATTGAACTATTTGTCAGTATGTTTGAGGGCACTGACACGACAATGCGGTAACCAATGTCATTGACATATTTACTTGTTTACTGAACGAGTTCATTAGGGTTTCATTTTTTTATGTTATAGCGAGCAAAGGAGCAGACGTATCGCCCGATGGTAAGCGATTACTGCCGCCCATGGACACTCGCAACATCAGTGGCGTCATAAGTGCGTTGCCGACCTTTGGGGGATGGGAAGATGGATGGGGGAAGGGTTGGGGTATGGGCCTCAGGTATCCTCACTCACTCGGTGAAACACAGCGCAGGCGCTGTTTCACACCGGTTTTCTGTAAAGCCATGGTATCACTCCGGTCGAACCGACCCATGCATGCCAAAGCGTGGCTCTGTACTTAACTATATGTAGTTGATTCAACTAAATTATCTACGTATACCGCATTATAGTAATCTGTGATGGTAGACTTAAGTATTTTATAAATAAATATAAAGAAACTCTCGGTGAAATAATCATTCATATCGCCGGAAGTGATAACAGCTCCATTAATTAAAACATTAATCTACAAAGTACTAGAGGAAGAGGCTCTATCTTCGATATACCGTAGATATTATTAAATTCATGAGTTTATTATGGGTCTGGCTCTCAAATGCAATTACGATGTTAGCTTTAATAGCGGTAGGAAGTCTAGTCACGGCCACCGTCTTTGTACGAGACAAAGTAAAGGTTTGGCTATGTAGGGAGCTAGCAAATTTGTCTAGGAAAGTTTAGCAATAATACTGAAAGTTCTAAAGGGAAGTAATAAAGGTGCGGGCTACAATATCTGGGAATAACTAGTATAATTGTAATTGATCTTACTATTTTTATCATTAGAAATTATAAAGTATATATATAAAGCATATGAATGAGCCGGCTCGACCGGAGTGATACCATGGCCTCACAGAAAACCGGTGTAAAACAGCGCTTGCTCTGTGTTTCGCCGAGTGAGTGAAAACACCGGAGACCCATATCCTAACCCCTATCCCCATCCCTTCCCCCTCCCCATCCCCCTCCCTATCCCCCAAAGGCCGGCAACGCTCTTGTGATGCCTGCGGTGTTGCGAGTGTCCATGGGCAGCGGTAATTGCTTACCACCAGGTGATACGTCTGCTCGTTTGCCCGCTATCCCATAAAATAAGTGCTTCTTCTTTAAGGGCAACTCCCATCATCAACTTCCACACTAGGAATATTCTTGTGTTGCAAACCTCTTTGCGAACGCATAAAGCAAAACTTTTACTTAATGCTTTAATGTCGCCTTAGTTCCATATGGGGCTTGAACCCACAATAATCAGCGTAATAAATAGCAGCGAGGTGACCGCTTTAACTAAACCCATAAATGTGACAAGAGCTACTACTAGTATGTGAACTCGAAATTGCTATTATTATTAAATTATTAAAAGTGTATACACGTCATAATTATATCAGAATTAGCATAAAGAAAAATAAGATCAGAATTGTTCCGACAAATGATATGGTTATGAAAATATCGACTGAAGATGATGACGAAGTGTGATATAGTCACTGGTACATACCTACCTACCTGATTATATTATTACCAGAACATCTAAAATACCCTTTTATACCTCCTAAGTAACTTTACTGAGAAACCTTAAACATTGTTACTTTTGCAAATTAAAAATTCTTTCACAATTGTCAGCTGAACGAGTGTAAAGTTAATTGCAAACAATAAATTGTTTAATAAAATAACAATTTAACAACACAAACAACAATAAAATGTAATAATGACCGTTTTTATTTATAGCGTTTATGTTTATTTTTGAAAAGGTAATAAAATTGGTAATGAAGATTTCAGTTTGGACACAGTTTTACAACATTGTAAATATTATTTTGTACTTACTATATTATTAGGTACACTAATATATTTATACTTAGGTATATTTTTGTCAGAGAGTCGTTCTTTGGCGTGTTGTAAAAAGATTGGAAGAGTATTGGATAAATGTGAACTGCCAAGATCTTTTCCCTTTAGTCAGGATGCTGGCTTTGGTTTTGATCGTGACGTTACGTTGAAATGACGTCATAACAGTGCAACGTGCAAGCAGTTCAGACAACCCAAACAACTTTGTGAAATTTATTAGACACAATGAAAATCTTGATGTTCATTAACTAACAACCCATAATGTTCTACTGCTGGGCTTGGGTCTCCTCTCAGGAGAAGGTTAAGGCCATACGTCCCCACGCTGCTAGGAGGCGGGTCGGGGACTGGCAAGACAACGTTGTGGATACGTAATCATGCCGTTAAATGTTTTTAAGTCGCCCAAAGGCCTCCAACTTAACTTCACGACTGTTTTTCAATGATAGCAACCGGGACCGACTGCTTAACGTGACTTCCGAACCACGGAGGCCTTCATGTTAACATGCCACCAGCGGTCACCCATCCAGGTACTGACCGCGCCGTCGTTGCTTACTCTCGGTTATTGTTTCTAATCATCGAATGCAACTGGGCTATGTGCGCCTCGCCTACAGAGTTATTAGTTTTTATGAATTTACAGAAAATCTGTAACGCTCAAACTTTATTAAAGAACCCTTTTTACAATCTTTTTTCCAGCACATCTAAGTTTAATATAGTTTTACTAGCAGACCCGACAAACGTTGCTTTGCCATAAAAAGGAATACATATATATTTTAGGGGTGGGTCAATAAAAATCGCGATGCAACAATAGGGGTTGATCGTAGAGGGTTAAAAATTCAGGGTTGTATGTATTTTCTAATGCTGTATCATAAAAATTAAAAAATATAAAATTTATTTAATAATTAAAAAAAAAAATTGGGGTGGACTACTCTTAACATTTAGGGGAATGAAAAATAGATGTTGGCCAATTCTCAGACCTACCCGATAGGCACATAAAATTTAATAAAAATCGGTCCAGCCGTTTCGGAGGAGTATGGTAACTAACATTGTGACACGAGAATTTTATATACTCGTATAAGATATTAGTAGTGTAATCGTTATGATGAAATAAAAAATTCTATAAAATTAACCTGACATTTAGTTCTGCAGGTGAACATGATGATTCTATTGCGTGTTCTCGTCAAAAACGAAATAATTCCCACATCTATATAAAAACATAAAAAACTTTATATTCTGTTGTCTAGCCTATAAAGGATATACAACGTTTACAATTACATATGTATTCAATAGTACTGTTTTAGCAATAACAATAGGCAAGTGTGTATTGCTACACGCAGTGGAGGATTCCGTACTACTACCGTACCGTGCCTACTACTTTTAATTATTAATAACTTTGTCAAAATGATTTTATAAGGTTCTTTCATATTGTATACAGCAAAATGCAATCTATGTTCTGAACTAAAAAATAAATATTTAGATTTTTTCATTTTGATCTTTGAATTAAAAAAAAAAGTTTTTCTAGCAACGATACCAATACAAGCGGTTCCGATATTTATTTGTTTCTATTAATTTGTATTGCAATTAATATTTCTTCTGTTACCCATGAATTCGTCTTTCTATAGTCAAATTGCCTATCCAAAGGTTGCTTGAAAGAAATTGGTTAGTAGCAATAAGGCCGCTATTTGTACTTGGTCCTTCATTTAATAACGTTTATTTTCTTCTATTCTCTTCTACAATATGGGTTAAACAAGAATAAAAATATCGTTTAAAAACTGAATAATACGCTTACAAAGTCGGTTACAAACAATCAAACATACAAGTGAAGCTAGTAAAAGTGGGTTAGGAAATAGTAATATCCCTTGTACCAGAGGAGTCTTGAAAATATTTCTTTGGGTACTAAATTTATTGTTGGAGGACATCAATTCGATTAACAAGTATTTTGGCAATATTGGGAGAGTATTGGCTGAAAAAATAATAACTAGCTCAAATTACACTAGTTTGGTTAAGCCTAAGACGTATTCACACTCTTTTGTGCTCTTGCCAACTGACTGCTCAGAGATTTAAACTGAATTGATTAATTTAAAGAGTGACAGTGCAGTGGGTTTGGATATGATTTCGTCGAATATTCTTAAGTTATATAATGACATCTTCAAATTGCCTATCACACACATCTGCAACCTGTCTTTTTCAACTGGAATATTCCCCAAGTCATTGAAGAGGGCACGTATTCATCCGGTGTACAAAGGTGGTGGGGATAGAGGCTGTGTCAATAACTACAGACCTATTTCTATCTTACCGACATTGTCAAAAATCTTGGAACGATTGTTAAATAAGAGGCTGATTAAATATCTAGAAGAACACAATTTGCTAGCAAATGCACAATTTGGATTTAGGGCTAAAAAATCGACTGCTGACGCGGTGCATGAGCTAACTAATTTTGTGGTTAAGAATTTGGACAAAAAGGAAAAGTCTATAGCAATATTTCTAGATCTAGCAAAAGCATTTGACACAGTCTCTATCCCGCTACTGTTAAGGAAGCTGGAGGGCCTGGGTATTAGGAGCTTACAGCTGAAATTATTTGAGAGCTATTTGAGTGACCGCACGCAGTTGGTAGGTATTGGCAATGTCCGGAGTGATGAGGTAGGCGTTTCTTACGGCGTGCCCCAGGGGAGTATATTGGGCCCTACCCTTTTCCTAGTCTACATTAACGAGCTATGTCAGTTAGATCTTCCTCATAATAAAATCTACACTTACGCGGATGACACGGCTCTACTGTTCTGGGGAGATACCTGGGCCAAGGCTTTTTCCTACGCTCAAAAGGGTTTTGACATAGTCAACAAGTGGCTGCAAGATAACGTTCTAACCGTTAATGTGGACAAAACTAGATATATGGCATTCTCTATGAGGGGTCCTGGAGGGGAGGAGAATCATTTTGATGTTCTTTGTCATAAGTGTCCAAATAACAATGTGTTGGTTTGTTCCTGTCCCAGTCTGCAGGCTGCGGATAGTGTTAAATATCTAGGTGTAATAATTGATAGAAATTTGAGTTTTAGAGAGCACATTGAACAATTATCAAAAAGAGTACGTAAGCTTATATTTATTTTTAAAAACCTAAGTCATGTGGCTGATAAGAATCTGATCAAGACCGTCTACTTATCGCTTTGCCAGTCGCTAATAACTTACTGCATAACATCGTGGGGTGGAGTGGCTAAAAAGTATCTCCTTCTGGTTGAAAGATCACAAAGAGCCATTCTTAAAGTAGGCTCCTTTTTACCCTTCTTTCATCCTACCACTGACGTCTACCTACAAAGTGATGTCCTAACAGTTCGACAACTCTTTGTGTTGCATACAGTGATTAGGCAGCACTCAATCATAGGTTTTGATCCAGCACTTATATCTCGGAGGCGTAGGAAGGATAGGGTCTGTAACATTGGCAAATATAATACTAGCTTTTCACAGAAGTATTTCTGCTATCTGGGTGCCTCCCTCTACAATAAAGTCAATCGCATCCTCTCAATATATGCACAGACTACATCTACATGCCAATCGGTAATTGTTGAATGGTTGAAAACCTTAGATTATCGAACTACAGAAGGTTTACTACACGGATAATAAGGTCATGCACAGGGATGTTTATTGGATATATAGAATAAGGTGACTTTAAGAATATCAGAATGGACTTTACTAGTGTAACAAAATCACACACATACTCGTTCGTTCTTTGAGGTGTCCGGTATGTTTTTTTTGTCTGTTTCTCTTAATTTTCTTTTCATTTATTTTGGCCACAATTTTAGTTTCTTGTCCAATATACTAGGATGTAAAAATAAAGATATAAACAGCTAAGCTATATGTCAGCGGGTTGGGTGCCTGGTGATCTGAGCTACAGACTCACGTCTAATTCAGACACCAGTCCTCTTACAATTGCTGTATTGTTGTCCTGTTTTGCATTGTGATAAAAAAATTGTATTGCATGTATTTGGTGATTGTGAGAAGAGAAATAAATTATTATTATATTATTATTATTGTTTGAATTTTTACCACCAAAAGTTTCTAAGCTAAGATTAAGTATCTATTTTAGGACTAAGTACGGAACCCTAAAAGTTATGTTACAAATCAATAGTCAAATTATATTAAATTCCTGTCAATATATATTAATAAGTTGAATTTATTCAATTAGTTTCTGAATTATTTCTTGATTTTTTTTTAAATTTTCATAGTAATAATGGCCTGAAAGTGTATTACTCAGTGTAGTTTTTTTTTACATTGTCCAACTTAATTCCTAATTCAAAAGGTAAGTGTTACAACGACATGGCTTATTATTGAATGAAAAACAAATAAACTATGGCTTTTGGAACGTTTTTACTTCAATAAATCGGACACAGACATCCGTACGCTTACGCCTAAGGTAATGGCAAAGAGGTAAAGTGTACGCACACATTAATAACCTAATCAAGTATTTATAAGCTATTAGTAATTATGTCACATTTTATTACCCAATCAATAAAAAATACTTCTGTTGGACACGAGGCAAAATTAAAATATTTACCTACCCTATTTTTATTCTCTGTGTTAAAAAGACTCTGCAATGAAATCTCCTACATCGCGGGGGACTTTACAGACATACATAAACTGTACGCAAATAACACCCAGACTCGGAAAAACAATTTGTGGATCACACAATTGTCTCATGTTGAATTTGAACCGACAACACTCAGTGCAGTAGAATACGGCGTGGCGACCGCATAAATTACTACGCATCCATGCAGTCAAATTACTACAAAAACTTCAGTGCTTATAATTTAGGTGCTTCTTACTAAAATGTAGAATCGATACACCAGTTCACGAGGTCGGTAATTGTGATATGGACCGTGAGAATATTCAATTAAGGGGCGAACTTAATTGCAACTTGATAAAGTAAAGTTGGGTCTAAGTGAACTATCTTCCGAACTAAGTTAACTGACCATTATCTTTGCCTTTGTGCCGTGGTAGCTCCATACTCGCCTAATTGGGGGTAGTAACACGAAAGAAATAATGTGGATGTTCCGTCGTAGGCAAAGTTAAGATTTACGTTTTATTCCCAGACCATAGGTACTTAATTCCCACGAAAGTTTCTTTTTTCATTGTTTTATTATAAAAAAATCACAAACATTAAGAGTAATTTGATAAAACTATGATCTTCTAACTAAGGAGAAACTGTAAGTGATCTCGAAAGTATGTTTAAATGTTTGTATATATGTATTTTAAAACTGCTATTTTATAACATGAAACTTATGAATAAATGAGTTGTATGTGTCTTTTAACAATTATGAGACAGATTTAACTAGTAAAAGTAGTATCACACTCAATTAATATTTATCGACTATCAGTTTACAACACTCTAAGATTAAACTATTTAGACTAAATATTAATAGTAAAATTTCTAAGCTAGTCTTATCCATGTTAATATATACAGCATCACGTCCGGTGCCGTCCGACTCTAATCGAGTTATTGTGAGCGACACAATGCCGCAATCAGCCGCAACCGCACCGACTTGCAGGTGCTGCATTGTCGCCCTAATATTGATAAAGAGGAAAGAGTCTAGTAAGTTTTGAACAAGAACATCTAAAGTATCTCATCAACAGCCTTAAATACATCATTGCTGAACATAGGCTTCTCCTTAGAAATGTGGTAAGCCTGCTTGATGGTAAGCGATTACCGCCGCCCATGGACACCCACAACACCAGAGACGTCACAAGTGCGTTGCCGGTCTTTGGAGGATGGGGAGGGGGATGAGGAAAGGGGTTGGGGTATAGGCCTCCGGTATCCTCACTCTCTCGGTGAAACACTGTGAAGTTATTATACAAAGTAGCTGGTGACTCGTGAAAATAAACATGCTTTAAAATAACATCAATTATTTTATTGCAAACATAAGTTTCGAATTGATTTATGAACCACAAAAAGTATAACGACTTCATATTATTGGTTCACAAAATAATCAATTTGGAACAAAACTCGTAACAGCAACATTGTCTTAATTGCAAAAAATATTTATTTTTTCTTATAATATTTTATACACCAGTGGCCGCACGCAACAATAAACAATGAACAAAAAACAAATAAACGACCGGTTGCAAACAATGCTTGCAGCGCGGCGTTGCTTGACGTTTTTATCATTTCGTGCTCAGAACAAAAGCTGAAGGCTTCCTGTTGAGGCTGCATCACCATTCTTGTGAGGCAAGTTGTATGAGGACACACGGATGGCATGATTGGACAACAACAATTATATTAAGCTGTATGTAAACGTTCGTATTAGTGTTTTGTTCTTCAAGATTACGAAGTTTATCTTTTAGAGACGGAATCTCTTTTTTAAACTAGGGTTTTGTTAAACTATTTTTATTTTTAAATATTATCTTAACTTCAAATCTTAGTAATCTGTTTAGATTGATGATGAATAATAAAAGAATAAGATTTATTCCTTATTTCTATATATTGTAACCCCATGGTTACACGACTTTTTAAAATGAGTCTGATTTTGAGTACCACTTTTACATTGCTTAGACAGGTTTTACTGTGTACCTACTTAATTACGTAATTCAAAAAGTAATTCTTTAGTCTCATTTAAATGGCAAATGAGGAGAGATTTATTTATTTATTCTAGATATATTAGTAAAACAAAGCAAATTAGTCATCAGAGACATCAAGTTTTCACTTCTAGTTTTAGCATAATATAAAATATTGAGTAACAAAACATAAACTGAACATGAATCAAAAAGGAAAATCTCACACAATACGTAAGTGCCAAACACGAAATAAGTCACACCGATACCTATGTATATACTTTTGAATGTTTTCTACCAAATAACACGCCCTTAGGATTTACTTACTAAATGCCTAGAACAAAACTGTCATTTTTTTTATCCGAATAACACGCCCTTAGGATTTACTTACTAAATGCCTAGAACAAAACTGATATTGACTGTGGTAGTCAATGTCAGTTTTGTAATAATCGCTATAATTATCTACTTATCAAGTTAGCAATGTCTACCGTCCTGTACACCCGTGTGTAGTGTGAACTCTTGTCTCGATACATTAACGTACAATAGAGGTGGACGATCTATTCATTGGCGCCACAATGCGATCAGATCGGCCAATCTCAGTGGATCTCAGCCGATCGCACGTGATCGCACTTGCAACGCGCTGATAATAACATCAGTGTACCATATAATTTGAATCCAATGCATGTGAGCAACGGAAGTCTGGAAAATGTTCTATTACCTCAGTTGAGGACTAAAATTAGAGATAAGATAAATTTAGTGACAATCAAACTACAATGAATGAATTATGAACGACTGTAGTGTAGTGTAGTGGTTGTTGCGCTCACTTTGTTATTGTCTACTGCACTGAGTATTATTATTATTAATTGTGGACATGAATACATGAATATGTCGATGTTTATATATCACTTCTCTCCTAAAGTTATACTTTACATCTGTTTGTCGACAGTAAACCCATACCTTTACAGTTTAAAAGTAATAAAAAATGACAATATCTATCTTGTCGCTGATGACAAATATCAACAAAGCTTTCATGCAAGTTTTCCAAAGAAATTTGACCGACTAGCATGACCACTGATGATGTATTTAAATTTATTTATATACATTTTAACACAATTGATAAAATTATAGGAGAAATAGTTCGTCCGCGTCGTTTTGTATGAGAAAATATAGATTTTTACATGAATGCCTTTGGGTATAGGTATATACTATCCGGTGCGGTGTAGCTGTAGAGGAAATCCTGCATACTCCATATGAAGATCCATTTTTGATGTTTTTTTTTCTACAACCCACTAGACCGTTGGTTAGCGTAAGCGACTGCGGATCAAGAGGTCTCGGGTTCGGTCCGGAATATGGAGAAGATGGCGGTGTTTCTCGTCATCTTTTCCATATTCGTGACCTCACGGGCACGTGCTCTGTTTAAAAACTGAAATTCAAGTTAAACCGGTTGAACTAGTAGCCGACCCCAAATAATTTTGGAAATAATAAAGGCTAGGGAGATGATTTTTTTTTTCTACAAAAAGCACTAAACACAAACGTCTAATTTGTAACTAGACGAAGTTTGTACCACAGTAACTAGTCTATGCATGTGCCCGAACATCACTTCATATATCAGTTGTCCAGTACCCATAATACAAGCTCTGCTTAGCTTGGGGCCAGAAGGCGTTGTGTGTAAGATGTCCGGAATATTTATTTATTTTACTGATATTTATATTTTTGACTGCCTCGGTGGCGTAGTGGTAGCATATGCGACTGCTAAGCTTGAGGTCTCGGGTTCGATTCCCGGGTCGGATCAAATGTTTGTATGATCTGCAAATATTTGTTTCGGAGTTTGGGTGTTTTCTATGTATAATATGTATGTATTTACAAAAAAAAAGTATATAAGTATTTATATCAGTTGTCTAGTACTCATAACACAAGCTCTGCTTAGCTTGGGACTAGATGGCGTTGTGTATTAGATGTCCGGAATATTTTTATTTTATTTATAATGTTGTGCCAGAGATCGTGGCTTCTGACTACTTAGTTATACAAATCCCACCTATGGCTGTAGCGGGACCCACAAAACAATACCCAGAGACAAATAAGCGTGGTATACGCATATTAACGAGCTGATCCGAGGCATTTGTCAAAAGAATACACAATAAGTGTTATAGATAACCGATAGTTTGTTGCCTAGTTAGCCGTAACGAGTACGTGTGGCGACTTGCGGTAATGTCTGAGACACACTGGGAGTAAATCACACCTTTATTATTTCAATATCTGTAGAACATAGGATATTGTTATCATTATTGATTTATTTAGAAATTGACTACTTGAATATGTATTAGACAATAACATTCTTTTTGTAATGACGTGAATATGACTAGTAGTGGACTAAAATTAGCTGATAAAAATGATAATGATTATGATGCACATCGAAAGATTGTAAGTGAGACCAGAAACACTAATGGGTTTTTTACAAGGTTAACTTAAAGTGTAATTCTATTAATTTAGATTTAAGAAAAAGTAAATTTAAACTAATCTATTGATGTAGGCGCATTTGCATGTGTCCGAATAATTGAAAGACGAAGAAATACGATTAAGTATCTAGATTCTCTTTGTTTACGAAATAGGATTAAAGCCAAAGATATTATCGACATGTCCAAATGTCGATTATCTTGTATATGCAATAATGAGTATCTAAATTCGATTAACTGACTGTATAAATAATATTCTAATGTACGAGTATGATTCAAAATACTTAGTTTGACATAGAGAATATATTGAAGATATTTTTGTTAAAATTTGACTATTCATTCATTATGACCAGATAATTTGGTTATTTTCAGTAGATTTATATATTTAGTATGTAGATTATGTATAAATAACATACTCTAGAAAATATATTTTAGTTTTATAAGGAATTATTAAATAAAATGTGTAATTGTTTCGGTGTAATTCTGTGCGATGTAATTCCTAGTATGTCACACGCACGGGTGCGAGTTTACAAATGCGACGCGACGGGGGGCCGCGACCGAAACGCAAGCATTGTTGCTCGTTACCGGCGACAAATCGCAGCCGCGACCTCGCTCGGTGTGTCCCACTACTTAATTCTGTATCTATGAGAAACAATGCTATTATCTTGTATATGCAATAATGAGTATCTAAATTCGATTAACTGACTGTATAAATAATATTCTAATGTACGAGTATGATTCAAAATACTTAGTTTGACATAGAAAATATATTGAAGATATTTTTGTTAAAATTTGACTATTCATTCATTATGACCAGATAATTTGGTTATTTTCAGTAGATTTATATATTTAGTATGTAGATTATGTATAAATAACATACTCTAGAAATTATATTTTAGTTTTATAAGGAATTATTAAATAAAATGTGTAATTGTTTCGGTGTAATTCTGTGCGATGTAATTCCTAGCATGTCACACGCACGGGTGCGAGTTTACAAATGCGACGCGACGGGGGGCCGCGACCGAAACGCAAGCATTGTTGCTCGTTACCGGCGACAAATCGCAGCCGCGACCTCGCTCGGTGTGTCCCACTACTTAATTCTGTATCTATGAGAAACAATGCTATTAACTTAAGGAAGTGTTATGATTTATGTTTTAGTTTTTCTTAATTTAAATTGCATGCGTTTAACTTAATGGCCTTTACTACATGGTGTGTAAATCACTGCATATGGTAATAAAACAGATCATTTTTGTGTTTGTTTTCTATAAGAACCACGGCCTCACAGAAAACCGGTGTGAAATAGCGCTTGCGCTGTGTTTCACCGAGTAAATGAGGATACCCATATCCCAACCCCTCCCCCTATCCCTCTTCCCATCCCAAAAAGGCCGACAACGCACCTGTGACGGCCCCGGTATTGCGGGTGTCCACGGGCGTGTAATCGTTTACCATCAGGCGATACGTCTGCTCGTTTGCCACCTACTCCATAAAAAAAAAAAGATTATTAGTATCGTTTTTTGAATTCTTTTTTAAATTGCCAGTATTATTAGTAAAAACATTGTCACTAAATTTATATCACTCTATAAGGACTTTCAGAGTATTCTGGCTTAACTTAGCATTACCAGAGGTAAGGGGCAAGTTGTGGCTATAAAATGTAAAATGAGACATTATAAACCGATTGAATGTTCATAATAAGCAAAAAATCTTCAGTTTATGGATTTGTTTAAAAGATTGGTTTAGTATTATACTGTGGTCCGTTTATTACTTAGATGATAATAATATATAAACACTTAAATAAAACTAACGTTTATATGTTCATGTTTATGTTTAAAATGTAGATAAAAATTTTGCATAAAATGACATAAGCTCTCT
Organism: Spilarctia lutea; assembly: GCA_916048165.1. NCBI lineage: Eukaryota > Metazoa > Arthropoda > Insecta > Lepidoptera > Erebidae > Spilarctia > Spilarctia lutea. The sequence goes on along the minus strand of OU696490.1, from coordinate 11,482,381 downwards.
CATATCACTAAAAATAAAACTCTAATTATGTCATTTGAATGCAAGCGGAAAATATTGAGAGCGAATTCGGCGAAATTAAAATAAAAAAAGGAGCGAACTTCAAAAAAAGAACGTATACTTTTTAAAATCGCATTCCAGAAAACAATGTCCAGTGGACTGACGGGCCTCAAGGCGTATGCATTAACGAAGTGCACCTTCTTTGATATTAAGTGTATTATTTTTACTTACTTTTTATTGGGGTTCACTTTTTGATATAAGGAACGTGTGGAGAGAGCAGTTAGTTAAATTTAATTAGAGAATAGTTTTCTTTTTTTGTTTGTCACGATGGAGGTTTTACTAGTTGCAAAGCATTATTGGATGATTATATTTTTTGATAAACATTTGTTAATTAATTAAATATATGGTACATTATATGACATTTATTTTAATAAAACAGTTATATACGGTGACCACTCTACAGACATTCGTACAATTATTTTTTATATTTATAGTTTTTAATAGATTTATTTTAACTTGCCATCCTATTAGTCATATGCTTCTTAGATACTTTCTTCCTAGAGTATAGCCTAGTCTCTTGCAATAGACTTATATGTGATGAAACACTTATTTAGTCAACAGATTTAGTCGGTTTGATTCCGATATCCGAGTACCATTTAACCGTGGGCCTTGGTGAAATGATGAACTGTAAAGGTGTCCACGCGGAAAAGAAAAAACAAACCTAACTGTCACAAAAATAAAGTCTTATTTATATTACAATTAGTAGCAGTACAGAACCCAGTCATGTCCAGTCTATTTCGCCTCCACGCACACTTTTTATTCGTACCGTTTTGTATCACACTGGTAGCACGGCGAGTCGCCCGAAGCAAATCGCTGTTTATTGCACACCGCTCAGTAATTTATTATTACATTTTTTTGTATTATCAATGGCAACACTCTTTTACTTTTTTACAAAATTAAAATGGCTATTGTTTATGAAAAATGGTTCGCTGATTCTTATCATAAGTGTATCCTTTGTTTGTGCAAATAAGTTAATGCTCCCGTTGGCTTGCGGGGTCGTTATTCATTTTGTTAATTATAGGAAATTTGACGATGTTACCACATTTCCAAGATTCTAAACTCTCAAAAAGGTAACAAATGAGTCCCAAGACGATGTTGTGGAGTTTTCTTCATATGTCACGTAAGTAAATTAGTTTGACAGTCATTTTCATCTGAATTGGTGGTTGAGATAAATATCTTGCCACTATTTGTTTTGGGCTACGCCACTTGATGATTTTTTAACTGACTCAAAAAATACGAGTAGGTATACTTACAGCGTTGCTTAATTCTTTTTTCTGTAGTCAATTGTAGTTATGAATTCACTTAAATTTTTTTGTCATACTCTGATAAATAAGGGCTTAAGTCATTTTGTATTATGTGACATTTATCTTTGTAATTAAAAGTCTGTTTTATTTGATATTAGCATCAACAACACGATGTTTTTAATTACATTTCAATTAAGTTTACCCCATTCAAATAGCTTAAGAATTTTTTATTGAAAAGTTTTTTTTCCAAAATTTTAAACTTTATATGGCTCTCCTGTAAAATTGCAAATTTTTTTTTCTTTATTTGTTTAATGAGGGCTTAGTCACGAAGTGATTATGTCGCCCAAAAATTGCAAATATGTCGCTTAAACCAAATAGCCTTTCACCCGTCGATATGGTAAAACGCCATGTCACACACAGGGTGACATCTTCAAAATGAAGTTCGGAGGTCAGCAGACGGTATCCCTCGCGATCATTAGCGGCCTCTTTCAATTGGTGATATTTTTCCAGTCTAGTCCAGGCCTTTATGTCATCTATCCACTTCCTTCTTGGTCGAACTGGTGTTATTTCCATTACTTAATTTTATTTCGTTATTTCTGTTTTTTATCTTATGCCTATTAGTTGGAATAAAATGTGACTGAGTAGGTTATTATTAAATATTATTTACATGTGAAACGATTTGGCGAATGTTGGTTGGTAGGGCCTTAGTAAATTTGTCATTTCATACGATACGTGGTACGGTACACACGAGTTGTGGGAAAACCTTCAAGAACCTTTGGTGGTCCACTGATGGCTTTGATCTGCTACGAGTATATCACGTTGACCACACGTATCGGTCAAGGGTTTGTTTCAAATTTGTGTACAGGGGTGAATTTGTGTTATGGGTACGTCTGGGTTCCAGGGATTTCCTTACGAGGATGCACTTGGTTCTTTGGCTTCTAGTACCCAAGACGTTCTGTGGTTTTTAGTCGATTCGAGTCCGACATAACCACCAGTTGGTGGTACCCGAGGGGATTTCTGCACGAAAAAATAAAAATGGGTGATTACACTCCTTATTTTCAATCCGTCTCCACAAGAATAATCTATAATTCATATACGATATAAAAATACATACAGGTTAGGTATGAAACTTATTTTTAAACTAGCTGAGCCCCGCGGTGTTACTCGCAGTACAACAACAACCGCCAAAAGGTAACGCCACGTAGCAATACTAGGCTAAAAAAATTGCCTTAGTTACTCCTTATATCATCAGTTACCTGTCAATGTCCGTCAAAATCAGTCCAACCGTTCCAGAGATCGGCCGGCACAAACATACAGACAGATAGACAAAAATTGTAGAAAATGTTATTTTGGTATATGTACCGTGTATAAAACTACATATAAGATATGCATTTAGTAAAAAGCGGTTATTTTAATATTACAGACAGACACACCAATTTTGTTTATTTGCATAGATAATATACTTAGTTGTATATTGTTGTTAACTAAACATTTCTATACTTAGAAAACTCAATAACACTCTTTAGCCCGACCCGGGCAACAAACCGGAGACTTCAGCAGTTGCATACGCTAACCAATACACCAATGAGGTAGTCAATAAATCTATTCTTTTTTTTTGAGACAACTCCCGCGCTTCGAATATACATCCTGTCGCGAGGGACTTTACAAATATACATGAAACGGACACAAGAACACCCAGATTTAGATCAACCATTTTCAGATCACACAAAGAGCTGTCCCATTTAGGCTCTGCTTAGTTTGGGACTAGATGGCGTTGTGTGTTAGATGTCGGAAATATTATATTATATTAACTTAGTTAGTTCAAAACCACGTTATATTTTCTTTCCTTACCTATAGACCTTTGATATAAATTCAATAATTAAAACCGATATTCTAAAACAGGTACCTTCACACAACGATTATATTAAGACAAGACCCGGTATTATCAATTATCCTGTGCGGTTGGTACATTAAGTGACTTTTTGAGGAAGAAACTTCTGTAACAAAGTTGCAAAAATCATGAACACATTTAAAATACCTCAATTAATTATTTCGACCAAATGAGATACGTACGTTGAAACCTTTTATTAACCGCACAATGCAACTTCCTAAATTAGCGACACCGTCCTCGCAATTTTCTCAATTTGCTAAAAAAATAAAATAAAATGGACCCGAGACGAATTGTTGCCATACTCCTTATTTGGAAACCGCAGTCTTCAACAAAAGAGGTTTGTTCGACTACTGGTCTTCTTTAAGTAAGTTTTTTTAATCTTTATGGCCTGTAGGCAATCATATAAGTACGTATTTGGATTGCCAAGTATAAAATTGTAATTGTAAGCACCTATTGTTGTGTAGACAATACGAATTATTATCATTACAGAATAAAATACGAAGAAATTCAGCAAGTAAAATTACTTACATGCGTAAATACATATAGATTTATAAATGCTGTTTTATTTGAAGTGTTGACTCTTTTAGACAATCCGAATTAGTTATGTTGTACATTATGAATTTTGAAATTGAATTAAAAAGATTTAATTTTTATACTGTGCTTATTCGGAGTATGACAACACTACGCTTGTCAAAATTACTAACTATTATCCACGTGCAAAAAAGAATATGCAAAATCCGTGCATTGTACGTTCCAAATTCAAAATGAGGAAGGAACGGGAATAATGGCGGTGGTTTTTAAAACAGGAACGTCAAGTTTTTTAAAAAGGGAATCGTTTAAACGGAGGCCGTTCGCAGGTAATCACATGCGACGTGCACCGAGATTTAGGATAAAGGCACACTGGGTACAAATAATTTCATAATAGAAATATGATCGAGAATCGAACCAAGTGGCGTGCAATTGAAGAGGCCTATGACCAGCAGTGAACTGCGATAGGCTGATGACGATAATGATGAAGTCTTATTGAAAAAATTACTGCCCTGCTGGCTTAGTTGATGACACTGAATATTAAAACTGGGGTCGTGAGTGTGCTTCTTCCAGTACAAAAATTGTGTGATGAGTAAGATTTTATTATATGTAACTGGAAGCGATTTCGTAACAAGGGACATAAGTGTAAGACTTTGGGCTGCTTTTTAATATGTATTGAAAGCGCGGGCGATTCTAGAGTTATCAGCGAGACGAAGGTGACAGCGGTGAGACTAGTTTTTTTTAAAGAAACAATGTACATTTATTTTTTACTCTTAATTTTTTCAGTATTGTAAAAGCTTGGTATTATGCTTTATATAAGAATAAGGAAAAAAAACTTCTATAGTTGGATTTATTTTGAAACGTAAAAAGGTAGAAACTAGATACAGTACCTACTAATATCAGTCGGATATGTATTTAAATACATATTGAATACAGATTGATAAATATCAATTTGTATTCAATATGAAGTCGGTTAATAAAACAATACCTATTGTAAATTAGTATTCTGTTTTTAAAATCGGTGTGTTCCAACCCTAAGATCGCGTGCACATCGATACAGGTGCGCTGGCGCAGCTCGGAGCGACGCCCGCGCAAACTTCATTCATTGTTACTTACATACAACAAACTTGCTGCAGATTATGTAGTAACAATAGCATTTCGTGTTTTGCAGTGCTTCATTTTCAAATAACGGTAATAAGTACTCTTAGTAGCCAAGTATTTTAAGTTCGAAAATTAAATAAATAAAGAAATAAAAATGATTCTTTATTCATAAATGCTCGGAACACCAGTCACCTACGCTAGTAGCCAAGCTTCTGATTTTTTTAATGACATCATTAAAAAAGAGAATGTTTTTTTTTTCAAAACAATATGTTTGGAGCATCGGTCACATCAAATTGAGAAAAAAAAATTGAGAAAATTGAGGATTTTCTTGTTTTTGGTTATTTAAAGCATGAAATACCGGTTTACTAGGTACTAATACTGACCGAAGTGTCAAGAAAATATAAAGAAGATCACCTAGAAATCTTTTTTCTATTGGTATTTTGATGATCTCCACTTAACGGAGTGTGGGGGAACGGATATCATGTTCCACCCAACACAAAGGAAAGATCCTCCGACCAGGCGAGGTGATCATGCCTGACGGGCCACTGCCCAACAGTTGATGTTGGGATATTGCACATATGATAATCGGCGAGAAAACTTCTATTGCGCGATTCAGGATTGGTAGTTTCTTCGTATTGTACATTACTTTGCAGTTCAGTGTATCTTAGGTAGATGGCGCTGTAGGAGGTTACTGTTGTGTTGTATGTTAAAGGCGCCACAGGAGTATACTTACAACTTACAAGTGCCATGTCTGATTTTTTGCGACTATGTAAGGTACAGATTATTCCCGTATATAGTTCAGGTGACGTAATTAAACATTTCACAAACATAACGACTATAATAAGTTTATACCATTCCTGTATATATATACTAGCCGAACCAACGCGGCGAAGCTATTATCTTTATAAATTGTAGCCTATGTATTATTCTGATGTATAAGCTATATTGTTGTGAAGTTTTATCAAAATCCATTCAGTAAGTTTTGCGCGTTTTACATACTCACAAACTTTGCCGTTTATGATATTAGTATGATATTCCTAGCTTTTAATTGAACTGCAAAAAGGAAACTATTACTTTTATAAATATAATAATTACAACGTTCATAGGCCGTTGTCAGATGCGCGGGCGCACCGGTAATCAATAATGCGCAAGCGACTAAAATAAGAGTAATGTGAGATGACGTCGAGATGACCTGTTTGAAATTCAATCCTGTATTAGTCTCATTTATTTTGATGCATCGATACGATTTTTTTTATAATAGAACGTTAATTTTATGATCCATTATGAAAGCAACACCTTGTGAGCTAACGACGAAATTCACCTTACGATGCTTCACTTGAACTAAATGACTAGAAGAAACTTAACCAGGTATCCTAAATCAGGAATCCCAAGTAAAATGATTCGACTGCATAAACGTTGCAGCTTTATACTGCACTGAGTGTTATGGGTTCAAGCCCAATATGGGACAATACTTTATGAGATCCACCAATAGTTATTCTGAGTCACAAGAACACCCTTCTTTGTATTAGTTTCATAGTTGTGTTTAGTCTCGACGACACAGGTATATCCTTGTAAGGGAGCTATCAAAAAAAAACAAAAATCATAAGGTTGGATATGCAGCGCTACAAATAACGTCTTATATACCTACCACTTACTTTCATGTTGTGCTAATTGCAGCTACACACAGCTGTCCAGCTTGATTGATAATCCTGTTTCATTGAGGTCATAATATATTGTCAGTTGTTATAATAATACTAGCTTTTGCGCGCGGCTCTGTCCGCATGTATATTGGTTGTCGCGGTAAAGAGTTACCTTTTTTTATTTCTTTTTACGCGGTGAATGCTTTTCGCACCATACCCTTCATGGGGAGACGAAGGGCGTGTGTGGAACTCCCGGAAGACCGGTCTACCCACTAAACCCCGCGGCGGCCTACCTCGGCAGTCAAGGGGAGCTCCAGGAACGCATCGGCGGCTTCTGGAGTCCCCTCTGCCGTACCCCATGACTGAGGTACATCCCGGGGTGACCAGAGTCACCCCCAGGGCGGTACGCTGTCACGCCTTACACCGTTTTAGACAGTAAGAAGCGGAACAACGACCCGCCCAAGATGACACCCCCGGCCGCAACGTGGTGTCACCTTCCCAGGTCGTTTGCAGCGACCACATCTCCCCTACATATGGCCACAGCGACCCTTAGACGACGATTGGGGAGCTAGCGACCTCTATCGCGTCCTTTTCATCGCCTCCTTCGAGCAGGATCGGCCCTTTCCCGACCACGCTCTGCGAACTCTTTTTGGAGCATAAGGTCCTCATAGAAGGAGACCGCGGCTTCCCATCCCTCACCACTCGCCAGCATTGCCGCAATCAATGCCGGCGGTGACAGGTTTAGTCCGATCTGTCCGATGCCGGCCTTTGGGGGATAGGCCTCCGGTATCCTCACTCACTCTGTAAAACACAGCGCAAGCGCTATTTCACACTGGTTTTCTATGAAGCCATGATATTACTGCGGTCGAGCCGGCCCATTCATGCCGAAGCGTGGCTCTCCCACGGTGTCATGTCATGTCATCCTCCCATGTCAAATTATATCGCTGATTTATTGACATTTCTGCACTAATAGCAGTACTAAAGCTACCTATTAGTTTACGGCGTCACTTGCAAGATTTTTTGTTATTTGGTGTCTTTAACTTAAAACAGAAACAAAAAATACTTGAAATTTCTACTTTCAATTCTTCCGTAATCAAAATTTCATGTTTGTAGTCCCACTGGGTTAAACTTTACCTTCGTGTATTAATCAGTAGGGGCAAGTAGTGTTAGAAGTATAATATTAACATTGAAACCATATACTGTATATATATATCCAATGATCCAGTAAGAACTGGTTTGTTTCATAAACCATTTTACAATCATCGAAATTTAAACCAACTAAAACGGTACTTATATAACGTTCACAGTCCTTAAATAATTTGTCTAATCTACTAATTGCTTCGCGAAATTAATCCTTTGCACCAACCGGCTGGATCTGATAATAAAGGAAATTGAATTGTCAATAATTGCCAGATAGTTTTACTTGAGGTCAGGCCTTCACCTTTGAACACACCTACAATAGATATGAGATTGGTCCGTGCCGGTTACATAATAATTAATACTTCCAGACATGTTGTTTATTTCATCCTGAGGTATGTAAATTGATAAAATTGTGGTTCTACAGTAAGGAGTAATTCTATTGTTTTATTTTTAAACACTTTATCAAATAGTATTGTTATTTAATGGTGAATAAAGAATTTTATAATGAATTTGTAGCTAGTTGCTCTTTCCTGGTGTCATCTGCTAATAGAAATTGGACGTACGGTCCAACGAACCCAGTGCTGAGGAACTGGGTTCAAGGATCTTTTACAATTTTAGCACTGTTTTCCTATTAGAAATTTGCTATTTTCCTCTCTCGCCCCATGTAAAGATAGCTTCCTTGTCGTATGTCTTCTTTACATCAATTGACCGTCATTTTTCACTTTGAAAACATTTTCTTCCCGAGAAGGACTAGCAATAACTGCCGGCAATGCCCTAATGGCCAATTAAGTTTAGAAATTACAGGAAGATGATGTTGAATGACGCCGATGAAAAAAATCCCATCATAAATACTACATAAAAACTGAGCTAAAGGTTTTTTCCAGTAACAAGCTAATAAATATCTTTCAGACAAGTCTATTACAACTTAAATTACACTTATTATTACTTGTCTTAATGAAGTAGTGCTTTTCAAGTACTTCATAAGAAAAATCCTACAAATAAATGATTATTTCTATATTGCTGAATACTTTCTAAATCTGACTACCAGATTACAATCCAGTATTTTGTTTAAACAGATTTAGAGAGAAAAGTTTTGTAGCTATTAGGAAATAAGCGCAACTGTTGTGCTTTTGCAGTTTTACTTAAAATAAATGCCAATAATACTGAATAAATACAATATGGATTGGCGATTGCGTAATTTTCAAGTTTTATAGGTTATTTCAACTTCTTTATTATTTGAAAATACTCTGAAAATATGTGCCAAATTCCGTATGCAAAGTCGAAATCGATATCAATGTCTACTAACAACACGTACGAAATACGTATTCGATATTTATCACAATGACGCACTTCGTGCGCATATAATTTCTCACGCATGTTCCCACGTGGCTATGCGCATGGATATTAAATAAAAGATGGCCGCTTTACGCTGCATCTTAGGGTTGGGTGTCTCCAGACTGATATGAACACCTGATTAATTAAGACGATCATAATTATAAGTGGAATAATTTATTTAAAAGAAATTTAACACCAATTTTATCATGTCATGTCCTATGGTGGGAGAATACTGGGCAAGACTCCTTGAATCACCGAGTTCTCTTCCAGAAGTCGTCGGCAACGCATAGGGTCTGCTAGGCTTTATGGAGGAATTGGTTTGCCATGAATAATGCCCGAACCATCACGTAAAATAGTCGCCTTAAAGTCGCCCATTTGCGGAAACCCAGCCTGCGAAAAATGTATTGCTGCGTTGGACACATGCCACTCGTTGGAAAGGAGGTAGGCCACATAATAGCCGTAAAAGGTAAAAAAGTACTTAAGTTAATAAAGTATTCTATAATATTTCATTTATACACAAGGAGTAAAAAAAATATTTACTGTAGTAAATATAATTTTTTAATTGATCAAAATTAACTTTATAATTCAACACTCTTTTTTTTCGGGACAGTGTTTAATACGAACTTTTAATTTATACTCCAAATCCACTCAATCTACAAATAAATATCATATAACCCAATTATATCGACACCATACATCTTAGAAGACTTTTATCATCATTTTCATAATAACCCCCTCTATTCCTCAGTAAACTACACCGTGTTTTCGAACGTAACCTCTATAACCCTGTAACAATTTACACTCGACAACCCTATCGAATGCTAATGTCTATCGGTGTATGATATATCGACAGGGCCAGACGAACGCTCGCCCATAACACGGTACACGGTGCCGTGTGTTTGCACTGAGTTACTACCAAACAGGCGTGTTATTATTTTGTACTTGATACGCTATTTGGCGTGCAGTAGTCCTCATTTGATGTATGGGGATAGTTTAAAGCGGGACTAATGGAAGAAAAACGTGCTTGTCTATTTATCGGTTAAAAATATTCTCGCTTGTATACACGAAGATATGTCGAAGGTATTAAATAGACACTTGTAGTAGAGATTTAATGTATATCTAAGAGATAATGCGTCAACTGTAGAAAGTACTTTGTACAGTTCTTATTTTTAGATATTTTCTTTATTCAGTGAGGGGTTAAAGCAGTTTAAGTTTGCTTCTAGATTTTCGTAGTATCCCAAAAGAATATTCATTTAGAAGTGTTATAATTGGGCACCGTGGGAGAGCTATGCTTCGGCATGAATGGGTCGGCTCGACCGGAGTGATACCACGGCCTCACAGAATACCGGTGTGAAATAGCATTTGCGGTGTGTTTCACCGAGTGAGTGAGGATACCGGAGGCCCATATAGTAGGCGAAAACATTCTGGAGAGAGAGAGATGAGAGAGTCCAGATGACTATTTAAGGATGTTGATAATGATAATTTTTGAAAAGCGATTATATGTGTTTCGTGACAGATTACGAATGTGGGAGAGCCACGCTTCGGCATGAATGAGCCGGTTCAACCGAAGTGATACCACAGCCTCACAGAAAACCAATGTGAAACCGGATACCAGAGGCCCATCATTATTATTATTATTGAATAGTGGGCAATCGAGCCGACTTATCACCTGATAGTAAGTGATTACCGCCGCCCATGGACACTCGCAACACCAGAGGCGTCACAAGAGGGAATGGGGGAGTGGTTGGGGTATGGGCCTCCGGTATCCTCACGAACTCGGAGAAACACAGTGACAGCGCTATTTTACACCGGTTTTCTGTGAGGCCGTGGTATCACTCCGGTCGAGCCGGCTCTTTCATGTCGAAGCGTGGCTCTCCCACAGATAAAAAAAACAGAGGTCGGATGCGACCTGAGTCATATTCCACTTTACTTGACTGTGATTTAAGTATGTCCTAGGGCATTTACCATTTTAGTCCACGAATTGATTGAGTTTCCTCCGTCAAGACTTTCGCTAACCGATTTGGGTGGTTTGTGATCCTTTCTTTGTAGGTTTTTGTATGTCGTAGAATTTCTTGTTTGACAGTATGCACTTAAAGGTCTTGATGCAACTCTCCTACTTAAATTAAATAGTTTAGATATGAACCACTTTTCTCTTTTAGTCATTAAAACTAAAACAAAAGTCTATAAAGTGACCTGAATAATAATAAAGAGAAACAGTTATTGCGATGACGAGATTAATGACATTAGAATCTGATGGCATGCTACATCATTTTTAATAAATACACAAATCAAAAGATACCTAACTGTAAACAGAACTAGCTATTAAGCTAACTGGAACGCTACAATTAAAGAACAGGTATATATATAACTATTGCCTACATTAATTTATTCAACAATACGTCTTGTCATGCCAATCGAGCAGCCATCATTATTTCGCATTCATTTCGTCTCCACCAATAAGGTGTGAGAACGCGCCTCCCATGCTTCTCTCAACCAATCAGAGATCGTAATTTGAAAAACAATAGAACATAAAAAATTTCGTCACGCTTCTGCGCCGGAGTCGACGTTCTAATTCGTGATAATTCAACTTGTAGTGGTTTGTTATTCGTCGGTTTTTATCGGCCAAATCATTTTTCTATTTATCTAATAAATAATTTATATATTCATTTCCTTTTATGGTGTCGATGACTTCATATTTTCTATGACTTACAACTGGAAGTGGATAAAGTTTGTAAAATTTTAATTCGCTTTTATAATATATCGCTAATGGCACTAAAGTGAGATTCTTAGACAAAAATTGACTTTGAACTTCAGTTAAAGGCAAACATTAAGCAGGACAGATTTTTGTCTTAAATGTTGCTCTTTGGCTCGTTAATGACCTTTTCCCTGGTTAAATAGCTTTTAATGTTTACTTAGATATCGGTTATTAAAATACGATAAATAAAATATTGGGATAAAATAAAAATTGAGTCAAATCGAAAAGGCAAAAAAATACAGACTATAAACAATTGATTCATATCGATGACGTAAAAAAAATACAAACTATGTCCGTTATTAAATCTATGAAGTTTATAAACAATATACTCGTACAAGCTCATAAACACGAACCAAACCAGCAATCTAACCAAAACTTAATTAGAAATAATACTATTCAAATTTCAAATCATTTATTCAATCAATACACTAAGTGACATTTATGAACGTTAAATTAAAGCCACAGTTTAAAATCATAGATCGACACAAACAAACGCGACAGCACTTACTGTCAAGGTAGATTAAGTGAAAACAACAATATCTATTACCTGCCTGGGTCGATCCATAACTTCCAGTTTCCAAAATTCCTTATGAAAAGAATAGTGGGAAAAAACTCATGGCCACTCTTTTTTAAAGTCAGATCTTCAGGTTCAATAGTATTAGTATTAAACTACCTCATTGGTCTAGCTGTTGTCGTATGTGACTGCCAATCAAGAGGTCTTGGGTTCGAATCCCGAATCGTGCCAAGTGTTATTCAGTTTTTCTGATTATAGAAATACTTAATAACAGCTCGGAGTTTGAAACTTGGGGTCTGAACCGAACAGGGGTTCTCGGAGTTCACGTAAAGCTGTCGGTCCTGTGCCTGATCTCTTCCTGGTCGTGTTGGTTAACCGTCCCATTGGATTATGAGAGTAAGGGAACAGAGAGTGCACCTATGTTGGCGCACACACTTGTGCACTATAATATCTCCTGCGTAGTTGGCTGGTCTCCGTTGAGACTGGCTGCCGTGGCCGTAATCGGCTAGGAAACCATCATCAGATTAGTATTACATGACAGGTAAACAGTATGCAACCTGTTGCCACGATATAATAATTATCCTACTTTTTCTACAGGCCAATCAAATCTAGGTATAAATTCTATACACTTTTAATTACATTAAACATACCTTCCCACAAGAAAACGAAAAAAGCTAACAATTCTAGGAAAAAAAATATCAAGTTAACGTATCATAAAACGTACCCAAAGAAAAACCTATACCTAAGCTAAAGATACTTCCTTACCTACCCAAGCCCAGACTTCCTCCAGGATAGAGTCAAACAGACGCGGTGTCGTTCCTGGGGCGGACCTGAAATAACTTGCTCCGGGTCCTCCCCAGAGAGATCGGCCGCCGGGGTGGTTTTTAGTGGACTCACCACATACCTGGCTCCTCAGTCCTCGAGGAGTTGGAGAACCGAAGGGATTTTCCACCTCGGCAACAAAAAAAAGAAAAGTCTAAAGATACTCAAGGTTCTCTTCTCCTATAGGTAATAAGAGGGATAGGTATCAACACGAAAACTTAAACAAGTCTTATTAACAAGATTTTTATATACCAAACAGGCTACCGCAATTGCTGATCAGGGCAGATATAATAAATATCCAGCTTCTAAATAAAATTTCTGATGCTGAAATGAACATAACACTAGGTATTTAATTACTAACAACTCAAATAGTCGTTTAAAACAATGTTGGCAAGAGAAACATGTTTGTAATCAAGCACCATCTTTTCATTCTTGTCCCTCCATATAAGCGAATAGTTAGATATCATTTACATAAGCCACGATATTTTATTGATGAGCTTTAACCATGAACATTAAACAAAATGGTTATTATACAAGTAACATTATAGCTATTTATTTTATACTTAAGGAAATTACATTATTTGTTAACAGATTTAGTATCTTATTTTAATAATTATGAGTGTAGCGAAAAATGTTGTGCAGACGATGGTTTTTAACGTCTACATAACGTCAAGAACTAGGCATAATTAAGACCTGTCTCGACCGGAGTCGTTCTATGGCTTCGCAGGACTCCGTGTTAAATAATTGTTTCATTTCATTTTAACACATAAGCTAGACTATCGGAGAGTGAACTTACAAAATGAAGAATTTCTTTTGTTAAAAATAAAAAGACCTGATTAATATTGGCCAAAAGTTTTTTTAAATCGAAAGATAGAAGCTGTATTACAAGCTTCATATTTTTTTAAGAAAGCGAAAGATTTGTTTGGCTCATATTGAGTGATGCATACGTTCAGTAGTTGATTGCAATAGACTAATTCATAATTAACTTTATAGGTATAAATCATTTACATAGTTTCATACTTCACGTTACTTTGCCATTGCCCTTTAAAAAAGTTTTCCCGTTTTCGCAGCATTTTTATTGAATTGCGGCTTCGATTAGTCGCAGTGTGATACGAGTATTACATAGCTTACAGGCTACCCAGATAAATGGACCACGCAAGACATGAAGAACTTTTTTATTCGAACCAACGGTACTTGAAATTAGAACGTTTAACCAGACCAAAAATAAGAGCTTTGTATTATACTAGCTGACCCACGCAACCTAGTTTGCGTCTTCTATTGCCCGTAAAATTTTCCCCCGTTTTTAAAACATTCTTCTTTGGCGCTTCGTTCCTATTAGTATTAGCGTGATGATATATAACCTATAGCCTTCCTCGATAAATGGGCTATCCAACACTGAAAGAGTTTTTCAAATCGGACCAGCGATGCCTGTGATTAGCGTGTTCAAATAAACAAACAAACATTTCAGCTTTATATATTAGTATAGGTATATAAATAACCTTTAGAAAACTAAAAAACATGCTTTAATGATATATATCGAACTAAAATCAAAGTCCATAAAGTTTAAATCTAATGGGGTAGATTACAAACCGAGATACAGGTGAAGTTAATAAAAGCCTGTCAAAAACACGTTTATCTCTATATTCGCCACTATCACTAACATTACTCCAGATAGGTTCAAAGATCAGTGCAACACATTCCCAGTTACAAAGTATATGTGCAATTTCCCACTACAAATAAACAGCCACGAATCCATTCCCACCCAATCCTTAATTGCAACAAGCCTGACCTCCTCTACCGATACCGTTGACCTTAAAACAAAATGGCCATGAATAACAAAAGCAGAATCTAACACGTTCCAGAATAGAATGAGAACAAGGATTCCAACACCTAAGTACGCCTAATTAGGCAGGGAACAACACCTACAGGTTCTCCTAACGCCTAGGCGTTAAGTAGTTTAGGGTTGATACTTTTAGATAACTTTATTTTATTTCATCTTCATATTTTAAAACTTTAAATAAAAATGTAAAAGTCCTGAACCCATTGAGCTTTTGGGACACGATATACAACCCGCTTTCAAGGTGATTTTTATTTATTTTTTTTGTCAGTTTCGTAACTTACTTTTGTACAAAGTAGTGTGGCAAGATAAAGCTAGTTATTTAATAAAATATAAAAGTTAGGTAGCAAAAGAAAGTAAAAAAAGAACAGGGGAAAAAGATAAGGATGATTGGTATCTCCTTCTGTAGATAATTGACCTTTAACTTATATTTTTAAATATTTGAGATTTGAGGAAAGAAAATTTAGCATTTAGCATTGGTCTGCAAATTAATATACACCTACTTAATTGTAGCTATTAAAAATATTGAGAAATTTTACTATTTACAGTATTCAAGGTAGTACAGCCACGCTGACTTCTGCACGAACGGGTCGGCTCGACCGGGGCGGTACTTGTACCCTCTCACAGACAATCGACGTAAAATAACAGCGTTCGTACTGTCGCGTTTCATTGGTGAATGCGAGACCGGAGACCCAATGATGCAGAAACATCAATAGGCCGCCTTATTGTGGGTCACCATGCTGCTTTGTCGCATTGTCGGTATTTACAATGACTATGGTGACCACCACTCTTGGATTCTGCTTATGCTTTCCATCAGGCAGAGTAGAGTCATTTTGGCAGGGCCTTACATAAATAAAAGTCAGTGTTTAAAAAGCCAGGTTTAGTTATTGTTAGTATATCATATTTTATTATTTATGTATTTAATGTTTTATATAATTTGAAAACCGGTGTGAAATAGCGCTTGCGCTGTGTTTCACCGAGTGAGTGAGGATACCGAAGGCCCACACCCTAACCCCCTCCCCTTCCCCTAAAGGCCGGCAACGCACTTGTGACGCTTCTGGTGTTGCGGGTGTCTATGGGCGGTGGTAATCGCTTACCATCAGGCGATACGTCTGCTCGTTTACCCCCTATTCAATAAAAAAAAAAAGTTTGAAATTTTCTGTCTCGTATTAAAGAAGTACGTACAAGATTAACCAAACCATCACATGTAAGATGTCTCATGTTTATAGCCTTTTATAGCATTAAGTTAGAAAATCAATCATTAATTCCAGATTTAAACTTTCAACAAATACTAATACGGTAGCTTATTCAGGAGTTCAACAAAGTGTTCATTAGCCCCTTTTAACATTATCACTTTATTTATTGACCTATCCTATGTCCTACTTGTCTATTTAGTTCAATATGCATAATACATCTTTTAAAACACATGTGGCTGTGTGGGAAAATAATACTTCTATATCCGAATTGAATGCAACACATCTGCCTTTTTTCCCGTTATTTTTATAAAACATTTCCTTCTAATGTTGTTTGTGTGTTCAAAATTTATTTCTTTGTGTTGATAAATATTTGTATTCGAATGGTAATTAATATAGACGATAGTACAAAATTATACAATGTGTAAGGTGCTGCTAACAGTTTTTCGGATCGTTTATGAAGGTAGAAAGAAAAGAAACATTAGTTCCGGTCACGTAGCAGCAGTAAAAATCTTTGCATGAAGCATAAATATTTCTTAACTAAGCGTAATGCCACATCGAGGGGGTATTTAACTAACACCTATTCATCTACTTATCACACTTAGGTTGATCTTGATCTAGAACTGACGGACTGGGTTTTCACAACTGGACGAATTTAATGCGCCTATTTTGCGTGGCGACACCCTTAGGTTACAAATATTTATTTTGTACCTATCGTCAAGTAGGCTGTTAGGTACATATATTAGCTAGGCCTAAATGAATATATTTATCTACAAATACATACAATAAGATATTAAAAATTACAGCTCTTCTTAAAATCGGATAGTTCGTGTGCCCGTGTTTTAATAAACTTTTAATTTATACAAAAATCTATTTAAAATTGCTATCTCTATTGACATATCATTTTAATAATGATACAATTATAACATCATGAAATAAGATCTGCCGACAGCCCTATACAGTTGGAAGGCATTGCGTGTAATTAGAGAGTATACATTAGCGAATACAAATAAAGCACAATAAGACAGGCAGATCCCCTTGTGAACATTAGTCTTTAGAAGAAGATTTAGAACCAGTGGGTAGTCCACACTGTTTAAATTCATTCTTCGTTTCATACTTATTAAATGATAATAGCAACTTTTGCGTCGCCTTGTTGCCTTTTCTTGTGATAAATCCAAGACCTAGTGAAATCATGTAAATGGTATTTGAGCAAATGTGTTTTCTTAAAAATTATTAAAAAAATATAGATATATTGTGCCCTTAAATATTATAAGACATAGTAGCCTGTCCAATCACCGGCTTCTTTGAGCCCTTATAAGTTTTATTTCACTCTGTCCTGTCACCTTAAAGTGCAAGTACTTCACATTCCCTTTCACAGTCTGAGGAAATAGATTTTCTTCTATTATTGGCTTATATTATATTTCACCACTTGACTTAGCGTTGAGATAACGGCATTCCTATACATATCTACTGGTATACCCAAACATAACACCTTATGTTAAGATATGTTAAACTATACCATCTAAGTTTATATATATATATTAGAAATTCCTGTATACTTCCCCACAAAACAATCACTGAAATCACATCATAAATTTGTTCACACCAACTTAAGAAATAAATACAATAATACTTGATACACATGCTGTATGCTTCATTTGTTAGATTGTTATTTAGTATTAAAAGTTTGTA
The DNA here is from genome assembly GCA_916048165.1 of Spilarctia lutea. NCBI lineage: Eukaryota > Metazoa > Arthropoda > Insecta > Lepidoptera > Erebidae > Spilarctia > Spilarctia lutea. Next base: position 11,464,632 of record OU696490.1, on the reverse strand, counting down.
CATTGTTGTTACTAAAGTGACGAGAGCCGCAGACCACTGACGATTCGTTTATACCTAGTTTGAGGGTCAGAGGCGAGTCGCTGTTTGCCCCATGCAAATCCTTGTATTTCAACTGGATATTAAGTATGTACTAATATTGTAATATTACCTGATTAACGGTTATAATTTGTTAGTTTTCTAAAAACGTTTTCATTTGAAGCATGCCTAGGGGTGTTGCTTTCTCATTCTATCCGTTTTCCTACTCTTATGTCATATTTCGCTCGTTGTAATCCTACTAATATTATAAACCCTCAAACCTTCAAGAAAAGAGCGTACTCCTTCTTAAAAGGTCGGCAACGCACTTGTGACGCCTCTGGTGTTGCGAGTGTCCATGGGCGGCGGTGATCGCTTAGCATCAGGGGATACGCCTACTCGTTTGCCATTTCAATAAAAACAAAACGCGAAAGTTTGTGAGTATTTAAGTGAGTATGTTTGTTACTCATTCACGCAAAAACTACTGAATGGATTTTAATGAAACTTTACAATAATATAGCTTATACATCAGAATAATACACAGGCTACAATTTATACAGGTACTAGTTTCACCCGCCCGCGGTTATCTCGTACCGCGGGTAGCACCGTGGAGTTCAGCTAGTCATCAATATATATATATATACCTGACTGACCCCAAGGCTTGGGGTCAGTCAGGTAGCGTGGCATTAATAAACAAATTACAACCATTTCGTTTTAAATAGTTTTAGAATGGGAACGTATCATCATCTTAATGGTCATTAACATTTTTTTATATTTATCGAAACTATTATAATATTCTAATAACACTTAGTTTTATTTAGATAAATATGCAAACTAATGTTCAAAAATGAAACTATTTCAATATTTGTACTTGCCAGGATTTTACCACGATAAATGGCGTTTAAACATGGATATTATAGATAAGACAAGTTAATTTTCAGCGTCATAAATCAGATATAAAACCAGTATTTATATTTAATAAGTATATTGGTATATTTTAACATATATTAAGATATATTATTGCGGTATTGAAGTAACTGTCATGATATTTTCGTAAAAATAAATTCTTGAGTGGTTTTAACAATAGCTACTTCGATATCTAGTTATATAGTAATCGTTTTGGTAATATTATTTGTAGAAAAACAACATAAAAGGAATCTTGAGAGATGTACAAATAAATCATGTCAAAATTAAAATTATAGGTTTGAAATCTCTTGTTAACGAACAACTCCCGCATTAGGAATATTTCCTATATCCATGAAACGGTCACAAATTACGCCCAGACTCAGAATAACAATTTGATCACACAAAATGTTGTCCCACGTGGGATTTGAATTCTCAGCTGTTGGCGCAGTGGATAGCGGCGTGGCGACTACTTAAACCACTAAGCCAACCGTGCAATCGAATATGTATAAATATTATTGAGATTTTTGTTGACAGGCTAACGTTCCAAAAAAGGTTCATATTGATAAACACAAATTCGTTCCTATCTAGTATTGTTTCTGTGTCTATTTTCACGGATAGGGCATTTTCAGTTTTATAAACGACTAGCTGAACCCCGCGGTGCTACCCGCGGTACGATGATAACTGCGGGCAACGCCGCGAGGCGAAGCTATATCTTTATAAATAGTAGCCTATGTGTTATTCTGATGTATAAGCTATATTGTGATAAAGTTTCATTCAAATCCATTTAGTAGTTTTTACGTGAAAGAGTAACAAACATCCATACATACATACATCCATACTTACAAACTTTCGCCTTTATAATAGTAAGTAGGATCTACCGGCCTCTTTCAGTAAACTAGAATTAAGCGACGGTAGCGTAATTTTTTACTCGAAACTACTTACTTGTGTACAAGCAATTTAGTTTTCTTTAAGGAGTTCCCAAGAATACTATAAAATATTGTGCTAGTGTTTTTTTTTTTATTGAATAGGGGGCAAATGAGCAGACGCATCATCTGATGGTAAGCGATTACCGCCGCCCATAGACAGGTATCCATGGGCGGCGGCAAAAGTGTCACAAGCGTTGCCGACCTTTGGGGGATGGGGAGAAGGAATGGGGGAAGGGTTGGGGTATGGGCCTCCGGTGTCCTCACTCACTCGGTGTTGAACCACAACACCCTTTTTGTCTAAAAGGAATAATGTAAGAAACAAAGAAAGAGATTTTATTATACAAACAATCACTAAATTATATAATATTATTTTGAATTTTTTGTTCCGTTTTTAATAAGACTTGTTAAAATCGAACCAACATACGGTAAAGTCGATTTAACGATTTTAAAACCTTACTTTACACTACGTTACATTACGTGTGCTTCCTTTCTTCTCACAACAGAACCATGTCCCACTCTAATTAACATAAACAGCAGTCACAGTTACTTATTCCAGTGGGAATATTTATTTAACTAGTGCGTGTGGTTTTGTCCTTAAGGGCTACTTAAGCGTTATAATTAAATTTTTAAATGAACTTTATTTAGTCTTGAGTCCCACGGTGTTACCCGCGGTTGCTGCTCTGCGTTTTTGAAAAGTAGCTTAAGTACTCCTTATAGCATCAGTGAAAATAGAAATGAAAATTGTCCAGTGAATATTGATGTAGCTGTTCCGGAGATTAGCCAGAACAAAGAGACACAAAAATATTGAAAATTATTTTTTTATGTGATTACTGTAAGTACTTCTATTTACATTTAGAGAATTTACTTTTCGATATAGGTACAATTTGAAATTACATGACAGATTGAATTTTTTTTTTCTGTTTTGACAGGGACTAAGGATACCTGATTTAGGAGTAGACAAGAATTCAAATTACAATTGTGTCAATTGTGATGAATTTTGATGTTTCAAATTAGGTAAGGTTTCTTATTTGTATCTACAAATAAGAAACAAATTATGTAATGCATATATATGCATTACATAATTTTGTACATGTAAATGTACCTACTAAAGAGTATATTATTATTAAAATTATTTTATTTTTTAAAGCTTTGACATTAATTCTTCCTATGATTTTTTTTTGCCTTTTATCAAATGTACTAATGACTAATTTTAATATTTGTGAAGGTTAATGTCTCACGTGAAACAAGCCTTTCAGGTGGCCATATGTTATTTGTTTGAAGACATAAAGGTCGTAATACCTACCCTAAATACATCCATCAGAGGTTCATTAACCTGGGCAAAACAATTGTGAAAACATAACGATGACTTTTTGTCCATAATCTAAGCAATAAGGACGGCTTTTGTCCCCTTTAACTGTAGCGATAAACTGTCTAGGTTCTGAACCATTTTTCACAACACTCTCTATACCAAATATAAGCGCTAGATGTCTCAAATATCCTGGAAATCGATTTTTTTGCTTTTTTATTTATGGACCAGCCAAAGCGACTCTCCTCTGCCTGATGAAAAACTTAAGCAGAATCCAAGTAATTGATAACCATACTCATTGCGATTCTTCTTAGTAAATAATACTGGTTTGTTTTTTTTTCCAGTTTTGAAGGGCGCAATGAAAACATTTGGAACAATATTTTTTCTCAAGACATTTATATTTTGTGTTAATTTTGTCTTTGAGAGGAACAAGCTGCCGCAGTTTCTTGAATTGCAATGTACGAGTGCATTAAATATCTTGAAGACAGAATAATCTATAATAAACGTCGGTCATTTCACAGTAGCTGTTTGTAAACACGCGACCATTTACTTAATGTTACGCCTTGCCTTACGCTTATGTAAATACGGTCTAATGAATCTTTCATTATATTTTAACTCATCAACAAGGGGAAGTGGAACTCAACAAGTTAATTAATAAAGGTAATTAATAACGGGAAGAGGTAACGATATAACTATGTAATTACTATATATTTATAAGATACCATTGATTTTGTCAACCCATTAATTGTTTGTTTTTTAATTAATTGATTGGGAAAATTACTTTTTTTAATACAAGTAAATATTTTATGAAGACATGTTTAGTAGTTACAAAGTATATTAAGAAAGAATTTTAAAAACTATCATTTCAGTTTTTGTGTAATTGATCTGGTCTAGACCATCAGTTATTTAGTTATTACATAGATTTAAAAAACCGAAGATTTCTACACTATTAAGATAAGCCGGTGTTCAATGTAAGTATTGAATACAATCTGATGTCTAATTATATTACTTAAGGTGCACCCTTATTTAAAACTATAAAAAAAATCCTTCCAAAAAAAAAGAAAATGTTGATTAAAATTTTCAATATAACTTTTTACTATAACAGTCAAGACCAACAAACTTTTGACTTCTAATATCTACATTCATTACTTTGAAAAAACCGAATCATGTTCAAAAAACCTTATAGGTACATCTTGTTAAAAATATTTCGTTCTAAAATTAGAACTTCGACTGACGGTCTCCCTGTCAGACGAGCATATCTATTTCGCACTTAGCGTTCATATATAAACAACTTAATATCATCTTTAAAAGTAACAGATATTAACTTGAACCACATACAAAACAATGATTTACAATTGGCCATTTATGAAAACAAAACGAGTACATACACGCAAAGCCCATACACAATGTAAATGGACACATTTTTCATAAATATATTTAAATGTAAACGTGTAGTGTAAATCTCAGCGGGCGTACAGTAGCTGGTGTATCACGCAAACTAATTAATATGGAGTAACTGTCGATTTATAGGCGTTTACCAACGAGTTACGTGTTGTTCTAGTCGTGTACATACGGGATATTATTTTGATGTAATCGACAACAGTGGCTACGTGTCAGCATGTTTGTGTCCGATAACTACAAAAAATATTGTTAGTTTACCACATGTTGTTTTATTAATTAATTATTAAATTAATTAGTAGGTATTTATTTTTAGGGTAACGTATCCAAAGGATAAAACAGAACCCTATTACTAAGACTTCGCTGTCCGTCTGTTCGTCCTTCTGTTACCAGGCTGTATCTCATGAACCGCCATAGTCAGATAGTGGAAATTTATAACATATTATAACAACAAATACTGAAAAACAGAATAAAATAAATATTTAAGGGGGCTCCCAACAAACGTGATCTTCTTGCTCGTTTTTGTTCACAACAGGTTGACAACAGGTAGATGCTTGCAATTTTCACAGAATGTTTAAGAATACATTTACTTTAAAAATAAATAATTACATTAAAATAAAACACATATTTAATGGTGGCTCCCATACGAAAAACTTATTTTTTTTGCTCGTTTTTGTTAGTTATTTAAATAATGGTACGGAACACTTCGTGCGCGAGTCCGATTCGCACTTTGCCGGTTTTAATATATATAAGTATTCAGTCTAAAAGATGTCCGTAAGAGTTTGCAGACTACAAGAAAACCACAAATTGTACTATTGGCACGTGTAATTTTAGATATGCAACACTATTTCATATGTAATAAACAATCCAACCGGTTATTCTGACAAAGCTTGTGGAAGACCTAAGTCAGGTAGTGGACATCTTTAGGCTTAGAAAGAGTCTAACTATAATAGGTACGTGCGTATTAAATCAGTATTATTTTATTCCTTTGTCCTTATAACATTAAAATTTAACTTAAAGGAATGTCAAAATATGAGAATATTTTAGACCAGTGCAAACAATGAAACTATTTGAAATTATTTTTAAAGACTTCGTTCTAACATTGGCCTTAGATGAACATGCTATAACTGAAGAATTATGCCACTAAGGGCCGGTTTTTCAATCGTCAGATAAAACTTATCGGAGAAATAAACTATAAGACGGCAAAAATAAGGACACGTTACTACTGACACTTACTCTTACAAATAAAATGTCCATAATTGTGCCGCCTTATAGTTTATTTCACCGATAAGTTTTATCTGACAATTGAAAAACCGGCCCTTAATGTAATATAGAAATGTACACATTCCCAAGTATTAATTGTATTTGCTAAGTACCGAACATATCGGCCAACATGCTCGCTCGTATTCCGTCTCCTATATGCTCTACAATAAGGCACAATCCTTCTCACATTACATCGTTGTCCACACAAACCATACAACAAGAAAGCAAGCGCATAGATTTCACAGATTACCATCTCTCAGTACTTCTTGTACGTAACTAAATACTTTTTCTTCTTGATGTTATGCCAGATAATCTAAGAAACGATATTTAGTGGTACTTAATGACAGTTCTTCAAATATTTGTGAAAGCGTGAAGATTAATTTTTGTTTTTATTGAGTTAATCGATTCCTATGTAAAATATTGACATAAATTTACGTAATGGAATTGATCGTGGTTAATATAGTGAAAGTAATAACAATTAATTAGATAATCTATTCGAATCTGACTTATTACATTGCTTTATAAAAATTTCGAATAATTTAGTACCTATTTAAGCTTATTTACTGTAATTTGTGTAAAAATTCTTATTTTAATGTTGTTACTTTAAACAAATAGTTTGATATGTTTTTAATTTAGCAGTTAGATATGCATAGAAAGGAAAATTTAAAATCGCTCAATATCGAGGGCATTTTAACTTCATTAGACAAAATTTAAAAATACGTATAAAGTTATATACAGGGTTTGTTATGCTTCAAAATACTGAACATTTTTTCCTTGTTGTCATTTGAGTAATTTTTTCCCTAAAGAAACTATAAGTATTATAAAATACTACCTTTTTTTTTTCCTCGCGGATATCCCCTCGGATACAACCTCCTGGTGGCATGTCAGACTCGAACCGACTGAAACCGCACGCCATCTGGGGTACTAGATGCTGGGGAACCAGGAGCACCCCAGAAAGGATACCCTGGAACCCCGACGTACCTCGGGCCATCTACGATTTGTAAATGGCCCCCTCCTTTGTGGAAATCCCGGTGTTGCTGTCCCCGTTGTGGTTGTTGGGGCGCTGTGGTGCAAGCGCGCCCCCCACCCGAGCCTACTTCTGCTAGGGTGACAGATGGCCTCATGTGTCACCCTCAGGTTTGCGCTTATGGAGGACGGAGATCATTCTGAGATCTCCATCGCCCGAGTCGCCTGCGGTACCTGGCCCGTTCCCGGGCCTGACGGGCCGGTAGAATTCTACTATATCTACTATAAAATACTACCTGACATAAAATAGATTTATTCGGATAATTAATTACGGTAAAAACTAGAGTAAAATCTATTGTGCAAAGTATTATCTGTCTATCTTTAAAAAAGATTAAACGACCAATAAAAAAAAGACTTTTTCAAACCACGAGTGATCTTTCTAATAATGATCTTGTAAGAAAAAAGAAATATATTCGCTTGGAGGGTAGTTGGTATCATGTTAAATTGGACGACGCAACGCTCCCGGTGTTCAATTCAAAATTTATTGGTCTCCGGACGCACAACGCGACCCAGCTTGTTAGATTTTGTATTCAGGTATCACTTAAAACATGTCTTTATTTAAATTTCGAATATTTTGTATACTTTTAAAGACAAGGTTATTTTCCTATAATTGACATTTTTTAATTCCTGTCGACATGAATGTTGTGTTTGCCGATTGATGTTGTACACCTAGATATATTTTATGTATTATGCATGTATAATTTTTAAGTAATGTGTAACAACTGTAGATAAACCTGTGAATAAATAAATTACAACAAAATACAGCAATTACAACTGTCCTCAGAAAGCAATATGATATGCCAAATATAAGTTTTTGTCCGCGGCCGTTGATTATAAAAATAAAAAGATAAGGTAAGATTTCATTGAAATCAGTGCAGCCGTTTAGCTATGAAAGCTAACAGACAGATAGAGTTACTTTCGAATTATTATTTTTAATTCGTTTGCATAGGTTTTTGAACCAGGTTATAGATATAAATAAAAAATAGGGCGGAGCTGCTGGCTAAAATTTATTTATTTATATTTTTTATGCACTTGTGGGGGAACGGGTATCATGTTCCACCCAACACAAAGGGAGGATCCTCCGACCAGGCTAGGTGATCATGCCTGGCGGGCTACTGCCCAACAGCTGATGTTGGGATGTTATATATATGATAATCGGCGCGAGAACTTTAATTTCACGATTCAGGATTGGTAGTTTCTTCGTATTGTAGGTTACTCCGTAGTTCAGTGTAACTTCGGTTGATGGCGCTGTAGTAGGTTACTGTTGTGTTGTATGTGGAAGTCACCACATCACTCCCCTCCAAGACCGGAGGTCGATATATGTTGAGTCAGCTGTCTGTGCTCCGTTGTGGAGCTTGCCAGTGCCAGGAGTGAGTAGTTCCAGTGAGTCGGAACTAAGTGCCGCAAGTTCCAGTAAGTCGGAACTGAATGCCGCTAGTCTCAGTTGTCCCAGTGTCCCAGTATTTTGTACATTAGTGGACTTATTGCTCGGGGTATTCTATTCTAGTCAAACTTTGAGTGGTGTATTATCCAATTTATTTTTGTATAGGGATACAAAGGCTTTTAAACCGAAAAACTGGGACCTATTCGCCTTAGTAGAATAGGTATTCAAGAAATAGTTATAATTATTATTAACACCAAAACTTTGCACTAAAATCCTTCAAACGATCATAAATACAGTAGTAATTCAGTATTTCTAACGTTAACTATGTTTAGAACCATACCGAGTTTTTTCTAAACATAAAGGCGTGAAAGATTTTAGTACAAGAAAATCTAAATATTAACTGATTAATATACCTGAGAGTCCTCTGGAATATTGGCTCAAAGACAGCCCTCTTACTATCAAAGATCTAAAATAGGCTACCTGCTTCGGATATTAATAAAATAAGTGTATACTAATAGACGAAGTTATACAGACTCCCAGTCAGCTGCATTTTCTTAAAGGAACCAAGAAAATGATGGTCGATCAGATGAAAGGTTAATGTGGATGAGTCCTTGTATTTTTATAATTATAGATCCCTATCTACGCAAAGCCTATACTACGGTAACCAGTCTGCTGATAAACATACTAATATATTTCTAAATACACATGATAGATAAAATATACGCGGACACAGAATAAATTATCGTGTTTATTATGCAAAGATTTATCCGGAGTGGGAATGGAACTCACGACCTTTGGCTTAGAAGCCAGGATCACTAGTCACTAAAACAACGTCCCCGTTAATATTTATAAGCTATCGGTCGCATAAAAAAATATTTATAATTAAATTTCAATGTTAATAAATAAATTCTAGTCATAAAACTTCAGTACCTCAAACTGGCCGATCATTGTTATAATATTTTTTAAGACAGTATAATATCATGTCCATATTAAACCTTACGTTGCGAGTTCATAACGCCAGGTCCGGATAAAATTGCACGTAGCATAAAGGAAAGCTGGCGGATATAGAAAATCTCTCAATACCAACCGTCGGATTTGAGCTCAAAGCAGCCGTGTCCACGACGCTTGTAATAACTATGGGTAGGTCTTGTTATATCTTGGACTTTAATTTCATAAGTATGTTTAACTTAGAGACATGATAAGTATGAATGGTGATATAAAAGAGAATTGATCGGTGATGTTAGGGCCTTTGGATTTTATATTGTTTTATAATTTATTCTCGTCGGTATAGTAATAACATATGCGGCTTCTGAACAAGAGGTCTGATCAAATGTTGCAATCTGCAAATATTTGTTTCGGTATTTGGGCGTATTCTATGTATATAAAATGTATGTATTTCGAAATAAAAGTATTTACGCATATCAGTTGTATGCTATTCATAGTACAAGCTCTGCTTAGTTTCGGACTAGATGGAGTGGTCCTTTTAGGGTTACAGATTCTGTAGTTTGTGCAAAGGGTTACCAAGTTTAGGAAAATTCGTGAATATAAATAAATTAATGAATATTCCGGACATCTAACACACAACACCATCTAGTCCCAAGCTAAGTAGAGCTTGTGTTATGGGTACTAGACAACTGATATAAATACTTCTATACTTTTTTTTTTTTGTAAATACATACATATTCGTACATAGAAAACACCCAAACTCCGAAACAAATATTTATGAAATAGGTATACAAATATATTTAAAACTGACAAATTGAATTTGAAAATAACTAACAGTTTTGTATAACAGACAGCTAAACTGAATAAATTTTAAATACGTAACCCTTTTTGTATTATAAATGAACCGACGATTTGAGCAAAGTTATTGGCAGCGGATGGGTGCAGACTGCACAAGACCGGGATAGTTGGGGCTTCTTAGGAGAGACTATCCTTCAGCAGTGAACGATGATAAGTTGATTTGATGTGAATGAGGAATGCGTTTAACTGGTGTATATACGCTTAAAAAACAAAAAAGAATCTAAATCGATTTAGTGATAATTTTGTCACAATATTATTACTTTTATTCAAAATATGACACAGCGAAGCGTAGCCGAACTATTTTATTAATGAAATAAATGCAACCATTGTAATTAGCCAAAATTCATAATAACTATGTGCAATATCATTTTTTAAAGATTATTAAATTGAAAAAAATAGAACCTTTTGGCATCTAGACAGAAAGCTTCTAAAAGTAATAATGATCTCCGCTTTAATAAATATCTATTTGTTTAAAGCTAAATATATTCCGATTTTAACAGTGTATTAATTTAAAAAACGTAGACCAACCCAGTTCTATAAACGAGTCGTTAACCTTTTTCAAATCACAAAAACAACATATACTCGTAAATGCGTGTAGTTTCGTACTCGTAGCACTTAATTAGACAATTTTTTTTGTATTATAAATATTTTGCGTGAATAGAAGATAAGATAAGATATAATAATTGTAGAGCCTTTTCCATTAATAAACTATAACTAAACCAATGTGGTCGCACTAATTTCTTTTTCTATTCTTTATATACAAACAACACTTTTTTTGTATATGCAAAGTCAGGGACAGATGAAGACAGTGATTTTTGATTATGATATATTGTCGATACAAATATTTTTTCAGCAGTATGGTTCTGTAATAGGCTGTGATCAAATGGTTGTCTATGATGTGTTTCGAGTTATATCCTAGTAACATTATAAAAGCGTAAGTCTGTGAGTATGTTTGTTGCTCTTTCACGCAAAAACTACTGAATGGATTTTGATGAAACTTTACAATAAAATAGCTTATACATCAGAATAATACAAAGACTACAATTTATAAAGACACTAGCTTCACCTCGCGGCGTTATCCGCGATTATCGCGATTATTGTCGTACCGCGGGGTTCAGCGAGTAAAATTAAAATTCAAACTGTACCTTTGTAGCATTTTGTAAAGTCACCCATTAGTTAAAATAAAATATGAAATTAATCTATACTTACCTATTCCTATCTATCTATTCATTTATGGTAGACTCTATTATGTGAAGAAAAACTGAGCGAGTTTGTATTTAACTGTTTCTTAGGATCGCACATAAGCAACTAGTTATTTTTATTTATCCCGGTAAAAGTGTTTGATGAAACCGTCCGACAGCAGCTATTAAATGCTACTGATTAATTCCTTATTGAAAGAAAGTGTTCCCGTGCCTTGGAGAGTACGTTAAATCGTCGGTCCCGGTTGTCATACATCTATAACAATCGTGATTGGAAAGTCAGTCCCTTCAAATGTACTGGCAACTAGTTCAACCTACGAATTCAGTTAACGCTCAGGGTTGCGGAGGTCTAATGTTCAGGTTCAATTCTAGTTGAGCTTGTAGCCGAGCGCAATTTATTTCGGGAATAAAAAAAGCTAGGATGATGAATTCCTTATTGAAACAATCAAGGACAATAATCAGGCCATTGAAAAGAGAAATCAATAACAAGGCGCATCTTCACTTTACTTTTAATTTGAAATGAATATGACAAGGGAATCAAACAAATAAATCCTTTCATAAATAAAAACAACAAGAAAAGAAAAGTATTTCCAGTACAATCAATTACAAAGAGAGAACTGTCAAACGGTGCTCCCGATAGGCAAACAGGTAAAACAGAAAATAATAAAAGTTCCAAACTCCCACGGAACGGGAACAAAACATTGATTAATGACGAAATGCACTCGAAAACAAACTGTCGAACTTCTTCAAATTCGCGATACAAATGCCTTCGGAATAACCCCTCGAAAATAATGGTTTCCTTTATGAGGGTACTTACCCTAAACACCTATAAAAACACCCGTAAAATTCAACTCTAAATTATAAACATATAGTTCAAATTCCTTTGGTGGAAAAATATAGGGTAGAAGTGCTAAAAGTCGTCTCAAGATTTTCTTTTCGAACACGGTTTTGTTACATTTTTTGTTGTCGCAAGCAAACGGAAGTGGCGTATAGGGACGTGTGCTTCCTCTTTTTTTGTTGGGAAATTGTTTCGGTGCCATTAAGCCGTTGACAGATTGCCTCCAGTGAATAATGCCCTTGAATTGTTCGCGGTCGGAGGGTAGACGGCATTTGTGATACAATGGGACGATGTTTAGTTGTGCATTTAGTGTTTGAACAGGAGTAATGGAAATTGCTGTAGTTTTATAGGTATATTTGGGGTATATACGATTTCTTTATTATCTAAATTTGAGTGACTAAAACATTTATTTGTTTATATAAATATTGATATTTAATGATGGTGATATTATTTATTAGAGCTATATTTTATGTAATGATTAACTATTAAAGATGGTTTACGTCAGATTCAGGTTTCACTTTTGATGTCAGAGATTGGTTCAAGCTTATTAGTTACTTGTGATATGCCTTGGGAGAGGCCTCTGTTTAGTAGTGTATTGCAGCGGGTGGTGACAACCTGGGTTGTTTATACGGTGAAACTCAAACATTTTCAGACCTCGCATCATGCCCTGCGTGACCGGACACCTGCACGAGGGAGAACCTGATAGCTACACACGAAACGTTTGCCGTCGAAGCGATAAGAAGAAGCGGGTTCATGATGTTCTTTGAATGAGCTTAGTGACATGAATTTATCAACGGAACCACATAAGCACGCCCTGTGCTGTTTGAAATTAGAAGTTCCTAGATAAGTTCACTGTTAGGCCTTTGGCATCACTATTATAGTCGTTCCAATAGTTTATTTAACTTTTGACAGCTCTAATACTTAATCAAATAGTGATACCCTGACCCGTTACCTATTCGATTTCTTTCATCGATCGATTTTATGCATTAAGAAGTTTTAATCGATTTAACAAACTCATTATTTTATAGATAATTTCGTACTTCATATTTCTATGTGTTTCAATGTGCGACCTCCTTTGTCAAAATAAAGAAGAAATGGATTAAAAGAATGTTGTTCAAATATGACGGTTCTATGTCATGAAAAAATATATAATAAAAGGAACTGAATTTTCAAAATGTATTATTGTATTGTGTTGTAATTCAGTGGTTAATATTGTATTTGTTAAACTATTGATGATCTTTATTAAATCTCTCTATGTCTATTTTAAAATAATCTACAGTATTTCAATGAGTAACCTTCAATATAGTTGAGTATTTATATTCCTCCGTATTGATTTATTTGTGAATTCTCACGTTTGGTTGAGTTGAGCGTATCGTTCCTGCCTTCGTTACTGTCAAAATGCCAAAAAAGAAAGTACTCAAAGGACAAACAAGAGAGTTTGTCTTGCGACTTCGTGAATACTTTGAAAAGGAAAGCCGTAATGGTGGGCCTCTTATACCAGTGACTCAAGTTAGAGACCGTGTTGCAGCAGCATTAGGTATTAGTGCTCCAACAGTGGCAAAAATAACAAAAGAAGGCTACGGCAGCAGTGGCATGGAACAGAATAAGCTATCTACACCTAAGAAAAAACGTCCGCCTAGTAAAGTTACAGCCGTTGACAATTTTGACGCTGATGCTATTTGTCGTCATATATACGACTATTACCAAAGAAAAGAGATTCCAACATTAAAAAAACTAACACAATCTCTTCGAAATAGTGGTTTGTTCCGTGGTCAAAAATCTTCTCTGACAAAGGTATTGAAACACATTGGAATGTTATTCCAAAAATGTGACAAACGAAAAATTTTAATGGAACGCAATGATATTGCTTTGTATAGATGCGATTTTTTAAGACAAGCAAAAAAAATAGAAGATTGGTCGAATGTTGTTTTTACAGATGAAACTTGGCTCAATGCGAATCATACGCTGTCAAAAACTTGGACTGACAACACCGTTGGCTCCACTTCTACAGTACCAATGGGAAAAGGCGAACGACTGATTATTTGTCATGCAGGAACAGTAAAAGGATTTGTGCCAGGCGCTCTATTAGCTTTTAAATCCCAGAAAACAGGAGATTATCATGAGGAGATCAATTCGAACGTGTATGAAAAGTGGTTCAGAGAAATGCTTACATCACTCGAAGAGCCATCAATAATATTTATTGATAATGCACCTTATCACTCTCGTCAAATTAATAAAATACCAACACAGGCCAACAAAAAACATGAAATTATAAACTGGCTCCGTGACAATGGCGAAGAGGTGAATGAGTCCCTACTAAAAGTAGAGTTAGTAAAGATATTAAAAACAAAGAAGCTGCCAAAACGATACGTCATAGATGAAATGGCAGCAGAGCATGGGCATACCGTCCTCAGAATTCCCCCATATCACTGCCAATATAATGCAATTGAAATGATCTGGGCACAAGTTAAAGGATATGCTGCGAGGAACAATACAACTCCTCCTTTCACCGCAAGAAAAATGCTGAATTTACTGAAAAATGCGTGTGAAAAAGTAACTCCAGAAAACTGGGCGAATGTTGTAGAAAAAACAAAGATGGTGATAATGTCGGATTGGGATCGGGATGTTGCATTCGACAATTTATCTATCCAAGAAATGATAATCAATATTACTGAGAACTCAAGTGATGATGATTCCTGGTCATACGAAGAAGACGATTCTTTATAATTAAAATTAGTATTACAGTACCTCTTTTGGTTGTTTTATTTTTAATCCGTAAATTACTACGAATTTCTGCAGGTAGTTTTTATTTGAACCAACTATAGTAAGTCTAAACAATTATTTTAGATTCATTAATTTGCGGCGAATACATTCGATCCCATTACTAGGTACGAGTACGATGGAACTGTTTTCATTACGCAAATTATTTATGCATTGAAACAGAGACATTTAGGGCATTTTAATGCAAAATAATAAAGCTTTTTACGTGATTTGATATAAAATATAATCACAATAATTTTATTGTATGTTTTATTAATATAATCGATAATCGATTTATTTCAAAACCGTTTTTATAGTCTGTGGTCATTAATTACGAATGACACATCCCTAAGTAGGCGGAGCCCGCCCATAAAGTACAGTATTATCTGTAGTACATTGTATCAAAAATTATTACAAAACTTTATGTGCGTGATCTGTCAAAAGTTAAATAAAGTATTGGAACGACTATAGACGATTTCATAAAGAACAATATAAAGTTCATTTTAAAACCCAAACTGTATACATATTTACAAAGTAAGTTATGACTGCACGGCCTAGGGGTTTAAGCAGTCGCCACGCCGCTCTCTATCGTGCCAAGTGTTGTGGGTTCAAATCGAACGTGAGGCAACACTTTATGTTATTCATAAATTGTCGTTTTGAGTCTGGGTGTTCTTTGTGTACGTTTTATGTATGTTTATAAAATCCCCCGCGACATAGGAGGAGAATATTTATAATGTGGAAGATGTGTTAAAAAAAATACGATACGACTATTTAAAGCAGAACTTCTATCAACATTTGTAACATAGTCTAAATAGTTAATAATATTTAGTTTTAATTCACACTAACCTAAGCGTGTTAAGTAAACAACATTCAGTCAGGTAATAGTTTAAATTATTCCCATACCAAAACCATCACACAATAAATAACCACTTTTACATAATTACACGCATAATACACCAATTCTCACGTTCAAAGAATTAACTACGAATCGACATAGCAATATATTTACCACAGAATCAATATTCCAATGTCGATAATGAAATCAGAAGCCTCATATATCACCCGTGTTTAGTTCAAAAGATGACCTCAGGTGCCCATAATTCTGTGAGCGTTTTAATGTTGACTTTATGTGGTTAACATGTAGGCATGATAGAGATTTGATAGCGGAGAAATGCTGTAACGGATCTTAGCGGTGTTATTGAACAGTTTTGCCTTCTCTTGTTTGAGTGTTTTAAGTCCGTCGCGTTATCTACACTAATTGGTATTTGCGTGGTTTAAAAGTAAAAAGCCAGTAAGCGGCATTGTTAATTGACGATGTCTGTTATTATTTAATTGATTCAATCACATATCTACTAACCGGAACATAACACACATGTACATTTATATAGATTTGTTTTCATGGAAGATAGGAAAACGAGCAGACGTATCGCCTGATGGTTAGTGAAAACCGCCGCCCATGAGACACCTGCAACTCCAGAAGCGTCACAAGTCCGTTGCCGATCTTTGGGGTATTGAGAGACAGATGGCGGAGGGATTTAGGGCCTACGGTATACTATACCGGAGGCCCTAAACCTCTTCAAACCATACTCACTCGGTGAAACATAACGCAAACGCTATTTGGAACCGGTTTTCTGTGAGGCCTTGCTATCACTCAGGTCGAGCCGGCCCATGTATGCCGAAGCGTGGCTCTCCCACGGTGAAGATTCAAAGTGAAGACATCATATTTCAATAATAATAAGAATTTACTTTTAAAATAGTAAGGAAAGGGGAAACTAGAACAAACAGTTAGCAATGGCGGTCCAATAACTATTAGGACTAAATCACAAGGCTGATGATAATACATGACGGGTCAAATAGATTTTAAAAGTCCAGATTTTTGTAAGTTTACATAGTTTCATTTATATTAGGTAGCCTTATATCATACAAAACTTTATCAGTCAAAAGCCAATCCAATTTATCATTTTCAAACCATTTTGGTACTTTCTCACAGTAAAATAAAAGTGTTTTTAGTGTGATACACTTAAATTATGACCAAACATTTCAACAGTGCATAGATTCTGAAGATATGTCTTTTGTAAGACGGTTACTATGATCCGGCTAGATTTGGGATAGTCCAAATCTGGTCTGGTCATAGTTAAGATAGCAAATCTGCAAAGTTATCAATAAATATCTTAATTAATCGACATATTGTAGGCTGAGCTTGTTAATATTACCTTGACGTATTTACGTAGGTGTCAACGGAATTAACTTTTTCTTGTTTATGTTAATATTTTTCTATAATGTTATGGTAAATAAGCCTACATAATACATTCCAATATGTGTAAATATAAATGATTTTTAAGTACCTACATTCAACACAATATTTTCCTTACCGCTTTGCTCGCTAATGATATTTTCTTTGTTCAGGGTGAGGTCACTATACAAAATCATAAAAGTATTAAATAAATTTTCGGTCAATCACACAGGATCACATTTTAGATTATTATATATTTAATTAAATAGATTTCAATTTATATATTATCATTGTAATTAAACAAATCAGATAAACAGAGACTGTATCGATATCAAAACAGAGTAATTTCAATATAACAACGGCATATCAAACAACAATCTTCAAAATAATGATTCCACATAACGGCTAGACGCACTTCCCGTCATCAATACTAATATAAAGTTCAAAAGTCATCACTAATACATCAAATATTCACAATTATCACAATACTTATCATATTTATAGACAGTTTAATGCTTTATCAAATATACTGGCCGTTCATATCAATATTAAAGCATTAGAAATTATTTATTAGTAACCTCGGCCTGCTTTATTCTGAGAAACAAAATTAGTTATTTCAATTACATGAAGAATATGGAGAAGCATTTCAACTTGACTAAGCTAGCTTAGCTACGTTGAAAGTGTTTCACGTCGATTCTCTTTCTACGATAGCTAACGTCTCTATTCTTTTGTATTATTGGCTAATTTTTTGTTTCAACCACATGAATTAGCATTGAGATACGTTCCATAATTCCTATACATTTCTTAGTTTTTTATTAACGTTTACGTTTATATTATAGAATGCAAATCGGCTATAAGGAACTGGTTCTTGTGACCGATGTATGGTATTTTTTCTGTGCTATATTGAAATTTCCGATTCCTTTTGCTCATAACTCAACGAAATGTGTGCTGCCAAAGTGACTCTACTCTGTCGAAAACATGAACAGAATCCAAGAGTAATGGTTACCATACTCATAGCGAATTCAGACATTGCAGCATGGTGACCCACACCATGGCGGCCTAGTAAGATGCTACTGTATCATTGGGTATACTGCATCATTGGGCCTCCGATCTCGTCCTCACCTACGAAACACGACAATACAAATGCTGTCACTTTAGTTTGGTCTTCTGTGAGAGATTATTCTATTCATACTTTAGTAGTAGAGTTTATAATAATTATATACCTATTGGCCTATTTATTAATGATCTTACTATACCAGTGACCGTGGACTTCATTCCCACCCAGGACAAATTATTGTATGAAAAACACGACAGGAGACCTCCGATATCTTTACTTATTCAAACGAGTTTGTGAGGCCTTGGCATTATTCAGAATGAGCAGCCCTAAATGTTCAAAAGCAAGGCACTCCAATTCATATCATTCATCTCATAGTGGTGACAGATTAGGAATATGATTAGGATTTTATCGCAATTATTTATCCCGTGTGTGTGTCGTGAATAAGGGACCAAACTACGCAGAATAACAGCCTAGTAACCTTTATTCACAGCTAGCGTGGTATAGCAGGCCAAAACCTAATTGGTAAAGAGAGGCCTATGTCCAGCAGTGGAATGAGAAGCTATTGATTTCGATAAACATTTTCGGCGTGTGAAAATAATCCAGTATTTATTTCAAATGATCAATTCCTTGAGCAAACTCTTACTCAACCATGATCTATGAACTAAACGTTCATTCTACGTCTAACTCATAACCTTCTAAGCATCGTGATGAATACGTCATTAACTATATACTCGTACTCACGAACTCTAGATAATAAGAGTGCGACAAAAAACTGACGCGAAGTAGGGTTGAAAACCACGCGTGATCGCAAGTAATTGGCTCACTGATGGATGGGACCTCTCGTCCTCATTACTGGAAAACCAACTTATAATTACGTACCAACAAATCATTCTTTGCACTAAACTCAAGGAAGAAAAGGCTAAAAATAACTTTCTCAATTGAAAAAATAAATTTGCTTCTATAAAGAAACGGTTGGTAATTATTAGCGGTGATGTTATAGGTAGGTATCTCTTCCAAACAGGAGTTCATTTACTCTTTAGAAAACTATATGTATTAGTTCGCAGTAGGTTACTTGAAATTGAGAATGTTTTGCGATTTAATTGATTGATTAAACTGAATAATACATTAATGTCGGCGTGGGGTCCGTATAGGTCCAAAAGTTTCGCAATTTTGCAAAGCGTTTAATTATAATTTTAGAAACTAACTTAGGCAGTAAAATGTCAATCAAAATGACCTTAGTCAGTTGTGATAAAATTCGTTATTAATTACAAACCAGTGCTTGAAAGTGGATTAACTGTTTCTTGAATCACTTGAGAACTGTGTTGTAAATCTGTACTTAAGAATCGATTATTTAGAGTTTGAGAATTAATCTATAAGATATAAATATATTTTCACAGTCTTTCTTCACTTATGTAGTAATGTTTCCTGTTTGTTAAGTTCATTCTGGTTTAAACACAAAATTCTATTGCATATATCCGATAGTAGATCCATCTTAGATATGAACCTTTTAATATTAAAACCGACAACCGTTTCGCTTATGTGTCCAAACTGAACGCTATTTACACATTGTTTTAGACAATTTTATTAAAAGAAAACACAAACCAGTAAAGCTATAAAGTGATTACGAAGGAAACTTAGCCTAGATATACATAATTAGCATCGCAAGTAGGCAATGTAGTTCCTATTAGGTCTACTACATACAGGTGTGGCTTATTAAGATTGGTTCACGCTGAATGCATTATGTAGAGACTGAATTGAAAATGTTTTTTTTTACATTGATTTTATAACAAAATATGAAACATAACTCTAAAGGAGTTCATTAGTCAAGTGTACTCTCGTAAATATATAAAATTAGCCACTATGGGGGTCCTGTTTGTTTCCTTATACGTTTACCAATTTGTTAAAACTGAGCCCTTATCCTTAACATATCAATAAGGTTAATAATAATTTCATCAATCTTATTCAGAGAAAAAATTGTCTTCTTAAATAGAATATAGATTTTAAAGATGGTGTATATCTTATGACGTCTTTAAATTGTTTAGAACGTTAACAAAAAGTATAAATGCGTTTTTAAACACGAATGCTAGTTAAAGGACAAGTGGTTTCTAGCATGTCTATATCGATGAAAGAGGTGACTAATCATTGGCCACTATGCACTCATTGGACATTAATTGCTTAGCTAAGCTTGTCTTTAGGGTTCCGATCCTATTACTAGGACTTGCTGTCCGTTTGTCTGACCGCCCGTCTATCACCAGGCTGTATCACATAAACCGTGATAGTTACACAGTTAAAAATTTCAGAGATGATGTATTTCTGTTGCTGCTATAACAAGCACTAAAAACAGAAAAAAAAATAGGGGGCACCCATGCAACAAACGTTTTCGATTTTTATGACAGCAACGACGGTAGATACTTAAAATATGTAAATAATGTTACAGAACCCTACGTGCACGTGTCCGACTTGCACTTGACCGAATTTTATTAATAATGGTTCCATTTTTTGCCTCAAGTTTGTATCCGTACATAAAAGTATAAAAGTAGAATATAAATAACATGTTCCTAATTTTTTAACAAAGAGGAAAATCCTTTGGGATCTCTTGTTTTTTGGAGACTCGGGAGCCAGGAGTACAGCACCTCATAATGCTTCCAATACCAACCAGTCCATCGAACTCCGGATATCTTAGTATGGTGAAAACTTAAATCACATGAATTTAGACTCAACGCCTAACCAGACCAGATCTCGGGGAAAGCTGCCAACTCTCTCATTCTCTCTCTCTCAATTTCTCCCTTTTTTTACTTGGGTTAATCTCATACCAAGATCGGATTTCTTTACATCATGCGTGTGTCCCCAGCCTAAGTTTTTGCTTTCTTAAGTTGCACAGGAAATTAATTAGTAGCCACTGTCTGAGTATGTGAATTGCGTAAGTAGAATTAACAGTGTGTACATTATGTGCTAGCTCGTTGCATTCTATCAACGATTGTAGTTTGTTAATGGGACCAAAAATACACTTTACAAGGCCTTTAATATAACTTTATTTGTAATAGATTTGGGAATTGTATATGTAGTTCGTAAATAATAATATCTGTCTTAGCCTACATACCGGCTAAAATATTACTACAATTTGACATAAGCCCCACAAGCCTTTCCTTAACAATCGCTAGTCTTATATCAAGGATAATTTCTGGAAAGCCTTCGAATGAGCTCTTAGCAGTACATATTATATAATATTGGTAGTATTACCTGCATTAACTTTTGGTAGCCTTTTTCTGTCATTTTGAATGTATTAAAGACATTTAAAGGTGATAAAAAATTAAGCACATCTACATAAGAATACTAAATTCTTACCCTTCAATTAATGATTGTGGATTTTCTATTAAAAGATTTGATAATTTAAGGATTCTTGGCCAACCTAGGTTCTACATAATTTTTTCCCTTCTTTTTTATTTTATTTTTTTACAAAATGAGACTTCAACTACAAAGTTTTGGATTCCGAACAATGATTTAAATTCAGCGCGTCGATTGGTCGGCGGCGAGTGACGCAGGACAAAATGCGCTGTAATTGGTGATTGACATGTGACCGCTTCCTGATTGGCCGTGTACATTGAGAATGCCGTTGCGTTTGAAATGTTATAGAATTGCTTCCTTAGTTTTTACAGTGGTTTAATGGGAGCATTTACTGCATTTATTCTACTTTCTAAATGTTAATCGTGTCTAAGATTTCTTATTATCATGGGAAACACGAAGCAGTATTACTTGTTTGCAACTATTTCGTTGATCAACAGGCTTAGAATAAAATTATGAGCATTAAACATAATAATTTGTGAAACATGTTTGGTTCGATCAAACTAATATGAGCAGGTCAGGACATATCCCACTAAACAGATATGCATATTTAATTGGTAAGGTTGGTTTTCCCACCTGCTCAATTTGTAACAAAGTTGAAGATGTATATCATATTTTGATGGAATGCATCCGAAACGAAGCTGAAAGAAAGCAATTATTTCGTAAACCTAATTTTAATGTGGGTGAATGTAATAGCATTCTCGCTCTTCCCTGCACGGAGAAAGCGAGAACATTGTATGATATAGCTAAAATGTGTATGTTAAATAGTTCATAACTTGTATTTTTATGAGGGCGACATAATCACTTCGTGACTAAGCCCTCATTAAACAAATAAAGAAAAAAAAAAAAAAACATATTTATAATGGTTTTAATATCGGCCATCAATCCATACCTCAAATATTATGCATATATGTGTTTATCAAATATAAATGAGAAAAACGGGTCTTATGCAACGGAAGTAGCCTATGTTCACTAGACTGCGATAGGCTAATTATAGAACAGGAAATGGTGCTAATTCGATGGTTCGAAAACTCTCTGAAGTAAAAATCACTAAAAGTAAGTTTTGTCCTGTCAAACGACATGCTATTTGGTTCTATAAAAGGAATATCTTAGTTGAGTGATGTATCAAAAGAATTAGCACTAAAATATATTTTAGCCAACAAAAAAAAAAAAATTTTTCAAACCAATGACAAATCGATCAGATTAGATGGGAGATGCAACTGCATCGGTGGCGTAGTGGTAGCGTATGCAACTTGAGGTCTCGGTTTCGTTCCCGAATCGGACCAAATGTTTATTACGGAGTTCGGGTGTTTTTCATGTATAATATGTATGTAGTATGCAAAAAAATTATATAAGTATTTATATCAGTTGTCTAGTACCCATAACACGAGCTCTGCTTAGCTTGGGACTAGATGGCGTTGTGTGTAAGATGTCCGAAATATTTATTATTGTTAATTTTACTGTAATAAGCTGATGATGGTGATGATTCACAAATGATGTAGTCCCGCCATAGTACAACAGATTGAATACAACTAAATTAGGAATGTACTAAAAAAAAATATGTGGCTAAATATAATTGCTTCTACGCGTAAAGAATTGGCAGAAAATATTTTTTCTGCTTAAAAGAAAACTAGTTCGCTCTACCAAATTATCTGACGACATATAATTATTCCATAACAAACCTTATAATGCGTTACTTTTTTTAAAGACAGAAAAACAATGTCACTCAATTCAAGCAGCCAGCTCTATCCATTCTTAGAGCACCACAACTAAAACGGTTGAATGTATCATTATATTCAACCGGTGAAGGCATCCAGGCTATGTATGGAGAAATAATACTGCGCCCTACTCCGCCAAAACAGTACGAACTAATCAGATTCTAGCAGTGATGGATGACTTATTTTAAAATGAAAATTTAGGACCTAAACGAGCCTTAAAGTTTGTGTTGTTTAATTTTAATTATGATCATAAATTTCTCGGTATGAAACTTTGTTAAAGAGTACCCGGCCCTTTAATGGCTGTGAATGTATATCTGTGTGTAAATATATTTGTGGCATAATAGTTCCTAAAAGGATAGACCGTTTTTTAACTAAATTTTTTTAGCCTTTTCAGAATCGAAGATAATCAGCTCTTTTTTATGACTTGTGGTATTTTCGATTGGTTTCTAACCATTTTTTATTCGTTATTTAGTTCTTTTAAAATTCAGGTTTATTTTTATAGCTCAATTAGAAAATTATTACTATGATGGTAAATATTCCCAAGTGCCTTCAAATCCAATGCTCAAAGCTAAGGTATCTCGACCGAGTGGATTATGTTCCTATAGAAATAAATATTTAACAAATTACTGGTTACTTGATTAGTGTATAGACTCCTTATCTTAAATTTTAAAATATATATTTTGTATCGTCGCTAATATACTACGGTATACTATAATTTATTTATTTTATGATAACTTTTGCGTATCTTATTGATAGGATCAATAAATAAGTGATCCAAACCAAGAACAAGTCACAAACAAAAAGTGTAAACAACAAAACAACCTTATAAAGCAATTCCGAACATTGTCTAACAAATAAATAAATCAGCGTGGCCATTTGTCAGCCGAAACATGACAGATTTATAAATTATATTGTGAGCAGCAAAGATTTCAAACATTTACAATCGAATTAAATCGACACAGCACATGGCAAAAGACGAGTCATCTATCATGGGATTTATATCATACAATATCATCAAAGGAAACTCAACCCTATAATTCTAAACTTAAGTACAGTTTTCAACGAATAAAGGTTCACCCTATAGTAATGAAATGCATTATTAAACAGCGATTCTGTGACCCCATTCGAAAGGCATTAGATAGGGCATTATACGTAATTTGCTTGTTTTAATTCAGTTTTAATTATAACAAAGTATGCCCTTCAATTATTCAATTGCTTAGAATAAATTATTTATTAATATACTCTTCTAAAGTACCGGGAAACATGATTAGCAAAACGTATACTACCATTTATTCAAAGTTATATGTTTTGACATTGCTTTCTTAAATATACATAGATCTTTTAGAGTTTTGCCTTAAGAATGGCATTATTCAACCACGCAACTAGAGCCAGTAATATAACGTTGAAAGTACTTCGAAAGGCCTACATGAAATAAAAGCATTTGATTTAGATTTTTGAAACAGTCTTTTATACAAACTAGGAAGTAATACTGATGAGATCGTCATTTTTGAAACTCTTAAAGTACTTGCTTCTCCTTGCTAACCGACACAGACAATCTGGTTTCTATACCTAAGCACTATTATAACAATCTCTTGAAAATTGCTTCAAGAACTTTCACATTGTAATTTTATTTATACGGTTTCCTTATTGAGCTTGCATATCAAAACCGTTAATGATTAAATGAGGATAAGAACATCCCAGCATAATAAAAATAGCAAATGTAAAATTTTTATATCAATGCTTCTACAAACCATTGTACTTTCGAAGTAATAGATGCCACAGACTCCTGATATATATATTATTGTTTTTGAACTTAGATCCATAAACAGCTAAAAGACTCTCTTTATTTTTGTCTCAATTTTCCATTTTTATTTATTATTTTTATATATAACTTTTAACCTCAACATAACCTCTAAATTACGATGCAAATACGATCCATTCTAAATATCTATTATATATATATCTATGATAGTTTGCATAAGTTTCAAAACTAGTCTGAGCCTGTATTTTTGTACCATGATAAACATTTGATACTTGTAAAATCATCTCTCGATCCAAATACCGTCACATCAATCTATTACAACAACCCTCAGATGCGTATTTGTCAAAACAAATGACACTACCCCTTCGGGAGGGTTTAACCCTTCACTGCGATATCAATTAATCGGCTCAATTTATGAATTATTGCTTCAACACAGCCCGTTTCATACACGGAATATTTAATTTGATGGGTGCATAATTTATTTTGTTATATAACGGCATTTTCATTGATCATTCTATTTTCTGTTGTGGGAACTTTACAAATCTTAATCGGTTCTGAATATTTTTTTGTCAATTAATTCCAATATATGCTTTATAAAGATGACAAGAAGACACAGTTTTTTATGTTACATATATTATATAAATATATTTAATACTTATCGCAAGATTATTTAGGGTCGGTTACCAGTTCCACCTGTTTTACCTGAATATCAGTTTTGCCACAAAGTGACCGGCATCAGACCTCTGCAACCCTGAGGGTGAATTGAATTCCAAGGTTGAAGCTAGGGTCAGTATATTTGTAGGCACTGACTTCTCAATAACGATCTTTATTTTATAAAGGTCAAAAGTAAAAATGTATAAAGGACTTTAAACACTGGGAGCGGTCGCCATTTGCATACAAATAGTTGATGGAAATAAATCAAATGGGACAGTAATCTGCGGCCATTTTGATGTACACTAGCGCCATCTGTGTCAACTGAATGAGTTATTATACTGCAACCTTAGGGCTGTACGTTATTTTGTTGGATTTTACATTTTTTATAATTACCAAACCTTAATTACTCAAAATTTACTACTCTTGGATTCTGGTCATGCTTCCCATCAGGCAGAGTTGAGTCACTTTGACAGGCTTGGGTACATAAAATAGAAAAAAAAGGAAATATTTTTTTGTAAAATATAAAAACTAAATTTTACTAGACAGATAAGCTTGAAGATGTTAATATTTTATTTCAAGCCACTTGTACATCCAATCTTGACTGTTTTGAAATCAGTAATTACCACTTTTTTACTGATGAACCTATATTGTATAGCTGTTGCATAGGTAGATAAATAGAAACCCTACTGTCATGTGTTTTTTGAAAATTACAACCACAGATTAACAGATGTAAATCACATACACAAAACTTAGAAACATTATGATAGTCCAGTCATTTTAGTAAGTTCATCTCGGAATTCGAGATACCCAGCAGCTCAAATATAATTCTTATATTTTCATTAACAATTCTGCAATTACATGGGCAGGTAAGTGTTGTTAAATAAATTAATACTGAATAAAAAGTGAATAAGTTAGGAAAAAAATGATAAAATATAATATTATAGTTAATAAAAATTGACAAATATTTATAATCATTGGTTTATTGATAGTTCATCAACTATATATGGCGCGTTTTCGACCGGAGGCACCGGTTGACCTGAAGTGATGCGGTGACCGCGCGCTCTCCGCCCTCTATCTCGAAAACGAGAAAACCGTACAATTTTTTTTTTTAACAAAATTTTTAGAGAATTTTGTATTCTACAATATTGATAATAAATACAAATAGCAAAAAACCCATAGGAAATGAGATATTTCCAAAAAAAGCGCAAAAAACCGATTTTTGTGACCTTTGACCTTGAAATTTAATAGTTGCTTACACCCTACCATATGTAGGTTTTGAAACAACTTTTAGGGTGTCAATATACAATATTTACAGACTTACAGCTGGGTATCTCGAATTCCGAGATTCTTACCTAATTTAAGCTTAAATGACTGGACTATGAATCCTGATTTTATTGATTCATATGTTTTTAAGTTTTATCTATGAATCTCGCTATGCATCAGTATATTCTTAAACGAAGTAAACCAAGCAACATAAAAGTTATTGAAATATTTAGGAATCAAATGTTTTATACTAACACTTTAAGATTAATATTAACCAAATAACAATACGCTTAATAAAATATTGTTTTAAAATTTTTTATCACCAAATTTACCATTTATAGTAACAACCCTAGTAACTTGAAATGTAACATGATTTATAGGGCAACCCTTAGAAGATTAACACTTTATCCGGGGTCAAACAGCAGATACACGGGGTCGTTCAGGTCTCGACACTTATAATGTTATTATTTATTGTTTTCGTCTTATGTCATGTTCGGATAGTAATTAATAATGCAGTAAAGGGTTATGAGAATTAAGATATTAGGACTGTAGACCACTAAGGTGGTAAAACGATTTTTAAAGTATAATGGATTTAAGAAGCTAATAATTTAATAAATTTCAAATAATGTTAATGTTTTAACTGTCTGTTTTCGTGGTGAATTTCTTGTATTTCAAAGAAAATTTCAACGTATTTGATGAGTACAAGTCCTTAAATAATAATATGCTCTTTTAATATTATTTTTAATTGTTATTATTTTTTATATCATCATTATCGTCTGAGGGTTAATCCCGACAACATCTAGTGGCGCTCGGGGTCTATTTACCGACGATTTTCCTCTACTTAGCACGGTCTTCGGTATCCCGCATTGTGAGATTGGCATCACGCCTATTTTCACTTACGATGTCAGCACTTCCTGGGTCTACTCTTCCTAGCAAGGTCCATTGGAGGCGGTATGGTCAGACACTATTTTGTTGCCCCCCGAAGGCGACACTCTTGCGACTGATCATGATGATCAATATAATTATGATGATGAACAAAAGGTTGAAGAATAAGTTACACTGAATTGTATTGGACAATAAAACACAGTTTTTTCTGAATCTTAATCATACTTTTGTATATAATATACATTTATAAATCTTGTTTACAGTTCCTGTACGTCGAATAAAAGATTAGACATAAGTACTGTAATGATTCTCAACGTATAGGTAGAATATCGGCGCAATTACAAACACCACATAATCAGCAGTTCCATGGATGCTGAGGTAAAACAAAACGAAGGAAAACATTGAGCTCGATGCCGCGGGGATAAGCTGTTAGATGTGCTCTTTTAATAACCGTTTCCACTCATTGCAACACACAAATAGCTTAAAAGATTAGAGGCTATGTACGGTCAGCAAAACAGCTTATAAAAATCATAATTGTAATTTTACAGATTTATTTCTGATTAATATTCGGGGTTGTTTAAGACGATAGTATTTATTATAACTTCAGTCATCTTTCTTAACTCAGCAGAACCTGTTCTATGCGTACTAGACGGCTAATAAACATTGTTATATCTGTATATGAATGCGTGAGGCAAAAACTTTGTACCCTTTTCCCGGAAAATTATGCTAACGGAGAAGTATGAAAATTTATTACAATTAAAGATAATCGAAGGCAAAGTGCAGAAAGATAATTGTAAAACTAGTTATGGTCAAATTACGACTATTGATATTTTTAAGTAAAGAAAAAATAATAAATAAATAAATAAATATTTCGGACATCTAACTCTCAACGCCGTCTAGCCCCAAACTAAGCACATTTATACTTTTTTTTTGTAAATACATACATATTATACATAGAAAACACCCAAACTCCGAAACAAATGTTTGTATGATCTGTAAATATTTGTTTCCCGACCCGAGAATCGAACCCGAGACCTCATGCATAGCAGCCGCATACGCGACCACTCCGCCACCGAGGCAGTCAATAAATACATACATACTACTCGTATATTTAAATGTATGTATTTTATTTGACATTTTTTCTATTAACTGATTTAGGTTAATACAAAAATGTATAGCTATAGTATACTGATAGTATTACTATTATCTTATAAGTCGATGTTACTGTGCTTACTAATAATAGCGAAAACAGTCATGCTTTTTTTTAATATACGAGTAATTAAAAGTAATGAATACCCTAAAAATATAATTAAAATCAAAGAGATTAAAAAGCCTTGAAATTAATTAATTAATAATTACAATAACGAAGTTCTCTCGCATACTTACAGCGAATTTCACCCACAGAGAGAATATTTTAACGGAACTAATTGTACCAATAAACAAAGTTTGTGTTCGTTCAGAGGCTGCCAGAAACAATTTTCAAAGTGTTTAGCTATTCTCGAGAAAATTTCTAACTTATGTATGTTTTCCAGAAAGTTTCAAAGTAATGAGCGGCAAAATTATCTTCATAGGATTAGCAAGTCACTGTTAAACTTAGTTTTGATAATATTCTCTATTTAGATTTTGGTTAGTAACGTAACTTAAAATTCAGTTTTCGAATATCGAAGTAGTTCAAGTATACATACATACATAAACTCATGCCTATTTTGCAGAGTGGTAGGGGAAGACAATCAATCTCTACTTATTACTGTCCTGACACACCTTTTTTACTTCGTTCATATTCATCAATGGCTACATACATAATATTCGATACCTGGTGATTTTTACAAGGTCATTTTAAGAATGTCATTAATGTGGTCGGTATACGTTGGCCGTGGACGGCTTTTTCCTACTCTCCCATAAAAAAATAGCTCTGCAAATTCATCATCTGCAAAAAATAAAAATTAATTGTTAGTGTACTAATGATGATTTCTTCTTAAAAACGTCAATACTAATTTAATTTAAATCTTTGAGATTTACATTAATTAATAGCATTCAAGATAATCTTACCTATAAAACGTGTTTACCGTAGCCTACGGATATCTTTCAATCACGATAAAATAGTTAAATATTTGACAATTAATGTACCTTTATTTAGATACTAGCTGACCCACGCAACCTTGTTTGCTTCTTATATTGCCCGTAGCGTGAAAATTTACCCCGTTTTTGAAACATTCTTCATTGGTGCTCCGCTCCTATTAGTAGTAGCGTGATGATATATAGCCTATAGCCTTCCTCGATAAATGGACTATCCAACACTGAAATAATTTTTCAAACCGGACCAGCGGTTCTTGAGATTAGCACGTTCAAACAAACAAACTCTTCAGCTTTATTATATTAGTATAGATTATTCAGTATGTGATGCAGTTTACATTGTACTACCTACTGTCAGTTGCGAATAAAAAAATCATCGTCTCACTCAAGTGTAATTAACGTGTATATTGTTATTTCGTAAACACTTTTAGATAATATATTAAATCTTTTACTATAAAACGTAAAATTACTTTAAATAAAAAAGACAGCTAAATATGTAATTACCGTATCCGGATCTCAATCTGGGTTAACGCATTATTTATTTACACATTATCAAAGTAACCGAGCTTATGTTTTTTAAATTAAGTTCTTCCAATAATACCCAATGACCATAACACATATCTCATCTGTAACTATCTAGGCATGAAGCAACAAGACACAAATAACAAATTTATACACATACCGAACATTATTAATTGATAATATTGGTAATAAATAAAATTTCTAGTTTTTTTGTTGACTGTACATCATAATGTTGCCGCACCAGTGCGCCGGCGCATCTCAGGTAGCCTGA
This sequence comes from Spilarctia lutea, assembly GCA_916048165.1. NCBI lineage: Eukaryota > Metazoa > Arthropoda > Insecta > Lepidoptera > Erebidae > Spilarctia > Spilarctia lutea. Next base: position 11,434,031 of record OU696490.1, on the reverse strand, counting down.
TTTACTGCTGTCTTAATGAAACCTGTTATATAACTGGAATTATTTATTATTTTGTCCTAGGAACCTGTCCAAGCCCTAGCTTCTGTCTTAGATAATAATTAACTTTCCATGGCTGTACTTAGTCTGGTACAGGCAGGACATTACACTAGAGAAGATATTTTAATGACATAATGATAGTCATTCTTTTATTAAATTACCTTTTAGGGATTAAAACATTTTGAGTGTTAGATAACTTATACAATTTGTGAACGAAACATATATATAATAATAACTCTTTATTGTACACCAGATAACTAAATAAATGACTTAATGCTAGGTCAGTACAAATGACGGCTTTATCGCTTAACATGCAATCTCTTCCAGCCAACCGTGATATTTAATGCTACCAATGAACATTTTTGTGATTTAAAAATGTTTTTTTTTAGAAAAAAGATGTTATTAATCACTGTCTTGAAAACTGTGATAATTATATTTTTATAATTTTTCTAGTATTATCGCAATACAAGTTTTTTTTATCTTTATTAATTTAGTGACATTTCTTACATCGTGATATATTAGTCTCATAGTACCTTATCCTATGTTATATCTTATCCAATATCAGGTCAAAGCTTTTGATGTGTAAATATTTCAAATAGGTCAAGTGCAGCATTTGAGGTTGGGTTTTCTAAAATGTTTACAAACATACCAATATCGTATCTATTTAAATTGTATCTAAGCACCAACGCCTCCCTCTGTGTTCGATACTTGACACACTCCGTCAGCAAGTGTTGGACATCATCAAGAGTCCCGCATATTTCACAGTTCGGTGTATCTATTTTCTTCATAAGATGTCCAAACTTCCTAGATGGATAGTGTCCTGAGCGGAGTCTATGCGCCACAATAATAACATAATATTTTTGTTCACTTTACTATTAGCAAAGTGAACAAAAATACAAGATTGAATGAAAATAACCTATACTAATATTATAAAGAGGAAAGATTTGTACCTATTTTTGTATGTTTGTAATGAATAGGCTCAAAAACTACTGGACCGATTTTAAAAATTCACTATTCGAAAGCTACATTATCCACGAGTAACATAGGCTATATTTTATTTTGAAAAAAGATAGGGTTCCGTAAGATATTTGGGTTTTTCGGACACAAGGTGTAAAAATCAACCAGAAAAGTTACTTATTTTGCGAAAATTTTCATGCTACGGGCTATATAAGACGCAAACGAGGTTGCGTGGGTCAGCTATGTTTTATATACAACGTGTATTTAGTATCAGCATTGCACCCGTGCGAAGCCGGGGCGGGTCGCTAGTAATTGATATTTTTATAGATATGTTAACTTTCATTTGTCGATGGATCACATGCAACCCTTATGTAAACAAGGATCTCTAACGATATTTGTTTCATTTGCTATTTGTATTATTATCTGTTTAATCATATACGTTCACACAAATTCATCTCACATACATCACCTCATCAGAAGCCTTCTCTACTTTATTTTGACTTCGTACAATAAAGAATGGGTTCTATTAATTTTATTATTTTTAAATGTTATAGACGACCATTGTTATTATTATTATTATTAATTATCACTGTGCACTTTTCAAGAACCTTTTTGTATCGCATGAAGGTTCTTGAAAAGCCCAGATCGAAGTATAAATAAATAAATATTTCGGACATCTAGCACACAACGCCATCTAGTCCCAAGCTGAGCAGAGCTTGTGTTATGGGTACTAGACAACTGGTATGAATACATATATACTTTTTTTTTGTAAATACATGCATATTATACATAGAAAACACCCAGATCACACAAATACTTGGTCCGACCCAGGATTTGGGATTTGAACCTCAGACCTCAAGCACAGCAGTTGCATTCACTACCACTGCGCCACCGAGGCAGTATGTTGTTCTTCAGATTAAACTGTAGACCAAATCTTGCTCTGCATTATTTTTAAACCAATTTATTCTCATAAACTTGACGAATCTTGCTTGATTCGGTAGTGTTCATGTGTGTTCTATCATGTATCATAACAAAATTAAACAAGACGATATCAGGTGACAATTCACAAGTCATAATGATAATGACAATGATGTAGGAGTGTTATGATGATAGTTATAATAAGATTTTGGTGTCGATAATGGGAGTTAACAAGACCACAAATATTCCATGACCTGTGTTACAACGAATGCGTGGGGTTTTTTTATGATAATGTTTAAAAGTAAATTTACGAAGGCAGTTATCTCAATCCGCATCAGTGAGAACAGACCCATATGAAATTAACTTAAATTAAATTTTATTGCCTGTTTTATAGTACCGAATTATTTTATACAACATAAAAATAAATATTTATTAAAAACAAGCAATGTTAACAACATTTCTAATATTACAAACACATAGTTTGTCTTGTGTTCACAAATTCCTAATTTTGAAAACAAACCTTTAATCAATATTATAACAAAAGGACCATTAACCCTCATTTAGAGTATCTCTTGGTGTAATCAGGGGTCAATCTAAAGTGGTTATACAAAAACTTTTAATTATGTTATTAAAAGGAAAAAAATGTGTTTCCTATTGGTATTTCGTCGAGTTAGCCGCCTATAGACACCATTAAGAACACGTATCTAAATATCTTAAGAAATCTATCGTACTGTAAAGACGGTAATTAATATCTTCGGAAATATTCAACGTAAAAATTCGTGGCATTCGCAAGTCGTAAGGGTTAGATTCGATGGATATGTATAGAGTTGTTGGTTTTTTCTTTTGATTTCATAACGGTTCCATTATTTTTCGATTTCAAAAATATTTATTTACACATTTATTAATTAACTAGCGACCCGCCCCGGCTTCGCACGGGTGCAATGCTGATACTAAATTAAATACACTACAGAAAAACTATGAACGTTGTATATAAAAACATAGCGGCCCGCTCCGACTTTGCACGGGCATAAAATAGAAACCACTAAAATTAGCAATGTTGCCTTAGTATATGATGCATGTATTATACATATAAACCTTTCTCTTGAATCACTCTATCTATTGGAAAAAACCGCATCAAAATCCGTTGCGTAGTTTTAAAGATTTAAGCGCACATTGGGATATAGGGACAGAAAAGGCGACTATGTTTTAGACTATGTAGTGACTACACCTACCAATTTGGCTCAACTACCAAATCTAAAAGCAAGCCTTTCTCAATCCTAGGTACTGAACCTGACTGGACTTTGATGGATACGTATGATAAGCACTATAAAATCCCAGAGGATGTTGGTGTTTCGTCATCCAGACCGGACATATTCCTGTTCTCTAGACAAATTAAACACAAAATATTAGTAGAGCTTACTGTTCCGTGGGAAACTAATATTCCTAAAGAACATACAATAAAATTAAATAAATATTACGATCTAACAACTGAACTAAACAAAAATGGCTATGTGATTAATTTAAACGCGGTAGAAGTAGGAGCGAGAGGTATACCAGCTAAACCTCTCTATAACCTTCTAAAAGACCTTGGCCTGTTGAAATCTGCAGTAAGTTGTATTTTAGAACGAGTAGCCAAGGCTGCACTAACAGGTTCCTACCAAATTTGGCTAGGTAGGGCGGGCAACTCGAGCAGTGAAGGTGAGCGTTGATGCGTATCTTAAAGGGGGCCTCCTTAAACCTACACCTAGGTCGTAAGTCCTGGGAACTTTTGAGTTTCTCCCTCTGCCACACGATGGACCCGGCACCCGCACGGTGAATCCATGGAGTGCTAAGAAGTTTGTCTCTCTGACTGCAGCGCCTAGTTGGGCCGAACTTAGACATTTTATTTCACATCATCAAGTAAAAGCATCAAAAGCAAGCGCATTTAATGCGGAGCTGTAAACGTGGTTACCGTTACGAGTTGAGGTAAAATAACTTCGTACTAAGCCCTCTGACGATGAGTTACAACTACACAGTGACATAAAAATGAATAAAATGTTTTAAACAAAAGTGAGTAAGCGGTAACTTTCAAAGACATTGCCAGGAATGTAGTAGGACTTAACTTGCAAACTATTTTCACCAGATATAAGAGTGTTTTGGGTTAGGTATTTTATATACAGAAAGTTTTTTAATTAGGTTTGAGCTACATTAATGATTTACCAAAAATTCAAATACTTGTTTCTTTTACCCCGGTATTATCAGCTCTATACAATTCAAATACCACATTATTCCTACACACTGTCCAAATGTCGTGTTAGTAATGATCATTTTTTTAACCAGATCCCATCTATACCAGTGTTTATTTATGAAACGCTTCCACGTAAGTACGCTTACGTTTATTAAAGAAGCAATTTATTAATGAAACAATTATTCAGGGTTTATCTGGCGGCATCGCTGAGTCGCCGAAAGCTCTCTTTGTGTCGTATGTTACGGTTAAATCACGAACATAATATTGTTGTAAAATTACTATTCAATATGTACGGTTTAAAGTGTTTATTTCGATAGCAATATTTAAAACACAGACTGAATCAAGGCAGGTGAAAGAAAAAGAATGTTTATTTTATTACTTCTTTTTTATATATGGCCCTTATTTTTGTGCGGAAATCCCTTCGGATACCACTTGTGGTTATGTTGGACTCGAACCGACCAAAAACCGCACACTGTCTCGGGCACTAGAAGCCGGGGAACCAGGTGCACCCTCGGAAGGAAATCCCTGGAACCCCGACGTACCTCGGGCCACCCATTGCTTGTAGGTGGTTCTCTCCCGAGTAGGTTCTAAGCTTCTCCCGGTCCCGCTCCGCCATCTCCTTCGCAAGCATAACTTGCTTGCAGAAAGAGACGGCAGAGTTCGGCAATCCCTTAAAATATATGAAACCAAATCGGACCACAACATAAAGCGATAATCGCCCAAACATAAGTCTTATTCAATGTCGTCAAAAATTACTCTTCGAACAGTGTGCAGACCGTGTTATGACACTTGTTCTGATCAAAAGTGTCAATCTGTTGCTTTATAAAAATGCGTATCAAGGTTTATATAAAGACGCCGCCAAACCAGTTACACTGCTTGGTATATCTGATGGGGCTGAGGATAGTGAGATTGGAAGAAAAAGCGTATTTATTGTATCGAATTATCCGAAATGAAATCTGTTTAAGTTCAAGTATTTATAGGAATAATTTTCACACATGCAATCGATATAAAAACGGAATTTTACGATTGAATTCCCAGATTTTAGTACACATATAAAGACTATAACTACATATATTAAATACCACATACAGATCGATTTGGTAAGATGCGTGATGTGTATAAGACGTTGTATTAACAAAATAATAATTATATTTATGGCATGGCTAACACACTACGCCATCTATAGTCGTTCCAATAGTTTATTTAACTTTTGACAGCTCTAATACTTAATCAAATAGTGATACCCTGACCCGTTACCTATTCGATTTCTTTCATCGATCGATTTTATGCATTAAGAAGTTTTAATCGATTTAACAAACTCATTATTTTATAGATAATTTCGTACTTCATATTTCTATGTGTTTCAATGTGCGACCTCCTTTGTCAAAATAAAGAAGAAATGGATTAAAAGAATGTTGTTCAAATATGACGGTTCTATGTCATGAAAAAGTATATAAAAGGAACTGAATTTTCAAAATGTATTATTGTATTGTGTTGTAATTCAGTGGTTAATATTGTATTTGTTAAACTATTGATGATCATTATTAAATCTCTCTATGTCTATTTTAAAATAATCTACAGTATTTCAATGAGTAACCTTCAATATAGTTGAGTATTTATATTCCTCCGTATTGATTTATTTGTGAATTCTCACATTTGGTTGAGTTGAGCGTATCGTTCCTGCCTTCGTTACTGTCAAAATGCCAAAAAAGAAAGTAAGACATACAAGAGAGTTTGTCTTGCGACTTCGTGAATACTTTGAAAAGGAAAGCCGTAATGGTGGGCCTCTTATACCAGTGACTCAAGTTAGAGACCGTGTTGCAGCAGCATTAGGTATTAGTGCTCCAACAGTGGCAAAAATAACAAAAGAAGGCTACGGCAGCAGTGGCATGGAACAGAATAAGCTATCTACACCTAAGAAAAAACGTCCGCCTAGTAAAGTTACAGCCGTTGACAATTTTGACGCTGATGCTATTCGTCGTCATATATACGACTATTACCAAAGAAAAGAGATTCCAACATTAAAAAAACTAACACAATCTCTTCGAAATAGTGGTTTGTTCCGTGGTCAAAAATCTTCTCTGACAAAGGTATTGAAAGACATTGGAATGTTATTCCAAAAATGTGACAAACGAAAAATTTTAATGGAACGCAATGATATTGCTTTGTATAGATGCGATTTTTTAAGACAAGCAAAAAATATAGAAGATTGGTCGAATGTTGTTTTCACAGATGAAACTTGGCTCAATGCGAATCATACGCTGTCAAAAACTTGGACTGACAACACCGTTGGCTCCACTTCTACAGTACCAATGGGAAAAGGCGAACGACTGATTATTTGTCATGCAGGAACAGTAAAAGGATTTGTGCCAGGCGCTCTATTAGCTTTTAAATCCCAGAAAACAGGAGATTATCATGAGGAGATGAATTCGAACGTGTATGAAAAGTGGTTCAGAGAAATGCTTACATCACTCGAAGAGCCATCAATAATATTTATTGATAATGCACCTTATCACTCTCGTCAAATTAATAAAATACCAACACAGGCCAACAAAAAACATGAAATTATAAACTGGCTCCGTGACAATGGCGAAGAGGTGAATGAGTCCCTACTAAAAGTAGAGTTAGTAAAGATATTAAAAACAAAGAAGCTGCCAAAACGATACGTCATAGATGAAATGGCAGCAGAGCATGGGCATACCGTCCTCAGAATTCCCCCATATCACTGCCAATATAATGCAATTGAAATGATCTGGGCACAAGTTAAAGGATATGCTGCGAGGAACAATACAACTCCTCCTTTCACCGCAAGAAAAATGCTGAATTTACTGAAAAATGCGTGTGAAAAAGTAACTCCAGAAAACTGGGCGAATGTTGTAAAAAAAACAAAGAAGGTGATAATGTCGGATTGGGATCGGGATGTTGCATTCGACAATTTATCTATCCAAGAAATGATAATCAATATTACTGAGAACTCAAGTGATGATGATTCCTGGTCATACGAAGAAGACGATTCTTTATAATTAAAATTAGTATTACAGTACCTCTTTTGGTTGTTTTATTTTTAATCCGTAAATTACTACGAATTTCAACATTTTGTACCTGTTCACTACAAGTAGGTACCGCAGGTAGTTTTTATTTGAACCAACTATAGTAAGTCTAAACAATTATTTTAGATTCATTAATTTGCGGCGAATACATTCGATCCCATTACTAGGTACGAGTACGATGGAACTGTTTTCATTACGCAAATTATTTATGCATTGAAACAGAGACATTTAGGGCTTTTCAATGCAAAATAATAAAGCTTTTTACGTGATTTGATATAAAATATAATCATAATAATTTTATTGTATGTTTTATTAATATAATCGATAATCGATTTATTTCAAAACCGTTTTTATAGTCTGTGGTCATTAATTACGAATGACACATCCCTAAGTAGGCGGAGCCCGCCCATAAAGTACAGTATTATCTGTAGTACATTGTATTAAAAATTATTACAAAACTTTATGTGCGTGATCTGTCAAATGTTAAATAAAGTATTGGAACGACTATATGTATAATTATCAGTTGTCTAGTACTCATAGTACATGCTATGCTTAGTTTGGGACTATAGTCGTTCCAATACTTTATTTAACTTTTGACAGATCACGCACATAAAGTTTTGTAATAATTTTTGATACAATGTACTACAGATAATATTGTACTTTATGGGCGGGCTCCGCCTACTTAGGGATGTGTCATTCGTAATTAATGACCACAGACTATAAAAACGGTTTTGAAATAAATCGATTATCGATTATATTAATAAAACATACAATAAAATTATTGTGATTATATTTTATATCAAATCACGTAAAAAGCTTTATTATTTTGCATTAAAATGCCCTAAATGTCTCTGTTTCAATGCATAAATAATTTGCGTAATGAAAACAGTTCCATCGTACTCGTACCTAGTAATGGGATCGAATGTATTCGCCGCAAATTAATGAATCTAAAATAATTGTTTAGACTTACTATAGTTGGTTCAAATAAAAACTACCTGCGGTACCTACTTGTAATGAACAGGTACAAAATGTTGAAATTCGTAGTAATTTACGGATTAAAAATAAAACAACCAAAAGAGGTACTGTAATACTAATTTTAATTATAAAGAATCGTCTTCTTCGTATGACCAGGAATCATCATCACTTGAGTTCTCAGTAATATTGATTATCATTTCTTGGATAGATAAATTGTCGAATGCAACATCCCGATCCCAATCCGACATTATCACCTTCTTTGTTTTTTTTACAACATTCGCCCAGTTTTCTGGAGTTACTTTTTCACACGCATTTTTCAGTAAATTCAGCATTTTCTTGCGGTGAAAGGAGGAGTTGTATTGTTCCTCGCAGCATATCCTTTAACTTGTGCCCAGATCATTTCAATTGCATTATATTGGCAGTGATATGGGGGAATTCTGAGGACGGTATGCCCATGCTCTGCTGCCATTTCATCTATGACGTATCGTTTTGGCAGCTTCTTTGTTTTTAATATCTTTACTAACTCTACTTTTAGTAGGGACTCATTCACCTCTTCGCCATTGTCACGGAGCCAGTTTATAATTTCATGTTTTTTGTTGGCCTGTGTTGGTATTTTATTAATTTGACGAGAGTGATAAGGTGCATTATCAATAAATATTATTGATGGCTCTTCGAGTGATGTAAGCATTTCTCTGAACCACTTTTCATACACGTTCGAATTCATCTCCTCATGATAATCTCCTGTTTTCTGGGATTTAAAAGCTAATAGAGCGCCTGGCACAAATCCTTTTACTGTTCCTGCATGACAAATAATCAGTCGTTCGCCTTTTCCCATTGGTACTGTAGAAGTGGAGCCAACGGTGTTGTCAGTCCAAGTTTTTGACAGCGTATGATTCGCATTGAGCCAAGTTTCATCTGTGAAAACAACATTCGACCAATCTTCTATATTTTTTGCTTGTCTTAAAAAATCGCATCTATACAAAGCAATATCATTGCGTTCCATTAAAATTTTTCGTTTGTCACATTTTTGGAATAACATTCCAATGTCTTTCAATACCTTTGTCAGAGAAGATTTTTGACCACGGAACAAACCACTATTTCGAAGAGATTGTGTTAGTTTTTTTAATGTTGGAATCTCTTTTCTTTGGTAATAGTCGTATATATGACGACGAATAGCATCAGCGTCAAAATTGTCAACGGCTGTAACTTTACTAGGCGGACGTTTTTTCTTAGGTGTAGATAGCTTATTCTGTTCCATGCCACTGCTGCCGTAGCCTTCTTTTGTTATTTTTGCCACTGTTGGAGCACTAATACCTAATGCTGCTGCAACACGGTCTCTAACTTGAGTCACTGGTATAAGAGGCCCACCATTACGGCTTTTCTTTTCAAAGTATTCACGAAGTCGCAAGACAAACTCTCTTGTTTGTCCTTTGAGTACTTTCTTTTTTGGCATTTTGACAGTAACGAAGGCAGGAACGATACGCTCAACTCAACCAAACGTGAGAATTCACAAATAAATCAATACGGAGGAATGTAAATACTCAACTATATTGAAGGTTACTCATTGAAATACTGTAGATTATTTTAAAATAGACATAGAGAGATTTAATAAAGATCATCAATAGTTTAACAAATACAATATTAACCACGGAATTACAACACAATACAATAATACATTTTGAAAATTCAGTTCCTTTTATAATTTTTTTCATGACATAGAACCGTCATATTTGAACAACATTCTTTTAATCCATTTCTTCTTTATTTTGACAAAGGAGGTCGCACATTGAAACACATAGAAATATGAAGTACGAAATTATCTATAAAATAATGAGTTTGTTAAATCGATTAAAACTTCTTAATGCATAAAATCGATCGATGAAAGAAATCGAATAGGTAACGGGTCAGGGTATCACTATTTGATTAAGTATTAGAGCTGTCAAAAGTTAAATAAACTATTGGAACGACTATAAATATACTTTTTCTTGTAGATACGTACATATTTTACATAGAGAACATCCAAACTCCGAAACAAATATTTACAGATCATACAAATAAATTGATCCAAGTTGGGAATCAAACCCGAGACCTCAAGCACACCATAACGAGGTAGTCAGTATTAGTTAAATTTAGAAGTGTTAACTATGTAATTATTTCCTCCAGGGTTCTTTCCCAAACTAGGTTTCAGCAGCTTGAAGTCTAGATTTTCTTACAATGTTACTACCATTAGACCTATATAACCAAAGTAATTTAGAAATATCAAAAGTCTAGAAAGAAAGTACGTTGTAAAACTTTTTAGAGCTCCAACTAGCTGTAACGATTGTCAACGATATTCGAATAGTAAGCGGGTCTGACAGCTTTACGTGCTCTACGAGGCTGGGTCTCAGTCTGTTAAGAATAGTCACCCATCTAAAAACTGACCTAGCTGGGGTTGCTAAACTTTGTAATATGTTTTACAGTTACCTTTGAACCATGAGCGCATAAATTTAATATATATTATATATAATCTAATTGATGGAGTTGAAATTTGTAGATAGAATAAGTCAAGCTTAAATATGAATGGGTTACATTTAACAAAAGGAAAACCAAATTAAGGTGGTTAGAACAAAAACTGTATATCGCCGGCCACCAGCGCACAGTATTCAAAACAAGTTGAGAAGATCTCTCTGAGGACATTCCCACATCGAGACTACTTCAATGTAGTTTACCATTGGTGCCGACACACGGGAAGAAACTTAAAGGGGTGAAGATATTGTCTCTTAATTGCGTGATAATGTAATGTAGTGCAATTCTTTGGTTTGTTTCTTTTACCGATAAGTAATCTTATTCGCTATCAATAAGATCACTATCTACCTATTAATATTCCTTGATTATTATTTTCATTTCAATTGATAAATAAATCATTAAGATTTACCTCTAGACACCGAGATAATTAAAACTTTATGAATATATATCAACAACCCGTTCTCACGCTGGTCAAGTGCGGGTTGGGGACTGGCAAGACAACGTTGTGGCCACATAATTCTACCATTAGATTTTTTCAAACCGCCGAAAGGCCTCCAACTATTAAGCTTCAAGAATGTTATCCTATGATAACAACCGAGACCGACTGCTTAACGTGACCTCCCAATCATATCCAGGTACTGACCGCGCTGTCGTTGCTTACCCTCGCCTCCTTTACAATCCTTTACGAAATTACGAGTATGTTTTAGGCAAAAAGAACTTTACATTTATTTTACTGTTTGTTAATCTATCTCGTTTACGTTGTAACGTTATAACTCTAACAATACCTATTTTGTTTCTTAAAAGCATGATGTCAATTGGTACTTTTTATTTGTGGATTTAAGATAAAACATATTTCATAGACTAAAGTATTAAGTCGAAGGCAAGTCACCATAAATTCGTTACCTGTATATGACATATCATCGTTCATCGTCTGGCGATATTTGACCGACAGACGGAAATACCACGGATGACAATTAGTTCCGAAGCATAGTTAAGCAGATAAAAAAGGTCTATAAAGCACTCAAAAGTGGATTGTTAATTGTTCAAAATCAAAATAGATAAATGTCGTGTCGGGAACTATGGAAATCGGCAATGTCGTGCCCCTTTCTCAGTATCGGGCATCGCCGGAGATCGATGTATGTAGATCTGCTTGACTATTTACATATGCCACGTCTATTATTTCACGAATTTAGCATGCAACGGTAATGTCAGGCCGTGACATCTGAGACTTGTATATCATTTGACTCTTCTATATTAAATCGTCTAGTAAACTTTCTTGGAGATCCAAATATGGAATTTTATATAAAAGGTGGTGTAAACTTATCTAAATATATAAGTAAATATATCACAGAACAGTTGGAACGAAGTTCCTTATCGCGCGATATGAACGAAAAAACGAAGGGGGCTAGACGGAAATTGTCGCGACATAATTTGTTGTCACGACACTTTTTGCTATTTTAAATTTTATTTGTTATTAGTTTATTTTTCATTGCTTGAAGCAACCCAGATACTATATATATATCTATATATATATATATAATATATATATATATATATATATACTATATATATATATATATATATATATAATAGATAGATAAGATTTCGAACTTTTATATATACACTAGCTGACCGACGCAACCTCGTTTGCGTCTTTTATTGCCCGTAGCGAAAATTTTTCCCCCGTATAGGGTTGATTTTTTACACCTTGTGTCCGAAAAACCCAAATATCTTACGGAACCCTATTTTTTTCCAAAATAAAATATAGCCTATAGATTTACCACAGCAGCGCCATCTATTGATTACTTACTCAACCCAGTCGAAAGGTATCGACATCTGTTAGAATCATTTGGAGTTAACAGATAATTGTGACTGTCAAATAATAACAGACAAATAATTATCAATAAATTAAAATTGCGACTATAATTTGAGATTTAAACTATCCTATCTCTCAAGTTGGATCGAACTGCACATGGTGTGCGAATTTTATTATAATCGGTTAAGTGGTTTAGGAGTCCATTGATGACAAACATTGTGACACGAGATTTATATATATTAAGATATCATCATTATCATCATTATCATCACTATTATCATAATCATCATTTCATCATTTTCATCAATTCATCATTTTCATCACTTTCATCATTTTCATCATTTTCATCATTTTCATCATTTTCATCATTTTCATCATTTTCACCAATTCATCATCTTCATCACTTTCATCATTTTCATCATTTTCATCATCTTCATCATTTTCATCATTTTCATCATTTTCATCATTTTCATCATTTTCATCACTTTCATCATTTTCACCATTTTCATCATTTTCATCATTTTCATTTTCATCATTTTCATCATTTTCATAATTTTCATCATTTTCATCACTTCCATCATTTTCATCATTTTCATCATCTTCATCACTTTCATCATTTTAATCATTTTCATCAATTCATCATCTTCATCACTTTCATCATTTTCATCATTTTCATCATCTTCATCATTTTCACCATTATCATCATTATCATTATTATTATTATTAATATTATTGTGTACACATATATCATAAAACTAGAAATTACGTAAAATATTGAAGTAAATATAATATTTGTATCGTCTTTCTATTTCGAACTTCGTTCCATCCGGGTGTCCCTTGACACCTCTCAAGTTTTTTATATATAAGTATCTAAACAATATAAGCTTAAGAAATATTTCGTAAATTAAGAACTTAATAAAGCCGCCCATTGTACACATCTTCTTGAAATATTAAATGTAATAATTTATAATTGGTGTACAATAAATTATATCCTATTCTATTATATTCTAACTTAATGTGTGTTACGCACAACTTAGTACTTACAAAACATACCGTCACTTTTACAACGCCTATAGATCGTCTAGAAAGTTGTTATGAGTAACTAACGTTGTGAGTAAAGCACATACGATCTCGGCTCTAATAACTCTCGGTAAGAAAGTTGTATCTCAATAAGCCTTAGTCGCCTGTGGAGGAAGTCGTATCACACGTTATCACACCGTATCATTCATAGTCATGACATCGACTTCCCTGGCTCGGACATGTTATGGATGTGGTGCAAATATAAATGATTGTGAGAATTTATTGGAGCTTCGCGTTCTATTTATCTATGGAGCTATCGGATTGGATATTTAATTAATTCAAGAGATGCCACGAAATACCTAAATAAGTAAGCATTTTCTGAATTAGATTGAATGTTTGCTAACAGCTGCACTTTTTGTAGGTTCATTAAACAATAATTGTTATGAAATTTACTGCAAATTTTAACATGTCATACACAAACCGTATATGAATGAATTTTCACCATGATATTTACTTTTAATCCATTTTTTTAGCCTAGATTAGTCGTTTACATATTCACCAATCCATTAAAGAAATATCACACTATTTATAGCTCTTAGTCTAAGACCTATCCCGTATTTAAAAACAATTTTTAATATAACGTCTGTTAGCATGCCTAAAATCATGAACAACGCCATCTAGTCCCAAACAAAGCGGAACTTGTATAAGGGGTACTAGACTACTGATACAAAAAAAAAGTTAGTTTCGTAAATATATACATATTATACTGGACTGCTTCATTGATCTGGTTCCTAGCGTATGTAACTTGACTGACAGGTAAGAAGGGTCGGGTTTTATTACCGAATCGGGCCAAAGTTGATATATCATGTTTTTCGTATATGAAATTCTTATTAACTGGCCGTATGGAAGATGGCGGTGTGGCCTGCCCGTGCCTCGAAAGAGCACGTTAAGTCGTCGGTCATGGTTGCCATGAACATCTATGGTAATCGTTATTGAGAAGTCAGTGCCCTCAAATCTACTGACGCTAGTTTCAACCTTGGAATTCTGTTCACCCTCAGGGTTGCGGAGATCTGATGACGGTTGTTTCGTGGAAAAACTGATATTCAGGTAAAACAGGTGGAACTAGTTGCGGACCCTAGATAATCTTGGGATAAGGCTAGGAAGAAGAAGAAGAATATACATATTATACTTGAGCTTAATATGCGACTTTGGAATGGAGTTTATATCAAGACTTGTTTCGGCGGCGGGTTTACAATATTTTTGTAATACGCTCAACACGTACACACACAATTTAACATTGTAACCATAAAAAAGTATTCTTACCAGTTAATAGCTCGTATTAAAACTCTTAGCTGTCATAAATACCTGCACTTTCCAGTATATAGATACAAAACTAAATTAAATGCTGTAATCGCTTAAAAGGTAGCATAACACTTTAAAATACTTTACTTAGTCAATTTAGAGACTTTTTTATACTGTCTGACTATTTTATTTCTATTAATCACTGTGGTCGGTTCAGAAGACAGTTTGTCTTAGATTAAGTTGAGTATCACTTTGGCCTTTTAGAGGCTCAATTCCATTGATTAATGGCGGGGTTTAGTGCAAGTGAACAAGTCTATTAGATTGGAAGATGTAAGAAAGGAGTTACAATCGTAATTCTTACACAGAATAGGCAGACAGGATTAACAATAATGTGGGCCTGCTATTTTGAGTACCGTCGTGTATAGGTATAGTAGTATTAAGTGAGCTGGACTAAACTGGGGACTTTGACAATGAAGTAAATAGGTTACAAATAAACGCTTCTTATCTTTTAAGTGTAGGTAAGTATAAAATTTAATGATCTTTACAGAAGCTAAGGCTCTTTACCAACTCGTTAACCATTCAATTTGTGGATATTATGAGGTAAATTATTACTCTTTTCCTTTGAAATTCCTTTGGTTATTTTGAGTGTCACCGTATCTCTTTCATGATTTAAGTTTGGCTTATAATAACCATTTTAATGGTTACTAAATTTGATACACGTTTTTTTAACATCACGCTACGAGCAATATTCACTCAAACGAGGTTGCGGGAGTCAGTTAGTACTTAATACAAGCTCAAATAAGTTTTTACTTTCCTCTGTCTTACGTAAACAAAACAGTGCATGTATTAAGTTCACACACGAACCTGGTTGAGCAGGAAAATCAAACACCTGAACAGTTTTCTACACCACACCTTGGCTATGATCGTTAAGTGAGATAGTTTAAAAAGATATATCGCTCATATGAGATGCAATTTCTTGCCGAGTTATTAGCGAAGGTGTAACTGTGTATAGGGACTCTGTGTGTTAGAAGGTTCGTGGAATGTCCTTAAACCGTACATCTATTAGAGATGTATATGTAAATAAAGTATTGATATGTGAAAAAAGTGTAGTAGCGTAGCCTTTGGTATCCTCACTCACTCGTTGGAGTTAGTGAAGATACAAAAAGCCGGCAACGCATTTATTGACGCCTCTGGTGTTTCGGGTGTCCGTGGACGGCGGTAATCGCTTACCATCAAGTGATACATCTGCTCGTTTGCCCCTATTCCATTAAAAACCTTATTTATTTATGTTCATTTGTGGTTATATTTTTTTTCGTATTAATATGAAGTAAATAGCAATATATTTTTATTTTAACATTGAGTGTACAGACTTTCAACAGGAAACTTAGGATAAACTTTTGTTATGTATGACAGACAAGCGAATGAGCAGACTTGTCACCTGATGCAAAGTGACTCCTGCTGCCCATGAGCGCCTACAACTTAGTCCCCTAGCTAAGTGAACATTGATACAAACAGACGTAAAACTAACAAATATGTGAGAATGACGACATCTTAACGCTAAGTCATGCGGTCAAAACAAAATATTAGACACTACCAGGGTCAGCTACCCTCACAACCTTGTTTACGTCTACTATTGCCCGTAGCGTAATAATTTTCACCCGTTTTTTAAACATTCTTCGTTGGGGCTCTGCTCCTATTGATCTTAGCGTGTTGATATATAACCTAACCTTCCTCGATAAATGGACTATTCAACACTGAAATAATTTTTCAAATCGGACCAGCAAACAAACAAACAAACTCTTCAGCTTTATTATATTAGTATAGGTTAATACAAGAGAATAATGTGTTGACTATTGTAGAAAGTGAATCAACGCGAAACACTTGCATCTAAGCTGAGGATGGCAGGTGTCACAAGCGTGTTGCTAGCCTTTGAGGAAGTACTAAATTGTGATAATTGACCTTATACAGTTCTAGGACACAGTATAAGGGACATCTTAAATTAACAGGCTAGTGTACATCATAAGGCTAGTAGTTTCTTTAACATAAAGTTTTCAATGTCTTCTCATTCCGCATTCAACGGAGCGATATTTAAACCTTCATGGCTTTCATAAGAAAATATTTAATAGGCATCGTGGACGTATAAAATCTTCCACTACGTCCAACAATTACACCCTTAATGCTGCAAAGTAGGTTTGCACGGACGAGTGTTATTTATTGTCAGATTTATTGTACGGTAAAAATTCAAATAAATTTTTAAAAAAAGTAATTAACGGATGGCTGGCTAGGAATGCCTATAAAAATACCTTTGAACCTAACATACGGCTTATAGAAAAATGGATTACCATAATGTTTTTTTTTTTTTTGAAGCAGGCACCCGCTCGCAGGGTGTTGCTGCCTATTCGCTTTTCCCCATACTTAATAAGGGCCCTTTTTTAACTTTGTTTTTTATTTTATATAGTGCAAATGTGTGTTGTGTGATGTCTTTATAATTGTAATATATATGTATATATAATAAATATAAATGTTCAAATTTACATGTACGACACATTCACAGTTGTTGTACATGTACATTCGCTCATCCACTGTATCCTATATATTTTTATACTATTTGTTTATGTATTTGTATCTATTTACTTCCTACTGTTATTTACCATAATGTTATGGGAGTCATTCAGGAAATAGATTACATAAAATTACTCTTTTATGATGCAATTCTCATTTCCATTTGCAGTCCTTCAGGTATAAAAATCAGGAGATAATAATAATATATCTCCTGTTTTCTCATATCTAATAATAGTTAAATCTGTATTTATATACAGGGGTGCACATGGATGTTTATGTATGTAAATAATTTACATTTCCAAGAAGGGCTAAATCCACCCATTTTTCTACTTTTACAACGATACTCGTTTCCATGTTTATTTTCTGATATGTTAATCATCTCTCAATAAATTATAACTTAATAAATAGCATTAAACTTTTAAAGCAAAAGGATTGTGGCGACTTCCACATACATTGATTCCAAACTCGCAAGTAACTCTATCTGTCTGTTACGCTTTCACGGCTGAACCACTGAACCGATTTTAATAAAATTTACCCTGAAGATACTTTTACTCTTGAAAAAAGTCATAGGCTACTCCTTACCGCGATAGCCGATATACACACAGGTGTAACCGCGAGCAAAGCTATTAAAATATACATTCAATATTTCAATTCTAGAATGAAGATTTGTGCGTCATCTGTAGTTTATAAATTGTAAGTTTAAACTTAATAGTCGTATCTCAAAGTAAAGTTCAATTTGTGCAAATTTAAGAAAAATGCCAGTTAAACTCCGATTTAATACAGATTTATAACTGCACGGTTGGCTTAATGACCTAGACCTAGACCAACTACTACGCCAAGTGTCGTGGGTTCAAATCCGCAAATCTCATGTGTGATCCTCAAAAAGTTGTCCTAAATCTGGGTGTTCTTTGTGTTCGTTACATGTATGTTTGTAAAATCCCCCGCGACACCTGATCATAATGCTGTTATTTATCCTTTAAAAATAGGTCATGTCTATTTTGTCTATGTTGCGTTACTTTTGCATTGAATATTGAATAGTTGTTGAATAGGATGAAATCCAGTCCTAAGACCACAACAAAGTCTGGATCCACTAGCGTTAGACATGCCATACAATCTAGTTTTCTATTTAAATGATACACTTTCGCATTGCCTCATTTGTCTAGTAGCCCCATGGGTGTGCGATTTCCAATTGTGAGTCGTGTGAGAGAACACTGTGAGAATATACATACTGGCTATAAAGTCACTATGTCTTATTAAGGCAGGCGAAGAAGCTAGCTCCCTTATTAGGAGTACGTTTGTGAATACTTGAAATATCTGTTCATTTACATCTGTAATACAAAGTTTTTTTATTTTTTTTAATAAACATAGTCTAACTCTGCACAAGTAAGCATTCTGTAAGGTATTGAGTACATAGTATTTTATTTTGAGTGTAAAAATTGTCTTACTATTTTCACTATTAACTTTTGTTATACACACGATTTTAATCTCTTTGGAATCATTAGTAGTAATAATATTTCTGGACCTCTGACACACAACGCTATCTAGTTCCAAACTGGGAAAATGTTGAGTATATGTAGGTACTAGACAACTAATATTAATACATATTTACTTTTATGCATGGACCGGCTCAACTGGAGTGACACTACGGCCTCACAGAAAACCGGTGTGAAACAGCGCCTGCGCTGTGTTTCACCGAGTGAGTGAAGATACCCGGTGGCCCATACCTTAACCCCTCCCCCATCCCCCAAAGGCCGGCAAAGCATTTGTGACGCCTTTGGTGTTGTGGCTGTCTATGAGCGGCGCTAATCGCTTACTATCGGCGATACGTATGCCCGTTTGCCCCTTATTCCATAAAAAAAACATACGATACATAGAAAACTACCAAACTCCGAATAATTTTTTTGCAAATCATTCTATCATTTGATACGACCCGGAAATCAACTCGAGACCTCGAGTACTAAACGTCGAAGTTACCCGCGAACACACATAAATACATATATATATATATACGGTCGAATTGAGAAAATCCTCTTCTTTTCAAGGCAGTTAAAACAGCGTACTGTTTCCTACTGTTACGGTTCGGTGACGAATAAAATTACATAATGTCTAACGGACTAAGAGAAAAAGAGAAAAAGCTTTTTTTTATTATTATTATTATTATTATATAGGGGCAAACGAGTAGACGGATCGCCTGATGGTGAGCGATTACTGCCGCCCAAGGACACCCGCAACACCAGAGGCGTTATAAGTGCGTTGCCGGCCTTTTAGGAAGGAGTACGCTCTTTTCTTGAAGGTTTGAAGGTCGTATCGGTCTTGGTTGGTATAACTTGAAAGAAACCCTATATCATTAACTCTGGTCAGTGGGACATAGTAGGCCGAAATTTATTTTATAATGAAAGCAAATATCGAACCGGACTATTTAAGCTTGTTAAAGACGATTATGACGAAACTTCTTTTCATTTTTATTAGAAATCATCGCAGTTGAGATATCCATCATTACTCTCTTTAATGTAAAAGCTGCCACAATGATTCTTCTCTGCCTCATGAAAAGTTTGAGCAAAATTCTAGAGTGGAGGACACCATCCTCATTATGAATGTAGCACTATGACAACACTAGCGAGATGCTTTTTCAAGTTCAACTTATGAGTTAAAGACGTGATCATAATTATCTAAAAATGTATTACATAAAAAATTTGAAAGTGTAAATCAAACTTTTGGACTTTTTCATAACGTTATGTAATAAATGATTCCGTCAATATTCAGAAAATGAAATATAGAAGAACAAAGATTGTCAAGCAATGGGACCAGCGGTATATTCATCCAAGTTCTTCGACAACCCTAACGAGTGTTCATTAGTTGCAAAAAAATACAAAAATGCTTTCACAAACACCTCATACGTCCCAATCAGCGCCACATCAACGCTAAAAGAAACGTCTCCACAACAAATCACTGACAGCCCTGTGTTAGTTCTCGAGACATACTGCAGTATAGTTTATACAGCAAAGCGACCTGGCCTGATTTCGAACGGAAGTCTTCAAAATTCTCAGATTTACAAACACATATAAACCTTCCACTGAAATCCCTCTATATATTGCTGAAAAGTATTGGGTAGTATTTTTGACTGGGCGGTTGGCCTAGTGGTTTAAACGGTCGACACGCCACTTTCTGCTATGCCAAGTGTTATGAGTTCAAATCCACATGGGACAATACTTCGTGTGATCCACAAATTATTATACTAAGTCGGGGTTCCTTTGTGTCCGTTTTATGTATGTTTGTAAAAGTCACCCGCAACCTGAGATGTATATCTTATGCGGGCGTCGTCTTTCGTGTTTTTATGAGTTATTTTTAAATAAATACGGTCTTTTGCATTGATCCTAGAAGAAATTATAAATTAAACTTTTCTAGTTGTACCCTGCTGTACTTTGTAGCTACAAGAAATAGATAAAACTATCTCTGAAGGGTGTCGTATAATTATGTCAAAATTTGAGCTCTATCATAATTTGTAAAGTACTTTATGAGTTTTGGAAGCGCACTTACATAAGCCCACCAACTGAACATTTTTACATATATACACATCAAAATTAAAGCTAGGAAAATAGTAACATATAATATATATCACAAATACACTCTGCCCACAATGTTAATATGCTAATACAATACAATGTCATAAATAGTTCTCCACATATAATTTTTACTCTTTACTCTTACACCAACATCAATAAAAAACATTGGCCAAACTCTCAACCAGTGAGTGACATTTCATGTAAAACAACGCGACACCCAATTAAGGGGGGTTGAAGAGCAAATTTTTCACTGGCAACCCTATTTGGCTTCACTCGTGCACGTCACACAGCTTCCCTTGCGTTCATACAACCGCCGATCAAGCGGACATTCTTAACGCGCTGTATATGGGACCGTCTTAAATTAGTACTTGCAATTGTACGGCGCGTTAAACCTTGTTCGTAGTGATTGTCAATTGGATTTATCATGTTGTTAAGAGGTTGTTCAAACTGTGTTTATTCGTGTTGTGTAGTAGCTGTTCATTAGAGGAAGGATGTGTGTTTTGTGTTCATCTCTTAGCTAGTTTAGTCAAAGTACTTGTTGTGATACAGGATGTGTGTGCTTCTGTTAACGTTGGTAATTAAATTTTCTGTTACAAATAATCAGCTTTGGGATGAAATGAAGATATAATTTATTAGAAATATAACATTAATTACGATATTTAATAGACGTGGTGTTAGTGCAATTAAAGTATTTCTGAAATTAAATCTATAAATGTTCTTTTTACTCACGGTGAAGTCAAAAGGTATAAGTTTTGTCAATCTACGAGTATGTATGATTCACTGTAGGTATCGCTCGGTCTTTAAATGTAAAAAAAAATATGTCTATGTTAAAATATATAATACTAGCTTTCGCCCGCGGCTTAGCTTGCATTTAATAAACAGTATCCTGTTACTTCTAATACCTCCAATAATACGTGTACAAAGTTTTATAATGATCAGTTAAGTAAATTCCGCGTGAAAGCATAACAAACAAACTTACATTCACATTTTATAACAGTAGGATATCCAAATCTGAGAAATAATGTCTTTTTTATCGGAATAGGGGGCAAACGAGCATATGCAACACCTGATGGTAAGCGATTACCGCCGCCTACAGACACCCGTAACACCAGAGGCATCATAAGTTCGTTGCCAGCCTTTGGGTATGGACCTCCGGTATGCAAACTCTCTCGGTAAAAACAGCGCAAGCGCTATTTCACACCGGTTTTCTGTGAGGCCCTTGAATCACTCCGGTCGAGACGGCCCATTCATGCCGAACCGTGGCTCTACCACAGTAAATTGGGTTTGTTAATCTTATCATGCAGACTAATAACGAAATGATCCTGTAAAATTTGTTTTTGCTATTAAGGAAAGGAATAACAAAGGAATTAAACTGAGCAACTTTCTGTGGCCGAATACAAGTTTACCTGTAGAGATATCTACTTCTACTTAGTTTTAATTTATATTTCGAAACGGAAAAGATATTGAAACATAATTAATAAAATTATAATATAAATTGTTAATTAATACATATTAGATTGATTTTAAAATTCAATTGATTGGTTAATTATACATTACTTTAAATTTCTTGGGGTGTGTCTGTCTATGGTAATGGATTAAGAATATGGATCACGATGACTGGAGCTCAAATGCCGTCTGTATAGATGGGCCGACTCAAAAGTATGGTCCTTTCTTCAAAAGTTCAACGTAGATCCTGTACTGTACTCGCATAAATTTTAATTTAATCAACGTTCACAGACTATAAAAGACACCTTTGTGGTATATTTCAGTGTTTCTTCCCAGAGTCAATCTTAGGCAATTCAGGATTCTTCTAGCTGTAAAGTTCGACGTGTAAAAACCTCTGTAAAAGATTTACTTACAAAATAAATATATTTTATCATATAGAGTGTCATTCATCCGATGAGTACCGTAAGAGATGACACCTGATGACCAAAGAAGCAAACTACGTATGACAACATCACTGCAACGAGAAGGAATTTGAAACAATCTATAGTCTGGTCAGCAAGGATTTGGAGGCCAAAACCTCCTTGCTAAGGAAAAGCCTATGTCCAACCGTAGACTTTTAAAGGCTGTTGATGTAACAAATTTATCGCATACCCATGTTAGGCAAATATGGGCCAGGCTCGATCAGAATGACAGCTTCACAGAAACTCGGGTTACCGGAACCCAAAATGTAATGATTCGGGACTAAAAAGGCGGCAACAAATTTGTGGTTCTGAGCTATGGATATCATATCATATCATATCAAGTATCTCTTTAATTGGCTTGTGGAAATTTCAGTGCCTCACGTCAAATCACCCTGGATAAAATCACAAGAGGAGCAAGAATCCTACAGAGATAGGAAAAAGAAATTAAATTTGGCACTGAAGGAAGCCCCATCATCTAGATGTTGGTAATCCACAACTGTACGCGTTTCCAAAAAATTTCTGCCTTGCACAACAAAACTGGATTGATCTGTTGCCTGTGATACTTCCGGATCAATACGACTTTCAAACCTTCAAGAAAACTCCCTCTTAAAAAGCCGGCAACGAATTTGTGATGCTTCTGGTGTAGCGGGTGTCCATGGGCGGCGGTAATCGCTTACCATACCATAAAAAAATGTCCTTTTTACACAGAGAAAAAAAATCATTTTAAATAATATTTATTCCCTTTTGCAAGTACTTACGTAACAAGTACAATAGCAAGTGTCACACGGAACAAGCGGACTACTAAATAGAAGCGCGTTGACGCGGACAAATTGACGAGTTGTATCGCACCTATGTACTGCGACAGATACGTTTTGATATTTGAGGAAGCATATATTCGAAGAATAAAACGTTTAGCCAACTTTAGTAACAATGTGAGTTAAACTATCTAATAACATCAAATAGATTTGGTGAAACCACATTTGTTAATACTAAGTAAAAAAGTTAAACTTTTTACGTAATTAAACTGTTATGATTATTAATTCCTTCGGGACTTTTAACTGGATATAAGACTTATCAAAAACAATATTTCGAGTTTCATGGACCGGTATTGATAATAAATATTTATTTAATATATAGGTATATACTATCTGTATCTGTGCTGGTATAAAATTAATCATGGGGAGTTTACTTGGCACAACCAGCGTCGCCTTTCTCCTTGACTCCAGGGGACAGATTGAGTGAGATGCAGGTGTTCATAGGCGATATTAGTCACTTACTACTAAATGACCCAGCTACTTGTTAACTGCCTATAGCTTAATACAAATTTAATATAGAACTGTAGGGCGATAGGGTTACCAGTGCAGAAATTATAGACGTCTTTGGTACTTTTGATCGTTTATTCTGGTTTCTGTGTAGTTCATACATATATTCACAAACTTGTACTTATACATATAACCCTATGTTGGGAGTGATGAGGACTGCGGGGCTATCGCTCTAGAAGACCTCAATACTTAGCAGAACCTGATGACTGCGGGGCTATCGATCAGGTCAGCTATGCCTACTGGACATCAGAGTGGACTGCGGGGCTATCGCACTCTGAGTCGTCTAGCTGGCGACTGTTTGAATGGAGGCTGCGCGGCTCTTTATATAGGCCTTGTACGAGCCCCTCCACGATGTGATGCGCGTCGATTGAGACAGATAGTCGCTGTGCGAGGGAGAAAGTATTCGGGTTCATTACGCACGTTGTTGTCTGCTACAGAACTTATATAATAGAAAAATTACAAAAAAATAGCACATGAAACTAGAATCGATACCAAAATGTTTGTTAACTAATCAAACCAAGATGGAGTATCAAACACTACAAGTAAAATTATAAGTATGTCTCTTAACGTAATCAAACACCATTTGTCTGAGAAACATCATACTGTCACTTGAATATTCAAGTATGCAGTTTTAATAATAGATGACACAAACGCATACATCTTCTTGTTTATCCAATATTTCGTACAGGCCTTTTGAGCGCTTTGTATTTATATAACACAATGTTATTGTGCAAATAACCCCATGTACATAATAAAATCTGTCAAGGAAGCCGTGATTGATGTTTGGCTCATCGTTTCGGTATTTTCAATATCCTACAATGAAAGTTTCCATATAGAAAGTCCTGTTTTATGAACACTAATAATGTTTATAGTAAAGATTTTATGTCATAATGAAGCTAGATCGTAAAACAAATGAATGTTGTTTATTTGGCGGCTCAGTTCCACTTGCATTTTAACCAATTTCAAAAAGGACGACGTTCTGATTCGACTGTGATTTTAATGTTTGTTACTTCAAAACTTTCGATTGCGTGCATCGATTTTGATGATTTTATTT
The DNA here is from genome assembly GCA_916048165.1 of Spilarctia lutea. NCBI lineage: Eukaryota > Metazoa > Arthropoda > Insecta > Lepidoptera > Erebidae > Spilarctia > Spilarctia lutea. The sequence goes on along the minus strand of OU696490.1, from coordinate 11,408,817 downwards.
TGTTTGAAAGCTGGTGCCCCCCATGTGGTCCTATTTCAATTTGGTCTAGTTCATGAAGTTGGTTTTTTAATATTTTTTTTGTACTCTGGGTCTTCTCTTTTCATTTCCTTTTCTAGTTGATGTTTTATCTAAATTATTCTGTGTTTGTTTTGCATTTACACTAAAAGCTCTTAAAATATTACTGTATTGGTAGCAATCAAAGGCGCAAAGGCTAGCAGTTTCACTTTCATACCTTTTTAAGCGTCATCTATATTAGACAATGCATAGTCTTACTTAAAAAGGCTTATTCCGGTCCGATCTTCCTATCTTCACCTGTGTCTCTGAAATTGATTTTAACCTATTTCTAGTAGTGACCACTTTGGTGTAACACGACCCGTAAAGGTCCAAACACACCGTGAAACATTTAGGTGAACCGATGACTCGTTCTGGCCCTCATTTTTGTGAAAATACCCGCTGAAAGTACAATAATATTGTCCCTACGTATTGTATTGTATAGCATTATGTGTGTTCTACATAAATCTTATTTTTTTCATTCTTAATACGAGTACTATTAAGTTCGACTTAACTTTATTAAATACAGCAGTCAAGTACTTAGTTTGATTTATGACAGGCATTATAATTATGCCATTTAAACGTTTATTACAGATTTAAACAGTTTAGTCATTTTGATGAGATTTATCTCTAGTGCTTAAGCATTTAATTGCCATTTTATTAATAAAATAATAATTTTACTAGTAAAACTTGAATACTTTTCGTGAAGTCGGCAGGTGTTGTAAACATTGTAAGTTTAAAAAGAAAATCTTAATATTATTTTAACAGTCCTTATTGTCAAAATTAAATTCCATCCAAACATCTATTATTTTTTTATTAATCAAGGAAAATGAGCACACGTCTGTTTGATAGAAGGCGATTACTGGCACCTGTGTCTATAGATACAGAGCAGTTAAATAAAAATAACCATTTTGTATATAATTATCAAAAGCAATTAAGTACCATTTAGATACAATTCCGGTGGCTTCTTGGGACTGCCAAGACTGCCTGAATTATGTGAAAACAATTTTAAACACTCTTATTTCTTCAACTATTATTTGATTAACTGAACCTGGAATTGGTCGAGACGATATCACTCTTCTTTAAATATTTAATACCTAAACTTGTGAGTTGATACACTTTAACCATCATCTTCTTCCATATTATTTTCCAAGAACTAGTAAGGGTTGGATTTTTGCTACTGAAGAAGATAGTACCACCCCGGTCGAGCCAGCCCGTTACTGCTGAAATCAGCGTGGCTCTACTGTCTTAATAACATGGCTGAACTTCGGGTGTTTACGTCGGACTACTACCATCAGACTTCTCCAACCCCAGTTCTAGACAATATCTAAAATCACTAGTTTATACACTTAAACGATACTAACAAAAAAGTATCAAATTGATATAATCACGCTATAGTATCAAGTGCGGAAACAATACAGGGGATCAAGTTTACAAGCGGCTCAATTGGCCGGTTGTAATTTCGTCCCATTGTCTCTGTGCCCCTGTTCTCATCCGTCCCCATGGCCGTAGTCCCCTAGTCTCCCAGGGGACATCGTTACGTCCTTTGTATTAGCATATTTAAGAATTGCGATTATTGTTACTTAATTTATAGGAGCGATTCTCCAAGAATTTTTTTTGGTTATTCATGACATCAATAGAGATGAAATTGTGTCGTTTGTTTAAATTTTAAAGTGTCTAGATTCATTTTCCTTTTAATAACTATATTTATGGGAAACAATGTACATTAGACATTTTTTAACTTTTTGGTAAGCGGTTTTCATTATTTCGAAAGCTCAGAACTCACATGGATGTTGCTAACACTTTGCAAATCTTATTAATTAAACTTGAAATATGTTGCTTTTGGATTTTTATTAGTCTTTGTGACACTTATATTAAGATTAATGGAAAATTTAATACGTAGGACCGTACTATATTTTTTAAGCATTTACTTATAAGTGTTATAAAATAAGTCACAAGATCTTGTCTTAAGTTGTCTTAGAATAATAAACGCCCTTATCATAAATTTACGAATATTACCTCATGTTCCTTTTGCCTAGCCTTATTTTATTTCATTTGGTTTCAAGTTTCAGTACTTTCACGCACCTACATATATTTAATTTAAACTTCATAATTTCTTTCCTTTCTAGGAACTTTAAGCCATAAAGATGCAGTGACACACTAGCTTTTGCCCGCGGCTCCGTCCGCATATATGTTATTTATCGCGGTATAGAGTAACCTATGTCCTTGGTCGAGAACTAAAGTATCTCCATGTTAAATTTCATTGAAATCGGTGTAACAATAAACCTTTACAGACAGATAAATAGACAGGCAGACAGACAGACGGAGTTATTATCGAATTTATAATATTAGTATGGATATAGATTATCATTAACCTAACCTAGCAATATGTGAGTGTTACCAGATACATTTAATAGAATGGTCGATCAGCAGAGATAAAAATAGTCTTCGATCATTCTCTTAACAAAAAAAAGGAGTTTTACTGTCCATTAATCCAGCAAAACATCACATTAAGTATTAAGAGACTGAGTTTATACACAAAGCCTGCACAATGATCGCATATATAAAATAATCCGCACATACTTAATACTGACAATAACAAATATATACATGCGACGGCTTTTAGCAACAATGAAAAAAAGGCAGCTTCTAAAATACCAACGCTTTTGTAGGGATGGGACACGAGGAAGGTCTCACTCGAGTGAGTTCAGAAAGTAATATTTCATTCAATCTATCATTTATATTTTGCACTATAACTCAAGCGTAAATGATTGGTGATCAAAGGTATTTTTTTAAATAAAATAACGTTAAAATATTGTTTTTGTAATCAGTGTCATTCGTTTTTGGAACGAAGTTCCTTATGGCGCGTTGTGTAAGGGGGCTAGACGGAAAAATTGTCACGACACAATTTGTTGACACGACACAATTTGTTGACACGACACAATTTGTTGTCACGACACAATTTGTTGTCACGACACGACGACGACACACACAGATGTTTTCGTTTCGTCTTTCTATTTCGAACTTCGTTCCATCCGGGTGTCCCTTGACACCTCTCAAGTTTTTTATTTTCCAGAAAGGGAAAGTTAATTGTGGTATTGGAACTAGAACGAGCGAGCTTGTGTAAGAGATAATGTTGTTCTGTTGCTTTAAAGAAAGCGTCGAATGCTAAATGAGTCTGAGATTGCAGTAGTCTAAGAATTATTTAAACTCGTATTTAGGCGACCACAAATAGGCAAACGCAGTGTAGGGCGTCCTGCGGCACGATGGACCGACGACTTGAGGTATGTGGCCGGCGACGGGTGGATGCGGACTGCCCAGGACCGGGGTGGTTGGCGCTCTTTGGGGGAGGCCTTCGTTCAGCAGTGGACGGCAATAGGCTGACTGAACTGAACTACCGTATTTACAAAAAATATTTCGGTCTTGGTGTGTTGTGTATGAATATATGAAATGGGTACAGTCCAAACACGTATTTCTGTAATCAGCATCTAGTTCTTCACAGGTGACAGCCGTGTTCTTTCTTAAGGAACGCAAACAAAGAAATAGCTAAATTATACCGAGGTAACACACGATACTTTAAATCCTTAATTTAAACCGTCTGTAAATATTCTTTATTTTATGCCTCCACAGAAATATCAATCAATTTCAAAAGTGTTTTATAGAAGATTCCTATTGCCAGGCCACTACTACGCTTTATTCCGTGGGAGAGTCACGCTTCGACATGTATGGGTCGGCTCGACCGGATTGATACCACGGCCTTACAGAAAACCGGTGTGAAAAAGCGCTTGCGCTGTGTTTCAACGACTGAGTGAGGATACCGGAGGCCCATATCCCTACCCCTCCCCCCATCCCTCTCCCCATCCCCCAAAGGCCGGCAACGCACCTGTGTCGCCCCCGGTGTTGCTGTTGTCCATGGGCGGCGGTAATCGCTTACCATCAGGCGATACGTCTGCTCGTTTGCAGATACTCCATAAAAAACACCCGCATTTATAAATGTACAGTTTTATTACCTATTTCGCGATTAAAATTAAGTACTTTTTATAAATTAGAATTAAGAAAGAAACTAAATCTAAATAGCAGTCTAATTATGCAATAGTTTCAACATATGATGACGTAAATAAAAATGTACTAAAGTATTTCATAGTACACGTAAAGTAAGCACAAAAGAAATTAAAATTTAAGATCATTTTAATTTAAGTAGTTTAATTTATGAAAATGTATCCGAAACATTTCTATATTAACATTTAAAGATTGACAATATGCGATATTTTTTGTATTTATCAAAACATATTTCGATTAAAAAATATTCAAATCGAGTGCAACCAATTAACTTTGCATACGCATCGTCCAGCACTAAAACAGAGACAAAGGGGTACTCTTTGCCGCAAGTCAGTTACTAATGGCGTGGCGCGGCAGAGATCACGCGAACAGATCCCGCTTGAAAGCAATTAAAGCATACGAGATTCCTAAGAGGACAGCCACCGAAGCCATCAAAATAATCACCGCGATTTAACACTTTCCTACCTCGAGATAAGTGATAAAATACATCTTGTTACCACTATCGGGTATAGTGACGTATTTATTCTGATACAGCTAATGAAGTGAATAGATTAGAATTGTAAAACGGAACGGGATTTCATTGTTGTTGGAGGTTTATTCACGCTTACTTGCCTATGCTGGTTACCAACCACTATATTTTAGACGTGTTTTTACTTGTAGAGTGGAAATATGATAATTTTAGAAATTAATTTACAACTTTATTGGAGTTCTCTATTTCAAGACTAAATTTTTCGTGGAAAATGATAAAATTATATACCTACATTTATAAAAACTTAGTTTTTCCTCCAAAAATAAAAACTTGGCTGCTTTATATATTATGTTGCGGTCCCGCTTGAAATCAGAAAGTCCGCTAACCGTTTTGTATTTAAAAAGAAGGTACATGAGCTCTTTCTACATGATAAGTTAGAATTATCAAAAGGATAACACGCCAACCAAATTCGTCAAATCCGTAGTGTATGAATATAATGTAGATTGATATGTATGTATGAATATGTAAGTACAGTATGTTTTATATATTTATCTATGTATGTCTAATGTATATCTTAGATCCGAAGTTATATAACCTTTGTGCGCCTACCTCACAAGATTTCTACACCACCCTAAGGTTGACTGGTAGAGAATGTCCTGGGCATTAAGTCCGCCTATGTACAAAAGGGCATAAAGTTATAAATAAATAAATAAATATGTACATATATAACGGCTAAATTACATCAGTTACTGGTAGTATGGCATAGAAGGCTAACGTGTATATAAGTTATCTAATCTAAGGGTAAGTTGAATTCTTATAAGTATTCTTCTATCATAACCCGTGGGGAGTTTAGGTCTCAGAAAACTTGCGAACTCGGTGAAAAACGACGAAAGGAAACCGTAATAGCGGTTTTCTATGATGCCGGGAATCACTCTTATTTTAAGTGTGGGAATACCCTCAAGATTTTATCCCACCGGCGTTTTGCGTAGGGGGTTTTAGTCACTCCGATTCCTACACATCAGAAAATAATCTTCAGACGCACGCCTTAAAAAAACATTCTCGTTTATATTTTCTTGTTACCTACTAGTAATTATAAGCTTGTACAGTGAATATAATAGATACGCAATTGGTGTTAGGAAAATAGACAGAATGAGTAGTATTCATAGTAGACATACAACGCAGAACACAAGCATAAAACAAAGAGAACTTCTTTTTCTTTAACGTGTGGAAACCCCCTCGAGCCGTTGTCTCAGAGGAGTTTCTGTCAGGAAGTATGTGTAGACTTCTTGTTTTTTTTTTTACGGTCAAACGAGCAGACGTATCGCCTGATGGTAAGCGATTACCGCCGCCCATAGACACCTGCAACACCAGAGGCGTCACAAGTGCGTTGCCGGCCTTTAGGGGAAGGGGAGGGGATAAGGTAGGGATAGAGTGTGGGCCTCCGGTATCCTCACTCACTCGGTGAAACACAGCGCAAGCGATATTTCACACCGGTTTTCTGTGAGGCCGTGGTATTACTCCGGTCGAGCCGGTCCATTCATGCCGAAGCATGGTTCTCCCACGGTAAAAGTATTATTCGTATTATCTCTCTAGTCGAGCCTTCGTTATAAACAGTATTTTAGTCGTGATCAATATTGTTCAGAATTTGAATAGTGTGTACACAACCTTACAGTGCAATCAAGATTTTATCAGCAATTGTTTCATGGATATTTATTGGCCAACCAGATCTAGAAAGTTAGTATCAGTAATGCGTTACACTTCAATTCAACATCATTTGTATAATTTAGGCGTTATCAACAATCAGAATCTGCATACATCAATTGTTAGTAGGGCTGCCATCATTTTGCTTTAGAGGAGATATATTATTAACATTTCTTTTTTCTCTGCTCTTGGTACTATTTGTGTCGTGTATTCGCAATGGTCTTTTTTTCATCAACTTTGCTTGTTATGGCACTATTTCAAACTTAGTTCAACTTGTTCTTTGATTCGATGTTATTGAACTGTTCTATAAACATTTACTTATTTATCACATTGCTATTATTTGCTTAAAAGATTTGCAGATCAGGTCACCGTAATGTTAATTTTGAGGTATCAAGGCAATCAACATTTATTATTCTGGTTAGTCGTCGTTCACAATTTAGATTTTGGTTATATTCTTAAAGACGATAGTCGCATTATTACCACATTTAACGATTGGGTACTGTGAAAATATTAATTTTATTCACAACTAAAAAAAAAGTAGGTTGGAATTGAGTACTAAAAATTACACATTAAAACATTACCTAATTAAAATTGAAAATAAATTGCAAAGGCTATCTAAACTAGAAAAAAAGAAAAAAATCTGTGTTGTGAATATCCATTAAATTAGAAGCCAATGGACACCATAATCGTAAACGCATCTACAGCTTCTATGCAAATTCTAAGACTATCTCGGCTTATGCCTGTCTAAACTGCTATCTAACAAAAACACACTTTATGTAACAGAAAATACGTTATATTTTGCATTGGTAGAATAGCTAGACAATAAAATAATCCAAGCACCTGACCAGTCGACTCGATTTCAACAGGTTTACATTTAACAGAAACATATAATTTTATTGTAATAACATTCTTTTGGACTTGTTAAGTACATGTTTAGTTTTATGATTGTGGTTAGCACTATAATTGGAATTTACTTTAGTCCTGGACCTATAGGTTGTTGACTAGAAACTTGCAAACATTCTCTGAAGTTCATCAAATAAAAATAACATATACATACAGTTATATATGCAGGTAAACATACATAAATGCACTCGCATTTGAAACCCTGAAAGAAAGGGCAGAGTCATATAAAACATTAGAATTTTGCCGACCAGAATTTTTATGGTGTCACTTTGTTAACAAGGGCAAGCCTACTGTTGTCTGTAGAGGTCGCCACATCGCCTTCGATGGCTCAGTTCGTAGAGCGGTGGACTGTAGTATGTTATGTTGTTGTTGCGCTGAATATGGAGGTCACCACATTGTCAACTAGGTACTAAGATACAGATACTGGGAATTTAAGAGGAAATGTGAAAGGTATTTGGGTGGTAGGAAAAGAATTTGGATCTTACTAATGAATTCTGGAGGGTTGCAATAGCTCGAACGGGTCAGACTACATAACTCGAACTTCTAGTGCCGGAAAGTCTACTAATCAGTAAGTTTATGTGTATTTTAAATTGATAATTAAAATTCGAGATTGGTAGGTAGGTCTTATATTAAAAAAAGGTAATTAGGTATACATATAACAATATTCGTCACATCATAGGCCTCTTAAGTTATCAATGACGCGGTTTAACAAAAAAAGTTACCTCAAAAGAGATTAATTACGGTGTGTTAGTGTTTGTTTACTTATAAAATGCACTGTAATGCGTTTTATTTAGATCAAGCATTGGTTTTTTTTATTATACTCGTACTATGCATTACATACCTCATTTGGGAATAAAGCCCCGCCAAGCTACCACACTAATGTGTATATTGTCTATCTCGGAGGACTTTATAAACACATACGTAGTTGTTTTCTTTTACTTTCATTTCTTTATTGTTCGATATTTTATACCTACCCAAACTTACTATGGTATCTATTTCTCTCAATACAGCTACTTTACTTTACTACTTTTAAATAGAAGAGTAGATAATAATACCATCTGTATCCTGTTGTTTTTCTATCAATAATAATCAAACTGTTAGAGACGAGGTCAAACTAGTTTATAAACTAAAAGGTTTTATTCTCAGACGTAACAAAAGTTCTAGTTTGGAACAGAAATTTTAGTAATTTCCGGTTCCCATAAAGTATGATTGTTGTAAATGGCGGTGTATAAAAGAGCCGTCTTCATTTGTAAAATATTGATCGTTTGTTTCAATAAATTGATTAGTTCGTTCGATTTATGATTAGTAATATTCAGACTAGACTTAAAACATCTGCTCTGCCTGCTTCTGTACTATAAGTGAATAAAGACAGACTGGGTGTTATAAATTTCTTTATAAAGAGAAACGAACTTTTCTTTTATATCTTTACTTTACTTTTTTTTTAGAATCGATACAGCGGTTTAGCCGTGAAAGCGTAATAGACAGATATTTTCGAATATATTGTATGAGTTTGATGAGTACGGACAGAATAAACCATTGCTCTTTGAGTATATGTTAAACTTTGTTTAATAAAATCATTCGAATTAGTAGCCAGTTAATAATTTCTGACTGTATTTCTGTAGTTCCCAAATTAATCCACTCCTTTCTAGTAAATCCACTCCGAGGGAATGCCATCGTCCACTCTACAATAGTGGCAAAAATAGTGGAATTAAAAACCTTGCACTTTCTTTTCTTATTCTCGTCATCTTCTCAGACCATGAATCAAGTTTACACGAGACTTAAGTCTCCGACTGATAGTTCCACGAGACAGGATCAGCTTTTCTGAAACGGTTCCGTATTTGTTTCATTTACCTCATTAAAGAACTTAACGTTTTGAGTATTTTCTGTTTTAATAATTCAAAACGCAAAAGAACTTCTGTCTGTATGTCTGTTTGCCACACTTTCACGGCCAAACCGCTGCACCGATTTCAATGAAACTTGGCGTGGAGATACTTTAATTCTTAAATAAAATAAATAACTCTCTAGATTATTCTAAATTCAAAAGGATAACGTGTCTAAGTCTAGTACGCTATTCTTGCAAATCTATAGTCCATCTAAAGACTACCAACCACTACCAACCTACGCAGTATTGTGTCCGTGCATTTTCCTACAACTTAATCGTCTATTACGCCCACTTAATTGCTCGTAACAACCCTGCTTAATGGAACATTGCCTTCAGCCACGAAACCTATCTTCAGACAAGATTAAACAATTAGACTTTATCCTGGGACTAAGACTTTAAAGGTGTAACTTTTCTGATATCACTTACATACGTATAAATACATAACCATTTGATCTTAAACTAAGTAGAGCCTGTTTTGTGGTAACTAGACTACTGACAAACATACTTGAATATTTCTAAATATGTACAATTGTACGTACACAATATGTTATAGATATATTAAACCCAGACACAGAACAAATGATAATACTCATCACACAAAACTTGTTTTGTATTGTCCAAGAATCAAATCAAAGCTCTCTGACTTTGTAGTCAGGGTCAATTAAAGTAACAATCAAATAAATGAATTATGAAAAAAAAAGCCTGCAACTGTACGGTCGCTTTAATAGGACTTACTGCGCTGAGTATTTAAGGTTCCAGTCCCCAAATGGAAACCCAAATTGTGCGATTAACAAATTACTTACCTAAGTTATAGTGTGGTGTGTGTCAATTTCATTAATGTTTTTGAAAGTAAGTAACATTATCTTTTGAAAATCTCAAATGTATTGTTTCTGAGATAAATCACTTCGTTTTCAATATTATTGATCTATATGGGTATAATTTGAGGCAATGTTTGTTATGTAGTAATTTAAAACAGTTGCACTGATATTGTCGCCTTAGGGAATAATTCTTGTCTGCTATATGAATGTTCGACATTGCTAAATCATATCGAAGTTACTATATTATTAGCTATAGTCATATAGGTACTATATACCACAAAGTACTATTTATTTGAGTATTACTTTAATATTAACTACGCACTAATAAACTGTGGGACATTATGCAATATAACTTTACTTAGTTGTAAATAAGACGTGACTGATAAAAATCATATTACGACATCTGATCTTCGTATCACTAGGTGAAAACCGGTGTGAAATAGCGCTTGCGCTGTATTTCACCGAGCGAGTGAGGATACCGGAGGCCCACACCCTAACCCCTACCTTATCCCCCTCCCCTTCCCCTAAAGGCCGGCAACGCACTTGTGACGCCTCTGATGTTGCGGGTGTCTGTGGGCGGCGGTAATCGCTTACCATCAGGCGATACGTCTACTCGTTTGCCCCCTATTCAATAAAAAAAATGGGTCTACAGATATGGTGATGAGTATTTTATCGGTCATCACAACTTTTTTAGGGTTTATAAAATATTGATCTACGTCCTCTATAAGCGCAAGCCTGAGGGTGATAGGTGAGGCCACCAGTTACCTTAGCAGAAGCAGGCCGGGGTGGTGGCGCCGGCCTTAGTGTCCTACACAGGACGTTAAGTTATATTTTATTTAAAACAATTTGAAATAAGTAATGAATTTACAAAAATTACATTAATACTGCTGCAAACTAAAATAGCTAAAAAGTAAACTTATTTATTTATTATTTATTTATTTATTTATTAAAACTTCCTGCAAACATGTTGCACAAGGCGGACTTAATGCCACAGGCATTTTCTTCCAGACAAACCTTTGGGTGTTGCGAAGTTATTTGTGGCAGGTGTGTGTTTATACGACACGAGAGACTAAATAAAATTATTTTATGAAATACAATGATTCATACAGATAAATAGGTGCTAGATATACATACATTGAATATAATTTATACATATACAATATAAATATAAAAAATAAATAAAAGTAAATATATATATAATATATATATTACATATATAATAGACACTTTTAAGTGTTATTCTGATGCCTCCGTCAGCAGGTCCCTAAAGTGCTTATATTGCTTATTTATTCGTTATATGAAAACACTAGCTGACCCACGCAACCGCGTTTGCGTCTTTTATTGTAAAAATATTCCCCCGATTTTGAAACATTCTTCATTGGTGCTCCGCTCCTATTAGTAGTAGCGTGATAGCCTATAGCCTTCCTCGATAAATGGACTATCCAACACTGAAAGAATTTTTCAAATCGGTCCAGCGGTTCCTGAGATTAGCGCATTCACAAACAAATAAACACTTCAGCTCTATTATATTAGTATAGATTAGTATGGGTATATAATAGCATAGTAGGTAATGCAGTTTATACACTAAAAGTCATGTTAAAAATACTGGTCCTCGAAATGAGGCACAACAATATTTTATATGTAAATTTTATACACAAAACAATATGAATGTATTCTCGTTTTTAAAAGCTTTCAATCAAGCGGCTTTTTTAAAAGAACAATATCGGGTTGCAACTCACGAAACCAATTAACGGTCACGACATGGGGATGGAGCGTGAGATAAATGTTTAAAGTATCTAAATAAGATATTGGGAAGAGTAAGTTGAATCGAGTGGGATTTGCACTTTGGCTACTGTCCATTATGGTGTATAAATATCAAAGAGAAGGTCAAATAAGAAGATTAAACGCTGTACGTATATTTAAATATTTAAACACTTTGTGTGTTACACAAACTGTTGTTTTATATCTGAGTGCTCTTTGTGTTTGTTTCAAAGTATAATTAAAGTAGCTTTTAGTCATTGCTCCGCCCGCGTGTTTGTTGGTGATCGTGATAAATTGTAGCCTATGTGTTATTCTGATGTACAAACTATATGACTGCCTCGGTGACGTAGTGGTAGCGTATGCGACTGCTAAGCTTGAGGTCTCGGGTTCGATTCCCGGGTCGGACCAAATGTTTGTATGATCTGCAAATATTTCTTTCGGAGTTTGGGTGTTTTCTATTTATTATATTTTTTCTATTTCAAAAAAAAAAGTATCAGTTGTCTAGTACCCATAACATAAGCTCTGCTTAGCTTGGGACCAGACGGCGTTGTGTTAGATGTCCGGAATATTTATTTATTTTATTTATTTATATTACTGTGAAGTTTCATTAGAATCCTAGTAAATCCTTGTAGTCCTACTATGAATACTAGATAACTGATATAAAAACATATTTACATTTTTTTTTTGCAAGTACTCATACAGAAAATATCTCAAACTCCGAAACAAATAACCTGGGAATGAAACCCGAAACCTCAAGCACAGCAGTCGCACACGCCACCAATGCGCCACCGCGGCAGTCATATATCAGTGAGGGACAAGTGACACCTCTCTACCATGAAAGAACATAGAAGTACTTATGAATATAAATATAAAATAAATAAATTATTTATAATATTTTTTTCATGGAGGAGTCACACTTCGTTATAAATAGGCCGGCTCCACCGGAGTGATACCACGGCCTCACAGAAAACCGGTGTGAAATAGCGCTCGCGAAAGGCCGGCAACGCACTTGTGACGCCTCTGGTGTTGCGGGTGTCCATAGGCGGCAGTAATCACTCACCATCAGGTGATACGTCTGCTCGTTTTCGAACTATAAATAAAATATTTCTTACGTTTAAAATATTTAGTTTAACTTAATTCTAGAAAGATGTTTAGTTCCTTCTGATCCTTTGGTCTCTTGAACGTTAATATTACAACGAATTTAAAAAAACACTAAAATGAAGAAGAAATAATACATCAAAATGAAACTAAATCACTAAAAATAACTTAATTGTGTAATATGTGATCTAGATTCTTCTCCCATTGAATTGGGAGTCTGGCCGCGGTGAACTGTCGCGTATTTCCAAACAGCGGAGCAACGACCTGCATACCGCCAACCTGCTCTAAGTGATGACAGAGTACCTGTTAGTTGTCGCTTGTTGTGGTGCTATGCATAGGCGAGCTGTGGGAAAACTATTAAAAGCTAGTTCTAATCTATACACGGTGCTCTAAACAAGATCAAAGGGTTAATGTAAGTACCAACAACCCAAGAGTTATTTCTTTAAAATCTTTTCTATTTCTTTTTCATATGTTTGTTGATTAAACAGGAGTTAAAAACAAAATTAGTGGTTCTGTATTTTGATTTGGGCATTTATTAGTAGAAAATATTAACTTTAATTCATTTATTTTAATACACTGGAATTGAAGTGAAAAACTTGAGACGAACTAAGCGCTTGTAAATTAAATGAATACTTTTATGTAACGCAAAAGAAGTAATATGCAAAGTACAGCCTTTGAAAATTTTTAAAGGCGGTGATATTTTATTGTATTTCAATAGTATAGAATATGTAGGTAGGTAAGAGGTCAAAACCTCCTTCCTGAAGAGAGGGCCATGTACAGCATTGAACTGTTCTTGAAACTGAAAGGTTCTTCATTCATAGAAATCCCGACACAAATGACTCAGCTGTCATTAAATTGTTAGGAACTAATCACATTCCCTATAGAAGGTTGGCACACTTGGGTTCTGTGTGTAAACAGACGATATCACTCTCCACCAGACTTATCTACCTCTTAGCTATACTATAAAAAAGTATAAATTGTAAAAGTTTACAACTTGCGCCGTTAAAAACCAGTAGCGAAACAGACACGACTTAGCGTGCAAAAATAGTTTGAATCACTCGCCATTGATGCAGCGACTGTTTTATTTGTAAATGCATTGATTGATGTTTCAATATGTTGTGTAGGAACACTATAGTTTTGTTTTCAAACTGATAAAGGGATTTACAATGTTATAACTAATATATGCCTCGGTACATGGATTATAAATAATAAGATATCTAAAGGATTTTATTCTTTTTTTTATGGAATAGGGGGCAAACGAGCAGACGTATCGCCTGATGGTAAGCGATTACCGCCGTTTCACACCGGTTTTCTGTTAGGCCGTGGTATCACTCCGGTTGAGCCGGCCCATGCATGCCGAAGCGTGGCTCTCCCACGGTGAACCCCATCCATTAATTCATATTAGTTTTATGTTAATATTTTGATGCACATTCCGTGGTAAAAGATCGACCGCTTCCTGTATCGTATGTGTGTGTGTGTGTGTGTGTCTGTGTGTGTAAAATATTATGAAGATTTATATATGTTTTGTCATCACTTTAAAACGGCTGAACGAATTAGGATGAAATTTTCACAGATACCTCGAATATTAACACCATATATAAACTCTACCTTTTTTTTAAACAGTGCTTTCGTCTCCACCGTTAAGAATCTTTTGAATAAACCACTGTTTAATCTTATGACAAAAAAAATCGATATTCCAAATCATCAGGAATATTGTATACGGATGAATGCATAGACTGCTGGCCTAGAAACTATGTTAATCAACTGTGATGTGTTGATGTATACTTATTGTGTGACATTCCAACATATGCTTTAAAAAATGCACACAGCTCAAAATGGTATCAAAATAAAGACTATTTTTGATAAATATTTTGACCGTATTGAAACAATCTAATACTTGACCTTGTTCTCATATCTTTGCTCTTTTAATTCAGCTTATCTTGATCACAAGGCTATTGACATAAAATTGGAAGGCCGTAAAAATGAGCACACAACACTAGATTTTGCCAAGCTATAAACTCATAAAATATATTAATATTAGAGTTACCATATTATAAAAAAAAAATATCCCATGTGATAAATATTTTAAAAATTAATAAAAGTCGTAAATTAAAAAAGAAATTTATTTGTTAGCAAGTCGTCATATATCGTTATTGTATCGTAAAATAAGTCATTAAAGGATTATGATAATAATTTAGGAAGATGAGAAGTGTGTGAAAATATTTGTACCATTTATGTTGGTAATAGTGTATTTATATTATAAACACTAAATTAAACTAAATTGACTGCACGGTTGGCCGAGTGGTGTCAGCGGTCGCCATACCGCTTGCTACTGCGCCAAGTGTCGTGGGTTCAAATCCCACGCGGTACCTACAACACTTTGTGTGATCCACGAATTGTTGTCCCGAGTCTGGATGTTCTTTGTGTCCGTTTCATTTATGTTTGTAAAGTCCCCCACGACACAGGATGTTTATTCCTAATGTGGGAGTTGTCTTTTTAAAAAAAGAAAAAAAAAAAAAATACATGCTATAAAATGAAGACAGATTTGTCGGCGAACATTCAACACTATTCAATTGTAGTATTTCATTGAAATCAATATATCGCAGTAGCCTGAGTATTCCGAAAGTGGACCAGGCCCTCGAACCAAGTCGTTGTCATTCTACATTCTACAAAATAACAAACGTATGAGATTGGCGTCACCATAACACTAATGCCCGGTTCCTATATTTAACGAATCGTCATCGTGTAAAAATTTTCTACAACCGACTACGAGTCGTTAATACCGTTCCTCAATTTATTTTTTATAGGAACCATTTTAGCTTACGCCCCGTATAATATACTACTATTCGTACCTAGAACGGATCGTTTTTCAAATATAGGAACTGGGCAAGTCACACAGTTAAAATAAAATATTAGACAATAAATACAAGATTCCGTGGATGACGTTTATACCTTGGGAGAGCCACGCTTCGGCATGAATGGGTCGGCTTAACAAGAATGATACCACGGCCTCACAGAAAACCGATGTAAAATAGCGCTTGCGCTGTGTATTTCAAACGTGGCAAACGAGCAGACGTATCGCCTTATGGTAAGCGATTACCGTCGCCCATGGACACCCGCAACACTAGAGGCGTCACAAGTGCGTTGCCGGCCTTTGGAGGATGGGGGATAGTTTGGGGTATGGGCCTACTGTATCCTCACTCACTCAAAACACAGCGCAGGCTCTATTTACACCGGTTTTCTGTGAGGCCGTGGAACTGTGAGGTGGTGGACTCCAATCGAGCCGGCCCATTCATGCCGAAGCGTGGCTCTCCCACGGTACTACAAAGGCTTTTGACTTCGATCAAAATTAACCTTTGATCTTCTTCGATCTTCTCTGTTTCCTTTTTTGCCTGTATGAAAAGCTATTAGAAACTAACATGACATAATCTGTCTGTATTGATGTATAGTTTCATCATCTCAGTAATTAACGTCAGAAGACATGGCTGTCTCAGCTCGAGGCTGTATTTACATGAAACATTACAATAAATCACTCGATTCACTTTCCTAAATTGATATTGTAATCCGTTTGCTGTTGTTTTTGTTTTGTATTGAATAAATGAAGACGTCGCTGATGCCGGTTCGTTAAATTGCTATCTCTCGTTCGCCGATGCTGTGGAGTCGACTGTGGTTATATTTTTTCTAATTTGGTTTTACACAAATCAAATAAAAGTTGAAGAAATATTATAATTCAATCGTATGTAGGTATATATTATACTTGAGTGCTATGGTTACAGTTTTACACCAATTTTAATGTGTTCTGTTAATTCGTAAACGTACCCGATGGAAGTATGGTCTGCGGCATTCCTATTGAATTTTATTACGCCTGGAAATACCCTCGAGTCGTAACCCACCGTAGTTTACTGTGAGGTGATGGGTCAGAATCACATTGAATAAAATCACTAAATATGCTTTATGCGTCTGAAACAGGTAAGACGTGGGAACAACTGATTAGTATATTTACCAGAGTTGCCTAGTTTGGTCTCGTACAGCCACATATTAAAGCGAATTAGTTTTATATCTTTTAAATCTATAGAGATTTAGATCTATCTACTCAATACAACACTTGATATTAATGAAATAATCAAAACATAAAGGCATAATTTTTTTACAAAAGTCGACTCCATGGTATCTCCATCCCATTTATCGCACACTTCGATACAAAATGGAGAATCACGATGTACAGAAGCTCTGAGTTATGTCCCCATGCAGTAGTGATATGTTCATTTTAACAATAAATATAGGTGGCCAATTAAACGCTTGGCTACCGTGACTCCGGTTAGGTAACTGGATGATGTTCTTATCTCGTCAATAGATGGCACTTTTCATAAACCACTCAACTTCGACGATGTGTAATTGTTTTACTTGTCAGTTTGTAATAGCCATAAAGTTTAATTCACACGAAACGTTTGTTTAGAAAATTAAAAATATGTACCAACTTTAACGCTACAAGCATGTGTTTTTACCAAACAAACTAGATTGATTAAGCTATATGATGCTCCATCAGATTGAGGTAGGCCTGTACACCCCGCCGCAAACCCCGGTGGGGTGACGGGCCGAGGGGGTTTCCACACGTAAAAAAAAAAGGCCTGTACAGAAGCATAAGGAATAGCAGAAGAGATTTCTCGTTGTTTTCAAATGACAAGTGAGAAACCTGTTTATACCTATTTGCCGTAGACACAATCAATACAGTACGTACGTACAATCTTATAAATAGTACCAACCTATAGAATTTTACATAAAAGGCTAGATGTCTTGTACAGAGAGACAAAAAATGAAAAGATAAAAATTAAAAGTAATTAAAAAGTAATCTCCCTTTTAAAATGAATACACAACAAAAGGTGTATACATCTAACAAACGAATGTGAGAAACTCATCTGCATTCGCAACTCGCATGTCTCTCGATTAAATCGTTTTACTGAATCGATTAAGCCTTCGATCTCGTATCGATTCTAGAGTGATTATTTTTTGTTCCACGCCGTTTCATGTGCGCCGCCTCTTGATGTCTTTATTAAATGACTTTAAATGTATATGAAAAGAATTAATGTGTATAGTTGAAGCTTTGTTGCTCTGCGTTGCTACTGTTTATACAACGGCCGCTTCTGTGGGTCTAGCAACTGTAGCCAGTTGATTTATAGATGTTATTTAATGTCATTATTTATGTAGCATGTGGCTATCATTCATTGTCTCCCTTTATATTTATGATTAAGTAATAAATAGGTTTGAGATGTATTACAGATAAGCTCTTTGTTGCGCAATGAATATAAGGTTAATTGGGCAGTCCTACCACAATTTGCCGTTATTCATATAGTTTATGGTATCTGTGGATTACATCATTTGCGAATACTTAAGAAGAACATATTAAGTTTTGTTTTGTTTTTAAAAAGACAACTCCCGCATTAGGATTATACATCCTGTGTCGCGGGGGACTTTACAAACATACATGTAACGAACGCAAAGAACACCCAGACTCAGGACAACATTTTGTGGATTACAAAAAGTGATGTCCCACGTGGGATTTGAACCCACGGCACTTGGCGTAGTAGTAAGCAGCGTGGTGACCGCTTCAACCGCTAGGCCAACCGCGCAGTCTAATATTAAGTATAACCTTAAAGTTTACTTTACATGAAAGAAATGATTTCATGAAATAGAACTATTTCAAGACAGTAGACCTCTCACAGAAGACCAACCTACAATGACAGCATTCGTTGCTGTCGTGTTTCGTTGGTGAGTGCCAGACTGTCGGCCCAATGATCAATAGATCGCTATAGTGTGGTTCACCATGATATGTTGTGGCATTGTCGGCACTCATAATAATGACCACCACTATTGGATTCTGCTCATGCTTTCCATCAGGCAGAGTAGACAGTAACTTTCATCCCCATCATCTAGATGGTTGGCAGTCCACAACTGTGCGATTTTTCCGAAACTTTCTGCCGCGCACAGCAAAACTGTGGAATGAGCTGTCGCCTGCGGTGTTCCCGGACCAATACGACCTTCAAACCTTTAAGAAAAGAGCGTACTCCTTCCTAAAAGGCCGGCAACGCACTTGTAACGCCTCTGGTGTTGCGGGTGTCCATAAGCGACGGTAATCTAATAGTATAATCTAATAATACTAAATTCAACTAAGTAAATGTTCATAAACATAGATAACTTTCGTTGCTACTTTTAAAAATTCTTTCAGCATATTATATTGCGTCTGGTTGCCTATAACTGTTTTATATATAAAAAAATTAGTATCTATTGATTGCAATAGCAAGATATAAAAAAACATAAACAATGTAACATTGTCCATATCTATGAGAATATTTTAACAAGTCATTATTTTTACCTGCTTCATAAAGTCTATCAAATGTTAAATTCATACAAAAAATACAACAGTTATGGTGTCACGCAATTTCATAAATTTATTTGTTTAAACATAAAGATGCATTCATTATTTATAAATGACAAGTTAACCCGATGTTTGTTTATAAATTACACAATATAAACACATTTAACTTGCTATTTATAATTTTATGTTAAAATGAACTTCAGTGGAAATTGAAATATAACAGACGCAAATATCGTTTATCGATTTGACAAATTGTTTCTTGTCATGGCTTTGATGGGAGAAAATGTTGAGACAAACAACACTTAGTTCGAACTACTACTGCATTTGGTATATTAAATGAATTTGAACTGATGATATTGGAATGATTAAAAGGATTACTTATTTATTAATCATTTATCGATAAAGGTAAGTTTTTACCGGAATTGAGGGAAAATTAGTATTTTCTGTGACATGGTTGGTTATACCTTGAATATTTAGCTCATCATAATTCATTACCTTCCTGGGCTTTATTATTCCCATGGTTATTTGGGGTCAGCTACTAACTCAACAGATTTTTCCTGAAAATCAGTTTTTCCACGGAGCGACTGGCATCAGACCTCCGCAACCCTGAGAGTGAACAGAATTCGTAGGTAGAAGTTAGTTGTCAGTATTTTTGAGGTCACTGACTTCGTGAATGAATGAATAACGATTGTCATTGGTGTCAATGACAACCGGGACGGCTTAACGTGCTCTTCGAGGTACGCTAGGGAAAATACTGTTACTTAGCTTAGCTGGGTATTAAATAAATTATAGCAGTCGATTAATTACCAAAAATAACACAATATTTATTAACAACAGTTTTTACAATAACAAATCACTAAATCACTCGTTAGTCGCACTAGAAGATCTCTTCGATGTTTATCCGCTGTATCGTGAAACAATACTGCCCCTACGGCCAACACGTTCCGCTTTTATATGGCCGTGGAAATAACTCGAAAGTACGAAAATATTCGATCGATGTTTCTAAGCTAAATAGATTACTCTAGAGCTACTTGTAGCGCCATCTAGCGTCGAGTAATCGTCATAATGCCCACAGTTGCGCGCTTACCGACACTAGATGGCGTTGTCCTCAATAGTTCTCGATTGTTCTCGTACAAATGAGATCCATCTGGTTATGGCGCAACACTACCACCATACTCTGGGCTCCTATCAAGAATTTCTTGTGAGAAAAACCCAACAGCAGTCTGAACCGGTATCGAACCCGAGACCACTGATCGGCAGTCGTGTACTAACGAGGCAGTAGCTCATATATATCATATATATATAACTAATTCATCCAATGAAAACGCTTAAATCGAATCCAATGAATGCGTTTCCTTTTTTCCTTTCGCCGAGTTAAAGCAAAATATTAAAAATTCTTCTATGACAAATATGTTCACCATTTTTGCCTCCAAAAGTCTGAAGAATTTTACATCATTATTACTTATTTCTATTATATAAAATTCTCGTGTCGTGTTGGTGCGTAATCGAACTCCTCCGAAACGGCTCGACCGATTTTGATGAATTTTTTTGTGATTATCCGGTATCTATGAGAATCGGTTCTTATCTATTTTTCATCCCCCTAAATGTTAGGGGTAGTCCACCCCTAAATTTTTTTTTTTTTGACAAAATTTTTAATTTCTATTTTTTTATGATGCAGCATTAGAACATACATACAACCCTAGATTTTCAACCCTCTACGATCAACCCCTATTTTTCCATAGCGATTTTTATTATTCAATTTTATGGCAAAGCAACGTTTGCCGGGACAGCTAGTATTTATATATATTTAACATACAACTTAACAATTTCTTTTCATGTCTTGATGGTTAAATAAAGATCAATAAATATAAAACTCTGTGACCTAAAAACCTGATTGATTCTGATAAAGTCTATCATAAAAAGTAGATCAGCAATTATATTTTGGTCCAACAAAATCATTTGATCCAATATTGGCCGTCGAACAAGACCTCAAAAACAAATGAACAAATTATAAAATGTTAATGGAATCGAACCTTTGACTCGACGATACAATACATCATTGTCAGGTAACAGATTATGGACTCGCTGACAGTGGGAAAGTGCAAGCCGACTGCCGCTGACGGCTTGAGAATGTAGGTCTTAAAGAGTTTAGTCATACTTTGGTTTTTGTTACTGGGATTATTATTATTTACCGTCGTCTCTCAGCCTCGTTGGTCTAGTGGTTAGCGTAAGCGACTTGTGATCTTGTCTCCAGTTCGATTCCCGGGTCGGACTGCTGTTGGGTTATTCTTTCAAGAAATTCTTTATAGTAGTTCGGAGCATGGTGGATGACACTTCAATTTAATTTATTTATATAAATTGATATGTTATTACAGGAAGAAAGGTGTATAGGAAAATTTCATAGCACTACTCCATTGAAACAAGGGACTCGTAACTTTTTTATAGTCGAGTAGGTTGGTAGTAGTAGTTGGTAGGTAGGTCAGTCTAATATTCTCCGAGCCGATAACGGCCACGGCGGCCCGTCTCAACGGAGACCAGCCAACTACACAGGATATATTATAGTACACAAGTGTGTACGCAAACACAGGTTCTTTGTTCCGTCTCTCTCATAATCCGGCGCAGGACCGACAGGCTTACAAGCTCTCCGAGGCACGGGGGTTCAGACCTAAACTTCCAAACTCCAAGCTGTTCTTAAGTATTTTTATATTCAGAAAAACAAAATACTTTAGGCCCGATCCGGGATTCGAACCCGAGACCTCTTGATTAGCAGTCGCATACGTCAACCGCTAGACCAACGAGGCAGGTCAGTCTATGTACCTTTAGTAGCCTTTCTTCACCTAATAAGACCTCTAATGAAAACCGTTGCTAAAAACCACATCCAAATTGGTCTATCCGTTCAGAAACCATGATGCCACAGACAGGCATAACGATAAAACTAACAAAAGTAGAAATATACATTCCTCCAAAAACAGATAAAGAAAAAATATTTGAAATACTAAATCTATTTAATTTTTAAAAAATATGATTTTGTTTTCATCATATTTCAAAACATGTTTGACCAACAAGTTTAAGTAACGGGTTTAGTCGATTAGTAAATCGATTTGACCCATCCTTATTAATAACAGTACTATACAAGTGATTAATACGGTGATTAGTCAGTTAGTATGCTACCTATTCATAATTTTATGCATACAATAGTTGCTGCCGTGTTTTTGTTGCTTTTGAATTGAAAATTGTTCATTATTTGATTGGTTTGAATTATGTCCCAATTTTTTTTAATGAAGTAATAATAATAATAACAAATATTCCGGACATCTAACACACAACGCCATCTAGTCCCAAGCTACTCGTAAGCAGAGCTTGTGTTATGGGTACCAGACAACTGATATAAAAACTTATATCCATTTTTTTTTTGTAAATACAAAAATACTTTTACTACATACATATTATACATAGAAAACACCAAAACTCCGAAACATATATTTGCAGATCATACAAACATTTGGTCCGACCCGGGAATCGAACCCGAGACCTCAAGCCGGTACAGACAGAGAGACAAAAGTTGCAATAATTGTTTTTGATGTAATAACCAAATTATGATTTTAGTGAAAAGCTGATAATTTGAAATTACAGATAATTTAATTTTATTTATTTGTATAGATTTTAGATAAGTATTGTGCTTGTGAAATAAGTTATTCTTAAGTATGTATGAATCATTTGTGTGACGTCTTATAACGAAGATTTTATTTATATTAGTATTTAAAATATTATAATTTTGAAATTGGAATGCAATAAATGGTTTTTTAAAACAAATATATTATATTAATGTCGATATATCTATGATTTGAATACTAGATATTATAATTTATTCAATTATATACAAGTTATATGGGATAAACAGTTACAGCAATGTATACCTAAATAGCAGAGATGGTAATGATGTTAATTATTGTTCAAATGGCTGTTAAACCAGCGCAATGAGCAGTCAGCTATGGAGAAATTGTGATTGAAACATAAAACGTTAATAAAAACCTAGTTAAGTAGCTTCAAGGTTAGTAAACAAAAATTATAACTTAAAAAATACTGGATTCGATGCGCCCACAATTACTTAATGCACCACCAATAAAGCTGATATTACTGCTTATAAAAAGAAAGTGTATGTTTGATCTTCAAACAAACATAGGAGTTTTACGAATCTATACTTAATTTTAAAGCTGAAGAGTTTGTTTGTTTGGTTTTCCGCATTAATCGCACGAAGTACTGTTATACTCAATGTATATAGCTCAGTTACCCAGGAAGACAATAGGCTATATATCATCACGACCAAACCTATATGTGCTCTGCGTAAACGATTCAAGTTTTACAAAAACAATGTATTACAAAATTGTTGCCCTTTAAAGTAACTAAAGAAAGCACAACAAAGACAGCGAAAGCATCTTTTGATCTTGGCTCACTACTAGGTACCGTTTTTTATGGTAACTTCACGCTACGGGCTATGGGAGACTCGGACGAGGTTGAAGATCTAAATAACTTAGAAAACATAAAAGTATGCAATACGATTGAAAATCCTCGAAGTCAATTAAAAGTAAGTCAACATCAGACTTTTTTTTATATTAGGGCCAAACGAGCAGACGTATCGCCTGATGGTAAGCGATTACCGCCGCTCATGGACACCCGCAACACCAGAGGCGTTACTAGTGCGTCTCCGGCGTGTTAGGCCTTTTTTCTTTATTTTTTTTCATCATTAATGCCTGCTTAAGTATTCATATGTATAGCTACAATATACATTTTTACTTAAATAAAATGTATAACACATTTCACTATCATATATAAATCTTATTCTTTATAAAATGTAACAGTTAAATACGGGTGTGTTGCGATTATTCGCGCCTCTGTCGCCCGAGCCGAGACCGCCTCGGGCGAACCGCCACTCTTTATAATTTGATCACATTTGTAGCGCAGACAATGCGCACCCAAAGCAAGAAGACGACAGATGGACAAAGAAATACCTGGAGCTGATATTAGTGTTATAGTTTTGAAGGTATTACTTAGTATTGTGATATCAAACATGTTAATGTTTCTGAACAAAATATGAAGCTAATCTGAAGGCATCTTTAAAAAAATATATTTTGTTACTTTTTTGAACGGGTAATTTAAATTTCAAGTAGGTACATTAATCATTATTTATTTAGGCTTTAAGTCTAACATTTGAGCCTTAAATAGTCTTTGTATAAGCATAGCAATAAGGTTAAACTTCTATTTAAATGTTTTTCAACACAAAGCGGGTAAATTTCAACTTGTGTGTTAAGTAAATAAGAACACCTTAACTTGTTACATTAGCTTCGAAATTACTCAAGAAACTCTAACGGTTTACTTGAATTCTGATTTAATGTATTGATTGATAAACGATCAATTTTGGTAAATTAACAGTCTTGTCGCTAATTTCAAGTGACTTTTTGTCACTTAATATCAGCAGCCTACTTTTTTCACGTAAGTCTATAACTGCTAAATATGTTGCATTGTAAATCAAGTTACAAGTTAAATCTTTCATAACTGCCACCAGAGTTCAACTGTATAGTTGAACTCTGGTGGAACAAGTATTTGTACACTGTTTTTTTTTATGGGTTTTGTGGCAAACTAGCAGACATATCACCTGATGGTAAGTGATTACCGCCGCCCATAGACACCCACAACACCATAGGCGTCACGAGTGCGTTGCCAGTCTTTGGGGGATGGGAAGTGGGATGAGGGAGGGGTTGGGGTTTGGGCCTCCGGTATCCTCACTCACTCGGTGAAACACAGCGCAAGCGTTGTTTCTCATCGGTCTGTGACGCCGTGGTATCACTCCGGTCGAGCCGGCCCATGCATGCCGAAGCGTGGCTCTCCCACGGTAAATATGTTTGTTTGTTGTTTTGTTTTTCTGTGTAAGATGAAGTTGTTTTTTTATTATAATTATTTTGTAATTTGTTTGGAAATAAACTTATTATTATTATATTATTTAAACCATGGTATTACTTTGTAACATAAAAATAATAAAAAAAAAGCACAACGTCAACTCCACGACTTTCCGATCAGACCGACCATTTCACGGAGGCAACTCTTTCAGTGGTTTAGCCCGGGGCACGCCACAATGGCCACTACTTTTTCCCTTCTATAATAAACATTTGTATGCAGCTCATACACACTGACCAAGCCTCGGGTGTACGCTGAACATTACTCAGATAATCTCTCGAAAATTCGGGATGCGTAAATCTTTTTAATTCTCTTTTTAGATGAACGACTTTATATTACAACAGCTTTCAAACTTCACTTGTTTATATCGCCGTAATGGAACTAAATTATATGCTTCGCATAATGGGAACTGATGTCTTATTTTCTAACGTCACTCATAAAGTAATTCCTATGACGTCACATACTTTCAAGTAGATATAGCTTTTTGGTGGGAATCACAGATTATGTGAATACAGTTTAATAATAATGAATTAAAACGACACACATATACGTGGTTTACTACGTGTTGTTCTGTCTTTGATCTTTTTTTAGTTTTTACGCGGGTAATGCTTTTCGCACCATACCCTTCATGGGGAGACGAAGGGCGCGTGTGGGACTCCCGGAAGACCGGTCTACCCATTAAGCTCCGCGGCGGCCTACCTCGGCAGTCAAGAGGACTTCCAGGAACGCATCGGCGGCTTCTGGAGTCCCCTCTGCCGTACCCCATGACTGAGGTACATCCCAGGGTGATCAGAGTCACCCCCAGGGCGGTACGCTGTTACGCCTCACACCGTTTCCAGGGCGGTACGCTGCTTGGCAAGAGCAGGTTGCAAGAAGCCCAAAATCGATCAAACTGACTTGCAATGTGAGAGGATTATGTCCCGTAATGGACTGCAATAAGCTGATGATGTGACACACATGTATAAGCTTAAGGTCGATTGATTGCGTATTCAGCAATGCCTGTGTGGAAATGTTTCGTTCTAGTTTTGATTCAAACCCAGGAACTCTGTCTTCAAATTCACGATAGTCAACAACGATACTAATAGTACAGTCCATATAAATCTCAATATTTATTCGTAAATTTACAGTACATATTCAGAGGAATAACTTTAATAAATACTTATTTAATATACTATTATAACTAATAATACTACGTTATTATATTATTAATTATCATTTGTGACGTTAAAGTAAAATAAACTTTATTCTTGGTACCATAAAAAATATTGAGTGTGTCGTCACTTCGTATAAATTTGAACCTTATGGTTAACGACCCTATATGACTGTTATAATAAGGTTTCATTAAAAGAATCCTCGTATTAATACCTCATAACATAAGTTTCATCATAAATGTCGTAGCCATGATGTGAAATTAGAAGGTATCTAAAATGTACGACTGTAAAATTAAAGTAGGTATTAAGAGTTACCAAAATCTCGAGTATTTTATTCAAAATATTTTAGATTATATATTATTATATAATCTAAAATATTTTTTCTATCTTGATTCCAAAGTAATTTATAAATTATATTACTAATTTATCATGCTACACATATGTTTATGCATGTATATTTATTCGTAATAAAAAATTAAATCAACTATCAAAAATATTTTGTTAATCGCAATAAGTTTTTTGATTGAGATTTGCAAATATTATCGTATTAAATTTCCGCTTATTACTGCCGCTACACATAAAGAAGTTGTAGATATAATAACAATAATGTTGTCCTAGCTGATAGCGGCCACGGAAGCCAGTCTCATCGGAGACCAGCCAACTACGCAGGAGATATTATAGTGCACAAGTTTGTGCGCAAACACAGGTGCACTCTCTGTTCCCTCTCTCTCATGACTCGATGGGACGGTTAACCGACATGATCGGGGAGAGATTAGGCGAGGCACGGCGGTAAAGGCCCGACTTCCAAGCTCCGAGCTGTTAGTAAGTATTTCTATAATAAGAAAAACTCAATAACACTTTTGTCCGACTTGTGGTATCGTAGACCAAATCGTCCTTGCATAGACATCCACTATAGGTTTAAAAAACGTTTGTATTAAAATGTTTCGAACAACAATTTAAAATATTTAATAAAATGACAAATATTTCGGACATCTTACACACAACGCCATCTAGTCCCAAGCTAAACACAGCTTGTGTTATGGGTACTAGACAACTGATATAAATACATATATACCTTTTTTGGAAATACATACATATTATAGATACAAAACACCCACACTCCGAAACAAATATTTGCAGATCGTAGAAACATTTGAACCCAAGACCTCAAGAACACCATTCGCATACGCTACCACTGCTCCACAAAGGCAGTTAATATTATATTTTGTGAGATTATGATATCACAGCAATAATGTGTCAATATCATTATGTGAAATGACGTCACATTACTATTTAACTTATTATTTATATTTAGACATTCTAAGGAAATTCCGACTCGGTCTAATACCTGCAACACGCTCACAATACTGGAGGATATTGTTCTGTAATTACGATTTATGTCCAATATAGCGCAATAAGTAACTGGTATATATTAATTACTAGTAATTACGGTAATCTATTAACCACTTATCAGCCTATTTTCGACATTAATACTTTGATTGAACGTACGGTTGGAATACATTACATTATTTCTGAACTCATAACATTAACGGAGCTTTAAACTTTGAATTCATCTCATTTAAGTTTTAAATTGGATGAGTTTAATTGTTTCTATTCAATTATGTTAATGAATATGGACGTGTATGGCTTTTATGGCACTAAAACGACTCAAGTGTAGTATTAAATACAGAAAATTATAATGATAGGATGAAATGTAAATATAAATATTATAAATAAAAAGAAAGAAAAACAATGTTTGTAAGATTTTAGATTTGTTTTATGTGTAACTTGGATTCGTAGACTGTAACCATTACTTCGTAACAATGTTTTTTTTTGTCATCTAATCGTCGATAGATTGTAAAAGTCGTGAAACATGCTGAAAAGATGCCTATTGACTTTAAATATTCCCTCTGTAGTGTGCTTTGGGAGAGGCTTATGACAAATTACTAATATAACAAACTTATGAAATAACAATCCTTAAAGTTTGGCCTAAAGTGAAAGGTTTTTTTATTATATTGAATGTATTGGTTTTAAGTTATAGATACAATAAGTAATATATAGATAGATACAAACGAACACTACAACGTATTTTTTGGAAGGTTCCATAAATAAATAAATACGTTGGTTGACTTAGAACAAAGAAATTAGCTTATAAAGTCAAGTGTCACGATCGGGCAAGCTCGTATAACAATTTATACATTTTCGCGATTATTACGATTAAAAAAATATTCTTTAACAGTTGATTACCGCTCACGAGTTCACATTAACGCGTACATTTTAAATTACAATGAAAAGCATTACTTGTATAAACGTTCAACCGATTACTGATAATCGATTCGATCACGATACGAGTAATCGCATAATTGATCATATTTCATCCACAGTGGACATTACTAAAGTAATGGCATTTTAAATTCGGAACCGCAACCGTTCATTATGGTCCACCACGGAACAAAAGGCGATCATCTGAATAAATTTAGTAAATAATTGTTATTTTGTACCTGGACCTCGGGCGCTCAGACCCAATTTGTTGAATTACCACGGATTTTTATTTCGAGTTATTCGTGAGTTTTTACGGAATATATTCTTCAATAAGTAAATCTGTGCTAGGTAAGGAGTTTTACCGAAATGCTATTAGGCGTGGTTGACATGAGAAGCATGACATACAGTCACCTATCGCATGTTACGAAGAAAGGCTGTATTTGAAGGATTTTGCTCTGGTGTAGATAATGTCTTAGAACATGAAACGGTTAAACTTAAAACCTAGACAACAGACATTCAACTGTTATACTACGGTTAGTGTATTTGGTGATCATTGTTTTTAATCTATACGCCACATTATTTCTAGAGAATCCATTTCAAGGGCTACCTACATTAGTTAGTAGGAAAAGGCCATTGTCAGGTTACATAAAACAGATCGGAATGATTTCTTTGTAGTTTTTTTTTGTTTTTTTTTTAATATATAATTTTATCTCATAATTTACTTGTATCGAGAGCATAGCAACTAAAAATCGAGATCACGTAGTATTGTTCATGTTAATTTTCTCGTCCAGTGCGTTGCCATGATTTAAAATACAGGTGCGATGGCCCACTTCAACAAATAATTACAAATAATAGCTTCGATAATGGTTTCAAGTGCACAAACTGCATGCAGTTTTGGGAAATGTTTGTACAGGGCTTCTATAACGTAATTTTTGTATTGCATTAAATGCTTAAATTTGCAATAATTTATGATTTCACTATCGACCTTACGTTGCAGTGACGAATAAGAAACAAGGCGTTTAGAAGTCTCATATGAACTGAAGCTAGCTTTTGATCTCAGACTTAAAATATAAAATTAATGTAAGAAGGGCTGTTTGATTTTGATAAGGATTGAATTAAAACACTTTAAACACGCAAGGTAGTAGAGCCACGCTGATTTCATCACGAACGGGCCGGTTCGACCGGGGTGGTACTACCCGCGCACAGAACATCAACATAAAATGATAGCGTTCGTGCTGTTGTGTTTCGTTAGCGAGTGCGAGACCAGAGATGAAAAGCATCACTAGGCCGCCATGGTATAAGTCGTCATGCTGCATTGTTGCATTGTCTGCATTCGCAACTTTTGGATTCTACTTTTGCTTTCCATTAGGCAGAGTAGAGTAGTTATGGCGGGACCTTACATAAAAAAAAACTTTTAGATAAAATGTCCGATAGATACCTACGTAATTCGAATGCATATAATTGAACTAACAATAAAGTAAAATAGTAACAAATGTAAAGCACTTCATTTTATTTTTGAGAAACAATACTTCCATATAAATAAATAAACATTTCGGACATCTAACACACAATGCCGTCTAGTCCCCAACTAAGCAAAACTGTTTTTGTCAATACATGCATATTATACATAGGAAACACCCAAACTCCGAAACAAAAATATTTACAGATCATACAAACATACGATCCGAACCGAACCCGAGACCAGCAGCAGCAGCAGTCGCATATGTTACCATTGCGCCCCCGAGGCAGTCAGAATATAACTTGTATTAACTATTAATGTGAAAGTCAAAACAAAGCACAACAGTGGAGTGTAAAATTCTTGAACATAAATTTGCGAGTCCTATTCTAATGCTAAACGTTGCCTCAAGAAATAATGAACCTGGGTCCTTTAAGCGGAGCGTGAAGAAGCATCTCACTAGGCCGCCATAGTGTGGGTCGCCATGCTGCATTGTCCCTATTAGCAGTGAGGATGGTGACCACCACTCCTGGATTCTGCTCGTGCTTTCCATCAGGCAGAGCAGAGTCATTTTGGCAGCTAAGACATAAAAAAAAAAAAAAAAAAAAAAACACTGTTACCTGTCCAGTCTACCAGCCTTCTCTTATTACCTCACTGTTTATAAGAAAATCAACCTTATCTGTAACAATCTTAAAAACATCTTACATTGATTCTGCTGGTGCTTTCCATCAGGCAGGGCAGAGTCATTTTGGTAGCTCAGGTATAAAAAAAAAAAAAAAAAAAAGAATCGGTATCATCATTTTAATGTTTATTATTCCACAAATTAACTTTATTATTACATTCAAAATAAAGTTCAGATTCATTTGTTGATTGTTCTTTCGCGTCTTATGTTTTAACAACTGCTGCAGCTATTAGCTGAGAATTTATTTCTACAATAGAATCAACACAAAATTGTTTCTTAGCCTCGAGGAGAATAGCTTCTGAGTTATTACCTGGTAGCATTACTTGTTCAAAATCATTCGCTATCTCCTCATCTCGTTCGTTTTGACATAGTTTACAACCAGGGCTTGGCTTCTGATTTTCTTTAATGACTAAAGATATATGAAGTCTTATGAAGAATTCATGAAACGTTGAACGGAATTTAATTCCATCATCCGGTTCTGTAGAATAGTCTTGAGACATAATTGTATTGAGTTTTATATTGGTCTACTTTAGCAAGACACCCATTGAATGGTAATAAATATCTGTTATTAATGGGTGTGTGCTTAAATGTTTTATTACTACTATGGTTTTGATGGATGTTTTCATATCAAATCGCTGTGAGCTAAATAACTTGATCTGCAATAGATTGTTGTCTAATGTTTTAAGACTTCTATTAGAATAAGGAAGTAAATTTAAAAACCGATTCTCCATTCTTAGCTTTTCTGTCACTATTTTTGCACATGGAAGGTGTGAACTTTGTCAGGGACAAAAGTTTACCATTAAATGAACTCAATACACATTTGAAGTAGAAAGAAACCAAAACAAAGGTTCCTTATCTGTGATGTATTGAGAAAGTAATTATTTTATAATAAAACCATTATTTTGCAGTCGAACTAACGATTTTTTTTTATTTACTTGCTTTCCATTAAAGTTCTTTATGTGAATGGGCTTGCCAAAATGACTCTACTTTATCTGATGCAAAGCATGAGCAAATTCCAAGAGAAGTGGTCACCATACTTATTGTGAATAAAGATTATGCAAAACAAAACAATGCAGCATGAAGACCCACCCTACGGCACGCTGCTGAGATGCTTCTACATCATCGGGCCACCGGCCTCTGGTCTCGGTACTATCTTTAAACTTCATCATGGCGTTTTATTATCATTACGTATGAGATAACAATAATATAAATATGCCGGACATCTAACACACAACGCCATCTAGTCCCAAGCTAAGCAGAGCTTGTGTTATGGGTACTAGACAACCGATATAAATACTTGTATAGTTTTTTTTGTAAATACATACATATTATACATAGAAAACACCCAAACTCCGAAATAAATATATTATTTGCAGATCATATAAACATTTGGTCCGACCCGGGAATCGTACCCGAGAACTCAGGTATATTACATTGGACATATTATTATTGTTTTTTTTTTCAGATACAACACAACAATAATTCATAGCAATTATAATATTTGCTCTGTAACTGTACAGAATAGAGAGGTATATGATAAAAATACTTAATGGATGAAAAAAAAAATTGTGAAAGTTTTATTAAAAATAATTTTGACAACCCTACATCTGTTTCCTGTATTGTCTAATAAGCTGACAAAGCAAGCGCTTGCGCAGCGATTGATTTGCATAGCAGAGCGCTTATGAGATTTTGTTACGAATGTTAGGCGGGAAATTGCAGTATGGCAACATTACTACCGGGCTTTGTTAGCAATTGTCGCGATAAAGCCTTGTACACACTTATGGCTTTTTTTGCATATCCCAAATAATATTAAAAAAGTGAATGTGTTTATTTGCTTGTTATGTTTTAACATCTAAACAACGGAGCCAATTTTAAAAACTCTTTCACCATTGGAAAGTTATATTTTCAGCAAATTAAACTTTTTAAGAAATAAACTGTTCTATTTGTCAATAGAAATTTAACGCGGACGGAGCCTCGGATAGGGAGAGGGATGGGGAGGGATTGGGGGATGGGCCTCCGGTATCCTCACTCACTCGGTGAAACACAGCGCAATCGCTATTTCACACTTTCTGTAAGGCCGTGGTATCACTCCGGTTGAGCTGGCCCATTCATGCCGAAGCGTGGCTCTCCCACGGTAAAACTGATACTAAATAATCATACAAATATTTTATTTTATATCAAAAGTTTGTTAGTATGTGTATGGTAGGTATCTTTGTTATTTTTCACACACAAATGGCCTTATTCATTTGATAAAACGGAGAGATGCTAACAAGTATGTCTCCCGGTGTATATGTCGGTCACTGCTGTTAAAAGTAGCCGACGTCTTTCCTTAAGAATCAAAGTTTGACTGCACAGTTGGCCTAGTGGTTTAAGCGTTCACTACAACGCTTGCTATGTGCCAAGTGCCGTGGGTTCAAATCCCACGTGGGACATCACTTTGTGTGATCCACAAAATGTTGTCCTGAGTCTGGGAGTTCTTTGTGTCCGTTAAATGTATGTTTGTAAAGTCCCCCGCGACACAGGATGTATATTCCAAAGGCGGGAGTTGTCTTTTTAAAAAAAAATTAAAAAAGAAAGTATTTCCATGCCAAACTTCATCAAAAGTGGTTAAGTCTTGTAGGCATAAAAGACTGACTGATTGAGATAAGAATTAGTTAAAAAAACTGCATAAAACGTGTGCTAAAATTGATATACCTATCCATACCCATACCACCCGGCTCATTATTACAAAGCTATTGACCCTTCATTCATTAAAATCGACTTAGTATTTTATACGCGACAATGGAACACACAAACATAATATATATAGATTGTCAAAACGATTACCCTTTCTTTTGTCGTCGCCGCAGTCGGGTAAAAATACACCAGTGTAGACTATATTTTAGTGGCTGTGTCTATTCGGTTCTCTATTATAATTTTATTCGTTACCTGTTCGTGTTATGAAGTGCTTAGCTTTGAGTATTATCTTCAATATTGAGAATAGAGGATGTAGCTGTTAGTGGAACATTTATATGACTTAATTGCTTTTAAATTTTGGTGATTCCTACTTTTTAACGATATAATATGTTAATGATAAGCTCTTAAATGAGTTCACGTTGGCAATAATCAAACCCGCAATCACTGGTCCGAAGCTCCTTTTGCTTATATTCAAGATAGTTTTTTTTTTTTTAAGATTCCTTAATAAGTAAGCATACATACTAATTGCATCTCAAAGCATAACATTTTCTTTTGTTTATGAGTCTGCCAAAGTGCCTCTATCATACCTTATGGAAAACAAGCAGAATCTAAGAGTGGTCGTCAATATACTCATTGCGAATGCAGACAATGCGACAACGCAGCATGGTGACCCACACAATGGCAGCTTAGTGATGCTTCTGCTTCATTGGTGCCTTGGTGGCGCAGTGGTAGCGTATGCGACTGCCGTGCATGAGGTCTTGGGTTCGATTCCCGGGTCGGACCAAAGGTTTGTATGATCTGCAAATATTTGTTTCGGAGTTTGGGTGTTTTCTATGTAGGTAGGTATAATATGTATGTATTTACAAAAAAAAAGTATAGGTATATGTATTCATATCAGTTGTCTAGTACCCATAATACAAGCTCTGTTTATTTTGGGACTAGATGGCGTTGTGTGTTAGATGTCCGAAATATTTATTTATTATTATTTATTGTTTATTGGGCCTCCGATTTCACACTCACCAACGAAAGACGACAGGACGAACGCTGTCATTTTAGGTTCTGTGAGAGGGTAGCATCACCCTGGTCGAGCTGGCCAGTTCGTGCTGAAATCAGCGTGGCTCTACTACCTGTAATTTAGTCTTCTTTTAATAATTTTAATGTAATTGGGGGCTAACAACACCAGAGGCGTCACAAGTGCGTTGGTGGCCTTTGGTATCCTTACTCACTCGATGAAACACAGTGTAAGCGCTGTTTCACACCGGTTTTCTATGAGGCCGCGGTATCACTCCGATCGAGCCGGCTCATTCATGCCGAATCATGGCTCTCCCACGGTGAACTCCTATCTTTGGAGTAATTAAAAAAAAACCTGTTTATTTTTGGTTACTGACTTCTAACATGGCATTTACAATATGTAATAGTATATACCAAAGTTAAAGTAAGTAGAATAAGTTAAATATTTTTAATTCTTGCCTTTCGAAAAATGTATATACTGGAAAGTAAAAAAATGTTATCTTATATTAGAAACCAATTATTTTTAATAACTGAAACTTTTTTATTTTATTCATCTCTTAAAGTCACCATCACTTTTACCAGATTAGTGGCAAAACACTTATATCCACGAGTAGATAATACACTCACAGCATCATTTGCAGTAACTTTCCAACTGCCACCCATCCGTTCGCAGTAAATCACAGCCACCATAGACACAGTAGCTGTGGGCTATTTTAACGCCTCAATATATTTACAGGCTATTAACGTGAGGTTTATTTATGAACTACCGGTTATCACTTTACTAATGCGCTCGGTCTCGCAATATGAGACTGAGTTAACGACTCATATTTGCAATGTTTTTTTTTAATAGTTTAAAGCAGTAATAATCCTGTTAAGACAACCATAGTCGATAATCACCTCTCCAATCTCTAGTACTTTATAATCCCAGTCACACGCCCACCACTGTAACCTGACCTGGACACCAAGATAAAAAGTAGTGACCCACGAACCCACAAAATTAATTAATAAATAAAAGAAATAAAAAATAATAATAATAAAGCCGACAAACAAACAAAAGTTTGGCAGACTTGAGCATGTAGAATGTGTATATGATTTTGAACAAAAAACCACATGGGAAGTCCCAGAAAACAATGAACCGCCTTGGAAATTGTAAGAAAATTGAACAGAAAGAAAAGCTTTTCACGAATCATAGTTCATTTGATACCTTCAAACGAGCAATTCTTGTATATATCAGAAAAAAACTCTAACCATTTTCATGAAATTTAGTACGCAAGGAGTTTCGGCGGTGATAAATCGATTTAGCTAGAATTAATTTCTAAAAAAATACCCAAAAAAACCCAGGTCATTCAGGTCCTGTTCTTAATTCAGGCACATTATTGCACGCCGTGTGGATTTAATTTTAATACCACCACAACATATAGTTTAGATAGTTTGTGGCAACCCTAAGGACAAAAGAAAGATATCTACCTCTAACCGAACCGATGACACTATTGTTACCATTGACCTATAATAAAGTCAATGATTAGTATTTCGGCACTCTTTATTCTGTAAGTTTTTTTTTATTGAATAGGAGCTGACGTATCGCCTGATGGTAAGCGATCACCGCCGCACATGGGCACCCGCAACACCAGAGGCGTCACAAGTGCGTTGCCGATCTTTTACGAAGGAGTACGCTCTTTTCTTGAAGGTTTGAAGGTCGTATTGGTCCGGGAATACCGCTTGTACCTCTTGTTGTGCGAGGCAGTAAGTTTCGCGGTAAGCGCACAGTTGTGAACTGCCAGCCATCCAAGTGATGGGGATTAAATTGCTGTCGAGTAAGACGATGGCGAAAGGAGGTGGAAGCAAACTTTTGATGGTGTGGAATTGGGAATACCTACTTTCGCTTCATAATAAATAAATTCAGTTCTGCACACACGTAGGGTTGTCTAAAACTTCTAGAACGACCTGTCTGCTGTGTAAAGTCGCTCAAGATTATCGTTTTCAAATAAAGTAACGTTTGAAAAAAAGCTGTAGGCGTTTTAATGCGTGCGTAATCTAAACGGTTTATTTATTTAAAAAAAGACATAAATTGAATAGATAACTCTTCATTGGATAACGTCTTAATCGAATGGGATTTCTTGTTTGAACAATATTTATGTTTTAATTATTATAATTAAATAAAATCACCTTTAATCCATGTATTTTCTTTCTATTCATCTAAATCTTAAATGTCGGTATCAAAAGACACAACTGTACTTAATAAATGAGAGGTCAGGTTATATTGGTCAATGAAATAAAAGAAGAATTAAAGGATGTTTTAGCGATCTCTAGTATTGAGAAAGGTGAAGGTGGTTGTGTTTTATTATATGCTGATTCAGCGTTTTTACATTAATTCCTGTAATTAAAGTAAACTAATTAATTCTCCATCATTATAAATCAGCAGTTTATGCTGACGAATGCCTCCTCCAACGAGATCCAATGGTCCCAGTCTTGGTTAGTCTTCATCCATCAGCTACTTTCTTCAAGTCGTCATCGTATGTATCATGGTGCTTTAAGGCGCGTTTCTACCGAAACTGTTGAGAAATTCAGTGTTTCCTTTTATAACTTTTCAGAAATTCGCCCATTTTTGTTTCCATTGTGCCTACACCGAATTGCCAACAACTCGCTGATGAATCAACAACTAATTTGATTCGTTCCTTGTCGTGGCAGACATGTTTCATTTTGTTTCCAATATGCGTCTCCACAGAGCCCATTAAATAAATAAATAAAATAAATAAATATTTTCGAACATCTAACACACAGCGCCATCTAGTCCCAAACTAAGCGGGCTTGTATTATGATATTACTGCAACAAACGTTCTTTTACACAAGGAAATTCGCAAAGTTTGTTCGGTGGACACTCAGCTTTACACTATGTTTGTCTAGTTACACGAGAAATATTGGCGCGGCCGGTGTAGAGAGCATCACCCATGCTGTCATCCGCATAACATTGAACGCTTGAAACAGTGAATAATTCGATATCGATAAGATACGCCTATAATCAACAACGGTCTAGATTGTTGACTATCCAACAGGTGTTGTAGATAAACAATGATATATGGCTACTACTTTTCTGCTAGTTTTTCGATACAAACTTTCGCAAGAATAGAATTAGAGTCAAACTAGTAGGCTAGTCACAACAAAAAGTGTAGGTAGCCTAACTGGGCACTTATGTGCTAATCTAATGGAGACCCCGTAAGTTAATACATACATAATAAGAGCGATTACGTAAGGCGGGCGCCTCAAGCAACGGTAGCCGAGATGTGCCAATCTTTTCCTTTAAAGCGTCGGCTTACATGTTTCTCATTAAGAGTTCATATAATTCTTAAAATATTATAGAAGCAAGGACGAAATAAAACCATTGAGAGTTTCTACATATGTACAGATAGTTAGTTTGGAACCTATTAAGCCTAATGTTTCGTAATCCCTGAAATCGCATGGTCCAGGTCCTTCCAGACTGTCTGTTTGGGTGGATTTAAATGGATCACAACATACTCTTGACTCCCGAGTCCACAAGAATCCCCCCCCCCCCCGTCAAAAAAACAATATAAAGGAAGTTTTAAACAAATTTTGTATATTTTCGTCACGTGATTACCTCTGTAAGATTACTTTACTTTAGGAAGCATAGACTTGCTTAGCAACTTTTCTGGTTTGCAAAATGTCTAAATGTCGATATAAAATTGCACAACAGCATATTTGAAATAACAATTACGACAGTAATCAAGGTTAACGGTAGTTCGTGTTTTAATAAACTGGCACAAAGAAATAATAGACCAAGCCATTATGTGTGTATTGCTAACATTATCTTAATCTTGATTATATAGCCTACATTGTAATGCTTCGATTGATAAATTTGAAAGTTTCTAGCTTTTAATATAATTCACATTGATGATATTTTATTGGCCACATAAGTATGTTTTTGCTTTAAACGATTTACTTAGGGTTGACTTTACAAATGTTTAAATAGTGGACAAGATTAACAAATATCAAACCCACCACTTAACATATCTTTAACCATTGTACTACGTACATTTTATCGTGGGAGAGCCACGCTTCGGCATGCATGGGTCGGCTCGACCGAAGTGATACCACGACCTCACAGAAAACCGAAGTGAAACAGCGCCTGCGCTGTGTATCACCGAGTGAGTACTGGGGGCACATCCCCCAAAGGGCGCCAACGCAATTGTGATGCCTCCTCTGGTGTTGCGGGTGTCCATGGGCGATACGTCTGCTCGTTTACTCGCTACAACATGAAAATAAAAAAAACAAAAAATATGTACCTACTGTATGTATATATTTATATGTAGGTGTGTACTGAAAATGTTTATTTTATCTATATGTTCTTAACTCTAGTAACACCTTTATTACATGTTATCTTAACTAACCTTCTCTTCTAGACTAACCTCCTAATCTTATTCTTTTCTATACGCCGATAGTAGTTCTTCGAGAAAAAAACAATTAAAATAAAACTGCTCCCATGTAAACCATTATATAAATCAACGAGTGCGCAATATACTATTATAAGGAGTCAACGCACCCGTCTTAGGTATGTGGCATGCAATAACAACGGACTACTGTTCACTACAACCGGCTAACCGCGTGACAAGTCAGGGGACACCTACAGAGTTGATAATACCACCTAAAGGCAGGGTTTCTTGCTTAAGTCCATTTCTTGCTACAAACAGTCAGCATTGGGTTTTTACTGGAACGTGTGACCATGTTAGTCGTTGCCATGGAGTTTTCTTTAAGGCTCTTGAGTGTTACAAAAATGCTTTTGATAATATTGTAAGTACATTGTGTAATAGTAATTGAACTGCCTCGTTGGTCCAGCGGTTGGCGTGTGCGACTGTCGATGAAGAGATGCAGTGCACGTGAAACTGTCGGTCCTACACCTGATCTCTCCCCGGTCGTGTCGGATACCATCTCATTAGATTATGACAATGAAGGATCAGAGAGTGCACCTGTGTTTGCGCTTGTACTCGTGCACTCTCCGTTGAGACTGGCCACCGGGCTGTAATCAGCCATTAGACATCATCATCATGTGTAAACACTTAAAGTTAATTTTAATAGTTAAGTTAAAGTTGTTAGTTTATCAAAATAATAAAATGTAAATAGTTATGTTAAGGCCTTAATGTTTATCAATGTCGTGAATGGATGATGACTGGGAAGAAATATATTATTTGTAATCGTAAAGACCTGTTCACCGATTTAAGTGATAATTTAATGCCCTACCATTCCCAATTTTGTCACTTTTAAGATATTATAACTTCACTTAGCCATTTAAATGAAAAACCACTGCTATGTATGGTGTTGTATGCATATCTATACATACATTTATTCAAGTGTTTTATTTTTCTGATAACCTCCAGAGATAAATTATAACAAATAGTGAAGATATTATCAGGACCTCTCACTAAAATGATTTCAAGGTTGCTGTTACAGGAACGTTAAACATATCAGTGTCAAAATGACTGTCTCGTTGACACAATAATAGTTTATGCGTCTACTGTGTTTGAGACTAGTTTGATTCTCCGTTCGAATCAAATATTTGTATGATATGTAAACACTTATTTCAAACTACCTTGGTGGCCCAGTGGTCGTGAATGCGACTGCTGTTCTTGAGGTATCGGGTTCAAATCCAGAGTCGAACCAAGTGTTTGTGTCATGTACAAATATTTGTTTCTGAATTTGGGTGTTTTCTATGTATTGTAAATAAATAAATAATAAATATTCTGGACATCTAACACTCAACGCCATCTAGTTCCAAGCTAAGCAGAACTTGTGTTATGGGTACTAGACAACTGATATAAATATTTATATATTTTTTTACTTACAATATCCTATGCTGGAAAAATTTCTAAAAATGAGAACAGTTACAAAACCTAAGATACCTGACAATGATAATCTTCGTTTACGAAACTAACTACTCTAAGCCAGAATCTTATGGAAAATAGTTTAACAATCTTTTTACCAATTATAATAAGCTTAAAATGACCTCAGAAGCTACTAGACCTAAGTTACGATGTCCCAAGAAATTAACATCAACCGTTTATGGGCCCGTCCCATGTCGGGACAGGCTTTAGTGTCCATATTACATAATAAGGAAGAAGTAAAATATAAAATAAATCCATTCCATAATATATTAATTATTTATGACTTCCTTTGGTTGCTTGTACTCGCTAATGCGCTTTGCTGCC
The DNA here is from genome assembly GCA_916048165.1 of Spilarctia lutea. Lineage (NCBI taxonomy): Eukaryota > Metazoa > Arthropoda > Insecta > Lepidoptera > Erebidae > Spilarctia > Spilarctia lutea. The sequence continues at coordinate 11,368,297 of OU696490.1, read as the reverse complement.
TCCTGGACAAGACTAAGATTGCGGTAACTGCATGCAATTGAAAGTAACCCAAGACAAGAAAATATGAATATGCTTGTGATATGATTACTATGACCTATAGGTATTCTAATTACCTATAGCAGTTAACATATCTTAGGTCTTCTAACAATATATGATAACGTTGGTTCTTGTATAAAAAATGGTAACGAGATGACCCAGCTTTGTCCGGGATTTTTTTTTTTTAATTTTCTAAAATTTAATAAAAGTTAGGTTGCTTTATCACCCCTGAAACCCACTGCATACTAAAGTTCATAAAAATCATTTGGAGCCGTTTCCGAGATTCAAATATTACAAAATCTAATCCGGCTCGAAGGACCAAATGTAGACTTCCCAAAAGTATCACGAATTAAAACACCACACTCAGAACAGAGACACAATTTTATTAATCACATATCTTTATAAATACATGTTGGTATATCTTAATAACGCGATTCAGAAAACATGATCAACGTCATCTATCGAAAAGTGGTAAAACAAAGGTTCACAATATATTTTGTAAACAACATACTTAGACAAATATCTATATATCTATCTATCGTTGACGATGATACTGAACGATTGCCAATGAACTTATAATCACCTGTTTTAACTAGTTACCTGGAATAGATACAATGTTAAAAGACAAGCTATAGCTTCTTAATAGTAGCAATATGTGAAGGCACGATATAAAATTACTATGGCAAAAATAAATTCATATTTCGTACATCTAACACACAACGCCGTCTAGTCCCAAGCTAAACAGAGCTTGTGTATTGGGTACTAGATAACTATGTGTTAAAACACACAACGCTATAAATAAATGTCCGAAAATATTTATTGATTTTCTTTATTTATCAAAAGTTGTACACCAGCACAGTTAAGCGCTCTGAAATTGGGTATTATTAAAATGTAAACCCGAAAATTGTCTCATATCATTTTCCCTTATTATCTACCAAGTTATGTTAATCTTTTTACATGAGTAACATTGTGTATACGTAACAACATTGTATGGGGAATTATACAACGTGTTATCTATTTATAATATCTCCAGTTATTGTTCAAAGAACATGACAGACTAAGTATGAGAGGCGCCAGTACTACCGTTTAATACATAACAGTTATTGAACGATAGACGTCTAGAAAAAATATCCATATGGAGAAGTTTTAATAAACTTGATTTTGTGAAGGGATTCTCACACGAAAATTTTCAATCCTATTTACATTTACAAACGTTTAAAAAGAATAGTGACTAATTGACTTCCTCGGTGGCGTAGTGGTAGCGTATGCGATTGCTAAGCTTGAGGTCTCAAGCTAGATTCCTGGGTCAGACCAAATGTTTGTATGATCCGCAAATATTTGTTTCAGAGTTTGGGTGTTTTCTATGTATAATATGTCTGTATTTACAAAAAAAAAAAGTATATAAGTATTTATATCAGTTGTCTAGTACCCATAACATAAGCTCTGCTTAGCTTGGGACTAGATGACTTTGTGTGTTAGATGTCCGAAATAAATATAGTAAATTTAGAGATAATAACCATAATAGTATATAACCATATACATATACTTATTGATTATGTCTAAACGAATAATTCCTATCTATATATACACCTATATTTTCAAGTATTGTTTTTGTAATTAAGATTATGATTAGTAAGGAAGGAGTCTATGGACACAAATTTAATTCTTTAAATTTTACAGTAAGAATTATTTTTTTCCAAGGATAAGTAAATCAATGATATGATGTGTCACTTGCATGTTGCCAGAGGGCCACCTCAGATGTCCATTCGTCAGCTATTTTCATAAAATTCAAAATACAGACAATAAATATATAATTATCGACTATTGAATATTTAATCATAAATAAATTTAAATGAACACTGCGTAGAAAAATTAATAAGCTTTAATCCAATTTCGTTTATATTTCCGTCCAACTAATATTACAAACGCGAAAGTTTGTGAATATGTTTGTTACTCTTTCACGCTGAAACTACTGAATGAACTTGATGAAACTTTACAATAATATAGCTTATACATTAGAATAACACATAGGCTACAATTTATAAAGATACTAGCTTCGCCTCGTGGCGTTACCCGCCACACAGCTTCTGCACCAAGTGTTGTGGGTTCAAATCCCGCATGGGACAACAATTTGTGTGATCTACAAATTATTGTTCTGAGTCTAGGTGTCCTTTATGTCCCTTTCATGTATGTTTGTAAAGTCCCCCGCGACGAAGGATGTATATTCCTAATACGGAAATTGCCTATATAAAAAAAAACAATTAAGAAAATATACGTTCCATTAAGGTACTTAGTTCATGCATTCTCTAATATCCAAGTTATACAGTGCAGTAACAAAAGTAACTGGATGTAATAAACCCATAAAATAAAATGCAACCTGTTAACAAAACGTTTTATACTTGGACAAGACGATTTTCAGAACAGGCGAAGGAACAGGATTTTGTATGGAAAATAATAAATTGCGTAACAACAGGATCCTGTATTTGTCAGCCGCGACCGGTCGCACAATAATCGCTGCCTGCGTACATTGTAAATTATTGTGTAACTATATAGAGATGTAGACACCACCGCTAATAAATGTAAAGTGAGCCGTACATAAATATACTTAAATCTTTTATTTTCAAATAGTGTTTTTTCCACTCTATTACTGTTCACTTTCTTATGTACAAAACATCTGTAAATTTTACATCTGTTTAGATGTGAATCTACTAACTGGTCTGATGGGCAAACAAATGTTAAAAAAATGATTAACTTCATTCCAAAATTCTGGCAAATCAATCTGGTGAAGGTCAAAAGAAATTGTTGGATTATCGAAGCAGGGACCAGTTGTTGTGGTGAGCCCTGTGGGAGGTTCTACGTTCGGCTGAGACGATGATACTCATAATGATCCCAACCAGTTAAACTCTACTCAGTTTATCAAACAATGATAGCAGTTATTGCATTCTATTAATTCCAGTTTTAATACTTTATATGTTACAACAGGTACTTATTGTAAAGTAAGTATTGGTAAATTGTTATTTTATTGCCACATAAAATATTTTACGTCTTTTGTTCGCTTAACATTTTATAACAGATAGTTATATGAGTGAAGTGCCTGAAATCATAATACTCGGTACCTTGACTGCTGAGGCATTATACCGTCATTTAAACAATTTTTTTATTCAACTGGTGCTTACAACATCCATTTCACTTGTACATTGATTTGTTTCTCTTTAAATGAAACCTTTTTTCTTAGGTTCTCCTAGCCGAAAACAGCCATGGCGGTCAGTCTCAATGGAGACTAGCCAACTACGCAGGAGATATTATAGTACACAAGTGTGTGCACAAATGTGCACTCTCTTTCTCTCTCATAATCCGATGGAACGGTTAACCGACACGATCGGGAATTAATGAGGCGCAGGACCGATAGCTTTACGTGCTCTACGAGGTACGGGGGTTCAGAACTATACTTCCAAACTCTGAACTGTTATTAAGTCTTTCTATAATCAGAAAAACTCAATAACACTTTAGGCCCGACCCGGGATTCGAACCTGAGACCTTTTGTTCGGCAGTCGCATACGTAAACCGCGAGACTAACGTGATAGTTATTCTTATTAGTACACTACCACAGTTCAATACTATTGAGCTTACAGAACTACACTTTCAAAAAATCCCAAAAAGTAACAAAAAATTATACAATTAAGAACATTAACATCAGATGATTGAATTTAATTTTCATTTAAACATAATTTAAAATAACAACGCGAACTTTAGTACTAATGCTAAAATTAGAAAAAAGTTTTAATGAAATCACTATTAGAATGGTACTAACAACTCTGTTTAAATAACTACCCGCAATTAGATTGTCAATAGACAAGTGTCGCCGGGACCCGTTCCATTCCACGCGGCGCGGCGGTTAAGAAACGCTACTTATAACGATAAACAACATCCACTCCAGCGCATAAGTGTACCCGCCAATTATCAACGAGTTTACTCGTACACTTTCTTTATTACAATTTTACATTACTTTATGTTAATCGATGCAGTTACGTAATGAAATTTTGGGTTGTACTTGTAACTTGACTCACTGTAATAAATTTAGTTAATATTGTAAATGTATTTTTTCTTTTTCTTTTAAAAGACAACTCTTGCATTAGGAATATACATCCTGTGTCGCGGGGGACTTTACAAACATACACGAAACAGATACAAAGAACACCTAGACTCGGAACAACAATCTGTGGATAACACAAACAGTTGTCCCATGTGGGATTTGAACCCGGGGTGGTCCACCTAATAAGATGAATAAAAGATAAATCTACATCTTTAATTTAAACTTATTTCAATACAATTATTGTATTTTATAATCAATCAACAGTCTTTTCTATTTATATATAATATTTAAATGAAAACTTAAACACTATCGAATTCTGCGTGTCCTGGTAATTGTATTTAGGTACAAGTATCTTTTCTTGTGTATATTTTTTTTGTTTCGAAAAGCGAATACAAAATAAAAAACAAATATACGAGTACTAGTCTGCAAATATCAGGACACAGAAGAATTTAACCCCGATAGAAACAAAGGGCCACAGTGGCCGTAATCTCAGTAATACCGGGTAATATCTGGTGATTACCGGACGCACGTGAGTGGCCGCAACTGGCCATTGTCTACGCACCTGTCTATGATTGCATGTTTGTACGGTCTAACGTTGTACGCGACTGAATTACGCACCAATCGATATGACAAGTAAGAATGATAAGGATAAGACTTGGTTAATATATGGAGTAGCCATCGAGGTGACAAAAGAAGCTATGTACTGACAACCCGACCCTCGCAACTTCGCTTGCGTCTCTCCGAAGTAATAAATTTTCCCCGTCATCGTAACATTTTCCATTATATTTACAACAACGGCAAAAGATACAAAGACATTAAACAAAAGTTACAGTACCGTAACAGTTTAAAAAATAAATTACTCATTTATATTACGAGGTAGGTAAATACGGCCATATGTGAAACTATTGTGACATTTTTGCTATTTTCTGGTGCTACTAAATTTACTCTTTCGCATCCACGTATAGTTAAACCTTCAGGTGATTTATGCTAATTGATCTGGCAACCCTTTTCGTCAATGTTAATAATGCGTTACGGTTTGTTCATAATGTTATTATGTTCAAAGACTTTTTTTAATAAACTTAACAGTATGTTTCACTTTAATGGACGCTGGGCTACTAGCGGGCGCGAGGAAAGATCCACAAGTACGCCATTCGGGAACATGCAACACTAGCGATAATTTATGATAGCGTTAAGTTTATTAAAAAGTTTGGTGTTTGGAATATAACCAAATTTTCCGGATGGCCATGTTGGACTTAGGTACCCTACATTTACTTCTATGCTTACCCAAATTCTAACATCTCGTTTCACGTTATTGTAGCGAGTATTTAGTGAATTTTCCATTAAGTATCTTAGATAATAAAAAAGAGCATTTAGCTCTTAGATAGTATTTCATCGTTAACTGTAAATTCATCAGTAAAAATATATACCTTTTCTACAAATACATAAAGCCGTGATTCCTACAGCAGTAGTGTTATGTCACCATAGAGGTGTTCCAAATACTTTTAATATTAAGAAAGGTACATCCATATTTAGTCCAACACCGTAGAAAGCGATCATTAGTTCATTGGCTGCCGGCGGCGTCCAGTATTATGGTGTACACTTCGAAACCCATCGTTTGGACAATGAATTGTAGATACATTGTATTAATCCAATTTCTCATGTATGTCTAAAGCACTTAAATGCAATTATTTTCTATATATCTTCGACAACACAATTAAAACATCCGGACTAAAAATGTTAGTTACGTGTGAGACCTACATCATTCTTCTTCCTTAAAAAAAATTAACGGAAATAACGACATAAACCCATATTTATGTGGTTATTTACCCAGTTTTATTTATTTGACCCCATGGTCAAATAAATTACACACAACGCCACCTAGTTCCAAACTAAGCTGTACTTGTGTTATGGGTACTAGGCGACTTTTTTTTTATGCCTGGCCCTGGTAAAATGACTCTACTCTGCCTGACGGAAAGCATAAGCAGAATCCAAATGTGGTGGTCACCATACTCATTGCGAATGCAGACAATGCAACAATGCAGCATGGTGTCCCACACCATGGCGGCCTAGTGATGCTTCTGTATCATTGGGTCTCCGGTCTCGCACTCACCAACGAAACACGACAGCACCAACGCTGATATTTTGCGTTGATTTTCTGTGCGAGGATAGTACCTACCCGGTCGAGCCGGCTCGTTCGTGCTGAAATCAACTTGAATACTACTACTGATATAAATACAAACATATTATACATAGAAAATAACCATACTCCGAAACAAATATTTGCAGATCCCACAAACATTTGGTCCTACCCGGGAATTGAAGAAATATTGACAGATATTTGGTTTAGTTACGATTCATCTATTTATTTATTTATATAAAGTACTACCATATCATACATACTATACATAAAACTAATTATAGTAACATGTGGGATTGTGTTTGATATGTTTGACAATCACGGTGTACAAAGCATTTAATGTAATGTGGGAACAGTGTTCTAATACAGAACTTATTAATACTACTTTTACATATATTTTTATAGAATATAATATAAGGTGAACGAGCAGAGGTATCGCCTGATGGTAAGCGATTATCGCCGCCCATGGACACCCGTTACACCAAAAGCGTCACAAATGGAATGCTGGCCTTTGGGGGATTGAGGGAGGGGTTGGAGTATGGGCCTCTGGTATCCTCACTCACTTGATGAAACTCAGCGCAGGCACTGTTTCACGCCGTGGTAACACTCCGGTTGAGCCGGCCGACGCATGCCGAAGCGTGGTTCTAAGTTCACGGGAGGGCAGTAAAAGTCTTTTAGATATCATAATTCGTTATGAAACCGAGAATACACCTACAAATTTATTAATTAGAAATGATTTTTAGATTACAATGACTGTACATATAGTTAACATTGGATTGGACTTGAAATATTTTTGATTATTTCAGTTTTAAATTCATTAAACGTCTGTGTAATGTGTAAATGTCACAAATGTCAATGTCGTGTTTGGATATTATCATAGGAGATCGTTTTTTGTTTTTTCGAAAGACGGTCCCCATTTCATGACATTTTATATATTTTTTATCATTAATTTCATCACGACGACGACTTGAAGACTCGAAGACTTAATAATTGAAGACTATAAATACCTGACATTGGCAGAAATAGCTGATCCCCGTCAGATCCGAGCCAATGCATCAAAAAAACAAAAAAAAACACTTTATTAAGGATTCAACTAAATTATTGTATTTAAAATTTAATTCATCTATAAAAGAATCCGCAAATCGATAAAAACGCAGTCAATTTAAATCAGTTTTCCTTTAGGGTAAGCACACACATCATACGTATCTTGAGTTTAACTTCGAAGATACAAAAGCTATGTTACCTATACGTATCATAGTGTATAAAGACCCTCATTTTACCAACTATACATATGCAAATGGTGGCTATTGCTCACTAAATCGATTCCATTCGGTCATCCATTCGTTCTAAGTCATCAATCACTGAACAAGATTGAACGGGTATCTTCAGAGGAGTTCTTACAATATTTTATTTAAGGTTAGAACATAAATAGAAAATGTTCGTGTAAGGTTATTTTAAATCGCTTTAATTGAAGCATCAAAATGTACTATAATATTGTTAAATGTATAAACTATTTCAATTCCATCAAAAATTTATTATACTGGCTTTCGAATGCGGCACCACCCATGTACGAGTATATATTGATTCTGTACGTGTGTGTCTGTATGTATGATCTACAAATATTTGTTTCGGAGTTTGGGTGTTTTCTATGTATAATATGTAGGTATGTATTTACAAAAAAAAGTATATATGTATTTATATCAGTTGTCTAGTACCCATAACACAAGCTCTGCTTAGTTTGGGACTAGATGGCGTTGTGTGTTAGATGTCCGAAATATTTATTTATTATTTATTATTACTAGCGGTAAAGAGTAGCCGATGTTCTTCATTAATAATCAAAGTATCTTTATGCTAAAATTTCATTAAAATCAGTGCAGCAGTTTAGCCGGCGTAACAAATATAGAGTTACTTTCGAATTCATCTTTATGTAACTGTTGGATTGAACAGTCTAGTACTGTTATCGCAGTAGTGTAATTAAATATTGATATAATATTGCCTATTTAAATTTGCATATTTGCAATAAATGTACTATTAATTGCAATTCGTATTTATTTTAGTAGCAATTATTTTCTTTTATTTTGTCATTTATGTAGTTACTTTTAAATATACTTGCCATATACTACTCTGCATCAAAACATGCATGATGCAACATTAAACAGTGTCTTATATTTGATCTTTTAGTAGAACTATTTATTTCCAAATAATTAAAGTGTCATCTACAAAGCGTAAGTGGCCCGAAGTACGTCAGGGTTCCAAGATTTTCCCTTCTAGGGTGCACCTGGTTCCCCGGCGTCTAGTACCCGAGACGGCGTGCGGTTTTAGTCGGTTCGAGACCGACACAAGCCATCAGCAGGTGGTACCCGAGGGGATTACCGCACAAAAAAAAAAAAGGATAGTATCGTCTCGGTCGAGCCGGCCCGTTCGTGCTACGAGGATAGTGTGACAGTGCTTTTAAACACATACCTAACACATTTTAATGTTTATGATTTATCGTAATGACTTTTCAAAACATTAAACATGTATTAAAACAACTTTTACCGAATCACGTGAAGCTTAAAAATGAATATTTTTTACCGACAACTAAGTTATGTCATTCTTTTTATAATGTGTGGTTAATTCAATGCACCTGTTATAGACGAAATGTATTATTTTCCCACGTATTCTGATTGGTGAATAGAATGTCATTATGTAAATGATAATTACCTATAATGTTCACAGTTCCGAGTTATTTAGACGACTAACAAACAGGATTTGGTTAGTTTTCCTCACAAAATAGAAAACGTTAAATAAATTCCAAAATCATTAACATTTTTATATATTTACTTCGTTGTTAATTTAATGAATAATCGCATAAAAGAATATGGTTCTTTGAATAATGTTGTACCCAATTAAGTAAATTAAGATATTTTCATAGTGATAAGTGGGAAAGATAAATTTTATTGGCATATTTGTTTCAGTTTTACAACGGCTATTAACAGTTATGCTCCTTAACAACGAGAACTAGATGAGATGTAAAAAAAATAGAAAACTCTTCTTCATTTTAATGATGGTGTTCTCCTAGCCGATTAGCCAGTCAAAGGAGACCAGCCAACTACGCAGGAGATACTATAGTGCACAAGTGTGTGCGCAAACATATGTGCACTATCTGTTCCCTCTTTCTCATAATCCGATAGGACGGTTCACCGACACGATCAAGGAAAGATCAGATGCCGAACCGACAGTTTTACGGGCTCGAATCGATATTTTTAATTCACAGTATATTAATATAAACACTTGGTTATATTAAAAAAACACGTAAAAGAATTTATTTATACACATAAAACTCACGTATTTTTTTAATGATTACTTTTTTTTAGCTTCTACGTTTATTTGGAAGAAAAATAACCTATCTATTTGAGACTATAATCTATCTTTGAGCTAAATTACATACATTTTCACTCTGTGGAACGCACTCCCACTAGAAATCAGGACGGCTACTAGCCGATTATCTTTTAAATTCAAAGTACGTAAGCACTTTAGGGACCTGCTGACGGAGGCATCAGAATAACACTTAAAAGTGTCTATTATATATGTAATATATATATTATATATATATTTACTTTTATTTATTTTTTATATTTATATTGTATATGTATAAATTATATTCACTGTATGTATATCTAGCACCTATTTATCTGTACGAATCATTGTATTTCATAAAATAATTTTATTTAGTCTCTCGTGTCGTATAAACACACACCTGCCACAAATAACTTCGCAACACCCAAAGGTTTGTCTGGAAGAAAATGCCTGTGGCATTAAGTCCGCCTTGTGCAACATGTTTGCAGGAAGTTTAAATAAATAAATAAATAAATAATTTAGTATCCCTGATTTTCGCATAATTGAATGATAATCATATTAACATCCTCACTACCTATCGCATTAACAATGTTAGTACGATGCTAGTATATATTATTTCATTTTCGAAGTCCCATTGTCGATTTATCAACCGCACAGGTACGCCTCCTTCCTCATAGCTGGTTATTCTGTATTTTCTGTTCTCGCTGGCGAAAATCTAAAACAACGATAACATTGACATTATTATTAATGTTTAAAATAAGCCTGGCAGGCTTAAGTGACTTTACTTGATGGAAAGTAAGAGCAGAATTCAAGAGTAGTGGTCATTGGACCTTCGGTATCGCACTCACCAACGAAGCACAACACGATAACACGAATGCTGTATATTGTTTTTAGTTGCTCTTCTATGAGAGGTAATAAGTCAAAGTCAAATCATTTATTTCCATAGGCCCCAAAAGGCACTTGAACACGTCAAAAATACAAACATCAAAATATAAAACAAAACTCAAGTAATCAATTCAGTGATAAAAGGTACTAATACTAAATGCACTGAAATGATTTGAATTACCGGAGCTTAGATTGATTTCGATTCAACTCATAAGTTTAAATCGAAATCAATCCAAGTACCAGCTCCGATGGCTATTGCATTCATGAGAAGAGCTGGTGAGAAACTCATGTGCACCATCTTTTCAAATAATTCATACAAGCTTGTTTGTTTTTGACAACAGTACTTCTATGCGCAAGTTAATAATGTTTGATTAGGTTGTTACTTTTGTGGTGCTGATTGCTTTTGGGTCATTTCCCAGTCATTTGAAGCAATTGTGTGAAGAAGACGATGATATAATACACAAACGTTCCCAAACTGAGTGAGAGAGAGAGAATACATGTTTCTTAGTAAATGAATTAAATCGATCCACACATGAAAATTTATTTCCATAAAATTCCACAAGAAATCCAATTCTTTTAACATTTTAGGTCTTTCTAAATCTGTTTTAAATTCTGTTCTGCGTTCTCCATAATTATCATCTAAATCGTGTTACCTTAGTTTATTATAATATATTTCTTTGGTACAGCACGATTACTGGTAGCATAGCGAGATAAAATATGTACCTTCCCACACGAAGAGCAGTGTATTTTGAACGGTGACGACTTTAATCTGTACGAATGTGTTTTTGAAAGCGTTTTGATTCACATTTAGATAAGATTAGATCACTATTGAATAAGTTCGTTGATAAGAGGTTAGATTACATAGTAGCAGGTGTTGATGTAATAATGAATTGTATATACAATGGGTTTTTACGCCATTTACGTTTTTATGGTGTAATTTCTTCGTTTAGTTTATGTCTCCTCGACATTGTAGCGCGATATTTCGATCTTGATTTGCTGTAATTCGATATTTGTTACTGTGAGTTCGTTAAAGAAAACCGATGAAAAGAAAGTATTACTAGTGGCATTATTTAAGATTTGTGTATCAATAAAATTAACAGTAAGTTGTTCCACTTCTGTTATATTTAAGAAAAAACAGCTCATTTACTTTATTCATAATCTTCAAATGTTTACGGGATGAACTGGGTGGGATAAATAATACTATCGTATTCAAACGAAACCTAGTTTAACGAAAAAAATCTCCGCAAGGTCATTAACTACTGGAGACTCTTAACACCGCCTTATAAGAAAGTGCTTATTTTTAGGTCGCCATCTATCGACGCTAACGGAACTAACTATTACAATAAACACCAACAGACCATTACTAGGCCTGGAGGCCTATCCTTACGAAGGCAGTTTTTATTTACTGTACCACATTAGTCAGACGGGTTGGTACGAGATTTATGCGAAGTTTTCTATATTTGCAGAGCTGTTGCCCTGCATAGTTTGTTCTCTCGGTCGGATTCTATACGCGACATGAATAGGGGTGATAACACTCATCTTCTCAATCCGTCACCACATATAATAATAAGCCTCATTTCTCTCTCTTAAGGTACATTTTAGCTATAGGATTATTAGTTAAAAACTAAAAAGATTCTAAAAAAGTCCTTGGTGAGAGCTGCAATCCATACTAGGCTCGAAACCTGTGATTAAAAACGCTTTAAAAATTATACAGAAACAAAAACATAAAATGTACTGCACATACTTCCGATCTCATTCAGATAAAATTGGTTGAGGTATATAGACAATAGTTTTGTCTTTTTCTTCCTAATTTTCTTCTTATAATGCCTCTTCTTCTGTTTTTTGTCGTCAATTGTTATTTAGAAACACTTAGATTATTATTACAATTACTCATTACTCATTTTTTCTGGGGCTTCCTCCATTAATAAAAAGAAAAAAACAGAGACCAAACCTGGCCAAGACCAGCTACACTGATTTTCCCCTAACAAGCGGCCATCTTTGTAACCACTTGCAATCTCTTGCGGAATACTATCGTAAGTAAATAATGCAAGCTACTTTAGTTTTCTGTAAAATAGAATAAATAAATACACTCTTTTGCAAAAAAAACGGGCACTTAAGCAAAGAACTATTTTATAGTTACTATTAGTTTGTTTGCCAATTTTAGGTATTGTTATCCTCAGAATTTCATAAATTAATTAGGATAAAACTGATATTACCTATTCCAGGTATCATCAGTTTTATCATAACATTTTGATTAAATTATTGAGAAATAATGTTTAAGCTCAAAACACTATTATTGTACCTGCTCGCTAAATAAAAATGAAACGCGTTAATTTCTTTGTTTTTCTTGAATACATTAAAAGCAGATAAAAGTTTAGTATTGAGTGTGACCCCCTCTTGCTGAAATCACGGCTTGCATTCGTCTGGGCATGCTAGCGAGTATATCTTTTATGGTTTCTTGGGGAATACGTTCCCACTCCGCGGTAATCACATTCTTTAGCTCTCTGATGGTCTGCGGAGCCGGCTGCACTGATCTCACTCGTCGCTTCAGAACGTCCCAGACATGCTCTATAGGATTGAGGTCCGGACTTCTAGCTGGCCAGTCCAAACGACGAATTCCGACTTCTAGCATATACGCTTCCACATCGCCAGACCGGAGGGCGCGAGCGTTGTCGTCCATAAAAAATGAGTTTTCGCCAAGAGCGGTTAAAGCAGGTTGTGCATAAGGAATTAGAACTTCCGTTATGTATCGGTGTCCAGTCAGTGTACCGTTTTCGTTTCGACTAACTCCGTACGATCCATGGAATTTATTCCTGACCAAAACATAACAGAGCTCCATAAGGTGTGATTTCTTCAAAACATGCCTCTGCAAAGCGTTCTTTTCGTCTACGTAGCACTCGCCGACGTCGGTCTTCACCATGCAGAGATATCCTGGCTTCATCTGAGAACAATATCCTATCCCAGTCTTCATGAGTCCATGACACACAATTTCGAGCGAAGCTAAGCCTTGCAACTAGATGTCCACGGAGTAATTTAGGGCCGCGTGCCGGGCGATGACTGTGTATATTAGCAGCGAGAAGCCTCTTCCTGACCGTCCATAGACTAATTTGTACATTTCTTACTTCTTCGAGGCTGTTCTTGAGGTCCACATAAGAAGATTTGCGATTTCTCAACGCTTGACTAACTAGAAAACGATCATCCCGTGGTTTGGTACATGTCTTTCTGCCAGAACCAGGCCTTCTTTTGACGGAACCGGTCTCTTGATAGCGCTGCCAGGTCCTTTGAACTGTCGACCGACTCACATTTAGCCTCTGAGCCACGAAGCATTGGCTGCAACCTTCTTCAAGCAGCGCAATAATTTTGCTCGCTTTTATTACTTTATCTACCATTTTCGAGATTGCTAAACAGCAATAACAATACTTTTAAATGTCAAGGACATCAGATAATTTAATAAAAATTGACAAAAAGTTAATTAGAGTCGATATTAACTATAGGGAATTCGCGCCACAAAATGTAGTTAAAAGTTGTTTTCTTTGAAAACCAGGCTCAGTCAAAAATTTGAATTTGGAATGTACTCTTATAAACATTATGGCACTTTTATAACTGGCCAGTAACATGTTCAAATGATTAAAACCTTTTTGGTATTTTATTTTTTTCAGCCAGGAAGAAAATCGAAATTGCCCGTTTTTTTTGCAAATGAGTGTATTTTGGAAATCTAACACACAACGCTGTCTAGTCCCGAGCTAAGCAGAGCTTGTGTTGTAGGTATATATATATATATATACATACATACTTTTTTTATAAATAAATACATAGAAAAACACCCAAACTCCGAAACTACGAAGAAAAAGAAAATAATAGGTCAAAGGACTTGGTTATGCGTTATTTATGCCTTTTAATATAAACAATAAGTAATCTAAAGTCATAGCTTTAATGAAACCTAAAGATTTATAAATAGAAGCTTATCTTTAGAAAGGAGGTGCCGGCCATTATACCACGGTGACCAGATCTATGGTCGATAGAGGGTTTGTATGTCGTGATGTCATTCTGTATATCTGTATCTGTTTGCTCAAGGGAGTCGTCTCTTACGACATACATTTTATTTATTTTTTAAACTTTCTTAATATCAAGGACTGACTAAAATTAACTTTTGTCATTTATTATAATAATTAATTTACTCACCAATTTAATTCTAGAGACATGGCAGCAACGACTGGAGAATGTTGGCTTAAAAATCAGCAGGAGTAAAACCGAATATATGTTTTGCGATTTCGGCGGTCTCTCCGGTCTTGCTACCGTGTCACTAAATGGAACGGTGATTCCGGTCTGCACAGATTTCAAGTACCTCGGTTTGCTGTTACAAAATAATGCCGAAATTGATAGCTGTGTGCAGCATCGAATCAGTGCAGGGTGGATGAAGTGGCGGCAGGTAACAGGAACTGTGTGCGATCCAAAGTTCCCTTTAACCTTAAAGGGACAAATATACTAAACGATCATCAGACCTGCCGTTCTGCATGGATCTGAGTGTTGGCCAGTGAAGGTAACGGACGAGAGACGCCTGCATGTGGCTGAAATGCGAATGTTGAGAGGCATGTGTGGTGTGACAAAAATGGATAAGGTGAAGAATGACTACATCAGAGGAAGCCTGAAAGTTGCACGAGTGGCTGAAAAGTTGAGAAGCAGCAGGTTAACGTGGTATGGACATGTGATGCGTAGAGATGAGCAAAATACTGTTAGGAAGGTTTTGGGTATGGAAGTTGACGGGTATAAGAGTAGAGGACGACCAAAAAAAAAATGGGTAGACTGCGTAAGGGAAGATATGGCCAGAAAGGGAGTTAGTAGCGAACTGACGAGTGATAGAGGAGAATGGAAGAAGAAAACTCATTGTACCGACCCCAAATAAATTTGGGAAAAGGGTAGGAAGATGATGATGTTTTCCTTTGTATTGAAAAATACACCGAGATACTCGTAAAATTTATCTTGTACCACCGAGATACGCGGTATGTGATGGTTTCCCACAAAAACTTTTTAAAAATAATAACAAGACTTACCTAAAGATAAGAAATGTATTCCATTTATCTTCCTAGCCTTTATTATTCCAAGGATTATTTGGGGTCGGCTACTAATGAATATCAGTTTTTCCACGAAGCGACTGGCATCGCACCTCTTTTGTAAATTAATTGTACGAGTATTTCATATCGAGTACATATTATTCTATTTCTAGCTTTTCGTAATCAAACCCAATGCCGATGTAATCCTAAATGTTGGCCTACAACCCAAATTACCTACGCACTACGAAGAAGAGACTACTCGACTCACCTATGGTTCCCCGGCCTGGTTCGCCCTCGTCTCTGAAACGAACCGCCGCCGGCTCCGTGCGCAGCAGTCGCTCGCACTACGCACCCTTTCAAACGCCCCCCGCTTTGTACGGAACAGGACGATCTCCAGGGATCTCCGCATGGAGAGCCTGGATGAGTTTTTGGAACGCCTGAGCACCAAACTATTTGTGCGTGCTGACGGATCGCAAGTTCGCCACCTGCGGGAGCTCGCGCCCTACCATCGGCGTCCGCCAGACAGATATGGTCTGCCACGAGATCTAATCTCCGTGGCAACCCACCCCGAACCGTCGTCAATACCCACCGGACCATCCTCTACCTCCGACCTAGTGCCGGCTGACGGGCGCTCCTTTGGGCTCACACCCCTAGGAGCTCGACCTCGCTAAGCACGGGTCGGACGGGTTGGCAAGTCCCCTTGAACTACCAAAAGGCCCACCAGGGCCCAACCCAGTGACCCGCCTGTAGTCGCAGGCGGCGTGGAGCACCACTTAAACAGGCCATGGCCTGGACAAGTTACCCCGAGACCCTAGCTGGGGTCTACGAGAAGAACCACGGAAGAAGAGACTTCATAAATTTTACTTTAGTATCCTAGTTCCTAATGTCTTCTAAAATTTATTACATAACCAAGGAAATGCTCTAAGGTCCCCATAAATCCTTCGCGTCAATCATCAATCCTACGCAATCTACCAGGAAACCATCCAACAATGGCCATTTGCAATTATAATATAACGTTATTGTACTACATAGAAGTAGTCAAGGCATTGCATTATAACACACATATAACGGAGGACCGCTTTGACACAGCGCTTTATGGAAACATCGCAATAAACTTAAAACAAATTTTCATTTTACACCGCACACCACCTCAAGCACAACACTTAATCTGTGTCTCAAAGCCACAAGACATATTTTACAGTAATTTTCTATAATTAAATAGCAAATTAAGTTTGTCATCGAAACCTAACAGTGCCACCCGTAGACACCCTTTGTCCATTTCTTGATTGAATATCGAATGCATAATCGTAAACTTGAATCGATTCTTACGAATACGAAGAAATGATATTGAAATCGGCAAGTGTTAAGGGCTTTGTATGAATAAACGCACTTAGTGTGTGGAATAGGAAATCATAAAAGCATAGTAATGCTTAGGTATGATACTATGCACTTTATTCAAAAGGTGCGTTAACTTTAAACGATATAATAATATGAAAAAATATATAAGTACATATCCTTTATGTGCCAATAGTATTCAGGCAGCTTCTGTTCGGGTAATCGTTTGAGTACGCTCTTTAATGGATAAATATTATACGTTTTACTACAGTACCTTAAGGTACTGATATATTTATTTAAGCATATCTGCTGACATAGTTTGAACTTTATAAAGTGAAATTTCTATTCGATTGCAATTCATAATTCGTCACAGACAAAGTATCGACCCACGCAATTGTGACAGAACAATAAATTTCACCCGATTTAGCTAATTTCCTTAAATTGTCATTATAAACTTTGTTGAATTTAGACGTAACGTAAAACTCTAAAATTTACAATACCGAGTGAGTTTTTAAAACTGTTTGTGAAAGGTCAATAGGGGTCAATGGGTCGTGCCGTAATGTACTAAAGTCTATAACCGACTCGACAATAATTTTTCATGTCGTACAAGTAGTTCCAGAGATTAGCGCTTTCAACTAATCAAGCAAACAAACAAATACTACAGCTTTATACTATTAGATTTACCTTTACTTCTATAAAGGTGAGCTTTTCGCTTAAATACATACATAAAACGCTTAAAGTCCCACAATGTAAGGGCAAAATTCCGTTTGATTTGTGCAGCGGATCTAAATCGACCGCGTTACCATATCGCACTGAGAAAATTTCAAGGAATATTGGTACAAATTATGCGACCGTGGATTCTTTCATTCGAGATAATGTATTCGATTCCGGACCGAGTCGATGGCATCGTTCACGCGAGCTTCGAATGTTAGGCGACGTCGACGTTTTATTCTGTACTATGAATTCTCGAATTTAACAATTTCAGAAAAGTTGTTATTATCACTTCAAAAATAACAACAGGTGGATGGATGGCAAGGATAAGGTTTTGGTATTGACGATCTTTTTTTTATTCAATAAAGAATTAAGAAGGAAATCAAGAAAACAAGGCTAAAATATAATATAGCATATGGTTCCCCGAGTAGATTTGCTACTTAATTTTTTGTGACGTGTTCATAAATCTCGGTATGCTTTAGCCAATATACTCAAAAAATTAACAAATTACATACGAAAATCTTACTCAATCACTCACCTTCAATCAATCACTTTATCTATTGGTAAAAACGGCATCAAAATCGTGGGACAAACGCGGTGTAGGACTTTGTTTGGTCCTATTTTTTGTGAATTTTATGTGCATGCGGGACAGCCACGGCATGCATGAGTCGGCTCAAGCAGAGTGATACCACGGCCTCATAGAAAATCAGTGTAAAAAAGCGCTTGCCTTGTGTTTCAGCGAGTGAGTGAGGATACCGGAGGTCCATACTCCAACCCTTTCCCTATCCCTCCCAGTAGATACTCGTAAATCAAATTATATGTAGTGATAAAACATTTTATTTCAAATTCGAGAACCAAAAGTAGTATCATAAGATTCGCACTCGATATTCGGTGCATTTGCGCGATCATATCGATACACGACGGTGAATATTTTGTGCTTTGAACGAAAAGTGTCAATTGCAGACAACAGTGTGATAAAATACCAATTTGTGTATTTGATAATGTAAACGTTTGAATCGATTTAATAATTTGAACTTTAAGTGTATTAAATTTCGGTATTTTATCGCGTGTTAAATTTGTTTCATTAGTTTGAAACAGAACCATTTTTTTTTTATTGAATGGGCTGCAAACGGGCAGACGTATCGCCTGATGGTAAGCGATTGCCGCCGCCCATGGACACCCGCAACACCAGAAGCGTCACAGGTGCGTTGCCTGCCTTTGGGGAAGGGGAGGAACTATTTAAGCTACCATATATACGTTTGTGATTCATGCTGCCAATATTTCTAGTCGTATACTAGCGATTACTTACAATTTTATTCCAAAACCTGAAACCAAATTTGGACCAACGTTTAATTTATTGATACATCTGAATTAGTTTCTATCCCTTAGAATAAGGAAATACTAACTCGCTAATGATCGTGTTTATAATAATTTTCAAATGAGGTGAAGAAATTTAATATGCAAAAGACCACGGTCGACGTAAGAACCGGCTAAGGAAGCGAACAACGGACGCCAACAATACTTCAAAGAGAAGAAATACTTCTATAAAACCCTATCTACCCTTCTAACACGCCTGAATAGTGTGTTACAGTAGACCAAAACTTTGTGGCGGCCTCCACATACAACATAACATACTGCAGCGCCATCTACCGAAGTTACACTGAACTACGGAGCAACGTACAACACGGAGTAACTACCAATCCTGAATCGCGCAATAGAAGTTCTCGCGCCGATTATTATATATACAACATCCCAGCATCAACTGTTGGGCAGTGGCCCCACAGGCATGATCACCTCGCCTGGCCGGAGGGTCCTCCCTTTGTGTTGTAGGGACATGACACCCGTTCCTACACAACTTCTTTGTAAGGATGGTACTTGGTGCAGCATGGTGACTCAACTATAGCGGCCTGTTGAGATGTTTCTGCATCATTGGGTCTCTCTCGCACTTACTAAATTAAATACGACGTCACGAATGCTGTCAATTCAGGTTGGTCTTCTGTAAGAGAATAGTCTAAGTGACTATTAAAGACTGTTACCATAGCGAGTGATATATTCCAGTAGGCTTTCTCTACTGACTTTAAAGTGCGGTTAAGTCAGAACAATTAAAGTGTGTACGCGACCGCGGTAGCCACAAATGTGCCGGTGATAGCGCGGCTAATGAGTTGCAAGGTACAACCACGGAATACCCACATGCGACGCATTAGTGTTGTGACAAACCTATATCGATGTCCATAATTTAAGCATTAATTGATCCAAAGTTGTTAATGACAATATATTTTTTGGTCTGGTACTTGCTTGTTTAGTGTCAGTATGATAGAATATATTTTTTTAAACTGCATTATGAAAAGACGACTTCATACATAATTTTCTCGATATCTCATAAATATATCATAGTAGTCATCTGAAACATATATATGTTAGAAATGTATCAGCATGATATATTGTAGATAAATCAATTTTGTATTATTATTTAAAATATGAACATACTTGGCTGATAAGTTCAAAAGAAAATGTGGGACAGCCACGGCATGCATGGGTCGGCTCAACCAGTGTGATAACACGGCCTCATAGAAAACCAGTTTAAAACAGCGTCTGCCCCATGTTTCACCGAGTGAGTGAGGATACCGGAAGTCCATACTCCAACCCTTCCCCCATCCCTCTCCACATTCCCACTTGTGATGCCTTTGATGTTGCTGGTGTCCATGGCCGGCGGTAATCGCTTATCATCAGATGATACGTATGCTCGTTTGCCCCCTATTACAATAAAAAAAGAGTCTTCTTTCTTTATTTCTTTAAAAAAAGACAACTCCCACATTAGGAATAAACATCCTGTGTCGTGGGGGACTTTACAAACATACATGAAACGGACACAAAGAACATCCAGACTCGGGACAACAATTCGTGGATCACACAAAGTGTTGTAGGTACCGCGTGGGATTTGAACCCACGACACTTGGCGCAGTAGCAAGCGGCATGGCGATCGCTGACACCACTCGGCCAACCGTGCAGTCGATGAGTCTATGAGAAACTTAACATCTAATGGTGAAACTGGCCCTTAATCAAATAACTTTAATAATACATTTAATTAGTCACTGTCATTTACTTACTTAATAGTTGAGCTCCTAGTCTTGGCAGTATATTCAGGCTTTTCCCAATACAGTCCTAGTCCCATATTAAAATCCGAGATTAGCAATATATCGTACCTTATCTGTTTTCCTGAACCAATCTATCTTCTTCTTTTGTACCTTCTATAATGATTGCACGCCTAGAAGAATACACATTAGACAGGCGATCCACAAAAAGGACAGGTAACATTTATGTCAATGTTACTCGTTGCGCTGACTTAAAAAAGAAAAGGGGATCATACGGTTTATAATTTTGTCATAAATGTATTGTAAATTGCTTAGTTTTTTTAAACTACAAAATAAAGAAAATAATATTATTTCGAACAAAATAAGTTTATTATTTTGCAGAGTAATTTGAAATGGAAACGATAAAAAATAAATGAAATTCTACAGTTTTATCGATGATCGAGGCCATCCCCGCACTATGGAGCGCTGGCGGCGGCCACACTGCCAGATATAATTGGTTTGCTCCACAGCTGATTTTTATCTACAATTATTGAGTTTTCACGCCAATTAAATATTATCTAGCTTCCACCGGAAGCCGCAACTTCGATATAATCGTAATGTTTCTAGAAATGGCACAATCTTAATAGTAAACGTTTGTTGAATAAGTGATTTAATTATAAAGCTTTTCTAAACATGTCCTTAAGCAGATCTAGACTTATTATTTTAACTCTAATGTAACTTGTAGATGAAAACAGATTTTGTAATGGGTTCTCTATGTTTGTGTCTTTTTTTTTACAGCTTCTTGTCTAGAAATATATCCTGTATCATAGGAAACTTCGGAAAACAGAGAACAGCCAGACTCAATACAACAATTCTTGGATGACGCAGTGTCTTTTCAATTGTGGTTTGAATCCACAACTGCACACAGAGCAGTAGATAGCAGCTACATGACCGCTTAAACATCTAAGCCATCCTTGCAGTCAATTTAATGATCACAACTTTTCACTGTGCACCTTAAACCATGTTTAGAAATTGATTATCATAGAGTGATTCAGCTAGAAGTGTAATAAAATAAGCCTTCATATGTCCAACATTGGACTGTGATATACTTAAGATTATGATGAAGGCAGGAATCATGAGTTAAAACTATTTACTGCTTCAGTGGCGTAGTGCTAAATCTTATATTCGATTCCCGGGTCGGACCAAATGTGTGTATGATCTGCAAATATTTGTTTCGGTGTTTGGGTGTTTCCTATGTATATGTATGTATTAAGAAAAAAACTGTATATAAGTATTTATATCAGTTGTCTATTACCCATAACACAAGCTTTGCTTAGCTTGGGACTAGATGACGTAGTGTGTTAGATGTCCAGAATATTTATTTATTTATTTACGGTCTATAAATCACTGGAGTGATCAATTTCTGTCATCAAGAAAAGAGAGGATTGCTTTTTCCATGAGGATGAAGTTATATTTTACAACATCACCTCGCTGGTATAACCGTATAACTAACGTTTAACTTGTCGTATTTATAAGCTGATTTTATCTTAAGCAACAACTTATATAAATCTTCAGAATAATGCACAGATTAAAAGTGACTTACAGGTATGTATTTAGTAAAAAAGCGGTTAAGCTGCTTTTAGAAGACCGCTGACCTCAAAGTGGGAATATTTCATGAAATTTAAACCTTATTTATATAGGAATAAATCATGTTATCCCTATCTTGATTAACAGTTTAATGCCAATGATTTATACATAGGTACACTTACGGTTTATTTCGGTCCCAAGCAGAGATGATGAAATGCCACTTTGCTTATTCTCTCTTCCTCATTCATCGGCTTTTCATCCACGCTTGCCCGTTACGTGTTCTTTCAGTAAGACTCCACTGCAATATATTGACAATGACAATGAAAGAAGCAAAAATCATTCATTAGATACTACACATCAAAAATAAAAGAAAAAAGTATTTGACAAAAGGCTGCCTATTTGATATGGAGAAAAACTATTTTTTAAAGTGTGAATACCCCACGGGCCGTCACCCAACCAGGTTTGTAGCGGGGTGGTGTGTATGAATTAGACTGACTAAAATCAAACGGTGTGCCACTCTGCGCCTGAGATACAACAGCTTGTATACTACAACAGCTTGCATACTGTTTAAAATTCATGTAATACTAACAACTAACAACATGAATATCAAACTTTCAAAAAGAGTGGCAATGAGTATCTTTGCCAGTTTTCTACTCATAAGGCCCCACGCACTTTGGAAACTGGAAGTTATAGATCAATACAAACGGGCAGTAGATTTTGATGGTTTCACCAATTTTACCTTGGCATAACAATCCAGTACATGCTGTGGCGTCTGTTTGTGTCGACCTAAGATTTTTATATGTAAATTTAATTTAACGTTTATAAATGTCACTTAGTGTCTTAATTGAATCAATAATTTGGAACTTGAAGATAGGAGGGATCCGAGAACTGCTGTTATTATGACATCCATACCACTCCAAGCGCCTGCCCGCACTGATGCGGGTAACATTTACTATTAAAATAGGGAGAATTGCTACTTAAGTAAGCCGTTGTGATAACAGTTGCAGTACCTTGCTTGTTTCTTTTCATCGAGTGAGTACGAGAGCTTCGACCCCCTGTCATCAGGACGAATGCCAAATGAAAGGCACCATACCATACGTGTAACTTCTAAATGCCATAGGCGGCGGTACAGACATAAAATTAGGCGAACCGTCTACTCGTTTGCTCATCATCAATATTTCAGCCAAAAAAGGTCAACTACGGGATATAGGGCAGGAAAACTTGTTTTCATTTGTAATACTACCAAAAACTTAATGTTTTAAAAAGAAAATACTAATATTATTATTATCTCAGTCTTTGCAAGTGGTTGTGATAATGCTTTGTTGTTCTGTTGCTTCTGTGAAACTATACCTTTGTAACGATCACAGGTAGCCGGCAGCAGCGGAATGCTGTCCTTTATATTTTTAAGAATATAAAATGCAAAACAATGTTCTTGTTACCCAGAATATATCTTCATAAAGAAATCCTGTTTGCTTTTATTATATTTTTCCTTAAACATTTCCAAAATATTTGTTTTGAAACTACATACAACAAATAATACAATACAACTACATTATACAAAAATGATCATTTTGCGGTCTAAAATCTAAATAAATAATCTAATAATAATCTTCTGTATCTGATCTCAGAATGTAGAAATTGTTCTACATTTAAGAAGAAAATTTTCTACACTTAAAGTAGAATTACCGGAAGTCATTCCCATTACTCCCAGTAATGAAGTAATGGGAATTACTTCATTACTGAGGAAGTCATTCCCATTACTTAGGAAGTCTTTTTTTTGGTTAAATTTGTTTTAAGGTTGCCTTTTAACGATCTCAAACTTAATATTTGCAATTGTTTTTCAATTAATAATAAAAAAGGGGCAGTAGAATGCAACGACTCGTATTTTAACAAAGCAATCTTCATAAAAACATGGCTAATTAAGTCCAAAGTCTATTGAACCCTAATCTGCATATAGTTGTTGGTTTTCGGAATAAGTTCAATAATTTTCCGTCCGTATAGCGTTACAACTTCGTACCTTGTCCCATACAAGTTAATAGCGTGAAAGTTGGCCTTTAAAGTAGTTGTTTGTGTTAACTGTCGGGATGAACGCGTAATAGAATTTAGATTGTATCGCAAGATAAATGTTGACCTGTACTGTATGTTTACGACAAGGGAGAAGAAAACTAAATAAGGCTCTCTGTATAAGGATTTTATGTATGTTTATAAGTTTCTAGCGTTTCACTTTCAAACCATTAACTACTTCTATATTATACTCGTTTATAAAACTTGTGTACTATGGACATAGATTAAGCAAATGTCATGGATCTATAAATTTATGGAGAATAATGTTGTTATATTATATGGGTAGTTCTACAAACTAAGGAAGGATTTGAGCATAATTTCGGCCCGACATTTTTATTGCATTCTGTTTGAGAAATTCACTTTAATAACAAGAGTACAATGTCTTTTAGCTTATCCTAAGCGGAACAGACAAAATGCTTATTGGTTTTTGATTTATAGCCATTTAAAGAAAATCAAGTAACAGGAAACTGAGAGCGTAAACAGGAAACTGAGGAAAATAACGAAAATCAAAATATGTGTATCATATATTTAACAAATTATTAAATTTGCTTTTTAACAGTATATTCTTATAAGCTAAGAATCTTTTATAATAACAAAAATCAACTTAAAGCTTGGCTTCAACACATACTTTCTACTTAAAACAGATAATATTAATCATCAGATGATTAAGAACATTTATCATCAAATGATCATTGAACGTTACTATTATAATTATAATCACATTTTCTCAAAATCTCTTAAAGATAAGGTAACAACATGAATATGTACACATGCATGTACCTCGGTTGGATACTTTTGGGACTACTATCCAGGCTGGTGCTAGTCTCGAAAACATGGAGTAGCTCATAGTGTAATTTCCTGACTTTAAATAATCTTTGTGGAGATTCCTTAATGTATCTAACCTGTAGCGTTTTTTTATTTTTTGTTGAGTTCCTTTAATTCTTACAAATTCTTTCTTGCCTGCACATAGTCTACTACACTTATCATCTTCCAAAAACGTTTGAACTATCTTTTTTAAGCACCTTCTTGATTTCATGTTAGACTTATATTCCTTTTTTTGGCTCTACATCTTTTAATATGTTATAATCTTGCTTTTCAATTTCCAAGCCTTTGTTGAGTTCACAACCGGCCCCAAAAGTAATTTGTTTGCTACATTTTTTTCTTGACGAGTCTTCAGATTAGACATATTATCTGCTATTTGCTTTTCTAACACATCGCCGAATAAAGCCTTATTAACTATGTCTACCCGTGTAATTGGATCTTCAATTAGTTTGGTCATTTTGGATTTAGGAGAAATCTTATCTTCTTTAAGCTTATCCTTTTGGTTTTTCAATCTCTGGCATCTTTTTTATATTTGCTAAGTTTTTGTTTCAGCATTACTATTAACTTATCTTTTTGTTTTATCACCTTGTTTCTTTCAATACGCTGCTTCTGTGAACGTTCTCGTGCTAATGACAATTTTGGATTTGGCGTTGGCGACAGTGGTTGACGATCATTTATCTCAAGATTTCCTTGCTGTGGCTGTTTATGATTACGGATCCCAATATCCATAGTTTCATCGTTCAAACTAGACGGAGTATTTTCTCTAATAAAATCATTCATCATATTAATACTTAACTTTATCTTTTTATAGGATCTGTCTGAGTATTCCCTCAAGTTCTTGCGAGCTTGTCTTTTTCTTACCCGATTCTCTCAGTTTTTGATACTTTTGGTTCCTTTTTTCTTTTTCAGCCGCTAATTTTTAATTTTTTCATATCTACATTTTTCAGCAATCCTTTTCTTTTCTAATATTTCTTTTTTAGTTTTCTCATTTTTTCTGTTAACAAACATAATGCAATGTTTATAGCTAAAATATGCAGTACAATTAATTTAATTTTACACTAAAGGGTCACAGATATATAGTTAATTAAACTAACTATTTTGTTTACAGAATGGTAAAACAGAGCATAAGTTAAGCACCGAAACTGTATTTGAGTATGATTTTCTCAGAATCCTGGATAAGTCTCAGTATCCTGGATCTTTATATGACAGGATTCTGAGACCAGGTTCCTGAGAAATTCTATCTATTAATAAAAAAACATATCAATTTATTAACATTTTTTTTCGGTTTTCGGAAAGGCTACTCGGCAATCGATCACATCCATGTGGTTCGGCAGGTTTTAGACAAGTACAAAGCGAGTACTACATTGCTTTCGTCGACTATAACAAAGCATTCGACTCCTTGTACCACGAAAAGATATGGGAGTCTTTAAGGGGGCAGGGAGTTGAACAAAAATACATCTGCTTAATAAAAAATGTATATGGCCATAGTACAGCGAGAATCCAACTAGAAAAGAAAGGTAAACCATTTCGAGTAGGAAAGGGTGTTAGACAAGGAGACCCTCTATCTCCAAAACTATTCTCAGCGGTTCTTGAAACAATTTTTAGGGCTCTTAACTGGAAAAATCTCGGCATCAATGTTGACGGAACCTCCCTAACACACTTGAGGTTCGCAGACGATTTAGTGTTGTTTGCTAAAACACCGGGAAACATACAACAAATGATTCAAGAACTAGCGGATGCAAGAGAGAGGATAGGTTTAAAGTTGAACCCAGAGAAAACAAAGGTTATGACAAACGGGAAGAAAACCACCATACATCTAGGAAAGGACCAAATCGATTACACCGACGAATACATATATCTGGGACAGCTAATAACAACAGAGGATCCTATACCCAAAGAAGTTGAGAGAAGAATAACAAATGGATGGAAGAGATACTGGAGTCTGAGAGAGGTCATGAAAGACGAAACTCTTCACATTAATGTAAAAAAAAAGCTTTTTAACACCAGCATACTGCCTGTTTTAATGTATGGTAGCCAAACATGGGCTTTAACACAAAAAACGACGAAAAAACTGGAAACCTGCCAACATGCAATGGAAAGAAGTATGCTGAATGTGAAAAGATTGGACCGAATCAAAAACCATGTCATCAGAAAAAAGAAGAAGGTCATAGACATAACATCCAAAATCAAAAGACTCAAATGGCAATGGGCAGGGCACATGATAAGGGGCCAAGAGAAATGGAGCAAAATTGTGACACGATGGTACCCTAGAGAAGGGAAAATGAAAAGGGACAGACCACAGAAAAGGTGGGATGATGACATTAGGCAGGTAGCAGGAGTAACTTGGAATCGAGTGGCCCAAAATAGACAGGAATGGAAAAGATTGGAGGAGGCCTTTGCCGATTGGCAAACAGACCTACAAAAAATAATTAAATATTAAAATAGATTAAGATTAGTAAGCTACAAAAATATATTTATATAATTTCTCTCAACTTTTCTTTTACTTAATACTTTGTAAATAGTTACTAAGTTGGTCTGAATAAAGGGCTTTATTATTATTATTATTAACATTTAACAAGAATTAAGCTAAACTAAGCCTATTTGCTAATAACTTACACATGAAAACGCTAAAATTACTTACATTTTGTATATTTTATTGAAGAAATCTCTTACCAGGATTCTGTGAACTTGACTGGTTTTGACACCACTTTCATCGTTTACCGCACTGGGCTAACTAAACGACGCGCTAGAAAACAATTGAAAGGATGATATTTGCTGTCTTTTTCGTAGTACGATCGACTCCGCTGAAGGGCAACGTCGCACGGCAAGCAGCTTGCAAGATATTTGCTTGTTTTACATTGAACAGGATCCTGATATTAAATCGTGGGGACAAAATGATAACAAAATTTATTGAATGTATTTTTAAGAAACCAAAATAGCTATTATCCTATCTAGTTAGAAAAAATGTAAAGTTGTTAATTTGTGTTTCAATTTATGACCTTGATGTAGAAGTAAATAAACACGATACACTTTTGAACTAAAATTGGTTAGAGGGACATAGCAGGATTCTGAGAATTAATTGTCAACCTTAATTATTTTTATTGACCAACTAGAAACAGTTGAAAATAACAGTATGCCATACAATGCAAAAATGTTTGAACATTTTTTGTATTATATTTTGGCTGAGTCGCCGATTATTCCTTAGTTTGTAGAACTACCCATATATAGATGCTGTTATCATCTCCTCTCAGTCAAAACACTTCCTCTGCTGGATTTAGAACCTCCCAAGGTTCACCACAACATTTGAACTGGTGCTGCGCGCATCCAGTGACTTCCCGTTAAGAAGCCCGAAGTTATTGCATATATATACAACACCTTTTTTTTCCTCGTGGGGAAATTTCTCAGATACCACCTCCTGGTGGCATTTCGTACCCGAACCGACTAAAACCGCACGCCATCTCGGGTACAAGAAGCCGGGGAATCAGCGGCACTCTAGAAAGAAAAACCCTGGAACCCCGATGTACCTCAGGCCACCTACGGTTTCTAGATGACCCAAACTCTGTGGGAACCCCGATGCTCCCGTTACTATCGCAAAGGGCGCGCACGATTCGCAGCGTCCGCGTGTCCACCCGGGCTTGCTTCTATCAGGGTGACAGATGGCCTCATCTGTCAACCTGGTGGCTTGCGCTTATGGAGGACAGAAATCATTCTCATTCAGATCTACGGCGCCGGAGTCGCCTGCGGTACCTTGCCCGTTTCCGGGCTTGGCGGGCCAGTCCTATTCCACCGTCTCCTTGGCAAGCATGACTTGCTCTCAGAAAGAAACGGCTGAGTTCTATGCGCTCCCGCTCCGTAACATACGTTAATCACGTTACCGAGCGAGAGAACCCTCACCTCGATGGCCGCCACGAGATCACATCTCGGCTCCCCCCCATGCCGGACATTCTGTCAGCGTGTGGAGCGCCGTGTCCACGATCGCAGTGGTGGCGCTCAGGTGTTGGGTCCTTGCGGGTCAGACACAGGTGATCTCCGAAGCACATTGCATACCTCAATACAACTAGTTCTAATGACAAATACGTTTTCTTAATAAAGTATAGAATGGCAACTCCGCAGTCGAGAGAGAGATTATCTGTAAAATGGCTAAAAGTGTAGAATATTGTTCCAAGGCATTCATAGGCTGGGCAGCCTGCCTAGAATAAATAATAAATATAACGCTTGCAGTACTAAGTACTGTTTCTTTCTGAATATTTCTGCCAATCATTATAAGTTCTAATGATAACGTTTTTAAACCACAAAGGAAGAATTATCTGATCAATCCAAATTATGGCACCAAATATACAAATTGATGAAACATCAAACTTAACAATGATAAAAGACTCAAATTATTATATGGTATAAATGTCCACTCAAAAACTAAAAATGAAACCCAAACATTTATGAAAACAATATGAACAAAACTCACTCGCTAAGCTCAGTCTACTTTAAAAGAAACATGCGCGTTGTTAAGATTACAACATAAACACATATCGTCTTGCTATTGATACGAGATACCGTGTACGATCATAAAGTTTGAATTGCCAGCCCCCAACCCTGTGCATGCTCGCTGTAGTTGCGAACATACTCGTCACAACTCACAACGTTGTCGGTGGTTGTACAGCATGACGTGTATCTCAACTCATTGTTCTCGAATGGGGCCAGTGTTCGTTATAAATAAAATATTATCTGCAATAATAACTTGACTCGATTGAGCTGAACAATACGCTCAGCGGACGTGTGGGCGGTGGATACTATCGACCTGTTAAAGGAAAGTATATAGAGCTGATAGTAACAACAATTTACATTTAGGATTGGTTGCTACCCTATTATCATCATCACAAATGCTTTAAAAGTCCTCTGCAGGACCTGGGTGGGTAAAGACACTTTTCCTTAGAAAGTAGGTTTTGGCCTATCCCGATAAACGAAAAAGGATGACTCGTTGTCCCGTTCCGCTCATTATACGCTTGCACAAATGATTCAATTTTATTCATAAAAGTATGCAATCATTTCATTAATGTTTTGTTTTTCTCATTATTAAAGTTTCGATGGTTATTTCATATTTTTGCAAAATCAATAATTAATAATTTATTATTATTTATTTATTGTAGAGACTAAAAATAAGAGACACTCTTGTATATATTATACAATTCTTGAAATATTTTCAAAGTTATTCAACAACTTCATTCTTTCTTCTAATCATTTAACTAATACCTACATTAAGCTATCGATAATTTAATCAATAGTATTGGCTTTATAATGAGTTTGTCCATAAATACTTTCTAATACATTTTCTCGGAGTAATTTAGATTTCATAGTTTTAAGTTCAAACTCTCAGTATACTTGATATAACTAGTTCTATAAATGCTCACACTTTGTGAAATTTTATGTGTCAGTTCAGTTCAATCAGTTCTTGTTTCGCCGTGGCACATTGAAATTGTATTAAAGAGAAATGAGCAATAAAATTGACATGGTTTGTAAAACCTTTCAAAATCTAAGCTCCATCGTTGCAGAGTTTTTATTTGTCTTAATTTTCACATACTGATTGTTTACATAAATACATATTTCGTTTATGTAAGAAAACATATTTTTTGCAAATGTTTAATATCAATAATTTCTCGAAATTAAAGTGGTATTAACCACTCTAGGTGGATGAACAAGAAGCCTTTGTCAAGGTCCAGCCTGATTTAATTGCGTGTAGCGTTAATTGGCCATTGTCCAGCGATATGATGCCCTCGGCTCGCAGTTAACTATAGCCAATTGTTTTTATGCTCCATTGACGTACCGGGAAGGTTCGTGATTTTCACCCATCGTTTCGATATCGATTAAGTGGTTACCTTACTGGTTTTTTGCATGTTAAAGGTCTTGTGATTAAGTAAAAAATATATTTCTCGTTTATTTTTGAACTTTATGTTTCTATGTTCTTTAAGAAAATAATCTATGTGTTAACTTAGATATCGATTGATATGTTTAATGCTTTGTGGAGCCTAAATCAAATTCCCAAGTACAGTATAAGGTACAAGGTTCCCAAGTACATTCTTCTTATAGCCTTGATAAACTGAAATCTGTACAGAAGCAGATGATGATGTATGCAAGCGAAGGGTTTAAATTTAGGTATTGATTTTTTTTAAAAGAACACACTCTCTCTTTTAATACCCTTCTTTTATCCTTGCCACCTATGTACACCCGCAACACCAGAGGGGTCAAAAGTGCATTGCCGGCCTTTGGGGGATAGGCAAGGGGTTGGGGTATGGGCCTCTGGTATCCTCACTCACTCAGTGAAACACAGCGCAAGGGCTATTTCACACCGGTTTTCTGTGCGGCCGTGCTATCATTGCGGTCGAGCCGGCTCATCCATGCCAATGCTTAAACGTAAAGAAGATTTTACCTTCAAAACTAAACACCAAAGTAATAAACTAGTCTAGTTAACATATACGTTTAGGCCTTTAACATAAAGTCCGACACATATAACATAAATTCCCGACAACCAGCTGTTTCAACTTCAAGAAAGCTAAAATAACTCAAGTTGGCAACCATTATACCACCACTAATAATAAGGAAGTCCGAAGACACAAACAGTAATAGCTTCCAGCGACAAAAGCAGTGGAAAAACACTCTTCTTTAAAAACATAATCATAATAATTAAATGTCACAATGAGTTCTGTTATCAGCCATGGAATGATGCTACTGACCATTGCACATCATAATTTAAACTCGGACTTAAAATTGTATATTTTCTTGTTTGTAATACATTGATGTTTAAACTTAGTCTCAAGATTAAAACTAACATTCAGAAGTGTCAATGGATGTTGTTGTACGTGTTATAAGCGTGTTATATGTGGTTTCATGGTGAGATGTGGTGTCAGAGTAGAACCAGTTAGGCAAATTATCTGCAAGGAATCAGTGAGCACACCTGCCGGCCAAGTCCTTGCTTATTTATGTATTCTTGCGCAGACTGTGCGTGATGCTACGCAGTGTATTGTTGTAAATGACTTGCATGCAAGCTCTTATTTAGTTTGTTTGCATATTAAAGTTAGGTATAGACTTGGGAGTAATGAATGGCGATATGACACGATGTCTGAGAGTTATTTAGAACCAATCTTATGTGCCTTGTATAAGTGTATAAACAGGTATTTATTAGCTATTTTATTCAGCTATGATTTCTTATGAGAAGAATATTTATTTATGATATGGAGTCCGTTGAAGAGTTTAGAAGTAAAATTATGACAAGAACATAATTATGACAGTCAATATAGAAATCATTTTCTATTCGTATTTTTTTTGTTATAGTTATTTGGTTTCGAGTAAACGTTATGCTAGTAATTATACCATCATACTGATTGGTTCATGGTAAGCTGTGACCAGTGTGAGTAAATGTAGAAGAGCTCTATGAACAAAGTTTATTCAGACGCGAAACGCTCTGATAAAGCAGTCATGAAGACTATTGACAGAAGTTATAACAAAACTATGAAGAAAAAGTTGTTAGTTTAGTATATTAGTCATTTTTTATTACTCTTATTAAATATTATTCAATTATTACTGAATTCTAGTACCTAGAAGATCAAGTTTGGTTCGGTATTTTTTTGGTAAAGTTTCTAACAATGAATCCTAGCTAAATAGATTTATATTATACAAAACCTCCAATTTACTAAATTGCATAAAAATCATTGGAGTCGAAATTCAGATTATACAATAATAATAATAAATTCTTTGTTGCAACAAATTACATTCAACAATATAAATGTAAGCCCTGATTCCCAAACTAGCGTGAGCTGTATTTTTTTTTTATTGCATAGTTGGGCAAACGAGTAGACGTATCACCTGATGGTAAGCGACTACCGCCGCCCATGGACACCCGTAACACCAGATGCGTCACAAGTGCGTTGCCGGCCTTTGGGGGATGAGGGATGGGGAAGGGAGGTGGGTTAGGGTATGGGCCTCCGGTATCCTCACTCACTTGGTGAAACACAGCGCAAGCGCTATTTTACATCGGTTTTCTGTGAGGCCGTGGTATCACTCCGGTCGAGCCGGCCCATTCATGCCGAAGCGTGGCTCTCCCATGGACAAGCTGTATGTTGGGAGCCAGTATCTTTCCAAGTATAAATTAAACATATACATTTATGTTTGTTGCAAAGTGGTCCAAATATAAGCAGTGGATTCGTACATTAGATCTAGCTATTACAACATAATACTTCTGAGTGATATGTATACATTCTGTGCGTGCATAAATTTAAATGCGCTTATAAATGCTATAATCAAACTATTGTATGATCTGCAAATATTTGTTTCGGAGTTTGGGTGTTTTCTATATATAATATGTATTATATTGTAAAAAAAAAGGATATAAGTATTTATATCAGTTATCTAGTACCCATAACACAAGCTCTGCTTAGCTTGGGACTAGATCGCGTTGTGTGTTAGATGTCCGGAATATTAATTTACTTTTTTATTATTAATCGAAAATACCAGCGCAATAAGTTATACTTTAAGGTACAGCTATAGTGTTACCTTTCAAAGACTCCATCAAAACGTGCCTATAGAAGTTTTAACTTCAAAATCTTTGTAATAAACCTATCGCGGTCCATTGCTGAACGAATATCTCCCAAATATTCAAACTTTCTTCTGCTACGGTCTTTATCTGGTAAAAACACAAATCAATATGTGTATTTCATTAAAAGTACAGTTATATCATGCTCAAAGTATTTAAAAATAAATCAACGACAAAATAAATATCATAGACTTCAACTATTTTAGGAACTCATTTCTAATGTAAATTTAAACGGTAATGCTTAATATAACAAATTCAATATTTAAATTTTATTGTGTAAAACGAAAATAAACTATAATTACCGAAGACAATAACAAATACCGTATAACATTTAAATAAACAATCTAAGGAGTTCTATTAAACCAATGTGGTATCGAAAAATTTTCAATCACCTTCACAGTTGGACGTCCACTACGCTAATGATCTGGTCAAAAAAAGGCCCTAATGCTCTCATATAATATTTAAATAATAAACAATAATTTGTAATTAGCAATTTGTCTTAAAAAAACTATTTAAATTTACAATATAATTACATTTTTATGTAAGACTAATTACATTTCGTGTTTTTTAATTAAATGTATTTAGTTTGTATAATAGAGAATAGTACCTATAATTCATTTCTAAAACTTGTTTTTGAAACACTTGTTGTTGTACCGCCAATTGTACCTCCTAGTTTTGTGTTACCTTTTTAAGTAATCTGGTGTACAATGAAGAGATTATTATTGTTGTTGATGTTTTAGAAGAGTGCTAACTTATATGACCGGTATACCGCTTCACAAGCTGGGTTTATCTAGTTCGAAAGTAAAGACAATAATGTGTGGATCGCACAAAGTGTTTTCCCCTGTAGGATTTACACATACAACACTTGGCGCAGTGACAGGCGTGGCGACCGCTTGAACCACTATGCCAACCGAGTAGTCAAAGTCAAAGTCAAATCATTTATTTCCATAGGCCCCAAAAGGCACTTGAACACGTCAAAAATACAAACAACAAAATATAAAATAAAACTCAAGTAATCAATTCAGTGATACCGGAGCATAGATTGATTTCGATTCAACTCAAAGGTTTAAATTGAAATCAATCCAAGTACCTACCAGCTCCGATGGGTATTGCATTCATGAGAAGAGCTGGTGAGAAACTCATGTGCACCATCTTTTCAAATAATTCATACAAAGTCAATTGTCAATTCTAGCTTTTACAATATAATTGTATGTCTAACAAAAATATCTATTACAACATTTCCAAAACATTTAATTTCACAATATTTTCTCTCACGATTCTCTGATTACAACTTAATAATTAAATAC
Organism: Spilarctia lutea; assembly: GCA_916048165.1. Taxonomy (NCBI): domain Eukaryota; kingdom Metazoa; phylum Arthropoda; class Insecta; order Lepidoptera; family Erebidae; genus Spilarctia; species Spilarctia lutea. The sequence goes on along the minus strand of OU696490.1, from coordinate 11,333,278 downwards.
ATATAATTAAGTCATTATATGTTTAAACTTACGTATATTAGGTTCCCATAGTCTAGTACATCATAACCAATTAAAACCTATTCACTTTCTGAACAAATTGATTAGCTAGAGATTAATGCATATTATTATATATTATAATGAAGACATTTGTTCATTTATTTTGTATATAATATGTCTGAGAGATGATTATTGGTTGATTATTGTAGATGAAGGTAGGTACGGTTAGTAAAAAAAAACTCTGTTCAAATTTACTTAATTTTTAATGTTAATTTATTTATTTTTCACTTATTTTTTCGTGCCATGTACGGTTCAAATGGATCGGACTGATACCGCAGCCTCAGAGTACGATAGTGTAAAGTATTTTTTTCTTGGTTCTCTTGGAGGTAGGCAAGTTATTAAAACCCAAACCCCCTTAACCACATTATCCTTTACTCTTGACTTGTATTCCTCCATGTACCGTAGTCACCGCCAAGAACTTTCTCAGAACTACAATTTGTGGATCACAATCTTGATCCCACAACATTCAGCGCAGTGGTGTTCAAGTAACCACATAAAACACTAAGCCACCCATGCCATAAAAAAGAACACATATGCTTGCAAAGATTAATTAAGTTCTGCGTAGGATTATACCATTAGTAATGAGAAAGATAATTAAATAGATTAAATTTAGGTCATCATTTTTGGTGGTAGGATATTTAACCGAATGAACTCACAAATTTTAAGTAAACATCAGTGTTAAATTTGTCAAAATCTTTGGAAGAATATAGGAAATACATAGAAATTTAGGACATGACTTAGGGTCACAGCCGAGAGGCGAAGTGGTCCACAAACCGTCGTTTACGTGGCTCGATGACATTTTATTTCGTTACATCGAAAATATTTGTATTCTGAAGAATTTTAGGTTAAATTGAAATTGTTACTGAATTAATCTCTACGCTGCCACTAAATCTGTCGGTACTGATCCTTAGGGTTGAATTAAACAGATAATTTTGTTTTTAAAAAAAGTTAAATATAAAAATCTAATTAATTCTATTTCTTTAATATGTTTTGTACATTTAATGTTGTTTAAAAATATGAAAAAAGTTTTTTTGCGAACCGTACTCCACTGACGTCTCTGGCGTCGTATTCTCGACTCCGATTAATGCATCACGCGTCCAATCTTCAGTTATTATCAGCTGATTAAACTCTGCAAGGAACGTAGATTGTGCATCACATTTCATCGGCAATTGCTGCCATTAACTTAATATACATAATACATATTGATAAAGTTTATCTAAGAACTTAGAAACATCGTTTTCCGATGTTAGAAATCAATTTATATTCAAAATTCCTTCCTATTGATAGACAGAATATGGGTAAGATACGACGTCGGAGATTGTGCTTTCGCTGATATAGACCGGTTCTACCACTATCACACAGAGAACTGATGAAGAGTAATTCTTTCATTGCCTTTTACCTGGTAAATGAGATGACCAGAGGCCTCAAATATTACGTGGTTTGAGGTAACTCAAAGTTGATAACGCACTTGTGAACTGATATGGATAATTCCTTTTTTATTAAGAACTTACGAGACTTACAGCCCTGTTTTGCTCGGAAGTATTTGTAATTCTTGGATTTGAAGACAACATTGCCACTTAGATAAAACATAAACGAATACAGATTGATAAAAACATATTAAGGTTGTTGATGGCTTTTCTGCCACCTGTATGTATGTATGTATGTATGTATGAAAGGACTATTGTAATCTCTTTTTTGTTTTAAACCAATTTTATTTTAATTATAATTAATTATTTATTGTTAATAAAATAAATAAATACATATTTCGGACATCTAACACACAACGCCATCTAGTCCCAAGCTAAGCAGAGCTTGTGTTATGGGTACTAGACACCTGATATAAATACTTATATACTTTTTTTTGTAAACACATGCATATCATACATAGAAAACACCCAAACTTCGAAACAAATATTTGCAGATCACACAAAAATTTGGTCCGACCCGGAAATCGAACCCGAGACCTCAAGCACAGCAGTCGCATACGCTACCACTGCGCCACCGAGGCAGTGAAAACATAAACGAATACAGATCGATACAAACATATTAAGGTTGTTGATGACTTTTCTGCCACCTGTATGTATGTATGTATATACGAGTATGTATGTATGAATCGACTTTTGTAATCCCTTTTTTGTTTTAAACCAGTTTTATTATAATTAATTATTGTTTAATTAACATAATAACAAAGAAGAAATTATTAATCCTGCAACGAGAAAAGACAAGTTATTACCCGACAATCTGCGGTCGACTTCAGATATGTTTGGAAGAACATCACATCTCTTATTGCTTAAGATTGTCAAACTCTTTCTGTACTACAATTACTACTCTATTTCCCTAACACCGTCTGCATATAGCTTATACAATCCTACAATTACAAGATAAGTAGAAAATATAAAAGATATTAGTTTCCTTAGACGTGCGTCTGAAGATTATCTACAAATTATTAGGTACTAAATTGTGAGCGTGCGACGTTCTATCCGCTTGAAGAGAGGTGACAGACATCTGATTATCTATGCCAGCTTATCTCAAGAACTTAGTATTGTCGGTATGGGAATGCTGGAAAGGTATACGATAATTTGTCTGTGAGGATACTGTCCCCGATTTGACCAGTTTATTGGCTTTAAGCACCTAATTCTAGAAGTGTTGTGGGGAAATTCATGAAAGCCTAAGATTTCCCGCCCGCTCCCGCTCTATTATTGTGAATCTATTGATACCTCATTCATTACAGTCAGTTTAGTAGCTTGTTGTTAGCTTTTAGCATGTTACCCGGGTTCTTGTTATACCCTTACAACAATATTAGTTTAGACGGAATAGACAGACAGACGGAAATTAAAAAAAAAAGCTTTTTATCTAAGTATCTTACCTTTCACATGTATTAAACAACTAACACAAAAAACTCTTATTCAAATTACCGTGGGAGAGCCACGTTTCGGCTAGCATGGGCCGGCTCGACCGGAGTGATTTCTTTTTTTTTTTTTTTTATTGAATAGGGGGGCAAACGAGCAGACCCATCACCTGATGGTAAGCGATTATCGCCGCCCATGGACACCCGCAACACCAGAGGTGTCACAAGTGCGTTGCCGACCTTTGGGGGATGGGGAGAGGGAATGGGGGTAAGGGTTGGGGTATGGGCCTCCGGTATCCTCACTCACACGGTGAAACACAGCGCAAGCGCTATTTCACACCGGTTTTCTGTGAGTCCGTGGTATCACTCCGGTCGAGCCGGCCCATTCATGCCGAAGCGTGGCTCTCCCACGGAACAGTATCACTCCGGTCGAGCCGGAAGGCGACGGCCTCATAGAAAACCGATATAAAACAGCGCTTGCTTTGTGTTTCACCGAGTGAGTGAGTATATCGGAGGCCTAGAGATCCTAACCTTTCCTCCATCCCTCTCCCCATCTTCCAAAGGCCGGCAACGCACTTCTGACGCCTCTGGTGTTACGATACGGCGATACGTATGCTCGTTAGTGCCTTATTCCATTAAAAAAAATCCAAACATTTCAAAGTTACACCCAGTAAGAACTGACCAAAACAATATAAAAATACTTATAAGACCTTTTGTTATTAACAGCTATAAGAAAACCAGTTGGTATTGGAATGTTTTTACAAAAACAAAAGGGCACATTTGAAATGATAATAAAATGGACAAATGAAATCGCACACTTAGCTGTATCTTTGTGATGTTCTTGGACAAAGTGGCATATTAAAACCGGGTGCACACGTGAGAATCATAGAATATTAAATAAATAAATAAATAAATATTTCGGACAATTTAACACACAACGCCGTCTAGGCCCAAGCTAAGCAGAGCTTGTGTTATGGGTACTAGACAACTGATATAAATACATATATACTTTTTTTTTTTGTAAATACATACATATTACACATAGAAAACACCCAAACTTCGAAACAAACATTTGGAACGACCCGGGAATCGAACCCGAGACCTCAAGCACAGCAGTCGCTTACGCTACCACTCGCGCCACCGAGGCAGTCATATAATATTATTTGAAAATTCATGATTAATATCCTTTACACTTCTGTTCGGAGTTCCAAAACCGCTTTTTACTAAATGCATATGTATGTATACACGGTACATATACCAAAATGACATTGTTTACAATTTTTGTCTGTCTGTCTGTTTGTGCCGAGTAGTCTCTGGATCGGCTGGACCAATTTCGACGGGACTTTCACTGGCAGATAGCTGATGATATTAGAAGTTACTTAGGCTATTTTTTTAGACTAGCTTTTACCCGCGGTTGAGGTCCTACCGGGGCTCAGCTAGTTCTGTATAATTCTCGTATTTTCATATCGTACCTACTCACAAAAGTTGTAAATGTTCCTTAAACAATTTAAAATAACGGAAACATTAAATAGTTGAACCTGGTTGTGCCATTGTGTATTTAAAATATGTTTGACTACAAAAAGCTAATAAACAAAAAGTCAACAAAAACATTTCAAATAAACTTTCTCAAGTTTCTTGCTATTGCCCTCTTATACGCACTAAATCAGCTGCACTAAAGCCATGAACACAATGCCTTCCATTTCCTAATTTCCATACGCTTTACATAAACAACATTTTATGCCACAAAACATTTACAGTAAAGGCTATTAATTATTTCTACCCGGTAGACTTGGGAACAAAAGCGCGTCAGTGTACACCGTCCTATAAAGTATCAAGAACGCAGATAGTATAATACTAGTATCGTAATATTTGCGAATAATCCGCAAACAGGTAATACTATACGGACACTGGGAACTGAGAAGGCTGAGATAAAGAAAATATCAAGACTATTATAGTCCGTCGCATGCACGTCGCTCCTAAGTTGGATTTGAAAGGACAGGACAAAAAGTTTACGAAAGTTTAGAAAAAATATGATTTGGTTTTAAATAGAATTACCGCATTAGGAATATATATAGTATACATTCTGTGTCGCGGGGGACTTAACTAACATACCTACAGGAAACGGACACAAATAACAGACAGACTCAGTCGCGTGGCGACCACCTCAACCATTAAACCGTGCAGACAATTATTATATTTATAACTAGCTGAACCCCGCGGTGCTACCCGCGGTACGACAATTTTACCGTGGGAGAGCTATGCTTCGGCATGAATGGGTCGGCTCGACCGGAGTGATACCACGGCCTCACAGAAAACCGGTGTGAAATAGCGTTTGCGCTGTGTTTCACCGAGTGAGTGAGGATACCGGAGGCCCATACCCCAACCCCTCCCCCCATCTCCTTTCCCATCCCCCAAAAGTCGGCAACGCACTTGTGACGCCTTTGGTGTTGCGGGTGTCCATGGGCGTCGGTAATCGCTTACCATCAGGTGATACGTCTGCTCGTTTGCCAGCTATTCAATAAAAAAAAAAAAAAAAAAAAACAATAATCACAGGCAACGTCGCGAGGCGAAGCTAGTATCTTTGTAAATTATAGCCTACGTGTTATTCTGATGTATAAGCTATATTATTGTAAATCGTAAAATAAGTAACTTTTCTGGTTGATTTTTTACACCTTGTTTCTTGAAAAACGCAAATATCTTACAGAACCCTATTTTTTTCCAAAATAAAATATAGCTTATGTTACTCGTGGATAATGTAGCTTTCGAATGGTGAAAGAGTTTTTAAAATCGGTCTAGTTTTTTTTGAGTTTATTCGTTACATACAAAAATACAAATCTTTCCTCTTTATAATATTAGTGTAGATAAATACGAAATAATGAAAACAGTTAAAGTCCAGATTTTACAATTATGTTAGCATTAAAAAAATAATTACATACTTTCTAGTTGTTAGAAACAAGCTTTATGATATATTTTGACTGGATTAACTATAGTCGTTCCAATAGTTTATTTAACTTTTGACAGCTCTAATACTTAATCAAATAGTGATACCCTGACCCGTTACCTATTCGATTTCTTTCATCGATCGATTTTATGCATTAAGAAGTTTTAATCGATTTAACAAACTCATTATTTTATAGATAATTTCGTACTTCATATTTCTATGTGTTTCAATGTGCGACCTCCTTTGTCAAAATAAAGAAGAAATGGATTAAAAGAATGTTGTTCAAATATGACGGTTCTATGTCATGAAAAAAATTATAAAAGGAACTGAATTTTCAAAATGTATTATTGTATTGTGTTGTAATTCCGTGGTTAATATTGTATTTGTTAAACTATTGATGATCTTTATTAAATCTCTCTATGTCTATTTTAAAATAATCTACAGTATTTCAATGAGTAACCTTCAATATAGTTGAGTATTTATATTCCTCCGTATTGATTTATTTGTGAATTCTCACGTTTGGTTGAGTTGAGCGTATCGTTCCTGCCTTCGTTACTGTCAAAATGCCAAAAAAGAAAGTACTCAAAGGACAAACAAGAGAGTTTGTCTTGCGACTTCGTGAATACTTTGAAAAGGAAAGCCGTAATGGTGGGCCTCTTATACCAGTGACTCAAGTTAGAGACCGTGTTGCAGCAGCATTAGGTATTAGTGCTCCAACAGTGGCAAAAATAACAAAAGAAGGCTACGGCAGCAGTGGCATGGAACAGAATAAGCTATCTACACCTAAGAAAAAACGTCCGCCTAGTAAAGTTACAGCCGTTGACAATTTTGACGCTGATGCTATTCGTCGTCATATATACGACTATTACCAAAGAAAAGAGATTCCAACATTAAAAAAACTAACACAATCTCTTCGAAATAGTGGTTTGTTCCGTGGTCAAAAATCTTCTCTGACAAAGGTATTGAAAGACATTGGAATGTTATTCCAAAAATGTGACAAACGAAAAATTTTAATGGAACGCAATGATATTGCTTTGTATAGATGCGATTTTTTAAGACAAGCAAAAAAAATAGAAGATTGGTCGAATGTTGTTTTCACAGATGAAACTTGGCTCAATGCGAATCATACGCTGTCAAAAACTTGGACTGACTGGCGAACGACTGATTATTTGTCATGCAGGAACAGTAAAAGGATTAGTGCCAGGCAGAGCGCCTGGCACTAATCCTTTTACTGTTCCTTTTTTTTTTTATTAGCTTTTAAATCCCAGAAAACAGGAGATTATCATGAGGAGATGAATTCGAACGTGTATGAAAAGTGGTTCAGAGAAATGCTTACATCACTCGAAGAGCCATCAATAATATTTATTGATAATGCACCTTATCACTCTCGTCAAATTAATAAAATACCAACACAGGCCAACAAAAAACATGAAATTATAAACTGGCTCCGTGACAATGGCGAAGAGGTGAATGAGTCCCTACTAAAAGTAGAGTTAGTAAAGATATTAAAAACAAAGAAGCTGCCAAAACGATACGTCATAGATGAAATGGCAGCAGAGCATGGGCATACCGTCCTCAGAATTCCCCCATATCACTGCCAATATAATGCAATTGAAATGATCTGGGCACAAGTTAAAGGATATGCTGCGAGGAACAATACAACTCCTCCTTTCACCGCAAGAAAAATGCTGAATTTACTGAAAAATGCGTGTGAAAAAGTAACTCCAGAAAACTGGGCGAATGTTGTAGAAAAAACAAAGAAGGTGATAATGTCGGATTGGGATCGGGATGTTGCATTCGACAATTTATCTATCCAAGAAATGATAATCAATATTACTGAGAACTCAAGTGATGATGATTCCTGGTCATACGAAGAAGACGATTCTTTATAATTAAAATTAGTATTACAGTACCTCTTTTGGTTGTTTTATTTTTAATCCGTAAATTACTACGAATTTCAACATTTTGTACCTGTTCATTACAAGTAGGTACCGCAGGTAGTTTTTATTTGAACCAACTATAGTAAGTCTAAACAATTATTTTAGATTCATTAATTTGCGGCGAATACATTCGATCCCATTACTAGGTACGAGTACGATGGAACTGTTTTCATTACGCAATTTATTTATGCATTGAAACAGAGACATTTAGGGCATTTTAATGCAAAATAATAAAGCTTTTTACGTGATTTGATATAAAATATAATCACAATAATTTTATTGTATGTTTTATTAATATAATCGATAATCGATTTATTTCAAAACCGTTTTTATAGTCTGTGGTCATTAATTACGAATGACACATCCCTAAGTAGGCGGAGCCCGCCCATAAAGTACAGTATTATCTGTAGTACATTGTATCAAAAATTATTACAAAACTTTATGTGCGTGATCTGTCAAAAGTTAAATAAAGTATTGGAACGACTATATACCATTTCACTTGAAACCATGCGACACAGACAATTATAGTTGCAGAAATTGATACAAAATTGGAAAGGAAAGACAATATTCTGTGGCCACAGTCGTTGTTTATTTAAACTTATGACAAAATAACCGGTGAACCTTTAGCATTTATATTTTCAGCAAACTTCCTATGGCAAACAGAAAACCATAAATAAATAAATCATTTTCATAAAAGAATAGAAATTCTTCTAAAAATCTTTTGAACCGTGTTGTTACAGGTGTAACAACACGGACTTACAATAAAATAATATTTATTTTTCGTAAGTCAGTTGTATATCAGTTATAAGATTTTTCAGGTCACTCTCATCGTCTTATCCATACAATTCCAACGCACTATTCAGCTGTATGTTTTGTAGTTCGCATGGAGCGCTGTCATACGGCGGAGCTTAGCAAATTAACACTGGAGTTAAGTTGCATTATGTGCAGTGCCTTTTGCAATACCGCGCCTCTTGGTAGGTACCTTTTTTACTGTAAAGATAAATGTAAGAAGTCTAAGTTCGTTCAAAACGTTTATGGAGAAAGCAATTTTGTTTAAGTTTAACAGCCGCATATAATAAGTAGCACCTCATATTCAACGTACCGTCTATAAATAAGTAAAAATGTAATTTCTCAAAAAATTGTTAATATTCTTTTTCTTGATACACACAATAGCTCCTTCTTTTACAATTACAATTAAATACCATATCGACTGCTTGGTTCTAAATATTTACAATATATCGAGCATCAAACGTTTTCAGAAAAGTATCACTAACTAAAGATAAAGATGGTTTATTTCTTTATAAATATCTGTCACCAAATTAGAAAAATACCAATGACGTCGAAGCATCTCAATATGTCGCCATGGTGTGGGTCAACATACTACATTGTTGTATTTTCTGCATTCGTAAGGAGCATGGTGACCACTCTTGGATTCTGCTGATGCTTTCCATCAGGCAGAGTTCTCTTTAGCAGTTCGTAACACATTCCATTTGATACACTTCTTCGTAGCCTTTATTATTCCCAAGATTATTTGGAGTCGGCTCACTACTTCAACCAGTTTTGCCTAAATATCAGTCCTCCGCAACCTTGAGGGATCTAAATTCGACAGTTGAACTAGTTTTCAGTATATTTGAGAATACTTACTTCCCAATAAGGATTGTCATAGCCGTGCATGACAACCAGGACCGACGCATAGTGGGGCAGAAAGGGGGTAAACCTGGCAACAAATCGGTACTATGTAATTATGTTTTGTATTTAGTTCTAAGGGAAAAAAATAGAAATTAAATGATTAAATAACATATATAAGTGGGTTTGCATCTCATTTTACAACTTTTTATTTAATTTTACAACTTTTTGTTCACTTATAAATCGTAATATTTTTACAAATATTTCGTTTATCATGTAACTCTTTTACGAGATTTTTTAACTACTAATCACTATCAAATTGTAATGTACGACCTATTTATACAATGAATTTTATTTGAACTTGAACCCCTCAAGCACCAAAACTAAAGCAATGTAATTATGAAAAACACTTGAGAAAATAGACCTTAGTACCTAAATTACTAGACAAAATCATGCTTCACGTTTATATTTTACACTTCTTCCTCCTCCTACTCCTCTTCATCATCATCACTATATTCAATCTGATTTATACTTGAAAGTTTAAGCAAACTTTGAGTTTTTGATCTTCTTTCTCTTGTTCTTTTCGGCCACGGCCGCGGGCCAGACTACTGCCTTCACTGAGGGCATTTGGTGGAGACAAATTACATTCTCCCTCAAGCCATTCACTATTCACTCTTATGAAAGCAATTAAAGTACGGCCGGATTTGTCCATCTTATTCTGAATTGACACTTGAAATTCTTGAATATTGTCTTGCCTTCTGAACTTTCATTGATAATTGGCAATTCCGTTTGCAAATGATTGAATTGTTCTTCTATTTTCTTTTTTCCGCTCTGTTTCATAATGCGGAAAAATTCATTACGAGTAAATGACATCGTGATTTAGCAAAAAGGAAAAAAAAATAGTAACCAAAAAATAATAAACTGAAGTTTAAGTAGATACCCATAATGTACGTGGAAAAGGTATTATTTTCCTTTGTAGAAATTTATCTATTACCAAGGTCATATGTTAATCAATCAGCAAAAATACACCTCACCTAAGTTAACAAAATTATTAATATCTCCCACATCGGCAACCATCTGCAAAAATCCTTTTAGGTACAAGAAGTGAACCCTTTAGTCTCTTCATAAAACAAATTAGGTCACCAACCCAGCCCTAGCTTGTAACTTATGGTCTATTTTCTCAAAAAATATGCAGATTTTTGGAAGACCCAGTTTGAAACATCAAGTTCTCTGAACGTCAATGGTATAAGAATATTTTAAAATCGTAAATAGTTTATTTATTATGTCTACTTAAACAATTAATTCAAAACATTGCTTCAAAACCATCGAATCTTAACAAAATAAATCAATACATTTTGATTGACATCTGATATGAGAGAGATACGCGCTTAGCAAAACTTTAGAAGTACGCTTGTAACTTAACAAGGACTCATTAAAGAGGGGTCATTGTGGTACCAAAATGTCAGGAATATTGTTTTCTACATATATTATAACAAATAAACCCTAAATTTTAAACTTTTTTTTTCCGAATTGTTGCCATGTTTTTCCTCATTCTGCCCCACTGTGCGACGGCTTAACGTGCTCTCCGAGGCACGGGCGAGAAACACAACCATCTACCATACTCCGGGTTGCTATTAAGAATTTCTTGTAAGAAAATCCCAACAGCACTCCGACCCGGGAATCGAACCCGAGACCTCTTGATCGGCAGTCGCTAATGCTAACTACTAGCCCAACGAGGCAGTCCATTTGATACAAGTGCATATAATAAAGGTTCATAGCAAGTGCTTGTACTAGGAAGTTTGAAAATTTTATGAATTCAACGTGAAGATAACAGCACTTGTTATTAATAACTAGTAAATATAGATGAGCATCTTTTTATTTACATTGGGCATCGCTGGAAAAAGAATTCAAGGTGATTGATTGAAAAGCAAACAAGATAAAATGTCTTATAATATATTTTCGTTAGATCGAACTTTTCAGACTTAGTCACGTTATTTCAAATGACCGCTCATTAACGTCTTTGATTGAAAATTACTTTCTAAAATTACCATTCATATGTCCTCTAATAGGAATGCTACACGGCCTAGTATAAAACCATATATATACAAGATGTATATTCCTTATGCGGGACGTTATCTTTTAAATAAAATACGAAATCCTAAAAAGAAATATAAATATAAGTATATATTTCTGTTATTTACCTGTTCTGTGTACAATCTACGTCTGTAGCGTTGTTATCGATGTTTTGTTCGCCGTTATGTGTTGTACAACATGTTAAATGTTAATTACATAGCACTGATTTCTTAGCCGGTCGCTTTTCTTATTAAGTCCAGGGTTCAATTTCCGGATGATGTAAAATGAGATGTGATTGTGTAGTTTATGGTGGTATTGTTCTCGTGATTGTCTATCATATAATTATATTGCGTATAATTGCATATAATTATATACTTTTGACCTAAACTTTGATTATTTATGTAGTTGAAATATTGGTTTATACCACTAAGCTGGCAAAAAGGGAATTGTAACTATGTCCATTTATACAGTCAGTACTTGTACAACTAGACTCGTTAGTATATTATAACGTTTTGAAAATGCATGAAAAAGGTCTACTTGAAAGAAATTTTATACTGATTTTGACGGAAAGATTGTAAGCAGTCTTTTTAATATCAATAATAAGAGATTGCCGATATGTCGAATGTTGATTCGGTGATCATTGTTCCGATAGTCATATCTGCTCACGGATAGATAGCCAAGAGCCTCGACCAACACCTCAAGAGGCTCACTGCTAAATCAAGGATCTGATACAGAAGGCAGTCCTCCTTGACACGGCACGTATAGTGAGGAGGTTCCTGTCTTTGGAGCCCTAACCACCGGTTTCTTGGTCCCAGTACCCGAAGTCGGTGGTCTACTATTTTTTTTTATTTTTATATGTATTTGTTTTTATATGTACCTATATTTTAATATGTAAATAATATATGTAACATAATGAATAAATAAATAAATATTCAGGACATCTAACACACAACGCCATCGAGTCCCAAGCTAAGCAGAGCTTGTGTCATGGGTACTAGACCACTGATATTAATACTTATACACTATATTTTGTAAATTCATACATAGAAAACACCCAAACTCTGAAACAAATATTTACTGATCATACAAACATTTGTCCATATCATTACATACATAGAATTACACACATATCATACATAGAAAACACCCAAACTCTGAAACAAATATTTACTGATTGTACAAGCATCTGTCCGACCCGGGAATCGAACCTGAGACCTTAAGCACAGCAGTCGCATACACTACCACTGCCACTGTTTGCTTGTTGTTGTTTATAATTACTACTTTAAAGTCTCGTAACTTTTGTAACGTAACGTAAGTTTCGTCAAAAAAACGTATTTTCGTAAATGTGTGAATGTATTGTAATGCGATGGAAAAAATAACATCCCAAGTAGAATTTTTTTTTCTTGGAATAATCGGCAAACGAGCATACATATCGCCTGATGGTAAACGATTAGCCGCCCATGGATACCCGCATCATCAGAGGCGCCACAAGTGCGTTACCGGCCTTTAGGGGATAGGAGGAGGGGTTGGGGCTGTTTTACTCCGGTTTTCTGTGAGGTCGTGGTATCACTCTGGTCGAGCCGGCTCATTCATGCCGAAGCGTGGCTCTCCCACGGTAAGTACAAAGTAAGTAGTAAGCATCTATAAAGTTTACGAAATGGAAATGTTACATACACACAGACACGACTACCCTCATACACAAGCATTTAATTTACTTGAAATTATTAAGCAGAACTAAATACTATGAATTTGAGACACGCGACAGCAGTTTTATTTAAAAAAGTCTAACTGATACGTCATCAGCTCACGTGCCAAGCACACTAAAACAAAAACTCATAAGACGGATATCAAGGTGAGTCCAACCATATCAGTGCCTGGCCACTTGTATTGAAGGAATCACACGAATTCAAACCCAACCTTTATAAAGTAAAACCTACAATAGAACTCGATTAATCCATGAGAAACGTAAAGCATTAATTAAGCCTTTTCTATAGAACAGCTATGCACCTTTTTGCTATGACAAGTCCATATTTAAACACTCATTAATTCAACAAGAATAAATTATACTGATTATATTCTTAGATTGCTACAATGTAAATAAGTTTAATGAGAAAATGAAAAATTTTGAAAGGTAACAATCAATTTTAAAAATACATACATGTGTAAATGTAACTGTGTATAGGACTGCATAACATACACATACATGTAATTTGTATAAACATGGGTGTGATATTTGCAGTGTTGTTTTCGTACTCTATTTCTTATACCTTATTTTTACTTATTAATTCATTTTTTCGATATTATTGTAACATTCCATAATTTAATATCTATCTAACAATTGCGTAATAATCCATATCTATAAATTGCTTTCTTTTAAATTATACCCATATCCCAACCCCTTCATACATCCCCCTCCCCATCCTCCAAAGGCCAGCAATGCGCTTGTGACGCCTCTAGTGTTGCTGCCCATGGGCGGTGATAATCGCTTACCATGACTGCCTCGGTGGCGTAGTGGTAGCGTGTGCGACTGCTAAGCTTGAGGTCTCGGGTTCGATTCCCGGGTCGGACCAAATGTTTGTATGATCTGCAAATATTTGTTTCGGAGTTTGGGTGTTTTCTATGTATAATAATATGTATGTATTTACAAAAAAAAAAGTATATAAGTATTTATATCAGTTGTCTAGTACCCATAACACAAGCTCTGCTTAGCTTGGGACTAGATTGCGTTGTATGTTAGATGTCCGGAATATTTATATTATATTATATATCAGGATCGCCTGATGGTAAAAACGAGCAGACGTATCGACGTCTGATCGTTTGCCTATATTCCGTAAAAAAAAATTGCAATGCCTGGAAATGCTATTAGGTTGAGACTAACGGTATTAAAACATCACAAAATTTACCCTCAGTCAACAATAAATATAATATTTGATTTTGATGGCGCATTTATCGTGGAAAGCCATAGGCTTTATTTCATTACGCGAACTTTACATTATGACTAATAGCAGTGGACAGGAGTATCAATGATTTTTGTTTCAAAATTGGGGGAAAATTATTTCATTTGATTCTTCCATTGTGTGCACAGCAGGAAGAACATCATAATAAGTTCCTAATTAAATGGAAGAAGAGACAAAAAATAAGTGTAGTGTTAAGAACTGCAATGATATATTAACACTGAGCCGGTTCTGTTTGAGATAAACCGACTGTAAACAGTTTAAGAATATCTCTACTCATATATTTCAATTTAAATATCATTTATCTTTGCCATATCTAAAATCAGATAACACGTGGGAAAATCTAAAGAAACAACATCACACACAAACAACAATAATTATATAATTTAAAATCAAACATAGAAACGTCCCGATTTAATTCAATTTCTTATTTAAAATTGTAATAGAAAACCTGACTTTGTTAATGACGGGACACACATAATCAATTATAAAAATTTATAACCAAGTTCTTAGCTTTAGAGGCAGCATTCGATTAATTGGAAAGCGGGTCTTTCAATTAAAATAAAGGGTATCGTTAAATGTAGATACAATTCTTCAATCTACTCATTAATTAGACAATTAAAGGCACTGCCTTCCTTATTTTACCTAGTTGTGTATTCATCGCAAATGGGTGTCATAAATTACATAGAATTGCGTTTGATTTACAAAACGTATGTCCTCTACCAGCGAGCGGATAAGGGTTTGTTGCGAGTGCTAGCGGGAAGCGATTCTTCATTGTATTGTTTCGTGAATAATAACTTATCTAGTCCACAACGTGACGGTAAAATCTAAATTAAAAATAAGACGAGTCTGCGGTTCAAAAATCTATAATAACATGAAGCTTCTAAGTCAACGGAATGGAACAGTCATAAGAGGTAATTTTAACAGTTCGCCTCTTAATACACATGAATGAAGAAAGGCCCAATGATCTTAGCACTTGTTGCATTGTCTGCATTCGCAATGAGATGGTGACCACCACTCTTGGATTCTGCTTATGCTTTCCACCAGGTAGAGTAGAGTCAGTTTGGCAGACCCATACATAAAAAGTATATACTTCATTTAATGTGTTGATTTTTTATATAAAAAGTTGTTTCAGTTATATGTGGAGATTGGTTTTCAGTATAGTTAATAATAATAATAATTTCGCACATCTCACACACTTCCGATTGATAATAATTACAACAGTCATAATGTGCTAAGTATTGCACGAATAGATATTGTATTTTTACGAAGAAAGATTATTTGCAAACAACGCTCGAGACATTTAAATATCGGAAAGTTCTCGTTGATTTCTTGAGGCACATAATAATGAACCTTATAACAATATACATACAATAGAATATGGATTGATTGACGTGCGATCGGCTTGTTTATATTTTGTGGAAACGTCATGTTCGAGATGTTTTATAGGTGTTACGTCGTCACTGTATCGACTAGAACTTTCTAGTTGCTGTCGCGTCTAACATAAAAGGCGCCTCTTCGACAGGAGTTCAGTTCACGTATCACTCATTGTAAATGGGGTTACAAGTGCGTTGCCGGATTTTAGAGGATGGAGAGAGGGATGGGGAAGGGGTTGGGGTATGGGCCTCCAGTATCCTCAATCACTCGGTGAAGTGCAGGCGCTGTTTCACACCGGTTTTGTGTGAGGTTGTGGTATCACTCCGATCGACCACGTCCGGCCGGCCCATGCATGCCAAAGCGTGGCTCTCCTACGGTAAAAATATTTGTCCTAGGTGGACAACAAACTCACGATTTCTGGCTTAGCAGTAAGGGTCATTATTTCATTAAACTCTCAGCATGAATACATGAATACATAGGTATAATTAAATCGTAACTGGACATTGTCTGTATGAAGCTACATAAGTAAAACTTTATGAACGCAATAGAATCTATTACCATGACTTTTAGATTTTTTGTGCACACTAATCTCAAAAACGGTTCAACGGATTTGAATGTGGTTTTCACTAATGCGTTGTGGTTTGCTCCACTTAACATTTATCGCTTTTTTCATCTCAATCGGTTCATAAATAAAAATGTTATATAAGTTTAAAGAATCACCGCGATAGCTAACATATACGCGAACTGAGCCGTTGACGAACGCTGATCAATTCATATGAATAGAATTACTGATTAATCAGCACACCAGATAAGTGTTTCAAAGTCGTTTTCATCGCCACCAATAACAATTCATTATCACGATATTAGTAGTTTCACTTAAAACATTTCATTTTCTGTCACGCACAGCAAAACTGTGGAATGAGCTGTCGCCTGCGGTGTTCCCGGACCAATACGACCTTCAAACCTTCAAGAAAAAAGCGTACTCCTTCCTAAAAGTCCGGCAACGCACTTACTTGTGACGCCTTTGGTGTTGCGGGTGTCCATTGACGGCGGTAATCCCTTACTCAGACGATACGTCTACTCGTTTGCCCGCTACACAACAAAAAAAAACTTAAAACATACTGAAAAACATTAAACAAGGTTCCCACGCGATAAAATAAACAATGAAATAACTTAATTCAAAAATAAACACCAGTACACAATAAAATCAATTCGCGCCATATTTTCTAGCAAAATAAATTTTGCAACATATTAATATTCCAATACGGTTGTAAACAAAATAATATTCCATTGTACATGAAAGTGACAATGTAATATAGCAGTTTTCCCCATCACAATCGCGAGACGTATTCAATAAATACAATAAAAGACTCAGGAACTACAATGGCGGACGTCGGGTAGCCAAGCCATCGATTTATGGCTCGTCACTTAAACAATAAATAGTGATTTTCGCATTTCTACTGAATACACGCACGGCGATAGAACGTAACTTGTTAGTTGTGGGATTATTTTATGGAATAATATTTTGTGTCATATTTTGAAATGGCTAGTAGTAAAATGGACAGATGACAGTGTATGATATTTGGTTCGAAGGAGATTTTAACCAGTTTGTCTTATAGTTGAAATTATATTATACATGAAAATATCAATATAGGTGGTAATTATTGGTATTTACTTGAAGCCAACTGTTGTTCATTTGAGGAAAAAACGACGGGTTGCACTCCGGCAGCGCCGGCAGAAGTGAAAACTTGAATATTAACGTTGTGCATTTTTGATATTTTGGAATGGTTAGAGAATAATTTTGTACGAATTGCTTTCATTATCAGTATAAAAGTACTATTATTTATGTGGTGGAATACAATATTCATTTATTGCGCTATCGTACACAAACATGACAATTTATATTACATACACACACGAACATTCGCGCAAGCGCCGTGCGCCACCTGTCCTCTCTCCATCTGTCTTACGAATTTTCGATCAGGTCACGTGACCTGACGCGAGTTTATACGTCCTCTCACCATCCGTCTTACGAATTTTCGATCAGGTCACGTGACCTAACGCGAGTTTATACATTTCCAAAAATGTACACAGCGCCGCTAAAGAAGTTTTCACTTAAATAATAGGATAAGGACTAAGACGATCACCTGATAATTAATGGCGAAATACATTATTTTAGTAATAAATAGAAATTAACACATAAGTGTAAGGGTCAATAGACTAAAATGTATTAATCGACACGTAGAATACATGTACATATATTATTATTTATTACTATTAATTTACTGCCTCTGTGGCGCAATGGTAGCGTCTTGAGGTGTCGGGTTCGATTCCCGGGTCGGACCAAATGTTTGTATGACCTACAAATATTTGTTTCGGAGTTTGGGTGTTTTCTAAGTATAATATGTATGTATTTACAAAAAAAAGTATATATGTCTTTATATCACTTGTCTAGTACCCATAACACAAGCTCTGCTTAGCTTGGGACTAGATGGCGTTGTATGTAAGATGTCCGAAATATTTATTTTAATACAAATACCACTTAATGAAATTAAGTAAAATAAATCATAAAAGTGTTAACTACCATCCGCGACAATTTACGTTCTCAATCGTTTGTCCCGCAAGCCACGTCCACTATTGTACTGCATATAAGGCTTGTTGAAGCGACTTGATATTTTTATACGAAGCTAGATGCCATTGTAGGCACAGACCGGCTAACTGTAGGTCCTCTTAAGTTCCGTGTCACAACCACTAGGCTCACTTAGTTAGCTATAACTTTATTCAATATCTTTACGAACCTTTGTTGATGACACATACTACATACAAATAAATTAAATTAATGTCTGTTTGTCATATTACTGAAATGAAAAATAATTAGAATGTAAAAAAAGTTTATTTACAGCTTTTCAAAATATCCCCCTCCAATCTCGTCCCCCCTCGTCTGCAGTGCTAAATTTTCGCCTATGAGCCAAAAAAAAAATAGCATGTAGTTAAATCTAGGCTCTACGGAGGATGGGGTAACATTTGTACCCCCGAAGTTGTTAAATAGTCCATAGTTCTAGCAGCTGTATGAGCGGGCGCGTTATCTTGGTGAAAAAGAATGCCACGGACGCCACTCCTTGGGCGCGCGCTATCCAACTCTCCGAAAGCTTGAGGCAGCAAACTTCGCTATACTATTCACTAGTAACTTTTCTACGGTCTCTAGTGGAATTAATGCTACTGGTCCACTGCGTCGAAAAAAACCGCATTTATTTTTTTATTCACGCTCCGACGGTTGGCGCAGTTTTTAATTTACACCAATTAATACGATATCATTTTTGTTCATCGGTAAGAGAATGAGGTATCCACCGTAAAGCAAGCTTCTTAACTTTAACGTGTTCATGCAGGATGGTGGAAACTGTGATCTCATTTTTAGTTCAGCCTGTATCTCTCCATGTGTAATATGTCTATTCTCTCGCAATAGCCACTCTACCCTGATGACGTTTTCATGAGTTACTGCAGTTGGGGATCGGCCGGGTCTGGAATCATCGTTTCAATTCTCTCGACCACGTTTAAATTTACAAAATCAAAAGTAATAGTTGCTAACGCAGGAGCAGACTCCCCAAAAGCAGCTTGTAAATTTTCTTGAGATGAAGTTTGCCATAATCATAGAAAATCATTGCACTAAAAGCTGCCCGCGAGACGTCCATTGCTGCAAACAAAAGAAGAGTGACAGATAATCTTTCAACATATTTAAAAAAAAACTATACATAGGTGGCCAGTAATTATCACAAAAGAGATTTGTGTTGAAATTAACCATCAATCCAAAATAGTTTAACGAAAGAAGAGATGATATTTATTCTGCGGCTATCAATTTTTGGCACAACCTTTGTATACACGGTACATTTATTGTTCTATTTTATTTTCATTTTTACCAAAATAAAAGTAGCTTAAATTACTTCTTATTACATCAGCATCCACCAAAGATAGTCCGGCCAAAATCAGTCCAGCCGTCCTAGAGATTATTCGGTACAAACATACATACAGACAGATAAAAAAATAGTTTTCTTGATGTAAGTAACGATGGTATATACTTCCATATGCATTTAGTGAAAAGCTGTTAATTTGAAATTATAAGCAAACAACTTTATTTACTTGTGTATTACTGTAAATCTTAAGTCCCTCATTACCTATTACCTTTACAACCGCAATAATTAATACGATCAACACCTAAGGAGTAATTTATGAATATAATACACAAATAAAATAAGTAATAGATTGGAAATAATAAAATATTTAAGAACTTGACTACACTAGTATTATAATTGAACAAGTTCGCGCAGAATCGTAAAATTAGTGTTCACAAGAAAATATATATAAAGAGTGCCAATGACACCTCTTTATGCCTTGAACAAGAAAATTTTATCGATAATTAGAAGGTACTTAAACTTTTAACAATACGTATTCTGTAGTCTAGGAGTTTGTTATCAAATTCAAATTATTGATTCCGGATTCATCATATTTATACTCATCCTCGTAATACGTTTTAGCCGATTCCAAAAAAGGAGGTTTTCTTTTAGGTAGAAAGCTGATGCTTCCCACGTGGCCCCATTTCAATTTGGTTCAGTTTTGAAGTCGGGTTTTTGTTAATTTTTTTAATTATTATCTTGGCAAATAGTTTTTTCTGGAGTTTCAAATAAATTGATTACGATATTATATCTAGGTGGTTGAAACTATGTCAAACTTTGTTTTAAAGTTGATTTTTGGAAGATGATTTACAAAATTATCAATAAATCATTTATTTTGAAAAGTGTTTTGTACTAACAAAAGTACAATTTTTAAATGAAGACTTAATTCTTATAATGACCTCATTTGATAATTTCCGTATTAAAATAGGTAAGTTTTTATCACCCATTGTACAACAACAATCACGGTTGATACCGCGGGGTGAAGCTAGTCTAAAATAAAATAGCCTAAAATACATCTTGATATAAGGAGTATTTAGCTGCCAGTAAAAAATCCGTCAAAATTGATCTAGCCTTTCTAGGAAAGCTGTAAATTTTAAATAACAAACGGATACTTCAATTTTATTTCTTTGTATGTTGGATTAATTAATATGAAATAAGTGACTTGTAAGTGAAAACTTAGAAAAGAGCTTTGCCTTAAGACAATTTATTGTCAAAGAAGTGGAGAAACACGATAGAAACTGAAAGAGAGCAATAAAGATGAGTAATTGTAATTCTCTTTATCCGCACTTCATTGAAGACTATCAAAAGGTACAACTACAAAAATGACACCACCTCCGGGCCTATCTCGTCCCATAAAACTAAAAATAATCCTGCAAGGCGGTGCTTTCAAGTGCCCGAGACTTAATCGTCCACTATGAAATAGGTATAACTGTCGCACACACAAATAAAATTAGTTCTTTACAGCGACCTCTGTCGGCGTCGCGGACAATTTTCATTTTATTTCAATTGTAACTTTATAGCACATTCTCGAAAAGTATTTAGTATTATTCGAATCTTTTATGAGCACAATAACGTTAGACATTATCCGCTGTTTGTTCATTACGCTTGTTGTTAGAGATATGCAGAGTCTGAGTGTTCCGGGTAAACGATTGAAAATATAACTGCTGTATTAAAAGAGGACAGAAGACAGGAAACAAGTGCTATCGGCTACGTGGTTGAAAACAAAGTTAAAGTCCTCTGGTCTTTGAACCCATACTGACAAGTCATGCAGTCGAGGCCTGAGAACTTTTAGAAAATAGCTTGTTGAACTGTAAATCTACTACCGTCATTAGCATAAGCTTTCTGATTTTTCGTTATATTTTATGAAAGCTACGCAACGTGTTTAAAAAAACAACATTTTTTAGTTTGATTACCATTCAAGACATTGTGAAGAACATAATCATTCATTCTGTGTCTGGGTGTAATTTATACAAATTATGTATGTATTCAGACATATGTTATTTTTTATCAATGGTCTGATTTCTATGGGGCAAGTTAGACTACCTAGTCTTAAATGAGAGAGCCGTATATGAGACATATGATATTATTTTATTTAGTATACCTAACTCTCGAACTATCATGTATGTCTTTTCTGTGATCGCACAAGCTACACGGACAAGAAAACAAAAAAAAACCTGCCAAGTGCGAGTCGGACTCGCGCACGAAGGTTTCCGTACCATTGTCTAACTAACTAACAAAAAACAAGAAAAAATCACGTTTATTGCATGGGACCCCCTTAAATATTTATTTTATTCTGTTTTTAGTATTTGTCATCGCGGCAACAGAAATACATCATCTCTGAAAATTTCAACTGTAACTTTCACAGTTCATGCGATACAGCCTGGTGACAGATGGACGGACAGACAAACGGACACCGAAGTCTTAGTAATATGGTCCTGTTTTACCCTTTGGGTATGGAACCCTAACAATCCCGGTGTCTCCTTAATCTTCTATTAAATAAAATCAGTAACAAGTAACTAAAATTCTCTTTCACATTATAAATTGTACAATACCTTTACGATAATGACCGTACGTTTAATACATCAAGAACAATTAACGTCTATCAGGAGAGATTGCCTCGGGCATGTTCGGGCGCGGTCGGTCGCGCTCGGCTCGGTAATTGCTCCTCTCGCAAACCGCTTTAGGCGACTTCTGCAGCTACCGTCACTTACGAGAAAACAATTTATCTATAGTAAATAGAAAAATGATTTGTAATGTTGTCATATTAACCCATTACTTAATTGGTGGTGGGTGATAAATACAAAATGGTTGGTTGTCCGGGTGATGTGATTGATTGATGGAAATGGCTGATTGAAACATTAGGGCCGACGTATTGTTGTTCAAGTTGTCGTCATGGTGTTAAAAAACTTTATAAAGAGTATAGAAAGTAATGTATTGTACGATAATTTAAATGTAATTATTAAAAAAACGTGGTAATATGTTACACTCTCAATACATTTGCTGCTCATCAGTGATCGTGAGCCAATTTTTTTTTGTGAAATATGTGGCATACGAGCAAACGCATCGCTCGATGGTAAGCGATTACCACCACCCATGGACACTTGCAACACCAGAGGCATCACAAGTGCATTGCCGGCCTTTGGGGGATGGGGAGGGGTATGGGGAAAGAAGTTGAGGTATGGACCTCGGGTATCCTCACTTACTCAATGAAACACAACGCAAGCGATATTTTAAACCGGTTTTCTGTGAGGCCGTGGTATCACTCCGGCCGAGCCGAAGCGATGCGATTCATGCCGAAGCGTGGCTCACACTCAAAAGTTTCACACTAGTGATACTCCCTATTTATGTGTGAGTTTTTCGTCTCTTTGCATTGAACTCATAATTTTTTTTTTCTCGGGGATTGCTTTTCACGCCATACTCTTCGTTCGTGGGGAGACGAAAGGCGTGTGTGTCACTCCCGGAGGACCGGTCTACCCACTAAACGGGCGGGACACTGTCAAGCCTCGTAGCGGCAGTGAAGTTATCCTGAATGATAGACTTAAGCCTTGTTTTACGTAGAGTCAATTGGCTGTGTGTGTAGAGTCAATATATTGTATTTTATGTATAGTTACTTTGATTATTAGCATTGCTTACTATCGTAGGTTTAACAGTGAAGTTGAGGAGACGACCACTCTGCTCTGTCAATTAAGAGTTATTAAACAAAATCTTATTATTCAAGGATAATACGTATCACACTTATGTTTCTTTTGGTAACTAATCTATATAAATCAAAATGAATCACAAAAATGTATGTACGCGAATAAGTTTCGATTGACTGCACCTAATTGAACAATTCTTTTTTTGATGTGTTTGTTATTTTCAGAACAAGATACAGGAGAAAGTTAGAAGAAAACCTGATGTGTTATATTAACTAATTGAACAAAAAATATATCAACGAAGCTGCAGGCACAACTTTGTGTGTATAAATGAACCTATAAAAGGTTGAAAACAATTATCATATGAATCATAGGTTGATAGCATTTATTCCACATAATAAATCTATACAAATAAATAAAATTGAAACGTTTGTGAATACGAATTTTTTTTCTGTCTGTCGGTCAGTCTGTCTAGTGGTGCCTGCTTAGATGGACCGATTTTGAGGGCAATTTCACTCATAGATTACTGATGATATAAGGAGTAACTAAAGCAACTGTTTTTAAACTAGGTTCAATCAGTGGCGTAACCCGCGGTTATTGTTATACTAAGAGTAGCACCACGGGTAACACCAGTTTATAACTGGTGTTATCTATACTAATATTATAAAACTGAAGAGTTTGTTTGTTTGAACACGCTAATCTCAGGAACTGCTGGTCCGATTTGAAAAATTATTTCAGTGTTGGATAGTTATTTATCGAGGAAGGCTATAGGCTATCTATATATATATATCAAGGCTATATATATCATCACGCTAATACTAATAGGAGCGGAGAACCCATATAGAATGTTTCAAAAACGGGGGAAAATTTTCACGCTACGGGCAATAGAAGACGCAAACGAGGTTGCGTGGGTCAGCTAGTGAAGCCATAAAATTCGTACTCATTGTTTAAGATTGCTGTATTCCGGATAGTTACAACCCTATCCAATAATTATTACGTCGGATCTAACTGCACATAGATTTATTACTAAAGATAGGCAACTTCCACACGGCTAAGCTAATTTATTCATAGAATTTCTTAGCGTTGTGGTGTTCTAGCTGTCCGACAAGTCACCCAGAGTGCCTACATTGCCACTATTACAACACAACGTACTGATATTTGATTTGTTGATTAAATCTACAAAGTCCTATGTTTCTAATATCTGTTCATCAATAAAGCTAAGATTTTCAAAGCCCGAAGTCCTGTAGAAGAACATTTCTTTATGAGATATGATGGCACAGATACACCAATATAGAAACAGGTACTTCTAAAGCTCAGGTTCATAAACACCCAAGTAAAAATAATTCAGTTTCTGTTAAGGAAATAGCCTTTATATACACCCTTGACCCTTCTAGATCTATAGAAAAAATTTTAATTTATATTTATCTTGCCAGTTCCCAACCCGCACTCGGCCAGCTCGGGGATGTATGGCCTTAACCCTCTCCTGAACGGAGACCCAAGCCCAGCAGCCCAGTGGGACATTACTCCGTTTATTCTTTCAAATCATATTATCAATTTATTTTTAATGGTAAACTTTTCTAGCTTTATTTAACGCGTCTCTTATTTCCACTAAAGCGAAATTGTTCTACTGATGGAAGACTGGTAAGGGCTCTTAACTCGAATTGTATCAAGTGTATACAGGTACGCAAGATCGTGATATGAAATTTATTTTCAAAGAAACAAAGCTAAAGAATAATTGTACTCCACTTAAGGTCATAAGTTGAAAACAGGTCTAAAATGGCCATTACTCGCACAGGTACCGTTGCACTTTCAAAAAAATACGTAAAGTATATCATTATGCACCGACGAAATTCCCCATGAGCGAAACAAAATTTTAATTAAACACAAAAGCTTGTTGCGGCTTTTATCTTTTGAGAGAACAATGAGTGCCACAATTACAATCAACAGGCTCACTGCTCTTACGGGACTTGGAAAGAGAAAAAAGACTACCTACAACGAAATCGTGGCCCAAATTGCACTTTTTTTCACCGAACAGTTCCGATAATGGCCGAAATTTGCCGAAAGCGAACGACTTTTGGGGTCAATTTGATTTATATACGGTTTGTTACAGTTCCGTTGTGTGTCGAGCGCCTTTTTTTCTGTTGACAATGTAACTTGAATTGATGGAGCTTGAAAAGCGGTTTTTCGTGCCGCCTTTAACATTAACTGTTAATAACCGAAATATTAACTACAACACATGTTGTAGGTAATATTTCGGTTATTAACAGTGTGACAGGGTTGAATATTCTCACAGCGTTGTACAATGTAATTATTTTGGCGTAATTTATTTTATATTGGATTAGCTTCTACCCACGACTCTGCTCACGTGTATGTTGGTTATTGCAATAAAGAGAAGCCCATGTCATTCCATAAGACTTAAGGTATCTTTATGACAAATTTTATTGAAATTGGTGCAGTGTTTACCCGTGAATGCGTAACATGCAGAGAGACAGGGTTACTTTCGAATTTATACTATTTTATATTGGATAACGTGTGTATCTACGTCATGATCATAAAAGTCATGAATCATTAACTAAGTTAGTCAGAACAGTAATAGGTTTTTTACTTTTGTTATTTCTAAAAAGAAAAAACTTGAGAGGTGTCAAGGGACACCCGGACGGAACGAAGTTCGAAATAGAAAGACGAAACGAAAATATCGGGCTTGCTTTCTATAAAAGAGAGAGAGACAGACAGAGAAACATGCGCACGCCGCATGGCTTACAATAGCTTACAATAGCAAAAAGTGTCGTTTTAATTTTTTCGTGTCGTTACATCTTTGCGTCTTATTTTTTTCCGTTTAGCCCCCTTTCGCAACGCGCGTTAAGGAACTTCGTTCCAACAATCATTTAGGGAAGTGCGTATTCGGGATCCGGAGAATCTTTACACTGGGTGAAAAGCAACGATAAAAATTACTTAACGTAGATCTTGTATCATCATCATCTTCAACAGGCCTCGATAAGCCTCACGCTGACCAGTCCAGTTGGTGTAAGATTTGTTTCAACCTTTCCTTCTCCTTGCAGTAATGTTGTACGGTGTAGTTTGTCCCTTAGTCACCTTACGACATGGGAACCTCATGGGAAGAAAAGGGGTGATGAGACTCCGTGCTATTAATCCGTCATCACACGCACCACAGGTCTTCTTGGTACTAGTATTACTTCAGTCAGACCTACCTATTTGTGTCATAGCATAGCTCTACCACGGAGAACTTTAGTACCATTCAATATTGACTGACAAATTAAGAAATAAAAACATTTTTGTATCTATGATGAATCAAAAATCTGTTAATACAAGTATTATCGAATATTCCATTCATTTACGATTGTTATCAAAATTGTTTCTAATAAAAACAACTTTTTAATATCTTAAAAACGACTTACATTTGGCTAAACCTGTCCATCATTAACTGTATTATGTCAATCGATTATAACATCTATTGCTCTTTAAATAAGAAATATATTAAAGACATATATGAATTGTGTAATTTGAAAGCACCATGTCTAAACTACTGGCAGTTTAGATTTAAATATTCTTATTTATTGCAATTTGTCAGTAAACGAGAATATAAACTTGTTTTAATTGCAGCGCTTCATGCTTAGGGTTGGCTAAAACATGTTGAGAGAAATATAAGGGCGCCCGATATCAATTTATTTCAATGAAGTCCCTAATAATATCACTATAAAGCTTTGTCTTTACGTACAAATAAATTAAATATAAAATTAAAAAGCGGGACAGTCTCTGGGGACTTGCAATTCACAAGTTACTTACTGAAAACTAGGTAACTTGTGTTCAATGTAAATAATGTATATTGTTTATGTTTGAGTTCGATAGATGGCGTTATATCGATTTTCTGTATCGCGATGTTAGGATCTACGGACTATTAAATAAATGCCGTTTAAATCAATACAAAATATCCTCACTAGGACGTGTGTTTCATTTCCTGCCACGTTTCTATGGGCGAATTTTGGGATTACAGCCCACTTGTGAATTGTATCGTCGAAGAAGCGCTCGGTGACGATGACACGAGTTCCATGAGCTTTGTTAAAAGTTTTTGATCATGATTGTTCTTTACCTGTTGATCTACTCTACAGTACTTATACCCTACAGCTACAGCTTTTAATCATGTTTGAAATTCCACGTATCCTCATCTCGCTGGGGCTCACGGTGAAGTGGTATACGAGGTCCTATTAAAATCATTTTGTGTTCCGTTAGATGGGAACTATTAAAAGGAACTCGGGTATATCCTTAAGAGGAAGACCCCACCGACACATTAATGATTTTCATAGTGTTGGTTTTTGGTTTCTTGAATATATCGAGGTTATAGAATTTGTATATAAAACAAAGCATTTAGTACAGAATAATAAGTTTTCAAATTAAATATATAGACAACCCTACGTAACTAGTTGTATCCATCAAGTCGGCCATCTTGTTTTTGTTTCCTTCGCACATTATTTATGAACAGTAACCGCACAACTTAGCGCCATTGATAAATAATCGACTATAGCGGCACAGGTGTTGTGGTCAAACGTATACTGTGAATGATAGCAATTAAACTAGACGTAACTTTTTAAATGACACTAATAATTAAAATTACATTGCATTGTGTTCGGCAAGTTTCAATGAAAACCTTTATACACATATTTTCTTGAAAATAATTACGAGTTTAACCGAACCTAACACTTACCATATATGTACATATATTTTAATAAAACCAAAAAAGTCTGAGGTTCCATACAAACTTGTATGTAGGGTGTCAACCCATTTAGGGAATAGTAGCATTTAAAATTTTTCCCCATTTTTTTCTAGTTACCCACTTAGCTTTGACGTAAACATAAAAATCCTCAGTTTTTTTATGTTTTAGATGCGCTAAAATGTCTCTGCTCTGCCTTATGAAAAGCGTGCAACATACACACAAAAATTTTAGCGGTTGACGTATGCAACTGCTAATCTCGAGGTCTCGGGTTCGAATTCTAGGTCGGGCCAAAAGTGTTATTGAGTTTTTCTAATTATTGAAATATTTAATATCAGCGGAGTTTGAAAGTTGGGGTCTAAACCCCTGTGCTTCGGAAATCATGTAAAGCTGTCGGTCCTGCGCCTGATCTCTCCCCGGTCGTGTCGGTTATCCGTTCCATTGAATTATACTCGTAATAGAGAGGGAACAGAGAGTGCACATGTGTTTGCGCACACACTTGTGCACTATAATATCACCTGCGTAGTTGGCTGGTCTCCGTTGGGCCTGGACGCTGCGGCCGTAATCGGCTTGGCGAACTACATCACATACAACAATGTAGGTACAAAAGTTCTTGTAAATACAGCTTTTCAAAGTGGCTTGTTTTTTACACGGATACCTAGAATGGTAGCACGTATTCAGTTTTATCGAGAAAATAGTTAAATTGCCAAGTAAATTATATTAATTATCTCACCTACAGCGTTAAGTGGTTTGCTTCCAGAGACGAACACATACCGAATTAACGTGTTTTGTTCAAATAAAATTATTTATAACTGTGTTGATCTGGCGGCTAGTGTATGCTACTGCCAAAAAAGAAGTCTCGGGTTCAATTCCCGAGTCGAGCCAAAATGATGTATCGTGTTTTTCGTATATGAAATTCTTATTAACGGGCATGGAGTATGGGAAATGGCGGTATTACCCGGCCGTGCCTCGGAGAGCACGTTAAGTCGTCAGTCCCGGTTGCCAATGAACAGCTATGGTAATCGTTATTGATAAATAAGTAAGTGCCCTCAAATATACTGACACTTCAGTTCACCCTCTGATGCCGGTCGCTTTGTGGAAAAACTGATATTCAGGTAAAACAGGTAGAACTAGTAGCCGACACCAAATAATCTTGGGACAAGGCTAAGAAGAAGAAGAAGATTTTTGTCAAGACAAGAAAAACCTTCAATGAAACTAATAGTGTAATACTATTTCATCTACCATAATCTTAACAATAATTTATTTATGCTTGCTTTTTTATTCATGAGCAATATAGGATTGCTTTTCTAAACTCTTACAAAATCTGGATATTAAGTACTCTTAGCCGATTTCGTTCACGGCGGCGATGGTCAGTCAGTCCATACAACTTCGTAGGAGATATTATAGTGCACAAGAGAGCACACAAACTCGGACGCAGTCTCTATTCCCTCATTCTCATAATCCGATAGGACGGCTGTTGGACACAACCTTGGAAATATCAAGCGCAGAACCGATATCTTTACATGATCGCCGAGATAAAGAGGTTGCAATCATAGCTTTCAAATGCCATATAAACGTCTACCGAGAAAACTATGAAAAAGCTTTATTAAAACACAAAAACAAAGTAGTGTGTGTATTATTTTAAAGAACATAAAATAAACATAGCCTATCGAAAATTTTAAATAAACACCAATCACAAATACTCATCCAATAAATAATGAAATAAAAACAATCGCGTCAATAAAAATGTCGGCTGTCAATCAAAATACAAAATATTGTCAATTTCCCGTTCGCGCCAATTTTACACAGGATATGAAGGGACGATTGTTGGCAGATTGGGTATTGATACCGTCTAGGGAATCATTTTATATTGGCACGTTCGCTTTACTTCAATTGTTTTATTAAAGCTGATTAAAGTATAAATGTTTAGTTACATCATATAATAAGCCGTTTATGCTGCAAATTTTAGACACTCGCAATGTAATCAAAATCTACAGGGTACTTTTCGTGAACTCAGAATCTTGAAATTTGGTACGAAACAACGTGTCATAGCACAGATAAAGTAAAAATTGGGAAAATAATATTTTTTTTACGTCATATAATATGCCTACAGGTTTTTACAGAACCCTTGGTGCGCGACTCCGACTCGCATTTGCCTTGTGGCGACCTCCACGTACAGCGCCATCTACCGAAGATACACTGAACTACTAAGTTACTACACGAAGTAACTATCAATCCTGAATCGCGCAATAGAAGTTCTCGCGCCGATTATCATATATACAACATCCCAACATCAACTGTTGGGCCGTGGCCCGCCAGGCGTGCTCGTCACCTGGTCGGAGGATCCTTGCTTTGTGTTGGAGGGACATGACACCCGTTCCTCTACAGCCCCTTGTTATCAAATTGTGTAAGTGTGTACATCCCCTTACAACAGCCAGTAAACATTCCCTGAACGTAACCAAAAGTGATACAGAAATGTCAAAACATATTTACAGTTAGTAACTTAATGTGTTCGATGGTAACTTATCACTGCTAAGTGCAGTGCGTAAACCGCTTTCCAACAGGACTCATATGCCGGACATTAGCTTAACAATAACTTAAGCTACCTCATCATCGACTGAGTTAACTTAAGCGGGTGCCCTGTTTGCAACGTTTTCAAAACTGGCATTGAGCAAGTGCTATACAGGATTATAAAAAAACATTTATATGATTTAGTAGTAATATTTTCTCACTTTAGTATACAAACCAAATTTAATTTCATATTCACAATATTCTCGTAACTTTCCTTACTTGACTAGTGAAATACCATTCCCTATTTCACTTGCCCCTTTTTTCACACAAAGACTGGTATGTGTCTTCTCCAAGGTTCTTTAAAACCCATCTAAATCAAAATCGGTTCAGCCGCTCGGGAAGACAATCCGATTACGTAATAGATATTCCATACTTATGAATTTTCAGGTAATCCAGGTTACTTACAGGTACGTAATCACAGCCTACGTACATACAACAAACGATTAAAGTTAACAAAGTTATAAAAGTTTATATCTTTTATGCTAGTTGTTTTTACTTTGTTTATTCATTTGTTTATACTCGTATAATGTACTACCACATCATACATATTACACTTATACTCGTAACTAACTAGCTGACCCACGCAACCCCGTTTACGTCAGCTATTGCCCGTAGTGTAATAATTTTCCCCCGTTTTTGTAACAGTCTTCATTGGTGCTCCTCTCCTATTGATCTTAGCGTGATGGTATATAGCCTATGATCTTCCTCGATAAACGGGTTGTCTAACACTGAAATAATCTTTCAAATCGGACTAGCGGTTCCTGAGATTAGCGCGATCAAACAAACCAACAAACAAACTCTTCAGCTTTATAATATTAGTGTAGATTATAATACGAGTAAAATGTGGGATTGTATCTGACATGTATGACAATTACGGTGTACATAGCATTTACTGGACTATGACAACAGCGATCTGCTTAAAAATAAAAATAACTAACTATATTTTACTAATACTATTTTTTATATATATTTGAATGGACATGGAATATTTTCTTTGAAGAAATATGTCTTTAAATATACATATATTACTGAAGAAATTAATTAAATTAACATAAATAAATAAGTAGGAAGAAAACACCCAAACTCCGAACTTGAGACGTTAAGCACAGCAGCGTATACGCTACCACGGTCCCAACAATCAACAATACATTTATTTTATTAAACCATTTTATTAACTCGCTACTAATAATAAACATGTAAATTATAACAATACTTTTCTTAACATAAATAATACTTAAAGTTTAATATTGTATCAAGTCAGCTGGCTCGTTGGAACGCAGCACCGCAGTCAGTCCGTTACTCCATTGGCAGCCAGTCACTGCTGATTTATCCGGCCTCTGGGCTAATGTGTATGGTAAAAACTTATTATAGTTATTGTTCGTACGGTTGTAGGAAATCCACAATTTCTTAAATACTCGGAAATGTTGATTTATGAAATAAAATAAATCAGTTTTTGATTGAATGATTTGGTAACAAACATTTAATAAATTACTTTCGTATTGGTTGTCTGTAACTTCGGTTTACGAACGATAATTTTACGTGATAACGTCATAAGGAAACTTTGATGAAAACTATCTGTCATTAGCCGAACGCTCAAGCCGATTGTGCCTCTCCATCGCTTGTTCCGCGCTCTCACTTGCATCCTCGGCTTAAACGGAACGTGACAAAGAGTCATGGTTTTTCGTGCATGCAGCCGGCGGCAACGTTCATTATTATTATTTTATTGAATATTGAGCAAACGAGCAGACGTATCACCTGATGGTAAGCGATTACCGCCGCCCATGAACACCCGCAACACCAGAGGCGTCACAAGTGCGTTGCCAACCTTTGAGAGATGGGAAGGGGGATGGAGGGAGAGGTTGGGTATGGGCCTCCGGTATCATCACTCACTCGGTGAAACACACCGCAAGCGCTATTTCACACCGGTTTTCTGTGAGGCCGTGGTATCACTCCGGTCGAGCCGGCCCATTCATGCCGAGGCGTGGCTCTCCAACTTATAAGAAATTGACAATTCAAATGAAAATTCTAAACAAATCCTGACTAATTTATAGTAGATGGTCACTCGACTCTTGATTACATCTGAAATTAAATCGCGATGACGTAATGACGTTGTTTCTGCTACCCCTTATTAATGCACGCGTAATGCTAGCTCTCATCGGCAATGATAGCGTGGAGCTGCCTTCGTCAGATGGTAATGATAATATGGATACGAAACGGTACTTTGATTAGTAAATATAATTTGATTTTACTTATAAATGTATACTTTTAGATCGTGTAGGGTTGTCAATCGATGTCAATTTCAAACCTTTTGAAACGGTTGTCTTTACGGCTATTACAGCCACAGCAACGATATCGTAGCGATATAGATAAGCGCTTGAAACGTCTGACTCGCATTTGGGTGCTTTTTTAATTTATTACTAACCTAATTATTTTCTCAATCGAGAAAATCAATGCGAATTTCAAACCAGTTCATATAGTTGTCTTTACAGCTCTTTGAGTCGTATTTTTTTTTTATTTTAATGAGAAAACTGTTTTATCTGTAATAAGTTACCTACGATCGTGTCATTATCACATATTGTCATATTTGGTTAGATTTAATCATCATAAAAGCTTAATTGTTTTAGTTTTATTTGAGGTTATATGATGCTAAAGTTAACAACGCAGGGTTCAGCTGATGAACTTATTGTTCTGTTGTTGTTAACCGTGGTACAACGGGTGACGCCGCGGGGCGAAGCTAGTCCAATAAAAAGTATCGTAAGTTACTCCTTATATAATAAACTATATATCAGTGAAAGTTCCGTCAAAATCTGTCGGCCAGAAATTAACCGAAACAAACAGTCAGTCAGAAAAAAAAATTAAAATTACTTTTTTTGATGTGTGATATATACTTTTAATTACAAACATTAGAGCTGTTATTTTTTATTACACACAGACACTCCTATTTTATTTATTTGTACATAAAGATATTTGCTTTGTGGTACATTAATATACGTATTTTGCGATTATTATGATTGATTAATTAATTCAATCTAAAAATGGCAACCCTGTATGCAAGAAATTCTCGTAATTATCAGTATGTATGTACTTATTTGTATCTACGATCGGTTGTTATCTAATTGAATGGTCTAGTAACAATTTGTAATATTTGACCTGCATAGTGGCCACCAAGGCAGTCAAGTCCATGAGTTTGTTTCATCATTTCTTCTCAGGGCTAGTTCACTTACGAAAGTTAGAATTCATTTGCTCAAAATAAATATAAATAAATAATAAATAATTAACTTGCAAAAGTGTTCTTATTACCTTATTGAAAAAATAGAAATCCACGGGGTCTCCTATTGGTGATTAACCAGGCCCATCAAAATACCTTTACACAGAATAAGCTGTAACACAATAAATTACCCCTGCGTGCAACCCCACATTTCTCGATAAATACCTCAATTGTAGAATTGTGAGGCGCAGTACTCGATTTCCTGTTCAAAGCCACAATCAGGCTTCTATCAAAGAATTTCCGTTGAACATGCGTTGAGTGACATTTGGAGGAAATGGAAGCTGTTAGATTTAGACGTTGTTCAGGAGACTGACAAGATGCAGTTTGAATATATCAATAGATATACAACTTCTTTACAATCGTTTACTGTGTCTGTTTTGCTGAATGAAATCTGTAGTACGAGTACAATATCATATACTTTACGATTTTATTACTTTTTTCTACATTCCCTATGCTTTTGCCCGCGGCTCCACTCGCGTTTTCTTTTTTTTTATTGTATAGGGGGCAAACGAGCAGACGTATAGCCTGATGGTAAGCGATAACCGCCGTCCATGGACACCCGCAACACCAGAGGTGTTATAAGTGTGTTGCCGGCCTTTTAAGAAGGAGTACGCTCTTTTCTTGAAGGTTTGAAGGTTTTAATCGTCTATCGCGATATGTAGCCTTTGTCCTTCCACAGAAGTCAAAGACACTTTAAAACAAATTGTATTGAAATAGATACATTGATTTACCCGTGAAAGCGTGGTAGACAGACAGACGTAGTTACTAGATTAATCTTTTTCTAAACCCAAAAACAATGAATATTTTTGAATCGCACGAAGTCCCTTAACACCACATTATATTAGACCTACAGCATATTTTTGCCCGAAAACAAATAAAAATTTCGTCAAATTAAAACCCGACTTCGAAACAAAGTGGATGGACGGTTAAAAAGCATTCATCTATTTGCAGCTGAACCCAAAACAAACACAACAAATGGCCTGGAGCGATGCATAAAGTAGTGTAAACATTAAAAATAGCCTCGAACTGGAATATTTGTTTTAAAGTCAATAAATAAATATAACGATGTCGGTAACAAGTCAAAATTACGAGACCACTGTTGTGTGCTCACTCCCTAAATCAAGAGAAACCATTACATAGAAGATTTAGACTTGGCATAGCTTTAAGCCGAAAAGAAGAAATAAATAGCACAAAGTACCATGGCAATAGTTTTGGAAGACTGTATGTTCCTCCTTAGCGCTTAAACTGCTGAATATATTTTAATGAATGGGGTGTCAATAAATTCGTAATAATGTCCCTTGTGACATGTTCCACCAACACAAAGGGAGGATCCTCCGACCAGGCGATGTGATCATCCCTTTGACATTGTGCAATTTTGTATACATGATAATCGGCGCGAGAACTACTGTGTGATTCAGGATTGGTATTTTCTTCGTGTAGTATATTCCGTAGTTCAGTGTGTCTGCGGTAGATGGCGCTGACGTATGTTGTGTTGTTGTTGCGCTGTATGTAAAGGTCGTCATAGTTGTGTGATTTCTCTGAGAACAAAGTTTTTACGTAATTGGGTTATACTATATTATTTTAAACTATTTTTGTTATGTGTGATGTCAAGCATTTTGGAAGTGATTTCGTCAAACGGTGAACGGTGCGAGAGTTGACTATAGAGAAATTGAGATTGAGAAGGAGTATTGAATGGTATAGATGAAATGTAATATTTAAATAATATTTTCTGATAAAAAAGCTTCTGAAATCTAAAAGTTCATATTATTGAATACTAAAAGATAATTTTACAAAATGTGTCTACTTCAAACTTTCTGTTTAAAATTTAAATGCCTTAGAAGCAATTAGATATATTTATTACTTAGATATAGTATTAATTACATACAAATTACCCCAAATCAAATAGAAGAGAACAAAGAACGCCCGTCTATATCTTCTAAGCTCTGTATATTAAGTGTTGTATGCAAATAAGTTAGTTGTGAGATAAGTTACGACACATCGATGCCTCGCAAATCCTCCCGCGCGTCAGCCCGTCCTTGTTAATTGTGTACTTGGCTAATATATTAGCATAACTTCCAGTAAGCATTCTTACCACACTGCTTGTTGAAAGAAAGCTCTCGAGAATTATTCATATGGAGAGTTATGCTACCATGAAACTTATTAAAAAGATATTTCGCACTTTACTAATACTCTTTTTAGCATATGATACAATTTTTCCTTATCAGAACTTATATAAAAATCGATTTATGTATACTAATATTATAAAGCTGAAGAGTTTGTTTGTTTGTTTGAACACGCTCAGGAACCGCTGGTCCGATTTGAAAAATTATTTCAGTGTTGGATAGTCCATTTATCGAGGTAGGCTATAGGCTATATATTATCACGCTAAGACCAATAGGAGCGGCGCCCTAACAAAGAATGTTTAAAAAACGGGGGAAATTATTACGCCACGGGCAATATTAGACGTAAACGAGGTTGCAAGGGCCAGCTATATATGATATAATCGATTGACATATTAGATTAACATATACATATTAAAAGGGGACCGGGATAGTTAGCGCTTCTTAAGGGAGATCTTCGTTTAGTAATGCCTGCGAATGGTCGATTTGAAATATAAACAGGTACCTACAGGTTTTGTACCTAAGAAAGTAGCGATAGCTTAGAGACTAAATTGACACACATGCATTTGAGTGGTTGCGAATTCAAACGCCAACCGAGATAAACCCACTTCTAGAGGTTGGAGAAAATTAGTACCTATCTAGTGTATGTGTCAATCGTTACAGGTACCCTGCTACTAGATATGGGGAGGTCCAACAATAGTTCTTAGCCACCTCTATTCAGGCTTGGGTGTCCTAAAAGAGACTTAATAAAGAGGATAATAGCCCTGCAAACTTGAAACAAATCCTAGCCTTTTTTAGGGAATAGGGGCAAACGCGCCTAATCCATAAATAACGTCAGTCCCCAACCCGCACTTGGTGAACGTGGGGACGTAAGGCCTTAACCCTCTCCTGAGAAGAGACCTGAGCCCAGCAGTGGGTCGTTAGGGGTTGTTGTTAAGGGCAAACAAGCAGACGTATTACCTGGTGGCAAGCAAATACCGCCGGCCATGGACACCCGCTACAACAGAGGCGTCACATGTGCGTTGCCAGCCTTTGAGGGATAGGGATGGGGGACTCACTCGGTAAAACACAATGCAGGCGCTGTTTCACACCGGTTATCTGTGAGGCCGTGATATCACTCCGGTCTAGTCGGCCTATTCATGTCGAAGCATCGTGTAGAAAAGCCTGCTGGAAATAGACTTCTCTTTCTCCTCATAAATTCGGTTTTATCCTCCTATAGAACGCTGACCAGGCGTATCAGTATAGGATTTTCGTAAAGTTTTCTTTTATTTGCAGAGCTATTGTTCTTAATAGTTCGTTCCCACCGTGTCGTCGGCTCTTACGATGCAAACAGAAGCTGATATAACAAACCTAACAACGTTCTTTGTACTCTTTATAGTCGTTCCAATACTTTATTTAACTTTTGACAGATCACGCACATAAAGTTTTGTAATAATTTTTGATACAATGTACTACAGATAATACTGTACTTTATGGGCGGGCTCCGCCTACTTAGGGATGTGTCATTCGTAATTAATGACCACAGACTATAAAAACGGTTTTGAAATAAATCGATTATCGATTATATTAATAAAACATACAATAAAATTATTGTGATTATATTTTATATCAAATCACGTAAAAAGCTTTATTATTTTGCATTAAAATGCCCTAAATGTCTCTGTTTCAATGCATAAATAATTTGCGTAATGAAAACAGTTCCATCGTACTCGTACCTAGTAATGGGATCGAATGTATTCGCCGCAAATTAATAAATCTAAAATAATTGTTTAGACTTACTATAGTTGGTTCAAATAAAAACTACCTGCGGACCTACTTGTAATGAACAGGTACAAAATGTTGAAATTCGTAGTAATTTACGGATTAAAAATAAAACAACCAAAAGAGGTACTGTAATACTAATTGTAATTATAAAGAATCGTCTTCTTCGTATGACCAGGAATCATCATCACTTGAGTTCTCAGTAATATTGATTATCATTTCTTGGATAGATAAATTGTCGAATGCAACATCCCGATCCCAATCCGACATTATCACCTTCTTTGTTTTTTCTACAACATTCGCCCAGTTTTCTGGAGTTACTTTTTCACACGCATTTTTCAGTAAATTCAGCATTTTTCTTGCGGTGAAAGGAGGAGTTGTATTGTTCCTCGCAGCATATCCTTTAACTTGTGCCCAGATCATTTCAATTGCATTATATTGGCAGTGATATGGGGGAATTCTGAGGACGGTATGCCCATGCTCTGCTGCCATTTCATCTATGACGTATCGTTTTGGCAGCTTCTTTGTTTTTAATATCTTTACTAACTCTACTTTTAGTAGGGACTCATTCACCTCTTCGCCATTGTCACGGAGCCAGTTTATAATTTCATGTTTTTTGTTGGCCTGTGTTGGTATTTTATTAATTTGACGAGAGTGATAAGGTGCATTATCAATAAATATTATTGATGGCTCTTCGAGTGATGTAAGCATTTCTCTGAACCACTTTTCATACACGTTCGAATTCATCTCCTCATGATAATCTCCTGTTTTCTGGGATTTAAAAGCTAATAGAGCGCCTGGCACAAATCCTTTTACTGTTCCTGCATGACAAATAATCAGTCGTTCGCCTTTTCCCATTGGTACTGTAGAAGTGGAGCCAACGGTGTTGTCAGTCCAAGTTTTTGACAGCGTATGATTCGCATTGAGCCAAGTTTCATCTGTGAAAACAACATTCGACCAATCTTCTATTTTTTTTGCTTGTCTTAAAAAATCGCATCTATACAAAGCAATATCATTGCGTTCCATTAAAATTTTTCGTTTGTCACATTTTTGGAATAACATTCCAATGTCTTTCAATACCTTTGTCAGAGAAGATTTTTGACCACGGAACAAACCACTATTTCGAAGAGATTGTGTTAGTTTTTTTAATGTTGGAATCTCTTTTCTTTGGTAATAGTCGTATATATGACGACGAATAGCATCAGCGTCAAAATTGTCAACGGCTGTAACTTTACTAGGCGGACGTTTTTTCTTAGGTGTAGATAGCTTATTCTGTTCCATGCCACTGCTGCCGTAGCCTTCTTTTGTTATTTTTGCCACTGTTGGAGCGCTAATACCTAATGCTGCTGCAACACGGTCTCTAACTTGAGTCACTGGTATAAGAGGCCCACCATTACGGCTTTCCTTTTCAAAGTATTCACGAAGTCGCAAGACAAACTCTCTTGTTTGTCCTTTGAGTACTTTCTTTTTTGGCATTTTGACAGTAACGAAGGCAGGAACGATACGCTCAACTCAACCAAACGTGAGAATTCACAAATAAATCAATACGGAGGAATATAAATACTCAACTATATTGAAGGTTACTCATTTAAATACTGTAGATTATTTTAAAATAGACATAGAGAGATTTAATAAAGATCATCAATAGTTTAACAAATACAATATTAACCACTGAATTACAACACAATACAATAATACATTTTGAAAATTCAGTTCCTTTTATATATTTTTTCATGACATAGAACCGTCATATTTGAACAACATTCTTTTAATCCATTTCTTCTTTATTTTGACAAAGGAGGTCGCACATTGAAACACATAGAAATATGAAGTACGAAATTATCTATAAAATAATGAGTTTGTTAAATCGATTAAAACTTCTTAATGCATAAAATCGATCGATGAACGAAATCGAATAGGTAACGGGTCAGGGTATCACTATTTGATTAAGTATTAGAGCTGTCAAAAGTTAAATAAACTATTGGAACGACTATAATAAATTTTCACATTCGTCCTTATATCGCAATTATAATAAGATAAAGTATATAAAAGTATAACCCAACTACGTAATAACTATTGACTGCCTCGGTGGCGCAGTAGTAGCGAATGCGGCTGCTGTGCTTGAGGTCTCGGGTTCAAACCCTGGGTCGAACCAAGTGTTTGTGTGATCTACAAATATTTGTTTCGGAGTTTGGGTGTTTTCTATGTAAAATATGTATGTATTTACAAAAAAAAGTATAAAAGTATTTATATCAGTTGTCTAGTACCCATAACACAAGCTCTGCTTAGCTTGGGACTAGATGGCGTTTGTGTGTTAGATGTCCGAAATATTTATTTATTTATTTATTGATAAAATTTAAATAACCTATGTCACTTAGGTCACTGTAACGAATCTATTGATACTTCACTCATTAAAATCGGTTCAGTAAATTAGGCGTTATGATGGAACATACACAAACACACAGACTGCCAAAACTACTCGTATTACCGCTCCTTTTAGGTTTGCCGTAGTCAGGTAAAAAGATATTTGTATCTGACCTGTTAATAAACTTTATACCCCAAAAGGTAATCAATTTGACTCTAAACGGAATAAACAGATAAATATATATAACAAACAGACATTTGAATGTAGCCCAATTGACACTTATCCAAACAACAAGTTCATTTATTATAAAATGTTTCTTGTTTCTGCGCGTGACAATCA
This sequence comes from Spilarctia lutea, assembly GCA_916048165.1. Lineage (NCBI taxonomy): Eukaryota > Metazoa > Arthropoda > Insecta > Lepidoptera > Erebidae > Spilarctia > Spilarctia lutea. The sequence continues at coordinate 11,292,730 of OU696490.1, read as the reverse complement.
GTTTCACGTCGTAATAATATGGTCCCGCTAATATTTGGTATCGAGAGTTCGTGGAATAATTGGCTCACTATAACGATTAAGTTATAACAATATTCTGGGGATTTAAGTAAGAATATACACCAGTAGTTGGTGATCTGTACCATGGAGATATTGGTCATGGATTCGATGTCTACCTAAGACAAATTGTCAGATGAACTCGGCCACTTGTTTTGTATGGGACTGAGTCGTGGTCAAGTATTTCTTCATATTTTATTTATATTTTGTTTCATTTTTATATATTTAAAAATTCAACAGAAAAACTAGGCAGAGTAGACAAATCACGACGTAAAAATAAACGATGCTCGAACTACAATTAACCGCTATGGCGGCGCACCAACGTACCTATCGTAAATACGTGATTATTTATAATGTATTCGTACATTGCGCTTTAAATTAACACCACCTGCCCTTTTAAGCCATCTGCACAATGCAAACTATGCTATAGTATAGGAAAACTACAAAAATGAATGTGTGTTATTTAAGTTATAACGTACAAAGTCGTATTTAAAATTTGGAAAAAACACTTATTGTTCACAACCAAAACAGCATCGACAGATGGCGTTGTACTATTTGCCTGAATCGCGCTATGATTTGTTTTCCTGTAGTAATATAATATACTTTGATTTGTTTAATAAAGATACCAAGCTAGAGTGCTATTTAAACATTACTAGTTAGATCAGAATACATTTGTGGTTTCATTTTTCAGACCCTTCTAGTATATCTTTATACGTCAATCAGGTCATATTTATGCTAGTCGTAACACTTATTAAAATATTTTCCTTATTGCATGTTGACCGAAGCGGAATAACTAGTTTTGTTATTTCTATTTTGCTTTTACCTCAAACATAAAAGCAACATAGACCGCCGGACCGGAGGAGTTCCTAATACAAAAGAGTACCACCTATCTCTATGTATCACACAACACCAACACTCATAAGGTCACCGCAAATATGTTGACAAGAAAGAAAAATCTGGAAATGGAGATAATTATTATATTTATAACAAAAAGTTTAGAAAACTATAACCCGACTACGTAAAACTTTTTAATAAAGTTTACATAGCATCGGTTTAATACAATTTCAATACCTCTTCTAATCCTTTTATTCCGCAACGCCGTACAAAAATCACGTGACTATACCCAGTTGGACAGCTTACAAGTCTATTGTTTTAAGCCGCTGTGTCTTTCTAAAAAGGTATTCTGGTGGTTTATATGACTCATAAATATTCGACACGGGCCTGTAGTCTAATAGACTACCAAAAGTATGATCGTGGTCAGGTAGCATAGCTTTGGTCGGTCAGTGGTCGACCACCTTAAGAAGCCACCCGACTACATTTCTTCATAAATATATCTCGAATGATGATTTATACGTCAGTTCGGTCTAATTATTTAGGTCAAGCTTTACGAGATCAACTTTTTGTATATTCGAAGCTCGTATTGTTTGTAGTTTTTTATACTGACTTTCAATTTTAAGAAATCATTCTAAATGATTTCAAGGAAATGAATTTCTTTCGTTTCTTCATCTTTGATATTTTTATTCTTATAATTAATAACGTGACCTGGCTTCGCACGGGCTCTTTACGAAAAATATAATATTGCCTACGTTACCCCGAGAAAATGTGCGGTTTAATTCTGCCCGGCGATATCTTCAACAAATATCGTTATATTTTAGCCAATATAGTTTTGTTTTAATCGTTATGTGTGGGTACACATAACGATTAACACAAAACATTCACAATTTCACGCAACGCATTGTGCACACATAAATACATTTTGAGTGATAGCAGTGTAAGGCGACAGCACGAATGCTGTCATTTTTCTTTATTTCAATTGTCAGGTCTTTTGTGAAAGGGTAGTACCGTCTCGGTCGAGTTAGACCGTACGTACGTACTCTACCAGCGTTGCTCTACTACCTTAGAAGTTGTCTTTGAAAAAATACAATAACTACTAGTATATTAAACGACAGCTCCTATGGAGCAGTGTCATACTCACCGAGCCATGAAATGAAAAGAGGCGCCATTGAAAGATTATAATAGACGTGCCGATAAGCACGATGGTCAAAACTTAGATATCACATACAACACAAAACGCCTGTGACCACCATGTACATACGGCATGCTATTATAGTTCGGTTCACGTCTCAATCTAAAGGTTAACCGTGTGTCTGTTACTGTCAGTGATCGCGCCCCGCTGAGATGCGCTTGCGCACCGACTTCGTTGTGTGCCATTATTCATACGAGACAGCGAGATGAGATTGCTAAAAACTGTGCAAATGTATGAAAAAGTGTTAACTTATTCAAGTTTACAGTCAAGAGAAACAAAGGAGTGTTTGTAGATAAGAAAACGGTTATTAATAAATTCGCATATATAGAGATTTTTTCACATAATTCGTAGCATCGAATCATAGTGTTTGTCACTGTGACCGTGTGTGTACAGTAAATACCAGCAGTAACAGTAAATGAAATCAACTCATTACTATTTATCAATAACAACAAAACGAAAGGTTGAAATAAAAGCAAGGCTAAAAAATAATTTAAAATGCAACGTATGTGTGTCGAAATAAAAATAACATTACGTAGGCAAAAGTTTGAACGAGAAAGAAATCTAATTAAGAACAGAATCATAATCTCCGCTCCATAACCCGCTTGATCGTTTGAAATAGCTTTCCGCTTATAACTTAAACCTCGAATTATAATTTGTTATACTAAATTGTATGTAAAACTTGTGCTTAGATCGTTGTGTTTAATAACTTGTACCATGAGATCATATGTTATTATGTGTCTTACAACAAATAAAATTAATATTTTACTACTGCTTAATATGTATTTTAAATTACAGATCTACTGTGAGATGCGATACCGATTCGAACATGATGAAAGATTTTGAAAAAATATCTCTTGACTGAGTTGATAGTTGTAGTGTAAGTAGTGAAGAATTTAAGTTATAGAAGTCGACGCATAATTTTACATAAAAGTAAAGAACGATGAAGGAAAAGATGATATGTCCAGAAATGGAGTAAGCAGTGAACTGACGGGGAGTAGAAGAGAATGGACGAGGAAACTTAATGCACCGAACTCCTAATAAGATGTGGAAAGGGGGATGACGATAATAATGTTGAGAGTTGATTATTTGTAATAATAACTTAAAAGACGTTTTAAAACTAGACCTTTAACCTCTTGATATCTGGACGGCTCTCTCCAATCACAGGACGGACATAAATGTGCTTCTTTCTTGCAAATTACCACTTGCAACTTCTTTACTGTTTTTTAAGCAAATTTTCATTGCCTCTCCCATCTCTCATTAGAAAAGGTAGGAAGAGACGAGATCAGCCTAAAATTAAAAAAAAAGCAAGACAGTAATGATGAATAATGATAATGATAAGGTCTGATACCTTATCGCAGCAACACCATTTAACTGACTGGACATAGTCCTCACCACTTCTTAGAAACCGTGACGGTTGGAGAGCTACGCTTCGGCATGAATGGGCCGGCTCGACCGGAGTGATACCACGGCCTCACAGAAAACCGATGTGAAACCGCGCCTGCGCTGTTTCACCGAGTGAGTGAGGATACCAGAGGCCCTACCCCAACCCCTTCCACCTTCCCCCTCCCCATCCTCCAGGAGATACGTATGTTTCCATAAAATAAAAATACGCCAGGCGGGTAGGTATTGAGTTTGTTTCGAGTTTTCCTTCTCTTTGTAGTGATGCTTTTCTGTGTAGTTAGTTCCTTAGTCGCTTCTTACGATACCCATGGGATGAGTATGGGTGGTGACAATCCGTACCCTTACCAGAGGCCAACACCCTACCCTTCTGCCATCCCTTTTCTCATTTCCCCAAAGGCCGGCAACGCACTTGTGATGCCTGTGGTGTTGCGGGTGTCCACGGACTCATTATTATATAAACACGTATCTTTATCAGTTGTCTAGTACTCAAAACACAAGTTCTGCTTACTAGATGGCATTGTGTGTTAGATGTCCGAAATATTTATTATTATTTTATCATTTATATAGGAATAGTGTTTTACTCAGATCCCCAGACAGACATTTTAATATTAGCATGAGCTTTCACGTCTCATATGCGTTTATGTGAAAGAGAAAGTATGTTTGTATCAATCACGAAAACAATTTAAGGTTTGAATGATTGTTTCACTACAAAACGTGAGTTATTTGATAAGAGAAACTCTTTGTTCCTAACGCATTGCTAGCTTTCCCATTCTTTATAGCCTGGTGGATTATTAACTAACCAATAAATATATATCTTATGTGTACAAGGAAATGGATAGAAAGGAACTAGGATTAGGGAAGCTGCATTACTTGGATTGTAGGCTTTCGAAGAGGCTAAGGTCGCATATCGAATGTTAATCCTATGTTTTTGTGGTAGGTATAGGCGACAAACGAGTTTTATAATAATAATAAATAAATATTTCGGACATCTAACATACAACGCCATCTAGTCCCAAACTAAGCAGAGCTTGTGTTATGGGTACTACACAACTGATATAAATACATATATACTTTTTTTGTAAATACATGCATATTATACATAGAAAACACCCAAACTCCAAAACAAATAAATTACACAAACATTTGGTCCGACCCAGGATTTGAACCCGAGACCTCAAGCACAGCAGTAGCATTCACTACCACTGCGCCACCGAGGCAGTATTTTATTTTGTTATTTTTTAATAGAATAAAATTCAAATTCAAATTAATTCATTTAGTTAAAAAGGTACAACAATTTACAATTAAATTCTTAATTTTTTAAATAAAGTACGTTAATTGTTATTTGCCCGAACTAGATTGAATCTGTGTCTCGTTCGGGAAAATCGGCCGACCGGAGTGACACCACGGCCTCACAGAAAACCGGTGTGAAATAGCGCTTGCGCTGTGTTTCACCGAGTGAATGAGGATACTGGAGGTTCATACCCCATCCCATCCCCTCATTCTCCAAAGGCCGGCAACGCACTGGTAATGCCTCTGGTGTTGCGGGTGTCTGTGGGCGGCGGTAATCGCTTACCATCAGGCGATATGTCTGCTCGTTTGATTAGGTATAAGTTTTGAAATAAGTAGGAGTACCATTATTTCTACATTCCTTTGCAAAATAACTAGCCATTTATTCTCCACAATGTGACATTACAGTCCTTGTAAACAATTTGAGACAAGGCCGCGTCTCGGTCACGTATCATTCCGCGATGATCATCATTTCACAGCAACTTACTATTGTGAGAGCAGGGGTGGGTAATCGCATCATTTTCGTAACTAGATTGGATTGCCATCAACACGTTTTATGAGAGAGGGAACCACGAACCAAGTTTTAGATGTTTAAACAATCTTTCGTTAATTATTTTTTAAAACCTTGTGTATGAAACATATAATTTAATGTGGATAATAATGACGTCTATTTTATACAAAAAATCATCACAAGTTTTGGTAGGAATATTTTATTGTTATAGTGAAATCGAAATGTCAAAAATTTACAATATATACAAACAAATAGAATTGAAGTGTCTATTTGCAATTTCAAAATAACAGCTTTTCACTAAATGCATATGAAAGTATATCCGATACTTACATCAAAAAGTTAATTTTAAATTTGATTTTCTGCCTGTCTATTTGTTCCGGCTAATCTCTGGAACGACTAGATCGATTTTGACCGGACTTTCACTAATAGGTGGCTAATGATTTAAGGAGTAACTTAGGCTACTTTTTTTTAAATACGTTTGTTATCAACCACGGGTAACACCGCGGGGCTCAGCTAGTATTATTATAAAATTATTAAGTTTTACATTTGCAGAGCTGATTGTAGCAGGAACGTTAATTTCATGGATTTTCACACTTAATAAATAAATCTAAATCGTGTACATAAGTTATGTGGGTACCAACGATACGGGAGGTTTAAATATATCTTTGTCTACTGTCCTAATAAATAGCTTAATCTGTAGATATATCCCAAACACAAAAAGGATAAGTTAATCTGCTTGAAAGACCAGAACTTCTACTTCCAGACTCAAAGATCGAACTGTAATGAAAACGATTGAACATTATTTGTGCACAAATCTTGCGCTTTGTGCTTACAAAGAAATATTATAAATCATAATTATATTATTTCTCACGTCTCGCATAATATCATTCAAGATGACAAGCAGAGACAAATTCAGAAAATAGCTTGTCGTGTGTGCGATACGGAATTATTGTCAGCCGCGCATAATGGATATGACGCTTTCTCATAGCCGTACAATATCCCCATGTACACTTGCGGACAAATTTGTATACACCTTTACAATGTTTCTTCGTAATGCTATATTTCATATTTGTTTTAAAGTGTATAGCTTCTTTATGATTCTCTCAAATTTTAATTTCAAGTTTTCTTTAATTGTGCATTTCAGTAGTAATATAAATCCTTTTGTTGCTGTAAATTACTGCTTTGAGCGCAACGACCAATATGGGCACTAATTATCTGGATGAAAATTCGTCCTTTTTAATTTAATTTCCTGCGTCATATTCTTTCTGCGGAATATAATTAACACTTGAAACTGCACTCAAATGCTTTGATTTAAATGACAGATGACGTGGGAGAGCTATGCTTCGGCATGAATGGGTCGGCTCGACCGGAGTGATACCACGGCCACACAGAAAACCAGTGTGAAATAGCGCTTGCGCTGTGTTTCACCGAGTGAGTGAGGATACCGGAGGCCCATACCCCAACCCCTCCCCCATCCCCTTTCCTATCCCCCAAAGGTCGGCAACGCACTTGTGACGCCTTTGGTGTTGCGGGTGTCCATGGGCGGCGGTAATCGCTTACCATCAGGTGATACGTCTGCTCGTTTGCCCACTATTCAATAAAAAAAAATAAAAATTATAATTTGTTATTTTCAAAGATTAATATGTTGTGGTAATGACTAAGAAGTAAAAAAAGCTAAGAAATACCTACACTAACTAAGTCTGGTTAAGCCGCCTAAATCATTGGCAGTAGTTTCTACAAAATTGATTTTTGATTTTATGGAGCAAATGACTTTTAGAAATTATCTGAAGTTTGACGTCCTTGAGACGAATCGAAAAATATAATACATATAAAATGTGTACATATTCTTTTGCACTGAATTGTACTTATCGACTTAGTGACGATCGGTTGATCGTCACGTGCGAGCCAATCACAGGCATTATTGATCCGTGACGTCATCACCTGTCATTTGTGCAACTTAGCTTTGTAACTGATTTGTCAAACGATTTGTAAATCGAAGCATGGGAATCGCCACAAGAAACTTCTAGAACTTTCGATATTAGATAATGGTGCAATCATAGACAATATGATACACACTTATAGAAATACCTATAAACATAGTGTAACAGGCTTTTATTTCCAAGAAGATGGAGAGGTACATGGAAATTTGGCTAAGGACGCAGACTCTGTAGATATTTAAGAAATCTGTTTATTCTTTTATCAACTTTTCTTTTATCAACACCTTTTAATTATCCGTTACTGTTCATAATTATAGGCTTTAAAAACACAGTTCGTGTGTACTGGACCACGCTGTCCAGACTCGCCAGGATTGGTATAAAATTTTTACGAAATCCACCGAATGAATATGAGCGCTGACACTTTGTATTCTTAATCCACCATCACACTGTATTTTTAATGACTACCTTCTCTTCTAAATCTCTAAAATGGAGATGGGCTGAACATGCTATTAGAGGGAAAGAAATATGGTCTAAATTAATAATTAACTGGTTCACAAGTGATGAGAAAAGGGACAAGAGGGAGACCTTAGAAGATGGATGGACGACATTAAAGCCGTAGCAGAAGCCACTGCTAATAATAGAGAGGAATGGAAGAAATATGAGAAGGCCTTTGCCAATATGTGGCGTACAGACAGGGTTGTCGGTGCACAATACTGTAGTGTATAATATACCTAAGTCCGGGTCCTTTAAGCGGGGCGTGAAAAAGCATCTCAATAGGCCGCCATAGTGCTGGTCACCATGCTGCACTGTCCTTGTTTGCATTAAGGATGGTGACCACCACTCTTTGATTCTGCTGGTGCTTTCTATCAGGCAGGGCAGTCGTTTTGGTAGATCAAGTAAAAAAAAAAACCTAAGGGATAGAATATATTTGTAAAATAGTTTAGTTAGTAGATAAATAATTTAAGTTAAATATGTACTGTCTGAAGTAAAGGCTATTATTTACCTTTTCTATACTAATATTATAAAGCTGAAGAGTTACTTTGTTTGTTTGAATGCGTTTATCTCAGGAACTGCTGCTCCGATTTGAAAAATTCTTTCAGTTTTGGATAGTTCATTTATCGTGGAAGGCTATAGGGTATATATCATCACGCTAAAACCAATAGGAGCGGAGCCCCAATGAAGAATGTTTAAAAAACGGGTGAACATTATTACGCTACGGGCAATATTAGACGTAAACGAGGTTGCGAGGGTCAGCTAGTCTTCTATAAAAACACACTTAATTAAAATTAAAAAGTAGCAGCATTTTATTCATGCGTTATTTTTTTGTACAATCCATAATCCATATACCTATATAAAAATGTTATGTTGGTTTGTATACCTACGCTTCAAAAACTCAAACAGTTCTGCACCGATCGAGCTGAAATTTTAGAATGATATATAATCCGCATCAAGGATTGTTTTTATCTAATTTTTGCATGAGTCACATATCCGCGACCGCGAAAAAACCGACATAAAGGCAGGCGGAGCCGCGGGCAACAGCTAGTAATCTTATAAATTCGAAAGTAACTGTGTCTTTCTCTGTTACACGTCTAAACCACTGCACTGATCTTAATGAAATTTGGCTCATCTACTCATTACCGCGGTAACCGACATACACTAAAGCCGCGGGCAAAAGCTTGTTAGGTATATAAATAAGAACTAGGTGTATTAAGTTGTAAACTTATAGATTATATTATACAATCTGACAAGAACAGACTATCAATACTCAATGTAAAATGTATCAATGTTTTAATAACACAAGATGAGTGTGCACATCGCAATCTTTGTGCAAGATCTGAACGAGTTCTGCGGCTGGTAAACGTCTTGTCAAATAGAATAAGATGGAGCACTTGCTTTGAGGTTTATAATAAGATACATAGTGTGAAATACAAGGATAAATGTACTGAGTTTAATTTTTTTAAAGGAAATTCAAGTATTTGTAATTAAAATCTTGTGTCGGAAGGGACTTTACAAACATATACATATATGAAACAGACACAAAGAACACCCAGACTCAGTACCACAATTTGTGGATTACAGAAATTGTTGTCCCATGTGGGATTTGAACACAACAATTGGCGCAGTAGTAGCCACGCTTTTTGGATTGGCCTAGTGGCCAATCGTGCAGTCACTGTGAGTATATGCGGCCAAAAGACATGTTGTCATAATAAACCTGAATAAAATACCTAGTTCAGTTTCGATAACTTAAATTTGTTAAGGCTAAAGCGTCCAAGTTTGACTATAACGTAATTAAATCGTAAAGTAATTGAAGGTTGGTTGGTCTAGTGGTTTGAGTGGTAGCCACGCCACTTTCTAGGGCGCCAAGTGTTGAGGGTTCAAATCTCATATGAGAAATCACTTTGTATGAATTTACTAATTGTTGTTCTGAGTCTGGATGTTCTTTGTGTCCTTTCACATATGTTCATAAAGTTCTCCTCGACACAGGATCTATATTTATAACGCGTGCGTTGTCTTTATAAAACATAAAAAATCTACTATTTTAGTGCAAAATGGCAGTTAAGAGACCTGAACTAATTTACCTTACGAACAAAAAGAAACAAAATCAAAATTGTTTCATCCATTCGATCTACGATGCCACAAACAGACGCACACATACAGTAATTTTTGGAGCGGAAAAAAGGCTTCAATCATTATCATTTAAACCAAAAAATGGTCTCCCCAAAGTTCCCTACGACATCCGATCCTGTGCTACCCACCTCCAAAAATGTTTAAAAAGTAAAATCTTTCTGTGTTTTTGAGATTCCACTTCATAAGATAAGAACACAAGTGCTTTAAATTAAAATTTCGTATCATAGACTCCAGCTGGGGTATCGCGGTAACTTCTCCAGCGCCACAGCCTGTTCAAGTCTTCTAAGAAACCGTCGAAAAAATATCGCGCAGAATTTTTATATATAAAAAAACTAGATTTAGTGCCATCTATTCAATATATCTAGAAACAAGAAGCAAACCTACCACTCTTATTTTCATTTCATCGTAGTTCCGAAAATGTTGTCTAGATGTCGCTATTGTAAAGACGAAGTTAAGATACTAGCGCCACCTAACAGGTACAATTTGTACTAACTTTCAAATTGTACTTTAGGAACTCCAATGGTGCAATATTTGGAATAGTTTACTTATAAATTCATAGATGTCTCTATTACTATTAATTTGATACTAATTTAAGAAATAGTAAAAAAGCCTTTGGTAGAAAAATTCAATATGTACCACACAGCCAAGGATTATGTCAATTAATAGTTCTAGAGAGAGTATTAATAGGTTTTTAAAAAGCAGACGAGTCACATTGTGGTAAGTGACTAACGCTGCCCATTGACACCTGGGACCAAAGAGAATTTGTGCATTCCCGAACTTGAAATCTATCCAAATAAATAAAATTGAAGTGTCTGTTTATAATTTCAAATTAAAAACTTTTTAACTTTTAAAGCAATTATTTTTATAAATTCTGTCTGTCTGTATGTCGGTTTATTTTTTATTAATCTTTAGAACGGCTGAACCTCGATGGGACTTTCACAGCCAGATAACTGATGATATAAGGAGTAACTTTGCCTTTTTGACTAGCTTCGCATCGCGACGTTACTCGTGGCCTTTGTTATACCGTGGGTACTTGTGTTTTCTATAAGGTCATGGTACCTAATCCTATTACAACGGCCAAGTTTTATCTATGTCTCGAAGCCTGGCTCTCCTACTCGTACCATAAAATACTAACGAAAGTAGATGAGAAAATTGTTTCTAACCATTTTTAAATATATTTTTAATACGTAGAAATAAGAAAAGAAAGATTTAAAGCTAAAGCCTTTATCCTAATCCGTCCTATATTAAAAATGTGAATGTAAGTTGGTTTGTTACGCTTTCACGCGAAAACTACTTGACCGATCATTATGTAACTTTGTACACATATTGACATTAACATTGCACATATAATATACTAGCTGTTGCCCGCGACTCCGCCCGCGTTTATGTCGGTTTTTTCGTGTTTTTTCGCGGTCGCGGATATGTGACTGATGCAAAAATTAAATAAAAACAATCCTTGATGCGGATTAAATTTCAGCTCGATCGGTGCAGAACTTTTTGAGTTTTTGAAGCGTACACAAACCAACATAATATTTTTATACACCTATATAAGATATGGGAATTTGTAGTGTGACAATACAACATTTACAATAGGTTCAGAGGCGGAAATTCAAGTCAAATTCGAAGTCGACCTCTCTTTCTGATAGAGGTTTGGGGACAAGTCGTCCTAGTTCCAAACTAGGAACAGGGACCAACGCTACCTTTTTTTGATAATAGGGCCTAGGTTATTTAAGGTATTGAGAACCTATGGTCTATATACTGTCTATATACAGCTGGACAGATTTTGACGGGACTTTCATTGATAGTTTACTGATGATATATGGAGTAACTTATGCTACTTTTTTACAGTAGCTTCGCCCCGCGGCGTTACCTGCAGTTATTGTCGTACCGCGGGGTTCAGCTAGTATCATATATAGTTAGACGGTATATAAATTCTCGAACAGCAAGACGTATGAGATACGCGAGGAATTCCAATCAAATCACACGGCGTCTAATCAAAGACATTCCACTTCGTGATTATTACGTCACTATTCAACTGTGAACACCTAAGCTCTTATGAGATACATTATACAATTCTTAATATAAATATATTGCTTTAAATTAATAACAAACTCATATATAAATACAGTAGGTACCTAGGTACACAAATAATAAAAATCTATACAAATAAAAAAAAATAAGTATTCGTTGGTAATTTCAAATTGACAGCGTTTCTCTAAACGTATGTTTTTTTTGTTATCGTTCTGCGTGTTCCGCCTAATCTCTGGAACGGCTTGACAGATTTTTATGGGAATTTCACTGGCAAAAAGCCAATGACATGAGGAGTAAATTAGGTTACTTTTACTTTTTTTACACTAGTTTCGCCTCGTGGCGTTGTAAAGATATAAAAACAATCACGGGTAACGCCGCGGGGCTTAGGCAGTAATTTATTCTAAAATACAAAACTGTAGAGTTTTTATTATACTTGAACGCGCTAATTTCAGGAACTACTGGTCCGAAATTAAAAATTATTTCGTTCCGAAATCGTTCGGCCCTTGCACGTAATCTTTTTTATCACAATTTATCTTTTTTATAACAAAACCTAAACAATTACTATAGTTTTCTTTACTACCACGCAATGAATTCCTACATTCTAAATTTTAGCCGTGACTTCGTTTCGGTAAACTTATTTTTGTACCTTCCGTCCACAGTACTGTAACATTAGAATACAAAATTAAATCAGATATATAAATATTTACCATAAACTAAACGAACTAAAGCTCAATGTAAAACGAAATGCATCAACAATTAAATAAATGCGTTAAAAAGAGATAGGGAAAAATCTAATAAGCTTCAAGACCAATAAAATACGAAAGTCATTTAAAAAGATAATAATATTATAATTTAAAATTATAAGAAATACAATAACAAACAAAAATGTTCGATACTTAAATTTCTATGAAATAATTGGCGCGAATAATTACACTTACAGAATCAATATTGTCTCCTGATTCACCTTTCTGAATTATTCTTTATTCAAAAGATTTTTTTTCTTTTCGCGAACACTAAGTAGGTTTGTGAGTGTTCTTCAAGCATTCGAGTGGCCTCAGTAACGAAATGAGCACACCACTTAGACGTTGTAACAAACCACTCCACAAATACGTTGAATAATTTTATTCACTAGTACTTTTAAACAGAATGTAATAAAAATAAGCAAAGGTATCGTTGCAGAATGTTCGTGTCTTTAAATAAATTTATAATACTAGAAATGTATTGCATACGAATTAATTAAACGTAAAGAACGCTATCAAAATAAAGTTATAATAAACAAAACGTTGACCTTAAAAGTTCACAAGAGGTCAATTACCAAATTCCTACACCGAATGCTACTGACACTAGCAACTTATAAATAAATTATAAAAAAAATATTTTCAAATTAAGAACGCACATCGTCATAGAAACAAAAATTGTATAAATCACATTGTGAAAAAACAGACTGTTTGACGTTTGCGCGATGTGTTTTTTGTCTAAAAATAGTTGAATTTTACAAAAAAAATGATGTTTGCTGACGAGGAAATAAAAGAAATACCTGAGTCAATATTTATGAAGCCGGGCGATGAGATAATAAGGTTCGATCTTCGTTTTTTTCAAGTGGAAAGATGACTCGCGACCATGTTGATTTGTTTTATTTTTGTTTTAAGCCTATTGTTTTTCTTGCAGCATTCGGGAAGTGTGTTTGAGTGACAAATATGACAAAAAGGATTCAGGATTTAATGGCGAGCCGTTGCTATCGAACTCGGGCCGAAATGATGTACGTAGCAAAGAGCTATTATAATCTGCGGCAGTGAATCACAGGGATCTCTGAAATCATTGTGACCAAATAATTGTTACTTTTGATGGAGTGTATCGTTTTGAAATATACCTGACTTACGTCTAATAAGTCTTATCCTTGTCAGTTCCTTAACGCGTTCTTCTATGTCTCCAACATAAAGATAAATATTTTTTGGGTTTAAAGAAATACGCTGGAGCTTTTTTAGCATTTTACTTTCGGAGCATTCACATTGATTGGCTGTCCCTCCTAACTCACTATTGCCCTCTATCGCAACTTTTCTGATATAAAGCTCCAATTCTTGTAAAGTTTTTAATGTGACGCATAATATGAAGTGATTACAAAATTTACATATCTTTCATTTAAGTTTAATTAACATTTCACAATTAAAAAAAAACATTAACAATAGTTACACATTAAGTAATTTAGTATAAAAAGTTTGTGTGTCCCTTAGATTTTACACCTATAGTAGCAAATAAGCAAATCATTCGTCTCATTTTACGATACGTCTCGGTTTACGGTAGACTGCAGGTACCCAACATGGAGTATATATCTTTTATAGCAGAAGAGGGGACAATTTTCTTTCGTTAATTCCTTTTACTGTTATTATTGACGGAGAATACTGAGGTTAAATTATACCCATAAATTCCAGCGTAACAACCCTCTTGAAACTATGAAACTATAAAATTTTGTATGAGACTTGAAAGTTGGAATAACTTGACTTGAAAGAAAATAATGACTAGACGGTACTAACTTAAAAACGTTGTGGTTTATCAAAAACTACACTTTCAGCTTGACGTTCCCCGTTGTCTATTTCGCGATGGATTTTATATGGACCATTTGGAACAGCAACATTCTCGCTTCGCGTGGACCGAAGAAGATGGCAGCATTGTGTCTCTCGTCTCCGATCCAGGGTTCGGAACTACTGGACAGACTACGTTTGGCAACGACTTGGATGCTGCACTCAAAAGTGAAATGAAGGTATGCTATAGTTTCTATAGGCGTTATTGATTAAACACTTTCTGGAACGTAACATCTGCGCAGAAAGGACCGCGGCTTCTTATCGGTCACCTTAACCGCCATCATACCCGCCATCAATATGGAGATCGTGCCAAGACAGCCGCCATCAGCCGCAGCAGACTCTAGAGTTGAGCCTCACAGAAGTAATAATATTAAATATTTCGGACATTTAACACACAACGCTATCTAGTCCCAAACTAAGCAGAGCTACTAGACAACTGATAAATACATATATACTTGTTAATATAAATACATACATATTATACATAGAAAACACCCAAACTCCGAAACAAACATATGCAGGTGATACAAAAATTTGATCTGATCCGGGCAACAAACCCGAGACCTCATGCACAGGAGTCGCGTACGCTACTGCTGTGCCAACGAGGCAGTTACAGTGGGAGGAACCCACCAGGTCTCTAGACCAAACGGGCGCCCAATAGAGGACCATGGATCGTTCGACTACGTTTTCATCCTGCCACAAAATAATGTCCAACAGTTTACAGGAAAGAGAGAGCTTCAAAATAAGAAACTGTTAAAATGTCACTTGAAAAAGTAGTCTAGTGAAATCTTTCAGCGCTCTAGTGACTTCAGTCTTGTCGTTTTTTTAAGTATTGAGCTGCCAAAGTGACTCTACTCTGCCTGATGGAAAGTATAAGCAGAATCCAAGAGTGGTGGTCACCATACTCATTGCGAATACAGACAATGCAGCATGGTGACCCACACTTTGACTGCACGGTTGGCCGAGTGGTGTCAGCGGTCGCCATGCCGCTTGCTACTGCGCCAAGTGTCGTGGGTTCAAATCCCACGCGGTACCTTCAACACTTTGTGTGATCCACGAATTGTTGTCCCGAGTCTGGATGTTCTTTGTGTCCGTTTCATGTATGTTTGTAAAGTCCCCCACGACACAGGATGTTTATTCCTAATGTGGGAGTTGTCTTTTAAAAAAATTAAAATTAAAAAAAAAATTGACCCACCACCACACTATGGAGGCCTAGAGATGCTACTGCATCATTGATTTTAGGTTGATATTTTGTGCGGTCGAGCTGGCTAGTTCGTATTGAAACAGCGTGGCTCTACTATCTTTAAAATTGTAATTGTTTTGATGATCTAACCAGAAATGACTTGATGAATTTTCATTTTTTTCAGGAAGCAGACACTTCGAGCTCCGTATTTTCATCCACCAGTCGAGGTGGACTTACGTTCAACAGGAAAATATTTGGTGATCAAACTGCGGTATCTTCTACATCCACAGGTTAAATTAGCTAAGCTATTTCTAGTGTTCCCACGCCTATTCATCCCGTGAGTGTTGTAAGAACTGACCAAGGTTTCAAACTACGCCGGACAACAGCATTGCAAAGAAAAGGAAAACTTGAAACAGCCCCTCTTGCAACCCTTCTGATCAACCACGTTTAGTAGGATAAAACATCCTTCCTGAGAAGCAAATCATGTGTCAATGAACATAACTCCAGCAGTAAGCTGCCAATAGCTATTGATATGATGTGGTATTTTATTTTTATGTATGGGCTTACCAAAGTGACTCTACTCTGCCTCATAGAAAGCACGAGAAGAATCCAAGAGTCACCATACTTATTACGAATGCAGACACTGCAGCATGGTGACCCACATCATAGTGGCCTAATGATGCTTCTGTGTCATTGGGACCCCGGTCTCGGGCTCACCAACGAAACACGACAGCACGAACGCTGTAATTTTACGTTGATCTTCAGTGCGAGGGTAGTACCGACCCGGTCGAGCCAGCCCATTCCTGCTGAGATTAGAGTAGCTCTTGCGTTGCTCTCTACCACTGTGCTCTGTGTTTGAAGTGACATTTTTCTTTCGTATGAAATTCCACGTCTTCACCGTCGATAACATTTACAAATACTAACAAAGTAGGTCGATAGATATCTGATTAACTAATGCCCCAATTTCGCTTCGCATGCTATTTTTAAGAGTAGTAAAATAGTTCATGATATCAATAAATCTTAGTTTTCTTACAGACAAACGTAGTAATGGTCCCACTCCATGCAAAGTGGACAAAACGGACCCTCGCTCCAGGTTCCATTACGTTAAGTACGTAAAGAGAAATGGAAGAGTAGTCAAGCTCTGGGAGTGTGGCATATGTTAGTACCACGAGATTTCATTAACTTCATCCTTTAGTTTCATCTCATAAGTGTTTCTTAGAAGTTAGAGTTTATGACAGTATCTAGACTGAGGTATATTATTTGAGAAACTTATTCAATATCTCCGATTTGAGCTCGATTGCTCTCATTAGTATTTAATATTAATATTATTGTATTTATTTCGCGAATAACTTTTGAAAAGAAATTTTATTAAAATAATATTGGTTCTAAATTGTTTGTGAAAAACAATAATTCTTCGATCCAGTCATGAAATCAAACAAGAAGTCCCACTTAGCTTCCTTAGGGCTTAGGTCTCCTCTCAGGAGAGGGTTAAGGCCATGTTTGGGGACTGGCAACACAACGATGTGACCACTTAATCTTGCCGTTGGATGTTTTTAAGCCGCCCAAAGGCATCCAACTAAGCTTCACGACTTTTGTTAAGATAACAACCGGGATCATCTGTTTAACGTGACGATCACGAGACGCTCATGGTATCATGCCACCAGCGGTCACCCATCCAAGTACTGAATGCGCCGTCGTTACTTACCCGCGGTGATTGTTTCTAATCACCGAGTTTAACTGGGCTATGAGTAATGAAATGTATTGCACTATTACCACTACAAAACACACTGCACACAAGTTCTTGTACAGTCTTTTATATGTACCCAATCATAATAAAAGGCCTGCCTTGCCTATTTTTCCTCACTTCAATCACATTTCAATAAACGAGGTGGCAATAAATAAATATGTCGGACATCTAACACACAACGCCATCTAGTACCAATCTAAGCAGAGCTTGTGTTATGGGTACTAGACAACTGATATGATTACATATATACTGTTTGTTTTTTGTAAATACGTTCATGTTATACATAGAAAACACCCAAACTCCGAAACAAATATTTGTAGATCACACAAACATTTGGTCCAACCCAGGATTTTAACCCGAGACCTCAAGCACAGCAGTCGCATTCACTACCACTGTGCCACCGAGGCAGCAATAGATACTTATTAATTATTAACGGCTCAAGTGTGTAATTTTTATCAAAGTTATTATGTAGGTAGTTGGGTTTATAGCATTTTAAACAATTTCTTCTTTCTTAGTTATATCAATCGACTTCAAAAAAGGAGGAGGTTCTCAATTCATCTGTATTTTTTTATGTTTGTTACCTCATAACTTTCGACTGGGTAAACCGATTTTGATGATTCTCTTTTTATTTGAAAGCTGGTGCTTCCCGTGTGGTCCTATTTTAATTTGGTCAAGTTCTCGTCTTTTTTTTTGGGGCAAACGAGCAGACGTATCACCTAATGGTAAGCGATTACCGCCGCCCTTAGATACCCGCAACACCAGAGGCGTCATAAGTGCGTTGCCGCCCCTTTATGAAGGAGTACGCTCTTTTCTTGAAGGTTTGAAGGTCGTATTGGTCCGGGAACACCGCAGGCGACAGCGGTTTTCTTTTGTTGTTAAAATTTGTGATATTTTCTTTATATTTGACTTAATAATAAAACGGTTTCCCGTTCGTTTTTACATTCAAACAACAGGTAGCCGTGAATTCCAGCATCAGTACACGCTGATGCGTCACCTTCCCACTCATACGGATGAGAGGAATTTCCACTGCATGGCTTGTGGGAAGAGCTTCAGACAATTGTCTACTTTAAGCCAACATCGTGCTATACATTCTACCGAAAGGCCGTATGGATGTGAGGTATAACATAATATTTATCTATCTTATACTTTTAAGCGAGCAAATCTATACTAATATTATAAAGCTGAAGAGTTTGTTTGTTTGTTTGAACGCGTTAATCTCAGGAACCGCTGGTCCGATTTGAAAAATTCTTTCAGTGTTGCTTAGTCTATTTATCGAGGAAGGCTATAGGCTATATATCATCACGCTAATACTAATAGGAGCGGAGCACCAATGAGGAATGTTTCAAAAACGGGGAAAAATTGTCACGCTACGTTCAATAGAAGACGCAAACGTGGTTGCGTGGGTCAGCTAGTTCTGATATATATTCATATTTATCATTTTTCGGAGGTATAAAATTATATGTCTGTGATTAAGAGAAATTGTGAATATAAATAAATTATTATTATCTATACAAATAAATAAATTGGAATGTCCGTTTGTAATATTTTAAATTAACCGCTTTTTACTAAATGCATATGTATGTATACACGGTGCATGTACCAAATAACGTTTTAACAATTCTTGTGTATGTTCTATCAGTGAAAGTCCCTTCAAAATCGGTCCAGCCGTTCCAGAGGCCGGAACAAACGAACATAATGTCTGTCTGTTTGTTTGTTTGTTTGTTCCGGCTAATCTCTAGCTCTAGAAAGTTACGTCGAAATCGGTTCAGCCTTTTTAGAGATTAGCTGGAACAAACAGATGGACAGACACACAGACAGACAAAAATTGTAAAATATGTGATTTTGATATATGTATCGTGTAAATATACATTGGTAAAAAAGCGGTTATATTCATATTATAAATTCTTTCGAATTCCCTTAAATTTGTTTTTAATTTTACAGCTATGTAATAAAACGTTCAACCGCGTGTCGACCCTGATCTCACATCGCAAGACGCACAACTTCGAGAAACCTTACAAGTGCCATCTCTGTCCCAAAGGATTCCATCAAAAAGGTTACTGTTGTCACTCCAAAATAACCATTCCTACGACACAGACCGGCAACGCACTTGTGACGCCTCTGGTGTGGCGGCGGTAATCGCTTACCATCAGGCGATACATCTGCTCGTTTGCACCCTACACAATACAAGAATAACTTTATAGATAGAATAAACAAAGCACCCAAAGTTACTACATTAAATTGTGATTTTTTTTACCGTGGGAGAGCCACGCTTCGGCATGCATGGGCCGGGTCCACCGGAGTGATACCACAGCCTCACAGAAAACCGGTGTGAAACAGCGCCTGCGCTGTGTTTCAAAGAGTGAGTGAGGATACCGGAGGCACATCCCCTCCCTTCCCATCACTCAAAGGTCGGCAACGCACTTGTAACGTCTCTGGTGTTGCGGGTGTTCATGGGCGGCGGTAATCGCTTACCATCAGGTGATACGTCTGCTAGATTGCCCACTATGCAATAATAAAATCTTATATCAAAAAAGCTATTTTGAAATATTTTGTCTCTGGAACTGATTTTGATGGGACTTCAAAGTCAAAGTCAAAGTCAAATCATTTATTTCCATAGGCCCCAAAAGGCACTTGAACACGTCAAAAATACAAACATCAAACATTATTAATACAAATATAAAATAAAACTCAAGTACTGAATTGATCAGTGATAAAAGGATGTAACTCAAGTAATCAATGATTTGAATTACCGGAGCTTAGATTGATTTCGATTCAACTCAAAGGTTTAAATCGAAATCAATCCAAGAACCAGCTCCGATGGCTATTGCATTCATGAGAAGAGCTGGTGAGAAACTCATGTGCACCATCTTTTCAAATAATTTATACAAAGTTTGTTTGTTTTTGACAACAATACTTATGTGTGCAAGTTAAGGCAACCAAAACACAAAGGCTAGAAAACGGTCTAAAGAAATATTAAAATTAGGGAAATCAATTTTTTGTCTAATAAAATAATTAAAATTAGTCCATAGCATATAAGGTTGCTTTCACCGATAGGTAGCTGATGATAAAAGGTAGGCTTTTTAAACCAGTTTCGCCCGGCGGTGCCGGCTGATGTTGTACCGCGGATCACAGCTAGTAAATAATACATATTAATTTTCATTTCAGGAAATCTTCGAAATCATCTGTTCACACATACAAACGAACGTCCCTATCGCTGCAATATTTGTTTAAAGGGCTTCAACCAACAATCTAACCTGGTCTGCCACAAGAACAAGGTCAGTCGCTAAAGCTTTGCTACATTAGACATTATAATTGTGGGGGGAACGGTTGTCATGTCCCTCCAACACAAAGGGAGGATCCTCCGACCAGGCGAGGTAATCATACCTGGCGGGCTACTGCCCAACAGTTGATGTTGGGATGTTGTATATATGATAATCGGTGCGAGAACTATTTATTTCGCGATTCAGGATTTGCAGTTACTCTGTGTAGTGCGTTACTTCGTAGTTCAGTGTATCTTCGGTAGGTGGTAGGTCGGTGGGGGGAACGGGTGTCATGTCCCTCCAACAAAAAGGATCCTCCGACCAGGCGAGGTGATTATGCCTGGCGGGCCACTGCCCAACAGTTGATGTTGAGATGTTGTGTTACAATACGATAGAAACTTCCACACAGTAGGGTCCATCATCAATACAGCTCCAACCTGCTTAGTTATGGCACTGTTATCCAAGTTACAATTCCCTACAATTCAAATTACAGACTGCCTGCTGAGCTTGAGGTCTCGGGTTCGATTCCCGGGTCGGACCAAATATTTGTATGATCTGCAAATATTTGTTTCGGAGTTTGGGTGTTTTCTATGTATAATATGTATGTATTTACAAAAAAAGTATATATGTATTTATATCAGTTGTCTAGTACCCATAACACAAGCTCCAGGAAGCTTATCTTGGGACAAGATGGCGTTGTGTGTTACATGTCCTTATAATCAGCACTCGTAGTCCATTGTTGGACACAGACCTCTACGTAGATACGAGGGTTTGGTCTGCAGACCACAGGGGTTTATACAGAGTTTATATCAAGTTTACCTTCTCAGAGTATTATGTTATTCTGTGTAATTTGCTCCCTTAGTTTGCTCTTCCGATGACTGCCTCGTTGGTCTAGTGGTTAGCGTAAGCGACTGCCAATCAAGAGGTCTCGGGTTCAATTCCAGGGTCGGACTGCTGTTGGGTTTTTCCTACAAGAAATTCCTAATAGCAGCCCGGAGTATGGAAGAGAGCACGTTAAGCCGTCGGTCCCGGTTGTCATGAACATCTATGGCAATCGTTATTGGGAAGTCAGTGCCCTCAAATATACTGACCACTAGTTTAACCTTCGAATTCAGTTCACCCTCAGGGTTGCGGAGGTCAGATGCCAGTCGCTCTGTGTAAAAACTGATATTCAGGTAAAACCGGTTGAACTGGTAGCCGACCCCAAATAATATTGGGGATAATAAAGGCTAGGAAGAAGAAGAGTTTGCTCTTACGATGAATTATTCTGATGTGATCCCTTTTTTCTGCGGAAATCCTCCGGATTCCGGACTCGAACCAACTAAATCCACTTGTCGGTCTCGGGTACTAAAAGCCGATGTGATATGATCTTATGACACCTCTAACAATATTCTGTGACAATTTAATCTAGATATAATTTGACGTAGAATCCTTAAGAGATAATTCTATTTAGAATGTATTTTTGAATAATATGTGAGTGGATACTAAAATTAAAAGAATGTTTACAACATCAGTGTGTTGGACAGGCACACCCCGACGAAGCAAGTCCAATAGTGACTAGAGGTAGGAAAACAACGCGCACAGCTACCGAAACTCAACCAGACTCAACTAGGTTAGTGTTGTTTCGGGTTGTTAATCCAACTGTAATAACAAACCAGTTGCACTTCTGGCCTTCGGTTGTCCCAAACAGTATTTTTATTTAGATAATGGGGTCATCACTATGTAAACTCCAACTGATTTACTTTAATATTGAAATAATATTAAGCCTATCTTGTCTCATGTAGTCCGTAGCCCAACTGGTTGGTTATTACAGTTGGACCATGACCCCTAAACCTTTTAATAGTTACTAACGTAGATTACATCAGACAGTGAATTGTTTTCCAATTACTACAAAGAGTAAGAAACCCTTTAAAGTATGTTGTTAATTATTGACTAGCTGAACCCCGCGGTATCACCCGTGTTACAAGACTAGATTTAAACGGCTGCGGAGATAAGCTAGTCTAAAAAAAGTAGTCCAAGTTACTCCTTATATCATCAGCTACATTATTAGTGAAAGTCCCGTCAAAATTGGTCCAGCCGTTGTAGAAATTAGCCAGAACAAACAGAAAGACAGACAATTATGTTTTTATCTATACAATCTATAGAAATAAATAAAATTAGAGTGTCTGTTTGTAATATTAAAATAACCGCTTTCTACTAAATGCATATGAATGTATATACGGTACACATACCAAAATATATATTTTAAATTTTTTTGTCTGTCTGTCTGTTTGTTCCGGCTAATCTCTGGAACGGCCGGACCGATTTGAAAGATTCTTTCGGTGTTGGATAGTCCATTTATCGAGGAAGGCTATGGGCTATATATCATCACGCTACTACTAATAGGAGCGGAGCACCAATGAAGAATATTTCAAAAACGGGGGAAAGTTTTCACGCCACGGGCAATATAAGACGCAAACGAGGTTGCGTGGGTCAGCTAGTCTTTTATAATATTAGACATAATCGATTAACGCATCCATATGTTTATTAGACAACTCATTTTAAATAACGCATAGGTTTTTGCTTGCATGCTTTTCACTCGAAGTAAATAATTCTCCTAGTAAGGACATATTATGTCTATAATAAAATATGTATGTAAAACTATATTTTGCTATCAAATCATTGTCATGGTGGCCAAATTTTTTTTTTCAATTTCATAAATTTTCACTTTCTTTGTCATTACCACATTTTATTTGAAAAGTTTTAATAATAATAATATTTAGCATCCCTTCTGCCAGACCTCAATTTGAACATTGCGAAGTTTCCTCATCAGTTGGGCCATACCTACCATCCGTTGAAGGTCCACCAGCCAACTGGGCTCCTAAACCAGCTCCATGGGAAGTCCCCAAGCATTATGAGTCTGGAGACATTTGGAACGATGGCCCATGGGTTTCCATGAGCAGTGGGGTTATCGTCGACCCTATTAAGACATTCCATATGGGGGTTGCTTTGGCGATGAGACAAACCCCCTTTGCTTTATTGAAGCCGGATGTTGGAGCCCCAGTTTTGGTGAAAGTAGTTGATACGAAGCTACCTGGTGGAAAACAGGTTAGTTTGCTCTGATCATTTAATGAAATACTCCCACAGAAAATCATTTATTTTATTGTATTGGGGGCAAACGAGCAGACATATCACTTGATGGTAAGCGATTACCGCCGCCCATGGACACCCGCAAAACTAGGGGCGTTACAAGTGCGTTGCCAGGCTTTCAAGGAGTTCGCTCTTTTCTTGAAGGTTTGAAGGTTGTATTGGTTTAGGAATACCGCAGGCAACAGTTCATTCCACAGTTTTGTTGTGCGAGGCAGAAAGTTTAAAGTTTTTTTATCTTGATACAGATGTTGGTTCCAGTCACGGCTGAAGATTTTAGGGCTGGAGGTAAAATCGTAATGAAGAGTGAACCCGAGGATTCTGCCTCACCGGTAATTTTGTTTGGGAGTTTTATTATTTTAACATTTAAGTCACCTCGCTGATTTCTACTGCGCCAAATGTTGTGGGTTCAAATTTAACATGGGACAAGACTTTGTGTGATTCACAAGTTGTTCTGAGTCTGGGTTGTCTTTGTCTGCGCAAATGAGGCAGTCGAAATACATAAATAATAATAAATAAATAAATACTTCGGACATCTAACACACAACGCCATCTAGTCCCAAGCTAAACAGAGCTTGTGTTATGGGTACTAGACGACTGACTCATGCCGCCCTGATTGTGGCCGCGTATGGACGGTACGGGTTTTCCCCTCCATCCGCAATATAGGCCAACCGCGGGGCCGCGTCGCCTATATTGAGAGTCTACCTGCAGACGGTGCCCGCTTCAGTGCGGGCAGGCGCTGGGAGGGGTCCGGTCGTGTTAACAACTGCAGTTCCCGGACCCCTCCCTTCTCAGGCGCAGAGTTGGCACATCGTGTGGTTTTAGTCGGTTCGATTCCGACACGCCACCCCGCCGCAAACCCCGGTGGGGTGACGGCCCGAGGGGATTGCACACGTAAAAAAAAAAAATAGTTACTAGACGACTGATATCAATACATATATACTTATTTTTTGTAAATACATACATATTATACATAGAAAACACCCAAACTCCGAAACAAACACTTGGTCTAACCCAGGACATACACGATTTGTATCATAAAAGGAATATTGTCTTCTAAAATGCCACAGTTAATGTGCAGTACTTATGTTTGCTAATAAAACAGGAGAATATAAATTCCCTACAGGAGATAAAAGCCGATATGTTCAGTTCGGCAACTTTTTTGTGACTGTACACTTCAACATACGAAGAATTTCATTAAAAAAAAGTGCGTTTGTACAAAGTACACATGTCAGAAGTGAAACTTCTATAGCAAAATAATTATTAATGAAAATAATTAAAATACATTCATTTTAAATTGTTTAAAAGATAATATAGTAAAATCTCAGATGATGAATATTAAATTAAAATTCGCCCTTTCTCACTCACTCTCAATTGCTCTCTCCCTCTTCTTTGACGAAAACGCTGCACATCTTCGTGACGTTTCATCCGTAAAATATTTACCCTCATGTGCAAAGACGTTGCACTTCAAAATATACAAAATATAATCTGTATTATATGACAGCTGTTTGGACGCATTGGAAGCGCCGTTTAGAAAAGTATCGCAGACTCTCAATTGGACCCCTTTACATCTTTTTAATTTATTGCATTTCTGACAATTTCTTTTATTATTATATAACACAACTTTTCGTTGTTAGGTTGTCGCAGCGGAACCAAGTATGGAGCCCAACGGAGCTGTTCAGATCCGAGTGCCAATAGTCGCGACAGTTGTTCCCAGGATCCAACCTGGAGGTAGACTGCAGTTGACGGTTGAAGAACCACACCATGCCTACCACACCGCTCTGTCGGCCGACGGTAAACCCCTCTTATCTACTTTATTGGTACATCTAGAAGACAATTTGTGCATTACATGTGACGAAATATCTATACGCTATACTAATAAGTTAAATTGAAGTGTTTGTAATTCCAAATTAATAGAGTTTCACTAATTGCGTGTAAAAAAATATACGGCACTTACTTTAAAATTTTCACAAATAAAATTTTTTGTCGTGTTTGTTTCGGCTAATATATGGAAAAAATGGACCGATTTTGATGAGACTTTAATAGCTGATGATATACGGACTAACTTAGGCTTTTTTTGGACTAGTAGTCCTTTTCTAGTAATAATAATAATAGTTTTTATTGGTATAGACAATGTTGAATTACATTAGAACCCTGCTTCCTGTGGTAGGTTGCAACCTGTGTTACAGGAGACGGTGTCTTCTTTATGTTACGTCAACTATACATACAGTAATATTTATAAGAGACGGGTAAAGAATATGGAGTTTCACGATCTTTGTCGTTATCGTAAGAGTCGACTAAGAGAGCAAACTACGCAGGACACCAGCACTGAATGATAAGAAAAACTTGAAACGAACCCTTTACTACCTTTCTAAGAAGCCTGTGGAGAAACGGGGGGTCATGCCCTTCAACACAAAGGGAGGATCCTCCGACCAGGCGAGGTGATGCCATACCTGGCGGACCACTGCCCAACAGTTGATGTCGCCACGAGAACTTCTATTGCGCCATTCAGGATTGTTAGTTTCTTCGTGTTGTACATTGCTCCGTAGTTCGGCGTAACTTTGGTAGGTGGCGCTGTAGTATGTTATGTTGTTATTACGCTGCCTGTGGAGGTCTCCCTATGCCCAGCAGTGGACTATTAAGGTGATGATGAGCTTAGCATGGTTATTATTAGGGATTTATTCAGTAGGTGAGGTGAAAGTAGAACCATGTACCACAAGAGGGATGGAGCCACACCCTGGACCATCAAATTCTTTGCTTCGTCCAGAACCCCAGCAGCTGGAGACTTGCAACACCTTCGGTGATGGACTGCGTTCTGGTAAGACAACCTGACAGCATTTCAATTGTATTTTTTTATGTATGAGCTTACCAAAGTGAGTGTACTGTGCCTGATGGAAAGCATGACCAGAATCCAAGAGTGGTGGTCATTATACTCGTAATGAGTATCCATTTGCCGTCTTGCTCTATGAATACAAACATACCAGTGACAAGAATAGGTTAGATAACACCTTAGTCAAATTGATTACATTTTATCACCTGTCAAAACGATAACTTTGTATGGAAAATGTACTAAATACAAAGTTATGACGTCACTTATTATACTACTTAATAGAGCAATATATTCCAATGTTTATTTGATTGAAAAAATGTAACAGTAATGAACAGCTGGAACCATTATATTTGCCGAGATGTTTTGTAATATTCGTTTTAATGAAGGAGACATCGGTATTTATTTATGATATATGAGTCTGGTTTTATTCTTGAATGTATTAAAGCACGAAAAGGCCAGCTCTTCCGAGACGGTACCACCTTCTTACAGAAGACCAACCTTAAATGATAGCATTCGTTGTGTCGTGTTTCGTCTGTGAGGTAGAGACCAGGGGCCTAATGATGCAGAAGCATCTCTAGGCCGCTATAGTGTGGGTCACCATGCTGCATTGTTACATTCGCAATGAGTATGGTGACCACCACTCCTGGATTCTTCCTATGCTTTCCATCAGGCAGAGTAGAGTCACTTTGGCAGGCTTATATCTAAAGAAAAACATAAAAAAATATGGTTCTGTTTGCATCAGGTCCAAGGATATCTTCAACATGTACCCTGCCTCCCCTACCGCCCTCCCCTCCTCTCGACCTCATCTCGATGGACCTGTTTGAACCCATGGACTGCATGCCACTCGGTAATATCTATGAAATAAAAATTTAAAAACATTTATACAATTAATATTGAAGCTTTTTTGTCACTTCAAATAAACAGGTTTTTGCTTAGTACATATAGAAGTATATATGCGAGACTTAAAGAAAATCATTCTTTTATGTCTATCTGTCTGTTTGTTCTGGCTAATCTCTGTAACAGATGGACCAGTTTAGACGGCGCTGTCACTGGCAAATAACTGATGATATAAAGAGTAACTTAGGCTACCTTTACTTTAGACAAGTTTCGCCTATTTCGTCGACAATTATGAAGATAAAGCAACAACAACCGTGGCTAACACCGCGGGGCGCAGCTAGTCATGAATCTATCTAGAAATTATAGAAAATGTTATTTTATTCAGTCGTTAATAACGTTAAAACGTTTACTATAAACTGTTCCTTAAACTAACCTTAACGATCAAGTTTTTTTTTAAACATTTTCGGACATCTAACCCACATCACCATCAGCTTCCAACTAGGCAGAATTTGTATTATAAAAGCTATACATAGAAAACACCGAAGCTCCGAAAGAAATATTTTTTCTTTTTTTTTTTCTTTAAAAAAGACAACTCCCGCATTAGAAATATACATCCTGTGACGTGGGGGACTTTACAAACTAGGGATGTTGCGAATATTCGCATCCGCATCCGCAAATGCGGAGCTTCCGCATGGGTTTGGACATCTGCATCCGCATCTGCATCCGCAATAATCAATGCGGATGTTCATG
The DNA here is from genome assembly GCA_916048165.1 of Spilarctia lutea. NCBI lineage: Eukaryota > Metazoa > Arthropoda > Insecta > Lepidoptera > Erebidae > Spilarctia > Spilarctia lutea. The sequence continues at coordinate 11,264,543 of OU696490.1, read as the reverse complement.
CGGATGAGAATGTAATACAAGTTGCGACAAGAAAGAAATTGGGCGGGGCCAGCGAATGGCGGGTGCCGTTCGCACGTGTTAATGACCAATTAAACACCAAACACTTTGATTATAATAAACACTGACAATAATTTTTCCTGGTTCTCCTAATACCAATGCCGAAGGGCCTAAAATAATGAAAATACTGATTCCGCGCGAAGATTTTTAAGCAGCAGTATTCCTAGTGAACAACTGTTTAGTAGCGTTGGTTTAATTGATGTTCCGCTCCGTAAACGCCTTGAATCAGAAAAGACGGCAATATTACTTTTTATTAAGTATAATGCTCCTATTTTTAACTTCATTTACTACATTTGTTGTTACATAATTTAAAAAAATAAGAGCATTATAGTTAATTTTAATTTTCAATAAGGGAGCGTTCAAGTATTACGTAACGCAATTTTTTCTCGTAAAACGTTACGATGCGTTAAAGGGGCGTAATCTTTCTTATAAAACGTTACGTAACACTGTTTCTTTTTTTAAATAAAAAAATAGGGAATTAAAACTCCCAAATTGGCAACCCTTTTCGTTTACGTTTTACGGGGAATCCCTCGATTGTATTAGTCTGGTCGTCATTAGTAATTTGTTCTCGCAAGTTGGCAAACTTTTTCGTTTATATTTCACGGGGAATCCCTAGATTGTATTGTACGTTATTTATTGTTTTCGTTGTTAGTATTCGTTAGTGTTTATGCAGAAGCAAATTGCTGTAGTCAGTTGGTGTTATTAAAGTGAGTTCATAGTGTTCATACTGTAATGTCCTCAAAAGAGGGAGATTTGTATCTTCAGCTGTTCTCGGCCTATAAAGGCTCTCATGCTAACTTGCCAGCGCAACTGTGACACAAAAATGCCAATGAAATTTGGAAAACGGCTAAAGAAAAACTAAAAAATAAAGAAAAGGTTATAGAACATATAAGGGAGCGTTCGAGTATTACGTAACGCAATTTCGGAGGGGTTCGTAAAACGTTACGATGCGTTACAGGGGGGAGGGGGGGTCCAAAAATCTTCAAAAGTTGCGTTATGTAATACTTGAACGCTCCCTAATAAAATGTTAACAATTACTTTATAAAGTAATTGTTTTAATTCGATATTCATAAACTGTATTTTTATAGTATTTTAAACATCCGCATCCGCATCTGCATCCGCGGATGTGAGCCATTAAAAATCCGCATCCGCATCCGCATCCGCGGATGCGAAAAAATTGGCATCCGCAACATCCCTATTACAAACATACATGTAACGGACACAAATAACACCCAGACTCAGGACAACACTTTGTGGATCACACAAAGTGATGTCCCACGTGGGATTTGAAATATCAAGTCTGTGTCGCGGGCGTATATATGACACTCAGACTCGGAACAACAATTTGTAGACACACAGTTTTATCCCATTTGGGATTCGAACGCACAACACTTGGGGCAGTAGAAAGCCGCAAGGCGACAGTTTAAACCAGTCCAATCGTGCAGTCATTTAAGAAAACATTACTTTTTTTTATGAAACCAACGATTTTCAGGTCCTCAAATAACTGCGGTGGAGAATATAAACCAAGCGCCACCTTCTGACGACTCTGATATATTTATTGGAGAATTTGAGGTGAGTACTATTTCATGTGTTATCATTCGTATTGTATTTTCTTGTAAAGGTTATTTGTCTTGTATCAATAGTCTGCTCTAGACTAAATCGTGTCAACGTTACAAAACACTAAAAAAAAGTAAAAAATAATGTGTTATATTACCTACACGATAAAAAAAGGTGTGTGTGTGTGTGCGATTCACACACGATAGAAGTGAAACTTCAGTAAATCGACATAAGAATGAGACCGACATTTGCTCTCTCGCTCTGGCTCACTAATTACAGGCGACTTTTTGTATTTGTGTCTCTTACCTGTCGTTTTTTCCGTTGCATCCGGTTTGAAGACACAACGATTCTAAAGAAGTATCACTTTAAAAACACACGACTGGAGTCTACACTACTACAGTCACAAGTCTTAGACTCCAGGCGTGTGTTGCGCGCTTGTTGTTATGTTTGAACCTGCCAAAGTGACTGTACTCTGCCTGATGGCAAGCAAGGGCAGAATCCAAGAGTAGTGGTCATCATACTCATTGTGAATGTGGACAATGCAACAATACAGCATGATGACCCAAACTATGGCGGACTTTTTTTTTTAAAGTCTACTCCCAGACTAAGAATAATTTCTGTGTCGCGGGGACTTTACGAACATACATGAAACTGACACAAAAAACACCCAGACTCAGAACAACAATTTGTGGATCTCACAGTGTTGTCCAACTAGATATTTGAACCCATAAAACTTGACACAGTAAAAAAATATTAGATGGAATATGTTAGATAACGGTTTTAATTATGTCCATTTACAGGAGAGTATCCCGCTGTCCGATTCAGACTAAACGATTCAAGAATGAGGCTTTCCGATTGAAAGGCGATAAAATACAGCTCAAAATTGTAGCCTACCCTAGGTATTTCAAAAATTTCAAGTGACTGAAAAGTTTATTTTACTGATTTATACAAGTCTATTTATTTTTTATGTTTGTTTGCATGTAACGAGAATGAAGGTTTTGATTTAGTTTTAAGTGAAAATAGGTTATGTTTAATAAATTTTTACTTAAACACAAGTGTGTTCTTATTTACTAATATTTTATAAATGAATGTGGGCTACAATGGCAATTAACGTTTTGATGAGTACTTCGAAATTAAAAAATGAATAAGATACAAAATCGTAGGCATTTTATTGTGTATCAGGAATATAGTAATAACTACCCTATTTATTTACTACTAGCTGACCCACGCAACCTCGTTTGCGTCTTCAATTGCCCGTAGCGTGAAAATTTTCCCCGTTTTTGAAACATTTTTCATTGGTGCTCCGCTCCTATTAGTATTACCGTGATGATATATAGCCTATAGCCTTCCTCGATAAATGGACTATCCAACACTGAAATAATTTTTAAAATCGGTTTAGTAGATCCCGAGATTACCCCCTACAATTTAACAAACACACAAACTTTACTTCTTTATAATATTAGTATAGATATTCGAAGCCAAATCGATAAGGACAGCATAATTTAAGTTCCCCGCGCTCAAAAATCGGAACGGAATCGGATTTAGCAGAATTGTACTCCAGCCTCTATTGATAGAGGTACTTGAGTAGGTACAACAAATTGGTGTACATATGAGATCCTGTTACCTAAACACAGTTACGTGTCGTAAATAACTGAATCCATTATAAGTGACACTTATGACAACCAAATTGAAAATAAAATCAAATTATGTTAAAAATGTAGATACTTGTTACATTTCTCTATTAAATTCCTCTTCTCAGTACTCTGCAACTTACCATATAAAAATCGCCATGACCCCTTAACGGGTCTAAGTTCATACTTTTAAGTAAGTTACCAAATGGAAGCTCGTCTTATTCTATATTCTAACTACACTAAAGTTGCGTTACGTAGAATCAGTCAATTGTCAGTAAGAAAACTTGCGAAACGGATTCCGTTTACATAAGAAACTTACCTCTTTACTTTCTGTATTAATTGTTAAAAATTCGATTGACGTCACATTAAATGAAAAAAAAATCGACGGGTTGCACTCCGGGAGTGCCGGCAGAAGTGAAAACTTGAATAATAACGTTGTGCATTTTTGATATTTTGGAATGGTTCGAGAATAATTTTGTACGAATTGCATTATCAGTATAAAAGTACTATTATTTATGTGGTGGGTGGAATACAATATTGATTTATTGCGCTATCGTACACAAACATGACAATTTATATTACATACACACACGAACATTCGCGCAAGCGCCCTGCGCCGCCTGTCCTGTCACGTGACCTGACGCGAGTTTATACGTCCTCTCCATCCGTCTTACGAATTTTCGATCAGGTCACGTGACCTCACGCGAGTTTATACATTTTTACCCATTCCAAAAAAGTACACAGCGCCGCTAAAGAAGTTTTCACTTCAAAAAATTAAAAAGGTGTGTGTGCGATTCACACACGATAGAAGTGAAACTTCAGTAAATCGACAAAAGAATGAGATGATTATATATAACAAGGGTAGGATAAAAATAAAAACTATTTGTTTAAAAATTTAAATATTTTGATTAATTTATACATACACACCGATATTTGCTCTCTCGCTCTGGCTCACTAATTACAGGCGATTTTCTGTATTTGTGTCTCTTACCTGTCGCTTTTCCGTTGCATTCGGTTTGAAATCACAACGATTCTAAAGAAGTTTCACTTCAAAAATATAGATAGGAACAAATTGTTTGAAAGTTTTTATTACGAAAAGTATAGACAACTTTTTTTAAATATACGCAAAAGCTATATTTTTATGTTGCTAACAAAAAAATCACAACAATAATAATTCTTACGCAATTTACTGGAGCTAAAAAAGGCAATTTCCTGTCGTCAATGTAAATAATCCCTGGTTATTATGACATAGCGATGACGTGTATTATATCGGTTCAATATCGCCTCTGTCTCGCATTGTTATCGGCACGTGGACGGAAATAGGCCCTTTAGACGAGTGTGATAAAATTGGTAATAGATGGCGTTGGCTGTTGTAAAAAATATTTTTCTAAAATATGTATTACGTATTTTTGCAGTCGGCAGTCGTAATTAATGCGTTTCTAGTGTTGCATACGAAATAAAGTATAGTACAAATTAATACCGAGGTGGCGCTCAATGAAACTTGTACAAATATGAAATAATAAAAATAGAATCAATATTGGTTTCGGTAATTAAATAATTATGTTTTTCAGGTCTATAATATATACTTACATTACCTACTTATAAATGCGAAAGTCTGTCACGCTTTTACGGCCAAACCGCTGCAACGTAATCAATGAAATTTGGCATAGAAATACTTTGATTCTTCTCTTCTTTTACTGCGATAATTCACATTTCACAAACACACAGACGGACCTGCAGGTATAAGCTAGTATCTTCTAGCGTCACGTTCTTGCTCACGATGCACTCCGAAACTGTCATTAACCGATTTTCAAGTTTTATGTAAAGTGTAAGATGAGATTAGTCAAGCTCAGACTAATAGGAGCTGAGCATGATATAGGTTCATAGAATCTTTATTTCATAAGAACAATTTCAGTTCACTTACATGAAATAACAATGTTTTTTAAGTATCATTTAGTGTCATCTTGTGACGAAGCTTTATATATTTAATAACCACAAAATGTGATTAATATAACCCAATGTAATACTATTATGATCTTTAAAATTTATCTTTTCTAATTATCATGTCATTCATCGTCAGTGTCGAAAACTAGATAATATTTATGAACAAAATAAAAAAATGTTTACATTTTCAAGGCAATAGATGGCGCTAAACGTATCACTTTGTAGGTGTATCTTTACAGGATTTAGGATACATTTTTATTTAATGCTAATAAATCATTTTAGATGAATACCATTTGACGGTTTAATGCGTCATTTGCTAAGTAATTTCAGAAGCTGCCCATCAAATTTTTATGGATCATTTGTCTCCTCAGAATAGTTGAAACCAGTGGTCGCCCAATGGTCGAAATTAGTACTTATTTTTCTGTCTCAGATATTTTTATCCCTCTGCACTCCTCTCTATATAAACTTTAACTGTGCCAAATATCATACTTCTCCGTTCGAATAAGTTTTACTTTCACGTATTAAAATCACATAGATAACTAGCTAATCCCCGCGGTGTTACGTACGATATAACAGTAGGTACCGCCGCGGATACTTCTTATATCATTAGCTATCAGCCAGTGTAAGTCCCGTCAAAGTCAGTCCAGTCGTTCCAAAGATTAGCCGAAACAAACAGACAGACAGACACTCAAAAATTAAAAAAAAAATGCTATTTTATTATATGTACCTACCGTGTATACATACATACATATGCATTTAGTAAAATGCGGTTATTTTAATATTAGAAACAGACGCTCCAATTTTATTTATATGTATAAATTATGAACTATAAACTCATAATCTGAAACGAACATTGATAGTGTTTTAGGGGTTAACTCTCCTTTTCGGAACTTTTTCCTAATATTATTCAGGACGCTTCTGTAAAAGCTCAGATTCTTTGTGATACCACACTTAATATAACATCGCAAAGGATCTTAGCTTTTTTATGGCTAACTTGCTCTTTGCACCATATCCTCCGTGGAGAGGGAGGGGAGGGCACACGAAGGGCATGTGTGGGATTCCCGACAAATCGGTCTACCCACTAAACCCCGCAGCGGCTTACCTCGGCAGTAAGGAGCTCCAGGAACGCATCAGCGGGTTCTGGAGTCCCCCAAACGCAACTTTTCCTTGGAAATGTAAACGTTTTCAAATGGAATGAAGGTAGATAGTCAATCAGAGTAAGGAAATATGATAGCTCGAGAATCATAAACCTCGCATGGACAATAGTGACATGGGTCTAAAACTACGTAGCAGCATAACGATTAGCCACATGGCAATTGGCAATGTACATAATACTGTTTAATTTTAGCCTTTCATAGAATCTAAGACTCCACGATTTTCTAAGTAGGAGAATCATTACTAGTATAAAATGAACGATTACCTCTAAATAATAACTTCATCACTATTTTAAACTCATTCAACTGTGAAACGAGTTAAAATTTAACCTCTGTTCGCAATCACTCAATTTGCAACTAATGACATAACTGACCGACGTTCAACCGCAAAAAAATTACAATCGGACGGAAAAAAATCGCCGTTCCGACAAAAGAATCGCAATAACATTTAACGAGAAGAATGCGTCAATAAAACGCGAATTACGTTCGTCCAGTTTTTTACCAAAGCCCAACGCGTGTGGGCCACGCGACCTAAAATATTAAAACTGGTGTTAGATCTGACACGCGGCCTTTCCCACCAATAAATAGAGAAATCTTCTGATAACCCTGTTTAAAAAGATGTTTCAGACGATCCAAACAAAATTCAACCATAACACGCTCCAAATAATATCTTAAATTCTTTGAAAATTCCTTAATATCCCACTAAATCATCTTCAATTAAATTAATGTTTTATTCCTTCTGTTCAAAGTTGAATTTAGCTTATTCGCTTCGAAATATCGAAGTAAGGGTTACCCCAAATTTCTAATACCGCCTCCGACGGTTATCGTATAATGCGTCGGCACGTGGCGTTGTTCGTTTTTTATTTGGGATATTTTCGTGCGAACCGAGTGGCCTGGTGTGGACTCCCGCACAATGGATACTAAGGGGTAATATTGGTACAGCATTGTGCCGAGTTGGGCTGGGAAATGTGGAGATGCTTAGAGTCTGCTTGTGACGTTCGACTGGAGATAAATTTATTCCACATTGTCATTACTAGAAGGGGTTTAAAATCAAGTTTGTGATGGCTTGAGGGCTTAAATGATTTTATAAAAAGGTATTTTTTATGAAGTTTTTCTTTTTTTTAATATTATATTAATATATAAAGTAAATATTGCGTTTTTTACATGACTTTTTAAAGATGTTTTATTGAATACACTATCATTTTACCATCACCTCACTATCATTTTCTACCGTGGGAGAGCACCGCTTCGGCATGCATGGGCCGACTCGACCGGAGTGATATCACGGCCTCACAGAAAACCGGTGTGAAATAGCGCTTGCGCTGAGTTTCACCGAGTGAGTAACGGTACCGGAGGCCCACGCCCCAACCCTTTCTCCATCCCTCTTCCCATTCTCCGAAAGGCCGGAAACGCACTTGACGCCTCTGGTGTTGCGGGTGTCCATGGGCGACGGTAATCGCTTACCATCAGGCGATACGTCTGCTCGATTGTTCCCTATACCATAAAAAACACACTTTATCACCACCATCATTAACAGTCTTTAATAGTCCACCACTGGACACAGACCACACCTTGGAAAGAAGCTGTTATCAAAGTAGAAATTATCGCTAAAGTTTATCAGAAGCTTATAACTATGTCATATTTATATTTAACTAGTAACCTGCCCCGGCTTCGCACGGGCTCTTTACGGCATATGTAATACAGCCTATGTTACCCCGAGAAGGTGTGCGGTTTAATTTTTTCCGACGTCTTCAATAAATGTCGTTATATTTTAGTCAATATACTTAAAAAAATACATATTAAACACGAAACCCTTCTTCAAGAATTACTCTATCTATTGGTAAAAGCCGCATCAAAATCCGTGCAGTAGCTTTTGAGTTTATCGCGAACAGACAAACAGACATACGCGGTGGAGTACTTTGTTTTATAATATATAGTAAAGGATTACAACTGTTAAAATGCCTTATGGCAATGAACTTTTCATATTACAATCAAATTAATTTAATAAACTATTACAACAAAATATCCCTTATGAAATAAAATACATACCTTTCAAGTGACAATTTAAACATGTAACAAAACACATTTGTAATCCCATAATAGAATCACACAATAAACTATCAATTTCATAAAATATCATTAAAAACAAACAAAGTAATAGTGGGGCGTCTAGTAATCCCTCTCAAGGGTACAATCGACCCCAGAAATATTATTTCATATTTTGATTATGATATCAATGTCACCCAGTTGCATGCGCAGGGTTTTTTATGTTCTTTGTCCGTTAATACACATATTAACCCATTAAAGGCCGCGTGCCGACATTATTTGATATTTCACACGTATAATAAACTTATTGTTAGCATTGATATCTTGCTTTTTACTGAAAGAATTAGAATAATAATCCTATTAACGAAAATTAAATCTGATGAGATTAGTTTCACTTTATTTCTTGAACAACCTTCATCGGGACATTATAGTAGAATTTGTCGCAGACATTATATAATAATAATAATAATATATTTATTCACTCAAATACAGATACAGCTTATAATCTAAGATGTGGTAACAATATTTTTGAAAATTCTGAGCTAGTAAGAAACTGTGTGACAGACACCGACGCCATCCCCCACTATATAGGTTGAGCCTTAGCTTTAGACTTACATGGTGTTTGACAATATTAATTTAATAACACATAATAAAAAGAAAAGTACTACAACGCAAAAGGAAATGAAAAGTGTGTGTGTATGTGTGTGTGCGTGTGTGTGTGTACGTGTGAGTGTGTGTGCGTATGTGTAAGAGTGTGTGTTTGACAAGAAGGTTAATTTATAATCCGCGAATGGAACAGAGTATTATATCAAAGTTCGCCGAAGCTCATGAACGCCGACTTCATTATCACGTAAACGTTGAGGCTATCCAGCTTCTTAACAATCCATACCTACGTAACAAGGAGACTTAAAAGATAAAACCCTTTGAGCTAGTTAAGTGAATAAGACACTGCCATTTAGTGCAGTGTTATTTAAGGACACACGAACAGAACAGAATGAGTGTCCGGAGTATTTGACGGATGCCGTGAGATGGCGTTAGACGATCAAGGACCAACAACACGAAGTGTCCTCAATTAATTAGAGACAATATGAAAAGTGTTAATGGACACAATCTTATTATAAGAGTTTTGTTTTATTAATTTAGGTTAAAGTAAAATTACTCATTAGTTAGTAGACTAGTCCCCAATCCGCACTTGGCCAGCGTGGGGACGTATGGCCTTAACCCTCTCCTGAGAGGAGACCCGAGCCCAGCAGTGGGACGTTATGGGTTGTTGATAGCAGACTAGATCATAATGGCAATGACCTACTGTATTAGTACGGCATTTACAGAAAAAAAAAGCTTTATAATCTTCTAGTGTAATCTTAAAATTATCTAGAAGGATGAGGTAGTATTTTAGAAATTAACTTAAGTGTAGTGAAAGTTATACATTTATATGACTAGCTTTTTTCAGATGTTCTGCCCGCGTGTATGTCAGTTATCGCCATAAAATTAGCCTATATCCTTCCTAAGAAACCAAAGTATCTCCATGCCAAATTTCATTAAAATCGATGCAGTGATTTAGACGTAAAAGCGTGACAGACAGACAGATAAAGTTACTTTAGAATTTATACTATTAGTACGTATATTCATAGATAACTAAAGTTATTCCCGAAGAGGATCTCATACTAAGCTCCGATTTAGCTCGTGACCAAATATTATACATCATTTTGAAAATTAAAGAATGAAGAAGGATTGAATAATCTTCAAGATTTTGTTACAACTTTTAAATTAAGAAGATCTATCGAGTTTTAATAAATACATAAGTGTAGTTTGTAGATGTTACTATTGGTTCGATACTAGGCGATGCTGCGTTGTTATTACGACTCTTGGGAGACTTATGTCTAACAGGAAGTGTGTTTTGGTAGCGCTGTGGTAGCGTTAGTGACTACTGTGCATGAGATCTCGAGTTAGATTCCCGGGTCGGACAAAATATTTGTATGATCTGCAAATATTTGTTATAAGTGTATATGTATTCACAAAAAAAGTATATTTATATTTATATCAGGTCTAGTACCTATAACAGCTCTGCTTAGTTTGGAGCTAGATGGCGTTGTGTGTTAAAAGAACCCCTGAGTTCTGAACGTTATAACATGTTCGATTGTATTGTAATTAAATACGGTGTTATGTGAGAGCGATATAGGGATTTCAATGATCGAAAGGATAAAATCTGAACATAATTTATAAAGTTCTATCTTACCTACAGTATCCTTTTCTGTCTAACATGATTTTATACAAGACAAAACTATTTGCACCCAGAACATGAAAAACCCACAAGATAATCTTTCAAAACGAGGTATTTAACTCAAAATATGAGTTAATGACCTCAACTATAAATCCCATGTTGGGTACATTCACACAAAACGGCAACAATTTCACAACAATTTCTCAAATAAGCAGTAAAACTGATATAATTGTGTAACGAACGAAGTCCCGTCAGCGACAGTCGCGCTACAGTCGCGCCGCACGTGGACGCCACGTGTCAAGGATCAGGGCGATTGGTCACAACCATGCGAGCAACTGATGTCTCAATCAAGTTTTATTCTGTAATGAGGTATGACAATGCTTAGTTATTGTGTCTGACAGTTATGGGGAAAGATTAATATATTCTTTAGTAGTATAAGTAATCAGTTAAGATTAAGACTGCGAAAATTTTAAACTGCATGAAGTTTATACACACGACTTCAAATTTAATAGTTGTTACTTTGTAAAGTAGTCGAGTCCGCGTTTTAGTAAAGATTGGTATTATTTTGGATTAGAACCGAGAGATTATGCCTTGTTAGCAGAACGTCAATTGATAGATGTAAATAAATAAGTAACTGTTGCAAACCAATCTATTCAGTTTGGAATAGGTTCTGTGAAATAAAAGCTTATGTTAGCATTTAACTGTTTTTTTTTTCTATTTAAAGAGTTTTGACCAGCTACGGTCCGCTGTGTCATTCATGGTTGCTGTTGTACCTTTACATCAACAACCGCGAACAACACCGCGAGGTGTAGTAAGTCTGAACTAAAAGTAGCCTACGGTACCTACTTCTTATTTCATTAGCTATCTGTAAGTAAAAGTTCCATCAAAATCCTTCAGCTCTTAGAGATTTGAAAGTTATAATATTGTACAATAAGTTTACGTGCTTTTCCATTAGGTATTTATAAGTTTTGTTACCAAGAATTACATGATAAGTACTTTATAAAAACACTAATTACGCGTTCAACTAATGTAATAATCGACTAATTCAAAATCATAAGTGTTCAAACTGAACTTCGTTTCCAATCCGTGTAGGTATATAGTATGGCATATTAAAAATGTGTTTGCGAACTGAAAATTGGCTACACAATCCATCGCTATTTAAATATCACAACTAAAATCCTACAACACAGAAATCCTTTCACAACAAATGCTATTGCAAAAATCAATCGCACACGCCAGTTTAAAAACAATACTATGCAGATGGAAGGGGTCTGGTCGTGGGGTAGAGAGGTCCAGATTACGCTGGCATATACCACGCATCGCTGGAGACGCAAATTGTTCGCTAAACTGATTACTACAGCTAGTTCCACATTGTCTTTCCCTCCCCTTACCACCCACTGTGGAGTGGACTGGATCTGTGTACAACTACTGGAAGAATCATTGATACATTTTATAAATATATCTTAAACCAAACCACATATTAATATGTTCTCTCAATTGTGTTAATTGCATAAGATCCCTACTTAGGGTTAGTTCAAATATAAGTACATAATCGTGTGTACATTTATTAAATACTAGCTGTTTCCCGCGGCTCCGCCCGCGTTTATGTCGGTTTTTTCGTGTTTTGTCGTGGTTGGGGATATGTGACTGACGCAAAAATTTGATAAAAACAAACCTTGATGCGAATTATATATCATTCTAAAACTTCAGCTCGATCGGGTCAGAACTTTTTGAGTTTTTGAAGCGTACACAAACTAACATAACATTTTTATATATATAGATTTAAAAGGAATAAAATAAACAAAATAATGTGTTTCATATTTAGTGTAGGTAGGTACAGATGAAGTACTGAGGAGAGGAAGAAATAGGTACAGCGAAAGCAACACAAACACGAAACAAATGAAATCCCGTCCGTCTCCATCTGGTAGCAAGGTACTTCTTTTCTTAGTTGGATAACGCTTGTCTTCTGTCCAAAATTAGGTTCACAATAATCTGAAAATAAATAAAAACTGCCATTGGAACGATGGTCGAGGTCTCTTACCGCACCACGGCTATTTCTGAATAAATTCCACACAATGCCAAATTGTGTGCCATAAGTCTTTAGTTTTTGTATATATACCAGACTTATAGAATATCTAGTAATCTCTACATCAATTTAAATAAAACTATTGTAGTTGCCCATTCTAGTTTCGTAATATCTATGTTTAGACTGTCCATAAACCATCAAATTTCTGTATAAATTCATTATATTTCAATGGGAGCACAATGCATTTACGGTAATACAATTGGCGTTGTGGTTCGCGACTCAAACTTCGTTACGTTTTTTGATGATGAACCTTGGTCGGAGGGGATTTGTTTCGATTACTTATTAAATCTGTCAAATGCTCGAGACATTGGTTTAAGGGGATATTCGATAGAACTTTACCAAAGTTTATTTTAATCCTCATAGCTCCTCCAATATAGTTTGAAATCTGTGAAAGTGGTCACTATTTTAATTTTAGAGATTACAACGTATATTCTTAGTTGCGAATTTTAAGATTTATAATATACAAATTCGCCTGCGTCTTTTTTTTATTCTATTTTATGGAACAGTTCCATCGTATCTTGAACAAGTTACATACTTATCGTCTAAGAACAATCGACATGCATTTGAACAGAGCCTTCGCATCATAGCTATTTGGTTACGATAGGATTCTGTGAAACATTCCTAAGTGGCGTCCGCGTCGGCTCCATTAAACTTCAAGTCGTACATTAACTTATTTCTACTAGACTCATGTCTGACACATTCCAAAAAATGGTGTAAGTCTTCCACAACTCCACATACCTCAATATATTTATGTCTTTTACCACCGAAGAAGAAGGCAGAGGCCTATTAAATGCCTACATTTTGCTGATCGTTATTTAATTTCCATTTACGTTTCTAATAGGAGAGAAAACCAACTGGGGCTTTTCAGGAAAATGTCTTATAATACTAGTTAACCAACGCCATAAATTTTCCGGACTTCTAGCAACTTTTTGTTGATAATCGGCTCTTGTTGATCTCAGCGTAATGTTTTATAGCCTCAGATCTACCTTGATAAATGAGCTATCTAGTGCTAAAATAATTAACGAAATTGGTCCAACAATTCACAGGTGATGCCGTTACCAAAGGAAATAGGGATTCATTTTTATATATGTATATAGATAGATGCATTTGATTTTTTGCTTGCAGACTTTAAGAGCAAAGTTTAAGTATTAGTTCAAATTTAATTACTGTAGATGGCGTTAGTTGTATCACTATTTAATTTTTATACATTTCATAAATATACAGTTCGGTTTATTATTATTATGGGATAATTTTGTAAAAAATATGTTAGTTATTATTAATTTCTTTGTTGTTGTCACAGTAAGAGACACTTGATATCTTTCAATGTTTCATGTAGGTAGTCATATGATGTCACTCTTATTTAGGGAAAATCCACTTTATTGTTTTACACAATTCATACACAAATATGTATTTTAAAAAATCTACTAAAAGATTACATAAACATTGTTCAAAAATAGCCTTGGCTTCGGTTACGAACCGAAATGATGACGATTTCCATAAATGACTATGAATTTCTATACGATATTTCCATTAAAAAATCTTTTATTTTTGTCTGTTTCTTTGTTGTACTGAATAATCTCTAGAACGGCTGACCCGTTTTTGATGGGACTTTCCCTACTCCTTATATCAACAGCTATATACCAATATAGCTGATGATATAAGGAGTAACCAAGGCTGCTTTTTATTTTAGATTATTTTCGCGAGATACAACAACGACGACGGCATGTAGCACCGAGTAACAAATAAGTTTACAGTAAAATAAATATGGGAAAAAAGACAGAAATATAGACGATTATAATTAATAGCTACCCTCCCCACAGTAACACAATAAGGTACGGGGGTAGGCAGCCCTGTAGTCCCTTTATGCAATAAATGCGTCTTGTTAATTTGATTTTTATTTTGATCTTGTTTGTCGTCTGATTGTCCCCGAGGCAAGTGGTGGCTTTTTGCAGTATTGTTGGCTGTAATTGTTATATGAAGATTTATTTCGATCATAGAAAGGGAAATATATTTATCCATACATACAAATAAATAAAATTGGAGTGTCTGTTTGTAATATTAAAATAACCGCTTTCTACTACATGCATATGAATGTATATACGGTACACATACCAAAATACATATTTTTAAAATTTTTGTCTGTCTCTCTGTCTGTCTGTTTGTTCCGACTAATCTCTGGAACGGCTGGACTGATTTGGACGGGACTTTCACTGGTAGGTAGCTGATGGTACAAGGAGTAACTTAGGCTTACATTTTTTAGACTAGCTTCGCCCCGCGGCGTTAACCACGATACGACAATAACCGCGGGTAACACCGCGGGGTTCAGCTAGTTATATATAATTCTCGTGTTAGTTGTTGCTCACAATTAATTCCGAAACTATTAAATCAATTTTCATGTTTATTTTTTTAAATGTGTGTTTTGCTGGTGCTAAGATAGCTAACATCACTCTTAGACCAATAAAATTAATTTTTATATGTATATAGATACATAGTTAGGTATAAATCAGCTTGGTTCCCCGGCATCTAGTACTCGAGACGGCGTGCGGTTTTAGTCGGTTCGTGTCCGACATGCCACTAGCAGGTGGTATCCGAGGGGATTTCCGCACATAAAAAAAAAAAAAAAAAAAAAAGGTATAAATCAGCTATGCGGGCATTGAATAGTGTGTTAATAAGAAATATTTTGTGCTCATGTTTGTTATCCTTACTATCTTTTTATATATTTTTGCTCTCGAACTAATTAATGAAGGTGGCATATTCACAATCCATATCAATTAATAAAATTTACATGGCTGTTTGTAATTTCAAATTAACGGGTTTTTCACTAAATGCATTGAAAGTACATACAGTACTTACATCATTTTATTTTTAAATTTCTTGTCCGTCTTTCTGTTCCGGATAATCTCTGGAACGACAGGACCGATTTTAACTTTCAGTTACAGATAATTTAAGCTGCTGTTTAGACTGTTGCCCGCGGTTCTTGTAAAAGTACAATAACAACATACAATAACACAATCCACGGATAACTTGTGATGATGATTGATGAGATGTACGGAATATAACTGTGGAATAAGCTGTCGCCTGCGGTGTTCCCGGACCAATACGGCCTTCAAACCTTTAATAAAAGAGCGTACTCCTTCCTAAAAGGCCGGCAACGCATTTGTAACGCTTCTGGTGTCTATGGGTGGCGGTAATCGCTTACCATCAAACGATACGTCTGCTCGTTTGCCCGTTATATAATAAAAATAATAATAATAATAACTCAGCGGGGCTCAGCTAGATCATCATAACAATCACTTCTATCATCAGATATATAATCATTATACATACTCTACTCACTTCAATTAATCGGATCCAAACATCGTCCAAAATAAAACATCAAAAAGATCCCATGTGTCATATTAACGAATGTCGAGCTCAAAAGACAACGTTTCAAAATAATAAATGAATGTAAAATTAAAATTCAGAAAGAAATCACACACGTTACAAACATTTCTTTGTCATTTAAAAACAAAAAGCTTTTGATATGAGAGGCACTCCGTTACTCAAACGGTACAAGCCTTCCATAAGATAACATAACATACTCTAACTTTAATAACGAATATTCGTCTTTATACTGCAACAAGTAAAGATGCTTTTTGAATAAAGTTTTAGAGGTTACTAAATAAACTCTCGTGAAACAACAGTATGAAAAACATACAAATTAATTTGTATCTCTACGTGATATGAAAAAAATATCAAAGTGCTGTTTTGAATGTTACAAATCACAAAAGAACTGTTAATGTTTTCATATATTTAAGATATTAAAAAGTAAATTATAAAGCAAAGTACCATACAACTATGATTGTATTTATTTAAGGTGTGTACTGGTCGCTTCGTGGTATATTGTTACCTTCATTTGTTCTCAACGTTGTTAAATAGCATCATCAGATCTTATTTTGTATTACCTTCTTTCATTAGTTTAGTAGTTGTGGTTTTAGCAGCTTAGTAGTAGACTTGGAGTCATATTGTAAGTATAAATATTACTTACCGTGGGAGAGTCACGATTCGGCATGCATGGGCCGGCTCGACCGGAGTGATACTACGGCCTCACAGAAAACCAGTGTCAAATAGCGCTTGCGCTGTGTTTCACCGAGTGAGTAAGGATACCGGAGGCCCATATTCCAACCCCTACCGCATCCCTCTCCCCAGCCCCCAAAGGCCGGCAACGCACCTGTGCCGCTCCCGGTGTTGCGGCTGTCCATGGGCGCCGACAATAAAAAATAATATATTTTTGGTCTAGGGGCAAACGCACCACCAGAGGCGACACAAGTGCCTTGCAGGCCTTTTAAGAAGGAGTACGCTCTTTTTTTGAAGGTTCGAAGGTCGTATTGGTCCGGGAATACCGTAGGCGACAGTTCATTTCACAGTTTTGTTGTGCGAGGCAGAAAGTTTAAGGAAAAGCGCACAGTTGTGGACTGCCAACAATTAAATATACACATACTCGAGAATAATATATCATATACAATATAGTGACTGCTTCGGTGGCGCAATGGTAGCGGTATGCGACTGCTGTGCTTGAGGTTTCGGGTTCAATTCCCGGGTCGGACCAAATGTTGGTATGATCTACAAATATTTGTTTCGGAGATTGGGTGTTTTCTATGTAAAATGTGTATTATCAAAAGATAAGTATTTATATCAGTGGTACTAGATGGCATTGTGTGTAAGATGTTCGATTTTTTTATTTATTTATTTACTAATATTTATTTATAATAATGGTATAACCGAGAAGAAATAGACAGAATCGAATTAAAATTGGGAAGTGTATTTTGTTCTGAATAAATTTAGCTCCAACCACACAATACTTTAGGGTTTAAATTAATATATTGGTAAAATATTATGAAGAAACATATTTAAGAAGGAAAATATAATATAAGAGATAGGAGATAGCCATTCCTTAAACGGATAAATGGTGGGAATGAAGGCATTTATCCAGCAGGTTAACTGTAGCACATAATTCTAACTAATTAAACACCAAAATAAATAAAGGATAAACTAGTTTTTTTTTATTTATGAATCAAAACAGAAAAGTGCATGGCTGTATATGAAAAACTCGTAACATTTTAACAAAACAATATTAATGTAGCGGTCTCGTCAAATACAAATCGAATTCAGGAATCAATTTGCCTGCAGCCGCACAGAGCAAATATAGATGAAACAACATTGAAAGGATCACAAAGAACAACATCGGGCGACATAGACTTTGTAATAGGTCTGAAATAAATGGGATTTTGTTTCTTTGAACGCGCCAGTCTCAGGAACCGCTGGTTCGATTTGAAAAATTTCAGTGTTGGATAGTCCTATAGGAGGAAGGCTATAGGCTATATATCATCACGCTACTACTAATAGAAGCGGAGCACCAATGAAGAATGTTTCTAAATCGTGGGAAAAATTACACGCTACGGGCAATATAAGACGCAAACGAGGTTTCGTGGGTCAGCTAGTTTAGATATAACCAAGATAGAACCAAGTTCATCGACATAGCTCACAGGATTAGCAAGCTGCAGTGGTAGTGGGCCATTTTAACCGCAGAACTGATAACCATTGGAGTAATCGGGTTCTTGAATAGAGACCGCGTCTCGGCCAACGTAGTTTAGGTCGTCCACAGGCCAGGTGGAGTGATGATCAGATAATTCATAAAATAACGTTGTTAATTTATCTATTGAGGTTTAATAGTCTTCTTTTTATTCTCAAAGGGTTTTTTATGACACATAAAGCTTACATGGTAATCCATTTAGAAAAAAAAATTGATTGTCTGTAAGTCGGTTTATGGACAATAGTTTAACGTGATAACGTCATAACAAAACATTGATCAAACAATTGCATGGAGATCGTTTTTTGTTTTTTCGAAAGACGGTCACTATTTCATGTCATCCACGTTTTATATTTTTTTAATCATTAATTTCATCACGACGACGACTTGATAATTGAAGACGATAAATCCGATCCGAGTGATCCGGCTGGTTGCCATTTCATCAAAAAAGAAAAAGTAGAAGAAAACAAATGCATAGTTTTATGAATAAAATTGAATCATTTACGCAAGCGTACAAAGAGCGTAACGAGACAATGAGCGTAACGGGACAATGAGTCATCTTTATTCGTGCGTGCAGGCGGCGTTCATCGATTTAATAGATGTGGTCACGTCAATAATGAAGCGCATTATATTAAATTGCAGTAACTTCTCTCCAGATACTTTAACTCACTTTTTGCAGCGCAGAAACATGTAAGTATAGTTATAACTGTGGGAAGTAACTAAGTACGCTACAGATTCCTATAAATCTTTCTAATGAATCTATGGAGTATTTAGTTAAACAGAATATAGTTATTTATACGATACTTGCTAAGTGCTATGCTTGTTGGTCGGCTTCGTCTACAGGAGAGATGACTCCGCAATCTGCTCACGACACCTCTGGCATTGCAAGCGATTACACGAAACTTCGCTGTAAGATCCATGAAAGTGAAAATTAATATGGAATTTAAATATAATCTTACTAGCTGAATACCGCGGTGCTACCCGCGGTACGATACCGAACCGCCTTGCCTGTGCCTCGATAACCGAAGGCAACGTCACGAGGCGTCTTTATAAATTGTAGCTTATGTGTTATTCTGATGTAAAAGCTATATTATTGTAAAGTTTCATCAAAATCCATTCAGTAGTTTTTGCGTGAAAGAGCAACAAACATCCTCACATTCATACTTACAAACTTTGGCGTTTATATTATTAGTAGGATATAGTTTTGAGTTTTAACATCAGTCGGAAGTCCTCATGACCTCTTTGTGATTTATTTTAAAATCATTCCAAATGCTGACCAATATTTTAAAAAGGAAAATTCAGTTGTCGATTTCTTTATAATTATTCGATTACTACAAAAGTAGTATGAAAATAGTCTGTATCATAATATGGTATGTATATGGTATTTTAGAAAATAAATATGAGAGCTTAGCCAAACTATTTTTTAAGAATAAAAATAAGAAAGTTCAAAAGAACTTTTCTAAAGTAACTTAATCTTTGGCAGCGAGTGCTGTCTGCGACCATCGTTGAATCTGTTCAAGGCTAGATTTATTAAATTTACTAGATTTAAAGTCTACCGGCTCCTTGGGGCGTGCTATGCAAATTTATGTACGCACTAGGTGCTGAAACCAATGCGTTTTAGAATAAAAAATGATTTTCTATCATTACCTTCTTTTGAGGCTTGAACATAAAACAAGCATAGAAAGAATTACTTAATCTTCTGTGAAACCAAAAATGCCTGTGGCATTAAGTCCGCCTTGTGCAACATGTTTGCAGGAAGTTTTAATAAATAAATAAATAAATAAACCATGATATCACACCGGTTAAGCTTGTATGTACTTTTGTGCCAAAGAGTAGACCTCGCACGGTATTACATATATAAATAGACTTATTAACGCACTAAAATCACACTTCTTAAAAAACCTTAGTCAACACAAAAATTATGTAGCGACAAAAGCTAGCAGTGAGTATTGTCCACAAACCATATAGGTTTTCTCTAATGCTCATGTATAAAACTTGTTTGTTATATTTTGTATATAAATAAATTTAAACAAATATCTCTAAATGTATCACCAGTTTTATTCGAATAATATGCTTGGTGTCGGAATTGATAATACTGTTCTAATAAATTTATTTTTGTATTGCCCGATTGAAATCATCCGTCAGACCACCATTGCACAACTACTTTAACAATAACTGCAAATTTTACTTCCTACTTGTTTGTATTCAGAGTTTAATAATACTAAGAGCTTATGTTAAGTCACCGGTGTTTTCATTATCAACATAATTAAAATAATTTAACATAATATGTATAGTTATATGAAGCGTACTCTATGTTCTATGAAGTAGAATTGACTTGAATTGCCTACAAAGTTGGAGATCGTTTTTTGTTTTTTCGGAAAACGGTCCCCAATTCATGTCATCCACATTTTATATTTTTTTATCATAAATTTCATCACGACGACGACTCAAAGACTCGAAGACTTATAATTGAAGACTATAAATACTTGACATTGGCAGAAATGTCCGTTTTTTTATTAAAAATAAACTCGTCGTTTTATCGTCCTAGTGTGTAGACTTAGCGCGGGTACCAACTGAATTTTCAATGAGGATGTCACAGCCTTTCACTCGGTGACATTTGCTCGTACCACCCGCCTTGTTTGGACAAAAGGGTTTTTGCCTCGTCGAGGGAAAATTCAACAGATTTTCTTGCTTCGAATTTCACGATTTTCTTGATTAGATTACGTATTTGAATTTGAATTTTGAGGGGTTTAAAATTAATAAGGTTTAAGATAATCGAATTTTGGAATAAGAATGTAAGCTGTCGTTCTAAAATTCTAAAGTAGGTATTATAATATTTTTGAATTAACATGTTTGAGTAATTGAAAATTATTTTATTTATTAATGAATCTATTTAATCATAATGAGTATATATGTATTACGCAGTTTCCCATAGATACAAGAAGTGATCGCCTTTACGACAAATGAGCAGATTTGACGGAATTCGATCATATTTCTTTTTCTTCTAGCTTGTAAAACTCTACTTACATGTAAACTTTAACTGAGCTAAATTTCTTATTCGTTACGCATTATCATATAGACATATTATTCTAAATAGGCTTATTGTAACAAAAAAGTTATTGGACACACAACAAAGAGCCAACTGAAGCTAAAAAAAATAAAAAAGTCAAAATTTAAATTTCGAACAATACCACAAATTCGAATCCACGAACGTGTGTAATATGCATCTATTATTTAGCCACACACAATACATTCGCGTGCCTATTCTGGAAAATTAAAAACGAAATTCGTATCGAAATCGTCGCGGCTTCCGCACGAGTTGTTACCGAAAATGGAAACTTAACAACCGAGGTAAATAACCACAAATCACCGAGTCCTAACACCCGAGGCGAGATTTAAATTCACGCGCGAATGTAGCCATTGGGTTTTGTTGTCTGTGCCCATTGTACTGCGACTTTTGTCCCAATATGAATGGGAATACGAAATAAAAATTGAAATTGGAATAATAAAATATTACGGAGAGTATAAAAACTATACCTTAATTTGTTTTTGTATCGTTTTGATTTAATACTGACAGTATTTTTATTCCATTTACTTTAACTTGCTGACCTAACATTTATAAAAATATACCTATACTTCTGATTTTTAAGTCAAACTTTCACACGTCACGTCTTCTTGATCCGAAAGTAGGTATCTAAACAGAGAAACGTAATTCCTAAAAATCAATCTTTTGACCCATTCAATTAGTTTTCATCCTTTTAAAATCGATGTTTAAAGAAACTGCTCACAACGAAAAATTGTTCCTATTAATTCAGCATACGTTTAACTTTAACTCTAATTATTTTCTCGTGTCGTATTCAATAACGTGTCGTTTGGAACCCAGCCGCCTACCCATCAAAATCAACATACGACCGTAACGTGCCTCTCGCAACGCTGCTTCCAAAAGACAGAGGGACCGAACGATGACGTATTATTATTTTTAAATTCATACACTGTGTAAAATCAAGAAATACTCTAATTTATTCTGAACCTTATTTCTATCCGAATAGAGTATATTGAATAGTTCGTAATGAGTTTATTGTTGCACTTGTTCGTCTGAGTACGAATACAGTCGGTGCGTAACAAATTGGCGGTTTTTACAATTTCGCATTAACACGAGAGTTTTACGACAGCCGTGACGAAACGGTCTTATTGTTAAGAAGAATAGTCACAGATATTCTATGGTTATTTTAAATGAAGTATGGTTAAAATCATTTAGTCATAATTTATGTGGTAGTCAATTGCTTGATAAATAGCGTAGGTAAAATTTTACTAGAATATATGTCTATGTATGTTTGTTCGAGTCATCAGCAGTAAAACATAATAAGTAGTATTGTTAGAGCGACTTATACGATAATAAGTTGAGCCGGTCTGTACTTACACAGACCTGCTCAACTTATTACTAATACTATCTTATCCAAACCCGACTAGGTACTTAGGTTTACAAGTCATCTTGTGTACAATGTCATCTACGTTCAAATAGTGCTGCACTCGTTCGACTGCCTCTGCGATCTGCTTTGGCGCAATGGTAGCGTACGCGACTGCTGTACATGAAGTCTCGGTTCTATTCCTGGGTCGGACCTAATGTTTTGGAGTTTGGGTGTTTCCTATGTAAATTATGTATTTATAAACTAGATAGAATATAATAGATATATAATAATAATACTAGATAATTGATATAAATACATACATAGTACTATGTCAAACGCCGTGTCGAAACGGTGTTATTGTTAAGAATAATAGTATTAACATCAGTTGTCTAGTACCCATAACACAAGCTCTGCTTATTTTGGGACTAGATGGCGTTGTGTGTTAGATGTCTGAAATGTCTTTCTGTCTTTCTTTAAATATTTTTTTGCCTGTATCCTAATTTTCAAGTTCCTCATTGATTAGAATAGACTTATTCGTATAATGTAACTAAGATTAGAATTCAATTCCACGTCTTTTGTTTTCCCCTGGAGAGGGGAGGAGGGGGGGGGTAAAAATATTAATCTATGTGTGTGATAAGTAGTAAGCAAAAATAACAAGGATAATGATAATATATGGCGGGCGTTGAGTTCTTAGTATTTCTAGATACTAGACGGCGCGCTGGTCAAACTTTTAATGGATCAGTGAGACACTTACGTCGTACCTGAATCATTAACTTTATTCAAGTCTAATGGCTACACATTACGCCACTCCCGTTAAAACACCAATAAGTAACGAGAAGAGTTTGAAAATCCTATTGTTGAGACAATTTTTTTTATTTCTATTTGAAGATTTTCTGTTTTACATTATTTACTGCTGAGTAGTGTCCTTCCTTCTAAAGAACAGCCAGTTTTGTTCTGCATAATATGATGCCTTTTACGACACCCATAGGATGAACAGACGTGGTGCCATTCGGTATTCGTAATTCATCACCGCACCGATAAACAGTTATATACAATAACATGTGATCCCAGAAATATCAAACTTATACATATATATAAATGGGTATATCTTACGGGGGCGACGTCATGCAGTTCAGAGACGGAAGCTACGTCACGGCACAATAGATGGGCGCCGCATCCGCCGCCGCTTCCGCCAGAACTAATGTCGCGGATATATCCGAATGCAATTTAGCACTGCTTCGGAAAATATTGCGGTTAATGACTTTGCTTCGGTATTATTGGCAATTATCACGAAACCCTCCCTGGTTATTTCCTAAAATAAACTACTTATGGTTAAGAATGTGTACGTAGTAGTTATTTACTCAAATAAAAGTTATACCATAATTAAGTTCGTTTATTGAGTTTTTTGCAAAAATAAAAATAATTTTATTGTACACGAAAACATTATAAAAAGGACTTAAAACAAGGTATGTAGGTACAAGAGGCGTCCTTGTAATTGGAAACTGGAGGACTAAAACATTCTAGTTTTACCTACATCATAGAATTATAATCGGAGGTGCTCATAGCCCAGTAGCACTCGGTCATTAGAAACAATTACCGAGGGTAAGCAACGTCGGCACGGTCAGTACCTGGATGGGTGACCGCTGATGGCATGTGACCATGAGCGTCTCCGTGATTCGAAGGTCACGTTAAGCAGTCATGCCCGGTTGTTATCATAGTATAACAGTCGTGAAGCTTAGATGGAGGCCTTTGGGTGGCTTAAAAACATCCAACGGCAAGATAAAGTAGTCACAACGTTGTGTTGGCTCTGTTGCCTCAGCCCAGTCCCCAACCCGCACTCGGCCAGCGTTGGGACGCATGGCCGTAACCCTCTCCTGAGAGGACACCTAAGCCCAGCAGTGGGATGTTATGGGTTGTTGATGATAGAATTATTATGATCAAATTTTTTTAAGTAAATTTGTAGTAATCTATGTCACCCGGGTCATTATTACATATCTATTGAAATCTGATTCATTAAATCGACTCTGTAGTCTATGTTTCTAAACTTTTCCTGTTTTGTAAATATTTAAATCCATTATGGTTTTTATCGTACGAACGATCAGGTATCTTATTTCCTTGTTTGCTCCTGTATAGTAAATAAAACACAAGTCAAACATACGTTAACCGATTATTAACTGCCTCGGTGGCGTAGTGGTAGCGTATGCGACTGCTAAGCTTGAGGTCTCGGGTTCGATTCCCGGGTCGGATCAAATGTTTGTATGATCTGCAAATATTTGTTTCGGAGTTTGGGTGTTTTCTATGTATAATATGTATGTATTTACAAAAAAAAGTATATAAGTTATATCAGTTGTCTAGTACCCATAACACAAGCTCGGCTTAACTTGGGACTAGATGTGTTAGATGTCCGGAATATTTATTTATTTATTTATTTAGAGTCGGCTATTAGTTCAACCGTTTTACCTGAATATCAGTATTACCACGGAGCGGCTGGTATCGTACTACCTCTTGATCTGCAGTCGCTTACGCTAACCATTACACAAACATGGCAGTTGAAATACGAACTATACACATTAAGAATGTAAATAGACGTGATACGTAATGAAATCGCTTGTTCAAAGTTACGTCATCGAATACGCCATCTTTCACAGAGGTCAAGCTCCATTTTAAAGACTATAATAACCTTTAAATGATTAGTTCCATTTAAACCAATTACATATTTCATTTTCCTACATTAAACTCCTTTTTTTAGTCTGTCATCCCTTTAAACTATTACAAGTTGTTTATTTGTAGATATAATTGTACATTTACACATCTAACGTCGTGTTGTTTGCACTTGTAGTGATGAACATGTTGCGAAACAGGCTTAAACAGGGCTGCAGTTGATTAACCAACAGTTTAAGATGTTAAATAAACATACGAAATATTATTGGATAACTGGACGGTGTTATGTGCGATGGCGCAATTCAATACAACAATTATATTATTAGAAAATGTTTATAGATTTTGAAAAGATATTATCTATTGGTTTTATTAAGGAAAATTGTCTGATGTTACCTAGAACTAAAGATTCGTGTATTAAATAAATCTCCTTTTCGATCATTTCACACCCATATGATCAATGAAAATGTGTATGATGGTTTAAACAGTTAAACATCTACATTTGTAACAAAAAATCATAATTAATAAAAATCTAATTCGAATTAATACTAGTATTTATTTTAAGAATACTAAATATATATTACAACTTCAATATTAAATATTAAAGAGAATGTGAAAGTTATTTAAAACTATCAAAATATAATTGGACTTGTCCACTACGCCATCTAAAAACGCACTTCATAAAACTGTTGCGCAATTCTATTACTCATGAACTACCTTAAGCATAATACCATCCAAAATCCCCCATAGATTAAGGACGCTAATCAACGAGGGTGCAAACTACCCCCGGTTACACCCTACTGCAGCGGGGGCGAAGTGTTAAAAATACAATAAGATAAAATACATATGAACCACGAAGTATATTTCTTTCAAAAAACTAAACTATCAACTGAAAATAAACTCTATTGCCTTTGGAATAAAAGTGTGGTTGATGTTTTTGGGGTGTAAAAGTAAGTTTGTTAATATAAACTATAATAATTCGCAACGCCTTCAAAGTGTCATATCAGTCATAGTGATACAAAATACATATTTTGAATGGAGCCCTTGCCTTCGTCGAAGGGGTGCATTTTGTCCTTTTATTATGTTTTAAAGTGCCATAAATATTAATATGGCGATAAAAACTTTTGAATACTGTATCGTTGACGATTATGATGTAGAGTGGCTGTACTTTGTTAGGGCTTAAAGTTTTTTTTTTGTGAAATAGGTGGCAAACAAGTAGTAGACGTAGACGCAATATCAAAGGCATCACAAGTGCGTTGTCGTCTTTTGGGTGATGGGGGCCTCTGGTGTTCTCACTCACACGGTGAAATACAGCGCAAGCGCTATTTCACACCGGTTTTCTGAGAGGCCGTGGTATCACTCCGGTCGTAGCAGCCCATTCATGCCAAAGCGTGACTCTCCCACTTTAACCTCCTATCGGCATATTTCTTTTTATTCAAGGCTTTAGAAACATAAAAATATTTAAACACCCATTTAATTATAAAATAATCTCTTTTTTGAGATAAAATCATCAATGAAGACATCATTTTTGTTGTCAGTATTCATAGTCTGGTACTCTTAGCGAGATTGTTTGAGCTTTGTGCGATGAAATAGGCAACCTCTAAGTTATAACTGACTAGCGACCCGCCCCGGCTTCGCACGGGTGCAATGCTGATACTAAATACACGTTGTATATAAAACATAGCTGACCCACGCAACCTCGTTTGCGTCTTATATAGCCCGTAGCATGAAAATTTTCGCAAAATAAGTAACTTTTCTGGTTGATTTTTACACCTTGTGTCCGAAAAACCCAAATATCTTACGGAACCCTATTTTTTTCCAAAATAAAATATAGCCTATGTTACTCGTGGATAATGTAGCTTTCGAATGGTGAAAGAATTTTTAAAATCGGTCTAGTAGTTTTTGAGCCTATTCATTACAAACTTACAAAAATAGGTACAAATCTTTCCCCTTTATAATATTAGTATAGATATTGCACGTTCTTATACGCACTGACACACACTATAATTTTCCAGCCCTGTACTGTCAATTGAAGTAAACACGACATGTTAAATGTAAAAACACAAGATAGTGACGCCTCATTCCCGTCCCGGATAGGTACAAGATATAAAAAGAGTGGTCGTTGATTTCTTTGACAGTATTCTTTTTATAAGACCCTACGCATTTTGGAAACTGGAAGTAGATTTTGGTGTTTTCACCTAATTTTCCTTGACAATCCAGTACATGCTGTGGCGTCTGTTTGTATAGATCTATGATTTTTAACTGTAGCTTCAATTTAACGTTCATAAATGTCACTTAGAATACTTTGTCTTAATTGAATAAGTGATTTTGCATTAGAATTTAATACCGTTTGCCATTTCTAATATACGCTTATCGATTACGAATGTTCTTAACCAACCCTTCTTCAGTATACTTTCAAACTGGTTAGTATATGATTTTCAGTTTGCCCGCTATAACTCACCCACTCACAGGGGCCTTATGACTTTTTTCAGACATTAACTCTTCATTTAAAACTGCCTTGGTGGAGCAGTGGCAGCGTATCCGACTGCTGTATTTGAAATCTCGGGTTTGATTCTTAAGTCGGCCTAAATGTTTCTATGATTTGGAAGTATTTGTTTTAGAGTTTAGGTGTTGTTTATGTATAATATGTATGTATTTACAAAAAAGTATAAAAGTATTTTTATCAGTTGTCTAGTACTCATGGTACAAGTTTTGCTTAGTTCGGGACTAGATGGCGTTGTGTGTCCGTTGTCCGAACGCAACAATAATTTCATATTGCTACAAAACATCATAAGGCAAATCTTAACAAATATCTAAAACATATACTACCTTCCATAGCTAAATAATTCCAAGTAAATATCGTCCACATGTTGTACCTACCTACATATCTATAAAGGCGTGAATTGTTTCATAAACATTAACATAAAACCAAAATACTGTACATATAACATTCAACATGATTCTTATTTAAATTTTCTATAGCAAGTCGGGATGTGCGGGGTAAATTTAAATGACAATGGTTTCGCTATTTTGATGTTAAAGAGGGACCCAAAGTACCCTATTTTAACAATATATTTTATGATTTCAAATTTTTATGTAAAGAATTTTTTTAAGATGTACTTTCTTTTCACAGTTTTATTTGTCTCTTTTTGCATAACACTGTCCGTAGACTGGTATTTCATTTTAATACGTTCATGATGGTTTGTGATTTTCTTTAGACTTGAAGTACGTTATAACAAAAATGAAGAGGAAATCTTAAAGATCAGGTACCTTTTTCAGCTTAAAAATTGTGCAATATTTACGAATAAATGCTAATTTTTCTTATGCATATATAGGTATTTATAACTTATATAGTAAACGAGAAATATACATTTGATATTTCATTATCTGAAGTTGAGATCTTGTTTAAGATTTTATCTCTAGCTTTCCATTTCATCTAAGTGGGAAATTTATTTTAGGTCTACAAATGACTTTTTTAAAGTGACAACTTAATGTAATTTAACATTCGTGTTTCTTTTTTAACTGAAGATATGTTTCATTTTTTCCTTTTTATATTACACTAGCGACCCGTCCCAGCTTCGCACTGGTGGATTTTAGATGCGCTCACAGACGACATGACTGCACGGTTGGCCGAGTGGTTTCAGCGGTCGCCATGCATCTTGCTACTGCGCCAAGTGTCTTGGGTTCAAATCCCACGCGGTACAACACTTTGTGTGATCCACGAATTGTTGTCCCGAGTCTGGATGTTCTTTGTGTCCGTTTCATGTATGTTTGTAAAGTCCTCCACGACACAGGATGTTTATTCCTAATGTGGGAGTTGTCTTTTTATAAAAAAAATAAAAAAATGATGCATCGTGCATTTTAAAGTTGTAATATTTTCGAATATTTTCATTTAAATTAGATACTGTAAACAACCATATTGATCTATATTAAATGCACAATGTATTTAAGGTACTTAATTGAATAAGGATAATGCTGTATTGCTTAAAATCGTTTCGGTAATAAGCCATTATTTCTCGTAAAAATTAATAAATAAAAATAGTTATGGTGGATTATCCCTAAGAGATAGATATACACCATTACAGATTATTTTGTAGACCTTTTTAAGGTGTATAATACTGTAGTACATTATTTGAATCTTTACCGTAGGTTTCAGCCAGCGTTTGCAATGTAAGCGCAAAAAAATGTGTTTATTAACGACATCACATAAGAAACCTCTAAAATTATCAGTGTTTCTCTACTATATTTTACATATAAACCTTTCTATTAAATCACTCTATCTATTAAAGAAAACCGAATCAAAATTAGTTGCGTAGTTTTAAAGACCTAAGCATTTATAGGGACAGACAGACAGCGAAAGCGACTTTGTTTTATACTATGTAGTAATTTGACATTCGTTAGTTATACACAATTACTCGTATTATGAGTTGTGTACTCGTATATGTGAAGATGGAAGTTCTCAGTTCGATTCTATTTTTTACTCGCTGACCCACGCAACCTAGTTCGCGTCTTCTATTGCCCGTAGCGAGAAATTTTTCCCCCGTTTTTGAAACATTCTTCGTTGGTGCTCCGCTCCTATTAGTATTAGCGTGATGATATATAGCCTATAGCCTTCCTCGATAAATGGTCTATTCAACGCTGATAGAATTTTTCAAATCGGACCAGTGGTTCCTGAGATTAGCGCGTTCAAACAATCAAATAAACAAACAAACAAACTCTTCAGCTTTATAATATTAGTATAGATGTTTTATTTGTAGAAATGCAAACATTAAAACTCCGTCAAGTTAGAACTTTTAAGGGAAAATATTTTATATTTTAAATAATGGTAGGTATACTTTCCGTATGGCCATTTAAATTAGGTACTACTTTTAATAGTGAAAGACAGTGTCTATTCCAATGAATTACCTTTGCTAAAGGCTCTTTGAAGTTCACAAAACGTTTTACAAAGTAATTTATTCACTTGAACAGTTAACTTTGGTAGATTACTACTACTAACGGCGATTATCAGCAATATTGTCAAGGGGACGTTTATGAACTTTCGATTTTAAAATCAGATACAAGCATATAAAAGTCGGCGCCCGTTGTAAACGTAGGCCGTTTCCGACGCGACACGTGTTGAGTTTTAAATATTTTACAGCCTCTATTTAGCATAAAATTGTCGTTAGATCGTTTATAATCGATTGCTATTTTATGGTAACTAAATGTAATGAGAATACATTTTATTTTTACCCGACTGCACCAGAAGGGGTTATGTTTTTGGAGCGTTCGTATGTTTGTATGTCCATTTCTTTGGCACGCCCTACAGCCCAGATGGCTGGACGGTTTTTGATATATAAGGTGTCGTTAAATTCATTAGGATCGTGGTACTGGTATAGGTTATATAAATTTTTAAAATGGCGCCCGCAAATTAGCAAAAAGGAGATAGTGGGTCATTACTTTTAAGCAGTCGGGTTTTTTTGTTTTTATAATATTTTATTTAGTTTTTTTTTTAATTTTTGAAGTAAAAATAGGATAGGCTGGTTTGGATAGGGAGTAAATTCATCAAGGCCGTCATCGACATGGTCACGTGACCTGTTAACGCTGTAATTGTAACTAAAAGTATAAGTTATTGCGCAAAATCAGCTGTGAATCTATATTACGTCACTAGCCAACACTTGAGAAACTGAAATCAATAGTTATCTGGTAGATAAGTTCAAAATAATATATCAGGGACTATCAGCAAGTCGTGAAACTGACTCCAATAATTATATATTTAAATTATTCACACAAACTTTCTTATAAACTTCAAAAAACCATTCCATATTTAACCTTATTTGTAGTTTATTAACATGTGTTCTTTGTAGAATTTTTAGAAAACTAATTGTGCCATTAATTTTAAAATTCTTCTGTCTATTGTGTATCTGAAAGCTGTTTAAGCAACCTCCTGGCAACACCCCATCTACATTTTTGGCAGGGCGGTATGTAGGATTCAAATCGACTAATAGCAAACGATCTGCCGAAAAGAAAGCCAAAACCGGACATTCGTTTAGATTACATTGCAAAACTAGGTTAACATAAGCTAATATAATTTTTCTTTGCCAAACAACTGTAATAAAATAATCACTAAATCCTACTAATATTATAAACGCGAAAGTTTGTAAGTATGGATGGATGGATGTTTGTTACTCTTTCGATTAAACTTTACAATAATATAGCTTACACATCAGAATAACACATAGGCTACGATTTATAAAGATACTTTTGCCTCGCGGCGTTGCCCGCGGTTATTGTCGTATCACGGGTTCAGCTAGTGTTAAATAAAGTTAACCGCAATATGTAAGAGAAAACCGCATCCAAATCGGTTAAGCACCTTCTAAGATTAGCTTGCACAAACAGATAAGCAAACAGATAAGCAGACAAAATTCTAAAAACCGTTATAATGAGTTCTATGAATTTAATATTAAAGGAAAACTCCTTTAATATCTGAAATATGTAAATATCGACTTCTTTTTTTTTTTATAGAATAGTGGACAAACGAGCAGACGTATCACCTGATGGTAAGCGATTACCGCCGCCCATGGACACCCGCAACACCAAAGGCGTCACAAGTGCGTTGCCGACCTTTAGGGGATGGGAAAGGGGATGAGGGGAGGGGTTAGGGTATGGGCCTCCGGTATCCTCACTCACTCGGTGAAACACAGCGCAAACGCTGTTTCACACCGGTTTTCTGTGAGGCCGTGGTATCACTCCGGTCGAGCCGACCCATTCATGCCGAAGCATAGCTCTCCCACGTTAAAAATTTTCTTCTTACAACTGTTTTATTATATTAAATATATATATTTATTATAACACATAAATAAATAATAAACTCTCATCTTCGAAGACTTTCCAGTTCCGTAGCTAATCTTTAACCAAGAGCAAGAAAAAAATAACCAAGAAATCTTTTCATTTCCTTCGCCATCTCGCAATAGGGGTAGCATGGAGCTCGATGGGATTGAAAACCATCAGAGCGGACAAACTCGGGCCGTGAGTATTGTGATGTAGTCCGTTCCCTTATTGTTATTAAAATCGGTGTTCAGCGTATTAAAGGAGGACATACGGGGTTCTGTGCGAGTGATTAGGTAGAATATATTTTGATGAAATAGTTATTTGTTCTTGTTATCACAAACAGCTGAAACTCCCTTGCTTACTTAGCTACTGTTAAGTATCAGTTTCGATAGGCAGTTTTACTGTATATAAATATTTAAATAAATATTTCGGACATCTAACACACAACACCATCTAGTCGCAAGCTAAGCTGAGCTTGTGTTATGGGTACTAGACAACTGATATAAAGTAACTGTTTTTTTGAAAATACATACTTATTATAGATAGAAAACACCCAGACTCCGAAACAAATTACTTGTAGATCACACAAACATTTGGTCCGACCCAGGATTTGAACCCGACACCTTAAGCACAGCACTCACATTCACTACCACTGCGCCACCAAGGCAGTTAAGTATGTACTGTATTTTTTTATTATCATCATTTAAGTTTCATAGCTTCGTTTCTTGTTGTTCTGATTTGTGAGAAAAAATATAAACACCTCTTGTTCTTCAATTGTCCGGCTGATGTTTAGCTGAACTTCGACGTGCTTCAAATCCAGTAACTGCCTATCAGTTACTTTACTACAATAGTAGATGTAGTAATAGTATGCCTAACTAGCTTTTGGGGCTCCGCATTCGTGAATTCGCCAGTTATCACGGTCAATAGTAATCTATGTCCTTCCTCAAAAATCAAAGTCTCTATGTTTCAAATTTCATTGAAATCGATGTAGCGGTTTAGCCGTTAAAGCGTAATAAAGAGACTAGTACGTACGCACTTCTAGGCTGTCTAAAACTGGAAGAAATGTTCAAATCGGACCAGTTGTTCCTGAGCTTAGCGCATTTAAGGAAACAAACAAACTTTTCAGCGTCATATGTTAGGTATAGATTAGTACGAATTTTACATCAACTACACTCTCCAATTTATGGTCGCAAATCTGGCCGTTAAAACCATGAGACATACATATCTATACCTACCTATACTCACACAATAACTTCACCAACCAACTATCTCTACGTATAGTTGGTACGTACACTAGTGAAGTTCATAAGCCGCTGAGCAGATGTGCAAGCACAGTACAATGGGCTGATGCGATTTGAGTCCACACTTCGTTACGCGGCCAGTAAGCCCCTTATGGTTATGTGGAATTACACAACCCATGTTATTACGATATTCATATTTTGTAGTGTTTTAGTAGTACATTTGTAATTATAGATGTTCAAAAAATTTCTATTATGTAGGTATCGATGTAAAGTAACTGCGAGTGGTACTAATGTCTTCTTTTAGTCTTGATATTGATAAATTGTATTGATATTGATAATAATAATCTATTCATTAGATAAAATATGTGACACAGGTTTATAAGTTTTAAGACTTTAAAGGAGGTACAACTATAGAAATTCTGTCCTCTGAACTAGGTTTATCAACCTGTATTTCGGCATTATTAGATGTAATCCTCTAGAAATGTAATACAACATAAGGAAACAACGTAAGGAAAGCAAAAATGTAAAAAAAAATATAAATATAAAAATATCGTAAAAAGTTGCTTGGTATTGTGTGTGTGTGTGTGTGTGTGTGTATGTGTGTGTGTGTGTGTGTGTATGTATGTATACATGTGTGTGCGTATGTGTGCAAGTGTGTGTGTGATTCTATTAATTACAGCATGTTAATAACACAAATGAATCCAACGAATATTCTCTGTTTCATTTCTGTTAAATGTGAATGTATTGTTAAAACGTAAAATGACATGAAGTTTAGTTTTCCAGAGCCTTTTCTCCTAAATTAAGTTGGTTGTTATAGTGAATCATCTTTAAGCTACTATAATATAATTTGTACGTGAAGTGACATGGAGTCATACAATTATGATAATAAGATCGGGATTGGTTTGAGTGGAAACCAAGTAGCAGTTTTAATCTTTTTAACATTTCCTATCAAATGGAGTTTCAAAATATTTAATAAGTTTAACCGTTTGCGATTGCATTGCTTTCTTAATTTTCTTCAATTACCTTTTCTTTCAATTTCAACAAAGCTCCATGGAACGGAGCTATGATATGCTTTCTCAAACAAAGGTAAAACATCCCAAATATATTTTTAAATTAAGGTTTTCTACTCCAAACATTAAATAATACAACCGAATAAAAACCTCCTTATTAAATGTAAAAGAGTTTATTAATAAATGGCCTATGAATTATCTCTTGTACATGTAAGGCAATTAATATCATGCGCTTCAATTCAGACAACCCAATTATTTCAAAATTAAAGACGTCATAAATATTTACTATATGAAATTTTGTCCTACTCGTATTTCATCACATTAAATAAAAAAGTGGCAGCGTATGCGACTGCTAAGCTTGAGGTCTCGGGTTCGATACCCGGGTCGGATCAAATGTTTGTACGATCTGTAAATATTTGTTTCGGAGTTTGGGTGTTTTCTGTGTATAATATGTATGTATTTACAATAAAAATATATAAGTATTTATATCAGTCTAGTACCCATAACACAAGCTCTGCTTAGCTTGGGACTAGATGGCGTTGTGTGTTAGATGACCGGAATATTTAGTTTTTTGTTCAGGTACAAAGTGTTTAAGTACATAAATATGCATCCTTTGTTACAATAAACAATTATCAATAGGTACAAGCGAGCGTAACTCATTGTCGAGTTTTCTTCTACCGAACTTTAAGAGTGAACTTGAGAATTATTTTTTGAAGTTTATAGGTACGTATAAAAAGGAGAGGCTAAGTCTTATGTCCAGTAATGAACTATTAAAGCTATTGATGATGATGAGACACGTGTAGTAGTTCCAGTCTGTGTGTTGTAGTTACCATAAAAAGCACACCTTTCTCCTGTAATACACAAAATATATCCGTAATCTATGCTTAAAAACTGACTCTAATAAAATAATCTAATCTTAAGTTTTGAACTTAACTTGTGTCCAATATATTGTACATACATTCTGCACATATATCCAAAGAATGTATAATTGAATTAAAGTGAATGAAGAGCCACAAACAATTCATTATTAAAATTCTTCTTACAATCTTAGAAGTTGCAACGTACTTTGGACTTCAGCATCAAAATACGCCATTACATTAGAAAGTAGGACTTGAATACAAGTCTGAATGTGAAACTTTTTACATTCATCGTTCTTATAGAGTACCATCTGCATAGCAATCTTGGAAATGCATTTTCCGAGTAGGCGTGGCTTGAATCAACCAATGTGCACTCAGGCGATATATAGTCCATCCACCTACCTAAGATCTGCCTCACCTCTCTAATCCAACACGAAAAAGCACTCCGAAGAGTAACAATACGTATTTTAAGAGGTCTATATAACATGGTTGCGTTTGGAGCTCCGCCCATCGGCGCGCTTCGCTGATTTTCCCTGTGTGTTGGAAGAGTAGAGTGATATAAATTAGAGCAGGATAACGGCGAATTTTCTTAAAGATAGTTGGCAGATTATATAAGTCGACAATGTCGGAATACATAGAATCAGGTCTAACAAAGTGTTCTTATGTAAATGAGAAGGTTATTTATGATTGGATGGTAGACTCACATTGATGTCACGCGAGAATATATGTGGAAACTTAATATGGCTTCTATTCTGTGAAAATAACATTTCGATTATACTTACCTTGATTTTATGCTCCTATGGGTTATTGATTTACGTAATGCTGGCTAAATATATATGTATTTTGAATTTACTTGTCAGTTTGCATGTTGTAGATTATAGGCTCCGTTTCAAAAAAAAATACTCAGGCCACTACGATTACTCCAACTAAGTTGGAGCATAGTCGAATTAAGCTTGAAGTAGAGGTGTTCGATTTTGAAAAATAGCTTTTATATTATTAACCACTATTTGGTAATAATTTCCGGATTCACAATACACAGTACAATAAGAAACTGCAATCGTTGATGACATAATACCATAACCTTACTGCACGGTTGGCTTAGTGGTTTAAGCGGTCGCCATGCCGCTTTCTACTGCGCCAAGTGTTGTGGGTTCAAATTCCACACGGGACAACACTTTGTGTGATCCAAAAATTGGTGTTCTAAGTTTGTATGTACTTTGTGTCCATCTCATGTACTTTACAGCTAGAAGAAGAATGGAACTTGAAAAGGTGAAATGGTTTGTAAAGAACACAATATATTAAACATTATTGCATACATTATCAAGATTACACTTTAACGACATATATTAGCCATTTAGTTAAGTATACAGACTAACTATTCAAAGTTAATACAGCGAATAGTCATCATGAAAATATCCCATAAATTACTATTACAACCCAACACAACTTCCAAAGACACATTTATAAAATATTCTCGAAAGGAATTCGTCTTACATTCTCTATAACGATCGTAGACGGGGGAAGTCGGGGTGATTTGCATGTATGTATTGTGTACCTACATAGGGGAAGGGATTAAGTGAAAACTCTCAACTATTCCAACAGGGTGCTTTGGTGCGATACAATATTGATACAGATTGAATTTGTAATAAACCATCTTACATATAAGATATCGTCGATATGTAGATCACATTATTTTTGTTGTGACTCTTCTTGCGAAACGGATTTGTGGAATGATTTATATTTGTTGTTATACACATTTTGAGATTTGACTTATATGTAAATATTAAATGAATATCTGAAGGATTTATACGCAGTAGGTATAAAAGATACGGTAATGTAACTAACCCATCTAAAAGTCGTCTGAAAGAAGTTGCTATAAGCCATAAGGCCGCCCTTTGTACAGATTTTTCGTAGTTAGTATAATGGATAATGTTTGTGATCCCTGGTGTACAAATAAGGTATTATTACCTGAATGAATGAAATATGCCCGATATATTTTATTTGGTAAATTTTCTAAAAACGAATCCTAGCTAGAGCGGTTAATGACCCCCGAAAACCCCTGCATACTAAACTAAATATCATCAAGAACTGCTCGTTTAAAGGTATTAGATCCAGCTATCTATTTAGAATATCTAAACGTTTAGTACAAGTGTAAGATGACATGATGGTGGACAGTTAGATGCTGCATAACAGTCACGAAAAGGTGTCGAACTTTCCATCATGTTATAATGATTAATTTCCATTACATAACTTAGTTAAGATTAATTAAATCATGTCAATTGATTAACAAATCTCTGTTTATCAACAGCAATAACTAATATATTTCCGTATAAAATTCAAATCGTTAATTTTTTTTTACATCGAATACTTCGATATGTTCATTGAATCTTAATCACATTGTAAAATACTTGGTCTTATTTAACAAAAAAGCTCTTTTAGATACTGTCTGACTGAAAAGTCATATTAAAAATAAAATCCCAACATAATTGCAGCCAGTTATATAACCTATAATTATATTTATAAACAAAATACATACGAATCGTTGCATGCATTAGGTTTTGTGACTACTCAAAGAAAATAAAAAATCTATTTCATAAAATAAACAGCAAAGAGAATCTAACCAGTTCTTTGAAGGTTCACAAAATCTTATTATAATAATTTTGCGGTAAAATGTTTCTTAGTTTTTATGACACGAGTGAAATACGGTTATGGGCCGAGTTGCCCAACTTCCCTCCGAGGGTCGGACCCATATGGAGATCAGGCCCCTCTTAAATCCTCTTGTTTTGTGGAGCCATCAAGTCGGCATGTTTTGGTGGTTAAGTTTTTAAATGTAAGGTTTATTATGTTAATACCATTTAAGTACATATACCAGTTTGTGTAATAAATGAAATAGAAGGGATTGAGATGTACATTGTGAGGAGAAAATACAATGCTAGCTCTGGTTACACTTAAATACACGAGATTTTAAAAACTTTTAAACAGTGTTGTACATAATGAACTCAGTTATTAATTTAATTCATACAACTTAAAGTTATATTATAATTATATAATGTGTAATTTTCATATATCTATTTCTGTTGCATTGTAGTCGGACAGATAAATTATAAATTGAGTTGAGAAATATTTGACAAGACTTATCGCCAACAAGAACCGCGGGGTGCGTTTAGTTTTGTACAAAAGTAATGTTTAATATGCGATCAATTTCATTTTAAAACCTGCACCATATCTCTTGAAATAACGTTTAACTTGTAACATATTTATTTCTGTGTATTAATACCTGAAACAAAAAGTTTGTAGCCCTTTTCATGAAAAAATATGCGAACGGAGAAGAATGACATTTGGTACATTTAAAGTTTATATCGAGAAACAGTAAACAAAGCCCAAGAAAAGAACTGTGTATCAAATTTCGATCGTTGGGCGACCACCAGTATATTTTATAACTTCTAAATTCACTATTATACTCATCACCATGTATCCCATCTCAAAACTAATACAATTTGTGGACAAAAATCGAAATAGTGTAAACTATACAACCTGTGTACATACGAAATCAATTAGAATAATTGTGTGGGCCTAACGTCACATCGTGGTCGGTTCAATGTGAACTCATTACCGGTAATGGCATTGGTGCAATTTTACATATACATACACCTGTATATTATATATAACATACGTATACAGGATGATGATGTTTGGTGTGTGTAGAAAATTATAGAGAAATTAGCTTACATATTTGTACTTACATTCGCTAGTGCTTGAATTCTCACTTCTGATTTAGTTAATAATGAAATAAGATAATCTTCAATCGACACTCGACTCATACATATTATATGTATAGTGACTAGATTTAAGTCAGAAACATAAATTTAAGAAGATAACTGCTAAAATATGAGAGTTTTTGCTCAATCCAATAATAATAATAATAAATATCTTTATTGTCTTTTTAGTATCTTATTGTTTTTCCGTGGGAGAGCTACGCTTCGGCATGAATGGGCCGGCTCGACCGGAGTGATACCACGGCCTCACAGAAAACCGGTATGAAATAGCGCTTGCGCTGTGTTTCACCGAGAGAGTGAGGATACCGGAGGCCCATACCCCAACCCCTCCCCCCATTCCGTCTCCCCATCCCCCAAAGGTCGGCAACGCACTTGTGACGCTTTTGGTGTAGCGGGTGTCCATGGGCGGCGGTAATCGCTTACCATCAGGTGATGCGTATGCTCGTTTGCCGCCTATTCAATAAAACAAAAAAAAATGAACACCAGTAGTAGTATGATTACATGGTAAACTTAAAACTATTAAAAAGTACGAGTATGTACAAGTGGCGGCCTTATCGCTCCAGGGCAATATCTTACAGGCAACCATAAGTTTATGCAGGGATAGCGTTGCGGAATTATCTTCTCATTTACTCTTTAGACATACTGGTTTACCTAATATTTACATTTAATATTATCTAAAACTTCTATTTATTCCATTTGTACTTATTTATGCTTTTAAACTTTAGTATTATCACAAAAAACATATTTTTTAAATTAAACGTCTGTTTTTTTTATCTAAATCTTGAAACCTTATTTGACCACTATGTTTGAAAATAATTATTGTATAAAAGTCAGTAATGAATGGAAAACTGTTTATTAATTGTCTCAACAATATAAAAAAGGGCAGAGCTCATAGTTGCTCCGCTATGGAAGAAGAAACAAAAATGTTACCAACAAAAATTAAAAGAAAAACCAAAGTGGCAAATTATTGACATTTTAAAATATATGTTGTGTATTGAACATAGTTGGGCGGGCAGAATCTATTATAATAATAATCTATACTAATAATAAAGCTGAAGAGTTGGTTTGTTTGTTTGTTTGAACGCGCTAATCTCAGGACCCGCTGGTCTTATTTGAAAAAATATTTCGGTTTTGGATAGTCCATTTATCGAGGAAGGCTATAGGTTATATATCATCACGCTACTACTAATAGGAGCGAAGCACCAATGAAGAATGTTTCAAAAACGGGGGAAATTTTCGCGTTACGGGCAATATAAGACGCAAACAAGGTTGCGTGGGTCAGCTAGGAACTAATATAATTGCCCTATAGAACAATAGACATTGCATTTCAGATTGGCATGTAAACTCAGAATGATTACATCCTGTATTACGTTAGATGTAAATGTTTAATATTGATGCAATCTGCTTGATTGTTGTTAAGTGATTGCGCGCCATCAAAGTGGCCCGTGGACATCTATATTCTGTTATGGAAATATGGCAAAAATATTTCAATAGTATATAAATATATGTCTCTCTATATATATATATCTCTAAAATATGTGTATAATATTTTTCGCTTTTGAATTCAAATGTCAAATGGTTTGCACAAGGTATTTCTTAATGTATTAGAGAATGTTTTAATTTTTTTTTTTTAAAGTTGTTAGAATTTTGATCATAATTTTTTTTTTATTTAGTTGAACACCATATTTCATTTTTATTAGTTAAGTACATACTTAGATTTTGTTAAATAAAAAGAATTGTAAAATATAAATAGAAGAAACTCGCATTGTATTTGACCTCAAATGCAACAGGTATGTAGCAAGAATATATGAAAACATGAGAATGAAACTAAGTGTTAAAGACAATTGGGAATCGAATTTAATATAATTAAATTATGTGGCAAATATCTAAACTTTTATTTTGAACATTTAAATTTTAGTACCTATCGTATTGTAGTTTGAAATGAAATGATGTTGATTAAATTAACTTTGTGATTCGAAAAAAAATATTAATGAGACTTTACCCAAAGGATAAAAATTAAAGGTATTGCATTCTCATTTATAAATGAACAATAATGATCCAGTCTATTTTTTTTTAAATCGAATTCATTCTTAACTTAGACAGAATTCAATGAAATTGGTTCATTCATTACAAATTCGTCAGCTCTTTGTTAATTAAAAAGTATCTTCATTATTTGAAATTTTAGGTATATTTATAGAAATAGCCTAAATTAATCAGTGATATTATAGCATTCAAATGGTGAAAGAATTTTCAAAATCCGTCCAGTACTTTTTGAGCCAAT
This sequence comes from Spilarctia lutea, assembly GCA_916048165.1. Taxonomy (NCBI): domain Eukaryota; kingdom Metazoa; phylum Arthropoda; class Insecta; order Lepidoptera; family Erebidae; genus Spilarctia; species Spilarctia lutea. The sequence continues at coordinate 11,223,239 of OU696490.1, read as the reverse complement.
TCGTTACAAACATACTTACATACAAACCTTTCCTCTTTATAATACTCGTATTAGTATAGATTCTTGTAAATGGTCACTAATCCATTTAAGTGGTAGGTAAAGTCACTTTACCTCCGATTAGAAGCCCTTCGGCTGCATGTATAAGAGTATGTAAGTAGGAGATGTATTAAGTGGTAGTACATAGACATCAGTTCATATACGGACGAGAGTGGATCAGCCATTACTGCTAATGACTTCGCTACGGTGCATGCCTACAGTAGGGTTGGCACTCGAACTTGTGTTTTAATCAGGAGTCAAATGAACAAAACATAAATAACATGCATTTTATACTACATGCATGAAATAGTGAACGTATTTGAAAAACACATGAAAGGCGAATAAAAATATGACCAAACAGGAAATACGTACAAGAAATGTAGCAGATAAATGAGTGTTGAGTTGTGAATATGCATGCAAAACTGTTTGGAACGTCCAATAAAGTCTGCTTATAAATAAATATTATGAAAACTAGATAGTTTGATATTACCGTCTTTGTTATCATTATCATTTTACTGTAGTCCACTGCCGACTTTCCCATGCGGTCCAGACAGTTTGCCATAGTGTTTGTTTCCTTAGTCGCCTTGTCCAACACCAATGGGATGAATAGGGGTGGGCACATTATATATTCTTAATCAGTCACCCACGTATCAGTCACTTATATTTGCACTTAAAACCTAATCAAATTAAGTTTTCTCAGTTTAAAGTTCTCACAGAACAAAATACCATAAATTTTGTATATTATTATAAGAACAAAACAATTGACATTACAACAAAAACACATGTAGATAATATAAACAAATTTTACGTACAGCCCTAACCATCAGTTGCATCGCTGCACTCGGCACGCTCACAAACATACGGCATGGTGGAGAACGGCACGGTAGAGTATGGCACGGCACGGCATAAACATCGGTGGCGGTCTCCACGACCCGCTGATTGGATTTATGTATGTTGATGCTGCTGTTCGTGAATATTCAGCGTCGAGATATCTGGCGGATAATTTTGTAATACACAAGAATTTCGGACGTTGTTTGTTGAATGTTCAAGTTGTTTAACACTATCAAGAGATTTTGTATATGATCTATTTCTTTATTTATTTAATCAAGGCTTAGTCACGAAGTGATTATGTCGCCCTATATGATCTATAGTTAAGTCTTTGTTGTTTTATTCATTATCTGTACATTTGTTATTCTAGTGATAATAGAGGTCCTGCTGACTGATAAACTTGTTACAACCAGGACAACGAATCGTGTGATGAGGACGTCATGTGGTGATGGATACCAATCTGTTTGACCAGTGTGGTATAGTGGGCCAAAACACTTTTAACGAAAGGCATGTGTCCAGTAGTGGACTGTTATAGAACAAACAGCCGTTGGTGATGATGAGCACGGTAATTTATTCTGTGTATAAGTGTAATTTATCGGTGATATGTATCTATTTATTTCAATTTTTTTAAGTACAGTTATGAGTAGTTAAGCTAGTTCTGCCTTGGCAGTTAAAAATTTCAGTTAGGCTTGCCAGACGAATACGAATTGTAAACTTTTAAAATGATTGAATTGTATTCGACTTCCAGGCTATCTTTACTTTAAATTAAATGAATAAATTAAAGTAATTAATCCGTCTTGGTATCAGAGTGCAACTTGCCATGTTTCTCTTGAAATAAAAGAAAATTATAATTCTTACAAGAAGGTACGATATGACTTATGAGTTCAGAGAAATTATCATGCAGCATACAGATTCGTAACTTCAGAGAAAAAATTAACTGATCTTAGAAAATACAGTATTTAAAAGGGTTTAAATTCCAAATTTATACGTTAATATGTCAAGCATTAACTTTATAATCCTTTTTACGAAAATTATGTGAACGGAGAAACATAAAATTTCACACAGTAAATGTTTATACAGAAGAAGAGCTACAATAAATTTTGCTAATAATTCACCATATTTTGTCCACTCGGCGACCACTAATACCTATGTATCACAAACATTATACTACTTATTTAAATTTTTATTGTAAATCAAGCATCCGGCTTTTGCTGACATAATTTCAATGTTCCTTTTTTAAATTTGTAACTACCTATTTAATCAATTCTCAAAGTAAGAGTCTGTATCTATAAAAAAGTATGTAAAAGTTAAAGCCCGTGGCAAAGGGGATATCAACATAGGCCTAATAAGCGTGAAGAGAAGTTATTTAGTTCAATGGCTCGCCTTATCGGCTACACCAAGTGATTTTGTATGATCGTCAGCCGGCGGGAAATAATTACCAGGAAGCCTATAGAACACTTTTAAATTACCTATAAGTTATAAAATGTTAGAAAATACTAATACTATTTTTAAATTTGATAATGATACCTATTCTTTCATATTTTAGTTATTTATTTAAACTGCCTACAAATATATTGCAAAAGGCGGACCTAATGCTACGGGCTTTTTCTTCCGGACAAATCTTGCCAGTCAAAACAACACCCAAAGGTGTTATAGAACTGCGTGTGGCGTATGAAATGGTGACTAGAAATTACTATTAATTTAAATTCAAATTGTGAGGGGACGAAGAATTAAATCAATTTCGGTAACAATGTTATATAATCCTACCTACATAATAATTATACACAATATGTTTTTTTGGTTTTAATAATAAAGAGGATTAATATACATCCCAACACTTCAACTTATAAGATCTTATTGCCAACGAGAAGTAAACGAAAGTATGTTATAGGCATTATCCACCAATTAGTATCTTATTTTTTTAAGTTGGTTGTTCTTTAAATACATTTTGTTTGTATAAAATTATAAGCTATTCAAAATTTTATCCGCGGGAGAGCCATGCTTCGCCATGAATGGGCCTGCTCGACCGGAGTGATACCACGGCCTCACAGAAAACCGGTATGAAATAGCGCTTGCGCAGTGTTTCACCGAGTGAGTGAGGATACCGGAGGCCCTTACCCCGTCCCCTCCCCCATCCCCCAAAGACTGGCAATGCACTTGTGATGCCTCTGGTATTGCATGTGTCCATGGGCGGCGGTAATCGCTTACCGTCAGGCGATACGTCTGCTCGTTTGCCCCTATTCAATAATAATAAAAAAAATACTCTGATAAATCTTGTGCTTTTTCCGGGATTCGACTTTACAGCTAGAAGGCGCCGGCAATACCTAAGACTTACTCTGGGAAGAAGTGTGGAGTAATCTTTTTGTTTTTAAGTCCGTGAATATTGATTAACAATTATTTAGTACTCCTACATATTAGTTATACTACCATGAAGTAATTGTAAGTTTATGCACGATATAACTTAATTATCTGCAAGTAAAATATAGCAAAACAATGAGTACGATAATTGGTATTCACACCTCATTACTTCGAGTTAAATTGGTTTAGTTTTAATGAGTCAGCGATTCCTGAAAATAAACGTAGACACATGCAGTTTATATAGTGTTATTATAATTTAATTTCGAACAATTTTCCTCTTATTTGTTAGGTTGATACCCACAGATAAAGATATGTATAGGTTTAATATTTTCAATGGCGAGTGAAATAAAACTGCATAGAAAAGCATTGTACAACGTACAGTTATCTATATAATTAATATGTGAAACAAAAACTTTGTACCCGTTTTTACGAAAATCGTGCGAACAGAGGAGTAAGAAATTTCGCACACTTATAGTTTCTATAAAGAAGGAGAGCTGGTGAAATCTTTGACTAAAGAGGTGTAATAGCATAGACGAAAGAAACCCTTAAAAGTTGTAACTAAAAAAATACAAGAGTTATGACCATGGCATGGCATGGCTATGTAGTATTAGTATGCATATGTAGTAGTATGTTTAAAGTTTTAGGGTTTTTCAGTTCAAGAAAGTTCTTTAATTTTTTTTAGATCTTTTTAATTGGTATTTACATAATTCACAAAAGAGTTGGCTTGGAACCTAAATAGTTCTGCAGGAAGTGTTGCTTTTATCGCACTGAAATTGAGATTCTGAAATTAGGTGTTCGAACAGTTTTATGATATAAGGTGTGCCATTTGTTATTATGCATCTACATTCGTATTACCAACACATTAAAAATCTGGAGGCTTTTAGCTTATTTGACACCCAAAGTACCACACAGGACTAGCATTATTAATTTAATGAAACCATTTTCACGGTTTTTGGTCTTCTCAACAAGTTGTATTGTTAATTGAAGTTTTTGATTGTTTATTGCACTGCTAGGTACCATAAAACGCTATTAAAACAACGTTAGAAATATAAACCTGTAACGGTCATCATGAAAGTCCATATGTCAACTATTACCTAGTACCGGCGGCGTGAACGTCCACACAACCGGAAAACATGCTGTTATTAATAAACCTAACTACAGTTGCTTCCAATCTTTGTCATGGCAGCCTCTAGCCATCGATGCGTGATCAACTTGCCAGCTCGATGCATATACAAAACTACCTAGTGTGGAAACACAATAAATGTCGAAAAAACCGACTTAATATCGACCTTATGAACTTTGCAATAAGGTTTAGTTTAGGATGAAGGTACATCAGATATAAGGGCCATGCTACACTGTAAATTTTGCTCCTGTGCTTGACAATAATGCATGGTTGAGCTAATGTTTGCTTTGTATCAAGCTACACTAGTTATGTCCACGCGGTCCGCTCGGGGCGAGAATGTATAATTTGGCTCGGCCCGAACCAGAGAATGGCCAATTAAAGAGGCTCATGCATTTTGTATGCGTTTTGATTTAGTAATATTGAGGTTAGTTACTAAACACTAACTAGTATTAGTCTGCTATTGTTATACGAAGCGAATTTAGATTTTGTAGGTTGCTTCCTAATTTCAACACAATTAGTTTTTGATACGAAACTTTCAAACTTTTAGGTGTTTGCGTCTTCTGGTAAATATATTATTACTCTGATACCTAATGTCAGAATTTAAGAAGAAAGGTATTTTATTTATTAAAGAACACCATGTTATCTTCAAACATGAACACCACGCGACGGCAAACGCAGCGTAGGAACGACCTGGTTAAAATTGCAGGGACTCGTTGGATGCAGGCCACTAACAACCGGTCAATGTGGAGGTCATTAGGGAAGGCCTACGTTCAGCAGTGAACTTCTTGGGGCTGATATGATGATGATGATGTTATCTTCATAAATCACCACGAGATTCTCAAAACAATTATCAATTCATCTATATCCAACACGTAGATGTCGCAGAACCAGGTAAGGGAACTAACTAGACAGAATAAAAGTACTGCAAAAGTAGAACTAAATCTTTACCAATTCATCTCAACCCGTGAAACACCGATCGACATGCAGATCAAACGTCGCAAGTGGAGCTGGATTGGTCACACACTCCGTAGGGATTCCGATCACATCGCCAAACAGGCGCTCGATTGGAATCCTCAAGGAAAACAAAAACGTGGCCGACCCAAACAGACCTGGCGGCGTACAGTTGCAGACGAGACGAAAAAGGCCGGGAAGACGTAGAGCCAGCTAAAATGCGAAGCTCACGACCGAACGCGATGGCGGAATGCTGTGGACGCCCTCTGCCCCAACTAGGGGACATAGGACTATAAGAAGAATCCAATTCATCTGGTCAACCGAATATAGTAAACCAAAATATTATTTCCAAGGAGAGACTCAAGTCCAGCAATGGATTACCTCACAACAAATATTTTTCAACAGTAATATACGTCCTTACTCACACATGACGTAGACTACAACAGATAACAATGATAATTGAAGTGGCTTGTAATGTCTCTAAGGTAGATGTCAGTCTCAGACTAACATAACATTTTCATGTGTATAGATTAAATGATTCTAATAGTGTTAATATAACAAGTATAGCTTTATATATGAAAGGAAAGTACACGATGTATTCGTGGCATACAGAGTGTGGCACGAAGCCTTCACAAAAGCCTGGCTGGCCCGCACAATGCAGCCTCTTGTAAACGCACGCCACCACAAAACACATGTCCTATGGTCAACGGATTGCTTGTAGACTTCGTATTCTCATAGATTTGTACAAGTTTAAATTTATTTATGAAGTACACCTGCAATACGTAAAATATGTTTTATAACGTCATGTTAGAAATGTAGTGAACAATTAAAAATTTATTTTTAAGTTAACATAAACACTATAATAATTTTACTAAACAAACATTCACTTATTTGCGTGTCCAGAACAACACGAGCACCAGAAAAACGTGTAGAATAGAAATTTCTCTTCTTGGGAAAGAAGAAACATATAAACCAAAATATGTAAATTTTAGCTATCTTTTATCTTCCATATTACGGATTTTCGGTATCTATAAATTTTGGGTAGTTTACAAACAAGTAACATGTTTAACTTTCTGCGTAAAATATCAATAGGTTTAACTTTTAACGTTCATTTTACTCGTTCAGTTCAACAACATTGTCTATTTATGCCTGTGTCTATGGTAACAGATGCAAGCAGTGATTCATTCGGCAGCCAGCGCACGTCGGTACGCAATCTACAACCCATAGCTATACACAGCCTACGTTGAAGAACGTTCTCTATGGAAATGCTCAGAAATACCTATTTATCGCCGAATTGGAGTAGTGTATATGGAGTGAGTATCGGAGAAAACTGCTTTACGTTATAAGGGAAGATAGGGATTTACATAATAGTCAAGAGCTGAAGAGTCGGTACCTCAACGAACAAAGATAGTCGATTGTGATGCCACTCAAGTACCTATTATTCATTTGGCATGAAGGTAGTTTTGTAGCTTAACTAGGCGTAGTGTCGATTCGGAGAGGACCTGAAGTAACATGGTCCTGGTCTTCCCAAAGTAGGGCGCATGAGGCCGGCCATTAAAGAGGTTTTTAGTGAAATCATCACATTCTTTTGGCTTCTATAGGAGCAGGAGATTGAAAACGATATTTCAAAAAAAAAATGAATATTGGTATTGTAAATATGCAAGATATTGACAATGGTGGTGTTTTAACTAAGTCAATTTAAAGAAATATCCTTCTTTTAATCAAACTAAAATATAACTTAGGTATATCTACAAACTTAAATGTATAATTTATGTGTAGTCATAAAATATTAAAGGTTGTAAACTCATATAATATACATATTTATGTACAAAAACTCAGTAATTTGTACATATATTCGAATTAAAAAAAATGACAATCAGATAATTACAAAATATAATTTTCAACAACAGATTTTCCTCCCTAAACAGGATACAAAAATCTAAAAAAAAATTACACGTAAATACACCACACGTTAACTTGGAAAGTCGGAACCCTTTAAAAATAACCCCGTATTACCCTAGCTAGTGACGTAGATATGTACAGTAAGGCCGAACGGGCATGATTTTCACGCCAGCCTGCGTTGAACGGGGTCGGGAATTTTTTTACCCAGTTTATATTTGAAAATATTTTTTTCTAACACGAAAATATTTTTAAACAGTCGGGGCTTATTGGGTTGTTAACTTTGGTACGTTGTAGTTGATTTCAGGATTGTTACTGGGAGGTTTCGGTTTCGGATATGCATGGAGTAAAGAACTTTGGCTATATATTTGTGGCGAACGTAACCCGTGATGTGTGTTTAATAGTGCTATTTCAGTAGTAGTATTGTTTTATAGTTACTATTGTTATCTAATATATAAAATTCTCGTGTCACGGTGTGCGTAATTGAACTACTCCGAAACGGCTCTAACGATTTTAGTGAATCTTAGCGTGCATATCGACTAGGGTTAAGAATCGGACAACATCTATTTTTTATCCCCCTAAAATTACCACCCTTTAACAATTAACTTCTTTTTTATGGCAATACAACGTTTGCCGGGTTAGCTAGTATACTTATATAATTATATTTATATAAGTGTTTTCAAAAGTACTTGTAATAAAGTTGTAATTTGTTGTTCATAAAGTTCCAAGTCTATAATCTTAGCAAAAGTTCCTAATTCTTAGTTTTATTGTATAATCATCATTTATAATGTTCCTAAATATTGTAAAATAGATATTTAATTTCACATTCGTACAAAAACCAATGTTCGCTATAAAATTGCTACTAGTATCATATTTTGAATATTATCAAATTGTTTCTAGATATGAATGCATACATGTCGACATTATAACAATAAATAAATCCATACTAATATTATAAAATTGAAAGTAACTTCCAAATTCACAACACACACACACAACAAACAAAGTATGGAGTATAAACTATTCAATTAATCAAATATTGCAATTCACTCTCTAAACACAAGCAATAATAGATGATAGACAAACAAACCCAAATATTTTATTAATAAGTTAATAACAAATATTATTTAAATTATCTACAACTAAACAATAATTAAGAACCGATCCCTTTTGAACCATATACATACTATATCCTATATGAAAGTTAATTTTATAAAATGTAGTACTCAAGGCAATAATGATCAGAGAATCAGAACATCCATACAAAAACACATACACACACATATACACAAAGAGAGGTTTACTTCACACTTTTCGTTTTGTGTCTAATTTTAGAATTATTATACTATACTTCATATTATACCAATTAAGTTCAAATTCCCGTGGGGAATGGCAATGGAGGCTATCTCATGTTCGATTTATATTGTAGTTTTTTGTTTTACGTGCAATAAATGTTGTTATTATTATTATTATAATCGGGTGAATACCAGCGGTGAGGCGTGTTACTACTTGATTGAAAATGGTTGGGCGTTCGCCAACTGTAGGTACACCCAACATGCACTACAGTAATGGGCTTGAACATACGAGTATCTATATAATCTGGATTAGTTGATATTTTGAATGGAAATAACTTAAAATATTGAATGAGTTTTTGATGATATTGATAGTAGTGTTTGACTACAAGTGGAGTATGACACTACAAAAGAGGTATATCATGAATAGTACACATTTAACTTGGAAAGTATTAACCTAGGACAACGATAATCATAGTTTTTTTAAACCTATGTAGTTTTAGCTTGTTTTCCACAATCAATATGTTTTTTAAATCATTTCGGGAAATAGTTTTGTGTACCTTTACTCTAGATCTCAAAACACAAGACATTTAACATAAAGCCAGGGATATTGTATAACAATTGATTGAATTATTACCGTGGGAGAGCCACGTTTCGACCACTGCCTCACAGAAAAAAGTGTAAAAAAAGCGGCTGCACTGTGTTTCACCGAGTGAGTGAGGACACCGGAGGCCCATACCCCACCCCTCCCCCATCCCTCACAGAATGACAACGCACTTGTGATGCCTCTGGTGTTGCGGGTGTAATCGCTTACATTAGGCGATACGTCTGCTCGTTTGCCACCTATTACATGAAAACAAAGAAACGATGTTAATCATTTTATGTATTTGGGAATCATATTGGTACTATCTTGATATATTATTAATTTTATACCCCGAATCGATGTTGTATATTAATAATAGAACTTTAATATGAAACTTGAAGTATCTTAAGAACGTGATAAACTTTATGAAATGTTGCACGTATGGATGTTAATTTAATGTTTTGGGTGTAAGCTGTGTTGCCTCACGACTTATATTAAAGTTCAAGTTTGTGTTAATATCTACGTAGTTTTACCGCAACGCTTTCAAACCTCTCAGCCGACGGGTTGCACTGTAATCTATACTAATATTATAAAGCTGAATAGTTTGTTTGTTTGAACGCGCTGATCTTAGGAACCGCTGATCCGATTTGAAAAATTATTTCAAAGTCAAAGTCAAATCATTTATTTCCATAGGCCCCAAAAGGCACTTGAACACGTCAAAAATACAAACATCAAAATATAAGTGTTAATTTCAGTGTTTGATTGTTCATTTATCGAGGAAGGCTATAGGCTATATATCATCACGCTAATACTAATAGGAGCGAAGCACCAATGAAGAATGTTTCAAAAACGGGGAAAATTTTTCACCCTAAGGGCAATAGAAGAAGCAAACGAGGTTGCGTGGCTCAGCTAGTAAGTAATATATATGTTCAAATACGCTTTATTAAAATACCTTATTTGCAATCAGTTTCAAAATCTTGTACAGATCTTTAACAATGCTTTTTTATCGTGGAAGGTCGTTATTCCAACGGTAACACACTTTTCTTAGCTTCATCTGTGTTTGTTTGTTTGTAACGACTCTTGTAAGCGTGTTTTTTAATTATTTTGAACTATATTTATATTTCTTTCCTATGTTTCTATTTTAAAATGTTTTTGTTCTATTTTAAATATTTAAGCAAATCTGTACATAAACATTCTTATTCAATGTAGACTAGAATTTTATATTAAATATACCATAGATTATAAGTTCTGCAAATTAATCAAATATTGCTTAATCAATCAAATCAAGTACGGTTTTAAAAGACATTTGTGTTTTGACAGCAAACAAAGGTAAATTATGGCAGTATTTAGTCCTTTATATTATATATTATTATTATATATATATATTATTTATTTAGCTAATCGAAGTTTAAAACTGAATCCGAAAAAGCTAATCTAAGTTTAAAGAAGGTAAGGAAAACTATAATTAACTCTGGATGGTGCAATCTAACGTATCCTTCATCAAATATCGTCAGACTTAGTACAAATTGTGACACTATTCTACTTTGATCAGGGCGCGAGTCAAATTGGCGGTTGCGGTGTTTCATGACGTCTTGCCGCTTGGTTGGAGCGGCAAAAGACGCCAGACAAACTATATTACTTATTCGTACATATGTGAATAAGTGGGGTGTGTGTCTCACAAACTATTGGTTTTTCTATTCCTTCAGGTAACATCAGAGTATGCCTATATTAATTTAAGATGGCTGCGTTATTGATGTAGTTAAACATTAAATCATTTAACTCTTTAGTCTTAAACAGGCAATTTAGTTTTATTTATATTTTAGTACGCTTAAAATTAAAGGTAAGGTTTATTTATTTTTTCATTTCTTTAGTGGTTGATATTAAGAAATTATAGTGATATTAACAACAAATTTATGAAGTTTTATAAAAATTGTGATATGGTAGTATATTACAACGGAAAAAAGTGTCGCGAAAAATTTAATATAAATAATTGCGATTGGCGAATAAGAACTAGGGAGACATTGTATTACATAAACAGTTAATTACAGAAGATGATGTCAGAATTATACCTGATTACGCGACTGTCCGAAATAAGAATTCATGTTTACAGGGACTTCAAATTACTAACATCCAAGTGTGTAACTGACAAACTCTACATTAAGGCGAATGAATCCGCGGTTGAAATGTAATTTGTAATAATTTAGCGTTGGTATACAAACTGGTGAAATCTGGTTTAAATTAAACAAAATGAGCAGTGCCCTCCCCTAATGCCGTGCTCACACGTTCCACCGACGGGCGTGTTGCGTTTGACACGGATGCAGGCGGCGCATGTCGCCGACGCGTTTCCGCGTCAACGAGCGCATTCCAACTGAATTCAATTTTAGTTACAACTGTTAGAATAGCTCAGTCATCCGGATGAATATTCTTTTGGCTACTTAGATCTATATCTAACGGAAAACAGTCATGTTTTCCTAGCCTTTTACGGCCACGGCGGACTATCTCAACAGGGACCAGCCAACTACGCAGGAGATATTATAGTGCACAAGAGTGTGCGCAAACACAGGTGCAATCTTTCCCTCTCTCTCATAATCTGATGAGACGGTTAACCGACCCGACCGCGGAGAGATCAGGCGCAGAATCGACAGCTTTATGTGCTCTCCGAGGCACGGCGGTTCAAACCCCAACTTCCAAACTCCGAGCAGTTATTAAGTATTTCTATAATGAGAAATACTCAATAACACTTTTGGCCTGACCCGGGTTTCGAATCCAAAACGAAAATGAGGCAACAGTAGTGCAGCTAAATATAAGACAATTTGAGAGGTAAACTTAAAGTTGCTACCAATGAAATTTGTGGCAATAAAATTAAATACTATATTAATCTTAAAATTACAGTTCGGCATCTTGGAACTTACAGAACAATCTCTTTAAGGTAATATTTTTTGTAGTTAAAACACCAGAAACACATTCAAATGATAAACAAACAGTAAAGTGTGTCAGTTTAACTTTAATCAACGCATTCCAATGAGGCTCTGATAAGTTCTCACTCTTTATAAACAAGAGCAGGTTCGCTTCCTAACTAAACTCTATTTACTTATTATTCAGTGTACTGAGACCATGAAACATCGGGACTAAAATAAAAAGGTACTTTAAAGTGTCTCCTAAAATGTTGGTCAATTGTTAATATAGTAATAATAAAGATAGCATAACATGACAGAGAAGATTACTAAAAACCGCTACGTAATATTAATTTATTTTATATAGGAAAAGTGCAAAAAACCACAAAAGCTTCCTAACCCAGTTAGTGACAAATTCGGCGAAATTTGAACCCTCGTATCCGTCGGTTAAAATCAATAGGTGATTAATCAGTCGCAGATCGCAGCAGCGCTCGCGCAGTCGCGCGGAAAATCTTACAAAAAATCGCGTGTTGTGAGGGAGGGGGTTTAGCTCACGCACTAGTGGACAGAGTGATTTAGGTTCGGGGAGATGTCGAGTCGATAGTTTCGAGCGGCTAGAGGTTACATCATGAAAGTATTTAGCTTTTAAAATAAACATTATAGATAGATTGGAATACTAAAAAAGGGTAACATAATACGGTAGCCAATATCGTGGATATATTTACTTGTTCACTGACCGAATTAACTAGGGTCACCTGCTGTATACTATCTACGTTAACGGCATAAGAGTTATGGTACACATAATTATCTTATAAATAAACTAGCTGACTTACGCAACCTCGTTTTCGTCTTATATTGCCCGTAACGTGAAAATTTTCCCCGGTTTTTGAAACATTCTTCATTGGTGCTCCGCTTCTATAAGTAGTAGCGTGACGATATATAGCCTTCCTCGATAAATGGACTATCCAACACTGAAAGAATTTTTCAAATCGGACCAGCTTTTCCTGAGATTATCGCGTTCTGAGTGGTTGCTTTGGTACAGTTTGTCTTAGTTACCAGAGATTATTACAGACACCGCAGAAGAACAACCAAAAAAAAAGTACAAACATCATTTAAACAACACATGTTACATACTAACTTAATGTCTGACGAGTAGTTTATTCAGATTTCTAATTTGATATTGCTGGACAACAGCGTCAGGTGCCGTCATTAACGCATCTAGTCTAAGTTAAATACGGCTATAACCGGAACCTAAACAATTGCAGTAAAATGTTATATTGACTATAATTATTAGTTTATATTCTAAATATATGCATTTTATTGTACATTAAGTAGAAAGAAACAAAAGAAGATTGATTGCACTCCTTCAATATAATAAGTTTTTTTTTTATTTCTGATTTCTAACACACAACGCTATTTAGTCCCAAGCTAATCAGAGCTTGTGTTATGGGTATTAGTCAACTAATATAAATACTTATACACTTATTTTTGTAAACATCTTCGAAAGAAATATTTGCAGATAGTACAAAACTTTGTTCCGACCCGAGAATCGAACCCGAATACGCTACCATTACGCCACAGTTAAATGTGAAAAAAAAACCTGCCAGGTTTTTTTTTCACATTTAAATAATCCTACTACTATTATAAAGGCGAAAGTTTGTAAGTATCGATGTATGTATGTATGGATGTTTGTTACTCTTTCACGTAAAAACTACTGAATGGATTTGAATGAAACTTTACCACAATATAGCTTATACATTCTGATAACACATAGGCTACTATTTATAAAGATATAGCTTCGCCTCGCGGCGTTGCCCGCAGTTATCATCGTACCGCGGGTAGCACCGCGGGGTTCAGCTAGTACATTTATATAATAATATGTTTGTATGTTCCACCATAGTACCTGAATTATTTAACCAAATTTTAATGAATGAGGACAGTATATTTAAACGAATAGATTTGTAATAATATTAAGTATATTCTTGTTTATCAAGTTATAAAACTCAATAGAGAAAGTTTCGCTCTTAAACATCGCACTACGTAATTCATTTTCTATCGATACCCCATTGTTCACTGCAACCATTCTTGAGAGAAGGGTATATTGGGCTGCGGCGTGTCGATAACACGACACCATAAATCATGGCCTGGCAAATGTCTTGTCGTTCAATGCAGCCGTCGATTTGCCTGCCTACCCCACTCCGCACGTCAAAACCAATGGAAAACTAGCATAAGGTATTACTTGTAATTTGTAAAATAGTTGTGAGATTGATCTTTGTAAAGATGGGAGTTTGATATGGTTTTATGGACTTAAAGTTAGTAAAATCAAGGTTGGTACTAAATGAATTTCGTGTTTTGTATAAATTGTATAAAAGTAAAAAAATATATTTTATAATTTTTGAATGTTGAATAGATTTTCTTTTTTGAATTAAATTAGTAAATATGTAAATGGTTATGTTAATTTAATCTTTCTTAATTATTAATAAGTTTATGTGTTCAAATAAGTATGTATATTATTTATATTTTTTATATTGTTTATCAAACATTTTACCTAATTAATATCCAAAAGAATGCTATAAAAAACTGTTTACCCATAATTCGTTCGACGTTCTACGGCGTTTTATTCAAATCACGATCAAATTTTACAATCGCGTGTATTTAAATTAATACAATTGTTCTAATACATTTTTAAACCGATTTTGTGTAACTGTTATCAATATGACAATTTAATAATCATTTTTCTATAGTTAGAAACATATCGTCAGTTAAAAAGCTTTCAATTCTGTCTGCGATGCTTTAGCCTATACATACTACATATTATTTTGTTTTTCAACTGCAACTCTAGCCTTATAATCCAGTTACGAATTATTTTTAACAGTAGATTTTGGAGCTGAATGAAGTAGATGTACCTTCAATGATTTCTATGTTTAATAGGTTCAAACCTTCAACGGTATCACTGTGTGATTTTTATTGTCGGTACGTTAGCTTTTGCAGCAAATTAATGAAATAAAATTCAGGTGGCAACAGCTTGAAAGGTGAACAGTATAGTTCACCTTTCATGTAATACTAACACTATTGTACCTGAATATTAGACTTCTAAAAAGTGGCCATGAGTTTATTTGCCAGTATTCTCCTCATAAGACCCTACGCACTTTGGAAACTGGAAGTTATAGATCGACACAAGTGGGCAGTAGATTTTGGTGTTTTCACCTAATTTATCTTGACAATCCAATACATGTTGTGGCGTTGTGGGGGACGGATGTCATGTCCCACCAACACAAAGGGAGGATCCTCCGACCAGGCGAGGTGATCGCGCCTGGCGGACTACTGCACTAACTACTACTAACAGTTGATGTTGGGATTTGTACATATGATAATCGGCGCGAGAACTTCTATCGCGCGATTCAGGATTGGTAGTTACTCCGTGTAGTGCGTTACTTCGTAGTTCAGTGTATCTTTGGTAAATGGCGCTGTAGTAGGTTATGTTGTTGGAAGTCGCCACAGCGTCTATTTGTGTCGATCTATGATTGTGAACTGTAGCTTCAATTTAATGTTCATAAATGTCACTTAGAATTTGAATTCGCAATCGTAGTAGGACTCTAAATAATGTAATGTGTTAGATATGTGAAGTGACGCGCACAGGTATGCGAGCTTGTAAATCCTCATGCCCTGATAGATTATTTAATTAATTTTCAAACAACTCAGTCGCAATGTTACGAGTATATAGACCTCTTACATTCTATAATTTGTGTTTTATAATTTCATTTTGCATTGCAAAATGTACTGTACCACTATTATATTTATGTTTATTATTCTCTGCATAGAATGTTGTGTTAAACAGAATAATATTGATTTAGAAATAAATTTCAATTTGCGTAATGTTCATGATTTAAATATCTTCAATTTCATACATGTTATTATTGTTTTTGGTCTAATTAGATGATTAAGAATCACAATATATTCAATTTATTAATTATCCTGCTCTTAAATACTTTTTAATTTGATATTGAACTTTACTTCTTCGAAAATGTAATAAATATGTAAAAAGGATTTTTATTGTAGAGAATAATATTGATAAATATCATTTAGCTTATATCAGCGTTTCAACACGATCCTCAAAAACAGCAAACTTTAATTCATTATGCATTTTACATATAAATTATTATCTAGAATATCATCACTACAAATACTACAAATACAAGCAATAAAAGCAAATACTAAACAAAATACAAAAACTTAACAATCCAACACTAGGTAGGTACATGAATAAATTCCTTTTAATATGTTTTCCACAAGTACGTATCTATATTTATATCAAATTAAGGGCTGCCAACCCCTAGTGGGTGCCCTCCAATTTAGAACAGATTCCGTTAAAAGGGAACACCAATTTGTGTTAAGGGCTTCAAATTGTCTTATATTGGGATATACTCGGGAACATTCAATTACACGTGGATTGCGAGAATTGGCTATTGTTTTGTCGGTTTGTTTGTCAGTTACATACTATTATTATGGTAGAAAATTAAATTTAAAAAAATTGCAACTTGATTTTGAGTTTTGCACAAAAGTAGCAGTTAAACGCAGTTATACTGACGATGATAATCACTGCACAACTTCTGTTGTTCTTAGCATGATTTTCTAACTTCTAAGTATGCACTACAAGGATAACCATAAACAAACAAATAAATAGATAGAAGCACACAGTGTATTAAATACACAGTTTAATTTGCGTAAATTGCATAATACTCATAAAAAATACAATTAGATTTTTATATTATATATACCTACAGCTTTTGCTCGAGCAAAGTTTAATTTTAATACAAATATATATCAGATGAAAAGAAACATATATGGATATAGCATATATAATATATATATATAATATAGGTATATGATAAACAAAGATATTAATTACATTATATTCCTACGAAACATAGAAACATTTAAAATCGTTTAATGCTAGCTTATAAACTTACTAACGTTTGTCTGCGGCTCCGCTCGCGTTTATGTCGGTAATTAGTAGCGTATGTCCTTCCTCAAAAGTGAAACTCAAAACAGAGAGAGACATACAGAGTTACATTCGAACTTATAATATAAAATAAAAATGGATCCTAAATAAAAAACACAACAGTTTAGACAAAACGCAAGTAAGCGTTTAATAATACAAAATTTTAACAGAAAATACCGGTTTCAAGAACTAGACCCAATTTAAATGAATTTGGACTAGTTCTTGAAATAAATAAAATTGAAATAAAAAAAGAATCATCGAAATCGGTTGGCATAATATTGAGTTATTTGTCGATTTGACGCGAAACTTATTTAATGCAATTTGAAGACTTATATGGTTTTCTCATGGATTTTCATATTTAGAACTGGACCAAATTGAAATGGGACCACACGGGAAACATCAGTTTTCAAAAAAGAATCATGAAAATCTGTTCACCAAGTCGAAAATTTTGAGGTAACAAAAAAAAAATACAGTTTAATCGATAAACTCCTCCTTTTTTTGAGGTCGGTTAAAAATTCAATCACATTGATAAAAAGGTTATGTAGGCACATAAAAATTCATAAATCTTTCATTTTGTAGGGCAAAGGAAAAGAAAACGATACCGAACGGGGAGAATATCTTTCGTTTAGTTTTTTTACACTCATTACTAGAGCGGTATCCTGCTTTTTTGCCCTTTTTCCGGTGAAAGAGATAAAAAATGAAGATGAACTGCCGAGGTGCAGAGTAAATACGAAACGGATAGAGATGGGCTACAAATAAAAGTAAATTTTATATCGATGAAATATACATACGACTCCAAAATGCGAAATATTTTTAACTAACCGTAAAAAACGATACGCACTAGTATCCTTGTTAGATATAGTACGCAGTTCAAACTTACGTTTGTAGTTTTGTATTATTTTATGTAAATGGTCATAGTATATTACGATAAAAATAAAACCAGCTTAGAAATTTGAGGTTTGACATTTTACAATGATATAAGAGTATCACAGAGAACATACAATTAATTTGCTCTGTCAGATAATGGGAACTATAGAATATTGGCTGATCACAAAAAATAAAATATAGACCACTGTTAACTACGGTTAACAATTAATATTAAATGCTGGACAAAGGCCTCAAATTTGAAAGAAGCTTTAGAATTACTACACCACGCCACTTGCCAAACGGATTGATATACAGTTAGCCAAGTTTTCCTTCTCTTTGCTATGTTGTTGTTACCACACTTTTCTCACTTAGTCGGTTCTTACTCTCTATATTTTTATTCAGTCACTGCAAAATTATTGATTAAATAATATCATGATAATTTATCGATAAATTATATAGTACATAACAATATGGTCATCACTATCAGCCGACCGCAGACCGCACGGGCCGGTAGGCACGAAAAGTCGTTCGCAGTTCAAATATATTAGAATATACATTACTCTACGTGACTCTGGCATGAATAGCCCGTGTCTACCTCTGTGCTGTCTCTCTGTATACATATATATGTACGTAGGATTGTATGATTATGTTAATGTAATGGCGGAACGGGCGGCTTACACTCGTATTATGAATATCACTTTGTTTTATTGCATTTTGACATAATTTTGCTTTAAATGTTGTTTACAATTATTCAGACTAATGATATTTTTAACCACAGATGATGTAAAAGTTTAATAGATTACCTTATCGATTCGTACTATTCTAGGCATTGTCTAGTGTTGTGCTAGAAACTTATAATAGATAAATATTATTAGTACCTTCAAAGTGGGGATGTTATTTTTTATACTCATCAACCCTATGCCGTCTCTTTGAATGAAACATTTAAAAATAATAAGAGTTTACTAATTTAAAAGAATGCTATCACAGCTAAATAGGTTTTATTACTTTATCAACTAATTCGACGTTACAGGCCACTGAAATCGTTAATATGAAATAATGAAACACCACACGTTTCTGGAGTATTCCAGAAACGTAAATTGGGGGTCGGCATGTGCTTGCCTCACTACAGTTAACACTTGTTCCACTCAAAATCACTGAAATTTCTTTCAATAACATGATTCTTCAGACACTAAACTTTTCAAAACATGCAAACAGACTGGCTTGAGCACTTTTCAGTCGCTCCTTTATATACGTAGGAGTAGGTACGGACCTTTTCACTGAAGCTGAAACTTGCATTGGAGCTTAAATCATTCTCACCAATTGCGCACGAGTGCTCGTGGTTTGAATTGATTCGGAAGGTTATTTGACTTGTGTGACAAATTATAATGAAAGATTTTGAAGGTTGAACTGTAATGAAGAACATTTAAAGTTAATTTTGAAGATAATATGTTAAGAAAACGTAAAAAGAGCAGGTGAATAACTTCTGTAAGTCAATGTACGTCAACTGTTACTGGAGAAACGAGTGTGTTCTCTGGCCTCCCTCTCTGGCTTCATACTTTATATTAAGCGCTTGAAGAAACTTTGAGCTTTTGTAAATGAAATGAGTACCTACATTTATTAATAGTGTTTTTTTAGGTTAAGTAATCATTTTTTTTAAGTTTATGTTGAGTAAGGATTTTTACAAAGATCGCCCTATAACTTATAGACATTGGAGTGAAAAGTAATATTACAGTTAGATATATACTAAAACAATATAACTGCATGGAAAAGACAAACTTGAAGCAAAGTATATACCAACCCATCTAGCCAGCGTCGTAGATTAGGCCAAATTCCCCTATTTAAGGATAGGCCAATGTTAAATGAAATAAAAATAAATAACATCTAACACACAACGACATCTAGTCCCAAGCTAAGCAGAGCTTGTGTTATGGGTACTAGACAACTGATATAAATACACTTTTTTTGTACAAACATTTGGTCCGACCCGAGCATCTAACTCGAGACTGCGCCACAGAGGCAGTAGAAATTCTGTTGCTGATAGACGTATTTGACTAGTTGAGCAAAAGTTTATCAAGTTAAATATAGAATTGCAGAACATAATGTTAGATCGAAACCGTACCCACTACTTAAGATAGTCCTGTTAAAATTGCCATAATGTTAATAAATTGACGAGCTTGACGGTACTAACAAAGTCACCATACAACTCAACAGTTCTACAACTAGATATATTAGAACTAAACCATAGTCTAAGTTTAGCTCACAACAACTCATCAAAGAGCAGTTAGCAAATACTTGAGCAGTTAGGGTGCATTATGGAGTACCTCCTCCGACCGCCAGGGAACTTTGCCGAGTTTGGCATTGAGATCTGTATTCTAAGAGCACTCGACATTTGTATCTACAAATACAAAAAAGCAAATTTCGTGTCTTAAATACTTACTTTTATTTAATTTAATCATTACTTCGTTGGTTGTTACGGTAATGAATTGGCATGTAAACTTTAATGTTGAAATTATTTGAAAGTATAAATACGAGTACCTATTCCGAATCTCATGATTGCTTTTTATATACGAATACAATTTTCATAAATGTTTTGTTTTCTATTATACGTCATCCTTTAGTTACGACATGAAGCTGGTAATAAGAATTATAGTCAAATTTACAGACAATCTTTATATACAAAATGTTTTGTGCGTGTCTATGTGACTAAACTTCTATTAAATGTCCTAATATTTCATAAAAAAATGACTATTCCTGAGGATTCGAGAATGGTTTAGATTCAATAACTGTGGGTAGTGTCGTTGGACTCAGCTGGTCATATATAATAACAAATAAAACAATGTATCGAAACGAAAATAATTTAACCACGAAATAACACAACTTAATTTGGAAAATTTGAAATATTAAAAAAAACTAAAAACATTAAATGTCACTGCTTAGATAATCAAACACATTTTAAGTGTCGCATATCAGCGCTAGGTACTTTGTGCACCTAATATAATACACACATACAAAGACGTGTGTACTTCAAAACAGTGCACAAATTGAACTATAACTTAGTTTCCTACTGTTCTCTGCAAGTTTTACTCCTCATAATGTGATATTTGACTCAAGAATCAAGTTGTCAAAGGCGCTATCTCTCTCGTTTACGTTTCTTCTCTCTCTTTCTCTCTTATATTTTTCAGAATCAGAAGAAAATAGTACTAACAAAAATAGAAAAGAATGAGCATGATTACCTTATTTAAATGGCAGAGTCACCCAACCTCTTTAAACAGTCTACTACCTACAGTGTGCTATTTGTGTATGTATGTATGTGTACGTGTGTATGTTTGTACATATATGTGTAAGTGTATGTATGTATGTATGTGTTTGTATGTAGTAACTTTTAGCTTATGTCAATTGTATATTGTTCTGGACATCTATAATTTCGATTTATCTACCTTACTAGATCTCTACACCCCCAAAGGTTGGCTGGTAGAGAATGCTTAAGGCATTAGTATAATAAATATAAGTGCATGAAATTGTAAATAAATAAATAAAAAATACATTACAACAAAGTGGTACTCGAACAATTTGTGTATACCCAAGGACTAAAGTATTTTTTACAAAGATAATGTCCGGATAGGAATTTACATCCTGTATCGCGGGGAACTTTACAAACATATATGAAACGGACACAAAGAACACCCAGACTCTGAACGACAATTTGTGAATCACCCAAAGTGTTAGTCCATGTGGGATTGGACCCTACAACACAAGGCTAACCTTGTAGTCAATTGTGTGAGGAACACATGCACTTTTTCTATATCCGGGTAATTTTTCTACAATATGATTGTATTTAAGTACGCTTATCAGTAGTTATGCTAACGTAGTGTGGATTTTGTCTAGTTTTAAAACAGGGGGCTGTGTGTGAGATGTGTGAAGTTACTTCTGTACTGTAAGAAATATATTAGACGTGATTGCCCATAATTATGCTATTATTTGACTGCCTCGGTGGCGCAGTGTTAGCATATATAACAACACACAACCTAAATACCTTAGAATTTTTGATCTCATTTAAGTATTGTTAATTTTTTTGTTAAATTAGTGATAATTTTGTATAGAATTAAGTACCTACCTTAGTATATATATATATATATATATATATATATATTTCTTGTCTTTGGAGGTGCACCTGCATTTTTTATTTTTGGTTTCTGCATAATTTTTTGAGCATATTTAGTAAAATATAATAATTCTCTTGAGAATAATAAAGGCTAGAAAGAAGATAATTGTAATTATTATTATGAAGTAGAACATAGTCTATACACTATTTGTTAAAATAGAAACTAACCCTTAGTTATTAATTTATAGGAATAGTACCTTAATGCTTTGGTTATGTTTAGATTCAAATGATATTATCATATGAATGTGTCACAACAATTTGTCCCAAATCCGCGAAGAATATCCGTTAAATCTTTTTTTCGGTCGACGCTTATCGTCATAGATTAAATTTTCACCTTCAGCTAACTGAAAAAATCCATTACTTCCGCCAGATGTCACTGAAATCAAATGTCGCTAGCAAACCGGTGGGATAGAGACGCAGAAATGTACCTTTATTTTAGTATTGTATCTAGTTAGTGATCAAATATATTTCGAGGCTTTGTGCAAAATTTAAAATAAGATACTATTTAATATTTTCAACAAAAATGTACCAGACTGCGTAATCATTACAATTACACATTAAAATGGGCTTAAATGCCAACAACTATTTAAAAGTAAACATTAGTTAAAATAATCTCAAAAAATGGTTCCTACTAATTTAAACTGCTAACTTTGGTTAAAGAATCAAATTCTGGATTATTCTGGAGTGGAGTCATCAAAACTTGAAAAATCCAAAGTGTAAATTAATAATTTACAACAAACACATTGAATATAGACACACAACTATGAAAAAGTAGAAAGAAATATGCAAACCCAACTATAAATCGTCTCCATTCCACTTCTGTTCTAGTACCACTGAAACACAAAGTTTTTTATAATCGGCAGACAGACAGTGGAACATTAATCAACGTCAATCACGCACAGGCTCTGACTTCAGAAACGAATGAGCTGGTGTTTCACGGTGTATCGCTCCCATTGTCTCCCCCACTGATCAACAGATATTGACGAGCCATGTTGATTAGGTTTTTTGATGACAGGTGTATTTTATATGATAATTGAAAAAACCCTCCTTCTGTGTCAATTCTTTGAAAACCAGTGCTTATTAGTAAAATACCTTTGTGATATTTATGTGTTTGTGAATATGTACAAGGTACATTATGTTAAGAAACAGGTATATAAAGATACTTGGACCCATAAAACAGTTTGTACTTACAAATATGAACAATTGATTTAAAAAAAAATAAAGAAAATTAAAAACAAACATAAATACTAGGTAATAAAACAAAATTACTTTGAGGCCTTTCATTTGAAACCTATATTACGTGGGTTATCCAGAAATATTACATGGCGCCATTTTTACGGCGGCCATTTTGGTTTAATAATAATACCGATCATATATAATTGCACTTTCATCAGAACTAAATGTATATTTTTAATTTCAAATCAATCGGAAATCGGAAAGTGGTTAAAATTTAACTTGCTAGATTTGAATAAAAGCTTGTAAAAATAAAATACAAAGAATTTTAACACTCGATAGTTCTTCATTATTTTATGTATTAAATGTCAAACAAAGTTATCATCATTTTTAAAGGTAATTAATTTACTAAGATATTGAATTGTACTAAAAAAAAGGTACTACCATATCGATTTACAAAGTAAAAAAATATAACCTAGTCTTTATTACGAAGCCTAGTCAACTGATTTCATCAACGCCGAGAGTTTTATTACATAGAAGATAATAAAGCTCCTGGCGTTAAATTGTCATCTAAACTACACACAAATACACCCAAAGTATGAGATCGATACGACAAATTGAAAAATGCATTAAAGTTTTATTTCTAAGACTATTGTTTAACATAAGATATAAATAAATAAACAGCTAAACGTTAACTACCAATACTAAGTTCGTTATTGTTCCGTTATGTTTAAAACATGGAGCTTCTGCCAAATTATACATTTCGAAGATGCCAGAATTCAACAATTTATATTAACTTTGGAAATTTCATTAACACACAAGGACTTAAACTCTAATCTGACTTTATAATCAGTCGGGAATCGAGTCGAATGCCTCGGTGCCCAAAACAACTTACTTTGCATACTGCGCTATTAATAATTAAGAAATCTGTACAGCGAACAAAATACGATTTATACCGATTTTCATATCTGAGCACCCTGTTTCTTAGTGGTTAAAAAGCTCAATCGTTCTGACTACGATTCCATTCACTACAAATAAAATTAGATGAGTTAGATATTTGGAATTTCTAACTAATTAATCCTAATAAAATAAACAGTAAAGTATATAATTCAAATAAATTGAACTACAGCAAAGAACATAATTAACTTTTTTATGCCTGCAATTAAGTATTTTAAGCTTTGTCCAAGTTCATATATTATTTAAGAATTTATCGGATTTAATGATTCGTACCAGTTATTGAAATCGCTCGTAGACAATTTATTACAAACATTTTGGCTTTATATTCCTAGTTCTATATCAACCTGGTGATCTAATAAATGTGTGGTACTTATTCCAGATAATAATATTCTAAGTAACTGTTACAATAACAAGAATTTCCGGTTAACGTTCGCCCTTATTCGTTAAATTCAACTCGAATTAAGTTTCCACTCTTTAACCCATCTAATATATTGTATAACATACATATTTAAATAATTACACGGAACTACCAAATTCCACGATCTACATGTTAAAAGACAAGAAATTAATTTAACTGTAGTGAAGCTACTGTCTACATAGCTACATAGCTACGTCGCTACGTGTCTACGCCGCTACGAGTATGCTCGGTATTTTTCGGTCGACGTCGCCGACTTCTCGAGTCGACGGAATTGCACGCTCCAATGCGTCCGCGCACAAGTAGATCGCATTATGAGATTTGTTAAAGGCTTGCGTAGATTTTCTTAACAATGAGACTTTTAGACGTCTTAATATTATTGCATAATAATGGTTGTATGGTGACAAATTTATTTGAAATAATATTTAACTTTCTGTGGTAAAATACATAATGCTAGTTTAGAACATCCGTGAACATTTAATGATATATGCAAAGCAACTACCACCTTATTGCTTACTTGGAAATATGAACAAGTGGTTTAATTGTTTTTTTTGTGTGTGTGTTTATAATGCTTGAACCTGAAAAGATAAACCTTGAGAATGATCCTGAGAAAAGAGAAGATACCGAAATGTATCAGACAATTATCTATACAAATAAATAAAATTGGAGTGTCTGTTTGTAATATTAAAATAACCGCTTTCTACTGCATGCATGCATATGAATGTATATACGGTACACATACCAAAATAAATATTTTTTAAATTTTTGTCTGTCTGTCTGTTTGTTCCGGCTAATCTCTGGAACGGCTGAACCGATTTGAACGGGACTTTCACTGGTAGATAGCTGATGGTACAAGGAGTAACTTAGGCTTACATTTTTTAGACTAGCTTCGCCCCGCGGCGTTACCCACGATACGACAATAACCGCGGGTAACACCGCGGGGTTCAGCTAGTAGTATAATAAAAATGGATACATCACTAAATTGATCAGAAATAATAAAGATAATCTACGTAGTATATATATATAGCTATTGTTAAATTTAAATTTTCAGAAAACATTATAGTTCTCTATAGCTCTGAGAAATGTTCTAGATATAACTGCTTATACCAAAAATACTATATAAATATCATGATAAGTATTGCTTACAAATACTTAACCAAAAATAAATCCTAATCCTTTAGAAAGCAGCGTTTAATACAGTAAAGACCTTAACCGTCTATAGCTCTATAGTTGTACAATCAGCCCGTTCTCTATCGTGAGGGTAGACACACAAAACCGCGGTGCTCGGCGACGTGTAAACAGCTGAACTGATCTGGAGTGACACACGACATCACGATATTCTAATATATATTATATAGAGCTGATAAAACCTGTCAAATATGCGACCAATCGACGCATGTTCTTTTGACAGTAGAGGAAGTGAATTAGGGAAACTAGAGAGAGAAATAAGTGACTGTACATTAGCGTAGAGCGTTTAGAGCTATATGGTATTAGTTAGTTCAAACAACAATGAAATAATTAATATCCATTTACTTATTTTAAATGTGTGAAGTGTATCTGTTTACAGCTCTTAAACTCTGAAAACAGACAACTCCATTAGTTATATACATTCTCTGGCTCGGGAAACTTTACAAACATGCATGAAACGGGCACAAAGAACACCCAGACTCAGTATAAATATATTTTGTAGATCACACAGAGTGTTGTCTAACTTGAAATTTGAATCCACATCATTTAGCGCAGTAAAAACCTACGCGGCGAGCGCTTGCACCACTAGGCTAACCGAGTAGTCAAAATTATTCATCTAAGTAATATTCTTTTTTAAGTGAAAACTTCTAAAGACAGGTTCGGATGAGGAATAAATTCATATGAGTTGTCATGGATATACTCGCGTGACGTGTTAACGCTAACACAATATTTGATCTAAATAAAAGAAAAAGATGATACTAGACAAATTATACAACTCTAACACTAATCATCCGTGTTAGGGTTTTATCATCTCTGTGAAGATAACTGTGAAGTCAAATCGTAACCTGAAGACGTGCCGACTTCCGGCCGCCACGTCTCCGCGCGACCCCCGCACGGCTGTCTCACGTTTGCCATTTCATTTGCTACGGCATTTACATACCACTAGTTTGTAAGTTCAATATTGAATAGAAAATTATGTATAAATGAAACAAATGTGTGAATAAAACATACTAAATCGTTATTAATATTAGAGATAATAAAATCATAATACTTGTAATTTACAGATCAACGAGAAATTTCTATTATATATTTTCTATCTCCTGTCCATGAATTTTCTTATGTAACAAACTGTTTATTGTTGGAACTTTAATATTGTGTTAATTGTAACTATTTTGCTACTACCATATCATGTTAAACGAACTGCAAGCAACGTAACAGGAAGCAAACCATTACACTGTAGATGCCACCAATGTATAACCCAGCGTTGCCAGAATTTAATCAAAATTATAATGTCCCGCGTGGGATAGGTTTTGTCCCGTTTTTTGGGGATAATTGTCCGAACGCCCAAGGGAAGTTAGTTGGCCGTAATGATTTATCCTACTAATATTATAAACGCGAAAGTTTGCGAGTATGTAAGTAAGTATGTTTGTTGCTCTTTCAAGAAAAAACTACTGAATAGATTTTGATGAAACTTTACAATAATATAGCTTATACATCAGAATAACACACAGGCTACAATTTTTAAAGATACTAGTTTTGCCTCTCGGCGTTGCCTGCGTTAAGGGGTTCAGCTAATCGTTAATAAAATTGGCATACAATTCACGAATTAGGGATGATGCAGCATGTAGATTTGTGGGAGAGCTATGTTTCGGCATGAATGGGTCGGCTCGACCGGAGTGATACCACGGCCTCACAGAAAACCGGTGTGAAATAGCGTTTGCGCTGTGTTTCACCGAGTGAGTGAGGATACCGGAGGCCCATACCCCAACCCCTCCCCCCATCCCCTTTCCCATATCCCAAAGGTCGGCAACGCACTTGTGACGCCTTTGGTGTTGCGGGTGTCCATGGGCGGCGGTAATCGCTTACCATCAGGTGATACGTCTGCTCGTTTGCCCACTATTCAATAAAAAAAAAAAAGGAGAGAAACGAAAATATTGCGAATGAGCTAATCGTCGTAATTTGAGATTTGATACGATACGTGTTTCCTTTCTTTTTGTTCGGCTTTCGAAGAAAGGATCCCTCTATTTTCACTAAAAAGTCTCAAAATCCCGATTTGACTAAAAAATCTGGCAACCCTGGTATAACCTGTTGAGCTTGATGAACCGTACAAGCTATTATGTACCAATAGACAAGTCACGCGTAATCAGAACCTCATTTCTTCTTAACATCCCCCTTCAATATTTTTACAAATACCATGAACTTAGCAAATTTATTAATTTCATTTTTTAAGCGTTCTATTTATCGCCCCCAAAACCCCTTTGCTTTGCATGAAAACCGTTGGAGCCGTTTCCGAGATTCAAATTTAATATACTCGTACAGATATGTGTATACAGAAAATGTTTGTTTAAAGATATTGCACCATGATATACATATTATAATATATGTGAGAATATTGCATCGAATAAACTCTTCTCAGGTAGATCTTATCAGGATATTTTATAGGCTGAAAATGATACTGTTCCATTACTAAGAAAAATATTATTTCTGCAAAGGATTTCATTGCCCTAGCCTTGGTGCACCCGCTAAACATTTTCTCCCGCATAGATCTAACCAATTTTTTAATATGAAAGATATTAAGAGACGACACACCAAAATAAATAAAACAACGCCCGAAATCTTTTTTTGTTAATATTTCAGACATTCAACACACAACGCCATCTAGTCCCAAGCTAAGCTAAAAGAGTTTAAGTTATGGGTACTAGACAACTGATATAAATACATATATACTTTTTTGTAAATACATACATATCATACATAGAAAAAACCTAAACTCCGAAACAAATATTTGCAGATCAAGCAAACATTTGGTCCGACCCGGGAATCGAACCCGAGACCTTAAGCACAGTAGTCGCATACGCTACCACTACGCCACCGAGTCATTAAATGGCTATGGTTATTTTTCCAAGTTCACAGTTACAGTGCTCTTATAAACAATTTCCTTTACAACAATATGTGACTATACCTGTCATATGTGGAGGAATATCCTGCTTAGAAATATAATTTAATCCCCACACAATGGCCACATTGTGAGTCGTGGCACCAAAAACGACGAGACATTTTTCGTTTAATATATAAAAATACGGTATGTTCCTAGTTGGTCACTTTAGGATATTCACCACAGTCATTACTACAGTTAAATACTGTCAAAAATAATTTATAACAAATAGCAAATCTAAAGAAACAAAGTAAGAAAGAAGGCAAACTATTGTTACAAACTTGAGTTTGTATATAATATATACGGAATATTGTTGATTAGTTAATTTAGTAGCTGCTATTGCATATTTAACGCCATTCATTTTACATTAAAATTTTGTTCTCCATCATGTTTTCACAAGAATTAGTAGTTTCTTATTACCTATTGTAATTTGTTACGGTAGACATTGAAAATCCGTACTGGGATGGGTTACTCACACCCATCGCAGTGAATGCTGAGAGTCCGCCATTTTGTTGGACACGGTTTACAGCCCTACATACATTTTCAATTATATAGTGTATTTTTTTTTTTTTGTTGTTGGATTATTTTAATTTAAGTTTTATTATTGTATGCCGTGTTTATATTATTATTGGTAACCTGTACTGAGCTACACAGAAGGCTAGAGCGTTAAAAACTAAAATAGGTAAGGTAATATTAATTTCTGTCGGTCTCAAACACCCCTTAGTCCTACAGCTAATACTTTAGGAAGGTTTATTTAGTGTAATTGTATATAATGGCTAGGTTATGCAATAGGTACTAAAGAGAGGGAATTATTTTAACAATAATTTGTCCGAAAATAGATATTCATTTTTACATCCTGTGTCTTTACAAACATGCATGAAACGTACACAAAAAACACCCAGACTCATAACAACAACTTGTGAATCACACAAAGTGTTGTTGTGGATTTGAACCCACAACACTTGGCGCAGTAGAAAGGGGCGTGGCGATCACAATAACCAAACCTCAAAAATGACAAACTAGGAACAAACCGAGCTGTAAAAATTCAGTCAGCGAACGCGCCGCCGATCTCCGCAATAAGATTTGAGATCAGCTCGGTTTGTATTCAGTAGGGTCGGTAGACCCCGCATAATCTAAGAATACTATTCACTGTGGATGAGGCTATGTAAAAGCTCCCATACATTGATATAATTTTCCTTGAACATTGTATAATGTTAAACGTTAAAACCGTGAGTGTATTGTATGCAGTTGATATTTTGAACGTCGTAAAAAGGAAATTAAAAGTTGTACATTTTTTTTTTTTTTTTATCAATTACGCGTGAATGTATTAATTACATAACATATGTATTTTATATGTGTTACAGAATTGAACTGACTATAATACTACGAATAGATTTTTCTTTGTAAATATTTTATTTACTGAATCAATATACTATATAACTCAATATACCTTGTTAAATCTAATCAAAATACCTAGTCCTGTATTAGTTCTTTTGACATATTTTTTTTTAAATATATTTCTCACATAAAGAATATACATCCTGTGTCGCAGAGGACTTTACAAACATACATGAGACGAACCCAACGAACAGCCAGACTCAGAAACAACAATTTGTTGATCACACAAAGTGTTGTCCTATGTGGGATTTGAACCACACATGGCGCAGTAGAAAAGGGCGTGACGAACGCTTGAACCTCAAAGTCAATGCAACATTTTATAATAACAGATATTTAAAATATACAGTGTTTTTTTTCATAAAGTTTTCTAAGTCTAAGTGTATAAATACAATACGACCTTCAAACCTTCAAGAAAAGAGCGTACTCCTTCCTAAAAGGCCGGCAAACGCACTTGTAACGCCTCTAGTGTTGCGGGTGTCCATGGGCGGCGGTGATCGCTTACCATCAGGCGATACGTCTGCTCGTTTGCCCGCTATATCTATACAAATAAATAAAATTGGAGTGTCTGTTTGTAATATTAAAATAACCGCTTTCCACTACATGCATATGAATGTATATACGGTACACATACCAAAATATATATTTTTTAAATTTTTGTCTGTCTGTCTGTTTATTCCGGCTAATCTCAGGAACCAATGGTCCGATTTGAAAAATTTTTTCCGTGTTGGATAGGCTATATATCATCACGCTTCTACTAATAGGAGCAGAGCACCAATGAAAATGTTTCAAAAGCGGGGGAAAATTTTCACGCCACGGGCAATATAAGACGCAAACGAGGTTGCGTGGGTCAGCTAGTAAAATAATAAATAAATTCCTTTCCATACCATTCGATTCCTTGGAGGTACCGAAAGAAAATAAGCACGTGCGACCGTCACGGCATATTGGTCACGAATTCACAACCTTCATGCTATCAGCCACTGAAATATACCATATTATATAAAATATTCTATTGTTAACTGGATAACTTATATACAACCGTCCCATTGTTAAAGGTAGATTTTATTATGGTTCAATATTCTTGTGGGCGTATAATCGTGAACAGGGTCGGTTCTCTGTCGATAGTACTCTTAATTCTCATCTTTAAGGTGAAACTTATAAAAGATTTCATTTTGTTTTGTAGTGTACATATGTGCTTATCTACTCTGTACATCTTCTACTCAATGTTTTTAGATTATGATAGAGGGCAAACGAGCGATTACCACCGCAACACCAGAGGCGTTACAAGTGCGTTGCCGGCCTTTTAGGAAGGAGTACGCTCTTTTTCATGTTTTATTTCGGCGGTAAATATTAAGCGATAGTTTGCCCTACTGTATTATAACGACATATTATCCTAATACCCTCGTATATGAAGCTGACCCACGCAACCTTGTTTGCATCTTAATTGCCCGTAGCGTGCAAATTTTCCCCCGTTTTTGAAACATTCTTCATTGGTGCTCCACTACTATTAGTAGTAGTGTGATGATATATATAGCCTATAGCCTTCCTCGATAAACGGACTATCCAACACTGAAATAATTTTTCATATCGGACCAGCGGTTCCTTGAGATTAGCGCGTCCAAACAAACAAGCAAACTCCTCAGCTTTATAATATTAGTAAAGATTTTCCCAGTCAAATCATAAGTCGTATCGTGTCGGTGCGGACGTGAAGAGACGGGAACGTGACGACACGCCGGTACTCGCGTTAATTGTGTACGCCCACTGCGTTGCGTAATTAGCACCTAATTACTCGCTACTGTCGGCATGTCACTCCGTTTATGAGATATTACGTAGAATATATTGAGTTACGCTACAGCCACTCACAATATTGAGGATCTTCAAGATTTTGAAGCTATTTAATTGAAATGGTAGTTTCGAATACGAGTATCACTATTCTAATCTATACAATAAATATAATATAATCTATAAAATATAAATGAAATTGAAGTGTCTCTTTGTAATATTCAGTACATTACATTATATATTGGTCATCTTATGTACTCTCTAGAAAATATATAAAACGGTGTACAAATAAAGAGTTTTCTATCTATCTATGTATGTATACACGGTACATTTACCAAAATAGCATATTTTAAAATTTTTGTCTGTCTGTTTGTTCCGGCTAATCTCCGGAACAGCTGGCCCGATTTTGACAGGACTTTCATTGGTAGGTAGCGAATGATACAAGGAATAACTTAGGTTTTATAGACTAGCTTCGGCCGCGGTTAACACTGTGGGGTTCAGTTAGTTCAAAATAATTCTATTAAATAGCAGAGTTTGGTAAGCGCAAATGTCGGGTGATTCTAACAAGTACTTCAGGTGTATTTGTATGTAATATGTAAGTCATGTATTTGTTTAATAATTTATGTCTGTAAAAAACAAAAAAGAAGAAAAAAACCTTTCTTGAAGAAATAATAATAATAATAAATATTTCGGACACTGCCTCGTTGGTCTAGCGGTTAGCGTAAGCGTCTGCCGATCAAGAGGTCTCGGGTTCATACAAAAATTTGGTCCTACCCGCGAATCGAACCCGAAACCTTAAACACAGATTTTGTGTGTGTGACACATTTACACCGAAAAAAAGTAGAGAAAATAGGCACAAAATTCAAAAGTAATAAAATCAAGTAATAAACTAAACCAATATTTTTTTTCAGGGAATTGATTCAATAGAACTAAAAATACAGCTTTGATATTTAAAGAAAATAATTTACGTAATATTTTGGAATTTGAGGATTAATAATTACGAGCACTTTAATTTGTCATAGCCTTTCCGCCACATTCATTTAAATCAAGAAATATATTCACCCTAGTCATAAGCGTCACGTATTGAGGTCGTATTAACGTAATTAAGTTTATTGCGACACCGTAGGGGCTGAAAAGGGAGTGGAATGAGTCCGGAGGAGGCAGAAGGTGGCTCTTTGACTTTATATCTTGAAAATTGTATTACTTACTTAGTGTCGCGAATTATGTACGTATGTACGTATTTGTGGCAGCGGAGCTTTTCAATGGTTGTTTCGTGGATGTTTATATCTGAATAAGAATGTAGGATTGGTGTCTTACCAGTCCCCAATCCGCACTCGGCCAGTGTGGAGAGAGAGGACGACTCCTGAGAGAAGACCCGAGGCCAGCAAAAGGCTTTATGATGATGAAACTCTTATCAACGACCTTTTAGCCAGCATTGCCGCAATCAATGCTGGTGGTAGCAGGTTTCTTCCTATATGTCCAGGTACAGGGCAGTCCGCCGTCACTTTCTGCGAGCAAGTTATGCTTGCGAAGGAGATGACGGAGCGGGACCGGGAGAGGTTTAGACCTCTCCCAGCCCGCCAGGCGAGGCAACGGGCCAGGTACCGCAGACTACTCAGGCGGCGGAGATCGCAAAATGATCTCCGTCCTCCATAAACGCAAGCCTGAGGGTGACAGGTAAGGCCACCAGTCACCTTAGCAGAAGCAGGTCGAGATGGCTTTTATAGTTTAGGAATGTTAGGGTTCCTACATGGGAGGGGGGCACCTACAAGCAATGATTGGCCCGAAGTACGTCGGGGTACCAAGGAATTTCCTTCCGAGGGTGCACCTGATTCCCGGCTTCTAGTACCCGAGACGGTGTGTGATTTTTAGTCGGTTCGAGTCCGACATAACCACAAATGGTATCCGAGGGTATTTCCGCACAAAAAAAAAGTTGCAGGGCAGTCTTTCAGCGTGTGTTGGAAACGAATTCAGACCTGCAGTGATAGCATTGTACCGTAACCTCCCGTCCTATTTGATTTAGATACCTACTCATCGATGTAGCCGTGGCCAGTGAGTATCGGAGTCAATTGGTAGGTGGCCCAGCGGATCCTCTGAGGTCGTAAAGTATCTAGTATAGTATATTATGTTATTTATTTAGAGGCTTAGAAGCAGATCTGATTACAAGTGAACTTGCTTCCTATGACTCCCGTGAACTCAAAAACTAACTAACTAAATCCAGTCTCAGAACTCTGGTTATATATATTGTAACTAACTGGATATCAAACTTTATATACGCTTTTGAAGATTTTTTCGATTCCTTAATGTAAACAGTAGTGAGCTCTTGACACTGATCACGGATGAACGTAGAAGAAAAAGAATCATTCGAGGAAATAATCGGAACATTCCCTTTAAATCTCATACATACTTAAACTCATTTTAAAAATCCATCACAGTATTTGAGGACAATTTTCAAGCTAACTAATCCGCGGTGGTCGGGCGGCAAATTTCTCATCGCAGTGTGATCGTTGGATCGTGCGATCAGTCTGATCACCCGTGCAGAATACTGCAATGCACCGTAGACCGTAATTGCCACGCAAATGGGTTTCCGAGGCACCGGTGCAACGATTTACTTATCGACATCGCAAATTTCTTCGTAATCACATCGAATATAAGTTGTTTAAGGGCGGTAGGGCTATTGAGATCGATTTATGTTGTTAAATCTGACTTCGAGTGAATATATATGTAAATATGAACATGTGAAGATATTCTTTGTTCAGCTTTATAGCTATTCCAAGAAATTATTAGTGAAAAAAAATTGTTTACAGCATTTCAAAATATCCCTCTCCTATCCCGAACGCCGAAATTCGACGGCCTCGTCTGCAGTACTAAGTGCCCATGAAGCATTTTTTTGACGGTGGGAAATAAAAAAATCGCATGGAGCTAAATCTGGAGAATGGGGTAACATTTGTACCCCCGAAGTTGACAAATAGTACATAGTTCTAGCATGATCTTGGTTAAAATAATACCACGGACGCCGCTCCTTGGACGCTGGCTATTCAACTCCCCGAAAGCTTGAGGCAAACAAACTTCGCTATGTCATTCACTTGTAACGGTTCTATGGTCTTTTAGCGGAATTACTGCTACTGTTCCACTGTGTCGAAAAAAACAGCTATAATCTAATTCTTGTTTATTATTTCCCTGTTTAGTGAAATATTTACTCTATTTTTAGCATGACGTCATTAAGCCAAGTTCGCAGATATTTCTGACTGGTTGACACAACAATTAAAATCGTTTAGATTCACTATTCAGGATTTGCATTCATTCATTCCGTCATTTCCATTTAAAGATGATACATAGTTTTACAATCGC
This sequence comes from Spilarctia lutea, assembly GCA_916048165.1. Lineage (NCBI taxonomy): Eukaryota > Metazoa > Arthropoda > Insecta > Lepidoptera > Erebidae > Spilarctia > Spilarctia lutea. The sequence goes on along the minus strand of OU696490.1, from coordinate 11,188,048 downwards.
GGTAGAAATAATTGTAATTATTCAACAGCTTCGGTGGCACAGTGATAGCGTATGCGACTGCTGTACTTGATGTTTCGGGTTCGATTCCTGGTCGGACCAAAAGTTTGTATGATCTGCACATATTTGTTTCGGAGTTTAGGTGTTTTCTATATATTTATAAACCAACAAGTATGTATGTTTTTATATCAGTTGTCTAGGACACATAGTACGAGCTCTGCTTAGTTTAGAACTAGATGGCGTTGTGTAAAAAATGGGAACAGATATCGATTAAATAATAAAAGACTAAAAAGAATATATACTGCGTTTTAATCCTTAAAGAGCGCCTAACACGATCAAGCAGACTCTTCGTGTAAGCCCTAAATTAAGATGTGACCAATGTAAGGGCGAGACCGTTGATCGATCTCTCGGCTCATTACATTTTGTGCCAATCATTGTAAAGGTACGTCTAGATTGCATTGTGTTTTGTTCTCTCTCTAATTAGCTCACTTAACTTGGGACACATTTTCTTAGATATTACTAAATCACTTGCACAAATTTATAAAGGACTAGCTTATGCCGCGGCTTCGCCCGTGTTTATGTCGATTATTGCAATTCAGAATGGCCTATGCCCCCGAAAATCAAAGTATCGCCTCGCCACGCACAAATTTCATTGAACATTAACATTGTACAGACAGACAAAGTTACTTTTGAATAATATTAGTCTGGCAGTAGAGATAGGATATAATTATCTACAGAATAGAATATTTTAATATAGTTATCTAGATATATACTTCTAGAAAAAAATAACAGAAGATTTCGACAGTGCATTCTTTCATTAACTGTGTATTTGGTCAAGAATTATTGTTTCCAAATCTTCAATTACTCTATTTGACAAAACGTCTATATTAATAAATCCAATATTCCGATCTTGAAAGTTGCATACAAACAAATTTTATTAGATTAATTCAATCCTTTTTTATTTAAGTCTCATTACTTAAATATTAAAATGTAATACTGTTAATTTAATTACAGCCCGGATTCGTTAGCTGTTCACTCCATTTGGCAGAGCCTTTACATAATGACGAAGCACTATCCTATATTATAGGCTATCGCTATTTATCTTCAATCTAAAGTGTTACCACGTAGCACGATCAGGCCAGGCCAACCCATCCCTCATGGCTAATCGACCGTTCTCAACCGAGATTAATAAATGGCGCTTAAAATTTCAACCTTTTTTCGGCTAAGCTAATGGCCCAAACATAATTAGCTATTTTTTATCGCTGATTCTAACGGGGAAATTTATTATTGGATTTCTCTTTTCTGTTTACTCTTTGAGAGTGAATTACGGTTTTGTTTTTCTGTTTACATAGATTCGATAAATTGTTTAAAAAATTTAAAAAAATGTGCGCCTGCTTCATGACGAATTGCAATACACAGAATTGTTAATTTATTCATTTTGACACTTAGAGGTAGAAATTTGTTTTGATAATTGAAAAAAATATATAATACTAGCTGACCCTAGCAAACTTGTTTACGTCTACTATTGCCTGTAGCGTAATATTTTTACCCGTTTTTTAAACATTCTTCATTGGGGCTTCGCTCCTATTGGTCTTAGCGTGATGCGTGAGCGATATATACAAGTAGCTTATAGCCTTCCTCGATAAAAGGACTATCCAACACTGAAAGAATCAAGTCGGACCAGCGGTTCCTGAGGTTAGCACGTTCAAACAAAAGAACAAACAAACAAACTCTTCAGCTCTATAATATTAGTATAGATTTTGTCAGATTTCTTTCGTGAAATATGTCGCAACTAAGTTATGCAATCAGTGATAGGTACTAGTCTTATCGACTATCAGTGAACTTTGTCGCGAGATCGGGTATACTATTTCTCTTAAGGTGAGAAAATGTGGAACTCCCTCCACCGTTTAGCAACCAGTGTGTTTGTATGTTGGTTCAGTCTTTCCTGATAATATTTGTATAAATTTTTCGATTAATTGTTCGCAGCTGGAAGTCTTCATTTATATCCATATGTTTGATGGAATATTGTACTATTTTATTATTATTTTTTTCTTTTTCAGTTGCCTAACTGTCTTTTGTGCTTTGGTTGCTACTTTTCCTTGTCATATTTATCTACCTCGGGCTGTTTGGTATTAGGTATATATCTTTTCACAAATAATACTCGCACGATAACACTGTGACCTAATTTACCTAAAGGTCGCACGTAAAGCCTAATTATTACCCTCGAGTGCACAGTCTACGGCTAAGAATAGGCTCATACATTGCGCCACACCGATAGATGAGTTGACCCGTTAAAAGCTTGTGACGTCGATTTTACCCCATATTGCCTGACCCACTTCTGACTTCTCGATCGTATGCTGAAGGTTAGTCTGCTCTAAAGTGTACTGGTGCCTACAGTCTCTAGCTTTCTCCACATTGTCCTTTCAGTGTTATGATTCGATCAGACCAATAGCTAAGAATACAACTTTTGAATAAAATACCTAGTAATAAAAAGAAGGGTTATAATTTTGTCAGTCTATGTACCATCGTTGCGTTGAATCAAAATTGTAATTTCCCGCGCGGGACTACATAGTGAATAATAAATGGCACTAGTTCTTTCACGAATTAAGCTAGCATATAGCAGAAAAACGGAAATATTGCGAACGGTCTTTTTTTAATGGACTGTTTTACTCCTGTGTCGTAATTTCTGATACGATGCGTTGATACGTTTTTGTCCCGCTTTCGATGAAAGAATCACGATTTGCCTAAAAACATCTGGCAACGCTGCTAAGTACGTTCGTATGTTCCACAATAGCGCCTAAAGTAGATACTGATTTTATTGAATGAGGTATCAATAGATTTGTAACAAAGACCCGGGTGAGATAGACTAAATAATTTTATAAGTTCTAATGTAGTTGTATTATAGTTATTAAACTTTTTATTGTTGTTTTTAGTGTGTTATTTCATTGGAAAACATTAACAACCAGGTTTAAATTTGAATGCATAACAGATGTGAAGTAAGAGAATATAGTACCTACCTTGTGAACCATCAGCTTGTTGGCCCATGTTTAAGAAAAAAAATAGATCAAATGCTATGATATATTATGGTTAAAAGAAAACTTCGATTTCGCATGTTTTTTTTTTTTTATTGAATAGTTGGCAAACGAGCAGACGTATCACCTGATGGTAAGCGATTACCGCCGCCCATGGACACTCGCAACATCAAAGGCGTCACAAGTGCGTTGCCGACCTTTGGAGGATGGGAAAGGGGATGGGGGGAGGGGTTGGGGTATGGGCCTCCGGTATCCTCACTCACTCGGTGAAACACAGGGCAAACGCTATTTCACACCGGTTTTCTGTGAGGCCGTGGTATCACTCCGGTCGAGCTGACCCATGTTTATCATGAGTTTCTCATAAATATCTATTGTATCCTAGGTAAGTATTATCTCCTTTACATTGGAGTTTTAATAGATTTTTCGGTTTAAAATCTTGAACAGTCGGCCTGATATCGGTATCAGGATTTTTAACTGTTGCGTTCTTACTGCATTTAAATTCTAACCTAATATCATAAGAGTTTGACTGCACGGTTGCCTAGTGGTTTAAGTGGTCACCACGCCGCTTTCTATTGCGTCAAGTGTTGTGGTTTCAAACCCAACATAGGACAACACTTTGTGTGATCTACAAATTGTTTTGTTCTTTTTGTTCGTTTTATGTAGGTTTGTAAAGTCCCCCGCGACTCAGGACGTATATTCCTAATACGAGAGTTACCTGTTTATAAAAAAAAAGTAAATGTGTGTTTGTTTGTCTCTCACTATAATTACCTAACGATATAGTCTACTAACTGTACAGAAGAACAGAAGACATAAACAGTTAGAGATATAGGCTACTTTACGTTAGCAATCTAAATCGTTTGGGTTACCGAGTAGAACTTATGAATATCATTCCTTACAAGGGCTATTTCAAACCTTCTTACAAAAAAATGGCTTTTGTAGTAATACAAGTTCGTAGTTTATTCTCTCGGATCACGATTTTATGATTAGGTAAGTACTTTGAAATAACGTTTCAAATCTATTTTTCAAAAAATGTACACAAGGATTAATTAGTATTAAAAATAACAGCTGACCTACATATCTTCGTCTGTGAGCATAATGTTGACTAAAGAGCTTTAAGAACATCAGCAAAACACACGTTTAAAAAAACGTGGAAATCAGTTAAATACTTTCGGAGTTAATCGTGAGCAATAACATAATACGAGAATTATATAATGAACTAGCTGAACACCGCGGTGTTACCCGCGGTTATTGTCGTATCGTGGGCGAAGCTAGTCTAAAAAATGTAAGCCTAAGTTACTCCTTGTACCATCAGCTACCTACCAGTGAAAGTCCCGTCCAAATCGGTCCAGCCGTTCCAGAGATTAGCCGGAACAAACAGACAGACAGACAGACAAAAATTTTAAAATATATATTTTGGTATGTGTACCGTATATACATTCAGATGCATGTAGTAGAAAGCGGTTATTTTAATATTACAAACAGATAGGTACTCCAATTTTATTTATTTTTATAGATTGATAAAATTTTAAATAAAAAGCGTTGAAATAACAAGCACAATATTTTTCATTGTTTATTGAATTTTGAATATAATATCATTATATGTAGGTATTTACATTAATAGGTATTCGAATGTTCACTACAATATAATCTCATATTTCTACATAATATATATATTTATAAATAAAGGGTAGTTACACAACCAATAACCAACAACGACCAACATTACACACATAATTAATGTTGCTATTTTAAAAATCATTAATTCATTTAAAATGATCAAAAATAAATGATCAACTGTGATATTTAAATGAACATGAAATGAAATAATATGATCATTTAGAAACATATAAAGATTATAAAAGTAGAAGTACTATTTTTTTAAATAACTATTTTCGTTTTCGCGGCAGTGATTATTAATATATTCTCATGAATTTAACGATACATTTAATTATAATACGTATATTTAATATATAAATTAGTGAGTTGTAATGTAAGTATTTCATAATATTTTATTTTAATATATTTCTTTGGTATACATAGCATGATATTTATTTAATAGCTAAGAAATTATTTATCTTTTCTTAATTAAAGATTATTTTTACCTTTTTTTTAGATTATATATAAATTGCTCACGAAATGCACCTCCATTTGATACATAATTATTAATTTATTTTTTAAAAGGCCAAAACTACAGAAAAATGTTACGGTTACTAATAGGTATTTTGAAAATTTGATTCAAAAGAATCTGGTATAATGACAATAAGGACGGTTATGTATCATAATAAATGTAAATAAATGAAAAGAGCATATAAAATTTGGTGTCAGCAAATGAGCAATATCGATTTAAATGGAAAATGGGGTTCTTTCTATATTGGCTATTATACCTGTAATATCGCATTTTGGCACAATTAATATCGCTATAAGTTATATAATATATCGCTATATATAAATATTCATATAATCTACATTATTAAACCGAACAATTATAGATAATATCTAATTACATATATTATTTTTCAACGGTAACATTCATAAAAAGCTGTGACACATACACATATAAATATTAAATAAAAATGTAGACAGGTGTTAAATGAAAGAAACAAAAGAATTTTTCAATATTTTTTTTACTTTTTTATCACATGGATTACACAAATCTCAAATCAATTAATCAGACTTAAAATCGTCAATTCCTTTACCTCACATTTTAACTTTGCAACACTTCTGTTAACTTTAAATGACAGTTAAAAGTTACATTTAATGTGGTCAACACTATGGAATATGACGAACACCTAACATCATAGAACATAAACAGATATTTATTTAAAAAACAGTATTTTAAAACAATTTTTCAACACGCCACAAATTTTATTGAGCAAACAGTTGCTATAATTGAAGAAAAACGTCAATAATTTTGTTCAAAAAACAATAATTTTTTTCGTCATTTTAAGACACGATTATTGTATGCACTTCGATAAAACTACAAGCAAAACTAACATCGGAAGCTCAACTTTTAAAATTACAAACTGCCGACCATTTTAAATAGACCGCTATACTCCAGTCATAACTTTTTAACAAGGGATCTAGTTAAACTGGTTTTTTTAACATGTAACATCGTTTTGATATGTTTTATGTACTATATGTTATTTTAGGCGAATTCGCTTTATTATTTTCATAAGATTGTGTTCATATCAACAACCCTTGTTCATAATATGTATATGCAAATACTTATCCTATCTATTTACAATTACAATGCATACGACACCAAAAACAGGTAACGTTATACTAGGCTACTCGAGATTATATATTTAGGCCTACCCACATTTCCAAAAGTAATTCCAAAATGTGTAAAATAAGACACAATTTTAAATTTTACAAAAAAAAAATCAGTATTTTCATTTTTAAACAAAACGTAACCTTTCTATACAAAATCTCTAGATCACATTCGGTTAAAAATAATCAGCTGCATCACTATACATATACCGTAATAATACTAACAGAAACAAAAATATACAATTAAAAAAACGTACTATAAATATATAACAGCCCCTACCATTTTACTATTCAATAGTAAAATAGTTCAATAACTATTCTATACAATAGTTTATATAAATTAGGTAATGGTACATAAAAGCAGTGTCCAAATTCAATTACAATAGTCAATTATCATCTAAATAATAAGGACCAACGTTAGTTTTATTAATATCAACGCTGGTCCTATCCATGCACATTATTTTCGAGAAGAACACACACAAAGTTGCCAATGAAAAAAAATACAGTAAAAAAATGTTGCGAGTGCAAAAAAAAACCTTTCATACAACATGAATTCGAAGTTCCAAATTTAAATTTGTATTGTCTATGCACCATAATTATAACTTATTTTGAAAATAGGTAAGTTATGGTTTTATTTCAAAAGCATGTTGTGAATAGATTTGTAGGCCGCATAAATAATGTGCATCGACAATTATATTAATTCTAACATCCAAAACTAATTTAAAATATCGATTTTCGATTAAAAATTCGAGTAATATCATCAAAACATTGCAATTTTTATTCTCCAACTAATTTTGGTTCCACACATCGGCTGATCCAAAAAAGACGTTAGTACAAAACATGCTAGAATAACAGACACCTAAAATATACTAGTTTTGGTTTTGCACAAATCCAAACATCTTAACTGTCGGAACATTTTTCATACAAGATATTTAGATTTATATTAGATTTTCCATTAGTATAGGAAGATTATCTTCCAGGAAGACAATGCCGTGAATATCGCCAATTTACTTAACATATCGTCAACATCTACGATTCGATTATTAGAAATCGATAGTTACTTACGATACTTTCACAATTCTTCAGTTGACGCTATGGGGGCTTTTAAGAGAGGTGTACGAGGACTCCTTGAGCCGTCTGAACTCCTGGTACCAGCTTGAAAGTCTTCATTCGACAAGGAGGCCGGTAAGGGAGCAATTTTCAGCTGGTGTCCGTTTAACTTGATCTCTGTTATGGAATGTGATCTGCCATGGTTGACGTTAGGTTTTTCCTTACTGGTTGTCATGGGGTCGTGGGTTGGGGTCTTGGCTAACGATGGGGTGACTCTAGTCCTGTTAGATTGTTCTCGTAGTGCCATTTGGTAGGCCACTTCGAAGGCCTCGCCAAGAGTAAGGATTACTTCCGTAGCTTGATCCTGGAATTTACGATTTTGGGTTCAGATTTTCAAATGACTAAGTTGAAAAAAGCTAATTTATAGATGATGAAACAGTTTTTATAAACATTAACTCAGAGTGTATTTTAAATGTTTTTCTAGACTACTTAAAGTTATTATTTAATTGATTTATAAAATTTATGCACAAGTACATCGGTGGACTTTACGCCATTATCATTGATCTCACATTACACAGATTCGCTAATTAAAATAACAATATATTGCAAATAGTAGTAAACCAAGAACCTCCCTTCTAAGGAAATTCCTATGTCCAGCAGTGGACAATCAAAAGCTTTTGATGTGATTTAGCCAATACACTATACGTTATACCAACGAATAATCTATTTCTTACAAATATCCCGAAAGATGTATTCAAAATAAGTACCAGAAAATTATATAAATAAAAATTTTCATTTTTTTCTGAGAGATTTTAAAAGATATTGATAAAATGCATGTATCTCACCATGGTAGCAACTCTAAACACGTGACAGTAGTGACTTCTGCTGGCGTGATCTTTAGTGATGTACGCGAAGTGCGTTAGGTCATCGGCGTCTTGACACGCGCAGTGGATGTTGCGGATCTCATGCTCGCACACCAATTCCTAAGAGAAAATTAAAACAATGGAATGATATTGGCATTTCAGAATTGTATAATTGTTCGAGAAATTATGTTCAAAATCAACAGTCAACAGTTTTACGTACTCTTTCTGATAAATTTGAATCGTCAACTTTATTTCGATTGTAAGAGAAAGCTGAAATGAAGATATGCATCTCTTAATACTACCTAAACCTTCGGAGGGACATAAAGTTAGAAGTAGCAAAGCCACGAAATGAAGAAATTATTATAATTAAGAAGAAACCAAGTTTATACAATACTAGCTGACCCACGCAAACTCGTTTGCGTCTCCTATTGCCCGTAGCGTGAAAATTTTCCTCCGTTTTTGAAACATTCATCATTGGTGTGCCGCTCCTATTAGTATTAGCGTGATGATTTATAGCCTATAGCCTTCCTCGATAAATTGACTATCCAACACTGAAATAATTTTTCAAATCGGACCAGCAGTTCCTGAGATTAGCGCGTTCAAACAAACAAACTCTTCAGTTTTATAATATTAGTATAGAAGTATAGATTGAACTCAAAAAGTATTCATTACATACTTTGTTTTATATAAGGCAAAACGAACTTTACAAGCTAATATAATGAATTTTAAACTACCTAGAAGGCGCACCACTAACTTTTACTTGGTAATAATCAACATAAATAAATCCATGTCAATCAATTCGATGTGTTTCAATCCAAGAGCAATAAATCGATTCTAGAATTACCGACATACCGACATCAATTTGCGTTAAAGGAAACATTATCGGGTTGTCGACACTATAACAGCCTTCAAGAAATGGCAGCTACTATTTTATGACGGGTTAAGGCAATATAATATCGCAATTGTTACAATAAAAAACATACATATATTGGTCAAAATGAAAAAGTACAAACATGAATCCTACTAAAATTATAAACGCGAAAGTTTGTAAGTATGAACGGATGGATGGATGTATGTTTGTTACTCTTTCCCGCAAAAACTACTGAATGGATTTGGATGAAACTTTACAATAATGTAGCTTATACATCAGAATAACACACAGGCTACAATTTATAAAGATACTAGCTTCGCCTCGCGTCATTGCCTGCGGTTATTGTCGTGCCGCGGATGGCAGCGCGGGGTTCAGCTAGTGACTAATAATTTCACATCCCTATTGGAAACAAAACACTGAAACGTTTTAAAATCTCATTTTCAAATTTTATTATAACCAATATTAGTCCGAAAATAAAACAACTTCAAATTGAATTTCAGCCGTGCTTGGTAAGCATAACATTGTGAAAAAAACACTAATTATCCCACTTAACTAACCGTGAACAATTCTAACATAAAAATTCATTGTACAAAAAGGGGACGAGATGAAAAAACAATCCTTTTTTTAAGAAACACAAAGAAAAGGCTGGTCATCGGTCCGATCAAGTGTGAAGGATGGACCGTAATTAAAAATCAGGGTAGAATCAGCCCTCCCTAGCCTTTGTCTCAGCGGGGATGTTTGCTGTCTTACACTCCGCTGACCCTCAAAGACTAACAGTCCAAAGTTTGTACGAAATAAAAGATCCAAACTACAAACTTTGTGACAATATACGAGTACTTGGCAAAATAACAAGGTGAAATGGAGCCGTCGACCGAATACAAAATGATAAGAAAGTTCTTTTTAAAAATATCAAAAATGTTACACATTTTGAATATTAAAAATTTCTGTAATAGGTATACATTTTTTTATTTAAGTCTTTCAGCATCTGTTATTTCTATTCTATTATTAAATCAATCAACAAGTCAATTGTTAGAGCTATGTATACTTGACATATTGAAATAGGTATTTATTTAATACGGCTCACAGTGTGGACAACACGGTATCTGGAACGATACGAGATTTAAAAAAAATCAAAATCGGATCGCGGGCAAGTCTTTTAAAGTTTTTAAATAAATTTATTTAACAAAACTAATATTACTACTTTTATTTGTAGAAAAGTATTAGAACGTACTAGTTTACAATCGTTTTTATACAATCAAAGCTAACTAAAGGCAATCATAGCCCAGTTGAACTCGGTGATTAGAAACAATTACCAAGGGTAAACAACGACGACGTGGTCAGTACCTGGATGGGTGACCGCTAGTGGCATGATACCATGAGCGTCTCCGTGATTCGGAGAACACGTTAAGCAGTCGGTCCCGATTGTTATTATAAGATAACAGACGTGAAGCTTAGGAGACCTTCAAGCAGTTTAAAAACATCCAACGGCAAAGATTACGTAGCCACAACGTTATCCTGCCAATCCCCAACCGGCCCTCGGCCAGCGTGAGGACGTATACCTCTAACCATCTGCTGAGAGGAGAAACGAGCCCAGCAGTGGTGGCGTTATCGGTTGTTAATGATGAATGCTAACTACCGACCATCCAGTCAAACAACCATCAATAAATTATCTATTATTTACTCATCGTCAAAGACACAAAAATAAACACATAGGATACAAGTTACTCCTAATTAGGACTATTCTTAATTTAAATGTCAGTAGTACCTATGTACCCGAAATATCTCATTACTGCGATTGAGGTTTGAGAAATAGAAGCTTGAATTCCAAAGACACTTACCCTTTTTTTAGTGCGGAAATACCCTCGGATACCAAAAAAACCGCACACCGTCACGGCTACAAGAAGCCGGAGAACCAGGTGCACCCTCGGAAGGAAATCCCTAGAACCCCGACGTACCTCAGGCCACCCACTGACTGACTAAAAAAGACACTTACCCTGGTAATAGTGTTTAGGAACTTGACACCTCGGTAACTGATAGAGAGTATGATGTCGGGAGAAGTCCGTGGCTCTTTGGTACATTTCTTCAGCTTTTGAATTGATTTCTTCGTCGATTCTGTCCCTCGAAGCTCTTTGACCACCGTGGATCCTAGATACTGTGAGAAGAAACACAATTTTAAACTATACTAAAACAGCATATGATATTTTGTACGTAATTTTAAAACACGTATTAAATAAGAGATGTTCAGAACATATAATACCCAGGTAACTTGCTTACTTTAAAACTTAGTGAACAGATACATGTACATACACTCCTATGTAAGTGAATTTCATAAGAAATAGGTGGCGTATTACCTAGTAATTGCCTACTTTCATATCCTGGAATCAATGTTCGCCTCTACTTGTGTCTTTAAATTGACATAGAAATCTTTAACTGCGTCTTCCCTCTTACTTAATTTCACAATAACTCAGATTAAGAGTATTTTAAATACGTACTTATGGAGTATTTTAAAGTTTTACTTACATTAGCTACATATGTGACAGCTCCTGTCACCAACACAAATGGTTGATGCTTCCACTGGGTCTTCAAAGCACCTGGTACTCCCACCAGCAGTTCCGAAGGTGCTCTGATTTCTAAATCAGATGGCCTTGGTGGTTGAGGTGCAGGCCTGTTCTTTTTACTTCGCTTCAAAGTTTCCCCACCAGGAGGCGCTAGCGAAGGGACTACAGGGGGTGGAACCGGTTTTAGGTTCTCTGAAGGTGGTAACTTCTCTTTGATTTCGTCTTTTAGCTGCTGGATATTGCTCTTCTAGGAAAAAGAAAAAAAATCATCAGTATTCCAATTACAATTGATAAGACGATTGTCAAGTAAATTTCAATTTTATCGAAATATTGAATATGTAAAGAAAACAAACACACCAAGTGATTATTCTCTCGACTTTTTCTGAGTCACGAACTATTCAATAACTTTAATATTAAAGATTATTGTATTTGTTGTCCTTGTATAAGAACCTTACCGACCAAAGTTACAAAGCAATAAAACCGTGTTAAATTAACATTCATTACCGTTATTTTTTACATTTTCAGTATCTGTTTCTGAAGCGAATTAAATGCATGTACAAAATATCATTTCTACCAACATATTCAATCAAAACAAAACTATTGAAAAGTTTCAACGTCGTTGAACACTTACACCTGCAAACGATCCCAATTAAATAAAAATGAAAACAAAAGAGGACAAAAGAAAGGACAATGTTTCGAACAAAACAAAGTGGCACTCGCGCACGGAATTCACACTTCACAGGTGCTATCTGTGCGATAGGGGGAATTAAAAAACTTCATATGGCCGTAAAATTTTAATTAACGTACTAAATGAAAGGCATACAAGTAAATAATTGAATCATCTAATTTGATGGTATCATTCGAAAGAATGAATGAAAGGAGAGTGACGTAACTCGAATGAGGGTTGTAGTGAGAACTGAACTATGGGTTTTCGATTATTAGCGTCCTTGTTGTTTTATTTTGTTAGGTAACAGTTTTAATTGAAAAAGTCTTATTAAAAAGGATTATTTTAAAACCTTTATATTGTGTTAAGATTTATTAGAAATCATTCATAAGAGGTCCTGAAAATTGTTTGGCAATGAGGCAGTCATATGTAATTTTGTATAATCCACACTAATATTATAAATTCGAAAGTAATGTCTGTCTGTCGGTTTGTTACGCTTTTACGGCTAACCGCTGCACCGTTTTCAATGAAATTTTACATGAAAATACTTTGATTATTAAGGAAGGATATAAGCTACACTTTACCACGACAACCGACATACGTGCGCAAGTGCAATATAATTTTTAATTACATAATTTTTTCCAACCAATATCTATTTTATCTTGAAAACATATTTTATACTACTTTTTATATGTATCTAATACCTTTAAGCTGGCAATACTTGTTTATGTAATAAGTAATCAAAATTTTGGAAACGGCTCTAACCAGGCGTCGCGTCGGGTCATTTCGATTTATTGATCTATTTAGAATTTCACGCAAAACTTTGATCATCTAGGTACTGAATATTAACAACAGATGAAATGGCTATGTTCTAGAAACAAGTTGTACTGTATTGCCCACGAAGCGACTACCACTTTGTGTTCCAGTTGCAATTATAAGCTAAATAACTTAGTCACTTAGTCACATTAACATATTAAAATCAGTGAACATTCTTTTCAGGAGCCATCAGAAATAAATGAAAGTGCAAAGTGCTATTTCTTGATACATGTATATACATGTACCTCCTTATTCGTAAAAGTTATTTAACTTTAAGCACTTGTAACTTAACTTTAAGCCCTAAATATTTACATATTATTATCCTCTTTTGACTGCCTCTGTGGCGCAGTGGTTGCGTATGCGACTGCTGTTTTTGAGGTCTTGGGTTCGATTCCCGGATCGGCTCAAATGTTTGTGTGATCTACAAATATTTGTTTTGGAGTTTGGGTGTTTCCTATGTATAATATGTATGTATTTACAAAAAAAGAAGTATATATGTATTTATATCAGTTGTTTAGTACTCATAACACAAGCTCTGCTTAGCTTGGGACTAGATGGCGTTGTGTGTAAGTTGTCCGAAATATGTATTATTATTATTATTAATATTTATTTATTATTGTACGAATATGTCGTGACCAGATTTCGTGACCAAATTATAACAAATTTAGTTCATAAAAACTATTGCATACAAAAGTCGGTTAAAAAAAGGCAAACTATAAAATATTTAGTCAAAAGTTATTTTACGGTACCAGGCTTTGGGATAAAATTAGTGATATATAATTGAACATAAATTATAGAAACAATATTCTAAGATATAAAAACTATAGTAACCACTTTATATTTTACATTCAAACCATCACTAAAACTACATATCAACCTGAGTATTAAAAGTTTTAAATAGAAGGACGCGAAAATTCATAGTTAGACCGTATATCATACGTTTGCTTTTTCCCTCGTACACACTAGAGTGGGGCACTCAGCATGAATGGGGCGACTGAATAGAGGTCGAATTGAGCACTAATTACCTATACGAAATTGCCGACGTGTAAAATTAAAAAAAAAGACTGCATACAGTGTAATAGGCATGTCTGTTTGTATTTCACTCTGTGGTTGAGTGTTTTGACATAGGATGTGAAAATCGCGTTGCTTTTTTGCACTTTCGGTATTTTAGTAGGAAGCTGAAGAGTTTGTTTGTTTGTTTGAACGCGCTAATCTTAGGAACCGCTGGTCCGATTTGAAAAATTATTTCAGTGTTGGATAGTCCATTTAATGAGGAAGGCTATAGGCTATATATCATCACGCTACTACTAATAGGAGCGGAACAACAATGAAGAATGTTTCAAAAACGGGAGAAAATTTTCACGCTACGGGCAATATTAGACGCAAACGAGGTTGCGTGGGTCTGCTAGTTTCTAATATTTGGACAGGCGTAAGCATCAAAAGCTTAGCTTTCTTTAATAGTCGGCATCACAGCATAGACAACTTAGATTAGGTTAGATATAGATCAGAATCTTTATTTAATACTTGTCAAAACTGCACTACTATTGTTGCCTTACTGCACGCTTTCAATGTACCGCTGCATCTCAAGTATAAGAAATATAGGTAAAATTGTTATTAGTGATATCATTATAGAATAAAAAAAAATTTTGATTTTACCACAAATCAATTAGAAAATAGGTAAGAATATAAAGATGGGTCAATAAAAGCTAAACAAATAGCTGCAAGCTAAATCACATAGAGTAATATTATATTGCATTGCTTTACACTTTCTTTTTTTTATTTCTTTTTTTTTTTATTTAATAAGGGGCAAACGAGCAGACGCATCACCTGATGGTAAGCTATTACCGCCGCCCATGGACACACGCAACACCAAAAGCGTCACATGTGCGTTGCCGACCTTTGGGGGATGGGGAGAGGGAATGGTGGGAGGGGTTGGGGTATGGGCCTCCTTTATCCTCACTCACTCGGTGAAACAGCGCGAGCGCTATTTCACACCGGTCGAGCCGGCCCATTCATGCCAAAGCGTGGCTCTCCCGCCGAAGTCTTTTCCGTGACAACTTTAAAATCTGTTTTAAAGTATTTAAAATAAAGATTCCTACATCTATGTAAGTATCTTTACTTTTTTCTAGTCAGCGAACTTACTTACTTATATAAAGTAATAAGAATGTTATATTTTTTTGGACAAAAAAGTATTTAAGTATTCATTAATCAACTAACTTTTATAGTACAGACTCTTGGGATTGAGTGTTTCGATGTCCAAAAATATTATTTATAATTAAGAGATGATAAAACGAACGAAATTATGATGTAGAAGATCGGAGCTTTGTTCGTACACAAACATGTCACTAATCAAAAATGTGACGAGGGACGTCTAAGCGAAGTTCAGAAGGGTAAGCGACACGATTAAACACATTCCAGCCTTTGCTCTTTTACCGAAATAAAGCACGTACACCTGCAAGGGTGGGTTGTTGCCTGGCTACCCCCTCAACACACGTGCGTGAACATAATTACCGATAGATGAGCAATTTAACAAGGATTAGCCGTTTTAATCTTGTAACCGTGTGGGGGAAATATCTTAATGAAGCCGAGATGAGTTTTAAATATACTTAAAGATGTTCATAAAAGTGAAGATTGGAAAACGTGATTGAGGTGTTAATTTTAATTAAAGCAAAAGACAATTATATATATCTATTTGAATATTACGTCAAAGGCTTAGTATGTGTTCTATCATCAAGGGCGGTTATCAATTGTAAAGCCTATTTATTATATTGATGATTGTTAGCATAACAACGTGATCATTAGACCTCAAAACTAGACTTATACATATATAGCGGATTTATATATATACACAGCGGAATATCAATTCTGTAGTATTACTATTACTTAAATTATTCGAATAAGGCAATGACAGAATAACAGAAATAAGTATAGTAAGTAGTAAGAATACGACAGTTCACCATAACTCTTTATACTAGATCAAGAATAGGTAGTTTTTATCACCTGCCACTTCAATTTAAATACCCTAATCGAGCTGTTACACATGTGTGATTAATATCCACCGATAGTTCTCGTGGCGTGCTTTGGTTAATCAACAATTGGCTCAAAGTATATGAGAGGAAGACCTTGTGAATATTGCGGGTAGTATACGATTATAGCCTGAATATGGCGCTCACTTAGTAGAGCCAATTGGCTTCCCCCAAGGTTTTCCACAAACGGAAAGCCTATATCCAAAATGGACGTCTATTGATTATGATGATTTAACTGCACGTTTGGCCTAGTGGGCAAGCGGTCGCCACGCCGTTTCCTACTTCGCCAAGTGTTGTGGGTTCAAATCCCACATGGAACAAACAGGTCACACAGGGCAGATTTTATTGGCTCTGCTAAGTGAGCGCCCTATTCAAGCTATATCATTTACATCAAATAAGATAGTCAGTAAAAATTAACATTAGATTTTGCGTTGAGTTACATATATTAAACGAATAAAACCGAAACCTGCTTTTTCTAGACCGATTTTTCTCCAAGCAATAAGTACTTCTGAGTTGTATTTTATTCAAGTCAGGATATCCTTTTACCTTATCAAATTGCATATTAAACGTATGGCCCTACACCTGCTGCATTAATATCGGGTTTAAATTACGTTTTGGACTTAATAGGATTATAATCGAGAGCTTTATACTATATTTAGCAACAGCGGGTTTCGTCGCTACGTTTTGATTCCTTGGTATTTATATTCCGGTAGGTCCTTGTATTAGCCTGTTATTTTACATTTAATCAAGTATTATGATAATAGAGAGGATGAGCGTTTTAAGCTGTATAAGGGTTCCGTATCCAAAGGGTAAAACGGGACCCTAATACCTACTAAGACTCTGCTGTCAATCCTTCTGTGACCAGGCTATAATCTCAATAACCGTAATAGTTATTCAGTCGAATTTTTCAGAAATTATGTATTTCTGATGCCGCTATAACAACAAATACTAAAAAAACAGAACAAAATAAATATTTAAGGGGCTCTCATACAACAAACGTGAGTTTTTCAACGTTTTATAGACAATGGTTTGGAAACCTACATGCGCGAGTCCGACTCGAACTTGGCCGGTTATTTTTATACTTTACAGTATTATACAATAGACTCATTAACAATTTTAGGATTTTTTCCAGACAAGTTGAAGTTCAGTAACATTAATATATTAATTTTCATGTCAGATAAAATCCGGCGATTTAGAATGTATATAGATAAGAATATAAATTAAAATTATACTGCTTAAATTATTAGGCTACTAGAAACGGTGGAGCCTTTAAATAACAAATTTTAAACATCAAATTCCTTTGCCGAATGTACAGAAGAGGAGAACATGAAAAGGTACCATGAAGAACTTCAATTGTATTTAAAGGGTCAAGTCATCCCGAAAACACATACCAATCACTTGAATCGACCTCTCATGCCCGGTTCCTATATTTCACTAATCGTCATCGTGTAAAAATTTTCTACAACTGACTACGAGTCGTAAATACCGTTCCTCAATTTATTTTTATAGGAACGATTTTAGCTTACGCCCCGTATAATATACTACTATTAGTACCTAGAACGGATCGTTTTTCAAATATAGGAACTGGGCATCAGTCGATTTGAATCAAACTGTCGTTATCATAGCAACACCCTTTGATGAAGTGACAGTAAAATTGTCGTCAAACCGAACGATATCCTTTTTACAAGCATTTTGATTGAAGGAATTGTTCACTTTATTGGTGTGATTGACCCATCCGGAGAAATCAGTGAATATTTATTGATATGAGAGTTAATATCTTTCAAGACGCTGTAACTTGTTTATGATTGACTATAAATCTACACTAATATTATAAAGAGGAAAGATTTGTATTTTTGTATGTAACGAATAAACTCAAAAAGTACTGGACCGATTTTAAAAATTATTTCACCATTCGAAAGCTACATTATCCACGAGTAACATAGGCTATACTTTATTTTGAAAAAAAATAGGGTTCCGTAAGATATTTATATAATAGGAGCGGAGCACCAATGAAGAATGTTTCAAAGACGGGGGAAATTTTTTACGCTACGGGCAATAGAAGACGCAAACGAGGTTGCGGGGGTCAGCTAGTTAAGAATAAAGCTTAAAAATAATTCCAATTCATATTAACACAAAAAAATGCTAAATGAGCTAAAATAGATGCAACTCGGATGTACTTTACAATTTTTTCTCAATATTTCACTTGCAAAAAGATTGATATTTTTTACTATTAGGTATACGTTTTTACAGAAATACTAGTTAACCCGACAAACGTTGCTTTGCCATCAAAAGGAATATATATTTTAGGGGTGGGTCAATAAAAATCGCAATGGAAAAATAGGGGTTGACCGTAGAGGGTTGAAAATTCAGGGTTGCATGTATTTTCTACTGATGTATCATACAAAAATGAAAAAAAAAAAAAATAATAAAAAAAAAATAGGTGTGACTACCCTTAACATTTAGGGGGATGAAAAATAGATGTTGTCCGATTCTCAGATCTATCTGATATGTACACAAAATTTAATAAAAATCGGTCCAGCTGTAGCGGAGGAGTATGATAACTAACATTGTGACACGAGAATTTTATATATAAAATAAACAAACAAAAGATTTCACAGTTCTGTGATAGCTTATTTCTGCTATTCTGGAAGTGCCACTTTAAGTACAAATGACAAGGATAAGCATAAACTAAGGTTCAACTTAATTACAAACACATTGTATTAATTGAAAAAACTTAACTGTCCAAGATACATTTGCATTTTAGCATAAAACTCGAATCACTTTTCATATCTTATAGAAATGCCTCATTGTAATCCAATCTTATTAGAAACTTTTTGGTTTATACTTCATACCAACTTCACTTTCTAAAATAATCCACGCTAACAAAATGTTGGAAATCACTACTTTCCTCACGTGTCGAAATCAAAGTCACTATCGCCCTACTTAGATATAATAAATCAAATTCAACATATCTATCACGACTCGTCTCCAAAAGTCACGCAATTTTATAGCAGAGCTTACTTTTATTGTAGACTTTATAGTATGTCGTAATCGCTTTCTCAAGCGATCAACCCATGGCCTATGGGAAGTCCGCATTAGTATGCATGGTGTCAACATCCACACACTGCACTGTCATATTCGATACTTCCATTGATCAATTTGAACGATTAAATAGGATTCTAGTCCGGATTCGATAACCTTAATTGATGGTAAGTGATATCGATTACAATAGACTGTGTTAGTAACAAATCGTATGTGGAGCACTGCAAGTAACTGTTCTGTGTCGATGATAATGATTTATTGCATTTAACATTTGTGCCCTCAAAACAATACACGAAATTTTAAGAACTCATTTACTTTAAACGATTTTGATAATGATTCTTAAGGATTAGTACTCTTCAATCTTTAATATTGGAGCGTCACTATGTACTTGTATATTATTCCAATAATTATGAGTAACATATAAACAACTATTATAATAGGAAAAGACAATTCTATTCACAATTGAACTTTTAACAACATGAAGATGTAAAATTTGGAATTATTAAAGATCGGTTTAAATATCTCAACAACATCAACACTTACAAGACATGACAATTGTCACTTACATGAGAATAATTAATATTATTGAATAAAATAACACATATTAAACCCGATGCATTTATTTCTCATTAAGACAATCGTCACTTACATGAGAATAATTGCAGATTGTGATGCAGGTGCAGTAAAAATAATACAATACTAAGTTTATGGAGATAAATATATAAAAATCTGATTTTCAAAGGATATATGTTATCCAATTAAAAGTATGAGCTAAATCACATTACACGTGTCTAGTATATTGACTTATTCCGATACGTAAAGTCTACAATAACAGTCTAGTCATATTGTAAATTAATGTCTACATTTATATAACAGAGAGATAAAATGAAACAAAACATTCGACCCAACCTCCTAATTAACAATACAGATACCACACCCTCACAGAAAACCGGTGTAAAACAGCCCTTGCGCTGTGTTTCACCGAGTGAGTGAGGATACCGGAGGCCCATACCCTAACCCCTCCCCCCATTCCCTCTCCCTATCCCCCAAAGGTCGGCAACGCACTTGTGACGCTTTTGGTGTTGCGGGTGTCCATGGGCGGCGGTAATCGCTTACCATCAGGTGATACGTCTGCTCGTTTGCCACATATTCAATAAAAAAAAACAGTATAAAGATTATTCTACCTTACAGTATCACTTACCAGAGTATTGAGATCAGCATTAATATCTTCCATATGATTAGCAGGTCCATTGTGTTCACCAGAAACTGAGGCCAGAATTCTTTTCCTATGTCCAGCCTTCTGTATCTCAAGCACAGCCGTCAGTTCCACCTCCCAGATCCTTCTAACTCTGTCCATATCTACATACAAATGTTTCCTAAACGTATCATTATATTGTTCTAGGTTTATATGCTTTAGCCATTCTTCTACTGATTCGTTTTGGCTCTTACTTATATTGTTATTATTATAATTATTGCTTATTTCAGTTATTTTAAGAGGTAATTGTTTTGCTGATTCTAATATTTTTTGTCTATCATTTTCTTCTATACCCATTTCTCGGAGATCGTTTTCGTCTAATATACCGTTCTGGAACAAAAACACGAGTTAGTTTTATTTACAGTGTTATTTACTGAGTGGCTATAAAATGTACGGCTGTTTTATTATCTTATTTTATTACTTTATGCGCAAATACATGCGTCGGAGAACTTAATGCCTAAGGTATTCTCAGCCAGTTGACCGATCGGATAATGCTGAGAAAAAATTAGGTAGATTTTAGTAAATACTACAATTAGCTTGAACATACACTAATTTTTTTGGAATGGAATAGGAGGCAAACGAGCAGACGTTACGCCTGATGGTAAGAGATTACCATCGCCCATGGACACCCGCAACACCAGAGGCGTCACAAGTGTGTTGCCGGCCTTTGGGAAATGTGGTGTGGTGTGGGCCTCCGGTACCCTCACTCACTCGGTGAAAAACAGCGCAGGCGCTATTTCACACCGGTTTTCTGTGAGGCCGTGTTATCACTCCGGTCGAGCCGGCCCATGCATGCCGAAGCGTGGCTTATACACAGTAATACATACATATATATATGCGTCTATATTTATATAAATACATGTATATTTATGTTCTATGTTCTATGTTATTGGGAATGGTTTCCGCACTTAGTCCTTAGAGTGGACCATTGTACGTGGATGTATATTTATTATAAGAGTACTGTACGAGATCTCAGTTCCTCTGAAATTACACATAATATTTTGAAGAAATAACGTAAAGAGTGCGTAAAAAATATTTACATTACTAACAATTCCATTCCGTTCAGAAAATATCTGCATTAGAAATCTTCGATAGAAAAATTTGGTATAGTATAGGAACTAAAGTAAATTCGTCATTTGTTACCTTTTAAATTTATTTGGAACTGTCACTTCAATACTTTTCCCAACTTGGCGTAAAAAAATCAAACAAAACTACGTAATATGAAATAAATAACAAAATGTTCGAGATACTCACAATAAAATCTATATCATCGTAGCCACTTTCCAAGAAGAGGCTCTCGTAATCATGTAATCCGAGGCCAGAGAGCCAAAGACCTAAGTTAGAAGCTACTGAAGGACTCAAACTGGACTCGGAACAGCTTAGGCCAAGTCTGGATGTGAACTCCTGCTCCAGTTCAGATACAAACACTGACTCCCTGACCAGCTTGCTTCCAAAAGACGCCATTATCTCGGAGATCTTTGCCCATTCCTCCTGCGAATAAAAATAATAGCTTAAATCAAATGTTTCATTGATAGTCGATATTGAGTTGATATATGATGACTGCCTCGGTGGCGTAGTGGTAGCGTATGCGACTGCTAAGCTTGAGGTCTCGGGTTCGATTCCTGGGTCGGACCAAATGTTCATACAAACATCTGCAAATATTTGTTTCGGAGTTTGGGCGTTTTCTATGTATAATATGTATGTATTTACAAAAAAAAAAGGTATATAAGTATTTATATCAGTTGTCTAGTACCCATAACACAAGCTCTGCTTAGCTTGGGACTAGATGGCGTTTGTGTGTTCGATGTCCGGAATTTTTTTTTTTTACAAAGGCAACTCCCTCCCACATTAGGAATAAACATTATGTGTCGTGGGAGACTTTAGAAACATACATGAAACGGACACAAATAACATCCAGACTCGGGACAACAATTCGTGGACCGCGTGGGATTTGAACCCAAGACACTTGGCGCAGTAACAAGCGGCATGGCGACCGCTGAAACCACTCGGCCAACCGTGCAGTCATATTATATATAGTCAATATTGTATAATCACAAATTTTAACAAAAAAAACTGAACGTAAGAGAACGCCAATCAAGTATATGTAAAAACATTGTTTTAATATATACCATCCACAGTGTTTGTTGTAAGCTGTTATAAAGAATACGTTGAACTAGCAAAAGACAATGGCTAAAGTTCTCAGGCCGCTGAATGTTTTACATTTTGCGGGTAAACCGTTAAATGGGTACTTGTAGAGACATGTTTTATTACGTTAATAATAATACAAAATTTTAACAAAAACCGACTTCAAGATCTGAACCAAATTGAAATAGTTTCAATTTGGTTCAGAATCCATACGATATGTACGAGTACCTCGGGGTTCCAGGGCTTTCCTTTCTAGGGTGCACCTGGTTCCCCGGCGATCTAGCACCCGAGACGGCGTGCGATTTTAGTCGGTTCGAGTCCGACATGCCACCAGCAGGTGGTATCCGAGAGGATTTCCGCACAAAAAACAGTCCACACGAGAAGCATTAGCTTTCAAATAAAAAAAGAATTATCCAAATCGTTTGGTGTGATGTTGAGTTATTAGTCAATTTGTCGCGCCCATATTTAATGAAATTTAAAGACTTATATGGTTTTCTTATGGATGTTATTGTTAGAACTGGACCAAATTGAAATGGGACAACGCGAGAAGCGCCAGCTTTCAAATAAAAAAGAATTATAAAAATCGGTTCACCTAGTCGAAAGTTATGAGGTAACAACAATAAAAATAATTTTAAAAAATTCAGTCGATTCGATAACCTTCTCCTTTTTGACTTTCAATGATAGGATAGCTGATGATATAAGGACATTTTTGGGACTAGCTTCGCCCCGCGGCGTTACCCGTGGTACGACAAACACCGCGGGGTTCGGGTAGTATGTAATTAAGTTACTGCAAGTCCAACATTTTAAGAGCAGATGAGCTTAGCCTTTGCTAACTGGACTGGCCCTGATAAGAAAGGATTTATAATGATTGTTAATCTCTTGTAGTATAAGTCGGATTTAAAAGAATATTGTTGCACTATATTAACTTAATAAGTAAAATTGCGAAGCGGAGCAGAGGCCTTAACGCTTTTAAAATGCAGGGTACTGCAAGTTATCAATAAATTGTTCCACTAAACTGACATCACACCTGCCGTCTGCTTGCATCTGCCTACCTGTATGCCACTTATATAATACAGATAAATGTAACACTTTATATAAATATGTACATAAAAAATGTGTCACCAGCAATATGAGGGTTCAGTTCATTTGCCCGCATTAGTCCCTCTTTTGTCCTGTTTTTTTTTTCTGCGGTTATAAAAGATGTAACAGATAATAATATAGCCTTCCCCTATACAATATTGTAATACAATGAGCCGTTAAATAATAGGAACTTCAAACTAGTTAAGTATTAATACATGTAAATATAGATACTTAGATGGTATATTGAATGCATTACATATATTTTTACATTTTAATGAAACAATTTCAATTAATTGCTGGATTTTCTCGTAATGACAAATCTTGCATTATGAGGACTTTACAAATATACGATCACACGCAAAGTCGGGTTTGAACCCACAAAATTACATACACAGTAATTACAACAAGTCCACATCAAACTATAACTTCTTAAATGAAATGAAAAAAATATGAATATGTTAGTGGAAGAGCCATGCTTTGGTACAAATGAACTAGATCAACCGGAGTCACACTACCGCCTCATAGAAAACCGGTGTTACCAATTAGACCGGTGTTAGAAACACGATACTAACTTAGCTCATTTTTATCGTAAATATTAGTGAGATTCCAAGGAAGATTTAAACAGCTGGAAGATGTAAAACGAACATGAAAACATTTAGTATTTTTATAAAACTAAAAGCCAAATTTCATGCGTACGAATTAGTGTCAAAAATAAAAACATAATTAACCACTGGCCATCCCCACAAAAAAGTTCTCGAACTTATGCGGTTATAAATAAACTATAATTATGTGAATAATATGCACATTACCAGGTATCGACAGCTGGTGTTCGTTGGCAGACATGACAACCGACACGCGCATGATACTCTGGGTTTAATGTCCAATATTCACCTGTCTCGGGAAGAAAACTGCCTATCAAAGGTCTATAGTTGTAAATCACCTATTGTTTGAAGAACAAGTACCTATATCGTTAAAAGATAAGTGTGAAATATTGTTTGGCTTTATGTCACGTATCGTAGACATACTGTCTGAGACATACGTAAAGAATCGGTTATAAACAAAGGCGAATATATGCATATTTAAATCAGTATGTCTACATAACAAAGGATTTTATGAATTTGTACATATGTTGTGGCCTTAAAACAACGTATTTCTTACGACAATAGATTGAAGAAAGAAAAGAAAAAAATTATATGCTACTACGTCAATAATTAATAATTTTAAAAAAACATTTTAAATTATATTATTTTAAAACAACATCAGATCAGCAGCCAAAAAGGTCAGAAAATAAATAAAATAAAAAGCAGTATGGCGGGTAAACTTCTTTTTTTTTCTTGAATAAGGGGTAAACGATCAGACGCATCACCTGATGGTAAGCGATTACCGCCGCCCATGGACACCCACAACACCAAAAGCGTCACAAGTGCGTTGCCGACCTTTGGGGGATGGGGAGAGGGAATGGGGGGAGGGGTTGGGGTATGGGCCTCCGGTATCCTCACTCACTCGGTGACAACAGCGCAAGCGCTATTTCACACCGGTTTTCTGTGAGGCCATGGTATCACTCCGGTCGAGCCGGACCATTCATGCCGAAGCGTGGCTCTCCCACGAAAATAATTATTAAATTATTCTCTTCTCTCTATATTGCAACAGGCTTATTTACAATACATAAAGCATGTTACTATAAGAAGACATAGGTATATAACTTGATTATAGATGATTTTGTGTATTTTTATTGCTGTCACGTCGTTTGTGGACTCTATTCTTTATCTATTTTACTCCATATTTCTAGTATTATAGGTTCGATCCTGTTGGAATACCATAAACATAACTTCTAGTTCCTGAACGCATTCTGAATAGTTCTCATGTCTGCCATTAGTGGCGCCACTTATTTTATATGTATATAAGTGTTGAATTCGTTTTCGTTGTCTCACAATTCTGTAATTCTTTATCAGGAAATAAATCCGTTTAACTAATTCCATTCATGTATAATTGATCCGCAAACTGTTTTCCTAAATCTGGGTGTTTTTGCGTTCGTTTATATGTATGCCTCTTTAGACCCCTGTGACACTGGATATTTCTAATGCGCGAATGTCTCCAGCAAAAGTGGATAAAAGGACTGTTGGGTCTCGTGTAACACTTACGAAAGTTGCGACACAATCGACATAATCATAGATAAGTAATAAACCACCATGAGTGCTGTTCCGTTGACGAAACAAAACGTTATCACCGACATTTGAATTGCTAATTGAAATTTTAGTGTCAAGTTATACGGGCTTTTAAACTTGCACATAAACGCAATGTATTTCCATAATTATCTTAGTTACTAATGTTGACTATTTATTAGGAGATAAGACAAATAAAAATACATTTAAGGGAACATAGAACCTTATTTTTGAGGTTAGTTTAGTTGACAATGGAAAAACTATTAAAAAACGAACATGAAAACATTTAGTATTTTTATAAAACTAAAAGCCAAATTTCATGCGTACGAATTAGTGTCAAAAATAAAAACATAATTAACCACTGGCCATCCCCACAAAAAAGTTCTCGAACTTATGCGGTTATAAATAAACCCACAACACCAAAAGTGTCACAAGTGCGTTTCCGTCCTTTGGGGGATGGGGAGAGGGATTGGGGGGAGGGGTTGGGGTATGGGCCTCAGGTATCCTCACTCACTCGGTGAAACACATCGCAAGCGCTATTTCACACCGGTTTTCTGTGAGGCCATGGTATCACTCCGGTCGAGCCGGACCATTCATGCCGAAGCGTGGCTCTCCCACGAAAATTATTATTAAATTATTCTCTTCTCTCTATATTGCAACAGGCTTATTTACAATACATAAAGCATGTTACTATAAGAAGACATAGGTATATAACTTGATTATAGATGATTTTGTGTATTTTTATTGCTGTCACGTCGTTTGTGGACTCTATTCTTTATCTATTTTACTCCATATTTCTAGTATTATAGGTTCGATCCTGTTGGAATACCATAAACATAACTTCTAGTTCCTGAACGCATTCTGAATAGTTCTCATGTCTGCCATTAGTGGCGCCACTTATTTTATATGTATATAAGTGTTGAATTCGTTTTCGTTGTCTCACAATTCTGTAATTCTTTATCAGGAAATAAATCCGTTTAACTAATTCCATTCATGTATAATTGATCCGCAAACTGTTTTCCTAAATCTGGGTGTTTTTGCGTTCGTTTATATGTATGCCTCTTTAGACCCCTGTGACACTGGATATTTCTAATGCGCGAATGTCTCCAGCAAAAGTGGATAAAAGGACTGTTGGGTCTCGAGTAACACTTACGAAAGTTGCGACACAAACGACATAATCAAGATAAGCGATAAACCACCATGAGTGCTGTTCCGTTGACGAAACAAAACGTTATCACCGACATTTGAATTGCTAATTGAAATTTTAGTGTCAAGTTATACGGGCTTTTAAACTTGCACATAAACGCAATGTATTTCCATAATTATCTTAGTTACTAATGTTGACTATTTATTAGGAGATAAGACAAATAAAAATACATTTAAGGGAACATAGAACCTTATTTTTGAGGTTAGTATAGTTGACTATGGAGAAACTATTAAAATAAACTCATTTAACAGTTAGTGATAATGAACTGTAGTATTTTTATAGCAAAAGTAGCTGAAACTCGCGGTGTTAAAGCGGTTATTGTGGTACCGCGAGTGACGCTGCGGGGTGAAGCTAGTTCAAAAAGTAACATTAGCTACCTATCAGTAAAAGTCCCGTCAAAATCGGTCCAGCCGTTCCAGAGATTAGCCGGAACAGACAGACAGACAAAATGTTATCTTGGTATATGTTCCGTGTATCATATGAATACATATGAATTTAGTAAAACGCGGTTATTTTAACATTACAAACAGACACCCCAATTTTTATTATTTGTATTTTGGACATCTAACACACAACGCCATCTAGTCCCAAGCTAAGCAGAGCTTGTGTTATGGATACTGGACAACTGATATGAATACAAGGTTTTTTTTGTAAATACATACGTATTACACATAGAAAACACCCAAACTCCGAAACAAATATTTGTAGATCACACAAACACTTGGTCCGACCTAGGATTTGAACCCGAGACCTCAAGCACAGCAGTCGCATTCGCTACCACTGCGCCACCGAGGCAGTATAGACGTAAAGATAAGAATATTGTCATTAATATTCTTAAACATTCCACATAGACCCTTCTGATCCCAAACTAAACAGAACCTGCCACTAAGGCGAACGCTACACGGAAGATCCATATTGTGATCCGTCAATATAAAATATCGGATTACGATATTTATTGAAGTGTAGGGTAGTGTATTGACGGATCACAATATTTATCGCTGGATTTCTAGAAATCCTTGTGATCTGATCCCAGATCTTGGATCGTGATATTTATCTTGCGTGTAGTGTGTCGCATCAATATTGATCGTGTCAGTACGCAGCGAGATGGCAGCGATGAGAGACGTCGGTGACACCGCGTCTGCCGCGGTGAACCCGTGCCACGAGCAAGAATCCATGACAGGCGACAAGATTGTTTTGAAAGAGTTTATTCTCAATTTAGAATCCATGCCAAAACTTTGGAATAGCGGGCATGTAAATTATAAAAAAATAATAAATAATAAATAAAAATAAAGAAATCAGGCATCTTTTTTTTTTTTTTTTTTTTATTGAATAGTGGGCGAACGAGCAGACGTATCACCTGATGGTAAGCGATTACCGCCGCCCATGGACATCCGCGACACCAAAGGCGTCACAAGTGCGTTGCCGACCTTTGGGGGATGGGAAAGGGGATGGGGGGAGGGGTTGGGGTATGGGCCTCCGGTATCCTCACTCACTCGGTGAAACACAGCGCAAACGCTATTTCACACCGGTCTTCTGTGAGGCCGTGGTATCACTCCGGTCGAGCCGACCCATTCATGCCGAAGCATAGCTCTCCCACGGTTAAGTAAGTAATTTTCGTAGTCGTCCATTTCATCGTGAAGGTGAACTTCGTCCAATAAATTCAGATGTGTATACTTTTCTCTCCTTTGTAGCCAATTCTTCATCCATCGCTTTCTTTTTACTCGTTTGTTTAAAGAAAGGGCTAAAATTATTGCCACACAAGCTCTAATTTTCCTCCGTCTAGGGTCCATCACGTCTGCCTCGTACAAAGAACGCTTCAGTACTGACGCGATCCGTATTGTAGGTGTAGGGTGTGCTGTGATCCGGCCCGAGATACGAAAGTAAATATCGTGATAATTATCACAATATTTATTGTCGTGTAGGGTTCGCCTTAGGTTACTGATGACTGGTGTTAAATAACACTTAAATACAGAACAAATTTTCTTTAAAAGAGAAAAATATCGATTTGAATACAAAGCAGACAAACCCCAAAAGCACTCAGCGTGGTGATATGGAGTTACGCCAAAGAATATACATATTAATATGATACAAATCAAAGGTGTTACAAAGATAATCTCATACTTCCTGCCTTTGTTAAAACATGCGTCATTCTTACACAAATTGTTATGGCGAATTGTTTTGTTCATCGGTAATTAGGAACTTTATTTTCTTACTGGGCTCGCACAAAAGAGAAGATTGATTTTTTAGTTATAATAATAATTTATTGGAACTAAGTATGGATAAGATTCAAATTAAAGCCCTGACTCCCAAATTAGCGTGAGCTGTATGTCGGGAATGAGTCCTTAACTAAAAACAATATTATACTGTGGGGGGAACGGGTATCATGTTCCATCCAACACAAAGGGAGGATCCTCCGACCAGGCGAGGTGATCATGCCTGGCGGGCTACTGCCCAACAGTTGATGTTGGGATGTTGTATATATGCTAATCGGCGCGAGAACTACTTATTTATTGCGCGATTCGGGATTTGTAGTTACTCCGTGTAGTGCGTTACTTCATAGTTCAGTGTATCTTCGGTAGATGGCGATGTAGTAGGTTATTGTTGTGTTACATGTGGAAGTCGCATCAATACAGTGAAACACACATAAAAGTTTTAGATATGATTTATATCCATTATATATAATTCCAGAGTGTTTGCTGCTGTTGTTGACCACGATGTTTGTCCGAGACGAACTCCGAAACTACTGAACTGATTTTAAAGTTTTTTTTCAAATGTGTCCTTTGTTCCTACATAAGAGATAGAATAGTTTATTTCTGAATTTGAGAGTTATATATTTATATATAATATTTTTAATTTCTACAAAAAACTCCAGATAAAAATTTGTGTAACCTGTGACGCGATTCCTAAGTTTTATTATTTTTAATTAGCGAATAGCTTATTAACACAGTTTAAAATAAAGTCGTTTCCGTTGTCTATTCGCTTAGATCTTTGACCTTTAAACGGCACGTTTGGCCTAGTGGTTAAGCGGTCGCCACGCCGTTCCCTACTTCGCCAAGTGTTGTGAGTTCAAATCCCACATGAAATAACACTTTGTGTGATCCACAAATTGTTGTTGTAAGTTAGGATGTTCTTTGTGTCCGTTTCATGTATGTTTGTAACGTACCACGCGACTCAGGAATTATTCCTAGAGCGGGAGTTGTCTTTAAAAGATCTTTTAAACTACTTAACGGATTTTAATGTAGTTTTCAGCAATAGATAGAGCAACTCAAAATGAAAGGTATATGTATGTTTAATATATGAATATTTTAGTAGAGGAAATCTGAGAATTTCAAAGGCTTTCGTGTGAAGGCAGGCTGGGTCGCTAGGCTGGCTAATTACACAGACATAAATGAGATAATTTATTACAACATACGTATTTACTTCAAGCTGCAAGTTAATCGATTCTAACGTATTTGTTATTAATTAACAATTTTATGTTAGACACAAAACTAAACACGTAATCATGTATAATCGTTAAATAAACGATAATATGTTAATTGTTGTGTAAATTTCTGTGTTTTAATGAAAGGTGTGCGGCAACAATGGTATGGCTAATTGAAGTAACTGTAGATTAAAGATAAATAATTATAAAGAAATATAAATTTATTTATTACTTAATTTAATTTCCCTAGTAAGTTTTCAAATGAGCATACGGTGTGTCGGTAAGATGTTACCGAAGTTCGAGTTAATGGTTGCTCATATTTTAGTTTATAAAAGACTGATAAGTTCACGGCAATTATTGAAACATATTAAATACAAGCTTAATAAGTATAAAGCCTTAGAATTAGGTATGTCATGTACTTAATTGTACTACTATCACAGATTACCTTAGGACCCCCTAATTTGTGACTACTATCCAACAATATTGTATTTAGATACATTTTCTGTTTAATTTAATACAATAAAAACCGAACTTTAAGATACAGGAAAAAAAACAAACGAATATATTTTAAGCAAAACAAAATAATCTCAAATTTTAACAACAAAAAAACCAACTTCAAGAACTGGGCAAAATTGAAATGGGATCACACGGAAACCAGGAACCATCAAAATCGGTTCACCCGGTCGAAAGTTATGAGGTAACAAACATAAAAAAAAATACAGTCGAATTGAGAACCTCCTTTTTTGAAGTAAAATAAAAATAAATAAATATTGTCGGACATCTAACACACAACGCCATCTAGTCCCAAGGTAAGCAGAGCTTGTGTCTTGGGTAGTAGACAACTGATATGAACACATATATACTGTTTTTGTAAATACATACATATTATACATAGAAAACACCCAAACTCCGAAACAAATATTTGTAGATTACACAAACACTTGGTCCGATCCAGAATTTTAACCCGAGACCTCAAGCACAGCAGTCACATTCACTACCACTGCGCCACCGATGCAGTCAAAATCAAATCGGTTAAAAAAGGAATTGAAGATTGTAGTTTCTTCAAATTTTTGATTCCACACGACATTAGAATTTCAATTGTAGAACTTTCCCAGATTTATACATGGCTACTAAAGATATAACGAGGCTCACAAATGAAGTTAGGTTAAGAGCTGATTTCTGGATTCTTCGTGTCGTAGTCCAACCGCTAGTATGCGAGAGATTTACATGAAAGAAAGAGCAATGCTTGGAGGTCTTGGGTCCTTATAAAGACGCGGTAGTTATGATTATAGAGGTGTGGTTACAGAGCACTGATTCAAATACTACTGCCTGTGTGTAGACGATTATATTATTACAAAAGCCTTACCTGCTCATCAAATGGACTAAGTATTGATAATGACTTCTCGCCGCTCTGTGCAGAACTCGTTGTATTACTTCTCCGCCTGACCTCTTCCTCCATTCCGTTGATATTTCTGTCCGTCTGTCCATTGCTGTTTATGTTTGTATGTGGCACCGGAGCGTCGGTAGGCGATGCGTCATATACAGATTTTAGCTTTCGTAACGTTTTCGGACGTTCGGCCGGCATCGGCCGTAGACCGATCCCGTCTAGAGTTGTTGTTGAGCCTTTGAAGAGGCCTGTGGACAAAGAAATATACTATTATTCTCTTTATTTAACAAAATGTTATCTACAATATTGTTCTAAAGATTTTCCTCATAGTTTATAGTTAGTTCGTTTAGTTAATTTTCCTTCAGAATACATTGTTTTCTTAGCATTTACTTTCTATGGACATTATAATGTACACAAAGTGCTAACACACACAATTTTAATCGAATCTAAATTCGTGAAATACTACAATAACCGGATGGTTCTAGTTTCACATTGTTGAATGTATAAGTTATATTTAAAACAACAAAATATCTAAAGACTTTTTCATAAATTAGAAGAAGAAAAATTATAAATCAAATCTCTTCTTCATTTTAAATGTCGGATAGATCAAGGAAAGAAAATTTTGCAAGATCAAGTTGTGATAATGTTATAAAAACTGTCCAAAACACAGTCTACTTATTTCAAATTAAAAAAGCATTTTAACGCAATCGTAAACATCACGATAAACTGCATTCTCACAGTTATCAGTTTTATCGATAACAAACACGTAAATCGAGTTGTGTATTTCACCAACACCCATTTCGATAACTAATTAAATAATTACCGATGTTCACGATGAAACTTCGAAGCTATTTAACTGATTTTAATGTTCATTTTAAATATATGTTTTACTGGCGTGACTAAGATAGAATAGTTAACATCAGAACGAAGTATGGTTGAAAAAAAACAGACAAAGTGGCGTTGGTTAACTAGTAACCTAATAAAACCAATGAGAATCAATCTTAACACTTTTTATCGATAGTATCTGGATCACAGTAGATACATGGTATTTTGTACATGGAATCCTTGCTAGATCAGTTTATCGCCCTAGAAACTCCCTGATTACTAAATTTCATGAAAATCGTTGCAGCTATAGCCGAGATTCAGACCTTATATTTCAATCGGAAGGCCTGTTTAAGGCCCCAAAGCGCTCCCCATAATACAATCGATAGCGAATCTATACTAGTTTTATAAAGCTGAAGAGTTTGTTTGTAACGGGTGTTTTTTTAAGCTAGATAGAACTTTAAATTGTAAAAAGTAACACAAAAAATTAAATTTTGATGAAACTTTTTTTTTTATTTGTTTCAGTATACTCTGACAAATCATCATGAATAGACTCACGCTTGAACAACGCTACGAAATTATCCAAATTTACTTTGAAAATCAGTCGTCGATTCGCGCAACTTATAGACGACTGTTTTATCGCAAAATTGTGTTCAGCGATGAGGCGCATTTTTGGCTTAACGGGTTTGTTAATAAGCAAAATTGCCGCATATGGAGTGAGACCAATCCACAACAGACCCTACAGACTCCATTACATCCAGAAAAATGCACCGTATGGTGCGGTTTTCACGCTGGTGGCATCATCGGACCTTATTTCTTCAAAAATGAGCTGATTTTCAAAGTAAATTTGGATAATTTCGTAGCGTTGTTCAAGCGTGAGTCTATTCATGATGATTTGTCAGAGTATACTGAAACAAATAAAAAAAAAAGTTTCATCAAAATTTAATTTTTTGTGTTACTTTTTACAATTTAAAGTTCTATCTAGCTTAAAAAAACACCCTATATAAACGCGCTAAACGCGAAAATTTGAAAAATTCTTTCAGTGTTGGATAGACCATTTATCGAGGAAAGTTATAGGCTATAGATCATTACGCTAATAGTAATAGGAGCGGAGAACTAATCAAGAATGTTTCAAAAACGGGGAAAAATTGCGAGGGACGAGGTTGCGTGGGTCAGCTAGTGTAGGATAAAACTACTACAACGCCAGGGGACCAAGTTGGATATATCCTAATAAAACTGAATTTTCAGATTAGGTTTTCTAAAGTTCACCTAAATCAAAATAACCTTGCATTTGTTTTATTTAGTACGAGAATTAACGAGTTTCCTTCCAAGTTTTTCTGTCACTCCACAGCTTTGTCAAGTAGGGAGTAGGTTTTGTCGCTCTACTGCTTGACATAACATGCACATCACCTTTATGGTAAAGAGAGATAGAAAGTATTATGTGTTACGACATTGAATACTTTGATTGTCACAGTAGAGATAGAACAGAAGATAATCTACACAACAATACAACGAATGGAAATGTATATTGTATAATTATTTTCATGTATGTAAGTACAAAACACAATACACACAATAGTACTACTTCGTTACGCGCTTGCAACAATATATGTATACGTACATGCATGCGTGTCAAAAATACACAGTCATACTTACAAATACATACACATACGCATACATACAAAGTCATTTTACTCTCGTTTTAAGTACATAACTTACTGTTCCGTGTCTATTCTGTCATACTTAGGTATGACGTGTTCAATAAATATAAAATTGATGAGATCAAAGTGCGCAAACACATGTTCTTATTATCTATTTTGTTTGCATGTGCCCTGCAGTTACGTAGTTATTTAATGATAATGCACATATATAGCCCACAATTCTCGAAGATAGTAGGCATAATACGTTCTTATCACTGCCTTGGTGGCGCAGTGGTAGTAAATTCGACTGCTGTGCTTGAGGTCTCAGGTTCAAATCCTGAGTCGGACGGTTATGTGTTTGTGTCATCTACAGATATTGGTTTCGGAGTTTGGGTGTTTTCTATGTATAATAAGTATGTATTTACAAAAGTTTGGGACGAGATGGCGTTGTGTGTGGCGTTATAGTATCTTCCTAAAAGCGAAAATCCTTTTGAACTTTAACTTATAGTAAATAATATGTCAAATCGATTTTTACTCTACAATATGTTGATTCACACTCAAAATTGTTTGATAACGTTATCAATAAACTCTAACCGCTGATAGCTATAAATCTACAAATACCGTATCAGCTTGTATGAGGAACATCTTAACTAATATTGTTATTTTGATTATGGGTCTGTTTGCGACGCTCTTAGTTGAGTTCGTGAGTGGTATATATGTTAAAAGGAAAGTAAAGGCAAAATGAAGACTATGGCAGAAAAGAGTTACAATACAACTGATGCGGATGAATTGGATCATGTATGTTAGCGGTAGTTATAAATGACTGTTGCCACAAAGTTCAGCTCCCTATTCTTTTCAAAAATAGATCTAAGGGACAAAATGTCCAAGAAAGCGAGCGAATTCACGTGTAAAACATATTTTATTTGAGATAGAGTAACCGATATCAATAGTGCAGCCTTCGCTAGAGACCGGTTTGTTTTGATAACGATGAAACCTTGGCACGAATGTGATACATTATAACAAACGTGTTTTCACTTTTTATATACCTAAACATTTTGTTTTTGTTTGTCTGTACATCACGTACTACGTTCACGGTTATATAAGATTAGTAAGCAATATTGTGACTTTATTTAAACCTTCGTGACTAGATGGTTTTGTTGTGATAAAAAATGTTGATTGTAATTGAACAAGAGTAGAAGAAAAACAGAGTGTTCGAATGTAACAGGTTTCCAACAAGGTGTAACAATTTGTTCAGGAAAAAATATTATGGACTGTTGACCAATAGGCTAGGCTTTTTCTTTTTTTTAAAAGACAACGCACGCATTCGGAATTTATGCTGTGTTAAGTGTAAGAACATCCAGACTCAGAACAACAATTTGTGGATCACACAAAGTTTTATCTCATGTGGAAGTTTAACCCATTACACTCCATGCAGTAGAGAGCCGCGTGGCGACCGCTTAAGCCACTACGCCATCGGTGCAGTCTAGGTCTATACATTTTGTTGATGACTAAAGAGTTCGATAACGCTAGAATTATGTTTTGATGGGATGTGGGAACTTGGGAGGGTTGACAATATATTTTTTCGTTTTTCTCCTAATAAGTGTTGAGCGGCTTTTGTTAAAATTTTACAGTACAGGCATAAAGTTTTATAGCGTCAGAATGATGCAAAAAGTATATAGCAAGTAGCAGATGGCCGCGACGACAATATTATCATGTATCCAGTTTCCAGTATTTAGAAAAAGTGTTTTTAAACAGTAAGCATCAAGGTCGGCAAGTGCTATTTAGAAAAATAATGAATAAATAATCCATACATTTCAAATCAAATTATGTATTACTAGAATTCATACAATTAATATTTAGCAACATAAATGTATAATTATATAAAATGAAACTCGATAGCCATAAATTACTAAAATCATTTTCATGTTTATAAATTATGGAACAAAACAAGTGATTAGTTTACACAGTTTAAAAAAAAAAGCTTTTATTACTTGTTAATAAAAAAAGGAACTTAAAGCCCTTTCATTTAATACCCATATCGGGTGGATTGTCCAGCAGTGGACTGAGATAGGCTGATGATGGTGATGTTATAATCCAGACACGTGATACTCGTATTTACGGCCAGTTGACAGCGCTTGCGCATGCCTTACAATTCAGGCCAGTTTATTCTGAGTATGAACGCGTTAAACGTTTGTAAAGTCATTATTTGTACATTTTGTACATAGTAATCTATGTTAGATGGAAAATTAATAATGAAGTTATTATGCAACGAAATTGTTAATGCGATTAAAGCTTGGGGTACGATAAATTGAATATAACGATAACAGAAAACGTTTACCTACAAGAAGAGATATATTGCTTTAAAATAGATACCTATGTCCTTACGATAAAGTTAAGCTCTATCTACTTTTACATTTAAGAAATAGCAATTTTATACTTTATTTATATTTGATGGCTAACTTTGTACAAAAAGCGTCATTAAGTGTTTCTTAATAAAGATTGCTTTTTCTATCCTTAATTTCGAGACGAGCACCTACTCCTGTCTTAAAACAACCGTAGTATGTTTGAAGTTATATGTATTAATATTTTTAATTTATATTTGTTTTTTAATCTAGTTCGTTGGTTAACCAAAATATGTTTGAGCTGATACTTAGAAACCATATAAATAAATTAGAAAAGTGTAAAAACAGTGGGACACATGAAACATGACCTTATTAAGTTGTATCAATTATTTTTTCTGTGACTTTGAAGCAGACCTTGATACACGACGAAATTATTATTATTATTTTTATTATTATTATTATTTTTTTATTGTATAGTGGGCAAACGAGCAGACGTATCACCTGATGGTAAGCGATCACCGCCGCCCATGGACACCCGCAACACCAGAGGCGTCACAAGTGCGTTGCCGGCCTTTTAGGAAGGAGTACGCTCTTTTCTTGAAGGTTTGAAGGTCGTATTGGTCCGGGAACACCGCAGGCGACAGCTCATTCCACAGTTTTGCTGTGCGTGGCAGAAAATTTCGGGAAAATCGCACAGTTGTGGACTGCCAACCATCTAGATGATGGGGATGAAATTTCTGTCGCGTAGGACGATGGCGGAAAGATGCTGCAGGGATCAATCCGAACAATTCTTCGGAGCACTCCCGATGGTAAATGCGGTAGAAGATGCACAGTGAAGCCACATCTCTACGCAGCGCCAGAGAGTGTAGCCGAATTGAAAGATCCCGGCAATCGACGATACGAGTCGCCCTCCGCTGAAGGCGGTCCAGAGGGAGGAGCTGGTATTGGGGTGCCCCTGCCCAAAGATGAGGACAGTATTCCATGTGAGGCCGAACCTGCGCTTTGTAAAGCCGAAGGCGGTGGGCCGGAGTGAAATACCGCCTCGATCTGTTGAGCACACCTAGCTTTTTTGAGGCCAATTTGGCCTTACCCTCCAAATGGCCACGAAACTGGACTTCGCTCGATACGTCGAGACCGAGTATCCCAATATTGGCTGAGGCAGATAGGGGAGTTTCTTCAAAACGAGGACATACGACCCACGGGAGTTTTTTTGCGGTGAACGCGCAAATTTGTGTCTTTGTCGGGTTGAATTGAACCAAATTAAATTATATTTTCCTTTAAATATTATTCTAACTGCTAGACTTATTAAACGAGGGATCTACTCTTTCTTCTTTTTGTCTTGTACTTGTTCAAGTAAGGAAAACCGTGAAACCCCGACATACCTCGAGCCACCTACAGATTGTAGATGGCCCCTACTGTGTGGTAACCCCGATGTTCCCGTTACTTGTTTTCAATAACCCATCTCTTATTAAAATTGGAATAAGTTTAATAATATTTTTCAATTCGATTAATACAATACTTTCATTGATACGCAGAATAACTTTTTTCTTGTTTTTGACAAGTTTTAGTCGTCAGAAAAAAACAAATACTCTTTTTCAAGTAAATTCAGACCGTTTTCAATAATAACCTATTTCTAAAACTGGCGATAGGTTATTAAAAATGGTAGTCAAAAGATTAACGATACAGGGTCTACAATTATTCTTTTACATATTTTATTCGGACATGTATTAAGCAGATTACATATTTTTATTAAAATATTGTGAAATAAAATCCTACAATTTATAACCGTTACATCATTCTTATTAATAACATAAGTCAGAGGTCAAAGTGTGCATAATCGTGCATGGTTTGATAAAATATATTTGAACAGGTGTTTGACATTGGAAATTAAGAATCCATACATGTATAAATATTTAAATGACACACTGTTTAATAAAAGTAATATTTAAACAGCCGTGTTATTTTGTCGTGTTGAAATCTCGCGGACTTAGCAGGAGACCCTAACAAAGATGCTTTCCAGACTTGGGACGGACCTCACACCTTAACACAAACTTTGATCTACAAATTAGTGGGTCTAGTTTGGTGGTTTTAGGACCATACTGTTGAGTGCACAGTATCCAATCAAATGTGTGTCAGTATGTGTGTGTGTATTATGAATTAGGTACTAGAAATGTGGTCCCATTTTGTTAATAACAAGAGCTACCTCATCGAATTTTAACAACCAGCTCCAAAGCAAAAAAACTATATCTGTATTAGTAAATGGAATGAACTAAAAATCTAATTAGTACGTGTGTAGGTACATTTTAGCAAATAGCTGATAAAAAATAACGCTAGTCATTCTTATTTTTTACTTCCCATTGAATTGTGGCGTTGATAGTCTTACTACCGTAAATATAGTAGCTTCCACAAATGCTATAGTGGTTGCTAGTGTTGCTACATGTTATTATCTAATCAATCCCAGGGCCTCGTCTGTCCAAGAGGGTTCCTCGCAGTCTGTACGACTTCCTTTGTTCGAGGCATTATAGGCCATAATAGCATGCATAAGGTCAATCTATGTCAGTTGTGATGGAAACCTTGAGTTAAATTTGATCAATTGCTTAAGGTAAATTAAAGTAGGTACTTAAGGTATTGAATAATAAAAAGAATATTAAGGTACACTATCCAATGAGTGTCGTATGGGCCGATTAAAGGAGCAAACTACGTAGGACAACGTCACTGCAAAGAGAAGGAAAACTTGACCCGTTAGTCCAAATTTTTAGGCCAATACCTCTTTCTTAGGAGAGGCTTGTATATAGTAGCGGACTGCTACAAGCTGGTGACGATGAGGTACTTCAGGAGAAACTAAAAGAACAAGGTACAGTATATTTTGTGTAAAAATAACGAGAGGAAAATTATGAACGGGAATAAACCCGTGGGGGAACGGTCACGTCCCTTCAACATAAAGGGAGGATCCTCCGACTAGGCGAGATGATCATGCCGAGGGGGCCACGGTCCAATGGTTGATGTTGGGATGTTGTATAAGTATATGGTAATGTTCGCGAGAACTTTTATTGCGGGATTCAGGATTAGTAGTTTTGTGTAGTACGTTACTCCTTAGTTCAGTGCAACTTCGGTAGATGGCGCTGTCATATGTTTTTGTTGTCGATCTATGTGGAAGTTGCTACAAATCTCAATATTTCTCATAAATCTACGTGTAACTTAGAAAAATGACTTGGATATGAAGACATGAACGGATATGAAGATATGAAGACATAATACACCGATAAAAATATAAAGCCCCTTAAACATATGTATTTACTAACTTATAACCACAAATATACAAAATTTTCAAACACTTAAAAATTAATTTTTCGATCGCTTATATAATCTGTATTTACATTATGCACACGAGCTAAAAGGTAGCAAGGCGTAGACAATGGCGGACGAAACAATAGCTATTGTGACCCTTCGTACAACCTGAACTCAGCACGGCTGATGAGCTGGTAACAAGCTCTGAGATTATGTGGTCTATGCCCGATTATAGACTTCGCTATCTATTGTAGATTTAACATCAACAGGCTTATTATCTATAATGTATATATGTGTTACTAAATAGATAAGAATATATGTTATTAGTTATTTATAAGTGTTTTTGTAAAGTAACAAGTAAATGTAGATTTTAATCAGTTAACTATATAAACATAATCATTAAGTAGATTAGATCAGGATTGATGAAAAACATTTGATGAAATTTCGTCAATAGTGCACTTTCTAAAAACGTTACATTCACTTTTGGCTATAAATGAAAATGTTAGTTGATTTACCTTATTCAAAACCCAAGTGAGTAATTACCATTTTAGTAATTACCAAAACTAACGATTGCCATTGAAACCCATTTACATTTTTTAATATCTTCTTTTTCATATCATAACACATTAAGAAAACCGTTTCGCTAAATCGATTATTTATTTTCAATCAAGCTATTGCCACTACTATTGAACGAAGATCATTAAATCGATATTGTTATAAAATAGTGATGGCTTCAAGGAAATCAACACGCAACCTCTTTTGCGTCTTCTATTGCCCGTAGCGTGAAAATTTTCCACCGTTTTTGAAACATTCTTAATTGGTGCTCCGCTCCTATTAGTATTAGCGTGATAATATATAGCCTGCCTCAATAAATGGACTATCCAACAATGAAAGAATTTCAGTTAACCAGTGGTTGTATACGTATAGTAGGTGTATACAGTACCTGACAAATATTTTTCAAAAAAACACTAAGATCGATATTATTTGTCCGATAATTGCGAAGTCAACTTTCTGCGAATGGGCTTATTCATCATTATTTGTTAGAGTAGTCATCTAATTATACATATATAGATTAATATTACGGTGTAATCATAAGCTACTTAAACTAAGTTTCCTTATCAAATTAAATAATAGTGCCAAAGTGACATGGAAAAATTTCAACAATGAGAAGTAGATTAAAAGAATCACAACTTAAGTTTTCTAGGTACAATATTTTGTAAGAATCCGTGACGAAGTGACTCAAACAGCATAGATTCAAAAAAATTCAAAGGCCTAACTTACGATAAAAGTCTGTTAAAGGTCTAAATTCCTTTGATGTCCGCTCTTCTCCAATACTTTACTTCGATATCTATGGAATGTATGCCCCAAGGGCACATTGATACATCAGAATCCGATAAAAATCACATGTTTCTCTGACACATTCATTACCAAACCTATATTCAATACCTTTATAATAGTTCTTACTACTTTCAACCTCAAATTTATTACCGGAGTCAAGAGTCGCTTGGACATTGCAAGTAGTAGTGGTCATTCGCAAAATAAAACCCATTTACGTCGATGACTTTGTTATTACGTCATATTTCGCTTTGAAAATTTTAATTTGGTTATATTCATTGCGTTATATATATACTTCGTTGGCACAATTTGCATGAACTTCATACTTTTAGTGCAATATGAATCAGTGATGTATTTACGCGATGATCTTACAATACTCGATTTTGTTCAGTAAATGTTAAAGATGAACGATGAATAAACGAACCTACGTTTAATTGATTAAAACATGTTTAAACATAGAAATTCCAATTGGCGTTAACGTGGGCGCCAAACGATATCGAGTGTAGAGAATATAATCAGAATACGAGTAATTCAACTTACAGTTTCCCATAAGTACGACAAACATTAAACAATCCATATATTTCCGTAGTCATCTCTTCATTTGTCACGTGGTTTTGAAGCTCACTCATCCAAATACACTGATCCAAACACAAAACACTGAATTCACCACACTTCACAAGAATTCATCACACTTAATCATCCACTTATTTATCGATGATGATTACTATCATTGAAATGGCACAGTTGACGCTCGTCCTACGTGCCTGTCTTGGCTCAACTGCCGACTTGCAAGTGAAACATTATTGATAACACACGTCACTTATCGCCGACCACTTTATTAATCTGCATCAATTTATTCACGGAGACAATTGGTGGACATTCATATTGAAACATGGTACTTACGTACCATTGATAAACTGAAGTTGTTTAAAAATAATCAACCCTGGCTAAGTAATGTTACTTGTGTGTAGTGATTCATATTGTTGCACCTTGTTTAACCTTATATAAGTTAACAATAAGAAACCAGTGTTTTAAAATTAAACATCTATATTTATGTTTTTTTTAATAATATTACTGCTATCCGTGTGGTGATGGATTAAGAATAGTGTCACCGCTCATATTCGTCCCGTGGGTGCCTGAAAAAGTAGCGAATATATGCTACTGCTAGAATATTATAATTAAACTTCTTTATTATAAGTGTGACAAGTTTTATTTAAGTTAACTTAGGGCATACACTAATCTTCTGGGAGGGTCCGGTCGTGTTAATAACAGCAGTTCCCGGACCCCTCCCTTCTCAGGCGCAGAGTGGCTCATCGTGTGGTTTTAGTCGGTACGATTCCGATACACCGCCCCGCGGCAAACCCCGGCGGGGTGAGGGCCCGAGGGGGTTTCCACACGTAAAACAAAGGGCTAAAATAAACACTAATCACGAAAAAAATATCTAGGTTCAAAAACAAAATTAATTCTTATAGTTTTTTAAGCATTTACACGAGATATTTTTGCCATATTTCAGATAACAATTGCTAATTTGCTACCTTCTTAACCCTTAAATGCATATTGTTGCCAAAAGTCTACAAACCAATTTTTGTCATTTTAAAAAGGGACAGCTGTGACAAGTGTTGCAGAACGTATTTTTATATCATAACTAATATCATAATGAAAAATAAAAACGTGTAAGAGGGTCTTCAGAAAATAAAATTGGCGGGTAATTTGACATAAGCATTGTGAAGGTGGAAAAAATTGGTTGTATGATAATTTGTGACTTTTGAATAAGGATTTAGATAAGAATTAATTGCCGAAAAGAGTTAAAAAAATTACAAATATATTAGACGTAAGGTAAGAAATCAATATTATAACGTTTGTTTTGGCAATTTATCCTGAATGTGTTTGTATTTTGATTTTTATGTATGTTGCCAAATGTCTACATTATGCGTTTGTTGCATATTATGTGCATGCTTATTATTTTCTTGGATTTGGGCTTTTAGCTAATTTTTTTCACTTTTTAGGATGTTTAAGCAGTTGGCAGAGCAAGATATTGAATATATTTTTTCAGTTCTCGAAAATGGAGACATTTCTGAAGATAAAGAGTCTATAGGAGACGAAAATGACATAGATTACTACTCGAATGTACAAGATCTGATACAGGATTTAGAAGATACTCAAGCTATATATGCATTGGGCACAATTCAGAGGAACCGCCTCTGTAAAACCTGTAAGTTGCCGGTAGTACAAGAGTTCATGAAGGACTCTGTTCCAGAGGGATCATATGAGGAACTCGTAGCAGACTATGAAGTTGTGGATATCTCGGTAACTTGTTGGAAGGATAATAAGCTTGTTACGTTGGTATCTACTTATGTTGGTTCCGAACCAGCTGAAACTGTCAGCAGATTTGATAAGAAACAAAAGAAAAAAGTCTCTATTGCCTGTCCAAAAATTGTAAAAGATTACAATGCCCACATGGGTGGAGTAGATTTGATGGACAGTTATTTGGGCCGCTACAAAATTCGAATCAAAAGTCGAAAATGGTACATTCGATTATTTTACCACATGGCGGTAATAAATTCATGGGTACTTCATAAAAAACACCACCCAAACATGACACTAGGTGATCAGATCTTCCGGAGACATTGTGCAATTATAAAAAAAATACTGAACCCAAAAGAGGAAGGCCTTCAAGCAGTAATATATATAGGGAGATAGAAGCAAAAAGACATCGGGGTCCAATGAAGCCCGTTCCTCCAAGAGACGTGCGGACTGATGGCTTAGGCCACAATGAAAAAAGATTCACTTCTAAAAATAGATGCAAACTTCCCGGTTGTAAAGGTTTTTCGCGGACTGAGTGTACTAAATGTAAGGTGGCATTGTGTCACACTAAAAATCGAAACAGTTTTGCTATATTTCACTCAAAATAGTCTGTATATTATTTATTTTTAGATTAAGTTGATTTATAGGCCCCTACAAATATGTAAGCATAAATTTGGTACTTAACGCATAGTGTTGCCAATTGTCTACATACATATTTTTTCATAATAAATACCTATTTTTTTATACCAGATTTTTTTCATTATTTTTTATGTTATATGTACCCAAATACCTACCAGGAAACATTTTTTCCAGGCCGCAATAAAAAACCATGCATTTAAGGGTTAAAAGAGACATATACAGTTCTATCAAAACAAAGTAAGGCCTAGAAATCAACAAATTCACAATCAATGTTGATTGTAAATGTTTCAAATGTAACATTTCTCTACATAAAACAAAATACAGTGATAAGTGTTCTTTTGAGCCAAGGTCACGATTACTTACATTGATAAACGTCTTATCTATAAAATTGTCGTGCGAATCTGCTTTATCAACACGCGGTAATGTGGGAGTGTCATATTTGATTATTTTGGTGTTCGTCATG
This sequence comes from Spilarctia lutea, assembly GCA_916048165.1. Classification (NCBI taxonomy): domain Eukaryota; kingdom Metazoa; phylum Arthropoda; class Insecta; order Lepidoptera; family Erebidae; genus Spilarctia; species Spilarctia lutea. The sequence continues at coordinate 11,143,369 of OU696490.1, read as the reverse complement.
CAAAATATTATTCGTATTTATATATATACATAGATTGTGTAGATAGCCTTTGATTATTTACTTCGCTCTAAAATAATAATAACAATAAATATTTCGGACATCTAACACACAACGCTATCTAGTCCCAAGCTAAGCAGAGATTGTGTTATGGGTATTAGACTAAACTAAATACCTAACCCATAATAACAAACAACCACAATGAAGTAATTACATTAACTGTTTATAAGATGACCAGCTTAGCTGCTATTGGTCTAAGCGTGATGTTCTCGAGTTTTAGCGAGACAAACGAACAGCAATTGATTTTTATATATATAAGAAGAAGATAATAGACAAATGTCAATTCACTGACATAACAGTGATTGAGAAAGTAATGACAGCAAAAAAAAAAATTAATAAAACTGCCTTAGGGTATTTTACAACGAAGCAGTTTCTTATGTTAATGCATTTCTATTAATCTAATTAAATATAATTTATCTAATGGTATAACTAGTAGCTATTAAACTACATATAATTATAATTAAGGTAGTCTAGAAATTTCAGTAACCTATGCCAATAACTAGCTATTACCTGCGGGTTCGTTCTCGTGAATTTTTATTTTAGAGTTCCGTTCATCTTTTACTTTACCCCGATAGTGATGAAATTTTAAAAAATCCTTTCTTAATTGGAGGTTCACTACATAAAAAGTTAGGTAATGGCCTCAGTAATTAAGGTTTTGCGTGGATAAAAACCGAAGAAATACTTGTAACAAAGAGCTTGTTTACTAGCCCAGAGTTGTATTGTAGGACAAAACCTAATTTTTGAGAACGGCTCTATGTCCAGCAGTGGAGTTCTAAAGGCTGTTGTTGTTGCTGCAAATTTAAGTCTTTCTTACATAATAAAGCTCATATTTCAATAAAGTGGCAATGTTATTGAGTAATCAATGTTTCATATTAGACGTTATCCACACGTTTTTCTCCATTCAATTTATTTTCAATTAACAATTATTAGTGTAGTGTCGTTAGTATATTACATTAAAATATAAATAGACTACAGTCGGAGAGCTACGCTACGGCATGCATGGGCCGGCTCGACCGGAGTGATACCACGGCCTTACGGAAAACCGGTGTGAAATAGAGCCTGCGCTTCACCGAGTGAGTGAGGATACCGGAGGCCTGACCCTTTCCCCATCCCCTTCGTCATCCCCCAAAGGCCGGTAACGCACTTGTAACGGCTCTGGTGTTGCGGGTGTCCATGGGCGGTGGTAATCGCTTACCATCAATCGATACGTCTGCTCGTTGGCCTCCTATTCCATAAAAAAAGACTAATTAAACACCTTTTGTAGGATTTTTTATATAAGTACAGAAAATTGCATGGTTATCAGACGAAGTTAATGAAAGTGGGCAGGACCATACAAGCTAAATAAATGAAATTAAACTTTCTTACTAATAAATAATCAGCATCATAATTTCCGAATTTTAATATTAGTTGATGTTATCTTAATTGGACGTCAGATTAAAGTCATCGGAAGCTGGGTCATTAAGATTTTTATCGCAAACACTGATTACATAAACGAGTTCAAACTTACCCTACAGCTGTTGCAACTTGTGTTTGGAAACTTAAGTACTATAGTTATGTCCTAGGTATATATTTATCATAATAATGTATGAGCTCATAGACATTCGGTAATATAATTAGGGTAATTAATAATTGTTTCGTATATCACTTCAGTATTTGTATAATGGAGTTTTTAGAGGTAATTATCATTACTAACAAACCATATGCAAATGTTAGTATTTAGTTAATGCGTGATAGTATGGAACTAATAAATAAATTCTCTGATTCACTCGATTACATACGTACTCTAAAAAAAACCTTTACAACGACAAATACTCAATAAGTCTCAGGACGATAAAAGGATTTTAAACATATCTTACATACTGACTGTAACTGTAAATAAATAAATAATTAATAAATATTTCGGAAATTTAATACACAATGCCATCTAGTCCCAAACTAAGCAGAGCTTGTGTTATGGGTACTAGACAACTGATATAAATACATATATACTGTTTATTTTGTAAATACATACATATTATACATATAAAACACCCAAACTTCAAAACAAATATTTGTAGATCACACAAATACTTGATCTGACCCAGGATTTGAACCCGAGACCTCAAGCACAACAGTTGCATTCACTGACACTGCGCCATATATGTGTGAAATATATTTGTATAGCCTGGTGGTTGAAATAGTCGCCACGCCACTTCAAATCCTACATGGGACAACACTTTGTGTGATCCACAAATTGTTATTCTGAGTCTGGGTGTTCTTTGTGTCCATTTATAAAGTCCACCGTGACACAGGATATACTTCTAGTGCGATGTTATATTAAAAAAAAAGAGATAATAAAAAGAAAACTACTGATACAAATAATTATAAATAAGTCGCACAGAATGTCTTCTAAAATTAACTTATATAGGTACATGTATTACATCTTGACAAAGAGTATAATACCCCCCAAACTATCAAATAATAATCACACATGTTGAGCACTAAGCTGGCACAGCTCTTTCATCGGCAACACGCAGACAGACAAACAAAAACATCTGTACACGTGTAGTCGATTAAGCAGCGGTTATTGAATGACTGCCGACATGTGTACACCAAGGTTAAATATACACATTCTTTAAAATTGGATAGGTATTCAACTAATATTATAAATTCCGTAAAATTTTACCGTGGGAGAGCTATGCTTCGGCGTGAATGGGTCGGCTCGACCGGAGTGATACCACGGCCTCACAGAAAACCGGTGTGAAATAGCGCTTGCGCTGTGTTTCACCGAGTGAGTGAGGATACCGGAGGCCCATACCCCAACCCCTCCCCCCATCCCCTTTCCCATCCCCCCAAAGGTCGGCAACGCACTTGTGACGCCTTTGGTGTTGCGGGTGTCCATGGGCGGCGGTAATCGCTCACCATCAGGTGATACGTCTGCTCGTTTGCCCACTATACAATAAAAAAAAAAAAAAAAAAAATCAGAAGTAACTGTCTATTTGTCACGCTTTCACGGTTAAACTGATTTCAATGAAATTTGGCATGCGTTGCATTTTAATTGCAATAATCGACGCAGGCCCTTCCCATTTCAATTTTCCCATCTCATTCCTACAGTGCGCGGTTCACTTTTTAATAAACTCTGAATATATGAAGTTATGTAGTTTATAAATAAATAAATATTTCGGACATCTCACACACAGCGCCATCCAGTCCCAAGCTAAGCAGAGCTTGTGTTATGGGTACTAGACAACTGATATAAATACATATATACTGTTTATTTTGTAAATACATACATATTTTACATAGAAAACACCCATACTTCGAAACAAATATTTGCAGATCATACAAATATTTGATTCGACAAGGGAATCGAACCAGTTTATGTAAAGTTAAAGTTTATGTACCTTTATACTTCTTAAATTACATTAAAACCCGTTTAAACCCGACTACGTTGTAATAAAATTTGTATAGCCTATATCACTTAGGGACTAGGGTTTTATTAGAAATCTATTGACACATCAAAATCGGTTTAGTAATTTAGGTGGTACGGTGAGACATACAAAAGTGGCTTAGTCCCATTCGGGTAATAACTAAACGAATAAACATACAATTATCGACTTATAATAACGAGAAATACATATTTAATGTTATTATTATATTAATAGACCCATCTAACTTCTTAATCAAACAACTGATCACCGCAGAATTTGCACCGTAAACACTGACTCATACTTTGTATACGTCCCATACAAAGTAATGACGTCACTTTTCACCATTATCCTTGAACTAACGTTTTTTATATCGGTTATTAAAACTAGTACTGCGAGTAATAAATTGTCTTGCCACGTACCGGTACGCAATTAGTGTTAGGCACGGTAATGACAATTTGTGTTACAAGCAAAAAGTGCTTCTAAAAAAACTAGTTTTAGATCGCAGCTTAGCTCGTAGGGATAAAATTATATAATGATTACTTGGAAACGGTACTTTTTCTGATTAATAGGTAAACGTATTTTTCATTCACATTGGACGGCATGTGTAATAAATTATATGATTATAGATGGTGTGAAATCGACAAATCTATACTAATATTATAAAGCTGAATAGTTTGTTTGTTTGAACGCGCTAATCTCAGGAACCGGATTTTTTTTTTCAGTGTTGGATAGTCCATTTATCGAGGAAGGCTTATAGGCTATATATCACCACGCTAAGACCAATAGGAGCGGAGAACCGATCAAGATTTTTTTGAAGACGTGGATAATTATTACGCTACGGGCAATAGTAGACATAAACGAGGTTGCCAGGGTCAGCTAGTAAAAAATCAACATCCACAATTACAGGTAGAACTTCTTCCAAAAACCGTTGTTTTGATATCATGTCATGCCAAATGGAGCATTACAGATAGGTTCTGAAAAACGATTCCTTGTGATGGCTACAAGATGGATGCAAGAGTTTCAAAAACTTACAATATAACTAAGGAAGAAATACTCAATAAATGTTTATACGATATTATTTGATGATACATAATGTATATCCCAGTAGGTACAAGGAAAACCCAGTTCCGAAAAGCAGTATGAAACACATTTTTGTGATAATACGAATTGGTAGAGATTATAGCGGTTTGTCAGAGCTTATCTTTATGATTTAGCTTCTAGTGTTTAAAAATTTCACAAGCGAAATTAAATCACAGAGTAATGTGAGGCAGAGATGACTCTGAAGAAGCCATTAGGCTTAACTCCAGTACATTTAATCATAAATCAGTACCAGATTTGGTATGTGTATAGAGGAATAAGAATTGAAACAAGTTCAAGACGTAGGTTATATTTAAAGTAGCTAAAATCTTCTTCAATAATTGTCACGTTGTATTGCAGGCAGGTCTAAGATATGATAGTTAACAAGTTTGTAGGTAACAATTGAGCTGAAGTAGCTAGTAAGAGTTCGAGTGTATGTATATTTCTTTAGCACGCCCTAGAGCCTAAACGCCTCGTCGAATTTTTATATAAGTGATGTCAATTGATTCATCTTAGTCGTGAGAGACACTGGGTACAACAAAACAAAACAAAATACTAAATAAAAAAATAATATTTTTATCTTTTCAGTTCTTTAATGAATTTAATAAAGATGGCACATACTGACGCAGCCGTGTTTTTTTATAATTCTTTACTTGTTATTAAATAATAGAAGTTTAATTTAGTATGAATTTACGACATGTATGTATTACGTAACTTTTGTGAATGATACTGATTGATGGTACTCATTTATTATAAAGTACAGACTGCTGTCGTTTGAAGTTGAAGTTGAAAGTTCGGCTGAAGTTTTGAATATGCCCGTACCACAACAGTATCAGGTTTTATAGCAGGACTATTAGCTTCTTAAAGAAGGGCTTTAGTCGGGTCGGAGAGCAGCTCTTACCTCAATTGTTTAGTAAATGAGTACAGAAGAAAATTAAATTATTAAAACTCTTATATGTATTAAACTCGATTGTAGAGATTATAATTAAACGGTCTCACCACCTGATTCAAATACGCCAAGCCTATCAGACCAGTTTCTAGTAGCGGAGATTAATATTGCTAATCACTTGTTGAGTCTAAAGATGGGGAGAGTGTTGGTAATGATAGCTGGCTAGATTACAGCCTGCGATTACAGCCTACTATTACAGCTCGTGTTTTCTTTAAACGCCCGGTCTGTTATTATGCTAACTAGATATCTAGAAGACAACATAATCGTCTAGCTTTTTGCAACTGGCCTTTTTAGGCCTTTAAAGTTTCTGTCAGCGTCTGTCTCCGTTCTTTTTCTAGTTGTGTCATTATCTGTGCGTGTTGTGTCTTTTTTCTGAGCATATTATCATCTTTTCTCCTCTCTCACCACATGTTGATAAAATAACTGATGCGGTCTTATAAAAAGAAAACAAAAATTAAAGCTACTTCAAATTTTGTCTTCAATTTAAACGATTGCTTTTTATTTTATTTTTAAATAATATCTTTTAGCTGAATAGCATCTTAGTGTGATATTTGGAATTCATACTTTTTTCTTATTAGATGGTTGGTTTTCATGTTAACCAATTCGCTTTTTAATTCGAGGGAATTGGGGGTGTGAAACAGCGAAAGTATTGCTTAAAACCCGTGTCCTGTGAGGGCGTAATTTCATATCTGTTTAGCCAGCTCATACGTGTCAAAGCATGGCGTTTATGATAATGTTTTAACTTTAAAAAAACCTTAACTATTCTTAATAAAATATTATGCTCATATCACAGAGGAAAATCCAATCAGAAAATCAAAACATCATCTAGGACCTGAGTCATTCTCGTTCAAACAACGGACGGTTCTCATGAGTCACAATTTACTCAGACGCGGTAAACTGCGTGGTATTTGATAACCGCTCTTAATTTCCCGAACAGCCTTGATAACGGTTGAATGTTATGACATGATAAAAAAAATATATTATGTATAATTTTTTTGGGGTGTCTGTTATGGACGATTAAGCCCATCACTGTTTGCTTATCTTGTTTGACCTAAAATAAAGGATTGCGGTTTCTTCTTGATTGTTGTAGTTTTCCTGTAAATATACTTTTTGTAATGAATATCGTGGCGTTTGTATATGATCAACGTTTTTCATAAACGTATATCTAGTTAGTCTTAATCCGTTTAAATTCAATCAAAATTATTGGAAATCTTATTATATGTTGTATTATTACAATATGTGCTGTGTGTCTGTGTATATGACTGACAATGTAGACATGACTAATGCATGTTAAGGATGCACCTACTGCAGTTTTTTCGAGAACTTTACATCAATATTAGATTATTGAAACTTATAAATTTCAAAAAATATTTACGCCTTTTAATTGGCAGGATCGTAGAAACTTTAAGTAAAACTTTTATACGTCCACAAATGAGTAGTTTTCAATATGTAGACATAGATTGATTAATCCTACTAATATTATGAACGCGAAAGTTTGTGAGTATATAAGTGATTATGTTTGTTGATCTTTCACGCTAAAACTACTGAATGAATTTTGAAGAAACTTTACAATAATATAGCTTGTACATCACAATAACACATAGGCTACAATTTATAAAGATACTACTAAAACATTATAATTCGATGATCATTTAATTATATAGTACATTAGTCAACTATATCTAGTAAAGGTTAAAACTAGACATGGGTTTATATATATATACAAACATAATATCATCGGAATTCCTAGCTAAAACGACGAAAGACGAGCATCTTTTGTTTCCATTGCATTTATGTCTTATCAGAATTTTGAAATCATTCGAAAAGAGTTGTAGACACAAGTAATAAGGGGTTAAAAGCCTGTCGCTTACTTAATAGTCGACAAAAAAACACCTATAAAATACTATTTACACAGTCATCAAGCCACTTCTCGGAAGATTAAAGATCTCGTGCACTATTTAGCATAAGAATAAGTCTGTCGGAACAAACGGAACAAAATAAATATTTTAAGTGCGGTCCGTCGGTTATTAATAGGTGATACAAAGGGCCCATGCAATAAATATTATAGTGGCCATAAGAAGTGGACAAAGGGAGTTCGATGACTTGATCGTTGTTCGTTTCCATTGTTTGGTTGAACAAATTGCATGTGACAGTAAAAGTTGTTGTGTAAAACAATAGATACGTTCAACAGCACTTAAGCGCGGAGGACTATCGCTTGAAGTAATTAATAGTTAGTTTTACAATGTCATAAAAAACTCAATAGCTCACATTTTTTATGAACGTTAACATCCATATTACCGTAGGAGAGCCACGCTTCGGCATGAGTAGTACCACGGCCTCACAAAAAACCGGTGTGAAATAGCGCTTGCTCTGTGTTTCACCGAGTTAGTGAGGATACCGGAGGCCCATATCCTAAACCCATCCTCCAATCGCTCGCAACGCACTTGTGACGACTCTGGTGTTGCGGGTATCCATGGGCGGCGGTAATCGCTTACCTTCAGGAGATACGTCTGCTCGTTTGCCCTTGTTCAATAAATAATAATAATAAACTTTATTTTTAAAATAAACCTAATACAGTACTGGAGAGAGTTTTTGTAAGTAAGTTAAATTATTCGTATATAATGTTGGGTCTTCCTTTACTAATAAAAATTAAATACAAAAAAAATGTAATAGTCTATTATGTACAATATTTCTAATGGCGAGAACTTATTTTACACTGAGGGATTAATTGATTCGCTGAATAGAACTCGTTAACTCGTAAACTATTAACGATACGGCAGTATATTTTAAAATTTTGTTTTTTATGTGTGTACCAGCCTACCCAAACAAGTCTACTCTGCTTGATGCAAAACATGACCAGAATTAGAGGATACTAGAGTACTTAGTGGATTTTATTTGCTTTGGACAAACAACATTAAGTATTTTGAAATAAATAACAGTACATGCCTTCGGTCGATTACATAAACTGTTTTCTAGCAACATGGTAATATACAGTAGACAGTTGAGCATAAAATGTTAATCTATTTTTTAACGATACTAAGTTAAGTAAAGTAAAGATCAACATACAAAATCGTGACGCCTCTATCAGTGGAGGCAGTCAATCAGCCGTTGCACTAAAGTGGCACCTGTATACCTTGTAACGTGCTGCTAACTCTCTTCGTATTTTATTTACTTGTTGTAATAATATACAATCCCAATACATTTCCTATAATCCTTGTCAAATTCGGAAGTTTATGCCAATTTTATTAATAATTTCTAGGTTCCGCAATACTGATTGTGAATTCAAAGCCATAATCATTAAACAAAAGGTTTTATATCAGGTGTTGCGGCATTGTGACATGACATGACATCTAGTGTCTTTATTTATCAACTGCTACAACATAGACCTTGGGTTGGTGTAAAATTTGTTTCATGTTTTCCTTATATTTGCAGTGTCATTGTCCTGCTTCGTATACTCTCACTACGATATCCAGATGAATAGGGGTGCTGCTGCTGACACTCTGTATTCTTTAACCGTCACCACAAAGTTAATGTTATATGATAAATATACTACATTATTGAGCGAAGAGAAAACTCCGTAACTTTCAATACAGTTCATTGGGCGTCGCATAGTGGATTTGCCCTGGTTCCGTGTCCAATATACCACGCATACCGAGCATATGCGATTTCGAAACATCGGTGTTCGATATTGACGGTATTACGCAGACGCGACCAACATCCGTGAAATCTGGAATACTTGACATATGAGACTTCGTGGAAGCTTTGAAGCTTTTAAACTTCGGTTTCGACAGGCAGTTACAAATTTGTACATCGTTTACCAATGTGGATGGGAGTTGCACAGAACTCAGTTAGTTGGTTAAGAATGTTTATATCGTCTTTTTATGCAATCAAAAGACGTTGTTATTGTTTAAAACTGACAATTATATTTGCGTATTATCTTATGTTACCAATAGGCTTTGCTAGTTTCTCTGTAGCGAAATATCCATGTCAAGCAAAATTGTTTTTCTGTCACCAAAGTTGAAGAAAAAAAACATACATTCGACACATTATTTCAAACGGTTCATTAAACCTCGTATTTCTAGAATTTTTGCTATTTAGACAGTTATAATAAATTCGATCATCAATTTCATTGGTTTTACATTACCTGTCCCGCTGTGATAGGATATTTTATAAAGTGAAGAAAGTATAACCAATTCGTGACGTAAATGACAATGGAAACGGACACTCAGTCAATGCACTGACCCCAGCACATACCAACCCTGCTGGCCTTGTGACGATTCAACAGTTGTTTTAGTTTGTTTACGTTAAACAACAACAAAAGTATAGTATTTGTAATAACCGCCATTGTTTTCTTCATCGTCTACCTAGGGTACAAGTAATTCGATAAACATATAATGGTTTCGAAGATATGACTTAACATACGTGCGTTATGAATATATTATGTGTAGGTACAAATATTTATACATTGATAACAATATACCTAAACATATACATATACGGAATTGACCCCAACCATAGATAACTTAGTGTCTGTGCCCGGTAATAGTAATTTTTAATAAAATAGAAAGTAAAAATAGTAAAATAGTCTTTCGAAAGTAACTTTGTACGTGTGTTTGTTACGCTTTTACAGCTAAACCGCTGAACCCGTTTGAATAAATTTCAGTATAGGATAGATTAGACCTAGGATGCAGGCGGAGTCGCGAGTCAAAGCTAGTTTCTAAATATACAATCGAACGTTTTATGAAACTTGCATTTGGAGCAGACATTTCAAAGTCACTGCTATAATACAGAAAGTGTTATGACTGATGTTCTCAAGGCAATGTTCCATCATTTTGTGTTGAGAACGTGACAATACTACTTATTCTTTATTTGACGTCATCAGACATGGTTGTTGGTCTTTTCTGAGAACTTGATTCACAATTTCGTGAAATTTCATTGACGTATTTGTAGCTTGACTATCGACGTTGTCGATCAGGAAGACAGGTAAAGATTACATTACAATTGAAAATAATGTATTGAATGAATAAAATTAACTTTTCTGTTCCCGTGGTGAATGATTAAGTATACATAGTGTCACAACCCCCATTCATCCCGTGAGTGACGTAAGAGGCTGCTAACGGAGCAAACAACATCACTGCAAAGAGAAGGAATACTTGAAACGAACTCTATATCAGCGTAGTAGAGTAAGCCAAAACATCTAATGAGAGGCCTATGTCCAGCAGTGGACTGTTTATGTGTATTGATGTGATGAACTTCTCTTAATGGGCGAATATGATATTTGCTTTTGTCTCTAATGATGATAGCGGCCACGGCGGCCAGCCTCAACGGAGACCAGCTAACTATGCAGGTGATATGATAGTGCACAAGTGTGTAAGCAAACACAGGTCCGCTCTCCGTTCCCTCTCTCTTATAATCTGATGGGACGGTTAACCGGATCAGGGTGAGATCAGATGCAACACCGACAGTTTTAGTGCTCTCCGAGGCACGGGGGTTCAGATCCCAACTTCCAAACTCCGGTTTGTTATTAAGTATTTCTATATTCAGAAAAACTCAATAACACTTTAGGCCCGACCCGGGATTCGAACCCGAGACCTTTTGATCGGTATACATCAACCGCAAGACCAACGAGGCAGTTGTTTTGTAATACTGTTTTGCCAAATATTTGAGACTGTACTGTACTCAAGAGCATTGTCACCATTTGAGTCAAAAGAATCAGGAGAAAACTTCTAATTCTGAAGTTGTTACCTATAAGACTTACTCACTTTACTATCAAAAGATGATCAAAGACCTTGCCATAAATTGACGTCAGAATTCTATGATATATTGCATCACATATATTATTTGCGAAATATGTACTTAAGTGAGGAAATCGTGGTTTGTATTGAATCCCTAAAGCAACACTTCTGAGTACTTTGTTTGGATAGTGTCAGCGTAACCGTTGGCAGACATTTCAAAGCTCTAAACTTGGGTTGTAAAGTTGGACAAACAGAAAACTTTGCTATGTCAAAACAGTTTATGAATATTGCGTAACTTCAAAGAAACTACTCTAAGTCTAAAATATAATACATGCATACATAAAACACTATCTTATGCAACATCTGACTGACTGCCTCGGTGGCGTAGTGGTAGCGTATGCGACTGCTAAGCTTGAGGTCTCGGGTTCGATTCCCGGGTCGGACCAAATGTTTGTATGATCTGCAAATATCTATGTATAATATGTATGTATTTACAAAAAAAAAAGTAAATAAGTATTTATATCAGTTGTCTAGTACCCATAACACAAGCTCTGCTTAGCTTGGGACTAGATGGCGTTGTGTGATAGATGTCCGGAATATTTATTTATTTATTTATTTATCTAGTCTAGTTCCTTTTCTTAAAAAATTCGTGAAAATGTCAATTTGATTTTCTTTTCTCTCTTTCTCTAGGGACTTAGAGACATTCAGTTTTTATAAAATTCCTTAAGATTGAATAGCAAAATGAAAATACATTTCATTCAAATTTCAAAATAATAATAAATAACTACCCGCGGTACAACAATAACCGTAGGCAACGCCGCAAGGCGATCATAGTATCTTTATAAATAGCCCACGTGTTATTCTGATGTATAAGCTATATTATTGCAAAATTTCATCAAAATCCATTTAGTTCATTCCAAAGAGCAACAAACATACTCACTTACATACTCACACAATTTCGCGTTTATGATATTAGTAGAATTAGTGACCCGATCCGGCTTCGTACTGATGACTTTGACATTCTCGGAATTCCTCTACAATAATATGCATGTAATACACATACAAACCTTTGTTTTAAATCAATCTACCTATTGCTGAAAACTGCATTAATATCTGGTGATTATTTTTTAAGATCTAAGCGAACGGACAGGAAATTGACATCATTTTATACAATGTAAAGATATATCAGACCTCCATATCTGTTAAGAATATATATGTATGTAGTATATATAGTTTCATAAGGGTCACTGTCTACTATTACACATATTCATAACACCTTTAAGGCAAACCCTTTGTGTCAGTGTTTAATAAAACCAGCCTTGTGGACGTATTACGATGTCCTACTTGCGCAGGTGTTAATCATGGGATATGTGCCAGTTGCTTACCACGCGTGCGACGCTAAGTACTCACCAAACATGCGCAAGCGCACTTTGAGTACAGTCAACAACATAATACGTCTATTTTAACAGCCTACAAAAAATTTGTATGAAAGTAATTTACTATATCGTCAGATTTAACCAAGAAAAGTGCGAGTTTTTTTTTTTTATTTATTGGTGGGGAAACGAGCAGCCGTATCACGTAGCCGTATCATGGTAAGCGATTACCGCCGCCCATAGACACCCGCAACACCAAAGGCGTCACAAGTGCGTTGCCGACCTTTGGGGGATGCACGCCATCCCGATGGGGAAGCGTGGCGTTAGTTTAAAAAAACGAGAATTATGTTGCCGACTGTACAAAGCATTGTGTATATTAAACTTCTTGTTTGATATGACATGCGTAGAAGTATTTATAATTTTGTTTACAATGAAAAGTGTGTACACTTCCGTTGTTAATTCATGATGATGATACATACATTATCACTAAATTGTTGCCTATAGAGGTACGTCAGATTTAATTCGATTCTACAACGACGACTTTTTTACTATGACCTACAGAAAAATAATATCATCGCCAACTGGACTAAGCCTCTCTTAAGTCAGAACTGCTTTGGGCAGAACAACAATCCAGTTCGAAACATGCAACAGTTTCATTGCCAATAATTAATGAAAATAATAATTTAATTTCTTCTAATTAGTACCGAAACCTAAATCTATATTCCAATCTAGAATTCTATTTTCGATAACTATGCCTGGAGACGTTAGGTCAGAAATTATTGTTTATTTTATATTGATTATTAAAAACAGAAGGAATAAACAGAAGATATATTGTGATACTTAACATTTTATTTAGTCTTTAATAATTGTACTTTGTTTATTTATAGTCTCATAGTCACACACTGGATGCCCTTTCCTCCATACTTATTATAACATTCTTGATACCTCTTGTAATGTAGGATCATGATAAGATATATATTATTGTGATACTTTTGCCCAAGGACTAAAAGCATGCCCAAACAAACGTTTCGACAACCCAGAATAGATTGTCCTGTCGCCGCAGAACGAGGAGAGCCGACCCCAAATAATGGGAAATGGCTAGGACAAAGAAGAGAAGAGACTTTTGAATGAGCTAAACATTATTTGTAAATGGGCGTCAAATGTTTAAATTGGAAACCAGCGCTTGGTATTCCAAGCATTAGCTGATGCTTAGACCCTTTGCTTTTGGTATAATCGTTTGTGTGTATATTTGTGCAAATCTGTAATAATGAAATTAATAAACTTTTTTTTTGTGGATTATCGGGCAAACGAGCAGACGTATCGCCTGATGGTGAGCGATTACCGCTTACATGGACACTCGCAACACTAGAGGCGTACAAGTGCATTGCCTTTGGGGAATGGGGAGGGGGAGAGGGAAGAGTATGGGTCTCCGGTGTCCTCACTAACACAGTGAAACACAGTGCTAGCACTATTTCTCACTCCGGTCGAGCCGGCCCATTCATGCCGAAGCGTGGCTCTCCCACGGGAATTGCCACGGGAGTAGATATATTCTACTCTACCAACTATAGTATATACAATAAGTAATTTGACATTAAAATGGGTCACAACACGTGATGTTACGGGTTACAGACCTCCGTTATTTATACATATTACAATGTTTAGAGTATCATGATAACATCGCTAAATATATTAAATTCACACACTACACTGATAAATTCGCTTCACTTGCATATTATGTACCTTATCGGTCATATAGTTTTATCTATTTGATATATAAATATGATACGATTAAGGTACTGAGTATGATCTAATTCAGATTCTGAAGAATCTAATCCAGGTGTAAATATATAGGTATATTAGCTGACTCACGCAACCTGAGAATTTTTCCCTGTTTTTAAAACATTCTTCATTGGTTCTCCGTTCCTATTGGTCTTGGCGTGAATTAACAATAATAATATATAGCCTTACCCGATAAATGGGCTATCTAAAACTGAAAGAATTAGTTCCGATTGGCGCGTTTAAGTAAACAAACTCTTCAGCTTTATATATTAAGTATAGATTGCCCGTGTGGCGACAGATTACGGAGTGTCACCTCATCTAATCGTCCTGTAGGTGTCATAAGAGCCGACTAAGGTAGCAAAACTACGCAGGAGAACATCACTGCAAAGAGAAGGAAAACTCGTAACAAACCTAATACGAACTCTTTTTTTAAGGAATAGGGGGCAAACGAGACGTATCGCCCGATGGTAAGCGATTACCGCCGCCCATGGTCACCTGTAACACCAGAGGCGTCACAAGTGCGTTGACAGTCTTTTAAGAAGGAGTACGCTCTTTTCTTGAAAGTTTGAAGGTCGTATTGGTCCGGGAATACGGCAGGCGACAGTTCATTCAATTCCATATCGTGTGGTTAGTGTGATATAGTAGACCTGTAAACCTCATTTCTAAGCTGATACCTATGTCCAACAGTGGACTGTTAAATACCGATGATATGATGTAAATATATAAATACACGTCATTAGATTTTATATATAAATATAAATATTTCAGACATCTTACACACAACGCCATCTAGTCCCGAGCTAATCAGGCTTGTGTTATGGGTACTAGACAACTGACATAAATACATATATACTTTTTTTTTGTGAATACATACATATTATACATAGAAAACACCCAAACTCCGAAACAAATATTTGCAGATCATACAAATATTCGGTCAGACCCAGGAATCGAACCCGAGACCTCAAGCACAGCAGTCCCATACGCTACCACTGCGCCAAAGAGGAAGGCAGCAGATTTATTACTGCTAGAGTTGCCTTAAAGAAAGAACATATGAGTAGAAGAGGCAATAGTCGCGCAATTGCCTCCTTAGTTACTGTAGTCCAAGTCCTTGAAAAATAGGAAAAGATATTGAAAACATAAATTATAAGACATAAGTACTAATATTATACTGTAAATTGATAGGAACTGCAACAAATGCTTATACTTAAGGGTTTAGATCTCAATTATCTACCCATCTTCCATGAAGTAAATTATCTGCAATCGTGTTTATTATCCGTTACGATATCGAAAGTCATTGCCCTTAACACATCAATTACCGGTTCGTAAAAGCCTATAAAAACTTCAATAAATGTATGAACAACAATGGCCCTTTATAGGGTCCAACAGAGAGCCATTGAAGGCAGGAAGGGCCGGAAGTCACAGGTAACATCCGGTTCCGATGCATTCAAATCTCGAACGATTGTAGATAGCCATTCTATTGGTGTATGCTTAGGAATACTTGCATTGTACCTCGTTAGCAATTAAAAGGATCCTTTAATGCATTCGCACGTATGTTTTTGAAGGTATATATTATCAGTCTGGGTGAATTTAAGTGGAACTGGTGACTTAGTACACAGCAACAAGAATTGTCTATTCTTCTAAGGTACATTATTGTTTTTAATGGTATAATAGAAAAATAAGCAGATATTTTTTTTTTATTAAATAAGGGGCAAACGAGCAGACGCATCACCTGATGGTAAGCGATTACTGCCGCCCATGGACACCCGCAACACCAAAAGCGTCACAAGTGCGTTGCCGACCTTTGGGGGATGGGATGAGATGACAAGAGTCATAATTGCATTGCCGAATATATTGGCACTCCGCCGGTTTGGAACTCCGGTACGGATTCCTTAGGTTATTATTCTAAATTCAACGATTCTCCTCTTCTTTACTGTGCAAAGCGGTGAAACCAGCACACGAATTTCCTTTCCACTATGGTCCTTTAAGCGGAGCGTCAAAAAGCATATCAATAGGGCACCTTACCGATCACCATGCTGCATTGGTGCTTTATCTGCATTCGCAATGAGTATAATGACCATAACTTTGGATTCTGCTCATGCTTTTCATCAGGCAGAGTAGCCATATTGGGAGGCAAAAAAACCTTGAATTTCAGTAATTTATGAAGTCATAGTATTATCATTTCCGTCGTATGACGAACAGACGAGACCAGACACATTCTTCATTCATTGCTATTTAAGTGAGTAGCAAAATGTGGCCATATCAACTAATGTACAACAACAGCAAACAGTCAAAGTGCTTATGTAATAGTAACTCACTCCTGGTTTTTTACTGTGGATTGCCTTGGTCAAATCTATACTAATATAATAAAGCTGAAGAGTTTGTTTGTTTGTTTGAACGCGATAATCTCAGGAACCGCTGGTCCGATTTGAAAAATTCTTTCAGTGTTGGATAGTCCATTTATCGAGGAAGGCTATAGGCTATATATCATCACGCTACTACTAATAGGAGCGGAGCACCAATGAAGAATGTTTCAAAAACGGGGTAAATTTTCACGCTACGGGCAATATAAGATGCAAACGAGGTTGCGTGGGTTAGCTAGTTATGAATATAGTGTAAATAGACATTCAAAGTCGGAAGCAACCAGTTGCTAACCGACCGACCAATAATACCCATAACGCAAATGCTTATTATATTCCCTAGTATGTATGTACTATGTTATAAGTACCTCCGTGTGGTGTCAGATTAAGAATACAGAGCTCACCATCCTTATTTAGTATTACATATATTATTTATTTGTAGTTTGAAGTTTGGGTGTTTTCTATGTCTATACTACTCGTAATATTGTAAAGTTGAAGAGTTTGTTTGTTTGAACGTGCTAATCTAAGGAACTGCTGGTCCGATTTTAAAAATTCTTTCAGTGTTGGATAGTCCACTTATCGAGGAAAGCTATAGGTTATTTATCATTACGCTGAGACTAATAAGAGCGGAGCCCCAATGAAGAGTGTTTAAAAAACGGGTAAAAATTATTACGCTACGGGCAATAGTGGACGTAAACGAAGTTGCGAGGGTCAGCTAGTATAGTATATATGTATGTATATCAGTTGTATAGTACCCATAACACATGCTCTGCTAGCTTGGGACTGGATGGCGTTGTGTGTTAGGTATCCGAAATATTTATTAATTATTACTCCGTATGAAATAAATGAGCATGAATGGGCCGACTCGACCGGAGTAATACCACGGCCTCACAGAAAACCGTGAAAAAAAATTCAAGTGTCTGTTTAGGTGCCATTGTTAAGCTGAAAACGAATGGCATAAAAACTTGCATAATTCTTATTTTTTTTAGCTTTTTCACTGCTCTTCCATATTAAATTAAATTAAAATTTCATATTTATCCGTCTCTAAACAAAACAATTAAATTTCTTGTCTTTACGCTTTTATCAGCTCATCTCCAAAACGTGTAGACCGATTTACGTAAGACTTTCACTGGCACTGATGTCATAGAAAATAATTCAAGTTACATACACGCAGATTCACAAGATAAACAAGACTTTGATCCTTATTTCGATAAATATAACATTTAATGAAGCGTTAACGCGTGTATTTTTGTGACCAATCTCGATCTACACGATACGTATCGGGTATGATTTATATCGTTCAAAAGATAAGCCAGCTCTCTTAGATAAGGCAGTCCTTGAACTGATTGATAAAATGAATGATTGCGTTAACCTATAAAAATAATCGTATCAAGAAATGAAATCGTAAAAATGGTTATAAAATGCAGTAAATTGTGTATATTTGAATACAGTTCTTAACTATGTGTATGCTGTGCTTTTTCAAATAAAGTTTATTATTATTTTTATGGGTTTAGGAAGGACTAGGAATCAAATAAAGAATCTCAAGATGGCACCTAAAAGGACATATATATACTAACAACATTGTTTAAGAAGAGTTCAAAATCGTCTATTTTAGGAGATACATTTTTGTATTATTGACAAACATCATTTTCAGCTCTATTGCAATCAAATAATGAGTCTATTGCAGACATTCAGATTGATTTTGGGCTTTACTGATGACTCAATACTTTTTAATGTTTAAAATATTTTGTAATTAATCATTTAACAAACCTTGAGTCTTTGCTGATCTTTCGGCTGAGACGATGATAAAACCATACAAATATTGAGTACTTTTTGATAATCAATATAGTTTCATACACCAAGAATTATGTTTTCTGCCAGATGGATAAAATTTGTCTTCTCTGACAACTTTTAACAATAATCAGTTGAGTAGTTAAGGTTTGCAAGGTAGTAGAGTTGCGCTGATTTCAGCAAGAACAGGCCGACTAGACCAGGGCAGTAATACGCTCTCACAGAAGACCAACCTAAAATGACAGCATTCCTGCTGTCGTCTTTCGTAAGAGCGAGACCGTAGGCCCAATGATGCAGTCATGACCGCTTAGGTCGCCATAGTGTGGGTCACTATGCTGCATTGTCTTGGATTCTGCTTATGCTTTGTTTTAGGCAGGATAAAGTCACTTTGGCCGGCTCATACATAATATAAAAAGTAAAGTAACAAACATACATACAAACCCACTTTCGCGTTTATAAGATTAGTGTGAATTTATACTTTCAGTTACATGTAAGGCACACACGAGTAATTGCTTCGTGACTGTCATTTATTTACCAAGTGTATCATGCATGACACACCATAAATTTAAGGGGATAGCCAACACCGCGCCCGCATTATGTGGTTGATTAAAATCTTATTGTTCCCATAAAGCCGTGTAACCATAAAAACACCTTTCCTCTTAAGCAATTTATAGGAAAAAGTAAACATTCTCCTCACGTACTCTGATCACAATGAGGGATACAATGGACTCCTGTTCCAACTAAAATTTCAAATTAAATTAAATCTTAAACCTTTGTTATAAAGTTTCAAATGTTATAGCGTGTAAGAAACCTAAACAAGCTGGTAATCCTTAAGAGTTTATGGATTTCACGAAATTATATTTTAATCCAATACTTTTAAAGCATAATTTTCTTTGTTCACTTTCTCGAAAAAAGTTTCAAAGGAAAAATAATTTTGTCATTGCGAAATGAACTGTATTTCAGAAGCTTGAAGTTCATTTTAAGGTGATATTCTATTGTAGTTACACAAACAATACCCATACAATTTTACACCTTTGGACACGATGTATCTCAACCCAAATGCCCTTTATGAATTTTGAAATGCTCCCGATTTTGTATAGATTTTAATTTTGTACACAATGGGACCAGACCTTATCTTAAAAAAAGTGAAACCTCTTCAGTTTTTTTTTATTTAAAGATGTGAACATTGTTTGCTGAAGTTATTTAGTGATGTACCTAAAAAGGTTTGATATAAAAAAGTTTTACTCAAGACTTTTTTAATAAAAGGTAGGTAATATAAGTTACTATATTTTACCTTCAAAAGTAAACATACCCATTTGGCCCTCGGTTGCTACGTAGTCCGGAATTTTGGCCTCAAACACTTTACTTTTCACAAAACAATCACTATTCCATAAGGTAAACCATCACTCGTTAAAATTCACTTGCACTCATTTTTCCAATCCGTCGAATCAACCTTTAAATAAAAAAGTAAAATAAATAAAAACATAAAACAAATAAACATTATTTGAAAAAAAAAATAAACGTAATAGTGGTTTAGAAGCATGTCGATCATCATAAAAAATAGGGGGAAATGTAATTTTTGCAAACAATGAAGTTCATTTAAAACTGTATACATATAGGTAAATATAATACATGAAAAATTTTTGAAAGTGACTTTACTATTCTAAAAAATGCTATACCCATAACTATTATAAAAAAATATCGTTTACAAAATAGCCTAAAGAACGAACTAGGTTAGGCTACATTGTATCATAAAATGTCGCCAAGTAAAAAATTCATTTCATTTTTAAATTTGGCATCTTACTTCAAAGTGTTACAACTCAACGGTTTATTGAACAAAAATGTTTACAGTTAAGTAGATAAATCTAGATTATTGCTCATTTCTGTCTTACAATTTAGCATTACGAAGTTATGGCTTATATTTCAATCTACGTTAAATTGTAAACAAATTGTGTATTTACAACGAAGGGTTTTCGGACCGCAAAGATCTACTAGTATGATTAAACTGGGATACATTTCATTTATTAACCGACTTCATAGTAAAATAAAAATTATTTTATTCTGAAATTAATTGTAATGCAGTGTAATTTTTAAAAAAAATAACGTTTTTTAAATCCAGAAACTTGTTTGAAAATTCGTATCTATAAGTCAATTGCTTTTATCCCATCCCATAAGACTCCCTAAAGTTATTAAAAGTAAAATTGTGTAAGTTATATTAGTTAGCATTACCCTCACATAAATGGTAGCGTCTGAGAAACCCCTAATCACGAGCAAAAACAATAAGAAGCCATCGGCCGAGAGTTCACTGTTCGAGAATAGAACACGTTCTAAATATAAACCAGCAGTTAGTGAAGCGCCGCGGGAACCCGCGTTCTAAATTTAAGACGTTTTTAAATTTTCAATCTTGTCGTTTTGTCACGTTCAAGGTCATTGAAAAAAAAAGAAAGAACATCTGGCACACGTCACGATGCCAAGAAGTTTTTAAAAAAGATAAAATTCAAAATGGTTCCCATTGCAATGGTTAGGTAAACACAGTGAATCGGCCTTAAATTAGGTTTATAGTCGTACATATTTGTCTTAGCCTTCATAGGCAATCAAGGATCTGGTGGGCGTTTTATTGAATATATTGTATACATACAGAACGGGCTATTTATACAGATGTTAATAGATAGGCAATAATCAATATGTGTGTTTCGTCTCTTACTTTGTAATATCGTAGTATTTCGTATCTGTAAACTAACTTAACAAGACTAATATCTTTGAATTGATATTTTTTTTTTGTTTCAACAAGAACTATAATGTCTCTATGGTATATTATGATTGTAAAACAGTCATAACCGCGAAATACTAATATATGAATATCAGATTTAAATACTCCTCATTTGTTTTTACAAACTTACTATATTCAATTTTATTTTTAATTAGTCTATTCTTTCGCGCCAGTTAATTATGTTTTAAATTTAGAATTGACGAAACGTCACTGAATCTTGCGCGGGCACACGTACATTATACTCCCTATCTTGTTGACATATTGACAAATAGTTTATTCTAAATCTCGCCACTATTCTAGTCAACCAATCAAATATACCCCTCAGAAACAAATAAATAAATGAAAGCAACGTACCAAGATATACTGGACCGTGTCAATTTAAATTTGGAAAAGAAATAATCCCCTTATGGTTTGTGAAATTGTCTGGTGTAAGTTACAAGTAAATTTAGAATGGAAGTGATATTTTTTGTAGCTTCCTCTTATACTTAGTGGAATAGGGGAACGGAAAAAAATAGCATTACAGTTCTTTTATGTCAAGACCAAAATTGTAATACATTTAAAGAGGCGTTTGGAATCGAAGTACTAACTACGATAATACTGTAGCCAAAAAAAACTATTAAAGATATCCCAAAACAACATGTTAAAAATATTGGATGTCAACATAACGTGAGATGTGGGTTTCGGGACATTAAAATGACACATTGGACATGTGATGTGACCATTTTTTGTCCTAAAACCTGACAGATCCTTGTTTACAGACATAAATCATTTGGCAACAACAGATTTTACTCCATAGTAAAATGAAACGCACATAAAGTAATACTGATAAAATACTACATTTATTCCAAAGCTGCAAATTAAGTTACATATTATGATTAATATGTAACAGTTTTGTCTTAGTTCAGTTTCATTGGCCTTGTTGCATAAATTGATGTTTATGTTTATATGCAGTCACCGAGATTCTGGTCCCAATCAAACCGTTAAAGTGTTTGTCCGTTTAGACATTTCCACCAGCCACGTCTACCTCGGATAGTCTGGAAGCGTTCCCGTTGTGACGTCAATTGGCTAGTAACATATTACCTGGTTTCAAACATACAGCTAATGAATTTGGGGATGTCCGACATCTCTAGCTTATTTCTTAGAATCGTACAGCCATACCTTTTCACGTGAGTATAAAGACATTTAATAAATTGCTCTTCACGAGAAGTAAGTTTTTTTTAATATTTGGATCCTACCTGATGGAAAGCACTAGCAGAAACCAAGAGTGACGGTCACCATCCTCAATGCAAACAAGGACAGTGCAGCATGGTTACCAGCACTATGGCGGCCTAGTGAGATGTTTTTTCACGCCTCGCTTAAAGGACCCGAGATCATAGTGGAAAGGAAACACGTGCGCTGGTAGTGAGTTCTATGTTAACCTGTATATGTACTAATGTACGCTCTTAATTACCAACAAAAGTACTATCTTTATGATATGATCTAAGGCAATTTCGTCACCTTCTTTCAAGATTTCCATATGTTTCTTGAGTCGTTCAAAAGATACGACTTACTAATATAGTACAACTTACTAATATACTCGTAATATAACACCTATATTACAATATTCATAAATCTTTCTAAAATTTGAATTAAAGTACTTGAATAAATTTGAATTTCTTTTCAATCGTTGTGGGTGATCCCATATTAACTATTGATAACCAACAATAAAATCATGATTATCATACAAGATCTGCTATTGATATGAATTAATAGTGGAACTTTACACCATTTAGAAGGCCTCGTGGCATTTCTTATACTCGTATTCAAGCTGACACTTGAGTGCGGGCACAAATATCTTAGAATGCATCGTTCACCTTGGTGGTCTCAGATATTTTATGTTTGTTCTAATACGTACTCAATCGTGATTTTGGTAAACTAGATCAGGTAGATCTTTACAACTCGTTTGATAAGCTTAAACACAATATTGTTATAGTATCAATTGGATTTATCGATCGGACATACCATTCCTCGGTATTATGAAATTCCCTTGAGCCGTCTTCCCTTAGGGTTTACGTACGATGTATGATTGGAAAATAGGCTTTTGACTTTTACTTCAACATCTTCTGGTAAACAGCTCTCATTTAGCAGTCATGAAGGCAGATAAAGATATGGATACCCAGCGTCTGGCTACTACAGAAAAACATTATGTGTAATTTGAGTTTACCCTTGAAGCAAAAAAACAATCACTTTCTTAACCATTATGAACATTTTAAGGATGTTTATCAGGATTTCCATTTTATATAGATAGGATCTGTAGTCAACCATAATACAAACAGAAACAGTAGCAGTTATGAAGGCCTATATTTAGGTCGATTCTTACCAAATTAGATTTATAAAATGACTGTGATAAACCTTAACTTTAAAGACAATTAGAATTAAGTAGGAGATGAAGCATAACGAAGACCATCTATCCGAAAAACTTTCGTTACCAATATTCATCGATACTATAAAAGTGACCTTCTCAGACGAAGTAAATTACTAAACGAAGCAATTAAAGGCTGATCACCTTGAATTAGTTATCAATAAACCGAAAAGAATGTCAGTGGATCATTTAACGGGTCGTTGATCAATTAACAATAAAATGCAAAGTCAAAGGAATTAAACAAGACATAATGTTGTAAATGCAACGGTAACATGCGCATGCGGAGGCCGACGCCGTTATCCTTTTAATTGGGAGGACCTCTAACGGTATCATAGCCCTCTTAATGTCCAATCGTGAGTTTTAATTTTATTGTAACTGGTTCTTTCGAGGTTACGTGTTATCTTGCGGCACGAATAGAAAATCGAGCTTTCGTGTACATTATTTTGTTTTTCTTTTTTAAAGGATGCACGTACTGCATATTTTATCAATATAAAAATAGCCGATAAATTTGTTATTTTTAATAGTGATTAACAGACTGTATAACCAATAGCTACTTTTTGCCTGATAAGTTCTGTCGCAAAAGTTCTACATAAAAGTAAATAAAGGCAGAAAAAAAAGAATGACAAAAGACAATTCAATGTTCTTTGAGTAAAAAGTATTTAAAACAAAATTGATAGCATCTGCTCCAATTCCAATTTGTTCAAGAATCTTCCAACTCATCTTTAACTCTAAAAATCTTCCTTCTCCAAAAAAAAAACATTTACGTACACTAAAACACTTCTTTAAAATTCTCAATATCCGAAACAAAGAATAACTTTAGAACTTTGGCAACACCGTTGAGAAAAAAAGTGATTTGGAATTCTTCTCACGTGCAGACGAGGCCAGTTGCAATAACAGACTGATTTATTAATTACTTCATCATTTTCTATGACATCATACTATTTCATGTTGTTCCAAAATGAACAGTCCACGTGTGCTACCGGGGCCTCTGTGCTAATTGATAAATGTTCAATGATTAGCGCTTCGCTTCCCTAGTGGTGCGCCAGCGCATGTTCAACGCACGCCGACACGTCCTAGTTACGTCATGACAACGCCGTGAATATATCGTCTACTATTTGCATAATAACCGCTTCTACATTCCTTGCATTATCACTGATAGGTTTTAGGATAACTTTGAAAGAGTCTACTGGTATACGAAGCTTTCAGAGTTCTTATTCTTCGATATCACTATCAACTTCTAGAGTTTTCTTTAAAATAACTTTTTAATATACACTACTGCTAGTAGAGAATATAGTACCAATCATAATTGTTTTTAAATTTCTGAACGGTATATTCAGGAATTTTGTCAGGTCATTGCTAAGCGGTTTAATTTCCCTGTTATAATGATGAAATACATTCAAAAATTATCAACGTTTTCTTGAACAGAAATAACTCATTTGCTTTAAATTTAGCACGCAGCAACGCAAATGATTTAATACGCGTAAGAAAGTTGGTTTAGCATCGTAATGTGCGCTTCCTGTGGATTCGCAGAAGCATGAATATTGTGACGATACTGCATTTATTTTAAAAGTTTATCACGAGGAAAATGTATGTAGTTAATTAGTCTAAAGTACGGGTCTCTTAACGGAAGCTGACAGATATTTTTGGGTTATAAGTTGATTGTTTACTATGACAAATATGAAAAAATGGATTGTCAAGGACAGGACAAAAGGACAAATAGGTGCTATTAAAATTTTCTGTACTTTCAAATCATTCTTTGAAATACCTAAGTAATAGTAACAGTACAACATGATATAAACCTACACATTTTTAATATGTGCAGCAGGAAGTTCAAAAAATTCCATTCAATTGCGATTAATTGTTGTAATCAAGCAATTGTCAAGAAGATTATATTGCTGAAATTAACAATTATAATAGAACAGAAGTATAACAATTGAAAATGAACCTTAAAATGTCTGAAATAGAGTTAAATAATGATGTTGAAAGAAAAACAGAGTAAGTAGAGAAGGTTAAAGTAAATACTCGGCTAGTTAACGAAGGGAGACAAATAACAGCCATTTAAAATTTAATGGCGCTTATAAAGCAATTTATGTGGATAAGAACTTGATACCCGTAGCTATGGCCATTACGAGGGATAAATGTTTTAGTTATATGGTAAAGAAAGTTGTAAGTAGTTCAAAGAAACTAGTTTTTGATTATTTTTATTGCATGTGGTAACAAATCACATGGCGTAAAGGTTTTAAATTATTATACCTCATATATTAAATGGTTTCTAGTGTTAGTAATCAGTGAAATTAAAAAAGATTTTTTTATCGAAAGTAAAAGGAAACTCGACAACGTATAAGTGTTTTGGTTTCTTTAGATTGTAGTCTTTAGGTATTTAGAAAAAGTTCAATGAACTTTGACAACGTTACTGAAGTACGTTCAAATTTCATATTCATGTAGAATAGAGGATACATACAATTCAATGCAATGCAAGAATGCAATCCATAGGAGTGATTGTTTCAAAAAACACGGATGGAAACCTACGATAAGCTTGCTATTGAATTTAACTAATGACCAATGCTAGAGTTGACCGTTCTTGTTATTTTTAAATAAAGAATTTATTTACTTTGTAAGTTATACATAAGTATAAATTTATTCAAAAGCAAGAGGTAAAAAATTTGTCATCAAAAAACATTGTATTAATTCGAACCAAAATACTTTTAAGCAAACCAAATATATTATACGAAAAGCTCGAGCCTGCATTTTGCAACGCAGATATAACGATACCAAGGTCATTATCAATCATAATTACAAACCAACAAACCATATCGAATGCAATTTCACATCCTTTACATGTCCCATCATGGCATGACAGACCCAGATTACGTTGAAGGTCGCGACCTGCATCGACCATATCATGACGATGTAGATCCCAGAGATCAAACCACCAATAAAACAAGACCTTTGAACCTCATAATAACAACCGATTATAACTCTGAACATGGTGCAGGAGAGGCGGCGGTGGTAGACCTAATAATAGTAGTGGCAGGATTGATGTTGAATCATCAGCGATAATAATAAAATGAGAGTAGGTACTAGCTAAATGTAACTCATTGTTATGTGAGTAGTGTTCTACGAAGTGTGACCAATGATGGTGTAAATTGGATCAGGGACGACGCTGGTCAGTTTTACATTGATGAGCTTGTGACATGTTGTTAAATATTGTAATTACGTAATTAGAACTCATAAAGTTTACAGTCATAAAATTTCTGTGTACTATAAATCAGGGAAAAGCACGCAGACAGTCCTAAGGTTAGTATTTGTAGGTATTAACAAATGAAGTAACAAAAAGTTTATAAGCAATGAACTTCAATGAATATGATAAAATACTCTTCATATCAGAATAATAGGCAAATTTAAGGAAAACTCTTAAAACAATCCGATATTCTGAACATAAATAACGTCTCTTGACAGACAAAGTGATCTTATAAAGGTTACATTTTGTCCTTTTGACATACGGAACACTACAACTTGTCCATCTTTTAGAATGGCTTACGCTCTACATCAGAATAACAGCAAAAATTAAAAAAATGTATGCATAGTCACCGGTAACCCTAACCCCACTGAACCAAGTGAGGCGTACATCCTCTCCAACGGTATCACCTTCAGGTAGCGCAATGATATTCGGTAGCCAAACTGATAAGGCCACGTCAACCACAGTCTAAGCACGTACTTAAATATATCGCAACAATGAATGATTAGGAAAGAAACGACGCAATTTAAATCATTAGAAACAAATGAACAGCAATAATGTCAAGTCGTATTGATAAACCTTTAGATGCTATGACCAGCCTAGAAACTGTATATATTTCTGGTCTGTATGTTGTTTATCTGTTACTAAACGGGTGAAATCATTACTACAATTGTAGCAAAAAGTGAGATATTTTTTTTAAACATATTCTTAATTCAGTAATACATTTCTACCAGTTCGAACAATCTGGAAGCGATATCTAGAGAAACACCAGATAATTATATTTATCACTCGATAAACCTTGTATAATTTAATATTGCCTTTT
Organism: Spilarctia lutea; assembly: GCA_916048165.1. Lineage (NCBI taxonomy): Eukaryota > Metazoa > Arthropoda > Insecta > Lepidoptera > Erebidae > Spilarctia > Spilarctia lutea. The sequence continues at coordinate 11,115,606 of OU696490.1, read as the reverse complement.
AGTGTCATCATAAGATTTTTATGCCGTGTATTCTTTATCATTTTTTTTTTTAAAAGGACAACTCCCACATTAGGAATAAACATCCTGTGTCGTGGGGGACTTTACAAACATACATGAAACGGACACAAAGAACATCCAGACACGGGACAATAATTCGTGGATCACACAAAGTGTTGTACCGCGTGGGATTTGAACCCAAGACACTTGGCGCAGTAGCAAGCGGCATGGCGACTACTGAAACCACTCGGCCAACCGTGCAGTCGTATCATGGTACATAATCTTACTGTTAACGGTACTTCATAGATTATATTGCAGTTGCAATAGTAAATAATAACGTGTAGCAAATGCTACTTACGTCATTTGAGCAGATATTGCAAGCCTACCGTCATGTTGTGCAAACATCCTGTAAACTGGAACGCTGTGCGTAAAATTAATAAAACTTTATATACTATTACGTATAAAATTCACAATCTACATATTGATACGTGAAAAAGAACATTATGTGCAATAATATTTATTTTGTCCGAAATAAATATTTATAATATTATATTATATGTAATTTAAAACGAACACGGCGAACGATACGCTAGCGTATGATTTTTGGATCCTTCAAGAACTGGACGAAATTGAAATGGGCGATTTAGCCCCCTGAGGCGAGCCCGAAAGGGCGTCCCTAGCCGAGTCGCGGTGAGCATTCTATCCCGTGGCTCGGTCTTAGGTGATGAGGAACAACGTGGGGTTTAGTGGGTAGTCTGGCCTTCTCTCTTGGAGGCCAGGAGTCCCACACGAAGCGAACCCACCGCGGTGGTCTAGCGAAGTGCGTAAATGCATTCCACACGGGAAAAAAAAATTGAAATGGGTTCACACGGGAAGCGCCAGCCAGCAGAATCATCGAAATCTCGAAATATTAATCATATTAAGAATGATATTGAGTTAATTCGTCAATTTGTCGCGCACATACGTAATGCAAATTGAAGACTTATATGGTTTTCTTATGTATGACAATTTCAGAACTGGACCAAATTGAATTGGGACCACATGGGAAGCACCAGCTTTCAAATTTAAAAAAATCATAAATATCCGTTTGCCCAGTCGAAAGTTACGAGGTACAATAACCTCCTCCTTTTTTTAAGTCGGTTTAAGAACGTCGATAGCTAAAATGTTTAAACAATATGTACCTACTATTATTTAAGAAAGATAAAAAAATATGCGATAATCACTATATAAATTCAATATATATACATATTTTGATCTTACATAGCACAATACCTATACGTAATGACAATTTAAATTTATATTGGTCAATGAGACACCCGCGTCGGTCCATGATCAAAATAACTATTGTTGCACCCATAATATTTATAACATGATTGCATCGTATACCTATTCCTGAAATGGTTGACAATAAAAATGTAATGCCTTGATACATAAGCAGTATTTCTAATGTTAATAGTCGTAAAGTTTATAAATCCTCTTCCCCTTGTTCATCATATTATCAATAATAATAATAAATATTTCGGACATCTAACACACAACATCATCTAGTCCCAAGCTAAGCAGAGCTTGTGTTATGGGTACTAGACAACTGATTTAAATACTTATATGCTTTTTTTTGTAAATACATACACATTATACATGAAAACACCCAAACTCCGAAACAAATATTTGCAGATCATACAAACATTTGGTCCGACCCAGGAATCGAACCCGAGACCTCAAGCTTAGCAGTCGCATACGCTACCACTACGCCACCGAGGCAGTCATCATCAACAGCCTTCAGCAGTCCACAGCTGGACATTAGTTTTCGCCCTTCGTCTTTAAGGTTTCAGTTGGAATATAAATCTCAGAGTGATCTATTAAAATGCCTTAGAGTTATGGTGTTATCTTTATTACAAGTTACAACGATAGTGCTGATAAGCCAGATATGTGCGACTAAGTATCATCTTGCTACTCATATTACAAAGCTGACTTGACATTTATATATACTGCCTTGGAGAGCGCGTTATGCTGTCGGTCCCGGTTGTCATGAACATCTATAGCAATCGTTATTGGGAAGTCGGTGCCTCAAATATACTGACAACTAGTTCAACGTTCCAATTCAGTTCATCCTCAGGGTTGCGGAGGTACGATGCCAGTCGCTCCTTGGAAAAACTGATATTCAGGTAAATTGGTTGAACTAGTAGCCGACCCCAAATAATCTTGGAAATAACAAAGACTAAGAATATGATGAATCAACGTAGAACTTTCCTCGTCTTCGGCCCCGTGTATATTGTTATTAAAAGTATTCTCAACAAATACATCAATCATATTTAATAATCTATACAAATAAATAAAATTGGAGTGTCTGTTTGTAATATTAAAATAACCGCTTTCTACTACATGCATATGAATGTACGGCACACATACTAAAATATATATATTATTAAAATTTTTGTCTGTCTGTCTGTCTGTTTGTTCCGGCTAATCTCAGGAACGGCTGGACCGATTTGGACGGGACTTTCATTGGTAGGTAGCTGATGGTACAAAGAGTAACTTAGGCTTACATTTTTTAGACTAGCTTCGCCCAGCGGCGTTACCCACGATACGACAATAACCGCGGGTAACACCGCGGGGTTCAGCTAGTATGTAATAAAACTACACCAATTCAAACACACACCTTTTTTTAATTCTTTTATTTCAGGGAAAGCATGAGTAGTATCCAAAAGTGGGGGGCACCACAAAAAAGCCCATCTCCTAATAAGAGACGCCATCTAGATGATGTACAGAACTGATTAATTAACAATTAGAAAATGTAGTGCTGCAACTGCTTTATTAATTTTAATAGCAAAGATCTACTCCCAAATTAGGGTCAATTAATGGCATTAATTCCATAGACAAAAAAATGAAGTATAATTATTTTGAAGGCGAAGTAATTTGATAAATAAAATTACATACTTATAACAAATTTTAGTGGAATGTAAGTAATGATTTTCATTAAAACTAACAAGAAAAGTAGATATTTACAGATACTGTAACTCTTTTAAACACAACGGTAATATCGAACGCTTTGGCTGAAATTAAACACATAGATACTTCACAAATACAGGGTGTCTCAAAAGAAATTTTATATTTGTTTAGCTTACTGCGTGAACGCTGCGTACCTGAGGGGTGCGGGGGTTATGTCAATTGGTAGCTTGGCTCTTGGGGATTCAGTCGCTATGGAGCGTTTCTCGGGAGCAGTACGCGCGTTGTGCGTGCGAGAGTTTTACAAGAACGGTGATTCGACAACTGTCGCGCGTAGAAAATTCTGCAGTATTCGAGGTTTTCGCCACTTAAATGATGCGCCAAGCCTTCCTCTCATTCGACATTGGGTTAAAAAGTTTGAAGAGACTGGATCAACGCTGGATAAATCAAAATCCGGGCGACCTAGGTCATCAAGAACGGTAGAAAACGTGGAGAGTGTTAATCAATCTGTACGTGACGACCCGAGCCTTTCAATTCGGAAGCGCGCGAGTGCTTTAAATGTGCATAGATCATCATTACATCGCATTATGCACAAAGATCTAAAGCTGCACCCCTACAAAATTCAATTGGTGCAAGAATTAAAGCCCCAAGATGCCGGTCAGAGGCTTAATTTCGTAAATCAGATGATTGAGCGATTTTCAACGTTTACCAACATTTTGTTTTCGGATGAAGCTCATTTTCATCTTAATGGCCACGTAAATAAGCAAAACTGCCGCTACTGGAGTTCAGCCAATCCGAAACGCAAACATCAGAAACCCCTACACTCGCCTAAAGTGACCGTATGGGCTGCCATGTCGGCGCGAGGAATTATCGGCCCTTACTTTTTTGAAGACGAAATGGGGCGTACAGTTACAGTGAATTCAGAGCGTTATGTGGAGATGTTAGACAACTTCTTGGTACCTGAACTGCAAAACTTTCCTGGCTATAACCAAAGAACATGGTTTCAACAGGACGGAGCAACTTCACACACGTCCAATATATCTCTGCCACGTGTTCGTGAAATTTTCTCAGGAAAATTGATCTCCCGGAGAGGTGACATAAATTGGCCTCCACTTAGCCCAGATTTAACCCCTATGGAGTTTTTCCTATGGGGTTATCTTAAATCTAAAGTTTACGCCAATAAACCAACTTCACTGGCGCATTTGAAAGAAAATATCCGTCACGAAATGGCAGCCATCCCTCACTCCACCTGTCGAGCAGTCATAAGTAATTTTACTGTTCGATTAAATGAGTGCCAACAACGTGAGGGTTTACATTTAGACGATATTATTTTTAAGAAATGAATTCCCAAAAAGTGTATTTTAACAATAAATAAACATTTTTTCTATATACCGCTTCCTTTTTTTTTAATCAATCCACTAAATATGAAATTTCTTTTGAGACACCTTGTACTAAGGATACTGATAACCGTCCCACCGGATTATGAGAGTGAGGGAACAGAGAGTGCACCTGTGTATGCGCACACAGTTGTGCAATATAATATCTACTGCGTAGTTAGCTAGTCTTCGTTGAGTTTAGACGCCGTGAAGGACACTCTTTGAGGCACAAAAAATGCACTCGACCAATAGTTCTAAACAGTAGCACAGAAAGGCAAGGATCAACATAACAATTAAAATTAGTTGTCATTCAAATATTCAGTTCATATTCACAATTATTATTATCAGTTCTTTCTTCACGAATACCAAATCAGACAAAAACAATCTCAGCTACAGATATTCAAATAATTATTTAGGTTTTACATCATCATTAATAAAACGATACATTAAGTTTGTGGTCGTCGACCACACCCACACGACACGTGGACTTTTATCTGAATCTTATCGAGTAGCCGTTGAATGTTTGGGTCATTACGTATATCAGAAAGAAGAGACTTCACTGCCAACGTTATTTTATTTACTGGTTTTTGTCTAAGGATAAGAAACGAGATTTCAAACGTGTTTTTTCGTGGCCTGGTTAAACGTAAAACAGGCCCGCGTCCAACGTTTGGACAGATATTGGTGCCAATAACACACGGTAGCAACTAAAGGTTATTTTATTTATTTTTTTACGATTTTATTTTGGTGTTAAATTGTAAACCCAGTTTTATATGGCAAATAATTTAGACGTATAAAGTTTTTTAACCGGCTTCAAAAAAGGAGGAGATTCTCGATTCGGTTGTACTTTTTTTACATTTTTTATTTTAATACTTCGTTTTTGATCATAATCTATACTAATATAATAAAGCTGAAGAGTTTGTTTGTTTGAACACGCTAATATCAGGAACCGCTGGTCCGATTTGAAAAATTCTTTCGGTGTTGGATAGTCCATTTATCGAGGAAGGCTATGGGCTATATATCATCACGCTACTACTAATAGGAGCGGAGCACCAATGAAAAATGTTTCAAAAACGGGGGAAAATTTTCACGCTACGGGCAATATAAGACGCAAACGAGGTTGCGTGGGTCAGCTAGTATAGTATATATGATATACTACAGACATATTATACTTATGATAAACTGCAAATTATGTGAGATAAAGAGACAGTTATAAATTTTTATAGCATCCATATGTTAGAGAAAAATATTGAAGAATTATATTACGGACATAATATAAACGTGTGCATACAAGTACACAATTAACAAACGAATATATAAACAAATATCGATAAAGATTACTTAATATCAACGTATAAACATAATTAAAATCAAAAATAATTAATCTGTCATGTTTTCACCATACCAATAATTTGTCAACAATTCTTGTGTTGAAGTTATCAATTAAGAAACCTGTTCATATTTCATACAAAATAATGAACAAGTTAAAAACTATAGAAATATTATGAATTTATTTTCCTCCTTGTTTTAAATGTCCATCATCAAATCGATAGCCTTTATCAATCCAATGTTGGACATAGGCCACTTCTTGCCAATCAGATGTTGGTCTGCAATACACGCTGGCCTGATAAATTGGCATAGGGTTTGCTTTAACTTTTTCTTCTCTTTGCAATGCTTGATCGGCCTCGTTTGCTCAATAAGGCACCTCTTTTTAGAAGGTTTTACATGAATCTACTCCGCCTGACAGAAATCATGAATAGAATCCAAGACCGTTGGTCACCTTCCTCGATGTGAAGTCCACCCAGCTTAAAAGACCCGAGATCATAGTGAGAGGAAAGCACGTTCATATTAACATACTCTAAAACCGTCACCACACCTTTTAAATGTTGAAATATGATAACTCACCTTACTTATTAAATGTAGAAAGATGTGTTTACTACCTGCGCATTTCACGACAGTATTGAGTTTCTTAGTTAAAAGTGTACATTACACCTCCTGACATCTGCCAGTCAAACCCTCGGGTATGATAGCTGATACTGTCTGTTATATTTAAAACGTCTTATATTCCCTATTCTATAGAAAATTGTGTCGGGCGTCAAAATGAAAATTCTGTTAACAAACGTCTTCTAAGAATCATGGGTATTGCAGAAGTCTACTATTGGCGTTCTAGTTATTGGTTTCGTTAAAGAAGGATTTGAGTAGCATCTTTTAGCATTCTTCTCTTTATTAAGGACCTTTATATGCTTTACAAAACTAGGATTAATCTTATACAATAATTAATCAACCTCTCGACCTAGGATCAAGAACAGTCTAGAAAATTGAAGAAGAAATAATATTACGTAAAGTTTCATTCCAATTCCCTTAATATGTAATTTTTTTCATATTTACAAAGCTATCATAATTCAAATATGTCCGTGTACCTTGGTTTTTTTGTTCGCTAGGCAAAACTCCCCTTGAGATGTTATATCGCTACCATCCGGTAGAAGCTCTCGAGAGCCGGAAACAGTTATAAATCGATAAAAACAGCTAACAAGGGATCGTTCAAGGATGATAGAAAGTTTGAACATCGCCAGATGGCTGGTTTTGACATAACGAAAACCATTACACGCATAGGAACAAACATCACACATGAAAAAAATTATACCCTAAGATTAGTAATGAAATTTAAAAAAATATTAAAAAATATCAAACAGTAAAGACCAATTACAAGATGGATGGTGTAAGAGAAGATTTGGCTTCACAGAGAGTATACTACAATTCTACTAATATTATAAATGCGAAAGTTTGTAAGGATGAACTCATTCACGCAAAAACTACTGAATAGATCTGGATGAAACTTTACAGTAATATAGCTTATACATTTAATAAGATAGTCGATATACACGCGGACCTGCGTGGAAAGGCTAATATACTGATAGAGAAGAGAAAACTTGTTGTATGATTTTATGAAACGAGAAAAAATTATATTTCGTCTCATAAACAAGAAAATATTTTAATATCACATCTGCTCCAACATAGAAGTATTGTACGAAAGATGACCACTTATCATAAAAAATGTACCTTGTATTTGTATAATAACTCTAAAAAGATTGTATTGTAGTAACTGCATGTATCTCCCTGAGTGATGTAATAATGTACTACTTTCTAAAGCGTCTACCTGCTTGCCAATGTTTGAACAACACAAAGATAGGGTAGGGTATTCTTTTTTCAGTATTGAAGCTCGAGTTTTTAGTTCTTTGTAAGAGATGTAGAATGAGCAGATAAATTAAAATTTTGTCTTTTTATCCTGGATACAAAAATATCCAAAATTGTCAGTAACTATCGAAGTACTAAACATTAAGCTCTTTACAGTAACTCTGTATATATGTATAATAAGCTACTCCAAGATTTTCAAGGGTAGAGTAATATAAGTGAACAGTAAGCAAAATTTAAAAGAAGGGGGAGCAATAATCTGCCGATAATAAGCAGTGTTAATTCCTATGGATTAAACTTCTGAGAAAAGCTATATTTGAGTTTAAGTACAGCTATTTGAGTCAAACTTTCGTCAGGACACTTAACAATGGCTACTTTTTTTATTACGTGTTTGCGGCGGTTTAGAGAACGATAAAAACTAGCGTAAATTTTAAACAGTCCATTTTTAGCTTTACAGCTTTTTTATTATTGGGTCTGTTTTCTTCAGTTTTGTTATAATTGGTTTTATTTAGAATGATAACAACATGTATTTCTATTTATGTATCTATGATGTTTTCAGATAAACGTGACCTTAGGGTCTGATAATTTCCGATATGTGTTTATTTTTAACTCAATGTGTATTGTTAACGGTGTTTAGGAAGCCATCAATAACAATAGTGTAATAGTTTTTCTCTGGTTTTATGGTTTAATTTTATAAGTATTATACAAAAGAAGTATGTTCTTTTTTTCCAAGTTTGAGTAGGGACTGCCATTCTAAGTTTATGCAGATGCTTAACAATAGGATTAAATTGTCTTACTTTGAAAATAGAATCAAGGTTTCATACAACATTATCATCATAACCATTTGACTTTAGAAGTCCATTACTGGAGACAGGCTTTTCCTTAGAAATAACTCTCCAGATAAGCTGTACAGCTTATAAAGAATTTATAAAGTTAATGTTTATTATTGAACTCGTGGCTTGCATCCTGCGATTTGGTTTACACAATATGTAAACTAAACATTGTTGCTACGTCCTTTTGTAAATACTGCACGTCGCAAATTATTGGTGGTATACTTTTAAATGTAAACACTAGTAACATATGGAAATGTTTAGCACATTTTGATTGGACTTTGCAGGATAATTTTTAGTTTTCAAAGTACTTACTACTTAACTAGATTTGAATACAAATTTACTTTATTAAGTTTGTTCTATTCTAGACGATTACGTCTAATTTCAGACGAATCACATCGGTTTTGATTAGATTTGAATAGTGCTAAAAAAAACTGAACCAAGTTAATGTCACTGCCTGTAAATAATACGGAGAAATTGAAAAGTTCTATCCTACCTTGTAATTATACGTACATACGTGATAACATTATCTACTTGGTCGTTTCAAACACTCGTTTATAAATGTTTCAAATACAACAAAACTTCTTTCGATAGATTTTAATCAAAATCACATTTATAGGTATACAAAATCAATTAAACTGCTAAGAACCATAAACTTCTTAATACTATACATGGCCGTTGATGGATTTCACTTCCTTAATGACAACCCATTTTTGTTTAAACAACCATCTACTTTGGATGACTTTCAATGACAAAATTGGTCTGAAATGAAATCTTAACACACAACCCCAAATTTATATGTAAAACTAAATTACAGCGCAATCAACTAAACACAGACCCATTTTGTAACTCATGATAAAAAGGTCATTAAGTTAATTATTAATTAAGATTTAATCTGAATACAAATTAAAGATAACAATGTATACAAAAATATTATGCTCTACATAATATCAAAGTTGTTGGTTGTAATCGTGAGCAATTTCATTCATTTGATGATGACTCAAATTCTGTTTATTTTTGTGTTACGCCGACATGATTCAGTCAGAATCGAACTTAGGGCATTCTTGTACAAGTTTATCAATAATTTACTGCTTTTAATATGAACTAAACCACTATCACGGTTATCTAAGAAGATAATGCATTTTTAAGTAATATTTTATGTATGATAAATAAATGACACAAACCTCGGATAAACTCCTTGATAAACACTTTAAAACAAAAACAATAATCTATTAATGAACACACTAGGTATAAACAGAACACATTAAATCACTTGAGGAGATCTATTTAAAATGATCGATAAAATACAATGTCATACGATGCGGCATCGATCGATGCGCGAGAGCAACTGACAAGAGGAATTGCCCGGCCATGCGCCGGCGCACGTATAACTTGGTCGAGTTTAAAAGGCACCAAACTATCTAACATTAGCTGGCAGGGATGAATTTTTAAATGAGTTCGGTTAATTTGTGTTTATTCACCGTGAAACTAATGTATTTTTAGTAAATACACAGGGCAGGTACAACTACTGTAGGGCCAAGGGCTCCGATTGTAAAAGCTTGTCGTTTTTATCGAACATTCGTTGTGACTTGCTAATGACAGATTGAGGTTAAAACAAGAACTAGATACGGTTTACAACCCACGGACTTCATCCATAATTTAATAGTATCGGGTACCAGTCGTCTTTATGTCTATTTTTTCTATTTTTGTCTTGTATCTCTAGTCTCTCTCTGTCTTTCTGGAAATTCTGTATGTATAGTAATAGTTTAGATTTTAATTGAAAGGAGCTGATCTGATAAAAGATCGAGTACATAGGCAGAATTTCTCAGTAGCTATTAGAAAATCTTTCATGTTTGTACAAACATATATGTCTAAGTAAACTTGACAAATGCCATGGAGTGGGCTTAGGAAAATGATTCAGTGATGAATTTAAGAGCAGAATTCTATTCAATTAGGGTTCCGTATCTAAAAAGTAGTGGCAAGCCTCAGCTAACTACCGGGTCCACAGGTGGCGGATAGTGGAATACTCCTATAGTACGTAGGATAGCTGCGAATAAAGTAAAACTGAATAAGCAGTCCCGGACCGAGGCGACAAGGTTAACAGGATGCGGGTGGGGCATCTGGTGGCACGGATACCTCCATGAAACCTCGCAGAATATCCAATGACAACCTTGTGACATGGCGAGTTAGCACCGCCATTAAATAAGTGCTTTGCCCTGGCAGAGGGAAGCAGCCTGCCAGCCTTTCATCGGGCTGACCTCACGATGAGGAGAAATGGCTGATGAAAGAGAACACCCACAGGCGGCAACGGAAACCGTTATCACCGACTGTGGCACTGCGATCACCAACCCGTCGTTGCTGTCGTGGTGATAATACGCTATAACCCTTCCAAACCTTAAATGTCTGACAAAAGAAACAATCGACCCCGAGTTCCCAGCGCTTTCAATCACTGGTTCAAGCAGTGACCAAGTGAAACAGGGCAGGGGTGCGAAAAGAAATCCCTGGGAGTTGACTAACTGCCAAAAACATTTATATGTCGCGACCTACAACATCCAATCGCTGTCGAGTGATGACGTTCTAGACTATTTAGAATATGAGTTAGACAGAATCAAATGGGACGTCCTCGGGATCTGCGAAACTAGAAGAAAAGGTGAAGAAACAATAAAGTTAAAGTCTGGTAATTTATTTTACTATAAAGAAGGCCATAAAGCTGGAGTGGGAGGCATAGGATTCCTTATCAACAAGAGAATAGTAGACCAGGTCATAGGCATTAATAGCGTATCGAATCGTGTCGCATATCTAAGGATACGCTTGTCAACAAAACACGAACTGAAAATCATCCAGGCTTATGCACCAACTATGAAAAAAGACAATGATGAGGAAGTTGAATCCTTCTACGAAGACATATCCGGTATATTATGTAAAGTAAAAACACATTACACCATCTTGATTGGAGACTTTAATGCTAGGCTAGGGAAGAAAATATGTGATCAAGAAACGAGTATTGGAAAATTTGGCTTAGGTATAAGAAACCCTCGTGGAGAAACGCTGCTAAATTTCTTACAGGACAAAAACCTTTTCGCAATGAATACCTTCTATGCTAAGAAGCCACAACGAAAGTGGACTTGGAGACACCCAAATGGTGTAAATAAGAACGAGTACGATTACATCATCGCAGATAGAATGGGAATCATCAGAGACGTCTCTGTGCTGAACCAATTTTCCACAGGCAGCGATCATCGACTAGTCCGAGCTTCGTGTTCTTTTAATATTAAAAAGGAGCGACGAAACCTTGTCCTCAAAAATAAGTTAGTAAATGAAGACAAAATAGAGATATTGCGAAGCAACATCGATCTCTATAAGGATCACGTTGATGATCAGCTCATAATCATAATAATTCTATTGAACATATGTCCGTAGAAGAACTCAATGACCACCTAATCGAGACACTGACTCTTGCTACTGAAAAGGTTAAACCGAATACTTTAAATACCAGGAATCATAAACTCACTGCAGAAACATTAGCGCTGATAGAACAAGGAAGGCTATTGAGAACTCAAAGTAAGACCGATACACTAAAATATAGGCAGAACCAACGTAAAATAAAGAAACTCCTCAAACGGGACTTAAGACACTACGAGGAAAGTATCATCGCAGATACTATCGAGCAAAATAGGAGCAGAGGAGTAATGAGGGCTAAATTGAGTACAGGAAGGAAACAAATTTTTAAACTCCTTAACGAAAATGGCGATTTGGTTACAAATCGCAATGAATTGTTGAAGGTTGTTCAAAAGTTCTACGGAGACCTTTACAGTAGCAAAGTACAGAATCCAGAAACCAGGTCAGAACATAGGGAAAGGGCGCCAATTGCGAATGTTGGTTCTGAAGAAATTCCTGACATCACCTTAGACGAAGTACACCTTGCCCTACGCCAACTGAAAAACCGCAAAGCTCCTGGTGAGGACGGCGTTATTCCGGAGATGATAAAGAGCACAACGGACACTTTTAAATCTGCTCTGGCTATTTTATTCACGAAGTGCCTAATGGAATCCAAAGTACCACAGACTTGGAATAAGGCTGTCATTACCTTAATACACAAAAAAGGGGACGTGCGTCGGCTTGACAACTACAGGCCAATCAGTTTATTATCGCACATGTATAAGCTCTTCACGCGGATAATAGTAAATCGGCTAAAGAACAAGTTAGACGACTACCAACCACGCGAACAGGCTGGCTTTCGGAGCGGCTTTAACACATGTGACCATCTCCAAGCTCTTAAAACACTTATAGAGAAATGTAACGAATACCAAATTTCTATCATCATCGCTTTCGTCGACTTTGAAAAAGCATTCGATTCCGTTGAGGCCTGGGCTGTCGAAAAAGCCCTCGCGGACTGCAGAGTTGACGAAAGATACATCTCTATGATGAAGCATTTGCAGAGCAACGCCACAGCATGTGTGAGTCTTCACAAAAAGACTGACACATTTAAGCTCGCTAGAGGTGTGCGCCAAGGAGACACAATATCTCCAAAGCTATTTAATGCTGCACTTGAAAATGTGTTCAAAGAACTGAACTGGGAGAACAAGGGTTTAAATGTGGATGGAGAAAGACTCACTAATCTACGTTTTGCAGATGACTTGGTGATATTCTCCGATAATATACCGGATATGATGGTCATGCTTAACACCCTGCAAACGGAATCGGCTAGGGTGGGACTGAGGGTCAATCAGAACAAGACCAAAATCATGACTAATATCACTGATGCACACCAACACCGTATGCCTGTGGAAGTCACGTCGGAGTATACATACCTGGGGCATAAAATCACGTTGGGTAGCGAAAACCAAACGGCAGAAGTAGAGAGACGCATAGCCCGGGCATGGGCAGCCTTTGGTGCTAACGCTGGTGTACTGCGAAGCAGGATGTCTATGTCTTTGAAAAGAAAAGTCTTTGAGCAATGTGTTCTGCCAGTATTCACGTATGGAGCAGAGACCATGACCCTAACCGAAAAATCCGCACATAAAATCCGCGTTGCGCAAAGAGCAATGGAAAGAGCTATGCTCAGTATTTCCTTACGCGACCGTAAGAGAAATACTTGGATTAGATCCAAGACCAAGGTTAGGGATGTCGTTGAGGTGATTGCTGAGCGGAAGTGGAGATGGGCAGGACATATTGCACGAATGAGTAGCGAAAGGTGGACTCGAAGGCTGTTGGAATGGCGCCCGAGGACACATACAAGACCGCGGGGTAGACCACCAATGAGATGGAAGGACGACATCACGAGACAAGTGGGTCAAGATTGGATGTCGGCGGCTCAAGACCGTCAGAGATGGAAGAGTATGGAGGAGGCCTACGTCCAAAAATGGATGGAAAGAGGCTGAGATAGATAGATAGATCTAAAAGGAAAAAAAACGGAGTCGTCCGATTGTCTGTCTGTCACCCTTTTTCATAGGAACGCGTGGAGGTTTCAAGTTGAAATTTATATCAAATACTCAAGTCTACTGTCCCTTAGAGCTGCAAAAAACTCATACTTCTAATCCAACGCAATCTAAAGATACAGTCGTTTATGCTGCAAATTTTCGACACTCGCGAGGGAATCGAAACATACAACCGTGAACTCAGAATCTTGAAATTTGGTACGAAGTAACGTCTTGTAGCACAGATGAAGGAAAAATTGCGAAAAGCATAATTTTTTTGTTACATCAATTAATATACCTACAGGTTTGTACGGAACCCTCAGTACACGAGTCCGACTCGCAACGTGCCGGTTTCTTTTTTATTTTGGATCACTATTAAGGATAATCGCCCATGAAAGGTCTGTGTCCAGCAATGGACTTTTAAAGATGTCGATCTTTAAGAGTCCACTGCTGGACACAGACGATGATGCTGGAAGATGATGATTAAAGTCAGTATAGTTTAAATAAATTTCAATTACTTTTAAACTTTTCAATAATAAGACTCTTGGTATATTTGTATATTATAAGTTCCTGTATAGATCGTAAAAATTATATTGCACGTATTTTCATGCAACTTTCCATCTTGATATATAAGTAGATACGATGGTTCTATTAAATAAAAAAGCCTTACGTGACAAAAAACACTTTCAAAGTTATAATAGAAACTGGTTTTACCCATAAACGTTTTTATATCATTTTAATATTACCTTATGGTATTACAAAACCATTTAAAATATAATGCTGGGAAATTGTGTGAATATATTAAAATTTTTCAACGTCATTGGTATTCATAAACCTATTAATTAATGTCGTATGTGTTTAGATTGTTTTGCATTTATTTTACATATCAAACATGACAATGTTTAAAATTATGTTTCAACTTTTTAATAATTTATAATCTGTTGACCTCTCTTTGGTTATAAATTACAACGTGAATTGAACATCTTAACAAGTTATGAAGTCATCTTCAATTGTAAACAGTACTGCATTTCTACACTCTTATACACCTTCATTCTCAATTCTATAGATTTGAGACAAGCTATTTCGCCCTATCATTAATTTAGAAGAGGTATGATTATCAAAACAGCTTTTAAAAGATCATCGCAGATTAAAAATATGTTTAAGTTATTTGTTTTAACAAACGTAATCATACGTTTTTTAGCAAACACGAGTTTCCAACTTAAATGCATATATCATAAAGAAAAAAATGATAGTATACGATTCTGTAGAATGTAACACGACTTACACGACGCATAAAAAGTCTAAAACCGTCGAACCTTAATTATCACCTCAGTCAAAAGGTCTCCCAGGAACAATGACTTAATTATCATAAAGATAACTCTGATATGTAATTTAATATCCCTGTAAAGCAAGTGAAAAAAAACTCATACAATTTTTTTATCAAGTATTTCATATAGGCCTCAGTTTTGTGGATCGCCGGGGTCAGATCGATTTGGATCAATAACACGGAACCGGTGTCAACGCACTGCGCCCGCGCAAAGGACGAGCCTGCCAATTAAACATAAACCGACAATTTATAGATCGTTTCCAACAGCTGTTTGCGGCCTGTTACGGCCATTTTAATTTAATTTTCAATGCTTTCTGTATTTTGAACTTATAAAGATTTCTAAATTAGAACAGATTTATCAGAGAATTATGAAAATTGGCGCCGTTAAAGTTTATATGGAGAGGGAATGTAGAAAGCAAAAAGTAATACATTTTCAAGAATCATGAAATGATAAGCATACATTATCAAAAAACTACACTAATACGAGCAAAGCGACAATACCAAGTAGTAAAGCATAAAAATGCCCTCTCAGAATAAGACAACAATGATTTTGTTAAGTTGTATACTTAAAACTTATTTGTTCCACAACATAATTACTCTTTCATACGACCCGTAACTTTTATAATAAAATAACAAAATTGATGGCATTTTAAACATAAATTTATGGCACGTCAACCTTTCTACTTCTAAACAAATAGTAAAAGTCAGTACTAAAACTCAGCGCCACAGAAAGTGAAGCTCAATTTAAACATTGTCTAATAGAGACTTTGTAATAGGTACTTATTTATAAATTATACCATATCTCAAAATGTGGTTAGATTTGTCTTCCTCAAGATTCCTCTCGGTTTTTCATCCTAATTCCCGCTCTGAAACCTTCAGAGAACAGGAGGTTCAGATTCCCTCGAATTTAAGAATACTGTGTCCCCATCTCATATAATATACAGTATAAAAGTTATAAAATATGTATGAAAAAGCGGTCTATAATAAACAGTGATGAAGAAGTATTTAGGCCACCATAATTATTGCATTGTATGCCATTTACAAAGAGGATATTGACCATCAACAACGCACTTGAAACGCCATGAGCAGCGGTAATCGCTTACCATCAGGTGATAAGTCTGCTCGTTTGCCCATTATTCAATAAAAAAAAACAAAACTTCAACAGTGTACTCGTATCTAGGTGCACGGCAGTGCCCCTGTTTTACAAAAATATAAAAAGGTTGTATTATTCTTTTCTAGAATCTAAGAAGACTATCTACGTATATTCTCACATTGCTTTTAGTTTCAAGTTGTACAGTAGGAAATATTTTCTGACAAAGTTCCTTAATTTTGTCACGAACACACTCATTCAAAAGTTTTGGTCGTTTTTAATGTACGAGTATAAAGCTGAAGAGTTTGTTTATTTGCTTGAACGAGCAAATCTCAGGAACTACTGGTCCAATTTAGAAAACTCTTTCAGTGTTAGGTAGCCCATTTATCGAGGAAGGCTATAGACTATATATATCATCACGCTAAAACCAATAGGAGCGGAACACAAATGAAGAATGTTTCAAAAATGGGGGAAAATTATCACGCTACGGGCAATAGGAGACGCAAGAGGTTACGTGGGTCAGCTAGTAATTTACTATTTTTTATATTCTCGATAGAACGTAGCTCTCTATTGGTAATGTTTTCTTACTCTAGGTTTATATTACAATTCTTATTTTGAATTTAGAAAATGTTGATGAACACTATTGAATTCTGACACATCTAACTATAGCGTCCCTGACCTTTGAATTAGTCTGGACTTTTGAACCTAATAAAATTATTTATACGTTGTGTGGTGTCTGATGTCTAGACACCACACAACGTATAATGGATTTTCTTATAAAACTCGAGAGTGCTCTCGTCACGCTCATGCACTAACAAGAGTAGCGATAGACGAAGCCAATGATTCATAAACAGGTCAGGGGACAAACCTCCACGAATTGTAGGAAGCGAGTTCCTAATAGCAATAAAACACGGGTGGCGTACGTCTGCGGGCGGCGCAGGCGCCGTCAAGCCGGTGCAGTGTGTCATGCAGCCCATAGCCGGCTAGACTAAGTTGTTTTTGGTTTATTACGATTGAGGTATACTAATTTACGAGCAGTTATAGTATCATAGCTGTGTGACGTAGGGCAAGGTAGGAATGCAAAGGAAAAATTGCTCAACAACTCCTTTCTGTGTATCCGTGGTATCAGGTCAATCGATCCAGACAAAAGCATGATTCTGATCCATAGTATGTCAGATGTGAAATTGAAGCACACACAGGCACAGAAAATTGTGGACATAAATATATCGAAAACTTTGTCGAGAAAACGACTAAAGAAGACCTGATGTTTTTTAATGTCGTAAACTCATAAAATAAATAAAACTTACTGTTTCTAAAACACCACAAATAATTTTTGTGCATTTTAATATCAGCTAGAAGTATAATTTTGTTTACAATCTATTAACATGTATGTATGTTGCAATAGGTGATGTTGTAAACCAATGCCACAATATAAATATTCATATTTACTGACTATCAAAACATTGTTTCTTATTTGTAAGCTAAGGTAGTCTATCAGATGGACATTGGTGAAATAGTCATCAATGAATTTAACTCTTACTGCTAATATAAATAAAGTTTAGAGTTAAACTGTTGGAGATGGTGCCAAAACTATGTTTGTGCCATTATGAATTAGGGTTGTAACACAAGTACGAGTATTATTAGAACTTTTTTTTTTTTATCTTTCATGCTTACTATGATCTGTCTCCTTGCTGGGACATTTAACAGTAGATTTGACACAGTTTTCAGTGGCGGATCCGCCATTATTAATACTGGATAATGAAATATTAAGTTTCTTATACAGGGTCTGTCGTAAATAATGGATAAGTCGTAAACTGGAGTTGGTCCGGCTATGAGACTATTAGAAAATCGTATCTTTTTGCCAGGGTTTCTAACCGTATGGAAATGGCGTAGACTTTTATGTTTTTTTATAAATTTCGCTACTCTTTGCATTCATTCCGTTGCCATTTCGTTAAATTTAGGTATTTCTGTGTCATTTTTTTTGTATTATAGTCTTGAAGATGTGTATTATTTAGTTTTAGTACTGTTTTAGGCGTTTTTAACGTTGGTCATTTTCAAAATTGTCATTTTAAGATTTTTTATGTTTTTGTTTTACTTAGGGTCAACTTTTGATCATTTACTGTGTAAAAAAAAAGTACGGCGCTATAGCTGCCCATGATCTTAATAAATTATCTAGTATGTGTAGATTCTAAAAAGGTATAACAATGCATACTTCACAAGTAATATTAAGCTACATGAGCGAGATCAATATCAAGGTGAGAAAATATTTTTTTCATGTAATGTTGTAAATGGTTATAAAACTTCGTCAGAATGATTTATTTCTGCCAAGATTCTTTACACAAACACTATGGGGCCACTATTAAGGATATTCAAAGAAAACTAGGTAGTTTTTTGTCAAAAAAATTTCATGCCTCCTCATTTCATAAAGGTGTTTAATTTTAAAATTGATGTGCTCTAATAGTTACATGCGACAAACATGTTACAAGTTTATTCGTAAAAAGGATCATCAGGTAAAAAAATGAACAAAGACAGCAATACAAAGGGTCTCCCCGCGTGAAAAGGACATTGTTACTAGGCACACTGCATGATGCACCGTCCCTTTCACACTCACGATGTGTGAAAAGGTTAGCATGCGTTTAGCTAGGGCGCACTCCTGATACATCTCTCAGTGTGATTTTGACCATCGCATGTGCTCTCGTTTTCATTACTGTCGTCAATTTGTTACTGCTTTCTAATATCGGACTTAGATTTTCTTTGTGATTTGGACTTGTTAACCTGGTGATATTGACAACTCAGCTCTCATTTATGGGCATCGTGTTGTGCTATCGATTGCACGTGTTATTTTGGAAAATTTTGTATATCATGCCTCAACAATACACGCCGGCCGAATACGTAAACATGCATTACATTTATGGTTTATGTGATGGCAACGCCAATAGAGCTGCTAGAGTTTATCGGGAAAAATATCCAAATGCCCGGCATCCTGACTATCGTGTCTTCATAAGAGTGCACAACACATTTTTGGAAGGACGATTTCCTGGGACCGGCGTAGGCGGGGCGAGTGAAGGACGACCACAACGCCACAGTGCAGCCGAAGTACTGGAAATAGTTGCAGAAGACCCTGGTACGTCCATAAGTGTAATTTCAAGGCGCACCGGTATACCTCAAAAATCTGTACACAGGATTTTAAAAAGGCATGAATTATATCCCTATCATTATCAAAGGGTCCAAACATTAATGCCAAGGGACGCTGCTGCGAGAATAACATTTTGTCGCATAATGCTGCGAAAGATGAGGGAAGACCAAAGTTTTTTTAATAAAATTTTATGGAGTGACGAGTCAACGTGTCGAAAAGATGGTTTTTTGAATCTTCACAACATACACAGCTGGCAACTCGAAAACCCAAGACTTATCCGAGAAGACCGATCGCAATATCAATTTAAAATTAATTTATGGACTGGCATTATTAATGGCAAAATCATTGGTCCATTCGAATTGCCGGCAATATTAAATGCGGATATGTATTTGAATTTTTTAGCAAATACTTTACCTAGTTTACTGCAAGACGTCCCACAAGAGATAAGAAATGAGATGTGGCTACAAAATGATGGGTGTCCAGCACATTACGCTGTTCGTGTCAGGGAACATTTAAATAATACTTATCCAGATAGATGGATAGGGCGATTGGGGCCAATTTTATGGCCTCCACGTTCGCCAGACCTGAACCCCTTGGACTTCTTTTACTGGGGCTGTATAAAAGAAAAAGTATACAGTGAAACAATAAGTTCTGTAGAAGAGTTGCGTGCGCGCATTCAAGTAGCAGCGAGAAAAATTGAAGAAGCCGGTTATGTGCGCCGGATTAAGCGATCGTTTATTAGGCGATGTAGAGCGTGCATAGCTGCCGGCGGAGGACACTTCGAACATTTAGTTTAAGTTGTTGAATAAATATTTTTACGTACTAAAACAACCTAGTTTTCTTTTGAATATCCTTAATAGTGACCCCATAGTGTTTGTGTAAAGAATCTTGGCAGAAATAAATCATTATGACGAAGTTTTATAACCATTTACAACATTACATGAAAAAAATATTTTCTCACCTTGATATTGATCTCGCTCATGTAGCTTAATATTACTTGTGAAGTATGCATTGTTATACCTTTTTAGAATCTACACATACTAGATAATTTATTAAGATCATGGGCAGCTATAGCGCCGTACTTTTTTTTTACACAGTAAATGATCAAAAGTTGACCCTAAGTAAAACAAAAACATAAAAAATCTTAAAATGACAATTTTGAAAATGACCAACGTTAAAAACGCCTAAAACAGTACTAAAACTAAATAATACACATCTTCAAGACTATAATACAAAAAAAATGACACAGAAATACCTAAATTTAACGAAATGGCAACGGAATGAATGCAAAGAGTAGCGAAATTTATAAAAAAACATAAAAGTCTACGCCATTTCCATACGGTTAGAAACCCTGGCAAAAAGATACGATTTTCTAATAGTCTCATAGCCGGACCAACTCCAGTTTACGACTTATCCATTATTTACGACAGACCCTGTATAATCATCAAAATGCCGCGTGATAAAATAATTTAGTATCTGCTGAACATGATAACTACGAAATTAATTATTCAATATTACTTTTATACAACGTTGGCTTTGACAAAACTGTTGTGTAGGTTAAATACATAGTCTCTTTATATACATTTATTGTCCTTTGTTCTAACAAAGTTTTAAATAGACTGGTTAAGTATAAGTTGCATTAGCATTACGTAAAATAAATAACACCTATTGGTATTGCGATAGTATTCTTTATTATAAATGACATACAACAACAATAAAGTCAAACACTTATCAATTCAAAATCAGAAAAATGCGAAATGTTTACAAGAATTGACAACTTTTTTTTAAACATCAATATTTCGTTGAACCCCAACCGACTGTAAAACTGAAGCTACCTCAATTCTTTCTTACGACAATATGTGTTAGTTATTTAAAACCAATAAGACTGCGACCCTACAGCTGTCGCGCCACAGAGGCGACAATAGTGACTCGTTGTGCTAGGTCATGTCGCGACTGTTTATTTCCGAACATTTCGGCACTATACGTGTATGTACATATTTTCTTGCAACTGATATCGCTTCGTATCGACACGTTCATTATTTTTAATTGGAGATTGCGATATATTGTGTTCCAATGTCGAAAGATATTTAATATAACATAGATAGCAGATATTTCTTGGTTATTATGTAAAAATGTTATTAGTTTAAAGTTATGAAGAAAGCAGATTATAAATTTTTTGATAAATCGGAAAACGAACTATGTACCTATCTACTTTAAATAAATATTCATAGGTTAAAATTACCAAAACTAGGATACCGCTTTATGGTGTTGAAACATGACAGATAGACATACAGAGCTATTATAAAAAATAATTTTCTTTCTAATTTAGTCAACCGCAAGAGGATTTTTCTAAAATTATTGTCGCCGTCTATGACACCTGAACTTGAGTCCATACTTTCATTGTTATGGTTACATTCAATACTGTTTTTTTCTCTACAGGTAACAATAGATGTATAATATTCCATTATAGTTTAGTTTGTAAAGATTTTGTTCCTCATTTATCATTTAAGAAACTTCAGAACCTGACAAACCTTTGTTACTTTATGAAACGCGCGTTCTTTTTTTTTTTTTTTTTTATTCTACAACTTAGCGATCTGTGTTGACACAATGAGCCAATCACTTCATATTTATTGAAATTACTGGCATAGAGCGTAAAGATTATCTGAGAATTCTCTTCAGATTTCTTGATCAAATCTCGCGGTCAGCGTGGTTTCTAAACTTATTTTGCCTGCCTCGGTGGCGTAGTGGTAGCGTATGTGACTGCTAAGCCTGAGGTCTCGGGTTCGATTCCCGGGTCGGACCAAATGTTTGTATGATCTGCAAATATTTGTTTCGGAGTTTGGGTGTTTTCTATAAAAAAAATAATATAAGTATTTATATCAGTTGTCTAGTACCCATAACACAAGCTCTGCTTAGCTTGGGACTAGATGGCGTTGTGTATTAGATGTCCGGAATATTTATTTATTTATTATTATTTATTTATTTATGTGTTTTACTTTATAGTACAATGAAGATTGTCTATTTATTTATAACTGAAATATTGCAAAATTGAGATTTTAATTCAAACAATTAGAGTTAGCCTCATAATCTAACGACCAGTGTAATTGTCAAAATATCAGATGCCTCAAGACTTTAATTTAGTGTCCCCGTGTCATTACAATCTTATAAGAAATGAAGTATATTGACAATCTACCGTTTAACTTTAATATTACTTGTGAAGTTGTAATATCATGGCTTTAATAATATACCCGCGACATTTAAATGGATGTACATATCGCCTATGTCGTATCGACAGATACCTTGTCGAATCCAGCCATTAGCCAGTGTAAATTGAACTGTTGCTTTATTCACTCGTCCCGTCATATACTACAATTATCCATATGCCTGTATCGTTAGGAAAATACACTATTTCAAAATCCGGGTAAAATACGAGTACGGAAAGTCCGAACATACTTTAGACAACATCTGCACAAAAAAATCTTAATTCATGTATTCATCTACATAAGAACGAATTTAATGAAACAATATCACTCAAAAACCAGTTCAAGGTACATTACACGCTTTTTTGCATCTGATTTAATATTCAGCAGATTATATTGCAACAGGTTATAATATTGATTAAAAACCTTATCGAATTGTATGATTTTGGTCTTCATTTCGGTAACAATATTAATAGTTACGATATAATAAAACTACCTATATTTTCCGTGGTAGAATGCAGTAGAAATCAATACTTTGACATGTAACCCTAATGCTCTACGCATGAGCTTGACTGCCTCGGTGGCGTAGTGGTAGCGTATAAGACTGCGAAGCTTGAGGTCTCGGGTTCGATTCCCGGGTTGGACCAAATGTTTGTATGATCTGCAAATATTTGTTTCGGAGTTTGGGTGTTTTCTATGTATAATATGTATGTACTTACAAACAAAAAAGGATATAAGTATTTATATCAGTTGTCCAGTACCTATAACAGAAGCTCTGCTTAGCTTGGGACTAGGTGGCGTTGTGTGTTAGATGTCCGGCACATTTATTTATTTTTATTTATGATTATTTACTCTAATGTACTCTATTTTTTTATACAAATAAATAAAACTAAAGTGTCCGTAATTTAAAATTTATTTTCTAGAAGGGTTGTTACTCTCGTACCGCGAGTAACACCGCCGGACTCACCTATTTAATAATGTTAGTGGTATGAAAGTATTAAATCGAAAACCACACGGCCATGCACGGCATTACACAAAGATTTGTCCTGAATAGGGATTGAACCCAATATCTCTTTATTAATTTTGATTTAATTTATTGTGTCGCGAGGGAGTTTACAAATATACAAGAAAAAGACACTAAGAACACCCATACTCAGAACAAAGTATTGTACTATGTGGGGTTTGAACCTACAACACTCAGCTCAGTAGAAAGCTGCGTGGCAACTTCTTAACCGCATAGTCATGCAGGACATGCAGTCCATTATTTGATGTTCCTGACTGCAAAGTCACAGTCAGTAGTCAGGATCATCAGTCAAATATGGTAAGATTGAAAATTTTAACTTCGCAATCAAGTCAAGTCTTCATTTAAATCAGATCTTTTCCGTATTCCGTGACACATACGCATATATTAATGAAAACGAGAACTGTGTTCCATCTCATACATATACAGACAACCTAGTCACGTTTGAACCACTAATGTTCAATCCACGACAGCTGTTCTAAGTAATCTTGTGTCTGTCTCGAACCGGTTCAATACGAATTAACCTACGACCCGCCTCAATCTCTGTACTTCAGTTATTTTTATTATCTCTTTTCTCACGACACCTAACCTTAACCTACATACAAATGTACATAAATATGTTTTATCTGTTATATTGGACAACAGTTTTACGACAGTAAACGGGAATTGAAAGTTCAACGCGTGATAGTTCGCTGGTGTTGCGACAATTATTTATGAGTGAGAGTGACTATAATGGCGCAGTGGTCAAATTACTGATATTGTGCTGAGCGTTCATGTAAACAAATTGTCTCAGTGATAGTTACTTAAATTTCAATTCTGAGTTTTTAAACACTAAACTTATTACAAAAGCAAAAATGAACAAACAACAATTCACTAAGCTACAAGTGTAAATGCTAGTCTACTCTTTTGTAAGAACTTGTTACTAAGAGAGAAATGAGCACTATATAAATACCAAAAAAATACCTACATGAATATTGTAAAAACAGTGTATGAAAAAGTGGGTATTATTTAACAAATATGCTGATTAAAAGGATTTCCCAAGCGATGAAATATTGTTTCTATTTAGTCATAAGTTTCTTTCCTGATAGTGAATATTAATAGATTGTTTTAAAACACAAAGTAGCTAATAAAATTATGATTCGGTTGATTAGTAATACCTGCATGATGAAATAAATAAATAAGAACACTTTTATATCAAGGGTGTCGTGTTGTACACAATAGTTCAACATTTTAAATTAGCTCATCGCAATCTGACCGCAGTGACTAACACTAACTAACTAACAACTGTTTGAGAAAGAAACCACAGCACCACGTTTCGAAGGTATGTCAACAACAGTAAGGGCTGGGTCACGTCTATTACAAAATAACTGTGGTTACCGCACACTCGTTTAGATGCTGAGTAACAGTATTTAGAAATTTCGTAGAGTCACGAGTTAGTTGTAAGTTTGTAACCAAAGATGTTGTTAACATAAACATTTATAGAACAATAGCTGCACATTGCTATTCTGTGGCCTGTGGCACATTCTGGTTGCAAGAATGAGCAAAAGGAACGAATGTGGCGCGGCAACGACAGAAGTTTTTGAAGCATAATTTCTAAGTTCATTAATGTGTGCTTCAGAATATATATGTATATAAATTTTATTAAGGACTATCTGTTGCCCGCAGCTTCGCCTGCATGTATGTCGGTTTTCGCTGTTAATAGTAGTTTATGTTCTTCCTCAAGAGTCAAAGTATCTCCATGAGAAATTTCATTGAAATCATGCAGCGGTTTAGCCGTGAAGGCGTAACAAACAGACACACAGTGTTACATCGGATTTATAATATCAGTATGAAAGTATGGATAACACAGTTCTCCTTGTGTATTCAGGGATATCCGAATTCTTTAAGCATCTTGTCATATCGATCGGTGTTAGTGTAGCAACTGATGTTGTCACTTCGGGCCCGACGGAGGCACTTTATCACAAGGATAAATGGATGCCCTCAGGCAAAACTCGTCTAGCATATCGGACTACACACGACAGTTTAACAAGATATAATTTAAGTTTCCTAGATCAGGTTTTCGAATATATGAGATTAACCTTACAAAACCCCTCCAATCAACTATTGGACCTGACTGATAAAAAAGAGCATGAGGGGTTCTTATTTACTGTGCGGAAGATACTCCAAGCCTCCATATTTAAAAAAAAATGCTATATTTCATCGTGGAGATGCACAAGTGTCCCTGTTTCTCCAAATGCAAATCCGATGGCTTCGGCATGAATGGGTCGGCTCGACCGGAGTGATACCACGGCCTCACACAAAACCGGTGTGAAATAGCGTTTGCGCTGTGTTTCACCGAGTGAGTGAGGATACCGAAGGCCCATACCCCAACCCCTCCCCCATCCCCTTTCCCATCCCCCAAAGGTTGGCAACGCGCTTGTGACGCCTTTGGTGTTGCGGGTGTCCATGGGCGGCGGTGATCGCTTACCATCAGGTGATACGTCTGCTCGTTTGCCCACTATTCAATAATAAAAAAAAACACAAAATTATATCTTTAATTTCTCTTTAAGACAAAACCTACTAACGAAAGCAATATTTCATAGTAACTTATAGCTCTGACCACCAATCTACCCATTTATTTCCAAATAAATTGAGCATAATTAAAGATATAATGAAATTCCAACCATAAATAAATTTAATGTTTAAAAATACATATAACAATATATTCTTTCGCACATAAACGTCTCGCTAAAGACGAGAGCGTTAAAATAAATAAAATAATAAAAACGAATAACAGATAGCATGGCAGTCGTGTCTGCGCATGAGCATGTTATGACGCCAGTACAATGGTATTTTATTTGTGCAAGTTAAGGTCAACTTTCGTATGTTAACGCAACTGTTTTATGTTTAAAACAATAAAGCTGTGACTTCCTTAAAAACTTTTGGTCGGAACTCTGAAACATTATTGTACAGTTAGCAAGCAAAGTCATAAGAAAAGATATTTTAATCTGTCTAATTCATGGCCATATCTAAAGTCGGACTGATGGTCGCTGAAATCGACATGTGTAGGACTGGAGAGTAGGTAAACACGATTTCTGGGGGCGCCCTTCGGCACAATGGATACCAGGATGGATGTGGACTGCACAAGCCCGGGATAATTGATGCTCCTTGAAGGTTTATGCCTGCAGTGAATCGCGATAGGCTGATAAAAATATGGGCCTAATTTCTAATTCGAATTAGGCCACAATCCTTATTTATTAACATACATCCAGTGACGTCTGATCACCGGATTTTGAAATAATTTTACCTGCCTCAGTAATTAAAATTCATCACTGACTTTGCCATAATGTCATATTTGGCACATTCTACAAAAGGGTAGGTGACACCTTAATCAAATTAGTTCCTTTTTATCATCTGTCAAAACGATAGCTTTGTATGAAAAATGTACTAAATACAAACTTGTGACGTCACTGTTTAAGACTGCTCAATTGAACAATATGTTTGTGTATTGTTGTTATGTTTATTTGATTACAATTTATAATAGAAATGAGAAGTTGTACGAAACGACATGTTTTGTAATCTTCGTTCAAATGAAGAAAACATCGGTAATTATTTACGATACAGTCATCAACCCTATTCATGCATTGATAACTAAAGTAATATGTATTTCATGATACCAATCGGAAGGTACAGGTAGATTGTAGAGCCACAAGGTTCTGCCTGATCGGCAGCTGTTGTAACATGAGTTGGGAGGTATTTGTGGTCACGAGCTGATGTGTTCAACGTGAACCAATCAAGTTTTATTAGCAGAATGAGGAAGTTGTGGTTGCGGTGTTACAACATAACTGCACCTGTATGTATGTACATACATATTTGTTTATTTGTGTTCTGAACGTACAAACAGTTATAATTATATACACACATTTAGATTTAAAGCTGTTAAACAGATGAAAATCAAGTGTGCATTTTTTTTTCTTCATTTTTTTTTTTATTATATAGGGGGCAAACGAGCAGACGTATCGCCTGGTGGTAAGCGATTACCGCCGCCCATGGACACCCGCAACACCGGAGGCGTTACAAGTGCGTTGCCTGCCTTTTAGGAAGGAGTACGCTCTTTTCTTGAAGGTTTGAAGGTCGTATTGGTCCGGGAACACCGCAGGCGACAGCTCATTAAACAGTTTTGCTGTGCGCGGCAGAAAGTTTCGGGAAAATCGAAAATTGCATTCAACAAACTATCACGGGTTTAATTTTTATCCGAATACGGCGAACCAATCAACTTTGGCAGTCTCTATATGTCGTATGTATCGTCTAAACTGCTGAATCGATTTTAATAAATTAGGTGTGGAGCTATTTCAATTTTATCTAAAGTATTTTCGTAATCGGATTATAGTTTTCGTAAACATTTTTCTAGTTATTATTTAACTGTATTAATGATTATGTTGCATTGCTTTAGATTATGACGATATTCAAAGGGATAACTAATAATAAAATCTCGGTATTAGAAACCTAAAATCACAAACGAACTAGAGCTCAGACACGAAACTAATAAAAACCTTATTAATATCAAATTATTATGAGTTTTCTTTGAATTATTCTATAAAAGGCACTGGTTTTATATTATGGCTAATAAGTGGTAGCCTGAAGTATATTCAAGGCTTTAACTTAGGGGAATCTTTGCACGTTTCAGCATCTACTTCTATATTATTTAATCAAGAAAATAAACATTCAAATCACGGTGATAAAATTATTTATTTGTATAGATAATGTTCCTAATTCATTCTTTCATATTTGAGGTCGGTGCAATGAGTTTTCTTCTTCCATTCTCCTCTTTCACTCGTCAGTTCACTACTAACTCCCTTTCTGGCTATATCCTCCTTTACGCAGTCCATCCAATTTTTCTTTGGTCTTTCTCTACTCTTATACCCGTCAACTTCCATACTTAAAATCTTCTTAACAATATTTTGCTCATCTCTACGCATCACATGTCCATACTTTTCTTTCTTTTTCAAATTATTATATTAAAAACATATACATCATATTTACAACTGTACAAAATATATTAATACTCAGCAGCTTCACATGACAGCTATCTTATGTTAAAGCTGCGCAGGCGCAGACAATAACTACCTTTAGTGTAAGCAAATGAATGACGGTGTCTAATGGAGGTCGTCACGAGAGGAGCTAATAAAATAACCGTAGTTGGGATTTGTTTGAGGGCCGATAAAATGTCGCTTGTTTATTTATTAATTGTTTTACTTGTTAAGAAATACACTGTGATGGTATCTGAGTTTTGTATCCTGTGGGATTTTTTATCAGACTCGATATATTTTTATAAAAATATGTTCAAAGATAATGGTAGCTCATTTATCTTTAACATAAGAACTTCACATAGCGGCTCGTCAAAACTGTTTTTTTAAGTAATGTGCAATTACTATGGACAAATCAGAAATAAACTTATTAGATCATGGTTTATTTTAGGCTATGCTGTTTTGTTACTTGTACTTCGGGGATCCTTTACTATATGGACCCAAGAATAGCTCGACATCAATAAGGAGAGTCTGTCATAACAGTATCTGTCCCCCTTTTTTGTGCGAAATTCCTTCGTATACCATTCATTCCCTTAATTAAGTTTAAATAAATTAATTATTTAAACCATTACTATAATCTATCATTTCCTCATAAGTGCCCCCTGTTTTTTTTTTGCCTGTGGAAAGCCCACACTACGGCCCACGGGCCGTCACCCCACCGGGGTTTTCGGCGGGGCGGTGTGTCAGAATCGCACCGACTAAAACCACACGGTGTGCCACTCTGCGCCTGAGAAGGGAGAGGTCCGGGAACTGCTGTTATTAACACGACCAGACCCTCTCATAAGTGCCCCTGCCTCAACTTTCTACTATCTATCGCCTAATCTGTCGACTTGCAGAGAATACGTTAGGCATTAAATCCACGCATACATATATTACTACATAAAGTAAAAAAAAAAATACTTCATATAATTTTAAATTAAAGAAGCGTCATATTGAAACCCATTTGATTCCCAAGTGCTAATCACTTGTATCTCATTATCGTATACCGAAACGTAAATAATTGTATGCATTAACATACCATTCTCCGAAACTTTGTGTAGTAGAAAGTACTGGTTGTCACGCCAAACAAAAATAAATCATTTCTACTTCTATCTCATGTGTGATGTTTGCGGGTACATTTGTTGTCGATATTAAATACATAAATATTTCGGACATCTTACACACAACGCCATCTAGTCCCAAGCTATGGGTAACTGGACCACTGATATAAATACATGTGTACTTTATTTTTGTAAATACATACATATTATACATAGGAAACACCCAAACTCCGACACAAATATTTGTAGATCATACAAACATTTGGTCCGAGACCTCAAGCACAGCAGTCGCATATGCTGCCACTGTGCCATAGAGGCAGTCATAATGCCAAGAGTTCTCTAATTCTCTTCTCTAAATCTCTAATTCGTTTATAATTGTCTACAAAACGATACCGAACAAACAAGAACAAAGTTCATGACTTTAGGCTTAGAAATAGATAATACAACTTAGCCATAGCAGGCATATAGTGAAACTCTTCTTCACATAATGTGTACATAACGGGTGTTTTTTTAAGCTAGATAGAACTTTAAATTGTAAAAAGTAACACAAAAAATTAAATTTTGATGAAACTTTTTTTTTTATTTGTTTCAGTATACTCTGACAAATCATCATGAATAGACTCACGCTTGAACAACGCTACGAAATTATCCAAATTTACTTTGAAAATCAGTCGTCGATTCGCGCAACTTATAGACGACTGTTTTATCGCAAAATTGTGTTCAGCGATGAGGCGCATTTTTGGCTTAACGGGTTTGTTAATAAGCAAAATTGCCGCATATGGAGTGAGACCAATCCACAACAGACCCTACAGACTCCATTACATCCAGAAAAATGCACCGTATGGTGCGGTTTTCACGCTGGTGGCATCATCGGACCTTATTTCTTCAAAAATGAGGCCGGAGCTCGCGTTACGGTCAATGGAGATCGTTACCGCACCATGATCAATGATTTTTTGTTTGAAAATATGGATGACATTGATCCGGAGGAGATGTGGTTTCAACAGGATGGCGCTACGTGCCATACGGCGAACGCAACCATCGACTTATTGAAATCAAAATTTGGCGATAAGTTGATTTCGAGAAATGGACCTGTCAATTGGCCTCCAAGGTCGTGCGATTTGACACCTCTCGATTATTTCCTGTGGGGCTACGTGAAGTCACTGGTTTATGCTGATAAACCAGCAACAATTGACGCCTTGGAGGCCAGCATTGTTCGTGTTATACGCCATACAAATGACGAAGTCGTCTATAAGTTGCGCGAATCGACCACCAGCGTGAAAACCGCACCATACGGTGCATTTTTCTGGATGTAATGGAGTCTGTAGGGTCTGTTGTGGATTGGTCTCACTCCATATGCGGCAATTTTGCTTATTAACAAACCCGTTAAGCCAAAAATGCGCCTCATCGCTGAACACAATTTTGCGATAAAACAGTCGTCTATAAGTTGCGCGAATCGACGACTGATTTTCAAAGTAAATTTGGATAATTTCGTAGCGTTGTTCAAGCGTGAGTCTATTCATGATGATTTGTCAGAGTATACTGAAACAAATAAAAAAAAAAGTTTCATCAAAATTTAATTTTTTGTGTTACTTTTTACAATTTAAAGTTCTATCTAGCTTAAAAAAACACCCTATATAACATGAAGTTCCACTGTCTGTTCGCTAGATGTTTTTAACTACTCAACGGCTTTTAATGCAGTTTTCAGCAATAGATAAAGTGATTCAAGAGGAAGGTTTATATGTATAGCAGAGGAAATTCGAGAATTGCAAATACTTCGAAATAATTAATTGCGGTGTTCCCGGAGCAATAAGACCTTCAAATCTTCAAGAAAAGAAAGTACTCCTTCCTAAAAGGCCGGCAACGCACTTGTGACGCCTCTGGTGTTGCGGGTGTCCATGGACGGCGGTAATAGCTTACCATCAGGCAATCCGTCTGCTCGTTTGCCTACTATATAATAATAATAAAAAAAACTTCTGTGCGAAGCCGGGCCGTGTTGCTAGTAGGCTAGTAGGCCGCAATCATACAGCGTGATCACATAAATCTGCACTTAATATTCAATGTATTCGTACAACACAGTCGTCCCCATAATTTGAACACCGATTACCTCTAAATTACTCGTGTTTCTCGACTAATAGACGGCTTGGCCGAGAATTATAACAATTACCTTTCGTGTTACAAGAATATTGAAAGTTATTACAAAGGTCAGACATAATAAAAGAGCCTTGAGACCCCGCGGTTATGAGAGCTCCAATCGTTGTACAAAATCGTGATTGTCATTAGTTTCACACGAACCTTGGTGTTTCGGTTGTGAGTGCATTTACCTAGTGCACCAAAGCTGCGTCTTGAAGGATGATACAATATCTGTAATATAACATTAACTTGAAATCCCAAAATCCAACGCCAAATTATTTGTTCTGTTTTTATTTTATTGAATAGGGGCGACAACAACACAAATAACAAACGAGCAGACGTATCGCCTGATGGCGTACGATTACCACCGCCCATGGACACCCGCAACACCAGAGTCGTCACAAGTGCGTTACCGACCTTTGGGGGATGAGGAGGTGGATGGAGGAAGGGAATGGGGTATGGCCCTTCGGTATCCTCACTCACCCGGTGAAGCACAGCGCAGGTGCTGTTTCACACCGGGTTTTTGTGAGGTTGTCATCACTTCAGTCGAGCCGGCCCATTCATGTCGAAGCATGGCTCTCCCACGGTTAAAAGGTTGCAGTTTAGTTTTACCATCAAGCCACATGAGTCGTCAAAAAATACATACCTTTTCATCCCTATGTTTAACCAATATAGTTTTAGTACTAAACCAAATAACTGTTACTATATAATACTATACAATCTTTTGTACCCTAACGTTTCATTATTTTTCCATCATCATTACAGCTTCATAATAGATAGCATGTCAAATATTCTCAGAACGGTAAAAAATGCCTTTATCCAAACTTCAAAGGCATCAATTCAATTCTGATCAATAGCTGTTCAATGTTACTTATTCAAAGTACATGTTCAAATTATTTTACAACATATGTAAGTAGCAAGTACATGTTGCTTAGTAAGTTGCGCGTACGCAACATAGAAACTCATCACTGGTGTTTAATACCATTAGCGGCTGTCGGAGAGAGATTGATTGGTGATTTAAAAAGTAATTGCTTTCAACCGTAACGGTAGATTAAAAACGCAATTGCATTGCATAGCATTAGGAATGCAATATAGAATATTCTTAAAATACACACTTCGTCTTTACAGAATTAAAATATTGCAAATGGTGTGCCACTCAAAGTCTCAAACTAGCGTGAGCTATTTGTTGGGAGTCTAGTCCCTCCTAAAACAAGTGAAATCGAGTAGTTACAAAGTGATTAGTGGACACATAAATATGTTTCGTTTCTAAGAAGAGATAGTAGTGGACCAGTAAACATAGTTCAGACAAAGGCAGTCAGGGTAGTTGATATTTTAGATATAGGTCGAGCTATAATTGAAAATTAAAAATGAAATTAAACAAATAACTTGTACGGTTAAAGAGTAGAAGAAAACTTAATCCCTACTCTTCTTAATAAAATGCCAGAGGAGATACAATCCTTGTATATAAAGAAGGCAAAACATGCCTTCCAATATACATTAAAAAACCATAACTGCCGAAGGTAAATAACATTGTGTTGCATGGATCAAGTCTGTAAGTGTTGATTTGTGTTGTATTACATTTATATTACATTACATTAGATTACATTACATTATATTACATTTACATTACATTACATTTACATTTACATTTACATTTACATTTACATTTACATTTACATTTACATTTACATTTACATTACTTTACATTACATAGCTTTTAGCGACTCACTGCCACCCAGATAGACCCTGCGAGGTCTTCGTGGTGCAGTTTTCATCACTGTGTCTGTAAATGTACGTACGTGTAAATTGTAAACAATAAAAAAGAAAAAAAAGCTTTACAAATTAATGATACTTATTTGTGGTTCTACGTGGGTTGTTCATATTAAATAAAACGTTAGAGGTTCTTTCATCTTTAAAAGAATAAGCTTCTGCAGTTAAACTAGGCAGACCAAATAATATAATTAACGAGAAACGCACTAATAAAGTTGTAATGACGATTCATCAAAAGATTTCCGAGAGATCACTTACGTGTGTTAACAAAAACAATTACCTATAAGATTTTGTAAATTTGTGTTGACAGGTTACTATGTACGCCAGTTATATAAAATTAAGCTCTTAAGACGCCGATAAAAATCATTTTTATATCTCTACATATTATTCTGTATATTAGACTGTGAACGCACCTTTATATCGCATGGACAACCATGGGAATGAGTCGATGGTAATCATTGATGGTATCTGTTTCGAAATAGCGACACTTCCATACATTATTACGATGTTTCTTTATAGCTTCGCGTTCAAAATTTAATTAAAATTAAGCTGTTTCAGCGTGAGATTGAGTTCGGATGCCAGAGCTATGAAAATGAGAATAAACTTTCACTTATGGTATTTGGTTATGGTATTTGATGTTCTCCTAGCCGATTACAACCACGGCGGCCAGTTTCAACATTGACCAGCTAAAAACGCAGGAAATATTATAGTGCACAAGTGTGTGCGCAAACACAGGTACACTCTCTGTTCTTTCTCTGTCAAAATCCGATGGGACAGTTAACCGATACCATCGCGGAGAAATCAGGCTTAGGACCGACAGCTTTACGTGTTATCCGAGGCACGTGGTTCAGACCCCAACTCCGAGCTGTTATTAAGTATTTATATAATCAGAAAAACTCAATAACACTTTCGGCCCGACCCGGGATTAGAACCCGAGACCACTTGATCGGCAGTCGCATACTTCAATCGCTAGACCAACGAGGCAGTTATAGTATTTAATGTGTGGTAGTTAATTACTTGTTTGGTTGGAGATCTACCTAGATATTATTAATAGATAGATTTAATTTATTCATCATCATCATCATCATCACCATCATCAACAGCCTATAATTGTCTTCTGCTGGGCATATCTCTAATGCAAGCGAAACATTTGCTTTAAGGAAGAATGAATTGCTCACCAATTGCGCTGTGTTTCACCGAGTGAGTGAGGATACCGGAGGCCCATGACCCAACCCCTCCCCCCATTCCCTCTCCCCATCCCCCAAATGTCGGCAACGCACTTGTGACGCTTTTGGTGTTGCGGGTGTTAATGGGTGGCGCTAATCGCTTACCATCAGGTGATGCGTCTGCTCGTTTTTCGCCTTCTATTCAATAAAAAAAAAAATTGAAAAATAAAACAGTTTTGTAATTGTTTATGCATGTGTGTTATGATAGAAAGTACGACAGTTTCTGTGAATCTTTTCTATAA
This sequence comes from Spilarctia lutea, assembly GCA_916048165.1. Classification (NCBI taxonomy): domain Eukaryota; kingdom Metazoa; phylum Arthropoda; class Insecta; order Lepidoptera; family Erebidae; genus Spilarctia; species Spilarctia lutea. The sequence continues at coordinate 11,080,603 of OU696490.1, read as the reverse complement.
GAAGTCACTGCATTACACGCACGTTTAACATTTTACAGACAACATACAAAATCGAAATCATAGGTAGGTAGGTACCTACTAAAAGCCCCTTGCAATGTTTACTACACCTCGCGCCTCCAACACTAGTTTTCAACCTAAATTCAATCCCTCAAAAAATAAAATTAAATTACCCACCTCAATACCGAAACTGGCAAAAAATAGAGAAACAAATTGGAATAGTGTAAATATTGGTGAAATATTTTTGTGCGTCGACTCTGTGGCGAACAATGTTGCTGTTTACTGTCTGGCTGGGTGATGGTGCGTGCCACTGCTCTGTTTGCTAAGTAAACAACGAAAAATCGGGGAAAAACTCCATGCACTTTGATGTATCGAATTTGAAACTATACCTCTATTTTTTTTCTCTGTAAAATCGATTAGAAGTCAATTAGTGACGTTGTAACTTATTGTCTATTCGATTAAAAATAACAATCGATTATTCATTAAAATATAGCAATGAAAATAGGTTAATTTTCGCTGAAAAACAGATTTCCAATAAGTTTGTTAATCAAAGTCAAATAGAACTAAAAACTGTTAATGAATCTTTTTTCCAATGAGTACCTAAGTTATTTTAGTTATTAAACATAAACATTTTTGATAAAAAGTTTTAAAGTAAAGTTTCACAAATTCTTGCATAATTGGATTGTTTAAAAAAATTCATACAATGATTGCTTCCGACTGTTAATCGTTAGTAAAAAATAATTTGTTAGAAATAGGTACTGCGGTTTTCTCTATGTCAAGGAATTATCTTACACAAGTAATAATAACGTTTTACTTGAATGGTTTTCTAAGTTAATGGCAGTGAGATCAAAATTCAACCTGCCAGCTTTTTTTTACACCCAGTTGGTCGTTATTTCTTCAAATCCATCTTCTAAATGTATACCATTGTATACGTAGAACAATGTATCAAATTACAGTAATAAAAAGTAATATAAATTAATAAATATATTATATTAAGTATCTATTTCGCATTAGCATTTACGGCAACAAAGGAGGCGCGTCGCACTAATTATGTATGTACCTATATGAAAATTCTAAGCAGAAAAATAAAAGCAGTATCCGGAACAACAAAACGTCCAATAAAAGTAGTTAATTAACTCCAAACCTATATATTGATTGACGGTTACTTTGTATAAAGAGACTTCATCCAAACGTAACACCTATTGCTGTCATATATTTTTCCTTTTTTATAAACTATGGAGGGTAGAGACAAGGAGTGTTATCTCATATGGTAGAAAATTGAAAAAAGTGTCCAGCATAAGCTGTAAATAACAGTTCAAAAACCTTCCAGAATGGCGCTGGTGTAGACACAGGGTATGGTATGAATGTAGCAATTGTGAACGAATTGAAGTACACCGAGTTAAAAAATTTAACATTATTGTCACTACTTGCGTATTACAAAATAATGTAGTAAATATATTTTATTTTCTGAACTATGAATAGTACGTTTATTGATTTTTTATCATTCAATTTTATGAAAAAGTGTGTGTATTGATTTTAAGAAGTTTACTCTGATGCTAATGTGGCGCCACCCTAATTTAATGCATTTCAACGGACACTTTTCATGTACACAGATGATACTCCTTATCTCTACCCTCCATATTACAAACTAAGACTCACCAGCAAAAGGCACATCGCAGAGGTATTCCTCCACGCAGTTATCGGTGTTCCCGCTCCGGTCGGTGGCGCCACTGGCGACTGATGCCGCTGATGCTGCCCGCAGTAAACTCACCTCAATTTCCGTTTGACTATCTCGGAGTACAGATCGCCGCTTGTATTCCTAAAGGAAAATGAGATCATTCAACAATGTTATACGATAAGCTGCAATAAATGCTATTGGAATGGATTTAAGGAGGTCGTAATAAATGAAAATTTATAGGTAAATCTAGTATTACCCATGTCTATAATTGTATATGTACCTAACTTTATGACAGTTCTATATACCTATTGATGTTTACAACCTCTGACTTTAACCTTGGTGCACCTACCTTACAAAATTTTAATCAACGTAAGTTCAATTTAATCTCGATATTATACAAAAAGTTTTTTTTTATGATTACAGATAGTGTCTAAAAACAAGAGATAATATTATTACTTTTTTTTTATAGGGGTCAAAGGAGCAGACGTATCGCCTGATGATAAGCTGTTACCGCCACCCATGGACACCCAGAACACCAGAGGCGTAAAAAGTGCGTTAGCGGCCTAAGGAAGGAATACGCTCTTTTCTTGAAGGTTTGAATAATGATTATCTTATACAATGTCTGAATCTGAATCTAATCAAATGATACATCGAAAAGTACACCATACTATGTATTTGGTTCGAAGATACCAATTTGGGCGTGTCTGTCATAAATAGCAATAATTTAAGATAATTACCTCAATATAAAATTTATCAAAATATTGTGTGTTACATTAGGAACACATTGGCCAGTATTTAATACTGAGGCGATAATAAATAGCTGCATATCATACCGTTATCTGAAGTATCGAAGTCTTATCTTCGCAGCCGAGGAGACATGCATTATTACTTGCCTTAATTGCAATTCTTTGTGTTATCACGTAAAGCTTTTTCTGGTTAATAAGAGTTTTAAATGATAAAACCTGAAGAACCGAGTCGGTCTGGCTTTGCTCGGCATTTATTTTTAGTAAATTTTCTAAAATTGAACCCTAGCAAGATAGATCTATCGCCTCCGAAACCCTCTGCATACTGAAGTTCATGAAAATCGTTGAAGCCATGTCTGAGATTCAGATTATATATAAATATATATATATATTATATTATATATACAAGAATTGCTTGTTTTTATGTATTAGATAGACATAGATTGATGAGTCCCAATGCGAGTCCACTATTTTCTTAATTAATAATATAATTAATTACAATGATTTAGTATACGAAGTCCTAAACAATATCTAATATCCCCCAAGAACAATATACTCAAAAATACAGCGACAAAGAAAACACTATTTATATTTTTTATGTATTTAGGGAAAATTGTATCCTAAGTAAGCAACATATAGGATTATTGCTATGATTTTTTCTGTAGGCACTTTCTTAATTTTAATTTAACTTCCTGGTCGATCACTTTGGACCTTATTACATAGATACTAAAAGAAAATACTTAGAACTGATGATTGAGAAATGTGACTAGCTATTTTCTCTTGTCACTTCAGAGTGAGAAAGGTATAATTTTCCATATCTTATTTTTTTAATCGCACGATAATTAGGTTGGTTGCTGCTTTTTTCATAATATAGGGTGCTGAGTAGACATGATTGTCATCTCTTTGTAAATAACTATCTATAAACACCTGCAAATCTAACGAGTCACAACTGCGTTTCGTACCTCTCTAGTTCAAGAATCTGAGGAAAAGTTTAGCTTCCGATCACCATATCCACTCGATGAAAAGTGATCAAAAAACTGCTTTACACAAGATTTCGGTGCGGCCCAGATCTTACTTCGATCGTGCCTGTCTCATACCAAATTATGTAAAGAATCTCAATAGGTCGCCATTTCGCAATAAATACGGTGACCACGACTCTCAACCTCTCCTCATGCTTTCCATCAAACATGAAAGAGTCCTTTTAATAACTGCGGGTACCACCGCGGGGTTCAGCTAGTTTTAAATATTACCTGTGAGTGTATGTATTTGTAAAAGCCATGTTAGTTTATTTTACGAAGGCAAAAGACATGTTCCCACACAACACATTCGACAGTGAAAGACACAGATCTGGATTCTGTTCCCAGAACTGCATTTTCTAACAAAATTATTATAATAGGTATATGTATTTAGTAAGTTGCCACCAACAATAAAGAAGTAGCCTTTTAGATATGGCTTTTAGAAACCAAAGAAGATATACTCAGTAAATGCATACACAAAGATGGATAATAACTGTTTAAATGAATATAAATGAATTACCTGAATTGCGAATTGAATGAATAAACTAACGTTTACCTCTGATCGTCTTTTAGTTGGTACAGAACTAAATATAATGAAAACTGAGATGTGAGATATCGAAAAGTGGACTTTAAGCAGATGAGATTAAAGTTAATATTCCAACAACAAAATCATCCCCAATACCTGATAATCCTATATTGTATGTTATCACGTTATGTACACATGTTGATATTCTTATCTATTAAAGAGTGGTGCTAATAATGAAAAATGGTGTACACTTCGCTAGAACAAAACACCTAGAAACTTAATGTTTCTAAAGCAATTTATTTATGATAGAAATAGGTGAGGTCCTACGTATTGCTCTATTGAAAAATTCAGGCGCTTTTAATGAATCATGCCAGGAAACAGCTAACGACAAATAAATGAAATAAATTACTTACATGTTTTAAGCTAAATATTTTTTAGAAAATGGTGTCTACGCATGTACTAAATTACGAAGGGAAATTACTAGTTTATTCTAAGAAGCAAACAAATAAAAACAAAAGATAATGGCATAAAGTAACTTTTTTATTGCGAATAAAACGAAAATAATACAAGAAGCCTTAACTAAATATAGCTTAACTAATGTTCACAATCAACGTCGACATTTTGATTATATGTATATCAGTCTGATTCGTCTTTTAGATAGTAAAGTATTAATACTTCAAATTTACCTTGTAATGTGATAGATACGAAATAATTACTAACTAAATATTCAACATACTGTCATGTAGGTAAAATATTACAATTACTTTCAATGTTTCTAAATTATTATGCACGGATTTTATCTTTATTTAATTAAAAGACACAGATTCGCCCTCCCATAATGCATAATTTTAAACGAATATGGCAAAAGGCAATTTATGATTTTGTTAGTTAAGTGTTAAATTTACATTTTTAATGTCAATATTACCAATATATAAAATAATAAATATGTATTCCATTAAACAATGTCAAATTTAACGCATACGCATTTAATTTAGAAACATTCAAATTAAAATTGATTTGTAAAAATTCTTTTAAAAATAAATGCATTAATAAATTATAGTTATTGGAAATTTAAATAAGCAACTTTAATATATAGAAATAACACGTAATATATATAGCACCTAATTATGATACTTACTAATAAAAAAAAATAAAAAAGGTGAAACATTTTGGACAACTTGAATTAACACAATTAAAAAAAAAATACATAGACAGCGATAAGATAGATAAAAAGTTGCCCAAACGGATGGTCTATGTGTTCTGTATTTTAGTCGAATTAAGAAAACAATGATGTAACTGGCCAATCATAAAAAAAACAAAACGTCATTCTAATTTTAAATTAAAACATTAGGAACTTTTGTTTTCTGAATTCGAAATTAAATCATAAGAAAATATTTCACAAAACCATTTCGTTACAAAACTTAAAACTACGATAGCACCTTACTAATAAAAAATAAAATATTATATGTACAGGTAACACTAATATACTCTTTATTAATAACTTTGGAGCACCATATGTGAAAGGTTTAAATACTAGAGCGCTTAAACAGAGCAGGTTTTAAATAACAATTAAAATTGTCAGCTTTATACTCCAAGAAAAGAGCTTCACATTGATTATCACGATTAGGTTAAGTTACAGTGACTGTCATAAGCAGAAAATAACGTTAAAGTAAATTTGCTAGTAACGTCTAATTCCCGAAATTATAGATACGGTAAGAATATTTCTACAAGCACTGAAATACTGTTTATCCGTTTTTATTTTAAACATCATAGAATAGCATGCATTACAATATACTACAATATTAATTATTTCAATAATATTTAAATAACTAGTTATTCTAGAGTAACTAGTTATTCTAATTTTATTCAAAAAAAAATTTTTCAATAACTAGTTATTCTAGAGTAACTTGTTATTTAAATTACATTTTCGAAGAACTAGACGTTTTTATGACAGTTGTGAAACTCAGCAGAAAATAAATAAATAATGTATTCAACTTCATATTGTGCTCTCGTCTCCTAATTTATTTCTAACATTGATGACACTGGTCCTTACTAATCACTAGCTATTACTAATGTCACTTTGCGACATTTTTCTAATTCGTATTTCTTCTACAACCTCCATTATTAGCTGAAATGTATGAAAGTAACATATATAATATATTTAAATAGGTATTGACATGCCATGCAAGCTAGTGATGTGCTCATACAGGAAAATAACATGTGCTAACTGTAGATTAGATGTATTGAGTTATAAAAATAACTATTTATAATTATATATGGGTCAGGAAGCTTTTACTAGTTAGATGACGTTAATGGAAATGTAATCAGTTGAGATACAAAATAATTAAGATAGTTTTGTTGCTAAAAAAATAAAATTCCATTGGAAAATTATAAAACATAACTTTCTTGCTTATGCAATCATCATCATTAATAGCATGTTAAATAAATATTTCCATATCTCAATACAAGGACATATGGGTACGTAGAGCATAACACCGTTATTTAGAACTAACCTGGCTCAAGGGCCTAATCCTTTCGTGAATACAGTTTTCGGCCTGTCTAGCTGACGGTGGCGGATGATCAGGGGTGGGTGGTTGTTCGTAATGCGTCGGTGACAGTGGCATATCACCTTTAGGACCCTCGTAGTAACGCTCACAATCGCTTGGACTGTTCATAGACTGATCGTCCAGCAAACTTTCTAGCGAGGACTTTTCTTGGTGAGAGTACTTCCTTACTCTACCGTCAGTCATTCTCTGATCGTAGTTGTCATTGGTCGGTACTAAATTGTTTCTTCTAAGCTTTCTTCTGGGGTTTTGTTCTTTAATGACAACGTTCTCGTACATAGCAGTTATGGCGACGGGTTGTGAGCGTTGTTTCAAACTCGGTCGAGGGTTCGGTATGGGTACCACTCGAGGAGAATTGTGATTTTCCTCGTACTCTGAGTAGGAGAGTTTGCCCTCGACGTATTGGTCCACCGAACGTCCGTGTTTGAGGTAATGTTTGGAACCCTGTAACAAAGAGAATAAATACACATTTGTAAATGATTCAGTCCTTAAAAACCAAACGTCGTAAGTAGCCGTTTATTCTTTGCTTTGTTTCAAATCTTTTTGCAAATACTTGTCGATTGGAATTGAGGAACTGTTGAACACATAGGAATTGTATAAATCTGTATAACTCCATACTTATTTAGAAACTGATTTTTTACATCTAAAAAATATCTGGAATCATCTCTTCGTTCCTAGCGTCGTTCGTGTTAATGTTTTAACTTTTTACGTCTTTGTCTTTAAGTTAAGTCTTTGAAGTTCTAAATCTTTGAAATACTAGTAAAATTATATAATTTTATACGATTTAAACTATCATCGACAATATCTTTTCATACAAAGAATAGTGGACAACTGGACCTAAACACGTACAACATAATTATGAAAAATTGCAATTTGAATGCAATTCGTTGTAAATGGGTACGAAAATTTTTTTTAACCCTCATCCCTGTGTAGATAAAATTTAAATTATAGTGGTAGACACCGGTATATGGATTACAATAATTATATACATACATTAATTAAAACAAAGATATCAATTTAATGATAATACACCAATAATATATAGATAATAAATATACAGTTATAAACAAGATTTATCTTTTCTTCTTCCTTATTAAATGGCATATTGACACATTATATACTTATCACAAAACTATAAAACTTAACTACTCATTCATTTACGTGTCAAAAACAACCTGTAGGTATTTATTTTAAAAACTCAAGTACCTAATTTATAGAATTACACCTTAAGACAGCACAAACATAAATAGCAGCAACAGAACTGCACCTTAACCGTAATCTAGACTAGATATTCATACCGTAGACGAATACAAACCGTACATTTTACATAAACCAATTCCCACACGAGGTATGGCAGGGAGGTATCCTAACTACGTTACCTGTAAATCATCCAAATCGTCCTGACTTCTCGCATGCGGCCTCAACTCATAGCTGTAGCCCGAAGAGGGGGAGTTGGCGTGGGTAGGGGACACTGACAGGTTCCTCCGTGGAGGTTTCTTGGGAGGGGTGGGCTGTAATATATAGATCAGTGTTACGGTTTGGGTACGAGGAGCTATTCTTAGAAGAGCGTACTTCTTTATAAAAGGCCGGGATCGAACTTGTGACGCGTCTGGTGTTGCGGGTGTCCATGGGCGGTGGTAATCGTTTACCAATAGGCGATACGTCTGCTCGTTTGCCCGCTATCCTATATAATAAATAAATAGATGCTGTATCGCGGGGAACTTTACAAACTACCAAAAAACGGGACATAAAGAAGAATCAGACTTAGCACAATAATTTGTGGATCACACAAATTGATATCCCAGGTGGGGTTTGAACCCACAACACTCAGCGCATATGATGATATAGAACATGATCTTATTACGTTTTCAAATATCTTTAGTTATTCTATTAGCTGTTAAATTGCAAAAAGTTGGTAAAATTCAAAAATGTTGTACTCAAAATGTAATTTATTATCAAAATTGTGTTTCGTAAAAGTTCATACATTAACAGACCTACTATGGGCAAATTTATGGTTATGGTTGTATTACTACTTAGTTATTCAATTAATGGTTAAATGCCATCTAATTATAAATACTACTCTATAGTCATAAATCCACAACAGTCATTAGTATTAAGATCTAGAGATTATTACGATTAATTGATTAATAATATATGCGATATGTCTACGGCTTTCGTACTGACACAACATACAATAAATACGTATTAACTTAGGTCTTATATAGTTTATAAACACTTGCATAAATTGTCCAAATATGTTAAAAAAATACTTTTAAAGTTATTGGTATTCCAATTACTATAGGTAGGTTCATTGTTAGTTGCTCTTTTATGTGGCTAAGTTAAATATATGATTGGGAGGGGTGGGCTGTTATATACAGGTCAGTGTTACAGTTGCTGCTGAAACTTTTTTTAGAAAAGACATTGACACTGAAAGGCGTAAAAGATCTATATTAAACTGCAATAGACAATTGATGATTCCTAAAAACTGAAAGAATGCGTATTGCTTTGGGTTTGCTTTAATTCAAATTCATTTATTCAATTAAGACACTAAGTTTTTCTTTTCTTAAAAAGACAACTCCCGCATTAGGAATATACATCCTGTGTCGCGGGGGACTTTACAAACATACATGTAACGGACACAAAGAACACCCAGACTCAGGAAAACATTTTGTGGATCACACAAAGTGATGTCCCACGTGGGATTTGAACCCACGGCACTTGGCGCAGTAGCAAGCGGCGTAGTGACCGCTTAAACCACTAGGCCAACCGTGCTGTCAGGTCAGTGTTACAGTTGCTGCTGAAACTTTTTTTAGAAAAGACATTGACACTGAAAGGCGTAAAAGATCTATATTAAACTGCAATAGACAATTGATGATTCCCTAAAAACTGAAAGAATGCGTATTGCTTTGGGTTTGCTTTAATTCAAATTCATTTATTCAATTAAGACACTAAGTGACATTTATGAACGTTAAATTGAAGCTACAGTTAAAAGTCATAGAGCGACATAAACAGACGCCACAGCATGTACTGGATTGTCAAGGTAAATACGGTGAAAACACTAAAATCTACTCATCGCTTGAGTCTATAGACTCGACTTGTCGATTTCCAGTTTCCAAAGTGCATAGGGCCTAGAAGAATACTGGCAAAGAAACTAATTTTAATACTTCGTGTCTATGATAATAAATACACTGTGTAATTTGATTTAATGAAGCTTCGACCCAGTTATCATGCGGAAACAGGCTACAGTAGAAACAAAGAATTACATTATTGTAGAATCAACTCGTCGCTTTTTTTAAACATACATTGTAAGACTAATTAGATATTTTTTATCGGTAGAGGACCAATGAGAGAGATTCTATTTCTGTTACATCTCGTTTGTCATCGTAGAACCGAGATAAGTGCCCGCAATTGAGTAATAGGAAATTTGAATGGTGATGAGTGTAACATTGGTAGTCGGTGCAAGTCATAAGCATTGAGTAACAGGTTGGAAAAGCTACAACGAATTATGTCATGGAAAAAAATAAATAAAATAACACTAAAGGAGAAAAAAGAGAAGAGTAGAACGTTGACTAGCCCTGTCACGATAAAATTTTAACTATTGAATTTGCTAGATATGTTAATAACCTTATATACCTCTCACTCGACCGTCTAAAGAATATAATAGACTTGGGATGAATAAATAACAGGGTATTCAGTATGCTGTAGTCGAGAGATACTGGACAGCTTTGTTCGAGCATATAGTTCTAAACACTTAGATATATGAGTACGTCACGAATGAAAAATAACGAAGACAAATGTAGCTTTCAGGTTTGCATAAACTATTAAATAATGTAGGCAACTGACGTTCCGTATCTAGGAATTTTAAATATTGATTTGTGGCTAAACTAAACAAACGCAATAAGTATTTTGTCAATATAAGATGTACTATTTAATATCTAGGAAAATTACAATAATTTCTTTTAAACATCTCAATCCACATTTGTACATAACAGATTAGATTGTTTGTCAATGTATCGACCAAGATAGGAATTGCGATAAAAATAAATTAAAACTAATTTCAATACAAACAATAAATATTGTCAGTATTTCATTACAGAAACATATTATTCATTTGCCGCCACTCTCTTATTACTTAAATCGTATCTCGTGGCCCAACTGGTCCAAGTAATTCAATAGTACGGCGCGGATGAGGGATAAATTGGATGCAGCCGGTCACTGGACGGCCAATTTTCCACACAAACCCGTATTAGCCTACACAGGACATGGATTCACGGAAAACGTGGGCATTGCAGCATTACTGTGACAAAGGAATTAGGTTAAATAATCCTTTTAAGACTTTATCAATTGTTTTATAGTACAATTTATTCATTACTAGCTTTAGCCCATGGATTCGCCCACAAGTAATTAATAAATAAATTAATTTCGTGCATTTCGTTTATCGCGTTAAAGATGCAGCGGTTTAGGGGGCATCCGTTAATTACGTAAAGTATTTTTGAGATTTTTTCAATTATCAGCACATAGACCGCAACGTGAGTCTCTTCAAACCCAATACAATTAGCCACCCATTATGAAACTCAAACAATGTTCAATTTCATCGAATTTCTAATCAAACCATTGGCCAATAACAGTTGGTGAGGTTAAAATTCGCTAATTGCAATAGTAAACTGTTCAAACATCAATAAACAGCCAATAAACGTTTACAAACAAATATGTGGTATATTCACGGTGACCTATTTACCTGCTCCGGTTAAACAAGCATACAAATAGTGTATGCTATTTCAAACTTCATAGATTTATCTAAATAAATTGTTTTGGTTAACTACAAACGAGATTAAATTTTCTAAAACTATACCTGGATTACTAATATAATAAATATGTATGTGTTTAATATTTATATTTTTTAAATTGAAAACGCACTGTAACAAGACCAACTGAATAAAAAATATACGCAGCGGTTAAGATTGAAACCTAAAGATTAATTTCTCCCCTGAGCAAGCACATTATCTGAGAAATGACACAAATCTGACGAACCAAAACGTTTAAGAAATAAATCCTACAAGGTATTTCTTCGTACAAAATACATCAAAGAGTGGTAGATATAAATTCTGCGCAAGCGCAACTCTGATGCGTACGACAGCGATTAATATGGCGCCGTCGCACAAACAGGCGTTGTATGTGTTGTACATTGACCGTGACCGATTTGGCTTGTTACACTTGATGGATCGACGAATGTTGGAAACACCCCTTTTCATAAATAGAATGTCATAAATAAATAAATTGTATCTTTAAAGTGACTAAAGTTAATTTAAAATAAAAATAAACTTTCGTTAATTTGTATCGTTCAATTGAAGAATTATGTTTTATTAACTGGCAGATTTCCGATCAATATTTTGCGATTGGGAATCTTGCATAGACTGAACCGGTATTCTGGCTTTTATTCAAAAAATGTAAGTATGTAGTCTTTTTTCACGCGGGGAATGCTTTTGCGCACCATGCCATTCGTTCGTGGGGAGACAAAGGGTGTGTGTATGGGACTCCCGGAAGATCGGTCTACCCACTAAACCCCGCGGCGGCCTACCTCGGCTGTCGGGAGGAGCTCCAGAAACACATCTGCGGCTTCTGGAGTCCCCCATGCCGTACCTCACGCCTGAGGTACATCCCGGGGTATCCAAAGTCACACCCGGGGCGGGACACTAGCAGTATTTCGGAATGTCAAGACACAATATATAAAAACAAACATATTATTTTATAGTAATTCGAACATGTGCAAAATATGCATGTATAGCCGATTAATATAAAAACATAATTAATATTATATAAATACCGCGTACATTATTTTTGTGCCGTATTATATTATATAAAACTTGCTCTAACATAATCACATGCTTCATATAACGTGCACGAAAGTATTAATAGGTACATAACTAATTATATCACACAATGGAGCAACATATATCGTTGGGTATTGTAAAAACATTCTACATTGACAATACATACCTATTGGAATATGACAATCATATATTTGAAGTCGACATGGTGACTATTAGTGATGTAGTAATTTAAACCGTTCATTCCATATTCGTAACATTATGTACCAACCGTTTTATTAACAACACGGTTTGAAGGACTGGCTTATTTTTAATAGCTTTAGAATGGGAATGAATTCAAGTTGACAGCAATTATTAGGATAAATTGTTGTATTCTAGACATTTGCTTACGAAGTTATTTTTTCTAAACAACAATATTTCGACAATATTTGTGCTATTAAAAGCACTTACACTTGTATATTCTCAAACATTCACCGACTAATCATTATTATTTATTTTAGATTCGTGCCGGAGTTTAAATTAAAGTACAATTTATACATTACATCGCCGACAGAAGAATCATTTATTATTACAACTAAAAGCTCGAGTTCCAGTAACCTACATATTAACGATGATTTCGCCTATCCGTCTTCACGGAACGTTTACAATAAAGACTGGCGCATATGCAGCTGTAATATTAGGCCTACATGTTGCAACAGCCGAATATTAGGTAGGTAGGTATATGTAAATGAAAAACTGCATTTCGGTACCCTTCTTTTTTGTGCGGAAATCCCCTCGGACCACCTCCTGGTGGCATGTCGGACTCGAACCGACTAAAACCACACGCCGTCTCGGGTACTAGATGCCGGGGAACCAGGTGCACCCTAGAAAGAAAAACCCTGGAAACCCGACGTACCTCGGGCTACCTACGCTTTGTAGATGGCCCCCTTGTGTGGGAATAATATTCGGTTCATTCTCAGAGGATCAATTGGCCAGATCCTTGATGGATCTAATGAGAATTAGTTTATTCGTACAATTTAGTAGAGCCATTTGCCAGATCAATGACGCATCTAATAACGTTTTTATTTTTCTTTGGATCCTGATTTTAAGACTTGGATAATTACTTATTAATCTATAAAATATACCCATTATTACTTTTAATTAAATATTTTCATTATGCTACCCTTTCCTCATCTCTTCGTTCATTCTTTTTTCACATATAACTTTTTCACCAAGATAGCTACTGTGCGAAATAAAATAAAACAGTAAACACGAAATCACATTAAACACTGTGTGGGCCAGAACTGGTCACCGCCTCAGCCAAATGCTACACGATATCCGTGCACTGGTTTTTAGATTACACCCTCGATATATGTTCATTGTGCGAAACCCATAATATTACTTAATATTAATACTGATTTCTAATTTCTTTCCTCTAACACTTGAAGAAAAAAAATAGATATATATAGTAATTGGTAGCAAGTTCTATGGAAAATGCGTTAAACCTAAAATAATAATAACGAACATCGATATTGAAGTTCTTCCTTTTTAATCGACTTCAAAAAAGGAGGAATTCTCAATTCGTCTGTATTTTTTTTTATGTTTGTTATATCATAACTTTCGACTGGGTGAACCGATTTTGATGAATATTTTTTTTATTTGAAAGCTGGTGCTTCCCGTGTGGTCCCATTTGATCCAGTACTTGAAGTTGGTTTATTTGTTGTTAAAATTTGTGATTATATCATTTGTGGTGGTTTTCTCTTGAGTCGATCTAGAGTCTCTTGAGTGTCAAGAACTTCAATAGATCATATTTAATTTTATATAGGAATATTAATTTAGAATAAAACTGTGGAATGAGCTTTCGCCTGCGGTGTTCCCGGACCAATACGACCTTCAACCCTTCAAGAAAAGAGCGTACTCCTTCCTAAAAGGCCGGCAACGCACTTGTGACGCCTCTGGTGTTGCGGGTGTACATGGGCGGCGGTAATCGCTTACCATCAGGTGATACGTCTGCCCGAAAAAATAAAATTATATTTTCAAAAAAAATCCTAATAGATCTTACGAGAAATAATATTCTCTGTTCTGGATCTGGCCAATGGATCCTCTGAGAAGAAACCTTTTTTTGGTTGACGTGTTAGAAGTTGTAAATCCCTTCGGATCTTCGGTTCCTCGGGGACTGCGGAGTCAGGTATGCGGTGATTCTACTAAAATCAACCTATTATTCCTGTTACAATATTTAAGGATATTCGAATTAACGGTTTTATTATTAAGACATATTAAGTAACCCCTTCGTAATATGTATCATATACCAGGGACGATGGTATTTAACGGTTCAGCTCCATAGTCTGTCCAAAGAATATCAAAACAAAACATTTATTCGGCCTCGTAACTAATCTCAATAACTAAAACTAGATAATTGTACATATTTCCTGTGGTGAAATGTCAATACCAGCATCCCGTAAACACTAACTGTGGCACTGGAAATGTGCCAAATTCGAGATATTTCCGTACTATACAACGATTCGTATTAATGATTCGATAGCAAACCACCACAAATTAGATAGAGAAGTAAAAGGGTTGCTATTAACATTTAAATTTAACTTCAATAGCGATGTTTGTTATTTATTATTATTTTAGTTTTAGCGCATTTTCCATAGATTTTGCTACCAATAAATATTTATAATTTTTTCTTCTTTAGGTGTAAGAAGAAATAAATTACGAAATTATTATTATTAGTATTAAGTAATCAGAATTTAGCTGAAGTGGTGACCCGTTCTGGCCCAATTTTTTTAAGAAAGATCCTTCTGTCTATTTCAGAGAGCACTGAGCACATAACTTGTTATTCTACTAATTACATTTGTTTTGTTTTTGTGTATTCCTCGTTGTGAGATCCTTAAATAAATAAATAAATAAATAAATAAACCGCATTCTGAACAAAAAACCCACGGTCATAATAAAATTTATAATTATTTGAGCATCCAGACTCGATTGGTATTAACCTAAATTCCGACTTTATCACTGCATATTTATGAATAATGTCTTATTTTTTTTTATGTACCGCCCAAAATTACACTGCCTGATGGAAAGCATAAGCAGATTCCAAGAGTGATGCTCAGCGGTCTCGCACTCACCAACGAAAGACGACAGCACAAACGCTGTCATTTTACGCTGATCTTCTGTGCGAGGATAGTACCGCCTTGCTCGAATCATCGTGGCTCTACTACCTCGACCATGCTTTAGAGATATTTAATTATTTTTTAATATTTTCTGAAGCAAGGACTTATAATCTGCTTGTTTAGACGCATTTAAATAATTACAACACCAGTATTCCGTTACGTATTGTTTCAATTTTCAAACTATTTTAAAACGAAACAAGTTATTTTTGTTCAAGAAAAACACAAAATTTGGGTTATTAGAACCTTGACATGCAGCTTTACTACATCGCTAATGTATTACAAATTGTATACATAACGTTATTATAGACGCTTCATCAGTTTGTTTACATAATCTGTAATAATAAAATCATATTTAGTTAGAAGAACTCAGGCTCGAAAAGTATGGACCATTGGCACACTAATTTATTTGAAGGAAGATAGCAGAAAACTAAAAGATCTCGTATAAAAGTAATTTAATATTCTTGGTTTATTTTATAGCGCTCTCTAAACACAAATCAAGAGGAACTTTTTCATGAGTTCTAGAGCATGGATAAACATACGTCTACAATTAACTAAACTATCCAAATAGTATTTAGCCTCATTTCCCAAAGAATCTTAAGGTCACCAATAATATTATTGAGTTAGAACTGTGTTACACTAATAACCGCCTTAGGATTCTTTTATAACGTATATATTATAAATACATCTTTTATGTATTTTCTAAGATCAGAAAACCTGAACGATTGAAGTTATGATTTAATATTAGACATGGTTAGGAACCATACTGATGCTAAGTCTTTAGTAATTTTCTCTTGTAAAATTTTTAAAAAAATACTGCAAAATAGACTTACAAAATTCTAAAAAACATTATTAATAATGTTTGGTATACCGATGTCTCAAGAAAATTTTCCCACGGGGTATTTGTCTTACGGGGATAAAGTGAAATGTTTTAATTTTTTCTCATTTTACAGATTTATACAATTCCCATATCATCCAAAGTTTAAATAGAGTCTTTTAATTGTATAAAATTTAACTTACGTAAGAATCATACACGTTACAATCTACTATTCACACACATTCACAAGACACACACATTTCCACTACACAACAATGACTAAAACCACACTCATTTTTAATCACTTTTGTTTTCTATGTTTATAACTTTTCGATTATTCAAATCAATTTTAAATCGATATTGAGCGACCACGCTGCGGACGCAAGCGCTGGTTTGATACGCGACGGCGGGCACGACTGACCATCCAATTTCTTCGCATCCCATCGCGTATCGCACGCCACATGGCAAGATGTACAAGATATTACGAACAATGCTGTACATATGTGGGACTAAATATAGATAAGTGGCAGCTTAGACGGAAGGTCTTGTCAACAGGAATAAATTACAAAATTGAATAATGACGATAGCTGACGACTTGCGATTTATATCGCAAAACAGAATTACACCTTCTCTCTGTAGAATTATGGAAATCATTATCTTATGTGTCATGATCTAAGTCTGATCATGTTCTAAGTCATACTTCAAATGAATGAATGCAAGTTAAATTGGAATATCTGAATTTTTTTGTCTTGCATCTGTTTTCATACACTATTTACGTAACACCTATTATTTTACACAGCTATTTTTCTTACGTTTGCGTTGACCCTGTATACGTAAATAAAGTGGTATGAAAATTTTGTTACAAATTTTAAGATTCTTTGCACATCAGGGCATAATTTCAAAGACAATTATCAATTAAACGATAAGGATAAATGTCTCACAAATGTGGTAGGAATTTAATTCGTACGTCATATATATATAAATGAAACGTCGTTCAAACTGACATGTGGACACAATAACACAACTTTCGAGTCTCACGTGCTTTTTATTTGATTTTTATTCGGAAACTAAGACGTCATAACTGTGAAATAGTTTATTTTCGGTATATGGGTTAACGATGAGTCATTGTATTGTATCTTTTGTTACGAGATAAAAGTGGGTAAGAATTTCTTTAGCAATTTATTTAAATTAGAGTTTATTTTTTCGAACATACTGAATTACATTTGATATTTCATCATCATCTTTAAACGGTATTTAAAGGTCTACTACAGATTGCTACTAAACATAGATGTCTCCTCAGAAATTTTTTGGTCTTCGTCCAAACGGAATGGCATAGGGGGTTTGTGTCAAGTTTTTTTTTTCTAATATTTCTTTCATTTCATATCAAATAATAAAAGCACAAAATCAAGACTTCTGTTCAATTTTTAAATTTTGTATGGTGGAGCCATGCAATTTCTTAAGATTGATGAGAGATGTACTTGCAGGTATTTTCAGGTAACAGCCAGCTTTGAGAATTTCCTTTATAAATGTTAATTCTCTCAAATCTAATCAGAATAAAGATATAAAGGGGTAGATATAATAATATTTAATAATAAATATACAAATATAATAAAATCACATAAAACTGTGTTCAACACCACGTTATTTATTTATAGATTCTCGTGATAGCTCATAACGTGACCACAGCTACTCATTTTTATAATGGTTGACTTTGCGTGACAATAGCAATCGTGCAACAGGTCAAAGGCGTAACTCGAATTAATTATAACTCGTTCATTTTACTACAGGATAAACAAAAAAAAAACAATAGACAACCAATCTTTGTAAAGGTTTCTTTAAACTTAAAAAAATTACAGCTTTATTCAAGAAGCGGTTTTGTTATTTTCAACTTTATATAGTAAGTTTAAAGTTGAGAATAAAACAGAAACGTTACTTACATTTAAATTACGTTTGGGAATAATAAGGCTGTTAGATAATAAGGCTAAAAGACACGATTAAGAAGTGAATTATAGAAATGCTATTATTTTAATTCATCACTGGATTTTAAAAGCGAAAATGGTGATTTATTACGAAATAAAACAGGTTTAAAACACTCGTTACTATGAGGCGATTTATTGATTTAATAGTCCGATAATGGATTATGAATCCAAGTATTATCAGTTCTATACATTACCGAACAACGGATCTTGGAGGACTAAATGGCACTTTTTAAAAATATCATCACTACAAATTTATCGTGAAGATCTAAGGTTGACATCAGGTTATTTAAACGATGGAGACACAAATAGTCAAAGAAATAATCCTCCTTAAACAATGGTAAAGATAGAGTTGTTATGATGCAATGTCGTAACAGAATTTTAATTCGCCACTTGATTGTGTTCAATTATGAGTATTTTTCCCACAACCAATTAGTGCAGCAAGTTTATGTCAGCCATGCAATTAATACATGCTTCATCTTGCTCAACGACATCTTATTTAAGGTTAAATCTAAATAATTCATACTTTTATATATAGATACATATAAATTAAAATAAAAAACTAATTAATAATGAATCATTTTTATACATCATCATCACATTTTATTTAGACAATGTCCAACTGAACCAGCGTTTGTTAGTTTGAAATGCACAAAATACTTACTAAATTAATAGACTATTAGGAAATATACATAAACGACAAAATACTATAGAATCAAAAGGTTAGTAAATATTTAAAAAAATATACGTACCGAAACTTTACTGTAAGGATGATGATGCGACAGGTGTAGTGGTGCACAGCTAGATGCTGCACTGGATACACTCAGCGCATCGCCTTCGCTCGTTCCCTCCGCCTCGTCCCATCGCCGACGTCCCGACCCGCTGCGAACACCCCCGACCAGTCCCGAAACCCGCTCAAGCGAAGCACAACCAAGCGACACATCCGCATCGACCCTCGGAATACCACTATCGTCCTCACACTCAGACAAGGAACTTACAGACCCCTCCAAACAAATACCGCTTTCGTATTTCGACAACTCAGATTTGTCATCGGGAGAACTTTGACTCTCTTCTACGATAACATCTATTCCTGGTTTAGATTTACTTCCAAATCTGAAAGAGTCACTGTGAACCCAAGGTCTTTTTGAAGTGCTCACATCAGACTTGATCGTCTCAGCGTCTGAACTATCAGAATCTGAACTTCCCGGATCTGAGTGTAAGGTGCCGTCGGAGTCATCCGAAGATTCCTCCAGGCATGTTTTGAATGACGCATCAGATTGAATCGTTACGTTGGAATTGCACGACTGTAGAGACCAATGACCGGAGTATTCCGAGGAACTCGATTTTCTTATAGGCAATTGCACACCAGAAGCACGAGATAAAGTAGTGGCTGTCGATGTTGAATGATCGCTTAATGATATCACTTCTGCAATATCCTTGATGGAGTAAGGACGTGCAGAAGTGGTTGATGATACTGTAGATGTTTGTGACATAAAAGTATAAACAGGATTATCTGGTGTTTTTGCATTTTCACACTGCTTTGTGTTTCTCGCTATAATGTCATCGACGCTTACAACCGCATAGGGTTCTTCTAAACTAGGGACGGATTTATTTTTAGTTAAAATTGTCATAGATGCTGTCGAATAAGGGGACAAATCTAAAGTAATATCAGGTGTAGAAATACTTTTCTTTATAGCAGAAAATTTAACAACAAAGTCTGTTGGTGACTCGCGTCTTGTAGAATGTAAGGTGCAAGATTTAGAAGCACAATAACATTTAAACGATGATGATAAAATTTCACGTCTGTTCTTGATCGCATCGACGTCTATAAGGACCTTCCCATCTTCCACTTGATTAGTTTTATCAATTAGATCTTCAGCACTACTGTGAAACTTAGGGGGTCTAGGCCTACAAAAACATATAGCCGTTTCAAACTCGCTATCTCTTTTAGTATTGGCAACTTTAGTGAAAGGAGGAACATCACCACTATATAAAGTGTCTCTATTAAAAATGTAAATAAATTCTTGGACAGTAGGAGCATTGTAAATACAATGTCCTGTTCCTCTTATGTGATAATGTGCTAAGGTTTCTTTCAAAAACTCATTATTCCATTCTGGTAAATCTTTGACCTTGATCGAGTTTCTGTCAACTTCAATATTGGTAAATGTTTTATGTCTGAAAAGAACTTTCTTTTTAGTAGCGTCGTCTGTTTTTTTATTCGGCAATGTACCAGTCATCGATAAATACATGGGTCTTTCATCAATATCATCACTGCAGTCAACATTTTCTAAAGCACTGGCCTCTGTTACATCAGAAGCGTCCGAAGCTACCGATTGCGTTCTCGACAGTTGTAACTTTACACTCGAAAAGGGAGCTGTCTTTCGATGTTTAAAAGATTTTGATTTTTCAGATAAAAATATGTCTTCTAAATTAGTTTCATCGAACATTGAATCAGAAGACATTGTGGAAGAACGACTATCAATAGGCGAGGTAATCTCATTTAGACTGTTAGAGTTCGAATTTTGTGGCACTAGTGTTCTTTTATGAGGTTCGGGTAGCTTTTTTTTAAGTAAATCAACATTTTCGTATAACGTTTGCTGTTGCTCTTCATCAACTGATTTTACAGGAATGTATATTCTGGCCGCTGGTTTAGGTATACTTTTAACCTCCACAACAATGTTTTCATAAATAGTATCGTCATTTGTATTTTTTCCTGTTACTGCTGTCGGTCTAGGTTGTGGTATAGGCACTGACTTTGTGGTGACAGTTTCAGTTTGACTTTTGTAAACGTCATAAGATTCATAGCATTCATTAACTAAGTGCCGTGATTCTGTAGAAGCTGTCGATATTACCGATTTCCTATTAGTGACTTCCCTTGGTTCAAAAATGTTAAAGTTGGCGGTACAGTTTACAGCTTCAGTTATATCACTATTATTTGTACCACAGTCTAATTCTGTTATCACGACAGATTCAGGGATAGATTCTTGCGAATCGCTAAGTTCATTATGTTCTGAAATATTGGGTAGTGACGTTTTAAACCCGGGGCAGCTCCTATTGCTCCTATTCACCACTGAATCTCTATTTAATGTGCCTAGACGATCTAATGATATAGTATCGAATTCATCATTGCATACTATTTCACCGGACTCCTCCTTTTTCGACAGCATTTTAAAGAACTTACTATTTCCTATTAGCAATGTATTTGTACTATTCCTATTATCTGGTTGTTTTGATTTAACATCGACTTCCGCTGCTGAGCTGTTAGAAATATTAGGAGCTGAATTGAACTTTGCTTTAAGGCCCAAGCATTTTGAAGCAAGCTTTTTGACAAAACTTTGAGGATGGTGTTTATTAAAAGAAGATGAAGGTGGAGATAAAAAGCTATCATGTTTGTTAGTATTTTTCTGGGTCTCTGATGTTTTCCTGTAAAACACATAAAGCGACAAATAATAAAATGAAAAATAAAATAAAGGTAACTTAACATGAAATGATTAGTGTTAATTATTACTTTCGGTGAATTATGTGTTAATATGATTAAATTTTACCACCACCACAAGCATAAAATAAAAAAAGAAATAGACAACAAACTATAAATTTCTAGTAAACATAATATTTATTAGAAGTCGGTTAATAGTTGTTTAACTTGGAACACTTTTTTCCTAAGCAAAGAACGCGTTCTTGAATCTAACGTATTTGATTGGTACGGCATGTTGAAATTCTCTTGACTAGTTGGTTTATTTGTCATTGCTTCGTCCCGACTTTGTTTGCGATGAAATTGCACATTATCATTTTTTAAATCATTTAACGATGAATAAATATCTTCCCGGTTCATTGGCACATATATGTCTTCACAGCTATAAAAAACCAGTTGACTAGCGCTACACTGTTTAGGTTTATTTTTCCGAAACATTTTTTCCTCTTTTTTAGGATCTTCGTGACAATAACAAGGCATAGGGGAAGCTTTTTCTTTCTTTCTTATAAAAGGATGAGCGTTACCTCTTAAAGTCTTAGGATTTATTTCGTAAATGTATAAATATTCATTCAAGTTATAAAGGCATCCCACGTCGCCTTTAAGGTGAAAACTGTCCGTTTTCAACCTTTCCATAGATAAGTAAACGGGATTGGACAATCTTCGGTCTCGTATTGTCTTTCCTTCCATTTTTACGTAAGATACATCATCGTAAGTCGCAATGTTATCACAACTATGACCACAAACGTTGATGGTACTACGTTGGTGTTGAAGTCTTAAACCAATTATAGGAAAATAGGTTGGAGTTGTATCTACTTCTGGACTATCAGAATATGCGTTTTTAACCTTTTCGTCGTCACTAACATTTTGTGTAACGTTCATGTAAATGCCTTCTTCCTCTTTTTTAAAACGTTCGTTGACATACATATCGGTTTCTTCGTCGCCAGAAGAACTCGTGGGTTTAGGAAGAGGCTTTGGTTTCCTTTTCATAGAGCCTGATTCGAATGCATCGGAAGCCACGTTTGGCGGTTCTAATGTATCGCATCGCTTTCTGTCGTAGCTTTTTTCTAGTGATGCACTATTATTTACATTAGCATACACAGTTTCTTTTTCAGGTTGTGATTCTGTTAATTCCATTCCCTCAGAACTTGTAGTGTTCATCTTTTTTTCTAATTCATAAATAAGTTGATTTTGATGATCATATAACAACGCACTTCGGGCATTAGATTTTATGGAATCTCCTAATATTTTTAACTGTTTCTTATTGTTAGCTTTATCTTGAAACGTGTTGGATCTGTGTCTAAATTCTTCGATGAGTGTATCACTAACGGGGGACTTCGAAGGACTTTTCGGTGATGGTGGAAATTTAATTTGGGATTGGGCATTAGTTACGTTGTCTCTTTGTTTATCGTCATTTAGGTTAAGTAAGGCAGCTTTAGTGCGAAGCGGTCTTTGAGCAGGAATCTTAGGGCTAAATTTATTCATTCTGTAAATATAAAATAAGTAACTTTGTGAGGTTTTGATTTCAATATTAAGGAATACGACGTATGCGTTGAAGGAAAACATTTAAAATTTTGAAGACGTTGAAATTTTAAGGTAGGTATGTTTTAGTGGCGGGACTGTCTTTTAATTTTTTAATAGGTCTAAATGACTAGCGTCCACACTTCCATTAAAGCTAAAAGTGCTCATCCTTGAGTATTTATATCGCCATCAAAGGGCTTCGGTGGGGAGATATTTTTCTCATGACAGGCGTCTCACCTGGTCGTTTGTGAAAAAATCAAAGGGTCGGAAGATTTTAATGAGGCAACCTGCATTCAAAGTTTTTGTGTAAAAATCTGTCTCTTTAAGACTGGGTGAGACTTTTATTAACGAAGCGGCTATCTACCTCTATCTCATAGATGTAACTGTATTACTTAGATATCAGAGTCATTACTTTTTATGACTCATATAATCGATCATAAAATAAATTCATCATATTTACAATGAATAGTACACTTAAAAGATAATTAACGTGTTTAAGCAAATTCAGATTTCAATATGGTTACTTTACTTACATTGTCCAATTCGTAAGGTCGCCTTGATACCAAAAAGGCTAAAGAGACCCTTTAAATCAATAAATTACGAAAAAAACATAACATTTTTAACATGAAAAAGGCTTCCAAGATAGCAATCAGAGTTCAAAGAAGATACGTCGTGTGTAGTAATTGAGACGGGCCTCTCCAATTAAAAGCGAATGTTTTGAGGCAGTGTTAGCGAGCTCTTTGAATTTCAGCCTGTCTTTACAGAAAAATATATTTCAAATTCTGAATGGCCCGTGCATTTCAACAAACAGATTTTTCTAAAGAAAACGTGCGTATTAGTACGTTAAAAAGAAATCCATCCCATAGAAACAGTACAGCAGTGTCTTAGGCGCAAAATTCTTTGGAGTAATAATAGCAAGGTTCTAGTAAAATTGCAGAAAGTATACATGGCAAAATGACAATTAATTTTTGAAGAAAACGTTTTGCCGGGACTGAAAATTTTACTGCGTAGAATTTTGTGTCTAACAACGTAAAATAGAATATATACCCAACACCACGTAATGGCAACTTGTTCAATGATTTCTAATTGAATTTAAACGTGTTTATCATTCAAGGTACAGTCAAAATCAGAACTTGTTAAATTTTGGATAAAGAATTGTTTTAAAAATGACCAAGTTTCTTTTATAAATTATTCAGTCAACTTTAGATTTAATCCATATGTTTGAGAGTAATAAGCTTGGCAAAGAAGGTTCTGTCATATTTCTATGAAGTTCTGCAGTTGACGGCATTATTTAGATCTAAGGTATAACTCACAAGGGCGGCGTGGGACTGTATTCTGGAACTGGGAATGGCGGAAGGTCTTCGTTATCACTGTCATAGCTTGCTGCGTTTGTCACATACTCTGTTAGGAGAAAAACCCTTATAAGCTTCATTATGGACATTTACGGTTACATTATTATAAACATAAATAATTTTTATTGGAGAGTTCTATCATAAACGATAAATTATTGTGATTTTCGAAAATTTAAATTTGTTCATTCACCGTTATTGTAGCGAATTATAAAATAAAAATTCCTGAGTGAAAAGGGTTGCCTTGTTAGTTCACGTTAACATAAGTAACAAAAAATGGAGTGAAATTGTCTCAAGTTTAATTTACCCAATCGATTTCAAAACTTTAATATTTATGTAAGTGACGATTAGTTTAAAATCAACACTACATTCCAAAAAGCCTTATATTTATTTTGTGACATATCTAATAGATTTGTATTTGGATAGATATTTATATAACTTAATACATATTTTATACTCAGATTGTATTGCGAAGGGTACTACAGTTTTTGTCGTTTAACAGTGTTGAGTAGTTAGTCTATGCTCCTCTCTAAATTGTTTATGGTTTGAAACTCTGACATAGTAATCGGTGTGTGTGATGTATAAGAGCTGTGCGATTCAAACTAAATTCTGAGTTCCTTTTTAATAAATATATTTAACTCTGCGAGCCCTAACTTCAACAAACAGTATGGACTATCCGACACTTTATTAAATGTAACATCAGAAAACATGTTTAGGTATCCGTTCATAAAATCTAACCAAAATGAAAAACGAAATATGTATATATAAGAGATACGTACCTCGTATTACTTTCCTAACTTTCCTAAGGGCCTCTTCAGGGTACTCCGCTAGAAGGTCATACACAGTCTTTTTCTTTGAATCCATAGCGTGAAGATCCGCTCCTTTGTTTAGAAGAACCCGGACCACTGATGCTTTCCCGTAACGAGCCGCTTCATGTAAGGGAGTACCATTCGCGGTCTTCACGTTGGGGTCCATACCGGCGTCTAAGAGGGCTATTACTACCTCCCTAAAACAAATTAATTTTTTTGACAAATTGTTTTATATGACATAATCAACTTATAACTACGGAAAGGGAATGAAAGGGCAACAACGCACTTATGACTTTAGAGTTGCAGGTGTCCATGGGTGGCGGTAGTCACTTACCATCGGGTTTCCCATATGCTCGTTCGCCCCTTAGAAATGTTATACAAAAAGCAGTTATGAGAACTACCAACTTAAAACTACAAACAAACAGTTTATTATGGGATATTCGAATTAATTGTTTGATCTTAAATAAAAAATTGTCATGTGAATGTGTGTATATACATTCGCAGCTGACTCAAGTATTAACGTCACGTGACTATATATGAACGATGACTTACATTAATTTACTCTTCAAACCCTACTTATAGAAGTTTTCACTTCAAAAATATCAAGTCTCTCAGGGGAAAATAAACAAATAGTCGAAATAGGGTGTCATATTTTTTTATCAAAATTGTTCAAAACAATATTCTCTTTATTTCAGTTATACTAAATGGTTGCTGATTGATACCACAGTCACACACTGCATGTTTAACATTCATAAACCAATTGAATCATTCATATTCATACGACTAACGAATCAGGGATCGGCCAACATTTGTATGTTTCCTTACGTATCCTTTAATTTACACCTATACTAACTTCAAGAAATAAATAAATAAATATTTCTAATACACAACGCCATCTAGTCCTAAGCTAAGCAGAGCTTGTGTTATGGGTCCTAGACAACTGATATAAATACTTTTTTCTTTTGTAAATAACATATTATACATGAAAAAACACCCAAACTACGAATTAAACATTTGCAGATCATACAAACATTTGGTCCGACCCAGGCATAGAACCCGAGACCTCAAGCACAGCAGTAACTACCACTGGACCTACACTACGTCTTCCACGGGACCTAAGAATAATACCTACATCCTATACGAGCATTACCATTAATGAACCTACAAAAAATATTGTTTTTTAACAACTCCATAAGCTCTTTTTTAAATTTGACTCTAAAACACACTTGCAGCATTCCTACACATAGTTTCTTCAATATATTACTCGTATGTACACACAGGAATATACCACATCCAATTCACATGCGTGATTGTGAGCTGGATGTAAACACAGGAGGGCCACTGGTGCGTTATAACGAACGAATGAATATGGAGCGATTGGAGTCTATACACGACTATAATTTACATACAAGTATCAATAAATATGCTGAAGAATATTACAATTGTGCACAGAAACTTTAGAATTTCGTTAAAATATAGTTTATTAAAATATTACAGAAATTTTTCCAGCGAGTCCCGTCAAGTTGCTTTATATTTATAAAATTTTATGTATGTAGTTTTCGTTAATGAACATATATAATGTTTACGATACACCTGTAATACGACCTTCAAACCTTCAAGAAAAGAGCGTACTCCTTCCTAAAAGGCAGGCAACGCACTTGTAACGCCTCCGGTGTTTCGGGTGTCCATGGGCGGCGGTAATCGCTTACCACCAAGCGATACGTCTGCTCGTTTGCCCCCTATATAATAATAATACAATCTAAATGTGTTGCTAAGCACAAAACTTGAGAACCGTTTCACCTATTAGGGTTATTTTTTTTAAATAAATTCTTAATACATTGACAAGCAGCGGAGACAAGTCTCTCGTTATCAACCGGACATTTGATAATTGGAAAAGAATGTATAAGAAAAGAAAGCAATGAAAGGACGGGGAAAATTCTTAGAGAGAAAGATTGAAGAGCATTTTATAATACAATGTCGCAGTAATTTAAAACGGACGTTCTTCATTTCCTATCATCTGCTTTTAATAGTCCACTGCTGGGCATAAACCTCACAGGAAGGAGTATTTTGCCTAGTGAGATGCTTTTTCACGACCAGCGATCATAATGAGGAAGGGAACAATGCTAGTGTAGAACTCACTCTGCGTTTTGATCGCTCGGCACACTATGAAAGAACCGAAACGTTGCGTTCGAGGGCTAATGTCTACCTACCATTCATAACATAACTACCAAATCTAAAAGGGTGACTACGACGAAGTAGTGATCTTTAACCATATTCTTAAAAGCCATAAGTGTTTGGCCACGTTCTTTCCGTGGGAGAGCCACACTTCGGCATGAATGGGCAGGCTCACGGCCTCACAGAAAACCGGTGTGAAAAAGCGCTTGCGATGTGTTTCACCGAGTGAGTGAGGATACCGGAGGCCCATACCCTAACCCCTCCCCCCATCCCCCAAAGGTCGGCAACGCACTTGTGACGCTTTTGGTGTTGCGGGTGTCCATGTGCGGCGGTAATCGCTTACCATCAGGTGATGCGTCTGCTCGCTTGCCCCATATTCAATAAAAAAAAAAACTTCTAACAGATAATGTCTAATAGATTAGTACAGGGTTTATTCCAAGTTTTCCTTTCTTTCGCAGTCATGTTGTCCTGCGTAGTTAGCTCCCTTATTTATAATCCGTCACCACACGGATTCATTTATTGTATCACCATAATTATTAATATGATATTTTATCCGCATGAAATGGTTCATGCTTAGGATATGTGCAAACAAAATTAATATTACCTAGAACAAAATCTAAATGGGAATAAAGAGTGACATCATGTGGTTGTGTTATGGAATTAACCTAATTTATTAGTTGGTTTTCCTTTTTGATTTGTAATGACCATATAATTGTTATGTTAACGTATTCTTAAGTAGAACAAAATATCATAAAATTCAGAAAACCGGTGTGAAATAGCGCTTGCGCTGTGTTTCACTGAGTGAGGATACCGGAGGCCCATAACCCAACCCCTCCCCTCATTCCCTCTCCCCATCCCCCAAAGGTCGGCAACGCACTTGTGACGCTTATGGTGTTGCGAGTGTCCATGGGCGGCGGTAATCGCTTACCATCAGGTGATGCGTCTGCTCGTTTGCCCTCTATTCAATAAAAAAAAAAAAAAGAAGAAGAAGTCCCAGGGTTTTCCTTACTGGGGTGCACCTGGTTCCCCGGCTCCTAGTCGGTTCGAGTCCGACATACCACCAGGAGATGGTATCCGAGGCGTGACAACGGTTGATACTAATTGTGGGTTTTACCTAGATCATCCACCAATTTCAACAGATTTCTTTCGCCATAACACATGCGTTTCAACGTTTCAAAATACTAACATCCGCTTTCAACATGCCCGTGAAAGGAATGAAATACTAAATCCTTAAAATGCTGTTGATCTGTAAAAGTAAACGCATAGACTTCTGATATTGAACGTGTTAGTACCTATAAATATTTAGGTTTAATAAAGAACTCCAAATGGATATTTGATAAGCACATTCACTATGTTATAAAAAAAGTTCTACAGGTTTCTTGGTTTTATTATTAGACCTATTTCAAAATTTAAAAAAGTTTAACCCACAAAGATAGTGTACTGTGCTGTGAATAAAATTCTTAAGATATTTACAATACAAGACCAATTGCACTGAACACGGTTATGAAACTTGATGTAGGAGGTACCATTTTCAAACCTTAAGGAGAGATGACCGAGATGTTTGATGTGGTGATACTTTTGAAAATTGTTAATAGTAATGTCGATAGTTCGGTCCTTCTTAGTAAAATTAAATTATCCGTATCACGAAAAATACCAGTTTGATATTATAAACCTAGAGCGAACACTAACTACCGACTATGTATGTATTATAAAGATAGATACTGATAATGGAGCATTCAAGTATTACGTAACGCAACTTTTGAAGATTTTTGAACCCCCCCCCCCCTCCCCCCTGTAACGCATCGTAACGTTTTACGAGACCCCCCCTCTCCCCCCAAATTGCGTTACGTAATACTTGAAAGCTTGATAGTGAAATATAAACGAAAAAGTTTGCCAACTTGCGAGAACAAATTTCAAATGACGACCAGACT
Source organism: Spilarctia lutea (assembly GCA_916048165.1). Taxonomy (NCBI): domain Eukaryota; kingdom Metazoa; phylum Arthropoda; class Insecta; order Lepidoptera; family Erebidae; genus Spilarctia; species Spilarctia lutea. The sequence continues at coordinate 11,051,052 of OU696490.1, read as the reverse complement.
AATACAATCGAGGGATTCCCCGTAAAACGTAAACGAAAAGGGTTGACAATTTGGGAGTTTTAATTCCCTAATTTTTTATTCATAAAAAAGAAACATTGTTACGTAACGTGTGATAAGAAAGACCCCTCCCGCCCCTGTAACGCATAGCAACGTTCTACGAGATCCCCCTCCCCCCCAAATTGCGTTACGTAATACTTGAACGCTCCCTAATAACATGAAGGATAACTTATTGTACTTACTTCCGCCCGTTCATACTGGCTCGATGCAAAGGTGTCGAAATGTATTCTTTATTTCTATTCATATACTGGTCTACCAGCTGGGGTCTGACGTGTAGCAAGTGTCTCACCACCGAATACCTGTGACAAAGAAGAAATACATTAGCCAAAATTAGAAAGAGCCATGCTATTCTTTCGTTGCTTTTACCGAGCTTGTGAGATTCTTCTTGTCGGTCCTAGAAGCGTACAAAGCTCCTCACACAATCTCAAGCAATCTCTCCCTGTTAATAGACGGTCGGACAGGCAGAATAGATACAGTCAGACACTCAGAGTGAGGTGACCGAAAACCAAACCCCGCTACCTCTGATTCTAAGGGTTTTATTTCTAGGATTTTTGTTGTTTGGCATTTATTTGCATTAACGATTTGATTGTGGATTGATTTGTTAAAACACTGAAGTTTATACTGAAACCGTTTTATTTAAATCATTTGAAGGTATTAAATAATTCAAATTAAAAATAAATGAATAAATAAAAGACATAAAATACTCTAGTACTGATCTAAGAAATACCGAGTGCTTATGATACTGATCAGCCATTTACCTTTTTTGCTCGAAGCTATAAATTTAGAAAATATTCACTGAATTAAATATGACGGAATGAAGTTCGCCGGGTCAGCTAGTAAGTAATAAACTTAAAAATGTAATAAGCTGTATGTTCTTTCACTACTCTATAACCACCAAATACGTGCAACAACTTTATAGTGGCACTTTATAGTCACTGGCCTCAGATTATTGCTTGAATATAGAACAGAATACTTTCCCTAAAGGTAGTCTAAATGATACAACCTGTTCATGGCAACACTGTGAGTCACTGTGGGCACCACAAAACCATAGTGCAAGGAGTAATCACAGCGAGAAAACCTTAACCTCTAACACTTAGCGATACGCGGAACGTCATTTACGCAAAGAATGCAGGCCGGTCGAGCCATTTAAATATTTATGTGGTTCCCGTGAACGATAAAGTGAAACGATAAGAATATGTATGCAAATTCCTTATTTAAAACTAGACATGGAGAACTGCAACACTCATGAACGGAATAGAATATAAAAGCGCCATTCGCTTCGGTGATTATTAAATATTCATAATTATGTCTATAACTTAACGGTGACCGTAAAATCAATTGATATGAGCCCTACTAAGGTAGGTGCATCGAGGTTATTGTCCAGAACAATGAGTTACTACCTGTAAACATACATATATACTACACATGTACATACATAGAAACATACATACACAAATAGCACGCTGATAGCAGACTATTTAAAGTGGTATACTAAAATATAATATTGGTTAGGTGACTCTGCCATCTCAAGAAGGTATTTACGCACATTCTTTTAAATGTATAACGGTTAGTGGACATCCTAACTTGACTTGACTGAGCGCATCCCAGAGCCGCACCACCTGCACGAAGAACGAGGCGAAATTTAACTACTTCGCCAGTGCTATGGTGGACATCGCACTATTAAGTTCGTCAGTGGGTATTGAATTCACGACCTCCGGATTATCAGTCAGGATCGCTATCCACTAAATAAACTGATCAGTCGCTAGTCTTCTTTGCTTTTCAGGTTTCTTATTAAGTTCTTTTTTTCGCTCTACAGTATGTTTAGACAGTACCTCAATCGCTTTGAAATAAAAGAAATCGTTGCAAGTCTATCTTTCAATAGACTCCCTAAGTTTCAACACACTATCAAATAATGGTAGTTGCAATGTGACCAGCGGTAATATAACTCCTATTACTGGTATTGTATCAGAATTGAAAGTAATGACCCAGATAAATACTAAGCAGGAACCAGTCTTATACGAAACAACTTCAAAACCCTGTTAAGACTCTCAAAGTATTGTTAGCGTTATTGAAGCTATTTATTTCAAGGGCATTATACATCTATATATTTAAAAATGTTATGTTGGTTTGTGTACGCTTCAAAAACTCAAAAAGTTCTGCACCGATCGAGCTGAAATTTTAGAATGATATATAATCCGCATCAAGGATTGTTTTTATCTAATTTTTGCATCAGTCACATATCCGCGACCGCGAAACAACACGAAAAAACCGACATAAACGCGGTAGGAGCCGTGGGCAACAGCTAGTATTATAATATAAACTTTAGTGAGCAAAATATAAACTACACGTAACGACCACAAAACTCGTCTTGAAGCCACTCTACACTCCAAAAGTTTGTAAAACCTAATCAAACAAGATTATTAACAACATCTTTCGCATAAAGAAGTTTGGAAGATGATCCTGGGTATTTTATTTACATACTCGTTTGAATGAAATAGGTTACTTGTTTGTTAGTTTGAAAAAATTTAAAATACATATTTTTATTCAATGTCATTATAGAAACCGGTACGTTACTTGGCCAGATTCGTTAGATGCACAGTAGTCGTTTTTAGATCCCATTGGCTGTTATCGTGCCAAACTGCCTCGTTGGTCTAGTGGTTAACTTTAGCAACTGCAGATCAAGAGGTTCTAGGGTTCGATTCCAAGGTCGGACTGCTGTTGGGTTTTTCTGATAAGAAATTCTTAATAGCAACTTGGAGTATGAAAGACGTGCGGTGTTTCTCGCCCGTGCCTCAGAGAGCACGTTAAGCCGTCGCGTCGGTCCCAGTTGTCATGAACAACTATGGCAATCTTTATTGGGAAATCAGTGCCCTCAAATATACTGACAACTAGTTCAACTTTCCAATTCAGTTCACCCTCAGGGTTGCGGAGGTCAGAAGCCAGTCGCTCTGGGTAAAAACTGATACTCAGGTAAAACTGGTTGAGTTATACTCAGGTAAAACTGGTTGAGCTAGTAGCCGACCCAAAATAATCTCGGGACTAGGAAGATGATGGTCGTTAGCGTGACCCGGGGATTGTGGTAGCCCTGTTCCGAGCAAGCGACTGGTGCGTCAGTCGTTAAACACTTAAATTTAATTAAGATTGAGTAACTCACTTTCCATAATGCGCGGCCAAGTCGAGCGCGCTGTCACCATTGACATTTTTGATAGTAACATCGGCACCTTTTGCGATCAGCTGTGAGACGACGCTTGTGAAACCGAATTGAGCAGCTATGAGGAGGGCCGAGTCACCGTCGTGTGTCTGAAACAAAGACTGTAGTCAATTCGCTGATCTATTATCTGAGGATTCTTATTTGATTGCCCTCAGTGCAAATATTTCTTTGTATGATCAAATATTCGAGCATTAATAATAAGTAAGTAAATAAATGCATAGTCCTAAATATCAATATCTTCTAATTTAAAACGGTTTTCGATTACCTACTCAAATTTTTGTCCTAATGGGTGCAGGTGTATGTTCCTCAATGAATCCATTATGCATTTGCTAAAGTACTAAGGTATTAAACCCACCTTGACTAATCTATTCAAATAAAAGAAATTTTTGTGTCTTTTTGTTATAAGTACATAGTACATATTTCAAAATTACAGTTTTAACAATTTTTGTTTGTCTGTCTGTCTGTTTGTTTGTTTCAGTTAATCTCTGGAACAGCTGGATCGATTTTAACGGGACTTTCACTGGAATATAGCTGTTGATACAAGGAATAACTTTGGCTACTTTTTAGACTAGCTTTACCCCGTAACACCGCGGGGCTCAGCTAGTTTTAAATGTAGAAAGTGTCAAATAAAACTAAAGATGTGTGATTGAAACAATCAATTTAAAATATATTATCACGAATTTATAGATTGTGTATTATCGAATATTGTCCTCTAATAAACCAAACGCAATGTTCTTGAAAATATTGGTTTAACCGTGATATTTCCCTTTATTTAAAAATATGACTTAATGCAGTTAATAGAAGATAAGTATATAACTGCAGGTAAAATTTCGTAAAGCATGTATTCGTGTTTCTTTTATAAATAAAAGCGACTAAAGGATTTGATAACAATCTTAACCATGAATGTCCTATTAGTAGGTATGAAATACCTTATTTACTTCAGGTAAACCTTATCTTCGCCACATATCATAGAATGTCGATGCCCTTGCAAACATTTTCGGACCGGTTTTAGTCATTCTCGAGCTCCTAGTCTGTCTCAAACTTTAATCCGTTTCCGTACAATATTGTACCTTTATCTTATGAGGTAATGTGTTATAGGTATTGATTAATAATAGTAAATGTAGTAACCTCACACATCTACCTGCTGATCCCACACTAGGCAGAATTTGAACTATGGTAAACCATAAATAAACCTGATAAATTAGCAACAAATTTTAAAACTAGCTGACCCACGCAACCTCGTGTGCGTCTCCTAGTGCCGGGCAGTGCAGATAGCGTGGTAATTTTCCCCCGTTTTTAAAATCTTCATTGGTGCTCCGTTTCTACTGGTCTTAGCGTGATAATAATAGCCTATAGCCTTCCTCGATAAATTTACTATCGAACACTGAAATTATTTTTCAAATCGGACCAGCGGTTCCTGAGATTAGCGCGTTCAAATAAACAAACTCTTCAGCTTTATAATATTAATATAGATACCATGTTATAGACAAATTACACCCAGAAACAGAAAAATGTTTTGGACTCAGTACACAGTTTATCATAAGTGGGAGCGGAAACTACCTTTCCTTTCCCTTCCACCAAACCAACAGGTCAGACAAAGAATTCTACAGTTTACTCACCAGCTGGTCGACGTTGACGGGAGGACTGTTATGTTCGAGGAGCATGCCGACTGCCTCCGCGTCGCCCTTGAACGCGGCCAAATGTAAGGGAGTTGCTCCCTTCTTGTCCACCGTGCAAGGGGACGCTCCCATCTCCAAAAGCGTGTGGATGATTTCTCTGCAAAAGAAAATATAGTTGAAGATTCTGGTACCGCTACATTATTTTTTACAGCTTTATTGAACACGACTAAAAAAAATCACAGACATAACTACATGAAAAACTACAATCGGTATAACAATAGGCGGTCTTATCACTCACGGCGATCTCTTCCAGACAACCTTTATTTTTTGAGTAGTAGTATATAAAAATATTAAGTTAGTTTATGTACACTTCAAATAACCCAAAAAGTATTAAAACGATGAGTCTTAACTTACTGAAAAATGTATTTCAGCTGTTAACAATTATTTGGTGATTTAATTAAATAAATAAATAATTTGACAGGATACACAGATTATCAGATACATTCACAGATTGCTTTTATCTATTTCTCTTGCCTGTTTTATTCCTTATTGCTCATCAATACTATCACAATCGGCCACAGCGAAACGTGGCACGTTAGTCTCTGATAACATATATAATTAATTACTTTTTATTATAACCCTTTTTTACACGGGTTTGCTTTTCGCACCATACCCTACGTACCGCGGGGCGAAGCTAGTCTAAAAAAAGTAGCCTTATCAGTGAAAGGTTTGTCAAAATTAGTCCAGCCGCTCCAGAGTTTAGCCGGAACAAACAGACAGACAAAAAAACATGTTATTTAGGTATATGTACCGTGTCTACATACATATATACATATATACATATGCATGTAGTAAAAAGCAGTTATTTTAATATTACAAACAAACACTCCAATTTTTTTTATTTGTATAGATTCATGCACGAGTCTAACTAATTAATTAAACATATTATAATTTATAATTTTATTAATCCAACATTTCCAAAAACACTGAGATCTTAAGAAATATTCATCTAAAAGTAGGATTGCATAGCGTTAAGTTCATTACCTATTATTACAATAACTATATTATTAAATGTACGAGTACGACAATCAAATCTCACAATAATAAAATAGTTTATTTGATAAGTACCAAAGTAAAATGTGTAGGTACATTGAATGGTGCAGTGAAACAAGTTATGCAAGTTGTGAATCACGTTTTAATTCAAACAATCAACTGCTGATATGAAAGTGTTTAGACCAATGTTTTGTACGAACTAAATATATTTTGTACTATAAAAACGTACTTTGCGTCTGCATTGCGATCAATGAGGGTGGCCTATGTGTTATGTCCAGCAGTGGAGTGCATTAGTTCGATGATGATAAGTAAATACTAGCTATAGAAATAGAAAAATAACTAAAGCGAAAAAAAGATAAACAAAACATATCAAGTTAAAACAAGAAAATAAACTAAAATGATTGGATGCGCCTTATGTCGGAATAAATTCGCGAGTAAACAAGTGTATGTACCTACTACGCATTTAACCCAACAAGTACCTATAGCTCTAGAAAGTTCTTCGTTCGTTTAGTTTTCAATTACCCTAAAACAATGTATTAGTCAGGAACACTGGCGATTTCCCGTTACAACGGAAAGTATGCGGTCGACTCGCCGTTTGCGTCACAATACATACTGTGTTATTGTTGAGGAAAGTAACTAACACTGTGGGTTTTCATACAAAATGTAGATCCGTGACTATTGGTGATCTCATTCGTATTTATTTCCAGACTACATTAATTATGCCAAACACTCGTTTTATGTTACTTTTCAATATTTCGTCCAGTCAGAGACGATTTTTTCAATGAAATACGGGGCAAACGAGCAGACGTATCGCCTAATGGTAAGCGATAAGCGCCGCTAATGGACGCCCGCAACACCAGAGGCGTAAAAAGTGCGTTGCCGGCCTTTGGCGAATGGGGAGACGGATGGGGGGTGATGTTGAGGTATGGGCTTCCGGTATCCTCACTCACTCAGTTTCACACCGGTTTTCTGTGAGGCCGTTTTCTATAACTCCGGTCGAGTATCTTGTCAAGTACCAACTGAGTGCGTTACAAGAATGAGATAATTGCACCTGCACGGTTGGCCGAGTAGGGTCAGCGGTCGCCATGCCGCTTGCTACTGCGCCAAGTGTCGTGGGTTCAAATCCCACGCGGTACCTACAACACTTTGTTGGATCCACGAATTGTTGTCCCGAGTCTGGATGTTCTTTGTGTCCGTTTCATGTATGTTTGTAAAGTCCCCCACGACACAGGATGTTTATTCCTAATGTGGGAGTTGTCTTTTAAAAAAAAAAGAAGAATTAATAGAAACTGACAAGAAAAAGAAAAAAACCTATAATCCGACTATGTAACCACTTTTGTTAAAATGTATGTAGCATACGACACTCAAGCCATTATTACGAATCGGTTCAGTTAGGCTGTTATGTATGTATAATTAAAATAAACACAGAACTGTTATCTAAACTTAAATAACGTTTATGAGTAGTACGTCAACAAAACTTAACTATTTGGTAACGTTATGTAATGTTAAAAGTAAAAAAAGAACAATACCTATTCGATTTCAAAGGGCGCTTGTTCGATTACCGTATAGCGTAGAAAATATACGTATGACATGTTTATGTATTAGATAGTGAGTCCATGAACATTTCAGTATTGAAACATTTCAGTAAAATGTATATCATTATATATCATTTCAAGTTCGTTAATCGATGTCTGCATAATAGCTTCAAGTGGTGTGTAATAATCGAGCAAATATTAATCTTGATTTATAACCAATCTGGCAAAATTTTACTTACGTATATCGTTCGCTATTTGATCTGGTGTTATTTCAACTTTTCCACTTTACTCATAAACATATATATATCACATCACACACGAAAACTAAATGAATATACACGAACGAATACAGTAAGTCAGTAACTAAATTATATTTTACAGCACACTCAAATAAATACCGTAGATAAGACATCAGTATTTATATTCTTTGATAAAAACTAAGCTGTGCTGAAGCTAAAATTAGCTCACTATTGCGTATAAAGTAACTAATAATGATTAATGGAGTAATTAAATGAAATAATTGACTTAAAAATTGTTCAGTTTTGTGCCTACTTAACTATATGGGAAGGATATACTCGTATATAGCAGCCCTTACGTCCCGTGTACTCTCATAATCAATATCCCTGAATAGGTCACTGCTGTCAAACAATGTGTGTCAAGTCAAGTCAATACATTGTATTTAAACAAGGGAGACTAGTACAAGTTAAAATATGAAGATGGCTTTTTATTTTATATAAACACTTACACACTCAGTTACATTTACTAGGTAGGCTTATAAATTACACTAGAAGTAGACGATGAGATTAATTTGACGCCTACATAGGTACATATTAATCATTTGTTTAATACAGAAATTGATTTATGTAGTTATAATCAACGATATTATATAATTGGTTTTAAATTATCAATATAAATTTAAAAAATCAACATAACCACGGCGAGTTTTGTTAACTCAAATCAAAGAAATTGTAAACCCAATGTTATAAAATTAAATAAGACTTATGCTAAATTATATATCTGAGTTGTTACTACCAGTTCTCTCACTATAAATAGATAAAACTAAAGACTTCCTTTAAAAAACTATGTCTTATATCTTTCACATAAATTAAGCAAATTATTTATTGCATTATTTTAATACAGAAATATAAAAAAAAACAAATTACCTGTGTCCATTTAAACAAGCGTGATGTAGTGGCGTATATCCATTGTCATCTTGTACATTTGGGCCTGCTCCTCTCCGTAAACTGTAACAAACAAAAAAGAAATATTACAAAAAATGATTCGCAGTCGGTAGGATTCGAACCTACGCTCCCAGAGGGAATCTGATTTCTAGTCAGACGCCTTAACCGCTCGGCCACGACTGCCTTGAAAGTTGTTGTGAATTGCCGGACCGCTATTTGAAAACCTACTTTTATGATCGCACATAAAAAAAGATTATCCAATCAATATTACAATAAAATCGTTGTTTCTTACATAGTATATTTGTATTTGTTTTATTATGTTAAGACACACACAACGCACAATTGCCTGTTGTTATTTACAAAGTTCTGAATATATGCGATAAGATTGTGTGATTGAGGTACAGGAAAGATAACTCCGATTAAAAGTCTGTTTAACACTGGGGAAAGACGGTACTGAGTACTAATATTAATTTACATTCAGTTAACATAAAAATACTAAAAGTAGAGGTTACTCCTTATATCAAAAGCCAGTGAAAGTCCAGTCAAAACCGGTCCAGAGGTTACAGAAATTAGCGGGAACCAACAAACAGACAGATTTCAAAAACTGATTAATATGCTACTTTACTACTACTACTAACTTTCATATGCATTTATTGAAAAGCTGTTAAATTACAAACACACACTTTAATTTTATTTATTTGTATATATAACTTATTCGTCCTTGACTCTTTTATAGAGCGGTCATCGAACCACGCACTGAGAAGCAATATCCTACAAACAAAAACGACCCGTAAAATTACAAGACAAAGGTTTAAATTGCCGTGTTGAAGGCAATTAAGCCGACACAGTAGATTCATTGTCAACACACACTACATTAATATTATATTTTAGGGGTCAACCGTTAGTGCCAAATACTAGACGCAATGTCAAAAAGCGGTACATTTTGGCGTAATATATCTCAGTTATGATGTATGTATTTCATGAGAACTAGTAACTAGTAAGCAATTAAGTATTACAGTTGAACTGTCTATTGTTGAAGTCTTTTGAGTAATATTTTAATACAAAAACTTTGTATTTGACTGCCTCGGTGGTGTAGTGGTTGAGTATGCGAACTGCTATGCTTGTGGTCTCGGGTTTAATTCCCGGGTCGGACCAAATGTTTGTATGATCTGCAATTTGTTCCGGTGTTAGGGTGTTGTGGGGGAACGGGTATCATGTTCCACCCAACACGAAGGGAGGATCCTCCGACCAGGCGAGGTGATCATGCCTGGTGGGCTACTGCCCAACAGTTGATGTTGGGATGTTGTATATATGCTAATCGGCGCGAGAACTATTTATTTCGCGATTCAGGATTTGTAGTTACTCCGTATAGTGCGTTACTTCGAAGTTCAGTGTATCTTCGGTAGATGGCGCTGTAGTATGTTATGTGGAAGTCGCCACAGGTGTTTTCTATGTATAATATGTGTGTATTTAAAAAAAAGTATATAAGTATTTATAACACTAGGTAGGACTAGATGGCGTTGTATATTAGAATATTAGTTCAAAATATTTATTTATTTGTTTACAAGCTGATAGTTGAATTACGTTAACGATAAGTATCTTGGGTTAGTTCTTAGAAAAAAACTTATTATCTATGAAGGATTAAACTTTAGCTATAATTTAACACTACACACTTTCAATCGTAAATTGTAATGAAAAAACACGTGTCTGCAATCACCCCTTTCAGACAAGAACCTTGACAGTAACAGAACAGGTGTACAAATACACTTTTTTTTTTGTGCGGAAATCCCCTCTGATGCCACCAACAACAACACCTGTTTCCGTCAAAAACTACAAAAAACCTCAAAACCTACTTACAAAAAACCGTATTTTTTAAGAAAATAAAAAGTTTACAAAATATACATAACCGAACTACGTAAAAATTATTGCCTGCATCAGTCGAGTCATTATTAGGATTAACCACCTCATTCATTGAAATCGGTTCAGTAATTCTTTCGCGGTACTTTTGTCCTGATGGGTGCAGGTGTATGTTCCTCACTGAATCCATTAATGCATGTGCTAAAGTACTAAGGCGTTATTTATACATCTTAAGTAATCTATACAAATAAATACAATTTGAGTGTCTGTTTGTAATATTAAAATAAGCTGTTTTTAATAAATGCATATGTATGTGTACACGGTACATATACCAAAATAACATATTTTTGAAATTTTGGTCTCTGTTTTTATTCCGGCTAATCTCTAGAACGACTGGACCATTTTTGATAGGACTTTCACTGGTACCTGATGATACAAGAAGTAACTTAGGCTACTTTTTTTTAAACTAACTACGCCCAGTGGCGTTACCCGCGGTACGACAAAAACCGCGGGTAACACCGCGGGATTCAGCTAGTGGAACATAAGTTCAAAGAATACTAAAAATAATATCCTTTCCATTGGCTTCGTCATCCATCGGACAATTGAAAAACAAATTGACCAATTAAAAAAAAACAAGTTACATATAACGTTTGTATAGTAATTTCACATAACAACAAAAGATGTAGATTAATTTAAATTGTAATTACATTTTGTTGTGTATAGTTAACTACGTTAATATTTAAATAAACAATATCTAAAAACAGCATCTAGTATCTGGGTAGTATTATCTATTATGTTATCGTTTGATAGAAACTTATCACAAATCTGCGATAAACTTGAATAATGATTTTAAAGAAAAAAACATCATTTATCTATTGATTTGAACGCGCACGAGAATCTCAAATCGGCTCCAACGATTTTCATGAAATATGCCAGGGGGTTTCGCGGGGGGTGGCGGCGCGAGCTCTGTAAAGTCCACGCGCTTTTATATAGAATAGGAATGTTAGGGTTCCTACACGGGAGGGAGCCACCTACAAGCAATAGGTGGCTCGAGGTACGTCGGGGTTCCAGGGATTTCCTTCCGAGGGTGCACCTGGTTCCCCGGCTTCTAGTACCCGAGACGGTGTGCGGATTTTAGTCGGTTCGAGTCCGACATAACCACAAGTGGTATCCGAGGGGATTTCCGAACAAAAAAAGAAAAGGGAGTTCCGCAGGCCATAAATCGACGAATCTAATTCATTTTTAGAAAATTTACTAGTTAAAACAATACCGAGCAAAGCTCAGTCATCCACATACTGTTACTTAATATGAGTACAGTTCTTAGTAGGAACACAATTGGTAGGATTATTTTCTACAATTTCGTAGGTATATAAAACATTTATAGAACTCAAAAATAACTATTTTTTATAAAATCAAATATAACCTATAACCCCACAACGGATTTTTTTTTGGTAAAAATACATATTACAAATATTTTGAAACCACATTCATTAAAACCAGTTCAGTAGTTTAGACGTTACGGTGGAGCATACAAACATACATATAATGTCAAAACTATTAACTAGGTACCCTTCCTGTTAGCTTCGTCATGGTCGGGCAAAAATTTAGTTTCCTATCGATAAATAGTTACTGTGCAATAATTAGCGTTTCATCATAACATTAGTATAATCCATACGTATAAATGTGAAAGTAACTAGGTCTGTCTGTTTGTTACGCTTTCACGGACCAACCGCTGCACCGATTTCAATTAAAAGCATGGAGATGATACTTTCGAGGGGCCTCACTTATCGAGGATAATCTAGTTTCGATTCAAGCTGGCCTAAGTTGGGTCCCCATCAGATGTACTTCAACCCATATGGTTGGAGGTAAAAAAAAAACAAACTTTGAGATTAACACACGCGCGAGCAAAAGTAAGTCACTTATAAATAAAATAAATAAATACAAATAATACAGTACAGAGCACATAGTCATACACATTACTATTTATATTAGCTTTTATTATATTTAATGTGTCTAGGGAAAAAGTAATTTAACTGTAACATAGACAAAACAGTGTCACATAACAGTCTTACACACAGTAATTTAATTTTAATGTCAAGGTCAATGTAAAAACCCATTACATCAAAACATGTACGTACTAAAAAGAACCCTAAAGACGACAATTTAAAATCGATATTTGAATACCATTCGAGATAAATGCAAATATCGACTTTGTAGACATGCGCGGACAGGAAATGACGTGTTAATGGCCGCCGTCGCAAGGTATCGGACATTTCCTAGAAGTAAAACCTCCCTGAATCACCAGGCATTTAACGATCTTTCAAATGGTTTTGAATGGTTAATGATAGACATCAAATTCTAAAAGGATAAAATGTTTAAATTGGCTTCTTCAAAGGCCTTGAGTCCAGGCAACAATGCAATAGATCTACCAATCAGAAAAGTTCGACCGTCAGATTGTTTTTTTAAAGTTAGGTATAAATAATCCTTCATTTTTCACCAGATTACTTACAAAGGTAACTTAAAGCTAGGAGGTACAATTAACGGCATTATCGCCCGAAGGCAATCTCAACATGGGATGGAAAGAAAAAAAGATCTGGTATCAAAGAAAACATATTATAAACAGCGGTGTTTAAATCTTTTTGTTGTATCTTTCCAAAATCATCTTTCCTGTTCATAAACATCGGATATCGCGACAATAATAGCCTAAGTCGTTCTATAAGATCCAATCAATCTCTATACATTACATTCAACCAAATCGTTTGAGCGGTTTAGCCGTGAAATCGTAACCGACAGCATATGCATATTTACTTTTCTACTAAGTGCTATGGTGTATTTCAGGTGTCGTATCTAATATCTAACTATAATTATTCGCTCAAGGATGAATATTTGTCACGTATAAAAAAACCCAAACTGATATATGTTTTTACTGTAATAAATAGAATTACACATACGTAATCAAATATGTTTCCAATACAATAACAGTGACTAATTTAAATAAATTGTAATAGTGCACAATATTTACCATGAACGGGCACAAAATGTGAATTTATGAATATTCGATATAGGTTAAAGGAAAGTCACATCTTTTAAAGCATACAAAGGAAATTCCAGGCAATATGCAAATTTAGCTTTTGTCGGAGGGAAGTGTTTACAAATATGTATGCTCCAGTATTAGCTCATCTTCCGTTAGAGATCATCTCAGTTCTATAACATCAGCGTACAAAACAATAACATCTATGCATACTAAAATTATACAATTAAAGACTTTGTTCGTTTATTTGAATTGCTGGTTAGAATTAAAAAAAAAAATTTAGAAGCCGAGTATTGACGAAAATGTTGGAAATACGATGGAGTCTCAGCTAGTATGCTATCACTACATAGTATAAAACAAAGTCGCCTTTTCTGTCCCTATATCCCTATGTGCGCTTAAATCTTTAAAACTACGCAACGGATTTTGATGCGGTTTTTTCCAATAGATAGAGTGATTCAAGAGGAAGGTTTATATGTATAATACATGCATCATATACTAAGGCAACATTGCTAATTTTAGAGGTTTCTATTTTATGCCCGTGCAAAGTCGGAGCGGGCCGCTATGTTTTTATATACAACGTTCATAGTTTTTCTGTAGTGTATTTAATTTAGTATCAGCATTGCACCCGTGCGAAGCCGGGGCGGGTCGCTAGTAGAAGTATATAATAATAGTTCATTAATAGACATGGTACAGTTTGCGAACCTGTCGCGGTTTACACATAAGAGAACAAAGAAGAAAATATACATTAAAAGTAAAATACACAAACACAGCATATTGCATTACTAAATATACATTTATATACATCTAGTAAGTATTTCCAGGAACGTAACCGATGTGCCAATATGTATAATTCAGTGCCCACCACAAAGTTCTCATTTCAAGAATGACGTTTAAAATCCAAATTAATATTATTTATTCATTTATTGTTAAAATTACAATATATGTATTTTATGGATATAATAAATAAAATGACATCACATCATCTTCACACATCAACAGCTTTTAACAGTTCACTGTTGGCCAGACGGGTTGGTTAGCAGCCTTTTACGACACTCATTAGATGAACAGGAGTGGTGTCTGGTTGTGGTTTAATTCGTCACAATACTGTCAAACAAAATGACATTAGTGTCAAATCAAATCATCAATTTTATATACATACTCGCGGACCTCGTGATATCACGATAATTACTTCTACTACAAGGTGGCCGTGATATAATATAGATAGGTGGATAAAGAACAATAGAGAAAAGAAGAGAGACGAGAAGTTCTCAAGAACATGACGACATTTAGCACACAAGTCAAGAAAACATAAATCAAACAAAATTTGAGCGCTAAGAAAAACTCTTTTTCTAAGTAGAGGCGTAATGTCCTGCAGTGGACTACTATTGGTTTATGATGATGAAAAGAAATTTTATGGTAAGAATATAATACAAAGACACTACATATTTAGAACTCTAGAATATTGAGATTAGTGTGTCACTATTACAATCAAATTAGATACTTTATCGTGGGAGAAGCATAGTTTAATGATCAAGTGTTACAATCGTAACAAAAGAGCGATTGCTCTTCACGATATTATAATGTACTAGCATTATTTATAGGCATACATCATCACATCAACAGCCAATAACATAGGTTGTCATAGGGTTTGATTTTTTCTTCTGGGAGGGGTCCGGGTGTGTTAATAACAGCAGTTCCCGGACCCCTCCCTTCTCAGGCGCAGAGTGGCACACCGTGTGGTTTTAGTCGGTTCGATTCCGACACACCACCCCGCCGCAAACCACGGGTGACGGCCCGTGGGGATTTCCAAACATAACAAAAAAATAAAGTTTCATTTTGTCTTGTACAGTCGCTTCTTACGACACCTTTGGGATGAATATGGGTGTTGACACTCCGTATAGGCATAGAAAGTGACAAAAGAACTTCTAAACTAATAGGTATATTGAACTGTGTAAAATCGCATAACATACCATATAAGTAACGGCACATGAAAGTGTCGTGCGTTTGATATTTGAGCTACAATAATGGATGAATCATGGCATATAATATAACTTTTAGATGTGTTACTGTTTTCAAAGCGTGTGTCAAGTGTACGCCCTCATTTTGATATTAACATATTCGTTATTGTTACAATTTTTTTAATTGATATTAAATTGGTCATGAGAAACAGTGGGCTGGCAAATTTGTAGTTTGAATTATCTGCTATTTGTTCTTTTAGGCGTTTTGAACGTATTTTTACGTTTCTTGACGATCAGGGTTAGAAAATATATTAACTACTAGCTGAACCCCGCGGTGCTACCCGCGGTACGATGATAACTGCGGGCAACGCCGCGAGGCGAAGCTATATCTTTATAAATAGTAGCCTATGTGTTATTCTGATGTATAAGCTATATTGTGGTAAAGTTTCATTCAAATCCATTCAGTAGTTTTTACGTGAAAGAGTAACAAACATCCATACATACATACATCCATACTTACAAACTTTCGCCTTTATAATAGTAGTAGGATTTATTTTACTAACGTAAAATGACTTAAAATTAGTAGTAAAAATAGCCACCAGTGAGCGGTGCTGGTTCGGATGAATGAAAAGATTTGCTCAAGATAAACAACGGCATGTTTATTTTCTTCTACGCAAACACTTTTAAATATATGAATAAAAGTCCATCTGTCCAAAAAAAAGCAGAAATTATAAAAAAATAATGTGTTTTACAATACTGAACTAAGTGTTGTTTTTAATGTATTTCAATTTCCTTTTAAAGACAATAATCCGACAAAATTTAAAAAAAAATCCCAAAGATGGTTATGAAATGTGATTAGTACCCGACATCTATTGATAATTAATTAACATTATTATTTTAGTGATACAGGCAAAATTTGCCATACATGATATTCTCCCTGATAAAGTCAACGATAAAGTATTATGTACACAGAATCTCGATAACAGTATAAATCACGACCGAAATGTGCTTTGCACTTAATAATTGCATTCGTAAATTTAAGGATTTACAAAAAAAAATAGGTTTTTAACTTCATCATTAAATTTCGGTTTTTCGAGGGTTTTCACACAGATATAAAATTGTATTTAAAAAAAAGAGGTGGTGATACACTCACCTATCAGAACCGAACATCTTATTGCTAAACTTCTTTGTCTTAATCCATCTTCTTTTCACACTGTATCTCACATCGCTGAAATGCAAATCAAGATTATTCTTATAACCACAGCACTTCACTATTCTGTCACTGCCACCCATGTTTACTGTAACCATTCAGATTGGGACAACACAACAAATCGAATACAATATGATACTATCATCGCACATACATTACATTAAATGTTCAGAAGACACTAGTTCATAGCAGACAAAAACGATTACTAACGGCGCTTGTTGTAATTGTTTCAATATGCGCCAGGTTATGAGATAGTGGGCGATAAGATACGCTAAATAGAGCAAGGAAATGCAAAACAGCGATAGTACGTATTATCGACTTTGATAAGTTTCGCGAAAGGTGTGACCAACTGATGTGTCTACGATGGTTTGTATACTTGGTACAAACTTAGAACACTGAGCAACAAATAAATCTCTATTCTAAAAATATGACTAGATATTGAATGAATGATGTTTTGTCAACTTATAGTTTATATTCTGTTGAAGTTCAAATTTATTAATGATATAGATAAATTTATATTTAGTATTTTATGTTAGGATAAGAAATTTATCTCGGAGAAGATAGGATATTAGTTTTGGATCAAAAGCAGTTAACCACTTACACAGATGATTTATCTGTTATGATAACTTTTAATAAAACGTTAAACTATTCGCCTCATAAAAATAAGTTTGTCATCCTTAAAGATTTAAATATTGAAATAATTATACTACTTAATAGACATATCTATGTAGACATAAATTTGTACCCCGTTTTACGAATATTATGCAAAAGGAGGATATGAGGAAGAACGCAGAAAGTTTAAAAACTAACCAAAATAAATTATGAACGAAATCAAATTTCTATCACTACTCCACCATTAATCAATACATCTATACAAGTAAATGAAATTGAGCGTGTCTGTTTGTAATGTTAAAATAACCGCTTTATGTATACACCGGACATGGACCAAAATATCGTTTTTCACAAATTTTCTCTGTCTGTTTGTTTTGTTCCGGCTAATCTCTGGAACGGCTGGACCGATTTTGAAGAACTTCTACTAAGTACAATACAATAACCATGGGTAACACCGCGGGGTTTAGCTAGTAATAGAATAAAAAAGCAGGTAAAATAAGATAAGAAAACCAGAAGACAAATAGAAGGGGTCACACATATATTCATTTCAAATAATATATATTGTGACAAAATAAATGTAAAGGCGTAATATTTTACCAGCATAATGATTTGTTAGTTTCTGCTAAGCCTTTTGACCTAGTTGCAAATCTAAAGACGGTTGATCCAAATTCGATAATTAATTACGACATAAAAGCATTTGTATAAGCGGTTTCGTTTTGGTATTCTCTCCGCCTCAAATATTAACATACGTTGCGTTTAAGAAAACCCATTTTTTATTATTTTTTTATGAATATAATAAAAAAATTACTAAGATTTTTATTACTTTTATTGAAAAAACTATTAAATTATACTTTAAACACTATTCTATTCGAGAATTCTTAGAAACATATTTTTTTCAGGTAACTTTTTATGACCCGGGTTAGTGTTTTCAATTATCACTAAAAAATATTTATTTTATAAAAAAACATATAAAACGAAGTAACTAAACTTTGGTTGCATTCCGATTGTACACTCAAAGAATCTAATCAAGAATGTCAGTCAACCGCAAAACAGTTATGGTACCTGCTTTATAGCTAACAATAGACTAGTAAACCATTTTGGATCGGAATAAACAATAAGTATTATGGTCCCACACTGTCTAGTCACTGGTGTTATGAAATTGCATAATGTAGCTATAGAATTATACACTTTAACATAATATATATAGAGCATAATATATTTAGTGTAAGTGTGTTGTCTAATTGTTAGCTATACATGATACTTTTATGACATACATACATATATATTATTTAAACACATACAAGTCTGCACAAACCCAAAGTGTGGCTAGAATAAAATTACGGTAGTAAGTAGATACCTTATGTAGAAGATATTTATATGACTACATATATACAAATAACTATAAAAATAAATAAATTTAGAGTCTGTTTGTGATATTAAAATAATCGTTGTTTCGGACGCAGCTAATATTTTAATAATACCTATATGAAACAAGTACGGGTGAGTTACACCATTTATAACTTGAGAACTCACTGCATAAAGAAGAAAAACATATCTGGCCAACGTAGGCCAGAACCCTCCTTTTAAAGGAGAGACCTATGGCCAGCAGTGGACTGTCAACAGTTGTCGAAGTGACGTAATTTGAACGGTTGTACAGATTTTTGAAACGTTTTGTTTTTTAATTTATCATATTCAAAATTATTTATTCAATTAAGACGCTAAGTGACGTTCATAAACGTTAAATTGAAGCTACAGTTAAAAATCAAACAGACGCCACAGAATGTAACTAGCTTTCAAGGTAAATTAGGTGAAAACACCAAATTCTAGTGCCCACTTGTGTCGATCTATAAACTTACAGTTTCCAAAGTGCGTAGAGTCTTATGAGAAGAATACTGGCAAAGAAACTTATAGCCACCCTTTTTAAAAGCCAAATATTCAGGTACAATAGTGTTAGTATTACATGAAAGGTGAACAGTATGCAAGCTGTTGCCACCTGAATTTCACACCCAAAAAGTCACTCACTGATATATTACACTGAATAAATATTAAGATAGGTATTTTAATAGTTCAAGAATTTAATATTTAAAAATATATGAAAGAAAGAAAGAAATTTACTGCACGGTTGGCCTAGTGGTTTAAGCGGTCCCTACGCCGCTTACTACTGCGCTAAGTGTCATGGGTTCAAATCCCAGGTGGGACATCACTTTGTGTGATAAATAAAATGTTGTCCCGCGCCTAGGTGTTCTTTGTGTCCGTTACATGTGTGGTCCCCGGCGACACAGGATGTATATTCCTAATGCGGCAGTTGTATTTTTATAAAATAAAAAATATCGGCTAGTGTGTACTAAATAAATAAATTTATTGCTGCAATGACGTCGAATGTTTATCTTGGTGTGGAGGGGTGGAGTTCGTACCAACTTTGATATTGCGAATGTTTAAACACCGATAACCACTTGCCATTAGACTGACCATGTGCCTATTTGCAAATATTATTGAGTAATAGAATATCATACTAGAATTTCAACTTAAAAAGTACAAAGCAATCGCTCAATGTATTCATTTAAGATAAAACATATGATTAAGTAAGAATTTTTAAACCATAGTAATTAGTTTTATCATATCGTTTCAACAGAAGCTAGCTAGCTAGCTTTGTTGTTGTTGTTGTTGCTTTGTTTGTTGTGTGATCCACAAATTGTTGTTCTTAATCTGGATGTTCTTTGTGTCTTTTTCATATATATTTGTAAAGTCCTACGCAACACAGGATGTTGGTATATTCCTAATGCGAGAGTTATCTTTAGGTATAATAGCCGTCTAATATAAAAAAAACAGTCGTCAGTCTATTTCAATGTAACCATCTTACGATTCATTAAAGATAATTTGCGACTTCTAAAATGAGTGCTAACAGGATGATCTAACATTCGGATAAATCAATGCATCTTCTATTGGCCAAATAAATTTAAAAACAGTTCGAATAAAAACAAATATTTAGACTTTAAAATATTATTACAGTTTGTTATTACTGGTTTTTAAATTTACTGGGTATTAATTACGTATATTATACATAATTTTCCTCATAATTAAAATATGGGCTTGTTTATGTGTGTTGGGGGGCGGAAAATCGAGTACGAATATTGTTAGAGCTCTTTAGCCATGAACATATATGTAACATGTTAGCAGAAATATATATATTATACAACTATGTATATATATGGATATGTTCAAAGCTAAGGACATGTGTTCCCAACTCTTTCATACTAATGACATAATAAAAGATAGCAAACAATCGTATGCTTAGAGGCTTGCTACACAAATATAACCTACTAGCTGACCCACGCAACCTCGTTTGCGTCTTATATTGCCCGTGGCGTGACAATTTTCCCACGTTTTTGAAACATTCTTCATTGGTGCTCCGCTCCTATTAGTAGTAGCGTGATGATATATAGCTATAGCCTTCCTCGATAAATCGACTATCCAACACCGAAAGAATTTTTCAAATCGGACCAGTGGTTCCTGAGATTAGCCGGAACTAACAAACAGACAGACAGACAAAAATTTAAAAAATATATATTTTGGTATGTGTACCTTATATACATTCATATGCATGTAGTAGAAAGCGGTTGTCTTAATATTACAAACATACACTCCAATTTCATTTATTTGTATAGATTACTTGAAAAAAGTAAGTTTAGGTATTAAAATCGAGTGATTTTTTAATACGTATATATATATAAACACTAAGTAATCATTATAGTTATTGTTTTCACCTTATCTATACATACTAATATCATCTATTCGAAAGTAACTTATCTATCTGCCTGTTATGTTTTCACGTCTTAATTGCTGCATCGATTTCAATGAAATTTGGCATGTGCACGAGATAACCGATATAAGCTGGTGGAACTGCGGCCAAAAGTTGTGTAATTTGATTTATTTATATCAAAAGCTCTCGACTTAGATTTGTAGGTATATTTTAGAGATCCTTGGAGGCCTATAGAAAGAGTACTAAGGAAAGGAAACTCATTCGCCAAACTAACCTCAAATGTCATATAATATAACTTCAAACTTCGATATCTAAATAAGTATATAGCCTTTTAGTAAATTTTAATATCGTTATTCCAAAGGAAATAGAAATTAGTAGACACCCCCAGTTATTTACAACTAGAATAGATCACTCTACGAGACCGTAAGCTACCTGAGTTAGAGAACTAAGAAGTAGTTAAAAAAATATCTGAACAGGTTTATAGCGATAACCGTAGTAAAGTAGGCCTCTATAAGAAGGTGCTCAAATGATTGGAACAGCTAAGTAAAAAAAAGAGATCAAATAACGTTTATTTTCTCTATCTCTTTGCATCAGTAACTTTCAAATCTTATTTCTATAATTAATTGATGTCCATACAAAGTCGAGGTCAATAGTAATTTGTACTAGCATGATAACTTGAAAAAAAAGAACTAAAATCAGATAGAAAGAATTACTAATGCTCGTTAAAATAGATAGATAGATCAAATTAAGTAAGATAAAGCTCTCAAGAATGTAATCAAAACTACTTTTAAATTTCAAGGCAATGGCTATGGTTTCAAGTCATCTTTCCGCAACTTGGCTTTAAACTATTAATTTGGCTGAAGCTTTTAAGCATTTTTATACACTACTAGACTATACATAAATATAACATAATAAAACTCTAATTAATACATATACATACATTAAAACACATAGTAAATGCAAACGATAGGCAAAATCAATTTGTTAGATTAGGCACAAATAATACATATTGCCTAAATAAACACTAAAAAAATCTACCTCGGGATTAACTTCCTTAAAGCTTTGAAATCAAAGTTCACATTCACTTTTGGAATCATATTCGATAGTTTATTCGGACACTAAGTAACAAACACAACTGATAGCACTTCGCAACTCACGCGCACACTACATCCGATCTCATGTTAAATATTGATTCAAAAATATTTACAAGAGCGTACGGTTTGAACTACACCAAGTGACTAACACTCAGACCGGTGAATGATTCATAGGACCCAAGAACGGGTCGCCTCATTTACAACTTTTTATTGCGGTATTTTTTTTAAATGTACAGTTATCTGAAGTTAGAAGACCGTCTAATTAGATCAAGAGTTTGACTATACTTGTTACTTTATGAATTACGTAAAATTCTAAATGGCGTAATATGAATTTAACAATTTTGGATTACGATATTTAATATCACGCATCGCAGTTAATAGGGAAAATTATATTTCCCCATATATTAGGTAATGTATGAGAGAAATACTTTTAGATGATTATTATATATTAATTGAAATTTAAAGCTATAATGTTTTAAAATGTTATAGAAGGTACATACTTTTATGTTAAGGCCCATCCCGTTTAAAAAGCAAGTTTTATGATATTCAGGGTGAGTGCCCTTTTTAAATATAACTTTACACAAACAGTTAAAGTACTTTGTGAACGGTTATATAATAAATTAATAAGTACAAAAATTTTCTTAAACAAATGGATCTCGATGCGTTTCCTTGATAGCGTTCATCCGCCCTTCAGTTAGGCCAAAATACGAGACTATGTAGTTCAATGTTTCATAATGCATAAATATTACAACACATGTTAACTCTGAAGGTTTTTAAATGTTTGTTATTGTTATTTCTCTTTATGATATAATATGTAAAGGCAAGTAAGAGAGCTTTTAAGATTTCCTATGCTGTCAATAAATGCCAATTTTTTTTAATTACAATTACAAAACATTTTATTAATAACTTCGTCAACTGCCTTCAGTAGCTCATTACTGGACATAGGAGAGACTTAGAAATGAGGTTTTGGCCGACTAAACCGCGTTGGTCAAACGAGTTAGTATATGATTTGTGTAAAGTTTTCCTTCTAAAGAGAATGAAAACAATATACACAACATAACGTTGTTATGATTTTTGTAAAGTTTGTCTTGCGTAGTATGTTCGTTGTCAATAAGTCGAATCTTACAACACCCATGAACAGGGGGACATTACATAATTGACTTAATTGGCCCTAATGTCGATTGTCAGTATTTCGTAGTATATAAGTTTTTTCTTAAATATATGGTCTGTCAAAGTGACTCTACTGTCTACTAAATTACAGGTTAACTCCTCTGAAGATTTTGTATTTAATTTCAGAGATTTTAATACTTTAATTTTCTTAAAATTATTCAATAAAAAATAGCTTTACTCGTTACAATCACACTATTAACATTTTTTTATGCGTCAAATACCCATACATCCATAATTTGCGTTGGGAAATACCAAAAAAAATGTGAGATACCCACCAATACGGTGTGGTACGTAATACATTTCATTTAACAAAACCTGATTCAAAATAATAAAACCTCATTTCGTCAGCTCGGTATTTCCACAAAACGATTAGCTGTTCTGTACTCATTCAGGGACGTCGAAAGTGAAAATAACCTGTTAGAACGAATTATGGGTATTGGATTATATCTTTAATATTTTATGCTAGTATTAAATTTTATTTTTTCTAAAAGAAAAAAACGTATTATCTCACAGTTTAAACCTTTTATGAACTTCTACAAATATTTCAAGACCAGTATTAACCAAATCGGTATGGCCTGGCATTCCCGAGTTTTAGTATCACTAAAATCATTTTTTTAATCATCATCACAGTCCACGGCTGGACATAGGCCTCTCCAATTGCACGCCACTTAGTTCGATCCTCGGCTTCTCGCGTCCAGCTCCTGTCAGCCGTCTTGCGCAAAGCATCACTCCACCTGGCCTGTGGGGAGTGATGATTTGATTTTATTTTTTTAATATATTTAATAAATTTAGTTTTAACCCGCTCACACCGATCTTATTAGAGGAGGACAACATATGGTACATGACTGCGACCTCTTCAAGCATTTACAGGCTCAGTCATATTTTCTCCATCTGCGACTTATCGTTATTTTCATTCGGAAGGGTGCCTTAGGTAGACTACCTCGCTAACCTGAACCAACACATAACCAGGTGCACTTGGCAACAGAATATTAAAGATCTAAAATAATGGCGGAGAACTGGCATGAAACAGACACAAAGAACATCTAAATTCAAAACAACAATTTGTGGATCACACAAAGTGTTTCCCCATGTGAACCCACAACACTTAGCGCATTACGAGCGGTGAGGAGGATAAGACAATACAATACACTTACGTATTTATTCGGAAATCAATCTACATCACTATAGAATAAATCGAATGGCAGTATTTCGTCTGAATTAGATCGAAGATGTTCACACTCCAAACGAGATTTTCTTTTCAGAAGCATGTTGCGTTTATAAGATCAATAAAAATACGAGTACAAATGAATTACAAAAATGTATGTACGCCGCATAACTTTCAATCGACTGCATCAAATTGGAAAATTCTTTGTTTTATATGTTTGATATTGTCAAGACAAGGTTTGTTTAGAAGATAATTAAAAGAAAACCGGCGGTGTCATATTTTCTTAGTTTGCATATTCCTATACACGCCTTGCGGGAAGTTGAGGTGGGCTTAATTACCAAAAGAAGTTTTTCGGTAACTTGGAAAATAAATATGGCGGTACAAAGTTCCAGCCAGATCAATAAGTGAATAATAAATTCGGTGACTAAACTCAGAAATTATCTTTCATCATCTACAAAAGGATTAATATACATAACATGGTACTTCTACTAAGGGTCTTGAAATCTTATCTTATATAATTAAATAATCATTCGCCGATCGCTACTGAAATGCGGTATTCCCATGAGAGCGTTATGCTAAGTACTAGCGACGATCTTTAGTGGTAAATATTTACATTATCATGCAATAATTCAATTTAAAAAAAAACACAAAAAGTTAAAAAACCAGTTCTACAATATATGGAGCAGTTGAGCGATGCAATTTCGTAACCAAGCACCGAAATAGCTTCTTCGAAACAATTCGTTTTAGTGCATACTTAGCTATTTAAAACAGCCGTCCTTAAAACTTTTAAACGATCATCTTAAAGAAATAAACTGTTATCTTTTCAAACAAAACAGAATTTTATTTTGGTACGTATAGAGATGAAAATGCCAGGGTAAAAAGTTATAGTGTTACGAGCTTCAAAAGACATTCGCTGGCTGCAATTTAGAACCTGGAAAGATTTATGGTAACGAAACGAAATTGGGTCGATGTGATAACTCCATTATCTGATTAAACTGTGCCTTGAAACTTGATGCGTAATGGAATATGTAGGCTCGGTTCTAAATTGCCGGTCGCACGCAATCGTAGGTCATCACTATCCATTGTTCTATAGGTCACTCTATTTAATACAAATAGTGGAAAATTTGTTTAAACAACTTTAATGGAAATGGTTTATCCAAAAGAAATTCATTTATTGTCTAATACATACTAATTACATAAATTAGAAAGTAATTCTGTCTGTCTGTTACGCTTTCACGGCTAAGCCGCTGCACAGATATCAATAAAATTTGGCATGGAGATACACGACATAGGACATAATTTTTGCCGAGTTAACAGACATACATGCGGACTGAGTCGCTGTCAAAAACTAGTTAAAATAATATTATAAGGCATCCGGTTACAGAATGAATGTGTTATTAATATTAGTTACTTAGATATTATTAAAAAATGCGAATTTCTGTGAGTGAAATATGTAGTCAAAAAAACAATCATTATTCTGAGGCAGATAGACCCTAAGTCAAGATGTAGTTTGTATGCTCTCGAACGACCTTGATACAAAATTAGAAGAGTATACAGGACAGGAATGAGATGCAAGACGGTGCCGGTTTGCACAGGTAGTCAAAATATTATATTTCTGAATCTAGTCACAAACCTTTTAGCTCACATGTTCGATTTAATCAAAATTAAATGTAACTAGGTTCTTTAATAATACTAAAAAAACACTGTCTCATCTGTACAGCTACTCCTTGCATTCGATTTAAAAAAAGTTTATTGTTTTTTTTTTTATTTAAAGAGAGATTGGCTATGGTAATCTGGAGTGTTCCCAATACATTAATCTAGTCACTAAAGGCCGATTTCAATAACCTAACTCCAGTTTCAGCTAGATAGCGTTAGAATTTACCTTAAAAATAGAAATTCAATGATAATATTCAGTAAACCATATTTTAAAAAAATAGGAATAGTATATAGAATTTCTCTAGTTTTACCTAAAGATAGATTAATAAAAACGGTCCCAAGTCCACGAACGCCACTCTACTCGTATGTACGTAATCGAATACGTTTACTCAAACGCCTATTTCGCCTACGCACAAACAAAGTAAGTACTACTAGTATGTAGTCTCATTTCTCTAAGTTGACTCTGATTGAAGTCCGAGGTTATTCTCCGATAAAGCTTATGTTTTTCTCACAACAGCATTCATGTACGATTGTTTGAGGTATTCAATGTAGTTTACAAAACAAGTATTGACTCGCTACGTATGAACAATATATCTAACCTTTTCCTTTTAGTTCATATGGTACTTCGTGTAATACAAATTTTTTTTAACTATATCTCCACTACTACTACTAAACTTTTTTAATAAAATTTATTTATATTCTATGTAACTCGGGCCATAATTACGACTCTATTGACATCTCATTCATTAAAATCGGTTGAGTAGTTTTGGCGCTACGATTAAATATTTTGACTTCACCGTAGGTGGGTAAAAATAAGACTAGAAAATAATTAATTAACAATAAAATCCTTGACTTCAGTTTCAACTTCATTTGTATAATAAATACATGTTGTAATCATAAACATTATTATACCTTTTAATTTAGTTTAACATTTGTAGTGGTGGCGCCTTTTATATTAATCTACTTCGGTAAATATGAAGAAAAACTAATAGTGATAAATATTATCTAAGCAAACAGCATATATCCGCGTACTGTCATAATAAAATCCTGATAACAAACGGTATATATATCATGAGCGGAAGATACGGTGTAATTTGGCTTTCTAAAATCAATCTGCTGTTTTGAATATTTTATTCCTCCTCATTGCCTATGTCAGAAGCCAGGTATATTTATATTATTATAATCTTTATCTCAGCCGTACGTAGTCCCCAGTGGGGCATTGAGGAGTCCAAAGGTTCATTCACATCACATCAAATTGGGGAATCCATTATGTAAGTATATATAAAAAAAAAATTGTGTGGTAATTCGCTATATAAATCCAGCTAGTACAGATACTACATTTATCTCCGTATGGTATCTGCTCTTATTAACACGTTTGGACGCAAGGAAAGCAAACCCTTTTTTTTTATTTACGTGTGGATACCCCCACGGGCCCTCACCTGACCGGGGTTTGCGGCGGTGCGGTGTGTCGGAATCGAACCGTCTAAAACCACACGGTGTGCCACTCTGCGCCTGAAAAGGGAAGGGGAACGGAAACTGCTCAGCAGTGGACTGTTTCCAATTTTGTGTGTATTATAGTTTTATCAAGCCAAAAACATCAACAATACCGTAACCTGATGCAGACAAACAAAAGCGAAGAATTCTCTATTCGTTTCAGATTTCTTCTTAAGTGATTGGAGAACTAAATTTGAACAGTTCTTCTTTGGAGAAGATTAGGTGCTGCCGTCAATAAATGAAAGAGACTTCCGATAGTAAAAACAAATCACTATTGAATAGACCTATTAAATATATTGCAAAACTTAGTTGTGCAATGGCTATAAAACATTGAAACGAACCTGCTAAGCTAATTGTATCTAGCCTTATATGGATACAATAATGTAATCATGTACAGAGAGTCACCTTGTTTATTACTTGTGTAGTGCATATTAAAAACTTGTAATCAACGACTTGACAAGTTTGTAAGTTTCATTTTTCATATATGTACTATTTGTGCCTGCCACTAATGTGTGGAAGTTGCTTAGGATACCAAAAGTACTTACGCTGAAGTAGCCTTCTTGAAAAGAGTTTTATTTAGGTTAGGTTAGCTAATACCTATCTGTTGTAAAATAAGTTTACACTAACTGAGCCCTGCGGTGTTACACGCGGTTGTTGTAGTAACGCCGATCAAAAAAAAGTAGCCTAAGCTACTGTTTATATCACCAGTTATGTGCAGTGGAAGGCCCGTCAAAATCGGTTTAGTCACTTGAGAGATAAAACGGAACAGACAGACAGTGAAAAAATGGTTTTGTATGTACTTAAGTACTTTATACACTTTCACATGCATTTAGTGAAAAGTTGAATTTACAAACAGAAACTTCAATTTATTATTTATTGTTTTGAATAGATGTATACATTTCAAGTAAGCATTTGAGTAGGCATCCTTATCTATACTAATATTATAAAGCTGAAGAGTTTGTTTGTTTGGATAATTTACACAAAGTTTTTAACATTTTGTGAGTCATGATTTAGTGCAAATTACTAATTTATATTTTTATATTATATTTGTAAATTATATATTTGCCTTACAGCTTGCAAATGTTTATACAAAAAAAAGTTAAAATATTTGTTAGTCCAAGATGTTATTGGAAATCTCCGCCAGATATTTTAAGTACCCCACAACACCTTAGTCACTTATAAGGTTAGGTGTGCATCGAAAATGCGCATTTTGGCATGTTCAACAGAGCGAAGCTGAATTTTAATGCGAAACAAGGCTGTTATATGACCCCAGATGGAGTTCTGATGTATATCTATGCTGAGCCTCGAAAGTATATTCATAAAAGTATGGTTAAATTTTTATAAACATTAATAATGTTAGATGTAAATAAAATAGATTTATAAATTTTAATTCAATCGTGTTGACATCTTTATTAATCGGACAGTCAAAAGGGAAAAATGAATGGAGATAAGAGTAAGACTATCATGCCAAGATAAAGAGAAAGGTCGAGGGTCTTGGCCGATTGAGATAATTATCACTTGTAGTTATAGAAATATATAAAAAAGCCAGCCGTTAGCTTTTAGAAGAAGGGTCTATTATAACAAAAAAAAGAGCTTTAAAGTTGAATATCACGCAAATGGATACCTAAATCAAAAAATCGTCTTAGCAACCTCTCGATGTTTTAAAAGACCTATCTACCTAATGACCACATTGTGTATCATTAGGTAGATAGGTAGATAGGATACGGTGGTGTATACCACATTGTGGAGTAAACGCGAGGAAAAAATCATTCCTACTATATGTGTATAATAAAAATGTATACCCAAGATTCAGGATCCTCCATGGCACGGCACTTATAGTGAGGAGGTTCCTGTCTTTGGGAGCCCTAACCACCGGTTCCTTAGTCCCTATACCCGAAGTAGGTGGTCTACCATTTTTTATACTTTTAAATGTACTTATATATATTGCCAAATATCATTAAGTTAAAGTAGGTAGATTCACTAAAAAAAATAAAAATAAAATGTATTGTACTAAAACTAAAATATACAATATGTTCAACTGTAAAACTAAGTTAAGTTTCAAATCGAACGTGAGATAGCCTGCGTTGCCAAACTCCGCAGTAATTTCAACTTAACTAGTATTGAGAGACTACGTTAGTTATAAAGGTAAGTATGGCGTTAACAAATTCGTGAATTTTTCCTCATTTTATATTCGCACTTTGTCGACGTGCTAAATACACATTACTGCATTATGCAAAGTTTCATCTGTCTAGCAATAAAAGGGAGGTAAGTCGAGGACGGACGTAAGAACATACCGAAATTATAAGGGTTCCGAGACGTGAACTAAGGCATCCTAATAAAAAGGCGGTAATAATGATGCTGATAATCTTCCTTGAAGGATGCTTTCAACCACTTCGCATCACAACTCTGAAATAGTTAAGCTATTTCTCCTAAGTACTTTTCAACACTTACGAAAAGGACGAAAGGATGATAATACATACTGCTTAATGTTCATACGTGCATACTTTATAACAATCTACACACATAAAGATTAGTTACAAAACTTAAAGGTGAGGCATAAAGTCGATGCCTATAAGCAAAAGTCGGTATACTGAAACATGGAGTAAAAGAAAATGTCCGACTTTGAACACTACCTCGAATGTTCATATAAATATTGATGTGTGCACAAGATGTCAGCTGTCAGAACGTGACCGATTCCAACACAGCGAACTGAACGACCTCGGCATGCATAATTTATTAATTGCTCTGTAGTGCTTTAAGATTCTGTCAAGGCATCATAAAGTTGCTACGGCAATGCGTTTTTTACTACTTTGTAGGTACATCAATATATTAATATGTGAAGTAAAACCTTTTTATACCTTTTTACGAATATAAAGCGATCGAAGAGTTTGAAATTTGATATAGTTAAGGTTTATATGGAGAAGGAGTGTAGAAAGCTAAAAAACAAAAGTAATTTAATGAATTATGGTCGAATTCCGAATTTATTAAAGAATCACGCTGACTCCGATTATGGTAAGTAATGACTGATGGTAATAACCTAACCCTGACGAATCTTCAAAGGTTATTACGAGTTCCTGATCTCTATAGAATAGGTAATGGTAACTATGTGCATATGTTTTTTTATTCATTAGCAAAATTATAACTCTTCAAAACTCATTGCACCGTCAAATACTCGTCTCTCCGATAACATTATGATCCATCCTAAAGTTGCCTGGAAGAGATTGCATTTGGCAATAATGCCGCTCTTTGTACATAAATTATAATATATCTGATATTTGTGTCTTCTCTTGTAAATCTGTAATACAGTGTACAAATAAAGTGTTTTCTTATTAACTGTATACTATCAAACATATCATGTATTTATCCTTCACTTTGGTATAAATAAACAACATCAAAAAGTGTATCTGACCATCATAACCATAAAATTAGGTATTAATGCGAAACCATGTTTGTGTTCACATCTTTACTCTTTATTTAGCTATAATTCATTTTCGTGATTCAATTTGTTGGGAATATTAGAAAAAGAAACCAAAGTTTACATTGACGTTACATTTCCCGGATTTTAGGACAATACTTAAATATAACGATGACAAGGAACACACCTGGACACCCGATAAAAGAGGATAGAAAGAGTATTAGGTACTTGAAATACTTTTCCAACACACTCCATACATCAATTTTATTAGACAATTTCTAAGTACTTGGGTATATAAAAACTAAAACAGGTATATACAAAATAAATAATCAAAGAGTATGTTAAAGGCAATTCCCCTTCCCAAGGAAGTGATGTTTGGTATTTCCTATCTCCATAGCCTGTAAGACATTTAAATAACGGCATTTAGACGACGAAATAATTTAAATTTAGTTAATGTCTTAATTTTTATTCCGTGAATAGCTTGAAGATTGTTTCAGGTTCATTCAGGTCACACAACGGCACTTTAAATGACGAAAGGTGTACAGTAAACTAAACTAGGAATTGCATAGACTTCTATATAAGTGTGGACATGTACTAACATGCAGTTTTCATAAATTTTATTGTTATTGTGTCCGGTTAAAAGATGCGATGTGCATAATGTTATAAGGATGTTTCCACAGTTACATAAAATATATGAAAATATTTCTTATACATTGATTTAGAAGAAGCTTTTAATTATTGTACTTAGGTAAATTTTCTTACAAGTTCAATATGAGGCTATGCTTAGATTAATAAGGCAAAGACCTGCATATTTCCAATATCCCTTGGACTTCAAGCAGGCAGGAAAAACAGTAACCGCATCATCACATTACACGCCAGTTTACCCTTTAGAATAAAAGGAGTAGGTATGCATTGAAACTTGATTAACTTATTTGTTACTAGCTGAACCCCGCGGTGCTACTCGCGGTACGACAATAACCGCGGGCAACGCCGCGAGGCGAAGAATCTTCATAAATTGTAGCCTATGTGTTGTTCTGATGTATAAGCTATATTATTGTAAAGTTTCATTAGAATCCATTTACTAGTTTTTACGTGAAAAAATAACAATAATCCATCTATATACCCATCTATACTTACAAACTTTCGCGTTTATAATATTAGTAGAATCTTATAAGCAACTAAGTGTAGATGGGGTTTTAGCATTACAGACGCGGCAAGAGGAAAGTTCAACGTTCGTTCCTCAGCATCGATTGGCGTCTGGCCCACCGCCAAACACTTCACTTTAATAGCCCTGCTTATCCTACTTCCTTAAATAGATATAGTTTCATCATTTAATTAAATTTTTATACAATACTTCACTCTGAAAGAGTATCTGTATAAGAATCAATAATTAAAACAAAAAACAGCAAAAAAAATAAGACTGCGTTTGACGCAGTCGGGTTTTTTTTAATTGTAATATACCCAGTGTCACTCTCACGACTAAGACGAATCTACTGACACCACTTACATAAAAATACGACAAGCCGTTTAGGCTCTAGGGCGTGCCAAAGAAATATACATACATACACTCGAAAAACATAACCCTCCTTTTTTCGCAGTCGGGTAAAAATATATAAATATTTTGAATCCATTGCTACGTCGAAAATCTTTGGTGTCAAGCATTTATAGAATACTTAGTAAGAACTTAAAACTTCCAGTAACAGATATCTTAAATGTCTGCGCAATCTATTTATTAGTTTATTGTATTTGTATATAGCGTTTTTATATTTGTATATAAACTTATACAAATAATGATTACTTTAATTATTAAGAACGTAACCTATGTTTGTTGACTGGTAAATAACAACTTTAAGTCCGCCGATGTACAAAATGCATAAATACCATAAAGTTATAAAATAAATAAATACACATATTATTCTTTTGTCACGTTGTGGCTCACAATGAACTCCGAAACTATCTTGTTTGATTGACACTTTTTTACGCTTAGGTCAATAGGAGCCGAGCATGATTGAAAAGAGATGCAGAAGTAGACGCGTGGATCAGCTAATATTTTTATACTTGCGATAGTTGAATACAAACAGACAAATAAAAAATATAAAATATATAATTATCTATTTGCACGTTCTAATCACGATAACGGTTGGGCCCTGTTTATTGTATCAATAATTTCGACGTGTTTCGTTTCAATGGTAGCTTGATAAGAACGGGTAACATCGCTCGTTGATATAATTGAATCATCAAATAAACAGTATGAGGTCAGGTCAAGTGGCAATTGAAAACTTCTAAGAAAACAAGTAAAGTTTAATAAACTTTGAAACCATTTATTCTGTGGTAAAATGAAAAATTTGAATTATAAGACAGTTAGAAGAGTATTGACCTATCTGAAGAGAAAACACGCGAAATGCAGAAGAACGCTCATTAAACAATTTGTCACGCGTATTCTGAGCGGATAATTAGTGGCAAAACCAAAGTTGGAATGTTACCGAACCATAACGTCGGTCAATGACAAGAATTATGACACGATTCTGTAAGTTTTATACATTGTGAACTGTTTTTAACTACAGAAGATATTTTAAACACATCTTCCTCAACGAAATTTATAACATTCTTTGTAGGTAAAATGGATTTTATGAACGCCAGTCATGTTCGTATAAGAAAAACAAAAACTTAAAAACCATGTCACGGATCATGGGTAAACAACATTGCATAACCATATTTTAGGAACAATGGAGGTAAACAGCTTAACAAAAGTTTTTTTTAATGTTCGTAAGTTGGATATAAAATGTATATTTGCCAAATAGTACTATTGTTCATATTTATCTATACTAATACATATAAAGCTAAAAAGTTTGTCTGGTTAAACGCGCTAATCTCAGAGAGTACTGGTCCGAATTGAAAAAATATTTCACTGTTAGATAGTCCAGTTATAAAGGAAGGCTATGGGCTTTATATCATTACACTATAATCAATAGGAGTATCAAAGAAATGTTGCAAAAACGGGGGAAAGTATTCCTTTTGAAAGCTTCCATTGCAAGAGCTAAAAACTATGTGTGAAAGAATTGTTCTCCTTTAAAACATCTAAAAAAAGGGTCCGCGACAGCATGTTTTTATGGTAACCAAATTTATTCACACTTTGGGCAATAGGAGACGTCGACGAGATTGAGTGGGTCAGTTAATATAACATAAGTATGTATACACACTATAAGTCTGTTACTGTCGGAGAACAATGCTAACCGCAAGGACCAACTCAATCGGAGCCACGACGCCACGGCTTCATAGAACATAGGTCCTACGTGATTCAATCGTTGGGCAGTGAGATCCCGGTGCCTAAACCTCCCCTTCGCTTCTAGTTCTAGAGGGAGGTAATTAAAAGGCGACAATGTACTTGCGACTCTTGGGCTGCCGATGTCCATGGGTGGCTGGCTACAGTCATTAACCATCAGGTGGTAAAACATTTGCCTTCTATACAATAACAAAAAAGGTGTCTCCGAAATGCACATGTGTGTTGTACTCTCGCGTTGGAGTTGGCTACCAGTTCAATCGGTTTTATATGTAGTAGTTTTATATACATCAGTTTTTCTACAGAGCTACTGGCATCGGACCTCAGCAACTCTAAAAGCGAACTGAATTCGAAGGTTAAACTAGTAGTCAGTATATTTGAGGACACTGACTTCCCAATAATGATTGCCATAGATGTTGCTGACAACTCAAAGTAATCTTAAAAATGGCATTTAAGTTTTTTGTTAAAAATGTAATATTTGAGTACCTATAACAATTTACACAATAACCTTGTGCACAGGCACTGGACCCAAACTAGTTTGATGACCTCACGGTTCTAAGATCTCTTCTTGTTCAGAAAACATTGGTTGAATTAACTTTTAAACTTGTTTTAGATTGAAGATAACAGTAATGTTACAAGTACAATTTATTAAGATATGAATCATTTACTATAAGTACATAAATAAAAAAATTTAATGTGTGGATGGAGTAGAAGTGTATGCATAACATGTACATTTAGTCTCAATTGTCAAGATCACTAATATTATGGCAGTATTATCACATTGGTTTTTTATGAAAATAGACCACTAGGTTTGTTGTTCATTTCTTATGCGGGAGTTGTCAACTAATGTAAATAATGTAACAACCCTAGAGTGGATCTGGGGTGATCAATGTTATAACCTAACCTTCTTCTACCTAATCTTATCCCAAGATTTTTTGGGGTCGGCTACTAGTTCCACCTGTTTCACCTGAATATCAGTTTTTTCACGAAGCGACCAGCATTAGACACGGCACGGACGGGTAACACCGCCATTTTCCATACTCTGGACAGGATTCATATACGAAAAACACGATACATCACTTTGGCCGACTCGGGAATGAAATCTATTTATTTTACACATTGCAGTTGGGTCAGTAGGTATTCTATACAGTAATGGACAATAATATTCATAATACCTGGACTGCCCAGGTATTTTGTACATTGCCTAGGTATTGTATAGAATAGGTAGCTGAATTATACAGATTGTCGTTATACATACAACATTTTAAGGTCAGAATGGGGGTAAAACCTACATGTCATTACAACAGATGTGTCAGTCACAAATCACAAGTCTAACTTCTCAGTCCTACATCATGATTTGTACTAGTATGGTGTTAGTACATACATCACATTATAGTATTGAAAAATTATAAAATTTCGTTGCCATAGGTAGCAGGTCAGTATAATGCTGTCATATTAATATCTGTTGTGGTTTTTAGGGTGTATGTGACCATCATGGATTAGTAAGAAGGGTATTAGCAATTTCCAAGTAACACAACCACAATTTAAGGAATCTCAGTTCTAGTGGTTAATGACCCGGAGTGCTGATTCAGAAATTGTGGTTTCAATTGCTTAGTAGTAGGATATATTTGTATATTTATTACTAGCTAATCCAGCAAACTTCATACCGCCATATTTATATATTTGTCTCAGCTTCCCAAAGGCAGTGCACAGTTCTGGACAAAAAAACCTTCCTGACAATATTGAACACATAAAAAAAAGAATTATTTATTTTGGTGCAGCCGATTGGAAATTATTACATACATTTGTGAGATTATTTATATAGATAAACTTGTATATAAAATTTATCTATACTAATATAATAAAGCTGAAGAGTTTGTTTGAACGCATTAATCTCAGGAACCACTGGTCCGATATGAAAAATTATTTCAGTGTTGGATAGTCCATTTATCGAGGAAGGCTATAGGCTATATATCATCACGCTAATACTAATAGGAGCGGAACACCAATGAAGAATGTTTCAACGGGGCAAATTTTTTACACTACAGGCAATAGAAAACGCAAACGAGGTTGAGTGGGTCAGCTAGTAGTGACTAATTTAAATTTAGTTCATCAGCCAACTTAAAGCCCAGAGCATTCTCTACCAGTTTACCTTAGGGTGGTGTAGAGATTTTATAAGGTAGGTACACATAGGTTCCAGATTAAGTAGTAAATAAAACTAGTTAAATTTGTTAGGAGCCTTATTGATATATTCCAGGCTTTATCTAGGTTATGATCAGATGGTTCAGTTAAGTTTAAAAATTAAACTTAATTTCGGTATATGGGTAAGTAATGGTATGGGTAATTAAGAGTAAGTACATAATCAAATATTTGTAAAGAAATTAGTATGTGTATAAACAATATACAGTTTATTTAACATATGCATATTATGTTATATTTTCCTTTTAATTAAAGAATTACATAAGGTTTTCATGAAATTGACCTAGAGAACTATTCCCAACAGGTTCATTAATATTTTTTATTTTTTTTTTATT
The DNA here is from genome assembly GCA_916048165.1 of Spilarctia lutea. Lineage (NCBI taxonomy): Eukaryota > Metazoa > Arthropoda > Insecta > Lepidoptera > Erebidae > Spilarctia > Spilarctia lutea. The sequence goes on along the minus strand of OU696490.1, from coordinate 11,014,160 downwards.
GAATAATTGAATTCAATAAAAAAAAAAAAAAAATAGTGGGCAAACGAGCAGACGCATCTCCTGATGGTAAGCGATTACCGCCGCCCATGGACACCCGCAACACCAAAGGCGTCACAAGTGCGTTGCCGACCTTTGGGGGATGGGAAAGGGGATGGGGGAGGGGTTGGGGTATGGGCCTCCGGTATCCTCACTCACTCGGTGAAACACAGCGCAAACGCTATTTCACACTGGTTTTCTGTGAGGCCGTGGTATCACTCCGGTCGAGCCGACCCATTCATGCCGAAGCATAGCTCTCCCACGGTTGAAGTAATAGATAGATAAAATAGTCTACAACATTCTATGACATATTAAGGAGCAACCTATCAAATTTAAGAAGTTGTATATTTACATATATATTTTGTAAATATATATAAATTATACATAGAAAGACACCCAACTCTGAAACAAATATCACCTACATATATACTTTACATGTCAATTTTATTTGTCATAATTCTGAGCGACTAGTTCCAATTGTTTTGTGTAATTAATAATTTTATTCTATACTATAGTTCTAAAATGCAGAAAATATGTATTTGAAATAATAATACTTTGTACTGCACATAAGGAAAATGCTCAGATAATACACAGACAGACTGTAGGTAATATTACAACCTATGAAATAAACAATAAGATTGCTATTGGTACTTTTTCTTTTTTAACCAATATTATATTAAAACACTGTTCACTTTAATTTTAAATTCTATCAATATTATATGTGGTTTAATAAATAGGACATACTTATTAAATTTATAAAATCTTATATAAATTGCGAAAACACATGAAACAAAACAAATGCATTTTTTATATCCTCGATAGACTACAAAATATACTTATACGTAAAAGAACCTCGTGAAGTACTCAAAGAAATAATCGATTGTCAAAGAACCACGATAAGCGCGTAAACATTTTAAAAAACATACGTGATAACAATACACTATTGTTGATAGAAAGATAACATTTTCAATAACCTTAAACATAGGACATCTAACAATTGGACAACAAAGAAACATAGCAGAGTCTAAAACTAAATTATATTAATTATTTTAAATTGAATTTATTAAAACATGATATAGCACTTACCTAGTAAATGGACCACTCCTTTTATTTATTTGAGCAAGTAATTTCTCAACTACACGACAGTGACCCTCGCGGGCAGCATCCAATAACTCCTGGCCTCTTCCCATGGCCCATTAATAATTAAAACCTCACACAAAAAATAACACCAAATCAATCATTTCAATTTTTACACTAGACTTCACTCACTACACATTACAACTTCATTGATCGCGCCGCCATATTTGAGAATTTTGACGTGAGTGCGCTCTAGCGGCCGGTGAAGGAATCGATCGAGAATGACCCAGAGGCGCTTACTGCTTTTAGTAGGACTGAAAGGAAAATATTATGCCTTCATGTTCTTTGTTATCATTGTATGAAGAAGTCATAGTTTATTTATATTACTTAATAATCTATGAGAGAAAACGTTTTACTTATTATAGACACTACTTTATTCTAGTAATCCTTCAAGTACCTACAGGAAGATCAAGGTAAATCGCAAAATAATGTATGTATTGGGCGGGTACCATATACAGAAGTTTTACTTCTGTGATTCCAAATGAAAAATAAAATAATGTCAAAGAACATGTTTTAACAGATTAAACTGAAATTTCAAGACTCATTAAACGTGATAACTGCTTACTTATGTAGTTCTGAAGACAGTATGCAGGGTGTAGCTGATCTTATGTCTAAGGAAATGAGTTAATATTTGTAAAACCAATAAGTACCTATGTATTTAAAAAATACTTATTCTTTTGATGAAATGGGAACCAGCCGGATCACTCGGATCAGCTATTTCTGCCAATGTCAAGTATTTATAGTCTTCAATTATAAGTCTTCGAGTCTTTAAGTCGTCGTCGTGATGAAATTAATTATAAAAAATATATAAAATTTGGATGACATGAAATGGGGACCGTCTTCAACAATCTCCATAAAAAACAACAAAAAACAACAAACGATCTCCATAAAAAATACTTTTTATTATTGAAACACATTGAGTGGGAAAATCTCCATATTTCAATAATAATTAATGTGATAAGTTGTAATGGGATAATTAGAGGAATAATATTATTGACGATAATTGTAGGAAATAAATACAGCAATAGCGTTATGGATAACGTATCACAAATGTAAGTGAGGATAAACATTATAAACATTATTATCAATAATATTATATTTATTTCAACATAAATATCTTATCATCAACACATAAATATTTTACAAGAAGTAAAGCCACTCTGATTTCAGCACGAACGGACCGGCTCGACCGGGGCGTTTCTACCCTCGCGAAGAAGATCAACATAAAGTGACAATGTTCATGCTGACGTGTTTCGTTGGTGAGAGTCCGGAGGCCCAATGATGCAGAAGCATCACTAGGCGGCCATAGTTTGGGTCATCGTGCTGCATAGTTGCATTGTTTGCACAAACAATGAGTATGGTGGCCACCAGTCTTGGATTCTGCTTATGCTTTCCATGAGGCAGAGTGGTGTCATTTTGGCAGGGCTTTACATAAAAAAAAATCTTTCGTGGATTTACCACACGTTTGTGTTGTTTAAGAATATTAGTTTCGGGACAGCTGAGAGGATTGTTGACCCATGGGGTTAGTGTAGATAACCTGGTCCTACACTATGCCAGCTGGCTGAAGAATGTAGGTATTTGGATAAATATGTCGGCAGGCCCAGTTGATCAGCCTTTATACTGTTATTTATACCAGGGAGAAGAGGTAGTAACTAATCTAACCGGCCCAGCTGTTAGCCTTCGTACCGTAGTACGTTGTAGTTAGAATAGTAGTGAAACTCGGAGGGGGATTCGACTTATCTTGTTTATTCATAGTCGGACCTCATAACGTCCCGTCGCGGGTGTTTAGACCCTGTTTTGGGGCAGTAGCCTTCTGACAGCGGTATCTACCGCTATCCCTGAAGAGAGGTAGGTCCTTGGTGTATGAGTGTAGTAAAGGCTATTTTAGTGTCATCTAACAAAGATACTCACTTAACCACGGAGCTCCATTCTCTAGAATGAGTATTAACCGTCACTACCTGACCTGTTAACCTGACGTACTTTTTAGCTACCTCCTTCGAAATGACGTCCTCAGAGAAGGATGCGATCGCGTTAAAATATCTGTCGTCTTGACATCATTGTCATGTCGTGTTTGTTTGCTAATCAGTGTTTCAATTACTTTGTAATTATGTACAGATTTAATTGCTATAAAAATTATGCAAGAAGTTAATTTTTCTTACAAAGACTACTAACACAGTAGAAATTTTGACGACGATAATTTCGTTGAAGTGACGCGTTTTGCGAGTTTAAATTTCCCTCCTTAATTTTCATTATTTATTTAATATTTTCTGGGTTATTAAATAAAAATAACTAAACAAAAAAAAATATTTTTAAGTATATTGTAAAGACATTAAAGAATCTGGAAAAAATATTTGAGACAGTAAAAAACTATGCATATTACCTATTGTGATAATAAGTAACGACTAATGAAATTAAATTTGTCGATGAACAAGTGTTTAATATCGTTACGGTAGTTTTCGTGTGAAATTAGTAGAAAATGTTGGCAACACTTTACTTACTTCATTTCGGGAAGAGCGATTCATTGAATGAATTTTGTGTTTGCTGTGTCAAATCTGTCAAACGAAGTTTTTCATTTCATTCGTTCACTCATTGGCATTTTAATTTTTAGTTGTGTTATGGTTGTTATCTGTATATGAGGATAATGCACAATAACGTTCAGGACATATTAAGTGACATCGTGTTAGCCTACGTTACGTGTTATTACCAAGTCTATAGTGATATTTTTTCTCGATGTCAACGTAAACTGAGAAGTGACTACAATTTAAATCATTGTTTTTAAGATTGTCAGTGTCAAAATGATCAGCTGTTTTCAATTTTATACTGACATTTGATATTTTAACTAGACCACTCGTTTTTTTTAATTTACAGGCACAAAAGTAATCAAATGTTTAATTATTGGTGAAGGAATAGCGAATGAGGTTCTAAAGTGATTGAAAATGTTCCTTGAAAAGAGTCCTAAATCTATTTTAGGAATTATTTGTCTATTTTCCTGTGTTCTATCGGTGGAGCCGCAAGGTATATACTACTATTATAGTATTTTGATATTACTTTTGATATACAAACATTTTGAAGTGTATATTTTATATAATAAAAAATGTTAAGTTGATGCTTAGAAAGATAAAATACATGTGTTGTAGGTATAAATTTTATCTTTAGTAAAAAGTTATATGGCAGACAACAGTTAATAATTATGATTCACGATAAATTATAATTTTAATGATATCCTTATGTTAAGAATATCTGAAATAATAATATATTGTTAGAATCATAGGTGAGTTATTCCATGTCAAATCAACACACTTTTAACAGATTTTTTCCCTCACCATCTCAGATTTTGATGAAATTTGGTACACAGGCTACCTTAATGTAAACTAAGAAAAATGCTAAATTTCAGCTCAATATCTCAAACGGTTTCCAAAATATGACTATGTAAAGTATGCAAAAATCGAGAAATTTTGAACTTCCGCGTAATTTTTAAATTTAAATTGCAGCTCTTCTAGACAAGATAGAGACCTGAAATTTGTGTCATTTTAAAGCTAATTTTATGACCTTTCATATGATATGCAGCTCAATAGGGCTTAAGATAGATTTTTTTTTTTCAAAATATGAATTAAAATTTCAAATTTTTTTTTTTTAAAAAGAGCACTTTTTAAAAAATTGGAAAAAATCACGAATGTTAGTTAGGGTGTTGTTAATAAGTGGTATAAAATTTGTGATGGGACAGCAATGGGTTCATACTTTAAATAATTATTGAAAAATATGTGTTTGGCTCATGGTTAAAAATCAGCTACCAAATCATGCAATTTTTGATTATTCCTTGTTGACATTATATAAATATTTACTTATGTTTAAAAATCCAATAAATATAATTAATAATTTTCAGTCCAAGTTATATGTATTGTCTAAATAGTACTAAGTAATGAGTATCACAATACTTTTACAAATTTAGAATAAAACTCAATTGAGTGTTAAGTAATTACTGTATAGTAAAAAGATCTAATAATAATTATATTAAGGTAATTTTGTTTATTTTATTATATTAAGGTAATTTTATTTATTATATTTTATTATTTAAATTTGTTTTAAGGATCTCTAAATGTGAATTTTGAGAGCATTGAAATGTATATTTTTAACATAAAATAAAACAATTTAAGTTTTTATATTAATGTAAAGCCTGTTACACGTATTTTTTAAGTTTAATTAGATAAGCTAAAAAATAAAATATATTTGACACACCAAATTTGAACTAATAAAATTAACTTGATCACTGCAAAATACACTAGCTGTCCACCACAAAATCTAATGAGAGACTGAGTAATAGCATGTACTGTTTGAAAGGAAGCTTGTTGCTGCTTGCTCCTTTCTTGTCTTAACAGGAAAGATTGACCTGAGTCTATCATGATATACTCATTCAACAACTTTTTACTCAATAAATATCATGCTGGTTGTTTTTAGTCACTTTTAATAACCATTTTTAAATATACCATTAAATAAAATTACCTTAATATAATTATTATTAGATCTTTTTACTATACAGTAATTACTTAACACTCAATTGAGTTTTATTCTAAATTTGTAAAAGTATTGTGATACTCATTACTTAGTACTATTTAGACAATACATATAATTTGGACTGAAAATTATTAATTATATTTATTGGATTTTTAAACATAAGTAAATATTTATATAATGTCAACAAGGAATAATCAAAAATTGCATGATTTGGTAGCTGATTTTTAACCATGAGCCAAACACACATTTTTCAATAATTATTTAAAGTATGAACCCATTGCTGTCCCATCACAAATTTTATACCACTTATTAACAACACCCTAACTAACATTCGTGATTTTTTTCAATTTTTTAAAAAGTGCGCTTTTTGAAAAAAAATAATTTGAAATTTTAATTCAAATTTTGAAAAAAAAAATTCTATCTTAACCCCTATTGAGCTGCATGTCATATGAAAGGTCATAAAATTAGCTTTAAAATGACACAAATTTCAGGTCTCTATCTTGTCTAGAAGAGCTGCAATTTAAATTAAAAAATTACGCGGAAGTTCAAAATTTCTCGATTTTTGCATACTTTACATAGTCATATTTTGGAAACCGTTTGAGATATTGAGCTGAAATTTAGCATTTTTCTTAGTTTACATTAAGATAGCCTGTGTACCAAATTTCATCAAAATCTGAGATGGTGAGGTAAATCACTGTGTTGATTTGACATGGAATAACTCAGGTATTTAAGCTTGTTTACTCTTAAAAACTTCAAAAGAATTAAAGAGCTGCTCTTTCACACTAAAACTAAAGAATGTGTTAAATTATTCTGCAGTTAGTGTCTTTGACTGAGATAAAAAAAAAACTCTAAAAATTTTTTTTAATAGGTAATAATTTCACAAATAGTTTTGCTTTTTTGCAGATGTAGACACCACTATAATAATACCGTTAAATAAATCAATAACATACGATGACAGAGAAATATATAGTAGCTTTATAGATTTAAAATCTACTGTTCAAGTAAAGTTCACCGATATTGATCCTCAATTGTACTTCATTCTGTTCCAAGTACACACTCAATTTAAGAATATCACACTGTATAACCTCAATAATTCATCGGTGACTGGTACTAATGTAGGTTTGATAAATGTATTGAAAAATGTACCGGAGGACACACCTAAGTCAGATACTTTTTTTATTCATAACAGTAATCAAAATATCTCGGTACGAACGTTGATTTCCATCCACGGCTACCGGTGGCAAGGTATGTATACTTTTCTAATTTTATTTTTTATTGGGTTTAAAGCACTTTTTTGAACACAAATTAATATGGAAAGTTATAAATATAAACACAATTTTTTTTTTAGTTTATTCTATCCAAATGACTTAAACTAATTACCCCCTCTTTTTTTATTTACCCACAGTTTTATTTTTAGACTTTCAGTGATGGAAAATAAAACATAATGAATTCCTTTTAAACCTGAATATGTAATTAAATTTGTTCTTTAATATAATCTTAGAATTCCTTAGGCTAGTTATAAACTGCATGGTCCGGTCGTGTTAATAACAGCAGTTCTCGGACCCCTCCCTTCTCAGGCGCAGAGTGGCACACCGTGTGGTTTTAGTTGGTTCGATTCCGACACACGACACACAGGGTGACGGCCATTTTACAATTAATGACCATTCCTGTCAAATCCACATTTCATCTTAGAATATGTGCTACATGTGCTTATAGGATCAGCAGAGGTGTAAGTGCCACTGTCCACTCAGCTGCATGTTTTGTTGTTATTTTTCAACAGAGAGGATTCAAATTCTACACTCTGTTAACTTTGGAGGTCAATAAATCACCATTCCTATTTTCCATGTTTTACTTTCACTACACATCCATAGATTTCTTCTACAAATAAATTTCGCAAGTCCGTTTTCTTGTTGTCTTCATGTTCACGCTTCTGACAGCAGCTACAGCCTTTTGGCAAGTGTTAAATCCGTGGCCGGCGTGAATATATTAATAATTAATAAAAAAAATACTTGAGAGGTGTCCAGTTCAAAAATACAAAAGCATTAATTATTGTCTTTATAAAATCTCTACTGACCTAACTCCATCAGCAATATAGGGAACTTGTGCAGAAACACTGTCAGGATTCATTATTGTTATTATTTTTTATTATTTATTATGTACAAAAAACCTGTATACACTCAACAAAAATAATCGTCGCGACACGACACACATCAATGCGAAATAGAAAGACGAAACGAAAATATCTGGCTTGCTTTCTATAAGAGAGAGAGACAGACAGAGAAACCTACAATAGCTTCCCATAGCAAAAAGTGTCGTTACAACTTTTCGTCTTTTTTTTCCGTCTAGCCCCCTTTCGCAACGCGCGATAAGGAACTTCGTTCCAATATTATAATTTAAGCATATTTCTTGTTGGTATAAAGGCGACACATATTTATACTTCAATAAATTCAGACATGCAAGCATAACACTAATCTCGATATTTCACAACATTTTAAACTTTAAAACTGCGGCCCTGTAAAATCGCTATTTTGGACATGTCAACATATTCACACCAGTCACGGAATGGTTCTCTATATAGAAGAGAATAAATAACATGGTACCTTTTTTCCTCATCATCGGTCTTTAACCTTCTCAGGCCCAGAGTTGGCACACCGTGTGGTTTTAGTCGGTTCGATTCCGACACACCACCCCGCCGCAAATCCCGGTGGGGTGACGGCCCGAGGGGGTTTCCACACGTAAAAAAAAAAAAGTGTGCGTATTTTGGGGTCCGGTCGTGTTAATAACAGCAGTTTCCGGACCCCTCCCTTCTCAGGCGCAGAGTGGCACACCGTGTGGTTTTAGTCGGTTCAATTCCAACACACCGCCCAGCCGCAAACCCCGGCGGGGTGACGGCCCGAGGGGGTTTCCACACGTAATAAAAAAGGGGTACGTCGTTTAACAGATTTCAAATGCCGCTGCCATTTGTAATCTGTTTAACGAAATAAAATCTCCCAAAAAACTTTACCATTGAACTCGTTGGCTCTCAGTTCTTGTTTTATTTGAGCTAAACATTTCCAGATCCTATCCCAGGTGGATGTAATTTAGAATGGACTCCCGCGATAAGTCCGTTTCTCAAAACTAGGACAAATTCGGCCTTCATCACTGCAGAAGCTGCGCCTCCTTCAATTGATGCTAATTGTAACTACGTTAATCCGGCCCAGTATACATTTTATATGATGTATCAATCGGAGATGAACTTTAATTCCGATGTGTATTTTACTGGCATCAAGAATATGATGACTCTAAAAAATATTAGGAAATATGGAACCCAAGTAAGTACTTAATATTATTAAGATTTTGATGTTAGAATTTACACACCAATAGATTCTGAGTGTTTTTTAACGAGGCTAGTACTTCCAGTTCTAATGGGCCTGAAGTTTTTAGTGTTTGTTAACTTATTTTTTTTTTTAACTTTATCTTAATAAAAGATAATAGAAATTAATAAATACAATGGAGAGGAATGAGTTCAGGTTAGATTATGTGTATGGAGCCAGCGGTACGTATAATATCCACACTCTCTGATTACTCTATAACAAACTCAATAAAATATGTAACCTGTACCCTTTATCAATACTGGAATGTTAGTATGTGATATCTAGATACCTTAAAAATGTATACTAATAATAAAGCTGAAGAGTTTGTTTGTTTGAACGCGCTAATCTCAGGAACTGCTGGTCCGATTTGAAAAATTATTTCGGTGTTGGATAGTCCATTTATCGAGGAAGGCTATAGGCTATATATCATCACACTACTGCTAATAGGAGCGGAGCACCAATGAAAAAGATTTCAAAAACGGGGGAAAATATTAACGCTACGGGCAATATAAGACGCAAACGAGGTTGCGCGGGTCAGCTAGTGTACTGCTGCTACATATGAAGAGACAGAAAATTTGTTCACGATAGTAACATAAAGTTGTCATGGTCACTTTTACAATACACTTAAACACACCACACACAAACACTCAAACAAACACAATCACAACACGCATACAGTTTTATACTACACACCTTTTCGTCATCGCCTTATTTAAATTTCACATCATATTATCTCTCGTTGAACTGTCATAAACAAAGTACCTACTATATATTTTTGTAAATGTTCTAAAATCAGATAGTTTTCGTTGTTGGAGGAAGGCGTCGGTGTCTGTCACACAGTACAGACTAGCATAGACATCGTCGTTAACTCTATCTTAAATTTGTCATGTATAATTAAATTATATAACATTAGTATATAAGTATAAAAGATTTGTTTAATAAAGAATTATTAATTATTATTATTACTCTTCAAGAGCCCAATATTGTTTTCCTAATAATGCAAGTATGGGTTTACAGCGTGTCAAAGCTCGTAACTGCAGTAATGACAGCATGTCGACGTGACACAATATTTATATTTACGAAAAGTTGAAAGAATTGTCCCATAAACACAATTTGTTCTATTGGTTTAACATTTTGTGGCCGTGTATAAAAAGTTATAGGAATCTTCTGAATCCGCCAATGAGATAGACGTGTTACACTTACATTTTGCTCACAGATCCCGCAAACGAAAATGATATCGCGACGCATGGTTAGCGCTTACCCCGGTGTCTTAGTAGTAATCGTGGCTGTAGCAGAGAGAAGTTATAACGAGAGTTTGACCGATCTGTACTCCGTCTACGTCCCGGGACATAGCTACGGCTGTCCAGAAGTTAATGAAAATGGTTGCTTGTTTTCTGGTAAGCTTGTCTGGCCTAACAAAATAGGGCTATAGTATATAGGTCGTATAGTGACCATAATTCGTGTTCCTGGACACATTGACATTTGACATTGAGATGTTCTTACCATGTCTTCTTCATAATGATTCTATTCACTTAAAATTTGAATTGACTCTTCGTCTAAGTACATTTTGAAATGCAGAAAGTAGCGATCCAAAAAAGAGTTTAGCAACAACATTTTCCAAAGAAGTAAAGTTGAAAGTGTATACAAAACATAATTGACTGATTCATTCGCGGAGGTGTGCATATTGATATTAATACTTGAACTGAGTTTTTATTTTTACAGATGATTTTGTTTCTGCAGTGCTGTGTACTGTTTTGTTGTTTGCTGGATTATTCATGAGTGTTTTGGGCCATCGGTTCTTTAAAACTGAGATGTTCTTATCTGGGTTCTTCAGCGGTTTTATTATAACATACTTTTTGGTTATTTTAATAGATAAGGGTATCGGCACACAAGGTGAGTTTAAGATTTTAAGTACGTTAGAAAACCATAAAAATTTTTTTTTCTTCCCTTCCCTTTCATTCGTACCCAGCTGTAAACATGATTTTTTTTCTCGCTTGACGACTACAAAAACATAATTCAATTTCTGTTTATGTAACTAGTTTTCATAACCAGCTACCTAGTGGAATTATTTTTCTCTCTTCATTATCGGATGTATCGGATATATATTACGATAATATCGACCGATCCGAAGCTGGTTACGAAAATTCACATTCATGTGGATGAAAGAGAAATTTTAAGTAAACAGTGGTCCATACAGTTCATTTATTACCTACCATATGCTGTGGCCTCAATACAATGTCATTGAAAGAGGTCCTCAATACTAAATAAATCAATACTGGATGTTGATTGAAAAGGTCTAAATTTGAGAAGGGCTTTCTAGTTATAATTATATAATTCGACTGAAAAAATACTTAATAATTTTAACTCGTTCACACTAAGCACAAAAATGATAACCAAGTTTGTTTTAGCTCTAGTAGCAGCATCAGTTTTGTCTGGAGTATTCTTCGGAGCGATATGGTTGTTATTCTGGTGGCTTTATGGTATACCAGTTATTGCCGTATTGTTGCCAGCATTGAATGCCGGATTTATATGCGCTGCTATTTTCTACTATAGATTGCCAGGTAAAATTATTAGTGTAATTATTATCACACTTACTATTATTTATGCAATATGACGGGTGTGTAAATCTAGTGGTTGACGGTCCTACCCAAAAAAAATATGATAAGCACTAACATTTGTTCTTTGGCTGGATGTGACCCAATGATGCAGAAGCAGCTCAGTAGATCACCATGCTGCATTGTTACATTGTCTGCATCTACAATGAGTATGGTAACCACTACTCTTGGATTCTGTTCATGCTTTCCATCAGGCTCATATAAAAAAATGTAATTTGCAAGATTCTTGTAACGGATTCAAACGATGATGTTTGCTCAGATGCCGTGAGTAAAAAGTAACTTAATTAAGTTAATTGATTTCCTTTTAGCCACTATATATTATTTTCAAAACGATTTCAATTTCTGGACGGTGTTTATAATGATAATGGTGCTGTGTGCCACGGCGATGTTGTTCGTGACCCACTCGTCAAGTATCCTGTGCTGTGCGTTCCTGGGAGGGTTTTGCACTATGTACGCCTTTGATTATTATCTGGGCTCGAATCTGAAATATATCATTGTGAACGCTGTGCGGAGGGCAGTTGTAGAAAACTTCAGAGAAGCAGTTCTAGCGCCACCTTTTATGACGAGGGGTAAGTTATTCATGTTTTAATTAAAACCAATTGTTTTTTTAACTCGAAACTTCTTTAGCGCGTTGAGCTTTCTATGTGATATAGTTTTTATACTTCTTTTTACCGTGCATTTAATTTAAAGAAGGTTCATTTCAGGTGGGCTTGAACAACTGTTAGTTTGTTTATAGTTTTGAGTTTTCAATTCTGTGTGCAGTCGTCATGACTGCTTTGTGATAATTTTTATTTGTACCAATGTTTTCTTGTTTCCATTGTTGCCCTTTTTTAGCACAGGCAAACATACAGTTTATATATATATATATATATATATATATATATATATATATATATATATATATATATATATATATATATATATATTATTGAATAGTGGTAAGCGATTACCGTCGCCCATGGACACCCGCAACACTAGACCGCCAAAGTGTGGGTCACTATACTGCATTGTTCATGTTTGCATTGAGAACGGTGACCACCACTCTTGAATTCTACTCATTGCTTTCTATCAGACAGAGTAGAATCATTATGGCAGCTATTGTTTACATAAAAAAATAGAAACAAAAAGTTGTACCGTGGGAGAGCCACGCTTCGACATGCATGGGTCGGCTCGACCGATGTGATACCATGACCTCACAGAACACCGGTGTGAAACAGCGCCTGCGCTGTGTTTCACCGAGTGAGTGAGGATACCGGAGGCCCATATCCCAACCTCTCCCCATTCCACAAAGGCCAGCAACGCACTTGTGACGCCTCTGGTGTTGCGGGTGTTTATGGACGGCAGTAATCGCTTACCCTCAGACGATACGTCTGCCCGTTTGCCCCTTATAAAGTAAAATAAAAATTCATAACAGCAAAATTTTATGATGACGATTTGAATAGTTAAAAAAATAAAATAAAATGTGTATTTTGGCTATATTTAGGCATGTTATATTTCATAATAGGAAAGATTTTTGTAACAATAACATTACGTGCGTAACCGACTCGATAGCTATATATATAGCTAGTGCGGTGGTTCATTTGCCTCGTATTCTAAATAATTTACTGTGTACCTACTTACATATTACATATTGATAATACGATATGTTATATCGTATTATGTCCTTTTAAAACAGAATAGGTTTGGAGAGTGTAGAGATAGTTTTCGATTTTACGTAGAGTTATAAAATAACAAATTCTAAATATGTAGGTATTTTATTTTACAGTATTAAATCTTTTCGCAAATTACTTAATTTTGCGTAGTTTGATGGGCAAGGACTGTTAAGTTGCGAAGAAACTTGATGTCATTTGAATTTCACTTTGCTCAACGCTACGAACGCTAATAAGCTGAGGTGATGAACATCTTCACATCTCTTTGAGCATTGGCAACCTTCTCCCCGTTTCTCCGTCAAAGACTGTCTACGCTCTTGGGACCTTTCAGTTGCGAATATCCAAATCTAACGGTAGTCCCCTAAAATCAGAAAACCCCGGCCATCTGTGTTTTTTTCCCGAACATTAATCTATACTTTTATACTAATATTATAAAGCTGAAGAGTTTGTTTGATTGAACGTGCTAATCTCAGGAACCGCTGCTCCGATTGAAAAATTATTTCAGTGTTGGATAGTCCATTTATCGAGGGAGGCTATAGGCTATATATCATCACGCTAATACTAATAGGAGCGGAGCACCAATGAAGAATGTTTAAAAAACGGGGGATTTTTTTTTACGCTACGGGCAATAGAAGACGCAAACGAGGTTGCGTGGGGTAAATAAATATGGGAGTTGTTGGATTTATCCTTAAAATTTATTTATTTTACCAGCTACCTGTTAGAGTTAAACCAGTATGTCGAGTATATTAGATCCTTATCTATTCAACGGATACGCATTTTACAACTGGCTGGTGATATTTACTTAGAATTCTTAAAATAAATTGTGCTAAGAATGCTTGATTTTTAAAATCAGTTTTTTTTAGTTACGTCATAAGTATTTATGTTTGGTCTTTGGCACAACTTGTAGCCCAAAATTGCTTGTTGAATGTGTCTTTAAGAGTGAATTATTAGATTTGGTTAAAGATTCATATAAATTGACACTGAATAGGTAGGCAGATTTTTTTTGTTACAATTATTAGCTTGTCAAATTAATAATATCGATTTGACAAAGTACACACATAGTCTATATATGTATAGTAGGTACAATTTACACAATTTTTTCCTTCCTTTACAGAAATACTAGTGACACTTTTATGGATATTTGTATCGGCATTTGGATGGGTGTTCCAATTGTGGCATAACAAGGGCAGGCCGCCATTCCCACCACCGCCAAGGAGCACGCGCATGGTTGTCCCTGAATCGACTATGTATGGTGCTGTGACGGATTACGCTAGGCGGTATGATAACTAACTTAAATCTATCTTAACTGCATTTAGCCTGCTTCGCTTGTATGTGTAATATTACCATTAATAGCATTGAATAAGGTTCTCCTAACCGATTACGGCCACGGCGGCCAGTCTCAACAGAGACCAGTCAACTACACAGGAGATAGGAGTGCACAAGTGTGTGCGCAAACACAGGTGCACTCTCTGTTTCCTCTCTCTCATAATCCAATAGGACGAACCGACACGGTCGAGGAGACATCGGGCTCAGGACCGACAGCTTTACGTGCTCTCCGATGCACGGGGTTCAGACCCTAACTTCCAGACTCCGAGCTGTTATTAAGTATTTCCAGAATTAGAATTACTCAATAACACTTTTTGGCACGACTCGGGATTTAAAGCCGAGACCTCTAGATCAGCAGTCGCATTCGGCTTGTTATACCAAGCTGGCCAAATAGGTTGGTTTTGGGCATAAAGCAACACGGTAGACAGTAGCCATACGTAGGCCTGTCCTCTCTGTAAAGAATAAGCAGAAATGGGCTTACTCATGAAAATTTTATTACAGAGAATGTATTTATATTTGCATGAAATTCTGAATGTTTCGTTTTAATTGTTATGTGTGAGTTCGTAGTGACAGGCGATTGATTTTGTATGCAAGTGTATGTGTTCCCTCCCCCCCCCCCCCCCGCAAAAATGACCGACTGTTCTTTCATTGGATAAAGACATTATGGCTACTCCCCTCCGGTACGCCGGCCTGTGTTGCTCTATCTGTGGTATGAGGCATATTTATCAAATGTATTCTTAGGTACCTGTTTCAAATTAAATACGGCCATTCTTAATCCTAAACTGATCAATCCTTATTCCAATTATTTCATATTTGACTTCTATTATCAATTAAAGTTCGCAATTCAAATTATTGCAATAACAAACATTGCATTCAACTAAATTGTGAAATTAAATTAAATTCAAGGATTTCATTATTGCTTCATAATTGTTTAAAACTTTCAGAAATTTTCATGTATGTATTTATTGAGATTTTTTATAATTATGTTTATAATGGACTTTCGATACACTTTTGCCGTCCATGTATCCACTATGCTCTTTTTATGTATGACCACAACAAGATAAGATGCCCTTTTTACTCGACTTAAAAATGGAGAAAATTCGGTTAACTTAAGGATTCCCTAATAATTATCCAATTTAAACGAAAAAAGGGAGGTCATAGCTACTTACCATTTGGTCCCATTCGAAAAAAAATAGCTTTTATGGAAAAATTAATGACACTTTTATATCGACAATGTGTTCGTATTAAAAAGACCTTAATAACTATGTTACACAGGCAATTGACATTAATAAATAATTAATCAATTTAAAGACATGAGATCAAAATCTGAATAATAAATACAAGCGAACTTTGTAACAACCTTTTCTAATTTGTTTTATTGAAGTCTGTGAGTGAGGCGTAGGACCAGCAATGCAGTCTCATCACTAAAATGGTGACTAGTTATATAATTAAGAAGTAAAGAAGACATTCTTCTTTTCCAGGTTATACCCTCAAGCTTTCGCCCCCAATACTCAGTCGCCAGATTCACCAATATTGTCCAGGACAAACACGGAGCGAACACCCCTGCTATCTGGCGCAAACAATTAACTTCATAAAACTAGTCGCAAAGATTAACATACCAAAGTGAGTTTGGGAATTTTTGTTCTGCTAATTACCGAACAAGAAAACGATACTCAATTATAAGAATTCATCAATTGTGCGGTATAATTGTCACTATAAATTCAGAAAGACTGGTTTGACTTGACGCCATCTTTTATACGAGTGTCGTTTGACTATTTATGGCGGGAATATTATGACAACTGTCAAAATATTCCCGCTATAAAATGGTGTGATTTAGGTTACCCTGCTTTAATATATATATAAATCAAAAATGTTAATAATGGTATTACGAAGATTATTTTTGTTATATTTGCGTAATAGTTAAACGTATTTAATTATTATTTGCTCAAAAGTTTTATGCATTCAATGTTTTTTTAGTTTAGTTAGTTTAGTAGGTACGATTCGGACATTCCACTTCATCGTGAACCTCGATAAGGTGAAAATACTATTTGAATTAATTACCATATTAATTGTGTAACTATTATAATAATTAGCTATTTTTAAAATCAAAAATTTTAACTCTGAAGACGTATCACCAATATATCTCTGGGAACTCTCCCAAAATCATATCATTTATAATCTCTTTAAAGTGTTTTGGTATTGTGTATCGTAATTTAAATACATAATAGGGTTGAATATTTATTAATTTAATATCTATACAAATAATCAAAATGGCACTAAATGTATACATAATCATATTATCAGCTTTTCACCAAATACAATGTTTCTTTTACATAGTACTTTTACCTTACAACTCATTTTAAAATATTTGTCTGGCTGTCTGTTTAACTGGTTCAGTCTATCTGCAGAAAGGGTAGTCTGAATTCCACAAGACCATCCTTGGTTTTAGCCCAATTTAGAAAGTCACTTATTATTATGTGGCAAAACAAAATTACGTGTGTCTTACATTGTGTGTAACAACGTACACGTGTCTTACAAAATGGCCATTATTATCGTTATTACTCACTCTTTCACCAAAGAATACCTAACTGTATTTATCTTTATGAATTCGGTCAATATGCCGAGGTGATGTATAACTTGTTACGATAACAGACAATTTACGAGAAATTCTGTGTAATCTATAACAAAATACATTAAAAATTGATCATGCAACGAAAACCACGTAACATTGTAATTACATAATATTGAAACATTCAAATCTATCTTCAAATACATATCAACAGACCTTGATATTGTTTTGGGACAAAATTACCTTTAAATAGAGCTTTTTTAATTTTAATATTTACAGTTAACATAGTTGACTGTCCTTACGGCAAACATTCTCAATGTTACACCTTAACTGTAAGAACCCTGTATAACAGGTGTCATTTTCCTTTCTTAAATATATATTTTCCCCAGTGTCCAAAATATCTAGTACTTATTTAATTTGAACTAATTTCTGCTCCCGTCTGAGTTGATCTCAGCATGTAAGCTCACACTTATGTGATAATTCTTAAAGTAAGTGTGCTTCTCAATAACATATCTTATTATTAGGGTCGTAAGTATTCTTTTTAAGTCTAAATACATCATGGGGTCAAATATTATACGCGGTTGTTACTCCCATGATTATATTATGTAAACCTTTTGTTAATCTTTAAATAATATGTAGTTGTAAGTTTTAACTTTGACCAACGCAGTCGCAAATAGAAAACAACTTTAATCATAGGACAGCGCCTCGTGTTTTAACCGACTTCAAAAAAAGGGATGTTCTTTGTTACCTTAAGACTGTTATTTATGTACCGGTCGTTTAGTCCCATTCAAACCTAAAGAAGAAACACTGTCCCCCATGGTGGAATATTAAGGACTGAATAATTTTGCACATAATTGACAATTCTATCATCATCATTATTATCAATCAGCCTCTAATGGTCCACTGGTGGACATATGCCTCTCCTTATATAAGAAGACAATGACACTAATTAAAATAAAATCTAGCTTTTATGTACTTCTTCTAAGCTATACCTACTTAGCCTACCTAAAATGATATAAACCTCCGTGCGCAAGATTAGACAATTTGTTTTGAATTTTTGACTGCGTTGGTTAAAAATATTAGATATTATGCAATCATATCAAAAGCTTGTAAGACTGAATGTGACTTTATTGTAACGAGTGTACTGTTTCACGCTATTAATAAATAAAATATGAATTATCTAAAAAGATATTAGTTTGATTATAAAAAAAGATTCTTGTTGAAACTCTGTCCGACTCCACAGATTTACAACTTTCAGATTGTTGTAGGTACAATATAAATTTGTATATTGATAAGGTATTTTTCTCCTAATTGAGAAACTTTTGTGAAAACAGAAAAGAAAGAAATTATGAAAATTACTCACTTTTTGTTGGCTATTTTTCTCTTCAGCTCCAGAAGTAGTTAACGAGCTACTTCTGTAGCTTCAAGTTAGTATTTAGTTAAATCATCCTGTCTGTTACAGTAATACTTCATTTAAGGTTAAGCATCTTTCGTAACTTCTAATTTCTAGGAATCTGTAATATTATTTAATAGTCCATCATAATAACGAAAGAATAACATCAAACAAATGTTAAAATCTGACTCCAACATGTCCCCCGAAATACCGTCATACAAGATTAGCCATTCAAATCAAACGCATTCGATAGATAGGGGACGAGACAAAATGTAAACCAATTAAAACCGTTGATAATCTGCACATTTGCTTACTGTGTACGGCGCATCTGAACGGTTTGGATAGAACACTATTGTTTGAGTGTTGGGGCTATTATCATGATTCAATTCACATTTTAGCTTCGAATGTATAAATAAAAATAAGTATTATTAAACCTGTAGCGATATAGGAATCATATAAAATATTCTTTAAAAGTCCACTGCTGGACATAGGCGTCTCATTACAAAGGAGGTTTTGGCTCACTATGTCACCTTTTAGGTAGTAGTAGGTAGATTACTTTCAAGTTTAACTAATAGGGTAAATGACATCATCATCATTAGTCAAATTAGTTACTTTTTATCACCTGTCAAAACGATAACTTTGTATAGAAAATGTACTAAATACAAACTTGTGACGTCACTGTTTTAGACTACTCAATTAAAATTTTGTAATAAAAATGAAATGTTATAATTATATTTGCCGAGATGTTTTGTAATATTCGTTTTAATGAAGGAGTTATCGGTATTTATCTACGATACAGATATCTACCTTATTGTATGTAGTTTATGACCAATATACGCATTTGGAAACAAAACTCAGGTCCAGTTACAGGCATGAGGCCTATATCTATTCGATCTAATGTTTACGCACCAATCCTTTTAGATGGCAATAAAATTTCTAATTCTACATTTGATCGTGCCACCCATAGGTAAGACCAATCTTCTCTGTCTGCCCGATATGTACATATAAATTATACAAACAAAGCTACACGCATTTTGTAATAACACGTCATACTAATTTTATGTCAACGGGAAAACCACTTTGGAAATATTCAGTATACTACTTTCCTTAATATTGAATAGATAAATGATACCCAACTCTGTGTACTGATGAGCGGGCAATTCGAAATAATTTATTATTACACTCTACTGCTTACTATAATACCTTCAATACAACACGTTAAATCCCATCCCATTGTTGTTGCCCCCTTGCGTTGGGGTGCAACAAAGTTAACCGACACAAAATTAATATATACCGCCCAAATATACTTAACAGAATAATTTTATTGTCTAATTTTTAGGGTAGCAACACTGTACTTACGCAAGAAGACCTATTTTCCCGCTATTTGATATCTATATTATCTGTCCTTGTTAGCTTATGAAAAATATTTTGTAAATCCGTTTATATTCAATAAAACAATAAAAATGGTTAATGCAATATTTATTAATAAATTTCACTGTAATTTCCTCAATCTATATGCACTTATATCGAGTAATAATTTATTTTACATTAAATCTCAAACTAAATTACATACATTACTGTAACGCCTACATCACTTCCATATTGCATTTCTTAATGAAAATATATATTATTAATATACATATTTATAAAGTGATACATTAAATAATAATTTGTGCTGTTTGCCAGCAAATGAAATGAAATGTGACAGAAATTGAGCCTCTCTATACTGTGATACGACCACAGTCTTCAAAAGCTAAACCCATTGGTACATTCAACTTATTGTACTAAGTGTCTGTGGTACAAATATGTCCAACTCTTATTGTGCTGTGGTACAAATATGTCCAACTCTTATTGTAAGATGTAAGTGTTTGTAAAGAATTCTCAAATGCTTATTTTTTGCTTGGACTTAGTTTACACTGAGTAACTTACAGAGGGTCCATGATTTATTACATTTTTAGTGTTTGGTTCAATGAAGTCTCAGAAGGCTAGAGCTAGATTTACCAAGCTTTAAAAATGAAGAGTCGTTTTTGAAGCTTGTTGAATCATCCTGGTGGTATATATTTTCCTAGTATTATTTTGTATATAACTAATATTGCTGATTCAAAACTTAGTTATTTTCAAAATAATTACAGACATTTTTAAAACAATATTGGTATGTTGTAAATAAGATTAGGATATAACCTATTTTTAAGCATTCGATTGAAAAGCTTGTATATGTATAAAAGAAAAAAATACTATTATTTATGAATCTAACAGCGTTTATTAACGTGGTTTATAATAATAAAAATAAATATGTATTTTATCTCAATGAAATAGTCTCAATATATGAAAATTATTCATTTGCTAAGAAATTAAAAATAAGCATGTAGGGTACAATATATTGTTTTAAAAGGTGAAATGATTTGTGGGCATGTCGAAACATAACATCTTTACTAATACTATAAATATTAAATCACAGCAAAATTCACCTTAATTTTTACAATCAATAAATAATAAATTAATTTGTTTCGGTGTGTGCTAGCAATGAACGGAGTTGACACTTTACGTACAACATCTATTTAGTAACAATATTATACAAGATTCATCACAATAGTAACAAACATTATTAAGTTGTATTACAATTTGTTGCCGACGTTAGGGGAGAGAAACAAACGCGATAATGAATGCGTTTTTTTCTCTATAGCATTAATATTTCGCACCCCTACGGCATACATCAAAGAAATAAAAAGGGTTGTGCTCGCAAAGGGCGAATAACACTCGATTATTACAAACATTGGCACAAACAATTTACATTTTATTCTCCCACAGAAGACATTCCGGCGACCATTAAAGAAAGTTTCCCTACTCGACAATAGATGGCGCTTTTAAATATTTACAATTGCGTTCTATTGCTTTACTAGCTTACTATTTTTACAGACCGTACTCAACGAAACATGCTTAAATCTTAAAAGTGTAATTTTCATGTGTAATATACATCAATAACGTCTGTTTAAACAATAATTTAAAGAACAAATTGTTAGTGCACAGCATACGTCCTTGTGTACGGTCGCTCACTTACTCTAAGTTTGAACATCATCAGTTGCCTCTTAATATTAACGATTAATCCAAACACTATTGTACAAAATTAAAATACCTTGCACCATTTAGAACATAAACGTCACTAACATGAAAAACGATGTCTGACTCATGTTGGCCAATTAAACGAACACTGGGCACTCATTATACAGTCTTACTTAACACTTAGGATACTGCATTGTTTTGTTCTTGTAAATCTGCCGCTAAAACACTGGCGTCATGGCCGGCAGTCATGTTGATAGCGTTCATAGACAAATGGGAGTCGGCGTAGTTGTGCGCTATTTCGCCTCTAGATGGCGACTCCGGTATGTTCGTCGGGTTCTCAGGCATCGACAGGAGTCGATGCGGGAACCCGAATAGCTGAGATCACTGAAGCCTCCCCCAGTAGTTCGATGCGAGGTCCGGCCCCTGCGATGGTATTTGCACTGGCACGCTCACGCCCGCCGATATTACACCTATGAAACAAAGAGCGGCGATGTTAAAAGGGATAATCATGTAAGATATTTGATATAAGAGAAGTTCAGTTTAGAAATATTGTTTTTCTTACTAGTCTATTTTGGAAGTAATATTAAATTCTTTTAAAATCAATACACTTAACGGATTTGCAACAATATTTAAAATATATATAAATAGTTTAGTAAACTAAACGTTTCTATTCTTTTCTTTTCAAAGAGATTAGTCTTAGTATCTAAATATTACGCAGTTAAAGTCGATTAAATAGACAACACTAAAATGTATTAAGAACCACTAATCGAAAATTCAAACCTAAATCCTAGTATTGGCAATTTCCAGTTAACAGTTTGAGCATACGATAACTAAACGTATCAGCAGCACATGTTAACACAATCAAACGTGAAACCTATTACCGTTATGTATCAATATCGGACGGGCCATATGTCTAATAGGATTCGGATTGCATTCCGTTTATTACACACAATCACGTTATCTATGCACCGTAGGCTCCCCACTTCGATTATGTCACGTCGAGCCAATTCAGTCATAAAGCCGTGTTTGTAACTGACGCATGCCTTCATATACTGTTTGAGCGTGTTTATCTACATGACACGCTTTATGGTATAGGCATTACGTTAAGCTTTTATATTAATTTGTTTCTTAAGGTTCAAATATCTTAAATATTGTAATAAATTCATTAAATGTAAGTCTGCCTGTAATTTCAAATAATGTCGCCGCCTCCTTGTTG
Organism: Spilarctia lutea; assembly: GCA_916048165.1. Classification (NCBI taxonomy): domain Eukaryota; kingdom Metazoa; phylum Arthropoda; class Insecta; order Lepidoptera; family Erebidae; genus Spilarctia; species Spilarctia lutea. The sequence continues at coordinate 10,991,294 of OU696490.1, read as the reverse complement.
CTGACACAAAAGAGGTCACGCTAATAGCAGAATATGCTGCACGTATAGATGTTATATATCCGTTATTACCCCGATCGCACAGCGCGCGTGTGGCAAGCCGATAACAGTTTTCCGTTCCGCCGGCGTGATAGAAGGGGTACCACCGTTTACATTTATTACTCGTTATTATCGCCTCTAAACAATCCTCCAGGGACTCATTTAGTCAATGGTTTGTCTATGATCGTTTATTTTTGGTATATATAGGTTTCAATGTAGGCTATAATGTCCTTTATAAAAGAATGGATTCAATTTTTAATTTCGATGAAACAGTAATCTGAGTATGACAATGAGAAATATACAATGCGAGATTCGTAAAAGAACCAAATCCAAAAGGCTACAAGTAGACCAAATCCGCATTATTTAATACCGCACAAAGCTGGAAATGCACCCGTCGCGGCGTTGAAAGAGCCCAAAAGAGTAAATGAAACGAGAGCGTGGTGCATTTTGAATTGTGAAAAACTCTTTTGTTCGCGGTTAGCGCTGAAAACTCGGCAGACGAACAATGCCGCGAAACGCCCCAAACAACAATAATTCATACCGGTTTCCGCCACCTACGGCTAAAAATGTCCGCCGCGTGATATATAATATCAAATGGAAAAGTTACGGCTTTTTAAAACAATAGCATTGCCAGCGTTTTCGTGTTTAAATTATTTTTCTGAATAATAAACATCGTTTCTGGTGCTTATACGTTTATAAGTTTAAGGGTACATTTAATTTAAAATTTCATTAGGTTACTGTACATTCCCGCATCTACTATCTATTTCCAGAATCAATTCAAAACCTATTTGTAAGGCACAGACAATGGCAAATCCAATCGGGGCATGAATACCTATTTTTTCCGTTTATTTCCCCCATCATGTCGCGGTCTTGTGGGCCAGACGCCCCTTGCTCTTGACTCAGCATATTTTTTTACATTTTATTACCATGTTGGTAAATATTTTGCAAAACTCATTTCAATTGCGTCGATTTTGTAGCGTTCCTTTACTTTATTTTTTCGTTATGTTTGTTATTAAGGCTGGATAATTCGAAGCGTTTTGCTGTTTATCAGTTCATCTGCCATATCCATACTTATGTTATAGAGCTGAAGAGTTTGTTTGTTTGAACGCGCTAATCTCAGGAACCACTGGTACGATTTAAAAAAATATTTCACAAATACTAATAAAAGCCGAGCACCAATAAATAATGTTTCAAAAACGGGGGAAAATTTTCACGCTACGGGCAATAGAAGACGCAAACAAGGTTGCGTGGGTCAGCTAGCATATTAATAAAAGTACAATACATATGAATGTAACATCCAGATATATATTTATATATATTATATTTATAATAAATAGGTATGTGATACAGAGTCGGGTGCTAACACGGCTTGTAGACATCCTGATTTCGGTGGGGAGCGAATTCCAGACAAGAACAGACTGCACATAGAAGGAAGAATGGATAAAGTCGGAGGTGTGAGGGGGCATAGAAGAAGCATATTGTTTGTGGAACGAAGATTTCGGTCGTGGTTGGAGCATAAGAAACGAAGATAAGGAGCAAGGTATTCAGGTACCGATGGAGAGTTGAGGAAAGAATATAGAGACGTCAGTGCTAGCAAACTGCGGTGCTGGCGGATTGGGAGCCATTACAATTCGGAACGTGAAGCAGACACGTCTATTGTCTCAATAAGTCCAGTACCTACTAAGGTTAATGAAGATATGTAAAACCAGGGAAGTCTTGCAGTCTAGGAACGTTCTAAAAAGCAACAAAAAGAACAATGTCGGCCCAACTCATTTTAAACGTTTTTTGATCGTGGCACTGTTCTCAACAGAAAGTTAACCGCGGCTTTTTATTAAAAGCATTTTGCTTCACCAGTCCAGAAATCTGTCCTTACCGCATCAAAAACCTGATACTAAACAAAAGTAAACTCACCGGTACTAGGAGCTGCTTGAGGCTGTGAATATGCTGCATGTTGTTGGTGAGCGGCGGGTGCTCTCGAGTATCCACCGCTGCCGAGCACGTCACCGAACATATACGGGTACCCGCCGTCCCGCTGCTGGAGGCACGACGATGTTAGTCCACCCGACATCGAACTGTCGGAAAGGGCACTGTCAATATTGTGATGTAAAAAAATGACGTTCAATGACGTTGTGTCATCATGGAGTTGCTATGCATCAATATTGTTGTCTATGATTTTATGAAAGATAAAATTATTAAAATCAACTTGTACAGCATATATATCAACTCAATTTATGAGTATCAGAGCTATGTTTTCGTTTATAAGTCTTTATGTGATTCAAATGAGACAATATAAATAAATTAATAAAAATGACTAAAGTAGAAAAAAAAACAGACAAAATAAAGCATAAATAAAGCTATAAAAACAAGGTGTTTCTTGTTTACATTTCGTAACGAATTTTAAATTATTTGTACGAAAATGAAAAGTTATGAATTTTAAGCACAAAATACAAAACATCTAAAAATAATTATTTAATTAGTTCGTAGAGATAATGAAATGAATATAAGTCTTGTTTTTGACGTTTTGTAGGATAGATAATACCTATTTTAGAATGTAGAACGCCTTCTATTAAAAAACAAGCGAAGTGGAAAAGCCGGCATTAGACGTTGTGGTAGGAAACGTAAGAAGGCGCGACCCGTGCCGCTCGACTTCGCGCTCAATTTAATTAGTGGCGCCGCTTGATGATAGATGGCGATACCGTGTGACTTTTAAAATTTAATTTTACTTTAATTTATTTCATTTTAATGATAATGTACATACTTGTGTTATTGTTAAAAAATAAGAATAAAGTATTAGAAATAAAAATCAGGTATGAAACCTTTACAGTTATAAATCTATGCCCAAATTAATACCTACATATTTAGAAGGTTTATTGTACAAAACTACATTATATTCTTTTAGTGATCAGTAATTCTTCTGCAATTAAGCTTAGTAAGAGTTATCAAATTTCAACTAAGCTGTTGTCACGAAGAGTATTTAAGAACTGTGGCTCTTCCAGCCATACGTACAAATGGGCTGAAATAGGCCAACTTGACTGAAGTATATATATATATACCTCGGTCAGAACACCAGTGTTTAGTAATTTTTTCTTTGCTTTCAACCGAGTGAGTGAAGTTACTGGATCTCAAACTCTTTCCTTCTCTTATACTTGCGGCTTAATGGGTTGCGACGGACTTGTGACTCTGATTGAGTTGTAGGCTTATAGGTATGTATGGGTACCGCTACCCACTTACCATCAAGTAAATCATCTGCTGGTTTAATGCCTAAAAAAAGAGCTTTCTACCCACTAGAACCTGAAAATTATTCCCTTTAAAATGCTATTGTTATTAAGCTTACCTATAAGAGTCTCCCATAGTGGCGATGGGTTGCGGGATCGGGCTGTACATGGAGTTGAAGCCTCCGTTGAGGGGGAGGCGTGGCGTGGGGGGTGCAGGAGGGGAGGCGGCCGGAGCGTCGCGTCTCTGACTCCGGAGCTTCTCTTCTCGCCGCCATTTCGCTCGGCGGTTGGAGAACCACACCTGATGTAGAATATTTATATTAGTTTTGGATTGTAAAACCTAGATTCACTTAGTATGGATGATTCGGTTAGTAAATAGTTTATGATGTTGAATGTTAATTAGTTCTTTTTTAGTTTTTAGTTAATACCTGAGGTTCTGTTCCTTTTCCAATAAGAACTCAAAATTGAATAAGATTTTCTCATTGCAACTTACGATGTTAGCTTTTATAAACTGTACGAAAAATAACCATAGACAATGGTTATTTTTATTTATTTATTATGATATTTAATTTTATATTTCCTAATGTTTCAATAACACTCAATAAAGGATATAGATATATTAGAATAATTATAAATGGCACTGTTTGTTTACAATTTATTAAATAGATATTCATTATTATTATCCAAATTTATCTTTTCTATTTAAAGATTCACGTTTCATTTCATCCGTTAAAGTTGTCCGAATGTAGTCGAAGTTCTAAACAATTAACGCAAACGGAGCATGACCACTATATTGTGACATTGAACTGCGTGAAACGGAATTCGTCCCCGGAAGCAACCCTCACGTGCGCGTCACTTCCGCCGGCAGCCATGGCGACGACAATATGGCGCCCGTAGCCTTCCCGCGCTTTGCGAAGGCGGGCGAACTTGCCACTCTTGTGCAAGTTGTGCATAGTATATCACTATGTATTTGAGAACTACCTAGAACCTACGGTGTTCTAGATTCTTAGTGAAACTAATTTTTAATATAATATTTACAACTTAACTAACTTTTTGTTTGTTATTGTGCAAGACTATGCAGCGTAAAGGAATTACAATATTGCCTACATTTAAACTGTGTGCTAATGTCAATTATGACATCAACAATATTTTAACCAAAAACAGTTTTCTTTTGACAGTTAAAAAAGTTATTACATAATGGTATACGCAATGACTATAAGAACATATATACGTACGTTGTATCCTTCGTATGAAAAACCTCGCAAAAAGGTTGACTGTAGAAGCAATATGTCATAATATTATTGCTCGGGCCTTCGATAGAATCGCCAGAATGTTGCCGACAATATTTTATTGGGGCCTCGCGAATACACGCGGAGGGTTGGAAAAAGCTGAATGCACACTCGCTATTGTTACATAAATGTCATATTGTTTTAATAAAACTGTGTGGCACAAAAACATATCTAACTTTAATTGTTTTACTGAAACTGAAGACGAACAAAACTGAAGTTTAATGTTATTTCTTTGTTAAGTATTTTGTAGAAGTCTTTTAAGTCAAATCTATTGTTCATTGTCCCCTGTTCTCCTTGGTAATTTTCAAACGATTTTAAAAAGAATCGCTGATATTCCTACATTCGCGGATATTCATTCAAACATTCAGCTGATATACACGTTAAAAACATATTTTTTACACATATTTTAATGACGTTAATATATGTTAACCGCGGAATTCCATGTAATCATGAACCATTTACCCGGATTAAATTTCATTCATATACGAACTACACTATTCATGAACATTCCTCGAACTCTATTTGAATGTTTTCACATAACAAACGTTTTCATATGAAGTGTTTAATTATTCAATGTAATTGCAGAAATATTTTTTTAACTTGTGAGAACATCATTGTAAATGTCAAAGTTATCTTTTACTTAAAATGGAAATAGTTAACTATCTTGTTCATAGTTTAATACACAAAAGAGACATATCGTTTCAAACCTTCTCTGTTTCGTGACCGCACAGTCTTGTGTCCCTTGCCTTATGTTACGCTAAAATATACGTGACGTGTCTCATTTTTTTCCCGCGCTACCGTCTATAGATATTCCTCCATGACAGCGATGACAGGCCTTTTTCCCGCCTCTCAGCTATTTCCCGCGGCCTTTTACAAATTGTAGTCGTACCCTCATAGTTGGGTTGAAAATAAAGTTACCGAGGGTTCCTTACCAAATGGGATTTCCCATAATTTTGTTATACAACCAGCCAGTTAAGGGCAAGTACTTAATTGTTTTTGATAGAAAATTGCGTTTGTACATATTAATAAATGTTATGTTGGTAACATATTATAAATGTTTTAATTGCAACTACGGTAAAGTTGTTTTACCTCCATACAAAGTTAGCTAATTAGCGCAATGTAGATATTTTGAGTGGTCGTGTTATAGTCGGTTTTAATGTAGAATTTCGCGATTTCAATAATTTTGTATGTGTGTTTGGCTAATAATCAAATAAGACTAATTAATTTGTAATTAGAACTACCTTAAATATAAATTGCTGTTCATTCTAATTTAGTATTTATTTGATAATACCTCTTTATATAGTAACCACAAAAATATTAAACAGAACATAAATAATACTACTTTTACTTGAAACTCTTCCATTTTGATCCCAATTGGACCTTATTCTTTACCGCATAAAATACATTTTGGCATATTTTAATAGTAAAAATGTTAGGTATGGATGCCAATTTTTCAAAACACCGCCCCCCACCCTGCCCGGAAACGCACCCCCGCTTCCTGTAGGCCCCGGGATCGATACCTCAGCAGCCGACTATTATGACTATGGATGCGTGAAAAATACTTGGGACAAGTCTCAAATATATTTCATTTGCATAAATAAAAAGAAATGTAAAAATATATGAAATTATTTATAACTTTTAATTTTCACTTTAACACATTCATTGTATTGTAATTTAATTTTGTTGAAACGGAAAAGTTAACTGTAACGCGAATCGCGATACACTTGATGCGTAATTAATATTTTAAATTTATAATGAATCAACGTTTCGCAATTGTTTGATTCTTTTATTAATTTTGATGACATGACTTTACCGTGGGAGAGCTATGCTTCGGCATGAATGGGTCGGCTCGACCGGAGTGATACCACGGCCTCATAGAAAACCGGTGTGAAATAGCGTTTGCGCTGTGTTTCACCGAGTGAGTGAGGATACCGGAGGCCCATACCCCAACCCCTCCCTCTATCCCCTTTCCCATCCCCCAAAGGTCGGCAACGCACTTGTGACGCCTTTGGTGTTGCGGGTGTCCATGGGCGGCGGTAATCGCTTACCATCAGGTGATACGTCTACTCGTTTGCCCACTATTCAATAAAAAAAAAAAAAACATGATTAAGAAAATCCTTTTGGTAATATAACAAAAATGAAAATTAAAGCAAAGCATTTCTGCAGAATGAACTAAAAGAATGTTTTAGCCAAGTCTGCTGAACCAAACAGGGAACTGCAAAATTTCATTTAAATGGATTTTGAAAATTGATCTTTTTTCTTTATTCTATACTAGCTGACCCACGTTTGCGTCTTATATTGCCCGTAGCGTGAAAATTTTCCCCTGTTTTTGAAACATTCTTTATTGGTGCTCCGCTCCTATTAGGGTTAGCGTGATGATATATAACCCATAGCCTTTTTTTAAATCGGACCAGCTGTTCCTGAGATTAGCGCGTTCAAACAAACAAATCTTTATTAGCTTTATTATTAGTAGATACCTACTATTCAAACATACAACCACTTATTAGGTACATACATTATTGAGCTAAAGAAGTTACATAAATATACGTATAATTCAAATTGAAACTTTGTACCTTTTAAATATTAGTTCTTTTAAAATATCCACGGTATGGGGTCCCTAAGGTCACGATTTCGTCACAACCTTCGACCCCGCAACACGTGGGGTCCCACCGAATACCAAATGATGTTCACGCTATTCCTTGAAAGCCTAACTCGTTTCATATTTAAACTAAATTGAACTTTAAGCTCACACATTAAAATTCAATAACGCTTGGGAAGTGTACAATAATAAATTTATGTATAGGGTTGGTATTCATTTAAAATCTGGAATTGATATATTCTATGAAGAAATGTAAAGTCATTTTTTTCTTATTTATTAATCTTAAAATTATAAGTTAATTTATAAAATTCATATTTGGTCAACTTGTCCACAGCTTAGATTACTTGATGCGATAAAACAAAACTTCTTCTAAAAATTGCAAGTTTAATGATAGGTAATCGAAAGAGCCATTCAGCGTAAAGGTATAGTCTAGCCAAAAGTTTAAAAAGTTAATATTTTTTAAACAATAATGATTCAAATTTAGAACAAAACAACCATAGATTAAAAATATAACAATGAGAATGTTTAAATTCCCTACAAGCCCGCAAAGATCCGTAAGATCAAACATTCAACCCTGGCGTACTCGTTGTCCGTGTGACGTTGCACCACGTTCTACGAATGTTAACTAAGGCAGGACGAGAGGTTAATGTAACAGCTTAGCCCCGACTCCCGCTGAAAACAATGTTCTCCGTCGCCATCTTGCTTTTTTCCTTTTTTCTCGCGTACAAGAAAACTCTTTGGAACTTTCCTACTTTTCATGTTGTACCAAGTTTCGAGTTTCTCTGTCTACTGTTATGTTATACTTTGCTACTTTGTGATGTAATTTATATGTATTTGTTTTTGGTGAAGATAGCTCAGTTTGTTTTAAATTTTACATAAAAAAGAGTAATAGCATTATAGGACAATTTTTCTTGTATAAATTTTTGCAGTTATAAAGTTCAGATCTCTAAAACAAAGGGCTTAAATAAATAATCAGCAAGCTTAGGTAGTGACTAGGTAGTGACAACGTTCTTCGTCTTTTTTTTCTGTAATACCACATCATTTCTATTACAATTAATCTACATTAGACATAAAAGACCTAAATGTTTTAATTTTTCCAGGCAGCTGTTTAAAATGGTGCACTTAACTTTAATTCGATTTATATAAGATGAAACTTAAAAGGTTTGCAGTCAAAATCACATTAGGCCATTATAAAAGTTGCGCCAACTTTTCAACTTTGATAAATGACTTTTTAAACTGTTGGCAACACTAACTGCGTTTAGTAAATGGGAATAGAAGTTGTTTATCCCTATTACGGTTTAAGAACATTTTAAAAGCGCCCTTATATTATTTAGTTCATTTTTGAAAGTATTAAATTAAAAACTATTAATAAAATTTTAGGCGGCAATTAATTTGAGACCCAGATATACTTCGTTCTGTTTCATGTGATAGCTTTACTACAATACTAGCGACCCGCCCCGGCTTCACACGGGTGGATTACAGATGCACCCAACATGACAGGATTCGTGCACTCATTTAAATTAGATACTGTATAAGGCCATATTCATATATATTAACTGCACAATGTATTTAAGGTACTTAATTAGATAAAGATTAATGCTGAATTGTTTAAAATTACTTCGTAAATAAGCCATAATTTCTTGTAAAAAACTAAGGAATGAAAATGGTTATTGTGGGTTATACATTATTTAGATCTATCTCGTAGGTTGCAGTCAGCGTTTGCAATGTAAGTGCAAATAAATGTGTTTATTTATAACCTTCCTCTTGAATCACTCTATCTATAAAGAAAACCTGCATCAAAATCCGTTGCGTAGTTTTAAGCATTTATAGAGACGGACAGACTTTTATACTATGTAGTGATATAGTGATAAGATAGAACTGAACAGAACCATCTGTTTAAACAATGAGGTTTTTAGTTAAAGACAATAATAGACTTGGTCGTTGGCTTGTTAGGAAGCAAATTTTTCGTTGATATGATATATTGAACGCAAATATTGACCAATAACGAATTCCAAATTGATCGTTGCAAATATCGAAAGTAATATTATTCTCTGGATTTTTTAAAGTTCAAATCTCTTTTTGAAATGTATAATAAATACAAGACGCGGTTTTAAAACTAGGTATATCGATAACCCCAATCAAAGACATACATGTTAATAAATCTCGATAAAAAACCACATTTCCATACACCCTCGTAACATATTAATTACTCAACATTAATGGTGAATAAACATCAAACAGGGTATGAACAAACATGGGTCGGTAAAAATTTGAACAATAAAAACAATGTTCAACATATTGTGGGTAGTTTTCTCACAATATTTACTTATTACATAAGTTCCTACCTACACGGTTGTAATATACCATCACCCTTGTTTTTTTAACGTGTTTACCAAAGACGCATCTACATAATGTGCCTACGCAAACATACGGTGTAAACACACCCTTATGAACGAATCTCCAATAACGCTCCAGTCAGATTTTAGCTGAATTTTATTTAAATTTGTTATAAGAATTTAATTACATGTTATTTTTATTGGCCCTGTAGAGAGCTCAAATCCTTTCATAATAGTTAAGGACCCACAATGTTTATTGGGTTATCATTATTTTGATATTAAAATATTTTAAATTGTAATAAGGTTTTCTAATAATATTTATTCCGATGGAGTTTAGACGCCTCTTTATAGTCAATTGTAGTCTTGGAGTGGAATATTTTCACGTGGACAGGCATATAGGATAACAAAAAAAAAGTAAATCTTCTGTTAGAACTATCCAAATGTGTTAAAATGTGTGATTTATGTAGAAAAGACGAAAAATGATTCTATGTAATGGTTGATCTAATCTTCATTTAATAAAATTCAAGTTACGTACGAATTTTTTGTCAAGTTAGTTAGTTATTAGTACTATTAGTACATTTTTGCTTATGTAATATCCATAGATATAATTAGATACACTTCTATGTATAGTATAGTTGTCATATTTTATAACATTGAGTTGTACCTACTTTTACTCACACTGTGATCTACTTTCCAACCTGGTTCGTCTACAGTGGGTTTTACAGTTTTATATTTACTCGTCCAATACCTACCTTCTGGTAAATGTCCGTTAGGTTAGTTAGTTATTGGAGTACAAATATCGTATCGATACAGCCCACCTAACCGGTGTAAACTGGAGTTTATTTTACCTGGATACGTGCCTCAGGCAATCCGATCTTTTCAGCCAGCCGCTCGCGCGCGAACACGTCCGGATAGTGCGTCCGCTCGAACTCTGCATCAAATAATTACATTATAGTCACAATAGTACGTGTATTTATATCTACATATAGTGTTATGAAAAATAATTAAAAGGTAATATTTTGAACTAATAAAAACTTGAAGACGTTGTACCTTTCGTCTCTAAGTTTTTTTACTACTAGGATTTCTCTAGGAATCCAAAAGTGGTGGTCACCATACTCATTGCGAATGCAGCATGGTGACCCACACCATAGCAGTCTTCTGTGAGAGAGTACATCTGGCCCGGTTGAGTCGGCCCGTTCATGCTAAAATCAGCTTGACTCTACTATCTTGGGAGTTTTATAATTTTTGTTTTAGATACTGGACTGTACTTATTAGAAGCCATAATTTTTATATTTTTTTTATGAATACCTATTTAAATAAATAAAGCAAAATACATTACCCCTTAATAGGTGAGACATTTTTGTTATATGTATTGTTTTTATCATAAAATAGTGGCAGTGTTCAAGTTGTATAGTTACCTTCAGGTACTTTTACTTTTTGAATACTTTCTAACTACTGAAAGTACTCAATACTAGAAATGTTCTACATTTTTAGTATTGTATGGAAAGAAAAACAAAATTAAAGCACTTGTAAGGATGGATGTAACTGTCAACTTGTCAAATATTAAAAAGAAAATAGCGTTGCAAGCAATCAATAAAGCTATACGGAGCAAACAAACAAACAAGTAAGATTAACAGTGAGCTCAATAATTGGGCGTAGTGCCACGGGACGAGAGCTGGACAAACATGGAGGGACAATATTTATTTACTTACTAATAACCGTGTTGTGAGCGCAAACAATAAATAAGATGAAAAGGACATTGGGAAATAGGTTTATGAAGGCCCAGGGGAGATATTGGCAGGCTGGGACCTTGATGTCAAATATGATTTATACTTAGGAGCTGGGATTTGGTTTGTTATTTTTATATAAATTCGTGGGAAATACAATACCTGCCATATTACGGTATAGCTTTTTGGAGTAATTGCAATGTTATTGGAAGGTTTGACGAGCCTGTAGTGGATCGTGAGTGAGTCTGGGGTTGTAGATTCCATTCGATTCGGAACAAACGTTTGTGTAATTAGCTTGATTATTGTGTCTGAGTTTGGATGTGATTTATTTATGTGGGAAAAAGGACATTTTATTTTTTAACTTAGTATCTTATTATTAACGACTAAACAGTATTTTATAATTTTCATTGGTCTTTATCGGTTTGATGGTTTCAAAGTCCAGAACGAACATTAGCAGACCCATTATTTGTGTTTTAAATATGTATCCAGATTATATATTTAAATAATAAATAAATATTTTGGACATATAATACAACGCCATCTAGCCCCAAGCTAAGCAGAGCTTGTATTATGGGTACTAGACAACTGATATAAATACATATATACTTTTTTTGTAAATACACACATATTATGCATAGAAAACACCCAAATTCAGAAACAAAGATTTGCAGATCATACAAGCATTTGGTCCGACCTAGTAATCGAACCCGAGACCTCAAGCACAGCAGTCGCGTACACTACCACTGCGGTACCGAGGCAGTCATCATTTATACTAGCTGACCCAAGCAACTTCGATTGCGTCGCCTATTGTCCGTAGTGTGATAATTTTCCCCCGTTTTTTAAATCATTCTGCATTGGTACTCCGCTCCTATTGGACTAAGCGTGATGATATATTAGCCTATTGCCTTCCTCGATAAATGGGTTATTATGGGCAGTAACGCTGAAGTAATTTTTCAAATCGGACCTGTAATTCCTGAGATAAGCGCGTTCAAGCAAACAAACAAACTCTTTAGATTTATATATATTAGTATGAATACATTAATAATTATCATATTCTGATTTGGCAATTTAATTTAGGTGTTGGAGTGAAGCCATTAATAATAGCGAGACGATGTTTCATAAGCTTACGTCAAAAAACTGTCAATTCATTGCGTAAATCCTCTAGTGTAATTATGACACTCACCTTTTTCAAGGCTATCTATCTGGTCGTTAGTAAAGGAGGTTCTGTTCCTCTGCAGCTTTCTCTTCAGTCGTAGTCTCATCTGTGAGTCCTCGTCTCCTGATGAAGCGTGCTCGCTATTCCCGTCCGACCCCGCTTCGGATTGTAGAGGATCTGCTGTAAGAGGACTTACGTTATTGTGGAAATATTTACATATTTATTGTTTACACAAGATATATTCTCAACTATCAGTATTGCAATTAATTTTATTTTTAACCGACTTCAAAAAAGGAGGTGGATCTCAGTTCGTCTGTATTTTTTTTAATGTTTGTTACCTCATAACTTTCGACTGGGTGAACCAATTATGATGATATTTTTTTATTTGAAAGCTGGCTTCCCTTGTGGTTCCATTTCAATTTGGTCCAGTTCTTGAAGTTGTTTTTTTTTTGTTGTTAAATTTGTGATTATTATATATCATATCAAATCATTTTTGTAATAAACATTTTGGACTCTGAAGTCTTGTATCTTTTGAGCATTATATAATAGCGTCAAAAGTTGTGTGACATACCATACATCTTTTTGAAATTATTTTAATAAATTGTAAAAATCTGTTAGTTAGTTTCGGAATTTATCGCGAGCAACAACGTGACATGAGAATTATTTAAAAACTTGCGAATAATTACTATGATGACGTCTAACAATTAACATTTTATAACCATGAATTAAATTGAATGACTCAATTTAGACACAACAGTCTCGAACAAAATGCTTAACTGACAAAGACTCTTCATCATAAACTATCAACAAAAGTTCTCCAACAAAACGTCCTCAATGACTATCAACCAAATGCGTCAGCAGTATTGCACAACCCCCAAAAAATTACATAGCAGCCAGTCATCGTGACCCGTACTTCAAAAACTTTTATTCAACAAAAGGGACCAAGTTAGACCGGTTGTTTACGACCCTTTAAGTAAGGGTGATAGCAAAATTAAACGTTACTCGTAATGTTGTCGACATGCCTCCGGCTAATTGATTAATTTGCTTTATGGTCGGAGCACTTGAGTCCGGGGTTCGGTTCTCCGGTAATGTGCGCACGGGTTACTGATTCTGATGAAAAGGAGGTCTGTTAGGCAATCTGTCACATTTTTTCCAATGATGCGTTTATGTGGGCTCGTTGCTAATTTGTGTAATGGATAGCATTGGGTGACTTTGAATTGGGAAGAAATAATAACTGAATAGAAATAAAAATGTCAAAAAAAAGTAATTTAAATGGACTCTACACTATGGTTTATCTAATTTATGCAGCTTTATGTATTTAATACGAAATGGAACTCCTATTAATATTGTATTAATCGGGCTTCCTGTGAACTTAAAAATCAACAAGAGTGCGATTGAATGACAAAATTAAACAATAACTATGATTAACTGAATATTCTACACGTAAGATATAAAAGATAATACAAAAGTAGGTGAAATAACAATACAAATATATAAGAAACTAAGTATTTATGGCACATAATACATCCTACTAATATTATAAACGCGAAAGTTTGTAAGTATGGATGGATGCATGTTTGTTACTCTTCCACGTAAAAACTACTGAATGGATTTTGATGAAACTTTACAATAATATAGCTTATACATCAAAATAATACATAGGCTATAATTTATAAAGATACAGCTTCGCCTTGCTGCGTTGCCTACGGTTATTGTCGTACCGCCGGGTTCAGCTTGTCCCAAATGAATTTAGATTAAAATTGTATGGCCACAAGTATAGAGAAATCTTATGATGCTTACACGCTCTTTGAAGGTTACTTTATTAGGTTACACACCTCTTTACATAATTCAAAATTGAACATACCGATCACATACAAGGTGTTCCAAAAACGACAGAACCGTAACACATACGCTAAACGCTTGACATGATTGATGGACGACAGCGACATTCGCTCGGCAAAACGTGGCGGACTTTCCAATCGGTTGACAATTTTGATTGATCGTCGCACTACAGGGTGTTCGTATGTGTGTATGTGCCCTTAACGTCAATGACATCTCTAATGAGATCGAGTTTACAAATGTTGATGACGTAGACGAAAAAAAATTGAAGGATGGGATCAAAATTCTAAATTTATTTGTTGACTTGTTTGACTTACAACCATTTGATGGGTTACCAAAAGAGACAAATCAGTTTTATATTCATTTGAATATTAACTGTAACTATTGTATAGATACTAAAGTATTGCTATTTCTAAACAAAAATTATTTACATACATTAGATAGGTAGTAATAGTTGGGATGGTAGTGTTTCTAATTAGTCATTAAAGTACTTAATATTTTTTTCTTACTTATGAATTTTAATTACGAGAAACTTCGGTACTTCAAGTCGACGTCCTCATCCCACATTATTATTAAGTATGTTTAAAAAGCCAACAATTAAGACGCTAAGTTTAATTGCACCGTTATCTGAACGCAACACAAAGGCTTGCCAAAAATAATATCTGTATCGCACAAACATTACTTACAACCCAACAATCATCATTTTCATTATTTATTACCGGTCCGTACATAAAGGAAGGAATTCATTAAAAAAATCAATTCAGTCGACGGCGGCACTTAACCACAATTCCACCAATAACGACGTACAAATGATCGAAGAAAAAACTTCCTCTAGCCTCGAAGGGCGGGATGAAACACGAAAAATACATAAGAGAAAATAATAGTAGTAAGAAAATAAGAAAAGGAACGAAATAAAAGTGGGGGCGGTGGAAAAAAATTGGAGAAAATAAGTACAAAGGGGAGTGAAGAAAGTCGGCGGGAGATAAAGCGGAATTGGAGTTATCGGGGCGAAACACGACGGTCGTAGGTGGGGGCCGATTGCTGGCGAGCGATTATGTGAGATCGATACTGTCACTCAACAGCGCCGCGTGACGCATCATAAGCGATAGCGACAGCGGACTACTTACTTAAAAACTTCTTTGTCGCACAAATTGTAACGTATCGATGAAGCCGGTTTCAAAGATATTGTAAATTAAGAAAATTCAATTTTGTCTTTCTTGTCAAAAATTCCGTGGTCACAAAGAAACTTATTACATTTATGATTCACCCTAATTGTTTCGTTTATAGCGCAGCCGTATAAGAGACAAACATGACAATTACAGTTTCGGATACCTACCTATCAAAAAACACAGTCTATTTTTTTCGTCAATCATACCTCCAGTTTTAACTAGAGATATCAGATAGGTTCATGAAAAGTCTGAATTTACCTTAAAATGTGCATTTGTTCCTGAAACTTGTCGAAAAGATATTGATCCTTCATATCAATGAAAGTATCAAATCAATCATTATGAAAAAAATATATGGACTATCTCCAATTTTAACTAGAGTTTAATAGAGAGAGAATACCATAATGGTGTATTTGATAGTCAAGACAAATCGATTCGCGGATTTTGAATCGAGTAGCAATAAATCGCTTCCGACTATAACTTGGGATATATATTCAAAGAACAAGTTCTGTGCGGCTGGACAAGGCGCGATCCACCTAATTCGCTACGGTACCGCGAATCAACGCTGCGCTTATACTCGAAACATTTCTCAAGTATCTCACCTTTATTAACGTAAATTATTCAAATCCACAAGTTTATTGTATCGTTGTTTATGTAATTAGGTTTATGAGGTACGGTTAAGGGAAGGTAGGCTAATGTGGCATCACTGTGAGTGTCAGTTGTTTTTTTAATTTTAAAGTTTGTTTCGTCATCATTCAATAGCCATATCGACAAAAATAACAGAATCTTTAACCGTGGCTAGAATTTTATAGCTTATATGGGGTGTTAATAAATCTATAGGATGTGTGTTTGTGTAAAATTCATTTTAAGTCTTTAATCGAATTTAGTACTGACGTGATTTGTAAACGTTTTAATTTTATATATTAAGATCATTTCGTATATATATCGCAATAGGATCTTACTTAGTTTTAATTCTCAGAAACAGTGCCTGCACCCTTTTCTGGGATACAAATTAGCCCGTGTCACTGTCCATCCATCAACTGTCCCTACGGAAGGAATCACGTTTATACGCTACTTTACTGATGAAAGAGAAACCAAAATACATCCTTTCGCAGTCTTACTTGGCTCTTAATCTATACTAATATTATAATACAAAAGAGTTTGTTTTTTTGTTTAAACGCGCTAATCTCAGGAACTGCTGGTCCGATTTGAAAAAATCTTACAGTATTTGATAGTCCATTTACCGAGGAAGGTTATAACCTATATATCATCACACTAATACTAATAGGAGCGAAGCACCAATGAAGAATGTTTAAAAAACGGGGGAAAATTTTCGCGCTACGGGCAATAGAAAACGCAAAATCGGTTGCGTGGGTCAGCTAGTGTAATATGAATTTGTTGCCTAACTACCATAATTATATGTATTGTACTAAGTATGCATCCATATATTTAAAGTTTATTACACGCCTTAAAATATTATATTGAAACCCGAAACAAAATACGAGTATCAACACAATTAAGGAATCGTAACTCGTAAAATCAATCTACAATTCTTTTATAGTTAACGCCTCAGCAATCATAACCAATTATATGCGACCTTATACTTATCAGTTGTATCGGACATCTAATACATTATCTTAATTTGAAGGGAGGGGTGAGGTCAAGATGTATTGGCGGTGGATATAATCAACTGTTCTCTAAATGTCCCCGACAGGCCCATCTGAATTACTTACCGAGGGCTGATAACGCGCTGTTTTTATTATTGTTGCTACAAGTGGGGGCTATTTGTGTAATTTTCTCTGGGGATACGAGGGTAGGAGAAAATTTTGTGTTTTGGAATGTAACATGTTTTTGTTGGTTTTATTTCAATTGTTTATATTTTTCGATACATTAATTTTGAGTGTGCGTCATGTTAATGATTAATAACACAGTGTTTACTTACATAACTTTGCCTTTCAGGAGATACTTGTTCTTACTGACGAATTGATAGCAATTTACTTTTCAGTCAACAAATAGTTAGGAATTACAGAAACATAGTACAGAAATAGTGGTCGCATAATCACCATAAACCGGTGTGAAATAACGCTTGGGCTGTGTTTCACCGAGTGAGTAAGGATACCCATACTCCAAACCCTCCTCCCATCCCCCAAAGGTTGACAACGCACTTATGATGCCTATGGTGTTGCGGGTGTCCATGGGCGGCGGTAATCTCTTACCATCAGGTGATACGTCTACTCGTTTGCGAAAAAATAAATAAATAAATCACCATTACAGCGAAGATAATTAAGTTACGAAGTTCTTAATATCTACTATCTTAAACGTTTAACTTAGAATGTTTTGTTGCCTGGGGTATTCATTATAGGTCCACAAAACACTCTCATCATGAAAGGAAATATATATTATTGTGGGGACACTAAGTATTTACATCAAACAACGCATAAAGAATTATACAAATATTCGACCGAGTCAGGGGCATCGAACTAACAATACCTAGACAGTGACGTAACCATTGTTAACTCCATGAAGGTTATACTGCCAAATATCAGCATTTGCTACAACTTTCTTAACGTTGCCGACGACATACAAAACTCCGTAAAACTGTTTACATATTTTCTCTCACACAATTTTCTTTATAAATCCCAGTACGAAAACATAATATACGAATATGATAAAATGCCACCTCACGTTAGTAAGGTCTATAACAAAAACGTCAAATTACAAAACCTCACTTAAACTTGTAAAGAGATCAATTGCAACCATTTACTAAATAAATTTCAACGATATTTAAAACTGTGCTCCATTGTAAAGCTATACGCCACGTGTGCCAATAGCACTCTTATTGTGGAGTCAATTACATTTGCACTTGATGTGAGACCATTACTCGGTAAAAAGCATTGTTTCAAATTAAATGGTTCGTGTGCCAAGTACTGGAGTGAAAACTGTTAGGGGTTCATTATTAGTTTCTGTTTTATTCCTGTTTGATGGGGAAACCTGGTTTCTTTATAAATTATTGATTGATAGTTTTGTACTCGATTAAATTAAGCGTTTGATGGCGTTAATGCTCTTTATTTTGTGTATGTTGTTAAAGTTTCAGACATCCATTTGCATGTATATATTCGTGACCATAGGTCAGAATATTTCATTTCATTACTTTACAGGACAAGCAATTAAATTATTTAGAAATCTTGAAGGCACTATTAAAATATGAAACACTCGAAATATGAAAAAAAAATGTAATGTAATATTATATAATGTAGTTATCCTGATATGACCAAATGAAAGAGCATTTTTGCCCATTATACCAATATTAATAAGTCATACTGAGCAAAAATGTACTTATCATTGTCTGATCTATAAATAAATAAATAAATAAATATTTCGGACATCTAACACACAACGCCATCTAGTCCCAAGCTAAGCAGAGCTTGTGTTATGGGTACTAGACAATTGATATGAATACATATATACTTTATTTTGTAAATACATACATATTATACACAGAAAACACCCAAACTCCGAAACAAATATTTGTAGATCACACAAACACTTGGTCCGACCCAGGATTTGAACCCGAGACCTCAAGCACAGCAGTCGCATTCACTGCCACTGCGCCACCGAGGCAGTTAACACACAGTTCTATGACCATAGATATAAAATTTTAAGCCATTTCACTCCACAACAACACGAAGAATACTATCATTTTATTTTACTGTGAAAGTAGGATCGGTTCTACAGCATTGTTCTTGTATTGTAGCACTTGCATAAAACTTTATTATACTTTAAATGTTTATTATACGTAAATTATTTATTTCGAGTTGGGAACTTGTAACTAATAAATTGTTGGCAAAGTAGGTTTGTTAAAACGATATCGGAACTTACATTTGTTGGCTTAGCCGTCTTTTTAATAAAAGGTTTCACGTATTATATTTATCAATTCTTTACGCAAAATGCAGGCAACTAGAGCCATCAATTACGGGTATTTCAGGCTACGTGACTTCGTTATCAAACTATGTGCTTATTGATATTGCTAAACCATTTATCAAATCGAGGAAAAGCTGTTACCTAAAATCCACAAATAAAAATTTATCGGAACAAATGGAATGGAAGTAAAACTGTGTGTATAAATATAACGTGTATTCTCGTAAACTAAATGATTTGGCAGAGGCTGCGAGTCGCGTCACCTGGCCTTACCGAACAAATATTTGTACAATATCATAGCTAACTATTCGTACATTTAGTTTTATTGTAACATAATTTGTTTGGTATTATTTTATGTTTCATGTTTTATTTTGAATGTTAGTACGTATATGAATGTCAATAAGTTAAAATAAAGGTGAAAATCAAAACCATTTCCAACGGACGACAACAAAAATGATTTTTCAATACGATGTTTTCATGTTGAAAAGAGACAATACAAGATGGTTACAAAAAAAGAGACAGAACTGAGTTTGATTTTGACGAAAACTCATAAAAGCTCTACCGACTAGACTACAACATGCGATTATAGGAGATGGTCTCATAACAGATCAAAATAATAACTCTAATTCCGCAAAACATTATTAAGGTTTTTTAAAAGATATAAAAAGCAAATTTAGAGAAGTTTCGGAAGTACACAGGGTATTTACAGCTTATTGTTCGGTTTGTGCTTTACTATTGAATAATATTCAAAGTTAATTCCAATTTTATTAAAAAATAGTTTTAACCTAAGTATGGAGATTATTATTATCTATTATAACTTTGGTACCTACATATTGATCTGTGAAAAATAATTTCTTTTCTAGCTACTTTTCGTCTTTCATTCACGCTTAAAATATTGCGCGTCTTAAACTTTATGCATGTATTGCCCGTAGCGTGAAAATTTTCTCCCGTTTTTTAAACATTCTTCATTAGTGCCCCGCTCTTATTAGTATTAGTGTGATGATATATAGCCTATGGCCTTCATCAATAAATGGACTATCCTATACTGAAATAACTTTTCAAATAGGACCAGCGGTCCCTGAGATTAGCGCGTTTGTGTGACAAACAATCTCTTCAGCTATATAAAATTAGCATAGATTAATTGATATCAAAACAAGTTCAAAGATTGGCAACTATATTAGTATCTGAATGGTAAACTATTGTGGGCATTGTGTTTGAATCCCCGCCACAGTTAATTCACTGTATGCTAGCAGTTAGTTTATATCGCCAGTTTCGCATATGTGGCCAATTATTTGTACCAATATTCGACAAATATTGTGGTATTTTGTTTGGTCCGTTGATCGTTACATATCGTCTATTGACGGGATGGTTTTGTTGTTTTAGTCAAACAAAACGTTGAGGTATAATTGTTTTTAAATGTATCTTCTTAAAAATAGGACGATTAATTATTTATTCTAATGGCATTAAAATGTTATCATAACTATCGGACATTTAAAAGACTATTTAGAAATATGTGTACATACACTTCGTGTGATTGATAAATCGTTGTTCTGAGTCTGGGTGTCCTGTATGTCTGTCTGTCTATAAAATATATTTAACTAGCTGTTGCCCGCGTTTATGTCGGTTTTTTCGTGTTTTTTCGCGGTCGCGGATATGTGACTGATGCAAAAATTAGATAAAAACAATCCTTGATGCGGATTATATATCATTCTAAAATTTCAGCTCGATCAGTGCAGAACTTTTTGAGTTTTTGAAGCGTACACAAACCAACATAACATTTATATACATATATAATATATAGATTTCTTTACAAAAAAAAAAGGCTTTAAGAAATGGACTCAATTGAAACGGGACCACACGGTAAGCACCAGCATTTAAATAAAAAAAGAATCATCAAAATCGGTTCACCCTTCAACCTAGTCAAAAGTTCTGAGGTAACAAACATAAAAAAAAACAATCGAATTGAACACCTCTTTTTTAAAGTCGGTTAAAAAGATCACGGTCTATTGAAAATGACAGAACTTTTCAAGTTGCTCACAACTTTGCCAGGGACTACGGATGTGAAAAGCTCAGGCCGTTCAAAGTCGTTAAAACAGTTATTTCAATACGAATATTTCCATGGTTGCCTGGAAGAGATTGCCTTTGGGCGATAAGGCTGCCAATTGTACCTCCTAGTTTTGTGTTACCTTTATAAGTAATCTGGTGTACAATAAAGAGATTATTATTATTATTTTCAGGAAGTAGAGATGGAGAAGTTATGTCACTCGAAAATATACTTGACAAACTGACCCACGCAACCTCGTTTGCGTCTTATATTGCCCGTAGCGCGAAAATTTTCCCCCGTTTTTGAAACATTCTTCATTGGTGCTCCACTCCTATTAGTAGTAGCGTGATGATATATAGCCTATAGCCTTCCTCGGTAAATGGACTTTTCAAATCGGACCAGCGGTTTCTGAGATTAGCACGTTCAAACAAACAAACAAACTAACTCTTCAGCTTTATTATATTAGTATAGATAAGTATGGTCTAGTGGTCTACAGCCAGATATTGTACTGTGGTACCTAGACTACTTATATATATAGATACATTTTCAAACGCACATTATTATTTTCAATATGCGTTACACAATTATTTATTTGTATTGAATGGGCAAGACCACTAGTTCAGAAGTCACCAACCATTCGATGAACAGGCCATCAATAAAGTTCCTAACATACCATATATATTTCGATAATTTCAATCAAGACTGATGAAAGATTTTAGTACCAAAACACCAGGACCATCTTATATTTTTTTTACCATTTTGTGTACTTCCGAAACATTGGGCGAGGTTATCGATCCGTGAGTCGAACACTGCGTGGAGTATTAAAAATGTTTCGCGAATGTTGGGATAGGAAAAATGTGTTTTATTTTAGGGAAGTTCGAGAAACTTGGTTGGACCTTTCAGCCTTTGACTGAACGTCTAAAGGTTAATGCGCTTGACTGCGAAGTTAGAGGTTGTGGATTCGATCCCGTCTAGGTCAAATTATTTTGTGATGAACACGATCACTTATACTATGCATGGGTGTGTTGGAATAGGGTTGTCCTAAAGATTGGAATAATTCCGAACATTTTTAAGATTTTTGGACTAGCTTTACATCTAACGTCAAAGTGCTAGAGCCAGCCAGTCTACATTTTTTTTATTGAGTAGTGGGCAAACGAGCATACATATCGCTTGATGGTAAGCGATTACCGCCACCCATGGACACCCGCAACACCAGCGGCGTTACAAGTGCGTTGCCGGCCTTTTAAGGAGTACGCTCTTTTCTTGTAGGTTTGAAGGTCGTATTGATCCGGGAACACCGCAGGCGACAGCTCATTCCACAATTTTGTGGTTCGAGGCAGTCTAATATAGTGAAGAGGAAAGTGGCCTTATTTGGACACATACAACAAGAATTCCTGAGACTTCTCTTAGAAGGAAAAATACCTGATAAGAAGAAGCATAGTCGCCCAGGAAGGAATTGGATTAATGACGTCAGGGCATGGACTGGACTAAAATATCAGCGATTAAAACAAGCCGCTCATGATAGCGACGGATACCTTTTTCTGACCTACAAACTACATTTTATTTTTCTTGATATTTTTTCTTGTTGTCTAACATTTTAGGCAACATTCATAGGCCTATAACTTCTACCAAAATGTATATACCAAACATTATATAGCCTATAATAAAACCCTACGTAATTTCGGTAAAAAAATATATTAGTGCCGGTTCACTCGCCCGTGGGCAATAAAATGCCCCGTCATATATAAACGTGACTTTATACATATGTATAACATACGTATGGCTATTGGACGAACGGCACTTTACATATTATACACATTAAATACACATGTATATAAATGTAGTTGGATGTTATAGAGAATATTGCTTTTATTTTATCGTGTTTGATGTCGATTCAAATCGTAATCTTGGTGACACGATGTTTTAAAAAACATAAAGAATATTCCTTTTACAACTATTACGAGTTTCTATTGAAAATGAATTTGTAATACGTTTGCTTTAGAATCTTATATAAAAATAACATTTATATATCGATAGGATTTACCCTGTAAATCGGCATACACGGGCGGAGACGCTAGCAAAAGCTAGGTTAAAGTTTTAAAAAAGACTTAAATAAACTAATAACACTCTAATGCTTTATGGGAGTGTCTAAACAATTACAATTAGTTTCAAATATTTGTTTTAAAGCGATGGATACTAAATTAGATACAGGTAACCATTCATCATAATTAACTGTACTAAATATGAATATGTACAAAACTTCTTGCGACATAAGTTACAAAATAGTTACTAAAGTAGACAAACTGTCTATTTTTCAGGAAAAAAAATAGTCTCACTGTTATAAATAAATAAATATTTGGGACAACTTATACACAAGGCAATCAACTCCCAAGCTAAGCAGAGCTTGTGTTATTGGTACTAGACAACTGATATAAATACATATATACTTTTTTTTTGTAAATACATACATATTATACATAGAAAACACGCAAACTACGAAACAAATAATTGTAGATCATACAAACATTTGATCCGACCCGGGAATAGAACCCGAGACCTCAAGAACAGCAGTCACTACTGCGCCACAAAGGCAGTCAAATAAACGTTTTAGAAGACGTGACAAAAATAAATCGATCATTTTCGTCGAGTCGTTTCCAGAATTTGTATAATACCAAACTGGACGCGACGGGCCTTTCGAGATTGGAATTTGTGAAACTGAATGCCGTAACCGAAGTTAATTAACCTCACTGCCCGCTTCCACAAATATACAACCTACTCATATTTGACGTGCAAAAAGCATTTCCTATATACATCATGTAGATTTGGCAGAGTCGGGGTTTTGGTATGTGTTATTTTATTGATGTCGTTAAAATGCAGTGTTTTATGACCCCGAATGTGTTGATTGTTTGAAGGACTGTATAATACGGACGGTAGGGGTTTTGAAGATTATATATGTTTGTTTCTTGTTGTAACATAGCTTGGCTCGCCTGTTGATATAGTTATTATTTAAATTGTTGCGACTTCCACATACAACATAACCTACTACACCGCCATCTACCGAAGATACACTAAACAACGAAGTAACGCACTGCACGGAGTAACTATAAATCCTGAATCGCGCAATAAATAGTTCTCGCGCCGATTATTATATATAAAACATCCCAACATCAACTGTTGGGCAGTAGCCTGCCAGGCATGATTACCTCGCCTGGTCGGAGGATCCTCCATTTGTGTTGGAGGGAGAAATTTTATTATCAATAATCTACCTAGGCAAGGATTAGACGGTAGGACGTGTGTGACGTGGTACGTAACATGTTTGCTGGTAATAAAATCAAAACTAGAAATAATGCTTTATTGCAATGTAAGTTTATTAAAAGCCCTCACAACAAATGTTGTGACTTTAAATACAAAACATACGTATCTTATCGTATGTTATCTTTTCTTGTAGCAAATGTATATAAGTCCTAAACTTTTATATTCAAGTTTATTTCGAAACTAAATTTCAACGACAATATCCTTTATACTTACTACTTTATACAATACTAACTGACCCACGCAACCTCGTTTGCGTCTTATGTCGCCCGTAGCGTAAAAAATTTCCCCCGTTTTTTAAACATTCTTCATTGGTGCTCCGCTCCTATTAGTAATATTTTAATTTTGCCATAACTTCAAAACCAAACGTCCAATTTTCATCATTCAAAGACCAAATATTATCTACATAAACTGTAGTTAGTGATGAAATAATTTATTTTGATAAGGATTGATAGCATGAGTAAAATAAACGCGTTTATTTGTAGTCCAAACAAAATTCAAGATTTTTAAATAAAAAATGGTTGTTGTGCCTCACTCGACATAGATAAGTATAGTGTGTCGCGGACTTTTTTGTAGATATTTATAAGATCTACGATTAATTAGAACATTTTATGGTTCTATCTTTTACCGTTTAGGCAGCGTACGCAAAATAAGTAACTTATCTGGTTGATTTTTTACACTTTGGGTCCGAAAAACCCAAATATCTTACGGAACCCTATTCTTTCCAAAATAAAATATAGCCTATGTTACTCGTGGGTAATGTAGCTTTCGAATAGTGCTAAAATTTTTAAAATCGGTCCACTATTTTTTGAGCCTATTCATTACAAACAAACATACAAACAAAGTTTTCCTCTTTATAATATTAGTGTAGATGTAAAGTATATAAAAAGACATATTTCTATGTAGCTTAATCTACATAGAAATATGTCTTTTAATATACTACAATAATTCTTTAACCAGTAAAGCCATCTTTGTTTTGATATAATCATTGTATTATGTCTAAATTTACGAGTAGCTTTAGACACAAACATCGGCAAGAGTTCGCAAGAAAAGATTTTCATTATATTGTCCCTTATTTACTAATGTTTTTGACTACGAATGCTATGCTTGAGATCTCGGGTTCAAATCTTAGGTCGGACCAAGTGTATCTATGTATAATATGTGTGTATTTACAAAAAAGAAGTTTATATGTATTTATATCAGTTGTCTAGTATACATAACACAAGCTCTGCTTAGCTTGGCACTAGATGGCGTTGTGTAAAAAAAATGTAAATAAAGGCTTCGGTTGCTGTATGGGATTAAGAACACCAATCACACGGAGTGTTACCGCACATATCTATCACGTGGCAGTCACAAGAGCCGACTAAGAGAGCGAACTATATAAGACAACAGCAATGTTAAGAGAAGACAAGAAAGGAATGTGACCAGAAGTGGACTAAAGGCTTTTGATGATGATCATGAATTGAAGACTGGACCTGACTGGAAAAACTTATATATAACAGTAACTCGCTGGTGCAGTAGTTGCATAAGCGACTACTGTGCTTGAGGTCTTGTGTCCAATTCCCAGGTCGGACCAAATGTTTGAATGATCTGCAAATATTTGTTTAGGAATTTGGGTGTTTTATTTGTGTGCGTATTTACAAAAAAAAAGTATGTATTTATATCAGTTGTCTAGTACCTATAATACAAGCTCTGCTTAATTCGGGACCAGATAGCGTTGTGTCCGAAAATATTTATTTATTTTATTTAAGCAGACAGTTCCAAATTTCAATTATGAAGAAATCTGTCATTGCGATTTAAAACAAAAATGAACGAACTTTGTACAGAACTGCACTCAAAGGGAAGCGGGCCTCTGGTTTACTCGGCAATCATTCCTGTCACGTGCTCCTTCTAAACAATGGCTACACGTGAAAAGTATGTAGAAAAGTTTACACAATAACTAGGGACAACAGTAATCCAACCAGGAAATATCTTTTCGTCGAAGTAAACTTGAAGTGAGGTTACACTTTTTATGGGATAACTAAAACATTAGACATTAGGAACAAGGGAAATAGCTCAAGTTCTATATAGGATTTGAGAACATAGTATTTGTTTAGTAGTGGTACTTAAAAAAAAAAGTAGCGCCTAATTTAAAGACAAAATGTGTTTATTTTCTTTTAAAGATTGAAAGCTGACAGTGTACTAACTTAACTAATATTAATCTGTCGTCAAACAGTCTAACTGTACGGATTAAAAACAAATTGCTGGCTTTTATTCTTATTTTAAGCAATTAGCTGACATTCCAATTTTAAATCTAACATTGACATTGGTCTGCATCTAACATGTTGAAGTTCGAAATTTAAATGTGTAAATTTAATTCTATACATTTTGCATAGATTGTTTGACTAAAATAAACCGCATTTAACTTTAAATGATTTTGCTGAAGTTTGAATTTTAATCTAACCTGTAATTTTAAACATTTTAAAAGTATTGTTTTGCTTGAAATGGCATGCTTCTAAATTCAAATTATTTGCTGACATTCGAATTTTGAATAATACTTTGATAATTGAATGATTTATATTTTGTTGAATTTAATTCAGACATTGCAAAATACTTTTACTCATGTATAAACATGTTGAAACTAAACCTTCTGTAACTCATCTACGATATATCCGGGGTTTCTTCACTTGAAGGCGTGTGGAGTCAAGGGGTTAATCTGCACATGTGACCTGTACTCTTGAGGTCATTTTTGAAAGGAGACCTCACACTTGAGCGGGTTTATTAGCATCACGGGAGATGAGTGAACACGGTTTGTGGGTAGTTTTATAAGGGAATAGGGTAGTTTGGGATAGTTGCTCGTAGACAGTGTTTCGTTATATATGATAGGTTATTTGTAGTTAAAGCTAAGCGATTTCTATTTAGTTTTTTTGG
The DNA here is from genome assembly GCA_916048165.1 of Spilarctia lutea. Taxonomy (NCBI): domain Eukaryota; kingdom Metazoa; phylum Arthropoda; class Insecta; order Lepidoptera; family Erebidae; genus Spilarctia; species Spilarctia lutea. The sequence continues at coordinate 10,963,747 of OU696490.1, read as the reverse complement.
CTTATCGGAGAGAACTAATTTGGCAAAGATAGATGTAGAGTAACAATGTTTATGTAACTATCTGAGCCCCGAGGGGTTTGCTAGAGGTTGTAGTCTATAAAAGTAGCCAAAGATCAGATATCTACCAGTGAATTTTCCATCAAAATCGGTCGAGCAGTGATTAACTGGAACAAACAGACAGGCCGACAGAATAAATTAAAAAAAAATAATATTTTATACTATATTTAGCAAAAAGCGGTTATTTTAATATTACAATTAGACACCCCAATTTTATTTATTTGTATAGATGTATAAATGAGCAAAGGACTAATTTATGGAGTATACGAAAGCGTAAGCAATGTAAAAAATAAATTAATTAAAGTGTACAACTACTTCTAGAAAGCTTTAAATTGTAAAGTTTAGTATATTTCAGTCACCGCTGTGAAAAGTTTTAATTTCATAGACAAGTCGTGGATTATTGAACAATCCATAGTAATGTTATAAATTCGAAAGTAACGCTGTCTGTCTGTCTTGCTTTTACGACTAAACTGTTGCACCGATTTTAATGAAAATTTGGCATGCAGATACTTTGATTGTTCAGAAAGGATACAGGATACTTTTAACAGCGATAACTGAGATGGACCCTGACGGAGTCTCGAGCAAAAGCTAATTAGGTTTATGTAGCACAAACGACCTACCAGTACTCAGTTTGGCTACCTTTCTTTATAAAACCCTCAGAAATACGACTGCAAAATACCAGTAAACAAGATTACTTTAATATATCGACACAATATACACGTATATATAATACCTATACACATAGCAACAATGCGGAATAAAACACAAAAGCAGGCATATAATCTGTCGGGCCGCCACAGCGGAGTGGCGAGGTGTTTGGGAAGAAACTCGGTAACAATACCACCCCTGCCTCCCTCCCTTGCAAGGAATGGGGGAACACAGGGTTACTAACGTATTTCTCAACTGTGGAATATGGAATTCTTGTTTTATACCTGCTGTTAAAGTGACGCAGGTTAAGCATGGGCTTGAGAATTGGAGAGACTGATTCGTAAAGAATTTTGTGTGATGTGTTTTGGGTTTATTAGCGATTGTATTTTTAAACTTGTAATGTGACTTGATATGGATATCAATCGTTATAGTAACTAAACGTATAGTAAGAATAAATCCGCAAACTATAATTATTGGCTTTTATCTCAGCTTAATCTTCAATAGCAATACAAATTTTAGTTATTATTAATATGCTCGTAACTGCCTCATTGGTCTAGCGGTTGACGTATGCGACTGCCAATCAAAAGGTCTCGGGTTCGAAACTCACAATGAATTTATTTTGCTTACATACCTTCTATATCTATATTAGGAGAAACAAGTTAACAAACGGAAAAAACTAGAAAACTAGGTACTGTAATTAGATAATTACAGTACCTAGTTCAATTTGTGTCCGTGGGAGAGCCCCGCTTCGGCATGCATGGGCCAGCTCGACCGGAGTGAAACAACGGCTTCACAGAAAACCGGTGTGAAATAGCGCTCGCGCTGTGTTTCACCCAACCCCTCCGTCCATCCCCCTCCTTATCACCCAAAGGCCGTCAACGCACTTGTGACGCCTCTGGTATTGCGGGTGTCCATGGGCGGCGGTAACCGCTTACCATCAGGCGATACGTTTACCCGTTTGCCCCTATTACATAAAAAAAAACTTGCAAGTAATCTCTTGTGATTTTTCTTGTAGTCCCCAGCTAGGGTCTCGGGGTAACTTTTCCAGGTTTACTTGCAAGTAATAGATAGAAGTATGTTAACCATTCACGTGTACCGAAGTTAATCCAATCCTTATACAAGTATTCCTTCATCACCTCTTTAGCAGTCCAGTGTTGGATAGTCTAACTTTTTAATACTTTGTAGTACCTAGCCTATGTTTTATTTTTTATATATAAGCCTTCCAAAGTAACTCTACTCTGTGACTCAACCTCATACTCTCTGGAAAGTATGATAATCCAAGAGTAGTGTCATTGCATATCCAGACAATGCAACATGGTGACCCAAACTATGGCGGCTTATTAAGATGCTTCAGCATCATCTTAAGCATTATCTGGTAGATAAACTTACAGTGTCTAATATATAACCTTATTTTGGGTTAGAACTGATTGTAGATTTATTCATAATAATAATAACTTTATTAATATAATACCAACACCACGATAATACAATTGGTTTTTTTAAGAATATGTTATTTTGTACTCTTAAACTGGGTGTCTACAACGTGATTTTGGTCACTAACGTCTAAACTAGGCCGAGTCTGTATCTTAGACGTTAGTTTCTTCCCAATTTTCAAGTACATATTAAAATAAATAAAAAAATATGAGTGTGTGTACTTATGTACACGCGTTAGAAGTTATACTTCTTTGGCGTATGGAAAAAAATAACTAAAATGCAGTAGTGATTAACGATAAATATTAAAATTAATCAAAAAGATTTAATTTAAATAAATAACATTTATTTATTCACACTGTTTAATTGTACTGTTACGAAACACGTGTTCTAAATATAAAAATACTAGAACATACAACTTGAACATAGTTATCGATTTTCATGCCACCTAGAACTAACTTCACGATGTAGAATTCAGGTGTCGGTGTGCGCGCGCTAAGTAAAAATTCACTCTCATCATTTTTCTCCATCGCGCCAAAAGAAGTATAACTTCAAAAAATATCAAAATGTGGGCAGACTCACACAGTATACATACGTATACCTACGTACATGTATTTTCTTGTTGTAATAATGGTTCTAAGAACAATAGATCGAACTTACTGACATATCTCGACACACTGGTAGCTTTTATTGTTGGTTGGATGGATATTATACGCCATATGTTCTATTATATCCGAATTTAGTATTAGTTTATTACGTCCATAGACAAAGCCAGGAATAGAATGTGCCAATAAGAACTCCCTACATTCCACTGCCACTCCTCTTGTTTCCCTAATCGGATTTATGCAATCCGCACAAAGTCCCATCACAGGAGAGAAATCCTAGTAAGAAATTTCGATGTATTATATTTTGGTTAATCAGTCTTTTTTTTTTTTATTCCCGTCATCAAACACACAACGCCATTTAGTCCCAAGCTAAGCAGAGCTTGTGTTATGGGTACTAGACAACTGATATAAATACTTATATACTTTTTTTTGTAAATACATACATATTATACATAGAAAACACCCAAACTCCGAAACAAATATTTGCAGATCATACAAACATTCGGTCCGACCCGGAAATCGAACCCGAGACCTTAAGCTTAGCATTCGCATACGCTACCACTACGCCACCGACGCAGACAAGTCAGTCAAAGTAAAGTTAAATCAAGTTACTTGCACCTTAAACACTGTTGTTATAAGATGAACATTTACATCTAAAAAGATATTTCCAATAGAAATAAGAGAATATAGAATTGTATATCCTATTACTACAAAGTATTTGATATTACAGTAGCAAATGTACACAAATTTATTGACGGATAAAATATAAATGAGATCATACGAGTGACAACCCTAGCGATCTTTCTCAAAGGTAAGACTCCGAGAGTCGCGACACGGCGTCAAAGCGAAATAGGAAAAGAACATCCACTGACGTCACACGCGATAGAATACATATGTCGAACTGTCGATATGTCTACAGATAAGGGATGGAAACACTTTTAGATGTGTTCGTATTTCGTCCATTTATGGGATATTGCGTTTTGAACTAGGTGCTTTAACGTTTTAAAAATAAATAGTTTGTAATACTCGTAACTCTACAATTTCAGCTTACCATTTTTTTTTTTTTTTTATTGAATAGTGGGCAAACGAGCAGACGTATCACCTGATGGTAAGCGATTACCGCCGCTCATGGACACCCGCAATACCAAAGGCGTCACAAGTGCGTTGCCGACCTTTGGGGGATGGGAAAGGGGATGGTGGGAGGGTTTATGGGCCTCCGGTATCCTCACTCACTCGGTGAAACACAGCGCATACGCTATTTTACACCGGATTTCTGTGAGGCCGTGGTATCACTCCGGTCGAGCCGACCCATTCATGCCGAAGCATAGCTCTCCCACTGCCCAAAATTGGGTTACTTATAAAGGTAATGTTAAAGTATATTTTGACTGTTAATAGATGATAATTAAACACGCAAACTTAATGCGAGTTAAATTAGGAACAGCTAACAAAGTAGATCTCAAGATATAAAGTATGACCCACGCAACCTCGTTTGCGTCTTATATAGCCCGTAGCATGAACATTTTCGCAAAATAAGTAACTTTTCTGGTTGATTTTTACACCTTGTGTCCGAACAACCCAAATATCTTACGGAACCCTATTTTTTTCCAAAATAAAATATAGCCTATGTTACTCGTGGATAATGTAGCTTTCGAATGGTGAAAGAATTTTTAAAATCGGTCCAGTAGTTTTTGAGCCTATTCATTACAAACATACAAAAATAGGTACAAATCTTTCCTCTTTATAATATTAGTATAGATTAACACCAGAAATAAAACATATTGGATAAGCCCCGCGGTGTTTCACGCGGTACAAGAACAAGCGCGGGTAACGCCGAGGGGCACAGCTAGTCTAAAAAAGTAGCCTTTGTAAATAAATACATATTATACATAGAAAACACCCAAACTACGAAACAAATATTTGTAGATGACACAAATATTTGGTCCGACCCTGGATTTGAACCAGAGACCTCAAGCACAGCAATGGAATTCACTACTACTGCGCCACCGAAGCAGTTACAGTGCGTACCATTCATGCCGGAGCCTGGCTCTTCCACGAAAATTTATGTGAAATAAACTCACATTAGGCCCTCAGTACTTAACTCGTGATATATTCTTACCTCTTTTATGTTCCTCAGCATTGGGAGTCCTATTAAGTTGTGGTGGTAAAGGTGCAGGTATGGCAGGGGCCGCTGGTGCAGTAGGCAATCCAGGGTACCACCATCCCGTAGCGGCCTGGCCGTTGAACATCCTCAGTTTCTCGTATACGCTGTCGTTCTGTGCTGAAGCTGCTTGCTCCTTCTGTGACGCTAAGTTTCTTAAAACTCGATTTATTGATGAAACCTGGTAGGGACGAAGAATAAGAATGATAAATCAAACAGTGTCTGAGCAGTTTGATATTTATGCCTCTAGGGTGGTAAGATCTATCTACAGCTGCTTCTGGGGATAACGTCATATTAGAATACTAGGTTTGCCCCGCGACTTTACCCGCGGTTATTGTTGTACCGTAGATAACACCACGGGGCTACGAATTATCATAATATTTTATATTTTTTATTCAACACACAACGCCATCTAGTCCCAAACTAAGCAGAGCTTGTGTTATGGGTACTAGACAACTGATATAAATACATATATACTGGTTTTTTGTAAATACATACATATTATACATAGAAAGCATCCAAACTCCGAAACAAACTTCAAATATTTGACCCAGGATTGGAACCCGAGACCTCAAGCACAGCAGTCGCATTCACTACCACTGTGCCACAGAGGCAGTCTTATATATATTATTATGATAATTCGTATACTTAAATACCATTTGGAATCCTTCTATCATTATTACTTCAATAACATTAGACCTTCATACAAACTACCATCCCCCGTTTAACCCCCTTAGGGGTGGAGTTTTATAAAATCCGCTTCTAGCGGATGTCTACACCTTGTAAGGAACCTACCTGCCAAATTTCAAGTTTGTAGGTGTTATAGTTTCTAAGATTTCGTGATTAATCAGTGAGTGGTATTTCGATGTTATATATAAAGATTTTTTTTGAATAGAATTCAGTAATAATTACTATGTTTCAGAGGGCTTTACGTTTACGTCCATAACTCGAAGAAGACCTTAACTCTATGAGGCACAACCAGTCCATAACTCTAACCTACAGTCCCTTGACCCACATGGAAGTAATGAAACAGGTGCTTATTGCAAAACGACTTCGACTAGCAAAACTGTTTCTTGTTAGAATCATGAGACATTTCGTATTTCATGGTATAATAGCCTAAGTGTGGAGGTAACTATACTTCAGCTATCCCAACTAGCTGTACCACGACTAATTAAAATACTGTGGGCCCAGGAATTCATTGGATTCAGTGGATTGCTTACAAACACTTCAGCTACAACTTTATTTTTTATAAAGTATTTGGCAAACGAGCAGACCTATCGCCTGATGGTAAGCGATTACCGTCTTTGGGGGATGAGGAAGGGGATGGGGAAGGTGTTGGGGTAAGGTCTGCGGTATCCTCATTCACTCGGTGAAACACAGCGCAAGCGCTGTTTCACATCGGTTTTCTGTGGGGCCGTGGTATCACTCCGGTCGAGCCGGCCCATGCATGCCGAAGCGTGGCTCTCCCACAGTAAAGAGTACAACTAAAACTAGTACATTTAACTAAAAAGGTTTAAAAATAAATATTACCGTAATAGAGTTTAAAGTATTCCTAACATTGACGTACAGCTTCAATCGTATATACGACTAACAGCGGCCATACTCATCGGACACATTATTTGCAACACCGCATCCCCACAAGTCACAAACAACTATTTAATAGGAAATAAATTGCAAACCCACCCCACCCTTTTAACTTACAAACACGTGTAATTTAAAATCTAATATGATTACTAAATTCCAATCGGGCGCCTCAAAGGGACACAGATTAGGGCATCCCTCCACCCCTTACCGCACCCCAACCCCGCAGGCCCTAAAAACCCCAATATCTATCTACTTTCACCGAAAACTACGCATGCGTAAAAACCTAACCCACACAAGTATAAAATTCTATATATGCCCATTTCGGAGTGTCATAGTACTTATATAGTTATAGATGTCGGGGCGTCCTGGGTTCTATATCTGTTTCCTTGTTGCCATTGGCAACGGTAGAAATGTATTTTTCCCCGGCCGGGAAATCGGCGGCCCTCAAACGATTACATTGTATCCAGAGTACGTAGGTATTTTGTTTGTGATCGAAATTTTGGAATGGAAGATGAATGGCTTTGTTGCCGGCGTGCTTACAGCCTCTCTGAATTTGTGTTCATTACTTTTTTGTTTTAAATACTGTTGGTCGTAATTTGATTTTACTTAATAAGATAATTGAATAAGAGCTCTATAGATTTAGATATAGAGTTTGAATCTTCATAAATATCATCAGATATGCTCTTTACTGTATATATCCTTGGCTTCACGTGACAAAGGACAGGCTTTCAGCTTCCTACTGCCTTTTATTTAAAAACAATGCACTTATATTATAATTTACTTGATTTGAATTTAAAATCACACGATCGCAAGCAAACATAAAAAAACAAATTCCATGGCAATTGAAACTCTCTATATATGATTTTTTTAAACATTTGTACGTACCTATGCCTACATCCGTACCTACTTGCAAATATATGTTTGAATAAAATGAAAATTTTAACACGATTTTAGCCGATCCATAGATCAAAAAAGTTCGGAAATATCATATTACACTTAAAAAAGCAAAGAGAAATTTCATAACGTGTAGCCTATAGTTACTTACTCAACAACGTTTCGTTGACTATGAAATTTCAATATATTTATAATAAATTTTACCTTACAAGTATAAAGCTTCAAATATAAGTTCGACTTACGACTGCGTACATAACGCAAAGGTTAATTCCGTACGCGGGGCTATAACACGTTTGATTTAATCCCTTGTACCGCTAATGGAAGATAATGCGTCTATATACACTGCGCCGGCAAGCGATAAAACACACTTATCTCTAGAAGCTACTGTTTATGAACCCGCCATTTTTACATTCGCAACTTTGAATGGCATTCTAAATTTGAAATGTGTACTTTTAAAGAAAAGAAAATAATAAGGAAAATTTATTATTTAGATTTTATTTCTGTTTTAATTGTTAATGTTTGTTGTAATTTGGGTAGTATTTGTAGGTAAAATTCAAATTTTAACTTTAAATAGATTCGTGAATTTAAAATTTTATATGAAACTAGTTGAACGTAGAACTGGGTGTTTCCCGCGGTTATTATCGTACCGCGCGTAACGTAGCGGGGCGAAGCTAGTTTAAAAAGTTTAAGTTACTCTTTATATCATCAGCTACCTATCTGTGAAAGTTCCGTCAAAATCGGTCCAGCGGTTCCAGAGACAGACAGAAAACATTATAAACAGACACTCTAATTTTATTTATTTGTATAGATTGGTTGTAGCTTATTAGTGTACGAGTGTACGAGTAGTAGTAGCAACTAAAATCATCAAAAACCGAGCTTTAAAATTTAATACAATACCTTTATAAAATAAAATCAAGCCCAAAACTTTGAATGTTATAGCACATATTGCGTATTTGTTTTCTTTTTTTTTTTTTTTTTATTGATTAGTGGGCAAACGAGCAGACGTATCACCTGATGGAAGCGATTACCGCCGCCCATGGACACCCGCAACACCAAAGGCGTCACAAGTGCGTTGCCGACCTTTGGGGGATGGGGGCCTCCCCCCATCCCCCAAAGGGGATTGGGGCCTCCCCCAATCCCCCAAAGGGGATTGGGATATGGGCCGCCGGTATCCTCACTCACTCAGTGAAACACAGCGCAAACGCTATTACACACCGGTTTTCTGTGAGGCCGTGGTATCACTCCGGTCGAGCCGACCCATTCATGTCGAAGCATAGCTCTCCCACGGTTGACACGGTTGTTTTACTAATAATAAGATGTTTTCTAAGAAGAATAGTATTGATGAATCAAAACATTTTCTGCCACTCACACACTGCCACGTCAAATCGGAGTTAGCATTTCTAATCGTTATAAACCAGTTACATATAAAAGGTCAAATTAGAAATGTTATTCAAATCACCGCTAAATGCGATCGAAAACTAATTATTAAATTCAAATGCACCAATAAGCAAAAAACTGTTCCATTAGAACGAAAACATTTTGAATTTCGAGTGCCAGGGTACACCGGGTTATCCAATAGCAACGGTGCATTTAAACGCGAAATCTGGTCGTGACAGGCGAGCGGCCAATCAGATGGGTACACGAGAAGATTAAAGAGCCTACACGTTCCTATTAGAATTGTAAAATATTTTTTTCTATTTTTGCATCAACGCGAATATTTAAGGGGCCAGGATGTCACAGGATAGGACTGCAATCATTATTATTTGTATAGGAATAATTATTAAAATAAAAGATAATTTAAATTGTAAACAGTCATAAAAGCAACCAGCAGTTGGGCACATGATTTCGTTTTCCCTGTGGACATATTACATAAAAGTGACGTATTTTATACGTCGGACTTTACAGTTAGAACGCGCCGGCATTTCTTAACAGTCATTCTGGAAGGAAATGCAAAATTACACACCACACCACATACATATCTTTTTTTAAGTCCGTGAACATTGATTAAATAAAAACTATGCACGTATAGTATCCAGACCATATCTGGGCTGAACTTTTGAAAGCACGACCATAGTTTTGAGTCGGCCTGTCCATACACTACAGACGGCATTCGAGCCCCAGCTATCGTGTTACCTAACCGGTATTAGTCAAGCTGATTATATTTTTCGTCATCCATTATTTAGCTTACGACGAGGATAAAAAAAGAGATGACACAAGATTTATTACAAAATAAACATAGGTATATCAAATCGAACAGTGTTCCAAGTTTAAAAATTCAAATCCCGAGCATCTATTATTCGCCAACTACGGCTATGACACAGTTTCAAAGTCACCGACAAGCATTATACTTTTTTACGAAAAAATTAAAAAAAGAAGCACGTGTCCTCTCGGTTAGTTTTTAAATGTTGGTATTTGTTCAGTTGTCATTATTTGTGGCATAGGGCTAATCGGGCATCCAACATTATAACGCTACAGTGAACGCAGCTGTTGTAGTTTTAAACTATCTATTGTTGCATGTTTTATTAATTGGTTTAAATTGTATTTTTAATAGATTTTGTACGAAATTTTAATTTTTATTTTTGAAAGCCAAGTTTTTATAGTAAAACTTTATTGGATAAAGAAAAATGGTTCACGCTCAAGTATAACTCATAGTAAGTCTACAGAATAGCTTTGTTAGATTTCAAGATTGAAGAAAATTGATGTTCAGTAAAATGTCAGTTCGTAAAAATTGTTTGGACATACTTTCTACGAAGTTATTTTCTGTATTTTTTACAGTTTTAAAAGTTCAAATACTTAGGCATGTATATAGTTCAAATATACATATATGAACTTATGTAATGATTTTCAAGAGAATACATATACCTAAATATCTAATACAAATTTGCAACTTTTTTTACTTTACATAATGTAAGTAATATGTATCCGACTTACATCCTTTTTGAATTGAGTAAGCCGAATTAGTGTCCAGCGATGTGTATGAAGGGTCTAAAACTTTCGGCAGTTTTAGACGCGCGGCAATGTGTACCGACCGTGTATGCAGGGGTTTATAACGAGCTTTTTTTTTAAAAAAAAAGTTAGATACTGCTTTCAGTGATGGTACAATGATTTTGAATTTTCTTAGTATTGTTACCTAATCTATCTGATTAGGCTAGCTGTAGTTACATTTAAGGAATATATGAATTAGTGATACGATAATTAAGAATGAGCTAATATCAGAAACTATTGATTTGAATAAAAAAATTGGTATTTAGCTCATTTGTTTTAGCAAGGAGGAAGAAATAGGAGCTAAACTTCAATAAAAAAAATACGAAAATGGGAAAATATATTGCTTTTTAGGCACGCAAACAAAGTTGCGCAAGTAAACGAATGATAAAATACGAGTACATTGGTTAAGGTTTAAACTTCCGACAAAACTCATCTCAGATACATTGCTTAATATCTTTAATTTGCGAATTTGCCAGCATCGGCTCAAACCACACTCTATAAAAACATTATCATGTTAATGTTCTTATAAATTACCAGTGTCCTTCGATCAGGAAACTTATTATAAATTGAAGTTAGTAATTTACTATCTATAAATACTTTAGGTTTTAATATGCCCGAGGATCTTAAGCTGGTACTACCGTACATGGTCGTAACTCGATACTTGACAGCGTTCAACTCTGTGACAGGCGAGAGTGCGCGTGCGCGACGCGACAACACCCCGCTCAAACCATAACTTTTTTTTTTTTAATATTTAAACCTTTGGACTTTTAACAGATGATGGTTAGTATGTATATGTTATGAAAATACAGGCAATAAAATTCAACAATGTATATTTTGGGCTAATTTCATGTCTGTTTCGATGTTCTTTGAATAGTCAATATATCCCTGCAGTCTAATAAACGTGTTAAATATACCAAATCTTAGGGTTGCTTATAGCTAAGTAAAATAAGACTAAATATTTTAACTCAATTTTAGATCAATTACGTTGGCCGTAACATTAATTAAATTCATTCCAATTGAATGTAATAAAAGCACAAAACACATGAATGTACTTGACATAGCATACCGCATTGGTAGATAAACCACAAATGTCGGATCAATAAAAAAAAGTGTAAACCGTAATTATTATGATAAACATCTAACACGTAGCATCTAATTAAAACCGAACATATTATATCGAGTTTCGCGACAAACGATAGCGTCTAGCGATCGTTTCTGAACGCGGGCGATCTCGCGTCACTATGACAGTTGACAGGTGTCACAAGCAGGGCCGCCAACATTTAAATGTGTAGAATTTATTTTAATTCACGTGAGAATCGTTCACCATTTGAACTAACATATCCTTTTATTTATGTAGGCATCAGCTTTTTGACTGAGGATATTTATAGTCCGAACATAGATTGTATAACGAGATGAGTTTATAAGAAGAAAAAAAATGTTACGCTTCGTGATAATAATAATATGTTTTTAGTATTAAAATCCTTTTGGTATTGAAAACATTATGAGAATGTCTATTGTGATTGATGTTTTTTGAATAGTAATTATTGTTATTTCATATCTTAAATAGATTTACGATATTTATTCATGAGTTTAAGATTTGAGTTCTTTCAAGTCAGATAAACTAGTACCTACTTTATTTTTTAAATTAAAAAACCTTGGCAGCCCTTGTAGATTGCGCCAACGCATCTCATTACCGTAACCACTAACATGACGATAGATCATCCAGCGAACGATAGCACTAAGATACCCGGCGTTGGTGGTCCGTACGCGTGCTAATAAAAAAAAATGTTAGAAAATCGACATTTACGCGGGTAATCGAATTTGTTGAGTGTCATGATCAATCATCGATATTTACGAAATTGACGGAACGGTCCCTTTAAGATCTGATTTGAAGATGTTTGTCGATGGTGTTTTATGATATAGACTATAGACCCAGTTTTTTGTTTCAGTTATTGATACGATAATTAAATAGGAATCTTTCTGAATGAATAAATCATAATGAGTTAGGGTCCAGTTAATCTATTCGCTTAATCCTATATAAATAAATATTAATAAATATTTCGGACATCTAACACACAACGCCATCTAGTCCCAAGCTAAGCAGTGCTTGTGTTATGGGTACTAGACAACTGATATAAATACTTATATATACTTTTTTTTTGTAAATACATACATATTATACATAGAAAACACCCAAACTCCGAAACAAATATTTGTAGATTCCACAAACATTTGGTCCGACCCAGGATTTGAACCCGAGACCTCAAGCTTAGCAGTCGCATACGCGTACCACTACGCCACCGAGGCAGTTAAAGTTAATATGACTTTTCTTATGGATTCATATGAACTACTTTACGCAATACTTTGTCTTCTGTTCGCTTTTCACGTTCTCTTTCGCCTAGCTTACATTTTCAGCTATCTCATTCTCTTATTTACATATTTACATTTGTAATTTTGATTTTTAAAGAATATCTGATTGAGGCAAATCTCTTCACTGTGCTGTTATATTCAGTGAAATTTTTAGAATAGACGTATGATTCACAACTTCCAATGTTTAAATGTTTCTGGATTGTATTTAAATAGCAATTTTATTATTTATTTATAACTTTATGCACAAATACATGCGTCGGCGGACTAAATGCTAAAGAAATTTTCTACCAATCATCCGATTCGGCAATGCAGAGAAAATGTGAGATGATTTGATGCTTTATATTCGTGTATTCCATCAAACAATAACATTTGCAGATTTATCAACATCAGCATAACGAATTGAAACGAAGGTAATTCAAAAATTGAATTAGAAACCAAAATAAATTCAAAAAGAATGTCAGCCCCTTTAATCTCATTTATCAGAGAATTAAAGCTCCAAGTAATACGTATATAAGTACTTAATCACCAAAACGATTTTGCCTTAAAAGACGTACAAAGAAACGTGCTCTATCAATGGAGGTTTCACTCCCATTAATCTATCCACTTTTCCGTGTCCATTCACTACCAAACATAGACCAAAGGTATCCATACAAAAACCCATAGGAATGAATACAAATACCCATACAAGAAGGGTTCTTCATCCCCTAGAATTACTATTAGTATTATCTATAAACATTTTAACGTACACGGTTAACCCGCGGAGACCCAGCTTCGATTCCCCGGTGAAAAGCGGTTGTGGGGTGCGGTCGAAGGGTGTTTTTTGCAATTCTCTTAGGGCGCACAGATTGGGGCGTAGTGTCTCAGTTCATTATGGATGTTAAGTTGTTGTCGGTGATTTAGATTGAAGTGGGGCTTTTGTGTTGTGCAATATGATAGTTTTTATTTCAAAAGTGTCTACTTAATATCGTTCTGACTGTGGGTAGTTTTAGTTGAAAACTTTTCCACGTAAAAGTAGGGTATTACACCAAATTTAGTTTAAACTTTCTGATACAACAGCAATTGGTACGACGGTAACCACTACCAGTATTTCCTTTCTAATCTACACCGTGTCTTATTCTATTTCGGCCATATTGTGCGCAGAGAGGTTAACAATTTAGAAAGACTGTAGGTTATGGAGAAGATAGAAGCCTAAAGACCCCAAAGAGTTGGTCTTACCAAAACGCCCAACGGCTGGAGTTACCTGTCAGTGCCGCTCTTCATCTGGCGACGCACCGTAGCAGTCGGAGAAGAGGTGTAGTATTTAAGAAATCACGATTTTCATTAATGGGAGAACGATTATGAAGAGAAGAAGCGAGTATCTTCATACCATCTAATTCTTAAATCTTATATGTTCTATCTAAGATTTAATATAGTAAGAAAATAATAAAGTAAGTACTCGTATATAATGAAATCTTAGTTAATCAAAATGTTGTAGCGGGTAGACTTCGTGGAAACAACGATATGAATAACAGAGAATACCGAAAAAATATTTATTTAACAGTTTTTACCAGTAATCTGGTTGACATAAAGCAAGCTCTACCTAATTTGGGATCACAAAGTGTGACGTATTTTGACTCATAATTACCCAGTCTTTATTAGTCCACTCCTGGTTATTGGTTCTCTCACTCTCTGGTCACTCCTGGTTATAGACCTTTGCTTGAAAAGAAGGGTTGGCCCACTGTATCACGCTGGCCAGAAGACGCTTTTTTTTTATTGAATGTGGGGTAAACGAGCAGTCCTGTCGCCTGATGATAAGCGATTACCATCCATCGGCGGATGGAGGCGTTACAAGTTACACACAAGGCTTTAGTTAGTTTAATTTTTATGACACCTATAGGATGAAAAATGGTGACCTTTCGTATTCTTAATTGTTTTGAGTCTAATATCATAAAACAGATCTAAAATAAACATAATAAAGTCCTCAACAGTCATTAATCAGCCCACAGAATATCCCTCCGGGAGGTACAGCAAACACGTCACATCGTCACATTCCATGTAAGTGTGAGTAACAGTGTGTGACGGAGGGCAGAGGGGTTGGCACTCTTAAATACCGTATTGTTATTGACGAGTTGCTGTAATTATATTTAATATGTCTTTTTATTCTCTTATGGAATTTTCTAGGATTTTTACGTTTGTTTTTTTTCGCGGGTAAATTTCCATTTTAAGAAAATAGTCCTTAGATAAAAGTATAAATTAAGAGATGAAGCTGTTCAATAGAGCTTAACCCTGCTGACTGCCTCGCTGTCATAGTTGTAGTGTAAGCAACTGCTGTGCTTGAGGTCTCGGGTTTGATTCCCGGGTCGAATCAAATGTTTGTAAGATCTGCAATTTTTTTTTTATTATTATAGGGGGCAAACGGGCAGATGTATCGCCTGATGGTAAGCGATTACCGCCGCCCATGGACACCCACAACACCAGAGGCGTCACAACTGCGTTGCCGGCATTTTAGGAAGAAGGTCTCTTTTGTTGAAGGTTTGAAGGTCGTGTTGGTCCGGGAACACCGCAGGCGACAGCTCATTCCACAGTTATGCTGTGCGCGGCGTGCTGTGTTTTTGTTTCAAAGTTTGGGTGTTTTCGATATATAATATGGATGTATTTACAAAAAAGAGTAGATGGCATTGAAAGTTAGATGTCCTATTATTAATATTCTAAAGAAACTAATGCTGAGCCAAGCTTTGAATGTCCTCTCTAGAATTTCATTGGGTCTCCTATTAACTCGATTTGTGTTTCTAAGTTGTATTGCTTTTCACTTTTTCTAATTACTAATGCCTCTCCCACGTCGTACATACCTACTTACTTTTTTCCTTTTTTAAAGGAACCAAATCAACAAAATGGTAAACGTGTCGCCGTTGCATTATTTGACCGAAAGTACAAGTGTCTCCAATTACAGGCGTATTGCGTGTTACTAAAACGAGATCGTTGTACACACGCTACATAATATACGAAGCCAACGAAATGCTCTACAGTAGCGTTTTGGCGGTGTCAAGTATCTCCGCACTAATTCTGGCAACCAACTTCGGGTATTAAATTTAAAAGAGAATTTGTTTTTAATATTTACTTGCCTTTCGGGAAACTGTTACGTAAATACTTTCGTTCGCACAATTTACGGTTATAAGGTAATGTTTTTTTATATATGTTTAAACAAAGTTAATAAAATGCTTGACTACAAAAACAGTAAGTTAGTTTGTATAGTTTTGATAAAACCAATAATTTATACAATTATCATATTTCTGAAATGTCAATTACAGACTACAAGCATGAGATCTTTAAAGTAAATTAAAGCTGTGGATAAAAAACGGAGTAGAAAATGCAAATAAAATTAGGAAATAGTTTTCTCCTAGGTACATTTATGTAGACATGATAGGTACAAAACAAAACCGTTTGTATATTTTTAAGAATAAGTAACAAGTATCGGTGGTTTATTTTTATGAAACATAAATCTAAGTTATTTTTTGTAATAAAACAAATAGGTATAATATAATAACATTTCTTCTGAAATAACTCTTTTAAAACAAGTTAACACCAACAATTCTAAAACATCGTAGTTTCGATACAAAGTCAGAATCGGGCCACTGGCGTCGTGTCTCGCTCGATCGAACTCATGAATTCTAAATTTAAATTAGATGTCTCCAAATCGTATTTAACGGTCCTTGGGCAACTGTTGATTGGCGATGTTTGCCGCGTTTCGTTCACGTTTGCGGTTGCCGACATTGTTTTCCATTTTCAAATTCGGTTTCTTAGAAAGCGTTCTTCACATAGAGTAACATTTTTTACTTTTTTAATCAAGCTTAAAGACTTTCAGTAAACATACTGAGCATCCTATGTGAGGTTGTTTATAAAAGGACCTTACAGGAAGTTTTTATAAATAGTTTTTAGTAACTATTAGTATTAAATACCTTGTTTACATTTTCAAATAGTTATATGGCCTTTATGAATACCTCTATAAATATTATTATTCCGTGAGGGAATCAGCGTTTTATGTACTATAAAATATATCCGGATTTAAAATCGTCAATTCCTATGCCATCATAAACAGTTGACGTTAATCTGCCAGACAAGAGCAGCGATACAACTCAATGCAGATCCTTAAAGCATAACCACAAGTGTGAAAGAGATATCGAATATTCTGTGCATTCACGCGTAAACGTGGAATTATTGTAAATGCGTTCTAGGAGAAAACAGGCGTAAGCGTATAGGACCTCTTATGAAAAATTAGTTGTATTGAAAATGTGATGTTTTAAGTTGTTTAGTACTTGATTCTTTTAATTTTTAGGACGTATAAAACATTTTTAATAAACATGAATAATATTAAGTATTAAATGACCTTGACAAAAGTTCTTCTCCACATTAAATAATATTTAAATTTTGTTACAACTAAGGCTTACAAAGTACTAGTTCAAAGAAACAGTCTAAAAAGAACTTCTTAAGACACTTAAAATGAACAACAAAACTTAAGAGAAATCCAATATAAATGATTTGCATATTCAAGTTGACTAAGAATATTCACATCGCGTCTGACAGCTCATAAGCTGTCTCGACACATTTCCACTTACGCCGTTCTGCAGCTAGGCCGCCATCGATTGTTCCACGTATTTTTGTCCGCTTTTAGTTGGTAAGAAACATCACGCCCATTCGACCGTTATGACTAGGCAACGGAACCCACCGACATACGCCCATCCCGCTCTAACACACGTATGGGCTCATCACCCTATCCCTTTCACCTATTTGCCCAGTGGGCCGAGTGCGTAGGTACGACAGTCATAAAAATAGCCCCTTTGGCGCCGAATCTTCTAGGGGCGCTCAGCATTTCGATTTTGTGTCCTCTTGTTAGGTGGGGTGGATAATGTAGGGTATTTTTATGATAAGTTATAAGTATGGCTCTATGTGATAGGTATGTTTATACATATACCTAAGGTACGAGACTTAATTACTTGGCTTTTTTTAAATTATTTGAAATAACGGGTTTTAGAATGTCCTTGGTTTCTTAAATAAGCTGGCACTTATGTGCACTTATAATAAATAAATATTCCAAACATCTAACACACAACGCCATCTAGTCCCAAGCTAAGCAGAGCTTGTGTTATGGGTACTAGACAACTCATATAAATACTTAAATACTTTTTTTTTGTAAATACATACATATTATACATAGAAAATACCCAAACTCCGAAATAAATATTTGCAGATCATACAAGCATTTGGTCCGACCCGGGAATCGAACCCGAGACCTCAAGCTTAGCAGTCGCATACGCTACCACTACGCCACCGAGGCAGTCGGTGCAGCAAATAATGTTGAGGTCACACAATTTTTTCCCTGCCTACCCCCATGATATACAGACGTGGGTACATAAATAAATAGAAATTACTTTAATATAATTCTAATAAGACTTATTTATAGTTTAGCGTCTATGAATGCACTTAAAAGATATTATCACGACAATAATAAAATTGTTTATTGTGAGTGGGAAATGAACTCACCTACTGTGGGTAAGCAATCAGTATCACAGACCACTTGGCCATTATACCTATCTATATGTATACCTGGTAAATAACAAGGTTGAAGGTTCAATTTCTTTTAAGTATCACTTAGTTATGTAGGTAGGTTTCCAAGATAGTAGAGCTGATATCAGAACGAATGGGCTGGATCCACCCTCTCACCAAGAAGACTATCCTAAAATGACAGCATTCATGCTATCTTTTTTCTTTTCTTTTTTTTTTTTAAAAGACAACTCCCACATTAGGAATAACCATCCTGTGTCGTGGGGGACTTTACAAACATACATGAAACGGACACAAAGAACATCCAGACTCGGGACAACAATTCGTGGATCACACAAAGTGTTGTAGGTACCGCGTGGGATTTGAACCCACGACACTTGGCGCGGTAGCAAGCGGCATGGCGACCGCTGACACCACTCGGCCAACCGTGCAGTCTTCGTTCGTATCGTGTTTCGTTAGTGAGTGTCCAATAAAGCAGACGCATCACTTCTTTTTTAATATAAAAGACTAGCTGACCCCCGTTTGCGTCTTCTATTGCCCGTAGCGTAAAAAAAATCCCCCGTTTTTGAAACATTCTTCATTGGTGCTCCGCTCCTATTATATAAACGAAAAACGCAAATACTCTTACGGAACCCTATTTTTTTCCAAAATAACATATAGCCTATGTTACTCGTGGATAATGTAGCTTTCGAATGGTGAAAGAGTTTTTAAAATCGGCCCAGTACTTTTTGAGTTTATTCGTTACATACAAAAATACAAATCTTTCCTCTTTATAATATTAGTGTAGAAGACAAATCCCACACTAGGAATTGCCTGTGTCGCGGGGGACTTTACAAACATACATGAAACGAACACAAAGAACACCCTGACTTAGAACAACAATTTGTGGATCACACAAAGTGTAATTCCATGTGGGATTTGAACCCACAACACCTGGTGAAGTAGGGAACGGTGTGGCGACCGCTTAACCACTAGGCCAAACGTGCAGTCTCTTCATCTATCATCACTAGGCCGTCAAGGTGTGGGTCGCCATGCTACACTGTTCCATTGTCTGTCTTGGATTCTGCTCATGCTGTAGCAGAGTAGAGTCACATTGGCAAGCTCATACATAAAAAAGGAAGACAGATCACCTGAGTAAGTGAATACCGATAGCCATAGACAACTTTAACTTAATAGACACAGTGCACAGTCGCCCGGGAATGGGAAACCGTATTTTTTAAACCAGGGTAATATTCTAGTCAAGCCGACCCTCATGTGTTTTGTTTAATTAACTGCCTCGGTGGCACAGTGGTTGTAAATGCGACTGCTATGCTTGAGGTGTCGAGTTCAAATACTGAGTCGGACCAAATGTTTGTGTGATCTACAAATATTTGTTTCGTAGTTTGGATGTTTTCTATGTATAATATGTATGTATTTACAAAAAAAACAGTATATATGTAGTTATACCAGTTGTCTAGTACCCATAACACAAGCTTTGCTTAGCTTGGGACTAGATGGCGTTGTGTGTTAGATGTCCGGATTATTTATTATTATTATTATTAACTGTCGCTTTCTTTTAAGTTTTATTAAAGACGTTAAAATGATGACAAACATCAACAATCTCCAGGGCCATGTAACATATCCACAAAACCAATATAACGCGTTCTCAACATTCAAGAGAGTACAAAAAGCATTTTTTCTGGTATCTATTCAATATGTCACCCAGTGTTTACTTTGTGATACGGATCGGGACAAAAAACGTGATATTTTGAAATTGTGACATTATTAAGTTTTGGTTTAATGTAAATTGAAATAAACAGAGACAAGCAGATGGTACTTAAAAGTTAAGAAAAAAATTTTAACCGTTAGGAACGTTTTGACTTCTAAGTATTGTTAATTTTTCGTTAATATGTGCAATAATAGCCGTTATACCCAATCGTCATGATTAGGTAACACTTTAGACCAGTGTCTAAAGTGTTCCCTAATCATGACGATTTTTTTATGCCCGTTCACAGTGCGTGTTTACCTAACCATAACTACCGTTTCCTGTACTAACTGATAAAATATCTATGTATAGATTACTGTAAAACATACAGAGAACTAACATTCATTTGCTTGCTACAAACAAAGATCACTAAAAATACCAATTTTTCACTTTTCATTTTTTATCCATGATTGACCAAGCAGATGTCGGACCCGTCAGGTTCGATTACGGGCCGTGTCACTTCAACGATAGCTTTATTTTATATCTTGTACGTGATATTTTTCGCGGTTTTATTATATTTTATAATTTTTTTAGTCTTTTCATCAATGGCGGGATAGAATGTTACTCTTACAAGTATCTTATGATGTTTTTGTAATTGCGACTTTGAGTAGGTAGTTTTAAATCTTTGTGGACATATCTTCAGGTTCTAATTTAGCATCAGCATAGAGCTTTATATGTAGAAGATATTTAAGTGCCAGACAGGAACTAATCTCTCTTAGAAAAAGTAAGTATTACGGCTAGTAAAGTTTTCAATTTAGAAGAAGATTTTAAAGATATTCAGGTACTTATTTGTTTAAAAATTCCCCAAAAATAAACAATGATTCACGCAAAGGCTAAGCGAGTTTTACTAAAAAAACTTGCACTTCCCCTTGTCTTTCCAAAATTCTAGGCTTAGTTGATATTCGACGAAGCGAGAACATATAAAAAATAATATTTGTTTGCTTACTGTAAAAATTATTATAATATTATATTGATATGCTAGAAGTCAAATAGTTAAAATTACCTTTTTTCAACGCTGTTTTGTTGGTTCTATTGAAATTTCTTCTGTGTCGATTGTGTTTTGAGCACTTAATATTAACACAACACAATCCGCTATTCAATTTGTTATTGACATAAAAGTTGACAGACTCCTAATAACATCGCATAGAAAAATTTATGAACTCCATTGCACAATGGGCAAGGTCTCGTCCCATACAAAGACCTAATAAAATGCCATCAAACAGTCCGAACGAAAATTTTATAAGCCATTATCAAATAGCAGAATAGAATATGGAGAACTATGGTCCTCGAAAAGCGGTCCATCTTGAAAAGATTTCGGACAATAGACCCGCGCCGTCCAAAACATATGCCCCGAAAATGTAAAATTGCGAAATTGGATTAGTCGAAGTTATTGTCACTGAATTTTGTCCAGATTATTTGGATGTTGTGCACAATAGGCAGGAGCATATGTTTTGTGAGTTTTAATTAGATATCTCGTATTTTCGATAATATTTTGACCGGTTTATGTTAAGGAGATATTTGATTGACAATCTGAGGGTTGGTCGTTGGATCAAATACTATTATTTATTCTGTATTAACATAGTGTAATATTTAGGAAGAGTTACTAAAATCCTGAATATTATTATCAATCCGAAAGTGAGTTATTTTGTTAACTTGTTCGTTACGCTTTCAGGCCTTATCTACTCCATCAATAGTAATTTTGCAAAATATTTACTACGAATACAAAACTGCAGTAAGTACATATTTATTTGTTTTTATATAATAAATGTGCGTTTAACATAATTTAGACAGAGTCTATCTGTAAAACTTATGTATCGAATATAAAACAAAAAAAATATCAACCAGGACCTTATGATAGAGGAAGTTATGTTATGTCTCAGAGTTAATGACAAATGTTAGAAGTAAGAAAAAATACTAAATAAAATAAGTAAATATAAAAGCAAAGAAAAAAAGCCACACAGATACTCACACTAGGTATATTGTCGTTATTGCACACGTTTTCACTCAACAGACGATCCCTGATCTCCCACGCGAAGATCGAAGGGCACTCCCGCTTGTAGTCCGCGATCTTGGAGACCACTGGGGTCGTGGCGACTCGTGGCTTTGACCCTCCGATGGCTCGGGGCTTAATCGACCCCGTCTCGTAATATCTGCGTGCAAAGCTGAATTTAGTTTGGAAGATGAAGATGACGAATGAGCTTAGTTTTTTTGCTCAATTTGTGAAGTGCTTTGTACGTTAGTAAAATAGTTATATTATTTCATGTTATATATAATGAGTAAGATTTGTTAGCGTAACATAGTAAGTCGGTGTGATAAATAGACTCTTATTTGAAAATGGTTCTGAATATTGTTGTTACATTTGTGTACCTTAGTATTCTTATATAAGTATACCTACTTACGTGTAGTATTAGTAGTATATAGTACGTATTTGGGCGAATATTAGGACATAAATTGATTACACTCTGAAAGAGCCCCCGGGTTTTTATTTCAGAAAATTGGTAGACAATATCGAGATTTTGCAAAAGAAGTCGTGTGCAAAAGCTATTCGATTAAATAATACTGAGATATGGGTACATCTCTCACGATAGAACTTACAATCGACTATCAAAACTTCCCTTACTAAAGTACTATTAAAATACAATTACAGACATAATCTCCTATCCCCTTATCTTGAAGTACCTATACAAAACATTGCCAAATTCCTCTAAGTCACGCCGAATGGAATATACACCTTTGGTGTAGACAGTAAGGTTGTTAATTGTTTAAAGGGTGTGTAAAGATGTTGAATCGTGTGCAGGATGTTCGTGTATCTATTGTTGAAGCGACATGTGTCGATATTTAGGACACCAACAATTGACCTCGTATTGGTATAAGTAGCTATTGTTTAATATAAAATTTCGGTTCGCTTTAGAAATTTAAGTTCCTATATGGCGTACATGTGGGTAACCGTATAAAATGGCTTATCAATACCAAACTAGGTTGGAGTTTTCTTTTATTCTACTACGACAACGCTTAACTTAAATTTTCACGTAGAGACATTGCAACGAGACGTCCTCAGTTCAAATAAATATTAGGCGAAATCAAAATTTTATACACAGACGGTTGTGAAACATTTTAGCGCGCCTATTACCCGTAATGATTACCACTAAGCATATATGGCTACCGGAATCGACGTATAAAGAATAATCACCCATCCAAACTGACCTGACTAAGATTGCTTAACCTACTCAAGTCACACACATAGTGAATCTAAGAAAACCGTTACAAGTAATTATAGAGCAATAACAAACATGTCGGTCCTTTATCGAGAATGTCATCTGTCAATAAAGTTTGCTTAGGTATTGTCGATAAACATTTACGTACTTAATAAAGCCAGGGCCGTAATCGCTTTTGCCTGCGGCACCACGAGAAGGGCGTAAGGGAAGCTCCCTATCTACTTACTGCTTTTTAATTGAGAACCTTAAGTTCAATGAACTTAGATGACTTGTTGTTCTTTTTGGGAAGAAATCGTAAAAAAACAGTTAAATTATATCTACAAATATATTATTTTACTTTATTTTCGACTATTCTTTAACATATTTTTAATTTTTAACATAATATATAATATATGATCTTCAAGTCTGTGTCAAAACTACCAAACTAGGTAGTTTTGACACAGACTTGAAGATTTTATGTATGGAATGTAAACAAATGGTCACGTGGTAGTATTTGACTATTACTACTCGCAATTCAAAGTGTCACCAGCGCATCGTTCCTTGAACGCCCAGAATTAGGGAGAAGGGGGTATTTGGAATTAGCCTCCTTTTACTTGCCTTTTTTATAACTAAAATCACCGGATACAGTGGTTTCCTGTCAGGCCATGCCGTGCAAGCATGGATTTCCTACAATTACTTTGAAAAACGAACACTTCATTAAATAATTAATTTAACTTAACGAGTATCTATTTAATACAAAATAATTACTTTCCCGGATAACCACATTACTCAAGCAACTACATTACAACCGCAAACAACAGAATAGCAAACAAATTGTCCCTGAACCTAACAATTATTTCATCAAACAATAATAAATTGATCGAAATCAGTCGCCCGGCCTCATTGTAGCCACGCCGTTCAGCCGACGTTAATTCATTGTTCCGACTCCATTGCTTGCTCACACAACCACTTTGTAGTAGTATATGAATTACACACAGTTACGCTGTTTTGATGTAAAACAAACCGCATTTGGATATATTTTATTGCATTTCTACATCTAGCATTCACATTCAATGAAAGTGTAAAGTAACGTTTTATTTGTATACTTTTTAGCTTTTTTGTAATAATTAACGGTGTATTTAAATTAGGCATAAGGGTATTGTTAACACCCGAAACTAGAAGGGCTGTATCATTCAAGTCTTGACTATAATGACATAGCAGTTCAACTTGATCTGTCCCAATAAGAGTTTAACAACAATTAAAAGAAAACGACATTCTCAAATAAATGGTATTTCTGTGAGTTAACTATCTGTTTACATTTTAGTTCTTTTTATTTCTTCACAAGCTGCGTTCCTAAGCAGCTTTAAATTCACCAACCCCATCATCATCACACACTTCACTGGATATGTAACTGTAGTGAACTAAATACCAACTAAAAATGACGTCAGGGGGTCGAAGATTAGATGTAGATAAAGTATCCGGGGGCAAATACAATTGGGCACTTATACGAGATTGTTTTTGAAGTGGTTGTTTAACGTAACCAGGTTATACGCCCTATTGACAACATGTTATCAAAAGCAATGTATAACGTATCGATTTGTAAATACGTTATTTTATTAGGAGACGGGAACTGTGTCGCATTAGCCCACTGTGCAGTCATATTTGTAAAATTTTAGACAGATACTGTAAAATATTTTGAGCATTACTTTTGAAATTGTTTCGGACCCGAAAGAAGCTCCTTGAAATTTCAAATTTAAAAAAATTCTAATTTTGTTGAAACGTCGACAAATACGCGACATTTTTATTATTTATTAGCTGAACCCCACGGGGCGAAGCTAGTCTAAAAAAGTAGCTTAAGTTACTCCTTGTATCATAAGTCACCTACCAGTGAAAATCTTGTCAAAATCGGTCCAGCCGTTTCAGAGATTAGCCAGGACAGACAGACATATAGTAAAAAAAATGTTTTGTAAAAAGCGCTTATTTTAATATTACAAACAGACTCTCCAATTTCATTTATTTATATAGATAAAGTTATTCGGATAACGTTAATTATTATTTTTTGTAGCTGAATCTAAATTACATTAGAATTTTTGAATTCACATACCTATTATACCTAATCGTTTGATCTAACTTAACGAACAGTAAAAACTAAACTTATGCAAAAGTTTAACAATAAAAGAAAGATTTAATCAATCTAAAACTCTTTCAAATACTCGCAAAAAGTTAACAATACAAACTTTAGGTTTCTATTAAACATCTTCATAAAGCGACTAACAGCGGGGATTCCCCCTAATTAGGAGTCCTGCTGGCCCTTCTGTGGCGTAAGAAACACTTTTATACCCCTTTCGTACAGTAATTGGCACGATAAGAATGTCCAGGGGTGTGTGGGAACAACACTGGCACTTGCAGCCGTCAGAGCCTTCCCGACCGGAGACGGAACTAACGAACGCTATAAGTTTTATTTTTCGATAAGGTTGTTTTATTGAGGCAATTGTGATATTGTAAATAGAGACGATATTCTGGTAAGAAGGTTTGTAACACTGTTGTTTCTTTGTTACATAAAAAGTATAGAATATTTTAGGAAGTCAAAATCTCGAATTTCCAGTATCATTGTGTTGCCATCTATACAAATAAATAAAATTGGAGTGTCTGTTTGTAATATTAAAATAACCGCTTTCTACTACATGCATATGAATGTATATACGGTACACATACCAAAATATATATTTTTAAATTTTTTGTCTGTCTGTTTGATCCGGCTAATCTCAGGAACCACTGGTCCGATTTGAAAAATTCTTTCGGTGTTGGATAGTATATTTATCAAGGAAGGCTATAGGCTATAAATCATCACGCTACTACTAATAGGAGCGGAGCACCAATGAAGAATGTTTCAAAAACGGGGGAAAATTTTCACGCCACGGGCAATACCTATAAGACGCAAACGAGATTGCGTGGGTCAGCTAGTAAATAAATAAAATTGGAGTGTCTGTTCGCAATATTAAATACTTTACACGATACATATACCAACATAACATTTTAGTTTGCCTGTCTATTTGTTCCGGCTAATCTTTAGAATGGCTGAACCGATGTTGACGGTAAATAGCAGATGATATAAGGAATAACTTAGACTAGCTTTGCTCCGCGGCATTATCCGGGGTTACTGTTGTACCGCGGGCTCTGCTAGTGTTTCATATAAATTAATGTTTTGTTTAAAAAAGTCGCTTACCGTTGAATATATTGGTCAGATTGGAATGATCTTTTTGTAGTGGATAGAACATTACACGAGGATTAATATAGGCTCTAAAACATCGCATTACGACTCTCAGAATGTATGGAGCAAAGTCCATACATATTTCGATAAAACTGCAATAAATGTACAGTTATCAATAAATTAGTTCTTTTTAATATAGACATAGGCCTCCCCCAAAGCTCTTCACAACAACCAAACATGTACTGCCCGCGTCCAACAGCTTTCCACCACCTTCACCAGATATTTTTAACTAGAATAAATCCCTAACAATCTTATTTTCTCAAAAACAAACCAACTTGTTTCCCCAATATCTTAACTGCTTGTTAAACATTAGAAAATAATAGCGTGCGCCCAGAGGGCAATGTTGTGGGGTCCGCTGAGCCAAATTCATTTTTCCTATAAGATCTCTTGAAGTGGCGTCAAGCAGGCCTCGCGGTAGGGGTGCCAATTACTATAAAATAATATTGTATTTTGATTTTTATTTAGGGGCGGTCGTGGGACAACCCTGTAAGGCACACCCTATATTAAAATGAGTCTAGCTCTTTGATTGACGTTTTTACTTTTATGTCATTCAGTTGACTTTGGTGATTTTATTTTCAACGATGTGTCAATGGGATGTATTGTATAGGTTTTTCATATTCATGTTAAGGGGGATGATTTGATGTTAAAGTTGTAAAAGTTCGAAACTTCACAAAAGTAAACTTTATAACCATTCTCCTAAATGGGTCAAGATCATATGTCATTACATTTTCAGTGAGATCCTACTGTGTGTATAGGATCTCACACAGTACGATCTCACTGAGTAGAGAGTACTAGGAGTCAGAATTTTACAGAGAAATAAAAAAAATATAAAAAAACACCGATTTCAAGAAATGAGCCAAATTGAAATTGGACCACACGGGAAACACCAGCTCTCAAATAGAAAAAGAATCATCAAAATCGGTTCACCCAGTCGAAAGTCCTGAGATAACAAACATAAAAAAGTACAGTGGAATTGAGAACTCCTTCTTTTTTGAAGTCAGTTAAAAAAGTTTAAAATCTCATAAATAAAGGTCTGACTGACATACCTAAGTCTTTATTTTTTCGAATAAACCTCATTATATTTTATCAATTCGTCGTTTAAATTAAATAAATATAACAATAGTTTACTCTTAAAGAAACTCCTTCACAATTAATACTCACAATTTACTGAGGGCATTTCAATAAGCACTCCGATAGAGGGCTGGAATCCTCCGTGATCTCCAGATAAAATCGCAATCAAACAGTAAAATTGCCGGCGAAATTAGAACACGCACCCTAGTACACCGATGTCGACACCCGATGTCAATTCCCACCTAGCACCCTGCTGACACGTCAAGCATTCAACAAAAACAATGGTCTATGGGAATGTAAACTTAAACTATTGTATTGATTAAATCATTGAAATATTCCTTAAATTTGGTCCAAGACTTTTGTTGAGCCCATTGTGCGGTTCCTTGGGCGGTATTATGGGAATTCCGTCAATTTGCGAACGCGTGGCGCAAGATTTGACCCCATCTTGCTTGACATAATCGATTCTTATGACTTTTGTTGATTTCACAATGGGTTTTGTGTTAAGTAATCCATTTATTCACGTAATAGTGTTCGTTTTAATTGTTATGGGTGCTTGTTCTTCGTCAAGAATGGGTCTCAAGGATTTATTTGACAGTTATATTTGAAAAATCTAAATGCTTTTAAGGTTGCAACCATATTGGCAAAAAAACTATTTATAGACATATTTTGCACTGTTTTAATTTTGAAAAGTCGTTTATTTTATGTGATTAACAAAATTTATTACTTATAGAACTCTTTGCTTTCTATAATGTTACCGTGGGAGAGCTATGCTTCGGCATGAATGGGTCGGCTCGACCGGAGAGACCACGGCCTCACAGAAAACCGGTGTGAAATAGCGTTTGCGCTGTGTTTCACCGAGTGAGTGAGGATACCGGAGTCCCATACCCCAACCCCTCCCCCCATCCCCTTTCCCATCCCCCAAAGGTCGGCAACGCACTTGTGACGCCTTTGGTGTTGCGGGTGTCCATGGGCGACGGCAATCGCTTACCATCAATACGTCTGCTCGTTTGCCCACTATTCAATAAAAAAAAATTAAAAAAACTTATCGTAACATTTCCGATAATGGTCGCACCTTAATTTTTCTAAATGAATAATGACACTTGATAGGTTCTACGAGTAAGTAGGTATCTCAGAAACGTCAGAGTTTATGATAAATGATCATCTTTGTGTGAATATAATTATCTGAGGACGAAATTTCGCAGGCCTTGAAATTTATATGAAAGGATAATAAAAGCGGCGGGAGAGTGATTATCATGGCTTATCTTAGGACGATGTCGAAAGAATTATTAAATGATTAGGCACTCAATTTGACTTAACAAAACTTTCGAGCTGGATAGAGTTAGAGTAGAGAGAAACGTGACTATTGAATTGACATGGTGGTAGATGGAAATTTTTGGCGTTGCCGACCTTTGGGGGATGGGAAAGGGGATGGGGGGAGGGGTTGGGGTATGGGCCTCCCGTATCCTCAATCATTCGGTGAAACACAGCGCAAACGCTATTTCACACTGGTTTTCTGTGAGGCCGTGGTATCACTTCGGTCGAGCCGACCCATTCATGCCGAAGCATAGCTCTCCTACGGTAAGATTTTGAATGAAGAATGAAATGAAGAAGATAAGAGATTAGAGGCATAAGATTCTAACATCAGATGTCTTTGGTATCACTAGTAGTGTATGTAGCTAAAACGTGCGTAACCGAAGCGTATATGTATAAATGTGGAAGGTGCACAAGCTGTACGAGAGATACCTAGTCACAAATATCTCTCTATCATTTCTACCTAATTTGAAAGAGACACCTTTTAACACTACCTCTTATCGAGTAATTCTCGTAAGTATTAATAGGCAGAGTAGTTCCGGGGCTATAAATCTATCTAGCTAGTATTGACTTTTAGACAATTTATGATCAAAAATACCGGGGTATGCTCGGTCACCCAGGTACTTGGTATAATAAGTAAATAGCGTATCTTGCATACCCTGAAGATGTAAAAGTTAGACAATACATTTAAATGACGATGCAGTATAAATTAATTGAAAATTTTCGCATCTTAGCTTACGTCGTATACTTCTTCACAAAAACCCCGCAAAATGTTGTTAAGCAAATACTTTTAATAGAAAGAAATATAAGGAATCGTTGTAATAGATTTAATTATGTAATTAGTATTATCCTATTAAACAAATCAGCTTCAAAAGTACTAAGTGTCAACTCGAACGAATAAAATGACAGTTGAATTATTTGAACCGTCAAATTATTTTGCACCCAATCACTGAAAGGCTATTTAGAAGTTTAGAATTTAGAGACTATTGACACTAGTGATTATGGCAACAGGACTTGAAGGCAATCTATAACTGAATAGTGTTTGTATATTCACAAAAGTCCGTACCGTACGTAAGACATTAATTATTTTATAATCACAAATTTTAACAAAAATAAACCGATTTTAAGAACTGGACCAAATTGAAATGGGACCACACAGGAAGCACCAGCTTTCAAATAATAAAAATCATCAAAATCGGTTCACCCATTCGAAAGTTATGAGGTAACAAACATAAAAAAAAACAGTCGAATTGAGAACCTTCTCTTTTTATGATGTCGGTTAAAAAGACAAAACCTGCACTAGGAACACGCTAGGTTTCACAGACAACCATAAAGCAACCACAATTAGTCGACTCGACTAAATGTGGTCCCATGTGGGGCTCAAACCCACAACACTCTGTGCATTACACCGAGGCGAAATGACCATTTTCGATTACGCCTTTCGTGCAGCTGGGTATAAACTAAAATTTTCAAGTACATGAATTTTACAGTACAACATAAGTACTAAAACCAACAGACCTGCCTAGTATCTTGGAGACGCATCCGTTGGAGACCTGCAGTATCCGGCTGATGTCGCACGGCCGTGCTCCAGAGTGCGCCAGCTCCACGATCTTTTGTCGCGTGGAGTCCGGTAGCGGCCTGCCATTGACGTACACTCCTCCCAGCTGGTTGATGCCGCTGTGGCCAGCCGAGGAACACCCAAACAGGGCTCCACCACCCATCGCCGCAGAATGCATCAGCTCATCTGGAAAATAAACAGCTGTTAGCTCAAATTATAATGTCAATATTTCATACAATTTTTACAGTTTAAAATGAAAGGGTTATATCATTGTTATATTCTGTGGTGACAGCTTCCAATTAAGAAAAAAAAATGAACGTTTCATCAATGGCACAAAAAACATCTTTGTAATTATAAATTATTGTTTCTAAACCGTTTATACGACGCTTATCCTTTTTCTTCCAATGTTATAAATCAATCTTACTTTCAATATCTTATTTGTATAGTGTTTTTTCTTCAATCGACAAGTTTTTTTTAATTATATATTTATGTCTACATAAAACAAAAATAATAATAATAACAAAAGATGAGTAACAAATATGTATACGTAACAATTGATGGTCTTATCGCTTACGGCGATTTCTTCCAGATAACCTTGGTATGGATATTGGGTGAATAATTTGAGGCAGTTTATACACCAGTAACACGCCATCACGTACAAATAACTTTATAAAAAGAAAAAAACAAAATGCATACGTACAGTTACACATATATCTACATACATACATAAATACATACATATACATATATATACATATATTATGTATATTGAAAACAAAATTATTCATAATGACAGATAGGTATAATAATATATCTATAGATAATAATTCTTCAGCAGGTTTTTAAAAACTGACAAGTTTCTGGCAAGCTGTTCCACAGTCTAACTGCTTGCACAGTAAAAGATTTGCCGGCAAAGTGGGTGGAGTGTTGTGGCATTTTTAGTTTTAAATTCTCCGATATATCACGTAAAACAATACTGATAATTACCTCACGTTATATTAAACAACCAGTTCATTAATCGAAAATGATGTCTGTAATAAGTACGAAATCTGACTGACGTTAGTATCTAAATGTATTATTATTATTAGGTATAATTCAAAATTTAAATAATTAGGTTTTTTAAACTTCGAATTTTTTTTACAAGTTTAACGTACCTAATCGAAAAGTATTTCGGCCTTGTTGTGTGACTCTATGGTAAAATCCGTTTGCAAAAATGATATTCGAACACAATGAATGACAACAAAACATTAAAATATAATAGAATCCACATCTGCACCTCTTCAAACTGTGTAGCTTCCTCAATTTTCGTCGAGTAGCAAGCAGTACAGTTGTATAGACACATCCTTACCTATTAGATATAATCGAAAGGTATGTAGGTACTCAAACACTGCAGTGCTGACAGCTTTCGTTTAAAAAGAGGAAACAATTTAACCCGTTTAAAAAAAATAATCCGCTTTGCGAATAGTATTTGTTGAAAAGGGTTTTTGTGGTGTAGATGGAAACCCACAAATTATATTTAATCTTAAGGTACAAAGATACTTTAAAAGCCATTATTTATCTATCACGTTACTGTATTTCTTTTCATCTGTGTTTTTATACACAATGTTTTTGTTTTGTCCTACGATATTTTGTTTGTCTTGCTATAAGTGGCTATATTCAAAGTTGTAGATCTGTTTTTGTGACGTCACTATATAATTAATTAATTTTTTTTGGTGCTTTGTAGTGGACGGGGTATAGGTATGATGGCAAGTGACATCAATTTAGGAGTCACTTACATCCTACTACTATTATAAAGGCGAAAGTTTGTAAGTATGGATGTATGTATGTATGGATGTTTGTTACTCTTTCACGTAAAAACTACTGAATGGATTTGAATGAAACTTTACCACAATATAGCTTATACATCAGAATAACACATAGGCTACTATTTATAAAGATATAGCTTCGCCTCGCGGCGTTGCCCGCAGTTACCATCGTACCGCGGGTAGCACCGCGGGGTTCAGCTAGTAGGTTATACAGTTAAGATTTTGATACTTACTTTTATAGTAACTCGAAAGTATCAAGAAGAATATTGTACTATATATATTTTATTTTATCTTATATTCTATTTTGTTTTGAATACTATGATTGTATGTACACAATCACTGGTTTGTTCCTTAGAGTTGTAGCTGGATGTTTCATTTCTTTTTTCCCTTTTCCTTATTTAATAAAGTCTTTCAATAAACAACTAAATATTTAACTCTACAGTTTTATTATACATATTCAAAATTTGACATTATTATACCATTTATTTTAAGCCATTAAAAACCATTTAATATATTTGAACACGAAAAATTTTTTGACTATTTAAAAAAATCATTTTTTTTTGTTGCACTGAATAGTGGACAAACGAGCAGACGTATCACCTGATGGTAAGCGATTACCGCCGCCCATGGACACCCGCAACACCTAAGGCGTCACAAGTGCGTTGCCGACCATTGGGGGATGGGAAAGGGGATGGGGGAAGGGGTTGGGGTATGGGCCTCACCTCACCAGGGTGTCCTCACTCACTCGGTGAAACACAGCGCAAACGCTATTTCACACCGGTTTTCTGTGAGGCCGTGGTATCACTCCGGTCGAGCCGACCCATGCATGCCGAAGCATAGCTCTCCCACGCTATTGTTCTAACGAGAGCAAACCATCTTGAGACTATAAGTATACCTATTTATACTACACGAGAAATATCTTGATACTTTTATTTTAATCTGATTCCAAGAAAAATAACCAAGACAGTACTGTCATGTTCACTTTAATAAGAGCTGTGTACTCACACGCAAAATTATACTTTAGCACAATTACGTGTAGGCACAGTTTACAGTCCACTGGTCTTCAATAGTCATGTATTAGACGGCGAGATCAGACAATACTCTCAACCCTCGCAAACACGCGGTAAAAAAGTGAACAATTGGATGCAATTTGTGGGCGAATTTGGGCCAGCCCTTGATTAAGGCCTTCCAAAGGGCAGGGGGTAAGTTCATTGTTTTGTACCGACTTTTTTGTGGTTAGTATAATTTTCTTAGTTCGTGCATCGCATGCGAAAGTCTTTGGTTTTTTCTTTTGGTCTTACAATTTTCATGTTGAAAATTGAATTCAGAGAGACTTGATTATTATTGAGCAAATAAATTAATATAAATATGGGTACAATAGATATTTTTTGTGTTTATACTGTTCAGTGATGAACGATAAAAAGAAAAATAATCATATTAGCGACATTGTTTGAGTGTCAATAACATATTCTTCCTCAGTGGCGTAGTGGTAGCGTATGCGACTGCTAAGCTTGAGGTCTCGGGTTCGATTCCCGGGTCGGACTAAATGTTTGTATGATCTGCAAATATTTGTTTCGGAGTTTGGGTGTTTTCTATGTATAATATGTATGTATTTACAAAAAAAAAAGTATATAATTATTTATATCAGTTGTCTAGTACTCATAACACAAGCTCTGCTTAGCTTGGGACTAGATGGCGTTGTGTGTAAGATGTCCGGAATATTTATTATTTATTATCCTTAAAGAATGAGAGCGTTATTGGATCGAAATCTTCTTACTCGGAATCTTTAGAATAGGGGTCTCTACTTCCAGTGTGTATTTTTAAACATAAGCCTCCATTTTAGAATTGAAGTCGATTTCAGTTACAAATATTAAGACGAACTACTCATTAATGCGCACGATTCGTTCAAATAACTGACGTATAGTTAAATTATCGCCCCCTTCCTACATTTGAGGGGCATAACTTCATATTTTTATCCCCTACACTTATAATAATCCGTTCTACAAATTAATAAGCGTTTGCCAATTTGGTCGTAGTGTGGTGCATACGAAGTGGTATGTTGTCGCGTCGCCGTTGTTAATCGCTCTTGGCGTCACCTTAGTGGCGACGCGACGCGTTACTCCGTCCCGCTAACAAGCGAACGGCTGTTAAAAGAACAATGGACAATCGTACCTCCCTACACCCTGTTTAGCCGTGTAATTCATGAGCGGTAGCGATTTATTAGAGTCAGAAGTTTTTTTAAATAAGAATAAAATTTGAGTTGTTTTGAAACTCGGTAAACGCAATATAACCAAATCCAGAAGTGATATTTTCCATTAATTTGACTTATCAGTTATCAAATTTGCTCACGTAGGTATATATACCTTAACAATAGTTAAAGTTATCATGACATATAATGGTCGATCTGGTTAAGAATTGGATATCTGGAAGGATGGATTGTATTACTATTTACTTTGCTTGTACTTGCAACTATTTAGCGGTTACTATAAATTAGCTAAATGCACTAATCCGCTCCCGCTACCTCTTGCATTTGAGCCCGGTGTCACACCCACTGTCGACGCAAGTACGCGTGTCGTGTGAGGGAGTGTTTTAATTTCAGAGGTGCAATTTATTCGAGCGATTTATTTTTAATCCCCGTTTTTATGGGCGACGCTATAAATTTCATTTTTAGTTGTTGTTATTTTTTTTAGTTTTCGTACATACATGAATTTGTGTATGTAGTGTTGCGGGTGATGTTTGGCGTTAGCCGTACGCGGTTTGTATTTTGAGAAGATATGGTAGTAAATTGAGAAATTAAAATAATCGTCAAGGTGATGAAAATTTGACAAACCAACTCTGCGTTTAAAAGAAGGGGGGAGACAAACTTCTTAGCACTCCATGGATTCACCGTGCGGGTGCCGGCCGGGTCCATCGTGTGGCAGAGGGAGAAACTCAAAGCAGTTCCCAGGACTTACTAATAAATAACATTTATTATCCGTAATATTTTCTTCTTTAAATACCTAGTAAATGATAAACCTTTTTCAAACTGTCTCCAAACGCATAAAACTTGTGACTTAAACTACCTATATTCATTCCAATAAATAAAATATAAACACCGTAATACTACCCTTATTTACTAAAGTTGCCATAATCTGCCATTTAAATAGATAAAAACGTCATATTAAACATTAATCAAACTTTATATAGCCTGTATATAAGGGTTGCAACCCTGTCGAGTGCACACCTGGTGGCCATCCCCCACTTAAGTACCCTTCTTATTATTATTTTGTATCTGTTTCTGAATTGCTTAAATCTATGGGGGAGATTTAATTGTACACTAAACGCCATTTTGGATGCGACGAAAACTATTTGAATATGGAACCGAATGCGTTGACTACCATAGAGTATCGGCTTAGAGTTAAACCTGTTTTGATTAATATTATTTGAAATTGGAACACTTATTTGTATGATTAAAAGATTTCTGAATTAAAAAGTGTATGTGTGTGTGTGTGTGTAATGACAAATAGTGACAATGATTTTTTTCATTCTATGAGTGAAATGCTACACGTAATCTAGTAATTTTTATCATACGTGCCATCATTTATAAAAGGAATTCATTATATATATTTTTTATTCTTTTACATATGAGTCTCTCTCATCTGCCTGACAGAAAGTAAGAGCAGAATCCAAGAGTAGTGATCACCATACTCATTGGAAATGCAGACATGCAGCATGGTGACCCATACCATGGCGGCCTATTTGAGATACTTCTTCATCATTGGGTCTCGGATCTCGGACTCACCAACGAAACACGACAGCACGAATGCTGTCATTTTAGATTGGTCTTCTGTTAGAGGGTAGTATCGCACCGGTCGAGCCACCCCAATCGTGCTGAAATCAGCGTGGCCATACTACGTATTTTGTTTTTTTTTTATGTAATAGGTGGCAAACGAGCAGGCGTATCGCCTGATGGTAAGCGATTACCGCCGCCCTTAGACACCCTCAACACCAGAGGCGTCACAAGTGCGTTGCCGACCTTTGGGGGATGGGGAGGGGGAATGAGGGAGCGGTTTGGGTATGGACTCCGGTATCTTCACTCACTCGTTGAAACACAGCGCAAGCGCTATTTCACACCGGTTTTCTGTGAGGCTGTGGTATCGGCCGTATTATATATATTTGTTAACAAAATTAAACATTTATTTAGAACGAAAATTTCGCGATATCAAAGTCAACTTGTCAAACTATTGACAATATAATATAATATACTATTTCGTGACACTTTAATACAATAAAAAGCTAACAGACCCTATGATCACGTATGGGTTCAGTTTGTTTCGCCATGACGTAATTTATGGTGTTATCGTCAACCACGCCCCTTTAGCGGACATTTAAAAAAATCTCCATTGATAAACGACAAACAGTTTGTACAAAAATCGAATAAAGCTACGTGTATTTTTTATTCCAGTTGACATTTAAGAATGAAAGTGAGTATAAAATATTATATATGTTATCTGTGGCCTATGTCGTTATTTAAGAATCAAAGTGAAGTGAAGTTGACTGCCTCGGTGGCGTAGTGGTAGCATATGCGATTGGTAAGCTTGAGGTCTCGGGTTCAATTCCCGGGTCGGATCAAATGTTTGTATGATCTGCAAATATTTGTTTCCGAGTTTGGGTGTTTTCTATGTTTAATATGTATGTATTTACAAAAAAAAATATATAAGTATTTATATAAATTTTCTAGTACCCATAACACAAGCTCTGTATAACTTGGGACTACATGGCGTTGTGTGAGAAAAAAAAAGTATCTCAATGCCAAATTTCATAGAAATCGGTGCAGTAATTTCACTGTGAAAGGATAACAAACAGCCGAAACAACGTCAAAAGGAACTCTAATTTGGAATTTATAATATTAGTATGCACGTATGGATTCAATAAATATCTAGAACTTTTATGTCCTAAGACATCTTACATACAACTGTGTAATCCCAGACTAATTACAGCCAGTACTATGGTAACGAGATTGTTAATAAACAAACATATATTTCTAAATAAATATGTACTCAAAACTGATGAATTACACCCAGACGCAAAATATATCATCTTTGGTTTTTAGGGTTCCGTTTCTCAAAAGGAAAAAAAAACGGAACTTTTGTAAGATGACTTTATTGCCGTCTGTGTGTCAAGACCCTTTTTCTCAGGAATGCGTGAAGGTATGAAGCTGAAATTCATATCGAATACTCTACTCTCCCTTGTCTACTGTCCCTTGGAGCTGTGAAAAAATCAAACTTCTAAAGCAAACAAAGATACAGCCGTTTATGCTGCAAAATTTCGAAACTCGCAAGGTAATTAAACCTACAGGGTACTTCCCGTGAACTCAGAATCTTGAAATTCGGTACAAAACAACGTCTTACAGCACAGATAAAGTAAAAAAGCGAAAATCATAAACTTTTAGTGACGTCAGATAATATACCTACAGGTTTGTACGGAACCGGTAAAAGGTGCGCGAATTTCTGGTTTCTATATTTTTCTATACTTCAGTAATAAAATTGCACTTTCAACAGAGCCCTTTTTCTGAACTTCAAGAAACTTTCAGTCTGCTGCAATATGGCTGAAATTCTATTTTTCAGATCTCAACAACCCAAGTACATACTAGGCGATTTCAAGTAACCGTAACAATTGCCAAAGCTGTTCGTATCCTCTGAGGCAAAGAGGGATCGCAATATTTTAAGAATTGTCACCCATCTATAAACTGACCTGACTAGAATTACTTAACAATATGTTAACCACTCGGTTACTATTTTGCCACGCGCCTCTCTGGTACTTAATGATATTTCATTAAAATCTTAACGGAGTTTTTTCTATATTGTCTATGGGAACCATTGTTATTTTCTATTGAAATTTAAACAGCTTTTAAATGTTCTATGCAAACATTGTCACCACATAATAATAGTCATTAACAGTGCACAAAGCCAAAATAAATAAACATTGTGGTTTTCAAAATCACAAAAGGCGGCGAAGAGGGTCATAAATTATCGATGAGAAACAGTTAGGTAAGTACAAACAGGAATAAAAACTATTTTATGTGATAAGTATTCATTTTTTTCTTAAAACGATTAAATGTAAGAAAGACTCAAATAACTGAGTAGACATTCTGTTTTCTATCGTTTTAAAATGTTGTCTCTATGGCTTTTGTTTATTTATTTTTTATTGACAACCGACTTTTTTTTTGAATTTTGTATTTATTGGATGCTATAAATATGTATAGGCTTACATATGAGTTCCTGGTCTACAGTTATAACATCTTTTTATTAAGAAGGAATGTCAAATAATGAATAAAATATTGCTTTCGAGGTACGTGGTACCTACGAGTACTTCGACTTTATATTCACATGAGTTTTACTCCTTTTCGACACCATAGATATCATTTATTGAGTCTATTGAATTTAACTGACGTCTATATTTTTTTACAACCTATTGGCGAACTATTAAGTGCTTTTATTTTGAGGTTTTACCCAAAAAAGTTTAAAATATTTATGAACCAAACAATCGTTTTAAGAAAGGTATGATACGACCAGGAAACATTCTAGCTATTCTAAATTCAAAATTTGAATATTCAAAGCGTTCTATCGGACACTGTTAGCCCGAAGCGAGTTCTACTCAATCATTAAAATTCCTACAGTGCGGCAACAAAGAAAAGTCTATTTATCCCTCTTCAACAACTGTTTTTCCGGTCTATTTGTCTTTATCTAGCGCTTAATGTGACACAATTGTCGCATGCTCCGTTTGCTTGGCTTGGCTATGGCGGGACATAATTATATTTCTGTTATGCTTTAAGCCAAGTCACCAGTTTTAATGGATTATTGTTAGGAGTATTGTAAGGTACAACATACAATTTAATATTTCGTTCCGAATTTGTGCCAAACCAATACGGCAAACAAACATATAACTTATTTTTATTATTGAGCTGTATTTACCCTGTAGTACCTAGGTACGTACATGTAGTTGTATCGTTATTTTTATTCATTATTTTCTTTGAATATCTGCAATATGATTGTGACGCCGTCTGCTTGTATTGTACCTAGTTTTTTTTATTTACTTGTAATAAAGATACTGGTTAACACCTCCTGTCAACCGAAAAAAAATGTTGGTGGCTCAGATGTATGAAATGTTCGAATCAATAATAACAACAATAAAAGATTAAACTTCTTAACTTTAACTTCTTTACATACAACAAATCAGCCAACATTGCTATTTATAACACAACAAGCTGGCTGAACAAACAGCAAACGTGTATTTGTCAAAAGGTCAGTTCACTATAACGAGTTGTAAACTTGCGAACTCGGCCGGCATCACCTTGTAGGTTGCAGACTAACGAAATGTAAAGGATTTATGCCCAGTTCCTATATTTGAAAAACGATCCGTTCTAGGTACGAATAGTAGTATATTATACGGGGCGTAAGCTAAAATCGCTCCTATAAAAAATAAATTGAGGAACGGTATTTACGACTCGTAGTCGGTTGTAGAAAATTTTTACACAATGACGATTCGTTAAATATAGGAACCGGGCAATAGTAAAATGTCTTCAATAGTAGTTGACCACTCTGACTAAAAAATTTAAATATCGAATTAAATTAAAATTCCAAATTCAAATATGACAGTTGTATTGTCTAAGCACACTTTGAGTGTCTCAGTGAAATTGACGTGAACGTGGTGCCTTTTTTATTTTAAAAGGATGGCAAAAGTAAATGCTTTTCATAAAAAATGATTGGCAGTTGACTGCTGGGCATGGGGATCTCTTTAGAAAATAGGTTTTCACGTACCATTTTACCAGTGGGAGAGCTATGCTTCGGCATGAATGGGTCGGCTCGACCGGAGTGATACCACGGCCTCACAGAAAACCGGTGTGAAATAGCGTTTGCGCTGTGTTTCACCGATTGAGTGAGGATACCGGAGGCCCATAACCCCATCCCTCCCCCTATCCCCTTTCCCATCCCCCAAGAGTCGGCAACGCGCTTGTGACGCCTTTGGTGTTGCGAGTGTTCATGGGCGGCGGTAATCGCTTACCATCAGGTGATACGTCTGCTCGTTTGCCAACTATTCAATAAAAAAAAAAAAAAAAAAAACCATACCTGCTACTATACTTCGTTTGCTAATCGAGTCAATATAAGGTTTGTACCAAGTTAACCTTATCTTTGTATTGCTATTGTTCTACATTGTTTGTAGTCGGCTCATAAGACATCACGTACAGTTAATCGTTGAAACATCGTTAATTGATCCTCATATAAAACCAATAAAACTTATACTATACCTACTAATAATAAAGCTTAAGAGTTTGTTTGTTTGAACGCCCTAATCTCAAGAACTGCTGGTCCGATTTGAAAAATCCTTTCAGTGGTGGATAGTCCATTTATCGAGGAAGGCTATAGAGTATATATCATCACGATACTGCTAATAGGAGCGGAGTACCAATGAAGAATGTTTTAAAAACGGGGAAATTTTCACGCTACGGGCAATATAAGACGCAAACGAGGTTGCGTGGTTCAGCTAGTATTAAATATATCTTTTGAAAATGTAATTATTTTACATAGTGAAGTACCTGGTGCTACAATAAACAATTGCCGCTAACTTGTGACCTGTACTTGTTTAAGTCGATAGGACAAAGTCACAGTCTAAGTGCATCGGTTGTCTGGTTACTGGAACTTAGAGTAGCTTTTGTAACCCCTACTGTAGGTTCTAGAGATATGAGAATGATCAGGTGATAAAATTGGGACTTTTGATAATATCTATACACATTAATTTTTTCATGGGTTGGCTTTTAATTAGCTTTAACTTTATTTTCTTATGGCTTCCTTCCTTTGTGAGGTGAGTGAGGAACGAACAAACATTATAAAAACATATTCTATACATTCAATATCAGTCTTTTGTAAAAATAAATAATTTCCAAATGGTCAAAGCCTGGATGATATTTCAAATAATTAAATTGTTTGGTTCAAGTTATATGTCAAAGTAAGTGATATTATACTTATTTTTAACAAGCTTAATCGCCATTTTTTCTAAATTTCTGAATAGCTTGTTTTTATTATTCAGCTTGTGAGTTCGAGTGTACGTACAGCCTAAGGCGTAAGAAAATCATACAAACACATAAAAAAAATCAATTTGATAAAGTTGATCGTAACTTATACGCGTACATACAATTATATATATATATATAGATTAAATTAATTAATTTCAAAATCATTCGAGTTGTATGCGAGAACAAGTAGTAACTCGACACAAAACCAAATCCAAAGGCAGTTAGTTAGCAAGCCGGTAACTTAGCTCTTACGTAGTAAACTTGAATAGTTGTAACATTGTAAACAAGTGCTAGCTTGTTACTTGTTAGCACTTATTGATACTTAACACCAACTTGGTGCAACTTACAGGCGACTCATTGTTAAACTTGATAGTATTTTATATTACGAGTGTTATGATATGCTGGTTTAAGATTTAGTTTGGTTTGAAACTGTATTAATTAGATTGCTTTCTTTATAGCGATTTTCTTTAGGGAGAAAAATGATATTGTTTATGGAGTAGGAGTAACCGAGCTTGATTACCACCGCCCGTGGTGTTTATGTGTATGACTTCGAGTCTTAGACGATAGTGGAGTTATTTTAGCTTCAATGTGAAATATTCAATGCGGAGAGTCAGGTCGGATTTTTGTGTGGCGACGCGTGTTCACGTTACGCGTCGCCATTCTAATCACTTACTATCGGGAACCGTCTACTTCTTTGCCCCCAATGTCAGTTTTTAAAATACTACAAGCTGTTGAAATAGACTTACATATAGTATCGAGGCTATATAAAATTTTATTCTAAATGCCTTAAAGAGAGAAATCGTTTACCGTGGGAGAGCTATGCTTCGGCATGAATGGGTCGGCTCGACCGGAGTGATACCACGGCCTCACAGAAAACCGGTGTGAAATAGCGTTTGCCCTGTGTTTCACCGAGTGAGTGAGGATACCGGAGGCCCATACCCCAACCCCTCCCCCATCCCCTTTCCCATTTTCCAAAGGTCGGCAACGCACTTGTGACACCTTTGGTGTTGACACCCGTTTTGACACCCGTCTATGGGCGGCGGTAATCGCTTACGATCAGGTGATACGTCTGCTCGTTTGCCCACTACTCAATAAAAAAAAAAAAAATCGTTTGAGTCAGTTCCCCGTACACGATTAACTTCAACCTTGGAGGGAGAATATCTATTTGTTTACAATGTAGAAGCGATCAACTTACCCTTATGCGGCATTTTCCAAAAAGCCTCAGCCGCCGTGGTTGGTTCCCGCGGCGGCGCGACCAGCCCGCCGACCAGCGTGGTGGCGGCGTGCGCGGGCGCCGGAGCCGGCCGCCCCCAACCCCCGTGAAGAGCCACCCCGCAAACTTAACCCCCCCACACCCTCGACCCCTACTAACTAAACTTTCAAATATCTGCACTTTATCTAATCAAGTTATCCCAAAATTGTCCAGTATGCGCAAGCGCACCTAAACCGCCATAGCTTCGTGACCTGCAAACAAAGAAATTCACGTTTAAAGAAATTTATTGACCCCAATACAACATTAGACAATCGCATCATCAATTACAATCAAGGTTCGTCATTACGGTCCTTTGAAGAATTCGCCGTCTCTTTTCAACGTAGAGATAATCGAGGAATATCGAGTGAATGAAAGAGCAAGTACTATTTACTGATACTAATTGGTAGATGATGCTGCTGAATTGTGTGTTAGTTGGAAAGCGCCATCTATTGTTGCATAGTACAAATAGTCGGAGCTGGTCGTGAGTGCCGATAATGATCGATGGGAGTAATGAAGTTAGATGCTGTGATCGTGCCACCCATCGCGTTGCCGAACGGTAGTCGGCTCCGTACGTTGGTTTTTTGTATTGTTTAACTGAGATGTTGGTGCGATTAACTCATGTGGAGACTGTATCTTGTATGAGAGTGATACGCATTCAGAGATTGCAAAGCGATTTGTTCGTACATGTTTTAATGACGTATTGATTTATAAAAAAAATGGTATTAAACTTTTTGATTTATTTCTGTTATATTGTTATGAGTGTGTATTTATGGGTTTAGACTACTGTTACGAACGTGCGTTGCTTTCACTTCAGGTGAGGTGAATTACAGCAGCATATATATCGATGATAAAAAGCTTCGAAAGCTTATGTGTTCTACCGGACTATAACCTACCTCTGTGCTAAATTTCATCCAGATCTGTTTAGTTGTTCTGGCTTTAGTGACTAATTAAGATACAATCAAACTTTAGTATTTATAATAAGTTTGACTGCCTCGGTGGCGTAGTGGTAGCGTATGCGACTGCTAAGCTTGAGGTCTAGGGTTCAAACCCTGGGTCGGACCAATTTTTTTTTTTTTTTTTTTTTTTTTTTTTTTTTTTTTTTTTTTTTTTTTTTTTCTAGTAGTGGTAGCGTATGCGACTGCTAAGCTTGAGGTCTAGGGTTCAAACCCTGGGTCGGACCAAATGTTTGTGGAATCCACAAATATTTGTTTCGGAGTTTGGGTGTTTTCTATGTATAATATGTATGTATTTACAAAGAAAAAGTATAATATGTATTCATATCAGTTGTCTAGTACCC
This sequence comes from Spilarctia lutea, assembly GCA_916048165.1. Taxonomy (NCBI): domain Eukaryota; kingdom Metazoa; phylum Arthropoda; class Insecta; order Lepidoptera; family Erebidae; genus Spilarctia; species Spilarctia lutea. The sequence continues at coordinate 10,919,922 of OU696490.1, read as the reverse complement.
ATAACACAAGCTCTGCTTAGCTTGGGACTAGATGGCGTTGTGTGTTGGATGTCCGAAATATTTATTATTATTTATTATTTATAATAAGTACCTAATAATATGACAGCGGTGTAGTGGTAGCGTATGTGACTGCTAAGCTTGAGGTCTCGGGTTCGATTCCCGGGTCGGACCAAATGTTTGTATGATCTGGAAATATTTGTGTCGGAGTTTGGGTGTTTTCTATGTAGAATATGTATGTATTTACAAAACTAAAAGTATATAAGTATTTATATCAGTTGTCTAGTACCCATAACACAAGCTCTGCTTAGCTTGGGACTAGATAGCGTTGTGTTAGATGTAAATTATATTTAAAGTGATTGTAAGATGCATGACATTGTATTGTTATTTTAACATTTGGATACCAGTTCATTTGGCTCACGAAAGTTTTAGAACGTAATTAGGAATATACATCCTGTGTTGGGGGGGGACTTTACAAACATATACGAAACCGACACAAAAACACCTAGACTCGGAACAACAATTTGTGGATCACACAAACTGTTTTCCCATGTGGGATTTGAACCCACAACACTTGACGCAGTAGAAAGCGGCGTGGCGACCGCTTATACCACTAGGCCAACTGTGCAGTCTAAACTGAGGACATCTATTTGAAAACTCTAGCCACTAAATCAGAAATATTTTTATATGTTCGTAGGTACTTCAAGAAGGCCTCGTGCTTGCCATTAGTGTCCAAACACACGCCGATACACGTGACTTTATATTACTCCTGCCACTTCAGACCCTCGCTTTGACTAGGCTCAAAGTGAGTGTTCAATTTAAGGGACCCCTAGCCTCCTTTGGCCCATTGTACCCTCACTTCGCAGGGGAAAATATATCAAAGTGAAATCATTCGATCGAAGCTTGAAAAGATCAAATATGTCCCAATATTTGTACCTGCCAGTTATAATATGAATAGTGGATTTGCTTATGAAGATGTTCAAGTACCCTCCAGGGATATTTTCTCGTACTTTTTTTTGAGAAATAAAATAAGTAAATGTCAAATATTATAGATATATTTTTCTACAAAACAAAAAAAATTAGTAACATTTTCATTCGGTCGTATGAATATTACTAATACCTTTAGTCGATATTCTAAGAAGATGTTGGCCTTTTTAGTTAATTTTTTTAAGCGACTTCAAAAAAGGAAGAGGTTCCGAATTTGACTGTTAGTTTTTCATGTTTGTTACCTCAGAACTTTCGACTGAGTGAACCGATTTTGATGATTGTTTTATAATTTCAAAGCTGGTGCTTCCCGTGTGGTCTTATTTCAATTTAGTTAAATTCTTGAAGTCGTTTTTTTTTTGTTAAAATTTTATATTGTTGAAATTCCGAAACAATTTTAATTGACACACTATAAAAATCGATATAATAGCTTAATCTATTGAAGTTCAATTTGGAACCGACTATTGTCACTACACATTTATATGAATAAACTATATAAACCTGTGTCAATGGCTTAATATGCATTAAGATTCAACCAAGTATGACTTTAAAATATTTATTTCCTTCTTAGGAGTGAAATATCTCGACAACTGAAACCACGACATAGATTCCGTTTGATCTCAATCTGTTTTATTTCCTTGATGTAAAGTTATTTATGTCCCGTGATATAAGTCCTTACCCTAGAGGAAAATTGATTGAAACATTGATTGTTGATATCAATAGGTGTTTCACTCCTAAATATTTGCGCAAAGTATTTTGTCAAAGCCACTGCGTTGTCCGTTGCTCTCCACAAGGCAGCTGAAAGGGCATAGTAGGCAAGAAACGATTCCTTGCAATTTAATCGACTAAATGTACGAGTAACTTTTAGTCGATACTGCGGACTCATTTCAAGCTCCATCTTAATTTATTTTTTTACATATATTTCTGCAAATACCTGTCCGATAATAAATCTTATTCCACACACCGACGTCCATCACACACATACATAACAAATATGATACATCACGAACGATCAGAAACGTTATCAGCCGACCGATCGTCGGCGTCTTTGTGTCCAAGTTATCTTTTATCTGAGGTTTGAACCACACTGAGAGCATATCCAGTTACTACAGTGACGAAGGAAACTGTTTCTAATTAGTGCAATTAGAGAGTTAACTGTTTATATTTATGGATTGATTTCAGAAAAAAGTGTGAATCGATACATTGTTTTAATAGTTTCAACTTGAAGGTGTCTATAGTGATTCAGGTGATTCTGCTACTCGTCTATTCCTTTGCCTAATAAATCATTACAAAAATTAAGCAAAACTGATCCAATAAATAGTGGGCCGTTGATAGTTGCCAAAAACTATTTCGATATTTCTGAAGTTACACGCGTTTCGACAACCCTATTTTGACCTCTCAAAATCTCTGTCCAAAATGGAGGTTTATTTAAATTCATAATTAAAATTAAACAACATTGGTTTTGAAAAGAAAAGTTACTTATTTGCTTTTCAACGTAACTTAAACAGAAAAGTTTTCCATTTTCAAATAAAGTTCTATTCTTAAAATATTTACAATAACTTCATTGTCTATGTTTACACAAACCTACAACTGGTTGAATTGAATGCCATTTGCAACTTTTCAGACGTTTAAAAAAAATATCTGTAGAGAAAGAGGTACCTAAACGTTGGGCAAGGTTGCGAATGTAAAAAAAACAGTTTTTCGTTGTAAGTGGCTTGTCTGAGTGCGTCAAAGGCTGCTACCAAGGCTGCATGCAAAGCACTTTAAACGGGAATAAAGTCGCCGGCAACGATTTTAAATTCTAGCTCAGCTCCCCGAGATAATGTTGGCATGTCGATAACTTCACTGCTGTTTTAACTACCACGAGTTTACTTTTAACGTAATTAGGATTGTTGGCTTGCGTTTTTTTTATGGTGGGCCATATAGGTATATTTTTTGTATGGTAGTTTACAATTAATATTTAGGTATGTAATAAGTTTAGGTAGATCTAAGATTTTGTCAACCAATGCTGGTTTTGGAAATAGTGTTTTACTGTATCCTTGACAATGTGCAAATAACTTTAAGTTACATTCAGATGTGATTAAAACTTTGTCCTTTCAATCTTTTATCATTTTAGTTATTTTTTTTTATAAAATGTGGCCTTTAACAAGCTTTCCTTTATAAGTATCTACCCTAGAAATCATCAAAATTTGGTACAGTATTTTAAAGTCACAAACAGTCACAATTAATTCTAAATGATTAATTTAGTTCATTATTATAAAAACAGCTTAAAGTTCCAAAAAACATAATACGCATATACTATAATAGTTGGCAACATTCCACATAGCACTTAGTATTTTCCTCTTTCCTCTGAGGATCGCATGTTCGCACACCTCATTAGTTCGCTTTGATTCAGCATCGTCACTTGAGCGCAGGTGTCGCTAATACCTCACTCTTCGCTCAAATGCATCCTCTGAGCGTATTCGTTTCTTTGCACTACGAATAACTATTAAATCTGTTTTATTTTATAAATCAACTTCTGCATTCCGTGTCTTGAAAAGTAATGAGATTTACTAGCAGGTTATTTGTAATAGTTCTAAATTTGAAAAATTAAAGAAAATATGTATTAGAAACGGATAAAAAAGCTAACCTTATGGCAACAATCGTAATATTTTTTAAATAGGTATATGACATGAAAATGTCTTACAAAATTTAGTTTTCAGTTTAAATTATTTTGGTACATATTTCTGCCTTCATATTTTAATGTATTGATTTTAAATTATGATTGTAGACGTATAAAAATAAAATCTAAACTTAAAACTTAGTTCTTAGTATTCAAAATCGTAAAGTTTTCATAACAATAAACAAAACCAAAAAAAAATGTCATAGACAAAGTGTCAAACAACCTTCATTTTGGCGCCAATGAGTTCTTAAAAAAAGAAAAGTTATCAAAGCTCGCTCTCACAAATGCACGTGCCTATCAAAAATATCACATAGAAAACATATACGATTTCGTCGAGTGCACTTGCTTTAAGTTGCGACGTCAAAGCCAAGCCTCTTCCTTTTCACTACGTTTTTAAATAAAGGTCTGTATATACATAATTAACAGTGATGCGGTTTTTACTGTAAACCAACGCAATGCTTAATGCGTTCTTTGAGTTTAGAAGTGCCATCGTGTTTTTTTTTATTTTTGTTTGTTTGTGCTCCGTAATACGTGTTGGAATTATGTTGTGTTTATTTTATCTTATAATGTGAATGATGCTACCCTATTTTCATTTGTAAGTATACTAGCGAACATTTTATTTTTAATCATAAATACAAATTTTGATATAGTTGTATTTTCCTAGTTATATTCACAGCCGCCATTTTCAAAATTTTGTTTGTGGTCGTTTACAATACTTATTATTACAAAGTTCACTAAACGATGTTTAGTTTGTTTTATGATCAGTTTGCTTGAAAGGAAACTAGTCAATATCTAGTTTTTTTCCGAAAGAACAGAGAAAGAAAGTACTTTAAGGTAAAAAACAGATAGAGGGCGGGACCTACAGACCTAATCTCGAATTTGGAATACAGATTAAGACTACAGTACCATAAAGAGTGCAATTCGCTTTTGGCAAAAACATCAAATTATCAACAAAAGTGTTTGTATATACTTCAAATAAATTTAGACAATTTCGAAATTGAGAAATTAAAAATATTTTGAGACATATTATATTAGTTCAACTAATTTGTAGGTCTAAAGTTATTCCAATTCATTAAGCATTTTGTTTTGAGATTATCAGGTAGCGTTAAAGTAATTTTTTAATGAAGTTAATGTACTTAAGTACACTAATCAAGTTTATATTATAAAATTAGTTTTGAAAACATCCAAAATAGTTAAGTCATTATTATATTTTGATATTTTTGGTTGTTTCTTTTTCTAAGTGTCTGAGTAGCGTGTAGGTGAGGATGCCTTGTGTTGGATGCACAATGGGACGATTGATTTATCGTGCCGACGATACGTGTAACCTACGGCTGTAGACTCTTGTTGAATAAAACGGTAACGATAGCAAAAAAATTAGAATAATCTTTAGTACATCTTTTTATTTTTACGCTATTCTTCGTGTTTAAAATTAAATAAAAAAAACCTACTTAATTTAATTTAACACATTAAGCAATTGGACAGGAACTTTGTAGAATAAACTGACCCACTTGAATGTAAAATGGTTAATATACCTCACACATCTCAAACATGGCCATTTGATGATAAATAATTATTACCAGACTCGTTAAACATAATTAAATGATTTTAAAAACATACGTATAGACAAATTACATCCCGACACGGAAAAATAGACCAGACTATTTTGGGATTATGTATTACTGGGGACAATGTGTAAGGAACACAAATATTTGTCCTGTATTTGAATCGAACCCAAGACCTTAGCAGTCTGAATCACTAGACGAACAGATACGTTGAGAAGTATCGCTATAATAAGCGGTTATCATCTATCAATTGCTATTATAACAGCCGTATGCAACGCCCTTTGACCTACTGGAGTGGAATGACAAGGCTACGCTCCAACTACGACAACAATTAACATAAGTCACTCTCAAACTTTCTCGTTCGTGTATTAAATAATCATTTAGTGCCTAATACTACGTATTATAGACACCGTTATTCAGTCAAGACTAGTTAAAAAATGTTTGGTACACTTTTCTAGAACACACTAATCAGTAATTTTAAAAAACATAAAAATGAATTGTGTTGCTATCGGTACATGTCAGTTTTAAATCAATGTAACAAATCGGTATGCCTCCTTTGCTAGCTGTACATTGTGTAGGGCGGGCTGATGCACTGAGATTGTAATTTATTTCTATTCTGACACCAGCACCGAATGGCGGCACCTTCTGGTGTTATTCGGTAGCGAAACATATAAACAAAAGACTCAATTACTAGGATACAATATTGTGATATGATGATGATTGTCTGTGTGTTGAAAGATTAAGAGTCGAAGTGAACTACGCACTACGCTCCTGCATAGTAACAGCTAGGAGAATTTGAGGCAAACCCTATAGGTACTAACTCGTCTACCAGCGTGGTTTAGTACGCACCAAAACCTCCTTCCTTATTTCGATTATTCGCATATACATAGCGCGAGCACTCGGACCCTATGAACCTAGCGTCTCGACTTCAAACGGTTCAAACATGCTACATTTCATTAAAACTTTTGTTTTCTGTTTTGTAGGCTGTAAGAATTTTTATGAAGAGCTTTTAATTCAATGCTTTGCTTTTTACCCGACTTCGTGTATGTATGTATGTTTGTATATTTTTTTGGCACACGTATGTATATTTCTTTGGGTCGCACTAGAGACTAAATAACTTGTATTTTTATGTGAGTGGTGTCAATAGATTCGTCTTAGTCGTGAGAGTGACACTGGCTACACCAAATTTAAAAAAAATAAAACAAAACAAAAAATAAATAAAAAAGCCTTAAAGATATTGGTCGCGGTCGGGTTTTTTTTTTAATAATTTTAATTGTTACAGTTTAAATATTAATATTAAGTCTCTAGTAAGTAATAGGAACTACGAATAATACTGCAAGTAATTAGTTACATTATTGTTAGTTTTACACATAAGTAAATTTCTTTATTTTCTTTCTTCGTTAACAAAGTAGGTTATATTTAATTAAGTTTTCTTTTTCTATTTAATAGATTTAATTGCAAATTAACTAGATTATTAATCTGTCACATCGTAAATTCGTACAGTAGACATTCGTACTTAGATAAGTCAAAGTTTTGTAGAGTTATTTCAATATTACCTTATAGCAATAATAATAAAAAGCTTTCAAGACTTTCCCACTATTGTCATTTAAATAATAACCATTTTTTTTAGGACCACATAACTACAGTTAACTTAAAATCCGAAACGTTGACAACAATGTTTTAAATTGCATGTTTTATTGTCAAATGTGAAACATTCATGCCTCAACATTTATGTAAAATATGTATTAATCTAATGTTATGTCTTTAAAATAATGTTAAGTAGTGTAACGTAGACATGTTTTTGATGTAATGTAAATTTAATGTTAATAATAAAGTTTTCTAACTATGAGTAAAGCTTTGTATTTTACAAAAGTTTACATAAATTTCTACCATTTAAGAATTGGTTGTGTTTTATATTTTTGTAGGTACACATTTCGACCTTTTTTTATTGAATAGGGGCAAACGAGCAGGCGTATCGCCTGATGGTAAGCGATCACCGCCGCCCATGGACACCAGTAACACCAGAGGCGTCAGTCACAAGTACGTTGCCGACCTTTTAAGAAGGAGTACACTCTTTTCTTGAAGGTTTGAAGGTCGTATTGGTCCGGAAAGGCGCAGGCGGGCATTAAGCGGAACTTTAATTGGATCTGGATGTCTATAAATATTTATACTCTTCGTTTTATTATAGTAAACAAATATATGTTTTTATTCACGATCGTGCAAAATAAGAAAAATCGTAAATATTTAATACACATCATGTTATATTTCTGTGAAGTGCCAAAGTCTTCGAATGATTCCGTCGTGGGATACAAAGTTAGTAAAACTTTTATTTGTTATTTTTCATTTCTATAAATAACTTTCTTAGCGAAGCCAGTAAATAACGAAACTTCAAAATATCTCTATAGCGTCGTTTCCTATTAAAAAACGAATACATTAATTAAACTTAGCAATTTTAAAGATACAAAAATAAAAAAACAAAATCATTTAATCTTTTCTTTTAAAACGCGAATACATTTAATAAACATTTTATTAATCAATCATTTGATGTATGCCATCGATGAACAAACGAATAATGCCGGTATAAAACAACAAAAAAATATTATAAGGAGATACATCAAAAGCTTTTTACTTTTAAAAGCACTATCTTAATCCTTATTAAGCCTGATCAAGAAAGGGTGAGGCCATTGAGACTGAGGAGGTGTTATTATGAGCTCATCACAGATTATATATATTTTTTACTGTCTCATAAAAATTAGGATTCGTAACACAAGGAGTCGCTTTCATTTAAAAGATAATTTAAATACTTTGATTTAGATTTGATGTGAAAACTTCTCTTAGTTAGGTCTTTTTGTGCTTGAATGTATAATTAGGGATATATATCTAATACCTTTAAACTAGCAATTCTTGTATCTATCTATATAATTTGAATTTCGGAAACAGCTCCAATTTTTCATGAAATTTAGAATGCAGGGAGTGCCAGGGATTTCCTTCCGAGTGTGTACTTGGTTCCCCGGCTTCTAGTACCCGAGACGGTATGCGGGATTTAGTCGGTTCGAGTCTGACATAACCAGAAGTGGTACCCGAAGGGATTTCCGCATTTAAAAGGGGGGGTTTCGGGAGAGCTAGGATTTAGAAAATTTACCAGAAATAAATATCGGGCTATACTCCGTCACCCAGATATTTAATATAATTAGTAAAGACCGTAATCTTGCATACGCTGAAGAAGGGAAAGTAAGACAATACATTTACGGTCATCCGGCTACTTAAAATTATATTACATGAGTTTATCCATTATTTAGAAACTGTATTGAATTTAGGTACGGCTTGGCTAAATTATATGTACCTATCTATTTTCAAATTCAGGTCGTGAAACCTGGTTTGCTATCTTATTCAAATTAACCAAAAACTTTTAAAGAGTTTTGGTCATTACCAACTTAAGTCCTGTAAAGTTACTTAATAGTTAGTACGTAAGTTTGTAAAGGGTTTTCTTTAAATAAACATTATAATTGTGTATTACTAGTTTAAAATGGCAGATCTCAGTTCAGTTGACATTGGTCTTTGTCATTAAATGATTTTGATCACTGCTACTGATCAAATTTAGTGCTCAAGTCTGATTAAGTAACTTACATAATCACGTTACTACCGTAGAAATCCACACAAATATATAAAATTTAAGTGTCTGTTTGCAATTTCAAATTAAGAACTTTTCACTAAATGCATATGAAACATTTATCAAAAAGTAATTTTTAACATTTTTGTCTTTCTGTCTCTTTGTTTCGACTCTCTCTGGAACGATAGGATAGATTTTAACGGGACTTTCACTGACAGATTGCTGATGATATAAAGCGTAACTTAGGATACTTTTTTCAGACGACTAACTTTGCCCCGCGACGTTATACGCGGTTCTTATTGTACCGCGGGTAACACCGCAGAGCGCAGCTATTCATAATTATAAAAAGATAATTTATATGACGTCTATAACAAGGGCTTGTGTGAATTAAATAAAATGTCAAAGAACCGGCAGCAAATTGCATTTAGCACCGTGTAATGACAGCATGTGAGAATTCTTTGCCAAACTATCAATGGTCATGTCTCTCTTTGTCAAATATGTGTCATTAATACCGGGAAAAAAATTGTCAAAGTGTACGCGAGGCACCCCTGAGAGTTGTTACATAATAGGGATGTCAACACTCGAAGCGATGGCTTTTCAAGTATAAATAATAGTTAATGTAGCATTTGAATAGTGCCACTATTGCTGTAGGTACTTTGTCGGCACGCTTGACTTGACTTACAAGTTTCAATTTATTGATTTACATTTTATCGGCTAGCCGAGTCGCTGTTTTTTTTACTATAATGTATTTTTTTGCATTGCGATTCATTAATCTCTTTACAGTTTATAGTTTAAAAGAAATTTTAGTACTTTGTAGATATTTTCGAAATTATTGGTGTTACAAATTAATTTAGTTTCCATGATTTTCTTCTGCTTTAATAAAAACTTTTAAAACTTTAATAAAATTGTAAACTTACAAATTAATTGTAAGTTTACAATTTTATTGGGACAGTTTATTTTTTGTAAAAATCTTAAAATATCTACAATATCACTAGGTATTAAACAGATTTTAATAATCAAAACTATAAGATATGTTACTCATCTTTTTTTATGCCATATTAAAATTTATCTTTCCGAACTTTGTTTAAATATCGTCCAAAATATGTACAATTGAGAGAACATCTTTATCGAAAATTAGCTGGTCCCACATCACTGTCACCTTTTGTGCCTCAAGTATCGGTTACCGCAAAAATTATTGCAAGCACAATGCCGGCCAAGCTCTCCCTTTAACAATATTACTCGCTTTTACTACAAAAGATATTGTACCTACTATATTCGGCAACTTCAAACATCCATACGTTTTAAATGTGTTTACTTTTTGTATTTGATAGTTATCTTAGGATTAATAAATCTAATGTATGATATTGTTGCTAAATATGTAGTAGTAAAAAATAATTTTGAAGAAAACTGTAAAATTTTAAGAAATATATGAAAAATGTTGATTTTGTTTTTCAATGTTTCTATAATCAATTTTCTAATTAGTTTTTTTATCACAAAAATTAAGATCAAAAAATTTTTGAGATTAAATTTTTAAAAAAATTCGTCAACATTCATAAGTACAATCATAAAATAAATTTGTGTAAAACTTTATATATTGTTTTAATCTATTTTAAATGAGCTTTTTGCCACTTAAATCAAAATTAATATAAGTAGGTACTAAAAATAAATTTCAAAATTTTTGAATAATTTGAAAACAATATAAAAAAAGATGGGTAACATAATGATTAGTACTAAAAATAAATTTCAAAAAGAAAATTGTCAATTTTCAAGTGATCTTTTAAGATACGCAAAAACAAAAAAAAAATATTTAGGGTTCTAAAATCCTAATTTTAAAAGTATCAAATAACATAAAAAAAGATAAACGCAAATGTTTACTATTACAAATTATACCCAACAATGGAAAGTAAATCTAATGATTCGATTACATTAGAAAAAGTCGGGTGCGATAGCGGCCAAACAAAAATATCATATTACTAATATGGGCGTCCTTTTATATGCATGGATACTGAGATACAGGTACTATAGTTTAATTTTAAAAATAAATAAGTCTTTTTGTGTCTGTTTCCCTTTTTAAAAAGACAGTTTTAATAGGTCTAGTTTAGTTTAGTTAGGAATCATCTTGCTAGCCTTTATTATTCCAAAGATTATTTGGGGTCGGCTACTAGTTCTACCGTTTTTAGCTAAATATCAGTTTTTTTTTTATTTAGATATACATAATAAGAATAATATCACTGTTACTGCCTACAATAATTTACTTTAGCAAATAAGTAGGATATTCCATATAGTTCCAGTTTAAAGTAATGGCATTTAGCTAAAGAATTTTTTATTACATTTGTTGATTTATTAGAAAGACAAAAGTTGAAATGTTTGATAAAAAATCTCTCAAAATTTTGTTAGAGCAAAACCTTTGTTGGCGAAAAATATTCATAATTTTCCTTTTCCTTTGGCATTTAGAATTTCACGCAATGTAAATGTTTAGTAGGAAATGTAACAGCAATATTTGTTATTTAGAAATCCTTTTTCTATTTACTAAAAGTGTTTTTGTTACATTGGTCCTAAACAGGTTTAAAACCAATGTAACAATAAGGCCACCATTAGTTCATGCTAGAGACGTTCAAGAAGACATCACGAGACCCTAAACTATCGTTATTTCTTGGATGGTGGTCAATTTGACGGTATCAGTGGCATATTGGCCTATCTTTAAAATCAAATAGTCACCTACCTAAATATCAAGCCAGGGTCGCAGTAGCATCAATGAACTCACTCAAAAGTTTGAAACACTATAAATCACAAAAACAAAAAAAAAACTACACAGTCCGCGATAAAGATGCGACGACGCGTGATCCCGTAAACCGGAATTCTTTAATTTGACAAGTTTCTAAACGCACCCGATGGTCAGTGTAGCGCGTAATCATCGAATACCCTAAGTATTGAGTGAGAGCACGTTCGGAGGCTGCGAACCGTTCACGATGTCACGGCTCGCTTGCGACTGGCCAAGCCATCTGATTCCAAGTCAGCCGTGTGAGCATCACTGGGGGCGGAGCCTAGAGGGGACGAGTATTGCCGACTGTGTTCGCGTTCACCCTGGGGTGGGTGACGCACACACACGCAGCGCACGCACACAACTTAGCCGCGTACTTGTCGAACGCCCACAGGCGCGTCACGCGGCAGTCGCTTCGAGCATGCTGGAAAACGTTCGTCCTTAGCTTTTACGTTTATTATTGTTTTGCTGTATAGGTGAAAGGAAATATTACAAATTAAGTGCATATATGTGTTTATGTGATGATTCATTACTGAATGTAATGGAAATGGATGCAGTTTTGGTTGTTTTTGTGCTTCGTCTAGGTCTGCAAATATCACACTACATTATTATAATACTTTGTTACTTTCTATAACAGTTTATTAAAAAAACACAGACTGAAAGAGCTTCTAAGAAAAGATTGGAGGGAAACAGCCTTCCATAGGGAATTCATGGTCAAGATTTAGAATGTGCGAGTGAAAAAGCTCTTAGCAGCAAGATTATGCTCCTATGAGCACGGATATAGTTACCATTCATGATCAACTACTAAAATAAGTTACTACCTTAGAAACAAATAAAAATCCAGTTACCCAGTCATCAACAATCTATAATGTCCTACTGCTGGGCTCGGGGCGTCCTCTCAGAAAAGGGTTAAGGCCATACGCTGGTCGAGTGCGGGTTGGGGACCGGCAAGACCATGTTGTGGGTACGTAATCTTGCCGTTAGGTTCAAGCCGCCACAGGGCCTCCAACTAGCTTCGCTACTGTTATTCTATGATAACCACCGGGAACAACTGCTTGTAATGTATGGTATCATGCCACCCTCGTTGATTGTTTCTTATCACTGAGTGCACCTGGGCTATGAGCCTTTATTTTTTAACCAGTAGTACTTTCTTGAAAATAAAGCTTGTGTCCGTAAGCATCAAGTAAGAATTCTAACATTAATAAGGATGACACAAAAACGTCACATATCCTATTTGTCTGCACGGTTGACCTAGCGGTTTAAGTGGTCGCCACGCCGCTTTCTACTGCACCAAGTGCTGTGTGTTCAATTCCTATATGGAACCACATTTTATGTGATCCACAAAATTGATGTTCTTAGTCTGGGGTGCCCTTTGTGTCCATTTTATGTAGGTTTGTAAAGTCCCCGCGACACAGGAGTTACATATATTACTAATACGACAGTTGTGTTTATTAATAAAAGATATCCTACCTAGATTGGTATATTGAAAAAACAAAATACACCCCTATTTTTACATAACTGTTTAAAGGAGAATTTCACAACACTTCTAAAATAGTCAGGTAAATATCCAATAAAATTCAGTAATACCTAATTTAGTTCTAATATTACTTAATGCTCTACTAATATACACATATAATAACATTAATAAATTTTATTACCATCTGACTCAATTCAATCGTGCTTGACTTCTATAGGTCTGAGCGTGATATTAACTATCCTATCTTAGGCACGCCATCAACACAAATTTAAAGATAACGTGAAAATCGATTAGATAGTTTCGAAGTTCATCGTGAGTAAAAACATGACACGAGAATTATGCAGGTACCTATATTAGATTGACTTTAGATATGTTAATATTTTGCTGTACGTTTTACATTCTAAACTACCTAACCGATTATCATGAAACATACACAAATCGCTAGAGTTCGGTATAAGAAATAGCACGTCCCACGTTTGTAAAAAAAAAACAAAAAAAAACTATTCATTTATTTATTTATACAGATCCAAACCAACAAAGGCGTAATCTATACCCAACTATAACTTAATATAAAAATTTACATCAGTCTTTCGGTGTACCTACTCCCTCAAATACAGGAGACCACAGCATACAAACACTAGTAACAAGTCATATTAAATAGTGAATAATGAAACCATATAAGCGAATCAAAATCACAAACAAGGTTCAACACAATTATGGACAGCTAGTCAACCCATCGATAAACAGCACTATCAACACATCAGAAAAATACTCTTCGAAGAACACTTATATTTGAAATTTGTGAACGTAACGTGTGTTTTTTTTTTAACTAGTGAATAATATATATTTAGGTATTTTCTTTGTATAGACATCGTGGCGTATACATGCAGACAGCTTACCCACTGTGTAACCGAGGCGTAATGATCGTAAACTAGTGATAAAACTCTTTAGTACCGTCCGTCTTGTCTTCACACACAAAACATTATTATGTCGAATATAAAACGGCTGCCACGTCAGCAAAAGTGGAAAATAGGTAATAAAACCAGGTTCACTATTAAGGATATGTCATATGGTTTTTTAAATATTTAACATCTATTTCTTATCAAGCTAATAAACGATGTAATATGTACGATCAACAAATACTTAGTGCCAATAAACAGCTTGCCATTACGTGAGTCATAAAAAAACAAATCAAGCTTATTTTAACTCAAAGAGCGAAGTGGGGTCATTAATGAGAGTTTTATATAAGTCGATGAACAGCTTATAAAGGAATTCACACATTAATATTTACACCGATATTATTAATCAATTCAAATATTTTCATTTATGTACCTATCTTAAAACATCTTTAACTTGCATACTTCAATAATCAACATAAACAAACGGACTCCTCTTGCGCAAAACGAAACTCAATTAATTGCTGAACATTCATAAAGCGAAAGGCGACAACTCAAAAAATCAACAAACGGTTTCGCACGCCACCGCCCGCGCCAACAATGGTAGCCACGCGGCCATCGACACGCCGATCAACACAAGAATAACTTAGCCCTCATTTATATCAGCCTAATTTCACGCCTGCTCATATTTATTGTGAGATATTGCGATACCATGTCACGGTATTCGACATGGCTGGTTACTGATTGAGTCGTCATTTTTTCCCAAAGTCACGGTCAAAGATGCATGTTTTTTTGAAAATGAGCGTGTTTACTTTCAATTTTCGAGTTTATGTACAATACTCCGGTTGGGTGCTTAATTTAAAATTGTTCGACTAAAATTAATTCAAGCATTAACATCATACGGACAAAAGAAATCGCGGCCGATTTACTAAAAAATAAATAATAAAGCTTTTATAAGTATAAAGAAATTGTTTGTCTAAGAACAATGTGGGATACCGCAGCGGGACATCTAGATACACGGGGTTAAAACATTTTCTTTATATTTTTTTATTTGCACTTATACCTTAGGTGAATGGCGTCGGATCCTTAATTTACGCATCGGTACACTTATTTTGTAGTTTCGCATTTGTAAGGGATTGTTCTTGGGCGCGTTTTGTAACATTGCGTTTGTGAGCTGAGCATTTAAGCTATTGTGAGCGTATAACGACAGTTTTGATGTGAAACCAACAAAGGTGAAAGGTTTCCTGTAGTTTTATTTTGTGTAACATAAACAACTCTAGTGTTTTCATCTTCACATTAGCCAACTTGTTAGCTTGACAATGTTGTACGGACTGTACGTAATCAGCGAACTTTGGCGCTCACCAGACTTAAGCAAGTCCGGTTAAATTTACATATTCTGCTAAAACTTTGTGAGGAACAAGCTTTTCCGATGATACTATAACTATTATTCGTTAAGATAATTGATGTTTAATGGGTGATTTGCTACTTTAAATAAGAATTATTATAGTACTTATACTTAACCTTTAAAAAACCATAGTAAAATTGAGACCACAATGAAAATTTAAATTGTTGTTATTAAGAGTAAAATTAGTCCCAAAAATATACCACCATGTGCTTTATTTACAGCCCCTAATAGACCTGATACAATACAACAGTGCTTGCGATTGGCAAAAAATCATAAATCAGCGTACACAGTGTGTATAAGACTGCAAGGCGTAGTGTGTAAGCCGTTGAAGCGCGGCCGACACAGCTGCTGCACCTTACACGCATCAGTGGCGACTCACAACATCCCGTGCACGGCTTTAAGTAACGAATGCTTTGTGCATGCCGATAGATAAGATGTGAGGTACTGGCTACAGGATCCAGCGGAGTTCAACTATACATATTTTAGGTAATTCGAACATAACATACATGTATATTTGAGTACACTAAGTCGTTTAGGAAGTCTGATCATTTAGTTTTAGGGGCTTCAGGGATGAAATCTTCTAAGGTAAAGTGGTGGTAAAGAAAACTCCTTTAACGTCGAAAAGATCAGATAATAATGGTTCTGGATAGATAATTATGGTCCTTGGACCTCTAGAAAGTAGATAATATGGCATGTGTGACGTTAGATACTGACTCGATTGAATGTAGTCCAAAGAAGTTTTAGCTAAAAGGTGGTTTTTTGACATCTCATAATACCATGATAAGTACCGATTAAAAAATAAGTAATAAGAACAACAACACTAAGAAAATCCTACAACTGATACCATATTTAACTCAATTAGAATTAAATATTAATATGTATTACAATTTTTTAACTGGTGCTTTATATTTATGCTAGCTTTCGCCCATGGCTTCGCTCGTATTTAATAAAAAGTATTCTATGTTACTTGTTACATCTCCGAGAATATGTACAAAGTTTCAAGATGATCGGTTAAGTAGTTTTCGCGTGAAAGCGTAACAAACAAACTTACTTTCATCTTTATTACACTAATATCTTATAAATAATTGATCACACTAATATTTTATTATGATTAAATATTTATAAGAAGTCTGATTTTTATGTTGTAATCCAAAAAACGCCACAGTTTACACTTTGAACCCCAATAAGGTATTAAAAAAACGTCGAGAATCCTTTTCAGCGATAGGTTACAGATTAGACGGGGATGCAGTCAATTTGACGTGTGGTGTCTTCCGCAAACCACGGCGACGGTTTTTTGTGGTTCTTTACATATACTCGTTTCGCACTGGACGAGTAAAGGATTATTGTTTTTTTTTTATACCTACGCTGTGCCTATTTTTTATTATTTTTTTACAGTTCGAGAAATTAGTGATACCCAAAAATGTTTTCGATTCGATTGAAAATAACAATCGATATTGATTAAGAGAAAGTTAGAATCGACTTAAAAACTATAGATAGTTAAACTTGAAATAAATTTTATTTTGGTTTTCAGTTTTATGGAACCTCTTTTTTAAATTTCAGTACCTATACAAAAAACAGTATGGATAAAAATAGTAGCGACGATACTTTTTAACTAATATTTCAGGAGTGACAGGACGGTGTAACTTTTTTTTTAAATAAATTTAAACTTTCACGTACCTAGGTAGGTATTTCCAGTGGATATTTTATTTTTATGAATTCTAAATATGTAGCTTAGTAGCCATTCATCAAGTAAATACTGAAGCAACCTAGCGTGGATCTGCTAGAAGGATCTTCAAAGTGTATCCATGTATTCACCACTATCTCAATCTACTCTTAAATTCGAATGAATATAGCCTTAGGTAATCATATATTATTATCTTTTTTATGTAGGTAGTTTTATATATTACGTTCTTCAGACAGGGGTCTATTTACAACGAAGCATAAAATTCTCCCTAATTTCCTAACAATATATAACCCAAAAACAATAGTACTTAGTAGTCTGCTAATGATATGTACCCCAATGGATAAATAAGTCTCTGAATTTATAATCACCTACCATTTCCCATAATGAAGGGGATCATAATTTGAATCGCCAAACAATCTATGAATATACATTAGTGTAAAATATTTAACGGCTTTTTCCTTCATTTTTTATATACTTTAACGAACCATTGCGCATGTATGTTAGAGTTGACTTTTGACAATTCGAATTTTGAATTTGTTATTTATTTTTAAGAATAGTGGCAATATTAATGGCGTCGTGGGTCTATTTTGGAGGGAAATTTGTAGTTGTCAACTCGTTAGCGTCGTGATGACGAAGGATTTATCAGAATGAATAAAATAGTAAAACAAACCTGATAGAAAAGAAGAGAGACTTTGTCAATACTGTTACGTTTCTTGTGATCCCATCAAATTCTCCGACAGTCACGGACATAACGTTACAATTTGTGGAAAAGGAAAGAAACCTTCTGTAAACTATTGTTTACTCTCCTCTTTCTCATTGTTACGTTATTTGGTATGTAGAGCATTAACAATTGTAGACCCCAAAAGGTTTTATAAAAGAAAACTTTCGGAGGAATGTTTCAGATTCTTCGTCTTTTTCTTCTTAATAAATGGCAAACTGTGCCGATGTCGACAATTCTGCGAATGTCAAGTGCGATGGAAATACGTGGGTTTTATGCAAAAATAAAAATAAAAATAGAGAAAATAATAAATTTGTAGAACCAGCAGTAGACTGAACGTAGGACTTGTTTCACATTCTAAACCTAAGAGATACCTACATAAAACGTACTATGACAACATAATAAATGATATGTACCTACCTACTTATTACAGACAAAACTTTATACTTAATCGTTCCAGTTAGTTTAGTTTTGATACTAAGAAAATCTACTTTCCTGAAATGAGTAGTACTCATCACTAAAAATCATAAACAAAAGTACTTTACGGTAAACCTTTCATATTCGTTAGAACTTTTGTAAAAACTCTTTGATTATATATTTTATAAAAAATATACCTACCATTTGCATATTGGAAAAGTTAAAAGGGCATTCCATTTTCAAAATGTGACGTACTTAAATGTGCGTATGGCGCGCTTTCCCCTTCTGTGGAAACACAAATCTCACACACAGACAATGTCTGCGCACTCACACAAATGTATCACGTAGTTGTAAACTTTTTGTAAGCAATATTTTTAGTCAGTTTAAAACTCCTGTGTAATAATTCAAATCTGGAATTTACATTTTTATTTAAATTCGAATAGAAAATGTTAGTGTTGAAACTTATTGAGCATTTAATATATTTATTTGTGTTCGTCGAATCCCCGTATATATCGAATACATAATTTCACGTTAATCCACTCCTTACCTTTTGCAAAAAACGATATATACAAGTAAATCGAACAGTAACCGATACTAAAACAACACGATGCATCATATTCCCCCGCCGCGGTATAAACACACGCACGTGTTTTGTTCTTTTCTTGCGCATTGTTTTTCCGCATAGGTCTGTTTCGCTCATCGTGGGGCGTGCTCAGGTCTGCGATTGGTGGAGGGGAGAACTCGACGGCCGACGGCAACCTCCCGTCGGCATTTTCCCGACGCATCGCATTTGAAAACCTATTTGCGACCGAGTACAATATTTTGAATAATATATTTTATCTGAATTTAAAATAAAAATAATATCAAACAACATAGACTAAAAACCAAATAAAACAACCATTGTAATTCGTGAATAACTTGTGATGTTAATTAATTAAAGTGAATAAAAACCCACGAAGTATTTTAAATAGTTACTGTATTGTTAAATAAAAATTTTAGGTAATCCTTAAATCTATGGTTTTCATTAGTTTCGTGGTAAAAATATCAGTTTTTCGAAAAGATTACAGACAAACGTTTCTCATTCATTTATTTTTTAAATATATATCTATTCAATAAAATACTGTTTATTTGTATGTTGAGTTGGTATTGTAATAAAAAGTGTACCTATGATGCGTGATGCGATGGCTGCGTTTCTTTTGTAGATATAAGTAGAAGACAGAAGATAAGAAAATTGTATGTATTATTTTCACAAATATAAATGTGCTGCCACGCTGACCAGAGTACTACCCTCGCACAGGAGACCAACTCACCACTACAGCATTCGTGCTGTCGGGTTTTCTTTGGTGAGTACGAGATCGGAGGCCCATTAATGCAGAAGCATCACTAGGCTGTCATAGCGTAGGTCACCATGTTGCATTGTTGCATTGTCTGTAGGTATTCGCAATGAGTATGGTGACCACCACGTTAAGCAGTCGGTCTCGGTTGTTATCATAGGATAACAGTCGTGAAACTTAGTTGGAGGCCTTTGGGCGGCTTAATATATATTTTTTTTATATTGAATAGTGGGCAAACGAGCAGACGTATCACCTGATGGTAAGCGATTACCGCCGCCCATGGACACCCGCAACACCAAAGGCGTCACAAGTGCGTTGCTGAGCTTTGGGGGATGGGATAGGGGATGGGGGAGGGGTTGGGGTATGGGCCTCCGGTATCCTCACTCACTCGGTGAAACACAGCGCAAACGCTATTTCACACCGGTTTTCTGTGAGGCTGTGGTATCACTCCGGTCGAGCCGACCCATTCATGCCGAAGCATAGCTCTCCTACGGTAATAACATCCAACTGCAAGATTATGTAGCCACAACGTTGTCTTGCCAGTCTCCAACTTGCACTTGGCCAGCGTGTAGACGTATAGCCTTAACCCTCTCCTGAGAGGAGAAGAGTGACGTTGGCAGGCTCATATAAAACAAAGAGAATTCATCTGATTAAAAAAGAGATGCGAGTTACAATCTATTAAAGACAAAAGTTGTGAATTAAAAAAATCACTAGCGGTTACACGCATTTGTATGGCTTATAGAATTGTTTCATTCTGATTAAATATTCTATTTAATATATAAAAATTAAATAAATAATAAATTTAAATATTTTTGGACATCTAACACACAACGCCATCTAGTCCCAAGCTAAGCAGAGCTTGTGTTTTATGGGTACTAGACAACTGATATGAATACAATATAGGTACTTTTTTTTTTGTAAACACATACATATGATACATAGAAAACACCCAAACTCCAAAACAAATATTTGTAGAGCACACAAACACTTGGTCCGACTCAGGATTTGAACCCGAGACCTCAAGCACAGCAGTCGCATTCACTACCACTGCGCCACCGAGGCAGTTAAAAATTCATATACCTATGCCTATTCTGAAGATTTAACATCATCATCATGCGGTCAAATGCAGTTTGAAGGTCAGCAGACCGTATCCCTCGCGATCATGAGCGGCCTCTTTTAGTTGGTGATACTTCTGAAAATTGGCACTTTAAGTTATTGAAATAGGTACATCAGTATGAATTTTTAAGCACACTTTCACCGCAATTTGTAAATTCCGATGAAGATATAATAAGACATTCAGAAGTTGTAACATCATTCTTCTGTAGAAGATTGATTGCCATTTGTTGTAACTTCAGCTATTATTTTTGTAAGTCACATTTTGTACAGAGCATTAAGTTTTTGTTCTCTGTCAAGATCGGCTCTATGTTTTTCAGGTTTTTTTTTATTCCGACAACGGCGAAGCCAAAAAGAAGGTAAAACTTTGTAAGTTTTGGTAGTCTATGTATATTCACCGTAACGCCTAAACTATTGAAGCGATTGTAATGAATTAAATGTCAATATATTCATACCCAGCTGAGCCCCGTCGTGTTACCCACGTTTGTGATTGTAACTGCGGGCAACGCCTGTGGCGAAGCTATTCTAAAAAAAAAATAAGTTATTCCTCACATCATCAGTTATCTGCCGGTGAAAGTCTCATCGAAATCGGTCCAGCCGTTTCGGAGATTAGCCAACAGAAGAAGAGACAACACAAGAAGAAGAACAAACAGACAGACAAAAATAAAAAAACTTGAGAGGTGTCAAGGGACACCCGGATGGAACGAAGTTCGAAATAGAAAGACGAAACGAAAATATCTGTGTGTGTCGTCGTCGTGTCGTGACAACAAATTGTGTCGTGACAACAAATTGTGTCGTGTCAACAAATTGTGTCGTGACAATTTTTCCGTCTAGCCCCCTTACACAACGCGCCATAAGGAACTTCGTTCCAAAAATAAAAATATTTTAGTATATGTACCGTGTACATACTTAGGTATGCATTTAGTAAAAAGCGGTTATTTTAATATTACAAACAGACACTTCAATTTTATTTATTTGTTTAGAAAATGGCCCGAGTAATAGGTTACATAAATTTCATCTAAAGATTTTACGTATGGGTTACAATTTTTTATTTTTTCTTGTAGATGTGCTGTTGTCATAGGAGGCAAACAAACGTACCATCAGGCGATACGTCTGCTCGTTTCTACAAAAAAATACCGCTAAGTCACCATCAACGACCTGTAACCGTCCACTTCTGGACATAGCCCTCTCCTTAGCAAGGAAAGAACATAAAGGTTATGGGTACTAGAAACTTTTCATTAACCTCCCAAAGGATTCACGGCTTAATTGTTAACTTAAACTTTTAAACAGCTTATTAATTTAATTAAAAAAAAATAGAAACATCTTTACAATATTATCTGTAGGTACTTAGTTTGTAAGGGTGAGCGCACACAATTACCGCGTCATACGGCTCGAAGCACACCTACCGTTGCGTATGCGCAATGCCCCCTTCATTATCTCAGTACTTGAGTGTTACTCATTTAAAATGTGGTTTAATCATATCTTCATAATTATGAATATACTTACTTATACACCTACTTACGATTTTAGTACATAACTATTCTTTTTGGACGAACCTGAAGGTTGTGGATTCGATTCCTATCCAGGACAAACTGTTGTGTGATTAACCCAATCGTTTGTTTAATGTTAGATCGTAAGAAGAAATATTCTATATTACAATATCCTACAAATATTATAAACGCGAAAGTTTGTGAGTATGTAAGTGAGTATGTTGCTCTTTCACGCAAAAACTACTGAATGAATTTTGATGAAACCTTACAATAATGTAGCTTATACATCAGGATAACACATAGGCTACAATTTATAAAGATACTAGCTTCATCTTGCGGCGTCGCCCGCGGTGTATGTCGTACGGCTGGTAGCACCGAGGGGTTCAGCTAGTTGTTTAATATATTACAGTATATAAGATAAAGGTCGCTGACAGACAGACAGAGTAGAGGGTTAGTAATAGAGTTCTTTTACTTTTATCGAAACATCATTATGTTTTCGCCATCATCCTTATCAGTTTAGATACAGTCTTCGAATCATTTTCGTATACAAGGTCTTCACATGTGGTACCTTATAGCTTTTGCATGTTTTCATGAGTTTTGAAGAACAGCGGAAATGGATATTATTCGTCCAAATTCAGAAGAATACGTTGCAATGCCTTCAAACATTGAAGTTCAATACAAAACTTTCAATAATAGTATCTCTTTATATTTTCACACTCTTTACATTTTTATGTAAATATAGTTTTCTATATTTTAAGCAATTTTTACGTTTTAAATGTTCTTACTAACTAAATACCGATACACTAACGTCCCTAAAGTAGTTAATAATTCATTTCATTTCACAAAATGTAAAATGTTAAGAACCGTTATCATAGCTATTAACTTGAACATCATTTGCTAGTAAAACGACTAGTTTTTATATTTATTTAGAGGTATAACAACAGCACACATACGATACACTTTTTAAAAAAAATATACAATAGATAATATTATCTAGTATGCATGCCCATTACAGGTATTTTGTTTCTTAAAACAAGTTGCAGGATATAATTTTATAATTACTTTTTATTTCTGAAGCTTTAAGACAAAACTTAACGCAGAATTTACTACCGTCAAATAAAATTATTCTAGTGTTAGAATCTCCTCAGAAATACACAAAGTTAGGGTCTGTTTCACAAAGTCTGAGTAAAGTGTTGGTTAACTAATTAACAAATAAATTATCTGACACATAAAAGTCCCTGTTAAAACAGTTTGCGTTTCACAATCGTCTAACCGTTAAGTTTAGGTGTCAGTTTGTTACTTGTGAGATAGAACTGGCAACGTCGCATTTTGACGTTTCAGTTTACGAAACTTAAAAGAACATAATTTTTTTTTGATTAAATCCATCTCAAAAATATGTTGAATGCATTTTTTATGCATTATTTTGTGATACGTAAGTATTATATATACTTTATATGCAGTCTACAACAATTTTATTAATACAAATGAGCAGTTTTAGAAATCGGTTATTTTTATATGAAACGAAACGTGAGGCAAATGTCACAGAAAAAAAACAACACTTGACTTGAATGATCTTGAAGTTCTTGAATATTCCTTTGGCTTGTTTGACTTCAATTGGTTGTAGTTTGTCCCTTTTAACGTTATTTTTGCCTCAAACAATGTCTCAAAAACGTGAGAGAAGCATTAATTTTACGCGGGAGGAGGTAGATATTTTATTTTTATTAAATATCTCCATGTGATTAGAGCGTTGTCGAAACACTGGATCTCTTCGTGGTTCCGATAAACGATCAAAAAAGTCATCTAATTCGTCGTCCAGGGCATTAAATAGATCCATTTTTAATATGTTTCGATTTCAAAAGACACAAAAATGATCTGTCAAGTAACTTACCCATCAAATAATTTCCTTATTTGACAGATGATCTAACCTATAATTTACTTAGCACTTTATCTATCAGTTATGCTTATTTGAAGATTGTGAAACGCCAACGATGATTTTATTTGTCAGTTAAGTGGCCACTAGCTTATTCAGGACTTTACTTGGACATTGTGAAACAGACCCTTAATATTATAAATATATATCGAGAGGAAATACCACTTCAATAATATTAAAAGGAGAATTGTATGAGATCGTAACAAAAATCACACCTTGCTAAGAGCATTACAGCGAACGTTTATAATCGCCTAAATATCGAATTGTTCCATCTATTGTTTGGAAGCTTTAAACCCTCCAGAATTGGTTTCGAGAGTTTTAAGCCTGCCGCCTTCGGAAAACCCTACGGTTGCTTTACAAAAACCTTCCTTATAAACAAGAAAATTCAGTTCAAAACTAATCGGTGACGTCTAAAATAATTCCTGAAAAGTAAAAGCTTTCCTACGCAAGGTATTTAGGTTTAAACTCCTATTGAAAGAGGTGAAAGTTTGGGGGACGGCTCTGTTGTTGGGAATTCTACTATAATAAGGAGACAGAGGGTTTATTTTTGCATGTGTTTTGTAAGAATATGAGAGGAGTGTTGAGAAGATTGTGCAGTAACGAGTCTACACACAGAGTGTAATTGTATCGGGGATCAAAATCGACCCGCGTGCTCATAGTGAGGGGACGCAGTCGATGAAAATATAGCTACGTGCATAGGAATTTGAGGCTTAGGCTCACTTGTTTATTCAAAGAAATTCATCAACGACCTTTATTGACTACCTCGTTGGCGCAGAGGTAGCGTATGCGACTGCTGTGCTTGAGGTCTCGGGTTTTAAAAAGACAACTTCCTCATAAAACAAATCAAACGTACATTCATAGAACGTTTGTTTGCAACACATGCTATTTGATATAATTACGCGCACAGTATTAGGTGGGCCCTGAAGTATTAAATTTTACACATTTCATATGTAAGTTATTTGTTTTTTCTATTATAAGTGGTAAACGAGCGTAAAGATCATCGTATGACTACCGCTGCCCATGAGCACCAGCAACTGGAAATTAATAAATAAATAAATATTCCGGACATCTAACACACAGCGCCCAGCGTCCCAAGCTAAGCAGAGCTTGTGTTATGGGTACTAGACAACTGATATAAATACTATATACTTAAAAAAATCAAATGTAAAGTAAAAGTATATCGCCGTCTCTTGAAATTCTCTAAAGAACTTCATTGAGGAACATACGTATTCGTAAACATAACTTATGTTTTGTGTAATCTATTTCTGAATTTTGAATATTTTAGGGATATTGTCAAAACACCGTTCCGTCCTGGAACAATTGAACGGAGGCGGGAGAGGTTCGATCCCGAGTATAGTGGGCGTTACCAGCCGTTGTCAGGGCCGCAATCTGCCAGTGGGGACATCTGCTGACACATATTTGCTGCAATATGTGGTAAGACCGAAATATAGAGGAAAACCCAGGCTTTCTCCAAGTTATAGTCTGGTTAGGCGAGGCGTCAGTCCTGCGGGGGACCTGAAATAACATGGTCCGGTTCCCCTCAGAGCATGGCGCCTGGCTCTCGCCGTCGTGGTGGTATTTAGTGGTAACAACACTTTCTCCTGGCTCTTCAGTCCTCAAAGAGGGGAACATCTGTTTTTAGATTTTTCTACCCCGTCATCAAAAAAGTTGTAAGAAAAATGGTACCCCAAGTTTCTTAAATCACAATATTTACTTGAATAATTTGTATTTATTTCGACCAATGTGCCGATGTGAACAAAACCAACGTACATACTCTCTCAAACACCTGGAACAAAAAAATTAAAAATTAAACTTGCAACAACTTTATTCTTGTAAATAAATAATAATTAATGCCAATTTAAGAAACTAATGCATTATAATTCATTATCGCATGCGACACTGAAATCATCGATAAACGCTCATTGCGTATCGTCAGTGTCCCGTCACTAGTAGACCGTGGGGTTGTCCCCGCGGTAAGCCAAGGAGGGGACAGCTATTTATCGCCTAGGGCCGGTTTATTTTTATTTGTCCCTTTGTTATAATTGTTGCTTAATGATCGGACATAGCTTTATTGGCTTCGAATAAAATATTGCACTGCATTAGATTAACAAAATATGATACTTCGTTTTTTAAATTATTCTATAATAAAAAGAAGATGCTCGAAATATCAACAACCCATAACTCATAATGTCCCACTACTGGGCTCGGCTCTCCTCTCAGGGGAGGGTTAAGGCCATACGTCATATAAGAAACAGACACAAAAAACACTCAGACTCAGAACAAATGTGGAGTTTAAGCCCACAATACTCAGCATAGTAAAGAAAGCGTGACGACCGAAGCATTATTAAATTTTCAGAGCTGATGATAGCTATGTGCCTTACCCAACTATTAAAAAAAATGAGACAAGCTTTCAATGCTCTAAACCCTATCTACTCCTATGATATAATAGTTTCAAGCTTTGATCGTTTACCAATCATCTTTAATAAATATTTGTGTGATATTACAAGCTATAAGACATCAAAAGATCTTTCAAAAAGACGTTTTATTTCTTAAAGTTTTAGGTTGAAAATGCTTTGAGGCTTACCTCATCATAACACTCCGTATGTACTTTCAAGGTTAACCTCAAAGCATTTTCACGTAAAGAATAATTAATTCTGAACTTAAATGTAACTTAATGGAATATTATCTTTTTGTACAGCTAGCGCCATCTGTGCGAATGTAGGGGACCAATACGACGCGAAAAGTTCCCTCTCGGTTACTGTAAACCGGAGGGTGAGGTGCTAAAGGTAGTTTAATTTGCGGACAATCGCGATTTAGCTACCTCCCCACAGATGGCGTTTAACTTTTTATTTCTACTGAAAACTTATTAAAAATTAGCTGACCTCAAGCAACGTCGTTTGCGTCTTCTATTCCACGTGAAAATTTTCTCCCGTTATTGAAACATTGTTCGTTGGTGCTCCGCTCCTAATAGTATTAGCGTAATGATATGTAGCCTATAGCCTTCCTCGATAAATGGACTATCCAACACTGAAATAATTTTTCAAATCGGACCAGCGGTTCCTGAGATTAGCGTGTTCAAACAAACAAACAAACTCTTCAGCTTGAAAAAACCTTGTAGGGTATATTAACACGTCCGGCCAGCGTGGTATATCAGGGTTGTGGCGACTTCCACATACTACATAATATACTACAGCGACATCTACCGAAGATACACTGAACTACGAAGTAACGCACTATACGGAGTAACTACCAATCCTGAATCGCGCAATAGAAGTTCTCGCGCCGATTATCGTATATGCAACATCCCAACATCAACTGTTGGGCAGTGGCCCGCCAGGCATGATCACTTCGCTTGGTCGGAGGATCCTCCCTTTGTGTTATAGGGACATGACACCCGTTCCTCCACAGGGTAAAATCTCCTTGGTAAGGAGAGGCCTTTTGTCCTCCATTAGACTATTAACCACCCCTATTTATCTTAAGATGTGATTAAGAGAAGCGAACTACGCAGGACAATATAGAGAGTTAATGTCACTTCAATAATAACGAAAATTTGAAAGAAACCCTATATTGTAAACTAACCCGAGAGGGCAGCGTGGGTGGTATATCAGGCCAAAACCTCCTTACGAAGGGTCTTAGAGTGATGATATATAACCTGTAGCTATCCTCGATAAATGGACTGTCAAACACTGAGAGAATTTTTCAAATTGGACCA
Organism: Spilarctia lutea; assembly: GCA_916048165.1. NCBI lineage: Eukaryota > Metazoa > Arthropoda > Insecta > Lepidoptera > Erebidae > Spilarctia > Spilarctia lutea. Next base: position 10,892,170 of record OU696490.1, on the reverse strand, counting down.
GTAGTTCCTGAGGTTACCGCGTTCAAGCAAACAAACATACTCTTCAGCTTAATATGTTATCTTATATATAAAATTCTCGTGTCACAATGTTAGTTACCACACTCCTCCGAAACAGCTTGACCGATTTCTATGAAATTTTATATGCATATTCAGTAGGTCTGAGAATCGGCTACGATCTATTTTTCATATCCCTAAGTGATAAGGGTTGTCCACCCCTAACATTTATTTTTATTTTTATGGCAATACAACGTTTGCCGGGTCAACTAGTTTTATATACGAGTATTAGTATAGATTTGTGTTTTTTTTAATGTTTTAGTTGCCAAAGTGTCTCTGCTCTTCCTGATGGAAAGCACGAACAGAATCCAGAACTAGTGTTCTGTGGCAGACAACTATCTCGAACTTATTAGATAGATATACAATTATTTTATTTACGGATCTGGTAGCAGACATCAATATCAATAACAAAGTAGCTGTAGTGTCGGCTTTTCTTTGTGTCGGCAACGTTTTAACAGGCGGTGCTTCTGTACGAAGATTATTTGCGCTTGCGCAACAAAAGTGGTCGATTTTGATAATCTGTGTGCTATTGTTTGATGAACAAACAAGTGTTTGGTTTGTAAACAAGTTTTTTTAAGAATTCAGTTGTATGTAGCAAAAAGCGTAGCCTTTTTGAATTTTTTGTAATATTTTTAATATTGTACAATATTGAGAATTACCTGCATCGTTCACTGTTCCGCCAACTTTAAGATCTTATAAAATCTTTAATGTCTCAGAGATCGGCAGAAAAAAAAAACAGTTCTCACATATTTTCATATCGTACCATACCTAGGTACTACTGCTGTTGTTTAGGTTTTTTATTGAAAAGGAGGTTTTGATATACCATGCCACGCTGGCCGGCCAAGTTGGTGTAAGGTGTTCCACCTCTTTACACTTTGTAGTGCTGTTGTAAATTGATCCCTTAGACTAGGACCTTATAACATCATGCCGCTCTGAGTGTGGCCGTGGATGGACGGGACGGGTTTTCCCCTCCATCCGATTCAGAGGCCAGCCGCGAGGAGGCGACGTACGCGTGTGCCGTACGGCGCCTAAATTGAGATAGTTTACCAGCAGACGGTGCCCGCTTCAGTGTGGGAAGACGCTGAGAGGGGTCCAGACGTGTTAATAACAGCAGTTCTTGGATCCCTACCGTCGGTGTTTTGTAATTTATATAATATACTGATGCACATAATATTATTGCCATCTCACAAAGGACCTTCAGATCCCAAATTAAACAGAGTCTGTAGGAACCCTGATAACCAGGCAGACTTATTTATGAGGATCAGTTTACTTATTCTATGATTTTACATACCTTCAAATTGTTATAGAATATTATATTCACACACATATAAAGAGGCTCTGCTTTCGCTGCTTTTAATTTTTTTTTCACTTATCTCTATTATTATGCCTAATTTGTACGCTATTTTAATAAGTAGTTTTGTATAGATTTGTTGTTGCGGGCAGACTCTGGTGACCTGTAACTGAAGATGTTTTAAATCTATTTCGGGCCCCAGAGTCACGAAATTTCGAAAATATGTGGCATTTTGTAATTTACTTTATTTACACCCATGCTATAAATCGTCTAAAAGTTTCTGAAACACTTAGCTTATTGCCAACATTAAAACATCTTAATATCTATTATCTTTTTTTTTTTATACATGAGCTACCAAAATGACTCTGCCCTGCCTGATGGAAAGCACCAGCAGAATCCAAGAGTGGTGGTCACCATCCTCAATGCAAACAAGGACAGTGCAGCATGGCGACCAGCAATATGGCGGCCTAGTGAGATGCTTTTTTACGCCCCGCTTAAAGGACCCGGGATCATAGTGGGACGGAAACACGTGCGCTGGCAGTGAGTTCCAGGCTTTGACCGCTCGGCACAGGAAGGAAGAGCCGAATTGATGAGTGCGAGAGTGTATGTCTTCCACTCTGAAGCGGTGACTTCCGAGGCCAGCACGAGTTGTCCTGTAGAGGAAGGGAGAAGGGGGGACCAGTTGGAACAGCTCTTCAGAACACTCTCCATGGTAAAGGCGATAGAGGACTGCCATAGAGGCGATATCTCTACGCAACTGCAGAGGCTCAAGGGACTCGGTGGCCTGGGGACTGCCGACAATGCGAATGGCTCGCCGCTGCAACCGGTCGAGAGCGTCGAACAGATACTGCGCGGCTCCATCGCAAAGATGAGAACAGTACTCCACGCACGAGCATCTCATAATCACGCATATCATAATCTCATCCAAACGAGTGTTATAATGTTGTACTAAATTTCTTAATGCAACTCCTTTTTCAAAAAAAGAACATTATCAGGCACGCACCTTTCACTACCACAGCACCGTATTTAAAAAAAGAACAGATAAATCGAATTCACGTCGTATCCCGCCATTTTTGTTTTTCATAGAGTTCTTACAACAGTTTACTGTACTAGTTTCACAACTTTTTATAGAGGAGTCATATCATGGGTGTAGATAAAGTATTGTATACAACTGTACGTAATTAGGTATTAAAACACTCATGTATATAATCACATTCGACTTCGCCTCGTGTGATAATACCCCTTAACATACAACAGTTGCGTAAATAACTATTAAGAAAGTTTTATGAGAGTAGATAAAGATTATTATTATATTCTATACTAACTCATCTTTTGTACTGTTTTGTTTTGTGTGATATTTGATAAATATAATAAATAAATGATTACGGGAACATTACACACAGATACATAAAATATACCTCTTTTCTAAGTTTAAGCCTATGTCGAGCAGACTATTAAGGGCTGTTGATGATGACAATATGATATATAATTCCACCACACAATATTCTTGATGCCTTGATGACAATCATACCAACGATATCTAGCCCAGGAATCTGGATCACAGAAGTCTCAGTATAATCATCAGTTGCAGTTCCGATACAAATTGCAGAAGGGATAACACAACACGGATTTTGAATTTGGAAATTTTCCCTTTGCACAATTTTTCTATTTATGGTTTCATTCGTTTATTTTTCACACAAATCTATATTACTTTATGATATGAACCAAAGTGGTTGGAAACCAAACCATGATAGTCATAAAAATAATATGTAGAAATGATTTAAGTAATTTTGAGTACCTCATTTATTAGTACATTTTAAAATTTATTTTTCACTTGTCAAGTCATGACAAACGGGATGTGATATTTAAGTAAACTAATCAGTTTATCCGTCATAATGACACTTGCAATAGAACCGAGATATTGGTAGCTAATTCTCGAAAATAAACAAGTTAATTGTTCCGTTTCTAATAACTTTATTTTTTTGTTTAAATGTAGTTATGAAATTAATTACATTTCTTTAAACATAATTTCTGGGAGCCCGGTATCAATGGCTGATAATCCTATAATCCCTTACTACCACCTGGTACGGGGTGGGGAGGGCGGAGGGGGTGGAATGCCAAAGAAATCTTATTTTCATAGTTCACTTAACCAGGCCGCGTAATTTCGTTAGCACGCATCACCGCATTGGGCTCCTGTTGAAATTTTAAGACCGACACCTCTTGATAGTTTCTTGGTTTATATGAAAAAGAAGTAATGCTAAATATTTAAAATAATGATACTCAAAAACTACAGGTTTATAAAGTATATCATAGTTGTAGAGGAAGTATGTAAGTGAGGCAGCCATTAAAGCATCATTTCTTCTGAATAAGTGATCCAAGAACATACCAATGGGCCTTTTTTGTTGATTTTTACCGACTTTTTCTGCAGTGAAGCGTTTTTTTGGTGTAGGTTTTTTAATTATGTATATTTCGCTTAGAAGAAACTGTTTATTTACTTAGAATAAACTGTTTATTTTACCACAGTTAATCTATATTGTGTATTCCATATGCCGCAATTGATTCACAAAAGACTTAGATAACGTGTATGTTAATTAAGTGCGTAACTTTTACTGATACCTTAACCCTGTAATTACATCATTTATAGCATATAAATGATGTTATTACATATACCTAGTATTCATTCGCTACACTTTGTAGAGTTCATAAATACGTTGTTGTTATAAATATTTTTTTGCAAATATCAACTTTGTTTAGTCGTAGTAAACGTCTAAGATGTTTACAAAGTTATTCCATATTTTCAATTTAAACAGTAGAGCTGGTGTGGGAAGGCGGGCTGTTTCAGACAACTCGCCGAACAGATTATATACTACATTGTGTTTTATGTAGCAACCCTTTTGATGGAATCTCTTCCTCATAACTTGTAATAAACAGGGAAGCGCAACAGCTGTTTATTGTATTTGTTAGAAGAGATAATTAACTTTGTATTTGTTTTAAGCTACCTTTTCTTTCAGTTTTTGGAAAAAGAGTTTGAAAAATAGTCTGCTAGCTCATAGCTAAGGGCTCGTTTCGGTGGTGACCACATAGGTTAACACATTGTATAGTTAAGCCAGGTCGGTCTAAAATGGGTGACCGTTCTTCTTGAACCTCTCATCGGAAAGAAGGTTTTTTTTTTATTTATTGAATAGTGGGCAAACGAGCAGACGTATCACCTGATGGTAAGCGATTACCGCCACCCATGGACACCCGCAACACCAAAGGCGTCACAAGTGCGTTGCCGACCTTTGGAGGATGGGAAAGGGGATGTTGGGGGTGGGGGAGTTGTTGGGGTATGGGCCTCCGGTATCCTCACTCACTCGGTGAAACACAGTGCAAACGCTATTTCACACCGGTTTTCTGTGAGGCCGTGGTATCACTCCGGTCGAGCCGACCCATTCATGCCGAAGCATAGCTGTCCCACGTTAAACCGTTGATCCCAGTTGGTCTACTAACATCTTTGGCAATTGATAGTTTGAGCCTTAAAAAGTGCTATAACATTCTTTCTATATCGTCTAAGGTTGTGGAGAGCTAATGGCAGTCGCTTCACGTAAAACATCGAAGATCAGCCGTGTCTTAGTTGCCCAACCTGGTTAGGGAAAAAGGATGAGAAAGAGAAACATATTGTAACAATTTATCCAATGTGTATTGTTTAGAGAGATAGCAAGGTTATCTTAAGACATGACTTCCGAGGGATCGACTGGTAGTAACTTTCAATCACAATTATTTATTCAAGTTTCTAGTCAATAGTTTATAAAATGAAATCGCCAAATATTGAAAAAAAAATTCTAAAGAACACTAAAAGTAACTAGACATATTAAAACCTACTTTTCCTTTAAAAGTACTCTGCGAGCCTTTAAAATCTTAGTCCAAATCCCCCCATATTTCGTGCACTAACAAACCAAGACAACAGTTGCATACGACATAAGGTAAATTCTACAACAATCGACTTGTTATAATATCGATTATTATCGATTACGATCGGTCCAACGCTCGATTAGACGCGAGTACCACGATTGGTGATCGCAGGGACAACGTACCAAAACGGCGGAAAACACGAATTATGTTATCAAAATAATTATTTACGGGTAAATGGGTTTTTGACGAGTATTATGAGAAGCTATGGTGGTATTTCGGTGACATACTTTAAGTGGGTTTTTGAACATATGTTGATATAGCCAATTGTTCCGTGGGATTTTGATAAAAACTAGAGTCCTTCTGCTTCTATTTTTGCCGGGATAAATGCACCGAATTATGGTGCTGATTAAAATTCTGTTTTTTTATTTGCCACATGGTATATACTTTTTTATGGCGATCGTATATTATGTATAATCTTTGCTGATTGTCAACGAAGTGGAATAACTTTTTCAGTAGGTCATATATTTTTTATTTTATTTTATTTTACAATTGTAGGATAACTTACATTATACAAACTTACTACGAAAAAGAAGGCCAATTACAAGTTCTCACAGATAGCAGTAAAATAAGTGGAAATAAATAGAAATATACATTCACATTACAACATAGATACAAGCAAGATGACATAATCGATAAATACATATCATCACTCCCGGTTGCAAGAAGCGAAGAGGAAGTCAGTGAGGGTTTTCCTGAGCTGGTAGTTTCCATGCACAAATAAGTACATATCAACACTTCGACATGCCGCACTGAACATACAACTCGCTCAAACAATAAATGAGTTTTGCCTGTGGGTCGTATTTGCTTTAGGTGTGTGTAGCAAACGTGGTTTGTACATACGTCATCTATGTAGGAGCTTGAATGGCAAGCGCAAGCCTATTTTTCTCACTGGTTCACCAACGTTTATCAACCCTTTCGCGATTGTTGATAGTAGGGATAGGTCCGCAACTTTTCTTCTTTCCTCTAGTGGAAGAAGATGGATTTCTTTTTATGGAATAGGGGCAAACAAGCATGCGCGTCGCCTGATGGTAAGCGATTACTGCCACCCATGGACACCAGCAACACCAGAGGCGTTACAAGTGCGTTGCCGGCCTTTGGGGGATGAGGAAGGGGATGGGGGATTGGGTTGGGTAAGGCCTTCGGTATCCTCACTCACTCGGTGAAACACAGCGCAGGCGCTGTTTCACAATGGTTTTCTATGAGGCCGTGGTATCACTCCTGTCGAGCCAGCCCATGCATGCCGAAGTGTGGCTCTCCTACGGTACAAACACCTGCTGTAATAGTCTGATAAATAGCAATGTGATCGAGCGATCGATATGAACCTGGAATAAAGTTACTTTACTTATTAGTACATTTAGACTGGGTTCTGTGGTATTCTTTGGAAAGACCTATGTCCAGTAATAGTAGACTGCAAAAGGATGATGATGACGATAGACATTTAGTTTTAAATGGCCATCTGATCGCCGCTTCTCCACGACTGTTCTATTCTTCAGTATCAGGGTTCGTTGCCCTTCAAATAAATCTGTAATGTTGGTGGGTTACTTCAATGTACTTAGTGACAGCGACTTCATATATTTTCATGAGCAATTATTTCATACGCATAGTGATACTTATGAAGACAATGAGTAAACAAAAATGATTAAATCCTTTCAAAATCAAACCCAAATACTAAGAAACGTCTGTAATTGTCTTTAATTAACTGTAAAAACAACATTTAATTCGCCAACAAACGTACTCATGATACTTCTAAGAAGGCGGGAGCAACGTTCTTGAGGGTCGAGAAGAGCATTGCTCAGACCGCACCGAACCGTCGCTCGCTCGCGCGGAAACTGTCACATTTTGACGTTTCCCTTGACGTGACGTTCCATATTCAAACAGCCCGCCTTTTATTTTTGTTTCTTAATCTCCATCGTAATCTAACAGCCAGTATTATGGCATTTAAATTTTTAACATTACTGTGTTAAGGTTTTATATCAGTTGTATAAATTTTAAAAATGTTGGATATAATTTTTAATCGTTTGTTATCTCGATAACCTGTTGTGGGGTATTTCATTTCGTGCATCGGACGCGATGCATGCATAATTAAGTGGAATTGCGTTACGTCACCAAAAATAATATAACATTTATTAAAATACTGATATTGATGTTAAAAATTCAATCTAGATTCATAAATGAAAGTTCATTTACATTACTCTAAATGTATTTTTATATTTAACTATTATATACTATTTTATATACAAATTTTTACTTGGGTTTTAGAAGATATGAACACATAAAAGAGATTCAAGATTTTCCCCATATTAACTACTTAAATACTTACACGACAATCTATCCAAAATTAGTCACTTATTTTTTTTAATTACATTTTACTATGCTATAAATTATGTTATCAAAACACCTAACATATTAAATAAAAAACACTTTTTAAACGAAAGTAAAAACGTCAGACCTCTCAGCCGCTGACGTACACGTCATGTTTGAATTTCGAACAACTGAACGGGCCTTTAAAAAATAAGTTTTCTTTTTTTACCGCGCTAAGGAACGCAACACGATCCCCAAAATTCACTTGCTACCAAGTTTATTATTTGATACTTGGGGCGGATTATTTTTTTTAATACCGGCTTTACGCGGCGGCATCTTTGCTTCTTTGTTAGATGGAGTTTTTATTATGTAGGAGTTATTTGTACGGAAATTATTTTGTTATTTAAGATCATCATCAATGTAACACTTTACCAAAGGTTTATTGTGGTAACTCCTTTGCCGAATGTCCGTGAATATTAGGAAATAACCTTGCGGCCATTATTTTTTAACTAAACTTTTTTAATGCCGCCTTTAAAGTAGTTAAAATTGTGTATAATGGAAATCACACGTTACTTACAATACTGAATTTAGTAATGGTTTTAATACTGTAAATTTACTTATATTTATTAATTGATTCATATTAGGTTTAACTTTCTGGTCACCAACTATATTTACGCATTCACAATATCGTTTCTTTTTACTGTGATATGTCGCTCGGAGTGTCACAAAATAGTGAATTATGCACTATTTTGTTCAATATTTATTGATCTAGTATAGTTTTTTATAGAAATTTGTTACCTATGGATGTTGAGTAAAACTCGTGACCAGAAAGACTTCTTCTATTGAAATGACATTTAAATTGTTATTTTCATACCATACGGATAATGTATTTTTTTTTGACAGAGTAACTTTGTTATCGCAGCAAAACTCACCTGTCTTTCTCGTCGTTAAGTATCTCATAACACGTGAATTATGTCAAATTACATTCATTATTATAGATTAAACTAAATTACCGCTATCCTTTCTCCCAGAAGTTCAATACATGTATAAAATAAATAAATTTATGCGTTTGCATGAATTGGTTTTGACATTTTAGAGGCATTTTAATTGGTTCTCTAAACCAACATCATGTTCAAAATATTTTCTAACTAATTGTTATTTAAACTATTGGTATCAGGCCCTCAATCAGTTTTGGCGCGAACGTCGCCCGGTGGTCTTCAAATACACCTGACACTTTCTTAGGGCACCGAATTGTCAAAATGTCGACCGATCATCATTTCGACAAATTAAAAAATCGAACATTCAATGGACTAACCTAAATGAAAACACACTTTATAGGAATTAGAATAAGGTTTAGTTTTATTTAGTGCATGCTTTGATATGGGTATAGACAATTTTTTGGTTACGATTGTGACGACAAAAAGCGAAAGATGGTTGGTACAGATATTAAATGAGACGCAAAAAAAATGTCTCGTGACCTTTTCGTTGTGATGTTTTTGATGAAATGTTATTATTACATTTTGTTTATTTAAATATATAATAGGTACTAGCTTTAAGAAATGGTTTCGCCCACATGGATCTTAATTCTGTGTACCTACATATTATATGGTTTAATAACCTACATCCAATCCATCGGTGTAAAGTATTTATTGAAAAATACAGTTTACAGCTGTTTATACAAACACGTTTATACTCATAACTTTTTTTAAGAATAGTAACTTACGAGATTTTGATTCTAAATTTAAATGAAGATACAAAACATAATAGATCAATTTATTCTTTGGGTTGTGGCTGCTAGGTTTATTAAATGGAATGCATCTGTACACGTGTAAAAAATAAGTAACTAAATAAGTTCTTACCGTGCTGGGCCCATAGCTGTGGAAATAGAGAGTTGATAACTTTATCAAGAATTCTGTTATTTATAAAATGTATTACAAAAGAAACAAGTACGGTGTGTCTTGATAAAAAACAAAACACGTATAATGAGAAAAAACTATATTGATGGGCAACGGCCGTAGAGAAATCTATACATCCATATAAATAAATAAATTTGTAGTGTCTGTTTGTAACTTCAAATTAACAGCTTTTCACTAAATACAGATTAGATATATAATACACGATCGTCAAAAACTGATAGATGATGATATAAGGAATACTTTACGCTACTACGATAATTACCATACCGCGAGTAACACCGCGGGGTACTGCTAGTATGTCGTAAGCTTGGGTTGCATTCAACTACATCACAACATTACCGGTGTTCACTTGGGATATGAAACTGTTGGACATGGAATATTCTTCGTTGTTTTCTAGCACCATGAATAATCTCTACGTTTTTATTAGAAACATATCCTTGTATATTATCTACATCAGTCTTGACCATCGACAACTGTCAATGTATATAAAAAAAATTGTTTCTCATGAACTTCGGACTCGAAATGACTGTGTGGTCGACATCTTGTGTGTGTCTGTGTGCATGTGTGCGAGGCCTAATTAATTGGAATAATCGTCGTGTATCGATAATTAGTCGTGACGACTCTGTCGCGAGACCGCCCACTGACACACTGGCTCTCAAAGTTTCGTGTAGTTTACACTTATTTATTAAATTCTTATTGGAACGAAGTTCCTTATCGCGCATTGCGGAAGGGGGCTAGACGGAATTGTAACGACACTTTCGACATATGTCAACGACACATTTTGTCAAGACGAATTTATTATACCATATTGTGTGTTTACCCAAGAAATTTAGTGATACCACAGGGAGGATTAAATTTTCCCCACATATTCCTGGATCGCCTACTTAGTCACATCGTGAAGTCGAGTTCTTCGATACCGCCATACTTCTCAGTCGAGGAGCCCCCCCCCTAATACTTTCACCCCCCCACTCTTTACCAATATTTTCAACCCCTTTTTGGGGCTTATTTATCTAGCGTAGCACCCCCAATCCATTCACCCCACTACCTTGATCACCCCCAATCCCTAAGATCATTCCTTAAGGAAGACACCCCCTCTATCTATCGCTCGGAGACATTTTTTAGTCCCCCCTTGCACTCCATGAACTTGTCAGGAATCAGCACCCTTTCTCTGTCTGTCTCTCTCTCCAAGTAAGCCAGATATTTTCGTTTCGTCTTTCTATTTCGAAATTCGTTCCATCCGGGTGTCCCTTGACACCTCTCAAGTTTTATTTTTTCCATAGCTACAAAGATATAACGTCCATACGTTAAATTATATATGAATACTTTAATGTAAATAGAAAATTAACATTCATGGCATTCCTTTAGTGATAATTTCTAGAAATTCTGTTTCTTTTTTTATCTGTTGAACTATTAGGTTACTGCGACTTGCACCTACAAAAAAAACATATCATTTTCACTCCAGGTTAGTCGTACATCTATTTCTAATAAGTACATTACTTATAACGTTTATCTTTACTTTGAATATGATGTAAAACATTATTGATAATTAATTCAAGTTTATGACTGCCTCGGTGGCGCAGTGGTCGTGTATGCGACTGCTGTGCTTGAAGTCTCGGGTTTGATTCCCGGGTCGGACCAAATATTTGTATGATCTGCAAATATTTGTTTTGGAGTTTGGATATTTTCTATGTATAATATGTATATATTTCCAAAAAAAAGTATATATGTATTTATATACAGGCTTTACTTGCTTAAAGAGAAGCTCCAAACACTAAACTTTTAATGTAAACTTATGAAGCAATAAAGTATTTTTTTATATCAGTTGTCTAGGACCCGTAATACAAGCTTTGCTTAGTTTGGGACTAGATGGCGTTGTGAGTTAAATGACCGATTTTTTTTTATTATTTATATTTAAATAAATATTTCTTCGTCCAGCGGTTGGTCAACCAATATGCATAGTTATTTTTGTAAGCCAAAATGATTCTACTCTGCTAATACAAAGCAAGAGTTCAAGTGCTCTTTAACAATATTGTTAAAATTAAATCTAAAGATAAGACGTAGCATATATACAAACAATTTTAAAGTAAAACTTTGAGTATCCATTCCTGGACGTAGCAATATGATGGATCACAGAGTTCCAAGCCAAGGTGTCAGAGCGACGGCGACTCTAACATCGAATATTAATCGACATCGCGCTATTGATTCACTCGACCCAAATGCCGAGTTTTGTTGTACCACATTTCTAGTATACTTTCTTTTAATTTGACATTTAACCAAAGTTGCCAGTTTGTTATACCAGTTAACATTAATTCCTAGCCTTAGGTAGAATAAGTCGTCTCAATATTAAATACTAAATATATACTAAAACTGCTGCTGATTAAACAGTAGAAAAAAATAATAAGTAACTCTGTAAATTCAATTACTGACTGCTTAGATAGGTATAAAAGTTAAAATAATTAATGGTAAAATAAATTTCGTATTTACATCAGTCAACTTTAAGATCCTGTGTCCAATAAAGATATTGTCAGAACCAGCGCAGGCGCATACGACGCCATCCGACCGTGCCCGACCTATTTACCCAATCGATTGTCCAAAGTCGGTTAAGTTGTCAATTATTAAGGCTAGCCATAGTGCCAAGAATAATACTTCGCATATCAATCAAGGTGATCCTAACGAGGACTTGTAATTTGTATTTACTACAATCGGAAATATGTCATCATTATCAACCAATTTTAGTTGTCTCTGCTACAGGTATTAGAGCTAAGATGATTTCAGCTCGACCGGGGCGGTACTACCCTCGCACAGAGGATCGATGTAAAATGACAGCGTTCGTGCTGTCGTGGAGAGCGAGACCGGAGGCCCAATTATTCGGCATTCTGCATTTGCATTGAGCAATGAGTATGGTGACCACCATTCCTGGATATTGTTTATGCTTTCCATAAGGTAAAGTAGAGTCATTTTGGCAGGGCTATAAATATATAAAATCAAAAAACGTAGGTATCCTATTAGAAGGAAGGTTTAAAGTGAAGGGTTTGTTCCAAATTTCTTTCTCTTTGAAGAAGCTATTGTCTGCAAAACTCCCTTAGCTGGCTCTTTCGGAATAAATAGAGATATTGGCACTCCGTATTCTTAATCTGACACTACACAAACTTTATTGATTGTGTACTGATTGTAGATATATGTATAAAAATGTTATTGAAATATAGTATAGTTTAATAAACCTTAGAACTGAAAGTATAAAAGTCCAATAGCTTCAAATTGTGACTGTGAGATTCAAAGCTCATTTATTTTTCTTCTTCTTCTTTTGAAATGGCAATCAGCCGGATCACTCGGATCAGCTATTTCTGTCAATGTCAAGTATTTATCGTTTTCAATTATCAAGTCTTCGAGTCTTCAAGTCGTCGTCGTGATGAAATAAATGAAAAAAAAAATATAAAATGTGGATGACATGAAATGGGGACCGTCTTTTATTTTTAGCCATCGTTTTATGCAAACTCAATGTATGTCACCTGTCTCTTATCAAGTTGTCAATTGTTAATTCAAATTGTCACAAACACTGTTCAAGAAGGTAGTCATATTTCATAATATTATATTTTTTCATATGTCTATGGAAACTGTCAGTTTGCAATCGGAATATATTTTTTGTCGCAGACCGCCCAGCATGTTCAGTAGCGTACGCAGCCCCATTCTACACCATCTTTGTCAAAATTTATTGGGCAAAAGTTAATTTCGGCACACATACTTTTACAAATATTCCATAAAAGTAACTACACATCTATTTTGTACTTTATACAAAGGGCGTAAAGTTAAAACTCTTTTGTTCAATAACTTTGCTATTTTGTCAAAAATATGCGAACAAAGAAATACCATTATGATAATCCGTTTTAGGGTATCTTAAGTAAGTTGTTTGTTGTTTATAAATCGGTTAGTTGTTTAACATAATGTAAAGACTGTTCTCGGAATACTTTCAATTTCATTTTAAAGTACCTTGACTTTCTACTTTTTAAGTATTCTTGACGGTTAGTTTTTGTATTGATTGTACTTTGTACCTACGATTGAAGCGCTTTAAATAATTTAATCGGGTACCAGACACCAGACCTGCTGTAAATTTTTAGACAGGTCTTCTTCCTTCCGACCCCAAAAAGCCATAGTACCTTTCTACGAGTATTATCGGTTAGGGACATTATTCGGTCAACCTATTATCACCTGATGGTATGTGATTACCGCCGCCCATAGTCACCCGCAACACCAGAGGCGTCATAAGTGTGTTGCTGGCCTTCGGGGGATGGGGAGAGGAATGAGGGTTGGGGTATGGGCCTTAGGTATCCTCACGCACCCGGTGAAACACAGCGCAAGCGCTGGTTCACACCTGTTTCCTGTGAGGACGTGGTATCACTCCGGTCGAGCCGGATTCAATATAGATACTTAAATATTGACACCTAAACGAAAACACAAATCTTTATGTGGAATAATCTAGAATAACTCTCGTGATGATATAAAATGTACTAAATTTTATAGATACTTGGTGATAATTCCCGTTATGTATTACGATATTGAAATACTATTTATTGAAATTGGTAATCATAAAAGATTTATTGTGCATGGAGGATTAATTAAATTACAATTTGACCTCTGCTACCGAACCACGGGGGCCTGATGTTAATATAATTTTGTGACCGTATAGAACTCACATATTAATAGAATAGCAATAGAATAGCTATGGACAAGAATACACAATACTACACCATCATCTTTCTACCCTTTATTATTCCCAAGAGTATTTGGGGTCAGTTACTAGTTCAACCGATTTTACCTGAATATCAGTTTTTCCAAGGAGCAACTGGTACTGAATCTCCGCAACAATTACCTACTTAAGTCTTTGTTACTTTGCTAAATTATAGAATTAGATTGCAAGGGTATTTAGTACCTACTAACAAATAAATTATAAAAAACTGCAGAGAATTAATGTGTTTTAGTTTAAACTTTGGTCTTTGGATTTGGATTTTGGATCTAGTCTGTGTATTTAAATAATACTAGTTGAAATTAAATATCTTACTATGAAAACTTGATTTCTTAAACACATATTAGTACGTGATTTCAAATACAATTTATTTGAGTTGAGAGTTTTAAATCCAAACCTTTTTAAATTAAATTTAATCATCTCTGCCTCGACAATAAATATACAATTAAGTTAAATAAAAGGACAAAGCCCATTTTAAGCTCGTTTTTCATTTTCAAGTTTTTCGTTGACTTATTTAATGAAATTTTAAATTGTGATAAGTTACGAATACAAAACGACCAATAGGCGCGACCTTCAAACTTTCAAGAAAAGAGCGTACTTACTCCATTCAAAACACTGGCACCGCATTTGTGACGCCTTTGGTGTTGCAGGTGTCCATGGGCGGCGGTAATCGTTTACCATCAGGCGATACGTCTGCTCGTTTGCAACCTTACCGAATTTAATAAAAAATATATATAGAGGTCTACTTGCGTCACTAACTACATCTGCCGTAATCTAACAGTTATCTTAAGAATTAAACATCCGGACATTTCCAGTACGTTGTATGTATATCCGTACCCCGTTCAATTCAGTAGTGCTTGCCTTCGGTCGGCTGTCAATCATTAGGTGTCGATACAGTCGAACTGACGTATCAACTCACGATGACCCCGAACACGTTCCTTTCATATGTTTAGCATAACTGGTGGGTTTGAACATGAAGAAAGTATGCAGGTACTTATAATATTTATTCGTAAATAACTGTATCTATATATTGACACGTGATATTTTAGGATAATCATGCGAAGAAAAGAGTATTAAATTTGGAACAGTTAATGGTTATATGAAAGAGTAGTGTAGAAAGCTAACAAAATGTTTTGTAAATCAATGATGGTTGAATTTCGACCAGTAGGCGACAACTAGTACCTATATACAAAAAAAGTTAAATCAGTAAACCTGTTTCGTGTCTTTTGTATATTTCTTTTATTAAATTTCAGTTATAGCTAAATGCCAATCTATACAGATAAATAAAATTGGAGTGTCTGTTTGTAATAACAAAATAACTGTTTTTTACTAAATGCATATGTATACACCAAACCCCGCGGTGTGTATGGCGCGGGGCGATGCTAGTTTAAAAAAAGTAGCCTAAGTTACTCCTTATATCATCAGCTATCTATTAGGGACAGTCCCGTCAAAATCGGTCCAGCCATTCCAGAGATAACCCGGAACATAAAAATATTTTGGTATATGTACCGTGTATACATATACCTATGCAGCTACTTAAAAGCGGCAGACACTCCAATTTAATTTATTTTGTATAGATATATATTATTTGTAATACTATATCATTTTAGAATGTATTCCGGAACGTACAATAACTGGGGTGACCACTTTCTATCAGACGGGAAGTTCGCTCGTTTGTCAATTTGTATAAGAAACATATGAAAGGTAAAACCATCGAACACCCGCCGCGCGCCGTTTTAAAATTGTTAACAGGTCTGAGGAGCTCAAAGGAGGTGTGTGATGTCCGTAGTAAGTGAAGATCAATGGTCTCTGCCTACCCCTCTAGGAAACAGGGGTATCTCTATGTATGTATGCATCTATTAGCTCTGAGATAAGATGATAAGAAGTTCGGTTTGATATTTGATTACGAAAATAAAACGTTCTCTTAACATAGGTATAATTTAATAAATAAATAAATATTCCGGACATCTAACACACAACGCCATCTAGTCCCAAGCTAAGCAGAGCTTGTGTTATGGGTACTAGACAACTGATATAAATACTTATTTTCTTTTTTTATTGTAAATACATACATATTATACATAGAAAACACCCAAACTCCGAAACAAATATTTGTAGATCATACAAACATTTGGTCCGACCCGGGAATCGAACCCGAGACCTCAAGCTTAGCAGTCGCATACGCTACCACTACGCAACCGAGGCAGTTTGCCTGTGTATAGTACAAATAGTACTTTATAAGTTGGTTTATTTGTTATCCCGGGCTGTTGCCGCACTTAGCCACTTGATTAGGCCGTTGTACGTGAAGTATGTATCTATACTAATATTATAAAGCTGAAGAGTTTGTTAGTTTGTTTGAACGCGCTAATGTCAGGAACCGCTGGTCCGCGATTGATTTATCGAGGAAGGCTATAAGCTATATATGTCACCACGCTAAGACCAATAGGAGCGAAGCAGGAATGAAGAATGTTACAAAAACCGGGGGAAAATATTACACAACGGGCAATAAGAGACGTAAACGAGGTTGCGTGGGTCAGCTAGTGATGTGTAACTTGATAAGTTGTATAATATTTGCAGCAAAATTTTGCATATTTGCAGGTCCGACCATCATCCATAGCACTCTCGACTCTTCTTCACCCAAAATCTAGCTGGTCTGGAAGCGTTAACTAATATATTAGTCCACGGGCCCACGTACAAGGGATTTCAGTGATTAATAACAGGCTGAAAGTTTAAACACAGCTTCGTTTTGACGAGGCCCCCAACTTTTATTATTGGACCAAATTCTGATAGTGGCAGGAAAAAGCGGGATAGGGAGCGAAACACGTCGATTTGATGAGTGTCCCAAATTAATAAATAACAGTTTCTAAAAATCAATACTTCGAGAAAATACGATGGAAAACTGAGAAAAACTTGTGGCATACAAAGTGAATGGTACCTTCCCAAGTGACCCCCAGCTCTAACATGTCAGAATGGTGACTTGAAATTTTTTATTAATTTTCATTAATAACAAACTGATTTTTGTTTTGGGGCTTGCAAAATATATATTTTACATAAAAAATGCATCGGCATACAAATTCGATGGGAATTTTTTTGAGACCTACACTCGAAAGTTGTCAAGATTATATTAATATTTTTTCGAGTGTGGGTCTCAAAAAAATTACCATCGAATTTGTATGCCGATGCATTTTTTGTCCAATAATAAAAGTTGGGGGTCTCGTCAAAACCAAGCTGTGTATAAACTTTCAGCCTGTTATTAATCACTGAAATCCCTTGTACGTGGGCCCGTGGACTATATTACACACCTAAACAATACAGAATTACTTTCTTAAATAATATCTCAAGAACAGTAGCTCTAACAACCACTCTAAACTGCCAAAGTCATGCAGCATCACTGACCCTGAATATCACCTACCACACTCCCACATGAAAGATACCAAACAAAATATAACCTTACATCTTTGTAATACGAACTAAATTGCAGTTGCCTGCCTGGAAGATGTTGTGCTACACTTGGACCTCATTCCTAAAGCATGTCAAGATTCGCTGATGCGTATGATAGCAGCTTCTATGATACGTCTCAACGAAAAATGGACGAAACTATTTTGTAACAGTTTTTTTTTTAATATTATTAATAGATCTTGAGCCGTGTGAAGGTATTCTGAATAGATCAATTGCAATGTTAATCAGAAAATATAATAATTAATCATATTAAGTTGAGAGGTTAAAAGTTACATTTAGCATGCAGGTAATCGACATATTGTGACCTTCGCGTTTCGAACGTAAAAGGGAATGCAATTGCACTTCATAATTATACACAATTTCTTTTACTCAGTCCATAGATTGATGATTTAAAAACGTGGCTGGTAGCGGATGGATGCGGACTGTCCAAGACTTTTGTCCAAGACAAGTTGGCACTTCTTTTGGAAACCTTCGTTTTTATTAGGGCACTAGCTGACCCACTCAACCTAGTTTGCGTCTTCTATTGCCCGTAGCGTGAAAATTTTCCCCCGTTTTTGAAACAGTCTTCATTTGTGTTCCGCTCCTATTAGTATTAACGTAATGATATATAGCTTATAGCCTTCCTCGATAAATGGACTAACCACCACTGAAAGATTTTTTTAGATCGGATTAGCGGTTCCTGAGATTAGAGCGTTAAAACAAACAAACTCTTCAACTTTATTATTAGATTTTTTTTTTACTATATTACGCTCGCATGGTATAAACTTTGTTTCAAATTTGATCCCTTAATCGTCTCGCACGCATATGATGAATAGGGCTAATCACCACAAGTCACAATCATCAATGACATTAATGACATCACTGTAAATAGACGGAATACTTGAAATAAACCCTCCTATCTAAGGAGAGGTCTATGTCCTGCCACTATACCTAATGGCTGTTATTGTTGATTGATAATTAATTGACAACGTCCTTCCAAAACCTGCTTAAAGTTAAAGCGATAAATATTCGAAAAAAATCTAGACAAATAAATAACGAACAACGAGATAAGGTTATTTTATTTTTTTTGAAAAACGAAATTGTTTGAAAATAAAACAATCTAAAACAGTGTTTCAATCTTGTAATGCAGTTTCCATTCGATACAAGAACCGACCTGATATAGCACCAACACGCCGGTGACCATCTAAAGAAAGGCGTGCCGCTTCTTATGTAGGATTAAGTACCACCGCGCTAAAGTTAGTTAATAGCAATCCTCTATAGCTTACAAAAATCCTATATACAGCAAAGCAACATTTAGCGGTCACTACTATTTTCAAACGACATTGTCCTGAGTGGCGGCACAACAGACAAACAAACCTATTTATGCTCTAGTGCATATCCATTACACGCAACAATTGCATTTAAATCCACCGTTAAGAGCTCACTAGGCTCCCGAACCAAAGATGCCTTTGCTTTACCGCATTTTGACAAAAAAAATACTCGGCGCCGCATTATGAGTGACCGTATTGGTGTAAGTATTTGAATTTGGAAGGCGTATTATTTACATTGTCCTGGAAGTGCGGCGTGCTTGTAGCAATTATGAAATGGACTTGAGACTATTAAGATTTTGTAAATATGTCAATTAATATAAGTGATTATGTGTTTATTGTAAAGTTTTATAGACTTAAATGTATTTAATAGCCATAGTTTGTATCAAGTTTTCTGTTTATTTGCAGTGATATAGTCCTACGTAGGCTCCATTAGTCTTGTTCGTACTACACCCATCACCATAGAATACAGCCTAAACTTTACTTATTTCAATAAAAATCGTTTTCAGTTCTACCATCGCGCTGTTTCTCGCCAGATTTTCATCGAATCCCAAAACAGTAATATACATCTTGATCTTGATAAAATCCTTCTATTTACACACATATTTCGTTCGTTATTCAGAGGCATCACTGCAGAAAATCTCTGAGGCCATTGTCTGCCCACCTGGTCACTCTGAAAAGCACTTAAACTAGCTGTTAATCGATTCAGAATCATCCACCTATATGTAAGGTTCAATCTGTTTGTTGTTGAAGAAACAGTTACTGATGCATAAGATCACAATTCACACATCTTGTATGTGATGTCATGGATTTATTCGATTTCTATTATCACAAGGAGTCATTTAGTCTGAATAAGGCACCTGACACGGCAAATGTTTAAATCTAAAAATATACTTCGGTGGTATATATAACAACTAAATGCTTGAACCATGGTCTTTTCTCCATTGAAAAATTCATTAATATACATAAATATTAAGTTGGTTTGTTTATTTTTTAAACCAATTGGCCTCAAATTTGCTATTTAATGAGCTATCTTAAGATATCTTTATTATTACCTATTTTTGCAACCCCTATGTACAGCAAAGCGTTACAAGGCCAAGACACATTAAAATAGAAAAAAAAAAGTTGCGTGTACTACCGTACACTCGTAAGAAGTGAAACTTCTTTATGACGTTATTTTTCAAAAAATAAATATCATATGTCGACGTAAGGTATAACGACAAAACACTTATAAACCAGCAATATTCGTGACAATTCTTATTTCAAGTGCAATAAAAGTTAAGGAGCGAGACCTGAGGAAATATTTCGCGATCTGTGGTGTGAATGAAGTAAGTTTGTGGAATGTGATGTGTGTAGTTATTTACATTGTGGACTAAATAAAATAATATTGTTTGTAATGTGATGTTTCATTGTAGTATTAATTTGGTCCTGTTTGTGTTTGAAAATGTTTTTTGTTTTATTTTATAAATTTGACGCGTAACGTAACGGATAAATGTTACACGTAACGAAAAAATGTTATACTAAATTTTTTGACAACCCCGATAAAGAAGTTTCACTTCAAAAACAATTTAAAAAATAAACTTTGTTTTTATTCACTTTGCCTCGTCAAACTACACAGCTTGTTGGCGAAATACGCTCGTTAACATATACTAAATATTTTTAACAACTTAAAACTATATTTACTTGAAATACAAAATCTTAATATCTAATTAAATAGCTATGGAGCGACTGCACCGCGAGAATGGACATCGCTGACAGTGCTATCGCCATCGACGAGCTGTAGACTTTTTTACTTTAATTTTATATTATTTTTACTTAGTTTAGGTACTGTTCTTAATATTGCTATATTGTTAAATATAGTTTGATAATGAGTGATAGCCAAAATCATGTACAAAAACCAAATCAAAGCATGCTACATTTTGTGTTGCACGCGACCTGGGAGGTATCGGCACTTTGTGGGATAATCCCGGTATACTGTCTGCAATCGCATTGTGTAACGCAGACATACCGCCACAATGCGATCGGGTTCTATTATTGAGAAAAATCCACACTATATCGTCTCAATGTTACGATAGAAATGATACTGGTCTCTTAAGTGATGCCCGCAGTATTTATAATCGGCAATCTGCAAAATTTTAAGTCCAAAATTACAGTCGACAGCTTTCTTATTTGCGATTGCTTCTTCTGAGTTAGACCTGCAGAAGGAATGGATGGTGGCAAGTTCTTACTGCCATAGCGTATATAATTTAAGTTATGCTAAAGCTTCAGAAAGTAATGTCGTGTCAATATTTTATCTCAACCTTCACTCTGATGTGTTTTGTCGTCGCTACACACTGCGGCACTATATCAACGTACTTAGACTTAGTACTTAGTTGTTCAGTACTGCACTTTGGTATCTCCTAAAACGAAGACCTTGGCTTACCACACCAAGCTGTTGGTATAGTTAGTGTCAAGCTTTCCTTCTCCTTATAGTGCTGTTGTCTTTCTTGCGTAGTTTGCTCCTTGAGTCGGCTCTTGCAATACACACGCCATAAATTGTTTATTACTGTTTACCGGAGTGATACCACGGCCTCACAGAAAACCGGTGTGAAATAGCGCTTGCACTGTGTTTCACCGAGTGAGTGAGGATACCGGAGGCCCATACCCCAACCCCGCCCCCCATTCCCTCTCCCCATCTTCCAAAGGTCGGCAACGCACTTGTGACGCTTTTAATCGCTTACCATCAGGTGAGGCGTCTGCTCGTTTGGCCCCTAATCAATAAAATTTTAAAAAAAAGACAAGAACTGACTTACCGTTTTACTTAATATAAAATGTAAACAAGAAAAAAAAGAGCATCCGCTACACTACTTGTAGAATTATTTCATGATTTACAAATTATATGTAGGTAATGAGAAAATAAATAATACACCGTTTCAAAATTACGCCATTTTTTGTTGTAGTTATGCGGTTTTAGCAGTTAACAGTTAGAGCGTTCTTAATATATTATAGATTAACTTTGTCTCTAATAACGCTGACATCATTAATATAAATTTAAGATTCTTTACGAAATCGCAATACCTACACTTAATCATTAAGTGTAAATCTAATGGAACATAAATTATAATACATAAAGTAACAACAGGGTTCAAAACAAAATTGATTTTGAATCAACAAAGGATCGGTAGTTTTTTAAAGAATTTCTTTGATGCGCACGAGTAGAAAGTATCACTGTAACATAAGCTTAATTAATAATTGAAAATCTTGTAATGAATGCTGTACAGAAACCGAAAAGTAGGGTTGTCGAATACTAACTGAGATACGAAGAAAATATGTTTTGGTAACAATTAAGTATTTATAGATTAATATCAAATTATTTTTAATTATTTATTTCATGCTTGGATTGATTATTTAGCAGCAAGCCCACATTACAGTTCTTAAAATACACCGTGATCTTTGTATTCGATGACAAAATCGACGAAGTAACTTTAAACAAGTGTCATGTTCAGTCATTACCTAGGTATATAATCTAATATTTACAATTCTCGTGTCGCTGTGTTTCTTACCAAACTCCTTCGAAACGGCTAGACCGATTTTGATGAAATTTTGTGTGCATATCCGGTAGGTCTGAGAATCGGCTAACATCTATTTTTCACACTCCTAAATTTTAAGGGTGACCCACCCATTTTCTTTTTTTTAAAGGCAATACAAACTTTGCCGGGTCAGCTAGTATCTATATAAATAATCACACCTAAAATATATATTTAAATTTCTATAATGACACTAGAGACAAATTTTAAGGATGTCCTGAACAATGGACGAAACAACATTTCGTCCTTTGTTCTACAATTACAATTACAACTCATTAAAATAGTCACATACCATTACATGTGATGATGGAAAGTTACTTAAACAAAAATTCAATTCTTCACTAGTATTAAATATTCATCTAATATTTTATTTTCTCATGTGGCAACCCTGTCCGTAAACTCCTCGGTAGCGCACAAAGCGGAGAATCAAAGATGGCGGTACGTTTGATGCGCGCGCAGACGATGATCGCTCTCTTTTCAATATCGCGGCTTTTGATTTGCGGTACGTACAAAATAAATACAGTAACCATATTTATATCCTAATGGGGTGACTATTGCACTGCAACAAGTTTCGGGTTTCAAAACGAACCTGTTTTCGAATTATATTTTTTATAATGGGTACTAAAACTGTCTATACCTATTTTATTTTATTTGTAAGATTATTTCTAATGTTTATATGTTTGACTGTGAAAAACTTTCATTCAACCATACTACCCTATTTGCCCCCTTTAGAGGTATTATTTAAAAAAAATGTTTCTTAGTAGGTACTATTACTTGCCTTTTCTTCTTTTCAGAGGATTTAGATAGCGCCTCTGTGACAATTATTGGTATGCATTCATACATTGCAGTAAAACGACCGCACGATTGACACTTAGGGTCGTTATGTGTTCGATCAGGTAAGATCCTCTCGTTCTTTCTTTACTCTTTGGTGGGTACTCACAACATGAACGCATAAGTTGTCAACAACCCGATTAATGCTCGCTTCGTAGTGATTTTTATGTGGTTTTTTAAATAGGTATATCACAATAGTTATGCCTGGTATGTATATGTGCTGATGAATTAAGAATACGGAGTGTCACTACTCCTGTTCATCCCATGGGTATCGTAACATCCTAAGAGTAAACTAAAATGTTTGTATTTTTCCATTTTTATTGTAAACAATCGTAGGTAAGTAGTAAGTTGAACTATTTCTTATAATTCCTGCTGATCCAAATAACTGTAGTGGTTTGTAGTCGTATTAAAACTAAGCACAGTCACCAAAATTATGTTGAGATGCAACATTTCAAATACGGTCCCCGATCTGACTCTAATAAATTCAGACAAGACCCTCAGGGCCAGAGATTTGTGGAAAAAAAATGTTGCGCTGAGTCGCGCAAGCACACTTTTTATTTATTTATTTTTTGTGTGGAAATCCCCTCGAATACCACCAATTGTTGGTTATGTCGGAATCGAACCGACCAAAAACCGCACACCTTACGGGTATTAGAAGCCGAAGAACCAGGTGCACCCTCAGAAGGAAATCCCTAGAACCCCGACGTATCTCAGGCCACACACTGCTTGTAGATGGCCCCCTCCTGTGTAGGCACCCCAACATTCCCACCCTCTGTTCAGAAAAGGGTGCGAGCACTTCATGAGAGAGCTCGCTCCGCCTCCCCGGCCTTCTTCTGCTAGGGTGACTGGTGGCCGCACCTGTCACACTCAGGCTTACGCTTATGGAGGACGTAGATCGTTTTGCAACCTCCGGCGCCTGAGTCGTCTGCGGTACCTGGCCCGTTCCTGGGCCTGGCGGACAGGGAACCCTCGTCTCCTCGAGTAACTACCCTAGAAGGTATTTCTCTTGCTCATTGCTACTTAGAGCCCAACAAAATGCCTAACAACCCGCATGATGAGAAAGCGTTACGCGAATGACAACTGTTGACTACTGTTTCTCTGATACATTTTGATCCATCCTAAGGTCACCTGGAAGACATTGCTATCGGCAATAAGGCCGCTATTTGTACATTATACATTTATCATTTTCTGTACTCTCTTTTAAATCTGTATACTCTTTTGAATACATAAACAATTTTCAATATCGGTCCACAATTGACGGAGTATTCGGTGAACAATAAAAATACATACAGTGCAACATAGAACCTACTTCTTTTTTGAAGTCGTTTAAAAAGAGAACGATGCAATAATAATCAATGCCATATATCTTCAAATCTTTCATTTCTGTTGTAGTGTTTTCCTATAAATGCTGCTGAATATTTTCTTGTATTCTCCCAATTCGTCATCCAGGTCGCCCTCTCTATCTATGCCTCCTCAAACGATAAATTAAGAAGCGGGATAAGAAGGCAGCCTCTACAACAAACAAACCATATTGAAACACTTTAACAATGATGAACATTTTTGGTATATTTAAAATTAGATTCAAATAATAAAAATTAATTGAATTAATCATTTTTTTTAAAACAAGCTTTTATTGCAAAGAGAATAAAACGAGTCCAAACTCGATGGTGTTGCGACGTTTCCTTTTTTTTTATGCCTGAGCTACCAAAATGACTCTGCCCTGCCTGATGGAAAGCACCAGTAGAATCCAAGAGTGGTGGTCACCATCCTCAATACAAACAATGACAGTGTCGCATGGTGACCAGCACTATGGCGGCCTATTGGGAGGCTTTTTCACGCCCCGCTTAAAAGACCCGGGAACATAGTGGGACGGAAACACGTTTCTTTATAGAGTTCCTATAGCCACCTTTCAGATCCAGCATCAGATCAGCTTCATGTCATTATATTATGTACTAGCTGATCCACGCAACCTCGTTTGCGTCTTATATAGCCCGTAGCATGAAAATTTTCGCAAAATAAGTAACTTTTCTGATTGATTTTACACCTTGTGTCCGAAAAACCCAAATATCTTACGGCACCCTATTTTTTTCCAAAATAAAATATAGCCTATGATACTCGTGAATAATGTAGCTTTTGAATGGTGAAAGAATTTTTAAAATCGGTCCAGTAGTTTTTGAGCCTATTCATTACAAACAAACATACAAACAAAGTTTTCCTCTTTATAATATTAGTGTAGATTATCACACTGTATACATATGCTTGCAAAATTTCAGCAAAATCGGTTTAAGATATCTGCTTTAAAATTACATTTACATACATTGCAAGTTAATAAAAAGCTTGTAAAATATACCTTATTTCTACGTTTAAGGTACTATATATATATATATATATATATATATATATATATATATATATATAATATATATATATATATATATATATATATTATAAGAACGCGTAAGATGTACTCTTATAGAAATATATCTACGAGTATGTACAATAAAACGATAGTGTTATATTACCAAGTGAGAGCAATACGTGCACGTATTGTGAGACAGTGAGATGATCCACAAACAGAGATTGGCCCCCGCTGCGCTCGTAAAGCTCCCGTGTCGTGCGCAAGCGCAGGTACTGTCAGCAAATACAACTGTTCTCATTTCAAAAACAATTAAAGTTGTGAAGTGATCTACCGTTTCCTCTCTCATCAAGGTTTAACCTGACAAAACAAAATATTAGATCTAGCTATACTAATAATATTATGAATTCGTAAGTTGTTGTTTGCATGTTACGCTATCACGGCTAAACCGCAGTACCGATTTCAATTAAATTTGGCATGGTTATACTTTGATTATTGAAGAAGAATATAGGCTACTATTTATCGAAGATAATAACTGTTTTTTTGTAAATCCATACATTTAAAAGATAAATAAAATTGAAGTGTCTGTTTGTAATATTAGTATAACCGCTTTTTACTAAATATATTTGTATCTAGAAACAGTACATGTACCAAAATAACCTGTCTGTTTGTTCCGGATAATCTCTGGAACGGCTGGACCGATTTGACGGGATTTTCACCGGCAGATAGCTGATGTAATAAAGACCAGCTTTGCTTCGCGGTGTTACTCGCGGCTGTCAAGGCACAACAATGATCGCGGGACTCGGATAGTAACTAATAAAATTATTATTATTTTCTTTTTTTTTTATGGAATAGGGGTCAAACGAGCCGTATTGCCTGATGGTAAGCAATTACCGCCGCCCAAGGACTCCCGCAACACCAGAGGCTATGATAAAAATAATATGAAAGTAAACCTAACTCCATTCATTCCATTAAAAAAATAATAATAATAATAAATCTCTTTATTGTACACCAGCTTATTTAATTACATAGTAAACTTAAAACTATTATGAAGTATGTACAAGTGGCGGTCTTATCGCTCCATGGCAATATCTTACATGCAACCATGCTATACCCATATAAGCTTTCACTAACTTTAACATAAAGGCGAAATGATGAAGATGATCATATGAGATATATATAAAGGAGATTTAAATCTACTACACCACACTGACCAAACGGGTAGGTTTTCCTTCTCTTTTCACTCTTGTTGTGGTGCTCAGTTTGCTCCCTTAATCAGATCTTACAACACTTACATGATGAATATGGTAACACTCTACATTCTCATCGATAATTAAAACAGAAAAACAATATAGATAAATATTTGGCGAACACTTTTGTCGACGGTACACCTTTAATCCAACATCAGTGGTGAGGCCTTGTTGGTAGCTGTCAGGACCATCAGCTAACAGACAACCACTGTGAGGAATGTGATCTCGGAATTATTCATTACGAACATTTTAATCAACTTATTGTACAGTAACCTGTTCGCAGATCTAAAATTGTTCGTTTCTTGGTAATACAAAAGTCAACAGTCGTGAATCATAACAGATATTGAATCCTAGCTGACCCACGCAACTCGTTTGCGTCTTCTATTGCCCGTAGCGTGAAAGTTTTCCCCCGTTTTTGAAACATTGTTCATTGGTGCTCCGCTCTTATTACTATTAGCGTGATGATATATAGCCTATAGCCTTCCTCGATAAATGGACTACCCAACATTGAAATAATTTAATTTTCAAATCGGACCAGCGGTTCCTGACATTAGCGCTTTCAAACAAACAAAGAAACAAACAACCTCTTCAGCTTTATAATATTAGTATAGAGTATAGATATTGGTTCGTTATTTCTAATTGTAATAAGTCAATAGCTATTTATGATTTGTAAACCCTTTAGAGTTTTCATATCGTAAATTATAAAACCGAGTATGTCATTATAAAAGCACGGCGTCCGAAGCTGAGGAATACGTACTACTTAATATTTTAATGGGCTGGTTGTTCTAGCACTAACATTTGTTTAACTTACTTATTTACTTAGGTGTATATGTTTATTGTATACATAAAAGTATAACAAAAAATGAGTAAGACGGTTGTAGGCGTAACGACAACAAATTTGTTTTACCAAAGTGATATTTTTTTAAATAGGACCCAGTACAAGTAATGCTTTGATTAGCGAAATCATTTATAGCTTTGTCTGGGTATAGTGTAGATATTAATTTATACAAATAAATAAAATTAGTATCTGTTTGTAATATTAATATAACCGCTTTTTACTAAATGCATATGTATACACAGTACATACATCAAAATAGCATATCTATTTGTTCCAGCTAATCTCTAGAACTGCTAGACCAGTTTTGACGGGACTCTCACTGACAGGTAGCTGATGATTATATCTTAACTTAGACTACTTTTTTTAGATTAGCTTTACCCCGCGGCATTATCTGCGGTACGACAATAGCCGCTTGAAACACCGCGGGGTTAAGCTAGTCTATTATATAGGGTGTTTTTTTAAGCTAGATAGAACTTTAAATTGTAAAAAGTAACACAAAAAATTAAATTTTGATGAAACTTTTTTTTTTGTTTGTTTCAGTATACTCTGACAAATCATCATGAATAGACTCACGCTTGAACAACGCTACGAAATTATCCAAATTTACTTTGAAAATCAGCTCATTTTTGAAGAAATAAGGTCCGATGATGCCACCAGCGTGAATACCGCACCATACGGTGCATTTTTCTGGATGTAATGGAGTCTGTAGGGTCTGTTGTGGATTGGTCTCACTCCATATGCGGCAATTTTGCTTATTAACAAACCCGTTAAGCCAAAAATGCGCTTCATCGCTGAACACAATTTTGCGATAAAACAGTCGTCTATAAGTTGCGCGAATCGACGACTGATTTTCAAAGTAAATTTGGATAATTTCGTAGCGTTGTTCAAGCGTGAGTCTATTCATGATGATTTGTCAGAGTATACTGAAACAAATAAAAAAAAAAGTTTCATCAAAATTTAATTTTTTGTGTTACTTTTTACAATTTAAAGTTCTATCTAGCTTAAAAAAACACCCGTTATGTATATACCTTATACATAAGAGATATTTAACTTTAAGCAATGGTTCTGTGTAAATTTGAACTTTAAGACTTAAGTTTTAAGTTGAAAATAATCTAGAACTATTTCTTGAAGATTAAAAACGTTTCTGAAATTCCTCTATGTATTTAGAAATGTATGTTTATCAGCAGTGCGGTTACCATAGAATAAAATAACTATTGAAATAAGAAACGTTTTAATACCATATAAAACAAACGTCAAAACAGAATAAACCAAAAACTTCACTTCCTTTTTTTCCAACCTGGAGGGACATCAGGATCTTGCAGATTCTCGCTTTTAATCTTCCTCCTCAAAGTCTCCAAGCTGTACGCATTCAGATTTTCATCTGTCTTGGCTTTGTTTTCTCCTATAATTTCTTTTATCTTCTTTTCCATATCATCATCATCTTCTTTTCGCGTGAAATAGGCTCTATCCGTTGGTCGACATCCTGGAGTTACAAAATAAGAACCACACACGGAGGCCATGCTCATAGATGTAGTAGCACTTGACGGAGAACACAAATATGGTTTCGGCAGCAATTGTAATGAACCAATCCTCGTGGTAGGCACTACGTAAAGATTTTCATGATGGAATCCTGAGATAATAGGCTGAAAAGCGCACTTTGAAGGGTGAGGCTTACTTGCAATGTTAAATTGCAGCTGTAGAGTCCAAGGCTTTATCTGCCTATTCACGAGGCTTCTAGTCGCAGCAAAATACATTTTGGAGTTTCACTTTTCACATGAATTTAATTGTTTGAATTGTATTTCATTTTTTAAAAAAGCATTGTTTCAAAATTTGTTTTCACTCAGAAAAGAAAAGTCTAGCTTGTCACTTAATATAGTCTTTTGTCGATGCTTAAAACCAAAGACAAGAGAACAAAACTGATCGAACCATAATCTTATATTATAGAAATAAAGATAATAATAAATATTTCGGACATCTATTTAACACACAACGCCATCTAGTCCCAAGCTAAGCAGTGCTTGTGTTATGGGTACTAGACAACTGATATAAATACTTATATATACTTTTTTTTTTTTTGTAAATACATACATACTATACATAGAAAACACCCAAACTCCGAAACAAATATTTGTAGATTCCACAAACATTTGGTCCGACCCAGGATTTGAACCCGAGACCTCAAGCTTAGCAGTCGCATACGCGTACCACTACGCCACCGAGGCAGTCTATATAATAATAGACGTTTTATTTAAAAAC
This sequence comes from Spilarctia lutea, assembly GCA_916048165.1. NCBI lineage: Eukaryota > Metazoa > Arthropoda > Insecta > Lepidoptera > Erebidae > Spilarctia > Spilarctia lutea. The sequence continues at coordinate 10,862,053 of OU696490.1, read as the reverse complement.
AAACCGTACTAAATCTTCTTTTATTTGCTTACATCTAAAGTAAGGGTGTAAAGTAAAAAGTTAGAAAGATCCCGCGGTCTATAAAGGATGTTTAAAAAGAGTAATTTTGAAATTTAAAATTTAACCATTTCAATTTAAATTTAATGAAACGGCTCCACAGTTGGATATCGCTGATTCTACCCATAATAATAAAAGAAGACCAGTACTATCAAGTTTAGGTTTTTCGTAAACCTTCAATTAGTTCCGCTACTCAATAACACATGGCGCCACGAGTCTCAATTGGGGCGCTCACTCGCGTTGATTTATTCTAGGTTATGAAAAACTAACTTTTGTACACGGCTCCGTTCGCGTGTTTGTCGGTTATCACAGCCAAGAGTAACTATGTCCTTCCTCAAGAATCAAAGTACCTCCATGCCAAATTTCATCGAAATCGGTGCATCGGTTTAGCCGTGAAAATAGGACAAACAGAGGAGTTACCATCGCATTTATAAGTATGGATTATTGTCGTGTACCCTCACCCTTAGATATTAGAATAATATTTTGTTAGTGTGAGTGCTAGATACCCCATTTATCGAGGAAGGGTATAGGCTACATATCATCGCGCTAAGGCCAAAAGGAGCGGAGCACCAATGAAGAATGTTTAAAAATTAGTAATAGAAGACGCAAACGTGGTGGCGTGGGTCAGCTATCCAACACTGAAAGAATTTTTCAAATTGGACCAGTAAGATTAGCGCTTCAAACAAACAAACAGACTCTTCAGCTTTATTATATTAAATATAGATTAAGATATTTATATTACTTATAAATCTTATTTTATTCGTACATACTCATTATTTGACTGCCACCTAGGCAGTAGTAGGGTGTGGGACTACTTGAGGCCTCGTGTTCAATTTCCGAGTTTGGACCAAATGTTTGCATTATCTGCAAATATTTGGTATATATTTACAAAAAAGGCATCTAATGTATTTAAACCAGTTTTCTAGTACTCATAATATAAGCTCTGCTAAGTTTTAAGTCTAGATAGCGTCGTGTGGAATATGTCCGAAACATTATTAAGTTTATTATTTAAATCAATGTATTTATATTAGTATTACGAATGCGAAAGTGTCTGTATGTCTGTTACCTGTGTTTTATCGAACTCGGACGGAATCTAAAACTATCACAAACTAACTATCTAAGTTTCACATCCTATCCATATAATAGAAAATAATAATAAACTAACACCAAATTATATTTTACATTTATCGGTTTAATTTAATATTTAAAAAATCGACAAATATTTAATATGATCTTTAAAATAATTAAAAGATTAAAAAACCTATTTATCTTTCTTCTTCAGCGACAACTCAGGATTATCCTTCAACAACTTCTTAATCTTTTGTAGTTCTTCTCTCTGTTTTACGTGGAAATAAGCTTCTTCTTGAGCACTACCGAATTGGCCTAGACTCCCTCCAGCTTCTCTGATTGACCCCCCACCCCCTCCTCCCCTTCCAGCACCTGACCCTGGCGTTCCTGCTGGTTTGGTGTAACATCTATCACCTAAAAATGAGTACCTAGCGATGCTCTCCAAAGATTTCAAATAGTGCTTTACACGGGGAACTGGGCACAAATTCATTTTTTTTTACTTTTTATTGTTCTGACACGCAATTTTATGATTAGTTGACAAAATAAAGCGAAATTTTAAAACATCAATGTCACTGTATATCGTTTTAAATTTTCGTATGTGCCAGTGTGACACCTATTTTTATATATTTCCTAGAAAACGTCAGACTCGAGTTTTATCTTTATCGACAAGCTGGAAACCTGAAACCTGTAGGGAGGTCAATCTGATAAATCTTTGGCTTGGAAGTATTTTTTATTATTTTATCATTTAACATTTTAGACACTATAGACATCGAATAATACAACTGAAATTGACACTATTAAATTGCCGTCTCCTTCGCAAGCTTAAATAACAGTTTTGGCGCCTGATATTTAACAAATAGCATTGCTTAGCTCAATAACTTGCTCTAATAGAAATCGTAGGTGAGTTTGGTGCTTCCTATACTTCACACAACTGTTTGATAAAATCTATTGAATTTTATGATAATATTTTTAACTGTTTAAGTTCTTAAGAAATTAACAAATTAATCTGTATAGTACTTAAACCAGATCGCAGGATACGTTACTCAGTTTTTGATTGTAATTCGTTTCCAAAATTTCATTTGTTTCCACACCTATTTTCAAACTCTACTTTCATACAAGCTATTAATTTCAGAATAATCACGGTTAAGGAGCAGAATATATGACAGTACAATAATAATTTATTAATTACTCTTTCATAAAGGTAAGTACAGATCAATATAATACAATGTGTGTCAATTATTCCTCTGTGAGAGACTGGTGTCTAGATTAGGAAAACTTGTGCTACAGATCACCAGTGTGACATCAGTGGAGTTCTATAAACTGCTTAGTTTGTCGGATATCGACTGTCTAAATGTCTAGTTACAAAACTACAAAAACACATACATTGTAAGTCTCTGGATGCTTCACTTTTACATTTTTGACCACTTCTTCATTCGCTTACAAGTTTTACTAATTAAACACATTGATTTATTTGAAAATAGTCATGTCAATTAAAGCAAATTAGCGTAATGGTAATTATAGAACCACATAATTTGTTTTTGTGTTAATATCCACGATAAAAGCATTTTCCTCGCTAAATTGTAGAATTGTGTCAAATTATATAATTTTTTCACTAATTATTTTCACGTATATAAATAGATTTCGTCATCCATTTGTTTAGCAGTATGAAGTAAAATGGGGGCAGTTATTTAATTTCTAACTAAGCTCAATGCACCATTCTTCATCAAGATGTATTTGTTTATGGTGAGTAATATTTTCTCCTGAACTCCATCTATCATCTATAAAAATCTATAACGTGATCTTTACAAAGTTATGCTGTCTGAATTTTCAAAAATATTTTCTCATTAATTTCGAATTTCAAATACATACATACTAAACTCTTAAACATACATACTTTACTCTATAGCCACTCATAACCCAGTTGCACTCAGTCAATCACACACACACAAACAATCACCGAGGGTAAGTAACGACGGCGCGGTTAGTACCTGGATGGGTGACCGCTGGCGGCACGTTACCATGAGCGTCTCCGTCATTCGAAGGTCACGTTAAGCAGTCGGTCCCGGTTGTTATTATGGGATAACAGTCGTGAAGCTTAGTAGGAGGCCTTTGGGCGGCTTATCATCATCACATCCAACGGCAAGATTACGTAGCCACAACGTGGTCTTGCCAGTCCCCAACCCGCACTTGGCCAGCGTGGGGACATATGGCCTTAACTCTCTCGTGAGGGTAGACCCGAGCCCAGCAGTAGGACGTTATGGGTGGTTGATTGAAACTCTTAAAAGATAGGTATCCAATCTTTTAAGAGTTTAGTATGTATAATTTGATCTGTGCACCGAAATATATATTTGTGTCTTAAGAGACGACTGAGGAAGTAATCTACGCAGAACAGAAAAGAGCGTACTCCTTCCTTGTTCGCATTACTGGCCTCGTTTTTACTTCTTGAAAGTATATTTTTGTTTTACCATTTAATGATACCACTCAAGATCTTACCGCTGAACGACATACCTTTAGGAAACTAAGAGTAATTAATTATACTTCATTGCAGATTTCGTTACTGCTGTTTTCTAACATAATTACGTGAGTATATTTACTTGATCCTTATGTAGTTCACGGCTAGACATACGCCTCTTTCTTTCAAGGAGAGCCTTAAGAAGTAAATAAAAACAGAAGTACCTAAATAAATTTCTCCGACTGAGTAATTATATATTATATTATATTTATGTATTGTGTAGGGTATATTGTACTTCTATGTATTGTACAAAATTCAGTATTAGCTTGTGTATATTAGTTTTATCCAATACCATCCAAAGTATAGCTGCATGAGTAACTCACTTTTAGTGTTCTTGTTAACCGCTCTTAAAATTTACCATACCACATTACCTTTAGATCACTATCACTATATGAACTTATTACCATGCTATAAAAACCTCAAGCATAAGGAACACAATAAATCTTATAATGCTGAGAAGCAGGGAAGCCGTAATAGCTGTTACCGTAAAAGTGACAGTACTAAACTTTATATACTATATACATGGTACATATACCAAAATAACATTTGTTACAATTTTTTATCTGTCTGTTTCGTTGTTCCGGCTAATCTCTGGTACGGTTGAACCAATTCGACGGGATTTTCACTGGCTTATAGCTGATGGTAGAAGAAGGAACTCAGACTACTACTTTTTAGACTAACTTTGCTTTGCTCAGCTAGATCACAAATAAAACGAAATAATAATAAGAAAATCTTTTAATGTTCCACAGTTGTTATGAAGAAATTCCATCACGACGAATGAACGCAGAAACGGTCAAAAGCGATGATGAAAATTGTGTATGTTTCCCTGGAGGTGAATCCCTCATACCTGAACTATCGAACCTTAAAACCAATGGCCTAGAACGCCTCGTTGTATACCTATACAAGAACGAAAATACCAATGAGGTATATGTCTTCCAGCCAAGTGCTGAAAAACAACCTCTAATACCTGACATACCATATACATCAGGTGATTTATTAAAACCAGTCACCACAGAGACCATTGTTTCGCTGTTTAGCAATAATTCTAATAACCCACAAACTCACCAACCTATTGATATAACAGGAGAGCCCATAGGACTAAATATAGGTATAGTAAATCATGTATCTAACCCACGTTGGCCTATCACAGGATTGCCTGTGAAAAGTGATCGAAATATTCATAATAGAAATAATTTTTCTAATAAAGAATATGTGGTGTCATCAATGTCACCCGATTTAGATTTATTAAAAAAAAGTCATTTCGAACCGATTAGTATCAAACACAACATCATCCGTCCACTTATTAAACCATTAGAATCAACCGACTATGACGACACATCGCTACAAACCGATGTTATAGTTGACAGTCACCCTGGAAAAGAAACTGGGCCTAACAAAGAAGAAAAATATATCATTCCGTTAAACCCTTATCAAAATAAAGATCATCACATTAACGATAACATACACGAGGCTGAAGCAAATTTGCCTAAAAGGTTATCGACATTCGATGACTGGTTTAAAGAACAAATGGTAACCGTACAGAACCAAAAAATATCCGAAGGCGTAGATAAAATTGACTCAGATGGTCTCAGATCATTAGTGCTGAAAACTTTACTGGATAATCATTTCCATTTAGGTGCTAAAGGGATGATGATAGACGATGACGGTACACCAATAGATCTAAACAATTTAGAGCTTCGTCCGATTCTCATAGGTAACGCCGTTAAGTTCCAGTCATTAGAATTAACTCCACAAATAACATTTCCAGAAACGTTGCCATACTTACAAGGAATATTGATCATACTAATTCATCCTTTCAAAATGTTAGGTGTTATTCCTGTAGGAAAAACATACGTTTCTAGTTCAGGCAAGGTTAAAACTCCCAGTTTAAAGCATGTTGAGACATATAATCAAAAACTATCCAAAAAGATAGTCTTAAACAGTCTTAAACCTGGAAACAGTAACCCTCATTTAACTAACACAAACGCCCAAAATATAAATGCGTTACCAATCAATAGTCACATAGGCGTTACTTCAAATTCCTTCTGGAATCATTTTTACTCCAAAAATCCTTTACTCAAACCTGATTCAAGCAGCCATCATTTTATTCACGCTCCAATTACTAGAATATCAGAATCTCCATTCGAATCTGGCAGAAGTAATGTAAAGTTAATTGTAAATCCATTGAGTGAAGATCTGGGCTCTAGCGCAAGTCGGGAATATTCTCCTGGATTCAATAGCAAATATTTTACTGATCGTCCAGATATAGTTGACAGTAACACTTGGGGCTCATATTCAAACTCAGGGTCTGGATATAGCAACGGAAACCCCAATACGCAGCATCTTCATCACCAAGAGTCATCATGGGCTAGTGATGGATGGGGAGATGTCATTATGAAATCTATACCTTCTGTTCTAAACTCTGAAGTAACTGGAATTGAAATACCTAATTGGATTAATTTAGATGACAACCAAAATCATCCTAGAGCTGAGGATGATACATTACTAGGACCTACTAGGAGATTCTCTTCACCTCTGTTCAAAGGTGTTTTGAAAACATTAATTGGAATGCTCTTAGAAAATTTGGTAAATAAGAAGAATCCAGAAGATAAATCAGGGAAAGAAGATGATGGAACTGAAAGATCAGCAGTTAATGTTAATACTACAGTAAGTAAGCCCAACGCATTAAGACAAGCTGGAAATGATGATGGTCCAGATTATAGAATTATTGGAGGCTCGACAGTTACAGGTAGCGGGTCTCCCCTAAGTAATAAGGGAAGAAGTGGTTCGAGTATAATTTAACGTTTTGTATTCTGTTAATCATTAGCCATAATTGGATATTTTACACAAATAGCGACTTAGCGTGTCAATGGGAATTGAGATATTAATGTAATAATAAATGGGTTTTGGGAAGCATCATTCTTAAATGTCTTTCATTTTTTTACTTTAATTAAATCTAGCCTAATTAAAAAGTTAATTAAATAGGGGGCAAACGAGCAGACATGTCACTTGATGGTAAGAGATTACGCCGCCCATGGACACCCGCAACACCAGAGGCGTCACAAGTGCGTTGCCGGCCTTTGGAAGATAGGGGATGGGTTGGGGTATAGGCCTCCGGTATCCCCCCTCACTCGGTGAAACACAGCGCAAGCGCTGTTTTGCACCGGTTTTCTGTGAGGCCGTGGTATCACTCCGATGGAGCCGGCCGATGCTGATGCGTGGCTCTCCCACGGTAAACTTATACACTTGTTAAAAATAAATACTATGGGTATTTAAAATTGTAAATAAACACAACGTATCTATTTCCAATGCGCAAGATGGCTAACAAGATTTGGATGCGAGAAGTCCTGGATCAATCCAAGAGGCGTGCCACTGGAGAGGCCTATGTCCAGCTGTGGACTGCGATAGATTGATGATAGACTTTTAGCATGCCAAGTAAAATATTTCTTTGCACGTTTTTTCACAAAGAATTTTCATTACATACGATAATAATAATATGGGTTAGTGTATTGGGGTCTGAATAAACAGGCAACAAAAACTATCGGAAGTACTTTAATTGACTTCAGTGCCATCTATGAACAAATGTGTGAACATCAAAATACATAACATGAAAAAGAAAGGACTACGTTGAGCACGAAAGATTGCTAGTTCCTTAACCTTGGAAAAATAATTAAATTACTATACATACGTATGTTAGCACTTAAGATACAATTCATAATTATTTATTTTAGCGTAACTTAAGAATCCAGCCATCTACCGGATTTCTGTAATAGTAAAAACATTATTGACTGGTGGTAGTAGTTTATATGCAGTTAACTAGATGTCGATAGCTTTTAATTGAGTCTACTCTAAAAAATACGAGATGGCGTTATACTGAAACTTAACAGATTCATTTCATTTTCTTTTTTGAGATTCTCATAACAAAATGTGATAAATTGGTATATAAGATTGCATATTTGATAACGATGTTCAACATATCAACAGAAAATCGCTTCTATTCGCACATAATTCAACTTCAACTTCAAAATTGAACTCCGCGGCAACCGCAAACATCGCCAAGCTACCAACAACATAGTAATTTATTTACCCAAGCCAGTCAGTCAGTCACAGATTGTTGATGGAGTAGTATCGACTCGCTCTAAAATATACGTTCTGGCGTTGGACGAACAAAATAACTTCGATTTTCAATGACAATAAGTTAAAAGCAGATATAAAAGTGAATAGAGGTTTTAGTTTCATTATTAAATCTAGTTTTATTTACAAAAACCGTTTTTGTAGTAGTTCGCGGTATTCTTGGAGTGAACTATTGTTTGTGAATAATAATCAGTGTTGTAGTTTTTGAAAGGATGTTATCATTACCCTCCATGGTACTAGGAAATTGTCATTTTTGAATTTCATGGGATTTGAAAGCTGGTAAGTCGATGTCTTTATTAATTTTTACCTCCCGTTGTGATTGGTTCTTACTAGATTCTTTTTTCAAAAAACGCGCCATTATCTTAGCATTGTTTTGTAAACAATCGGTTGTGTCTTAGCATAATTTACTTATTTATCAGCTTTGTTACTTTAAATTATAAGAATTGACAAAGTTTAGATTTGAATTTGTAAAAAAAGTTTTGTTTTTAATTTTAGTAATGCGAGGAAGAAAAATAGGAGTGAAAAAAACAACTCATCTGGGTATTTTTAAAGGGGTAGATGCCAATTATAAACTTGGCAAGCTAAAAAAAGAATGAATGAATTAAAAGTCAAATCACATTCGTCTCAGTAATAAAAAAAGCGCCACAGCTGTTTATGATTTCACAACTTAGCAAAAAAATACATAAGTTGACCGTGAACATTAGTCGTCCATTGCCGCCAGATCTTGCTTCGTTGGTTCACCTACCTTGCAAAATTTGTCACTCAACCACAAAGTTTTGCAATAATTTCTTAAACACAGTAGATATCGTAAGTAATCTTGGTTCAATTATCCATTAAAAATCTAGATCACTAAATTTAATTACAATTATACCTACCTACCTAGTAAGAATTTAAAAAAAATACTACCAACATCAGCAGCGAGTTTAATATTTGAATATACCCAGACCTCTTAGATAAGAGGTTTTAAGTTCAGTTTTCGTGTATATTATCTTTTTTTTAGTAAACTTAGTAGGTAATTTAAAAAATATATAATTACCTTAACGGAAGAGAAAAAGGAACACATAAAATACATCTGTTCATTTACTAGGATTAACGCTGTTGTATTATTGCTTAAGTAGGCTATCTCTTTTACTAACCTTTTACCCTAGGAGAGCCACGCTGCGGCATGAATGAGCCGGCTCGACCGGAGTGATACCACGGCCTCGGGATACCGTAGGCCCATACCTTAAGCCCTTCCCCCTTCCCCCATTCTTTTGGAGGATGGGTAGGGGTCCCCATCCTCCAAAGGCCGGCAACGCACTTGTGAAGCCTCTGGTGTCGAGTGCCCAAGGGCAGCGGTAATCGTTTACCAGCAGGCGGTACGTCTGCTCGTTTGCCCGCTATTCCATTAAAAAAAATTCTCGACGGAAGTACATGATACAAAGGTCAAACAGAAAACCGGTGGTTAAGTGGGTACCTGTTATTCTTTCAAGAAACACTAAGAATACATACTCCTGTTTCCCAAAATAATTTTAATTAGTGTGAGTCACGAGTATGAACTTGAATATTTAACCTGTAAGCCTCAAACCTCCGCGCAGGTAATAAGGTTGATCGGCCTTGCACTATGGTCAGTGCCAATGATTAAAAAATTAAAACGGAATGTAAAAAGAACTACGTACATGCTTGACTGCTCCCGAACAAGAATTATAATAATAATTAACCGTGGAAATAATTTATGCTTTGTACGTCTGTTGTTTAATTGTTGTTGCAATAATTAAAGTATGAACTATAGTCTAAAATGGAAATTAAACTTAGTAGTAAGAATGAAATAACTTGTCATTATTTCACTGTTTGATCCCAAAGTATACAAAGTCTTTACTACGGTTATTTTATAACAAGATACTTACTTCTTCTTTACAGTCAGATCACTAATCAATAAAGCTAATATATAAAGCTGAAGAGTTTGTTTGTTTGAACGCGCTAATCACAGGAACCGCCGTTCTGATTTGAAAAATTATTTTAGTGTTAGATAGTCCATTTATCGTCGAAGGCTGTAGGCTATATATCATCACGCTAATACTAACAGGAACGGAGCACCAATGAAGAATGTTTCAAAAACGAGGGAAAATTTTCACGCTACAGGCATTAGAAGACGCAAACGTGTGGATCAGCTAGTCATTTATGAGTCCATACTAATGATACGCTTTTATCGCTAACAATTGGCCATTTTAAAAATAAATTACCCAGTGGCACCGTCATCAAAAGGTTAAGTAAGGAAACAATATACATAAATCAAAATATACCTATTTTTTTTTGGTATTTGTCAGACCTAAACCAACATAATAATATTAATTAAAATTAAAGAGTACCTGGATGATCAATTTATCGCCCTCGAAAGCCTTGCATACTAAATTTAACGAAAATCTTTGGGGTCGTTGTCGAGATTCAGATTTTATACATGTGCAAGAATTGCTCGTTCAAAGGTGTTTGATATATATACTACATTTAGTTCACTAATTTATCAGTAACAGTTATTACAAATACATTTTTGCTATTACGTAGCCAAACTCCCTTTCTTGCCGGTTTTATTAGTAACATTGTATCTTATTTACTGTTAAAACAGTTTCAACAGTAAACAGTAAGATACAACATTCCGGTAATTGAAAGATGTCATGGTCTCACACAAATGGTTCTTCTTAATTTTCTTCTTTTTCTTCGGGGCAAAACAGTTATGCAGCTACGAAACGCCTGAAATCACATATTACTTAGCAAAGCTTTTTCTTACATTAAATTTTTGTTTAATCAGTAATTTTTCCCGTCATAATAGTTGTGCGAGACATGTTTAGGAGTGAAATATGTTCACTCTTAAGTATGTCTCAGGTGAGCAAACTTATTTTGTGTGTTTATTTATCTTTTGGTGCTAATACAACACATTTTGAGACAACATTTAAAGTTGGAACTAATAAATCTTACCCACTTTTCAGTAATCAGTGTAATCCAATAACTTACATAGTTTTCTAGTAATAAAACGGTTGATTGACATTCTGTAAACATTTAGTAAAATGTAAAAAGTTTGGTGCATTGTTATGTAAACATAAAACCTAAGCCGAACGTCAAATGTATAGGACAAAATTTATAAGAAAATTTGTAAATTCTCACAACAAATGTGAGCACTTGAGTTTGTAAAATATTAACAAACTCAAGTGCATGGAATGTGGCCCTTGAAACTAAAATTAATGCATGTTGTTAATTTTTATAAGCAATCTCCTTTCAAGCCACTTTAAAGCATAAAATATATGTGCGATTCTCAGGAACTTTATCACTTAAAATGCTACAGCGCTTTCATTTATATTTTTAAAGTTAGAAAATATCCTAACGATACAAAAGGGCAGAAAGTAAAAACAGAGGTACTTGACTTTATTTAATTTTGTCAGTAGTGTGAGTAGTCTAGTTTGCCGTGGGAGAGCCACGCTTCGGCATGAATGAGCCGGCTCGACCGGAGTGATACCACGGCCTCACAGAAAACCGGTGTGAAACAGCGCCTGCGCTGTGTTTCACTCAGAGAGTTAAAATACCGGAGGCCCATACTTCAATCCATTCCCCTATCCCCTTCCCTATCCTCCAAAGGCCAGCAACGCACTTGTGATGCCTCTAGTGTTGTGGGTGTCCATGGGCGGCGGTTATCGCTGACCATCACGCAATACGTCTGCTCGTTTGCCCCCTATTTCATAAAAAAGAGTCTGTCAGCAAGGCTACTGTTACTAGCGCACGGCACGTTTCTTGAACATACTCGTAGTAATGCATTACTAGTGGACGCCTACTGCTCGAAATTCGACTAGAGTTCATTTTTAATATCTTGCAATATCGATTCATTTTTATGTATTACTATGCTCCGCGGCATTATCCGCGGTTGGTTGTAAAGGTACACAAAGAACCGCGGGTAAGACACGTAAAACAGGTAGTTATATAAACCTTTCGCACTCACTCTGTACATTGCTGAAAACTGCATTGAAATCCGCTGAGCATTTAAAAAGATCTAAACGAACAGACAGCAGAAACGACTTTATGCTGTGTAAATCTAGTAGTTTTATGATCTAAACGAAATCAGTATACCTATTTCTTCATTTAATTTATAACTTTACTTTAAATTGTCAAATAATAGTGGTTGAACTTGAAAGTGTTCAAAACCAAAGTTGCGTAAACAATTTATACAGTTTTATTTATATAAATAGCTTTAATTATCATAACCAAAGGTATATATCATACTATATTATATCATAACCAAATATTAGAAGGTCAATATTATTTTTACTATTTACGAGTTTACTAGTCAACTGTCCAAAAAATACTTTTGGTTCGATCCTCGGCTTCTCGCATCCAGCTCCTGCGACCAGTTTTGCTCAAATCGTCAATCCACCTGGCAATTAATCGTCAATCGTCTCGTCACTTAGTAACTTAACTTAAAATAAATCTATTTTACTATATATTGATACTATCGTTTTTGAATCATTCTGTAAATTCCTTACACCAGTTTGGTACATAATTGACTTCATCTTATTACGATAGGTCAGAGCGAAGTATCTAAGTGATAGTAGTCAATTACGTTTGTTTAGGTCACTATAACACAGTGCCACAGATAATTTATTACATCGCTCCATATAGAAATGCAGAATGCCATAATGGTTTCAACAATACTACTATAATACACGAAGCAAAAGTTTTGTACCCCTTTTTACGAAAATTATCTATACAAATAAATAATATTGGAGTGTCTGTTTGTAATATTAAAATAACCGCTTTCTACTGAATGTATATACGGTACACATACCAAAATATACTCGTATATTTTTTAAAATTTTGTCTGTCTGTCTGATTGTTCCGGCTAATCTCTGGAACCGCTGGACCGATTTGGACGGAATTTCACTGGTAGGTAGCTGATGGTACAAGGAGTAACTTAGGCTTACATTTTTTAGACTAGCTTCGCCCCGCTGCGTTACCCACGATACGACAATAACCGCGGGTAACACCGCGGGGTTCAGCTAATATTAACTAAGAATGAAATTTGCCACAGTAAAGCTTATATGTAGTAAGATTGCAGAGAACTAAAAAAATATGTTTAAATTTCAACCACTGGGCGACCATTAAGATATATATTATCTGTGTGATAGCCTTGCTTTATACAACACTAGTAATATCAGAATAGCATAAGGCTTTCAACAATATTTTATCACTCTGTACTAAACTTAGTTTGTATTTTAAGTTCTTTGGTATAGTACACAAAGAATAGCAACTTAAAATGTATGACTAAACAATGCAGGACAGCAGCGGTGCAAAAAAAAGGAAGTTTGAAACTAATCTTTCACAAACCCATCTAGCCAACTACCTATGTCTAGCCAATAGACTACCTAAAGCATCATCTACTCCAGTACATCATTTTCTGGTGATGCAATCCTATAAGTATAATTCTTCCTTGTAGACTGAACACCACGTCAAATTAGGTATTTATCTTTAATTCCCCATTTGATACAATTAGTTTCAAGCATTTTCCTGTTGAAATGTCCCCGAGGATAATACAGAACAGTATGATATAGTTTAGTCAGTCTTTTGGAATTTCCAATGATGCACTTAATAAATAATTCAATAAGTGATTATTAGGATTTTACGGTTGGAACGGGATAACCTATGTTAAATCCAGGATAATTCTACTTTGCCGTAAATTTAATGTCTGAAGTATTTAGGGGTGTAACGATGATGACTGTAGCATGTTTGTCATTTTATTTTCATATATTAAGTACTACGTATAGTATCGTATTATTTTGAACTAGCTTTTGCCCTTGGCTCTGCTCGCGTGTATGCTCACGGTTATCACGGTGGAGAGTAGTCTGTGTTCTTCCTTAAGATTCAAAGTACCTCCAGTTTAATTTTGTTGATATCGGTGCAACGGTTTATCAGTAAAATTAAAAATTAGTATGGATTATAAAAAACTACTGCCAATTTATCAATTTCTTTGACTGCCTCGGTGGCGCAGTGGTAGTGTATGCGACTGCTGGTCGTGGATTCAATTCCCGGGTCAGACCAAATGTTTGTATGATCTGCAAATATTTGATTCGGAGTTGGGGTGTTTTCTATGTATAATATGTATGCAGGTATTTATAAAAAAAGTATATAAGTATTTCTATCAGTTTTAATACCCATAATACATGCTCTGCTTAGTTTGGGACTAGATGGCGTTGTGTCAGATGTCCGAAATATTTATTTATATAAAAGTAATCGGCTAAGTGTTAGTTCATCACACGTGGACGTGTGATTCGTGATCGTGATGAAATTAATGATAAAAAATATATAAAATGTGGATGAGATGAAATGGGGACCGTCTTTCGAAAAAACAAAAAACCCACAATATATTCAATAGACGACCAAGTTGCAAGAGAGAGAGAGAGATCACAATACTTGGAACGTCAAATTCAAAAAGACATTACTTCGTTTCATAGAATTGCGTTTACAACAAAACTCTTTTAATACAGCAGTAGACTGCATTAGGCTGGAGAAGCCTATGATGAGCCATATTCAATAGGGTTGGTAGTCAGGGATCTTGAGACCTATAGATACTTAGTTAGCCCTCTTAAAAACAGGGTAGAACGATTTTTAGTATGATTTTCGGTACATTTTCTTCTACTAAACAATGTAAGAAGTATTTATACAAAATTTCTAATTCAATCACGCCTTTGCTATTCAAATACTATGAACAAAGTCTTTAATTGTTAATATCAATAAAGTTGTAAACTTAACTGAACGTATTGGGTAGGTATTAAAAAACTGGAAGGGATCGTGTCCCCGAACCACGGCATTTTATTGAGAAATACCATCACGATCCAAATAATCGTGCCATACTCACAAAACAAAACATTTGACTTGAGAAACATCTACTTATCTATAGAAAGGGAGTGCCCCTTTGTTTATTTTTATTGATTCAGTTTCAAAAAGATTTTGTTGTCAATTCGTGGGTTTTCCCCATCACACCAAAAATTGCGCACTGAAGTCTTGCTCGTTAGATATCAACAGTTCTTTCAGCTAAAACAAAATGTACAATATCTTGATAATCATTGATTTTTCACAAGGCTTTTATGAATATTAGAAGTTGTAGGCTCACTGTCAGTTTTTGGAGGGAAGTGTCGCAACATTTCTCTTGACAAAAGTATGTACATGATCGTATTTTGTCAGTAACAGTTTGAACGAGAACTTGCCTCTATCCAAGTGTTCAATCGAGGGGAAACCATGTTAGATATTTGTGGGAACCAATACAAAATAACTATACCGTTTCATTAACTGCAAAGAAGGAGGTTGCACATATCATCAGAAGCAATATTACAGCCATGACTGCACTTATGGCTTAGTGGTATAAGCCGCCGCTTCGCCTAGTGTTGTGGTTTCAAATCCTACATGGAACAACATTTTGTGTGATCCACAAATTGTCATTCCGAGTTTGGGTGTTCTTTGTGTCCGTTTCATGTATCTTTGTTAAGTCCCCTGCGACCCTGCCATCATTATACATTCATTCTGAACAGTGAAGGTCAGTCTGAGAGTTTAAGCGATTACTGAATTTAAAACCTAATCAATTTTCCTCATCATTACTTTCCACAGCAAACATTATTAGTGTTCCATGAACCATCACCCGCATATCAATCAACCATTACACCGTGAGATAGTAATCTACCTCATTACATTCAGCTCACGCGTACACCCTCATTTGCAGTTCAAGCTCATAAACATTCTATTACTTGCGCCAATGTGGGTTAAAAGATCAACAGCCATGGTTTAGAGACTAACGGAAGGGCCAATTTAGGAGAGGAGACCTTATTGGGTCAATTGGTCTGTCGTTGGACAGAAATACAATCAAATATGATTGATTGCTGTTTTTATTGTGTTCCTGACAGATCATTCATCGTTGTGTGTGAGGAGAACCTTTATTATCTCTTAGTCACAGTCAATGATGACTATGTAACCGTGTTTTTTAGGATACTTGGTATATTAGAAGATAAGGCTCATGTTTAAAGGTTGTGGTTTTTTAGAGCCTCTTTGTTAGAGCCCTTCGTTCAGCATGATGGATGTACGGAAGAAAAACACCTGATCACTTGAATCACGAGCGATATAATTTAGTGAATACCGCAGACACAACATACTCTTCTTCTTCTTTTGATGAAATGTCAACCAACCGGATCACTCGGATCAGCTATTTCTGCCAATGTCAAGTATTTATAGTCTTCAATAATAAGTTTTCGAATCTTCAAGTCGTCGTCGTGATGAAATTAATGATAAAAAATATGTAAAATGTGGATGGGATGAAATGGGGACCGTCTTTCGAAAAAACAAAAAACGATCTTAATAGACGATACTCAATAGACGACCAAGTTGCAAGAGAGAGCTCTCTCTCTCTTGCAACTTGGTCGTCTATTCGTCGATCACAATACTTGAAAAGTCAAATTCAAAAGGACATTACTTCGTTTAATAGAATTGCGTTTACAACAAAACTCTTTTAATACAGCAGTGGACTGCATTAGGCTGGAGAAGCCTATGATGAGCCATATTCAATAGGGTTGGTAGTCAGGGATCTTGAGACCTGTATATACCTAGTTAGCCCTTGAGTTTGTTTGAAATTTTGGCTATGACTGACACTGACATCCGTTAGCGTCGTGTACTGGTATGTCATTCTATTTGCTTTACAAAAGTCAAAGGTTGCTATAGCCTAAACCTATAATAACCGTCGATTGTGAAATTGACAGCAACAAGTTATTCTTTAGTTAAATGGCAATCTAAAAATTGCAGTTTAATAACTTAGCAGTAACATGACCTTAGCATAACTGACCGTTGCTTAAGTTGCTTTGTACAAATTACCTATGAAGTAAATGATGTAAGTCCTGGTAACATCTGAGGTAGAACTTTAATTGCCATTCATGTCTTTACGACTTTTTGAATGTCAATATACAAATAAATTTTAACTTATATTGACCAGAATTATTGATCTCTAATGTCATCCCGATAAGTTTCCGATAAGGTCATAAAAGCGAAGTTGTTAACAAAATATTTAAAACCCAACCCGGGAATCGAACCCGAGACTTCTTGATCTGTAGTCGCTTACGCTAACCACTAAACCAACGAGGCAGTTAAAATATGAATCGAGGTAATTAATAAAGATAATATTTATAAAACTGTGATTACCTGTAAGTTCCTACTCTTACATTAACATGTTAAATGTAAGTACATATGTTAATATAGTTATTCAGGTAAATACCAGTTTATTCCACATGCGTGCATCTTTAAAGCTTCTATTTTTGGTCTGATTACTCTATTTTAAACTCGGCTAATGGCCGCTGACGAGATACCTGCATGCGTAATTGTTTACGAAGAACATCCAATTCCTTCTTCTTTAATTATAAAGTATCTAGTAAGAATAATTATATTAAATACCAGATTAATATTGTATTTTCTTTTATAAATAAAAATACAAATGTAATGCATTAGCTGGATGTTCTAATAAAATATTTGTTACGGCTCCAGACTTCAATGGGCACCCTTGTTAGGTGGTGATCGGCAGACGACTGGTTCTCGCAGGACTGTCGCGTGAATTCGAAGATACCCATAGTCCATAATACATTGTTATAACCAAATGAGCTAGGTCTATACTTAGAAGTGATCAAATATTTTTTTTTTTTTATAACAACTCCCACATTAGGAATAAATATCCTGTGTCGTGGGGGACTTTACAAACATACATGAAACGGACACAAAGAACATCCAGACTCGAGACAACAATTCGTGGATCACACAAAGTGTTGTACCGCGTGGGATTTGAACCCAAGACACTTGGCGCAGTAGCAAGCGGCATGGCGACCGCTGAAACCACTCGGCCAACCGTGCAGTCATTTTTTTTATGAAATAGGGGCAAACGAGCAGCCATATCGCGTGATGGTAAGCGACCACCGCCCATGGACACACGCAACACGGCGTCACAAGTATGTTGCCGGTCATTTAAGAAGAAGTACGTTCTTTTCTTGAAGGTTTGAAGGTCGTATTGGTACAGGAATACCGCCGGCGACAGTTCATTTCACAGTTTGGTTGCGCGAATCAGGAAGTTTCTGAAAAAGCGCACATTTGTGGACTGCCAACCATCTAGATGTTGATATAGAAATAGATTGATAGTTTTTAATAAACAGCCCATGTGATCTGGTTAAAAGTTGAATTTTCAAACACAGTTACAGATTTCCGTGTTATTGTAACATCTCATTTTAGACTCAAGAATAGGTTTTTCTTTCTTTTTTTTAAAAAAACAACTCCCACTCTAGGAATATGAAACATGAAACGGACACAAAGAACATCCTGAGGTAGAGCAACAATTTGTGGATCACACAAAGTGTTATTCCATGTAGGATTTGAACCCACAACGCTGGCGAAGTAGGGAACAGCGTGGCGACCGCCTAAGTACTAGGTCAAACGTGCAGTTTAATTAATCGTAAAGTAAGAAGAGGTGATAAGTTAATTAGGTACACTAGATAACTTCTAAGTCCATTGAACAATGTGCATATTATCGTTCAAACATTATGTGTTGAACAAACAGTATATAATGAATATGAAACTGGTATAAGAAAAATATTATCCGTTTGTTCTTAGATACTCGTAGTGTGAGGAAAAATTAATGTGAGAAAGTTCTGGTCGGTTTAAATTGAATACTTCACTGCTGTCATCAGGCTAATTGTGGCGACTTCCACATAACATACTACAGCGCCATCTACCGAAGATACACTGAACTACGAAGTAATGCACTACACGGAGTAACTACAAATCCTGAATCGCGAAATAAATAGTTCTCGCGCCGATTAGCATATATACAACATCCCAACATTAACTGTAGGGCAGTAGCCCGCCAGGCATGATCACCTCGCCTGGTCGGAGGATCCTCCCTTTGTGTTGGGTGGAACATCATACCCGTTCCCCCACAGTGGTGACCCCGACGTGATTGGAAGCAGCCTTCAAGGCAGCGAATCAGCAGCGCCATCTTGTTCACTCCCACTGCAAGTCTCAAGCCAGCCAGCAACTTCGGCCTCAACAGGGATACACCACACGCAGGAAGCGACCGCTCCAGCCTGGTTACCCCTACGGCCTCATCAGCGTCTAGGCACAGCACACTGCACCTACGGTTCTTGTAAGCAGAGCACATCTCTCCCGTCTATGCAGCAGCCAGCCACTACGCAGCAACCGCCCCGACTCATTGGGACCTCACCGCAGCACCGCGCACCGCATGCGATCCCGGCTCACTGGGATCAGCGTACTTCAGCCCCGACTCACTGGGACTAGCGGCATTCAGTTCCGAATCACTGGAACTTGCGGCACTCAGTTCCGACTCACTGGAACTGCTCACTCCTGGCACTGGCAAGCTCCACAACGGAGCACAGACAGCTAACTCAATAATTTATCGATCGACCTCCAGTCTTGGAGGGGAGTGATGTGGCGACTTCCACATAACATACTACAGCGCCATCTACCGAAGATACACTGAACTACGAAGTAACGCACTACACGGAGTAACTACAAATCCTGAATCGCGAAATAAATAGTTCTCGCGCCGATTAGCATATATACAACATCCCAACATTAACTGTTGGGCAGTAGCCCGCCAGGCACGATCACCTCGCCTGGTCGGAGGATCCTCCCTTTGTGTTGGGTTGAACATGATATCCGTTCCCCCACACTAATCAATATTCAAGCAAGTTTAGCTCTTTACCTGATTACGGCAAAACAAATAAGGTAGATCATAGTTTTGACAGTCTAAGTAAGTATGATCCACCGTAGCCTAAACTATTAAACAGATTTTAATGTATGAGCTGTCAAAAGCTTTATAAAAACGACTTCAGTGATATAGACAATGTATATAAATTTTATCAAAAGTTTTTATGCAGTAGTTTCATCGATGTAAAATACCGCTTGCGCTGTGTTTCACCTAGTGAGTGAGGATACCGGAGGCCCACACCAACACGTTTTTCGTGTATTTTCGCGTTCGCGGATATATATATATAGATATCCCGAAATACCATCGTTATGTTGAATAACGTCCTTAGTATTCCGACAGCACAGGATTTCTTCCAACATCTTAAGAATCACATTTACGAGCATTTACAAAGAGATTTAAATCCTTCTGAAATCTTAATCTTGCAACATGACACGGCCGTAACGCAACAGATCTGAGTTAATTTAATTAAAGTTGCATGAATTTAGTCGTTTCCCAGTAGTCTGCATATTAAAATCCATGTTATGCGTATAATGAAGTGTTTTAAAAGCTGTGGGTAGTTTGATAGATAACTTAGCATGTAGGACGGGTATATGACGTGAATATTAAAAGGTATTAGTTTTAAAAAGGCCTTTGAATTTTTTGTCCATCTTCTTTGTTTTAAGAAAAAAAACTTGCCTACAATTTTATGTTTATCTGTGAACCGTTTAGAGAAGGTAGTTTATTTTGTATGTAAAGTAGTAACGTTATATAATTGAATGTAAATAAACCTGTTTGTGTACCGAATGTGTCCGGCATTCAAAATTACGCCTTGAAATCGATATTACGGAGCAGTCAAGTTTAATTGTACCGATTTGGTCTTTAATAAAAGTTGTTTTTACTTTCCTACATATTTACATATTTGTTCTGTTTTATTGAAAGTAATTTCATATGTTTCAAAGTTTTGTGTTAGTTAATCTGCTCTTTATTTTACTTTTAATTAATTATTTTTACCGTGGGAGAGCCACGCTTCGGCACGCACGGGCCGGCTAGACCGGAGTGATACTACGGCCTCACAGAAAACTGGTGTAACAGCGCCTGCGCTATGTTTCACCGAGTGAGTGAGGATACCGGAAGCCCATTCCCCAAACCTTCCCCCACCCTCCCCATCCCCCAAAGGCCGACAACGCACTTGTGACGCCTCTGGTGTTTCGGGTGTCCATGGGCGTCGGTAATCGCTTACCATCAGGCATTACGTAAGCTCGTTTGTCCCAAATTACATTAGAAAAAATAGCATGAATTTCTAGTATGCAAAAAGTTCCTAACACAATTAACAAACGCTAAATGTTGGTAACAGTTTTATTACTGCAGCAGTAATAAGGTAAACATATGTATTGATTTTTCTTTCACTTACTCACATTTTATGGCAGTAAATAATTTTGTCATAAACATGTATATACCCTACATTATACTCCTCATCCTATTCAACGTACGAGTACGTACGTCATACAGCGCAGTGCATTGTGTATTAAATCCATTGTAATTAAATCCAACTTCAAAGTCATTGAAGACAATTTAGAAATTACCTTTAAAGTTACGATATTGTGAACTTGTAATACAATGAATCTTGATTTGTTAACACAGTAATCTGACAAACACGTCTACATAGAAAAATTTGTTACAATGTAATGCTAGTAATGTAATTAATTTCATTCTTATGAGCACACATTAGCGCCACATGATGAATCTATTTACACGACTAAAAAGTGGTATCGTAATAAAATATATTAGCATCAGGGATTGTTCTATTTTATCTAGTACGGCAATTTCACATTTATCTGACAACAAAAGAACGAAAGTCGTATAGGTAAGATAATATTTTAAACGTACTTTTAAAAGGTAAATTTAATTTTTCCGTTAAAAGTCTATGGTTATATTACAACAAATTTTATATCGTTCAAACATAAACCTTTAAATAATTTACATTTCCCATTATAGATAATCCTATGAAATTTAAAAAACCCAATGTTCATTTACATTAACTGAACTGCACCCACAATAATTGTAAAATGTTAGTTATTTGACAATGTAGCAACTATTATACCAATGTACTGCAATATTTATAAACTGTCAATAAAGTTATTATTATTATTAAACTAGTGAGTAAATATGGGATAGTTATGTCACTGTCAAATGTGTTACACGTTTTGACCTTTCGCATAAAGACGATGATTGTGCCAAAGGACATCGCCCTATAATTTGATGCTAACGAATTTGGCCTTTGGCAAGGAATTCTATAGGTACTTTGGTACAGGTATCTTGTACCATGTAAATAAATATTATGAATTCCATCAGGCAGACTAGAGTCACTTTTAATACAAAACAAATAAAAATATCTTTGTCAAAGAATTATCTCTTATCTTTAAGGTACATATATAAAATCACACCTATTTTCCTGAAGGTTAGGGGGTAGGCAAAGATAATATCTGTCCACTTACTACAGTCCTGACACACCTATAAGATATATTTACTTAATGACATTTAAGATTTTATAATTTCCAGGGTTTTCTTTTATGTATTAGGTGGCAAACGAGCAGATGTATCTCCTGATTGTAAGCGATTACCGCCGTCCATGGACACCCACAATACCAGAGACGTCACAAGTGCGTTGCCGGCTTTTGGGGAATGGGAAGGGGGACGGGGAAGAGGTTTAGGGTTGGGGGTTGGTCCTCCGGTATCCTCACTCACTCGGTGAAACACAGCGCAAGCGCTACTTCACACCGGTTTTCTGTGAGGCCGTGGTATCTCTCCGGTCGAGCCGGCCCATTCATGCCGAAAATACATTACCGTGGCTCTCCCACGGTAATGTATTTTCTAGAAAGTCGATTTCTTACATCAAAACAAACACAGTTGTCACAACGATTTTGACCCTTATTAGCAAATACATAAACGATGGGGTGACGATACTATTTTTGTTTTCATTCTATTTTTAGTCGGTTTCCGTCTCTTACAAGCGTCGAGTTATTTTAATCCTAATATGACTGCGGATGAACAGATTACTCATAGTAATTCTATCTGGCAATTAAGCGTAATCAAAAACTTCTAGTTTTATTTTAGACAAACCGGTTTTTGAGCACGTCTATTAACAAATAGACGCGAATTCACCATTTTAATGGATAATAGCTTGAACCACGTCCAAAAAGAAAGGAATTTTACAGAATTGAAAATATGTATGTTCAAATATCCATGTTCCTGTGTGTAGTGGTATTTAAGTACTTCAGTAACTTGCAAAGTTAACTAATGATGATGATTCATACCTGCTAGGAAAATAAGAGGAGGTTGCAGGTTCTATAATATTAATAATAACTAGTGGTCGCCGATGGTCGAAACTCGACCATTTGTATCACTAAACTTTAGCTTTATCATATATGGATATTTAGTCACCCGACAACGCTATTTAGCCTTTAACAAAGCTTGTACCACGATGGACTGATGGAATACTTTTCGAAATCAAACTCAAAACACAGCACAGCAGTCATACACATATACACTACTACTGTACCACCGAGTCAAATCTATGGCATAAATTATGCAACATGTTTCGTATATGATAAGAAAACTAAAATAAATATAAATGAGGAATAATTATTACATACTCGTACGTATGTTACGTAAGTCAAACGTACTTGAAGAAATAATGGCTTAATCATATGTACTGTATCTAAACTTATCATTATAATGTTAACTTTTGCTTACGGCTTCATTTATAATGTTGCTGATTTAATCAGTTAAATAGTACCTACGTTCTATTTATTGTCTTATATTTTTTCAAACATCAAACATGTACGCCAAATTTCATTTTATAAGGCGCAGGTTCGGCCTCACATGGAATACTGTCCTCATCTTTGGGCAGGGGCACCCCAATACCAGCTCCTCCCTCTGGACCGCATTCAGCGGAGGACGACTCGTATCGTCGATTGCTAGGATCTTTCAATTCGGCTAGACTCTCTGGCGCTGCGTAGAGATGTGGCTTCGCTGTGCATCTTCTACCGCATTTACCATGGGGAGTGCTCCGAGGAATTGTTCGGATTGATCCCTGCCGCATCTTTCCGCCATCGTCCTACGCGACAGTAATTTCATCCCCATCATCTAGATGGTTGGCAGTCCACAACTGTGCGATTTTCCCGATATTTTATGCCACGCACAGCATAACTGTGGAATGAGCTGTCGCCGGCGGTGTTCTCGGACCAATACGACCTTCAAACCTTCAAGAAAAGAGCGTACTGCTTCCTAAAAGGCCGGCAACGCACTTGTGACGCCTCTGGTGTTGTGGGTGTCCATTGGCGGCGGTAATCGCTTCCCATCAGGCGATACGTCTGCTCATTTGCCCCTATATAATAAAAAAAATAAAAATGCACGATTATCAGTTGATTTCGTTAAGTTTTACCTTACCTTACCTTAAGCCTTTATATACCTACATAAATGTATGAACTTTCACCACTAATTTAAATTCAACTTACTTAAAAAGTTCAAGTAAAGAAAATTACGTTCCGGCCAGTTCTAGAAAATTGTGAAAACGAAATAAAACCAGGATAAAATCTCGTGAGAGAGAATGATAAAAGTTCGTTGTCTTGCGAACTGTATAATCTCAACCCCAAGATCGTCTCTGCTAGATCCTCCCAACAACAAACAGTGCTATGCGGCCAGCATCCAATGGATTTAGAATGCTTGATAATAAGATGACGTGTGTTTGTACAACACACCGTCCATCTATACAAATAAATAAAATTGGAGTGTCTGTTTGTAATATTAAAATAACCGCTTTCTACTACATGCATATGAATGTATATACAGTACACATACCAAAATATAAATTTTAAAAATTTTTGTCTGTCTGTCTGTCTGTCTGTCTGTTTGTTCCGGCTAATCTCAGGAACCACTGGTCCGATTTGAAAAATTCTTTCGGTGTTGGATAGTCCATTTATCGAGGAAGGCTATAGGCTATATATCATCATGCTACTACTAATAGGAGCGAAGCACCAATGAAGAATGTTTCAAAAACGGGGGAAAAATTTTACGCCACGGGCAATATAAGACGCAAACGAGGTTGCGTGGGTCAGCTAGTAACAAATAAATAAGCAAAGGTTAGATAAAAAGCTCATATTATACATAGCTATTCATATACATTAATTTGCGATTGTGTATTGAAAGAAAATAACCGGCCAAGTGCGAGTCGGACTTGCACACCCCTGGTTCCGTATTAACCTGTAGGTATATTCCACTCCACATCATCTTGAGTTACGAAACCCTAATAATAACTAATGCACTACTGTGTAAACCATTTAGTTGTTAATTACATGTAGGTATTTCTATCCGACGTGTCTGGCGTGTGCCATTTGACCTTTAGCAATCCGGATACTATTATTCATTTTATCTATCCGGATAGCGATAATAGTTGAAATAATAATAATAATAATAATAATAAATATTCCGGACATCTAACACACAACGTCATCTAGTCCCAAGCTAAGCAGAGCTTGTGTTATGGGTACTAAATAACTGATATAAATACTTATATACTTTTTTTTTTTTTGTAAATACATACATATTATACATAGAAAACACCCAAACTCCGAAACAAATATTTGCAGATCATACAAACATTTGGTCCGACCCGGGAATCGAACCCGAGACCTCAAGCTTAGCAGTCGCAATCGCTACCACTAGGCCACCGAGGCAGTCTGTTTATCTCGAGAGTAGCAGGTACCGAACGAAAGGTGAATTTATGTTCAACTTTTGATTCTTTTTTTATTTTTGTGGTGTAGGGAACCAACAAACGGGTTACATATAAATTCGCAACTTAGCTATATCAAAAACAAGTACAAGCATTAGACTGCCTCGGTGGCGCTGTGGTACCGTTTGCGACTACTGTGCTTGAGGTTTCGGGTTCGATTCTCGGGTCGGACCAAATGTTATATGTATTTACAACAACAAAAACACTAGCCCATAACACAAGCTCTTAGCTTGGGACTAGATGGCGTTTTTAGTTAGATGTTCGAAATATTTATTTATTTATTACTATTTTTTTTAAGCTTAGTTAACGTGCGTAAAATATCCAAGCTCTTTTTAAGATAGGTACATAAGAAACTAGTAACTAAAATTTACATATTTTTTATACATTATGTTAACAATAAAGATATGCATAAACATTATCATAAAATATAAATAATCTCGGCAGTGACGTATAAACTTACAGGTCATCCTTAATAGGACAGTGTTTAGTTCAGGCTATCATCACTACTTATGATGATATAACATCTCATGGCAATTGTCAATATGAAATTATGATGTAGTTCTTATTTGTTTGTTAAATATTATATTAATAATTGTGATTAACATTGATGTATGTCGATGAACGAAATCGATAAAATAAAATAAGAGCCTTTGTTAATATAAATGTCTGGCTTGCATGTTTAAATAGTCAATGCCAATATTGAACAATTATTAATTATTGTGATGTGTAAATATTGTGATCGTATAAATATAGTCCATTCGCTTAGTTACGGTCACGCCGCCGCGCCGTCGTACGTGCATCAAGCTGCCGCAAAATCAAAGGGTCGCCTGCGACGTACACCCACAAGCATGTATGATTTGTGTGTTTACGTTGTTGTTGCGTCGGTGGCGCAGTGGTAGCGTATGCTACTGGTGTGCTTGAGATCTCGAGTTCGATTCTCCGGTCGGACGATTTGTTTGGATGATTTGCAAATATTTGTTTTGGTGTTTGGTTGTTTTGTAATCTATGTAGAATTTGTAAGAATATACCAAAAAAAGTAAATAGCTGTCCGAATATTTTATTTATTTATATAGTATGGTATACTTTAATTTGTTGTTAGTTCTCCCTAATTTTAATGTCTGAGTGGATTTACCGGTGCTAATGATTTAGTTTAAGTCGAATCTGAAACAAAACCGGGTGATTACCTGAGTTGGAGCTAAGAGTAGACTTGATCGATAATGATGTATGTCCATTAACCAATTAATCAATCATAAATAATCACATAGACCTTAAACGTTAATGGTTAACTGTAACGAAATGATAGTGCAATTCAGATAAGAGAAACAATGCCATCTATCGCGACCATAGGCAGTTAGTTCTTTGTTTTGGAATCATTAAATTGATATAAATTGTGATTTCGCTACTATAGTTAAGGAGCTGACACACATGGTGAACAGCTAAAAAAACGTAAACACAAAAAATGCCATTACGAAATATTTTCTCTATTTATAATAATAGGTATTACGTTACCATTTTCACACAATATATTTCACACATTGTAAATTTTAGACTTTCCCCAAATCTTCCTCGAGATGTTTACTCCGTCATAATATTATTAGCTTTACACTACTCGATTTATTATTATCCCCACCAATAGTAAATTAAGTCGTGTGTCGATTTGAAAATTAGGAATATTCTTGTTTTAATTCGTCTAATCTACCTGTCCTATTATATCTGTATGTATATAAAAATGCCTCCGCTCATCTGTATGTCAGTAGCAGCAGTGAAAGGCGCTGTCCTTGGTATAACACGCATTACGTATCATTGTGTCAAGTTTAATGTAATCTGATGCGCATGCGCATACCAGCGGCTCGTTTGTACACTATAATAGACAGTTGAGACGTCCGATTCACTAATAATGCACTTGCTCATATCTTGATTTGTTATAATTACTAATCTTATTTAGTTTAATTTGAAGACCAGAGATTATCATATATATATATATATATATATATATAATAGTACATAAACCAAAAACTTTGTACCCCTTTTTATGAAAATTATGGGAATAATGGTTTATAAAATTTGATGCAGTTAAAGTTTATATAGATGAAGAGTGCACAAACCTAAAAATTAAAGAAATGAATTATGGTCCAATTCCGACCATTGGGCGACCTAGTAACTATTGTTGAATATTTTTTACTTGCATGTGCTGCGACGGCTTCTTTTGTCTGTATTAAAAATATGAGTTGATGTTTATAGATTTGAAAAGAGACTCGTGGGTTAGAGGTAATCGCGTATGTTAACACATTGCAAAGTTAAGCAATCCTAGATCAGACTATAATTGGTGACCATTCTTAACTTATTGAGACTTATCCGTGCCTCGGAAAGTACGTTAAACCGTCGGTCCCAATTGTCACACGAACATCTTTTGATATTCGTTACGGCTAGTTGAAGCCCTAAATAGTCAGACAAAAAAGACTGTTGGTCTTTGGTCTGCCTGCGGTGAGTACAGGCACTTTACGCCTTTGTATGAATTAATATATTCATTGACAACAATACGATTGCGTGCTGGTGCACCGACACTATCTAAACGAATGGACTATACCTTGGTCTTGGAGGTATGTCGATAGTTGCTCCACGTAGAAAATAAAAGTTCAGTTCAGTATGGTAAGAGACTTAAAGCCGACTCCAAACTAATTTGGAAAAAAAATCTTGGAGAAAAGTTTGTGATTTGAACTTTTAACGTTTATTACTCTTTACGTTTATAAGATTCTCTGAAATCATCGGTAAACAATTATGTACTTTAAGTTAAATGTATTTCATCAAACATGTCATAAAGTGTTGGAAACAGAAACCTTGTTCAAATTCTTGCATTTTGTATATTGTAATATATAACTGTGGATAAAAACCGGATGTTAGCATCCTGATAACTCGGAATTTTTATGATTTACAGCTAAGAGTTTTACTGTAAATAACTTACTAGCTAGTTCACTAGTTTGACTTTTAGAAAAAAAAAAGTTCATCATTGCTCTACGGAAGGTGGTCATTACTTTATTAGTTTAGTGTTAAATAACTTACCAGTGTGCGCTCTGTTTTTGTTTGATTTTGTCGATAGAGGCAGTTCTATTAAAAAATAAATCACACACTATATTTGAATATCTCTTATATGTTGTATTGTTAGATATTTTTCGTTTCGATAGAGATTCGCAAATAAACCTATTTATATCCTCGCAAGTTTTTAAACGTATCTACTAGTAATGGAAATTAACATTTTTTTATGGATAAGGGGCAAACGAGCATACGTGTCGCCTGATGGTAAGTGATTACCGTCGCCCATGGACACCGGCATACCAGAAGCGTTACAAGTACGTTGTCGGCTTTTGGGACATGAGGAAAGGGATGGGGTTGGGATAGGGCCTCCGGTATCCTCACTCACTGGGTGAGCCGGCCCATGGTAAATTTAATTTAATTTAAAACATAACTACTGAGTAAACTTTTATAACACACCAGAATGATAACGAAAGTGTGTACAGTGTAGGCAACCATTTCAAGGACAACTGCTTTAGTATAACATTTTATTTGCCTACCAAACCATATACCACGCTTTAGTTATTTAGGAATTCTATTGACACCTGTGCTTTGGTTAATTAATTCTGAATTATTAAACACAAACGTGACGTTTGTGCGTCACGTTTTAGTTTCATACTTCCGTGTATTTAGCCCACTGTGCAATTTTGATTTTTGATCACGTATCTTACGAATATTTTCTTAGATTAGAACATTTACTCGGTTATTACAATGTTTAATTTAGCAAATAAAAGCAATATACCTAATGTTGATCTTCATATACATATGTATGTCTATATAAAATTTATACTGTAATGATGTTGCAAAGAAGTTGTATCAATAAATATAAAACTGAAGAGTTTCTTCGAACTCAAAAATTCTCTTAGTTTCGGATAGCCAATTTACGAGGAAGGTTGTATGACGTCACCTACGCTGAATAATAAGTATCGCTATGACGAACGCTATGATGGATGTTGAAAAAACTTGAAACGAACCTTCTAGCAACTATTCTGCCGAGCGTGATATAGAGTAGGCCAAAACTATCTTTCTAAGGAGAAGGCTATGTCCAGAAGAGAGCTGTCGTGGCATGAAGGAAACTTCTTTAGAAGTTGTGATTTCAAACCCAATGCAACGAAAAAATCGACAGGTAAGAGACACAAATACAAAAAGCCAGAGCGAGACAGCCAATGTCGGTCTCATTCTTTTCTCGATTTACTGAAGTTTCACTTCTATCGTGTGTGAATCGCACGTACCTTTTTTTATTCCTTTTTACTTCTTGCACTTTTCCTTCGTATAAAAATTAAGTTCATCATCAGCCTATCGTAGTCCACTGCTGGACATAGGCCTCTCCAATTGCACGCCACTTAGTTCGATCTTCGGCTTCTCGCATCCAGCTCCTGCCAGCCGCCTTGCGCAAATCATCACTCCACCTGGCCTGTGTACGTCCTACACTACGTTTGACGAGACGCGGTCTCCACTCAAGAACCCGTTTACCCCAACGGTTATCGGTTCTGCGGCAAATATGGCCAGCCCACTGCCACTTCAGCTTGCTAATCCTGTGGGCTATGTCGATGACCTTGGTTCTCTGACGGATCACCTCGCTTCTAATACGGTCCCTTAGAGAAACGCCGAGCATAGCCCTTTCCATAGCACGCTGAGCGACTTTGAACTTGTGGACCAGCCGTACCGTAAGTGTCCACGTTTCGGCTCCGTATGTCATTACGGGTAGGATGCACTCATTGAAGACTTTTGTCTTTAGGCACTGTGGGATCGATGATGAGAAGACCCGACGAAGCTTCCCAAATGCTGCCCAACCCAGCCGGATTCTTCTGTTCACCTCGTACTCAAAGTTGTTCTTTCCTAACTGCAAAATCTGCCCGAGGTACACGTATTTTTGAACAACTTCGAGAACGGCGCCGTGTACCGCAACCGGTTCCGGTAGTACATGTTCATTGAACATGACCTTGGTCTTGTCCAAGTTCATCCGTAGGCCGATGCGTACAGAAGAGTCAGCGAGGTCGTTCAGCATCTGTTGTAGGTCCTGGAGCGTCTCTGCCATGATGACGATGTCTTCTGCAAATCGCAAATGAGAGATGTATTCGCCATTGATGTTGATGCCGCGTCCTTTCCAGTGCAGCGTCTTGAAGAAGTCCTCCATTGCATTAGTGAACAATTTCGGGGATATAACGTCCCCTTGTCTCACTCCTCGATGCAATGGTACGGGTAAAATTAAGTAACTGTGTCAAATAACACATCCCTTTGTTCGCTTAATTTTCGTATTAAGGGACATTAAGTTTTTGCTTCACTTATTTATATGTGTACCTACATATATATAGATTTAGGAGGAACCACTTTAATCGTTCATTGTTTTTTATTGACTTCGCAGTCTAAATTAAGTAAACGTAATGTTCCACGTTGCTTCATTAGCCATTCGTTCCACGGAATTAGATTCTGACGAAAATAAATGCAATCAGAATTAGGTTGAGACAAATCGTTTGGAGATGGCCTATTAAGAAATATTTATTTTACGTATAAAAACATTATTTAACTTTTGAAAAACATTCAATAAAAGATAAAATAATTAATGGAATAAACTTTATTGTACACCAGTTAAAACAGATTACATTCAGGAGCATAACAACTTAAAAACCATGTACAAATGGCGTCCTTATCGCTAAAAAGCTTACAGGCAACCTTTGGATGTGTAAATTGACATCACTCTCGTGGTTCTTCTCGTAGACCCCGTAGGGTCTCGGGGTAACTTTTCCAGGTTTACGGCCTGTTGAAGTAATTATCCGCGCCACCTGCAACTACAGGTGGGTCACGGGGTTGAGCCCGATGGGTCTTTGGTAGTCCCGGGGTGTTGGTCCGGTGGGAGGGGCGCGAACCAAGCCAGGGCACCATATGATAGTCGGGTGCGAATGTACGCCTTGTACACGCCGAGCTTTGCACGGAGCGGCAGAATTGACAGCAAAAATTCGAATTCATGGGTACATGGTATGGGTAA
The DNA here is from genome assembly GCA_916048165.1 of Spilarctia lutea. Classification (NCBI taxonomy): domain Eukaryota; kingdom Metazoa; phylum Arthropoda; class Insecta; order Lepidoptera; family Erebidae; genus Spilarctia; species Spilarctia lutea. Next base: position 10,830,696 of record OU696490.1, on the reverse strand, counting down.
TTGAATGTTCATCATTTTCCTACACTTTTCCAATATTGTTTTGATTTATTTTATTTTTATTTTTTATTTATAAACTTTATTGCACACCACTTCAGTAAACAACTGACATCGACATCAGGTATCAGAATAGGCGGTCTTATCTCTTCCAGACAACCCTTTTTTTTTAATATGGATTCTTGGCCTTTTATTTCCATCTGCTTGCCAAATGCTGACTCTCCTTGGAAATGGAATGGAAAACAGGAATACAACTGCTGATGATCGATGAGGTTGGAGTAGTTCCCTCCTATTGTTATTAACTAAACAGGCTTATGTCTGTAATATTCAATTAGAAACAAGTTATTTACTAAAATAATGCATTAGACAGATCTTTTGACAGATCACCAGCCTCTCCTAACTCCAGATAAGATACTAAGGTTTTAGAGTGCAGTATAGTTCCATGATTTCCGTGTTCCGACATGTGAAATGAATAAACGAAAGAGTTAATATTGTGATCTAAAATGCGAGTGAGAACCTGTTGGGTGTATGTGTATATATATACATATGTGTATTTCTAATTCCGGTATAATATTTTTGTATAGTAATTAACTCGGAACCATTGTTTATTTAGTCAATCCTTTTTCGATTAGTTTTCGAGTCCATACCTAGTCGTAACACGGAAACAGGATGAACGCGGATGTAAAATTGACCACTGGTAATGACACTGAGATAACATTGTAATTATTATAATGTATTAAATTATATACAATATGAATAAATTTATTTATTTATTGCCTTAAGAAATAAATATAGCTGTATTTATATTAAGAATTATATCTCCATTTTAGATTATTCGTAGATACAAGGTTGAGCACAACTTTATTTTTAAGTTATAACTAAAACTAAAAAGCTAAAGTAATCTATACTAATATAATAAAGTTGAAGAGTTTGTTTGTTTGAACGCTCTAATCTCAGGAACCGCTGGTCCTATTTGAAAAATTCTTTCGGTGTTGGATAGTCCATTTATCGAGGAAGGCTATAGGCTATATATCATCACGCTACTACTAATAGGAGCGGAGCACCAATGAAGAATGTTTCAAAAACGGGAAAATTTTCGCACTATGGTCAATATAAGACGCAAACGAGGTTGCGTGGGTCAGCTAGTATGTTATAAATAGATGCATCGTCTTTGTCTTAGCAATGTTCCCGGTTGCTTCCAAAGCTAACACTTTGGAGCCCGGGGTCCTCTTTCGCGCTCTTTCTTGTCCACTTTTCCCGGTCTTCGGCATCCCTGGTAGTGAGACCATTAGCATGCAATGCCACCCTTTACGTTAAGCCAGCACTTCTTGGGTCTACCCCTTCCTCATTTGTGTTCAGCAATAATCTGTAATAACAAATGATATTGATTGCATTTGTAAATAAAAGAGTAAAGATATCGTCAATGAACTTAGTGAATAATTATTGAAATTGGTCATAGTATTGATTTAGATTTCAACTGAAATTGAGATTACGCAAAATAGGTTAGTATTACAGTACTGATGTTTCAGTGGAATTAGACCTAAAACGATTAACGTAACAAAAACCAATTGTAATCAACTTGTAATGTCTTTGAAATCCTGTAGTATGCCCACTGTCATAAACGGATACTAAAAATAATGATTATGTATTTTATTCTTTCATAATTGATACGTGATTTGGGGTCAGTATTGTTCGTGGGTTTACAATGAAATGAGCACTATTTCGTCACGTTTGCGAAGCATTCTTTTCAATAAAACCCTGTTTATACATTACATAACTAATAACAGAGATTAAGCAAGGAGAATTTCATGAAGCATCAAATTATTGACGATAAGAATAAATGCTTCTTGCTCTCGCAGAGTTTCTATGTAATTCGTTTTCATTATCATTTTAAACCATTGTCTGTGCTAAGTCCGCGTGGTTCCGGATTATTAATAGAAAAGATGTGTCACCGTATTCTATTTATCCCGTGGGTTTCGTAAGAGCACTATATACCAATCCGTCTGGCCAGCGTGATATAGTAGGCAAAAACTAAGGAGAAAGGAGAAAAACCGGTGTGAAATAGCGTTTATGCTGTGTTTCACCGAGTGAGTGAGTGTACCGGAGGCCCATACCCTAAACTCTTTCCCCACCTCCCTCCCCATCCTCCAAAGGCCGGCAACGCACTTGTGACGCTTCTGGTGTTGCGGGTGTCCATCGGTGACGGTAATCGCTTGCCATCAGGCGACACGATTGCTCGTTTGCCCCCTATTCCATAAAAAAACCTATGTGCGTCCATCAGTGCTTTATTAAGGTTGTTGTTGATTATGATGATTCCATTGCCTGTGGATTTCCGCTGTCTTCCCCGGCCTTTAGTCTAGGAAATTTACTTCCAATTTGAAGTCAATAGTGTTGAAATGTTTACATAATAAAATCACGTCAGTGCCGAGTAAACCGACGTTTAGACTGAAAACTAACCATACTGAGAATGTGTACCGTAAATTGTATGATGATTCATTTGAAATTAACAAAGAGGATTGTAATTGATTAGGGAGAAAGGGAGGAGACTTAATATACTACATAAGCTTATACGTTCATAGCTTTTTGACATATTAGTGTTTACTCTTGATAAGTGCCGATTAAAAATTAATCTTATTACCGGCTAAGGTACTATCATACAATTTCGAATAATTCTTTCTTTTTAATTTATCGTAACGTACTTACTTATACTCGTAAGTACCGATTACGCGCCGCGCCCGCCTCCCCGGCGGATTCCTTCGAAAATATTTATTCATTCGTAATATCTTCGAAAATATTCATTTAAATTACTCGCTAAACAGAGCCATATTGATCTATATTAAATGCACAATGTATTTAAGGAATTGCATAAGGATTAATGCTGTATTGATTAAAGTCGCTTGCCCCATATCCAAAAAAAAAACACGATTGGCGTTATGAGATGATATTTCTGTTACAAACACTTACGAACACCAAGTAAAACCCACATTACCATTACTGCTTGGCTAACCAAAGAAAGGATGGCACTATTAACGGGGTTATTACAAGCTGTAAAAGTAAGACCTTTGCTGACTATATCAAGCTGGTTTAACATAATGTTTCGACAAGTATCTCTTCTTTTCGCAGGGCTTTTGTCCTACCAAGTTTGCTTAATAGTCAGCTCTTATGGCACCCACGAAATGACTAAGGGTTTCCGTCTCCTCACAGAACTAGCTGACATGTTTTCTTTCATTTCTGCTAGGCTAACTAAACAAAGAATAGACACACGAAACGTTCGATCGGTTATTATTTGAGATATAATCTGTGCTTTTAGAAATTAGAATTATTATTTTAGATTGCCCGTCTTAGGGTCTCATGGCCAAGGTCTCAAATGTACCTTGGAAAGGAAATCCTCTTCTTTGTTTTTAACCTTGTGTACTCGTATGTATGTGTTCTTCCGAATCTAATAACAAGAGTCTAAGGTCTTATGCAATTTCCTTATAATAAAATATACCTATTATTACCATCCTAACATCCTCTTAAGGCTATGTCTAACATGTGATAATATAAATAAATAAATAAATATTTCGGACATCTAACACACAACGCCATCTAGTCCCAAGCTAAGCAGAGCTTGTGTTATGGGTACTAGACAACTGATATAAATAAATACTTATATACTTTTTTTTTGTAAATACATACATATTATACATAGAAAACACACAAACTTCGAAACAAATAGTTGCAGATCATGCAAACATTTGGTCCGACCCGGGAATCGAACCCGAGACCTCATGCTTAGCAGTCGCATACGCTACCACTATACGCTATACGCTTCTAAAATAATTTTATTAAAAACTAGCGGCCTGGCTTCGTACATATGCAATGCTGATATTAAATATATCACATCTTATTACGTATCGTATATAAAATTCTCGTGTCACAATGTTAGTTACCATATTCCTCCAAAACGGCTGGACCGATTTTCATGAAATTTTGTGAGCATTTTAGGTAGGTCTCAGAATCGGCCAACGTCTATTTTTCATCCCCCTAAATGTTAAGGGTAGTCCACCCCGATTTTTTTTTTAATTTTTAGATTTTTTTTATGATACAGCATTAGAAAATACATACAACCCAGATTTTCAACCCTCTACGATCAACCCCTATTTTTCCATCGCGATTTTTATTGACCCACCTCTACAACATACACCTATTCCTTTTTATGGCAAAGCAACGTTTGCCGGGACAGCTAGTGTTATATAGCGATGATGTCTTAATCATATTAGCGAAAGGTAATACATAATAATATTTAAATAATTTTTTAACATCTAACACACGACGCCATCTAGTCCCAAACTGAGCAGAGTTTGTACTATGGGTACTAGATAACTGATATAAGTACCTATGAAACTTTTATGACTACATAATTAGTTTATGACAACTCCCGCACATATAAAGGAATAATTATTGTGTCGTGGAGGACTTTACAAATATACATGAAACGAACTCAAAGAACACTCAGACTCAGAACAACAATTTGTGGATCACACGAAGTGTTATGCCATGTGGGATTTGAACCAACAACACTTGGCGAATTAGGGAACGCGTGGCGACCACTTAACCACTAGGCCGAACGTGCAGTGTTTTTTTTACCAGTAAGCATAGAATAGCTTTCTAAAGATTGATGCTTTTTGCAGAGAATTCTTGCAGTAAATTAAAGCGAGTTTCACGAACGAAAGGAACTAAATTTTAATAATTGTAATAATATATGTATGTTGATATGTAGAACATATTTCAATATGCCTGGGAGACTTCAACGACCTATAACTGACCTCGTTCTCAAATGGGTCACAAATTCCACTTAGGTAGATGTGGAGTATATATTAATTAATATTATGGCTATTTAATAATATCTCTATTTATTTATTATTATTATTTAATCATCCACACTAGTTCTTACTGTTACCTTATATAATATGTATATGTATATATACTTATTTTTCCATCCAATTTTATACACCAGGGACTACCCTATACTTTCCATGTCTTTCTTTCCATCCCATAGTTGCCTGGAAGAGATTGCCTCTGGGCGATAAGGCCGCCAATTGTACCTTCTAGTTTTGTGTTACCTTTTTAAGTAATCTGGTGTACAATAAAGAGATTATTATTATTATTAGTATGCTTCCTACATGTTTCAAATCAGTTCAGGTCTTTCCTTGCCATCACAGAACAGAAAATAAAGTTGTAGGTTTAACGTTTATTTCTCTATACTGTGGTTGACATAATATTTTTTTTCTAAATGAATATAAAAGCTATAGGTACAGTGCTTAGTGAAACAACACAACGTGTTTTTACGTTTTAATAAATTATAAAATATTATTAATTCTAAAATAATCACTACTATTATCCTCAATTTAAAGATTGTTAATAATACGCGTCAAGAACAAATACCGGTGCACCGTGCAAAAAATCCACAGTATTATTATAATTTTATTATGATAGTAACTGAACCCTGCGGTACGATAACCGCGAGCAACGCCACGAGGCGAATCTAGTATCTTTATAAATTGTAGCCTATGTGTTATTCTGATGTATAAGCTATATTATTGTAAAGTTTCATCAAAATCAATTCATTAGTTTTGGCGTGAAAGAGCAACAAACATACTCACTTACATACTCACATACTTTCGCGTTTATAATATTAGTAGGATTTATTATTCTTGCTTTCGTAATCTGTCTTATTTATTGTTTCTCTGTTCAGCGAAATATTTGTTAGCGCCAACTGGCTTGACCAAAGAATCTAGTCGGCACCATCATACTTAAGTGGGTGCGGAGATATCTTCAGCGACTAAGCACTGCCTGACACTCGATTGGCTGCCGGCAAGTGGGTAAAGGGTATAGAAAAGCAGGCACCTTAATAGTCTTGAGCTGCTGTCGAGACCCGGCGGCCTTATCAGGTGGCCTGGTCTCTCTCGTCGCGGTGTGGCTTGCGAAACACAAAATGGCGGCGCGCTGCACAGTATATAAACAATGTCACCAGCTTGCCGGCAAGACACTATTTAGCGGACAATGCGGGAGCCGCGATCGGATATCCTTTTTAAAAAATAAACTACCTATTTAGTAAAGGGTCGCAGATATTTACGATGAGTTGTACGTAACGTAACATGCATAAAGGTGTCTTAAAACATGTTAAAAGGTCATATCGACTCGTCTTCGACTTACAATATGCGAAAACCAGTCTATCAGATCAAGGCCATAAATGGATGTTCTAGATCACGACATCCCACGCCTGCCAGGGTCATTGTGGCAAGGATTATAATAAAATATAAAAACAATCAATTTAAATGTTTTCATTTATAATAATTTTGATATTTCTTTTATAAACTAAAATTTTGAATGTTTTTTGTTTACACATTACGTCAACATCTGAAGCCTAAGCTATTATAGCGTATATATTTATCTTTATAGTGGTTTAAGCGGTCACTACGCTGCTTGCTACTGCGCCAAGTGCCGTGGGTTCAAATCCTACGTGAAACATCACTTTGGTGTGATCCACAAAATGTTGTCCTGAGTCTGAGTGTTCTTTGTGTCCGTTACATGTATGTTTGTAAAGTCCCCCGCGACACAGGATGTAGAATCCTAATGCGGGAGTTGACTTTTAAAGAAATAAACATGAAAGCGATTAAGTATGTTTACAGAATCAGAAAATACTGTTTTCGGTCCAAAAGCGACTGCCATATACCTATTTTAGTTATTATTTTGCTCCTTAGCTGCTACTGAGCAATTAAAAGCAAAGTAACAGACGAAAAGAAAAAGAAAACATTGACAACCCTGGTATGTCGACAAGGATCAAGTGGACAAAAGGAGTTAAAAAACCACCGTGTGTATGCATGCATGAAGTTATTACAAGTATTTTTATTAGTCACTAAATATTCTATTACCAATTGTGCACAAAGCATCTTGATAATATTATATGAAGGCTTTGACGTAAAAGAATAGTATCATTATCTTCTTCGCTCGTTCTGTTGACATTATCGACAAATGTTTAAATTTACTCTATAGTTTGTATGGGACAAGAAAATTGCTGTTTTTACTATTTTCCTCTCAATTTTTACTTTTTGTCGCCCCATAAGAACCTTCCTTGTGCCTAACGAAAACACGAATACTAATTGGTCGAGCGGTTCTCGAGTTTGGCTTAGCAACACATTTGGCGATTCATTTTTTAGACCGTGGGAGAGCCACGCTTCGACATGCATGGAAATGCCGCATTCGGCATACCATGGCCTCACAGAAAACCGGTGTAAAACAACGCCGGCGTTGTGTTTCAGTGAGTGAGTAAGGATACCGGAAGCCCATACCTCAACTCAACTCAACTCATCCCCCATTCTCTCGCCCTCCTCCAAAGGCTGTTAACGCACTTGTGATGCCTCTGGTGTTGCGGGTGTCCATAGGCGGCGGTAATCGCTTACCATCAGGCGATAAGACTGTTCGTTCGCTCCCTATTCCATAAAAAAAATATTTATATACATTTTGAGTCAAACTTCTATGTAACACTCGTCTCTTAAAGTCTATGACTACAACATAATTGAGTACTACTCGTCACGAACTACCTACCTACCGACTATGTATTAATTATCTTCATATAAAAAACAGTACTATGTATTTTATTTGTCTGTGTATAACAGCTACTACACTAGGAGAGATTCTATTGAATATATCTGATAATAGGTATCGAGATAGCTGTCTACTTCTGTTTCACTTTTGTTTTTGATCACTATAGAGCTCTTTAGGGTTAGATTTATCGATTTTGATAGATTTTTGGAGAAAACAGTGTCCAAATAATTAATATGTAATAATAGCAACACGTATATAAATGTTACCAATTCGGATTGGACTGACATTCGCATGTAGGTATATTATAATGCATAGTATTTATTCATTTTTCAAAAGCGTGGTATTTTGAAAAAGACCAATTTCTGGAACGGCTGAAATGATTTTGGAGGGACTTTCACTAGCAGATAGCTGAAATTATGACGTTCTCTTAGCCGATTATGGCCACGGCGGCCAGTCTCAACAGAGACCAGCCAACTACGCAGGAGATATTATAGTGTAGGTATAAGTGTGTGCGCAAACACAGGTGCACTCTCTGTTCCTTCTCTCTCATAATCCGATGGGACGGTTAACCGACATGACCGGGGAGAGATCAGGCTCAGTACTGACAACTTTACGTGCTCTCCGAGGAGCAGGGGTTCAGACCCCTACTTCCAAACTCCGAGCTTCTAAGCTCCGAGCATTAAGTATGTCTATAATCAGAAAAACTCAATAACACTACTGGCCCGACCCGGTTTTCGTACCCGAGACCTCTTGATTGGCAGTCGCACACGTCAACCGCTAGACCAATGAGGCAGTTAAGCTGATATTATAAGGAGTACCTTAAGGTACATATATTTAAAAAATGTATTTAGTGAAAACGAAATGAAAATAAATGAAAAAGTAATAAAAACTGTGAGTCATATCGCGTGGCGCAGCTAGTGATAAATAAACGTGGTACCTAGTTGTTACGCAGGATACCAGAAATCCAGGCGGACTGACATGGGGCTACCGAATATCCAGCCAAGCGTTTAATCTGTGACTTGTGCATATATTCTTTCGTGTAGATTATCCCGGACTTGCTATAGAAAATGAAAGTTCCGTAATCAGTCCTTATTGATCACTGCAATTTATTAAAACTTTCCAAAATAAATACTGTTCACAGTTGTGAGTTTTGCCGTTCATGGTAGTGTTGCGGCAATACAACTGACACCATTTCTAAATAATAATATTGTAATGTTTGACCGTGACTTTATTGCTTTATTCTTCTTGCTTTGCGAACATTTATATTGTAAACCCAAGTTCTGTGTGTAATCGTACATAGTCATGTGTGACTTTATCTAACAATGCCCACTGTTTGTAATTAGCATAGCTTATCAAATTCTAAGTAGTATGAACGTAAACAGGTTTAAAGGAACTGTGGCGAGTTCCACATACAGCACAACAAGGAAACACTACATCGCCATCTATCGAAGATACGTTGAACTACGAAGTAACGAAAGAAACTACCAATGCTGAATCGCGCAATTAAAGTTCTCGCTCCGATTAACAAATATACAACATCCTAACATCAACCGCTGGGCCGTGGCCCGCCAGACATGATCACCTCGCCTGGTCGGAGGGAGTCCTTCCAAAACAAAGGAATCCTCCCTGACATGACACCCGTTTCCCCACAGAACTAAAATTATTTAAAATTTTGGCTATTTGTCTTGTTGGTTACAGAAAGAAAAATCGATTCGATCGATCGAATGATGCAGAAGCATCACTAGGCCGCCATGGTATAGGTCACCATGCTGCATTGTTGCATTGTCTGCAATCGCAGTGAGTATGGTGACCATCTCTCTTGGATTCTGCTTTATGCTTTCCATCAGACAGAGTACAGTATTTTTGGCACGGCCATACATAAATAAAGATTTCAATAATGTCGCCCCACGCTTTTTTACATTCAAATTATTTTCTACTTTTAGTTCGGTTTTTCTAAAAAAGCGTGTTTTTTAGTTTTTTCATCAATTTTTTTTATTTAACAACTAAATTGCATAGAAAAGTATATATAATATTATTCTTATAATATTATATTTAAGTGACAGTTTGCGTTAAAATGTTCATTAATAAATAAGTAACTGGGTAATGACGACTCAAGTTTCGAAATTCCTTTTATTGTTTTTGTTGTTATTCTTTTTTTATTAGAACCTTAACCTTCACGGTCTTGGACGCACAACAATTCACTACAGTTTCATTGTCAACAAACAAATAGTTCATAAACAAAATCATGAAGATGAACACACAATTCGGCAAACAGTGTTCAAAGATCGAACCACAAATAAAAAAAAAATCTCTCGAATCTAGACTATTATTGACAACAGGCAATAACAAAGAAGCTTTTATTATCTGTCTTAATCCCGTCCAGTATGCACCTACTAATATCTTTCTACCCTCTAATACTTATATGTCCACACGGTATGTAAATAAATGATATTATTTTATATTGATTGATTGGAATCATAGACAAGTTAAATTAATAAAAAAAGACCGACTGCGTTAATATGTGCTATCTTTATTATATTCTTTGTTTTTTTTTTTAATTTGATGTACCCAGTGTCACTCGCACGACTAAGACGAATCTATTGACATCACTCACATAAAAATAGGACAAGCCGTTTACGCTATAGGGCGTGCCAAAGAAATATACTTTCGCACTCGTGTAAAAAATAATGCAAAGTTGTAATTTGCTTATTTCATTATGTAAATAGGTTATAGAACCTTTTATATTAATAGTATTATAGTAAGTTATTTTAATAAATTTCTCAGTCACATCTTACATTAACATTTGGAAATACTCGACAGTCAGTTTTCAAGAGAATTAACTTAGATAGTTTTTCAGAAATGAAATTCAAAATATACGGTAAGAGTAGTGTACAGGATTTGTTTTAATGTCCTGCACAGAAAGCAGATTGAAACGAAACTTAACTTTAACTAAGAACGAACTAAGAACTAAAGACAGAAATTCATTGGCAGGAATTCCGCAGATAAAAATCTTAATACGACACTATTGCTTTATTTATCAAACTAGTATCTCATTTTCTCATACATCAGTGGTATCATTGTATTCATACAATGTCAAATGTGTAATAAAAAAAAAACTAGCACAGTTTTAATGTAACGTAGATAAGTTAATGTTTACCCACGGTTCTGCATCACATTGCGAATTGCTTCACAGTTCACACTTGGGATCAAGTGTAGAAATAGACTAAGCTAAAGGAACAAAACATGTTGTTTGTTTATAACATACATTTGATAAAAGTTAACTAAATGAAAATGGAGTTATAATTTGAAAACTGTAGAGAATTTTATAAAGACTATTTGTCGCTCAGTGGTTGAAACTTTACCATAATTCAAATTCTTCACAAAATTTTCAGATTTTAATAAACATACATATCTCCTGGAGTTATTTGAATCATAAAACTTTTTCTGTTATTAAATATTTTCACAACTTTTATTAGGATTCAGCGTTTTGAAAATGTTGATATTTTCGGTACTGTAAAGGACCTTCTGGTTTAATTGTTTGAAACAATATAAAGTATACTTCTGATGTAAATATAAATTAGAATGTTTTCTAGCTCTTTTAAGATACTTATATTCTAAAGCTGAAATTTTTTGAATTGATAGCGCGTAGCTACAACCAAAAGAAGCGAAGTATCAATAAAATGTTTTGCAAAAACTGGGGAAAATTATTCCTTCTGTGAGCTTTCATTGCATGCGCTGCGTAAACTGTAATTTCATGGTTTCACTAAAAAAATGTATAAAATAATTATTCCCCTTTAAAAGTTTCTAAATGTAAATTAATAGTGTATTTACTGTAAGTGCGGTACGTACTCAGTGCAGTATTTAAGTACACTTCCATAAAATCATCATGAAATTTCGCTTACAAGTTAGTACGGTAATTTAGAACAAGCGAAATCGCAAAAAGCTAGAATTACAAAAAAAAACGTTACTTCCAGTACACGAGGTGTTGCAAATTTATACTTGGATTACCGGTCCTCAAATGAGGTAATGAGAGTAACATTACGCATTAATTAATCATTAATCGCTACCATGCAATGTTTGTCTTTATTCTATAAGTTGCAAATTGATAATAATTTTCATATAAAGCCCTTTCTGCAGACAAGATTGCCTCTGCGTGTTGTAGGTATATCGGTTATCGTGGTAAGAGGTTAAGAGTAATCCATGGCCTTTCTCGATAATCTAAGTATCTCCATGTAAAATTTGTTGAAAGTGATGCAGCGGTTAAGCCGTGAAGTTAGTAAGGATTAGTAATACAGCTGTTACGAGTACTTACACTACTGTTATTACTTGATAATCTACTAGATTTCTTTAAATTATTCCGTTTGCCCCACGGGAATCGTTACTTTTTTTTAAAGTATCCTATACCAGTTTCTATAGCTTGAAACTATGTATGTTTTACACAACAAGCAGTGGATCGAACGCTATCCGAAGTTTATTAATAGAAATTGATGATTTAAATGATACTCAAAGGACGGATTAAGGAAGTTGTTATTATCTAAGCCGCAGCAAAATGCATAATTAGTTTTACAATTTTAAGAAGTGAACTACATTTCGCTACAATCGCTACTTCGGACTAGCTCCAAACGATCGATTTCCAGTCCTTTCACTATCACACTGCTCCGTTCTGACGATGAGGTTGCTCAATGTAGCCGAGGGCATTCGTACAATCGCCATTTTTGACACTGACACAACTTATTATATAAAATGTTTCCAATTTGCTCTTATCAGTTACGTACAAATATACTTTGTAACACTGATCTAGTTCACAATCAATATTAAAATGTTTATTTTTTTAATGTTTCATTTGTGATACAAAGAAACAGTTCTAATGGGTCAGTGATTATAGGTACTTGCGATTGAAGCGATTGCAATAGATCAAGCAATTCATTATCATTATTAGCTTTTAATAGTTCTTCGAAAGGTTTTGGCCTACGATACCACGCTAGAAAGATTGGTTGGTAAAGGGTTTGTTTCAAATTTTCTTTCTCTTTGGAGTGATGTTATTCTACATAGTTACCGCATGAGTTCCGTACCTCCGTACCTTTATCATGGAGAGTATTCCGAAGAGCTATTCCAACGTGGCGGTCTTGGAAGTCACCGTTTCAGAGTGGTAGACATACGCTCTCGTACTCACCGCTTCGGTTCTTCCTTCCTGTGCTGAGCAGTCAAAACCTGGAACTCACTACCTGCGTACATGTTTCCCTCCCACTATGAACCCAGGTCTTTTGAACGAAGCGTGAAAAAACGTCAGCTCACTAGGCCGCCATAGAGTGGGTCACGATGCTGTATTGTCCCTATTAACATTGAGGATGGTGACCACCATTCTTGGATTTTGCTCGTGCTTTTCATCAGGCAGAGCCGAGTCATTTTGGCAGCTAAAACATAAAAAAAGGAAAAAAGGAACTCTTATAGAATCCCTTTAGAGCTGTCCAAGCCATCACGGTCAAAAGATACAGCCGTCTATGCTGAAAATTTTCGAACCCTCGCTGTACGAGACCGTCTCGCAATTGGCCGGTTTTTTTCTTGAGTTAGTATTATGAAGATCAGAGTATACAAACTAACGTTAAATGTCTGCTACTAAGAATCATATTTTCTTCTTAGTAGCAGGTTTAATTGTTTTTTTTTTTATTTAAATTGAACTCTGAACTTCGGCGCAGTCACAGTTTCGAGGTTGTATGTAAATAAAAATATTACCTCAGTTTCATTGCCAATTATTTCAAATAAGGCAGAAGAAGTATTAATGTATTCTATATTATACATTACGATCGTATTATTAATGAATAATTTTGAAGGTGAAACATTGGACTGCTGGCTAGACAAATTTTAGCTGCTTCCAGGAAATTTTATTTGGCAAATTGGCTTTAGAAAACAAAAATTTGGATGTTATAAATCCGCAGTGGCATTTGAGCTCAGTGGGCATTACTCGTATGTAGTATCTTAATCGTGTTGCTTGTTTGGTATCTGGCAGCCACAGGTCGCATTGTTTTTCCTCCTAAAGGAATGCCTACTACCCATTTGCAAAGCTATGGCAATGGAAAATTCCCCTCATGGATCGCCGCCACATACCATATTAGGACATTTGAGATTAAACAAATTAACGACTAGAGTTCAAATATTTACTTCCGCTGTTAAAATAAACAAAGCCAACATACAAGTGCTTTAATAACACTTGTGTCTTAAAGAGGATTATTGAACACAAATTGAACTTGGATTAAGCGGGTACTACCGTAGGTCAACAAGCTTTACTGACCTCTCAAAGGTCAATAAGTAGGTATAAGTTCAAGATAAACTGTTAAAAGTATCCAACTATACAAGTTTTACTTAATATTATTTACGTCAGTTCAAGAATAACAAAATGATACATATAGTTTTTTGTAGTATAGCGAGAGTTATTTAAGGTAAAAGTATTTAAAAAGTTACCATACCTTCTTTTCCCGACGTTTCGTTACTTTTTAAACGAGTTTTCTAGTGGATACGTAGAGCTGAGCTTAACGACGACTTTGTGATGTGTGACGACTCGCACTTTGTTGCTTTGATTGCTTGCACTGTCGGTACACACTACATTTACAAAGTCTGGACAATTTGTATCTTCAAATAAACAATTTTTTTTACGAAATACTGACTTTGTTTTTTTTGTACTAATTTCTATAATCTCTTTCTCTGAACTTTAGCCCTAAATTAGGTTTAGGTCGGCTTTAAGTCTACTTTGTTACGGATAAACCTCAATCTTTAACGTGGACCGACTGCTATCAGACCACCACAGCCCAAGTACTAAGACGAATTTGTAGTATGAAATATTGCCTTACGTTCTATTTTCTCAAAGCTTGAATATGACATTAACTGCAATAGCGTTTGTTATAAATTGCAAAGTAATGAATACTTAATCAGAAGTGTAGAGACACATGCGCGGGCGCAATGTGCGCGGAACAATTGTGAGAATTCAGAGCAAACGTTGTTGGTAGACTTTTTTTTTCTATTACCTGTGCAACGTTCCTGTGGTATTTGAAGTACTTATTCCAAGTTATTAAAATAAAGAGAAAATAAAGTTAACATAGATTACGATCTGTTGTCTACAGTTTTCTACCCGACTATGGCAAAGCCAAGAGAAATAGTAATAATTGGGCAGTCAATGTATGTTTATATGTTTAAACTATTTAACCGAATTTAATGAATGAGATGTCAATAAATTCGTAACTTGTTAGCAGTCTGTATCAATGATTTTCTCGGGTAATGAGTCACTTACAATCCTCTTCCCCTTTCGATTTTATACCAATTTATATATATAATATTCTCGAATTAATACTTTAAATAAATAAACATGAAAGATCGCTATAAAACTGTTTCAGAATCTAAAAAAAGACGCATACACATTTACATAAATGATTAGTTCAAATACAGGAGACTGAGTGTTTATACAAGACTCACTTTTGCCCGTGGCTCTGCCCGCCATATGTCGGCGATGGCTGTAAAGCGTAGCCTCAACAATCAAATGGTCTCCATGTCAAATTTCATTGAAAACAATGCAGCGATTTAGCCGCTAAGGGTTTAGTTACTTCGGAATTTATAATATTAGTATAAAGCACATCCAATGCTAACAATCGTATCTGTAACATATTATCTCACCGTTTTTTAAAAATGATGATGATGAAATAGTTACTTTTGCGAACGAAGCTACGGCCAAAAACTAGCATTACTAATGCTTTCGTTTAAAATATATTTAACTTAATCTTGAGGCTAGACAAATTCTTGCAAATTCTTTTTATCATTATATCAAAAATTATAACGAGCAAGGTTAAGAGAAACTATTGTTTTACAAATCATATTGACAAGTCTAAATTCTTTGAGCGCATTTCAAAATACCGAGGTCGGAATTGTGCGATGGTTACAGGTGACAGGGCAATACACTTTGTACTCAAACTGTCCTTCAAGATGTGTTCATAGGTGGTGGGATTTGATATGGAACAAAAAGATTTTTATTCGATAATAATTCATGGCCTGGCCAACACGCAAAGCCAACTACATAATTCTATACACAAGATGTAAAACATAATATTTTTTGTTTGATGATTCATTGTATTTTTTCTTAAGTGATCATTTTCCGATATAGACAAACTATGTGCCGTGTTGCTAACTAAAAAAAACATAAAAATTGATCACGAGTATTATCAAATAACAAACAAGCAAAAGGCTCCGGTGAAGACACACCAAGCAAGCCTAACCCAATTACGAAAGCAATAATGCTTTTATTGAGCTGAAATTAACCATGTTAATAGTATAAAATGTTAAAGATTTTATTTAGATAATTTAGTAAGATCGTTAAATCAGAATTCTATTATGAAAACTGACCTTGAACGACACGAACGCAGAAACGTGCCAAAGACATACAAAGACTTCCTTTTGCTATGTTTATTGAGCATGTTAGTTCTAACTTCAAGGTGGCAATACTATTTGCAGACGAAGCTGGATTTCCTTGCGGAAAACCAAAACAAATACCAGTCACAAAAGAAGACGATCTGTATTTCTAAAACAAATATGACATTAGAAATGTCGAGATTGCCGACTGCCTTGGTCGCGTAGTGGTAGCGTATGCGACTGTTAAGCTTGAGGTCTCGGGTTCAATTCCCGGGTTGGACCAAATGTTTATTTAATTATCAACATCTATAATAAGGATAGACAGGGATGGGATATATAATATGGAAATCTGTTGTTATTTTGTAGATAGATTGATTGTTTACCACGACAGTGGACAGCCACGCTTCGGTATGAATGGGCCGGCTCGACCGTAGTGATACCACGGCATCACAGAAAGCCGGTGTGAAACAGCGCCTGCGCTGTGATTCAGCCAGTGAGTGAGGATACCGCAAACCCTACCCCACCTCTTTCCCCCATCCCTTTCCCATCCTCCAAAGGCCGACAACGCACGTTAAACGCTTCTGGTACTGCGGGTATCCATGGGCGGTGGTAATACCTTACCATCAGGCGATACATCTGCTCCCTGTCCCCTGTACCATAAAAATACAAGTTCGGATTAGTCTATAAGGGACTTCAATCAGCAAGTGGTGAAACTGGTCGTAAACAGCATTTTCTCTGATATGTGTATGACATCCTTCCTCTGTGGTGATCACATGTCTGCAACAGACCGTAGTAACCATTTTCACATAAAACATATCATGTTACAGAGCGAACCGGTGTGTATAATGTGTCATCGGTTCGTTTCATATTTCAGACGCTAGATGTAATCAAATGCGATGCGAGGTATTTTTGGAAAATAGATACCCTACTTTAAGAGAAGTGAAATGCGTTTTGAAATATTTGACTTCTTTTTTAATAAAATATTTCTTTTGTTTGTGTGGTTAAAAATAAAATTTTGTCAACATATCTATTTTAATACCAAATTCAATATACCTTTATTTATGAATTTAATTATTCTTTTGTTTTAAATTATTTTATTGAGTGCTGTTGTAATACAATAGACAAGATGTCCATTCTAAGAAATTTATAGTTCAACCAGCAGACCCACGCAACTTCGTTTACGTCTCTTACTGCCCGTAGTGTAATATTTTTCCCCGCTTTTTGTAACATTCTTCATTAGTGCACCGCTCCTATTGGTCTTAGCGTGATGATATATAGCCCATAGCCTTTCTCGATAAATGGACTATCTAACACTGAAATTATTTATAAAATCGGACCAGCGGTTCCTGAGATTAGCGCGTTCAAACAAACAAACAAACTCTTCAGCTTGATAATATTAGATAGATGTAACCACTTTAAGCAAACCACAAAAACAATAATATTTAAAGCAGTTCTCTGTTCCCAGTTTGGTCGCATTCTATATATTTCAAGTGTCTGGATGTAGTTATGGTGCACTAATTTACAATTAATTCATTTATTACATTGCCATGATATTAAATGAGTGCGAGACCAGAGGACCAATGCTGCAGAACCATCTCAACAGATCGCATGTCGCAATGAATATGGTGACCACTATTTTAAGATTCTGTTCATGCTTTCCATCACGTAGAGTAGAGTCACTATGGCAGGCTCATATACATATATGTGTATAAAAAAACATAATGCAACTGAACCCTGTGTGTTGTATATCTCTCTCTGTCTCCTTATCAAGTAGATATAAACTTTCGTGTACGTTACTATTGTATCTTATTGTTAAGAAACAATAGTAACAATAGTTGATTCTTTACCGTGGGGTGAGGTCCTGGTGATCTGTAATACAGGTTTGCACCTAAAATAGACACCAGCTCTTCGCATACACTAGACTGCAAATGAACTGTATTTTCATTAACTTCTAACATTATCTTGTAGCATAAGGTCTTGTTTTTGGGAGGAGAAATAAATAAAGATATTATCTCTAAGTCAAAGTTTGAGCTCATTTGGTGAAGAAAACATCGCATTTTTTAAGGGTTCAAGGGTACACAAACCAATTTAACATTTATGATTATAGACTCCAGGAAAATACGTACATTCATTTAAAGACAATTCTTTTTTCCTCTTATTTCAACTACTATTAAAAAATGTTAGTGGTTTTGCGAAAAATACTGGTATAAACTGTATTCGCTCGTAACAGTTTTAGAATACATTTGCCAAACCACTTACATTTTTCATTCTTATATTTACTCATACTTTAACAATTTGCATATAAATATGAAAACTTGTTAGGTCCAAAGCAGGTATAAAACATGGTAATAAAAACATAATAAGCTTCGGTAAAATAACAGAAACGAAACGGGAATTCCTAAAACTCTAAGAATTCTCGTAAAATCAAATGCCACCATCAGGCTGGCGCGACCATTCAAATACAAATGTCAAGAACACGTGAAGTTTCTTGTTCGAACACGCGCGAATAGTTTACAGCTTAGCTTACACTCACTGCACAAAAGGTCATCTTTGTTCACCGATAATGTGCTCGGGATTTAAGTGCCTGATTATATTGATAAGGTTACATTTCAGATTATAACGAAACTAAAGCACGAAGGTCAATTTTCGTATAAAATCCGTTAGGTAAGTACTAAATAAATAAATAAATAAATAAATAAATATTTCGGACAATTTAACACACAACGCCGTCTAGTCCCAAGCTAAGCAGAGCTTGTGTTATGGGTACTAGACAACTGATATAAATACATATATACTTTTTTTTTGTAAATACATACATATTATACATAGAAAACACCCAAACTTCGAAACAAATATTTGCAGATCATACAAACATTTGGACCGACCCGGGAATCGAACCCGAGACCTCAAGCACAGCAGTCGCTTACGCTACCACTAGCGCCACCGAGGCAGTCAACAAACATTAAACATTAGATGTTGATTGTAATGTCAATATATTGTATTGTGGCACAAAGTTCTTAAAGTTTTCTGCTTTTTTTAGTCTAAGATAGATAGACTACTAGTAGAATTGTTTAATATTATAGGTGAGATTGTAGGGGGTGAACTCAGAATCTACTCAACCGATTTTGAAATTTCTTAAATAATAGAAAGCCATTAAATATTATAATAATCTGAAGAAGTTTGGTTTGGCTTTACTTTAATACGCGAGCGAAACTGCGAGCAATATTTACACTACGAGAATACCTTTTAAGAAATTTGTAAGACAGAGACATAATCGGAACTGAATTTTGTACGAATTTTTGTTATGAGAATTAACCACCTGGTATTTTACACACACTTTAGGCATTTGAATCCAAGGATAAACCGCGAAAGGTTAGACTGCATGTACTCATTGACGAAGCCACCAATCATTGTTACTCAATTGCTAGGTGATTAGACCGCGAAATATTTCAGTCTCAATTTTAATTTGACGTTAATTAGAAGTATAGTGGAACGAAGTGATTGTTTATTTTTTTTTTTTTTTTTTTTATTGAACAGTGGGCAAACGAGCAGACGTATCACCTGATGGTAAGCGATTACCGCCGCCCATGGACACCCGCAACACCAAAGGCGTCACAAGTGCGTTGCCGACCTTTGGGGGATGGGAAAGGGGATGGAGGGAGGGGTTGGGGTATGGGCCTCCGGTATCCTCACTCACTCGGTGAAACACAGCGCAAACGCTATTTCACACCGGTTTTCTGTGAGGCCGTGGTATCACTCCGGTCGAGCCGACCCATTCATGCGTAAGCATAGCTCTCCCACGGTTGGCAATGGGCATTTATGCATGGAGGTAACAATAGCTTTTTTAGTCGTAGCCTACTGGCTGTTACCCCTTTACTGGTTTAGTAGAGTTTTCTAGCTATTTTATTTTATTTTATTTTATTTTACAATTATAGGAAAACTTACAGCTTAATGGTTACATTATACAAACTTAATACGAAAAAGAAGGCCAATTACAAGTTTTCACAGTTAATAGAATAAATAAGTGGAAATACATATAAATACACATTCACATGACAACACAGACACAAGCGAGAAATACACTATCGATAAACAGATACAGTTACTACTGGTTACAAGAAGCGAAGAAGGAGTCAGTCAGGGTTTTCCTGAGCTGGTTGTTTCCATGCACAAATAAGTCCATATCAGCACTCGGGCATGACGCATTGAACATACGACTCGCTCGAACAATAAATGAGTTTTGTCTGTATGTCGTATTTACCTTAGGTGTGTGTAGCAAATTTGGTTTACGTAGGAAAGTAGATGGCACGCGCAAGCCTATTTTACTCACCAGATCACCAACATTTATCAACCCTTTCGCGATTGTTGATAGTAGGGATAGGTCCGCAACTTTTCTTCTTTCCTCTAGTGGGAGAAGATGGAACTAAGCTATTGTAAAGTAAACCTAAGTACAAGTTTTAATAAACTTCAGTGTGATTACTTAGGTTATTAGTTACATTTTATTTTTTGGAACGAAGTTCCTTATCGCGCGTTGCGAAAGGGGGCTAGACGGAAAAAATTAAGACGAAAAGTTGTAACGACACTTTTTGCTATAGTAAGCTATTGTAAGCCGTGCGACGTGCGCATGTTTCTCTGTCTGTCTCTCTCTCTTATAGAAAGCAAGCCAGATATTTTCGATTCGTCTTTCTATTTCGAACTTCGTTCCATCCGGGTGTCCCTTAACACCTTTCAAGTTTTTTTATGGAATAGTGGGCAAACGAGCAGACGTATCACATGTACGTTGCTGGCCTTTGTGGGATAGAGTGGGGGAGGGGATGGGTTAAAGGCCACCGTAATCCTCACTCACTCGGTGAAACACAGCGCCAGTGCGGTTTCACACCGGTCTTCTGCAAATGCCAAATGTTTTCATTTCATGAACATATCCAGGGCTATAGCAAGACTCAGAGAACGCTAGTCGTGGGCAGTCACAGTTCATTCGTTGTCAGCAATTTAATTTCCCCCTATGCGTCGTAACCAAAAGTTTATACCTTTTTTGATCAAGAAATTTCTACTCTGTTAGCAATGCGTTGACAATTTTTTCATCATTACGTAATAATCATGATGAGGAATGATGATAATTTAGATAGTGGCGGGACGTGCTTCACGCACGCTTCTCTAAATTGAAGGGACAGGAAATAAATGGCAATAAGGTCGCCTTGCTCAGTAGGCGGCTAAGTTTATGAGGATTTATTTTCTAAGTTTAATTAAGTTAAGTTTATGTTAATAAAGCTTGCTGGTGGAATACTGTGAGGTCTTATTTAGTTGGAATGTGATAAACCATCCTTAGAGGTTCGCCGCGGTGAGGAGAGGTTTAGATCTGAGTGTCCGTGTCTCTTAATTTCACAATTGATTTAAAGTCGTTTTAATTTATTATTTTTATACGAAGAAAATGTAGTCCAACGTTTTTAACATGATCATTTTTGGTTTAGGTAACAAAAAAAATATGATTAGTGTGGCACTTACGCTTATAAATTAGTTTCACATTTACGTAAAAAACAAACCATTTATAAATTCTATAAAAGTATATGTAAGATTTTATTCAGACATCTATCATTATTTCTGCATCATTTTATAAGTTACACTTTTAAAACTTAGTTTTTCTAATATAAGTATTACATAAACTGGACAATAAATCAAAGACCGTGACCTTCATAGATTGACCTTGAACATTAGGGAAAAGTTCATCATAACACACGCAGCAATCTTGACACAAATATTACCTAACCTTCGGACGATATTATATAAATGTGAAATTACATCGCTTCTCTACGCTTGTTTGGGTGCACACGCCGTGGTAATCGCGGAGCAGTGGAACTAATCCCTGATAGACAACTGTGTAATTATGTTTGTATGTAATTACAATAGTACTGATGCTTGATCATGCTGACGATATGTTTTCTTGAACATCGTTGTGCATTTTATCAACGTGTATTATTTTTTTACTAGATTTGCCCGCGGGCCTGCCCGCTTGTCGGTTACCGTAGTAAATAGTAGCCATATCGTTCTTCAAGAATCAAAGTATCTCCATTCCAAATATCATTCAAATTCAAAATCATTTATTCAATTTAAAAACAGTTAAAAATCATTAATCGACACAACAGACGTTACAGCATGTTTTTAAAGTGAAAACTTCTTTAGCGGCGCTGTGTACTTTTTTGGAATGGATTAAAATGTATAAACTCGCGTCAGGTCACGTGACATGATCGAAAATTCGTAAGACGTATGGAGAGAGAACGTATAAACTCGCGTCAGGTCACGTGACAGGACAGGCGGCGCAGGGCGCTTGCGCGAATGTTCGTGTGTGTATGTAATATAAATTGTCATGTTTGTGTACGATAGCGCAATAAATGAATATTGTATTCCACCACATAAATAATAGTACTTTTATACTGATAATGAAAGCAATTCGTACAAAATTATTCTCTAACCATTCCAAAATATCAAAAATGCAAAACGTTAATATTCAAGTTTTCACTTCTGCCGGCGCTCCCGGAGTGCAGCCCGTCGTTTTTTTATATAGTGGGGCAAACGAGCAAATGTATCGCCTGATGGTAAGCGATTACCGCCGTCCATGGACACTACAGGCGTAAAAGGCCGGCAACGTCAAGTACGTTGCCGGCCTTTTAAAAAGGAGTACGCTCTTTTCTTGAAGGTTTGAAGGTCGTGTTGGTCCGGAAATACCGCAGGCGACAGTCTTCTTCGCGGCAGAAAGTTTCGAGAAAAGCGCACTGTTGTAGACTGCCAACCATCTAGAATCTAGATGATAGTCATGAAACTTCTGTTGCGTACGACGATGGCGGAAAGAAGCGGCAGGCATGTACTGGATTGTCAAGATAAAAATAGTAAAAACACCAAAATGTACTGCCCGCATGTGTCGATCTATATCTGCTAGTTTCCAAAGTGCAAGTAAAAGCCTTATATTCATTGAAATTGGTGCAGCGATTTAGCTGTGAAATCTTAAAAAACTATCATCTAACACACAACGCCATCTAGTCCCAAGCAAAGCAGAGCTTGTGTTATGAGTACTAGACACTAGACAACTGATATAAATACATATATACTCTTTTTTTGTAAATACATACATATTATACAAAGAAAACACCCAAACCTCGAAACAAATATTTGTATATTACACAAACATTTGATCTGGCCCAGGATTTGAACCCGAGACCTCAAGCACAGCAGTCGCATTCACTACCGCTACGCCGCCGAGGCAGTCAGTCATAGTCTGTATTAACTTAACAGGATATATGTACACACACACGAAGAATAAAATGTGGTTCTCTTAATGTTACCTCGGGGGTGTTCTCCAAAGCTGTTCTACAAACACCGTTCTGGGAAACATCACTAGAATTATTAACTATGTCGCTAATGTTTAATGAGTATGATTGATTGAGTGGCAACTTAAGAAATTGTTATTGAGTTGTTTTTTTTTGTTTCAGGCTAGCTGATGATCCGAAGGTGCCTGACAATGCTGACGAAGTGCTCGTAACAAACGATACACTCCAACGTTTTTTCTTACTGAAATCGTTGGGATTGATCAGCCAATGGTAAGTTCTGGATCCTAATCCTGAAAGACCTGGACGTTATAAACGGGAATGTGTATTTGTTTGTATTCCTAATTAGTCACGTTTTGTGTCCACATCGAATGTTGCAGACAGATATTAATAGATTATTGATCTACAAATCACTGATCATCATATTAAAGGTATCATTTAAACCTTAGCTATTCTTATGTACCTCTTTTAATGTGATTTAAAAACAAGTAAAATTATTTGAAAAATAAACCCGACAGCGTCAATATCTGACATCTTATTAAATTCCGTTTTTATTTCCTTAATTTTTCTTTTGTTTTTTTTTTTAATTTTATATACCTACCCAGTGTCACTCTCACGTCTAAAACGAATCTATTGACATCACTCACATAAAAATACGACTAACTGTTTAGGCTCTAGGACGTACCAAAGAAATATACATACTTACATACACTCGAAAAACAACCCTCAAAAAAGATCGATTAAATGTTTGGTCGTGATCTGGAGTCGTGCTTTGCTTAAGTCGATATAACAAGGATTTAAATTTAATCAATGATTTCTATTGTCTCATAATTTAAAAAATCGTGGTAGATCCTTTACTGAAAAACGTTTATAATGACAACTGAACAAGATATACATAACTAATTTTTTTTTACCTCACTACTCCGGTATACACTCCCAAATTGCACATACAAAATATTTGCAACATTAGTAAAACATCTATTTCTCACGTTGTACATACGTATAAAGCAACACAGCATGAATATGTAATAACATTTTTTTAAACTCTTGTGTCAAATAATAATTGATTCCACACAAGATATATTATGTATGACGAAATGTAAAAAATGAGATAATCTTAAAATGAACGATCATCATTTGTGTTCGTATTTTATTTATTGAGTGACTATTGACCAAGCGTTTATCGTTAAGGCGGATAGTTCTTGAAATAAATATACTTAGTTTATTAGCTTTTGAGCACTAATCTTACAAGAGATTTGCTTTTCAACAGTTATCTGAGAACGTAATAACTCTTAAACATACGTGCAGTACGAAAGTATTTTGCAGTCTTAATTCAAACAATTTTATTCAATACTCTTGATAGATATTATGGTACACTAATTGTGGTATTCTTTTAATTATAGGATGATGAATAATTAATTGTTCTGCGTTATAAAACGAGTTATGTTCTATTGTAAGAAAATAAATGTTTCTACTCCGTTTTTATGAATCGATATTTACTATTTCTGAAGCGGAGTGAAAAACCTTTTGTTAATAATAGAAATTTGTAATCCTACTAATATTATAAACGCGAAAGTTTGTAAGTATGTAAGTGAGTATGTTTGTTGCTTTTTCACGCTAAAACTACTGAATGGAATTTGATGAAACTTTAACATCAGAATAACACATAGCCTACAATTTACAAAGATACTAGCTTCGCCTCGCGGCGGTGACCGCGGTTTTTGTCGTACCGCGCGTAGGTTCCACCGCGGGGTTCAGCTAGAAGTACCATAATATGTATTCTAAATTATTTTTGAAATTTTATATTCAAATTATAATACTAACTTAGAACAATAACGTTAAAGATGGTGTACAATAGATCCGGTTTAAAAATCAAAGAATTCGTTCTAAATTTTATGAAATGAAATATTAGAACAAAATTACACACTTTAAATTAATTCGGTTTCTTAAGACATCAAGTGGATAATGGCGAGATTGTTATAAATACATGTCCCACGAACAGTTACGACACTAGAATTGCAGTGAACTGTGAACGTGTTTTACACATATCGTAACTTGAGATCCGATATTAAAAATAGTCTGCTTGGTATAGATTCCGCAATGCAACTAGTTTATAAGATACAAGCTGAACTCCGCGGTACGACAATAATCGCCGACAACGCCGCGAGGCGAAGCAATATATTTATGAATTGTAGCCTATGTGTTATCTTGATGTATAAGCTATAAAATTGTAAGAGTTCATCAAAATCAATTCAATAGTTTTGCGTGAAAGAGTAACAAACATCCATCCATCCATACTTAAAAACTTTCGCGTTTATAATATTAGTAGGACAAAAATGCTATTATTAACTAGACAAATATTTCGGACATCTAACACACAACGCCATCTAGTCCCAAGCTAAACAGAGCTTGTGTTATGGTTACTAGACAACTGATATAAATACATATTTATATTTGTAAATAAAAAAACACATACCTACACTTCGAAACAAATATTTTATTAAGTATTAAATTTTACGTTTGATCTGACCCGGGTATCGAACCCGAGACCTTAAGCACAGCAGCATACGCTACCACTACGCCACCGAGGCAGTTGCAAAAAATGGGCGCAAAAACAAAACCATGAACATTGGTTTTGTTTTTGCGACCATTTTTTCATGAATGATTATACAGGTATGTGAGATATCGAACTACGTAAGTAAGGTTAAGTAAGGGATGAGTAACGTATATTTCTGAATGAGTATAATTATGTATTTTAGAAGAGGCCTTTGCCTCTCTCCACTAGGAAAGATTCCTGTGTCACGGGGAACTTTACAAACATACATGAAACAGACACAAAGAACACCCAGACTCAGAACAACAATTTGTGGATCACACAATGTGTTGTTCCATATGGGATTTCAACCCACAACACTTGGTGAAGTAGGGAACGGCGTGGCGACCGCTTAACCACAAGGCCAAACGTGCAGTCAAATTGTAATGAATACTTTCATGTCTCTTTTATTCGTTACTGGATCTTTCATATAGTTGAATGTTATAAAGTTGCACTAGTATAAGTAGTCAATAACTGTTTTATACATACTCGTATAATTAAAAAACATCATTATTATTCCTCTCGGCCATATTTTTAATATCTAATGGAAATTTATGATGAACCTTTTTTGACCTCAAATCATGGTCACAGTACTGTCAACCTTGTCAGTGCATCTCTGAATGATGCACGAGTTTCAACATCAATATGGACCAAGAAAACGTTAAAGGTTTAAGTTCAGAGGTTTAAGTATCTTGTATCTACGTACTGAATATCTGAATATCTTGACAATCATACACACAAACATACACAAACTGACTACAATTGTAATCTATCTTTTTAATGTCAGCATCATCACATTTCATCTTTTTTAGTTAAAGTCGTTAATATTTTTATTATATTCTTTTAAAAAGGCCGAGAATGCTTTATTTTATTATTGAAATATTATTCAATGCAAATATTATCAAGGCATAATGTTGGTAATAATTAATGTGGCGACTTCCACATACAACATAACCTACTACAGCGCCATCTACCGAAGATACACTGAACTACGAAGTAACGCACTGTACCTACAAACTGCACTACACGGAGTAACTACAAATCCTGAATCGCGCAATAAATAGTTCTAGCGCCGATTATCATATATACAACATCCCAACATCAACTGTTGGGCAGTAGCCCGCCAGGTATGATCACCTCGCCTGGTCGGAGGATCCTCCCTTTGTGTTGGGTGGAACATGATATCCGTTCCCCCACAATTAAAATCAGATTTTTTTTTCTTTATGGAATACGAGCAGACGTGTGCCGAGCGATGGTAAGCGATTACCGCCGCCCATGGACACGCGCACACCACAGGCGTCACAAGTGCGTTGCCGGCCTTTGAGGGATGGGGTGGGGGGTGGGGAAGGGGTTTGGTTATGTGTCTCCAGTATCCTCACACACTCGGTGAAACACAGCACAAATGCTGTTTCACACCATTTTTCTGTGAGGCCATGGTATCACACCAGTCGAGCCGGCCCATTCATGCCGAAGAGTGACTCTCCCATGGTATAAAAAATGACACAAACTTGAGTGGCTCAGGTCAGGTTTACTTTTGTAAATGATTATGATATAAACAATAACATATTGACTTTTACAGGATTTGCTTTGGTATAGAGCGTACAAAGAAGGGTTCTGGCGTTGCCGTTGTGTATGTAACATTAATCCATACTAATATATAAAGCTGAAGAGTTTGTTTGTTTGAACGCGCTAATCTCAGAAACCGTTGGTCCGATTTGAAAAATTATTTCAGTGTTGGATAGTCCATTTATCGAGGCAGGCTATAGGCTATATCATCACGCTAATAATAATAGGAGCGGAGCACCAATGAAGAATGTTTCAAAAACGGGGGAAATTTTTTACGCTACAGGCAATAGAAGACGCTAACGAGGTTGTGTGGGTCAGCTAGTATAATACATACCCATATATGTCTCACCTACAGTTAGATAGAAGTTTCAAAATAAATATAACGAAATACTAGTTGCCTTGTGAAGCTAGTCATATCAGTGTGAGTGGAACTGGAAAGGAATACTAATGCGATACCGTCAAGGGACAGGATATCGGCGATGAGCCTTATTGTTCCGGGCGATGACCCTGGCAAAGCTGTACAGAAGTTTGTAGCGGTACCCGTTATGGTGTACCTTCGAGAAACGATTTAAAGCTTGTTAAAAACCCGAACCTTTTTAGTCAACCACACTCGTAGTAGCTACATATTTGTCTATACTAATATTATAAAGAGGAAAGATTTGTATTTTTGTATGTAACGAATAAACTCAAAAAGTACTGGACCGATTTTAAAAATTCTTTCACCATTCGAAAGCTACATTATCCACGAGTAACATAGGCTATATTTTATTTTGGAAAAAAATAGGGTTCCGTAAGATATTTGCGTTTTTCAAGAAACAAGGTGTAAAAAATCAACCAGAAAAGTTACTTATTTTACAATTTACAATAATATAGCTTATACATCAGAATAACACGTAGGCTATAATTTATAAAGATACTAGCTTCGCCTTGCGACGTTGCCTGTGATTATTGTCGTACCGCGGGTAGCACCGCGGGTTTCAGCTAGTCAATTATAAAGTTATAAAATTTACAGAGAAATTACTATTCAATATTGGTTAAATTCGGTTTAATTAATATTCTATAAGGGTATTTTATTTGTATGATTTGCGTGCTGTTTGGTCTGCAGTGTGTTTATCTATGGCATCATAACGGATAAACTAAAGGGCCGATTAATTCAGTTATTTTGAGTTTTAAAGACCCATGCGAAAAATTTTTGAATATACATTTGTTAATAAGGTCACATTTTGCTTATAGCTAGTTATTTATACATGTATTTTATCCATACTAATATTATAAATTCGAAAGAAACTGTCTGTCTATTAACTGAACCCCGCGGTACGTCAATAACCGCGGGCACCGCCGCGAGGCAAAGCTAATATCTTTACAAATTGTAGCCTATGTGTTATTCTGATGTATAAGCTATTGTTACGAGCTGGGTATTAAATAAAATAAAGTACTCGATTAATTACCAAAAATAACACAATATTTATTAAGAACACTTTTTACAATATAAAATCACTAAATCACTGGTTAGTCGCACTAGAAGATCTCTTCGATGTTTATCCGCTGTATCGTGAAACAATACTGTCCCTACGGCCAACACGTTCCGCTTTTATATGGCCGTGGAAATTACTCGAAACTACGAAAACATTCGATCGATGTTTCTAGGCTAAATAGATTACTCTAGAGCTGCTTGTAGCGCCATCTAGCGTCGAGTAATCGTCATAATGCACACAGTTGCGCGCTTTCCGACACTAGATGGCGTTGTCCTCGACAGTTCTCGATTATTCTAGTGGACACGAGATTCATCTGGTTATGGCGCAACACTATATTATTGTAAAGTTTCATCAAAATCCATTTACTAGTTTTTGCTTGAATGAACAATAAACATACTGACAAATGTTCGCGTTTATAATATTAATAAGATTTAGCGTCGATATACTTTAATTCTAGAGGAACGGTCTTTACCACAATAACAGACATACACGAAGGCTAAGCCGCTGGCAAAAACTAGTTACTTTGAAAAAAAGTGCGTGCTTATAAAGTACACATGTCAGAATTGAAACTTCTTTGGCAAACTAATTATTAATAAAAATAATATAATAAAATCTCAGATGATGAATATTAAATTAAAATTCGCCCTTTCTCACTCTCTCTCAATCGGTCTCAATCGCTCTCTCCCTCTTCTTCGAAAAAAACGCTACACATCTTCGTGACACGTTTCATCCGTATAAATTTTACCGTCATGCGCCTAAAGAAGTTTCACTTACAAAAATACCATGACATTAAAAATAAATCATGCACAGAACTCGTGACGATTATGACAAGTACATACATACAGTTTGGTATTTTATTACACAATTGTATGAACAGAGAATAATAATTAGGTACAATCGGAGGTTCTCGCAGTATTATTTATTATCCTACCAATATTCTTACACTAATGTTACAAATACGAATGTTAGTTGGTTAAAAAAGTATATAAGTATTTATATCAGTTGTCTAGTACCCATAACACAAGCTCTGCTTAGCTTGGGACTGGATGGCGTTGTGTGTTAGATGTCTGAAATATTTATTTTATTTATTTGTTTGTAACGTTTTCACACCTCAATTATTAAACTTATTTTAAAAATTATCATCAGCGATTTACTTAGATTCTTTTTTACATCGATAACCGTCATACACAGTAATCGCAGGCAAAAGCTTGTAAATTAGGAATTTGGGTGAATATTTGTAACTTAATCAAGCTAAGAAAAGGGGTATTGATAAAACTAAGCACAGAGATAGATTATAGTTTGAAATAGAATTAAGAAATTCAAGAATAGAATAAATAAATATAAATAAATACCTAAATATTCCGGACATCTAACACACAACGCCATCTAGTCCCAAGCTAAGTAGAGCTTGTGTTATGGGTACTAGACAACTGATATCAGTACATATAAACCGACCCTGTCCGACAGTCTGACCCTGGAATCGAACCCGAGACCTCAAGCTTAGGCAGTCGCATACGCTACCACTCCGCCACCGAGGCAGTCAATATAGTAGAATAGAGATTTGTAAAGTCCCTCGTGGCACAGGATTTATTCCTAATGCGGTAGTTGTCTTTAAAAAAAAAACTAAAAACAAGATTTAATGAAGTTCATAGTGATGAATGGTTATGCGTATCAAGTTATTGTCATTATTATTAACATAAAAAAAGACGTGTGGCACTCGGTGACTGCCGCGGTAAAGCTATTGCATAGCATTTTTTATCAAATTATGCAATTATAATTATATATTTATTGTATTTATGCAGATTTTTTTTCATTTTTTTTTTTTCATTTTCGTTTTCAACAAAAAACAAAAATAATAAGTTCTGGTGTTTATCGAAAAATGGAAAAACTAAAAAGTATCACCGCTGTCCCGGTCGGAATCGGGGGTGTTAGGTTTTTTCGTTACGGAATTTATGTCTTTCGGTCCCCACGCTCAAGGCCCGCGATAAAAGCTATGCAATAGCTTAATAACTCTTGCCCGCGGCTCCGCCTACGTATGTGTCGGTTATCACGGTGAAGAGTAGCCTGTCCTTCCTCAATAGTCAAGGTAATCCTATGCAAAATTTGTTGATATCGGTGTAACGGTTTAGCTATGAAAAACTACTTAATAGATAGTTACTTTAGAATGTATAGTAATAGTTAGGGTATGTACTTATGTACAAAAATCAGTGTGTACTGTCCAAGAGTGTGTTTGAAGGTGTGTGTCCAAATTGTTCGTGTTAAGTCAAGGAAACGAACATTGAGCATAACGTTGTAACCGCATCAAA
The DNA here is from genome assembly GCA_916048165.1 of Spilarctia lutea. Classification (NCBI taxonomy): domain Eukaryota; kingdom Metazoa; phylum Arthropoda; class Insecta; order Lepidoptera; family Erebidae; genus Spilarctia; species Spilarctia lutea. The sequence goes on along the minus strand of OU696490.1, from coordinate 10,799,465 downwards.
TGTCAAAACTGGAAACATTTGAACCGATGTTTTGACTGCGTTTCTCTTACTTGGTTATCTACAAATTTTATAAACATTACACAAAAAACGTTTCCCATGGGAACAGGATCACCCAGCTGATAACGAATAGATTGGTGTAAAAAATGCTTTGACGAGAAAGTTTCGTTTGTGGGAGGTGAGACTTGTAAAATACTATAAAGGAAGAAGTTTAGAAACTCAATCTTTTTTATCTCTTTAAACATTAGTCTGATTTGATTAAATACAAATTAAAGGAGCAAGTTCTTTGACTCTGACCGTAAACAGATCCGTATAATACGCGCATATATATACATCAATAGTTTTAATCCCATTTATATAACACCTTACTTCTATGTATATTTAAAATAAGTACATACATATGATAGAAATTAAATTTTTCTGCAAACTTTTCTAAAACTAGGTTGAGACGGCTTTAGGTCTATTGCGGTACGGCTGAATTTCGATTTTGAACGTGGTTCGACCGAGGCTATATCGAAGTTATATAGAAAGACTGGACTGTTCGGACTTTTTAGGGCTTTTAACTACCTGTAATTATTGGTAAAGATAAGATATAAGATATGTTTAAATTGATATTTCTTCGTCTATTTAACCACACTCCATGATAATATGTTATTTCGGGAGTTATAAAACGTGTCTTTTCTTCAATAGTTTTCTTTTATTAAAGCCAGCACTTCCATTAACATTACATGATATTTATGTGTCTACATCTCTAAATGTAATATGTAGATAGAATGAAGTTTATATGACATTTATTAACCCATTTACATGCTCAGATTGTGTTATTCTGATGTATAAGCTATATTATTTTAAATTTTCATCAAAATCCATTCAGTAGTTTTTGCGTGAAAGAGCAACAAACATCCATCTATCCATACTTACAAACTTTCACGTTTATAATATTAGTAGGATTTAAATATCCAATTTGGTGCAATGGATCAGAAGTTATGCGCGTACATGCATTTCAGTGATACATTTTTTATTTACATAAATGGATTTAACTATTGCCTGACATTAATTTATGTAAGTAAACTACTTATCTATAATTAATGTACTAACAGGTAAAGATTAGTTCTAGTTTAACGGGTAATGGAGAGACGTGGAGTACGGCCAGCAGTGGACTATTTAAGACCGATCATAATAATGATGAGACAGGTAAAGATTGCAGGGATTTGAACCCGATCCCAATCTTAACTTAGAACTTCACTGCCTCGGAGGCGCTGTGGTAGCGGATGCGACTGCTGTGTTTGAGATCTCGGATTCAATTCCCGGATCGGACCAAATGATTGTATGATCTGCAAATATTTGTTTCGGAGTTTGGGTGTTTTCTGTACATGTAATTTTTGTAATGTATTTACAAAAAATAATTATATATGTATTGATATCAGTTGTCTAGTACCCATAGTACAAGTTCTGCTTAGTTCGGGAATAGATAGCGTTGTGTGGTAAATGTCCGATAATATTTATATATTATTTAATAGTAAGATTAAAGAGACATTGATAAGTTTGCTTAATGCTATATGCATAATGAAAATCATAATCAAAATAATAGTACATTTATGTATAATTCTCACCTAATTCAATAACACACCTCTGAACCACCCAAAGGTTGACTGGAAGATAATGCCTATGGCATTAAGTTCGCTTTACGCAATGTAATTGCAGGAAGTTTAAATAAATAAATAATGACTATTATAAATTGCAAGGCTTTTCTTGTCAAGCGACTTCATGTTTTGCAATTTTTGTACATAGCACTTAATTTCCAGGTGCAAATCAGTAACACAAACACTTGTAGCATTTATGCTAAGTTGCGGCCTATTAGCAAGGAATAGCTAATAGGTATTCCTCACATGATACTGACTCTAAGTTAGACTTAAAAGTAGCTATGGTAATTTTATTTTTGTTAAGGTTTTACGTGTTTTGATTGGGTTTAAATTAATTATGTAACTTTTATAATTCTACATAATAGTGGAATAATATTTAACAGACTTTAAAAAGGAGGAGGTTTCGACCGGATTTTTTTATATTTGTGTATATAACTTTCGAGTGGGTGAACCGATTTTGATGATTCTTTTTTTATTTGAAAGCTGGTGCTTCTTGTGTAGTCTCATTTCAAATTGGTCCAGTTTCTGTAGGCGATTTTTTATCTAATTTTATGGTATATTCAATCCTATTTCCAGCAAATATTTAGTTAAGGTCGAAGTGTTGCATAGTCGACTATAGTGTCGTTTCTAAAGTCTCTCGAATAATAAATTAATATAAATAAGTAATTTGCTATGTATTGTTTTTATTTTTAAACCAATTCTTAAAATTTTTGTATGTCTGCCTGTCTGTTTCCTGAATCTAAATCTCTTCTGTTCCGTAATCTCTGAAACGGATTGACCGATTTTGACGGGCTTTCACTTGCAGACAGGTGCTGATATAGGTAGAAACTTACGCAATTTTATTTTAGACTAGCTCTGCCCCGTGATCGTTGTTGTAAAGGCACAATAACGACCGGGGATAATACCGCACGGGGCGGAGGTAAAAAGAAATAAGACAGGTACCATAGGTACTGAGATGACTAATATAGGCATTATAAATAAAGAAAACAAGTGATTAATTTAAAAAGATTTAAAAAACAACTTTAAGCCCTTTCATTTAATACTCATATTGGGTGGGTTGTTTAAAAATATTGTTGCGCCATAACCAGATGGATCTCATTTGTACGAGAACAATCGAGAACTATTGAGGACAACGCCATCTAGTGTCGGAAAGCGCGCAACTGTGGGCATTATGACGATTACTCGACGCTAGATGGCGCTACAAGTAGCTCTAGAGTAATCTATTTAGCCTAGAAACATCGATCGAATATTTTCGTACATTCGAGTTATTTCCACGGCCATATAAAAGCGGAACGTGTTGGCCGTAGGGGCAGTATTGTTTCAAGATACAGCGAATAAACATCGAAGAGATCTTCTAGTGCGACTAACGAGTGATTTAGTGATTTCTAATTGTAAAAAGTGTTGTTAATAAATATTGTGTTATTTTTGGTAATCAATCGACTACTTTAATTTATTTAATACCCAGCTCGTAACAATATGTACGCCGCCATTTTGTTACGGTAGCCATTTTAGATTAATAAAAATACAGACTTTATATTGTCATCAGAACTAAATGTATATTTAATCAAATTTCAGCTCAATCGGAAATCGGGAAGTAGTTCAATTTTAACTTGCAAAATTTGATTACAGACAAACATCGGAACAGGTGAAACTAAATAAAAGCTTGTAAACGTAAAACATCAAAACAAAAACCTGATCAAAACTAATATTGTGAGGAACATTAACAAACAATTTCGAACAATATTAAGTGTGAAAATCAGTGATAAGCAATGGCCTTTGGCGCAAAACACATAACACCTTCTTAAGTAAGCAGTAGTAACAATATACAAGATGTTATCGAAACTGTATTCTAAAGGTTAATGTCGATTTCAAAAGATGACATTGGTTTTACGACTACCATCTTTTAAACTAGTATTTGGCTATTGACTTAAAATTCGGTTTTACTAGTGAATGGAACAATTCAACAATACATCATATACTATTAGGCGGTTCATGTTAGAAAATAAAATATTTAAATAGCGTTTCAAGTAATAACAATGCATATACGTATAGCATATCTTACAGTCGAAGTATATATATAAAACTAGCTTTTACCCGCGACTCCGCCCGCGTGTAGCTTATATCCTACGTCAAGAATTAAAGTATCTAAATGACAAATTTCATTAAAATCGACAGACGGAGTTTCTTTCGAAATTATACATTTTATTATTTTGTTTATAATTCTTAGGCAAGCTTAAGCAATAAACTTAACATAGATTATAAAAATAACAACAATACGCCATTAACAAGTCTCCACAGATAGAAGCTAAATATTTTAATAAAAAAAAACCCTTATACTAAAGTGATAACAAATTAAATATTTATTATAGAAAAATTTAGTCCGTTTATAAAAATAGTACCTGCCAACCAACAACAACAATTAAATAAACAATTATGAAGTGGAATTTTAATTAAGTTTCAAGAAATAATAATTTACTGACAGCATAGACATTGATTTGATTGATTTTATTAATTTTTAATATTAGTATGATGCATTATCAGGTTAATATTAACAAATAAAAAACTAAAATATAAACAATCCCTACATTATTAGAAGATATTTAGAGATATTTCTTTAAAGGCTTACAGTATTGCTACACTGAAATCAATATTAACCGACTTCGAACCGAAAAGAAAAGAAACTATTTGGGCACGTTTCTTTTACAACCACAAAGTTTAAAAAAGCGACACAGAACTCGTAATATGAATGCCAAAACCATTAGGAACATAAACCTAAAATATTCAACAATAATTCTATACTCTGTTCCAAAATAATATAATCTCCCTAACATCTACCCAGTTTCGTGACCCTTAGAGTTGATAGGGTATAAGGTCAAGGATGTCACCACTTCAATCCATATGAATACCTAATCCTAATATAGCTCCATTGTCAACATTTACAAAGCAAGAATTACAGAGCATTGAATTGGAAATCACTAATTGCGCCCTGCGGTTCTTGTTGTCGGGAACACATTTTTTTTCCTATGTGCTATTCTAGACTATAATATCTCTATGCCAAGATTCGTGCAGATCCATTCAGCCGTTTTCGATTTAACAAACATCCAAACAAAAGTTAGCCTTTATAACATTAGTAATATTTACAAGCACTAAATCGCCAGTACAGTTGCAATAGTGGAAAGTAATTTATGCAGTTCTAACATTATCATGTGGGGGAACGAGTATCATGTTCCACCCAACACAAAGGGAGGATCCTCCGACCAGGCGAGGTGATCATGCCTGGCGGGCTACTGCCCAACAGTTGATGTTGGAATGTTGTATATATGCTAATCGGCGCTAGAACTATTTATTGAGCGATTCAGGATTTGTAGTTACTCCGTGTAGTTCGTAGTTCAGTGTATCTTCGGTAGATGGCACTGTAGTAGGTTATTGTTGTGTTATATGTGGAAGTCGCCACAATCATTTCATATAATGAAGAATTACACACTTCCATTAAGGTAAATATTTAATTCTAAAAACGCATAGATAACCGATAAAGCCCCGTGTTTCAACAAAACTGATACAGTATGTAAACGCATAATATGGTCAAGTCACTGAAATGCTTATCATAGCCGGCAATATGATGGACGGTAATAGAGCCACACCGGTTTTATCGCAAACAGGCCGCCTCGACCGGGAGGTACTAACCTCGCATAGAAGATTAACGTAAAATGACAGCGTTCGTGCTGTTGTGTTTTGTTAGTGAATGCGAGACCGGAGGCTCAATGAGGCAAAAGTGTCTGCGTTTGTAATGAGTATGGTGACTACCACTCTTGGATTCTGCTTATGCTGTCCACCAGGCAGAGTAGAGTCATATTGGCAGGGCCAAACATAAAAAAAAAGTAGTTTTGTTAGCATTTCCACGTCACTAAGAATAAATAGTTTGACATTCTGGTTTTTGCAAACTAGACGCTCTTGACTTACTATGTGGTCTGAAAAGTTTCCGAAATTTACGTAAAGATAGCAGCATTCGTTAATAAAAACGGTATGAAACAAAGCATACCGGAGGTCCATACCTCAACCTCTCCCCCTATCCCTCAAAGGCCGGCGACGCACTTGTGACACCTCTGGTGTTTCGGGTGTCCATAGGCGGAGGTAATCGCTTACGATCAGGTGATATGTCTGCTCGTTTGCCCCCTATTCCATAAGAAAAAATAAACTTTACATTTGCATCAATGAGAGAAGTGTGTAAAGTTCAAGGAGACTATGTAGTTTGTACAAATAAATAAATATTTTCTGACATCTAACACACAACGCCATCTAGTCCCAAGGTAATCAGAGTTCGTATTATAGGTAGTAGTGAACTGATATAAATATTTATAAGTATACTTTTCTAAATACATCCTTATTATACATAGAAACTCCAAAACAAATATTTGCAGATCGTACACACTTGGCCAGACCCGGAAATCTAACCCGAGACCTTAAGCACAGCAGCCGCATACTCTACCACTGCGCTGCCACCGAGGCAAATAAATATTAAAAACCGTTAGGTCTAGAAAAGACTATCTACGTATGTACTGGTGATATGCGGTCTTCTTCCCGAAGAAACTTTTGCGTATTCCTATTTATTATTTTCTTGAGGCTCTATTCATCTAAGCACATAACATATTAAATGAGTTCACACTTGGAGACACATCCGGAACTTCTTCCACTAACAATTCACCCTCACAATTTCTCAACTGAAGAAAACGGCGATGTGATAATTACGTCAAGTCGAGATAGCTGATGTTTGTGACACAGTTCGGTTAGTTAATTCATGACATCATTCACTGTTGATTATTTATGAGTAGGGGAAAGTGAGGACAAGTTGTCTACTAACTTTAGTTACGAGATTTTCATGTAAATTTCACTATAAAACACTTACTTCCAATATTTTGCAACTCAATTTATGCGGCATTATTTTACGTATGGGGAGTAAAACCCCGGATATGTTGTCAGTCCGCTACGTTTTTTTGTCAATTAAAATGTCAAGAAGTTTAATAGATAAGTATGTCTAATATTTGACTGTTGAATGTCAATTGTATAATCAGTATTTAAACCAAAGAATCCATTACTATACTCGTAATTATGTTATTAAATTGCATGTTTTACGAGTATATATAACTAGCTGACCCTTGCAACCTCGTTTATGTCTACTATTGCCTGTAACGTAATCATTTTCCCCCGTTTTTTAAACATTGTTCATTAGGGCTCTCCTAATGGTACAGCGTGATGATATATATATATATATGCCTATAACCTTCCTTGATAAATGGACTATCCAACACTGAAATAATTTTTCAAATCGGACCAGCGATTCCTGAGTTTAGCGCGTTCAAACAAACAAACTCTTCAGCTTCATAACAATATATTTGCCAGCCTATTATTAGTATAGATTAGATCTCACAGAATCACAATTTCAGTTACACATAATTATAATACAAATATTTTAAACCAATGTTAATTAAATGAAATAAAATGAGAATAAATGAATTTAGTGATATGTATTAACTACTGAAAATTTTTAAAATCATCCATGCGCATGAACAATTCAAAGCAAAAGAGGTGTCGTACCGAGGGATCGTACCTCAGGTAAATCGAGATTTTTTTCTCTGCCTACCCCTCTGGTAAATAAGCGTGACTAAGTATGTATGTATGAAAATATACACAAATAAACAACAAGTGTCTAACAGAGAGAACAAAATGTAAAAGAATTGTAAACAATTTATATCTAGGTACTGCTTTATCACTTTATCCTGTGTTCTCTTTAGGAAGATGTCTATCATCATTTCAGCCCTTTTAAGTAGGTCTAAGGAGTGAATATCCTACTTATGATACATATGATTACCGTGAATGATGTTATAAAAAGCATGAGTCCTGCTGTTCTCTGTATGTGCATGTATTCGGCTCTTTTGACACTGTGGCGACTTCCACATACAACACAACAATAACCTACTACAGCGCCATCTACCGAAGATACACTGAACTACGAAGTAACGCACTACACGGAGTAACTACAAATCCTGAATCGCGGAATAAATAGTTCTCGCGCCGATTATTATTTATACAAAAATCCCAACATCAACCGTTGGGCCGTAGCCCGCCAGGCATGATCACCTCGCCTGGTCGGAGGATCCTCCCTTTGTGTTGGGTGGAACATGATACCCGTTCCCCCACAACACTGTTGGGATTAAGAATACGAATTATTACAATTCTTTTACATTTTTAATATAAAGGGTTACAATTACATAATATCGGGCTATGGTTGTGACATACATAGGTGTTATGATTTACCCGAACAATAAACCAAGTTCCACTAGTCGTGGTTTTATCTCAAAAAGAGAAATACTCGTAGAGTGGCAACATGTAGTATTTTGATAATACGCTTCTGCCACATTGTTTTGTAGATACAATTATGATTATATTCATATGTATATGAAATCCATATTTAAAAAGGTTGGGTTGATTTTTGTATACTTCTAAAACTCAAAAACCTCTGCACTAATTTGAACATGATTTACAAACCACTTCAAAAAATAGTAAGTATTTAACTATTTTTCTGTCAATTTCGTTTCTGTTTTCGTCAATACAGCCATAGCGAAGTGTGGCTGAGTACAACTACTAATAAATATAGTTCCAAGCTAAGCAGAACTTGTGTTATGGGTACTAGACAACTGATATAAATACATAGTACACTTTTTTTTAAATACACACATTTGTTCCGACCCGGGAATCAAACCTTAGAAAGCACAACAGTCGCATACGCTACCACTACCCCACCGAGGCAGTTTATATTTAACAGAGAACTGTGTGCCTATACTTATCTGTTTTCACAGAAAGCGAATACAAGCGATCAAAGAACGTCTGTAGAATTATCAAGAATTACACAATAACTATCGCCTTGTTGTCTTTGGACGGAAGTCACAATCTTGACAGTAATACTGGGTTCTTTACTTTGGCGGCATTGTAATCATTTTGACAAACTTAATGTCGTATGTTGTTTAACATTTCCTCTTTAATTTTGCTTTGTTATCGTGTTTATGTGAATAAACACATAACACAGAAAACCGGCGTGAAATAGCGCTTGCGCTGTGTTTCACCGAGTGAGTGAGGATACCGCAGGCCCATATCCCAACCCCTCTCCCCATGGCCCAAAGGTCGGCAACGCACTTGTGACGCTTTTGGTGTTGCGGGTGTCTATGGGCGGTGGTAATCGCTTACCATCAGGTGAAGCGTCTGCTCATTTGCCTCTTATTCAATAAAAAAAAGGTACCACCTAAATGCTCCTGTTGTCTACAACGTACCTGTTGTATTGTATACTATTGTATCTGTTCTATTATAATAAATTATGAAAAAAAAACTTTTCTGGAACTGAATAGCCAGAACCTTCGTGCTAAGAAGCAGCCTATGTCCAAAAGTGGTCTATTCAAGGTTGATAATGCTGATTGACGAGCTGAGTGATTCTCGTACACGTAAAAATCTAACTACAATCTTTCAAAAACATTTCATTATCTTCGATTGTAGATCGGTGTTGCTGGAACATTGTTAGTTACGTTGTAGAAAGAATAATAGCTCAACTACGTTTCTAAAGATTGTAGCATTTAACTCACTTGAATATTATGTTAAAAAGGGTTAAAAAGTTTACATGTAGACAGATAAATTCACAATGTAAATTACCTACTGATCAATATGGCATAATGATCGACGGATGACGCCAATCGACTTCACGGATCATTAACGCAATTCTGTCGAATGAAAACTGTCTAAACCAAACTAATAATCATTAAAAATGACTTCGACAACGTTCCTATTGTCATAAATTTACTAAAATATTGACTTCATCTAAATACATACCATACAAAACCAAATAAGATAATTTTAGAAAAAAGTTAGTTCAATGACACAACAACAGATTGAACACCATTAGATTTATCTAAGAACCATCATGAAGGCTATTTCTATGAACCAAAGATGTTCCAGTGTTCACTATTATTGGAAATAAACACCACTTGGATTTACTCTTAAAATCTTTAGCGTTACTAAACCAGACACGAAAACATGAAACGTAGTCTTGCATATTATAATCTCGAACATAGTTCAATCGTTGAATTTACAAGTTGAACGAATGAAGTTAGCAAATCGGGTTTTAACAGTAACTATAAAGATTTATAGTGTACCCTTTTTGAAGATTGCCAACGTGGATGTAATGCTATATTTATGCCATCCATTTATGTAACGTAATTTTTCTGTGTAATTTTTACCAAGCTAACATTTTGTCTTAATGCATACATAATCGATGTACCGATGCTAAACAACACAGTATTAGAAATAACCAGAAACCAAAAAATTGAAATTCCACTATAATTTTTATCATTCTTTAGCACTCCTGCATATAAGTTTAAATGATCAGAAACGATTTTGATGTTTGAGTCTCTCACATCTCTGGCTGCAATTGCTTGTGTTGCTTTGATTATGCCAACACATTCAGCTTGAAAGATTATGTTTAGCTTGTCTAGAGTAGTTGAAATCTTGATATTTAGGTCGTTCGAGAAGACGCCAGCTCCGGTATCCTTTTATGTTTTAGGGCCGTCTGTATATATCGCCGACGCCAGTGCTATATTTTCATACAAGTTTAACTGTGTTTCATACTCGTCCGTACGTTCGTTCGTTCGTTTGTTGGTAAATAATGTAGTACAAAAATGACTTAGGATACACTTCTTTCAATTAAAAGTAACCACATGACGGATATCTTCAACTATTTTTAATGAAGAGTGCCAAAAAAAGCACACAACTTGTAATTATGTAATTTTGGTAAGGATATACCTACCTTTCGAAAACTATTTTAATCACAATCTTTGCTTTTAATTAGGGAACCGAACTAATTCTGTTCTGGAGACAGTAGGCTCCTTTAATCAATTTATAGTGATAAAATTTACTGCCTCTGTGGCGCAGTGACTGCTGTTCTTGAGGTCTCCGGTTCGATTCCCGAGTCGGACCAAGTGTTTGTATGATTTGCAAATATTTGTTTCGGAGTTTGGGTGTTTTCTATGTATAATATGTATGTATTTACAAAAAAAGCATATGTGTACACAAGCTTTGCTTGGCTTGGGACTAGATGGCGTTGTGTGTTAGATGTCCGGAATATTTACAGATGTTCGCAATATTTATAGTGTAAAACCATAAACCCACACTTCAATTCAAAGTATGCATAACACTAACACGCGGTTAGAGCTTCGTCACACTATTGATTTAGCAAGGTGACTAATTAAACACCTGTGTTTAATGGAATTGTAAGTCAGTGCTTACATTAGAGCCTTATGTATCGGCAATAAGTATGTAACTTGTTAAACAGCCATATGTAATCCGTTTATGTTACGTGATATCACGATTGCGTTGAAAGAAAGCCTTCACCTGATTACGATGCACAAAATATACATTTAGCATTCTGTCTAGAATTGAAACTGAGACACTTGGCTACACGTCAATCAGAGACCCATTGCTTTTTCTGCGTTGTAGAAGTATTTCTTAAATTCAGCATACGTGTATAAGTGTAAATTTTACTCAAGATCGAAGCCTAAATATATATAATTACAATAATACAATTTCAATGCATATTAAAGTATATACAGCAGCTATAACAATCTTTAAAAATTTTGTCACTATGACTGTTTGTTCCAGCTAATCTCTGGAATGACTGGACTGATTTTGACGGGACTTTCACTGGTAGATAGCTGATGATATAATCTAAAAAATAAAGTAACACGCGGTTGTTACCGCGGGTAACATCACGAGGTTCAGTCGATTTACTGAAGTTTCACTTCTATGGTGTGTGAATCACACACACACCTTTTTTTTATGTATGGCCCTGCCAATATGACTCTTCTCTGCCTGATTGAAAGCATAAGAAGAATCCAAGAGTGGTGGTCACCATACTCATTGCGAATGCAGACAATGCAGCATGGTGACCCACACCTCCTCCGGTCTTGCACTCACTAACAAAACAACAGCACGAATGCTATCATTTTACGGTGATTTTCTGTGCAGGGTAGTACCACCCCGGTCGAACCGGCCCATTCGTGCTGAAATCAGCGTGGAGTACCTTGATATATAATTCAAACGTTAAAATCGCCATTAAACATGTGTTTTTTTCTTATCTCAACTTTGTTTAATGATTAGGTAGTAATAAAAGTCTAACATTAATTGAAGACGATTACTGATTTGAATTATAATTGGGTTATTTTCCATTTATGACTAATAGTCTTATTGATAAGTTTGTAAAGTTTAAGTACAATGCTAGTTACACTGTAGGATAATTATTTTTCTATGGCAATTCGGTTATTTTTGTTTTAGGGTTTAGTCTAATATATGAATCTATATTTATAAGAAAGCAATGGACTTTATACAAGTAAGAGTAAGGTCCATTATCTTTACATATTTTAGTGTCATACCAGTGTCAGGACTCCTTCCTCATTCGTCGCCTTAAGGGATTGTGCTTCTATTATCGTGGAATACACGCATTAATAGCTTATATCTATAAATTTACTGTTTAATAACATACTATTATAGACGGTATACCTATTATGTGGGGAACGAGTATCATGTTCCACCCAACACAAAGGGAGGATCCTCCGACCAGGCGAGTTGATCATGCTTGGCGGGCCACTGCCCAACAGTTGGTGTTGGGATGTTGTGTATATGATAATCGGCGCGAGAACTTCTACTGCGCGATTCAGGATTGGTAGTTTATTCGTGTTGTACGTTGCTCCGTAGTTCAGTGTATCTTCGGTAGATGGCGCTGAATGTGGATATCGCCACATATTATACAGAAATTAAGCTAAAAGAAGTTGTAACAGAAAAAATGGAATGTCAACTAATACAAAAATCAGGCATATATTACAACCTACATTTACACGGTCCCAGCCGAACTCTCGTGTTGAAACCAGTCTAAAATACCAAACGTTTTTTTTATGGAATAGGGGGCTAATGGGCAGTCTTATTGCCCGATGTTAAGCAATTACCGTCGCCCATAGACACCCGGCATTTGGGTGATAGGGAGGGAGATGGGCGAGAGTACTCTCCCACGGATACTACGGCGTACTTTAAGACTTCTTTCTCTTATATTTCCACCAATTAACTCTTTCTAAAACAGTAATTTATCATTATATCAGGCTCACCATGGCATGTGCCTACATAAATTTATGTTTTATTTGCAAGCATTAAATGATTTGTTATGTGAGCTTTACTTAAAGGTACGTTTATTTACATGGGATCCAGTTAGGATTTGACTGCTAACGCGTGAAATCCGGCGCCAGTGGCTTACAGTACGATCAGCAAATAAAATGAGGTTAAAAATTTCAACTGTATTTTTACTAGCATGCTATAGCATATTTCTTTAACAATGAAACTACGAATTACGATACGATTAAAGATAGATCCCTGATTTCAAAGTGACGATAGCAATATTTTACTTAACTGAATAAATAAATAAATAATAAATATTCCGGTCATCTAACACACAACGCCATCTAGTCCCTAAGCAGAGCTTGTGTTATGGGTACTAGACAACTGATATAAATACTTATATACTTTTTTTTTTGTAAATACATACATATTATACACCCAAACTCTGAAACAAATACCACTACGCCACCGAGGCAGTTTAATTTTTATTGATTGAATTTACTATTGATTCCTTCCCTATAATTTTTCTAGATTTTATTGTAGCACAAATTGTTACTTAATCTTGACCCAGATGTTTACAAAAAAATTGCAAAAAAAGAAACGAACATTAACGTAAAATAAGGCATAAGCAATAAGTAAAACTTATGCTGGAAGGCAGGAAGTAGGGGTCAAGAGCGACTAAAATTATGCCTACGTAACACAATGACGAATGCTGATATTTGTATTACAAATAAATAAAATTGGAGTGTCTGTTTTATATATAAAACCGCTTTTTACTAAATGCATATATGCTGTATATACACTACTTTTTTTTTAATTTTGTCTGTCTGTCTTTTTGTGCCGAGTAACTCTAGAACGATTGGACCAATTTTGACAGGACTTTCATTGGTAGATAGCTGATGATACAAGGAGTAACTTAGGCTAGCTTTGCCCCGCGTCGGTATAAATATGTAAACATGTATATATTAAATCATTTTCATGAAATTTTATGTGCAGGGGGTTTCCGGGGCGATTAATTTATCTTCTAGCTAGGATTCATTTTTAGAATTTACCAAAATATAAATATCGAGTAAATCGGTCATGCAGATACTTAAGTAGATAAATAAAATAAATAAATAAATATTCCGGACATCTAACTCACAACGCCATCTAGTCCCAAGCTAAGCAAAGCTCTTGTTATGGGTACTGGACAACTGATATAAATACTTATATATACTTTTTTTTTGTAAATACATACATATTATACATAGAAAACACCCAAACTCCGAAACAAATATTTGCAGATCATACAAACATTTGGTCCGACCCAGGAATCGAACCCGAGACCTCAAGTTTAGCAGTCGCATACGCTACCACTACGCCACCGAGGCAGTCAAAGATGTAAATAAACGTACCTGGATGACAAACGAAAACCCCCTGCACACTAAATTTCAAAAAAATGATACAATACAAGAATTGCTTGTTTAAAGGTATCGGATAGGTATGTGTAACCTATTATCATAGTGCAACAGTATTTACGTCATATGGCGTTATTATTTTTTTTGTGTTTTGTATTACCAGCAAATTTAATTAAGTTTGTCTCAAGACCTATCACAGCTAATTAAACGCAACGTTTAATTTCGATTTTCAATTAATTGCTAAATTAAATAAGTGCAAAGTAAAAGCAATCTGTTATGCCATTGAAATAGCAATGTTACAGTGGGGCAATAGTTTGCTTTGAGGCCTTATTTTCGGACTGGTTCTGGGTACATTTCCTGGTCTGTCAGTGTTATTGAGAAATGTAATTAATCTAATTATAGGCATTCTTAATTTTATGCTCTGATTATTGATTTGATTATTAATTTCCACTGCCATTGTAAAAATATTCCAATTTGTATAATTCGTTACACGATCTGTTAGTCTAGTCGGAAGTCGTGGGTTCTATTCTCACCTGGGACCCAATTTTTGAATGAATATTGTAATGATCCCCGCGGGACAGGCTCCCGCTTTTCGGGGATAATTGGTCGGACCCGAAAGTGTGGTTAGTGTAAATGCTGTATCGTCATCAAATTAGACTGGCAATAAAAAAAAAAACAAAGACACTACTGCGACCATTACACGGAAATGGCACCAACTCTTGCAACACCAGGAATATAAGTAGCAGAAATATTGAGAACGACCCTTATAATATTGTAAATAACAATATTTGTTACTTTTTCACTAAAGAACTATCTAATTTATATATCAGAATAATACAAATGTTATTCTAAAGCACATGTACCATGATAACCTATATACAAGCAGGCAGAACCACGAGCAAAGCTAGTTATATATATATATGTCATAATGTCTATTGGAATGATTAAAATTACAAAAGGCATTCACGCATGCCTGTAATCCCATAAATATTTTTAAGTTTGTTATTTAAAACTGTTCAAATTTAAGTGTCAAAATGTGGATTTGATATTCAATTTTCTGGTTAGTTCGTGTGTGCATATATTATATTAGCTTGACAATTTTCATGTTAAAATATGTCACCGATAACCTACTATTGACCAGTACATAAACAAAATTATCTCTTCTTCATACGATTTCCTTTTATACTATCAACAAATCGGTATTAGTTCGGTAACGGCTTCAAAGTTATTGTTGCGCCATAACCAGATGGATCTCGTTTGTACGAGAATAATCTAGATTGAATTGAGGACAGCGCCATCTAGTATCGGAAAGCGCTCAACTGTGGGCATTATGACGATTCCTCGATTCTAGATGGCGCTACAAGTAGCTCTAGAATAATCTATTAAGTCGAGAACAATCGATCGAATATTATCGAACATTCTAGTTATCTCGACAGCCATATAAAAGCGGAACGTGTTAGCCGTACGGGCAGTATTGATTCAAGATACAGCGAATAAACATCGAAGAGATCTTCTAGTGCGACTAACGAGTGATTTAGTGATTTGTAATTGTTAAAAGTGTTATTAATAAATATTGTGTTATTTTTTGGTAATCAATCGACTACTTTAATTTATTTAATACCCAGCTCGTAACATTATAATAAATATTTCGGACATCTAACACACAACGCCATCTAGCCCCAAGCTAAGCAGAGCTTATGTTATGGGTACTAGACAACTGATACAAATACATATACACTGTTTTTTTTTTGTAAATAAATACATATTATAAATATATAAAACCGAAACTCCGAATCAAATATTTACAGGTCATACAAAGATCTGGTCCGACCCAGGAATCGAATACGATACCACTGCGCCGACGAGGTATATAATGAATCGATTGTCAGATAAATCGAGTTACTTTTGCTATCCATATTCGATGCGCAAGAGTGGTACCGTTTGTTGTCATTTCCAGATCTATAAATAATCTTGACCCGCCTGGTACGCTAAACTTTACCGTTGCTTATCTTTATCCACGGTTACTTCTATATTCTATCCTCCTCTGGCAACACCAGCCGCGTAAACAAGTGATTTTTGTTTGATTAGTTAAATTCAGTAGTTTTAAGTGGATTTAAGTGATAAATTGCAAATAAATGTGAAGTATACGTTTTAATATTATAGCACCGTTGTTATCTCGGTAATATATATGTATTAAGTAACAGAATATTCATAATAAGTGACAAAAAATTTTTCATTCAAAATAGTGTGAATGTTTACATTTCGATTTGATATGAAGATCGGGCACGTGTATAGAAATATTTTAAACTGCTACAAAACTGCCCTACGTTTGTCATTTGAACATATAACAACACCATTGTTAGGGGAAAATTGATTCCAGCAAAAATAATTGTCAGTTACGAAAAAAATTTGAATTTTTTAATCATACTCAGTGATGGTCAACATCTGTTAAGTTGCCCCCACTGACGGCGCCGATATTCTCGTCATCAACAAACCATAGACAATATAAATCACGCTTTCCGTTCAGTTCTGCAAAGATTATAAAATCATAGAATTTCAAAGCAGGAAAAGAATATTAAAATAGCTAAAAGAGTAACTCTTCTATGGTGGTATTCTGGTTAAAGTTACCTAACACTCGAGAGTAGAAATGCCTCTACGACGCACGCCACCTAAAACGCCCACAAACTTATCGAGTGATGAAGTGGATTTGCAGGCTCACAACCTCAAACCACAAAATATAACTTCAATTGACGCACAATCCTCATCGTCTGTAGTTGTCAACCCGCGATCACAAACATCAAACCTAGGACAGAGTGGATCTGCGACTAATTTAACAGATTTGCAAAATACTAACATCACAAAGCGTAGGCGTAAACACGGTGACGAGCAGGAGCGTTTGATGGGCGAAATGCAGAAACTAATTGATTCTCATACAGAGCGTTGTGAAATACGTGGTGGCAAGACGGACAGTTCTTTGGTTGAATTACATAATACAATGCGTGAAATTATGAAACAGAACTCGGAAATCAAGGAGTCTATCACTTTCGTATCTCAACAGTATGAGGAAATGAAAACAATAGTGGCCCTTTTAGAATCTGAAAAGAAAAATGATCATAAGCGCATTCAACAGCTCGAAGAAAGGGTTGATGACTTGGAGCGTTTGATGTATATCAATAAGCTGGAAATCAAGAATATTCCTTTGTCGTCAGAGGAAAATGAAGAAGATCTTTGCGCGATTGTACTGAACACCTCTAAAGCTGTTGGCGCTTCCTTAAAGCGGTCGGATATTAGAGAGGTCCACTGTTTAAACAGAAAGGACAAACCCACCAAAATTGTTGTCGACCTGGCCAGTACAACTGTAAAGGAAAACATACTCAAGAAGACGAGAAAATTCAACTCAAATAATAAAGAAAAGAAACTAAACTCTTTTCACTTACATATCAACGGTCCCGAGACACCTATCTATGTATCCGACTATCTGCCGCGACAAACGCAACACCTTTTCTACCTGGCAAGGAAATTCTCGAAGGAGCACAAGTTCGCGTACTGTTGGACCACACTTGGGCGAGTTTTCCTGCGGAAGAGTGAACTCGACAAAATAGTAAACATAAGGTGTGAAAAGGATTTTGAGAACCTGCTTACAAAAATTTGACTAATTAAGTTTACCTTTATATTTATTTTGAGATGTTTTCTTGTTTGCATGTTTGCTTCTATTTATGCCGAATTCATGTTCATTCATTATAATTTAGTAACATTTACACTACACATTACCTACACACACATATACTCTGTTCCTCTTCTACAACATATCACTATAAACAATTTTGCTCTACTTGCCCGCTCTTTTATCATAGAAATTATACGAAATCCAAAACATCAAACTAACAAAATACTAAATTCTCTGACTTAAATAATTTAAAAAATTTGGAAAAATGCGACATAACGAATTTGCATATTTGTGAACCTGAGTCTTGTGAAACTATTTTATCGAAGCCAAAGTCATTCTTAAAAATTTTACATCAAAATATAAGAAGTCTTAACAAAAATTTCTCTGGGTTAAATGTATTGCACAGGAGATTCAATTTTACTTGTGATGTTATAATACTGTCAGAATGTTGTCAAATGTCTGGATACTCGAGTTTCTCAACGACACGTAACTACAACCAAAACGACGGTGTGGTTGTTTACATAAGGAAAGATCTTGGATTTGCGATAGAGGAGCCGGATATCTTGGAGGCGAATTGTTTGCTTCTCAAGATTGGTACTGAAACAGTCATAATCGCGATATACAGACCACCCAGTTTCCCCACTTTAGATAACTTTTTGCGTACATTGCAAAATCTTTTAACTACATTAACAGGGTATAAAAATATAATACTCATGGGTGACATTAATATTAATTTAGTGGAATTAAATACAATAGCATCTGAATACCTCGACCTTCTCTCCTACTATGGTTTAATACCTGCCCATTATGCTATGCATTATGGGCAGGCATTATGCATTATGCTGCCAACTAGAGGAAATAGCTGTCTAGATCACGTTTTTATAAAAACTAAAAAATTCTCACATACTTTTGTTCTTCAAACTACTGTGACTGATCACGAGCCAACCCTTTTTTGTCTACGGTCAAAAGGTCAAATGTATTACAATAAATTAAAATCTTTTACTAGAACTAAATTTCAAAATCTTCAAAATGATTGCAATAATATAAATCTTGACTATATATACAAAAATAATGTAGATATAAATACAAGCATGTTATTCCTTATGGAAAACCTTATGGAAAATATAACAAATAATACAACAAAAATTAAAATCTCAAGAAATAAAACCACTCTAAAGCCATGGATAACCGTTGGCCTTTTAAAGTGTATAAGAACAAGAGACAGAATGCATTATAAACTAAAGCGTTATCCTAACAATCTAATTTTGGAAACAACCTATAAAAGATATAGAAACTTTTGCAATGATATACTAAAGAAAAGTAAAAGGAAATACGAAAGTAATATACTTAAGGATGCTGGCAATGATAACAAAAAAATCTGGACTGCTATAAGAGCTATCAATAATTTGAATAAACCAAACGACCCTTCTACGGAATTATTAAATTTAAAAACCTCTCCACATGATTCAGTAAACGTAGTTAACGCATATTTCGCTGGTGTTGGCTTGGAACTTGCTGATAAAATACCAACAGACCTTCCTCCTCTACCAATAGAAGTCATAAAATTTTAATCAGGCCATAACTCATTCTTTCTTTCGGAAACGACAGAACAAGAGGTTGGGTCGCTGATCGCAAACCTTCGATCCGATTGTGGGGCAGGGTGGGATAGCATTACTCCAAAGGTACTTAAAAGTGTGAAAGATTTTGTTGTCCCTCCACTTACTCACATCTTTAACAGGTGCTTAATGGAAGGCATTTTTCCGGACTCCCTTAAGAAATCAATCGTAATCCCTATTTTTAAAAACGGTAGCAAAAACAACCTTGGAAACTACCGACCGATCTCGTTGCTCCCTACAATCTCTAAAGTGCTGGAGAGGATAATAAATAATAGAATGACTAAGTTTCTGGAGGATAAAAGAATTCTTTCAGATAACCAGTATGGCTTCAGAAAGAGTAGGTCAACTACAGATTGTTTACATAGTTTCACTGAACTTCTTGTAAACAAGATGGACAATGGAAAAAAGTGTTTGACGGTCTTTATAGACCTTCAGAAAGCTTTCGATACTGTCTGTCCAAGGCGACTAATGCTGAAATTGGAACACATGGGCATAAGAAACACACAGCTTAAACTATTTCAGGATTACCTGCAAAATAGATTTCAGTCGGTTCGAATTGGCAAGGTTAAAAGTGGTGATAGCCCTGTTAATATTGGGGTGCCACAGGGCAGCATTCTGGGTCCGACATTGTTTCTTTGTTATATCAACGATCTCTGCCAGCTCAATTTAAAAAACTGTAATATTCTTTCTTATGCGGATGATACAACTTTGACTTTTTATGGAGATACGTGGGAGGAAACTTTTTGTGCTGCCCAAAAAGGATTCAACACGGTAAATCATTGGCTTGCATTAAATAAACTCACGCTAAACGCTTCTAAAACAAAATATATTACGTTTTCAATCCACAATAAGAAAACAGATAACACAAATCTAAACATCTATGCTCACACTTGTAACCAGGTTCTCGCTGGAGACTGCATCTCCTGTCCAACTATTAAAAAAACTGATTCAATTAAATACCTGGGCATAGAAATTGACAAAAATTTATCATTTAATGCACACATCTTAAACTTAGTAAAGAAAGTTCGAAAACTAGTTCCCATATTTAAAAATCTCAGGTACATTACAGATTGGAAATTGATGAGGACTGTTTATGAGTCTCTCTGCCAGTCTGTTCTATCATACGGTATCTCCACCTGGGGAGGCTCAGATAAGACAAAAATTCTGAACGTTGAAAGAGTGCAACGACTGATTTTAAAAGTTGCTCTTTTTAAGCCGCGTCTTTATCCCACAAACAGTATTTATAAAGAAGCAAACGTCTTAACGATCAGAAAACTCTACATTTCAGCAATTATTCTCAGAAAACATGTCTCCATTAACTACCCAGTAATAAAGGAAAATACTATCTCCCGAAGACACTTGGCAGTTTGTAAATCTGTTGCAGTGAAAACTTCATTTGCACAAAAGTTTTTCAGTTTTAGAGCGGGTCGGTTGTATAACAGGGCAAATCAACTATTCTCAGTTGTTGATATGGCGAGGATGAGATGTAAAAGACAAGTCACGGAGTGGCTTCTTACGCTTGACTATGACGAAACCGAGGCCCTCCTTAAAATTGTTTGTTAAACATCTGTGTCCTTTAATGACGTTTAAAACATACATAGTCATTCCATATACAATCAACACATATACATACTGCATATATTCTCACACACACTCACACACACACACACACACAACAAACACACACACATACACACATTCACACACACACACACGCACACACACACACACACAAAATACTTTTTCTTAATCTGTCAATAACATCATTTACTTATTTTAAATTTTTGTTTTTTTCTCTTTCATAAATAAATAATTAAAAGTTAATTAAAAGGAAATGTATATGTTGCCGTGAGGGGGAGCCAGGAATCCATAGCACAGGGTTTATCCTAGTTTGGCTTCCTGACTCCCACAAAAAATGTACATTATAAGCTATACGTATAAAATTGTTACATATATTTTGTGGGAGAAAATAAAGACATTATTATTATTATTATATTATTATTATTATTATTACTTATCTTGGGCTTAATATAGCAAGACGCTCGTATTCCGGGATCGTTATATTTTTTTTGTTTATCAAACCTTCTATAAAAGTTTGGATACTTCACATTTGGACTTGATTTTGACCCACTTGAAACCGTCGGATTTCATTTAAACTTTATAGACTTATCGAGGACCGATAACAATATAATAATTTGAAAAAAATAAAAAATATTTAATAAATAACTCAAAAAACACGTTTTTATAAAAAAACAAACTAAGTAGCAGAAATTTTTTTTTTATGTAAAATAGCGTGGAGTGCTTTAAGTGCAAATTTTTTTTTTATAAAAGTTTGACTTTCTAGTTTTTTAAACTATTTTTATTTTTTAATGGTATTGAGAGATCCCATTCTTCGACTGCCTCGGTGGCATAACAGTGGCGTATGTAACTATTCGAGTCTCGGCGAGTTCTCGGCTTCGATTCCTGAGTTCCCCAAATGCATGTATGATCTGCAAATATTTGTTTCGGAGTACGGATGTGAAAATTTATGAATTTACAAAATGAAGTACATGAGTATTATGTAAGTAAATCTAGGTGTCATAGCTTTAGCTCTTCTTAGTTTGAAGTTGGGTATGCTTTTTTCACTAAAAGTTCCAAAGCCTTCTCAATTATAAGTTTGCAGTAGGAAGTACACATTCATGAAACGGGAATTTTTAACATGCACACAAAACCAAGCAAATTAAATAATAATGGTCTTACGACGCCGTGTGGTAAGCGATTCAATTAGGAATCAAATGTCTCCTTCCTTATTCATCCAATGGGTGTCGTAAGAGCTGCCTTAGGAGCCAGCTTCGCAGAACAACATCAGCACTAAGAGAACGGTAAAACTTGAATTGAACCGTTCACTAAACCGTCTGGCAAGCGTGATATAGTAGGACAAACCCCTTTTTTAAGGAGAGGCCTATGTCCAGTGGATCGTTAAAAGCTGTTGATGTTATTGAGTGGTCTTATTCCAACAAAGGTGCGTCTCACATAGCAGCCTTC
Source organism: Spilarctia lutea (assembly GCA_916048165.1). Classification (NCBI taxonomy): domain Eukaryota; kingdom Metazoa; phylum Arthropoda; class Insecta; order Lepidoptera; family Erebidae; genus Spilarctia; species Spilarctia lutea. The sequence continues at coordinate 10,776,922 of OU696490.1, read as the reverse complement.
ATCTCTACGTTAATATTAACAATCACCAATCTTTACACAAAACTAATTACATTCAACTCCATCAATGTTATATGATTGCAACTTGAATATGATCATCTCATTGCAACATCTAAAGTGCTGTTCAATTCGAGTGTTCTTGAGATTCAGAATATAGGTTAATTAATACATTATAGGTAATCTTGATGGTTATTTTAGTAATTTTAAGAGCTGATGTGGTGTGTGGGTCTTATTGTTATTTTAATCTGTGATTATTAGCAACAAGAACGCTGCGGATACGATAAACAGACATTAATGATTCTGTGATTATTAACAGAGCTATATGTTTAACAGGGCTTTGATTAAACTTTTGTTATAGATATGCAAATATTCAGACAGTGTGATTAATAACGAAGTTTTAGCCCAATTGTCATTATTGATATTGCCCGAGTAATGAAATATAGTTCAAAATACCGTGGACTAGCTTTACATCCAACATCAAAGTGCTGGAGTGAGCCAAGTGCAAGAGGGAACTGATGTCTAATATAGTAAACAGAAAAGTGGCCTTTTTTGGACACATATACGAGTAAAGGGGCACTCAACATGAATTCCTGAGGTTTCTTTTAAAGGGAAAAATACCTGGCAGGAAGACACCAGGTCGACTAAGAAGGAACTGGATAGATGACATCAGGTCCTGGACTAGACTGAAAAAATATCACCAATTGAAAGAGGCCGCTCATGATCGCGAGGGATACCGCTGACCTCCAAACTTCATTTTCAAGATGGCACCCCATGATGATGAATGTAATATAATGCATTGGTTAATCACTTACCTACTCCATTACAGAAATGGAATATGAATTACATATTTCTTATTTCTTTATATAAGGGCCAGCTACTTATTAGTAATTATTTTCAATAATTATTTATTCTTTTGTCAGATCCCTTCATGATAAATTTCAAAATTACTGGAATAGAACATTCTTTATTGTACACCAATTACAATAATTAAATAAATAAATATTCCGGACATCTAACACACAACGCCATCTAGTTCCAAGATAAGCAGAGCTTGTGTTATGGGTAATAGACAACTGATATAAATACAAATATACTTTTTTTTTGTAAATACATACGTATTATACATGGAAAACACCCAAACTCCAAAACAACAAACATTTGGTCCGACCCGGTAATTGAACCCGAGACCTCAGGCTTAGCAGTCGCATACGCTACCACTACGCCACCGAGGCAGTCAAACTACACAGTTGAATACATATTTTATTTTCTTACAAGATATTATGTAGGTACAATGGGAGCCTTATAGCTAAAAGCAATCTCTTCCAGACAAGATTAGGATGGATGTCTATGGATAAATTGACAGATGTTTGTTTGTTTGTAAGTACAAGGAGTATGGCAGAGCTGAGTAGGTACAGTTTTTTTGCTTCACTTATTAATATTTTGGTTGTTAGGGACTCTTTTTTTTATTTCTTCTTAGAGAGATTGTACTCCTAATCAACAGTAGTGTTATAATATCGAAAGTATAATAATAATAATAAATATTTCGGACATCTAAGACACAACGCCATCTAGTCCCATGCTAAGCAGAGCTTGTGTTACGGGTACTAGACAACTGATATAAATATATATATACTTTTTTTTGTAAATACATACATATTATACATAGAAAACACCCAAACATCGAAACAAATATTTGTAGACAACACAAACACTTGGTCCGACTCAGGATTTGAACCCGAGACCCCAAGTAAAGCGGTTGCATTTAATACCACTGCGCCACCGAGGCAGTTAAGTTAGCAGTATGTATGTATCTTAGCATATTAATCTAGCAAAATATTACAATTGTAGAGCGATACTTCAACACTCACATTATATCAGCGATGTCGATCAGTATAATTGCTAATTACAGGTTTAATAAAAATTTAAGCAATGCATTACATACGTCCCTGACAGCTATGCAAAACTAGGTAAATATAAGATTAAGCTGATAAATTATTTATTTTACTAGAATTTGTAATAATATCTACAGCTATAAGAAAATATATATAGGAATAGGCACATTTAAAAACTGAGTTGTCATAAATATACGTGTGATACGTGATGCTGAGTGAGGATATGTGAGGAGACTCTTTATTCGGTGTTACATACCTATTTTTCATATTGTTACCACAGATCTCCGTCATGTCATAGTTTTTAATAATAATAATAAATATGCCGGATATCTAACACACAGCGCCATCTAGTCTCAAGCTAAACTGAGCTTGTGTTATGGGTTCTAGACAACTGATATAAATACATATATACTTTTTTTTTGGAAATACATACATATTATACATAGGAAACACTAAAACTCCGAAACAAATATTTGCAGATCATACAAACCTTTGGTCCGACCCGGGAATCGAACCCGAGACCTCAAGCAAGCAAGGCAGTCAAGTCAGTTACTTTCGAATTTGTAATATTAGTATAGATTTGAATATTTTTGATTCGGTAGTTTGATCAACAGTATGATACAATAAACATTCATCAAATTGGAACAAAAACAGAAGTGAAAATAAAGAAAATAAGAAATCATTTTTATACTTTGTACCTTACTAGATGACCCACGCGACCTCATTTACGTCTCCTATTGCCCGTAGCGTAATACCTTCCCCCTTTTTTGTAACATTCTTAACTGATGCTCCGCTCGAAAATCAATTTTTTATATGGCTAAATCGGCCGAGCCGTTCTCGAGTTTTAGCGAGACTAGCGAACAGCAGTTAATTTTTATATTTATAGATGAACTAGGTTAGTATACGAAGTAAAGTCAGTGAGAGATTATAAAACTGACTATCTTAATTTCCTATATTGTTTTGAATTCGATGCAACTGTCATACGTAAATAATAATAAATAAATATTCCGGAAATATAACACACAACGCCATCTAGTCCCAAGCTAAGCCGAGCTTGTGTTATCGGTACTAAACAACTGATAGAAATAGATACTTTTTTTTGTAAATACATACATACTTATTATACATAGAAAACACCCAAACTCCGAAATAAATATTTGTAGATCACATAAACATTTGGTCTGACCCAGGTTTTAAACCCGAGACCTCAAGGAAGCAGTCGCATTCACTACCACTGCGCCACCGAGGCAGTTAAATGCAATGCAAAATACGATTAGATATTTACTCCACAGGCTTGCAGTATAGATATAAACAACTAAATGACTATACTGCGCGTCTCGATAGCACCTTTAATTCAATTCTCATTGACACTAATTCATACGGGCCAACTATGGGGCAAGGCCGTCAAATAGACTGGTCACACAGGTTTCGGACGATTCTCTTTCGATAAAAACTTGATTACACTATAGCGGACAGTCGATTTGATTACCTCTTCTGAATAATATTAGCATTGTTTTAAAAGTTATATAACAGTGTTGTTGTCGACATGTTAGCGAATTTGTTCTGACGTAATTTCGATTCTAAATATATCTTGATTGTCTTTTTAACAAAGTATTTATTCTAAATACCGTGAACTTTTAGGTATCATTTTTTATGTATGGCCCTACCGAAATGACCTTACACTGCTCGATGGCAAGCATAAGCTGATTCCAAGTATGGTGGTCTCTATACTTGTGTATTGAAAACTTGTGATTGTATTGAAAAGGTCTGCTAAAGCATAAAATACAAGACTGCATCTTGACAACGCTTTTCATTGAATTGTTGAATCCTGACTGTACCCAACACAAGTCACTTGATGATTCTGCTAATCTTAGGTTTTGCGACTAAATAATAGAGAAACCCCTATCGTGCAGCTGTAATTAGTCCTATTAATTTGTGTAGTTAACTATGTTAATATTCCTCAGGCACTAAGTTTAAAGGTAAAATTGTCACGCTAACATAGAAACAGACAGTAGTCCGTAGTTGACAATCTATGCTCAAAATACTTTAGAGATGTTGGTTTCATTGATAAATTGCACTTATTCAATAAAAATAAAGTTCTATAAATTTTTATAACTTTATAAGCTCCACATATTACCCTGTTTCCGTATTCCAACTCTTTCGGAATCATTATTGTACCAATAAACAATTGACTCTCGTAAACTCTAGGGTAGTTTCGCGAGATTTCTCGCGAGATCTCGGTATTCTCGAGATTGTAATTCTTAATCCCACGAGCTCTCGAATTAAGTATCATGACTCGAGATTGCATTCAATAGACACACCTCTTTTGCTTAGACCACATAATGTCATATGCCAATCGCTATTTGTATAATCTTCGGCTCTTGGTGATTTTCTGCAATTTGGTCTATAAATGTTGACCGTGGACGACCTCTTCCGACACTTTTATACATATTCGCTTTGTAAATCACTTTCGTTGGTTTACTATCGTCCGTTGTTGACGCGACTGCTGTGCATGAGATTTCGGGCTTGTTTCCAGGCCGGACTGAATGTTTGTATGTAATGCTGTATTTTCTGTGTAAAATATGTATGTATTTATAAAAAACTAGCTGACCGGACAAACGTTGCTTTGCCATAAAAGGGAATATATGTTGTAGAGGTGGGTCAATAAAAATCGCGATGGAAAAATAGGGGTTGATCTTAGAGGGTTGAAAATTTAGGGTTGTATGTATTTACTAATGCTGTATCATAAAAAAATAGAAATTAAAAATTTTGTCTAAAAAATAAAAAAAAAAATTTAGGGGTGGACTACCCCTAACATTTAGGGGGATGAAAAATAGATGTTGGCCGATTCTCATAGATACCGGATAAGCACAAAAAATTTCATCAAAATCGGTCAAGCCGTTTCGGAGTAGTTCGATTACGCACCCCGTGGCACGAGAATTTTATATATTAGATAAAGTATATATGTATTGATATCAGTGGTTTAGTACTCATACTCATAATACCAGATCAGCTTAGTTTGGGACTATAAGGCGTTGTGTATTAGATGTCCTAAATATTCATCATTACTATATGTATTCATTGGTACCAATTCAGGTAGATAGCTCAAGGTCTGCGATTGATCAACAACTGTACGCCTCATCACCACAATAAACCGGAGTCAATAGAGCAATAATTTACGTACTTCGGTTTGGTAATCACCGTAATCCAATCTGTATCCGCTATTGTCAATTTTACCATGATTATCATTGCATGGTAAATATTTTCGCTATAACTTTTGGATATACTTGTGATTGAAAGACGACTTTTCAATTCGGACTGCACAGTATAGTGGTTTAAATGGTCACTTTGGAGCTTTCTACTCCGCTAAGTGTTGTAGGTGTGATCCTAACATGTTTGTAAAATTCCCAGCGACACAGTTATAGTCTTAAAAAAAATTAAGTCTTCACCTCAAAAAAACTAAATGTTTTTTTTTCATGGTAAGTAATATTGTTCAAAATGTTTTGCCAAAACACCTACGGTACAAAAAACATTCAATCAATAGAATGTAAATAACACTTTATTTCATTAGAAATTTGATGCAATACAGTCAGCAATTATTCAGAGTCTGTTTCCTCAAGTAATGAGCTGAAATTAGACCAAAGTTACACCTAGTAACATTACTTGCAGGCCTTGCAGCTAACACTTGCAACATTGAACACTAGTAAACTATAACTAGACTTATTGAAAACAGGTTTGCATTTAAACACTGTTTTTAACCGATTTCAAAAAATAAGGAGGTTTTAATGATTTTTTTTTTCTTGAATAGAAGATATCCCTAGAGTGGTCCTATGATAAGGAAATATTTTTTAATATTATTCTTGTGATTTTTGTCTTGGCACCGACTTCAAACAGATTTTAGCACACATTATAATACCAAATTATTAAAAAAAATTGTGTAGACAAGAATTGACACATTGTATTTTAAGCCAGTCAGATTAAAACCAGCTTATTTTACGCTTTTTAGTGTTTCTATGCATTTTAGAGTTTGTTTTTTTTTTAAGTCGGTTGTTTTAAATAAAGAACGTTTTTTATATCTTCGCTTTAGTACAAGTATTCTTCCACTTTAAACCGACCACTACATAGATTACCTATGATCCTGTGAAGTATTTAAATAATAAAAAGTTCGGTTGTTTAAATAAAGAAGGTTTTTTATAGCTTCACTTTAGTACGTGAGTACATGAGCTACAGTATTTATCGAAGTAATTAAACCTCTGTTACTTTGATCGGACCACTAGATAGATTACCTGTGATCTGTAGGTAGGGTTGCCATCCGTCCGGGTTTCCCCGGATTTGTCCTAGTTTAGAGGGCATCCGGGGAGCGTCCGGGGAAGGTTTCATTTGTAGACCGAGCTTTAAAAAATAAATAAATAAAAAAAATCTAAACCCAAACTTGGTGTGGGTTGCTCTGGACATGTCATTAACAACGTAGTGCACCATGGATGTGATTTACTGGCAGTAGACATAGAATCCATCGTTTTAAAAATTTATAATTTTTTTTCCACTTACACAGTATGAACCGAAGCTCTTAAAGAATTCTGCGTAACGGCTGAGGTCGAATATAAACAGCTTCTGTATCATTCCAAAACGTGTTGGCTAAGCCTGTTTCCAGCTATCGAGCGAATTCTGAAGCTCTACCGTCCTTTACGTAATTATTTTGAAAGCATAGAAAGGCCACCTGTTTTAATTAAACAGTTTTTGGAAAATCCTCTTTCGGAAGCATACCTATTCCTTATACACTCAATTATGCACACCATTCACACAAAAATACAGACATTAGAGAAAGGCGATAATTCAATTCTTGAAACAAAAAGCATACTTGCTTCTATAACAAAAAGGTTAGATGACCGAATTAAGGAAAATTTTGTGCCGCTGAACGTTCAGAGTTTTATAAATAAAGAAGATGAAAACAGGAAACAAGAGTTTAAAAAATGCACACATGACTTCTACAATGAAATTAAAAGATATATTGAAGAATGGATGAAACCTTTAAAACAATTTGAGAAATTTGATTGGATGTTTTTGCCGAAAATTAATTACAACACAGAGTGGATTCTTATTGAAGACACTGTCCTCTATTTGAAAGATAAAAACATAGACATTGACGATGCAAAATTAATTGACGAGTGGGTGAATTTAAAGGCTTTTTTTTATGTCTTAGCTGCCAAAATGACTCTGCTCTGCCTGATGGAAAGCACGAGCAGAATCCAGGAGTGGTGGTCACCATCCTCAATGCTAATAGGGACATTGCAGCATGGCGACCCACACTATGGCGGCCTAGTGAGATGCTTCTTCACGCTCCGCTTAAAGGACCCGGGTTCATAGCGGGAGGGAAACACGTACGCAGGTAGTGAGTTCCAGGTTTTGACCGCTCGGCACAGGAAGGAAGAACCGAAGCGGTGAGTACTAGAGCGTATGTCTACCACTCTGAAGCGGTGACATCCAAGACCGGCACGTGTTGTCCTGTAGAGGAAGGGAGAAGGGGGGACCAGTTGGAACAGCTCTTCGGAACACTCTCCATGATAAAGGCGATAGAGGACTGCCATAGAGGCGATATCTCTACGCAACTGCAGAAGCTCAAGGGACTCGGTGGTCTGGGGACTGCCGACAATGCGGATGGCTCGCCGCTGCAACCGGTCGAGAGCGGTTAAGAAAAGCCAAAACTTAACTGAACAAGATAAGCTTTTAAATTCCAATCAACTTTGGGTACAATTTTTTAAAACGCCGAATGCGAATTTATATTCGGAATTGCTGAAATATGCGCAATATTTTTTTTGCATTCCGGCGCATAATACCAACGTGGAGAGGGTATTCTCATTAATTACACAACAATGGACTAGAGAAAGAAATTTACTAAGCGTAGAAACAATTTCTTCAATAATTAAAATTAAATTAAATTTCCAAGAATACAGCTGCACTGATTTTTATAAATTACTTTTAAAAAAGGAAGATATTCTAAAAGCTATCGGAAAAAACGATAAATACAAAAAAAGCTGAGAAGTAAAAAGGCAAGAGGCTGAGGAAAACGCTTCAATAGCTAGATAGACAAATCGTGTACCTAATTTTGAGTGCAATAATTGCTTTTTATTTTGGTTGTTAAAGTTGTGATTGTTTTCATTGAATAAAAACTACGAGTATTTAAAATATGGTTATTGATCAAAACTTTAAGTTGATGAAAATGAGTATAGGATTGATTATTTTGTTTTAAAATTTTAATAATGTAACTTACATTGCCACTAAACTTTATTCTAAACTTTATTCTAAACTTTAAAAATGTTCTGTTTTGTTGTTTAATATTTAAGAAGACTGAATTTAGTTTATTTTCTGCTAAAATAGGTATATTTTGTTATATAAATGACTGTTGATAAAAAGTAAAGCAGATAATAATTATAGAACTATAGCTAAAAGAGTTACCTCGAAAATTGTAAGACTGAACACTAGATTGGTCTAAGTAGGTACTTTTAAAATTTTAATTCTTTAAATATATGTTTTTGTTTAATATTTTAATACGGTTTTGTTTTCTTATTTCAAGAATTTGTTTGTGAAAAAGCTGATTTATATAAACAATTTGTAACAAATTGTAATATGATTCTGTTTTGTTTAAATAATGAAAGAATAAAAAAGGTGATTTATGACATTTTCAACTGTTTTTTATTAAATTGAATATGTTTAAAAGATCTTGTTGACATGTCCGGCTTTCGGACTCTAAAGTCCGGGGTTTTCACGCGTCTTGTCCTGTTTTCCAAATTTTAGAGATGGCAACCCTATCTGTAGGGCAGGTGTTAAAATTATAAAATGTACGTTTATAATTATAGGCCGACCGTTTATCTGAGTCCTCGCCTGCGCAGTAACAGGGGCGCGGGGGTATGACGATAAAGCGGGGGCGCTTAGTGAGATACACACGAGATGAAATGCGCCAAGATAGTTCCTAAGATATGTGACGTCATAGTAAAGTCTGTTACCGCGCAGGCGAGGACTCAGATAAACGGTCGGCCTATAAAATCGATTTCTAAATAACAAATAACAAAATACTAATAATTTTATTAGTAATAATAATATCATATGACTTGTTAAAAGTAGGTATTAATCGTACCTATTCAACACGATTGAATTTTGATGAAATAATTTAACGATAAAATTTATTTCGCATCTTTTTATTTTTGCATTGATAATTAACAAATAAATGACGAATGAACATACAAAAAACGCTCAAATTGAAAATAAATATTTTTTTAAGTCGGTTAAATGTCAAATTAATTTCCAATTGGAAAGGGTCAACACCAAAATCAGCTGTTTCGATTTCCTTTTTAAAAAAACCGTTGATGTGTTGTGTGTGTCGACCCTACGCGTTATCGCCCGGAGCAGCTACTTAACAAGTCGACTCTATTCAAATTAACCTATTATCCAATTATTTAGAAACATTTGTTTAAACGCTTATCACAATAAATATGTTACATATCTATTACTGCTCCAATATTACATAAACGTCTATTTACCAATTGCTCCAAATTCCTATCGGCTAATAATTAGGTAACAAACACAATATCACGTCACGAAACCTTGCCCACGAATGTCCATGGTCTGTGGTCACAATAGAATTGATTTATTGATCTATTTTTATCGAGGTCTATGGTTTTTTATACTTTCGTAACCAATCGTAAGTAAATAATATTCTGTAACATTTATTTTAAGTGTAATAAATGTATTTGTTTCTTCCGTGGGAGAGCCACGCTTCGTCATGCATGGGCCGGCTGGACAGGAGTGATACCACGGCCTCAAAGAAAACCGGTGTGAAACAGCGCCTGCGCTGTGTTTCACCAAGTGAGTGAGGATGCCGAAGGCCCCACCCCAACCCCCAAAGGCCGACAACGCACCTGTGACGCCTTTGGTGTTGCGGGTATCCATGGGCGGCACGCTCATTTGCCCCCTATTACATCCAGTAAATAAATATAAAAGTTGTATAATTGTTGAAAAAGGAGACTTTGGGATCTTATTACTATTTGTGCCTATAAAAACTACGCTACTACAGTTACATATAAATGGAAAAACTTTTGAAAGTGTAATTATTAACAATAGTAGGGAACCACACTACTAAAAGTTTTTTTACCTAAAGCATTACAAAGCAACAATAATATCTTAAACATAACACGGCATCTTCAATAGCATAATTGCATAATAATATGCTCTAAATGTTTACCTAAACAGAACGATTATATTCCATAAATCTCAATACATATTTATTTTATTGATTTGTACTCTTTCACGAAAGCGTAGAATATATTACAACGCCATCTATTTCAAATGTCACGAAACATTTCGATTGTGAACCTGAACGCTAATTTCACCACACTAGTTATATGTCAGGATGGCCGAGCGGTCTAAGGCGCCAGACTCAAGGTTAACCTTGCCTGTTAAACAGGCGGTGAGTTGTTCTGGTCCTCTCTGAGGGCGTGGGTTCGAATCCCACTTCTGACAAACTCTTTTTGTGAAATTTTCTTAAAGAATTCTTTATTGTAACGTAATATTATAATTATATTACTTTATTAAATGATTTTATAGTTTTTGTTATTCCGTACCTCGTAAAAGGAAAAAACAGAACCCTTATAGGATTACTTTGTTGTCTGTGAAGACCCTTTTGAAACGCGTGGAGGTATAAAGTTAAAATTCATATCAAATATTCAGGTCTACTGTCCCTTTGAGCTGTAAAAAACTTAAAATCCCACGAAATCAAAAGATACAGTTGTTTATGCTGCAAAATTTTTGACACTCGCAATGGAATTAAAACCTACAGAGTAGTTCCCGTGAACTCAGAATCTCGAAATTTGATACGAAGCAAAGTCCTAAAGCACAGATTAAGAAAAAATTGCGATAAGCATAAATTTTTACCTAAAGTTTTGTACGTAACCCTCGGTGAGCGAGTCCGATTGACACTTGGCCGGTTTTTTTACACATACACTACTTAAAATGATGTCTATTTATATTTGACAAAAAAATCTAAATTTAATCGCGTTTAGAGAAACATTAAAAGTAACAATAAAATCAATTTACAAAAAAGATAAATAATAAATAAATAAATAAATAAATTTTTCGGACAATTTAACACACAACGCCGTCTAGTCCCAAGCTAAGCAGAGCTTGTGTTATGGGTACTAGACAACTGATATAAATACATATATATATTTTTTTGTAAATACATACATATTATACATAGAAAACACCCAAACTTCGAAACAAATATTTGCAGATCATACAAACATTTGGACCGACCCGGGAATCGAACCCGAGACCTCAAGCACAGCAGTCGCTTACGCTACCACTCGCGCCACCGAGGCAGTCAAGATATATAATATACATATATATGTATTATTATCAGTTGTCTAGTACCCATAGTACAAGCTCTGCTTAGTTTGGGACTAGATGGCGTTGTGTTTTTTTAATTATTTTTGTAGTTAATTTAGAAAAAAAATAAAATATTTAAATTAATTACATTTTAATGTACTTAAATAAATATGTGTAGATAAAAAACATAACTACGATACCATATAAGTATCAAATATATATCATTGTTCGTCGTTATTTAAGGGGACGGAAGCGAGATTGGATAGCTGTCGTGAGAATCCCATAGATTAGTACTTAGCTATCATTGGTTTAATAGAACAAATTGATATTTGTATTCCATTCACACGGTAATTTGTAATGTAATAATTCGTGTTTCGGAAGTACTATCTGGGTAGAGCGAGTAGCAATGCGATTCGTCTGTTTGCAATTTCCAATTGCAACGTTTACTTTTAAATGAGATACGATTTATACTTCTAAAGTAAATATTATTTATTTATTTATTTATTTAATACATCATGCACCACCTAAAGTGCATGATGGCATTGGCGGACTTAATGCCTAAGGCATTCTCTACCAGTCAACCATCAAAAATATCTTACATATAAAATTCTCGTGTCACAATGTTAGTTACCATACTCCTCTGAAACGGCAAGACCGATTTTTATTAAATTTTATGTGGCCAACATCTATTTTTCATATCCCTAAATGATAAGGGTGACCCCACCCGTAATTTTTTTTTTTATTTTTTTTATGATGCAGTATTAGAAAATACACACATCCCTGAATTTTCAACCCTCTACAATCAACCCCTATTTTTCCATCGGTATTTTTATTGACCCATCCCTAAAATAATTACATATTCCTTTTTATGATAAAGCAACGTTTGTCGGGTCACCTAGTAACTTACAAGAAAATAAACTGTTATTTTTATATTGATGTACCAAAAGCTTGTACAATTGTACCCCTTGTTATTAAAATTATGTGAACTGAGGAGTATGAATAATGTTTATATGGAGGTAGAGAACAAAAAGATATAAAAAAATATAATTTAAGAAATAGTACCTACCTATACAGGGTGTAAAAAGACGACTACCGAAAACGAAACGAAACTACCAAAACTTATTAAAAAAAACAAACAGTTGTCTTTAAAAAAAATTGTAGCTTGAAAAAACAATGTGTCAAGATTTTTATTAAATTCAGAAGCCAGCAATGTACAACTTAACGCGCCCGCGCGCTCTGTCGCGGTCATTGCACTCACCCGGCCAGCTATTTTGATATTAAAATACATTACTGTTTTATTTATTTTCTTTGTTTTTTGGGGTTTCTAAATGAGATAATTAGGTAGTTTGGGTCCTGTTATGTTTTACTATGTGTATGTAAGCAGAAAAAAACATTAAACGACTTAACATTATTTTTAATTTTTTTTTTTGTTAAACCTATTCAGTATCATGGTCTGATTGCAACCCCCAAGTTTTCGGTAGTAGTCTTTTTACACCCTGTATAATTAGTGATTTTTATTTCAGTGTGCTTTTAAACGCATATTATATTTTAGGAAGTAAAGGCTGATGTATGTATCTGACCCTTAGTTGATGATGTATTTTTTTTTAATATTGAATTGAGGGCAAACGATCAGACGTATCATCTGATAAGCGATTATCGCCGCCCGCCAGAGGTGTCACAAGTGTGTTGCTGACGTTTGGGGGATGGAAGGAGAGGTTGAGGTATGGGCCTCCGGTATCCTCACCCCCTCGGTGAAACACAGCGCAAGCGCTATTTCACACCGGTTTTCTGTGAGACCGTGGTATCACTACGGTCGAGCCGGCCCATTCATGCCGAAGCGTGGTTCTCCCACAGAACAACTGAGGTATACATAATCATCAGCCATCACACATCATCTTTAATAGTCCACTTAACTGGTGAACATATTCCTCTCTTCAGAAAAGTGGCTTCTGCCTGCTACACCACACTGGTTGGTATGGGGTTTGTGCCAAGTTTTCCTTCTCTTTTTGTCTTCGTTCGTTTGCTTTCTTAATACTCTCTTACACCGAAAACGGGATAAATAGCGTTGGTGACACTCCGTATTTTTAATCCGTCACCTCACGGATACACTATAAACTTAATAAACACACATTTATACAATTTATTTACATTTTTGCAGGTCATCAGGGCGTGTGTGATGGTGCGAACCCTCACAGTACTGCTGCTGGTGGGAGTATTGTGCAGCGCCTCCACCACACTTGACTCAGAACTTGGAGTCGGCAAGGCGATCAACATATTTATGAGGTATGCATCTAAATCTTGTATACCAGTTATACTGGTGGGTACAAAAGTGATCCATGAACACACAGTGTTCTGATACTCGAAGTCCCAGGAAAAATTATACTGTGTTGGCACCCCACAAGGAAATTAAACTGGAGAAAAACGGAAGAGTTGGAATAAACTTCTGTACATCTACTACTTAATACAAGTACAACATGCATCCTATTTGAGAAGATGATAACAAACGTCCTATAAACATACTCCAAAGTTTCAATGTAATACCGGCTCTTTTCGAACATACACCCATTAATGATGTCTCTATTTGGTTGCTCTTCCTAAATACATATAATCCGAAAATACAAATATGAAAATTATTTCTTAAGTTTAAATTTTTTCTAGGTGCTTTATCTAACTTACTTAAACTAAACACGATGCCATAAAAACATCACTGATATAGCTAGTGTTTAAAGGCAACCTGATTAATTCAAGTAATAATGACTGACGCAACGCCATCTAGTTTATTTAGTCTCAAACGAAGAGAAGAAGAGAGATTGTAAATACATAGACATTTATGATAAATATAAGATAAAAATGTTTCTAAAGTGAAATAAAACATAAGGCTGTACAATTTTCAGATATGGCTACCTCAGCATCTGCATGCGCGTTGTCCCGCGCAATGACACAGAAGGATGGGTGTTCAGAGAGCCTACAGTCTCAGTGTTTCGCAACGTGGAACGGTACACCATCGCGCCGACGCCTCGCCAAGCCAAGACTTTATTTGACGGAGACTTCCACATGGAGTTCTGCGATAACCTGAAGCAGTTGCTTCAGGCGTACTTTAGAGATTTTAGTTTTGAAAGGTAATGCCTATGACATTTGATATTCTACACGATTATTTATAAAGTAGAAAATATCGGTGAGGTGATGGATTAAAAATACAGAGTGTTACCGTCCCTATTCATCCCATGGACTAAGCGACTTAGTTTAAGGGAGCAAACAAAGCAGGACAACATCACTGAAAAGAAAAGTAAAATTGAAGAAAACTCTTTGGGTTTGGCGGTTGGCTGTAGAGGTCAGTACGTCCACAGTTGTTGGATATTGTAGCCAAAAACCTCCTTACTAGGGAAGGCTCATGTCCAGCAGTAGAATGTTAAAAGCTGTTGATGATGATTATGATTTGGAAAATGCACTAAATAATATATTATGTCAACGTGAATACAGGATTTTTTTCTTAACGGTTCAGAGACTAGTCGAGAGTTGACAGGCAGTTTTCATATTTTAACAAGTTTATTGTCGATTAATATTGAGAGGGGAGGAGATCGTTTTTTGTTTTTTCGAAAGACGGTCCCCATTTCATCTCATCCACATTTTTTATATTTTTTTAATTAATTTCATCACGACGAAGACTAAATGACTTTAAATACTTGACATTGGCAGAAACTGCTGATTAGCTGGTTGACTCTCATCAAAAGAAGAAGACTATTGAGAGGAGTCTTTGAACAATAATGAGATGGGATATGTAGAGGGCTGATAATATTTTAGTGAATACAGTAATAGTGTTAAATGTTTTTATTCCACCGTTGATTTTGACCATCTCTGGTGCAGACTGGAGCGACCATGGCGTGCTTTTACCGCCGGCTGGCCCACGGATATTATGGCTCGCAACCTCGGCATCAACTCCTCGTTCATCAACGGTGATCACTGCTACGTGCTCGTTAGGGTCTCTAGGTAAAAAAATGCCAATTTATTATGTTCAATCACATTTTCTAGCAGTACAGATTTTGGAAAGTTTCACCAGAGTCTAAGAGTCTATAACAAATGGATCTGTATAGGTGTCGTTCAAAGGGCTCTGATATACATGCAGCCCAATACTTACTAGTATGTATAATGTGTAAAATAGTTATATAGTATTAAAATACCAGCCACTGTGTATACTTTCGAATGCTATGTGAAAGTTCATACACGGGAACTGGCTTATAGCTGGTGATGTAATTATCCAAGCCCCATCTGCGGCGGGTATCTCTAGCCCTGCAGTACGTATCTATTGAGTCCGATTCTCATTTAAGAGGAAATTGGTTATAGTGTCAGGCATAGTCAATTCTCGAACGCAGAATACTCTGCCATCGCTTCCAATTGCCTGAAAAAGAAACTTTTGAAGTTAAGTTGACGCTCCAGTAGTTTTATTATGCTGGACCAACCAACCACCAATTTAACTCCAACATAAAGAAAGCACCCATCACAGAAGTGACTAGTTATTTGAAGTCTTCAACTATTTGTAAGTAATATAAATAGATTATCCTGTAGCTAACAAAATAAAGGAAAACAAATTATAGACAGAACAGCTAATTGGTCCGCCCTAGCAGAATTTTTTTGAATTATATAAACTGCATGATTTTGATCCCTTTTTGATTAGTGTATCCTCGGCAAGAAGGCGTCTAGGTCTTAGATTTTTTGAGCAGACATATTGGTCCCTAAATTTACGTTGAAGCAATCGTTTATTGCGTGTTTGGCGCTTGCGTATTGTGTGAGTTTTTTTCTTCTTGAGTTTTTTCTTTTTGATTTATGTTTTGTTTTTCAATATTTTATATTAATCTTTGGGGCCATCCATAAAGTACGTCACACGTAAAGGGAGGGGGAGGGGGTCGACAAAGTGTGACATGGTGTGACAAGGGGTGGGAGGGGTCCTAAGTTTCGTGACATCACATTTACTGAGGTATCAGAGGTACTAATCGCGTAATTTGAAATATTAATTTAAATAAAAAATATTTCCACACTATAGAGGGGGGGGTCTCAGAAATGTGACCACCTGTGACAAGGACGGGGGGGTGCTCAAAAAATCATGAAATTCGTGTGACGTACTTAATGGATGGCCCCTTTGTGATGACTGATCTGCTTTGTATTACCAATGTATCTAGCCGTAAATTTTCCATAAATAAATAAAAAAAAAATATGTTTCCTCTGTCAGGTTCCGTGAGACAGGGAAACTAAATGACCTACCTGGCAACATAGCCGTCGAAGACGTTGTTACCGAGGCAATTCAGGACGCCAACCTTGGGGACACAGCTTCTATTGCAGATTTTATCAGAAAATATGGCTCACATTATATTGCTTCTTATATTACTGGCAACTCTCTTTATCAGGTAATATTATGTTGTGATCATTTGTAAGAAATCTTTTTGTTTTTTCTATGTATGGACCTTCTTAAATGACTCTACTCTGCCTGATGGAAAGCATTAGCAAAATCCAAGAGTGATGGTCATCATACTCATTGTGAATGCAATGCAGATGTACTTGGACATCTTATTTTTTTCTCTTTACAACATCTCCTGGCCTAAAGTAACCCTATATTAGGGTTCATAGCAAAGAGAGATATTTTCGTGGGAGAGCCACGCTTCGGCATGAATGGGCCGGCTCGACCGGAGTGATACCACGGCCTCACAGAAAATCGGTGTGAAATAGATTTTGCGCTGTGGAGTGAGGATACCGGAGGCCCATACCCCAACCCCTCCCTCCATCCCCTTTCCCATTCCTCAAAGGTCGGCAACGCACTTGTGACGCCTCTGGTGTTGCGGGTGTCCATGGGCGGCGTAATCGCTTACCATCAGGTGATACGTCTGCTCGTTTGCCCACTATTAAATAATAAAAAATAAGTTAGAGTGACATATAAAACTGGGTTGCCACTTTCTTAAAAAAAGGAAAGGTTTAAATAAATAATCTGTACTTTATTATGATTATACTATTGAATGAAAGTATTTCCCTATACATTTCAGGTATTTGTGTTTTCCCGTGGCGTGTACTCCAGGATCAAGGACCGTGTTAAGTCCCGCGGTATTTCTGACATACCGATAGCTGAGATGAACAACTTCTTCTCGCCACTGTTCGCCGAACATGTTGGCACTGTCAAGGTTTGGACTGTGTGTCACTGACAGCCTGACTCTAATGTAAAATCAGAAAGAAAAAAGATAATTAATTTTAGTAACTTCTGCCATCTTGATTTAGTACTTCTTGTCAATTGACACATGTAAAGTCAGGCTTATTAGTGCATAACACCGTCCATTATGGTTATTGATGGCTATCATGGATGTTGTTACGCAAAATGGAGCTACTCGTGTAGTCTTCTGTTGGCAAAAACTTCTTTTCATTCAACCCTCAAACATCACACATAATACACGTTTGGTGGCTTGGCTGGGCGCTTGATCATTAATGTGATTTTTTATATGTTCTCTGGGCATTCTCTCTCTTTCATTCCTAAATCTCATCATTTCATGATTAATAATCTTATCTCTCATTTAATTTTATCTACAATTGTCACTAATTATCGCTTTTCTAAGCAAATATTGAGTGAATATTTAGACAATACGAACGATAAGAAAATGATTTGAAATTTAGGTATTAGTACGTCGGTAAGTTATAAGTAATACAACAGTTGTAAAAGTAACTTTGCAGCACAACTCAAAACTTATTAAGTCTAGAAAATTATAGAGTAGGTAGCTTTGCATTGTCTGTTCCTGATTCCTAGGTATTTTTTTAAATTCCTAGCTAAAGTAGGATATTATTTTAAAATACGCAAGAAGAGAGCTAAAAATTAGTTTCTGACATTGTCATCGTAAAAGCTAAATATAATTAAACTATAGTAAGCAGTTCACCGTAGAAAGTACAGGTAAAACACAACACAATAAATATTTAGTTAAAATATCACACTTTGACAGCTAAATGACATCTGTCAGTTCTGACATCAATAAATAAAAGATGTTTTTTTTGTCGACATCGGCACAAATTGCCATATCCAAAAAAAAAGCTATTTTGATTTATTTATTGATTATTTTAAAAACCTTGATGGTTTTACAATATCACTCTTAATCATTTCATTGCTTAAATGGACAGTTGGTAAATGTGACACATTCATGAAACAGATAAAATATGCGAATTGTAATTTTCATTGCTCAAACAAGAAACAAATTAAAGTATTATTTGGAGAAAGGACACGAGTACCATTTATACATAATAATAATAGTTTAAAAGTTAAGTAAAAAGTCATCACAATGAAAATAAAAAAAAAACTTAAGTCGACCAAATCAGGATTGCGGAGGTCCGATACATAGTGTTCCATTGAAGAACTGATATTCAGGCAAAACCTGTTAACTAGTAGATGACCCCAAATAGTTTTGGGACATACAAAGGTTAGGAAGATGACCAATTTGTGAAACCATCCTAATCAAAGAGAGAATGTACCTAATGTCAAACCCAACCCATAACAAATATTATTTATTGAAAAGAAGTTTCGAGCAGTCCAATCCTTAAACCTGGAGTACACCGCCATAAAAAAAACAAAAATGAAATAAAAATAAAATAAAAATATGTATTGTCTATGCTCTCACTCCAGGTGTTTGTGTTCTCTAGAACGGCATACGGTATGATCAAAGAACGGTTGAAAGCTAAAGGAGTAGCAGATATTAACTCTAAGGAGTTACAGGAATATTTCTCGCCGTTTCAAGCCAAACATGTCGGTCAAATTAAGGTAAATATTGTTTAACACAAGTATGGTCACACAATACTCTGTAAATTGGACATGTATGTCTTGTGTCATATAATAACACAACAAAATCTAATGTCAAACTAAGCAGAGCATGTACTAGAAAAGCTAGATTGACTGGTAAAATACATTTTTTGCAAAAAAAAATGAAATTTTGAAACAAATATTTGCTTATTTTAAAAACATTTAGCCCGATCCGGGAATTGAACCCGAGATCTCAGCTTAACAGTTGTAATTTGCATACAATACCACAGCGCCAAGAGCCACTCTTTATAAATACTACTAGTGCCATCTGTTGGTAAACTTTTCGAAAGTGTACTTCGTTTTCTTTGCGCTGTTTAAAATCTTCCTGCGTTTTATTATTAAATAATGTATTGATAAGGGAAACAGGTTCTTTGTGGGGTACAAAAGTTACTGTTTAACTTGTACAAGTTATGGCACACGTAAAATTTGACATGCTTCATCAATCTTTTTACCTAAATTTTTGTTTATGTCCAGTAGAAACGTACCAAGCTTAATTTTCAAAAATATATAAAATAAGAATAAATATATATTTAGGCAAAATAAATAGAATTTGAAGTTCAGTTTAAAACTAAGATGATTCTAAGGTTTTGACTATTTTTTTGAAATAACATATCCACTATTGGTTGGTAAAATAAAATTAACTAGAACCTACAAGACCTATTTTAAGCATTACTCAAAATTAATATATCGCTTGCATATTGTCTTTAAATCCATATGCCTATATATAATTCTTATGGTATCCCTGCTTTCCTTCATAATTTTAATAATAAACATATTTGAGCTGTTTTTCAAAGTTTCTTAACAAATAACATGGGTTGTTATTTTCTCACTTATTAAGCTTAATAAAAAAATGCATAATATTCATCACTAATACTGAAATATGTAGGATAGATAGAGGTAAGAAAAATCTATATCTGTGTATGACAGTTACCAAAAAAAAATTGCAAGTTGTGGTGGCGCCACTGTCGCAAATTTTTAAAGTAGAATATTAAATTAAACAATTGATGTTTTTTGATCGATATTTTTTGAGTTACTCATATTCGTACAAGATATCATTCCTTACCTCTACTCTTCATATACCGAATCAATCCAATTTTTCCTCGTAGCCAAAATACACACTAATATTGTTTTAACGAATATTACAGGTAGCAAGTGGAAACAAAACAGTCGAAAATTGGGCAACGAAACGCCTTCGAATCCACTATTACATATTCTCGTACCCAAGTCTGTTAAAGTTACATGGAGAGCCAACACTGCTCAGAAGCCTAGACACGTTATTAGGAAATGAAGCCTTATTACAATTAGAATTAAAAACATTATCGCCTGCCTTTAAAGACGTAAAGAAAAAGAAATGGTTCGAAGAAGTTATAGACAATTATTTAAAACTTTGGGAGAGTAATATGTGACATGTAAGTTAGTTGGCGTAAGTAGATATGTTTGTAATGGAGTAAAAGTCCCATTATTAGATATAAATTTATTTACAGCTTTGCCCGGTTGTTATAATAATAGCTAGTTTTGTATAAAAATCAATGTCTGTATTCGTATTTTATAAAATTTTGATTGTGAAATATTCTTAGAGCGTGTAAAAAAACTTTTTTCTAGCTTCTTTTAATAAGCTGTTTTACCATTTAACTGTATCGTAGGCAAGTTTAAATGGTTTTCATACTTTTATTTCACTTTAAAAAGACTGTTATATAAGACATTAGAGACAGACAACATTAGATAATTAATATATTATTTACTAGGTTTTCTGACAATCTATAACTATTTTATTTAATGTCAGTTATTCTTACACTCCTTGTGATGAAAAAGTAACTGCTGAGATAAAAAAAAATTAAATAGCTGTCTATGCTCATGGTTAAATAATGAATAGGATCATGTAATATGAGGGCCCTAGATCTACCTGGGACCTAAGGTGTACCATCGAAACAAAACCCCTGGCAACCCCGGCAAATTTGGTTGCTTTTTATTAGACGACCCCACTCTAATATGAAGAGACTACCCTTTAATATTAATTACCATATCACTACCTCAATCTATGTTACTTCTTAAGTTATAACTCACAAATTAATTCTATATTCTTCATAACATGTCCCCTAACTTTATCTATAAACTCGAGTTAGTGCGGACATTGACCAGTCAAAGTGGAGAATATTAACGACACGGGCAATGCTGTAAATGTTATTAAACAATGCAGTATAAGTTTATGTGCCAGTTTCTGAAGTATTAGTTCATTTATTCGATAAAAATACAGTCTTTATTATTTTATGTTTACGTAATAAAATAATAGATGGCGTTTTGTAACAATCAAGTCAATTGAAATATAATTTATTTGAGTTCAATTTTTATTTGGCATTTTTGGAAAATAAGTCATCGTATGATATTTTAAAGAAAAGATGGTCTAGATATTTTTGTTTTGTAAATACTTTAGCTCAAATAAACTATATTGTTCTAATGTAATATTAATGAAAAGCAAACTAGAACTTCAGAGAAATGGTATCCAAAACTTAAAGTTAAAATAACAAACAACGAAGATATATTTATTTATATATGAATATTGACATTAAATAAATAAAAAACATAGTATTTAAGTAGGTACACTAGCATAAACATTGCATGTAGTTTGTGCTAAAAGACAATAATTGTATATGTGATCAAAACAGTAATATGTACACTTTTTTAACAGTAAATGAGTACTATAAAATATAATATATTTTTGTACAAATAAATATTTATATGTGCCTTATCTTCCATCAATGATTTAAAAAAAATTTTTTATTAAATGTTAAGACTTGATTTCATTAATAAATTATAAGGCATGTTACACATTGACTTAACTTTGACTGCATGTATAGCGTAGTGATATATGCGAACATTTCGCCATTGTCTACTGCGTTGAATGTTGTGGGTTCAAACCCCACATTTTACACCACTTTGTGTGATTCGCAAATTGTTGTTCTGAGTCTGGGTGTTCCTTGTGACCGTTTCTCGTATGTTTATATAGTCCCCCGCGACTAGATATATTCCTGAAACGGGAGTTGTATTTTATATATAGTGAGCCATAACTAATAAACAATACATTGAAAATAAAAATATATTTATGTTCATGCAATAAATGTTGTAAACAGACAGACACAGAATAGATGCCATAACACTATTGGTAGTTTACATTTACATAATTAAGTAATTGAAAAGAATAATATTATCTGGATAATCTTTATAACTTATGACTGCACGACTCGACTGCACGGTTGGCCGAGTGGTTTCAGCGGTCGCCATGCCGCTTGCTACTGCGCCAAGTGTCTTGGGTTCAAATCCCATGCGGTACAACACTTTGTGTGATCCACGAATTGTTGTCCCGAGTCTGGATGTTCTTTGTGCCCGTTTCATGTATGTTTGTAAAGTCCCCCACGACACAGGATGTTTATTCCTAATGTGGGAGTTGTCTTTTCAAAAAAAAAAAAAAAAATTAAAAGGTTTCAACAACATTAATTTTTCCACCTATATATTATGTAATGTCGCACTTAAAAGTCATCGATAAATTACTACCTTAATTAATAAATTCTAAGATTAGAAAAACATGTAAGCTGAGTGAAAATGGACTATTACAGATACTTTTGCAAATATCTCATCTAATATCATATCGCTCTTTCACACCAAAAACCTCCAAAAGCAAAATAAAAATTAATTAAAATACAAAAAAAAAATTTAATACTTTAAAACTATTAGAGTGATTAATTCGAAATTATCCATGAAAGCCCACTATACTAGCCTCTACTGGCATCTTTATAGGAATTTATCAAACAAAATACATATGAAGGTAACTCTAGCCTATTAATCTAGCTTACTTTGCGATCTTATCAGTTATAAATATGAATATGTGCCAAGTTATAAGATAATCTTAAATATAGTTCTATTGCAGGTTATAATTAGTAAAATACATAAATTAATATTCATACGTGTCAACAAGTTCCAATGATTTTAGATATGAATAAACATAACGCTTCTTATATTTACTGTAACTCTAAATTGATATGAAATGACTGAAAGGTTAAAAATTTACTTTAAATTTATCATGACAGTTTCAAAAATATTGGCCGTTGCCACGAGCGATAGAATCGCAACGGATTCGCGTTTCTGTCGTCGGGTAATCTTCACAAACGAGCGATTATATATTTGCGACTGGTAACGAATTCGAAAAGCGGATAGAAATTCGCGGCACCACAATTTAATCGCCGCGATTATCTCGCCCATGGAGACGGGCGGACATGCCTATTAGTTTCAGAGATTTTTTCTTTTTTTTAAAGTTAATAATAGAAAAGTCATAAATAAATCACAGTAAAATAAAAATATTATAAAATATTCCGAGATCATATGAATATATTAATACAATTTCATTACATTTATAATAGAAAGAAATCTTAATTATATAAGGGTTATCTTTAAAAATACCACACTGTACAATTATCTAAAATTTTACAGAATTAGGACAAGACATAGCCTGCAATAGAATTAATTAAAAAGTAAATTAATCTTTTATAATATTGTTATTCTGACATAGACAAAATAAGTGTGACCAATTAAAATATTATTAATTTTTTTTAATGTGCAATATTAGTGATTTCGTTTGCTTCAAGACGCGGGATCAAATTCGATGTGCATTTAGTTTGATGTTAGTATATAATGATAGTTAAATGATAAGTGGTGTAAATATTATTATTTTGATAAAAATAAAATAAATTTGTGACTGTGAATTTGGTTTTAATTGTTTTACTATAACAGTATGTAACAAGTATTCATAAATAATATTTTTGTTGTTATATCTTTGTTCAATTTTTAACGGAGAGTTTTAAATACTTTTTTAAGCCGTCCAGTGTTCGAATCGGTTTTGAGTTCGATTTTATTGGCATTACATTCATAATTGTGTGTATTTTTTTATGTAATAGGGGATAATAATACAAACGAGCAGATGTATAGCCTGATGGTAAGCGATTACCGCCGCCCATGGACATCCGATACACCAAGTTACAAATGCGTTGCCGGCCTTTGGCCTAGTTACAAAGAAAAATATGACCTTTCCAACTTTATGACATTAGTGTTTAGTATCCAAATTAGTGGTTGTAATATCACTTAGTTTGATTCCCCTGGGTTCACCTGGGTACTATCACCTAAGTGAAATACTTACAATGTCAACAGAGGAAATCTAAAATTGTACCTTATTCAGTATTAGTGATCATTCAGTATTAGACTGCTGTGCTGGTCTCGGGTTCGATTCCCGGGTTGGATCAAATGTTTGTACGATCTGCAAATATTTGTTCCGCAGTTTGGTGTGTCTTCTATGTATAATATTATACTTTAGTTGTCCAGTACCCATAGTATAAGCTGATGGGACTAGACAGCGCTCTGGACATCTAGTCCAAAATCCTACTAATATTATAAACGCGAAAGTTTGTAAGTATGGATGCTTGTTACCTAAAAACTACTGAATCAATTTTAATGAAACTTTACAATAATATATGTCATACATCAGAATAACACATAGGCTACAATTTATAAAGATACTAGCTTCACCTTGCGGCGTTGCTCGCGGTTATTGTCGTACCGCGGATTGCACCGCGGGGTTCAACTAGTATTATTATATTATTCACCCAGTAGAACAAAGTGGAATAAAATATCCCTTACTCTACTCTACCTTTTTTATCCTATCCGTTTTTCTCACCTTTTGGTTTTTCAAAAGGAATTAGTTCCATTTCAAAGAAGGTTGGCGTCGAAGAAACTTGTCGTCAAAATAATAATAATAATAATAATATCAATTTATTTGCATAAATGTGGTACAAAAGATGGTAAAAAAAATAAAAATAGGCACGATACACATTTCGCCAGTTATAGGCATACAAATATAGTGTTGTAGTTTTTCATACAATAGTTAATTAATTGCTAAATTACCATTAACTATTACTAAAACAATTTAAAAAAATTACGTGTTACGTTTTGAAAATATTTACAAAAACTACTTAACAAATTCAATACACACCTACAATGCATTTCTAAAATGATAAGACGGACACGCATTTTTTTGTAGGAATTCTCTGACGGAATAATAACTGTTTTCTACCAAAATAAAACCAGGGGACAATTTGCACAATTCGCAAAACTAAAACTGAACAGGAGGCATGATTCGCTAACTTTTAGGACATTAAGCACTCGTTTCTTTTAAATATATAGCGTGGTATATGTCTCAGAATATAAAAAATGCAGTCAGTCAATGTTTAAATTGACTTATTATAAATTCCAAATGTCCCTGTAAATCTCGTAGGACCCAAATCTGTTATCAGTCAAAGTGGGTCATTTGTGACGTTCGCTATCATGTTTCAACAAGGTAGATAGTGTTGTTTAAATAAATGTTTGTCTAACAGTAATCTAAGCAAACTTGTCAAAGAGCAAAGACCTGGCGATAAATGAGATTAGTCACTGCTATACACGTACATACAGTATATTTTACTTACAAGCTATATCCCGTGGTATAATTATCTCCAAAATATATTTTGTTTAGAGACCAAAACGTTTTTTAATACCTCAAGAAAAAAAAAATTGTAGATAGAGGGTGTGGCGACTTCCACATACAGCGCAACATACTAAAACGCCATCTACCGCAGATACACTGAATTACGGAGCAACGTACAATACGAAGAAACTACCAATCCTGAGTCGCGCAATAGAAGTTCTCGCGCCGATTATCATATATACAACAACCCAACATCAACCGTTGGGCAGTGGCTAGCCAGGCATGATCACCTCGCCTGGTCGGAGGATCCTCCCTTTGTGTTGGAGGGATATGATACCCGTTCCTCCACAGAGGGTTTCTTTTGGCAAGGATTCCCCTGTGCTAGCTTCGACCCTAGAATACAACGGAAAGCGACTCAAATCCTCATATGCCAAAACATTTCAGATCGTATTGTAGATAGAACTACACTCTTCATAATGCTAATGCAACATGAATTTGTTTAGTTTTATCACAGTTTCACAAAATCGTTCTCAATAACTTTGCGGTTTTCAAATACCTTTACCTCTGACAATCAGCCAGTGGAATTCATTCTCGGCTGCTGCATTTTTCTTCCAACGCGACATTTAAACTTTTAAGAAAAGTAGTTAAATCTCAATGGCCGGCAACGTATTTGTGACTGATTAGCTGTCCTTATCGTCACGTCACATTTCATGATACATTCAGTGCCATCTAACGGAAACACACCGAACTACGAAGAAACTACTGATCCTGTATCGCAATAGGAAAAGGTTTTAGCCAATAAGCGTATACCTATACAAGTTCAATCATGAATTGTACTATCGCGGTGCGCCACACACGTTCGGCCTTCGGGTGATGCTGCGAGAGAGATATTATAACGCCTATAATACCACCTTCTTCAAAAGCTCAATAAACCAAAGTAATTTAAAATAATGACTACGTATGATTAAGTAAGTCTTGTGAGATTTTTTTAAATATTTTAGACCAACCGCCAACATGTTTGGCGCCCTTATTATTCCTAATTCTCTTTATCATTCCAGTTCCATCTTGTATGCCTCTCGCTCTGATATGCTGCCTTCCACTTTCATTCATTCTGGTGGGTGGGACTCCCACTTAACAGGCCTATTTTAATTACTGCTACTTATTTATTTATTTTAATTTTATTTTCACATTGTAGGGAAATAATAGTGCTTATACTATTTCATTACAATTTGTTCTTAATATAATTACACTTGCACACTCAGCAGGGAGCAATGTTTCTGCAAATCGCACCGGATCCTCAATCTCCCGGTCTTCCGGCACTAACCTGGATGACCCTCTCCTCGCTGTATACAGGCGGCTGCTTCTTGTATACGCAAATCGAGAGGAAGTACCTCGGACAGTACCAGCGCCGCGTTGAGAGAGACGGTGCGGTACCATTTGTAGAGCAGCGCGAATCCTCGTTGGATGATGCCTAGCTTCTTCCGTATTCCCAGCTTCCCGAAGGCTGGTGCTCAGGCGCATGTCGTGTATGTTATGATCGGTTCGATCACTGCCGTGTAGATGTTGTTAATTATTTCGGCGTTTAGTCCCCAGCTGACTTTTGCCGCGTGCGACAGCTGTTGGTAAATGTTTTGACGTTTGTCACGTGCTCATTAAAGGTTATTTTGCTGTCGATTGTGAGTCCCAAGAGTCTCATGTTCAAGACCATGCCGATATTGACACCGGCCATCCTGTGTGTGGTGTGTCGTATTTAATTTTGTTGGTGATCACCATTGCAGATGTTTTTTGAGGCGCAAACCTTAATTTGTTTCTGACGCCCCACTCCAGAGCACGGGCGAGGGCTGCATCGGCGCGCCTCGCGACTTCAGACGCTGTGTCACCATCTATGGCGAGCATGATATCGTCCGCGAATGCTTGGACAAAGTATCCCCTTTTGTCGAGGTCCTGCAGCAACGGATCTAGCAACAGGTTCCACAGAATAGGACCACCAATTGATCCCTTGTTCGTCTCTGTCGTGCACTCCTCCCCAGCATACCTTATCTTGACCTTTCTGCAGTCGAGATAGGTATCTAGTAGACTCCTAGTGTTGAGGATAACGTTTAGAGACATTGAAGTTATTTTTTACCCGACTGCCAAGAAAGGTTATTTGTTTATAACATAATAATTATTATTTAAGTTAAATAAACAACGAACAGCCACAATTCGCCTGTCAGCTGTCGAATTCCCAGTGTTTCCACATAGATAAAGTTTAATTCACACAAGAGAGGTGAGTCGAGGTTATCGGCTTCGTTAGCGTGAATAAGCAATGCGCAACGCTCCTACGAAACTGATACGATTTTAACAAACTCACTACATACGCTAATTTTATACAAAATTTACATGAGGCCTATTAATATAGGATAGAAGGATACTGAAGTATCCAGGTATTCAATAAGATATTAAAAGAGATGTTGGGTAACTGTTGTCTCAACCAAATAGAGACCAGGATCTGCATGTCATTTAAATGATCTACCCCGTACCCAAAATGCAAGTGATCACATTCTACAATCGTCATTATTCTCTTGTACGTTGAGTAATATTTTGTTTTGACCATGTAATTAAACGTAGGGTTCAGCTGACGTCATTCCTGTACATTTGTTAGTTTTCTACTTATATTTACGTTTGTCAACTCCACTTGGTTTATTTCATACAAATCTTGACATCAGATGACATCAACACTCGTACAGTAACGTCTGACCAATTTGGGTCTAGAACCCTATCAGCACATATTTTAAGGTCTACCTTTAACATATTATATTAGGAACTATGGAAATTTTTAACGAAAGACGATTCTAGGATTGTTAATCTTCAGTAAGGGAACTTCACAGACAAGCAAAAATATATTTCTAAGTACAAAAAATTGCGGGTATTGTTCTAAAGCGTTTAGTCAAGCATTAAAGAACAAGGAAATTAGTAACATTATAATTTAGTATACACTACATAATTATTAAAAACATGACTTAACTATATGCGTTAGTAACTATATTTTAATTAAAACCAATTATAAACCATTTATCAAGTATCCATGACATACTGGACTAATTATTTTTTAATTATAACATAATATTGTCAATTCTAAAATATCAATATTTTGTTGTGGTACAAGAAGTCAATATAACCCCAAGCATACGACATCTCACGGTTGGAGAGGGAAGGGGAGGGGGATTCAGCGACCCAATTCTGAAAAAATAACTTTTTTACTGACTTTTAATTCGATAAACACATTACATTAAAAGGCTTAAGTAATCCCTGTTGTAACGTGACTGGAGAACTCCAAATCCATGACGTCATAAATTGATGAGCAAACTGTATTATGTATTTACAGTACTTCAAAAAGCACTGTCAGTTTATATCGATTAATCAAACTGATTTACTAGAAGCGCAATAGTATAGTATAATATATACAGCATAGTAAATAGTATAGTATACAGTGATAGATGGCCTCACCTGTCACCCGAGGTCTGCGCTTATATCGGGCTGAGATCGTTCAGCAACCTCCGGTGCCTGAGTCGCCTGCGGTACCGGGCCCGTCCTGTACGAGTGCGACATATCTACCAGAAGGTGCTATCATTAGGATTTCCGCGTAATCAAAAAAAGAAAGAAATGTTGATGATACCAGATGCGGGAGATGGTTTAGCGGAAAGTTTAAAATTAGTTAAACTTACTTATTCAATTTTTTATTTGTGTTGACAATGGACCTGACTAAAGAGGTGTCGAAAATTAGTCTACGCTACTTGTACGCACGGAATACCCAGGAGTCAGGTCAAAATGGACATTGCAATTGTTGACTTAAATGATTGCAAACCCCAAGGCCACTACCACTGCGTTAACTCTTTGTTTAAACTCCGAGATATGTACCTTCTGATGAGTAAGCCGCGTGATTCAGTACCAGACTAAGTCGTGTTTCCGCGACAATGGAAAACTAATAATAAGTTGTTAATAAACGTCATGTATCATATCCAAATATGCGCAGTGCAATTAAAACGTGCCGAGTTCATGTCGAAGATGTAGTGTGTCTATTAAGTTAAACAGAATTCGTGTAGTTTTTGTTTTGTTATATTTAAGTGATCGCGGGAAATATGTAGTGACAAGAAAAGTAATCGAATAGGAAACGGTTCCACAGACGCGAGCGTACTCGCTAGGCGGAGTATGCGTTGATAAGTACCTAATCTCTTAGGTCAAGTTCAAATAATGTTTACTTTAACGTTTTGTTAGCAAAATGTGAAAAATCTCAGTTTATTAGCCGCAACCACGCGGTATATTAGTTAATAATGTGTTTTAAGACATTACTTTTGTGTTTTGTTGTGTTGCTCTTTTCTGTTCATTGTAATTGTGAGGAAGATGATTTGGGATACAGTTTAAATATTGGAAACGCTATTGACGTGTTTGCAAAGTAAGTTTTGAAGAAACTGTAAATTAATAATATTGTTATTAATTGTATAGCTTTAGAATTGTTTTATTCTTTGTCATTGCTTACACATAGATAACTGTTGTTGATTCTTCTGTAAATATGTATCACAGCTAGACTAAGTGCTTATGGTTTATCGCACTAAACTGGATAGGTAGGTACAGGTGGATTACACTCAATTAATTTTCTATTTTTAACCAGATACGCCTTATTATAATGCTTATAATTTTAACTCCCTCTAATATTAGATAAAAGCAGTTATAAAATAAAAGATACACATGAGAAAGTGAAAATAAAATGTCAGATATTCTAGGTATATTGTTTTCATCGTTCGAATTCAAATTCATCAAACTAATCTGTGTCTTAAATTCATACTGCTCTCTGTATGTTAGAGCTATGCTAGATACTCTAAATATGACAGATCTGGCATTTTAACACGTGATTTAATATAATTTGTATACCTATAGCATTTTCATTTGTTTAATGACTATACTTATATTTTTTTTAGAAAATTAACTATCTATTAATATTTGTAAAAAAATATTTTATGTAAATAACAGCATTAGTTCTGTTCCGTCAAATTTTAGAGTTTCATTCATATGAACTCACAAGATACGTTCACAACGACAACGAATGGAAATTACTAGTCTTACTACATTCATTCATTCATTTCATTATTATTCAAGGTCATTATAATTATACCTAATAAACCCCAATTATTGAATACTTATAAATATATATCGACGATCGAAAATACTAAGAATGATACTTTTTACTAACCTACGAAGACAAATAGATAGATTTTTGTAAAAAAATAAAATATCACTTGGTAGTACATTAAGGCGCTACGATGAACATACCTACACACATAGACTGCCAAAACTATATTACCCTTTCTTTTAACATCGCCCTAGTCGAGTAAATACATTTCTGCCGAAAGCTTTTCCTTAGTTTTTTGAAATTAACTATATAATTTTATCATTTAGAAGACAAAGATTCCATATCTAAAATTGCACAATGTAGTGAAATTCAGATTTTTTAAATTTGGTCTTTGAAATAAAGTGGTTAAAGATATCTTAGGTACCTACTCATAATATAATTTAACATGAGTTATAAGAAAGTCAAATCACGATTTAAAATTATACTCAAAGGATGTTCGGTGTTCGGTTAGTTCAAAGGCGAAAGTAGTCTTGAAACTCGAATGAAACAATATGAAGTTCAACACATTAATTAAACTGTAGTAATGTAAAAATAAATGATTTCTATATTTACCTTTATCGGCTTCATCGCACAAGTCATTAACCTATATAAACCATCCCACGTTCCCAGTTACGGCGACCTGTCTCAAGTGACGCAAGTGGTCTCAGCTGATTATGAGGGCTACGACAGTAGGGAGGAAATAGTACCCTTCAACGAGAGGAATATCAGAGTGTTCGTTAGTGTCGCCAGCAGGGAAAACACGAGCGAGGGAATAACGGACATGGATGTATTGCTTTGCGAGACTTTCGATGATCTACTTAATGCATATTTTAGGAATTTTCGGATACAAGGGTAAGTTTTGTTTCACAGTGCTATTTCTCCAATGAAAAGCAGGGAACCTTCAAGACGAAGTATCACTTTTTATCTGTTTCATCAAACTGTTTGACTAAGGAACGCGTGAGCTATCAATATTATACGAGTATAACTAAACGAATTTGCAAATACTAAAAAACAAAGAAATTCTTGTGTTTGCGGTACTTTGAAGCTGCGAACGAATCAAACTGCAAAGTCAACGCAATCAAATTTACACATTTTGTAGATTTCTCTACATGTAAAAACTAAAATTTAAAAAAAAACTGACTTCAAGAACTGGACTAAATTAAAAACACGGCAAGCAGCAGCTTTCAAATAAAAAATCATCAAAATCACTTCACCCAGTCGAAAGTTCTGAGGTAATAAACATTAAAAAAAAAAACTGTGGCACTTGGGGACTACCGCGGTTGAGATATTGCAAAGCATTTTTTATCAACTTATGCGATTATAATTATTTATTTATGCAGTTTTTTTTAGATATTATATCTTTCTATATTCAAGTTCCACATTTTCAAATCATATCAACTTTGGGATCCAACCCTTATGGGAATTCAATAAAAATAAATGATGTCTAAGCGATCTATGTATTTTACAATCGTGAAATGGTATGTAGTAGAAAATACTCAAATTGTTCTAAAAATTACCTACTTTCAATTTATTGTTGAATGAAATCTACAAAATGCTTAACTTTGATCGCGTTGACTTTGCAGTTTGATTCGTTACTTTATACGACGAAAATACCCGTTACAGAGCCGATAAACCGTGGAAAGCCTTCATGGGAGACTGGATCAATGATGAAATAATGCGTACAATGGGCCTGGAAAATGACTCGAAACCTGACAACTGTTGTTACGTGCTAGTCAAGATGAGTAAAAGGCTAAAAATTGTAGAACTTACCAATACTAATACGCTTGAACCAAATGAATACATCAAGAGAGAAATTGACAGGCTGAATGTAAGTGACGTGGCAGAAGTGAGGCGCTTCATGAAGAGCTATGGCACACATTATATTGATTCATATGTAACGGGAAACTTTATATACCAGGTATGTTGCTTGTATAAAACTTTAACTGGTTTTTCAACCATAATAGATATCTGATCGTATTACATGGCCACTTTACTAAGAGACTGTTTATTGGTCTTCGGATTCAAAGCCCTCAAATATTTTATTTACATTTTTAGGCCTATCTGGACTGATAGATCTACTTCAATGATTAAACATTTTTTTCTTAATAGACCCTTTATACACAATGTGTTAGTGGAAACGTGTTTGATATTTAAATACGTTTAAAAATAACTGATACGCCAGGCTTTTTCAACGCAAAGTCAAGTTGGTGTTGCCATAAAGAGACCACAGAAGGTGGTGCAATTATATTTTTTATCCCTCCTCGCTTAGTTTCGTTTTAGTACCACTATATTAACCAGAAAACATTAATATTTCTCAATAGATATTCAAATACAAGCGGACGGGTTACAACATGCTGCGCGCTTACATCAGACTACGCAACCACGGCCGTGCTAAGCCTGACAACCTTAGATTCTACTTCTCATCTTACTTCCTCAAGCAAGTTGGTGATATTAGGGTAAGTAATAATGCTTAAATCTTGTTAATTAGGCCTTATAAGACTGTCGACGACCTCTTTTCTTTCTCATTTGTCATTTTATGTAGCTGCTTGTTTTGACAATATTTCACAAAACGTATAGATTTTGTATACCCAAGATTAATAGATTGGAGTGTCAGTGCTGTAGAAGTTAGTTATTATTTTGGGTTTTACTCTTGACCAACTGAGCTTAAGCAAAAAGGCATAACCCAAGATCCTAATTGCCTTTTGTAATGTAAACATACATTAATTAACGTTCTCTTAAATTAATGTTACCAGATAGCCAGTGGAAACAAAACTACAGAATCCTGGGCTCGCAAAAACCTCAGGGACATACAATACTTATATTCAAGACCGAGTCTTCTCCGATTGTACTACAACCCGGCTCTGCTGAGCAAGCTAAATGAGTTGATGGATAATGGTGCTTTAATGAGTATAGGTCTGAAGACTCTCCGACCCTTGTTCAAAGACCAGTACAAGGCGGATAAGTACGCTGAGATTGTCGAAAATGATTTACAACTTTGGGAAAACAACGCATAAGTGTATAGTGTTTATCGAAAGCCGCGAAAAGAATAGAGTTAATTAATGAAAATGAGTGGTGAACCAAATCCAGTTGTTCACAGTCAAATTCGAACTGTTATTATTGCTTTTATAGAATGTTACTTGTAAATATTATAATGCTTTTTTCTTGAAGTTTTGCAGGCGACAGTCAGTTTCAGTAGTTGTGTTTGCGAGACAAACTATTAAGGCTTTTATACACCACTAGCTGTCCCTGCGAACTTCGTACCGCCTCAGCTTCCCACAGGTAGTGTACAGTCACGAGAAAAAAAAACATTTATATCTTAATTTTCTTAACACCTTGTCCTAACAATTACGAATAAATAGAAAAAATAAGTATCCAATCTAGTTCAGTCGATCGGAACTTTTGCGCGTACATTTCGGCTATCCATTTTCATTATAGAGAAGATAACGGCGTTCTACAATGCAGCCGAGCGGATGTACCGCTGACATAATCAGACCGCCAGCACTTGCTGCAAAGCATAATTTGCGTTTAACTGTAATATGACAGTTTGGCGGCTCAATTATCTACCGGCTTTTGCCGCCGAGCTTATTTTCGGCATAACAGCCAGCATAGTGCGTAGGAGCCTTTACATCGCACGATGGTGGAGTACCAAATCGATGGGGTCGGATAATCGGTCTTGTCTAAATTGTTTAGGTGGATGAAACTAAGCTTTTATAATAGTGGCGTTATTTACTAAAACATTTAAAAGAAAGATTGAGCATTATTTTTACTTTCTCAATATTTACTGATTATCTTATGTGGTATATGCTTCCTGTTTGTACATACTAAAATACTTTAGAACAATGTTTGGGAGGTAGACGGTAGTTTGTAAATATTGACCTAAATATTATTAAAATAGTTGTGATAGGATGTGAAGTCAGTGTAAATAAATTGTTTTTTTGCAAATTGAAACTGTTTAATTTGTTTTTATGACCGACTGTACATTGCCGACTGGCATTTCCCAATTATATAGGTAGTACGATAACTGGTGATTTATCTTTTCTGTCTGTACCTCTTCTCATGTCGTGAGAACATGTAGATATATTAACATTATTTATATACATTACACATATCACACATATATACATTGACTGCCTTGGTGGCGCAGTGGTAGCGTATGCGACTGCTGTGTATGAGGTCTCGGGTTCGATTCCCGGGTCGGACCAAATGTTTGTATGATCTGCAAATATTTGTTTCGGAGTTTAGGTGTTTTCTATGTATAATATGTTTGTATTTACAAAAAAAAGTATATATGTATTTTTTTTTTTTTTTTATTTATTTCTATTTTTTATATTTGTGTGAACTTGCTTGTGCATGATGTGGTCTCCTATAAGTGAGGGAGCACATAACTTGTTATCCTACTAATTACTTTTGTTTTGTTTTTGTGTATTCCTCGTTGTGAGATCCTTAAATAAATAAATAAATAAATATCAGTTGTGTAGTACCCATAATACAAGCTCTGCTTAGTTTGGGACTAGATGGCGTTGTGTGTTAGATGTCCGAAATATTTATTTATTTTCATTTTTACTCATTTATAACCTCGCACATCTCGTGCACAACCGTCTGACCCCAAACTATATTGTTTTATAAAAAGGCAATTACCCCGTTAGCAATCCTTTGTCGCGGGGGACTTCACAAACGTACATGAAACGTACACAAAAAACACCCAGAGTCAGAACAAAAATTTGTGGATCACACAGTGTTGTCTCATGTAGGATTTGAACCGACCACACTTGGCGCAGTAGAAAGCGACGTGGCGACCGCTTAAACCATTAGGCTAACAGTGCAGTTATTTTTATATTTATATATGCTGTTGAAAAATTATACCCAGATAGCGAGACAGACAGACAATTATTGCGCACAACACACATTTATTTGTCTTTCATGGGAATTGAATTCACGACCAGTCAGCATCACGACGTATGTTTAATTATATTTTCCAAAAGCAGAACAAATAAAAGTCCATAATATATATGATAATTGTTTATTACATTTATTAATATTATTATTAAAATCGTTATTACTGATAGTGTTGAAATGTTAGTTGATATATAGGACCGTTCATTCATGGCTATTTAACGAACATATATTATATATACATATATGTATTTAAAATTGACATAACTGAAGTCAAAACAAGGTATGTACATATATATATTTTTTGTTTTAATTTACAGTTTACAGTCATTGGTATGATTGTCAAATTACAAATACAAGTGGCACTACCAGTCCCGTGAAATGTATTGTCAAATTACGAATCTTTACTAGTTGGCAGTGATTTAAAGGTTTAATTAAAACATTGACAGTCATAAGGACTTCAATTAGAAGTGCAAACATATAACTTAGAATGTTATTTGTAAAATTAATGTGTAAAATTACAAATTTCATAATTTTTAAATTAAAATTTTCAACATCAAACATTAGTCGGTGACGCGATCCCATAAGATTTTTACTCTAACAAAAAGTGCTCAACGCGGCTTTTATAATTAATTATTTTACGTAAAAACTTACAGATGTACCTTTATATGGTAGGTAGGCCAACACCTCCCTTTTAAAGGATCCTTGTCCAGTAGTGGACTGCTAAAGACTGTTGATGATAATTGATGTGAGCCCACAATGAATCGTACTCATAGCGCCATCTATATTTAGTGTTCTATAAACTCTACAATTAGGACCTGTATCTCACAATCAAAGTTTAACAAACTTTTAGTGAGCAATCTTTTAACTAAAGAAAAAACAGTTAAAGTATTTTGTCAAATGCTTTTCACAATGAAAACTTAAGACATGATTTTGCATTTATTAACCTACATAATCTAATATTTTTTATCATTATATGATCACATATAAGTATTATTACACATGTTGTGACAACACCGACACAGCTTACTCAGAAGACACATTTAATAATCCTTACAGATAAGTATTTTATTTATATAATAAGATACTATTCCATAGACAAATCCTGTATTTGATTTTAAATAATTTTAAAAGCATTATTTTTAATCGGCATTAAAGTTTTACATTTGTATTAAAATTGATTAAATACACATTAATGGACTTAATAAAAGCGCAACATGGTAGTGAGTAGCCATACGAAGACGTTCTCCTTTGTCAAAGTATAAGCCCAATTGGGCCTACGCATTACACATTTATAACACAGATTGAGTTTGTGTGTGTGTGTGTGTGTTAAATTGTGAATTCTATGTTTTAATCGTTGTGTAAGTTTGAAGTGACGGGCGATTGTATTTTTATGTGAGTATAAAATGTATATATTGTGAAGATTTCGCCAAGCAAAAATAACCTGTTTTGTATCGGAAAAAGAAGTAATGGCCCTTCGGTCTGCGCGCCTGTGTTGCCCTATGAGAGTAATGTAACATCTTTGTAAGGATATGGTATGCAATAAAGTATAATTGTCGTAATGTTAAACATTCCATAAATATTATTAAGAATTATTTTCCAATAAAGATACATTTAACAATTTAATTATATACATACAAATTCGTATTCATTGTCAATCAGTCATTTATTTTGAAAAGTCTTTAGTCAACGCCATTCATTCATTCATTCGTTAGGATTTATAACAATTTAGCTCCTAATTCATAAACGTTACTTAAGCAACGGTTTTATCTTTAACTTTAAGACTAAAAGTTTTCAGTTAAATATAAAATAACAGCTGCTTAAAGTTTAAATAACGTTTATGAGTAAGGGAGTTGTTGATTAAGTATAGTTACGTTTAGGAAAGTACAAAATAAGTCTTAAAATAGAGATCACATAGGAATCTTTCGTCTTAAAGTTATATTTAAGACGATTTCAACCTCAACTATACTGATCGCACCGCCACTGTCATAAGACAGAACAAGGCAAACACCTCATAATTTTATTTCTCAAAGTTATATTCGCACATGTATTATTACAATTATAAAAAACATACTTTAATTTTACTGTGATGCAAAGCTAATTAATATAAATTAGAGAAATAAAAAAAAAATGTCCTTAGCGGTAGATTTTTTTTCTTCAAGTTTGACTGTCATTGTGTCTTCTAATGTTTAAATACACAAAGAAATCGTATATACCTTATTGCTTGGTTACACATAAAATTCACACAAATTCATGTAATTTATATGACTAGGTTGGCAACTCGTAAAGTATACTGTATCATGAATGTTGCCAACTAATAAAAATCAGAATCATTTTTCCTCCCAGCCTTAATTTAATTTTTTTTTTGTTTTTGGGGTCTACAACACGGTTGAACTTTGATTTTTTACGTGAAGCGACTGCCATCAGGCCTCAACCCTAGGCGATAAAGACATTTTTGCAGAAAGATAGTTTTTGTACTTCTTTTTAGCTTTTAGTTATCTAAATATAAGAGTGTAGTAACAGAGATCGACGGTTTAAGGTGCTCTCCGAGGTACGGAGGGGTCTCAATATGTCAAGAATGACCATGACTGACCTGGATAGGATCGTCTAACTTTATAATGTTAACCTAGGTATGAACCACTGAACCATGAACCCTTTGGTTCTAATCAAAACTCAGAATCACACTCAATTCAATCTCAGTTAGAAAGTTTAAAAATTTATAAGTATAAGCAAAAACTAAAATGCGAGTTCTGAAAGCATAATAGCACATAAAATTTCGTAAAATCTAAAAAGTTTCAGTTGATTAAACTAAATTAAATTTCCAGTACACCATAGACTAGTAAAATGTATTATAAATATTAGCCTCTTGCAAAGTTTACTTTCGCTTAACAGATAGACAGATAAATTTAAAGTTGCCATATTACAATAAAAAGTTTCGTATTTGAAGCGTTGACCGCGCAGTATGAAACGACGCAGCGACCACTACGCCACCTGTGCAGTCAAACTTTAGATGTACCTGCCCATGTAGGCTAGAGGTTCTGTGCGTGTTGAGTCCAAGGCCAGCCTCAGTGGGCCTCGTAGGTGCTGCTGACGCGAGTGGTTGCAAACTGGTTGCGTCCCACTCGCTTCCCATTTACTAGGAGCACCAACGGGTTGTTCACGCGGATCGATTTGAAATCGTATTTCTGTAACGACATGTTTATTGTTATTAAAGCATATTTTAAAAACGTGATACGGAACTTATGTACAAGGAGTACATAATTTTACGAAATTTATGACAAAGGTATTATTAATAGTGGCCGGCCAGTCGTCGATCAAAAGTATTTGATCGACGACTGGCCGGCCACTATTATTTATAACAATATACTGTTTCTATAATAATGCATTTTATTTGGAATTAGAACTTTTATAATGGTGGCGATTCTGTTGTTTTCATTACTAAAGTAAATTTCACTAAAAGTTTTTTTTTATTGAATAGGGGGCAAACGAGCAGACACGTCACCTGATGGTAAGCGATTAACGCCGCCCATGGACACCAAAGACATCACAAGTGCGTTTCCGACCTTTGGGGGATGGGGGATATGGGCCTCTGATATCCTCACTCACTCGGTGAAACACAGCGCAAGA
The DNA here is from genome assembly GCA_916048165.1 of Spilarctia lutea. Taxonomy (NCBI): domain Eukaryota; kingdom Metazoa; phylum Arthropoda; class Insecta; order Lepidoptera; family Erebidae; genus Spilarctia; species Spilarctia lutea. The sequence goes on along the minus strand of OU696490.1, from coordinate 10,737,668 downwards.
GCTATTTCGCACCGGTTTTCTGTGAGGCCATGGTATCACTCCGGTCGAGCCGGCCCATTCATGCCGAAGCATGGCTCTCCCACGAAAACAAACATATTATAGACTTTAATCTCATCCGCTTACAGTCCATTTTTTGATATCTCAATATCTTTATGGCAAAACAACGTTTGCCGGGCCAGTTGGTTATGTTGTATATTTAAAAAGTTATTTTCTTTTGAAGCCAATTTACTCACCGCAAGGTCAGAATCAAGTTTGTGTATTGTAAGCTGTGGTTCGGGCAATGTCACACAATCACCGATAATGGCCCCTCGACCATCAGCCCAGTTGTACACCGTCACCAGTACACATTTCATGCTTTCATCCACCATAGCAAATGTGCTGAAACAATATAAAAAATTAAAATAATAAATATTTTCGGACATCTAACATACAACGCCATCTAGTCCTAAATTAATTAGAACTTGTATTATGGGTACTAGACAACTAAAAGATTTTTTTTTGTAAATACATACATATTATACTGATAGAAAACAGCCAAACTCCGAAACAAATATTTGCAGATCATACAAACATTTAGTCCGGCCCGGGATGGAACCCGAGACCCGATTTCTACGATATGACTTGGTCTGTGGAACCCCGCAATCAAGGTACGCCTATGCAGACAGATTTTATTTATTTTTAGGACTAAGTATTCATATATAATAAACTTAATAAATTATTAAATATATATAGTGTTAATAAAACAGTATGTAAAAAAGGGTTTCAGAATATTTAGGTACACTAAACTATCAGACACTGAAATCATTTTTTATATTGAATAGTGGGCCAAACGGGCAGACGTATCGCCTGTTGGTAAGCGATTACCGCCGCCCACGGATAGCATCACAAGTGCATTGCCGGCCTTTGGGGGATGGGGGGGGGGGGTGGAGGGAGGGGTTGGGGTATGGGACACAGCGCAAGCGCTATTTCAAACCGGTTTTCTGTGAGGACGTGGTATCACTCCGGTCGAGCCGGCCCATTCATGCCGAAGCGTGACTCTCCCACGGAATCACATCTCAGTAATTTTAAAGTAGAATATAGTTTTGTAACATATACTTAGACATATCCTAAAGTTTAAGTAAAAATTGATTTTTTATAGAAATAAAGTAACTGTAAGAACAGTAATTGCCTGAAACAAAGGCCTTACCTAGATCAGGCAAATCACTAATTTCAAATATTGGTCATACTTAATAATGAGATTAAGAATTGTAATTTGAAATAAATTTGGAATAAAAATAAATATTTAATTCTAATCGTATATGTACTAAGAATGAATATTCTGCTTATATTATAAAGTTGGGAAGCGTTTTGGTTGAACACGCTTATCTTAGGAACTACTGACGCGGATTAAATATAATATTTATTTCTTTTTTAGAAGACTAGGAATATACCTTACACATACCTTTTACAAAAATACATGACACGGGTACAAGGAACACTTGGACTCCGAACAATAATTTGTGGATGACACAACGTATTGTTTCATGTGGGGTTTAAACCCTTAAATTTTTTTTTCACTAAGTGTTGGACTTAGTGAAGTAAAAAGCCGCGTTGCGTTAAACCATTTCGTCAACCGCGTAATCCCATGAAAATTTGTCAAAGAAAATTAAAGTAGTATTAGAGGCCGAACGTGTATGTCATCATTTAGACTGTGTATGTCATCATTTAGACTGTTTGTTTAGTGTACTAAAAAAATGTGTTTTTTTTATGCCCAGTTTCTACATTTGAAAAACGATCCGTTCTAGGTACGAATAGTAGTATATTATACGGGGCGTAAGCTAAAATCGTTCCTATAAAAAAATAATTGAAGAACGGTATTTACGACTTGTAGTCGGTTGTAGAAAATTTATACACGATGACGATTCGTTAAATATAGGAACCGGGCATTAGTACACTAGAAAACTTTTGTAAAAAAGTATGTGGTATAAAATGTCAACTAGTATAAGAATTGTACAATGAACTTACAAAGGAACTGCATTGTCATTGTGTAAGGAGCCTACAACCTTCCCGATGACTACTTTTCCTTCATTACTCCCCTCTTGCAAGGTGTCCAGCCGCGCCAGCTCTAGCGCCACCTCCCGGCTGCGACCGAAATTGTGTAAACTACCCACACTGTACGGACCCAGCATTTTCTTATCAATTGACTGTGGAAAAAAGCATTATAAATTATATTTTTTGTAGATTAAGAGTATTTTAACACATGAGAACATTAATGAATAGACAGCGTGCACAAACACAGATAACATACATCAACGTCAAATTTATAACACCCCTCTTTTTGAGTCGGATGTTAAAAATGATGTAGCTTTTTGATGCTTTACGCTTAGGTCCTTAAAACTACGTAATCGATTTAATTTAAATCGATTGGTTTAAATGTAGTTTTCACCAATACAAGACGAATATTTACCTATATGAACAACTAGCTGACCCACACAACCTCGTTTGCGTCTTATATAGCCCGTAGCATGAACATTTTCGCAAAATAAGTAACTTTTCTGGCTGATTTTTACACCTTGTGTCCGAAAAACCCAAATATCTTACGGAACCCTATTTTTTTTCAAAATAAAACATAGCCTATGTTACTCGTGGATAATGTAGCTTTCTAATGGTGAAAGAATTTCTAAAATCGGTCCAGTAGTTTTTGAGCCTATTCATTACAAACAAACATACAAACAAAGTTTTCCTCTTTATAATATTATATTAGTGTAGATAGGTAAAAATCCACCCAAAACCCGTTGAAAAATTTAACAGATATAACTCCAAACGAAGGTCCCTACGTACATTGTGATCCAATGGTTTTAAAGATCATAAAAAACGGAGTCCAGAGTAACAAGCAAGCGTAGAAGCTCGGAAAATGGTTAAGTTAAAAAAACAACTTGATGCTGATATCGGGAAGGCTTTGAGTGAAGCTGTAGAAGACATTTGCATTTGTGTTTTGTTACAATATGTGGCACGTATGCAAAGTCAAGGCAACTTGCCTTACCTGCCTGCAAGTAATTATTGCAATTTACAGAAGAAAACATGATATTAACAGGTCAAGAAAGTACTATGTATATTGTATATACGTGTTCATATGTGACTATCTATATTCTTAATTTATCTTAGGGCCAGTTCCAACACTGTGGGGGAACGGGTATCATGTTCCATCCAACACAAAGGGAGGATCCTCCGACCAGGTGAGGTGATCATGCCTGGCGGGCCACTGCCCAACAGTTGATGTTGGGATGTTGTATATATGATAATCGGCGTGAGAACTATTTATTTCGCGATTCAGGATTTGTAGTTACTCCGTGTAGTGCGTTACTTCGTAGTTCAATGTATCTTCGGTAGATGGCGCTGTAGTAGGTTATAGTTGTGTTATATGTGGAAGTCGCCACATCACTAATTGATCAAGTCAGTATATCCCTCATCACAGACAGATTTCGGTTTTAAAAGTCTCGGATAAAGACAAATATGTTAGATGGCGATATGCATATAACTAAGTTTTATCTGTAAACTAAAGCTTTATCAAAAACTCGTGAATATAATATACAATACAATATATTTATTTGCATGAATATGGTACAAAGTTCTAGAAACATACATTAGGAATTACTGCATATTTGGCCACAAGTGGCGTACAAATTTTATAATAAAAAATCCATACCGTCTCAAGTTAGAGGCAATTGTAGAGGTTAATGTTGAGTAACCAAGCCACTAACAAAGGTTGTGTTCGTAGGAGTATACTGAATAAGACAGCAGAATGATGGTAGAGTTATTGTATTCAAAAGATGACTGACTAACTACGAAAACAACACCAGTATTTATACAAAAATAGTAAGGAGAGAGTGAGTCAGGTAGCACACGTAAATGTAGGCGATTTGACATCTCTCTCTCTGTCGCACACTCACAGCGATGAGTTTGGTATGCGATGTTGCATAATGTCAAGGAGAGAGTGAGTCAGGTATCAAGCATAAATGTAGGCGATTGGACATCTCTCTCTCTGTCGCACACTCACAGCAATGAGTCAGGCGACGCTATGTAGAAATATAATATTTATTTTGTATGGAAAAAATTGAATCCGTATCCATTAATATCTGAACTGTATTTTAGTATTGTATTCCTACTGTCGAATAGGGTAAAGTATTTATACATATGTAGCGGTCACGGATTCGATAACATTATATCTATTATTTTATTATATTACATCGCGTCGTCAGGCTACACCATCTAAAATGTGCCTACATCTACGCGTGCTACCCGACTCACTCTCTCCTTAATAGTATAAATACCGGTGTCAATCATCCCCGACCTTAACCACTACACATATATTTATATTAGGTCTTTACCTATGAAATTGCCGTTTTGTATGCAATAAGTGAAAGTACTTATTTTTTCAAACTTTTTTATTTCTGTTATTCGAAGTAATTACCCATGCAATCGACGTATCTTTGCCAACGCATTGGCAGTTTATTGATGCCCTTCTTGTAAAAATCAGCTGGACGGGAGGCAACAAACTCTTCAAAGGCATTTTGTACTGCCTCTCGGGAATTGAATTTTTTACCTACTAAAAAGTTGTCTAAATTTTGGAAAAAGTAATAGTCGGTAGGTGCAAGGTCTGGTGAGTATGGCAGATGAGGGAGAGCTTCCAACCCCAGCTCTTGCAGCTTGGAGACTGTCTGTTGCGCAGTATGGGGTCGCGCGTTGTCGTGAAGGAGCAGTGGGGACGACCGATTGACCAAAGCTGGTTGCAGATGTGCAAGCTTCTCCACCATTCTCTCCAGTTCTTCACAGTACACATCTGCATTAATGCTCATGCCGTTTTGTAAAAAGCTGTGGTGAATCACACCCGCACTAGACCACCAAACAGTGACCATCACCTTTTTAGGGGTCATTTTTGGTTTAGGGCATTGCTTTGGTGCTGAACCAGGGTCTAACCAACTTGCTGAGCGCTTTCGATTGTCGAACAGAATCCATTTTTCGTCGCACGTAACTATTCGTTTCAAAATTCCTTCATTTCTTTGCCTGTTGAGCAGCGAAAGGCAGGTCTCGACGCGTACGTTGCGCTGGCGATCGTTAAGGTCGTGGGGCACCCATCTATCAAGCTTTTTTACCTTGCCAATTTGTCGCAAATGGATCAATATTGTTTTGATGCTTACATTAAAAGCTGCTGCTAGCTCTGCTGTAGATTGAGTTTCGTCAGCTTCCACAATGACCTTTAATTCATTATTATTAACCAAAGTCTCCAGACGACCACGAGCTTCATTTTTCAAGTCAAAATTTCCAGAACGGAACCGGGTAAACCAATAAAGGGTTGTGCGTTCGTTTGTACAGTTCTCTCCGTAAACGTTTTTGATGTTACGTGCCGTTTGTGTCGCGTTGGTGCCACGACGGAACTCATATTCCATAATTACACAAATTTTTAAAGTATCCATTATGACGAAAAATGTTCAAATGTAATGAAAATACAACGCTAATCAAAAAACAAAAGACTGAGTTTGTAAATAGAATGTCATGGTTTTAAAACAAAATGAATTTGAATTTAGAATACAGAGCCATTACAAACTTTTTTTTATTTGAAATGACCAGTACTGAAGAAACGCAATTTCATAGGTAAAGACCTATTATATCTACTGAATAAGAAGTGTAAATTTACAATTCCGCAAGTAGATGCAATAGAATAATGGTATCATTATCCACTGTTTTAAATTAAAACAAAATAAATTATATATATATATATTGTTGCGCCATAACCAGATGAATCTAGTGTCCACTAGAAGAATCGAGAACTGTCGAGGACAACGCCATCTAGTGTCGGAAAGCGCGCAACTGTGTGCATTATGACGATTACTCGACGCTAGATGGCGCTACAAGCAGCTCTAGAGTAATCTATTTAGCCTAGAGACATCGATCGAATATTTTCGTAGTTTCGAGTAATTTCCACGGCCATATAAAAGCGGAACGTGTTGGCCGTAGGGACAGTATTGTTTCAAGATACAGCGAATAAACATCGAAGAGATCTTCTAGTGCGACTAACAAGTGATTTAGTGATTTCTTATTGTAAAAAGTGTTCTTAATAAATAGTGTGTTATTTTTGGTAATTAATCGAGTACTTTAATTTATCTAATACTCAGCTCGTAACAATTTGGTGTCAGAAGTGGGATTAAAGTATGCCGGTTTTACCAAAGGAAGACACGGAAGGTATCCGAACTAGGAGTCAGCGCCAGCAAGAGGCTGATCAGAGGCGATTTGGCAGTGCACAACTGCCTACATCGGAAGATCAGCAGCCAGCTATGGAAACCACGTCGTCCACATCGGCAGCAGCTCCAGATATCACGGCCCTAATGGCAATGCTCCAAGAGCAGGCCCGCCGCCAGGAGGCGCAGGCCCGCCGCTTGGAAGATCAGCTGCAGCGGGACAAGGAGGAGCAGGCCCGCCGCCAGGAGGAGCAGGCCCGCCGCTTGGAAGAGCAACTGCAGCGGGACAAGGAGGAGCAGGCCCGCCGCCAGGAGGACCAGGCCCGCCGCCAGGAGGAGCAGGCCCGCCGCTTGGAAGAGCAACTGCAGCGGGACAAGGAGGAGCAGGCCCGCCGCCAGGAGGAGCAGGCCCGCCGTTTGGAAGAACAGATGCAGCGGGATAAGGAAGACCAGGCACGCCGCCAGGAGGAACAGATGCTCTTGTTAAAAGGCATACATGAGACTTTCGGCAAAGAAATCAAGGTAGTGAAGGATCAGGTTCTTCAACACGAGAATCGTATCACTGAGGCCGAAACTGAAATTGCTGACGTGAAGAAGGCCTTAGGAAACCTTAAAGTTGGAGACGGAGCGGCGACTATAGTAACTGCTGCTCCTTCGGTACGGGGGTTCAAAGTACCGCCGTTTGATGGAACATCTTCGTGGTCAGCCTACAAGATTCAGTTTGAGGCTGTTATGACGGCAAACGGCTGGACAAAGGAACAAGCTATGACCGCGCTCACCTTGGGTCTTCGAGACCAGGCTCTAACCGTCCTCGAAGCCCTCGGTAAGAAGGTAACCTATGAGCAACTGCTGGAGGCATTAGAGGCAAGATATGGTGACGCTCATCTGGAGCACGTGTTTCGTGCACAGCTGAAGGATCGTGCCCAACGCATCGGTGAAAACTTGCAACAGTGGGCTCTGGAAGTTGAGAAACTGGTCCGTAAGGCATACCAGTCTGCACCTGCGCTCGTTGACGGGAATCTGGTGCAAGCTTTTATCGATGGCATCCGTGACCTCGAAGTTAGAGCTGCTGTGAGACTTGGGCACCATGAAACTCTCAAGGACGCTCTGGCCCATGCTTTGGAGGTGGAAGCTGTGAGACAAGACCATCGGTCTCATCGGGTCCGGGAGGTTGTGGCATCACCTCCGCGGGACCGATTTAAGGGGTACAGCCCTAGATGCTACGCCTGTGGTGAAAAAGGTCACCTTCGGTCCAGCTGCCCTAAGCGAAGCATAGGAAGTGAATACGAGCGGTCTCAGGAGAATAGGGCGGTTGATAGTACTGCCCAACAACAGCAGGGAAACGAGTAAACGCCAGGACTGCGGGGCGGGTGCTGGCTGGTGTTCAAAGAGCCCCAAGGATTTCGATCTCGCAAACTCATGATGGGAACAGCCTGGTCATCAGAGGCGAAATCAACGGAACGTCGTGTAAGCTGACTATTGATACGGGAGCTTCTCGCACAGTCATCAGTTCCCAACTTGCAAATCGGTTCCTGAGGGACATTGCATGTAACCGTGAGCAAATAGACTTAGTAACAGCCACTGGTCAGCGCATACCCGTCCGAGGCGAACAGAAGGTGGAGTTGAAGTTAGGCAACCAAGTTTACCTGCATAACGTCATTGTGGCCGATATAGTTGACGATTGTATCCTTGGCCTAGACTTCATGAAGAACAATTGTTGTGAGATCGACATCAACCAAGGTGTAATGAGATGTAGTCAAGAAGAACTGTTCATGGAAGGAGCATCATCAGGAAAAGTGTACAGCTTAAAGAACGTTGTTCTTCCTCCCAGATCAGAGACAATTATGCCAGTTAGTCTCCCTCATAATTCTGGACGAATGCATCGGTGTGTCCTTATTGAAGGGGTAGATAATGATCTTCCATGGAAGACCGCACGAACCCTAGTAAGTACCACTAACACCTCTGCAGTACGTGTGCTAAATCTTAGTGAGAAGCAACATGTGATTCATAAGGGCACACTGATTGGCACTTGCGAAGATGTGGATTGGATGCGTCGATGCCAAGACTTGACTACTTCGAATATTAGCACGGATGCACGAGTCAACGTGTCAACACTTTTAGAAGACTGTCGAGATGTCTTGTCTAGGGAAGAAATTGACAAGGCTAAGAGAATGTTAGTTAAGTACACTGATGTTTTCTCTACTAATGACGCTGATATTGGAAAGACTGGTTTGGTTCAACACAAAATAAACACTGGGAGTGAGATGCCTATTCGTCAGCGACCAAGAAGACTACCAGTAGCACGAGAACAGGAAGTGCAAACCATGATTGATGGAATGGTCAGGGATGGTGTTATAGAGCCTTCATCCAGCCCATGGTGTTCACCTGTAGTGCTTGTAAAGAAAAAGGATGGCAGCATGCGTTTTTGTGTTGACTACCGCCGTCTAAACGACATTACGAAGAAGGACAGCTATCCACTACCTAGAATAGATGACACCCTGGACATGCTAACAGGGGTTAAGTGGTTTAGCACCTTGGATTTAAAAAGTGGATACTGGCAGGTAGAAATTGATCCCAAGGACAAAGAGAAGACTGCATTTTCGACAGGGAAAGGATTGTGGCAGTTCAAAGTAATGCCCTTTGGATTATGTAACGCGCCAGCAACTTTTGAAAGACTGATGGAATCAGTACTCACCGGATTAACTGGAGATGCCTGCCTGGTCTATTTGGATGACATTGTCATCGTAGGCCGTACGTTTGAAGAACATATTCGAAACCTGGAGCACGTTTTATCGAAAATCCGAAGTGCCAACCTAAAGTTAAGTCCTAAGAAGTGTTCATTTTTCAAACGGCAGGTTAGCTTTTTAGGATATGTGGTTTCGGAAGAGGGTGTCCAAACAGATCCGCAAAAGATCGCTGCCGTCAAGGATTGGCCAGTTCCAAAAGATAAGACCCAAGTAAGAGCATTTTTGGGCTTGTGCTCCTACTATCGGCGATTCGTGAAAAACTTTGCGGATATTGCCAAACCCCTTCATAAACTTACTGAAGAGAAAAGACATTTCTGCTGGGATGGAAGTTGTGACATTGCATTTCAAGAGCTAAAAAGACGTCTATGCAACACACCCATCTTAGGGTATCCAGATACTGAAAATGAATTCATAGTTGACACGGATGCGAGTGATACTGGGCTTGGCGGTGTGTTATCCCAGCGGAAAGGTGATCAAGAGGTTGTTATTGCATATTTCAGTAAATCTTTGTCGAAGCCGGAAAGGAATTACTGCGTCACAAGAAGGGAACTACTGGCCGTAGTGAAGACACTGCAACATTTCAACAAATATTTGCTTGGGCGTAAATTCCACCTCCGAACTGACCACGCTGCATTAAAGTGGCTCTTACAATTTAAAAATCCTGAAGGACAAGTCGCGAGATGGATTGAGCTACTACAGGAATATGACTTTATGATTGAACATCGCAGTGGAAAGTCTCACGGTAACGCAGACGCACTATCAAGAAGACCTTGCCCTGAAGACTGCAAGCACTGCGCCAAGCAAGAAGTAAAGGAAGCTGTTCCTATAAGGACGATAAAGACGGACCTTAACCGAACCGAACGAATGGAAGGAAAGCCTACAGCAAGCACAGCAAGAGGATGCAGATATCAAACCAATTCTCGAGTGGATTAAAGCTGAGACTCCTAAGCCACACTGGAGCGAAGTTGCATCGCTGAGCTCAACCACGAAGAGTTATTGGGCTCAATGGGATAGTCTAGTCATCCAGGATGGAGTTTTGTGCCGTAGATGGGAAAACGCTCGAGGAGACAGCTGTCATCTGCAAATGGTTGTTCCTAAAGCTAAGATACCAGTGGTCCTGCAGCTCTACCATAACGGATGTTCAGGGGGTCATATGGGAGTCAAGAAGACATTGTTAAAGATAAGGGAAAGATTCTACTGGATTCATTGTCGTGATGATGTCGAGGACTGGTGTCGCAAGTGTACCAGTTGTGCGGCCGTGAAGGGACCTCATACACGTAGCAGAGGCGCATTGAAATTGTACAATGTTGGTGCACCCTGGGAAAGAATTGCAATAGACGTAGCGGGACCGTTTCCTGAAAGTGAAAGCGGAAACAAGTACTTCATGGTCGTAATGGATTACTTCACTAAGTGGCCAGAAGTCTTTGCCATTCCCAACCAAGAGGCATCAACAGTTGCAGATAAATTAGTGCACGAAGTCTTCTGTCGTTTTGGAGTGCCTTTAGAAATCCACAGTGACCAAGGAAGAAATTTTGAGTCTCAAATATTTCAAGAAATGTGTCGAGTGATGGGTGCTCACAAAACCAGAACCACCTCTTACCACCCACAATCGGACGGAATGGTGGAACGATTTAACCAAACACTAGAGAGGTATCTGGCAAAAGTAGTTGAAAGTAAGCAAAAAGATTGGGACAAACACATCCAACCGTTTCTTCTGTCATACCGAAGTGCAGTCCACGAATGTACTTCCGTAACACCAGCTTTTGCAAACTTCGGAAGAGAACTACGGTTGCCCGCAGACTTGGTCACTGGAATACCCCCTGATACCCCGCGAAGTATAACGGAGTACGCGAATGACTTGCGGAACAAGATGAATGACATTTATGAGCATGTCAGACAATCGGGCCAACAAATGTCTGAAAAGATGAAAACCCGTTATGACCGGAAAGCGAATAATAAGGGCTTCGAAGAGTGTTCGCTAGTATGGCTACATAATCCAGTTCGCAGTAAAGGGAGATCTCCGAAGCTACAAGCAAAATGGGATGGGCCATACCGGGTAGTCACTAAAATCAATGATGTTACCTACCGGATACAGAAGTGTCCAAGAGGCGCCCCAAAGATAGTTTATGTAGATCGACTGGCGCGATACTATGGAACCGATAATGCTCGGGACGAGCATGTCTTAGGAGGGGGCAGTGTTGCGCCATAACCAGATGAATCTAGTGTCCACTAGAAGAATCGAGAACTGTCGAGGACAACGCCATCTAGTGTCGGAAAGCGCGCAACTGTGTGCATTATGACGATTACTCGACGCTAGATGGCGCTACAAGCAGCTCTAGAGTAATCTATTTAGCCTAGAGACATCGATCGAATATTTTCGTAGTTTCGAGTAATTTCCACGGCCATATAAAAGCGGAACGTGTTGGCCGTAGGGACAGTATTGTTTCAAGATACAGCGAATAAACATCGAAGAGATCTTCTAGTGCGACTAACAAGTGATTTAGTGATTTCTTATTGTAAAAAGTGTTCTTAATAAATAGTGTGTTATTTTTGGTAATTAATCGAGTACTTTAATTTATCTAATACTCAGCTCGTAACAATATATATACATTTAGAAATTATCATTCCAAAATATAATAACCTCACAACACAAATTAAATTTAACTTTTTTTATTCTTTATTGAATACGGGGCAAACGAGTAGACGCATCACCTGATGGTAAGCGATTACCGCCGCACATGGACGTCCGCAACACCAAAAGCGTCACAAGTGCGTTGCCGACCTTTGGGGGATGGGGAGAGGGAATGAGGGGAGGGGTTGAGGTATGGGCCTCCGGTATCCTCACTCACTCGGTGAAACACAGCGCAAGCACTATTTCACACCGGTTTTCTGTGAGGCCGTGGTATCACTCCGGTCGAGCAGGTCCATTCATGCCGAAGCGTGGATCTCCCACGTGTATTTCTTACTTGGTATTATCACGGCAATCACACGAATTAATAGCTAGGTATCTCACCTGGGTCATTGTAGTTAGCTTCTTAGATTTCAGTTTCCCACGAGTTCGTACAAGTGTGGTGGCAGCCTGCGTAAAATTGATGACACGAGCGGCCTCATGGCGAGGAGGATCCCATGAGGGGTCCAGGCGACACGCGTACGAGAACTTCTGCAGGGCTTCGGAATACAGCTCTGAGTATTTTAACGTCTGTAAATATTTGTTAAGGTGGAGATTTAAACATTGTGAGTAGAGGATGTTAAAATGACAAGTCTACTGGCTTCTACGGAGTGCTTCAGGGATTAGGTAATCAGTGCTCAGCTCTAAGTATCTAGGACTACGTAATCAGGAACCTCGTATATTTACGTACCCTTATTTCTCCATTGTATTCTACAATTCCATAAAAAGATTTCCAGAGAGAAATCTGCACACCAGTTTTAGTAAACTAAGAGATAATTTTAAGTTAAATATATATAACTAGCTTATCCCCTCGGCTCTGCCTGCGTGTATGTCCATTATCGCGATAAAGAGTAGCTTATGTGCTTTCTCAAGAACCATAGTATCTCCAGTCCAAATTTCATGGACATAGGTGAATACGTTTAGGCGAATTAGCCGTGAATGCGTATCAAACACGAGTGTTTTTCAGATTTATAATATTAGTATGGATTGACAGGAAACAACTTACAATGCCTTCATTATAATAAAGATCGGGCTGTCCCTTCGCTATCGGATCCAATGCTGCTTGCTTATATGCACTCATGCATAGCCTCAGTGTTGCTGGGTCCTGGGCCACAGTGAAAAACTGACACAAATATGCATTACCCAGGATCGACCAAGACAATCCATCTTTGGTATCTTGAGCCACTGCCTCTTTGGCCAGTTCTACACTTTTACGGACCGAAGGAATGACCTCAGATCTTTTTCTAGGACCAGTTTCCTGACGGAGAATTATTGAGAGACAACGTAGGGCGATACGGTTACGTTCCTGGAGAAAATGAAATGTAACAATTACTATTCTGTTGGTTTGTTCCGTGTTGCCTCATTTTGGGCTGAAATTGAAATATGTTTCTGTTGGTCAGTAAAAAAAAGCATTTTATCCATATAATAATGGTACTTGATTTAAAAAATACATTTGCCAAACTCAATTTAGGGGTCCTACATACAAATATTGCTTGATATCTAAAAACCGTTTATATTTTCAATTTAGTGAAATAAATAATATTGACAATAAATGATAAACGAGACATTATCGAGGAGACAAACATAAATTTCATGACTTACGTGTTTCAAAGCACCTTCAAAACTAGATTTTGCCTCTTTTACATTCAAATTCTTCCAATAGCACTCTCCAAGTTCATTCCAAGCTTCCACTAAGTGGGGATTTAACTTCACAGCCTTACTGAGACATTGCGTTGCCCTTGCATCATATGTGGGGCTTATGTTGTAAGCTCGTCCTTTCATATAAAGAAACTTGGCACGTTCGGTGGAAGGAATTTGAGTATCTGTAACATAATGATTATTTTTCTAACGTTTCACATGTGCTGATGATGAGCTGTCATCCATGTGATGAGCCCAATTCATGCCATGTGTCTCGTAAGATGAGACTAACGGAGCAACATACTACAACAGCACTGCAATGAATGCTGTACCAACCAGTTTAGCCTGTCTGGTATGTAGACCAATTTCTATTTTCTAAAGATATTATAGAAAACTGTTCACAAATGACTAAAAAATCAAGAAGCATAGTATCTAGTTATACAGAGGAGCATGCACAATGTGGGCAGGTTGCATGCACAAACATTTAAGCATAGAAATGTAAGTGGACAACCTAAAATAGTTTAAATATATTTCTATAAATAAAGTAAACATTAAAACAGTAAAATATTTGCTCTAAAGATATAAAATTTAATTTTGGAATTTTTGGAATGCTTTAGAATTCTAATTTGAATCTTATAGGAATAAAAAGTTAGCAGGCTAGCAACTAAGACTATGGTATTTATCAAAAGGCGGGATATATTATTTCTTCCTACCCTAGTATATATTTAATTTAAAAAAAATAACATAAATGTCTTTGCAAGATGTCTAGTTGTACTAGAATCTAGTACTAATCTAGTAACTAGATTGTCTTTGGAGGAGGATCAAGTTGGTAGTGTATTGGCTCTATTTACAACACCTTTCAAGTGCAACTCGGATGCCTTGACAACCGCTGCATGTTTCAAAACATTTGTTTAGTTATTCAGTAAAAACTTATAACATAAATTTGGTGTTTCCTACTTAATCTTCAAATGCAATGTATATTCTAACCATCAATTTCTTCAAACTTTTCAACTAATTTTTTTTTTTTCTCTTCAATTTTTGAATTCTTTTCTGCAGCCATTTCTATAGGATGATTTTCGAAAAACAGATCTCTGAACTCATATAGCTCCTTAAGTTCTTTCTGTGAAAAAACATAAACTCGGGTACTATTTTCATACTGTAAATCTCATTCGCATTGAACTCAGTTTTAATTTTCTTTGTACTTAAAAAATATAAAGTATTCTTTAGTTTTGTATTTACCAATAGCTCGTTCAGTACATCTGTGAAATTTTCCAGGATGTCAGCTTCAGTATCTGAGTCTAAAGACATTTTAATATTCACGTTTGTACACAAATCCTACAAACTTATTAATATGTTTGAGATATGTTTTATGGTCCTAAGACTACTCGAGACAAATTGACAATAAGGTGAGAAACATGTGTCAAATATGTCAACAATTAATGCCATCAATGTCATACATGTTGTCATTCTGAAAATTACTAATTTAACACAAAAGTAGGGGAGATCGCTTTCTGTTTTTTCGGAAGACGGTCCCCATTTCATGTCATCCACATTTTATATATTTTGTATAATTAATTTCATCACGACGACGACTTGAAGACTCGAAGACTTGATAATTGAAGACGATAAATACTTGATAATTGAAGACGATAAATACTTGACATTGGCCGAAATAGCTGATCCTAGTGATCCGGCTGGTTGCCATTCATCAAAAAAAAAGAAAAAAGACACAAAAGTAATTATGGACTATTTCCCAATTCTAATAAATTAGTGTAATAATTTGTTTCCCCGTTATCTAACTGTCTGTTTATCAGTGTAAATTGTCCTAGCTGCGACACACGATGTTCAGCTCAAGTTATGTACATAATTATATGGCCTTGTGGCGACCTCCACATACTACATAACATACTACAGCGTCATCTACCGAAGTTACACTGAACTATAAAAAAGCTGCCAATCCTGAATCGTGCTATAGAAGTTCTCGCGCGGATTATCTTAAGTACAACATCCCAACATCAACTGTGGGGCAGTGGCCCGCCAGGCATAATTAACAAGGAACATGATACCCGTTCCCCTACAGTGGTGACCCCGACATGATTGGAAACGGCCATCAAGGGAGCAAATCCGCAGCACCATGTTCACTTCCACAGCAAGTTTCAACCAGCCAGCATCCTCGTAACTCGCAACATATCGTCTCCAGCGGACACCTCCTACCTCACTTATCCTGGGTACGGTTTAGAACACTCATTCGGAGTGTGCGTGTACGTCAAATATCAGCTCTCGTCGCCTCAGCAATCTTGAGGGTAGGGACCTCTCCATCCTATGGCTCCGTGTAGATAGCGACGACCATCCCCGCGTCTATGCGTGCCTCTATAGGTCCCATAGCGGTGATGCCGAAACTGACCGACTCATTGAGCACATCCAGATGGCTACAGACTTCGTGCAGCAGCAGATCCCCTCCGCTGAGATCGTCGTACTTGGCGATTTTAACGCCCACCACGCCGACTGGCTCAGTTCCATTAAAACGGATCATGCGGGGAGATCTGTTCACGATTTCGCCCTGGCATACGGCCTGACACAACTGGTTACCACGCCCACACGAGTGCCAGATGTGGAGGGCCAGAATCCTTCACTGTTGGACCTTCTGCTGACTTCTCATCCGGACGGTTGCCACGTAACCGTGAACGCCCCACTTGGCTCTTCAGACCATTGCCTTGTCCGGAGTTCAGATCGTACAAACATTTGGCCTGGAACCCGGGAATCACACCCTACCATTGTGCAACCGAGGCATAATAATTGGTATGGTTATATTCATACAGTTCATAATATAATTATACAAGGACATTAGTACCTACTTTGGATTCGTTTATTTGCAGAGTTGCCAATGTTAAAATAGAAAGTGTCTAGATAGCACCAATCAACCATTGATTCTCAATTCTCACAGCGGAAAAAAAAACTACGAAGTATACCTATCACTGGCTATCACTTGTCCTGTCAGGCTGTCAAACAAAACAGTCAACTAAAAAAATTTCGCGAAATTTCAAGTTTCACATTTTAAAATAGAGTCCGCCTTTCAAACGTCTAAATCCAGTATAATTAACAATATAACAACAATTGCAAGGTAACAATGAAAACAGGTTTATTATTCGGGGTTGTTGCTTGTTCCAAAACTCGAGTTCGTTGCATTTTTTGCGGTGTTTTTATTCCGAAGGCGAGCAAATGCATTGAACAGCACTTAAATGGAGCAAGACACAAAGAGAACATCGAACTCATGAACGAAAATGGTATTGCTTTCATCAGTGATGCATTACACTGCAAGCCTTGTAAAAGAAATTTGCCTCATGAAGAGTCTGTTATAGAGCATATAGATGACGAGGACCACGCAAACTGGATGGCAGCGATGGAGGATCTTATAGACGGTGAATTTATAACATTAGATGATTACCTATCAAGCGAGAAAGACTATGCTTTGTGTGAGGTGTGCAACTGTAATATTGATTGCTCACTGCCATGTATAGAAGAACACGTTAACCACATTGATCATCGGACGAATATCGCTGAGCGTCTGAAACCCCTGAACGGTATATTTTCAGTTGATAACGAAGAAGTTGTATGGTGTAAAGTTTGTGATGTATACATAGACAACACGATCCGTAATATTCTCAGCCATATTGATGATGATGAGCAGCATATGGAATGGTTTGCTGAGATGGAAGACTTGATTGAAGATCAGGAATTGTCCATAGAATCCTATTTAGCAAATGAACAAGACATAAACGCTTATTGCAAGAAATGTCATATGGAAGTTCTTTGCACAACACAGGGTATCCGAAGCCACGTTCATAGTGAAGCTCATTTAAATCAATTTGGGTTATAGGATATGGTGTACCGCAGTTATCGTTGTGGCTAAACAGTTCCTTCTAGTTCAGTTATGTTTTAATATTCTTAGTCTTTGAAACTTATCGAAACATTGAAATAGACAAGTGCTTTATACAATAATAAGAGATTTTAAAGACATATTTTAATGATTTACATATTTTTAATATATTTGCTTATATTGTTGTTATGCGAGTGTTATGTCATTATTCTTTGAGGGTATATTACACTATGCAATAAATAAGATCTAAATATTGTTACAGCTATTGCCAGTGCTTTTATTATTGTGATAAAAAAGTAGCATATGTGCTCCTTAAAAGGTCCAATCTATCTCTAGAATTAACAATATTTATCCTTTGTTTGATGGTTTAGCAAGGAAAATATAACAGACAGACAATGTTACCAATTACACATGTTCGAATTTATAATATCAGTATGGATATTGTCTATTGCATTGTGTAATACTCTTTGGTAATTATTTTGTTTCCATGAAGTCACAGTATTGAAAATGTGGAATAAAATTGATAACTGTGGTGTAAGATCTGATATTTGAATGTCAAAAGTTAAACGAATGTGAATTCTGATTGTCGACATAATTAAATAGATGTCATAAATAAAAATATTTACCTAATAAATTATAAAATCTATAAATATATAATAATAAATACTCATTAAAGTCAAAAATAGTATTAAATATTTATACAAATACCACATTTTTTATTTTATACTATATTTAAAATTTGGAATATCCTATACGTGGGGTATCCTATCAGTACAGCGAGCCGATTTGCTTGCTTGGTGCGGTGCATGACCCACCTGATTGTCGGTATTTTCGGTCAGCATAACCAAGCGTAGTCGCTAGTGCAAGTGTCAATTGGGTATCACAGTTTCGAAGTGTCATTGTCAAGCATTAAATATGTAATTGGACCAGGATAAAACTTGTTAATTGAAAAATATAAAGAAGGGACTATATTATGGTACATCCATTTACGATGTTATTACTGTACCTACTGGACTGACTTGTAACATTTCGCCGTTACGTAACGTTACAGGTCAGTGGCCACGTTTACGGCCAAATGCTCATGTCAGTCGCCGGTTTTAAAATGCTAAATAGAGAAATGATAACAGAATGCATTGGTGACTATCATAGAGAGACCTGAGCTGAGCAAGACCTACGTGAAATGCAAGAACTGAATCTTAATGTCTACACACTATGATGCCGGCAATCTCGGTGAGTAGTTGAGCTGTCGGTCTTACCGCACAAACTTGCCGGGTTACGTGGAGAGTCAGTGGCGACGACGTTCGAGTAATGCTAATATTAATTTCTTGTTAATATTTAATACCTGTATCAATCAAAAACTCAAAAGGCAATAAAATACTTTATTATATTATATATTATAATTATAATTATAATAATATTATAAAGAAGTAAAGTTTGTGTGTTTGTTAAATTGTAGGGGGTAATCTCGGGATCTACTAAACCGATTTTAAAAATTCTTTCAGTGTTGGATAGTCCATTTATCGAGGAAGGCTATAGGCTATATATCATCACGGTAATACTAATAGGAGCGGAGCACCAATGAAGAATGTTTCAAAAACGGAGAAAATTTTCACGCTACGGGCAATTGAAGACGCAAACGAGGTTGCGTGGGTCAGCTAGTTATATTATAAAGTTAGATTTCAACAAGACGCTCCCACCAGTCAGCAAGTCAACATTTTTTGTAATACAAAATACATGCATGATAATTATCTAAGTGATATATGTATTAGACATCGCTCCTCACAAGGTACTGCTTTTAGGTGTTAGCTGTGAAATAACTTTATTCAAGGATATTGCTACTAACCTCGGTTTTACATAAATAATTGCGAATGCCTCTAAAGAGCGCCTTCGTAGTAAGTGAAGGTTGCGAGAGAGCTTCACATTCTTATTTTATTCTGATAACTCGTCCTTTGCATGATAAAATATAACACATTTGAAACAAATAATTAGAAAGTGAATTGAGAGATAGTAACAAGTCAAAAGGAAAAATATAATTACGATTCGAAATATAAATAAAACGTAACGTTTCTAAATTTAAATAACTTATACACAAAACAATTTCATTCACAAAATAAAAATCATATCAAAAACAGTTTTATAATACATTACAAACTCAGGTATTTTAAAATATTGATATAAACTAATTTTCAATTATTTGTGATTTGTTTCATTTGTTTGTGAATGGTTGCAATGTTTTTTTAATTAGAGGTAACTACTAACTTCTAAACTATCGCATTCCATAATACGAGTATATTAATTTATGAGTAGGTATTCACGATTACCTACATAACGAGTTATATATACACCCTTAAACTTAAAACACATTCAGATTCCATTAATTTTCGTTTAGATTAGAAAGGTGAATTTTAAATCATGTGATTTTGCATATTTATGCCTGCGTCTATAGTTTTTTTCACCGTTTAAAAATTTAATGTTTTATAAATTCGTGGTCATAAAACTGACTTTCGTCAGTCATGTCATAAAATTAACTTTTGTCTGTTCTTTTGTTAAATTAATTTTACATACACCTAGCAAAATTTCAAAATTCATGTCATATAGTTTTTTGATGTATTGACGTTTATGTTAAGTGAACGTTGACGTTTTGACAATCAAATGGCAAAAAATCATAAAATACATAATTTAAAATTCACCCATATGTGCACATAACGATTTCTAAATATTTAATAATTAAAGGGATAATCCTCTTCATCTTCCTCTGTAATAATTTGTAAAGGTTCTAATTCTCTTCTAGGTGTGGATGGAGATCTATCAACTGAAGGAGTTTGACCATCTGTTGGCTCTTCCCCCATCCTGTACCTAGTTCTTTCCTCGTCTATCTTTACGACTTGTAAGATATCCTCTACACAGCAGTCTATGCGGGTCATGCAGTCTGTTAGATGATTTTGCAAACTTCTGCAGGACATAATAACTTTTATCAAAATTTGATTTCAACAAACAGAATGTATTCAATTTTTCTAAGAACTTTCAATGATTATATTTACAGCTACAAACATCGCTATTATTTTTTTACTATCTACTATCGCTATTGTTTATTACATGAACTATTTAACATCGCGCTACGACAGCAAGAAGATACAGCAGTAACTATATAGATAATACTGTCAGGCATGAGAACTTACGTAATTCTACTATGATTTTTCCTTAATACTTTAATAAAGTTCCTTAGTCTTCCGAGTTCTTCTTTTAAACTTCGGTCTACTTCATCTGTGGTGAGCTCTGTCGTGGGGCGTAAGTTGCGATCTGCGATCCTTGCCAAAATCACGCGTTCCTGATCCATTGTCTCCAATAGATTCTGTTCTGTTGCTGTTAATTCTTCTCCCAGAGCACTGTGATCTCGTGCAGCCTACGAATCATAACTCACTGTTTATAATTAATGTTGCGACTTCCACATTTAACACAACAATAACCTACTACAGCGCCATCTACCGAAGATACACTGAACTACAAAGTAACGCACTACACAAAGTAACTACCAATTCTGAATCGCGCAATAGAAGTTCTCGCGCCGATTATCATATATACAACATCCCAACATCAACTGTTGGGCAGTAGCCCACCAGGCATGATCACCTCGCCTGGTCGGAGGATCCTCCGTAATTTGGTAACCAGGGCAAACGAGTTGGTTTAGGGTTTGTTTCAAGTTTTCCTTGTCCTTGCAGTGATTTTGTCCTGCGTCGTTTGTCCTTTAGTCGGCTCTTACAACACCCACAGAATGGATAGGGGTAGTGACATTATGTATGCTTAATCTGTCACCTCACACTTACGTTTGACAAAAATAAGCTAAATCATATAATAATGAAAAATAAATAACCTGGACATCTAACACACAACGCCATCTAGTCCCAAGCTAAGCAGAGCTTGTGTTATGGATACTAGACAACTGATATAAATACATATACTCAATTTTTTGTTGGAAATACATACATATTATACACAGAAAACCTCCAAAATCCGAAACAAATATTTGTAGATTACAAAAACAGTCGCATTCACTACCACTGTGCCACCGAGGCAGTCGATCGAGGCAGTCATTTCTTGATAAAGTAACATATCCAATAAGAATTACATAGAGTCATTGTAATTTCTCGCTTTTAATACACACCGTAGGCTCTAAATCTATTTAGTTTTCCTTATTGCGTAGCGGAATAAGTTTTAAATCTTACCTCATCTCTTTGCCAGTAAAGATCTTGCAGTTTTAATTTGTTAACATGCAAACGTCTCCTAAGAACTGAATCTACTCTTGCGGTGTAAGATTGTGCTGTTATAGACAGATGAACTCTTGCTCCTCTTACCTGAAGGTCCGAAAGGGTTTAATTGCATTGCCTGACCTGACTTGTCGTAGAGATATTCTATCGTATACTTATGTATTTATCTATTTATTTACATCTGTAGCTAACAACTGGAGTAAAAATTGGTGGTGATTCATTGTCAAGGAATAATAATTATCACAAATTTTAACAAAAAAACAACCGACTTCAATAACTGGACCAAATTAAAATGGGACCACACGGGAAGCACCAGCTTTCAACTAAAAAAATAATCATTAAAATCGGTTTACCCAGTCGAAAGTTATGAGTTAACAAACATAAAAAAAGTCGAATTCATAACCTCCTCCTTATTTGAAGTCGGTTAAAAAGTAAAGTTACAAGAGCTTTAAATACTCGTGGAATATCGCTATCAATAATATTAATAAGGAATCGGTAGCTAATATAAACAGGAGTACTGTTAGGTGTTTTAACTTATTTTCCTAAAAAGGAGGATATTGAGCAGAGAAAGTCAGTGTTTTTTTTTTCAGAGCTAGTTGTTTCAGGAAATACTCCTTATATTGTAGAGACAACTAATATCCTGGCAGGATCTTACTAACTTAACAGTGTAGTACCTACCATAAACTGATATTCAATTGCTTCCTAAATAAAAATATATAGATACCTATAAAATACATTAAAGTACGTATTTAGTAATAGTCGTAATAGATAGTTAACCTGTTGCCTTGTGACGATGGCGCTGGATAAAGCTTGAAGACCAGCTCGTTTTAATGACATGCAACGCTGTTCCCAAATATTGACCGGCGATTTTCTATAAAAATAAACGTTTGATTGTTTTGTAGACTTAGGATTAAAGATTTCATAAACTATTTATGACTTAAATAAGTTACGTTAACGTTAAACACAGTATGTAACGTTTTGTTTGGTATTTTTTGAGTGTACTTGTCTAGTGATTGCGTTAATTTTACTTTATTAACATTTTTACCAACCATACTTATTAGGTAGCTATGGCAGGATATCTATTTTTTTGACATTTGGTACTCAAATCTAACTAATATTATTAACGCGAAAGTTTGTGAGTATGTAAGTTAGTATGTTTGTTGCATTTTCACACAAAAACTACCGAATGGATTTTGAGGAAACCTTACAATAAAATAGCTTATACATCAGAATAACATATAGGCCAATTTATAAAGATACTAGCTTTGTCTCGCGGCGTTGCCCGCGGTTGTTGTCGTACTGTGGGTAGCACCACAGGGTTCAGCTAGTATAATAATAAACGTATACTCACTTGCTAACCATCAACATCATTTAACGGACCACGGCTGGCCATAGGTCTCTCCTTAAAAAGGAGGTTTTAGCTTACTTATTATTCTCTAAACTAAATTGATGCGTTTTAGTAATGTATTTTATGAATCCCGCATTGCCCGCGGTACGACAATAACAGCGGGCACCGCCGGGGCCGAAGCTAGTACCTTTATAAATTGTAGCCTATGTGTTATTCTGATATATAAGCTATATTATTGTATAGTTATATCAAAATCCATTCAGTAGTTTTTACGTGAAAGAGCAACAAACATACTCACTTACATACTCACAAACTTCCGCGTTTATAAAAACGCATGCAAGCGGTACAGCATAGGGATAATATTAGTAGGATAGAGGAACTGAAAGTAGCTATATATCTTCGTATGTGTATCGTTGGTTTCGAGCTTGCTTTACGGTAATTGAATGAATATATCGAACAGGAGAGGTTACCATGCCAATCAATTAATAGATGCACTTTGTAAGGCGCAAGATACTATGCACTAAACATGATTGCTATCCTTTTAGTTAAATACCTATGTACGATGTTGTTACCTGCGGTATAACTTTATCTGCAGGTCAAATCAATTAGCTACACAAATAGGAATTTTATGAAGAGTGACTGCCTTGTTGACTCGTTGTCAAGATGTCCAGTGAAGATACCGCGTAGACGAGTTTCGTGTCAACCGCCACATGTTCCCCCTTTTTTATGCAGACATCCCCCTGGATACCACCAACTAGTGGCAATCTCGAACTCGAACCGACTAAAACCGCACGCCGTCTCAGGTACTGGAAGTAGGGAAACAGGTGCACCCTCGAAAGAAAATCGGATCGGGAGAGTTCTAAATAATAATTTGATAAACATTACTACATCTTATACTTAGAAAACATGATCTAACTCGGGAATTGAACCCAAAACCTCAAGCACAGCAGTCGCCAAGGCTACCAATGCACTACCGAGGCAGTCACCCGCATTGTACATATACCTGTATGGCATAATCATTCACTTTTTCTTTGTCGATTTTCTAGCTTCGGACGAGCGTGGTGTATCCATATTAATCTTTGCACAACTCTCTTCTACACTCAACGCTTGTTGTTTCTGAATAATGTCGTTCTCGATGTCTTTCCTTATTTTGTCCAAAGACTTTATTTGGTCACTCAGTATGACAGTCAGGCTTTCGAATTTCTTCTTTTGTTTTGCAAGAAAATTACATTCCTGGAACCATGTCGTGTGTTTCATAAAATTAAACGTATTTAAATGTTACTACTTTGTGCAAGGGGATTTAAGTCTAATATTGACGCAAGGCTAGTACTTTGAATGAGAAATATGCGAAAATGGAACATGTTTGAAGGTGTTTCTTTTCTTCTTGTGTGTAAATGATTTATTATTTCCCTGCTTTAACCCTTTATCCTAGTTGGCATTCTACAAACGTAAACTTTAAGTAGAAAACTAACAAATGTATAGGAATGACGTTATCTTAACACTAAACCACATGGTCGAAACAAGTATTAGCGATTGTAGGAAGAAAATTTGCCTAAGAGGGCTAGCTGGAAAGCAATGTAAAGATTTTTTCTATAGCATTGAGAATGTATGAAAAATTCTATGAAGAACAGTTGTGTGCAGGAACGGGTGTCAATCAATCAATCAATCAAAGGGAGGGTCCTCCGACCAGGCGAGGTGATCATGCCTGGCGGGCCACTGCCCAACAGTTGATGTTGGGATGTTGTATATATGATAGGGAATCGGCGCGAGAACTTCTATTGCGCGATTCAAGATTTGTAGTTTCTTCGTATTGTACTCTAGTATTACTCCGTAGTTGTATATGTTACTTCGGTAGATGGCGCTGTAGTATGTTAAGTTGTTGTTGCGCTGTATGTGGAGGTCGCTACAGTTGAGTATATGAGACGTGGAAGAAGAAATAACTTCACATTCCCATTTATGGTGTTAGGTATGTTCTTACCTGCATAATAGCTTGTTCAACGTCATCACACATTGGAGTTAGGGCCCCAGGCTTGCAGGTGCAGGTGCCCTTCAGTTCTTCAACGATCCTATCTATGACAACGGTCAACGCGTGGTGCTCATACTGGAGTGCGTCAATGCCATCCTTGAGCCGTTTACTTAAGTCCTCCAAAACCCAACGCCAGGATGAAATGGTAGACATTCTGTTCGTGGTAGGAAGGGGCATTAATGCTATACATATAATTATCATCAACAGCTTTTAACAGTCCACTGCTGGACATAGGCCTCTCCTTAGAAGAGAAGTTTTGGTCTGCTGTACCACGTTGGCCAGACTTTTTCTTAATTGGCCACCACACGGTCATTTTCGTGTATATGTTAACAACAAGCTGACCCTCGCAACCTCATTTACGTCTACTATTACCCGTAGCATACTAATTTTCCTCCGTTTTTTAAACACTCTTCATAGGGGCTTCGCTCCTATTGGTCTTAGCGTGATGATATATAGCCTATAGCCTATTTTGTTAAAATTCAAATACAAAAAAACATACTCTTGAGTTAAACTTTTACATTATGTACTTACATAATGTACTATAAAATTTTATGCTATGTACGAAATAAAATAAAAATTAATTGAAGAGAAATTTCAAGTTTTAGCACAGTGAGTGAATGGACATTTGCAATATTTACTACCTTTCCTGAAGGCACTTCTTGAAGATGTATTCATTGCATTCTCTTGCGAAGTTATTGAGCATCACCAGCTCCTGTGTATCATTCACTTGCTCCACCACTTCAGCATTTAGCTTGTTGTTCAAATTCTTCAGATCGGTCACCATCTTGCAAGGGCAGCCTAGGTAATCCTCGTCGACTACGTTCTCAATCATTGTCACAAATTTGGTAAATATTTATTCAAAAACATGTAGAAATTTTATGACAATATATTAAAGATGACATCCCATCACGTCACGGTAAATTTATGATGTTTTGAGTTTTTAATTTTTATTTCAATCATATATTGTACCATAAACAATGATTGTAAGTGAATAAATACTCAAATGTGTTACTGTATACCTTTCAGTATTTTTATTGTGTGCGATTA
Source organism: Spilarctia lutea (assembly GCA_916048165.1). Taxonomy (NCBI): domain Eukaryota; kingdom Metazoa; phylum Arthropoda; class Insecta; order Lepidoptera; family Erebidae; genus Spilarctia; species Spilarctia lutea. The sequence goes on along the minus strand of OU696490.1, from coordinate 10,711,837 downwards.
CCGCCGCCCATGGACACCAGCAGCACCAGAGATGTTACAAGTGCGTTGCCGGGCTTTTAAGAAGGAATACGCTCTTTTCTTGAAGATTTGAAGGTCGTATTGGTTCAGGAACACCGCAGGCAACAGCTCATGCCACAGTTTTGTTGTGCGCGGCAGAAATTTGTATGTTATATGTACAAAAGTAACGGTCTTAGTTCGTTTTTATGTACTCGTATTTATTTTAGTAACAGGAGTACAGACTGTTGAACTTACATTTAGGCCTTCTGAATTCTTTTCTTTGTTACCAAAACCATTTGAAGCGAAATAATATCGTGGTCTTCAAACTGGGTGTAATAAATATTAAGTTAACTTCTCAAGGAGCCAAAATTTTGAGTTGTCCGAAATGACTTTACTCTGCCTGATGGAAAGAATGAGTAGAATCCAAGAGTGGTGGTCACCATCCACATTGGGAATGTAGACAATACAGCATGGTGACCCACACTATGGTCGCTATAGAGACGGTTGCTTACGTCCCGCTTAAAGGACCCGGGATCAAAGTGAGTTTCAGGTTCACTTTTAATAAAAATGATGGTTATAACGAAGGTGAATACAAATTGAAATAGGATTATAATGGCTCACACACTTAAGGTTTTTATTTCAAGTAGCTTTACAAATGTTAGTGAAATACACAAAAATAATTGTATGAGAAGTAGTACTGCGAATGTAAATGAAATAAATTTATTGTCTCCTCCCCTTAATAACTAAATAAGCAGGTCTTAACAAGACGAAGAAAACCAATTCTGCCACGCTGATGATGCTGAATCCAAGAAACAGGCTAAGGAGACCTCCAATGGCACCTATAAAAACAAAATTGTTATTGGATTTGCAACTTTAAAGTTCTTATCATAACGTTTTATAAACAGTGGCTCGTAATTACACGTTATTTCGCATTGCAATACGTATTCAGGAAAAAAATAACTAAAAACACTGGAAACTAAAAACTATTAACCTTCCTTTGTGTATGTATGTTTGTATATTCCACTATAGCACAAAATGTCATGTCAATAGGTTTGTAAAGCACGGTTGGCCGAGTGGTTTCAGCGGTCGCCATGCCGCTTGCTACTGCGCCAAGTGTCTTGGGTTCAAATCCCACGCGGTACAACAACAACAACTTTGTGTGATCCACGAATTGTTGTCCCGAGTCTGGATGTTCTTTGTGTCCGTTTCATGTATGTTTGTAAAGTCCCCCACGACACAGGATGTTTATTCCAAATGTGGGAGTTGTCTTTAAAAAAAACCAAAAACAAAATGATCCGGGTGACATTGGCCTTATAAATTTATTCAAAATTTTTAACGTTAATTTAAAACGTACCCACAAAATAGAAGTCATCGTATTGAGCGTGTCGATGTTGGCCCAAAAACATATCGTCATAAAAATGAACATTGATCTGAGTTACTTCGCCACTGTAACATAAACAAATAATAGTTTTAGGTTCAGTTTTGCCAATTCCTGATGTAGAGAAACGGGTGTCATGGTCCCTCCAATACAAAGGAGACCTTCCAACCAAGCTAAGTGATCATGACTGGCGGGCCGCGGCCCGACGAACGATTATGGATTGTTGTATATATGATAATTGGCACAAGAACATCTATATCGCGATTCAGGATTAGTAGTTATTCCGTAGTTCATTACTCTATAGTTCAATTCTGGTTCGATGCATCTTGTTGTGTAAGTTGCCACATCGATCAAGTTCAGATAGATTAATTTACTTTTATTTATTGTAGGTACTTACGGTCTGAGCTTCCCCCATTTATGGGAACTATTTTCCAAGTCTTTAGTAAGGTCGGAGTAGAAGACTTGCGAGGCGTATATTATGTCGTTGCAGGATGGGTGACAAGACCTGGACTCGTACTGTATACTTCTTTCGTCTCCACTCTCTGCATAATACGCATATATAAGCTGTTCTTCAACTTTAGCTATAAATGATAAAATTAAAGAGTTATATTCAATCCTCTTGTATATTATATCCCATTAATGACGTCATCAATTTCTTTTTTCTAATTTTATTTGTGTTCGGCGCATGTGTTTTCATAAGGCGTTTTGTCTAGGTACTTTGATCAGAACTGTTCTTGAAAATGTTATCATTTCTAGGGGGGACAAAGAGAAATTTCAAATTGAGGTGAGGAAAACGAATAGGATAAGGGAGGTATGGTATCGCAAACCTTGGATGGGAAAACGGAACTGAAACTGCAGTAGCTCAAAGGAGCTGGAATTAATTATGATTACGCAAATCGTTTTAGAAATGAAAAAGGAAATATTGAGAAAAAACTGTATAACCCTTAACATATATATAGTAGGTATATTAATATTCTATGTTTGTATATTATGCTCCCTAATTTATGTGTGACTAGCTGACCCACGCAACCTCGTTTGCGTCTTCTATTGCCCGTAGCGTGTAAATTTTCCCCCGTTTTTGAAATATTCTTCTTTTTTTTTATTGTAAAGGGGCAAACGAGCAGACGTATCGCCGCAACACCAGAGGCGTTACAAGTTTCCGGCCTTTTAAGAAGGAGTACGCTCTTTTCTTGCAGGTTTGAAGGTGGTATTGGTCCGGGAACACCGCAGGCGACAGGTCATTCCACAGTTTTATTCACTGGGACTCCGCTCCTATTGGTCTTAGCGTGATGATGTATAGCCTATAGCCTTCCTCGATAAATGGACTATCCAACACTGAAAGAATTTTCAAATCGGACAAGCGGTTATTGCGGACTGAGATTAGCGCGTTCAAACAAACAAACTCTTCAGCTTTATATATTAGTATAGATGAGAAGACAATAATATTATGTTCTACAGCACCTGACGCTAACGTGGACAGATATAAAACAATTAGACATTATATACCTACCTCTAACTTTATTAATGCAGTTGTAATCGATCTTCGTAGAACAGATCGGTTCCCAGGTATTTTTTTCTGTATAAAATGGTAATTTAAATCAGTCATAAGATTGATTTTGCAAATTGCAAAACAAAAAATATATTTTTCTTTCAAAGTTATTTTAGCGGTAGCGTAAAGAGATCATTAAATGGTTGCAAGTTTGAATAATATTGTGTTAAATTCTTTCGTCATTCGTAAGTAGTAGCTTAACTGGGTGTTAAAAAAAGAATACCAATATAATACTAATGACATATCATCTTCATTTTTTCTCATCATTCGTTGGTTTAATGACATCACTTCACACACTTTTAGTCATATCCTCTCTTACACAGTCCATCGATCTTTTCTTTAGTCATACTCTTACATCCGTTAACGTCTATACATAAAAACTATTTTTTCTTTATCTCTCTACATCACATTATAATATTTATTTTAAACCATTTAAACCATTTATTTTTGCTACAACATACAATCTACAAAGAAAATGATGGAAACAATTGCACTGTGCAACAAAGCACAGCACTGGTTTTCAGCTGGCCCCTGACATTTCCGCCAACAGTCCCAGACACAAGGAAACACATATATAAGATCCTCATTACTAATATCCTAAAAAGTATAGTAAATCTTCTTGTACTTACTTGGCCAGTTAAAAAGAACACAGTTACACATCTTTCTTGCTTCTCTAACCAGCATGTCATGTTTACAGTTGCTGTCGGTATAAAACATGTAGTAATGCAGTTTCTTCTCGTTCTGAAAGAGGCATTGTCTCTTGTAGGCCGAGAGGGATCGGAGAGAAGAGTCAGTTTTGTAGGTGAGTGGTGTCACTTCGATGGTTGTCATTCGATCCATGGGCAGCCGCAAGACTGTGCTCGTGTAGACGTGGTCTGTAGGAGAACTGATAAGAACCTGTCAACAAGATACACTTTAAATAGGTATTTTAGTTCTAATTTAGGATTACCATGTAAGTTTATCAGTCGCCTGATATTTCGGAGTAATTTACAGAACAATGTGTGTGTAGAGGAGGGTAAGAAACGTATCAGTTTCATTGTCTTAGAATATTTTAAGCGATTAACTAACTGACATAACTGGGACGATAGGTTGAAAAGGGTACGTATTATAAGCAAATAATAACGGTTCCTCGAAGCACAGACACAAGTCTTTATGTGTAAATGTGAAGTTACTGAAAACCCAAGTCCTCTAATTTTATGGAGAGGGAGAGAAGATTAGGCTTCTTCAGTTTTTTTCTCAAATTCATTAATCAATCATTAATATTTAACGCGTACTTACTTACACAACATTGAAACAGAACTTACAGTAAATCCCAAGCTGTTCCCTTCGCAATCAAGCTGATGCTCGCTGTCATTCAGGAACAGCTCCACACTTAATCCGTTAGCCTCCCCAGAAGCCATTACCCTGAACGGTTTCATCGTTAGATCGGGGGGAAATACTTTTGGATAGCCGGTGTCGAGGTCCCATTCTAAAGCTTCTGACTTGGCTTTATCATTGAACGATTTCTGCCAAGCCAGTGTGTCATTCGTCCTGTGAAAAGTGAAATAAAATTAACGTTATGCTTTTAATATTTTTGGTTACATTAAGCTGACAAATAAACGTGATTGCTAATTAATCTTGTAATGTAACTCTCTAAAATGTGATTATAGTTTTCAGGGATTAATTATTTGTTCCTCGTAATTTCACCTGTTATAATGATCACTATTGTGTGCCAATATTTTTCTTCAATTGACACTCTATTCAATATAAAAGATATTTAAAACTCCGACTCTCAGTTTTGGAGAGTAAATGGTCCTGATATCAGCGATGAGCAATATTTTGGATTCGATTCCAAATTAAATTCAATCCAGGACAAATAAATGGATATCCTAATATGTATCCTAAATAGGAAAGTATAGTGTCAAGATTTTCACTTACATGGCGTTTAAGGGTAAACTGTTGAAGGCGTAGCATAGACCATAGTTAGTGAAGATCGGTTGAAATAGCTCACAGCACTTGTCTATCTCCCAGTACGCTCCATGCTTCGCGGGCCAGTTGCATGCTTTGATTATTTCACCACACGTTGGAGATGCCTGTAAATCATTTTAGAGTATCGAAATAAACGTGAACCAACAGTTGCTAACTCATGTCCTTTTGACCTACTATCTCACGGTGCACAGGCGGATTGGTATAAGGTTTGGTTTTGGTCCGGTTGTGTTAATAACAGCAGTTACCGGAACCTTCCCTTCTCAGGCGCAGAGTGGCACATCATGTGGTTTTAGTCAGTCTGACTCCGCATCATACACACCCCGCCGCAAACCCCGCTGGGGTCACGACCCGTAGGGGTTTCCCCACGTAAAAAAACAAATGGTATGGTTTAAGTTTGCCTTCTCTTTGCAGTAATGCCATTCTGCTGAGTTTGCTCGCTTAGTCACCATTTACGACATGCACGGAATCAGTAGAGGTGGTGACACCCTGTATTCTTATAATACGTCACTGCATGGGGTGCTACATGGTATAAAATTACCAAAACCACCAAAAGCAAGGGTACAAAGATTAAGCTAATCTAAACAGATAAAACAAAAGCCGTAATAGAGTTACAATTAACAGATAAAAACCGTATTACGTAATAGGAAAACGTGACAATTTTTAAAGATATAAGTAGACGAAAGGTTAATTCATCACTAACATCAACAGCATTTAAAAGACTACTGGACTCTCCTCCTCTCCTTCTCAAGGAGATAATTATGACTCTTTCTTATTCCATAATTGTAAGACAAGAAATGCCATACCTGCATCATGAAATCTTTAAACTTTATGGTCTCAAAATTGTCGAGCCGCTGGTCCATAAACTTCTTGTCATTGGTCATCCGCGGACAGACCATTGATGCGAAAAATTCTTGTAAACTAAAACAATAAACATTTTCTTAAAATATCAAACTACAATTTACCTAAAAATAAGGATTTTATCTAACTGTTCATGAAACCGTTCTTTCATAGTCCAGAATGTCAACCACTCATGTGTTACAGAAGCCTTTAATCACGTTTAGACTGCTTTCAGTGATACAAACATCAGATAGATTAACGGTATAAGATTAAGAATTAGACCTTGTAGGATAATTAATTATAAGCTAGCTTTTGCAAACAGCTCTATCAGCGTGTATGTCATATACGCGATGAATTTCCTTCCTCAAGATTCAAAGGATTTCCATTGCAAATTTCAACCATATTGATTCATCGGAGTAGCTTTCGAATTTATAATTTTGAATATAGTATGGATTTTGGGTTTCAAAAGTTCAAATACCGGTGCATAAAAACTCACCCTTTTAATTCCGATACATTAGAATATGATGTCTTTACATGCAAGTGGGGGCAAATCACAACTGTAGGAAATGGTACCGCCCATATCGGTGTTGGAACAGAGTCTATGACATTCACGAAAGGTGTGGAGGTCCACTTGCAGAATAGCTGGAGCATTATTACAGAGAAGACAATAATACTGATTATCATTATGACAATCCATGTCCATCTCTCTTTTTGGTTGAATGTTGGTTCGAAGACATACCTGGGGGACAGAAACAATTATATTATTCTGATTTGTGTCTTGTTTTACTAGATGATCCAGTAAAATTTGAACTGGTATTGAATATAATTTTGTACTATGAAAGATCTTTAGACAAATTCGCGGGCTGACTCACGCAACTTCGTCTCCATCGTTTTTCAATAATTCTCGGCGCCTAGTGGTCTAAGCGTAATGTTTACTGACTGACTCAGTGGTAGCGTATGCGACTGCCAAGCTTAAGGTCTGGGATTCGATTCCCGAGCCGGACCAATTGTTTGTATGATCTGCAAATATTTGTTTCGGAGTTTGGGTGTTTTCTATGTATTATATGTTTGTATTTACAAAAAAAGTAAATAAGTATTTATATCAGTTGTATAGTACCCATAGCACAAGCTCTGGTTAGTTTGGGACTAGATGACGTTGTGTGTTAGATAGATAGATAGATAGAAAACTCTTTATTTGTACCTACACCTTTTTACATATTATAAGATTACATATAGATATAATGTAATGTACAAAGGGCGGCCTTATTGCTGAAAGCAATCTCTTCCAGGCAACCTTAGGATGGATTAAAATGTATCAGAGAGACAGCAGCAGTTGACGGTGTAATTGATTTTAAGAAATATTGAAACTATTATTGAATATAATAGGGCACATATATAGTTAGATGTCCGTAATATAGAAACTAACTTGACTCCGTGCAGAGATCCTTGATAGAAGAACTGCTTCAGACCTTTCATGAGCTCCATTACCCACAACTCGAAGGTAGACTTCGTTTGCTGCTGTGTCTCCTTAATCACCGATTTCTCGATATCCTTATTTAAAATTTTGGTCTTGTTCAAATTCACTGCATCAGGACTTATATATTTGAAATCTTTTAAATAATAATCGCGAATGTAAAGTTTGTTTGGCAAGTTTTCTTCGATTGATATGTTGTTGGGTACACTATTTGTGTCATTAATTATATTTTTGTGGTATTCAAACATTTTAAAAAAAAGATTAGTGTCGTCCTTTCACGAATACTGGCTCAGGATCACTGGGTCAAGAAAGTTACTGCTGCATTGAGGAAATAAATATAGAAGTGCACCCCTTCGACATTAAGGTCGTAATTGTATTAAATAAAGTGCTTTCGATACAAATTACGTACTTTTATAAGTAAAGTAAGTCTTGTGTCTATATGTGTGTCGGGGATATTGTCATGAAATGATTGGAATTTGTAGTTTCAATGATAATATTACAGAGACAATTTTATCTTAACAAGGGACCGTCCAATGGCCAAAACTCGACCATGATGCATATTTTTAAACTTACTGTGCTCTTTCTCCATATAAACTTTAACAGTACTAAATTTTATAATTATCTGGTCACATAATTTTCCAAAAATTGTAACTAAGTGTTTCCTTCAGGTATTAGACAGATATAGAGAAAGATTATGATTTGCGCAAGACGGCTGGCAGGAGTTGGATGCGAGAAGTCGAGGACCGAACTAAGTGGCGTGCAATTGGAGAGGCCTATGTCCAGCAGTGGACTGCGATAGGCTGATGATGATGATAGAGAAAGAGTATCGGACGGAAATCTAAAGTTTATTAATAGATGATTTTCTTTTACTAAACAACACCCAAACTCCGAAACAAATATTTGCAGATCATATAAACATTTGATTCGACCCGAAAATCAAATTTGTGACCTCAACACAGCAGTCGAATACGCTATACGTAAACACTGCTCCAGCTTAAAGTTTATAACGAACTTTTAGTATTGTTGTATTATTTCACAGTAATTAAAATAAAACAAAAAAACGACCAAGAGCGAGTCGGATTCACTTACCCAGGGTTCCGCATAAACCTGTAGGTATATTTTATGACGAAACTAAAAAAATATGCTTTTTCCTCTATCTGCTCTATCTGTGCTATAAGACGTTGCTTCCTACCAAATTACAAGATTCTGAGTTCACGGGAAGTACCCTGTAAGTTTTGATTCCCTCGCGAGTGTCGAAATTTTGCAGCATAAACGGGTGTATCCTTGTTTGCATTACATTAGAAGTTTAACTTTTTCACAGCTCCAAGAAACAGTAGACCTGAGTGTTTGATATGAATTTCAGCTTAATACCTCCACGCGTTCCTGAGAAAAAGATTCTTGACAGACAAACGGACAACAACGTGTTCCTATAAGGGTTCCGTTTTATCCTTTTGAGATACGGAATTCTAAAAAGTGGTTTTAGTCACAAGAGCGTTATTTTTTTAGTAAGTGACGTTCTGCTTTGCAAGCAGCTAATGTCTGACTGACTTATAAAAGAGTTTTCCTAGCCCACAGAAAACTCTATATGAGAGCCTAAAAATCCCATATACCTAGATGAAAAATAAATAATAAATAAATAAATATTCCGGATATCTAACACACAACGCCATCTAGTCCCAAGCTAAGCAGAGCTTGTGTAATGGGTACTAGACAACTGATATATATTCTTATATACTTTTTTTTGTAAATACATAAATATTATAGATAGAAAACACCCAAACTCCGAAACAAATATTTGCAGATCATACAAACATTTGGTCCGACCCGGGAATCGAACCCGAGACCTCAAGCTTAGCAGTCGCATACGCTACCACTACGCCACCGAGGCAAATGTTTTAAAAATGCGTATAGGACAAGAAAAGCAACAGTAAAAGCCAGTATAAACTGTAGACTATTAACTATTTACACCTGCAGTTCCACTTAACAGAATTAGTGACATTTAATATAGTGTTCAATTAACACTTGAATGTATTGGTTGTAGTTAAACGTTCGTTGTGTTAATAAAAAGCGCAATAAAATCTCAAAAGTGATAGATCTACCGAACTATGACAAAATAAGAATAAAAGTGGCCTAACTTAAGATTTCTATAGCTTAATTTACAGTTTCTGACATTTTTGATACCTTGGACGAAAAATATAAATAATTGTGAGTAAAAAAAAAAAATTCAAAAAACTGTAGCCCGACTACCTAAAGCTTTGATTTACATCTTTCAGAATCACAGTATGATTGCGAAAAATGACAAATTTTTGACTTATTTTCTATCAAAAAAACTAAATTTCACTTTGTAGGTACTCCGAATATGGGTAAAACATTCCGACTTTTATTGTTCGGAATCGAAACCGAAACATGGAAATTATACAAATACTCTGTGAAAAAATAACTTCCAATGTTTTCTTTAGTTGTTACAAAAATTTGAAATGACTTGCTCAGGGCGAATTGAAGAGTTTTTGCGAATGTATATTTTTGTGTGTTGGAGGGTAGCTACATGTTATTTTACATATTGGAATAACACACGATTGGTTTGCAATTCGTATATTTATCTGAGACTAGCTTTTGCGTGTATGCCGGATATTATGAATGTGACTGCTGTGCTTGAGGTCCCGGGTTCAAATCCTGGGTCGAACCAAATGTTTGTGTGATCTACAAATATTTTTTTCGGAGTTTGGGTGTTTTCTATGTATAATATGTATGTATGTACAAAAAAAAGTATAGTTATATGAATTTATATCAGTTGTCTAGTACCCATAATACAAGCTCTGCTTAGCTTGGGACTAGATGGCGTTGTGTGTTACATGTCCGAAATATTTATTTATTATTTATTTATGAATAAAAAAATTATCATTGGGCCTGCCAAAGTGACTACTCTTCCTGATGGAAAGCATGAGCTGAATCCATGAGTGGTGGTCACCATACTTATTGCGAATGCGAACAATGCAACAATGCAGCATGGAACCCACACCATGGCGGCCCAGTGATGCTTTTGCATTATTTGGGGCTCGAACTAACACATTTACGTTTATCTTTTTCTGTGCGAGGGTAGTACCGCCCCGCGGTCAAGCCGTTCGTGCTGAAATGAGCGTGGCTGTACTGCCTCGGCTTATCAGGCTAAATTGTAGCACATTACATACCATAATACACCTTACAAATAAAAAGCAGCCAAGTGCGAATCGGACTACTGCACTAAGGGTTCCGTACCATTATCTAGTACCTACTACCGTTTTTAGTATGGGCACTTAACCGTTTGTTATATTTTAATTTAATTATTTATTTTTAAATTTAATATGCAGCGCAGTGCATTCCACAAGCGTACAGCTTTAAGAATAAAGGATTTATGGAATGCAGAGGCATCTCCAGTTTTAAATCCTCGGATGACCTTAAACATTTATGTGTGTTATGAAGGAACTTGAATCGTTATTTAAGGTAGAAGGAGGCTCTGGAATTAAAAAAATATTATAGAAAAAAATGAGGATATGAGTATTTCAGCGAGACCAAATCGGAAGCCACTTGAGCATTCGACGGAATTCAGAGACGTGATCATATTGACGTAGGCCAAATAAACAGTCGTATACAGAGATTTTGTGGTCGCCTAAGCTTATCAAGTTCTTATGGAGACAGATCATCAACATCCCATAATGTCCCACTGCTGGGCTCGGGTCTCCTCTTATGAGGGAGTTAAGACCTTACGTCCTCACGATGGCTGAGTGCAGGTTGGGGACTGGCAAGACAACGTTGTGGCTACGTATTTTACCGTTGGATGATTTTAAACCGCCCAAAGGTCTCCAACTAAGCTTCACGTTTATCCTATGATAACACCTGGGACCGACTGCTTAACGTGACCTCCGAATCATGGAGACGCTCACGGTATCATGCCACCAGCGGTCACCCATCCAAATACTGACCGTACCGCCGCTGCTTACCCCCGGTGATTGTTTCTAATCACTGGGCTATGAGCGCCTCGCACTAAAGAGACACAAAAAGCAACAATTGCGAGGGAAATAGTAAAAACAACATTTACTTATTTTTTCTATCGAACTGCGACAGACCAGTAAATTTGGCGGAACGAAGTCTGTCGGGGTAGCAAGTAATTAATATACTTGATTTTGACTTCACCAGAACTGAAGTCAAATGGTACACGACAAGAATATATTAATATGCTGATTTAATCGAATTTAATTAATATGGCACAAAAAAGCAGTTGAAATTTCCAAGGTAAATGACATAATGAATTTGATTAAATTAAAACCCTTTCTCTGAAACCGTATTTCTTTTCTGAACCTTATTTTTATAAAACACTTAGGTATGTTGCCACCGTATTTAGCACCTGTTAAACACATATATAATGTATATAAAGAAATAAATAATAAATATTTCGGACATCTTGCACACAACGCCATCTAGTCCCAACCTAAGCAGACCTTGTGTTATAGGTTCTAGATAACTGATATAAATACATATATACTTTTTTTTTGTAAATACATACATATTATACATAGAAAAACACCCAAACTCCGAAACAAATATTTGTAGATCATTCAAACATTTGGTCCGACCCAGGAATCGAACCCGAGACCTCAAGAACAGCAGTCGCATACGTTACCACTGCGCCACAGAGACTGTCAATATATATTAAAAATATATAATATGACCTATTTATTTATGCATGGCTTAGAACCGATATCACAAGCTCTGCTTAGTCCTTAAACATCATTATTATTGTTATTAGGAATGCCATTAAACGAGCAATTCTTGAAAATATATTATCTGAATCTTGGAAACGACGAAACGATTTTCATGAAAATTAGTATGCAGGCATTTTCAGGGTTAGGAGGTGGCCACCGACAAACAGTGGGTGGCCCGAGATACGTCGGGGTTCCAAGGATTTCCTTTCGAAGATGCACCTGATTCCCCGGCTTCTAGTATCCGAGACGGTGTGCGGTTTTTAGTCGGTTCGAGTCCGACATAACCACCAGTCGGTGGAATCCGAGGGGATTTCCGCACAAAAAAACCAGGTGTAGGACCGACAGCTTTACGTGCTTTCCGAGGTATGGGGGTTCGGACCCCAACTTCCAAACTGTTATTAAATATTTCTATAATCAGAAAAACTCAATAACACTTGGATTCAAGCTCCTCCAAGACCTCTTGATCGGCAGTTGCAAGGCAAGAAAATATACATATTAGTTCAATTGATAGGCATTAGGAAAATTCATAATATACAGTACAATAGTCCTGAAACCGTACAATTTCAGGATCACGTTTCACTGTAGAAGGATTGTACTACTGTGCATTATTTTTATATTTCACTCAAAAGATCTTGATATAACTTATTTTTACATGTATAAAATTTAAGACTATCATGTAACTAAATGATGATGATGTTCTTCCAAGCCGATAACGGCCACGGCGGCCAGTCTCAACGGAGACCAGCCAACTACGCATGAGATATTATAGTGCACTAGTGTGTGCGCAAACACAGGCGCACTCTCTGTTCCCTTTCTCTCACAATCCGATGGGACGGTTAACCGACACGATCGGGGAGAGATCAGACGCAAGACCGACAGCTTTACGTGCTCTCCGAAGTACGGGGGTTCAGACCCCAACTTCCAAACTCCGAGCTGTTATTAAGTAACTCAAAAACATTTTGGCCCGACTTTGAATCGCTAGACCAATGAGGCAGTCAACTGGGATACTGCCTTGCATTTCTTATGGTAGTCATGTAAATATTTTCAAATCTTCGAAAATTCGATTTCCGAGATAAAAAAAATGTGTACATATTTTATCTAGAAACTGGATGAGCTATTTACCAAAGCGTGATATTATTACCTAAAATAGGCACTTGCTGTTGAGAATTTATTTTAACTTTTAAAGAAAACAACTCTATCGTATTTTTTTATAAAACTTTACCCATTTACAAAGCGCACGTAATAAAAGCTCTCAAAAGGAAAAAAATCCTCCGTTTTTTTTCAATCATTTTTAATTTACACCTCGCGTTTTTTAGTCACAGCGTGATGATATATAGCCTTCCCTGATAACTGGGCTATCTGTCAATCAACGAGTTTTTCAAATAACCCTAGTACTTGCTCAGATTTACCCCTACAAACTCACAAACTTGATAATATTAGTTATAGATTTAACATAATATTTAAAAATAAAATTATTTACAGAAGTATTTCTATATCAAATAAGAGTATTATTATTTTTTCATAAAGAGGTTCTTCATCTTGTGTCCTCTTTTCTTCTTTCTTTGATCTTTATGTCTTTATAAAATTCTTTTAATTAAAAAGTTTTAAAATGAAAAAAAAAAATTCATTGTCCTTGTCTAACCAAAATGAAAAGAAACTGCGGTTTGAAGGTTTCTTTGCATCATTTCACCAGAAAATAGTTCCAATTCTGATATGCTTCACTTGTAGTTTGATCATTGGAATGCAGAAATTATCTATAATCATAAAATGGAAGGAATGTTAAAACGGAGGTTTTGCTCTAATTGGCTAGACCGCTAGATGGGTTTGGTCTGGTTTTCCCGGGCTGTTGCCGCACTTAGCCTCTTGATTGGATTGCTATTGTCGTGGGGGTTATGTCATCTTCTTACTCCAACCAACCTAGATCATCTCAGAAGCTTAGCAACCTTTTCAGGTCGCTACATGTTTCCGAGAGTGATGTTGATTGGAGGATGTCTGCCCGTTGATCTACCACACTTCCACTACGCGCTGGTTCTGCGTCTGATCTCTCCCCGGTCGTGGCGGTTAACCGTCCCATCAGATTGTGAGAGAGAGGGAACAGAGAGTGCGCTCTGTAAGAACGAGTTGCGGCGTTTCTCTGTAATAGTAATAGGTGCTTGTTTAAGGGACAATGTCCAATTAGGATATCTATGACCTTCCCGATATCGTCCCTTTCCAGTCTGACTCGACAGGTTAGCAAAGAGCTAAATTGAATTAAAAGATTTTTAATTTTTTAAGTTCCCGATAGATTATTCTGAACTTATCCGCTAGGTAACGACAGATTTCAATATCACAAGTCTAGGAGATTCACATACCTAATGAGTAAGATAATCATATACCTACATGTACTAGCTAACCTACGCAACTTTACCTGTGTCTCTTTTCAATCATGCTCAGCTCCTATTCGTATAAACGTGATGTTAACTGTCCTATCTTAGGCACGTTTAAAATAACATAAAAATCGGTTATTTGGAAACAACGACATTTGTTATTCCATGAAATCTAAACTACAAATATATAAATACAGCTACTATTTAAAATCTAAATGAAACATTAAAATCTGATGGTTTTATTTTTCATCAATCTTAATGCGCCTATTAACGTTCAGCAGATAAAAAAGCTCGTTTCGTATGTTTTCAAATAACATACAAAATACGATGATGTACACAAAACGGACGCTACTAAACGATGTAATAATTTAGATCAATTTGTATGAACGAAATATTAAGATAACATATGTCAAAGGTTAACATACGGATTCTTGATAATTCATTCAACGGATACCAATTTTCGAACAAACTAATTTGGAGTTTATATTATTCAAAATTCGATATTTAATGTTATTAGAAAGTCTTTTTTTTTTATTGAATAATGGGCAAACGAGCAGACGTATCTCCTGATGGTAAGCGATTACCGCCGCCCATGGACACCCGCAACACCACACCAAAGGCGTCACAAGTGCGTTGCCGACCTTTGGGGGATGAGAAAGGGGATGGAGGGAGGGGTTGGGTATGGGCCTCCGGTATCCTCACTCACTCGGTGAAACACAGCGCAAACGCTATTTCACACCGATTCTCTGTGAGGCCGTGGTATCACTCCGGTCGAACCGACCCATTCATGACGAAGCATAGCTCTCCCACGGGTAAAAGTCGTACAATAAGAGAGATAACTATCGTTATCTTCAGCAGCCTTTAATAGTCCACTGCTGGCCATAGGCCTCTCTGTAGCCCAGAGATTTTGGCCTACTAAACCACTTTGGCCAGACGGTTTGGTACAGGGTTTGTTTTAAGTTTTACTTCTCCTTGTAGTGATGTTTACCTCCATAGATTGTCCCTCAGTCGCTTTTATGATACCCGTGAGATGAGTAGATGTGGTGACACTCAGTATTCTTAATCTGTCACCACGCTCTCTTGGCTTTTTTAATAGGGCTCATGGATTTTAAAGCTACCCTACCCGCAACACCAGTGGCGTCACAAGTGCGTTGCCGGCCTTTAGGGGATGGGGAAGAGGATGGAGGGAGGGGTTGGGGGTATGCTCTCACTCGGTGAAATACAGCGCAAGTGCTATTTTACACTGATTTTCTGCAGAACCGCGGTATCACTCCGATCGAGCCGGCGCATTCATGACGAAGCATGGCTCTCCCACGAAATATAAATGTATATCTTATTATAACTAGCGTATGATGCGTATTAAGATTTGAAAGTATTAATGTGTGGTTAGGATGTAAGCTAAGACCTCATAGGTGAAATGAAATTAGATAAGTTATTTCGTCATTAGGTTCCATACACACTATTGCCTGTTAAACTTTTTTGAATAGCTTAGTTCAGCCTTTCCTCACTAGATTATGGATGGATATAAGTTCAATTGCAAGCTTAACTGGTTCCATTCTTGGCTTCTCGTATAAAACTCTTGCTCCTGGGTCATCTTGCGCAAATTGTAACAACCTTAAATGTCGTTAAAATGACTTCTTACATCACTATCTAGAGCGTCATACAAACTTTTGCATTAAAAAGTAAGGCCTCTTCTATTAACGCCAACATTACAACAGGTTTCGAAATGTTACTTTTTCCAGTCTCTTTCAACTTTTTGTTACGCTAATTACCAAGGATCAAAACTAGTTGTTCGCGCTATTCTGTAATAAGACTTTCCTATGCGCACTGACACATTGTGAATGTATGTGTGTAGTGTACTATCGAACCGACATACTTGTAGAGTTCAGTTATTATCAGTAACAATAGCTGTGAAGTCGAATTTGAGACTAAAATATATTGCTCTAAATTAAGTGTTCACTTTCTGTTTCTTTATTAGTTTTAAAGTAGACTTTAGGTAAGATTTTACGATCACTATTTTATAACTAAACATATGTAAGTTAAAATCCTCTATTTCTAGAAGCTTTGACATGCCTATAGATTCTTATTATAGATTCGATTTTTGGTTGGAAGGGGTGGTTGCATCCGGTATCCTCACTCACTCGATGAAACACAGCAGTTTTCTATAAGGCCGTGGTATCACTCCGGTCTAGCCGGCACATTCATGCCGAAGCGTGGCTCTCCCACGGTAACTTAGGACTACATATTTATTATATATAAAATATTAAGTTTCATTTACTTATTTGTTTATAGGTAGGTATATTTATTGTTACTGTATACTTCGTACATGTATCAACAACACAAAAATATTGAATGTTTTTAACTTGAAAATAGTAATTTATAGAGTTTCTTGGCGGTTCTTCTTTATAGGAATAACATTTTGGAACCGCGCAACAAGCCTTATTGAAATAAAAGTTTTTTGATTTAGGAAAATATGTGAGTCGAACTCTAAGGAAAACAAATATTTCTTTTGTTGATTTCAACCAGTAAGTTAGGCGACCAAACCTTCATCTCCCCTTTTAAAGAAGGGGATCTTTCGCCAAGATGCAATTGTTTCGCGTTGAATCTCTTGTATGTGAATTGACTAACATTTTGTTTTGACCGCATGAGTTAACGTTGAGATGACATCATTCTGTGGGGGAACGGGTATCATGTCCCTCTAACACAAAGGGAGGATCCTCCGACCAGGCGAGGTGATCATGCCTGGCGGGCTACTGCCCAACAGTTAATGTTGGGATGTTGTATATATGATAATCGGCGCGAGAACTATTTATTGCGCGATTTAGGATCAGTAGTTACTCCGTGTAGTGCGTTACTTCGTAGTTCAGTGTATCTTTGGTTAGATGGCGCTGTAGTAGGTTATTGTTGTGTTATATGTGGAAGCCGCCACAATTCCCTTTGTTTGTTACTTTTCTAATAACTTTCACGTTTATAGAATGTCAATTGCGTTTGATGGAATGGTTATTTAATATGTGTCAGCAGGCAATGTTTTGTACCATCACATGAACTACCTGTTTCATTTTGAACAGCTGTTAGTAAACCCTTTTCCAAATGAAAATAGGTGAATTAAGATAATAATGACGATGTTATTATTATTATTTTTTTTATTGAATAGTTGGCAAACGAGCAGACGTATCACCTGATGGTAAGCGATTACCGCCGCCCATGGACACCCGCAACACCAAAGGCGTCACAAGTGCATTGCCAGCCTTTGGGGAAGGGGGGGGGGATGAGGGGACGGGTTGCGGTATGGGCCTCCGGTATCCTCACGCACTCGGTGAAACACAGCGCAAACGCTATTTCACACCGGTTTTCTGTGAGGCCGTGGTATCACTCCGGTCGAGCAGAATTGGCGGTGGTCGTTGGAAAAATTTTCGAACTTACCGTAAAAATGAATAATTGTGGTGTGTGTATTTTAGGTGTCACAATCGGACGAAATATACACAAATATACACAAACTTAAATACTGTTAAAAATCCTTCTTTTAGGCTTCACCGTAGCTGGGTAATAGTAGTTATCTATCTATATATATAAAAATGTTATGTTGGTTTGTGTACGCTTCAACAACTCAAAAAGTTCTGCACCGATCGAGCTGAAATTTTAGAATGATATATAATCCGCATCGAGGATTGTTTTTATCTAATTTTTGCATCAGTCACATATCCGCGATCGCGAAAAAACACGAAAAAACCGACATAAACGCGGGCGGAGCCGCTAGCAACAGCCAGTTCTATATAAATATTTAGATTGTTGAACATAGGCTTCTCCAATGTATTTGTGTTGTAAACGCCAAAATAAATAGAAAGTCAGTGTAAGATAAAGCTAGGTATTTATCTTATCAACAAAGACGATAAAGTAACAATAAAAACTGTGTGAAAGGAGTTGAAGAAAAATAACCTTTTACAACTGAATACTTAGTGAAAGCATTATAAGAAATGCTGGGTAACTTCCGAGGAAAGTTTTACATTATTGGGTTAAATGGAGTCGTATTGTCGTGGCTTTGTTAGAAGAAATATGGGCTGTGAAGCTTTCGTTCACTAATATATATATTAGTACGTGAAGCAAAACCTTTGTACTATTCTTATCAAAATTAAGCAAAAGGAGTAGTATTATATTCGACGAGAAGAAGTGCAGAGTTCAAAAAAATATGATCTAATTTCGACCACTGGGCGCCCAGTAAAATGGCAAATAAATAAAAATATGTGAAATAGCGCTTGCGCTGTGTTTCACCGAGTGAGTGAGGACATCGGAGGCCCATACCGCAACCTGTTCCCCCATCCCCCTCCCCTTCCCCAAAGGCCGGCAATGCACTTGTGACGCCTCTGGTGTTGCGGGTGTCTATGGGCGGCGGTAATCACTTACCATCAGGCGATACGTCTGCTCGTTTGCCGCCTATTCAATAAAAGAATTAAATTTGAAAAAATACTAGTTTTGTACAATTATGTAGGTAATACTAAATATGCAGATTTTACTCTAAGAAAGTGGCTAGTTTTTTTAGCTATCAGAGTTAGTATATCATTTTTTTTGTGGAATAGGGTGCAAACGAGCAGACGTATCGTCTGATGGTAAGTTATTACCGCCGCCCATGGACACCTTTGGGGAATGGGGAAGGAGATGGGGGGATGGGGGGATGGGATGGGGTATGGTGGCTCTCCCACGGATAAAATAAGACATGTTCGGTTAGAAGTTCAGTTGATTATAACTTGTGTATCGGTTAGTTCCATTTCTTCCAGCGTGGTTCAAAATAAGGTCAATTTTCGTTATAAAAATCGTTCAAAATTAGTTTAGATTTACTCTCGATTTTACATCAATGTCATTAAAGATTTCTTCTTTTCTCGTATTAAAGGAGTAGAGTATTACTAAGACTAGGAAAGTATGGATTCAACTATGTACTTTGAAGGCCTGTTTTATGTTAGAAAATTATGTAAAGTTGTCCTTGAACATATTGCATTCTTTTCACTTCAACGTAATGTAAGAGAGCGAAAATATGTAATAAATTTAAAGTAACAGTAAAGTACAATAACTTAGTATTGAAAGAGACAAACTACTTCTCGCTGACTCCTTCTACGCTCGAAAGTAAAAATGCTTTGAGTAAAACAGTTTTGATAAATTTCATTTTAATCTATTCGTCCGACATAGGTCATATTGGTTTTATATTTATTTTAAGCAATTTATTCTGAAAAAATATATTTTATTTAAATTAACCGGCTTTTTAACTTACATTCTGTTTTTTTTTTTCAGATTCAGCAGTACGATGGTGTTCAAAATATTATTCCCTTTAACGATATTGTTAATGTTAGTGTGTAAATGTAAGTAATTTGTATTTGGAGTCTAAATATAGGGGGAAGTCCCGTAACGCCGGACGGCACCTAACGTCGGACACTCGAACTATCCCGACAAGTCGCAACGCGTTTGTTTAAAAAGCGGGTGATAGGGGTGCGGGGGAACGTAACAATACACGATCGCGGGTCGCGGTTCGCCAGTGTCGCGCAACGCCTAGGTGAGGACAGTTGAATGCTGTTTTTGGCGGCAATACATTGCGTCACGTAAGATCAAAGTAAGTATAACTACAATGGTTTTTAGTTTATGTGGTTTTGATAATTGTTATTTTATGTCATAGTTAATACATATCCGAAATTTGTAATATTTTTTGTTGAATTCCATAGCTGTTTTTGTATATGACAATTAATTTAAGGATTCTCTGTCCCCTAGTACCGGACATAAAACCGTCCCCTAATATCGGACAATAAAAAAAAACATATTTTTCATGAAATATTTTACTTTTTGATCATTATTATCTATTGTTTTCAGAGAACAAAGAGATATCGAAATAGAGAAGCCTAAAAAGAAAGGAAAATGGGACCAAAGTTATTTACAAACAGCAATAGACAAAATTTTGTCCAAAGAAATGAGTTTAAGAGAAGCTTCATTGCATTATAATATTCCAAAAAGCACCTTATATGATAAAACATCGTCATTAAACCGTGGACAAGAGAAAATTCGAAAAAAGTGAAATCTTAACTTCATCACCGTACAAAATTCTTGTAAAAAAAAAAATGAAAAAAAAGTTAACGAGAAAAAGAACGCAGTGGGAAATAAATTTAAGACAGCACTGAAAGAGAAAAGGAAACTGACCGAAGGAGAAAAAACCAAAGGGAATAGCGGAAATAAAGCAAAGAAAAAGACGTCGTTGGCTGAAACATCTGACACGAGAACTATTTGCGTAGTTTGCTTAGAAGATCACGATGAAGACTGGATACAGTGCGCCAGCTGCCGTGGATGGGCACATGAAGCATGTGCAGATATCCCTGAATGTTCAGAATGCTACATATGCGATCGACGTACGATGGGTTGAAGATGTCCGGTTTGAAATAAAGTCCGTCCGGTACTAGGTGCCATTTGCTGAGACTCATTTTTTTATTGTCAAAGTGTGATTTAAGATTGTTCTTATGTTAAAGCAGAGTTATAAGTTTTGCTAATTTAATTTGATTTAACATTTTGTTATTAAAATAATTTCATCATTAAAGGTTAATTTGACCAAACAGTTTTTTTTTATTGTTTAGATACCTTAAGTGTCCGTCACTAGGGGACTTCCCCCTACATATTAACTTTCGCCCGTCGCCTTCGCTTGCATTTAATAAAACGTATCCACTCTCCTCAAACGCTTCGTCTTCTACTTTCTTCTTCTTTTTATTTGCAGCGCCTGTGAAATACAAAAATTATATTGTAAAAATATAGTTATAACGTAGTAGTTACAAACAATAAAAATATAATTATTTTTTTTGGGAAATATGACACAACGCCATCTAGCTTTAAACTACGCAGAACTTCGATCATGCTACTTCTAATACCTCGAAGAATATATATATAATTGTACGTTTGGCCTAGTTGCCGCTTGTCGCCACGCCGTTCCCTACTTCGCCAAGTGTTGTGGGTTCAAATCCCACATGGAATAACACTTTGTGTGATCCACAAATTGTTGTTCTAAGTCAGGGTGTTCTTTGTTTCCGATCCATGTATGTTTGTAAAGACCCCTGCGACACAGGAATTATTCCTAATGAGGAAGTTGTCTTTAAAAAAAAAATGTGTACAACGATTCATGATGATCTTCTCAGGGCATACCGTGCGGTTTTAGTCGGTCCGATTCCGACACACCACCCCGCGCAAACCCCGGTGGATTGATGGCCTATGAGGGTAGGGCATTGTGTCAAGTTTTACATGTATTTAAAGTGTCGTTGTGCGTAGTTTGCACCCTTAGTCGGCTCTTACAACATCCACGGGATGAATACGGAGGGGTTATCGAAGTTCTATTTTAACAGCTAGGAGTAGAGGAATGGATTACTCTAAAAGTCTTAACGAAAATGTACATCATTGTCACTCATTTCCTTACCACCCAACGGTAGACTGGTAGAGAATGCATTTGGCATTAGATCCGCTATTGTATATGTTAAAAAATAATAATTGAGAGGTATGTATCTATACTAATATTATAAAGCTGAAGAGTTTGTTTGTTTGTTTGAACGCGCTAATCTCAGGAACCGCTGGTCAGATTTGAAAAATTATTTCAGTGTTGGATAGTCCATTTATCGAGAAAGGCTATAGGCTATATATCATCACGCTAATACTAATAGGAGCGGAGTACCAATGAAGAATGTTTCAAAAACGGGGGAATTTTTTTACGCTGCGGGCAATATAAGACGTAAACGAGGTTGCGTGGGTCAGCTAGTGTCAAATAAGATTAAGGCCAAAACTATTATCTAATGAATTACTGTGTTAAGAGAGCAAAACGAACAATGTCTTTTAACAATAGCGTACTATAGGCGTGGACAATGAGAACATAGCCATTGTTGTTCCCATATGAGTGTCACTTTTTAAGTGTGGTATTGAAATTAAAGACAGCTTATGTTACCGAGTATACTAGATAAAGCTAGAGTATAAAGTTAAAGCTATCTCGTTGGTCTTACAGTTGACGTATGCGACTGCCGATCAAGAGGTCTCGGAGTTGAATCCCGGGTTGGGCTTAAAGTGTTATTGAGTTTTCCTGAATATAGAAATACTCAATAACAGCTCGGAGTTTTAAAGTTGGGGTCTGAACCTCCATGCCTCGGAGAACACGTAAGCTGTCGGTCTTGCTCCTGATCTTGCCCCGATTGTGCCGGAAAATCGGTAAAATAGTTCCGAAGTTCATCGTCAGCAACAACGTGACACGAGAATTATATAAAATACATATAGAGGCATAGATAAATAGATAGAGAGGAAATATCAACCCTTAGCATGTATGTCCAGTTAGGATTGACAGCAAAGAGCATATTTACTATTGTTATGGTAACACAGTGCAACGACTTCTTACATTTCGACTCAAATTTTATCGTTCCAGCTTTTGCAATCCAATGCTTCTACTGCACCAGTGCCAACAACACCGCTTGCCTGGACCCAATGCAGTACGACGCTGAAACACGCGCGCTCGTCATTCCCATCATCAGGTGTGAAGACACTCGAGTCCTTAACGTTGAGCAATACAATTTCTTCTGTAGGAAGATCATACAGACTGGTGAGTTGCTCAAATCGAAAGTTTTATAGTTTGATAGTTGTGCAGGATTGAACTATGTCATGTATTTCAGTTAGTTTACCGTGGGAGAGCCACGCTTCGGCATGCATGGGCCGGCTCGACCGGAGTGATACCACGGCCTCACAGAAAACCGGTGTGAAATAGCGCCTGCGCTGTGTTTCACCGAGTGAGTGAGGGTACCGGAGGCCCACAACCTACCCTTCCCCCATCCCTCTTCCCATTTCCTCAAAGGCCGGCAACGCACTTGTGACGCCTCTGGTGTTGCGGGTGTCTATGGGCGGTGGTAATCGCTTACCATCAGGCGATACGTCTGCTCGTTTGCCGCCAATTCCATAAAAAAAAAGTTATCGCGTCTGTGGGCGTGTGGTTGGTTACAATACTTTTTTTTTAATACTGAATAATGAAACTTCAACTCAAACGAGATTCTAGCTAAGGCAACAATGTACATTTATGTGATAACAGCAATCGCGGTTGATTTGTTGTTTTTTTTTAAAAGTTTATTTATCTGTCTCCGAAACTCATCATCAGATCTTTATAAAATGAAACCATTTCGGAATCCCACTTTCAAACAAAGAATAATTTTACAAATCTATCCATAAATGATGGAGTAAATGTAGATAACAGCATCGCAATTGAGCACCTCCTCTTCTCTGAAGTTAGTTAAAAACAGAAAAAAAATGTTACATTAAAATTAAGAAACTAATAGTTATTTGTTAAACAAGATTGCAAAGTTGCTTTTTAACTGCGTGCTCAATTTTTGCACAGCGCAATTTTCGAAAATAAGAATCCTGAGCATTAGCGGGGGAATCAAAAGAGCACGAGATAAAAAATCTTTGCACTCGAGTGCAACACGTAACTTTTCATCCCAGCTCAGCGAGAAAATGACTAAATGCAAAAAAGCATTTACAATCAAAAGATACTTTTATTTTAATTTACGTATTAATAAAAGGTTGTATGATAAATCCGGTACCATGTCGTAAATGTAAATAGGTTTAATTATGTTTTGAATTTACAAAGCTAGTGCACACTATGTTCTAAATTCAATTTACTTTATCCTCTATCGGATAAAACGGCATTTGCACTCAGATATCGAAGGTATCTAAAGGAATTGTCTTTCCGAGATGTGGGGACACCATTTTTTGATAGATTAAAATTTCTTTTCCAGTTTTTATTCCGCACCGCGAAGCTCAAGTTCGTGTGACACGTGGCTGCGGATGGATACGAAACGAGAAGCCATGCTACCGTGCCAACAGCTACGACCACCTGGAGACCGCATGTCAATGTTTCTCTGACTACTGCAATAGTGCAGTCATATCTACTTCTGGAAAACTTCTATTTATAGTTGTAACTGTTGCTCTGTACTTATTTAGGTAATTTTGTAATGGTAATGGTCCGGTTCATTGGCCCACATCAACTTTTACTCCACTAGTGTTTACTAATTGTTAACTGTATTACTGCTACTTCGCATTTAAAAGTGTATATTAATAATTAATGTTTTCTCTTTTAATTTTAAATTGTACTCGCGCCAATAAATACACCATTTGTTTACGTTACATGTTATACAAAGGATATCAAAGACCAAATTATTATTTAAACTATTTATTGAACACCGCACTTTTTTTGAAGTGAAAACTTCTTTAACGGCGCTGTGTACTTTTTGGAATGGGTAAAAATGTATAAACTCGCGTCAGGTCACGTGACCTGATCGAAAATTCGTAAGACGGATGGAGAGAGGACAGGCGGCGCAGGGCGCTTGCGCGAATGTTCGTGTGTGTATGTAATATAAATTGTCATGTTTGTGTACGATAGCGCAATTAATGAATATTTATTTCCACCACATAAATAATAGTAGATACTTTTATACTGATAATGAAAGCAATTCGTACAAAATTATTCTCTAACCATTCCAAAATATCAAAAATGCACAACGTTAATATTCAAGTTTTCACTTCTGCCGGCACTCCCGGAGTGCAACCCGTCGATTTTTTTTTTAAAGAAAGGCTACTCATGCACTAGGAATAATTCCTGTGTCGCAGGGGACTTTACAAACATACATGAAACGGACACAAAGAACCCACAACACTTGGCGAAGTAGGGAACGGCGTGGTGACCGCTTAACCACTTGGCCAAACGTGCAGTTAACTGACAATAGTGTGGTTCTATACAACTAGACCACTCGAGTATTCATATAAAGCATAATCCAGTGTTATATATGTGCACACGTGGCAACACTGACGAAAGCTCAGACATACACTCTCGCACTCATCGATTCGGCTCTTCCTTCCTGTGCCGAGCGGTTAAAACCTGGAATTCACTACCAGCGCATGTTCCGGGTCCTTTAAGCGGGGCGTGAAAAAGCATCTCACTAGGCCGCTATAGTGCTGGTCACCATGCTGCACTGTCCTTATTTGCATTGAGGATGGTGACCACAATCTGACAATCCACCCACCGTACAAGTGGAAAAAATTGTTAATTATAGTTTACGTTGTGTAAGATAATCGCTATCTCTCTATATAACCAACTAGACCCACGCAATCTCGTTCGCGTCTTCAATTGCCCGTAGCGTGAAAATTTAACCCTCGCTTTTGAAACATTCTTCATTGGTGCTCCGCTCCTTTTAGTATTAGCGTGATGATATATAGTCTATAGCCTTCCTAGATAAATGGACTATCCAACACTGATAGAATTTTTCAAAACGGTTCCTAAGATTAGCGCGTTCAAACAAACAAACTCTTATTAGTATAGATATTTTCAAATCTTGTAGATTCTATATATTTATACGAGTATATTTAACCAATTCTAGTCGCAACACGTTTACTAAATCGACACACTTTGACTCTAGTTCATTCTGACAAACAAAAATATTTTAAGGCTTATGAATGATTATTTATTACAATAATACAAATTAAGAGAAAGTGGAAATGAAATGTCTTAGAATTTTAATCACCACCGGCCAATCATTTCTGAACGTGTCTCTCGAAACACTTGACATTGGCGGAATCTCTGCGTTGACTCTACACGCGAGATAGAGTAAATGGAGATCGTTTTTTGTATATTTTTATCATTAATTTCATCACGACGACGACTTGAAGACTAGAAGACTTGATAATTGAAGACGATAAATACTTGACATTGGCAGAAATAGCTGATCCGAGTGATCCGGCTGGTTGCCATTTCATCAAAAAGATAGAGTCCATAAACAACTAATAATAATAATGATTATTTGTAACAATAAACTTTTTATGATTTTGAATATGAATGCTGGCTTTACTGTGATATCCCTTTACCTACCTTCTAAACGGTCAGTGCTGGAAGATGAAACTTTGTAAGGATATGTGTACTCACTACCTCGACAAAGTGATAAAATAAAATCCCGGAAAATTTTTTTTTTGGGATATCTCCCCTACACGTAAAGTAGGATTTTTTTAGTTATTGGGGTGTTTTAAAAACATTGAAAGGTTGCTAAGATGATTTTTTGACTAAGTATTTGTTTTTACGATTTTCAAATCTAAAGCACATTTTTGTAAAATCAGGATGTCCCCTCTCCTAAAAGCTAAACGACTGGCTCGAATGATCTGAAGATTTTTTTTTTTTATAAAATAAATAGATATTTTCGGTCATTTAACACACAACGCCATTTAGGCCCAAACTAAGCAGAGCTTGTACTATGAGTACTAGACAACTGATATTAATACATATATACTTTTTTTTGTAAATACATACATATCATACATAGAAAACACCTAAACTCCGAAACAAATATTTGCAGATCATTCAAACATTGGTCCGACCCGGGAATCGAACCCGAGACCTCAAGCACAGCAGTCACATACGCTGCCACTGCGCCACCGAGGCAGTTATTTAGTAATAATTATGGTAGTCCATGTGATAAACTTTGAAGGAAAACTTTAACGGCTTAGATAACTTTGTGAGTTCAGGAGTTATAGAGACCTAACTTGTAAAATGCGCCTACTTAGAAACCTTCGAACTAAAATAGAGAATATATTGACTGCACGGTTGGCCGAGTGGTGTCAGCGGTCGCCATGCCGCCTTGCTACTGCACCAAGTGTCGTGGGTTCAAATCCCACGCGGTACCTACAACACTTTGTGTGATCCACGAATGTTGTCCCGAGTCTGGATGTTCTTTGTGTCCGTTTCATGTATGTTTGTAAAGTCCCCCACGACACAGGATGTTTATTCCTAATGTGGGAGTTCTTTTTAAAAAAAAAAAAAAAAATATATATATAGAGAAATAATAAGTAAATATGTAAAATGTGATGTTCTCCTAGCCGATTACGACCACGGCGGCGAATGTCAATGGGGACCAGCCAACTACACAGGAGTTATAACAGTGCACAATTGTGTGCGCAAACATAGGAGCACTTTCTATTCCCTCTCTCTCATAATCCGATGGTACGGTTTACCGACACGACCGGGGAGAGATCAGGCGCAGGACCGACAGCTTTAAGTGTTCTCCGAGGCACGGGGGTTCAGATCCCAACTTCCAAACTCTGAGCTGTTATTAAATATTTCTATAATCAGAAAAACTCAATAACACTTTTGGCCCAACCCAGAATTCGAACCCCAGACCTCTTGATTGGCAGTCGCATACTTGAACCGCTAGACCAATGAGGCAGTTAAAATGTAACATCATAACAAATAGGTGACTACGGAACCCTATTTTATGCGTGGCCTGATAAGCCCTTGGGTGTTTTTTTATAAATCCTTATCTTACCTGTAAAACAAATCCAGCGCTTCCTTAGTATGTTCTTACAATATCTACTGTTTTCTTTCAGAACAATATGTAACAATAACTGTTTTAATCCTTATCAAAGGCCTTACGGAGAAAAAGATGAAAGCTTCGTAACAAATTAATTTTAGATTCTAAAACCTCTTAAATTGATTAATATTCTAACACAACCGCCGTACTTGAATATGTAATAATTAAATAAATACTGTTATATTTATTGTAACAGTTAAAACGCAATACTATTGCGTTTTTAGTACGTATATGGGTCACAGCCGTGGGTTTCGACCGCGATTTCGCAGGGCTCGAAAGCCCCAGCGGTGGGCACCGCACACGATCTGTATTTGAACTTTACTTAGCATTGAGCGACAGGTTGTACCAGACGTGGTAATGTTTAGTTAAGGGCTGTTAATGATTGTGGAAAAATAACACGTGATTTACAATTGTTTTATTGTTTGAGATATTTTAATCTATTAAATGCGCATTTGAAATACTGTTGTAAAATCAATATTTACGGGTTTCATTTGTTTATTGGAACTGGTTACATTAAGACTTGGACTCTTGGAGACATACAGCCATATACATGTTTGTTGTATGGCGGGATCAATTCGTTTATTATTATATTAAGCAGACCTTGTATTATGGGTAGTAAACTGATATGAATACATATTTACGTTTTTGTTCGTAAATACATACAAAATATACATAGAAAACACCGAAACTCCGAAACAAATATTAGCAGATCATACAAACACAGACCCCAGACTTCAATTACAGTAGTCGCAGACACTACGCCTTGGTGTCGCAGTGGTGGCGTTTATAAAATATACAAAAGAATAGACTTAGCATTTTGGCTAAGGCGTCAGGAATGATTACCATAATACTATTTACATAGTATTTAGATACCCATAATACTCTTCACGCTGGTATAAACCACAATAGCAGAAGGACGGCCACAACAGAAATTGCACTTCTCGTAACTAAGTTCTGTTAATTTGCATTCTTATCGACTGATCGTTTTAAAGGAGATGTTTCATTTTCAAAGACTTTTCTTAAGTATTTTTTCTTGAAATTGAAATTTAAAAAGAACTATTCAATTGAATTGTTCTTGTGGTGACGAATTAAGAATACAGTGTCACCCTGTCGTCGTCGACCTTGAAGCCTAGAAGGCTCCATCACTTTGACCGCGGCCCTAAGCCGGTTCGCTTGCCAGTTTAGATTATAAACATACACAAAACATCGATTAATAGTTATTAATCGATATTTGTGTATGTTTACTTTAATCTCTTAATCTTAATCTCTGTACTTTAACCTCAACTTTAGTTTTTTTTTATTATATAGGGGGTAAACGAGCAGACGTATCGTCTGGTGGTAAGCGATTACCGCCGCCCATGGACACCCGCAACACCAGAGGCGTTACAAGTGCGCTGCCGGCCTTTTAGGAAGGAGTACGCTCTTTTTTTGAAGGTTTGAAGGTCGTATTGGTCCGGGAACACCGCAGGCGACAGATCATTCAACAGTTTTGCTGTGCGCGGCAGAAAGTACTTTTTATTTTATTGATTTTTATTTTTATTATATAGTAATGATGTTTTTAGTCCACTACCCGTTTTAGCAAAATACGTGATATTCGCACACGTGATAAAAAATGTACACAACAACAAAAATTAAATCATATTAATTTCCTTTACGTGATTAGCGTGTATTATTTGCCTTTTTTAGAATATATATTTTTAAATCTGCTCACGCCTCCTCTAAGCACTCTCAATGCCCCCTAATATTCACTGGGTCTTCTACTGCTCCCCCGAAAGCATCAAACGCCCACATGGGATCGTTATCGCTGACGTTGAGAACCTA
Organism: Spilarctia lutea; assembly: GCA_916048165.1. NCBI lineage: Eukaryota > Metazoa > Arthropoda > Insecta > Lepidoptera > Erebidae > Spilarctia > Spilarctia lutea. The sequence continues at coordinate 10,682,320 of OU696490.1, read as the reverse complement.
TGCATTACATCAACAATACGTTAAGTATAGTAAGTACGTTCGAGAAGTATGGTTTAATTTTCCCCTATATTTTTTTCTCAATTCTAAACAGGTTCAAGTTCTAATACCCAATTTATGCATTGTTACGGAAAAAGATTATTCGTGAGCAAAGCTCGAGAAAGTTCTCGTTGATCTCCTGTGGAACGGAATAATGAACCTTACACAGATATCATAGCGTCGAATATCGATTGATTGTTGCGCGTTGCTTCCACCGATTTCTCCGGCAGGCGCGTCCTTGGTGCGGTGAAAGACCTTGTATATACGAATTATTTCTAGAATGCGCTAGTAACGATAAAAATGAGTGTAAATATGAACTCTCGTGGGCCGCAGTTAGGTTGAGTTTTAGATACAGTGCGATAAATGAGTATCCTAGTGACCTCGATGACAATTAATGATAGTTATTCTAAGTGATATTGTTATTTTAATAGTGTTTTTAACAAAGTCTCTTTTACACGTCAGAAGGTTAATTTATCAAATCCATCGAATCCTAACAGGTAACAGTATCTTATCGACTGCTACAAGCTAATAGTTTTAACAAACAAAATATCTTACATGAACCTAAATTATGTATCAAGATTTAACATGAAGGTAACATGTACCTACGTATAATGTTTGCAGATAATAGCATAGCAAAGTTTTGAACATGATTGAAACAAAATCTGTGTAATACTAATGTAAAACAAAAGATTTATTATGTGGATATATTAAAATTATTGTTTATTGTTTATTGTTTATTGATAATCCATCTTTGATACAATTAGAAAATACGTTAATGGCTGCAATAGTAAAAACTGTGACGCAGCCATTAGCGCTCACATCTGTGGTTATAGTCAACAGAAAATCAAGGTACGTAACTCTAAAAAAACACAAAACAACAAAAAAAGAAAACAAGGCATGCAGTGATTAAAGAGTCAAATAGTAAGCGCACGTGTGTGTGTGAGTGTGTGTGTGTGTAGGGTGTGTGTGTGTGTGCGTGTGTGTGTGTGTGTGTGTGTGTGTGGGTGTGTGTGTGTGTGTGTGTGTGTGTGTGTGTATGTGTTCATTATTTTGCTAGTACACAACATAGTGTGCAATAATAATAATAATTGATATATATTCAAATAAGAAATCTCACCAAACATTCTATACATTGAGTGTAGGACGGGGAGCTCACGTGTGTTTGAATATACGTATGTTGTATGTAATATAAGTACCTACATAGATGATAGGACTATCTCACCATAAGTTCTTCAGTTTGAGTATAGGATAAGGAGCGAAGCCAGTCTGTCACTTTAACTTTGCAATTACGCAATGTCATGGAATATATATCAAGCTCTTTATTTATTACGTTATACAACTTCGGACCTGAGAAATAGTACTGGTGGCTGGCTACAGTCGTATTGTGTTTAAAAATGTTACAGACTCTGTCCGACCTGCGTGTGTTGAGAACAAAATTAGTGTCATATGGAGTTGCCGTATGTTTACGGAGTATTACATGAAGTATGTACACCTGTCGGACAGTTAGGACTTCACACAGGTTATACAGGTCCGAAGTAGGGTATCTATTCGGTTTGCAAGACATAACTTTAAGAATACATCTTTGAGCTCTTTCCAAACGCAATATGCTAGTTTTATAGGTACCACCCCAAGCACTAATACAGTACCCTATAATTGACTGTACAAAAGCATAATATACTATTTTTAAGGTGGAAAGGTCTACAATGTGACGAAGATTTTTGAAGACATATATAAGCTTCCTTAAGCGCGATGTGAGTAAATTAATTTGAGGATTCCAGGTTAGATTACCATCTATAATGATGCCTAAATATTTGATTTTATCATTAGAAACTAAGCTGTAACAGCCACAGTTACCTATTGAGGAGAGATTGCAGGTATGGGCTTTGACAACGAAAGGTGTAGATGGTTGAGTCTTTTTACTGGAGGAGAAGGTCAAAATGTTTGTTTTATCTAAATTTAGTGTTAGAAGGTTGTAGTTCAACCAGGCCATTATCGATTGGAGTGCGGTTTCAGCCTTTGTCCTTGCAATATCCCAAGTAAGGCCCTTTATTAGGAGAACAGTGTCATCGGCGTAGGAGACTATTCTACAGTCTTGTAATTTAAGAGAGCAAAGATCGTCAATATAGAGGAGAAATAGCGTGGGACCGAGGACACTCCCTTGCGGCACACCATACGAGAGAGTAGTCTCTGCACTAGTAATATTATTAATAACAACAGATTGAGTGCGGTCTTGCAAGTATGCAGAAAAAATCTCAAGTGGTAAGCCGCGAATTCCTAAATGCTCCATCTTCTTTAGAAGAAGTGGGACAGAGACAGTATCAAAGGCCTTGGTTAGGTCCAGGAATATACCGATCGTTTTTACTTTATCATCAATATTTGCTATAATCTCATTTGTGACATCAAGGACAGCATCTTCCGTTGATTTTTTACGTCTAAATCCGTATTGCCTTTCAGACAATAAACTATTTTTATTAATGTATTCTATAAGTTTATTGTTCAAAATTTTTTCAAGTATTTTTGAAAAAGTTGATAGCACAGAGATAGGCCTGTAGTTGTTGACACTGCCTCTGTCACCACCCTTGTAAATAGGATGGACTAATGCTTTTTTAAATAGTTTTGGAAAGGTGCCTGTGTTTATACATAGGTTAATTACATGCTTTAAGATAGGTATAAGAATGTGTCTAGTTGACTTTACTAAAGAAGTGGGTATCCTATCCCAGCCCTTAGCAGTCCCATCCTTAAGACTAAGGATTGCTCTCTCTAATTCAATCTCATCAATCTCAGTCAATACCATAGAGCTGAGGGTGTTGCGACAGCGATAATCCCCACCAACGTGGTTAAGGAGATAGTTGTTTAGGTTAATAGGATTCGATGTGATTTCATTCGCAAGTTTACCTCCGATACTAGCAAAATGTTTATTAATCAAATTAGCCGAGGCCAGGCAATCTGGTTCCAGTTTGAGAAGTTCATTTGCTGATGTTCTATCTACAGGTATATTTGATATATTTTTTAATAACTTCCAAGTTGCCTTTGGATCACCCCTGGCCTGCTGCAATTCTAATTTATAATAGGTAGGCTTAACTTTTTTAAGGAGATTATTGCAGTAGTTCTTATAACGGTGATAAATTATTACAGAAGTTTGATTTAAGGGTTCTGTTTTCATTTTACGATATAATTTGTCTCTATTGCGTATACAACGCAAGAGGCCAGGGGTGATCCAAGGTTTGATGATTCTACGTTTGTGAGGGACTGAACGTGCGACAGTATGACTATCCATCACTCGTGTCAAGGTGTCAATGAGGAGCTCAGAGGCTTTCTCCGCACTATCAGTCAGAAGTACAGGAGAAAAATCAGTTACTTCTAGCTCCTGTGCCACCAACACGAAATCAGTGAACTCAACCAATCTCCTATTTAGGCGGTTTAAAGGTCTGCGTTCACATGTAAAAAATAAAGGGGCGTGATCTGTAATATAGGAATCTAAAACAAATGTCGTTGCTTTGTTATTGGTTTTAAGGATCACGTGATCCAAACAATTTTCCTTACGCGTTGGCAAAACATGGGCGGGAAGCATGCCGTGGGACGAGATCATGTTGAGGTATTGATCAGTTCTGGAGTCAATGTGGTGCGAAGAAATATTAATATTGATATCGCCAATAATACATAAAGTCCTATATGCGCTTAGGGATCCCAAAATAAGGTCAAGAGAATCTAGAAAGCTATCAATATTACAATAAGAGGGGGAACGATATATAGAAACTATAGCCAAATCTGTTTTGTGTGTAAAAACCAAACAATTAGAATTAATAATATCAGGCTCAGTAATGGTATGATCAATATGTTCATTAACATAAATAATAACACCTTCATTTTGATTATTAAATTTAGAACAGTAAGCAACAAAACCGGTTAAAGGGGGAATATTTCTGGTCCTACTAAGCCAACATTCTGAGAGTATAATAATTTGGGGTAAATTACTAAGTCTCTCAAGCAGAACAGTAAGTTCATCAAAGTTAGCAGAAATGCTTCTTATATTTACATGTAATATTTTCCAGAGGTCATGCGATCTACTTATGTTACGAATAGATTCCTCAGGGGAACAAATGAATGATTCTGATACAGAGATGTTATCCAATGCGCTTCCCATCATGTCTGCATCATCCATTTATAAGTATAAAAAAAAAAAAAAAAATACATACATGTGTGGCCATTAAGAAGAATCTGTAAAATAAATATACTTATCCAATAAGATATTGAGATATAAATTGAGATAGTTAATTTTTGTGTGGTTCGTATTATAATGTTAAGATTGCCGAGAAATAGTGTGCGTGAGAAACGTTTAATAATAATATATATAATGTATAATGAGTGAGAGTGAAAGAGTGTCAATGAGTGTAACCTTATGACAGTGCGGCCCAATGTGTTTATTAAACTTTTATTATTACTTCTAATATTTTGATTAATTATAGTAAAATTGGGATTTGCGGTCTGAAGGAAATTGATGCATTTTTCTGGGGAGTTGATTTTAGTACTAGAATATATATCAGTATTGTCGATTTCACTTATGAGATTAATTTGGTTAGCCATATTTATTTATAAATATTAAGGAACATGGTTATGTTCGTATATTTTACAATAATAAAATAATTATTGGATTTGGAAAATGATGATGTCACGTATGTTATGGGTAGGATATTGTTATGTGTGTGTGATGTGTGTGTTGAGTAAGTGGATGAATATGTGTTTTTAATTTGTATTGTATTTTGTATTGTGTTACATTTTAAGTAATTATTATTACAGATATCAATAATAGCAAAATTTATGAAAATATAGAAAAACGACATACAACAGGTCGCTTCAAGAAGTAAGGTTTTTGTCTCCACGAAGTTGTTGGAGTATATTTTCATTCTTGACCAGGATGTATTTGGCACCTTCTTCTTTCCGCAGAAGAATTCGTCCATTCGCGATCCAGCAGTAGCTATATTTTTCAGTTTGAGCAAAATCTCGAGCAAGAAAAAACAATCTTTTGGCTTTGTTAGTTAGGTGATCGGAGAAGTAAATTGGTGTGGCAGACATCTTGGAATCTAGATGAGATGAGTTGAGTCGTGAAGATTTGTTGTTGTTATTGTATTGTTTGGTAGCGCTCAAAAATGTTTCCTTCATAAAGACAGTAGAGAATTCCACCACTATAGCTGATGTAGAAGACGCCTCTTTAGATGGCAGACGATAGACGTCTTTAATATCCGGTGAAGAGTATTCAAGTTTGATTGTTCTCATAAGGTTTGTAATTGAATTTAAAATATCTTGTTTGCTTTCCTTTTTCTTCTTAGGTACGCCTCTGATCTCTGCACTTGTTTTTCTTATGGTCCTGTCAATAAGTTCGTGTCTTTCCTCTAATGCGACCAGCAGAGCCCTGTTGGAGTTACAGTCCTTCTCAAGACCATGAATCTTGTTTTCAAAGTCTTTTATCTGCGTAGTAAGAAAGTCTAGGGATTTCTCGATTTCGGAGTTAAACGATTTTATTTCTGCATTCTGCTTTATTATGTCGTGTAGCCTATTTTCGACACTCTGTAGTTTTTTACTCAACGGGTTAAGCATAGCTGAGAACTTCTCCATAATTTCTTCTTTAAATTGTTCAAGTTTGTCACACCCAGCTTCATCTTCAAGGCGCACTTTTTTAGACTTTCCTCTTTTAGTGACATTTAAATTCGTATCTGAAGCCGATAGAATTTTTGGCGACGATCCTTCCATTGTGTAAGATGGTAAATATTCAAAATAAATCAACTCACCGAGCGTAGCGGCGTCGCATAATAATCGGCCGTAGTATAGATGTGGATTGAAACCTCGTAGTAGATTCGTAACGGAAACAGGTTTTTTGTGTAGCGAACCACTACGATGCGGCTACATCAACAAGACACCGGCGGCGAGCAAAGTCATTCAATGTCGGCGATGCGCTGGAGCAGGACAGCAATTAAGTCGGCTGTTTCTTTCACTCGCTGTGCGCGGGTGCAGAGGGGTGCGCCAATGCAGCGATGGCCGTTGTCTGTCACTGTCCGTGAATATGGTAGTTAAACACAGGGGCGTTAGTACTGATTTGGTTTGAAGCAATTAATTAATGCGGAGCGACACTGATACACACGTCTGTTCTCGGCGCGAGCTCGGACGAAAAATTCGTTTCGTTGATTTACTATTAAAATATGTCATATTTTTCTTACCATATAACATGGTCAAATTTTGTCTTAGATAATTAATTTATCAGGCAGGGCGACGCGCTTTGCAACAGAATGGGAACATCGAGCTAACAACGCACACAGTTGGGAGGAGGTCTGTTCCGAGCTCTGGCCCGTGGTACGTCGGTGTCCCAACGATTTCATTTCTATATAGTGTTATGTTACACCTAGTTTCCCCCGACTACTGGAATCCGAGATAGCATGCAGTTTTTGGTTGATTCCAATCTAATATAACTACGGGTCGATATTATCCGAGAGGATGTAAACAGACTAGAAAAAAAGAAATTATCACACCTCTGAATTTTAACATTTTCCACGCCAATACGGGTACAAATATAGAAACAATACCTATAGATTATGAAGTAAGGAAGCCCTTAAATATTCACATGTTGGGGCGCGCCTCGTTGTCTGCAATTAATGTTCGTTAATACTATTGTAATATTCATATAACTTTGTTCCTGTTGATGGCCTAGTTTGAAACTACGAGTGGTATCTAGGTAGGCATATTTATTTCTATATTATACAAAGAAGTACTCGTGTTAGCCATCAGTTTAAAAAATCAAATCTCCTTCATTTCAAGTAAGCTTTTTGGAGCTAACATAAAACAAGTCCTACTATAATATTATAAACGCGAAAGTTTATGAGTATGTAAGTGAGTATTTTTGTTGCTCTTTTTCGCAACGCAAAAACTACTGAAAGGATTTTGATGAAACTTTACGATAATATAACTTATAAATCAGAATAAAACATAGGCTACCATTTATAAAGATACTAGCTTCGCCTCGCGGCGTTACCTGCGGTTATTATTGTACCGCGGGGTTCAGCTAGTTAACAATAAAGCAATTGTTCTTTTACTTGAACCAAATAGGTTTTAATAACATATTTTGTCTATACAACTAATGTACAACAACTTTGTACATCTTCTTCAAGATTTTAATGTTAGTGATGATATCTATCACACGCAGGCTACCCTTTGTCAAAATAGGCAGACAGATTGACTCAAAACCTGCCATAATATTATTAACGGCATTGTTGTGTCTGCATCGTATTGATGGATGATGGTCCATTTTAAATAGCTCTGTTATAGGACTACCTAGACAACAAGATAAAATCATGAATAAAAAAATTGACGGGTTGCACTCCGGGAGTGCCGGCAGAAGTGAAAACTTGAATATTAACGTTGTGCATTTTTGATATTTTGGAATGGTTAGAGAATAATTTTGTACGAATTGCTTTCATTATCAGTATAAAAGTACTATTATTTATGTGGTGGAATACAATATTCATTTATTGCGCTATCGTACACAAACATGACAATTTATATTACATACACACACGAACATTCGCGCAAGCGCCCTGCGCCGCCTGTCCTCTCTCCATCCGTCTTACGAATTTTCGATCAGGTCACGTGACCTGACGCGAGTTTATTCATTTTTACCCATTCCAAAAAAGTACACAGCGCCGCTAAAGAAGTTTTCACTTCAAAAATTTAAAGCTGGAATCGTCTATATCATAGCTGAAACAATATTTTTTGGCAATTTAAATAAAGGTTAAATTAAATTGAAACTATTAACTAATACTAGACTAACGTGTAGTTCAAAAATATACAAAGACTGCCTCGGTGGCGTATGCGACGCTTGAGGTCTTGGGTTCGATTCCCGGGTCGGACCAAATGTTTGTATGATCTGCAAATATTTGTTTCGGAGTTTGGGTGTTTTCTATGTATAATATGTATGTATTTACAAAAAAAAGTATATAAGTATTTATATCAGTTGTCTAGTACCCATAACACAAGCTCTGCTCAGCTTGGGACTAGATGGCGTTGTGTGTTAGATGTCCGGAATATTTATTTATATTACTTAGGAATTTAACCCGTGTTTAAGTGTACACAGAAATTCTTAACAATTAGATTGAGAACCCTTAACATAAAGGCTAACTGAAAAGCTCCTAAATTGTTCTCGGTTTTAAACAGTCGTATTCCTCCTTACATTTTATGAGGATTTTGAATTGGTAATGTGATCGTCTCCAAAATCACCAATCTTAAATTTTGTCATAAAAATACTTATTACCATTTTGATGTTTTACCGTTTATTTATATCTTTTACATAGGCCTTGGGCGGTATGAAATAAAATGTTACAAATATTTTTCAATTAGCAGCAAGTGCCCGAGGGCAGATTATCTAGCTACTATTTCATTGCTTTGAATGTTACAATATTAATGAAAATAACATGAATTATAAAAATAAATACTGCCTTTGTCTCTGATAATTGAGTAGGCAAATAAACCGACGCTGAAATGGACCGAATAATGGACTAAAGAAGAAAGAAATTGCAGATAAGATGTAAGTTTTTATTTTGTGGCAATACACATATTGCATCTGTGCGAAAATGAGCTTTTATTATTATGGTGGCAAAATAATTTGTTAATATCAGAATCACTTTTACTGTGGCAGAGCCACGCTTCGACATGAAGGTCCACGGCCTCACAGAAAACAGCCCCGCTTTCAGCTTAGCGTGTATTCATTCTTTTCTGAGTTTATGTTAGACAACCGATCCTAAAAAAAACATCTTTCCTAAAATGATGAAGTCTGTGGTGACTGGGAACTTGTACTATTTACTGCTAAGACCTTCATTTCAAGGGTATAAATAGGTAAAAATTATGTGGAAGTGCACGATGAAATTGTGCATATGTTGCTAAACTATGTCTGAGTATTGTATGTTTACTTTTATAAGATTAGAATTGGTGTCAATATTGATGAAGAAATTTCAAATCCTTTTAGCATAAATATGATCATAGCATTACGTCTATTAAATAAAACAAAACATATTAGAATGATCTTTATTTCAATAAATTAGAACATTATATATAGAAACAATTATTATTACATCGCCAATGATATTTCACGTATTTATATAATTGTATAACGGAGTAATGAAATCCGCCCAGCCCTAGAAATAAGATTGGCAATATATATTTATTTTCAATAAACATTTATATTATTTTTCTTATATTTATAAGTACCTACTTATATTAATGTTGACGGTGTCGTTCCATTTACATATAAACATCTAATTAGTAATTGATTCATTATTCCTACAAAGAGTTTTACGGTTTATAGGTCGTTACAAAAGTGTATAGTGTCTACGCGTTAAAGGGCCCTTAGTCTATGAAATAGAGCCAACAAGCTGTGGGTTTATTCAAATTCTTGTCTGAAAAAGTAAATATTTTTAATGAAATGTTGAATAAATGTTAAAGATCGAATGTTTGAACTACTTATATTAACAGAAACCTAATTGACTAGAGTTAATCAATCAGCTTTTAATACATAATCTATTTTGATATTCAAATGCTTATTCTTTTTGTTCATGTGTTGTCTTTTTATTCTTGAGTCGTGTAGGCTTCAATAAATTGTGTGGATGGAATTAGAACTTTAGTTGATTTCTCTCTTCTTTCGTTCAACGTGGACGGGGTCTGTCTGTTCAGGATCACTGTGCTCACTCGTCTCATTCTGGAGAGTGATATCTGAGAATTAAAAACACATTAAAATAAAAGCAAAGATTTAACACGCCATGTACAAGCAAGTTATACATTTAACTTATCACATAGTTGGTAAAATAACCCACAAGTGCCGGCATTATTTTTAACAATGTTATAACATAATTTTATTATTCAGTGCAATACTGCAATATAGGCGTTTAATCAAAACAGTTGTCTCTCTTAAACACAATAAGTTGTACTCACAGCAAACGATTACGTTAATGTTGTACCTACTAATAACAACATTTATTGGTCCTTCGAGCCGGATTATTTACTAACTACGTCATGAGGTAAATGTGACTTGCTTGTACACTCCAAATGTATCATCATCGCTCTTCGTTAGTCCACTGCTGGACACAAGACGAAGTGACTTGTGTCCAGCAGTGGACTAATGAAAAGGTTTTGACCTACTATACCACGCTTACCAGAAGTGTTGATATAGTAGTTATAGGATTTGTGTCAAGTTATCATTCTCTTTGAAGTTCTGTTGACCAACGTTGTTTGCTGCCTTAGTCGTGTCATGCGACTCCCGCGGTAAGAATAAAGGTGGGGACGATACGTATTCTCAAAGAATCGCCACACGGATATTACCAAATATATTATCATCATCATCATCAGCTCACCGCAGTCTACTGCTGGACTAGGCCTATCGCTTCCAACTTTTGCCCGCACCTGGCTTGTGAACATCCTACACTACGTTTGTCGAGACACAGTCTCCAATCAAGAACCAAATATATGAAATCTGTTAGTTAAAAGTTCTCTTCGTAGACTATTTTACTTCTGATTATTCATCAACATGTCCATTTGAAAGTTAATTCTTAGCAACTTAAAACACATATTTTAGAATAAGTACTTAACAAATATGAATTGCTTACCATCGTCATCACTCTTGAAGGACCTGCCCAGTCGGGGTCCGAACCACATGCCAGGATTCTCGGTACGACGGACAGGCATGGGCGCAAATTCATGTGGGGACTCACCGCGAACTAAGCCCATTTCGCTTCGACCGACGCGCGGAAACGCGTACAATTGACGTTTTATTGCTGGTTCGTAATCTGAAGAAGAAAACGTATAAGACCTATGTTGCAATTCTTCAAAAGTTTTATACCGACGAAGCTTAAAGATGGGTGATTGTATTGTATACTTTGCTTTATAGATATCAGGTGATAAATAAGGGTCAGACAATACCGCTAACTTTTGCTCGCTTTTTGTAATCAATACCTTAACAATTACTTGAAGTACAATTTAGTTTTCATAAATATAGGAACAAATAGGCGACAGTTTGTTTTCTAAGTTCTGATATCTTGATTGTTCTTGCTTTATATCTTAACGTTAAAATATGAAATCTGGATTTTAGCTAACATACGTATTGATAATGCTTCGCTGTAAATACGATATTTCTCATAGCAGTTTTCCGTTACGAATTCTGACATCGTAATACAAGTTTCACATTTTTGCGTATTAATTCTAAATAGCTCAATAAAAAGTGGTGACGAACTACTAAAATACAAACAATAAATACCTAAGTACAAATCATTTTGAGGTAGTTGCCAGGTGTTTCGTGAGGCGCGTCCCACTCGTGGGAATGGATAGAGATTAAGCACTCCGTCGCGACGTAATTTGATGTTACTATCTGTGGACCAAGTATACAATGATTAATAAACTATATATTTAAAAAAAACACGAGAGATACGAGCTAGTCATAGCAGTATATGCTGTAACTGAACTAGAAATCATTCTTTTAAACTTATTACTTAATGTACAAAGGCGGACTTAATGTCATTAGGCAAATGCACTTAGATCCCCTCGGTTGACTGAGAGATAATTCTTTTAGTCAACCTTCAGGTTAAAAATATGCACGTGTAAAAGGCGTGAAACCTTCTTGTTTGCCTTTTCATCATACAAATATATTGTTTAATAGCATTAATCATCTAGCGGAACCAGTGACAATGTCCCAACACAAAGGGAGGATCCTTCGACCAAGCGAGGTGATCATGCCTGGCGGGCCACTACCCAACAGTTGATGTTGGGATGTTGTGATGTTGTATATATGATAATCGGCGCGAGAACATCTATTACGCGATTCAGGATTGGTAGTTACTCCGTGTAGTGCGTTACTTCGTAGTTCAATGTATCTTCGGTAGATGGCGCTGTAGTTAATTATGTTGTATGTGGTAATCGAGTTTAGTTCTTATTTTTTTTTTATTGAATAGGTGGCAAACGAGCAGACGTATCGCCTGATTGTAAGCGATTACCGCCGCCCATGGCCACCCGCAACACCAGAGGCGTCACAAATGCGTTACCGGCCTTTGGGGGATGGGGAGGGGGGTGGGGGAAGGGGATGGGGTATGGGCCTCCGGTATCCAATTCTCACTCGGTGAAACACAGCGCAAGCGCTATTTCACACCGGTTTTCTGTGAGGCCGTGGTATCACTCCGGTCGAGCCGGCCCATTCATGCCGAAGCGTGGCTCTCCCACGGTTAATTTTTAAAATTAGTTTAACGAGTCTAACATTTAATAAGAAGCTCCTTTAAACACAGTTTACACTACTGTTGTTATACTCGTACTTCCATTCTATCTGGTAATTTAGAAATGGTTATTATAGTATCTATAAACGGATGTTAGTAACTTAACGTTCTAAACTTTGTTACACTCTGAACCTCATCGGAAGCCCGCCACACCGCATAAATCTAGTAAGGGCCTAGCCTTTAACTTGATGTAATTATCTCACAACATTGCCGCTTTAAAAGGCTTGGGACTTGATAACTATACTGTTAAAACTTGAGTGCTCTAGAGAAAACGCACGCTTTAATTAAATAATTATTTTAAAAATGAATCTTAGCTAGATCGATTTATCGCCCTCGAAATTTAGTATGCAGGGGATACGAAATTTTATAAAAAACATTGGAGCTGTTTTAGAGATTTAGATTATAATATATATAAAATATATATATAAATATATATATATAATAATAATACTCGGCGACGCAGTGGTAGCGTATGCGACTGCTATGCTTGAGGTCTCAGTTTCGGTTCCCGGGTCGGATCAATTGTTTGTATGACCTGCAAATATTTGTTTCGGAGTTTGGGTGTTTTCTTTTTACAAAATATGTTTACATTTACAAAAAAAGTATATTTGTATGTATTTATATCAGTTGTCTAGTACCCATAACACAAGTTCTGATTAGCTTGGGACTAGATGGCGTTGTGTGTTAGATGTCCGAAATATTTATTTATTTATTATTTATTATTATTTAATGTAGGATATATGTTATTTACAAAACTATTATAGGTATACCTTGAAAAGTCCTAGGAGAGAATGCCTCATGGCATTAAGTCCGCCTTTGTACAAATACTGCAGCAAGTTTTAAATAAACAAATGCTTTCTCTTTTGATTTTAACATTAAGAGACTTCGATAACTGCATGAATAAAGTTCCACAGTCACCTTTACCCCTGATACTAAAAATAACTAAAAACGTAAACAAAATACAACAGCAATACGCGAGTGAAGCAAATTGTCTTATAAATAGTTTGTGCGTCTGAAGCCATTGCCGCTATACATCTCAATCAAACTTTGGGGCGATGGCCAAGTGATTCGATCTTAGTTTCAGTTGCAAAAAGTTTTTAAATGTGTCAAGTTTATTTCGTTTTCTCTATATCTTGTACAACATTACAAGGCAAGAGATGTTACTCTTGGGAAATGTGTTTTTAATGTTCTTTCCAAATATATATACATATATATATATAGCAAAACTTTGGAATGAGCTGTCGCCTGCTGTGTTTACGGACCAATACGACCTTCAAACCTTCAAGAAAAGAGCGTACTCCTTCCTAAAAGGCCGGCAATGCACTTGTAACGCCTCTGGTGTTGCGGGTGTCCATGGGCGGCGGTAATCGCTTATGCTCGTTAGCCCGTTATACATATAATACTAGCTGAACCCCGCGGTGCTACCCGCGGTACGACAATAACCGCGTGCAACGCCGCGAGGCGAAGCTAGTATCTTTATAAATTGTAGACTATGTGTTACTCTGATGTATAAGCTATATTATTGTAAAGTTTCATCAAAATCCATTTAGTAGGCTTTGCGTGAAAGAGAAACCATGTCCGAAAAACGCAAATATCTTACGGAACCCTATTTTTTTTCAAAATAAAATATAGCCTATGTTACTTGTGGATAATGTAGCTTTCGAATGGTGAAAGAATTTTTAAAATCGGTCCATTACTTTTTGAGTTTATTCGTTACATACAAAAATACAAATCTTTCCTCTTTACAATATTAGTGTAGAAATAAAAAATTGGAAAGGAAATAATATTCCTCCCCCTTTGCGTCAGTTTGAGACCTGCTACAAACAATCTTTGGGCTGGAAAGCATGATCAGAATCCAAGAGTGATAGTTACCATGCTCTTTGCAAATCTGGACAATGCAGCTTTGTGACCTAGACTATGGTAGCCTAGTGAAATGCTTTTTCAAGCACGATTTAAAGGACACGGGTTCTTAGTGGCTTGGATATACGTGCACTGGTAGAGAGTTTTAGGTTTCAATTGCTCGGCACAAGAAGGATCATCTAAGCCTAACTTCATTACACTGAATTACAAGCCCAGAACGTGTTGTTACGTAGGAAAGGAGAAGGTGGAACCAGTTAAAATAGCTGGTCACAACACTCTCCATGATACGAGTAGATGTTAGAGAAGACTGCTGTAGTTGCCAATATGCTTAGAAACTATTGTAATACCTTGTGCAATGCCAGAAAAGACACCATTTTTTTTTACGTGTTGAAATTCCCTCGGGCCGTCACCCCGCCGGGGTTTCCGGCGGGCGGTGTGTCGGAATCGAACCGGCTAAAACCACACGGTGTGCCACTCTGCGCCTGATAAAGGAGGGGTCCGGGAACAGTTATTAACACGACTGGATCCCTGCCAGAAAAGACATCTTTTTTTTTTTTTCGTGTGGAAACCCCCTCGGCCCTTCACCCTGCCGGGGTTTGCGGCGGGGCGGTGTGTCGGAATCGAACCGACTAAAACCAAACGGTGTGACAACTCTGCGCCTGAGAAAGGAGGGTCCGGGAACTGCAGATATTACACTACCGGACCCGCCAGAAAAGACACCTATCTCAACCTCTGTGTTCCAAAGTGTCTACAGCTTTGAACTTGCAAAAAAAAAACCAAGATTAAAATACTAATAAGTAATAAAGTTACTTTATTAACTTATTCCCTGAAATTGACACCACATGTTTCATTTACTTAACTATACGACGCTATAAACTTTATTCATATGATGATGTTAGCTAATTTAATTGTCGTAATAACTATTAACTACGATATTACTAGCATTATTAGATGTATAACATCTTTACTATACGACAAATAATTAATTAATAACTAAAGCCGTGTTCGTTTAAATAAGTAAGTCGTAAAAATACGTTGACACAAAGCTAACATCGGCTTGAGACGAGATTTTGCTGTTGGTACCTTTTAAGGAGTAGATTCAGTTTAATAATGAATTATTATAATAATGGTTGCCTGTAAGAGATTGCCTTCGGGCGATAAGGCCGCCAATTGTACCTCTTAGCTTTAAGTTACCTTTGTTAATTATCTGGTGTACAATAAAGCGATTATTATCATATATTAAATGTGAGTAAATTAACTCATATTCATCCTCGTTTTTGGTAGTTTTAGATAGAAACATATATATTACATACACGTATATAGCCAGTAAATTGTTAAATACTGTTATTTTTTTCTGTTTTGAAAGGAAAACAACTCTCGCATCAGGAATATACACATGGGCGTACCCAGGTTCTGGGCCAGGGGGGGGCAAATCGATAATTTTTAAAAGCTCCTCGTCAAATAAATGGATATGAAAAACGCATTTTTTTAAATAAATTATTTCATTATAGAATAGCTATTTTAAAAACCCTTTCGCAGTCCACTACTAGACATAGACTTCTCCAATTAATTGCACGGTATTTGTTTCGATCACATTAAAATAAATTTTCAAAAGTCTTCGGCAAAACAGTTTAAGATGAAACATAAACGTTATCGTTAACAAATTGTTCTATGTACACTGAGCAAAAAAGTCCAATTATTCTATATTTGCCTGGTCTGGTGTCAGTATAGCAACATTCACAACGGTACTTGTGAGCTACAAAAATCCAAAGCGAGTCTCAGACTTGCTTCTTGAAGTCCAACAATTGCCTACAGGACTGGAGGCTAAAAGCAAGTGCCGCTAAATCAGCCCAAATAACATTCACTCTTCGTCAGGGTAACTGTCCGCAATCAGGCCGAGGTGGCAGCATAAGCGCTTATTTTTAGGCAGAAAAGGAACATCGGGATTTCTGCACAGGAGGGAGCAATCTACAAACCGTAAGTTGGAGGGTTTTCCTTTTTAAGATGCATCTGGTTCTCCGACTTCTAGTAACCGAGACGGCGTGCAGTCCAGGACCAGTCAGGGGTATCCGGGGGGATTTCCGTACAGAAAAAAGGGTAATTCCCAAGTAAAAGTCGGAGAAAATATCTTACCGCAACGTGAGTGTGTGAACCTTTTTGTTTTTTTTTGTGCGGAAATTCCCTCGTATATCACCTTCTGGTGGTTATGTTGGACTCGAACCGACTGAAAATCGCACACCGTTTTGGATATTAGAAGCCGGGGAATCAGGTGCACCCTCGGAAGGAAATCCCTGGAACCCCGACGTACCTCGGGTCACCTATGGTTTGTAGATGGCCCCCTCCTGTGTAGGAATCCTGTTGCTCCTTTTCTATTTTAAAAAGGGGCGCGAGCACTTTATCGAGCTCGCGCCACCCAAGCTACCTCGGTTTGCTTCTGCTAGGGAGATCCTCACCTGTTGGGTGACAGGTTTATCGTTATCGCATCGTTTAGCGATCTCCGGCGCCCGAGTCGTCTGCGGTACCTGGCCCGACCCCGGGCCTGGCGGCTAGGAAATGTTCTAAACCTCGTACGGTCCCGCTCTGCCATCTCCTTCGCAAGCATAACTGGCTCGCAGAAAAAAACGGCAGAGTTCTACGCGCTCTCGCTACGCAACATGGCTGCAATAATGTTACCAAGCGAGAGAACCCCCCACTCCGATAGTCGCCTCGACTCGCCCTACTCCGGACATTCTGCCAGCGTGTGGCATGCCGTGTCTACGGTCTGGTCATCGCAGTGGTGGCACTCAGGCTCATTGGCTCATTGCGGATCAGACACAGGTGCTCTTCGAAGCATCCTTTCCCAGTGATCAACTGTGTTAGCCGGTATGAGAGTGTCCCGTGATGCCTCTCGAGCCAATCCTCCATAACGAGTCTTACCGCCGCAATAACGGCGTGCCTAGCACTCGGTTGTCCAAGTCGTTCCATTCCTCCACAAGGACCTGGTGGAATTAAAATTTCTGGTCTTCGATTTCTCGAGTCTTAGGACTCCTACCTGAAGGTCAACACTTGTTGAAGACGTCGCAATAGCCCGATATTGCTGGCCTTCAGGACCTCCGCCCATACTGGGGACCGCACAACTCCCGCGTATAGTCTCCTGCAGGAGTCATCGGAGCCCCTCATATTTGGCACCAACCGAGCCAAGCATGCGCTGCGCCAGCTTAGGAATCAGACTTCGGAAATGGTGTCCCATCGGCCTTCGGGTGCGAGCCCAATGTGGGCTTACATATAGACCGGTGGAAAAACCACAACAAAGCAAAATGAGATGATATATCTATGCGGCACAAAAACCTGTACTGGATGCTAGGACGAAACTACTAATTATTACTGGATAACAAACTTCTGATATATCAGACGATAATTAAACCTGGATGTACGGCATACACTTGTGGGACTCCGCCAAAGACTCCAATATAAACGTCATACAGAGAGCTCAGAACAATATCCTAAGGTCGATAGTAAATGTATCGTGGTTTGTTAGCGGAATGGAGTTAATGCGGAACTGCATCAACAGCTCTCAGTGAAAAAAGTGAGTCAGAAAGTACGACATGCCTCCGAGAATTATTTGTTGTGACTAAAATACATTCCAAATGAATGGGCATGTCAGCTGACCATAAAAAACTACATAAAACGACTCAGAAGATTTACTATCTTAGGACGACGAGTATGATGAGTAGTTCTCCTGGCTAGAGAGCACGCTCTGATCGTCCTGCGCTCGAACATCGCATAGCCCTAGGACTGATGACGATTGTCGATCTTACAACAACACAAAAAATAAATCTGTTTTTGTCCATAGTCGATCTTAGTCACGTTTTTACGCGTGTCAGTGTGCTTTATATATAATCGAGAGAATAAGATAGTAGAACCGTCAACATCTAGGGGGGGGCAGCTGCCCTCCCCTGCCCTACCCTGGGTACGCCCATGAATATACATCATGCGCCGCGAGGGATTTTACAAACATACATGAAACGGACATAAAGAACACTCAGACTAAGAACAACCATTTGTGGATCACACAAAGAGTTATATCAAAAGGCTTGTTAATTTGAAATCACAAACAGACACTTAAATTTTATTCATTTGTATAGATTTATACCTATTTATATACCTATCTACTCGTACTATAAATTACGGTTTCACCAAAGATCAAGCATACAAGGCGACTTATGACCGTGTATTACTTCCACTTGAGATGATTTTGTACAGAATACGATCTGAGGTAATGGAGAATTATATGTCAAGATCTCTCTAAGAACGATTGATTGAAATCATTTAAGAAAATTATGATTAATGACAACGATTATATAGAAAATCTCATCTTGAACCTTGATTTAACAAAAAGAAGAAATGGTCAAGAAAGTAAGGCGATGTATTAAGTTACAAGCTGCATTAAAATCGGTGCAGCGGTATACGCGTGAAATCGTAACAAACAGAATCAAATAAAGAAAAAATATACTTTTGTGAATACATAGATATTACATAGAAAATACCCAAATTACGAAACAAATATTTGCAGATCATACAAACATTTGGTCCGTCCCGGGAATCGAACCAGAGACCTCAGGCAGATTTTTTATTTACTTTTGAATGGCATATAAAGTTTCTGAGCCTTGAAACATTGTAAAACATGAAAAAATAGCCACACTATTTATCGAAACTATTCTTAAATGCAAAAATATAGATGTGGACTAGTAACTTTCTTTTTGTAATCATTATGAAACAAATATAAAAACTTAGTTCGAAATCGATTTGCATATGAATAGAAACCAAAATTCAAATGAAAATTATTTTTTTACTGATTTTTTTTTAAATTTCTTTTGGCATCATTGTTTAACACCAATGAAATAAGAAACTCTGTTACTTACTGCGCCAATATTCAAAACCATTTTTTATTGTATAGGGGCAAACGAGCTGACGTATCGCCTAATGGTAAGCGATTACCGCCGCCCATGGACACCCGCAACACCAGAGGCGTCACAAATGCGTTGCCGGCCTTTAGGGGATGGGAGAAGGGATAGGGTATAGGCCTCCGATATCCTCACTCACTCGGTGAAACACAGCGCAAGCGCTATTTCACACCGGTTTTCTGTGAGGCCGTGGTATCACTCCGGTCGAGCCGGCCCATTCATGCCGTAGCGTGGCTCTCCCACGGTATAAAATTATATTATATTATTCATAGTATCATATTTTCATATAGTCATAAGTTTGTGCACGTCACAATTTAATTATGTAACCTAAGGAAATATTCGCAAGGTTCAATCTTATATGCACTGTGTTTGTAAGGTGAAATCTGTCGAAACACAGATATTAAGAGCCTTTGTATACGTTGTACAGACATTAATCACCTACGGCCAGTGTTTAACAACCCGTAAATGTCTATTAATATATTATTAATTCTAACCCTCTTCATGAGCTGGCAAATATATAAACATGACATCGATGCTGATAGCATACACCTGTCTATCAATTGTCCAGAGATATTTTTGAATCTTTTTTTTTTGTTAAAGACAACTCCCACATTAGGAATAAACATCCTTTGTCGTGGGGGACTTTACAAACATACATGAAACGGACACAAAGAACATCCAGACTCGGGACAACAATTCGTGGATCACACAAAGTGTTGTAGGTACCGCGTGGGATTTAAACCCACGACACTTGGCGCAGTAGCAAGCGGCATGGCGACCGCTGACACCACTCGGCCAACCGTGCAGTCAATAGTTAGACAAACAGAACTAGAATTAGAGAGGTTGTGCGCGTGGTGACGGATTAAGAACACAGACTGTTACCTCCAATATTCAGTCCTAAGAGGCCACTAAGGGAGCTAACTACTGAGGACAACAGCCCTGCAAATGATATGAAAACTTGAAACCAACTCTTTATCACCCCGTCTGGCTATCGTAGTATAATAGTCCAAAGCCTCCTTTTTTTTTATTGAATAATGGGTAAGCTAGCATACGCATCACCTGATGGTAAGAGATTACCACCGCCCATGGACACCCGCAACACCAAAAGCGTCACAAGTGCGTTGCCGACCTTTGGGGGATGGGGAGAGGGAAAGGGGGAGGGGTTCGGGTATGGTCCTCCGGTTTCCTCACTCACTCGGTGAAACACAGCGCAAGCTCTATTTCACACCGGTTTTCTGTGAGGCCGTGGTATCACTCCGGTCGAGCCGGCCCATTCATGCCGAAGCGTGGCTCTTCCACGGAAACGTGGCTCACCCTCTCTCCTTTGTACGGAGAGGCCTATGTCCAGCTTTGGACAGTTAAAGATTGATGAAAGAAACTCGTTTGGTAAAAATCAACAAAAGTACTGCTTGATATCCTGATGTTAAGTTGTATTCGTGGCTTTGGCTTGGTATCCTAATGTCGTGTAAAAATTGTACTTCACAGATAGAGAAAAAGTTCCTAATATTTAAAGGCATTCAAGAGGTACTTACGGTAGGTGCTGGCGATCACTGACGAAAAGAGAAACACTGAGATTACGATCCTCATTGTTGACTGCATCTTTCCTGGGACAAAATAAAAATATTTAATAAAGTATAAAGTCATGAATATTTTAATCACACTTGTATCTAAATAATAATTAAACATATATTTAGAGTAAAAAAAGCGAAATTAACCCATAATTCATTTTCTTTCTTTAAAAGCTATCGGCACTCCTGCTCCACATAAATTTTAACCGTGCTAAATTCGTAAAAAAGTACAATTTTTTTTTCTTCACGTATGAATATGTGAATGTAAAATAATGTAATAGAATTTGGTAACAATTCAATAAAAGTTTTTTTTAATCAACTAGTAGTAGTAGCTATTCTAAACTGTATTCAAATGGAGGGGCTACCTACGTCCCCTTTTCCAATAACTCTCGCGCTTATTTTTCTTATGTCCTTTTTTTATTTCGTCGCAATATATTTGTATTTCGAAGAAGAATTAATAAAAAATCCTTTTTCACGACGATTTAGTTGCTCCTACAAAAACTCTAAGGCTTTAGAACACTCCGTTTAGTAGATATCTAAGTAAATTTAGTTATGTTTTCGAACTCAAATTCAAACAAATACTAGTTCTACTCCAGATAACACCATTTAATGTTACAAAATAAATAATAGACTAACAAAATTGCTTCTTAACATATCTGTTTTGTTTTAAGATTATTTACTGAAATCTTAATTCCGTGGAACATGGTATTAACAAGAAGTAAAGAGCGATACGGATTATCCACGATACTAATCTCGCCTATTAAACATTCATGGTTGGATTTATCTTTGATCTTTATATATTACTTTCGCCTCTCGTTACTTACATTTCGATGTAATGTGCCCGCGTAATGTTACTAATTTATATTACCCAATATGTAGTATGTTCTGTAGTACAGGTTTTAATAACCTTTGAAATTAATCTAAGTATGTGCTAAACTATTTATTAACGTCTGTAGATGTGTGTACCTAACATATCGAGTCAACTGTTATTAAAATCGTCTCTTTATGTATGTATATCGATAATCATTATTAATTAGGCCACCACAGGCTCGTACACTTATTACAATGCAATTACAAAAATATGGTTTTTAAAACTAAGTTTCTCCCTAATTACAGCTGGCATTACAGTATCAGCACAGCCATAATATCAGTATTAGAATGATAAAGTCTAAATCGTAAAAATATTGTGATCAATATCATTGTGTTATAGAACTAGACATGGCTGCTTCCGCAAGTCCCTGCTATGAAGGCCAGGAACCATTTATACTTCGCACCATCACTGTGGAAGGTATTAGAATACATCAATGGTGGAGGGTATCGCAAGGACATTGCATTCCGCATATTTGTGGAATTATGAAGGGAAACTTCAAAATTGCAAAATTAAGCCACCGTAGTAGGAGAACAGAGGAAAATGTTTTTCCTATACTGACGATTTTCGATCCTTATGAATGTTTTTAATAGATATTGTACCATGACAGGTAAAACACTATTGTATTACCATCTATATATTAATATATTGTAACATTGTGGTACGTATTTTCTAACAATTGCAGTTTTCTGCACTTCTCTAGATATAAAGTAATTGAAATTGTACATTCCTCTCTATATGAGTTTTCCACCGGCATAATGGTTCTTTGGTTACGGAAAACTTTTAACTTATTTTATACGGTAGCCTGCCAACTACCAGTGATCAGAGGAGCACCGTTGAGTCACGATTCTACTTGATGAAAGCACTCAAAACTAACTAAACTATAAAATGTATTTAATAATAAACACATGTTTATCTTGCCATCCCATGCTGGCTTGTAAAAGATAATTTCCGGGTGAAAAGGTCTCAACTTGTACATGTTAGTTTTAAGTTACCATTGTAATTAATTTGGTGTACAATAATACAATGTATTACTAATATTTTAAAGCAACTTTTAAATATTTTTTTAAATATACCCGGTGGCCCAATGATATGGTGACCACCACTCTTGGATTCTACTTATGCTTTCCATCAGGCAGGGTAGAGTCATTTTGATAGGGCCAATGTTGTTGAGATCTTTTAATCACACTTTCTCCATATCTTATATGGACGTTTTCACACCACTTGTTAGAGAACTTATGTTTCAAACATGAGAACAAACAAAACATATCAAAAGTAACCAGCCATATTTTGAAAAAAAAACTGAATTATTATGCCCTCAAACCAATGATTAACAAATTCATGTGATATTAAGTTTATGTACAAACTAAAGGTTAGCATTACTTGTTTTATTGATAAAAGCGATGGTTACTTCTTACCAGTTTAAAAAATCATCTGTGCCCTAACACAAAGAGGTGTAACTATACTTCCGAATTTAAAAGCTACTGTATTATTTTCTTTCAACTTTGTTAACGGAAAACACTAAAACATTTATCAAGCAAATAACACTGTATATTATTTAAAATTCTGCGGCCTACATTCTATAGCATTAACAAGGTGATATGAAATGTTATCCCTTAAACAATAGAACACAAATAGGTACATTATAAAGCAGAACTTCAAAGAAATATATCCACGAATTAAAAGATCTTAAAGCATCATTTAAGCCTTCTTGAAATACGATTTTAATATCTTGCAACATTGTTTACCTGTTAACAAAGAAAGGGTTATTTCGTTATGTACATAGTGCGTTGGCGAAAATTAATTACTTAATATACATCGACTTAACTTATAATATCTTCGTTTACTTATTTTTTATGTAAGATAAAGAAATTAAGTTAAGCTTGTGATGTTAACCTCTATTTCTTTTTATTTTTAAGTTTAGAATACCGCAGCTGAATTCATCTGGTGCAGTCCAACTTTTTAATAGTTGGCTTCTTATTTTATTCAATTATAAGTTAAATGAAAATTAATAATATTAGTATTTTAAATCAACGTGATTTTAACATTTTTATCTAGTAGTTTTTTTGACGGGCCTGTTAGTAGAGTGGTTAGCGACCCTGACAACTAAAATAAAGGACATTGGTTCCATTCTCAGCCGAGACAAATGATTGTGTGATGAATGATTTGGTTTGATTCCGGGTTTAATTGTTCTTTGATTTTTTTTTATGGATTAGGTGGCAAATGATCAGATGTATCACCTGATGGTAAGCGATTACCGCCGCCCATGGACACCTGCAACACCAGGGGCGTCACAAGTGCGTTGCCGGCCTTTGGGGGGATGGAGGTAGGGGTTGGGGTATTAGCCTCCGGTATCCTCACTCACTCGATAAAACACAGCGCAAGCGCTATTTCACACCGGTTTTCTGTGAAGCCGTGGTATCTCTCTGGTCGAGCCGGCCCATTCACGCCGAAGTGTGGCTCTCCCATGGTATGTATTTAGAAATATATAAGTATGTTTATCAAGAGTCTGGTTACCATAGCGCAGGATCTGTCTAGTTCATAATCAGACGTCCGTGTGTAAGATGAGTGAAGAAGAAGATGAAGGGAGCCACGCTTCGGCAAGCATGAGCCGGCTCGACCGGAGTGATACCACACAGAAAACCGGTGTGAAATAGCGCTTGCGCTGTCTTTCACCGAGTGAGTGAGGATACCGGAGGCCCATACTCCCTTCCCTCTCCCCATCCCCCAAAGGTCGGCAACGCATTTGTAACGCTTTTGGTGTTGCGGGTGTCCATGGGCGGCGTTATTCGCCTGCCAGGTGATGCGTCTGCTCGTATGCCCCCTATTCATTAAAAAATAAACTCCCTCAATCCATTTTTAAATATTTACAGCTATTTTAAAACGTCGGACTTCACAGTGGTACAGTGGTAGTAAAAGTCTGGCTGGGAAAAAATGTAGAAACACACCCTACTTACTGCCATCTGAAAATGGTTGCCCCAAAAAATCTTTTGCATTACTGATTCGGTAATTTTCACGTAATTCTGATCATCAAATTACAAATAAAAACGTGCCACAAATTAGACTAAGGACACACAGTGACTTAAAACATAACTGGAAAAAGCCGCCCAACTGCGAATCATACTCGAGCATAAAGAGCGGTTATTGTCGTATCGTGGGTAACGCCGCGGGGCGAAGCTAGTCTCAAAAATGTAAGTCTAAGTTACTCCTTGTACCATCAGCTACCTACCAGTGAAAGTCCCGTCCAAATCGGTCCAAACAGACAGACAGACAGACGGACAAAAATTTTAAAAAATTATATTTTGACATGTGTACCGTATATACATTCATATGCATGTATAGTCGTTCCAATACTTTATTTAACTTTTGACAGATCACGCACATAAAGTTTTGTAATAATTTTTGATACAATGTACTACAGATAATACTGTACTTTATGGGCGGGCTCCGCCTACTTAGGGATGTGTCATTCGTAATTAATGACCACAGACTATAAAAACGGTTTTGAAATAAATCGATTATCGATTATATTAATAAAACATACAATAAAATTATTGTGATTATATTTTATATCAAATCACGTAAAAAGCTTTATTATTTTGCATTAAAATGCCCTAAATGTCTCTGTTTCAATGCATAAATAATTTGCGTAATGAAAACAGTTCCATCGTACTCGTACCTAGTAATGGGATCGAATGTATTCGCCGCAAATTAATGAATCTAAAATAATTGTTTAGACTTACTATAGTTGGTTCAAATAAAAACTACCTGCGGTACCTACTTGTAATGAACAGGTACAAAATGTTGAAATTCGTAGTAATTTACGGATTAAAAATAAAACAACCAAAAGAGGTACTGTAATACTAATTTTAATTATAAAGAATCGTCTTCTTCGTATGACCAGGAATCATCATCACTTGAGTTCTCACTAATATTGATTATCATTTCTTGGATAGATAAATTGTCGAATGCAACATCCCGATCCCAATCCGACATTATCACCTTCTTTGTTTTTTCTACAACATTCGCCCAGTTTTCTGGAGTTACTTTTTCACACGCATTTTTCAGTAAAATCAGCATTTTTCTTGCGGTGAAAGGAGGAGTTGTATTGTTCCTCGCAGCATATCCTTTAACTTGTGCCCAGATCATTTCAATTGCATTATATTGGCAGTGATATGGGGGAATTCTGAGGACGGTATGCCCATGCTCTGCTGCCATTTCATCTATGACGTATCGTTTTGGCAGCTTCTTTGTTTTTAATATCTTTACTAACTCTACTTTTAGTAGGGACTCATTCACCTCTTCGCCATTGTCACGGAGCCAGTTTATAATTTCATGTTTTTTGTTGGCCTGTGTTGGTATTTTATTAATTTGACGAGAGTGATAAGGTGCATTATCAATAAATATTATTGATGGCTCTTCGAGTGATGTAAGCATTTCTCTGAACCACTTTTCATACACGTTCGAATTCATCTCCTCATGATAATCTCCTGTTTTCTGGGATTTAAAAGCTAATAGAGCGCCTGGCACAAATCCTTTTACTGTTCCTGCATGACAAATAATCAGTCGTTCGCCTTTTCCCATTGGTACTGTAGAAGTGGAGCCAACGGTGTTGTCAGTCCAAGTTTTTGACAGCGTATGATTCGCATTGAGCCAAGTTTCATCTGTGAAAACAACATTCGACCAATCTTCTATTTTTTTTGCTTGTCTTAAATAATCGCATCTATACAAAGCAATATCATTGCGTTCCATTAAAATTTTTCGTTTGTCACATTTTTGGAATAACATTCCAATGTCTTTCAATACCTTTGTCAGAGAAGATTTTTGACCACGGAACAAACCACTATTTCGAAGAGATTGTGTAAGTTTTTTTAATGTTGGAATCTCTTTTCTTTGGTAATAGTCGTATATATGACGACGAATAGCATCAGCGTCAAAATTGTCAACGGCTGTAACTTTACTAGGCGGACGTTTTTTCTTAGGTGTAGATAGCTTATTCAGTTCCATGCCACTGCTGCCGTAGCCTTCTTTTGTTATTTTTGCCACTGTTGGAGCACTAATACCTATTGCTGCTGCAACACGGTCTCTAACTTGAGTCACTGGTATATGAGGCCCACGATTACGGCTTTCATTTTCAAAGTATTCACGAAGTCGCAAGACAAACTCTCTTGTTTGTCCGTTGAGTACTTTCTTTTTTGGCATTTTGACAGTAACGAAGGCAGGAACGATACGCTCAACTCAACCAAACGTGAGAATTCACAAATAAATCAATACGGAGGAATATAAATACTCAACTATATTGAAGGTTACTCATTGAAATACTGTAGATTATTTTAAAATAGACATAGAGAGATTTAATAAAGATCATCAATAGTTTAACAAATACAATATTAACCACTGAATTACAACACAATACAATAATACATTTTGAAAATTCAGTTCCTTTTATATATTTTTTCATGACATAGAACCGTCATATTTGAACAACATTATTTTAATCCATTTCTTCTTTATTTTGACAAAGGAGGTCGCACATTGAAACACATAGAAATATGAAGTACGAAATTATCTATAAAATAATGAGTTTGTTAAATCGATTAAAACTTCTTAATGCATAAAATCGATCGATGAAAGAAATCGAATAGGTAACGGGTCAGGGTATCACTATTTGATTAAGTATTAGAGCTGTCAAAAGTTAAATAAACTATTGGAACGATATAGTAGAAAGCGGTTATTTTAATATTACAAACAGACACTCCAATTTTATTTATTTGTATAGATAAAAACGGCAAAAAAAACTCGTTTGCTGTGTGGGAGCCCCCATAAATATGTATTTATTTTAATCTGTATTTTAGTATTTGTTGTTGTAGCGGCTACAAAAAAAATATCATATAAATTTTGACTACACGTTGGGCCTAGTGGTTTAAGTGGTCGCCACGCCGCTTCCTATTAGGACTGATATTGTGGATTCAAATCCCACATCGGACAACACTTTGTGACATCCACAAATTGCTGTTATAAGTCTGGGTGTTCCTTATCTCTGTTGTATGTAGGTTTGTTAAGTCCCCCGTGACACGGGATGAACTTTAATGAAGAGGGAATTGTCTTTAAAAAAAAATCTAACTGTCACGTTTCATGAGATACAGTCAGATAAGTAAAGAGACCCGTTTTAGCCTTTAGGTACGGGTCCCTAAAAAGGGTGAAAAGGTTATTTTTAACCAAGTTGTTTTTAAGAGTATCATCATCAGCCCGTTGTAGTCCACTGCTGGACATAGGCCTCTCCCATTGAACACTATAGAGCCCGGTCTGTTGCTTTTTGCATCCCGTCGCAGAAGCCCTCTTACGTAAGTCGTCCCGCCATCAGGCAGACGCGGTCTCCATTCTAAAGCACGCACATATTTAAAAGTATGTTTTGGATTATTCTGACTACACTTATTCTAAAATGCGATATACCTCAGAAGTTGTACTATATATCTGACAAATTTAGATTAAAATGATATTTATATGTCAATGAATCATTTCCATACCAAGTTATCTAATATCTAAACGATCAATTCTTGTATATATACATAATCTGACTCTAGGAAACGGCTACAACAGTTTTCATGAAATTTATTATGCAGGGAGTTCCACGGGCGATAAATCAATCTAACTAAGATTTGACTACCTCGATGGCGTAGTGGTAGCGTATATGACTACTAAGTTTGAGGTCTCGGGTTCGATTCCCGGGTCGGACCAAATTTTTTTATGATCTGCAAATATTTGTTTCGGTGTTTGGGTGTTTTCTATGTATAATATGTATGTATTTCCAAAAAAAAAGTAAATAAGTATTTATATCAGTTGTCTAGTACCCATAATACAAGCTCTGCTTAGCTTGGGACTAGATGGTGTTGTGTGTTAGATGTCCGGAATATTTATTTATTTACTTATATTTACAAAATTTATAAAACACACAAAGTTCGAGTCTTAAACTCATACTAGGTAATCATCAGAAGGAACAGGGCAGGTGACGATAAGAATTATTGTGATGATCACGATGATTATATCATTCGTGAAAAAGGTCTTAAGTCCTAAACTTTTTATTGGTATGAAAGCATGTCAAGATTATTTGAAGCTTTAAGCTAATTCTCACAGTTACAAAATATAATATTCAAACAAGTGCAATCTTTGTAACCATATAATAAATCCATTACAATGAAGTTAATTTGTAATACTTAATCATAAATTAAAAATCATTAGGTTATCAAATTATTGACATTTAACGATTAAACTGGCACGCGTGAAGCAACGCCAAAAATGTCTTACATTACATTTTGGGAAAGAGCTGATACTCTGCTGGTCCCTGAGACTGGATATCATTCAAATTCAATTCATTGAAATTTGCATAAAAATTTAGAAATTTCCAGTTTATTTTTATTTCCTTAACAAATTGAGCTGAAATAAATGTGTTCTCTATTTCTCTTTGCTATTTTAAGATTTTACCCGTTTTATAAGTTGAATACGAAAACATAGATCAATCAAAATTTTTTTTTTCTATTCTGCAGAACACGTTAAACACGTTTTCACGTTTTTTTAATGCGTGTTTTTTGGCGTGCCTAAAATAATAATGCCTAGTTACAAACTAGACCTAATGATAGGATAGTTAACATCACACATAGACTAATAGGAGTCAAGCAGGATTGTTAAAGTTGCGTGCAGCTAGCCCTACAAATATTATAAACGCGAAAGTTTGTGAGTATGTAAGTGAGTATGTTTGTTGCTCTTTCACGCAATAACTACTGAATGGATTTTGATGAAACTTTACAATAATATAGCTTATACATCAGAATAACACATAGGCTACAATTTATAAAGATACTACCTTTACCCGCGGCGTGGCCCGCGGTTATTGTCGTACCGCGGGTACACCGCGGGGTTCAGCTAGTAAAATATAAATTTATGATTCTAACCGCAAAAAGTTAGTTAAAGATCCTTTAAACTAAACTACAGATATCATTATAATCAATAATGTTTAACAGGACACAATAGACACAGGGCTCTCCTCACAAATTTAATTCTCTTTCACAATATAGTCTCACATTCAAATATCCCATTAATGGGTTTTTCATAAATAATTTAAATTTTTATGGTTGCCTGTAAGAGATTGCCTCCGGGCGATAACGCCGCCAATCGTACTTCCCTAGTTTAAGTTTTTGCAGTTAAGTTAATTTTGTTACTTATCTGGTGTGCAATAAAGAGATTTATTATTATTATTAAATTTTCATGTCAATAAAAAAATCATGTATGTTTGTAGACCCCCGTGGTAGATGATTGATTCCTAATGAAGGAATAAAAAAAATAGTTTCTACCTTGCCATTCTGCGAAACTAATAACAATATTAG
This sequence comes from Spilarctia lutea, assembly GCA_916048165.1. Lineage (NCBI taxonomy): Eukaryota > Metazoa > Arthropoda > Insecta > Lepidoptera > Erebidae > Spilarctia > Spilarctia lutea. Next base: position 10,652,371 of record OU696490.1, on the reverse strand, counting down.
CCCAGATTTAGTAAAAAGTTTTAAGAATTTTTAGAAACAGACATATCATATTTTCGTAGAAATCTTCTAAATGATCAATTTGATCTTTGTACCCCTTAAAGTTGTGAAATGAATCTTAAATTTATCAAACCATATTAAAAATCCTGATTTTATTCACCATAAATTATTATAATATCAGTCACGTTTTTTTTGTATTTAATACTATAATTGTATACATATCTTAGGAATTTAAGGAACCTACTTTAAAATTATTATTATTTTCGTTATAAAAAATTCTAATATTGAAGAAAAATAAAGTGAATACACTATTTTAAATCACTGAAACTCATATTATTAAAAATCTCTATCGAAAAATCTCAAATCTTAAAATATAAAAATTATTTTATAAATGAACTTCTTATCATTTGATTTCATGGATTTTTTAAACGTTTTATTTTAATAAAATACAAAATACATTTTATAAACACTTGCGTACTTCAACAAATTTTTCAAAAAAAAAAGAAATTATAGAAATAGAAAAGGTAATAAACCTTTTTTTTCAAGTAACTGGTGTCACAGAATGCTATCATAAATGGGTAGTAAAATAGTGGTAGTAAGGGGTCTTCACTTACCTCGTCCACCTGTTGCACGTCGAATGGTGCTCGCTGATCTAAGGCATCAGTTTATATAGGCCCCGACACCGGAGCAGACAACGGTACTCAAAGTTTTACAAGGGATGAACATTTAGCTATCTTTGTAAAAATGCGATATACAACAAAATACAATACGAAAATTTCAAATTCGTGTCAAAAAACGTGTAAAATAACCCATATTATTATACTTCGTGTCTTTAGAATGTCTTCTGGAAACATGGAAATATCAATAGATTCTAGAATTTCAATACAATCTATAAAGGTACCTTTGAGGATGTAATAAAGCGAAACCGATCTGGTATAAACTTAATCAAAATAGTGGAATGAGTACAAGTGAGTTTGATTCTAGAATGTATTGCAACAAGTTCTATCGAGTACTGAAAACGAGAGTATAAATGAAAAAAAAAATTGTATATATAAATAGTAATTTGTTTGTAAGTAAATTATTTAAATATCTAATAATAAGAAAAAAAGTCTAAATATCAGGTCATAAGATGTCTGCAATATTCGATGCAGAATTCTAGTTGGTAAAAAAATGGGAGACTTATAATTAACTAAATTAAATTACAAAACACTGTGGAATGTAGAAATAGTTATAATACATAGCCAGCGTGGTATTGTATGCCCAAACGTCTTTTCTAAAGAGCAGCCTTTGTTCAGTAGTAGACTGTTCCCGAGAGTGTTGATAGAATGCATGCATGCTTCTTATTTGCGTAAATAAAAAAGTCTGGAAACCTTACGTATATATGCAAATTGTAGACGTTAATTTGAAATTCATTACAGTTTTCTTCAAGAAAAACCAAACTTGAAAATTATGAAAATGAATTCCTAGATCGAGAATTCTGCTTGCAATGCAATGAACAGATTTCATTTCTACCTATTTCTACCAGTTAAGCTTCTAATTCTTAACCGTAAAGCTTTAAGCTACCAAATTGAAAAGTTTGAGAATGAGCTAAGTACCTACTTGAATATTGAATTTATAATATTGTACCTCGGAGAGCACGTAAAGCCGTCGGTCCTGTGCCTGATCTCTTCCCGGCCGTGTCGGATAACCGTCCCTTTTATGAAAGTGAGGGAACAGAGAGTGTACCTGTGAGCACACTTTTGTGCACTGTTATATCCTAGTCTCCGTTAAAATTTTCCGCTGTGGCTGAAACCGGCTAGAAGAACATCATCATCTATATCACCTGAATATAGGTTAGATAAAATTTCTTTGCGATCAATGTAGGTATTGAAGAGCACTGACAAGGACATTAAGCACACAGAACACGGGATTCTTTGGTTTTCTGGTCTAATTTTATTGTAAGGTCAATTATTATCACACCGTCTTTCAAGGTCCATCATACGTCAGCGGATTTTATCAATTTCTAAAAATTTTAACTCAGAATTGTAAGTTAAATAGGAATAGTACCTACAATAGGGTAAAAATTTGCATACACTGTCAATTTGCAACTTCAGATAAAACCATTGGAAACTTTTAGAACCTCTGTCTTTGATGGTAGTGGAATCACGTCCGCTGTGTTTAAAGATAATTCATTTACGTTCGCCCCGTGGCTAACGCCCCCGTCGTTTTAACAACTACTTTATTCATTTCTTAGATAGTTTTTTTAACTATGATTTAATTTGACACTCTCTTTTCATGGGTATTTTTTAATCCACCTGACATTATTGCACCATTTAATATTAACCTTGATAATGATTGAACGTATGAATTATAGTATTTAAAATTTAATACTTAGTTTATGAATCTTGATACTTTGAGTTCGACTCCAGTTAAGGCGATTTTAAATAAAATATTGCCTATTTTTTGTCCTCGTGCGGATACCACCTCCTAGTGGCATGTCGGACTCGAACCGACTAAAACCGCACGCCACGCTCGGGTACTAGATGCCGGGGAACCAGGTGCTCCCTAGAAAGGAAAACCCTGGAACCCCGACGTACCTCGGGTTATCTACGGTTTGTAAATGGCCTCCTCCTCTGTGGAAATCCCGGTGTTTCAGTTTCTGTCCCCAAAAGTTAGAGCGCGAGTGCCGTGGAACAAGCGCCCCCCGATAATTTAGCGTGGTCTACCTACTGCGTGGTCCTAACACCTAATTTGTTTTATTGTTTGTTGCGTAGTTTTTTGCTGCCGACCTTGACCTTCAAGAAACTTTCTATAATTTTTTTACAATTTAAAATATTCGTTGACAATTTGAAAAAATAGAGCACAATATTTGACACTTTTTTTATAACCTTGAATCTTAGGAACTAAAAGCTATCAAATATTTTATAACTGGTGTGTACCTCTATCAGTTTAAGCTGAAGTAGCTTAGTTTGCATCGCTCAAACGCCATAAATTTCTCCGACTTGCAACATTTTATATAGAAGTTCGACTCCCATAAATCGTAGTGTAATGTTCTATGGTATATTACTTTCTTCAACAAATGAGCTATTCAATAATAAAAGCATTTTTCCATTAGTACCAGTAGTTCTTCAGAATACTCAACCAAACGAACTCTTCAGGCTTATAATATTATTATAAGTGTTAAAAAAGCTTTGTTAGATAAATAAATATTTGTAATATAAGTAATTTTGCAACGTGTAATATGAAGAAGTAGACTGCCTCGGTGGCGCAGTGGTAGTGAATGCGACTGCTGTGCTTGAGGTCTCGGGTTCAAATCCTGGGTCGGACCAAGTGTTTGTGTGATCTACATATATAATATTTGTTTCGAAGTTTGGGTGTTTTCTATGTATAATATGTATGTATTTACAAAAAAAAAGTATATATGTATTCATATCAGTTGTGTAGTACCCATAACACAAGCTCTGCTATATTAAAAAAAAAAAAAAACGTGGTCAAATTTTTTTAATGAATTGCGCGCTGTTGTGGTTTTACTAAATGTGAACGCCGACGTCACAACCGTCCAGTATTTGTTTAGGCTAATGCTACGCGCATACAGATTTACGGGAATAGGATTATACGCATTTGTTGTGAATGAACATTATTAATAGTAAAATTATTATTAATATATGTCACTGCTGCCGACCTTGACCTTCTATTAGATGAGGGTTATTTTTATAAATTTACGTTTATTTAGTAGGTAAATAATTAAATTAAAATGAACATCCGTTCATTTAACTCACTGTTTAGTCCTAAAAACTTGTTCGACAACCTGGCAAAGGTCACGGAAAACCTTTGGATATGTACGGTACAGGATCGGTGGAGGGCCTTAGGGGGTGTGTAATTATAATGAGAACTGACGAATGGGTTTTAAGTTGTTAAAGTATTGCAAATCGATTACTTGACGTTGAATCGATTTGCAATCGTTTTTCTTTTGTTTCAATATATCTAATGCTGGAATCCTAGAGAGATCTAACGAGATCTTTATTTGTCAACGCAAGGTACAGCAATAGTTATTTAAGTTTTATTTATATCTCATTAAATTTTTGTCTAAAAGCACCGTTGAGCGAAGTTGAGCTTGTATTGCTAATAGCTAGTCTTTAAATGGTAAGCAATTAATTCTCATTACAAAGCCTGGGGTAATATTATTGTATTGAAATTTGAATTTTACATGTACTTTGTAACGTCAAGATGCTAATTGGCTGTAATAAATACATAACAATAGACAATAAACAAAAAAATACCAAGTGAACTAGAAAGATTTTATTGTTTTATCAAATTTGAATTGTTTACAACATTTTTAAAAGTTAGAGGCAAAATTTTACCTCATTATTATTTTAAGAAATTATTTAATAGAAATTGTAGACTTACAAAGTTACTAGTATTTAGTTTTCCCTGGCCTACATCAAATGTTCTGCTCGTGGTAGTCGTTAATCTTGACATACACCGGTAAGGTAACACGTGTATGGACAGACCGACTCAATACTATGGTCCTTTCTTCAGGCCAACCTAGATCCTATACTGTACTCGCCTTTCATAGTTTACCTAAGCATCATCCTAATATTTATTGGGGTCGGCTACTAGTTCAATCGGTTTTCCCTGAATATCAGTTTTCCACGGAGTGACTACCATCGGACCTCCGCAACCCTGAGGGGAACTGAATTCGAAGGTTGAACTAAATATCTAATGACTTCCCAATAACGATTACCATAGGTAATTATGATAACCGGGACCGATAGATGGAAACTACTATTAAAAATTTCTTGTAAGAAAAATTAATTCAAGCATATAAGAAGCCTGATGGCTCTGCTCATGCAAAACATCAAACATTATGTGACAGACCCATACTGCACCAACGAAATTCAAGCTACAAATGCACAACACATACAATGCACAAATCAAATCCTTAAAAGAACCGCATGTAATTTCAACTCTCTACATGCCTCCTGGCTCCTAGACATAACTTAAAAAGTGGCAGTGGAGGCTTTTGCCCAGCAGTGGGATACAACGGACTTTTTAAATAAAAAGGAGTATTTGCAATGGTAATTTCGAATGTCTAGGCCAGTATATCTTTCAGAGTTGTATGCCAAGTGCTTTTCTTTTGCTAAAATATGTTTTTTCCATGGCAGTCTTTTGTCCATGAGTATACCCAAATATCGCACCTCCTCAGATTATTTTATGGTATTTGAATGTTATTCAGTGTGACTGGATAAGCCATGTCTTAGTGCGAAGGTCATATGTGTGAGTTGGATAGTCCATTTATCGAGAAAGGCTATAGGCTATATATCACCACACTACTAATAGGAATGGAGCACCAATGAAGAATGTTTCAAAAACGGGGGCAAATTTTCAAGCTACGGGCAATATAAGGGCAAACGAGGTTGCTTGAGTCAGCTAGTATGTTATATTTATGTCATTTATTTATTCCTCACTCGAGATATTATTTTATAGTGGCGTTATTGAGTAAGCAGTTACCACGTACATATATCACAAAGCGAAGAAAAGAAATGGTAATTCTGAGGTAAAGCTACAGTAATGACTCTTTATTTTTTATTCAAAACTGTGATAAACAAAATCTCTGTCAAGTGTGTGTACAAGGAATCTACAATCTTGATACTCGCCCACGACTTTTGTTATCTGATCTATGATCTTCAAGCCAATAATACTCGTACTTTATGATTACAATTGCTATTATAAGTTTCATGACAATGTAATATACATTTGTAGGTTTATCAAGAAATAAGTTGTTAACAGCGCAGAAACGTTGGCATAAAATGTAATTATGTATTTTTTATCGGTGAATAAAATGAAGTAACACTTATTATTTTCCTTTACGCGAGGAATTCATGCCTCGGTGGCTTAGTGATAGCGTATGCGACTGCTGTACTTGAAGTCTTGAGTTCGATGCCCCGGTCGTACTAAATATATGGATTATCTGCATAATTTTTGTTTCAGAGTTTAGGTGTTTTCTATGTATAATATATTACAAAAAAAGTTAATATGTATTTACATCAGTTTTCTAGTACACATTATACAAGTTCTGCTTAGTAACTAGGACTTAGGGACTAGATAGTGTTGTGTTTTAGATGTCTGAAAATGCCTTTTGCACCATCCCTCCATTGGGGAGTAGGGAGGAATATGTGAGATTGATAAAGGACTGGTCTACCCACCGAACCCCGGGGCGGCTGACTTTGGCAGTTAAGTGGAGCTCCAGTAACGTCTTAGCTGCTTCGAGAATCCTCTCTGTCGTACTCCATCACTGAAGTACAACCCGGAATGACCGTAGTTACCCCAAAGGTAAAACGTTAGCGTAGCCTTCATTACTCTACACAGTAAAGGCGCAAGAGCATCCCACCCCAGATGACCTTCCCCGGTCACCTGTATACCTGGGTGTCCACGGTGACCCGTCTCGGATCGTACCTATAAGACGAGTGGGTAAGCCATATTTCGGCTTGACTAGGGTAATACTTCAGCCTCACAGTGCAAGTGATCCTCATTTCCATAATTTTGGAGGGAGATAGCTCAAACTGTGGTAACTACTAAGTGTGGTACTAGTGACAAGAATATCAATACTACATGTGACTTTTAAGCAGTTATACCTAATATTTGATATCGATTTCAAACATCAGATCATTAAGTGTTAATGTTAATGAACAAAACAAAAAAAAATTGAATTGTATAATTTTAAATATATCGATGCTACAAATATTACATTTTCGAGACGTTAATAGTAATAATAAATTAATAGATGAAATTCAATATAAATACGTAAGGCCAGCTGCCAATGAATATGATAAAGGTCTGTTATGATGTGGAGGTGATTACAATGAGAATCTGTGAGAATCAAATTATTCAATATTCATCTATATTTAGATAAATAGTGCTTTTAACATCATTCATCAACAACAACTTTGTAAACCATAATCTTTTAAATAAAGGTGACCTTTCTTCTTCTAATTTCATGTAATTTTTTTTAACCATACACTACATATATGTATATATATATTACATATGAAACCTATGATATTGTGGCGACAGCCACACACAACGCAACAGCGACATACTATAACGCCATCTACCGCAGACACACTGAACTACGCAGCAACGTACAACACGAATAAACTACCAATCCTGAATCGCGCAGTAGAAGTTCTCGCGCCGATTATCATATATACAACATCCCAACATCAACTGTTGAGCAGTGGCCCGCCAGGCATGATCACCTCACCTGGTCGGAGCATCCTCCCTTTGTGGTGGTGGAACATGACACCCGTCCCCCCCCCACCCCACAAGATTAACACAGAGACATGAGGCATATTAAACACACACACACATTTTCTACACCTCATTTATTTCCAGTTAGGATATTAATAACTTCGAGAAGTAAAGATAATAGAAGGTCAATGGCAAGTTTACTGGCTGTTATTTAAGAAAAATATAAGAATAATGGCATTAAAAATCCTACCAGATTCAATATTAACTTTCAACATAGAAAAGTTCAAAACGAATGAATTTTTAATTTTGCCATAGTATTTTTTCCCTTTGAACAACGACAGTCACAAAATAAGAAAGAACCTGTTTCCGTACGAATTATGTTCATCAAATATAATTGTCAAAAATGTACTACATATGTATTAAAGAATCCTTTAAGTGCCTTACCGGGGAAGCATAGAATCAACGAATATTGACTTTGTGAAATACTTAACAAGTCACACAAACCACCATATTTGTAAAGTGCTAAAGTATCAAGAATGCTCGTTTGCCGTTATGTATCTGAGGTTAATATGATCACGTGCAACATCCGGCACTCACTCTCAATTTGTTCACTATAAATAATTCATACCCTTACTCTACATGTCGTCACCAAATGATAAGAAATTTTCTAAATTGAAATGAAATAAATTCATATATCTAGTCTTCTTACTAAATTTTTTACAGTAGGATAGGTTAGTAGGTCCTTTGAAATACGTTTTTTGTGTATTTTTATTATTTGCAATCTTTACGGTTTGTTGCTGAACTAGAATATTCGACGACAGTCAGACAGACAGCCAAACAAGTCAAATATGTGTCCATGTGGTGACGCATTAAGAATACGAAGCGTAACCCCCCACTCCTCCATTTTTTTTAAAAGCACTTCCCGCATTAGGCATATACATCCTGTGCCGCGGTGGACTTTACGAACGTACATAAAACAGACACAAAGAGCACCCAGATTTGTGGATCACACAAACTGTTGTCCCATGTGGGATTTGAACCCACTACACTTGGCGCAGTAGAAAGCTAGATGACCACTGCTAAATAACGAATATTTTAATTAGCGTGTTTTTTTAGGGTTTCCGTACCTCAAAAAGAAAAAACGGAACGGCTATAGGAACACTTTGTTTGTACGTCTGTCTGTTAAGACCTTTTTTCTCATTAAGCTGAAATTCATATCAAATACTTAGATTTACTGTCCCTTGAAGATGTGAAAAAATCAAACTTCTAAGCCAACCCAATTTCTTTTTTATGTAGTAAGGGGCAAACGAGCAGACGCATCGCCTGTTGGTAAGCGATTACTGCCGCCCATGGATACCCAGAACACTAGAGGCATCACAAGTGCGTTGCCGACTTTTGAGGGATGGGGAAAGGGATGAGGGGAGGGATTGGGGTATGGGCCTCCGGTATCTTCACTCACTCGGTGAAACACAGCGCAGGCGCTATTTCACACCAATTTTTTGTGAGGCCGTGGTATCACTCCGGTCGAGCCGGCCCATGTATGCCGAAGCGAGGCTCTCCCACGGTAACGTCAATCAAAAGATAAAGTCGTTTATGCTGGAATGTTCGACATTCGCAAGGGAAAACCTACAGGGTACTTCCCGTGAACTCAGAATCTTGAAATCTTATAGCACAGATAAAGGAAAAATTTGCGAAAGCATACATTTTTAGTAACATCATATAATAAACCTACAGGTTTGTACGGAACCCTTTCGACTCGCACTTGGCCGGTTTTTTATTTTACTAGTCAGGTTACAAAAATCTAAAGCTTTATGTACACTGCTTAAACGATTCTGCCTAATATTATATCTTTTGAATCAACATAGTAACTAGGTTTGAAGAAGATTAAAATTCACATCACATCCCTGAAGTATTTGCCTTAGGTTAATAATGTTACGTTAAAATTCAATTTAATTACAGGTCCCGTTTAAAACTTTCAAGATTCGTGATTGGAATTGTATGATTTTAACCGAATTTTTCATTTAAAGACATTTATTGATTAAAACTGCTGTTGAAGAAATGCAAAATTTACACATCAATGTATTGAATAATCAAATTTGTTTTTCAGCTTGTAGTTTCATAACTTTTGTATTAAAAAGCTTGTAAAATGAATTAAAATTGTCGCCTCTCATACTTTACTTTTTGATACCGTCATTAATAACATTATTCAATTAAAGCACTAAGTGCTAAATGAAGTGTAAATTGAAGCTACATTTAAAAATCATAGATCGACACAAACAGACGCCACAACATGTACTGAATTGTCAAGGTAAATTAGGTGGAAACACCAAAGTCTACTTTACTACTATACTGCTTGTGTCGATGCATAACTTCCAGTTTCCAAAATGCATAGAGCCGTATGATAGGAATACTGACAATGAAACTCATATTCTACCCCACTTACACAACGCCATTTAGTTCCAAACCTGCTTGCAGAGCTTGGACCATGGGTAACTGATAACAATAAGGAATTCTATTTTTAGAAAATTAAGGAAAAACCAGTACAGTTCCGACCGTATTTCTGTTTTCATATTTTTCTTTAATACGACTGTACTTTTATTTATGTTATCACCATCATCAGCCTATCGCAGTCCAGTACTGGAGATATAACTCTCCATTCATGCTATAATCGATTAAAATTGAATTACGAGTATCTAGGCGCTGTAAACTGATTTACTTAGCCTGGGTACGTAACAGCCTGTACACCAATAAGCTAAAAGTCTCGGATTATGCGTTTTAATTCTGTTTTCGTAGATCAACTGCTATTTCTAACACGCTGGTAATTATACCAGTGTGTTAGATACAGCTAATGCTTTACCTAACTGTTCGTTTATTTGTAACCGAGTTATGTAATCGTGTTTCCTTTTTTTATGTATGACCCTGCCAAAATACTCTACTCTGCCTGATGGAAAGACGACTGCCTCGGTGGCGCAGTGGTAGTGAATTCGACTGCTGTGCTTGAGGTTTCCGATTCAAATCCTGGGTCAGGCCAAGTGTTTATATGGTCTACAAACATTTGTTTCGGTGTTTGGGTGTTTTCTATGTATCATATGTATGTATTAACAAGAAAAAGTACAGATGTATTCATATCAGTTGTCTAGTACCCATAACACAAGCTCTGCTTAGCTTGGGACTAGATGGCGTTGTGTGCTAGATGTCCGAAATGTTTATTATTGATTATCATTATTTATTAAAATCGAAAACTTCATTACACATGTTAAATGAAAGCGTCTCTATCCGATCGGTGAATCTTGGTTATCATAATTTTGTTACCTGTTAAGTACACTAGAAATATAACAATTACACACATCAAAATTTTATTACCCTGCATATTACAAGGGTACCTGCGACCGATCCAGTTCCGCGACAGATCCCTTAATCTCTCGATGAAAGGGCCCCCTCTGACCCGAAATTAGTCAAGCATCACACAAGTAAACATAAATTCATTACTCTCGAGAGCTTACAAATTCTATAATCAAAATTACAAAACTTATTGCTCTCGATTCTAAACTTTTAAAATTTTTAGTTGAACATTATAGGATTCAAGCACAGCAATCGCATACGCGCGTATACGCCACTGAGGCAGTCTAAAAGTTATTCCAAAACTGCAAAGCAAATATTAATATAAATTAGTTTTTTGTAAATAGTACAGTCACTCTAGTGATCGTACACACCAATGATCTCAAAGTGTTCGACAACGGCACGTTGTTATTGCGTCGACCGCACGTTTGAGCAAAACGTACTTTTTGAATTGAAACTTCTTTAGCTGCGTTTAGTTTGGTAGGAGAAAATCTTATGAGTTCGCGTCACCGACATGCTAAAGTTTGATAATTTTAATTGAAACAATATTGAAATTTCTAATTTTACAAATAACATTCTAAGTCATGAGTTTTCACTTCTATCGGCAAGTCAAATTGGCAGTCCTTATAACTGCCAATTTTTTGAAAAAAATATCTTTGTTCTCCGTCCGTTGTGCGGATGATAACGGACGGTCTAAGAATACAAATTTTCACCCCTATTCATCTAACAGTAGCAGTACAACATCCTGCGTGTCCTGGATGGATTTAGCTCCTTTCATAATCTTCATAGACAAATAATTTCACATTGAAGAGTAGACCTGTTTTGAGATGCATCACTTTTCACATGACTACAGCTTTGCAATATAATTTTAGAAAAAGTACTCGATGTTTACAGAACATCGATGTTTTCATCCGATACATCGAAATGCATCGATGTACAGTTCCGATTTATCAATTCGAAAAAAACACTGATGTTTTTTCTAAGTGGACACCCTTATATTAGATCCACCTTTATTCAATACTCTCCTAGAATTTGTATTATGTATGTAAATGTATTTGACTGCACGGTTGGCCGAGTGGTTTCAGCGGTCGCCATGCCGCTTGCTACTGCGCCAAGTGTCTTGGGTTTAAATCCCACGCGGTACAACACTTTGTGTAATCCACGAATTCTTGTCCCGAGCCTGGATGTTCTTTGTGTCCGTTTCATGTATGTTTGTAAAGTCCCCCACGACACAGGATGTTTATTCCTAATGTAGGAGTTGTCTTTTAAAAAAAAATGTGTATTATGTAATTTATATACATTATTTTAAAAAATTTCATTCTTAATTTTTGTACATCTACCATGATTGCCTATGCATAGCCCTAAGATCAAAAGGCGACTGTTAGAGAATACCAATATATATATATACAGGGTGTAAAAAGACGACTACCGAAAACGAAAGGGGCTGATCCAGCACCCCAAAACTTATAAAAAAAAACAAACAGTTGTCTTTAAAAAAAATTGTAGCTTGAAAAAACAATGTGTCAAGATTTTTATTAATTTCAGAAGCCAGCAATGTACAACTTATTGCGCCCGCGCGCTCTGTCGCGGTCATTGCACTCACCCGGCCAGCTGTTTTGATATTAAAATACATTACTGTTTTATTGATTTTCTTTGTTTTTTGGTTTTCTAAATGAGATAATTAGGTAGTATGGGTCCTGTTATGTTTTACTATGTGTATGTAAGCAGAAAAAAACATAAAACGACTTGGATTTTTTTTGAGTTTTTTTTTCGCTAAACCTATTCAGTATCATGGTCTGACTGCAACCCCCAAGTTTTCGGTAGTAGTCTTTTTACACCCTGTATATGTATATATATAGGTATGGGCGGCCAAAACCTCCTTGCTAACGAGAGGCTTATGTCCAGCAGTGGACTGTTAAACGTTGCTAACGTGTTCTACGCCCACCATCTGAACATACCCTAAACTTAATAATATTCCAAGTATATTGACTCACCTAACCGCCAAACCTACACATAATTATGTTCTAAAGGCATATATTACTTTCAATACTCATGAATCCATATTACTTCTATATTTAGTTTATTAACGTCTTATACGAGTAAAGTTTTAATTAATAGTTTTAATTAATAGTTTTAATTAATTTGTGCCGTGCTGCGAACAAATTACCTATCTTCGTTCCCTCGGATTACGTCAAACTGGCACCATGTTCCTAAGTGTGTTTTGTCAGTACGCTCATATGCCGTTATTTTATTTTATTAATAGTGTTTGTGTACAACAGATGAAAAGTTTTAAATATTATATGTGTGTATTAATATGTACAATACATTTTATCCCACTAACGATTTGTACGCCGAAGCAAAGGTATGCGCGATTCGGGATTGGTAGTTTCTTCGTATTGTAGGTTACTCCGTAGTTCAGTGTAACTTCGGTAGATGGCGCTGTAGTATGTTATGTGGTATGTGGAGGTCGCCACATATTCATTTATCATGCATGCATATTCACACACAAAATAATCACACACTCTCCACTGTATGAAGATATTAAGTCTAAACGCACCTATAAAATACCGCAAACATATAATAAAACCTCATTTGCAAAAAGATTTCCATCATACAGCCACCCACACACATACAATAATTTATCAACTAAATGCTCTCTGAAGGACTGCACCATCTACACAGCTAAAGCTAAACTCACACACATTCTGCTGGGTCCGCATCACATCGATTCTGATGGGTTATTATTTGGCTATGGTGACGTAGTGCGGATATAATTCTTATAGATGTTACTTTATTTTTATAATTTCTTTTGTTTTTATTTCTCTTAATGTATTTTTAATTTAATTTTACTTGTGTACGAGTATTATAATTTGTAAAAATGTATCCTGTTCGCGTCTAATTCCACTGTAGCATATTTTTGTTCTTTGTGGCAGCTCAAGATACAAGCGTAGCTTAGTTTGGGTGCCAACAGCAATTACTCTAACACTTTGTACAAGCATGACTGTGTATTCCTTTCTCTGTTACTGTTCACTCGGGATTTGCTAGAAGAACTCACGAATTTAAATTCATTTTTGTACATGGCACTTCCTTGTGTCTTTTCAATTTATGTGTTTAGTGTGTACAATAAAGAATAAATAAAACAATCTTATACCAGGTTTTTATTACGCTAGTGACAAATAATACTGATAACTTTATGATAATTGGTTCTCGAATACGTATATTTATGAATTCTAGGTATGCCTTTAGCAACTAAAATAAAATAACATGTCCTGGTTTATTGTTAGTGTTGTTATAATCGACACAATTCGAGAAGACATATTTTATGCTTGTTTACTTTCTTGCTAAAAGTCAGATAATACAAGAACTATTTTTGTAGTAGGTACAGGGAATCACTTTTTTTGCAGTGGCAACTCATGAATTATGAGTGAAAGTGGTTTTCTTAATTACTTATTAAAGTCAGTTTCACTTTTGCTAGAATATGATGTGTGAATAGTTTTGCTAGCAAACAAATATGATTTGTAATAAAGTACCATCTTCAGAAGCTCTTTGGAACAAGTAATCACAGATAATAATTATTTCTCCAACCCCTATCTATACCAACACGCATTTATACACCTTTAAAAATGACTAACATTGTTTCTAAGGGTTGCAGATAGATGGCGGTCTACTCAAAAAACCTTCACGCAATTATTTAGGTTGTCTTTCCCGTTGGTCTAGTGGTTAATGACCCTGCCTGATAATTCGGAGGTTGTGGATTCAGTTCCCGCCCCGGACAAATAACTTTGTGATAAGAACTACATTTTTCTGTGTCTGAATGTAATTTATCTAAAACGTGTTTATATTTAGAACTATATAAGTAATTATATAGTTTTTTATTATTTATATTATTAATTATACACAGTCTTTGATCTATCACAGAATTTGAGTAGCTTAGAATCAGGCTGTGTGCTTGTAACTTTATGTTGCATACTTTATATCAATGCCATCTTTGTTAGGGTAGCGGTATTAATGTTAAACCAGTGCAATAATACAATGTTAGCCTTTTCATTTGCACACCTATACAAGAAGTGTTTGAATAACGACATCTGTTTAAGATAATGGCGAGATGTATCTCAAGTTTTAAGTAGATTAGCTACAACCCAGTGTCGTGCCGGGACATATGCATCCCTTAAATTGTGACAGAATACAAAATTTAGCAGATAGATGTCAGTTAATTTCTGTATATAGTTGTCACTGCTGTATTTCGATTCATTTACAAATATTTTAGTTGTGCTAACTTATATTGGTCTAGTACTTAGCGTATGAGGCTGCCGATCAAGAGACCTCGGGTTCGATTCCCGAATCGGGCCGAAAGCAAATGAATGTAACAGCCTGAGTATAGAAGTTCGGTGGAGTTTCCAGCCCTTGCCTCGGAGAGTACATTAAGCTATCGGTCCCAGTTGTCATGAACATCTATTGTTGTCGCTATAGGGAAGTCACTGCCCTTAATATACTAGTATAATAATAATAATTAAGGAATAATAAAGGGTAGGAAGATAATACCACGCGCTTATATTCATTAAACATCTATTCATTAGACGGAAACGGCAAGAAAATAATAGTTTTGATAGAGTAATAATGACCTCCATTTCTATACTTATTTTCATTCAAAATATAATAAACTAGGGGCCAGTTTCACCAGTTCTTGATAAAGTTTCGTATAATTAACTGCCATATAACACTATTAAACAGATAATAGTTGCTAATAAATGTATGTATATCTGACATATATCATATATGTCTGTATTCAAGACACGTGAAACCAAAATCTACAGTAATTTGACAAATAAGGTAACATTAGTCTTTTAAGAAGTGGTGAAACTGGGCCTTATTTTATTGCTCAATTAGTTTTCGTATTATAGACACAAATATTTATGTGAAAATAATCACAGGAAAAGTTTTAACACACTCTTACTAGAGCCATCTATTGAGGGGTGAAAGAAACTTTAATTCATTTAGAAGACACAGAGAGCAGCACTATCGGTAAATTTGCATTCATTAGCTATCGGGTGAGCCCTCATATCTTTAGCAAAAATGTCAACACGATTTTTAAAATGAAAAATACAAAATATAAATATGTCGACAAACTAGCTTCAATGATGTATTATTAACTATTCATTTGCGTTCACAGATGGCGTTACACGTGCATTTAAATAAGAAATATAGGATGTCGAGGGAAAAAAGAAATCAAGAAGGAAAAACACCATGTATAGTCATAGCTGAATAAACCTATCGCCGTCAGCTGATGAACGAAGGTCTCCCTCATGGAACGCTAATCATCCAAGTCTTAGTGTATCCGCATCCATACGCTGCCAGCCGCGAACCGCAGGGCGAGGGTAGCGAGGTAGCTTTGAAGGAATCATCATCAACAACCCATAACGTCCCACTGCTGGGCTCGGGTCTCCTCTCAGGAGAGGGTTAAGGCCATACATCCCCACGCTGGCTAAGTGCGGGTTAGGGACTGGCAAAACAATGTTGTGGCTACGTAATCTTTGCCGTTGGATGTTTTTAAGCCGCCCAAAGGCCTCCAACTAAGCTTCACGACTGTTATCATATGATAACAACCAAGATCGAATGCTTAACGTGACCTCCGAATCACGAAGACGATCATGGTAATATGCTACCAGCGGTCACCCATCCAGGTATTGACCACGCCGTCATTGCTTACACTCGCTAATTGTTTCTAATCACCGATTGCAACTGGGCTATGAGCGCCTTTATCGAGTAATGTTGATATCTATCCTACTGAGAAGATGCGCATAATCTATAGCATTATTAAGCCTTTCATACAGGAATGTCAGATCACAGATGGTTCGGCGTAACTCTAGGGAAATAAGTTTAAATTATTTAATCTATTTTCATAGGATCTACGATTCCTCGGCCTAAAATGAAAAGATAGTTGACGAAGAAGGCTCTTCTGGATTCTTTCGATTAAATATATTTTTAAAATAGTGATGTAGTAGAGGGTTTCTTAAATTCTTTTGATGATCGCAATACGAATTCAAGAGACCCATATGCAGAATTTAATATGTTATCCATATTGTTACGTGCCCGGGTTCGATGTGTAAAAGAGACTTTATTAAAAAAACACAATCACAATATTACTCCGAATAACAATCCTTAATGGTCCCTGAGGTCGCTAGGTTAATCACTGATACCATTGCGATGTTTATAGCAATGTAGTTCAAACTAAACTGATACTGTGGCCCGCGAGTGTTCGTATTTATATGTATTTCTACTATCACTAGCACTTTCAAGAAACGTCTCGTACGTACGAAAGCGTTCTCCGTACCAAGGTCACACACGATGGCGAACTTGTTGTAAATAATCGCACAACAACCAATCGATATTCAACGTTATGGATATTAATTTTAGATTCGTTATTGCGTACCTCAGAAAATCAACAAGATCGTTGTTCCCGAATAATCTTTACTTTACTGTCCAAGTAAATGCCAAAATTCTGGATTAATCTTACTTCCATTAGAGTGTTATCTTGGATTCTGTATGAAGATTGAATATTATTCCACTTTCTATTAAATTTGATATTGTAACATTTAGAATAGTTTACTAAGATAAACTGTTTATATCCGCCTGTAATAAACGTGTGTTGGATTCATTCAAAATTGTGCGTGTAAATTTTAAATTATCTGTAAAAAGGTACCTACGGTTTCGAGTGTTTAAATATTTATAAAATTTTATTGATAAAAATATTTAAAGATAATGGCCCCAAATAAGACCCCTGGGGAGTACCAGAAGTCACAATCTAAGGGATTCAAACTCATCACCAACCACTACAAGAGAATGTCACACAGTCTATCTTCGAGATATACCTAACAGGCCTACACTACTTTAATATTGTGCTAACAATGCCTAAATACTGGAGTCTCTTTAGTAATATTTCATAGTTAACTTTGTCGAAGGCCTTCGAAAAATCGGTATATACTGCATCAACTTTCAGACCCTAATCCACTGACACAGTTAGTTCAGTTACTTTAGTTACAAGATTAATATTTGTAGACCTTTTCACACTAAAACCATGCTGTTTAGGGAATAAGAACTTATTAACATGACTATATAACGTAACGTTGAGTATACAAGTCATTTGGAGTTTCACATTTGAGGACGTTATACCGCATGTAATACCAACTTCAGCAGTGTCGCAGAAGAAGTCTGCGAATAATCGTATTGGTAAAATAAACTTTAAATACCGTGTACACAATTGAATATCGTTTAGAGATTGTAAAATTATTTTTTCTTTACAGAATTCGCATGTGACTTATTCTCGTAGCGCGTGCGTGTTTTTAGTAAATTACCGTTTCATTCTTCCGTCCCTTTTCACGAAATTACACCTACTAATGGTAGTCATCATCGTAAACCATTAACTGCTAGACATAGGCTTCACCTTAACAAGAAGGTTTTGGAATACACGCATTGGCCATGGCATACAGTTAATTTCAAGTTTTCCTTCTCCTTGCAGTGATTTGTACTGAGTAGTTTGCTTTTAGTCCTGTGGCGACCTCCATATACAACATAACATACTACAGCGCCATCTACCGAAGTTACACTGAACTACGGAGTAACCTACACTGCGAAGAAAGTACCAATCCTGAATCGCGCAATTAAAGTTCTCGCGCCGATTATCATATATACAACATCCCAACCTCAACTGTTGGGCAGTAGCCCGCCTGGCATGATCACCTCGCCTGGTCGGAGGATCCTCCCTTTGTGTCGGAGGGACATGATACCCGTTCCTCCATAGTCCCGTCTAACGACACCTATGTGATGAGTAGGAATGGTGACGGTGCGTATTCTTAATCCATCTTCACACGAAGTATCATACTGATGACAGTCGCTGCTGATTTAAAGCCGACCCAAACCTAGCTCGCGAAATAGACTCTAAGACAACATTCCCATAGATTACAAGAATGTTAGAGGCAAGATGTTATACATAAATAATTAGTCTAATTAAGGACCATATTAGAGAATCCCAGTTTTGAAGTCAGTTAAAAAAAAACCGACCAAGTGCGAGTCGCACTACCAGCATCGAAGGTTCCGTACAAACCTATAGGCATATTAGATGAACTAATAATTTATGCTTTTCCCAATTTTTACTTCATGCTATAAAATGTTGCATCGTACCAAACTTTAAGATTCTAAATTCACTGGAAGTAAATAGGTTTTGATTCCCTTGCGAGTGTCGAAAATTTGCAGCATAAACGACTGTATCTTTTGATTACGTTGGCTTAGAAGTTTGATTGTTTCATGGCTCCAAGGGACAGTAGACCTGAGTATCTGATAAGAATTTCAGCTTGATGCCTCCACGCATTCCTGAGAGAAAGAGTCTTGACAGACAGACGGAGAATAAAGTGATCCTATAAGGTAAGGTTTTTTCTTTTGAGGTACGGAACCCTAACAAGAAGTAAGAGCTAAAGGGATTAAGAAATATACAACAGCAGACTGTAATATTTAATTTGGTGAGTATTTTTACCTTAAAGATATATTTTAAGGTTTATTTCAAACTATCTTTTTCCCCCGGCTCCGCCCTCACAGATTTCGGTTATCACAATAAATTGTATATGCATGTAAAATTGTATTAAAATCGATTCAGCGATTTAGTTGCGAAAGCTTAACAGAATTACTTTGACATAATGTTACTAAGGAAAACTCGTATTTTAATCTATACAAATAAATAGAATTGGAGTGTCTGTTTGTAATATTAAAATAACCGCTTTCTACTACATGCATATAAATGTATATACGGTACACATACCAAAATATATATTTTTAAAATTTTTGTCTGTCTGTCTGTCTGTTTGTTCCGGCTAATCTCAGAAACCACTGGTCCGATTTGAAAAATTCTTTCGGTGTTGGATAGTCCATTTATCGAGGAAGGCTATAGGCTATATATCATCACGCTACTACTAATAGGAGCGGAGCACTAATGAAGAATGTTTCAAAAACGGGGGAAAATCTTCACGCTACGGGCAATATAAGACGCAAACGAGGTTGCGTGGGTCAGCTAGTCTTAAATAAAAGTGCACAAAATTTAGATAAATATACAATAAAAATTCATTGTTTAAATGTATTTGCATAGTAATTGTAAAGCTTGTAGGAAGTACGGCCAGCGAGCTGCGCCGCATTTCTAACAGATATTGTATGTAGATACTTGCGTTGTAAATGCAATCCGCTATTGTTTTTAACCACATCATTATAACATTCATTCATTATCATAATGTGTTGTTAGAACACAATACGTTGTATTAGTAATAATTAGACGTTAGGTATAACTACGGCCAGTTTTATTTACAAGTTAGTTGCGTATGTATTTGAATGCACAAAAGGATTTAGATTATTTGAAATTACGGCTACACATGAACTAACTTTACATGAAAGTTTTTAATGGAATTTAAAACGTTAACTTAGAGCTTTGATCCTGATTATAACATAATTAAATGGTGAAACTAAGAATTTCACTATTCCATTCTGATAAATTTATTATTCTATTAATTCACAAGACATTTTTTTTAAATATCACCCGTCTACGTAAAAATTTAGATAACTAACTTTTGGCTGCGGATCCTGCCTTCTCCGAGGGCCAATCTATCTCTGCCTATACCAAAATTCATTCAGATCGGTTCAGCGGCTTAGGCGTACCATGAAAACGTAAGAATCAGATTCCTTTAAAACATCACACCATCTGCCATAGTAGAATGCTCGGCTCCTTTTTAGTCGTAGCATGACGTGTAAAAGCATTTTTCGATTAAAACCAATAGCTTCTGAGATTACCGAGTTCAAGCAAAGAAACACTTAAGAAATTTAAATATAGAAAAGGTTTCATGAACCATAACTCAAATATGCTAATTTTTTGATAAAATTTTGCATAGCTATTAATACGAATCTATTATCATCTATCTTTTGGCTTAGCTGTGGTCGGGTAAAAGCAAAATATATAGCAAACTGACCACTCGTATCTACTTATCAAACTCAACTAATCTCTAAGCACGTGTTCCACTACCCACCCCGCAGAGTTTAGCGAGCGTGATGAACACATGCAAAAGATTATCGTTTTCACAACACTAATGATGAGAGCGATTGTAGTGTTACCGCTATGAATGTAACCGCATTAGAAACGGTTAAATGATGACAAGGGATGCTAAATCCGTGGTTTGTTAGTTACTGTTTTTGAAACGAACTGATTTTGATAGTGTACTGATGTTGGGATAACTCTAGGCTTATTATATGTAAATAAATATTAAATATTTCAGACATCTAACACACAACGCCATCTAGTCCCAAGCTAAGCAGAGCTTGTACTACGGGTACTAGACAACTGATATTTTTTGCAGCGCGGTGTTCAGCTAGTACTGAATAATATTTCTCGTAGCTTCACCCAAGTTGTCCGATCTCACGGTAAAAATTATTCGTTAATCTTATGTATTAGCCATATTTTTGTAAAGTTTCTAATAATTCCGTTGAGTAATTGTTGAAACATGTCCACAAATTTTCTTTTTTTTATATTAGGTCTTTGCCTATGAAATTGCCGTTTTGTATGCAATAAGTGAAAGTACTTATTTTTTCAAACTTTTTTATTTCTGTTATTCGAAGTAATCACCCATGCAATAGACGCATCTTTGCCAACGCATTGGCAGTTTATTGATGCCCTTCTTGTAAAAATCAGCTGGACGGGAGGCAACAAACTCTTCAAAGGCATTTTGTACTGCCTCTCGGGAATTGAATTTTTTACCCACTAAAAAGTTGTCTAAATTTTGGAAAAAGTAATAGTCGGTAGGTGCAAGGTCTGGTGAGTATGGCGGATGAGGGAGAGCTTCCAACCCCAGCTCTTGCAGCTTGGAAACTGTCTGTTGCGCAGTATGGGGTCGCGCGTTGTCGTGAAGGAGCAGTGGGGACGACCGATTGACCAAAGCTGGTTGCAGATGTGCAAGCTTCTCCATCATTCTCTCCAGTTCTTCACAGTACACATCTGCATTAATGCTCATGCCGTTTTGTAAAAAGCTGTGGTGAATCACACCAGCACTAGACCACCAAACAGTGACCATCACCTTTTTAGGGGTCATTTTTGGTTTAGGGCATTGCTTTGGTGCTGAACCAGGGTCTAACCAACTTGCTGAGCGCTTTCGATTGTAGAACAGAATCCATTTTTCGTCGCACGTAACTATTCGTTTCAAAATTCCTTCATTTCTTTGCCTGTTGCGCAGCGAAAGGCAGGTCTCGACGCGTACGTTGCGCTGGCGATCGTTATTAAGGTCGTGGGGCACCCATCTATCAAGCTTTTTTACCTTGCCAATTTGTCGCAAATGGATCAATATTGTTTTGATGCTTACATTAAAAGCTGCTGCTAGCTCAGCTGTAGATTGAGTTTCGTCAGCTTCTACAATCGCCCTTAATTCATTATTGTTAACCAAAGTCTCCAGACGACCACGAGCTTCATTTTTCAAGTCAAAATTTCCAGAACGGAACCGGGAAAACCAATAAAGGGTTGTGCGTTCGTTTGTACAGTTCTCTCCGTAAACGTTTTTGATGTTACGTGCCGTTTGTGTCGCGTTGGTGCCACGACGGAACTCATATTCCATAATTACACGAATTTTTAAAGTATCCATTATGACGGAAAATGTTCAAATGTAATGAAAATACAACGCTAATCAAAAAACAAAAGACTGAGTTTGTAAATAGAATGTCATGGTTTTAAAACAAAATTAATTTGAATTTAGAATACAGAGCCATTACAAACTTTTTTTTATTTGAAATTACCAGTACTGAAGAAACGCAATTTCATAGGTAAAGACCTATTATTTTTACGCAATGCCATTTAGGCCCAAACTAAGCTGGGCTTGTACTATGTGTACTAGATAAGTAATACAAATTAAAAATAAACATATTATATATAAAAAACACCCAAACTGTGAAAAAAATGTTTGCAGATCAAACAAACATTTAGTCGGACTTGAGAATCGAACTCGAGACCTCAATAAGATCAATATCGCACTTGTAACTCTTCAGTTCTTCATCTTACGTTGCTTGCTATCACGGAACCAATCTGCTAAAAGCAGCAGTAAGTAGCACGGCGTGTGTTTTGAAGGTAGTAGAGACAAGCTGATTGCAGCACGAACAGCTCAACTCGACCAGTACCACCTTTTCACAGAAGACCAACCTAAAATAACAGCATTCATACTGTCGTGTTTTGTTGGTGAATGCGTGACCGTAGGCCCAATAATGCATATTAACCGTAAGAGAGACACACTTTGGCATAAATGAACCGGTTAACCGGAGAGATACCACGGCCTTACGGAAAACCGGTGTGAAACAGCGCCTGTGCTGTGTGTGTGAGGATACCGGAGGCCAATACCGCAACCCCGTCTCTCATCCCCCTCCCCATCTTCCAAAGGCCGGCAACGCACTTGTGATGCCTCTGGTGTTGCGGGTGTTGGTAATCGCTTACCATCAGGCGATACGTCTACTCGTTTGTCCGCTATTACATACAAAACAAAAAGCATCTCAGTAGCCCGCTATAGTGTGAGTCAGTATGCTGCATTGTTGCATTGTATGCATTCACAATGAGTTTGGTGACCACTACTCTTGGATTCAGCTCATGTGATCCATTAAGCATACCCATATATAAAAAACCCTTCAATTGAACCTCCGGCCAGTAACTACTGTACGAAAGAGTTGAAACTTTCGAAAAGAGCGCCCTACAATAAAAATCCATGTATCATGTTACGAAAGAGCGACATGAATAAACTTCAGTTAAAGATCGCTGCACGATCGCAGTGTTAGCACACAAATGCGCACACGCTGCAATAACAACCTACTCAACATTGTATGGAGACAGACTCATGTAAAAAACCTTTTGTTAAATTATCAAAAAATACTATTCATTTCCAATTCCTCTTAATTTACAGATAATAAACACAAAAACATATGGGAGTTTGTGAAGAAGTTTGCAACAAAAATATGCTAATCTATACTAATATTATAATGCTGAAAAGATTTTTTGTTGGTTTGAACGCGCTAAACTCAAGAACCGCTAGTCCGATTTGAAAAATTCTTTCAGTGTTGGATAGTCTATTTATCGAGGAAGGCTATATCCTATATAACATCACGCTAATACTAAAAGGAGCGGAGCACCAATGAAGAATGTTTCAAAAACGGGGTATAATTTTCACGCTACGGGCAATAGAAGACGCAAACGAGGTTACGTGGGTCAGCTAGTATTTTATACACATACTACATCCCTTTTGCACCGCCTTAAGGTTTACTGGTAAGAAATACCACCCGTCATAAAGTATACCCATCGTATAGTCCATTCGCTTAGATACGCATGTGCGGCAAGCCACCACAAAACCAAAGGGCCCGTCGGCGGCGTACACCCATGCACACACAAGCAACTATGATTTGCCAGGTTACGCTGTTGTATGAATTAATATATTCGTATTTCATAACAATAATCAATGACAATATCTAAACGAATAAACTATATGTTATCTAAAATGCATAAAGTAATCATTAAATTAATAACCTAACAGTGGTTTTTTATCAAATGCGTATTCTATTTGAAAAAAAAAACGACAAATTCTCCGTCTAGTGAATACTTTAAAATTACGTAATTAAAAATATTTTAAATATATTGGCCGAATTGAAAACGCATTGAAAACAAAAAACATTCAATTAAAAGTGCTTAGTATTTTCTTATTTTAAAGAACCCTTTTCCATAACAAGCGAGCATTACTTGCCGTATTGTAGCTGCACGCCAAATTGAACAGCAAAGAGGCCTCCAGCCATCCACTTAGATGAAAACAATGTTAACAATTCGTACTCTTGACACTTAATCATCTGTGACACCCAAACACAAATAGCTGTAGATATCAATACTATGAACGTACATTTTGTTTAGTTTAAATATATGTTTTAGATAGGTAAATGAAATTACTGATCTGGTTTTATATTTTTTTTTATGTGACAGTGGCAAACGACCATACGCTGTAACACCAGAGGCGTCACAAGTGCATTGACGGTCTTTGGGGATGGGAAGGGGGATGGGGTATGGACCTCCGTTATCTTTACTCACTCTGTGAAACACAGCGCAGGCGCTGTTTCACACTGGTTTTCTGTGAGGCCGTGGTATCACTCCGATCGAGCCGACCCATGCATGCCGAAGCGTGACTCTCCCATTGTAAATTTCTTATTATAAAGGTATGTTGTAGCTAAGTGTTAGGTGTGGACTATTTTTAATCTCTGACGCAAAAGAGGTTAGAGTAATGTCTGTTTCATTGTAGATCCCAGACCAATGGACTGATAATAATGATATTTTATTGAATTTAGCTGTATTTTATGAAAATCATCAGCTTATTTCTTTATTGATAAAGGTATTTCTCTTATTTATTTGAAATTTGGTGTAGGTACTGTGACTTCAGTTGTATTTCCATGATACTCGTATAGGTACTTTTTTTCTTTTATTTATAACATAAAACAATGATACAAGATGTATATTAAGCCATAACACGATAAAGCTCTATGACTTGTGTTGTGTTACACAGTTATTCGGTAGCGCATATTTAAATTGTTTTACACAATCTGTAAGCGTGTTTTATCAACACGAGAGCCAGATACACTTGTAACTCTTCAGTTCTTCATCTTACGTTACTTGCTATCACGGAAACAATCTGATAAAAGCAGCAGTAAGTAGCACGGGGTGTGTTTTCAAGCTGATTTCAGCACGAACGGCTTAGCTCGACCAGTACCACCTTTTCACAGAAAACCAACCTAAAATTACAGCATTCATACTGTCGTGTTTCGTTGGTGAATGCGTGACCGTAGGCCCAATAATGCATATTAACCGTAAGAGAGCCGACCGGAGTGATACCTCGGCCTCACGGGGTTTTCGGCAGGGCGGTGTGTCGAAATCGAACCGACTAAAACCACACGGTGTGCCACTCTGCGCCTGAGAAGGGAGGAGTCCAGGAACAGCTGTTATTAACACATCTGGACCATATATACGTATAATATAACTTAACCCGTTTGGCAAACGTGGTATAATAGGCCTACTCCTTGCATCTAGTAGTGAACTGTTAAAGACTGTTAATACTGATGACCATTATTTGTTTTCTACCAATAGTTACATTCAACATGGTACTACCTTTTCTATAATGCAATGTTTTCAGATACAGATAGGTAGGTATGTGCTATACAAATTGATGGAAATCTTAATTACGACCTATAATATGCATGTATTTAGAAATATATAAGTAGATAGGTATGTCTATGGGTAATATGGTTCCCATAGTGAAGGGACTCTACCTAAGTACTTTGGGATTTGATGGCCGAGTGTGAATTATATAGGAATATACTACACAACTATACATAGGAAACCTAGGAGTGAATATGGCGCAAGCAGTGATTGGCAAAAGTTTCATGGCTTTAAACAAAATCGATAAACTATTGAAAATTGATCAATAGAATCATAACAAAGGTTATGATGATTATGTATGTGCATTCAAATAGGTAGTACCTACCTACGATTCCACATTTTCATTTATTGAATTAGGTACTAGCTTTTAACCGCGGCTCCGCTTGCGTGTAAAAGCAGGTACCAGCCTATGTTCTTCCTCAAGAATCAAACTATCTCCATGCCAAATTCCAATAAAATCGGCTCAGCAGTTTAGCTGTGAAAGTTTAACAGAGAGACGAACAGGGTTCCTTTCGAATTAATAATATTTAAATATATTATCTCTAGGTACCTACTAGTAATTCAGTAAATATAGTTTAAAAACATTGAGGTTTTAGGTACCTACCAATAAATAAGAAAGCGTTTTATAGGTACCACGTATCTATGTAAAATAAACACAATAAAGCTATCAATAATATCCATATTAGGTTAAAACTCTTAAAGTCCTTTAGGCTTTCAGGCCTTAATTAAATTCTAAAACATATTTACAAACAAATAGATAAGTACTTTACCAATGACGTATAGGAGTTACCTATTTGTGTTGTAAATTTCTTCTTTTAATATCATAAGACTAATAATCTTCCTATAAGAAATAATTTATTAAATCAACCTATTGCTATACACTGCTGAACGAAGTTCTCAACCAAGGCGAGCTAACTATCCCGGTCTTCGACAGTCGGCATTCATCCTCTATGAGCCACTTTCGTCATTTCATTCAATTAGATCAATACATTCTTGTTCCACATTACTCCACAGAATTCCAACATTCAAACAAAATAAGTACCTACTCAAAGCGTATAAAAATAATAAATTTCACACAAAAAATACAGCAACCCTTTTTTCAATACTACAAAAGTAATGATACCATTTAAAAAATCGTACAAAACAAACTTGTAATTGAGAAACGCTCGAAAACGTTCATTTTAAGCGCATCGATTGGCTGAAAATGGGCCGTGGTTACGTGCCATTGGTCAAAGATAATGTTTGTGTGACTAACAATTTCGTGCGGGGGAGATAAACCGAAAGCCGACCGCAAATGTTGACAAAAGCTTACACCAACTTTTACAAGCTAAAATGAACTTTATCAATTACGGTTAGACTGTCATTTGAGTTGCATTTTTCTGCATAGTTGCGCAATAAATGACGAGTGTGTGTGTGAAAGCGAGACAGAAAAATGTATGCAATTTTTTTTATAGGACTTTTTAGATGTACTTTTTAAATTTACTTCATTATACTATCCCAGCACTTAGTACTGTATGTAATTATTGCATGCATTAGAAAAAAAGACACAATAATCATAAAGCATTTTTAAATAATCTTTGGCCGTATATTGTTTTAAATAAGGAATAAAATAAAATAAAACATTATTTGCACAACATCAATATCTGTTCTAAATAAAATCTGCAACATTTTCATATCTTAAATCTTAAACTAACCTCATTATTAAAAGATAAAGAACGAAAAACTACCAATTTAATAACCACATAATTTCATAAAACGTTTTAATATGATTGACTCAAGACGTCCGTTGCCTAATATGAGAATCATAACTGTCACCACTCACAGATAAAGAAATCGACATAAATTAAACACATCATTAACATAACCAACCCCTTATTTTGCGAAATAATTTTATTATAATAGATAATTTAAAACTGCCCAAGTTCATCCCTCCACTGGGGGGGTTAAATGAGGGAATGGGCGGGGCGTGTATTAAACCGACACAATACAAATCTATATGTCTCTTTCTGACAAATGAGCAGTCCTAATAGCGGTAAGCGGCTTACAATGGGTGTTCACACTCCCTCGTATTGCTGTCTCTTTTTCACATGGGCTTATAGCGATAGAGTCGTTTCAATGGCCCTTCATAGTTATAAAGGTATAGCCAAGCAGTGGAGGTCCACGTGAGATTTTGTAATCAGTAAATTGGCGCCTTTCACGAGTAGAGGCGCAATGTCCCCGCGTTTGACAGTTTGACGTTTCGTTTGGCGGGAAATATTACTGTGTGTTGACAGTCACGCGAACGTGCAAAAGTATCACTGTATACAGCCAGTCATTTATTGTGAACTTTGTAAAAAATAAATTAGTGATGTTAGAAGCGGCCAGTTGAAGATTGTTTTAGTTATTGCTATTGCAATAACTTGGATTTTTTTGTAGAAGTTAGTTAAGGTAAGACACTATATTAATAATTTAAAATGGACAATACTCGTAATAGTATTTGATGTAGGTACACGGCTTCGCTCTTGTAAAATTATTTTTATCCCTCAAAATCTCTACTCTTTTCCGAACGTAGCTTTGGCCTTTTCTGTAATGACAAAGTACAATTTTCGTAACAATCGGTTCAGTAGTTAACAGAAGTAGAAAATCGAAAACAAAAGTAAATAAATAAACTCACATCCGCATATAGGTATAATATCTATTATTAGGGTTATAAAATCAATAATCTATAGTTTAATAACGTTTGTTAATTTCAAAATTCCAAAAACAATGAAATATTATCACACAAAATTAAAAGCTTTATACCACCTACCTTCCAACTATCTAACGAACAAGAATAATTTTAGTTTATAACTATCATACAACAAATAAAAAAAAATACATAATCTCTCTGGGATCAATTAAGAAAGACGAGCGGTCTCTGAAACAAAAAAAATAATTCATTAATTTTTACGTTAGCATTTGATGTATTAGCAAATATATTAAACCTACCAACAAATAAATATATCAAGATATTTTAAATGAAAACTCGGAGAACTCTACATTAATTATTAAAAACTAGCTGACCCGGCGAACTTCGTACCGCCTTAGCGTAAATTTGATGCACTACTTTATTTTGTATAGCTGACCTATCTTATGTATGCGTACCTATTCAATTTGAACTGGAATCGATTAGCGCGGTTATGTCTGTGGTGTCATAGATCACCACAGAGTTTTTTGTTTTAAATTGAATGACGTTGACATTCGTAACGCGCTTTTATTAAAATATGCAAAATTAAATGTATATTTTTCAATCTTTCTGAGAGATTTTCTTAATAGTTTTTTCCGTAAGAACCTTGTACAGAGTATTAGAAAACTACAAAAAAAAAATCAGCCAAATCGGTCAAGCCGTTTTCATGCCATGTCGTGACAACGGAAAACGGGTTTAATTTTTATATTAAAAATACAGTTTAGAATATTATTCTACACTTAGCAGCTGATCCACGCAATTTTGTCTGCTGATTCCGGAAAAAAAAATTGCCACATTTTCTATTATTGTTCGGTCCCTACTAGACATATCATGATGTTATACCCACCGTCGAACCCACTGTTCTTTAGAAAAGAACTTTCAATGAAACTAACTTCAGTTTTAAGACATCAATAGATGATATGATCACAGTCAACTTAAAACATATGACTGATCTTTGTCAAAACGTAACATTTGAATAATTAAAACAAAGGAAAAGAAGACTTACGCCTCTAGTTAAACGAGTGGATTTTGTAGTACCCGTCGTCGTTACTTTTGATGTTTCTGTAACACTAGTATCTGTTATAATTACTGTACTTGGTGTATTAGTTTCAGTAAATGCGTTCTCAGTATGTACTGTTGCTTTTGCATCATCACTTATAGTTGCATTTAATTCTTCTTGATACTCAAGAGTGCTATGTGTAGATTCAGGAGTGTTTGTTGATAATTTTTTGGTCGTTAGAGTTTTCTCAGTCATCTTTTCTGTAAATAGATCTTTAACTTTGACTGTTGTTGTTTCCTTCTTAGGAATAATAACAGTTGTTGATGATTCTTCTTCATATTCATCGGACTCACTTTTAGTCGATGTTTTAATTAAATTTGTCTTTTTTTGTTTTGTTTTATTTGTAGGTGTTTTTAAAAGAGTCCAAACAAATGGTTTTTTATTTTCCTTCTTCTTCGGTTTGAATTTGAACATGTTCAAAGACTTTTTCAATTTCTGCTCCGAGAATTCTTTTTGTTGTTTTTTGATGTTGTCCATTAGATGTTTTTTAAATTGTTCTTGAGTAAGGAAAGTATTTGGTATATGAGATTCTACTGGGTTGTTAATGTAAATAAGAGATTTATCTGCATTAGATGTTCTGTTTACAAATACGTTATGGGTTTTGATGCCGTTTACTTCTCTCAGTTTGTTGATATGAAGTTCATACCGATAGTCGTCATTCATAAGTCGTCTTGTTACTGCGTTTTTATCTATAATAATACAAGAAACTCATGAAATATTTTTTTGTAACTTTATGGGTTTTATTTCGATCACAAATACTGGCTTATTTTTTCTTTTTCTCTTCAAAGATTCTTTACAAAAATGGTTTTCTATTTTAACTCTGTATACATTACATGAACAGATAAGCATAACAGGCACTACAGCTAGTTGAACTCGTTAAAGAATGACTAAAGAATTTGTTTGTTTATTTGGTTGAACGCGATTATCTCAGGAAAACTATGGGCTAAATATCATCACGCTACAGCCAAAAAGAGCGGAGTATCGATGAAATATATTGGGAAAATGGGGGAAAATTATACCTTTTGAAAGCTTCGATTGCGGTAGCTGCGTGAAGGTTAACGAATTACAAGAACAATGTAGTTATAAAAGAATTGGTCCAATTGAAAAGATCGTGGGAGAGCCACGCTTCGGCAAGAATGGGCTGACTCGAGCGTAGTGATACCACGGCCTCACAGAAAACCGGTGTGAAATAGCGATTGCGCTGTGTTTCACCGAATGAGCCCATACCCCAACCCCACCTACCATCCACCAAAGGCCGGCAACGCTCTTGTGACACCTCTGATGTTGCGGGTGTCCATGGGCGGCGGTATCGCTTACCATCAAGTGATATGTCTGCTCGTTTGCACCTATTCTATAAAAATAAAGTCTAAACAAATTGCGCGAAGGTCCATATTTAGAGGTTGGCTCACTATAACCGTTTCTATGGTAACCAAATTTGTACACGTTTTATAACATCTGGCTACGGACAATAGGAGACGCAGAAGAGGTTTCGGAGGTCAGCTATAATTACCTATATAAAAGTAACGTCCCTCAAATATTAGAATAAACAATAATGTACTAAGATAAAGAGGGATTTAAGGGTAGCAACATTAAATTTAATCCCTGCCTAGACTGTCTAACGTTTTTCGGTAAGCCGAAGTTTAACAATGCATTCACGACTTGGCTTAAGATCTCAGACATATCTCCTAAAGACCTAACCCCATCAACCTACTTGGCGTTGAGCTACTTCTGAAATTAAAATGTTTAGGAAATTGAAATTTTCATATACCCACCTATACCAATATCAATCAGGTCACCAAGCCATTTAGGCTACAGTGTCTTCCAAAGAAGTATATATTCATACCCACGAAAGTACACTACACACGAAAAATCATAACCCAGTCTATTGCACAGTGGACACACGGAAATTGTACCGGCGTTTAAATAGATTAACATTATTTTTTATTTGGCAAAACATATTAATTTACCTATTATAATTAATTAAATCAAACGTGTTCGGTTTTATATTGAATACTTACTAGCTTCGCTAGTAACACCGCAGGGCAAAAATAGTCTAAAATGCAAGTGGCCTGACTTAATCATCAGCTATCTACCAATTAAATTCCCATCAAAATCGGCGTTTCGGCGATGAACCGGCACAAACAGACAGACAAAAATTAGAAAAAAAAATTTTTTTTGACCTTGCATTTACATATTTATGTACATTTACATATTTATGTATTTAATGAAAAGCTGTTATTTTGAAATTACAAGCAGACATTGACATTTTCAAAAATATCGCTGTATTTTAAAAATGTCCTACAAATAGACTTGTATTCATTCTTATTAATCTAATTTGTCACAAAAAACAAATTGAATAAAGAACTTGGCGTGTAAAAAACAGCACAAGTTTTAAAGCTTTTAATAACAAAACTTTTCTTTGCAAAAGAAACTCCCTGAGACGAAAGTTGATAATGACAAACTAAACACGATAATGATAGTCTCAAACTATGGCTGATTAACCATCTATATTTATTTTAATATTAAATAGGGCATAAACTACCTTGAAACCCGAAAAAAATATTGTAAATTGATGTAGAGAAGAAGCCGCGGGCAAAAGCTTGTATGCACTCAACCAAACACGGCAAAGCTTATTGGTTTGTGTTTATAATTTTAAACAAAATACATGCACTTTATTTATTCATTTAATTGAAAGCACTTTACTGTCAAATCAGCCTTGTGTGTAACATTATTTCAGAAACAAAAGAAGACCAATAGTACCAAGGCAATCGCTTACCATCAGGCGATAAGTCTACTTGTTTGCCTCCTATTAAAAAAAAAACAAGACAATCTAATATACACTCGCCCGGTGATACGCGACAGAAATAGAAGTGAACGCGAGGTTTTACTAAAAGAACTAAAACTAAATTCCTTCGATGTGGGCTTAATACAAAGCATAATGATTTGGCCATGTTCAGAAGCAGCTAAAAAATTATGTCACCTGATCACAATAGTTCAGCAAAGTAATATTTACATTGTATTAAGGTACGATGGGGTTGGCATATCATTAATGGATAACAACCCCAAATTAAACTAAGATTAAAAAAAAATACCTAAATAATCACATTCGTGTTTCGTTTGTAAGTGCGAGACGGGAGGCTCAATGATGCAGAAGCATTTCAATTGACCGCTATAGTGTGGGTCACCATGCTGCATTGTTGCACTTTCTGCATTCACAATGAGTAAGATGACCACTACTTTTAGATTCTGCTCATTCATTCCATCAGGCAGAGTAGACACTTTGGCAGTGAATAATGGTCCCGTAAACTACACTAAATAACACTCATACGGTAAACTAAAGTATCTTAAATATTTCTTAACATTCTTAGAGAAACGAATCGAAACACAAGGGCTAGTCGGACTTTTAGATAATTGATAAATGTGTTTAAAAGATTCAGACAGTAAACCATTCAGGTGGCCATGCTTTGAGAGATCATATGGTGTGATCAAAAAAAAGAACAGTTGAGAATTTGAATATCTCTTGAATCTAATCGAAAATATAATTGTACCTCTTTCCCCCGCGCTCTTCAGCTATCGTCCCGATGAGGCTCGTATGATGTTATACAACAAAAGTTATAATTTGTTACATAATGTTGTAATTATTTGTAACATTTTGTTACTTTTGAAGTTGTATAATAACATAAACAATTTCTTAAACAAAGTCAGACAACAAAATAATGTTAAGGAACATTCTCTAATCTACGAGTATCTATACTAATATAATAAAGCTGAAGAGCTTGTTTGTTTGTTTGAACGCGCTAATTTCAGGAATCGCTGGTCCGATTTGAAAAAATCTTTCAGTGTTGAATAGTCCATGTATCGGGGAAGGCTATAGGCTATATATCATCACGCTACTACTAATAGGAGCGGAGCACCAATGAAGAATGTTTAAAAACGGAGGAAAATTTTCACGCTAGCAAACGAGGTTGCGTGGGTCAGGTAGTGTTATATAACTGCTCTGTGGGAGCTCCTTAAGGCGTATCAGTAAGCTGTCATTAGAATGAAAGAACTTTTAGTTATTTCAAGCACACAAGATATTCAAGTTGTGAACACCATTGTATATTCTTGACATCTACTTATTTTGTGTTACTTTCGCTGTAATAAGAAAGGAAATATGTTAATATTGTTTGGTTGAACGCGATAATCTCGGGAAGTATTTGTTCATTTGGGAAAAATATTTTAGTGTTGGATATTACATTTATCAAGTAAAAAACCTAAAACAATATCCAGGTTATATAGCATTATGCTTATAATAAAGCCGAGTTTAGTTGAAAACTATTACAAAAAGTCAAAAAATATTTCTTTCGTGAAACGCAGACGAAATACCGCGGGTCAGCTAGTTCGCTTATAAAACCAACAATAAGTAGTGTTAAAGAAATTCACAGAACCTCCATTTACATTCTATTTAGCATTCTGTAAAATATAATATTAATGGAAATAATATACTGTCCAATTTATTTATATATAGTATTTTGTACTATCTACCAATGTATTCATAACTAGCGGACCCGACACATATTGTCTTGTTTGAATATAGGACGAAAATTTTTCTTTTGCCTTAATTCCAATCCAATTTTCCAACAATTTTCATAAAATTTAATATGCAGAGTATGTAGGTGTAACGATAAATCGATGTAGCTAGGTATTATTTTTTAGCAAATTTATTAAAGAAAAAAGTACGGGTCATCGAAGTACTAATGAGTGTTCTGCATCGTTTTTAAGCTAAACATTGTTTTACTCGTATATGTATGTATATGATCATAATTATTGTTTATGTAGCTGGGTAATATTTATCTATACTTACCGAGATGATCGAACTTTATTTCCTGCCTGTTTTTTTTGGTACATTTTCTAAAATGAATCTTATCTAGATCTATTTTGACTACCTCGGTGGCGTAGTGGTAGCGTATACGACTGCTAAGCTTGAGGTCTCGGGTTCGATTCCCGGGTCGAACCAAATGTTTGTATGATCTGCATATATTAGTTTCGGAGTTTGGGTGTTCATCATGTCATGTATAATATGTATGTATTTACAAAAAAAAAGTTTATTTACTTTGTATTTTAGGTTGATAGTTTAGGTTCTAAATATACAAAATATATTCCATTATAGCCGCTTTAATGTATAAAACGTACGTATATAACGTATAAAAACATATTAGGTATGCCATACTACTGATAACATATTATATGATACATATATCTATATCCTATCCTTTACACTACCAATTCTTGTATATATGTAATCAGAATATCGGAAACGGCTCTAACGATTTTCATGAAATTTTGTATGCAGGATACTATATTTAAAGAAAATCGTTATGGGCCGAAAATTAAATAAAATAAAATAAATAAATATTCCAGACATCTAACACACAACTACTCCCAAGCTAAGCAGAGCTTGTGTTATGGGTACTAGACAATTGATATAAAGACTGCACGGTTGGCCGAGTGGTGTCAGCGGTCGCCATGCCGCTTGCTACTGCGCCAAGTGTCGTGGGTTCAAATCCCACGCGGTACCTACAACACTTTGTGTGATCCACGAATTGTTGTCCCGAGTCTGGATGTTCTTTGTGTTCGTTTCATGTATGTTTGTAAAGTCCCCCACGACACAGGATGTTATTCCTAATGTGGGAGTTGTCTTTAAAAAAAAAAAAAATACTTTTTTTTTGTAAATATATACATATTATACATGACATGATGAACACCCAAACTCCGAAACTAATATTTGCAGATCATACAAACATTTGGTTCGACCCGGGAATCGAACCCGAGACCTCAAGCTTAGCAGTCGTATACGCTACCACTACGCCACAGAGGTAGTCAAAATAGATCTAGATAAGATTCATTTTAGAAAATGTACCAAAAAAAACAGGCAGGAAATAAAGTTCGATCATCTCGGTAAGTGTAGATAAATATTACCCAGCTACATAAACAATAATTATGATCATGACAAAGACGAGTATAACACTAATAGACCTCAATTAGAATGAGATTCATGAGCTGTGCTTCAGTCTTTCTCAAAATAACTAAACGGACAGACGTGTCAAGTATTATACTGGAATGAAACCTTAACAAACATATGTTATGCTGTAAATATAGTTGAATTTAAAATATTATTTTCTATTTAATGGAAGCTGACCAACCTCATTTGCGTCTCCAATCATCCGTAGCGTTAAGTGTTAAGTATATAGCGTGAAATATAAATTGTTTACCATAAAAAGGTTATAGTGAGCTAACCTTAAAAGACAGACGATTGCTGTCGCGGATTTTCATTGGATTTTATAAGGGCTAGAATTATTTAATACGTTACTAGCTGACCCACGCAACCTCGCTTGCGTGGGTCAGCTAGCAGCTTATATCGCCCGTAGCGTGAAAATTTTCCCCCGTTTTTGAAACATTCTTCATTGGTGCTCCGCTGCTATTACTATTAGCGTGATGACATATAGCTTATAGCCTTCCTCGATAAATAGACTATCCAACACTGAGATTAGCGCGTTCAAACAAAGAAACAAATGAACTCTTCAGCTTTATTATATTAGTATAGATATTTTTTAAACTTTTTAATTTATGCAGTGCACGCAACGGAAACTTCGAAAAGAAATAATAATTTTCTTAGGTTTTTGTAACATTAATTTTTAATACTCCGTTCCGTTCCTTTTGATCATAGCTTGATGGTATTTAACCTAAGCCTTCCTCGATAGCTGGTCTTTTTTTTTACTCCACGTGTACACAGGAGCCAGGAGTATGTGGTGTTTCCAGTCGCCGGCCTCTCGAGCCCTACTCTGGGAGGACCCGTACCATGTTATTTCAGGTCCTCCCCTAATTGACGCCACCGATAACTGGCCATTTAACAATGATATATATTTTTAAAACGGACCAGTAATTCTTTATATTAGTGCGTTCTACCAAACAAACAAACTCATTAGCTTTATAATATCAAGTATAAGTATTGTTATTACAATGCGAATCAGTTTTATTAATACAGTTTAATTAAATTTGTCACTTACTTTCTTTTAAAGCCTCCAAATACACATTATACATTTCTGGAATCAGTTCAGTCAACTTCACTTCTTCGGAATTAAGATCTTCCAATCCAGCACAGACATACACACCTATTAATATTTTCAGTAGTATATAAACACAAAATACGGACATTGCTGTACTACGAGTACTATAATCTTTGTATATTTTTCACCATACTTTAAGAGTATTCTTATAAAAAGTAATAGGTTTTTGGTTGAATGCTCGCTAATTAGATACCTAATCGTTTTTAATTATAAAAATGTATACATAATGTTCTGAAAACGGAAAATACTTCTATATAGAAATATTTGTTTTGGAGTTTGGGTGTTTTCTATGTTATAAATACGAGTATATAAGTATTACACCTATCTATCTTGTTTTGATAATAAAAGCTTTGTTTATTTTAGATTTTAGTGTTTTGTTTGGTCTATAGTCTTATCTTTTCTAGTTTTTTCTTCTCTGTCTGATGACGTTGTATGTCAGATGTCCGAAATGTTTATTTATTACTAGCTGCACCAAGACCCACGTAACTTCGTCTGCGTCTCTTTTCAATCATGTTCGTCTGCTATTGGTCTAAGCGTGATGTTAACTATCCTATCTTAGGCGCGCTAGCTAAACATACATTTAAAAACTTGAAAATTGGTCAGATAGGTAGGTGAATTATATATGCAAAATTATCGTAGTTACTGTATTCAACCTACGAACAACAACCTCACACAAACGACGCTTTTATATTAATCGGTGATATTAATTTACTAATTATTATTACTTAGAATGCGAACGGCGATTTAAATCATATTTATAAAAAACTATCAAATTGAGAAATTTCTCCTTTATTAAAGTGTCGATTTAAAACGATACCGCTGTTGCTACAACTTAACCTTGAACACTTCTTATCTAAAAAGAAGTATATGTATGTCTAGCGTACTCCTTCTTAAAAGGTCGGGAAAGCACTTGTAACGCCTCTGGTGTTGTGGGTACCCATGGGCGGTGGTAATCGCTTACCATCAGGCGATACCTTTGCTCGTTTACCCCTTATACAATAAAAAAAAAAGGAAACCAAATTACTGTTGATGATGATAATGATGACGAGAGAGAAACCACGTGCAATAGCTAAATGATAATAGAACCTATTATAGAATTTTAAATATAAATCCCACGACAAAACATTCTCGAAATCTTTATTTGTCAATAGGTTATCAACATAGAAGAATACGGGGTATACACGATGCTGCCAGCGCAGCAGCTGGCGCCCATCAGCCCCTGGCCGCCTGATGCCAACCTCCTGGACAGGATGGACGACTTGGCACACAAAGGTAAAGGTAATGGTGACTGCCATGCTTCTCTACTATAGGCTAAGTACAGGGTATTTGTGTTTTGGTATATACAGGCTGTTACAAAAAAGTGTGGGCATATTTTTTGAGCGTTGTGTGAATAAATTATTGATTTAGCTTAACATGAAAGGATTTCCATTGAAAAAATATGTATTTTGTTCCGATACGATCTATAATTAGATCTACTTATGGATATATATGTAACAAAGAACCAATCCACACACAAAGGTGATACATGGTGAGATTTAAGACTAAACCGCCCAAAATTATATGTATTTCTAGAATATAATATTATCTAATTCTATAAGGACCCTATCTGCTAGGTCCTTATAATGAGGAGATAAGGACTATTATCTCGTTTTTTGTTTTGTGTGGTTTGGTTCTTGGTTGCATAAGTAGGTTTGGAAAAATGTGGGCACTCCGTAAACTTCCATTACTATGAAGGAATAAAATTTAAATAGTCACTTTCAAAACTTTAGTTCTGTACTGAAAATCATTATTCTTCATAAAATTATTCACATTTTATTGAATGAGTCTTAAATATAACTTCACTTTATTGTAACAACCTGTATATTCGAAGGGTTAAGTTAGAAACCAAAGATTGATTGACTGAATGAACAATTGATTCGTCTCGAAAAATATTTATCCAAAACATTCAAATTATAGTTTCTTAATCATATTCCTCTACATATTAATACCAAATGACCTTTAAACTTTATGCTTGAAAACCATGGCACTCTTTAAATAAAAATCTTTGTAACGCACAATTGCTGAAGAGAATTTACCATTCCAACGAAACTTTTAATATGAAAGAAATTATAAAAAAATACTTTGATGTTCATGCTTTGTATACTCGTATATGAATTCAGTTAATTCAACTAAAATCGAAAGTGATTTATAAATTTTTGTAAAAAGTTATTTTAAATATATAAAATAAGGTCCATTCAAATACCAACAGTTGAAAATTGATTCAAAGAAAAAATGAAATCTTGTCAAATATTGCATTGATAAATACAAAAAAATATTAATAGATACTTAACCCAATACATGGTCGAATTATTTATGGTAAGATGAAAGAGCTGTGTGAATATTACTAATAAAATTTGTTATGAAGAAATAAATTAATAACATAAAGTATTTGGTTTCTAACCTCCCTTGTTTAGTCTGTATATAGTTTCAATAAGGTACCACCTAGGTATGTTTTAGGTATCATACCTAAAATATACCTAGTTGGTATCTCAGATCTAAATGAGTGACATACTACTAAAATAAAAATCCAATTCTCTAAACTCCTTTCTCATTTATTAATAAGTAATTGAATCTGATATCAATAACATAACTGCCTATCTATATCAGTCATAAAATAATTTACGAAACTCTGCAACTAAAATCAAAACTAAAGTTATAAAATTTTGTAAAGGGTTCTTATTCCATTACTTATCTGAGAAGCTAACCTGTCGTAGAGCAAACTAGCCTAGTGTGAGTCTATTTTAGATGTAGACTATCGTCATGATGACCACGTCAAGCGCTACGATTGGCTCGCGCTCAATTTTCACATACTGCAACACCGAACGTGATCGCCGTCGATATAAAATAAACTCACACTAAGCCCTTAGAGCTATACTCTAAATTTAAGACATGCAACCGTAGCTATTGCCCAATAACTACATTTAGCTAAAAAGGGTAATGACCATTCAGATGTCAAAATTGTCGTTACCACGGGGTCAACGCCATAGTCACGACCATCACGTGCTCTTAAAAACGCGTGATTAATTGGAGTAAGCAGTGCTATGGTGCGGCAGGTCACAGCGGTGTTAACCAGCTCGGCGGGGTGTTTGTAGGAGGCAGGCCGCTGCCGGACTCCACGCGGCAGAAGATCGTGGAGCTGGCGCACTCTGGGGCTCGGCCTTGCGACATCAGCCGGATACTGCAGGTGTCCAACGGATGCGTCTCCAAGATTCTCGGCAGGTTTGTATTTGAATTTGTTTTCTTTTAGTTATTAGGTCAGATAAAGCGAGCAAAGATTTAACAGTTGTATAGTGGTCTGATCTTTTTATATTATCAGAAGAAATCTTTGAAAAAAACAACTTCGGTAAAAGTACCTACGAGAACACGGCGGTAGTTGACCAAAAACTGTGTGGAGATTAAACATGTTTCCAAGGTTATGATGTCGTCGATATTTATATGTATCACCTCTCTATCTGGAACAGGTGCAAGGTAAATTAGGGTAATTTCCATGCTCCAAGTTGTTTTCGCTATCTCCTATCTCAGGATTCTGTGAACCTCCGCGAGGGTTGAAATAAATCAGGTCTTCGGGTGTTGGTGCTAACTGCACTAACACAGATTCGGCTATTTTGTAAGAATACTGTGCATTTGAAATGAATTTAAAATGTACCTACAATCACAGTTTTCTTGTAAAAAATACTTCTACTGTCAAACCGTTTTTACGGTGCAGGCCCGTGCAGGTTTATTTAAATGGCAGCTACGCATCGTCTGAAATATCTAATCCGAGAGTAGATTAGAATTCCGAAACTTAAAATTTAGAGCTAAATTCATCTTACATTGTTAGTTTCTAAAGCGATTTTTTCGTATTTAAAAGTGTTTTCGGTCAAGATTCTTACTCCAATCTTTATTTCGAAAATGTCTAAAGATAAACGGATTATTGAGTGGTAGACATCCTTACAAGCTTTAATATCTATAATACAACTATTAGAATATCAAGTTTCACCACCTGTTTACATTAAATTTAACATTGAAACTATCAAAACTGCCCACCGTTTCAAACAAAAGCGGTGAGCGTAGTGACCGCGTGATCGTGCGGTCAGGCGAGCAAACGGTTGGAATGTGAGCGATGCTGTAAAGTATACGGTGTGTAACTAGTCGCGACCGCAGGCTCATAGCTCCGAGGTGACCACAGACGACCGGTTTAGAAAGAACTGTAGAAACTATTGAAGAAATGTCCACTTGATATTGGTAGTTTATTAATAGATCCGAGCGGGGGCTGTAATTGGAATGCTACCCTACCAATTGATAAGGCTGGATTGCCCTGCAATTATAAAGAAGTTAAAGGATTCCTGCTCCTAACTGGTACAATACGAATGTGAGTTGGTTTGTGAATTTGATGAACTTTAATGCCAATTTTTTCAATTTTTTTAGTTTCATGGACCAATTCTTAATTATGATCATATGTTATTTAACATCATGCCTTATAGAGTAGAGCATTCCCCTTTAACGGAATGAACGTAAGGATTAAGTAACTAATATTTCGAGATTTAGTCTGAATTTTAGCTCTTGAATTTTTGAGTGCCGTATACAGGGTTTCCTATACATGGTGATTATAGAAGGCTGTAGTCCAACTGACACTGGCCAACCACAGTGTCACGAAGGCGACAAGCTGTCATCTTGACACTGACAAGCGTGTAACGTGAGAAGTATAGTTTATCTGTATGTCAAGCTAGTTTTTTGGTTGCTGACTCTGCGGTTACGGTGTCAATTGAGTTTTAATCAACATTGTAATATTTATTTCTGGAAATATATTAAACTAATTTTACCCTGCGACTTCACTCTCGTTGAAGGTTTCATCTATCCTACCCAACCAATATTTTCTTTCTAAAACTCTTTCTTCTCTAACACCGTGTGTGTAAACTTTAATGATGTATAGATGATACCGTAGGAGAGCCACGCTTCGGCATGCATGGGCCGGCTCGACCGGAGTGATATAAATAAATAAATGTTCCGGACATCTTACACACAACGCCATCTAGTCCCAAGCTAAGCAGAGCTTGTGTTATGGGTACTAGACAACTGATATACATACTTATATAATCATTTTTTTTTGTAAATACCTACTTATTATACATAGAAAACACCCAAACTCCGAAACAAATATTTGTAGATCATACAAACATTTGGTCTGACCCGGGAATCTAACCCGAGACCTCAAGAACAGCAGTCGCATACGCTACCACGGCGCCACCGAGGCAGTTTATCACGGTCTCACAGAAAACCGGTGTGAAATAGCGCTTGCGCTGTGTTTCACCGAGTGAGTGAGGATACCGGAGGCCCATATCCCAACCCCTCCCCCTATCCTTCTTCCTATCCGCCAAAGGCCGGCAACGCACCTGTGACGCCCCCGGTATTGCGGGTGTCCGTCTGCTCGTTTGCCAGATATTCCATAAAAAAAATTGTATTCAATAGTTTGTGTGATGAACAGTTTTCAATAGTCCACCGTTGGATATAATCCTCTCTTTAAAAAGGAAATTTTCCTTCTGTTTACAATAATGTTTATTTTGACTCTGACGACACTCACGAAATAAATAAGGGTAGTGACCCTCCGTATTCTTAATCCACCAGAACATTGATATCAATTAATTTAGATTGTAGACGAAGGTAATAGACAAACGGACAGAGCTACTTTCGTGTTTATTTCCTTTCTTTTTTTTTTTGAAATACCGTCAACCCCTTGCGGAACAGGAGTCCTTTTTTATGCTATCATCATATTTTACTTACATGTGAAACTTAGGTTTCGTGTTTGTCTTTGTCTCTAGTAACTACTTTTTTGTAAAGTTTTTCCGCAAAATCTAGGAATTAATCCCATCTTCTGCACCAGGCAGTACGCCTCTCTCGCGTTCGGGTAGAACACTTTCGTGACGTAGGAGGTGTGGCCCGACCGATATTTACCATTCCATTCGTTAAGAGATTCGCTGCGAATCTGGCGCTTGACGAATTAAACCGGACACAGGTCGTAGTCGGGCTTCCTCCGACATGTAAGTGCCGCTTCCTTAGCTAACTGGTCGGTGCGCTCGTTGCTATCGATACCGGCCTGGGCCTTGATCCAGTACAAGGCAGTATCTTTGCCACGTGTCAAGTTTCGGCGCGCCTTGGTCTCGAGAGGATGCAGGGTCCCGGGGTACTTCATCGTCTCCACCGCTGCCCTCAATTCGCTGTAGATGCCGCAACTCTCTGCACTGCAGTTGAGGATTTTGCTCGAAGCTCTGCATATAGCCAAGAGCTCGGCCTGGAAGTGCAGTACGCTGGCAAGCTGTTCTCGGCTCCGCAGTTCGACCCGGCTGTCTTATATGGACAGCGTGGCGCCGCCCTTGCCCTGAAGCTTGCTTCCATCTGTGTAGATTCGGAGCGATTCTGTGCACGTTGTGCTGCTCTACCAGGATTTGGTCCTCCAGACTCTGGACCTGGCACCTGAGTCCATACGCAGAACCGGATGCGGTAGTTCCGCAAATCGCACCACACGTTCTACCTCTCGGTCTCCCAGCACTAGCCGGGTCGACCCTTTGCGCGCTGCGTAGAGATCAGCTGTCTCTTTGATAATTACATACAGTTTAACAGAGTTAAAATTTTATGTTTTTTACTTAATGCTCTGCTAATTCGATATCCTTTTCCCAGGATTTACACGTACGTCAGGGACCTACGTGGCTCCATTTATTCATTGGCTTTTGACATCATTTTCATTCATTGTTTAATCTATACAAATAAATAAAATTAACAATCTATTTTTAGTGTCAAATTAAAAGCTTACTTCATCAAAAATAATTTTTATTTCTTTCTGTCTTTCACTGGCAGATGGTTTTAGGAGTAAGCTGGGCTAGTTTAATTTTAGACAAGTAGCCTCGCTGTGATTTTCGCGGTTAATGTTGTAAAAGTTAGTATTAAATAAGTAAAAAGAGGACCTAACCAAGATACACACTTGCATCTTGGTTAAGTCCACTTTTTACTGTCGAATCGAATCTTTTTTTTCCAATAGCTAACGCATATTCTCTTCTAATTTTTTGTTTTGACCACTTAGCGTACTCTATACAATTGACTGATTTACGTTTGTAGAATTTCAACATGATTAGGGTCTGAATAAGAATAGCAAGGTAACGGATTCGACGAACCTTACATTTCCTCAATCCTCATTTTTTAAAGTCTGCTTTAAAAAATAAATTAAATGAAACTAAACTACCGTAATATAAAACATGTGACGACAGCTGGTAGATAAGGAAACAAAAAGTGAACATGCCTGGCATCGAACCTGACACCAAGTGAGGTCGCAATTTGATACTGAGAACGATGCTGGCCACCCCTTTAAACAAGAGTAACGATACCTTTGCCACTTACAACTTATATTTATACTAGAAAGACCACCTTAAGTCACGTGAAGGTTTTATGGTTAGTGATGTTGACTGCCAAGCCAAAGATTGTGGGTTCGGTTCCCACTCAAAACAAAAAAATTGTAACGTGTATATTTTTTAAGTTACAAGTGGCTGTTCCAGTGATGTTAGTGTATATGATCGCCAATACCGCTTACCATGCTATTTGGGCCTTGCGTATGTCAGTAGTAAAATATTATATATTTAATAATCCACAATGTGTATTACTATAATGGTATAAGATATATAATTTTTACTACTTTCATTTTTCTTCTTACCCACTCTAAATACACCAGCTTTTTTTCTGTAAGGAAATTCCCTCGAATACATCCTCCTGGTGATATGTCGGATTTGAATGGACTAAAACAGCACGCTGTCTCGGGTACCAGATGCCGGGGAACCAGATGTACCCTAGAAATAAAAACCTTGGACCTCGACTTACCAGATACTACCTATACTTTTCTTAAGTATATATCCTTTCCATCCCATACCCGTTACTTGT
Organism: Spilarctia lutea; assembly: GCA_916048165.1. Taxonomy (NCBI): domain Eukaryota; kingdom Metazoa; phylum Arthropoda; class Insecta; order Lepidoptera; family Erebidae; genus Spilarctia; species Spilarctia lutea. Next base: position 10,607,753 of record OU696490.1, on the reverse strand, counting down.
AAGAGATAGCCTCAGAGCGGTAAGGCCACAACTTGTACCTGATATCTGGAAGGAATTATCAAGCTCATGTAATGTGAAAGTTGCATGAAGACACGAGATCTGGAATAAAACTACCAATCCGGCCCGGCTTCGCACAGAAGTCTTTAAAATACTCGGATATTCACTAACAAAATATGCATGTATTATAGATATAAACCTTCCTCTTGAATCACTGTATCGATGGTTTAAAACTGTATTAAAATCCATAGCTTAAAAGATCCAAGCGAACAGACAGCGGTAGCGACTTCATTTTATACTATTTATGGATATAATTACGATATTATTTCAATTAATATTTCTACCACAGGTACTACGAAACCGGTTCCATCAGGCCTCGTGCGATCGGTGGTTCGAAGCCCAGGGTAGCCACCGCGGAGGTGGTCAGCAAAATAGCACAGTACAAGCGCGAGTGCCCCTCCATCTTCGCATGGGAGATCAGAGACCGTCTTCTAAGCGAAGGAGTCTGTACATCGGATAATATTCCCAGCGTAAGTACTATTATATTTTATCACTTAGATAGTTATACTTACATTCAAAGTTACTTATAAACTAATATTAAGTCAACTAGAAAGGTTATAAAGACACAAAACGTATACAATATACAAAAATGTTTAATGATTGCACATATGTATTCGTATCATAAGAAATATCGAGATCAGACAGTTGCACTTTACCAAAACGCCTTTGAAAAGTATGAAAAATACGAAAGGGCCCGTCGTAAAATACAATGGGGGAACGTACCCTTAACTATACTACGTACAGGATGCTATAACGCCTTATCTTACCCTGGCACTATACAGGGCTCCCCTTTGCACCGCCCCCCTCTCGAACCCACCACTTGGCGGCAAAACAATATGACGTTATAACTTTTTTTCTTCATTTTTTCCTTTTTTGAATACGGGTTCGCTCCCTACTGAGACATCCTTTAAGCGTCGATACGTCTTCTTTTATATAGGTTGTTCTCTAAAACTGTTGTTTTTAATTAGAAAAGTCGTGAACTTTTGCTCAAAATCATTCAGAAATTGACCTAACTATGTTATTCAATGGAATATGAACCAAAGATTTGCTGTATATGTATGTACTAGCTGAACCACGAGGTGTTACCCGGCAACACCTCGAGGCTTTATAAATTGTAGCTCATGTATTATTCTGATGTATAAGTTATGTTATTGTAAAGTTTCATCAAAATTCATTCAGCAGTTTTTGCGTGAAAGAGCAACAAACATATTCACTTAGATATTCACAAACTTCTGCGTTTATAATATTATATACTCGTATATCTATTTCTGAGTCTTCAAGGTCTTCTGTAATAGATATTGTTTTGTACTAAATACCTTATGCTTTGAGTATCTATTAAGGTACACGAGTATTACCTACATAATATTTGCATATGAAAGTTTAAAAGTGCTAATGTTTAATTTTAAAATAAATACATTAAAAATGAATAATACAAGCTTCACGGAGTTTGTTTTAGTTTAGATCCCATGTGGTTAAACACATGTATTGTACTTCCAAATACTTTATTATTTAAATTCTGTAAAAAAAATGAAGAAAAGAGCATCATACCCATAATATTAACGTAACAAATACATTAAGAGACCATTAAGCGCTTAATACAGTCATGAATGTTAACCAGCTATTTACTCAACTCTTTCAGTCTTAAAAAGGCTACAAAAAACATAAATATGCTATAAAAGTCAGCGGAGCTTAAAAGATAGATACAGTAATAAAAAGCGAAAATCACAAAAATTACACTGCAACTTTACAGCCGAAACAGTACATTCAGCAAACACCCTTTATCACTAAATGTCGCCCTCTCGAATACTTAACATAAATTAATTAAGATATTCGCACAATCATCCTGTTGGTGACGGTTTTTAAGAAAAAAAATGAAAGCACATTAAGTACTCTCGCCGAGGAATATCGAGAAAAACATAAAAACCGAAACAGAAGGGAAAAATTGTGAGATAGAAATATAAGATTTTAATGAGATAGAAAGAGTTAACGGTATATCTCTTTTTTCTACCGCCTAAAAAGGGGAAGACGAACGATTTTGACACGACATGAATAAAGAAAATATGAAGGCTTTTGTTGCCGTAAAAATTCCAGTACACGGGATAAAGTCTTTAAGTTATCAGAGGGCCCCTGTAAGGGTGCGTACAGACAGGTAGGTAGGTTGAGTAGGGCTGTGGATGTGTTTGTTCTTATCGGGTATTGAGTTATACATATTGGGTTTACGTGGAATGTATAAGAGGTGCTTAAACATTGAATATATTAACATCAAGTTTACGGTGGGTTGATATGTGTCGTGTTATATTAACCGCGACGAACGATTTATTAATATTCCAGTATACATTTAACCTTCAACATGTTAGAAGCGATCGATAATATCGAATAAATTACAAAATGAACTAAAGTTTAATGTATTTGATGATTAATTTCGTTATGTCTTTCACGCTGTAATTGCGTTTGTCAGCTAAATTATCACATATTCTAGTAAGTTTATACACTAAATTTTAAATAAATAGCATTGATATTTAGATAAATAAAATATATTTCATTGCAAAGACATCGAGTATGATTCGACTGGGTTAGGGCCAGTGGTTTATTTACATAATTTTTATTATAATTTCTAAGTGACGTAGCATTGAAGATACCTATGTTTAGCTGAGGACTGGGATGTTATTTCTATTCAATATACTCTTATTGGTCTGCTTATCCATCAAGCTTTGAACCCTAATTAAACCTACTTCTATTTGTCCTCTCGGAATGCATTTTTGAATAAATGTACTGTAAAACGAAGAAGGAGAATGGAAAGTGTCAAATGGTACCAATAAATCTACCGTGTGTAAAGTTATACAAATTTTACAACACTATAATTTTATTTTTTTATAAATTTGGCCAAGTGGGTGGTACTACATATGTTTGAAAACATGCTTTTTGTTATAAAATTATGTATTAAACTTATTGGAATTTTATTACAAAACATATTTTTCTATGAGATAATAAAGTGACAAATACTACTTAAAAAATAACCCTCTTTTAATGGCATTGCAATCGAGTAAAAAAAATATGCTCGCATTATAAGAGCTTAGTCAAACAAAAGCTTCGTAACTGTCGCCAAGTACTCACACTAACGACCCCTGGCAAAAATGTAACCAAACCTTATTAACTATTCAAAAACTTCAACTGAAAAATAATACATTTAAAATCCAATTCTATTCTTAAGAAATTAAAGTCCATTTTTATTTAATAACACAAAATATGTGGTGAGAGGGTCAATTGTCGTCACAGGGTCATATCGCGTTTGAACATGCGTTCCCGTAGCAAATCACTTCCGGACCACTAAATCCAGGCCAAATTAATGCATTTAGCACGCTCCCGGGCCCTTTTGCTGGGGATGACAACTTTATTTCATTGTATCGTGATATTTTCTTGTCACTTTAACTTTTAGCAATGACGAGGGCATTGTCATTTTTTGCTGTTAGTATCGACTTTTGGATGAATGAGCTACATTTCATAGATATTACCACTGTTGAAATCAATGATATAATTAATGGTTCAATTGTACTTATCTCTTCAATTTATTACTGTTACTTATCAACTTAATATTGGACTTCACTGAAGTATTATTTTTTACTATGATTATTTGTTTGCTGTATGACGGCATATAATGTAATTACAATTATGAGAAGATGTGTATTCTACTTCATTTCGAAGACCTTAAACGAATGAAATCATTTCTAACACAAACATCGACCTAACAACACTTGCAAAGCTGACAAGAATATAAGTATGTACATGCAAAAATTGCAATCAAAATTGCGAAGTATTAGGTACATCAATGAGCCTTACTTTTCATTTTATTTTTAGATCCATTAAGTGCATAACTGTCCCTAGTTCATCTCCAACTGAGATACCTAGATGGTATCTCTTAAAGATTTTTTTCTTGCAAATCAAGGACCAATTTCCTTTTCTTTTTAAATTAATTCATGTTTACATTTCAACAAACAGATTCTGTTTTAATAAATCGAATGTTAGCACAACTATAAAGTCACGGTAAATTTATAAAACGATTCATTTCCACGCTGTAACGAACCCAATAAATAGCTCGTTCAAAACACTGATTTAAAATATCATTACGGATCATATCTGAGATTTGGATCTCACAGGGGTCGAGGATATATCGGCACAACAAATTGTAACAAAGGAGTCCGGCAAAGAAGATTATCGGAGATGGCGCGTGTCTCGCACGTGATGTGCATGTGGCCGATGATAGTACAAACTACCCTACGCAACATTGTACGTTCAAAAATCAACCTTAAATTCACATAATATTATTTAATTTCGTTTGTTTCTTTTGCTATTTTAAACCTTTACCGAGTGAGATTCGAATATAGGTTTTAGGATTAAATATCAAGGTCTACTATCGTCTGTATATATTTTCATAAAAGTTATTTAAAAACAAGAAGTGTTAGAGGGAAATTAATACCACAATTCAAAGGATTTAAGGCTTACATTGATGTTGAGTGTGTAATCGGAAGAGCAAATAAATATAGATAGTGGTTGTCTGTCTATTTGTTATATGTAACTAATAATATTGTCACTTGCAATGATTCGCCTTTAGGGTGAATACTTTACATTTGTTTTTTTATTGACTAGCTGACCCACACAACCTCGTTTACATCTCCTATTGCCCGTAGCGTAATAACTTTCCCCCGTTTTTGTAGCATTCTTCACTGACATTTTGTTTTTTTTTTAATTTATTCACTACATTGGACTACGACAAATATTTTAATACTAAAATCAGCTAAATGGGCCTAGCCGTTCTCGAGTTTTAACGACAATACGGAACAGCAATTCATATTATGTTATATATATATAGCATTGCTCTTTATTAGAATAGCAAAAATAGTAGGTAAGTAAATATCTATTTTACTAATACTCATATAGTATTATTAAATAAACCGAAGTGTTGCTGGTGTTGTGTACGTTTTTTATTTTAGTATTTATGGTTATGGTATGATTCAACTGCACGGTTGGCCGAGTGGTGTCAGCGGTCGCCATGCCGCTTGCTACTGCGCTAAGTGTCGTGGGTTCAAATCCCACGCGGTACCTACAACACTTTGTGTGATCCACGAATCCCGAGTCTGGATGTTCTTTATGCCCGTTTCATGTATGTTAGTAAAGTCCCCCACGACACAGGATGTTTATTCCTAATGTGGGAGTTGTCTTTTTAAAAAAAAAAAAAAACTTAAATTTTCACACGACATAAAACTCAATTCAAACATTGTTTTGTTTATTTTTCACGTTAGTTTTTTTGCCTCATTTCTTATTAATGCAACTGTAATATATTGCGGCGAAACCAGGCATTGTATAGTTAGTATTTTAATGTCAGATATACCGCATTATTAAACTCAACGAATGGTTTTATTAGCTTCCATTTACGAGTTCACCTTCCCACGTATACCTACCCAGATTTACCGAATACAAGACAAGCCTACGATATTAATACGATCCCTTAAAGCCAACCCTTAACAAGTTAATTACGAGCGGTAGTCAACACACCCCCTGCCGCACTCCGAGCAACACGTGTGTGCTGATATTAAGTGCTTATTAAATATTTGTACCACACCTACACACACACACACATACAGACTGAATACCGTTGTCTGTCTCGAGGATGTACCTTAAATAATAACCTCACTAATTTTACAGAAGACCGTCTGAACATAATTATATATATAAATACATACAGAACAAATGATCGTGCAAATCACACAATTATTTACCCCAAGTATGAATCAACTAGCTACACACCAGATTAACACACGTCCTTAATTATGTATTTGATCATCAAAATCATTCATTTTCCTTCCCATATTTATTTCTTTTTTTTTTCTTTATATAGGGGGCATACGAGCAGACGTATCGCCTGATGGCGATACCGCCTAGCGATTACCGCCGCCCATGGACACTAGCAACACCATTTCACTATGTGTCACATTGTAGAGGGTTTATTTTATAGAGTATACCTGCCTGACCATAACCTAGCCTTGTAATAGTTTTCTAACGGGACAAGAAAGGATATTCGGATAAAGAATATCCATCCATTATATGTCAAAGAAACTATGCAAAAAACATAGTTCTGGTCTCGGATGGAAAACGGTATTAAGACTATAGTTATCTCCAAGAGGCTTTGTTCCTTTACAGTCATCATAGGTATAATTGAGGATATCAGCTGGCCGTCATGAGGTTTCTAAACATACCATTGATTACACAATTTTATTTTTAAACTATGATTAAAAGTGGCTTATGGCGGTATGCAATACTATTTTGTTTTCGTAATGCATTATGGCGTCAATTATTTCCTTTCAAATTGAATAGGAAAGTGTTAATAAAAGAAAAAAACGCTCTATAAGACCTGTAATCCATTAACTTTAAATAAATCTTAAAGACAATTGAAAATCAATTCATTACCTACCTTCTTTAAATAAATAAATATTCCAGACATCTAACACACAACGCCATCTAGTCCCAAGCTAAGCAGAGCTTGTGTTATGTACAACTGATATAAATACTGATTTTTTTTTTGTAAATACTTTCATATTATACATAGAAAACACCCAAACTCCGAAACAAATATTTGCAGATCATACAAACATTTGGTCCGACCCGGGAATCGAACCCGAGACCTCAAGCTTAGCAGTCGCATACACTACCACTACGCCACCGAGGCAGTCAAATATATAAATTCAATTAAATAATATTAAATGTATATTATTTTATTTCTATGTATAAGTCATAATTATGGCGGCATATTTAGATGCTTTTGCTTCATTGGTATATTAAATCAAATATATTTTATGGAAACAAAGTACGGAAGTTTAACATTACATAAAATTTCAAATTCTTGATTGAAACCCGAAATTATTAAAATAAAACATTGAAAATGTTAAATAATGTTATTCTATGAAAGTACAGTCAACAATATAAATACATTGACGGGCCGGTCTGGCGGGACGGGCGAGTAGGGTGACAAGCGAAGCGAGATAAGCATCGGCGTTACGTCGGCCTCGGCTCGCACGCCACGTGCACGTTAAGCCCGAATATGCAATTTTTATATTATCCTGCTCTTATTATTATTGCGAAAGTGTTATCAAGTGCTTTATTACAGTTTTGATGATGCTGCATCAAGTACTGCTATATGAAATGGGCGTCACATGTTAAACATTTCAATTTAAATATTATAAACCTTGCACATCGTTTTGATTTGCACTTTTAATTTTGGTTGTTATGCCATTTTTCGTATTAAAAAAATTATATGCTTAAATAATGTTTTAAATGTTTAATGTGCTGAGATAAATTATCATTATCAACTAATCACAGTTCATACATGCTCAACATAGGCCTCTTCAATTGCACGGTATTTTGTTCGATCGTCCGGTTCTCGCATCCAGCTTCTGCCAGAAGCCTTGCGCAAATTATAATCACTCCACCAGACCTGTACTCGTCCTACACTGCGTTTACCGAGATGCGGTCTCAACTCAAGAACATTATCAGAACATTAATTATTATATTAATTAAGAAGAACAGCTCATATGGCCAGCCTACTGCCATTTTAGTTTTCCTTAGGTCTTTTTTTTTAAAAGTCAACTCCCGCACTAGGAATAATTCCTGTGTCGCGGGGGACTTTACAAACATACATGAAACGAACACAAAGAACACCCTGACTTAGGAACAATAATTTGTGTTATTCCCACTCAAAGTATTATTCCATGTGAGCTTTGAACCCACAACACTTGGCGAAGTAGGGAATGGCATGGCGACCGCTTAACCACTAGGTCAAACGTGCAGTCTCCTTTGGTCTATGTTGATGACGTTGGTTCCATGCCGGATCACCTTTTTCTTATATATTTTTTCTATCGTATCATTGTATAAGAAATTTTTAAAATAACAATATCTTGATATGAAGTTATGTAAGGCCAAACTAAACTGAAGAAACTATGAAACAAAAGAAATTATTGATAACTTTTAATTGTTATTATTGGGTACAAACATAATACGTAGGTACGTTTTTATTTATTATGTCATAATAAAATAATAATAAACATCTAACAAACAGTGTAAATTTAATAACACTTATACCTTGTATATTTATTGTTATGTATTTGTGATAGACTGTACATAAGCTTAAAATCCCACCGCTGCTCTGAAGCCCAGTTGGTACAAATCACAGCGATCCCCTAATAATCCCATGGTAGAGATAGCATTACAAGCATATCTTAAAAATGTATAGGTGTAGGCACATTTCGTTAATAATAATACAATAAACAAATTTCAAGTGCTAAATGAAAAGTATAATTTTTAATTTCATAATGACCCTTATTGACAACCTTGTAATTTACTTTCATATTATTTCTAATTGGTACGTATTATCTAAGAAATTTTACTTAAAATAATCACAAATTTTAACAACAAAAAAACCGACTTCAATAACTGGACCAAATTGAAATATGACTACACGGGATGCACCAGCTTTCTAACAAAAAAAGTACTATCAAAATCGGTTCACCCAGTCGAAAGTTATGAGGAACAAACATGAAAAAAAAACAGTCGAATTGAGAACCTCCTCCTTTTTTGAAGTCGGTTAATAAGTTTTGAAGTCGGTCTATACGTTAATAATAACGTTCATGTCAGACATTGCTTATTTGATCGTCTTGCTTTCCAATTTTATTCACAAAGAATTAATAATATAATTTAACTGCCTCTTTTGTGCGGTGTAAATAATATTAATATTGGCTTCGCACGGGTGCAATGCTGATACTAAATACACGTTGTATATAAAACATAGCTGACCCACGCAACCTCGTTTGCGTCTTATATAGCCCGTAGCATGAAAATTTTCGCAAAATAAGTAACTTTTCTGGTTGATTTTTACACCTTGTGTCCGAAAAACCCAAATATCTTACGGAACCCTATTTTTTTCCAAAATAAAATATAGCCTATGTTACTCGTGGATAATGTAGCTTTCGAATGGTGAAAGAATTTTTAAAATCGGTCCAGTAGTTTTTGAGCCTATTCATTACAAACATACAAACATACAAAAATAGGTACAAATCTTTCCTCTTTATAATATTAGTATAGATAGCTGACCTACGCAACCTCGTTTGCGTCTTATGTTGCCCGTAGCGTGAAAATTTTCCCCCGTTTTTTAAACATTCTTCATTGGTGCTCCGCTCCTATTAGTAATATTTTAATTTTGTCATAACTTCAAAACCAAACGTCCAATTTTTATAATTCAAAGATCAAATATTATCTACATAAACTGTAGTTAGTGATGAAATAATTTATTTTGATAAGGATTGATAGCATGAGTAAAATAAACGCGTTTAAATGTAGTCCAAACAAAATTCAACATTTTTAAATATAAAAATGGTTGTTGTGCCTCACTCGACATAGATAGGTATAGTGAGTCGCAGACTTTTTTGTAGATATTTATAAGATCTACGATTAATTAGAACATTTTATGGTTCTATCTTTTACCGTTTAGGCAGCGTACGCAAAATAAGTAACTTATCTGGTTGATTTTTTACACTTTGGGTCCGAAAAACCCAAATATCTTACGGAACCCTATTCTTTCCAAAATAAAATATAGCCTATGTTACTCGTGGATAATGTAGCTTTCGAATGGTGAAAGAATTTTTAAAATCGGTCCAGTAGTTTTTGAGCCTATTCATTACATACATACAAACAAACATACAAAGTTTTCCTCTTTATAATATTAGTGTAGATGTAGATATGTATGTACTCACAAAAAAGTATTTATCAGTTGTCTAATACCCATAATACTAGATATTATTAGTATGGTACTAGAAAGAATAATTACTTACGGTATGTCCAAGTGAACTTCCACCTTTTAAGTGTCATTTTCTTGTTAAGGTGCCCATATATATAAGCAATAGCATCAGTAGATTAAATATTTTGACAATACACTTATGTGAAATAATGCAGCTTACATGCCCTGTTTGTGAGTAATTTTGAGACAATAAACTTTATTATTATTTAAAACAAAACACATATTGTCGTGCAAAAAATCGATATTTGTAAGTTAGTTACTGACAAATCTTCAAGTTTCTAATCATAGAATAACAAAAGTTTAGTAATGAAATGTTACATATATTTTATTAAATAACGAATGCAACTAATCTGCTATCGGTACCCAGCCTCCCTTGATCTGTAACAATATTAAATAGCGATACCATCTAGAGATATTAGACATGATAGCATTACAACTTGTTCCGACATATTGGGGCATTTTGTTCAATTAAACCGTTCGTATTGGAGGGTGGGTTTAAACAAATACGTAAACCAATATGAATATTTAATTAATGACCCTATAATAAAAACTATCTTTCGACCGATGCTACGTTTGATATTTCGAATACTTAGATTTTTACTTGGTCGAATTAATACTTTTTAAATACATTATTTTTTTTATTGATAATTAGAACAAAACAAAATTACCGACAGCGTCATTCAAAACGTATCCGTCTGTTATGCATTCACGGCCAAACCGATTTCAATGTGTTTTGACATAGAGATAGATTGGATTAGCTACCTTTTGGTATAAAATCCAAAATACCTAGATGATCGAGCTTTGCTCGGTATTTTTTTGTTGTAAAATTTTCTAAAACCTAATTTCATTCATGCCAGTTCTCGCTTTTGCTATTGCTCGTACGTTCATTCATCAAACTAGGTCATTCTTTCATTCTTCTTTTCATACTGTCCTGGTGGGATTTCTGGTAGGTACTCTACTCTGCTCTTCATTGGTTTTTCTTTACAGGGGGTAATAAGTATGATGAAAATCGGTGGAGCTGCTTCCGACATGCATATTATATATGTATATACAAGAATAGCTCGTTTAAAGGTATTAGATAGATATGTTATATAGGTTTGCATCTACAATGCAATACCTAATCTAAATAATAGTACCTACTGGGTCTAAAACGGCAGCAAGCTCTTTAATCGTATAGGAGGTTTTTTCCCTGGGAGAGCCACGCTTCGGCATGCCGGCTCGACCGGAGTGATACCACGGCCTCACAGAAAACCGGTGTGAAATAGCGCTTGCGCTGTGTTTCACCGAGTGAGTGAGAATACCGGAGGCCCATACCCCAACCCCTCCCCCATTCCCTCTCCCCATCCCCTCTCCCCATGTGTTGCGGGTGTCCATGGGCGGCGGTAATCGCTTACCATCAGGTGATGCGCCTGCTCGTTTCCCCCTTATTCAATAAAAAAAAAACAACCAAAGAATTTTCCCCTTATTAAAAGTTGTACTAAGAGAAAAAAATTCATCACCAGACCGGCTGCAATCAATCCACAATCCAAACATTAATCAATATTATCGAAGTTCTGTGGAATAGATAGTCTGTAGAAGAACTTCTAGGATGACAATTTTAATGAAGAAATAATGTTTCCTAAAAGTATATTAATGAAAACATAAGTATATGTTCTTATTGATACCCATTCACTTTAATTACCTCTAGAGCGAACCCTTTTAAGCAACAGTAAACAAGAACACTTAACATCAAAATAGATTAAACTAATATTTCTAACGAATTATCTGTCTAAAACAACAATGCACTCAAAAACACATCAACTGACATTGTACACAACCATCTTGTATCAAAGTATACGGATTTACATAAAATACAAATTGTAAGTTTAAGACAGTAGGTCTCCACAAGGCATTCTTAGAGCGCTCACAGTTGGTTGAACATCAAACGAAAGCGCTACTCATAATCAGATGTTAGGCTTTCTTTGATAACCGACATTAGCGTCTTAGAGGAATTTAATTTGTTTTCACTTGTCGCACAACTTCACCCTGTGATGTTTCAGAGCTTGATAACTTAACAAAGAAAGTTATTATACAGATTACGTTCAATTAATACTTATATATTAACTTAAAATCATAGGATTGATAAGTAATTTGTGGAAATGCCTCTGTTTTATAACTGAACTCGTTTAACAAACAAAAACGTTAGGTGCTACTAAAATCCCAACTTAGAAATTCGCATCCGCCCTAGTTGATATTTCCAACTACACCATCTTATAACTGTTACTTTATTCTCTTCTCTTCTCTTTCTCTTTGTTCTCTTTTTTATTAATCGAGAACATGCGTGAGGAGCCATAGCCCAGCAGGGGACTGCAATATGCTGATGATGTTGGTTATATTAGAATAGAATAAACTTTAATGTACACCAATTGATACAGTTATATATAGGAGCTAAACAATATAATGACCATATACAATTGGCGGTCTTATCCCTAAAAAACAATTTCTTACTGGCAAACTTTGGATGGACTAATTGACTGTAGAAACACAAATTAATGGGTAGTTTTGGTGTTTAAAATTAATACGGTTAGAATTGAATTGATTCAGATAAAATTTCGTATATAAAAATATAGAGATTTTAATAATCATTAATACAAACAAACAAAAAGATATAAAATAATGTATATGTGTTTGTTTGTTATTATGTTCCACATTTTCTTAATAAAGAAATGTAAATCTATACTAATATTATAAAGCTGAAGAGTTTGTTTGTTTGAAAAATTATTTCAGTTTTGGAAAGACCATTTATCGAGGAAGGCTATAGGCTATATATCATCACGCTAAGACCAATAGGAGCGGAGCACTAATGAAGAATGTTACAAAAACCGGGGAAAATATTACACTACAGGCAATAAGAGACGTAAACGAGGTTGCGTGGGTCAGCTAGTAGTAAAATATTTTTAAGGAGATCATAAATTACGGATGTAAGAATGTTCTTTGACCATTCCATTAAGAGAGGCAGAGATTTGCCACTTTTTTAGCCATTCGCAAAGCATTCCATAGTCGGACAGCCTGGACAGTAAACGACTTGGTCGTAAAATCTAGTACAATGAGTTGGTACTGTCAGTTCCAGAGATTCGGATGACATCAAGGATCATGAATGACACTGAGGAAAACAAAGCGTTCTTTCAAAAAGACCATAAAGTATGACAAGAATGTGAGCATTTAAGTTAAGTAAAAGTTCAACGCAAGGCAAGTCCTCTTTAAATAAATTTGTTCATGAATAATAGCGATGAACATTTTACTACATTATTAATCCTAAATAGGTAAAAATGGCATACAATAAGCACATAATGTCACATTGATAATGAAATTTGAAAAAAGAACGTTTTTATGAGACAAGAAAATATTCTTTTTGTGCCTAAAATTCATAGTGTATAGAGGCAATGGTATTTACCAAACAGCCTAATATTCAATTGAAGTTTTTATTGATCTTAAAATAAAGCCTCCGTTAACAAATGAGCTCAATTTGTTTGTCAAACAGGAGAGGAACAAGTGTATTCGTTTAGTTAAAATCTTATTTGTTCACGGTGGGGTGAGCCCGCCGGGTGAGTCTCTGTCGACGCATATGTTCTGAGTTTTACGCACTTTTCATTTTAATCCCACTACATGTTAGAGGTATGAATAATAAATTGTTTATATTGATGCCTTTTAACACTTGTTACTTTTTCAAACTGTTTATTGTTATAAAATTAATTATTAGATATAACAATGAATTGTATTACAACTTTATTAACTATAAATAATTAACCACTAAGCTATTTAAAATTATGAGATACTATGAACAAGGAGACCTAAGTTAATTATGTTACGGTATAACACATTGCCAATTTAAACAAAAATTCAGATTCCAAGATTCGAACAATTATTTGAGTGAGTTACTTGAGTTTAAAATAATTACTGTAACTAACACTAACGAAATAATATCCTAACCGCACAATTTCCTTACAAACACCAATTAAAACCTTTGGTCAAACCTATCATAACCACGCAAAGCTGTTTTAGTTACCACAAAGCGTTCGAAATTGGCCGTTGGCGCCGATTGGGCACATTCGTGGCCATTTAGCAAGTATAATTGCGGAGTACTTATTGGGCAGCCATTTTAGGCCCGCGATCGCAATGCTTCCCATTCATTAGCCAATCTGTGATAGTATTTCAGTTCTATTGTGAACTGTAAGCTTTTAGTAAGCTTTCACTGATGAAATATTTCATATGGTATCACGAGGTTGAATTTTCAAATTTCGAAAATCTGTTTTAAACATGCGTGCGTTTCTGGTTGTGGTCAGTAAATTAAAAAATTGAAACAAATTTAATAAAACAAATTGTTCTCACACATTATAGTAGTATATATGGTAGCATTTAGTAAATAAAAAAATTGGATTTTAGCAATAAAATCTAGTATCCTTACAGTTTAGGGGCCTGTCACCTCACGCTGTGAGCGCTACGAACACGAAACTCAAGCGAAACGAAAAGCGGGAAAAGATTATTTTACACTTAGGTTACTTAATTAAAATAATTATTATGTGTGTTGACCGATTAAAATACCTAGTATCGTCACCTCTATTTATACCATGAGTGTATAAGGCGACAAAATTACATAGGACAACATCATTACGAAAATTGAAACAAACGCTATACAACTCGCCTGGCCAGCGTTATGTAGTAGGAGCAAATGGAAAAATAAAGGCTGTTGAGAAACAGGATAGTAATATATATTAATTTAAATTAGATGTTATAAAAATTCAAAAAATATATAATTTTTTATTTTTTTTATTTAATAGATCCTACACTGAAATTAAATGAGGTGTAAGTTTAATATGAACTCCAGTAAAGTACGAAAATACCTACAACTAATAATTAGTTTAAAAGAAAAAATCATTCCCATAATGTGAAGTTCTTGTACAATTGTTGAAATAGAGAAAATTCTCTATATTTTTAGTGTGTGCGTCTATTATAATCAGAACAGGTACCGTTAAGCCAATAATCTACATGAAATTAAATAACATATTTTTGAGCTTAATGCACCATTCTAATCACTAATAAATCACATCAATTTCACACAATTTCAACAACACAAACTTTAGAATTTCACAGATGTTAATGTCATTCCCCCGGTAGACATAGAAAAAAAAAACAACAGAATCGTCACCCAACCGACAATAATAGGATGCGATGTAAATCAGAATTCATAGCGATCACCCTAGTATATGAGCCATCAGTTATGACTTATTATGAAGAACCCCATGTAGACCCATTCTAATAGCCCCTGTTTCTGTCTGTATGGCTCTAAATGAGGTGCCAGTGTTGTCACCTTAACAATTTACGACTGTGGTAATACAAGTTTTCATGTCATAGTTTTTTTTTGAGTTTTCATTTAATAAGGAAATTTAAAAATCGCTTTATTGATGTTTGTACTAATCATAAAATTTCAAATTATTATCGTTTCTTGTGAATTAACATATCTCATTTTATCGTAAAGAAATGAACATGATCATTATGTTTTGACAATATTTGTATGCATAATGTATGTTTTAGAGTAATAAATAAAATACAGGAACTAGAAAGATGGTCAGTGCTCTACACGTCCACTGAAAAAACAAGTTTATCGAGTCAGTTCAATAACACGGCAGTACATTTTTAAGATGTTGAAAAATGGCCCTCATTAACTTCGAGGTTTTTCAGGCACTCTCTAAAAATTTTGTAAAACCATTTACCCTTATCAAATTCATAACTTATCCAGAGATACCCAAAAGTTTAAAAACTATTAAGAATTGAAACTAAATCTTTGAGCCAAAAACAGGACAAGTACCCGCCTCACCAAACGTGTGGCATTCCAGTAGCATAGGGGTGTCCAGATCCCTCGGCGCATTTAACTATTTATTATAATTTTATGCGCATCGTCCACAGTTGCCTTTGTCCCACTAAACGATGTCCTCATGTCGAACGGGGGTTATTAATGTAATCATCACATCATCCCGATATGTCTCTTGAATGTAATGAAGTTTTTTTTTCTATAATCTATGGTACGATCAGTGTCAGTTGTATGTAATTAAAGTTTGTATAGTTTCGGATTACAATGGGGTTTGCGGTGTTGACGATTGGTTTTATTGCTGTAATATTATTTTATTGTGTTAAATATGTATTGCGTTTCTGTTTGGTTGGCGAAATACTAATAACTACAATGTCTTAGATTGTGATTTTCATTCTTGTTAAATTTTTACTAATTTTCTGTTGGTGTGGTGATAGAACACTTTCATTAGGTTTTTCATTGATTTTTGTAGTCTTTACATATTTAACCGGCAGTTGCCCGGCAACTTCTTTTTTTACCTAGAATAGAAAATAGCTTCTAGTCGGTCTTAATTGAACATATTACGTAGGTAGATTTTCAAAAAAAATTTTAAGTTTTGTATTAGTATTCATACTTCTGCTAAGGATTTATTATTTTAAGAAAGGGGATTGTACTATATCCTATTTTATAATAGGTGGTTTATTAAACAAGTCGATGAAATGCAACCATTTGGTTTGGTTTTTTAAATTAACTAAAATTTACAATACAGTCGTGAGGAGTGCTGACAGAAGTGAAAACTCAAAACTATAAACAAGCAATTGTTTAAAGCTAGCCTGCAATGAACCTCCTTGCTCTTTAAACAAAATGCGCTATAAAAAAAGTAAAATTATAACTCATGGAAAGCGTTCGATTTTTGTTCATCCAAAAAGTGCTAAACGCACCTAAAGAAGTGTTCACTTCAATGAACGAACATCGTTGGCAATCGTTACGTGTAGTAAAAGACCAAAAACTTCTATATTGCCTACAATATCGTTTGGTTATGAAGGTCTAATGGCTCCATATAAAAAATCTGATTGCAGATATATCGCGGAATAACATAATTAAATGTACTCCCACTTAAAGTCTACTTTCCAGTGTACGATTAGTAAGTATATGTATTATGCATCTATATTTTTTTTTGTATGGATGTATGTTTATTCTTTATTCTTCTTTATTCTTTTGAAAAAGACAACTCCCACATTAGGAATAAACATCCTGTGTCGTGGGGGACTTTACAAACATACATGAAACGGACACAAAGAACATCCAGACTCGGGACAACAATTCGTGGATCACACAAAGTGTTGTAGGTACCGCGTGGGATTTGAACCCACGACACTTGGCGCAGTAGCAAGCGGCATGGCGACCGCTGACACCACTCGGCCAACCGTGCAATGTATGTATGTATTTAAGTAGGTATATGAATTTTTATGTTAGTTAGATTAATTTAGATTACAACATTAACCTCGATGCACCTACCTTACTAGATCTCTACACCCCCCAAAGGTTGGCTGGTAGAAAATGCCCTTGGCATTAAGTCGGCCTATGTACATGTGCATGAATTATAAATAAATAAATAAATAAATAAAATATATCGTAGTAAACTTAAAGCCGACCCTAACCTTGTTTATAAAAAAGGCTCAGCAGAAAAAGTATTCAAAAGTAAGGTTCAAATTAACAATCATCAGGCAGAGTGGAGTCACTTGGCAGGCTAAAATATAAAAAAAAAAACTTGAGCGCTTTTCTGATACCTTAGCCTTTCCATATCGATGCAGGAAAGGCAAAAAAAAAATGTTTTAAAAACCAAATTGGTTGTAAATGGGTTATATACGTCATTGGAAAGAGACAAATCAGGAAATTATAACGATGTATTTAACTAGTTTTCGATTAAATAGATTGTTAATAGAACTAGTACTAATTATAAGTCCCGTTTACTGCACTTTCTTCACATCAGTATCAACAACAGCAACCCACTCAAACAATAAACATTTCATTCAACGACACCAAGAGAAAGTGTTTTTAAATTCGTCGAAGCAAAGAATTTTCTTCAAAAGTCCATTAGTCTTAAAATTAGAAATAAAAGAAAAATGATATCAAATTATTTATTTCGTTCTCCACAAAAGAAACTCAACAAAACAAAAAATCTACGAGTATAACTGTGTCCAAAATAAAAACCGTTGTAAAGTTGTCATTCTGAGTCAGTGGAGCGTTCATCCCCGTGCCGATGCAATAATACACTATTATATTATTTTAATAATAATAATACCGACTATTATTGTCCTTAAAATCATTATTATCGACTGAGACCGGTTCGCAAAGTAAACACAATTGACTTTTGCCGTTCGGTTGATTCACAAAGATGATGGTTTTTAATTATATTGACCCCAATGTGTTTTCTCTTCATTATTTTGCCATATTTTATACATTTGACGCAATTTTTAATGCATGAAAGCACCTTTGTTAGTGTTGTAAAACAACTTTAATATATATTTTTTAAATGTATTTATTTAAAGTATAAATATTTTTGACATAAAAATCTATGTTTTTACATATAAAATGTTAGTATAGAAACGAAGAAATAGAAAAACTTAATAAAATAACGAATTTCAATTCTCAGACGATCTTTAGCAGTTGTTACTTAAATGCCATTTTTATTAAAGGCATAAAACCAAGGTCCAAGTACGCCAATCAGTCTTTACTACTCAACATCACCTCGTAAATGATTATCACAATTTTATTACCATAAAATTATTTTGTCACACGTCACACCCTATTATTTCACATCGGCAACGCGTGACAAGACGACACCCGTATCTTCACAAATATAATATAAACATAAATCAATAATCAATTTTACGCCAACGAGAACGGTCCGACGTATTTTTGTCGGGATTTTATTATTCTGGCAACACATCTAGTGGAAAATCGCGTCCTGCCGCCACGCGGGTTAAGGCGGGAAAATCACACTTATTTGTTATTTACGGTTCTGTAGTGTAACAAGGAGTTTGTCTGCTCCGATGGATAAACCGTTGCTCGGACAGTTAATAACGTATTTTTAGTTGTCAAAATCTACGGTAAAGAGTACCTAAACTATTTAGTTATGTTATGTTACAGAAAACGGTTGATTATTTATCCTCTCGTTGACAATAGATAGGAGTCGGATAACTGTTGGTTAGGTAACCATTTGCATTAATATTCAAATTTTTTTTTAACGTAACATTCCGTACATACGTACGTTTCAAAGTCAAGTTCACCTTAATTTTGGTCAATTTATACAACAATAAATTAACTACAAAACATAATACGATTAATGAATAGAAATGCCCCCAATTAAATTTGATATTTCATACCATTGTATCGCTAAACGAATCACAAGGATCAAAATAAAAGTCAATAAATCCCAAAAATTTTAGGCATAATGCCAATATAAAGTCCATTGGCAAACAATACTAACTCGGGGCTCACTAGACACCCCACCTATGTGAACTACTTAATAATAAATCTCTGCATATCATTTTACTCTCAAATAATTTCGAATACACTATTGTAGGTCGAAACACATCGCCTTAAGTTAATACGGCCCGTTATTGAGTGCCAACAAGACGCCCCCCAGAGAGGCACAAAGCACAGGCGTATTGACAAACTGCCTATAAGTCTCAATCAAACAATGCCATTTATGAACTGCTTACGTTATTGACCTATTTCTTAAGCATAATAGTACAACAATTAAATTTAAATTTCGAATCGTGGGAATTGGTCGAATTAAGAAATGTTTTGACTTCAGATGTCATCTCACATGGGCGGGAAAGTTTATTTTTCTAAGCAATGGGAGGCGGTTACGCGGTTTCAACAGGGCGTTGTAAATCTTTTTTTCTGGTTTCAGAATGTATTGCACTGTAATGTCCACTTTCTTAATTTAATAAATGTATGAATGTATGAATGATGAATGTATGAATGGCGGTTATTGACCTTTAGGAATTAGTGGTACGCAAAAAAAAAGTTTTTTAAATTTATTATAGCAATATTAAATCAATATTATTGCTATTAAAATTTTCCTGCTGTACGAAAAATAAAATTTAAAAGAAAAACGAGTTTAACTTAATTAGAGGCTTGTTACGAGGAAGTAGTAACACTAGGCATGTGTCCCATCGAAAAAATCAAAACGAGCAGAATTCATTATTGTTATATTGTAATAATGTTTTTAGTTACCATACTAGTTGGTACATGATCAAGTACCAACACAATAGTAAAACAGAATCAGAATCAATGAATAAACTTGCATTCGTGCTAGTTTAATACTAACTCTTTTCATCACTATCATAGCAAACCTTTACATCTACTAAAAAACTTTCACTCAAATGAGGTCGAACACCCACTGTGACTTTAAAAAGAATCCCATAGACTAAAAAAAGAATATTACAAGAGCAAAACAAATATCTACTCCAATTTCAAAAATGTCGATTGTCATACATAAAAAAGTGCAAAAAACAAAAGAGAGCGTAATCAATGCAACGAATAGAGGTGCGCATTTGTTTGCTTACTCTGCAAAATGGTGCGATGCCAAGGCGCGCACTGTTCACCAAGGAGTCACTGACTCACCCAAAATATTGACTCGCAAAGTGCCGACTTTGGTACACAATAGACACAGCAGGTTGCCTTTTGTAGGGGACCCTTCCGTACTTAACAATACCAGGAGTAATGCACTGCTTTTTATTTTTTTGAACATTAAAATTGCGAATGAAGTAAACGAGCTTAAATCGGTGTGGAGATACCAGGGGTGCTGATGTAGTCTAGTGCTAATTTTAAACTTTCAGATTATAATAGTGTTAAAGGGAAAATTTATACTAACAACCAATTTTGCGAGTTATTATAAATATATTTGCTTGTGTGAGATACATTTCACATTATTTTTATTGTCGACTAGCTGCGTCCTACGATTACTACCCACTGTTTATTACTTTTAAATCGAATGTTATTCACTATTTCATTGGTTTAACTTTATTTGTTTTTTTTTTTTTAAATAAAATTAGTCTGAGTTACTCCTTATAATATTAGCTATTTGCTAGTGAAATTCTTTGCAAAATCTGTTTAGCCGTTCCAGAGATTAGCCGGAACAAACATACAGACAGACAAAAAAAAAAATTAATTTTCATATGTACTGCCATACATTTAGTAAAAAGCTGTTAACCTGTAATTACAAACAGACACTTTAATTTGATTTATTTGTATTGATTTAAAATTACAGCCAAGCAAATACTCAGACCTAAACAGAAGTAAGACACTCCATAATTAGGACTTCCAACTTCCTTCTCATTGAAGAAATAACACCTCTTCAATAAAACAGCAATTTAATAAATGCATAAACCAATAATGAGAATTCATATCACTGTAAATAAAAACTAAAGCAGCAATCGACTAAATCGAATCGATCAATATGGAGCCCTCTATTTGCGCGTTCCGTTTTACACGACGCTCCACGCTTTATAAGATGGGTCTTTCGCTAAATAAAAAAAAATCGCTCTCTAAGCTTATTGAAAAGTATTCTCGCCCTACGTTCACGGCGTCTGAGCAAATATAAGATAATTTTCGCGCTTCACCTCACTCGGTATTTAGGGGCCACCTTTCATACTTTTTACCGTGCCGTTTGATAGGTACCAACGCAGTACGGAACGTTCTAATGTAATTTATTCTGTATTCAAAATACGTCGTTTGTCGTATCGCCGGTGCCAAGCGACGCTTTTGATTGGCGGTTTGAATTTTCTTTTTTTATTTATGGTAGACATGACGCCCATTCTTTTCACAACTTAAAATTGGAAAATTTACGATTTATAAAGCTAAATTTTATCTTAATTAAAGCCAATCCTTTATTTCCCTAATAATATCCGTATAACCATCCGTTCATCGATACCAAAGATTAAGATGGTGAGATTGTAGCGAGTAATCTCTGGATCTGCTAAACCTATTTTAAAAGTTATTTTACCAATAAAGAGTCACATTATTTGTAAGTGTCACAGAATGTGATATTCGATATACATGCGGGCGGAGTCGCGGGCAAAAGTTAGTAGAAGAATAAATGAATAAATAAAATATTCGATCCACTCCCATTTAATTATATTTCAATACATTTATTGAGAGTTCACTCCAAAATTGTTGTGACTGTCTGTTCGATCACTTCTATAATTCGTATGTTTGCAAACACGGGTCAAAGAGCTACAGCGGCCCTACATCTAATTAGACCACGCAATGAAATCCACATAAGTTATATTAAGAAAAAATATGAATAAAAAATAGGTTCATCGTATACCGATAATCGATCAACCACCTAAAATTTCCTTTATATAAAATATTCAGTTCATTTACCCGGGCGAGACACTATTACTACCTTTGATTTTAATTTTTTAACAAACGAAACGAAGGAGGTCAAGAAAGTTCTACTTTAAGTAAATAACCATACGTACTCAACTAGATATTGATAAAACTTTATTAAGCTTCGAGTAATCTAAAGTAACTACATATAAAAAGTCTTTCCCACAGGTTGTTACAAAAAATAATCTTTAACCCAACCTTTAAAAAACGAAGTAATCTTATTACAGGAATTCAATTCAACCATACCTAGCTACTGGAATTGGGAACCAATCTAATAAATAAAACTAATTCACCGTGTACACTCAGACCACAAAAAATGCATTTAAAGCAATTCACATGAAATGAGCACGCATTGTCGTTCGGATTCGGACATTGTCTAAGTGCAGGGTTAAAGAAAATTAAATCGACTAAACACGCATAAATATTACTTACTAAAGGGTTATTTACTAATTGGTGTATTACTCGACTACAACCATGGAAACGAGTCAATCGATGTGTGTAATTCGAATTAAAGGACTGTTTACACGTTTCTACTTTGCGTGGAGTTTATTTTTTATAAATGGACAGAGCGCAGACGGTTTTCACACATGGCCACACTTTGTCGGGTCGTTTAAAACTTGTGTACGCCATAAAATGTCGAGTGGTAGGTATATTACTTTTTAACTGCAAAAAATGGAAAGGCTTTTTAATTTATTGAATTATTTCTCTTATTCATTGTAGTTATTTAAAAGTTTTGTGGTTTCAAGAATGTAAGTAGTGAAACGTGTGATGAATTATTAAAAAAATATTTTACGCGGGCAATTATTTAATCCGCACTTATTTGATATTTTGTTGAATATCCGCCTTTGTTAAATAAAATAGTGCATCATTAATTGTTTTATTTGATAGCCGAGTGAAATCGTTATAAACAATTAGAAAACAAAATAATAAACGGACAAATATTTAATTGGCTCGAATCATTGATTCCTTAACTTCGTGCTGTCTTCAAAGCTTGTTAAAAATTTCCATTTCATTTGAAAGAAAACTCCAACCCTTTCCACTTTTTTTTTAAATTTGTTATTAACAGACGTCAACCGTTCGACTTTTAATAATTGTACATCTTGTTATAATTTTCTGATTGAACAAATGTTTGCAAAGTTTCTAAGTCTACGAAGGTAAGGAATTTTATCTTCCACTGTTGATGTACTAAAGTTAGAACTTATAGAAGAAAATAACAGACTACTCCAAAAGAAAAGTTTGTAAACTATCTCACAGCTGGTTTATTCTTATTCAATTGCTATTTATTACCTGGTTCTCCCAATATCAGAGGGGACCAATGCATATGTTTATAGCGTAACTTTATGCAATACGTTCAGAAATAAAAATTATATTATATAATAATCTATAATCAAATGTTAACAATCGAATCATAGAACAAACTTTAAATGAAAATAAACAAAAAATATACCGTTCGTTTTTCAAACGTGGCGCGCTTTCGCGGTCCATCGGGCATTCCGTCAGATGCCAGTCACTTCGGAGCGCAGACCACCGCGGCCGCGTCTCATGTTACCATCTATCGTCTTACTCGCCTTCCTGCCCTACGTCTAAGTTACTGCCTCGTCGTCATATGCCGCGGTGACAGTTGGCCGATATTCGATTTTGTTATATTTCGGTACTTTGGGTGGCCTCGGATATTTAGTAAAAAAAATTGATTAAGGAAACCTTTGAAAGTCCTGTATTGTTAGCTTTCAATATGTTTTAACTTTATTTTGGTACTAGAATTTCCCGCTAATAATTTTTATCTGACAACTGGATACATATGAGTATTTTTCATAACTGTGTTATGATGATACATTTTTTCTTATTTTATCAGCATCTACTGCCTTTAGCAATCTACTGCTGAGTATATGCCTCTCTTTAGAACCTTACAAAGGAGGTACACCTATACCAAAATTATATATGCTGGTCAATCAGGTTGGAATAGAGTTTGTTTCTTATTTTCCTTCTCTTTGCAATGATGTATTTTTTTTATGGAATAGGGGGCAAACGGGCACATTTATCGCCTGATGGTAAGCGATTGGCATGGACACCCGCAACATTAGAGGCGTAACAAGTGCGTTGCCGAATAATTTATTTTTTTTTTTTTATTGAATAGTGGGCAAACGAGCAGAGGTATCACCTGATGGTAAGCGATTACCGCCGCCCATGGACACCCGCAACACCATAAGCGTCACAAGTGCGTTGCCGACCTTTGGGGGATGGGAAAGGGGATGGGGGAGGGGATGGGGTATGGGCCTCCGGTATTCTCACTCACTCAGTGAAACACAGCACAAATGCTATTTCACACCGGTTGTCTGTGAGGCCGTGGTATCACTCCGGTAGAGCCGACTCATTCATGCCGAAGCATAGCTCTCTCACGGTTATTATGTGTCTAATTGTTTATATTTTGGGGATGGGGGCAGGGAATGGGGTATGGGCCTCCGGTATCTTCACTCATTCGGTGAAACACAGCGCAAGTGCTATTTCACACCGGTTTTTTCCGAGGCCGTGGTATTACTCCGGTTGAGCCAGCCGGCGGCATTCATGCCGAAGCGTGGCTCTTCCACGGTGATTGATGTTGTTCAGCGTAGTTTGCTTCCTAAGTCACCTCTTTACGACATCCACGGGATTTATAGGTTTGATAAAAGATTGTATAACGACTGTTTAAATGGCCAAGCAGTATTCACAAATGTAATGTATAATCAACCTGTAGATATCGTTTATTTTTTGTCAAATATAAGGCCACCTTATTATAAAGTGGTTACAAAATTTTTGTTTTAATACACTTACAATGGAAACATCTATATACCAATGTAAATTGTGTAAAATTTATGTATTTTCATAAGAAAACATACGTCATATATAAAGATGGTTGATATAAAAATATAAGACAAAATTACATATACATATTTGTTGGCCACCAAAACTTGAAAAATGTCACACACATAAATCTAAACACATAACCTCAAATACACAGTAAATCATATTCATACATTTTAAAATTTATTAACTGTAACTGTCTATTATTGTAACTACTGTGTGTTCTTTTTGCCTGTAAATAGGAACTGACTCCCTACACACAGCTTGCGCTACTTTGGGAGTCAGGGCTGTACAGTGTCTTGTAATCACATTTTGTTACAATAAAATTTATTATTATTATTATTTATTATTTAATAACTACTTGTGATTACATAAAAATCTATATAAATAATTTAAAAGAAGGTGTCTGTTGTAATTATAAATAAACAGTTTTTCATTAAATACTTTTCAAAGTTTATACGGTACTAACACCAAAAGTGGTCAGATTTTTTTTTTATTGTTGCGTCTCTAATCTAAGCTCTGGAACAGCTGGACCGATTTTAACGGGCTTTTTAGGGTAGTGTAATATTTTTTTCCCAGTTTTTGTAACATTCTTCATTAGTGCTCCGCTCCTATTGGTTTTAGCGTGATGATATATAGCCTATAGCCTACCCCGATAAATGGACTATCCAACACTTTAATAATTTTTCAAATCGGACCAGCGGTTCCTGAGATTAGCGCTTTTAAACAAACAAACTCTTCAGCTTCATACTATTAGTATATTATGTGTAAATAAAACAAGTGAAGTCTGTAAACAGTGTGGCACTAGTGGCACTATAAGTTTAGAGGCATGGCAGATTTGTATTTGAATTAACAAGAGCGCGAGCTAGAAGGTCGAGTTAATTTAGCTACCTATCATTTATGAATTAACGAATAAAATAGAAAAGCAGTTCCGTTTTGGATATAAAAAACCGGACAAGTGCGTGTCTTACTCGCGCACGAAGGGTTCCGTACCATTATGTATACATCATTATCTACCATCAATATTCTCTGACTATATATAGCTACGGCGTCTGTTTGTCATTGATATTTATTTTATTTTATAACTTTGTGCACAACATGTACAATGGCGGACTTAATACCATAGGCATTCTCTAACAGTCTTCCTTCAGGTGGTGCGGACATGCATGTAACCCGCACTACACTTTGAATAATTTATTTTAAAATAGACAAAAAAGAATAAAAATTAAGTAATATAAATATATCTAAGCATTCATAAAAAAATACATATACAATACATAATATCGAGAACAAAATGCCAATAAGGTCACGTTTGTTGTATGGGAGCCCCCCTTTAACATTTATTTTATTTTAATTTATTAACTTATTATAAAGTGAATATACAACTAAATGTTCTGCAAATATTTTAAGCGTCTACCTGTTTCCGTTATTAGTATCGAGGAAAACACAGCAAAAATCACGTTTGCTGTGTGGGAGCACCTATTAAATATTTTTTAATTCATAGTATGTGTTGTTATTGCGGTCACCGAAATATATCATAGGTAAAATTTTCAACTGTTTAGCTATCACGGTTCATGAGATACAGCTTGGTGATAGACAAACGGACGCCGATTTTGACCTTTGGGTACTGAACCCTAACTCACACCACACCTCAAAGTTTAGAATAATTTGTCCCAAAAATAAATAATCAATGTCCAAGGCACATTTCCACTCGCATGTCATCATGGGCTTTACCATAAACAAAAATATCATATCTGACATGGGCGCTCAAATATACAGCCAATGAGCTTTTTTTACCTTATTTTGTTATCAACCCGCCTTTCTTATTAATCTGTGGCTTCCGAGAATTCGATCAAGGTTAGATAATTGGGACATGCATCAATAGGTTTTTTTTCGTTACAGCTTAGATATTGAAGTTTGTTTACTAAGGTTTTAGGATTTGTGCGAAGAGATTTTTATAACCTAATATTATTGTTACCGGGTATTAACGTGTTTGTCTATAAAATAAAACCGCAACACTTTGTACGGTGTGCTTAGCGAAAGCAAAACAATTTTAGTTGAAACTAGAAGAGGAAATTAATTTACTTTATAACGAAACTCGAGCTAAAATTTAGATTTACTGAAAACACAGGTTCTGTTAAAGTAAAGACTTTTATGAGTTATTCAGAATATACGATTGTACTTTTGGTTTAACAGGTAAAAGAATTCTCAAGACCCACGATTGAATCGTAGCTCGTGCAGTCGTGTTTCATATCCAAGACTGCACCTTGACTTATTTTATTGAAGGGTTATGCAATGCCATTTTTTTCTTTTCAAATAAGAACTGCCTAATTCAAACTTTTCTAGTTATATTCAAAATTATTTTTCTGCAGGTGTCCTCAATCAACCGAGTGCTCCGTAATCTAGCAGCGCAAAAAGAGAAGGCGAACAACCAGCAACCTTCTCCCGAGTGTTCAGCCCCAGTTTACGAGCGTCTTCGACTTCTTGGCGCGCCAGGGTCTTCGCCCGGCTGGCCCAGAGCTCCGTGGCCGGCTCAGATTGATGCCAGGACGCCACCTTACCAACTGCATAGTCTCTCTCCTGGGCCTCAAGCGATTAGTTGTAATGGCGGAGACATGACGACGATGAAAAAAAGTAAGTAAATAGGGTCTATGTTATTATATGTTTGGATCTTACACAAGAACATCGTTTACTTGGAATTTATATTTGAATTTTTTCACGATCCTTGTTTTTTGCTAGACTTTTTGCGCATTCGCTACTGACTCGTCAATGCAGTGTCGTTTGTTTAATTAGATACATATTTAAATATGTTCCTGTACCAAGATGTACACATATATATTTTTAGCATGCATCTTGGTTTTTTACCTCTCGGTTTTTGTCTATGATGAAGTTATTGAGAACTTTGAGTTTTTGATAAGTGTCCAAGTGCCTGTAACATACAAAAAATCATATAAGGACTTAGTTCTATCATCATGGGGTTCTATCTTCAAATTTAAGTTTGGAGAAACAGCAGACGGTATCCCTCGCGATGATGATGTACATTTTAATGAATCACCGTAAAGTTTTTTTAAATCTATAAAATGCAGTTTCCGATTAAATCTATGCAGTCAAATAAAGCCTGCCTAGATACATGAAATCCAAATATATGCAAATACGTCTCGGGAAACTGGAAATTAACAGAAAAAATAAAATTCGTGAAACACCGAATACAGCGGCCGGTCACAGCCCGCCAACAACCCAACAAAACTTTTTCACCAGCATTTTGATAGTCGATTTGCGGCTCCCCCTGTGTGGGGCGAGAACAGACGAGCGAGGGGCGACACGACGGGTTGGGGGACGTCCCGCCTACGGCACCGTCAAAAACATTACTCTGCCCATCCGCGTGGAAGATTTAATTTTCATTTTTATCTGAAACATCCCCCTTTGTAGTGGTCTGTACTCTGTATCCAATTAGGTGGCTTTGAGAATTTTTCTGGTACACCCACATGATACCGCTGCACCAGTTCAGAGATATGGAATTTTTAATTTAGATCCAAACAAGCAATTAAACGATTTTCCAATGTCTCAAACGAAATACCATAACAACGCATCTAAAAATGTTACCAGCTTCAAAAACCCATTGTTCCTATTTTTTTTCAACGAAAAATTCGATCTATTTTAATTTGTATTTTATTTTGCCGATATTTTAGTAAAAAAATATTTGCCTATTTAGATTCCTACAAAATAGGAAAGAATATAAAGACTGGTACCAAAGTTTGTTGTCAAGCCTAATTTTATTGTATGAGTTAAAACATCGTAAATGTTTTACAACCTGACCGAACTAGCAATTTATCTTTATTACGTGTTTAAACAAGTACTTACTAATTTTAATGTTATATGTCTCTATTTTAACTTACATTTTAATAGTAACACTCAAACAAATTTTGATTATAAATAAATGTAGGGCCACGTCGAACCTTCATGATCCAGTGATAACCTTGACAAAAACAACTTTAATAAAAAAAAATTAAAACCTAGTTACTAATCCGAACTAAACTAAACCTTACATCATCATCATCTTCCTAGCCTTTATTATACCCAATATTTGGGGTCGGCTACCAGTTCAACCGGTTTTACCTGAATATCAGTTTTTACACAGAGCGACTGGCATCTGACCTCCGCAACCCTGAGGGCGAACTGAATTCGAAGGTTGAACTAGTTGTCAGTATATTTGAGGGCACTGACTTCCCAATAACGCGCGCCATAAATGTTCATGACAACCGGGACCGACGGCTTAACGTGCTCTCCGAAGCACGGGCAGGAGACACCGCCATCTTCCATACTCCGGGCTGCTATTAGGAATTTCTTGTAGGAAAAACCCAACAGCAGTCCGACCCGGGAATTGAACCCGAGACCTCTTGATTTGCAGTCGCTTACGCTAACCACTAGACCAACGACAACTAAACCTTACATATTAAAGTAAAGTTTCAAAAAAATTCGTGTACAATTTTGAACATAAACTCAAACTTTCGAGTTCAATCTCCGTTACATCTCAAGAAAAAATAAGCAAACACAACAAAATTACCAAGACTCAATTAACAACTATAATCTAAAAAAATTACAAACACATGATTTTTCCAGTACTCACGTTTTAGTCTAATGTTGCCATATATAAGAATGGACATTTAATTTTCGAATGTAACCCTAGCAGTACCGCAAAATGGCGTCGCGGCTTACCTTTCCGATTTACGCGCCACTTTCACGGTGTCCGGATATGTGGTGGAATCCAATCAACATTGTAACACAACTATGTCACTCGTATGTCTATGATATATATCTGCTACTGAACCACAGATTTTGTCTAAGGTTAGTTTGTAAAGTTAGTGCTTGTACAGTAATGGGGCGTGTGAGTTCGAAGCTTATCTCTTTCAGATCATTGAAAAAAGTCGTTTCTAAATGGGGTCTGATATCCTTTTCATAATGCCAACGATATGGTCTTACTTTGGCAATATTTTACATGAAAATGTTTTTCGTTTATATTAGTTTTTTTATGAGTGTAGTGGAAACAATACAAATATATATATATATACCAGCTGACCCTCGCAACCTCGTTTACCTCTACTATTGCCCGTAGCGTAATAATTTTCCCACATTTTTTAAACATTATTCATTGAGGCTCCGCTCCTATTGTTTTTAGCGTGATGATATTGTTACAAGCTGGGTATTAAATAAATTAAAGTACTCGATTAATTACCAAAAATAACACAATATTTATTAAGAACACTTTTTACAATAAAAAATCACTAAATCACTCGTTAGTCGCACTAAAGATCTCTTCGATGTTTATCCGCTGTATCGTGAAACAATACTGTTCCTACGGCCAACACGTTCCGCTTTTATATGGCCGTGGAAATTACTCGAAACTACGAAAATATTCGATCGATATTTCTAGGCTAAATAGATTACTCTAGAGCTGCTTGTAGCGCCATCTAGCGTCGAGTAATCGTCATAATGCACACAGTTGCGCGCTTTCCGACACTAGATGGCGTTGTCCTCGACAGTTCTCGATTCTTCTAGTGGACACTAGATTCATCTGGTTATGGCGCAACACTGCCCCCTCCTAAGACATGCTCGTTCCGAGCATTATCGGTTCCATAGTATCGCGCCAGTCGATCTACATGAACTATCTTTGGGGCGCCTCTTGGACACCTCTGTATCCGGTAGGTAACATCATTGATTTTAGTGACTACCCGGTATGGCCCATCCCATTTTGCTTGTAGCTTCGGAGATCTCCCTTTACTGCGAACTGGATTATGTAGCCATACTAGCGAACACTCTTCGAAGCCCTTATTATTCGCTTTCCGGTCATAACGGGTTTTCATCTTTTCAGACATTTGTTGGCCCGATTGTCTGACATGCTCATAAATGTCATTCATCTTGTTCCGCAAGTCATTCGCGTACTCCGTTATACTTCGCGGGGTATCAGGGGGTATTCCAGTGATCAAGTCTGCAGGCAACCGTAGTTCTCTTCCGAAGTTTGCAAAAGCTGGTGTTACGGAAGTACATTCGTGGACTGCACTTCGGTATGACAGAAGAAACGGTTGGATGTGTTTGTCCCAATCTTTTTGCTTACTTTCAACTACTTTTGCCAGATACCTCTCTAGTGTTTGGTTAAATCGTTCCACCATTCCGTCCGATTGTGGGTGGTAAGAGGTGGTTCTGGTTTTGTGAGCACCCATCACTCGACACATTTCTTGAAATATTTGAGACTCAAAATTTCTTCCTTGGTCACTGTGGATTTCTAAAGGCACTCCAAAACGACAGAAGACTTCGTGCACTAATTTATCTGCAACTGTTGATGCCTCTTGGTTGGGAATGGCAAAGACTTCTGGCCACTTAGTGAAGTAATCCATTACGACCATGAAGTACTTGTTTCCGCTTTCACTTTCAGGAAACGGTCCTGCCACGTCTATAGCAATTCTTTCCCAGGGTGCACCAAAATTATACAATTTCAATGCGCCTCTGCTACGTGTATGAGGTCCCTTCACGGCCGCACAACTGGTACACTTGCGACACCAGTCCTCAACATCATCACGACAATGAATCCAGTAGAATCTTTCCCTTATCTTTAACAATGTCTTCTTAACTCCCATATGACCTCCTGAACATCCGTTATGGTAGAGCTGCAGGACCACTGGTATCTTAGCTTTAGGAACAACCATTTGCAGATGACAGCTGTCTCCTCGAGCGTTTTCCCATTTACGGCACAAGACTCCATCCTGGATGACTAGACTATCCCATTGAGCCCAATAACTCTTCGCGGTCGAACTCAGCGATGCAACTTCGCTCCAGTGTGGCTTAGGAGTCTCAGCTTTAATCCACTCGAGAATTGGTTTGAGATCTGCATCCTCTTGCTGTGCTTGCTGTAGGCTTTCCTTCCATTCGTTGCTAAGGTCCGTCTCTATCGTCCTTATAGGAACACCTTCCTTTACTTCTTGCTTAGCGTAGTACTTGCAGTCTTCAAGGCAAGGTCTTCTTGATAATGCGTCTGCGTTACCGTGAGACTTTCCACTGCGATGTCGGGCAGTACTATCAACCGCCTTATTCTCCTGAAACCGCTCGTATTCTCTTCCTATGCTTCGCTTGGGGCAGCTGGACCGAAGGTGACCTTTTTCACCACAGGCGTAGCATCTAGGGCTGTACCTCTTAAATCGGTCCCGCGGAGGTGATGCCACAACCTCCCGGACCCGATGAGACCGATGGTCTTGTCTCACAGCTTCCACCTCCAAAGCATGGGCCAGAGCGTCCTTGAGAGTTTCATGGTGCCCAAGTCTCACAGCAGCTCTAACTTCGAGGTCACGGATGCCATCGATAAAAGCTTGCACCAGATTCCCGTCAACGAGCGCAGGTGCAGACTGGTATGCCTTACGGACCAGTTTCTCAACTTCCAGAGCCCACTGTTGCAAGTTTTCACCGATGCATTGGGCACGATCCTTCAGCTGTGCACGAAACACGTGCTCCAGATGAGCGTCACCATATCTTGCTTCCAATGCCTCCAGCAGTTGCTCATAGGTTACCTTCTTACCGAGGGCTTCGAGGACGGTTAGAGCCTGGTCTCGAAGACCCAAGGTGAGCGCGGTCATAGCTTGTTCCTTTGTCCAGCCGTTTGCCGTCATAACAGCCTCAAACTGAATCTTGTAGGCTGACCACGAAGATGTTCCATCAAACGGCGGTACTTTGAACCCCCGTACCGAAGGAGCAGCAGTTACTATAGTCGCCGCTCCGTCTCCAACTTTAAGGTTTCCTAAGGCCTTCTTCACGTCAGCAATTTGAGTTTCGGCCTCAGTGATACGATTCTCGTGTTGAAGAACCTGATCCTTCACTACCTTGATTTCTTTGCCGAAAGTCTCATGTATGCCTTTTAACAAGAGCATCTGTTCCTCCTGGCGGCGGGCCTGCTCCTCCTTGTCCCGCAACAGTTGCTCTTCCAAGCGGCGGGCCTGCTCCTCCTGGCGGCGGGCCTGCTCCTCCTGGCGGCGGGCCTGCTCCTCCTGGTGGCGGGCCTGCTCCTCCTTGTCCCGCTGCAGCTGCTCTTCCAAGCGGCGGGCCTGCTCCTCCTGGCGGCGGGCCTGCTCCTCCTGGCGATGGGCCTGCTCTTGGAGCATTGCCATTAGGGCCGTGATATCTGGAGCTGCTGCCGATGTGGACGGCGTGGTTTCCATAGCTGGCTGCTGATCTTCCGATGTAGGCAGTTGTGCACTTCCAAATCGCCTCTGATCAGCCTCTTGCTGGCGCTGACTCCTAGTTCGGATACCTTCCGTGTCTTCCTTTGGTAAAACCGGCATACTTTAATGCCGCTTCTGACACCAAATTGTTACAAGCTGGATATTAAATAAATTAAAGTACTCGATTAATTACCAAAAATAACACAATATTTATTAAGAACACTTTTTACAATAAAAAATCACTAAATCACTCGTTAGTCGCACTAAAGATCTCTTCGATGTTTATCCGCTGTATCGTGAAACAATACTGTTCCTACGGCCAACACGTTCCGCTTTTATATGGCCGTGGAAATTACTCGAAACTACGAAAATATTCGATCGATATTTCTAGGCTAAATAGATTACTCTAGAGCTGCTTGTAGCGCCATCTAGCGTCGAGTAATCGTCATAATGCACACAGTTGCGCGCTTTCCGACACTAGATGGCGTTGTCCTCGACAGTTCTCGATTCTTCTAGTGGACACTAGATTCATCTGGTTATGGCGCAACAATATATAGTCTATAGCCTTCCCCGATAAATGGACTATCCAACACTGAAAGAATTTTTCAAATGGGACCAACGGTTCCTGAGATTAGAGCGTTCAAACAAACAAATAAACAAACTCTTCAACATTATTATATTAGTATAGATATCCCCACCCAGGGTAAATAATTGTGTGATGAACACGATTATTTGTTCTGTAGCAACTTATGTACAAGTAGATTTTTATTGTATTAACTAAGGCACATTTTTATACCTATGAGCCTATTAAAGTGTCTCTTCTCTGTCTGATGGAAAGTATGAAGAGAATCCAAGAGTAAATGCAGCATATCATTGGGCCTCCGGTCTCATATAAGTATTGCTTAAACTTTCTGCCTCGGTGGAGCAGTGGTAGCGTATGCGACTGCTGTGCTTGAGGTCTCGGGTTCGATTCCCGGGTCTGACCAAATGTTTGTATGATCTGCAAATATTTGTTTCGGAGTTTGGGTGTTTTCTATGTATAATATGTATGTGTTTATAAAAAAAAAGTATATATGTATTAATATCAGTTATCTAGTACCCATGGTACAAGCTCTGCTTGGTTTGGGACTAGATGGCGTTGTGTGTTAAATGTGAGAAAATATTTATTTATATTATATTATATTATTATTTCTCTTATATTTCGCGCCTCACATCGCACAGGCTCCTTACTTTTTCTTTTTGTGTAATTTAAAACAAATTTCGCTACGTAATGTATTTACTTAAATATTATTATTGAATTTAACAAGCGTAATTTGTATATGTATCACAGATGAACCAAAACATAACTCAAAAAGAGTTATGTTTGATTGACTTGAAATTCGAATGCGAGTAAATAAAACCGGCCTTCAACTTTGCAGCATTGTTACGATTTAAAAACAATACTGAAAGTAAAACTTCATTTAATTGAAAAATGCTTTTAAACATAAGTATTGTTATATTTAACCCCCGACGCAAAAAGAGAGGTGTTAAACGCATAAGTTTGACGTCGATGTCTGTGTGTGTCTCTGTCTGTGGCATCGTAGCTCTCAAACGGATGAATCGATTTTGATGCGGTTTTCTTCATTGGAAAGACAGATTCCTTGCGGTAATTTTTAGCTATGTTTGGTTAATATCGGTCCAGCAGTGTAAAAGTTTCAGCTCTTTTCCAAAATGATGTAAGGCATTTTTGGCGTATGATTACTCGATTAGGTGCTTGCGTTGTGATTTTTTTTATTTTAGCTTGTAATATATTAATACACTTAGCAGCTTAATGCTGATGCGTGTATATCAAAACATTTATGAAATATTTATCAAGATTTTAACAACGTTTATATTCGGTACACTTTCACAAGTTTGTGGCTAGAGATCCATATATACATATTTATTTATTTATTTATTAAAACTTCCTGCAAACATGTTGCACAAGGCGGACTTAATGCCACAGGCATTTTCTTCCAGACAAACCTTACATATATAGTTCGTATCTTCTAAAGATACTCGTACTATATAATATATGGTATATCGTTTAATTAACAATGTACCTACACAATGCGGTTAACTCGTAGCAAAGTATGCCCGGCGGCACTGCATGCCAGTTGCCAGTGTTGCCACTAGTAATATTAGGTACGTACAAAGCTTTGTCGTCCCTAAAACTTTTGTTATCTGTGGATTTATTACACTAGAAATTCTATGTTTACTTAAGACCAGTAAGTACACATTAACTATGTCAAATCAATATATATAGGTATAGTTGATAGTAACTTAAAAAATTACCTGTATTTGTTTGCGTTTTTCTTTTAATTAAAAATCACGTAAAATTTTATTTTATTCCAACAAAAAAAATTACAGTATATCTTATATTTTACTAACAAATCTTGATCGTAACATGTATACTCATATTAGATACCATATTTATCAGTGTTAGGTAGATTAGATTATTAGATTAGTGATAAAACAATAACTCGAAGTTAGTAAATCAGAGTTGAGCATCAGTGATGAGCAGTATAACTAATTTTATTTGCACTTCCCCTCCTCGTTCTGCGAGGGGCTCTGATTCATGGCAATGTGTGGTGTAATAATGACCCTATGAAATCAGGAGTGCGGTAACGTCCTTGTTTATTTTGTTTATGGATGTAGTTTGTCTTAAACTATATTACTTTATCTTTCGCGATACTACTTTGAAAGTCGTAACAACGTGAATCCAACTGAAATGTTCTTCTAAAAAAACAATAATTTTTATATATTGTGAGGTGTATATTTTGTCATACATTCTAGAATCAAACTCACTTGTACTTATTTCACTATTTTAATTAAGTTTACATCTGACCGGTTCCACGTTATGGCATTTTCAAGAATTTTCAATATTAAAATAGTAAGTTTTGTTTTTAAAAAGGACAACTCCCACATTAGGAATAAACATCCTGTGTCGTGGGGGACTTTACAAACATACATGAAACGGACACAAAGAACATCCAGACTCGGGACAACAATTCGTGGATCACACAAAGTGTTGTACCGCGTGGGATTTGAACCCAAGACACTTGGCGCAGTAGCAAGCGGCATGGCGACCGCTGAAACCACTCGGCCAACCGTGTAGTCAACAGTATCGCAACAAGTTCCGTCAAGTACCGACAATCGAGAGTATAAATTATATTTTGTCAATTTATACCTAAATATAAAATTACTTGTCTGACGACTGATTGATTCATCAATATTGAGCTTAAACCTCTGGGCCTAAAATCAAAATAACCAAAACGACAATCGAACGAAAGAAAACGCAAAGCTAAGCAAAAAAATACAACTAAAGGGATTATGTGTATGTGTTTATTCTTCTCACTAATTAGACAAAATAAAACAATTCTCTAACTAAATGATTTCAATGCTCTTTAGAAATTCAG
Source organism: Spilarctia lutea (assembly GCA_916048165.1). Lineage (NCBI taxonomy): Eukaryota > Metazoa > Arthropoda > Insecta > Lepidoptera > Erebidae > Spilarctia > Spilarctia lutea. The sequence continues at coordinate 10,571,147 of OU696490.1, read as the reverse complement.
AAAGTATATAGATAAAGAGGCTACACCGTCGCCACGGCCCACGAGATTTGATAAAGCAAGACTGTTTGCCAATCTTTTATATTCTTACGAGTTTTTCCGAACTTTTACCATAGTATAGATCTTTTTGTTCTAACCTAATAATATTTACCAACATTACAACTCAAAGTTTGTTCGCAACCTTCAAAATACAAAGCTTTTCAACAACTCTCACACATAACACTTCACCCACTTTTTCTTCCACAAATAAGATCGTGGAACTGAGACACAAACAGACAAGGTCAAAGGACTCTCCGTTGAATAAATCCATTAAGGGAGCGAAAACTAAATAAAATGTACTTACTGAATAAAGGGAGAAGGCTCGTGATAAAACTGTGAAGGAACGAGATAGCAAAATATAAATTCTCACGAGATAAAAAGGAACGGTGGACAGTCTGGACTCTTGAGATAAGGCGAAGAAAAATGTCGCAAGATATTTATTCGTTGGGTTCCGTGGATAAATGGTTATTATGGGGTTTCGTAGTTGTAAATTAGTAAGATGTATGGCGTCGGCGTGTTGAATATGTATTTATTGGTGTCGTAAGTTATTGTCTTCTCGCCAGAGGTTTCGGTTGAATTGTGCGTTACTTTGACATCGTGTTTTAACGATGAATGTTCTGTAAAAGATAGAAAAAGGATAAATTTTAGTAGAATCACCTGTAAATGAGAGTACTTCTTAAATTTCAATGAAGCGGCACAAATAAAGTTGCAGACTGATGTTCATTACCTTGAGCTAAATACATATGTATGATGATTGACTGACTATTTTCAGCGTATAGTAAATTTGTTTATAAATTATTTAGACACGAAAGATCATAATTGATTGAGTTTTACGCATAATCACTAAAACTGGACACAGCAATGGGTGGTTTAAACTAATTTAATCTAGAATAATCTGTGTACCCTATCCTCACTGACGATCAAGAGGTTTCGGGTTCGAATCCCGAATCGGACCATAAAATGTTTTTGGTTTTTATGATTTTAGAAATGCTTAATAACAGTTTGGAATTTGAAAGTTGGGGTCTGAGCCTACTCACTCAGTTCTTATCCTCCTAGCTAGGACGCAGACAAATAATTATTTATCCGGGCATACCTACTATTCACGATAATAGGTAAAATGCATAGACATAACACACAAAGAAGTAAACAAACAAACCTTTGTATTTATTTATTAACTAGCTGACCCACGCAACCTCGTTTGCGTCTTATATTGCCCGTGGCGTAAAAAAAATTCCTCGTTTTTGAAACATTCTTCATTGGTGCTCCGCTCCTATTAGTAGTAGCGTGATGATATATAGCCTATAGCCTTCCTCGATAAATGGACTATCCAACACCGAAAGAAGTTATCAAATCGGACCAGCGGTTCCTGACATTAGCGCAACAAACAAACAAACTCTTCAGCTTTATTATATTAATATAGATTTACACGTTTATAAAAGTTTTCAACAAATTTTATAAAACACACACAAACACATAGTGGTAGTTATATTTGCATACATTGAGTTATTTGTTTACTAAGAGGGAAGACAAAAGGGAGTATTTTCCGAGTACTTGCATATTTACCTCTTTGCTGGCTTTAAAAATAGGAAAAATATCTCTTATACTCGTAGATTTAGTGAAGCTTTTTGTTTGTAATCTTAGACTAGTGTTTTAGATATGCATTTTTAATTGTAAACATTCACGAATTTAGATACTTTGGTTAACCTAAATTGAGATATAGTATAACATATGTATGTTGCGGAGATTTTTATTTTCGGAGATATTATACACAGCGCCTTCTAGTCCCAAACTAAGCAGAGTTTATGTGGATACTAGACAACTGATATGATCACGTACATACTTTTTACAAATATTTTCATGATATACAACGTGTCCCAAAACTCAACGATAAGCCGGTACCAGAAGATCGGCCTGCTCGTGACTACTCGTGAAAAAATGTTAAAAAACAATTATCTTTTTTTTTTTTTAAATTACGAAAAAAAAACTAAAATTCTTAAAAATTTACACCTCTTAAGATATTTTTAACTACCATCACCACAATTTTCCAAATATTTCAGTTTTTTTTTTGTATCAGCATCCCAAGTAACACCGTTATCCATCACAATCCTTAGAAAACCCATAACACCTGTAGATTTTACACGAAACTTAATGAAAGTTTTTTCTTTTCTTCAAAACTCTAAAAGATTTTTCTTTATGGGCAATTTAACTCATCGTGGTGTAAAAAAAATGTATGGTCACTACTATGGCAAAAGTTTTATAAAAAATACGCATCTAACCATGAATCTAAAATGGTACAATACTTCTTGAAAACCAACCACAAAAAAAAATGGAAATTATTTATCTAAACATAAACCAACATTCATGAATTGTTTATAGTACTAAATTTTTGACAATATTTAAGGTTTTTGTCGAATTTTTCGTCAACCCTTATTTTGGTAGTAACTTATTATACATAACTAGTTAGATCTCATCTAGATCTACCTAGTTTATAGCAAATTACATAAGTCCGGTAAATAGAAGTTTAATTTTTTTTACAAAAATATGATAGTTATAGAAATATGATAGTAGTTACAATCTTCCTACCCTACAATATCTCACAAATCTCGCTTGAATAGCAGTACGGCAGGCATTCTGTGCACAGGTAGTAAAATTGAGTACTATAATTGTATGTAAAAAATTTCAAACTTCTATTTACCGGACTTATGTAATTTGCTATAAACTAGGTAGATCTAGATGAGATCTAACTAGTTATGTATAATAAGTTACTACCAAAATAAGGGTTGACGAAAAATTCGACAAAAACCTTAAATATTGTCAAAAATTTAGTACTATAAACAATTCATGAATGTTGGTTTATGTTTAGATAAATAATTTCCATTTTTTTTTGTGGTTGGTTTTCAAAAAGTATTGTACCATTTTAGATTCATGGTTAGATGCGTAATTTTTTTAAAACATTTGCCATAGTAGTGACCATACATTTTTTTTACACCACGATGAGTTAAATTGCCCATAAAGAAAAATCTTTTAGAGTTTTGAAGAAAAGAAAAAACTTTCATTAAGTTTCGTGTAAAATCTACAGGTGTTATGGGTTTTCTAAGGATTGTGATGGGTAACGGTGTTACTTGGGATGCTGATACAAAAAAAAAATCTGAAATATTTGGAAAATTGTGGTGATGGTAGTTAAAAATATCTTAAGAGGTGTAAATTTTTAAGAATTTTAGTTTTTTTTTCGTAATTTAAAAAAAAAAAAGATAATTATTTTTTAACATTTTTTCACGAGTAGTCACGAGCAGGCCGACCTTCTGGTACCGGCTTATCGTTGAGTTTTGGGACACGTTGTATATGGAAAACGCCCAAGTTCTGAAACTAATATTTAGAGATCATATAAACATTTGGTTCGACTCAATAATCGAAACCGAGGATAAATATACCCTAATATTGCACCGCAGAGGCAGTAAAAAAAGTATAAAATAAAAAATGTTTCTAAGATCTGCAAATATTTGTTTTGGAATTTGGGTATTTTCGATGTATAATATGTAGGTATTTACAAAAAAATAATTACATAATAACTACTGAAATTTATAATTTAAAAAAAAACAATAACTATATTTACATACAAGCGTACGCTTATAAATACTCCTTCACATCTTCGCCTACTGGTAGCGTTCCCAAAAGACCGGCAGCAGGAAGGTTAAAAATACATAAGCATTCATAAGCTTGTAAAGTCCATAAAACTGCAATGAAATGTAAACTTAACTAGTTGGTAAAACTTATACAAGGATTGGTTCATCTACGAAACTTTGCCTCGGTACGTCCTTTATAACATCAAGTCTCCATAACTCCGTCCTACCCTTCCCTTGCTTCCCTATAACATAATTTCATCTACCCAAATGAATCCAAATACCGAAACGGATCCGTACATCTCAACAGATATTTTAACCCTAAGACGTACCAAAATAGAAGGGCTTATAGGTACGAGGTATATGTTAGCGGTAGGTACGGCAGATCAAAGGGTTGTGAGGCCACGCCGTCGCGCTTTGAACATGCCGACATAACACCGGCGCATATGAGCTCACATGCTACGTACGTATATAATGTATATGCTCTGTTTTGATACGATTTGCTGATATTTAGGGATTATGCTAGATGAGTGTCTGGGAAAAGGGACGGTTGTGGCAATATGTTATTGGATGGAGTGATTTAGCGAATGTTTTGTATGAGGAGTTTAGTTAAATGGGGTGATGAAATATAAGGATAAAGAGTCTTAGTATATTTTAAAATAAATAATAAGTGTTAATATTCACTATGAATGCTAGTGAGCTTTTGTCCGCAGGTCTGCCTACATATGTGTCGGATTTCGCGGTAATTATTATCCTCCTATGACATTGCCAAATAGTGTGGCTTTCTATTGGTAAAAGAATTTTAAAATCGTTTCAGTATATTACTCCATAATTTTTTTGTTGACGGGTTGAAACGGCGCTTCTGGCGCCCTGCTCCGGAAGGACCCGGACCATGTTATGTCAGGTTCTTCATGAATCGACGCCTAGCCTAATCAGAACCTGTCCCGGGGTAAATTATTTCCCCCTCAATCCCAGCGTGGTAGGCTGTTTGCACAATGATGCTAACATGGCGATATCCCGGCCGCAGCAATCAATCGGCAACCAGAGATCCCTATCAGAGATTATCCTCTACAAATTTACAAACGTTACCTGTTTATAATATAGTGTTAATTTGGAATAGAAGATATGTATACATAGATATCCGCTGCTGGACACTGTACGCCACTTGGTTAAATCTTCAGCTTCTCGCATCCAACTCCTGCCAGCCGTCTTGCGGAACTCATATAAATACCGAATATATAGAATGAACTTAGCTAGTGATCTATATAGATAGGTATAGATTCACAAAGCTTTCGAGTACAAAAAATGTATATGTATTTATGTATATGTTTACATGCATTAGTAACTCTAAGCTTATGTCAATTGTGCGTTGTTCTGGACATTTATAACCTCGATGCACCTACCTTCCTATATTTCTAAACCCCCAAAGATTGGTTGGTAGAGAACGCCTAAGCCATTAAATCCGCCGATGTACATAGGTATGTGCATGAAGTTTTAAATAAATAAAAAAATAAAGAAACTAACTAAATTAAAAAAAATTCACCGTTTTGTAACCAAATTTCATTGTACTCGTCTTGTTGTGTGTCAGAAAGTTTGTTCTATGAACTTTATTCTAACCTAAAAACGTGTGTGGTCTAAAAAGTTCCGACCTAACCCAACGGTGATACAAAACATTATTTTTGAGATCACCTAGTAAACGAAGTACTACATATTTTACTAAGTGGTATTGCAAAAGCACCATTAAAATATACATAGAAATGGTTACCATTAGATTGATTTAGTTGGTTTCTTGAGAACAAATTCAATTTCACATTAAAACAAAATTATTACTTCGTTTACAATTTCGTAAAGTTTGCAAAATTAACTCAACTTTTCGTCTCATTGTACCTATGTGGAAGACACAATACCTATATTATAAGTGGTTGACCTGTTATTAATACTTAGATTAAAATGATAACTTGACATTTTACATTCCTCTATAAATATATTTAGCGATACGCAATCCCGTAATAGATACACATACATACGTACACAGGCACACACATTGCATACTGCCACACACACTCTTTACTGTATTTTTATTGTATAGTTGACGTATCATAAAGGGTGAAGACACTGACTCCTGTAACACAGGTTGTAACCTACCACAGGAAGCAGGGTTTCAATGTAATTTAACACTGTCTATACCAATAAAAAATATTATTATTATTATTATATTATAGATCCTATTATGTACTGTTAAAGTACCTAATGGGACAATAATCAACAACACTAGCCATAAAGGAAGCAGCAGCGGGTCTACAGCAGCGTTGTCAGACTGCCGATTTTGGCAAAACGTCCCGCTTTTTTAATCAAAATTATAATATCCCGCGCGGGACAGGTTTTGTCCCGCTTTTTGGGGATAACTGGCAGGACGTCCAAAGTCAAGTTAGTTAGCCGAAGTGCTTTATCGTCAACAAAAATGGTAGGTTCACGAATTGCTCATCTTTCTTAATTTGAGATTAGACACGATGCGTTTTTTTAATTCCTTGTCCCGCTTTCGAGGAAAGTATCCCGTTTTTCTTTAATAAAAATTCTCAGAATCCCGATTTTATTAATTTGTACTCAGCTAACCTCTGCTTAGCCTCTAGCGTAAGGATCAAATGTTAAGTAAAATTAAATAGTTTTGTTTTACTCATTAATCTTTGTCAATTTTGTCATCAATGAAACTTGAATATGAAACAACAAAATCTGGATAACTTCACCGCACCCGTCTGGCTACTGAACCTCCTTTATACGGAGAGGTATATGTCCAGTTGACTGTTAAAGGCGTGACTGTTGACAACAAGTACAGCTGGGTACTATTTTTTACAAGCTTTTATTTAATTTCACCTGTCCCGATGTCTGTCTGTAATCAGATCTTGCAAGTTCAATTTGATCCACTTTCTGATTACTGATCGTGCTAAAATTATAAATATACCTTAAGTTCTGATGACAATGTAATTATATATAATCGGTGTTATTATTAATCTTAAATGGTCACCATTACAAAATGGCGGCGTACATATTTCTGAACAACTCACCCAATATATTTTTTAGTAACAAGTTACAAAAGCTTATTAAAAAAAAAAAATAATCACTTGTTTTTTAATTTTATTAGGTTCAATAACAATTTTATCAAACCAGTTTATTAGCTTAGACCACATCATCGTAAAATTATATAATACTAGCGACCCGCCCCGGCTTCGCACGGGTGCAATGCTGATACTAAATACACGTTGTATATAAAACATAGCTGACCCACGCAACCTCGTTTGCGTCTTATATAGCCCGTAGCATGAAAATTTTCGCAAAATAAGTAACTTTTCTGGTTGATTTTTACACCTTGTGTCCGAAAAACCCAAATATCTTAACGGAACCCTATTTTTTTCCAAAATAAAATATAGCCTATGTTACTCGTGGATAATGTAGCTTTCGAATGGTGAAAGAATTTTTAAAATCGGTCCAGTAGTTTTTGAGCCTATTCATTACAAACATACAAACATACAAAAATAGGTACAAATCTTTCCTCTTTATAATATTAGTATAGATATCTCTACACTGGTTTACAGATTACCCTTTTATTTTTAAAATTTTTATTCTTTAAAAAGATAAGATAACAAAAAAACATACATGAAACGGACACAAAAAATACCCAGACTCAGAACAACAATTTATAGATCGCACAAAGTGTTGTTTCATGTGGAATTTGAACACAACACTTAGGGCAGTAGAAAGCGACATGGCGACCGCTCAAACTACTAGGCCAACTGCACAATTACCAAACAGTAATGCATACAAACCACCAATTGTACAACAAACATATCGTAAGAGGCTCACGCTTCACGGTGCGTCCCTAAACAGGATGAAAGCCTCGACCACCCCATTCTGACAAAATAGCAATTAAATGTGCCTTCATTTACTAACCCTTTAGCGTAACCCATACGCGCGATTGTGGTGAAATATTTATCAGGAATGGCAATATTTTCAACATTAACATGTACACAGGTACTCGTATATTATTTTATTAAGTTTTATTTATCATAATTATAATTGCATACATAGTTTAAAAACTATCAAAGATAAGTAAAAACCGTGTCTGTTGTTTTTCTTTGTTATGGGATCGCCTTTAAAGTTTTTTTAACAATACAATATATTAAGCCAAGTGCTTATTTTTTTTTTTTTTTTATTGAATATTGGGCAAACGAGCAGACGTATCACCTGATGGTATGCGATTACCGCCGCCCATGGACACCCGCAACACCAAAGGTGTCACAAGTGCGTTGCCGACCTTTGGAGGATGGGAAAGGGGATGGGGGAGGGGTTGAGGTATGGGCCTCCGGTATCCCCAATCACTCGGTGAAACACAGCGCAAACGCTATTTCACACCGGTTTTCTGTGAGGCCGTGGTATCACTCCGGTCGAGCCGACCCATTCATGCCGAAGCATAGCTCTCCCACGGTAAATGGGAGGCTTATGTTGAAGGCTTGATTTCTTTTTCTAATAAATTGTGTTTTTTAATATATTTTTTACTTAATCCATCTTATGTTTCATAATAATAATAATCCTTATTTATTCAGACAGAGTATGGTCCCTCTCTTTCATTGTAAATTGGTAGTGTACAATTTCTTTTAACTTATGATAGTACTTTACAATGTTACTATATATTTAATTTAGTTTAGTAGATTTAATTTAGAAACGTCCTAAGAAAGCTTTTCATTACATTCGAGTCGTATTTATCGGTTTTAATGCTCGGTCACCTGTAAAAACTGTGTGATAAAATTGGTAAAGGAATCCTGATTACTCTATTTTGTGTAGGTATATAATGAATTTAGACTGCCTCGGTGGCGCAGTGGTAGCGAATGCGACTGCTGTGCGTGAGGTCTCGGGTTCAAATCCTGGGTCGGACCAAATGTTTGTGTGATCTACAAATATGTTTCGGAGTTTGGGTGTTTTCTATGTATAATATGTATGTATTTACAAAAAAAAAGTATATATGTATTCATATCAGTTGTCTAGTACCCATAACACAAGCTCTGCTTAGCTTGGGACTAGATGGCGTTGTATGTTAGATGTCCGAAATATTTATTTTATTATTTATAATGGTGTAAACTAAATGAAATGCGTTAAAGCTAGGTATGAGCAATAAGGCTTGAAAAACATGAAGTTAAGATTTTCCTATGTACGACATTTTATTTTAGGAAAAACACTACATCTATCTACTTTTTATTAAAAATTTCTGAAAAGTCTACCTACATATACTACTATTTAGCGTCTACACATCTAACCAATGGGTATGTAAAAATATCCCACAAAGAACTTCCCCTTCTAAACTACAAATACTGATCACTAATTACTGAACCAACGCACCGTGACCACGTGAATACACCATAGAAAGGGTAACACCCACAGACAACGCCAATAATGCATGAAACAGGATTATAAAACATGAAAACGTAGTTAAAGGGCTGCCCACACTCTGTGTGTAATTATACATGTTAATTTACAACTACCCACTTCCTAATATGTGTGTACATATACTTGTCTATAGGTTTTCCCTTTCATTTAGGTTTTAGGGAGACGCGCTTGGTTAAACCTTTGAACATAATTCCGTGGCTTCGTGTTAGAAGCGTGACTAAAGGAGAATTTACGCTCTTTTGATACTGAGGTACACATATTATATTAGAGTGTAGGTATGTTTTCACTGAATAAGGCAAAAAACTTGAAAACGTCGTACCGGCTGTTGACCTTGGCAACTTTAATTTAATTTTGTTTATGTTTTTAATTATAACGCGGCAACCTAATTGTAATGTCAATATGAAATGTCAAAATGAAATGTCAGTTGTCAAATATTCCTGATGTAATACAAATGTTCTTCAAGTTTGTTCAAGATAAATCTGTGGAATTTCACTTTTCGTTTCAACATCATCACCAATCTCAACCTTGTTCACCGCCTTTAATATACATATAACTAGTGATGAATACTGTATTTGTCATTCCTTAGTTTCACAGTTCGAACTTCGTACCGCCTCAGCTTCCCACATGGAGTGCACAGTCGCGAAAGAAAAAAAGAATTTTTACGTTTATATCTTAATTTTCTTATATACGAACCTTGTCCGAACAATTACGAATAAATAGAAAAAAGAAGTATCCAATTCGGTTCAGTCGATCAGAAGTTATGCGCGTACATAGATTTCGGCGATCCATTTTATATATATAGACAGAACTGGGACTAAAGAGAAACTATCCCTTTTCAATGAACTAATAAGCGAACCTACCAAATCTATTTATAAATTACGGTAACAAAAAAAGAATAAATAACGGACTTAAAAAACTTCCTCTTCTTTTAATTCGCTTGTAAAGCATCATCGGGCGACAGGATTTTATATCAAATGCAAAAATCATTCTTGGTACCTTGATGACTAATTATAATTTTAATTACTGTGTATTAGTTATTGAAATATCTAAATAGTAGCCAATTGAAATAAACACTAACAGTGTACAACTTTCTTAAGGTACCTTCTATTCTGTTCATTGAATTGAAACCCAATCCAGTTTTACGTTCAATAAAAGTTGAATTTTGTTGACATTTGTTTTTGTAAAATTAAAACAACAATTTGTTATTGTAAAACAGAAAGCAAAAGTGGGTTATGATGTATAATATTGCTAGTGGCCTCGCCTTTCGAATGTCACGTAAATCGTGGTACCCACAAAAAATATTAATACTTAGTAATTAAATAATAAAATTAACACCAATAACATATTTTTATATATTTGAAATGGAGTGCAATTGGATAAGCATATGTTTAGCACTCGACTTTCGTTCAATATCGTCCTCTTTATTTCTTTTAAAAATCGACTAAATTGGCACAGGTGTGTCAATAGTTAAAGCTTTTGAATCTAGACTTTAAGATGTTATCGTGAATCTAACTAATCGCCAACTTAGACTAAACAGCAAAATACGTAACCACTTAAAATACGAAATTGCTTGCTTAGTTTACTTTTCGGTCTGAGTTGAATAGAATGGTCAGGGTTGAATATAATCATACTACTTAATTTAAAGATATAAGTTTTCTTTAAATATCCACAACACAAAAGTGAACCTAACTGCCTATTGCATTTTGTAAACTTATTTCCCCGTTGTTATCAAGCATTTCAAATACAAAATCTATAAGCTACGGGAACCCCTTTTTATCACTTCTGCCGTTCAGATTGCCAGTTCTACGGGTCATGCAAGCTATAAAACAAACGAATATTTTTATCATATCAGCTCTCAATAGAAAAAAACCTAACGAAGATCCCTCATTGTCTAACACAGCTATAATATAACCTATAATAGGCAAACCACTTCAATATTCAAACCTCATTACCGAACAAACCATAGAGAAACAAAAAAATAATAAATAACAGTCGTTTGAGGGCGGCGCGTGAGGCAAGGCGTACCCGGCCCGACCCACGCCACACCCACGGGACAAACAACATATAATTATTGCGTCTACCGTGACGCGATGCGATATAAACATAAAACATACATGTGTGTAAGTACCTATATGTTCACGGCATTACATACAAAACGTCACTTGTGTGCCTCCATTAGAGTATAGGCACTTAGTACGTATTATCTTACATACTGTGTAGTACTTATAGATATACATTATCTCGAAAAGCTTAGCAAAAGAATTTGGTATTGAAATTAGTTGATAGGAGGCGGAATGTTGAAGGGTCTGCTAACCACTCGTTTATTTATTTAAATATTAATGAAAACACAGGTCTGTGTAAGATAGGATAAACTTTTTTTAGTGTTAATGTGTAAAAATTAAACGCTTACTATCCAGTAAAATATGTTTCCAACGATTGCGACTATATAGATAGCACTCAATGTCCATCTGTTTGCAAAGATTTATATTAGGTTCATTTGTCAGTATTGCCATATAAAAAAATAAATTTTAAGCTACCAAATTTAGTTGACGTACCTGTCATTATAAAAATTCATATGAATATCTTACAACTGCCCTGATGATGAAAGCGTTGGAGATCGTTTTTTGTTTTTTCGAAAGACGGTACCCGTTTCATGTCATCCACATTTTTTATCATTAATTTCATCAGGACGAAGACTCGAAGACTTATAATTAAAAGACTATAAATACTTGACATTGGCAGAAATAGCTGATCCGAGTGATCCAGCTGGTTGTCATTTCATCATTTCTTAAGGTTAATTTTTAAACAGAATGGGGCTCTTGTCGATGGCTTGATGATACTATAACTGAAATGCGTTATTCTTTTATCACAACTGTTGTTTACCATTATTAAATAAATAACAATACGTAATTTATACTCTCCATTGTTGGCACTTAATAGCACTTGTTGAAATACCTTCTAGAATTAAGGTTACAAGGAACCATTGGTAATATCATAGAGCGAAACCGGTCAGGATTAAAGTTTATTAAAATCAAGTATTAAGTACAAGTTTAATTCTAGAATTTAATTATTTTTAAACAGATATGTACGTAGGCATGCGTTTAGTTAGCATGTTTCAATAGGCATGTATTAAAAAATAGTTATTTTAATAAAGATATTCTGAATGTGTTTTTAACTAAAAATATTTAGTAATACTAATAGGTATAAGAATGCTAGAAAATAACATTTATTTTATGCGAAGCAACACCAAAGTTAATGTTTAAAAGAATTTTCGGACAATGTTTGTCCGAAATGTTCGTTTACTAAACACAATCCTCTAGGATTATAAAGACTAAACATTTTAGCAGGCAAGCGTCTGTCGAGATGAATTTCCTCAATTACTTTAATTATTATAATTTGCGACTTAACCGACAGAATGTTGTAGAAGATTTTTGACTCATTTTGTTCAAAAAAAACAAATATAAAAATAACCTAACCTAAGACAAAACAATACTTAGTCTCTATGATTAAGTCCTTTATTAGTCTACTCTAAACTGTTTTAAAATTATTCTATAAAAATAAAAATGAATCGCCAAATGTGTTGTAAAGCGCAAAACTCGAGAACCGCTCAATGTATTCAGTTAATTTTTTCATATACTTTCGTTAAGGAGGTTTTTATGGAAAGAAAAAAAGTAAAAAGTTGCAAGAGAAATAGGTATATATCTACACTTAGATGTATCCGACACCAAATAATATTGAGAATAAAAAAAGCTAGGTAGATGAAGACGGTGTCTCTGGAAGTTACTAGGAGAATTAGTAGTAGCGTACACGACTGCTGTGCATGACTTTTCGTATTCGAGGCCCGGGTTAGACCAAATGTTTGTGTTGTCTGCAAATATTTGTTTCGGAGTTTGGGTGTTTTCTATGTAAAATATGTATGTATAATATATACAAAAAAAGTCTATGTATTTATATTAGTTGTCTAGTATCCATAATACAAGCTCTGCTTAGTTTGAGACTAGATGGTGTTGTGTGTTAGATGTCCCAAAATATTTATTATTTATTTATTTTATTTCTATTAAATCATAGTGAAGGTTAGTTACAAGTTACAACAAAATGCATACTAAAGACCCACATATTTATAAGTAAAGGCCTATGCCCTGCAGTGGACTCTAAAAGGCTGTTGATTGATTTGGGTAGTTTTTGTATTTTCGAACTTTTTAGGGTTATTTTAAAAACATATTTATTAAAAACTTGTCTTCGGTTATGTATGAGAAAATAAATCTCAGGGATTTTCTTCTGCGTTCTAGCAAACGTAGATTAAAACTTCCCAAAAACTTTGCCCTTTTAGGATTCCGTATCCAAAGTGGCGAAAACAGAACCCTTAGGTATAATTACGTTATATCCGTCCATCTGTTCTTCGACTTAACTCTGCCTGACGCGAAACATGAGCAGAATCCAAGACCACTACGGTCACCATATTAATTTTGAATCCAGGTACAATGCAAAAGAAATATAATAGTGACCCACACTATGGTGGCCTATTTACATGCTCCTGCATCATTGGGCCTGTTGTCTCGCACTTACCAACGAAACACAACAGCATGAATACTGTCATTTTAGGTAGGTCTTCTGGGTAGTACCTTCCAGGTCGAGCCAGCCCGTTCGTGCTGAAATCAGCGTGACTCTACTACCTGACCTTGAAAAACAAAATATTTAAACTTAAAATAATGCGTATAACTCAACTAACATTTAAAAATCACTTTGAATAAGAGAATTAACTCATCCGCTGTTCAAAAAAAAATTAACAGCATATTAATTTATAATAATTTAAACAACTCATTCGTGCAGATATCGGCGGGCCCACCTGTGCGCGCTCGAGCGTCGCCGAGCCCTTTCCCGCCGTTTTCACACAAAATGGCCGACGCGTGACTAGACTCGCGATACGTACCTAGTTATTCATTCATAACGCATCGCAAATATTATGTGCTTTTAAAGTTAATTGCGAGATATTTAACATGGAATAAATTCATGATGCTCACTCTTTTCAATAAACTTCAGAAAAGGAGAACCTTCTCAATTCAACTGTATGTATGTATGTACGTAGGTATATATGTTTTACATCGTTCATGTTATTATCAATGTTAGACTATTTTATAGGTTTTCCATAAATTTGAGATTAGAATTCTTACTTTGGCTATTACATTATTTATTTTGTTTATTTTTTTATGCAGGGTTTAAATTACTAACAATATCTACCTTAGGCAAACAATAATCAGGGCTACATTATCCAGTATTATAAAGATAATAAACATATGCTATAATAAAATAAAAATAAAAAGGCATATTTACAAAGTGAGCAAAAAATGTAACCTATAATAATACAAAAATCCATTAAATACATACGTATCAAGTGAATGCACAACTACAATAGTATCTAGATGTCGTGGGCCGGAGACAAAACACCTCCCGGGAAGGCCTGGGGGAATCGCGAATGAAATACATGTCATAGACAACGACATTTTTGCGATAAGGCAACACCGCGTCAGTTTTGTTTATGGCTCGGCCCGCCATCTTGGCCATCATCGGAATATAGGGTAGTCTAGTACTGCTATTATTATATTTAGTAAATTCTTTCGCACTTAAAAGGTAAATGAAGAACTTAACTTACATCAAATCCTTAAATTGTAGTGACTTATTATATTATTATTTTTATAATAAATCAACTATAATAAAATTTCTCATTAAATAACCAAAATTTAGTAAGATCGGTACAATCGGTGTAATTCATATAACCATAAATATTATTTATAAATATTTTTATGTTATACTATAAAACCCAGACTTTTCTGTATTACCCAAAAGAAACCAAAACTAAATATAGCATGGTTAAAAAAAATGGGATCAATACGGCCCCAGTTATTTTCATCGGCGCGACAGTACCTACTATAAATACGACCAACAATTTCTTTTTTAGAATACATAATGTACCATATCAATGTCAATAGATAATATGATACGCCATTATACTTTTTTTGGCTGGCAACATCGAACCGTCAGATTAATATCACATTTCATTTCTAACTCTATATATAACTATATTCCTACACAAACTCACGTATGTCATTTCCAAAACTACCCTCACAAACTCAAAACATCGGAGAAACGCGTCATCTCGTGGTGATGTTAATTCTCGTTACGTCACAGACGTTGAGTGACAGTAAATAGAGATACAGTCCCGTCTATTATCTGATACCGATCTACACATAGAGGGACTTCATGAAACATTAATGTTACGAACCTGACAGATGGCTTCCCAATACACACTCATTTTACCACTCGTATATTTTTTTCACCCCATTTTCAACCTTAACCCGTCATTTTAAGATATAAAGAAATTTTGACAATTGTATAGGGTACAGGTGGTGACATTTCGAGGTGTCATGTTGGTCGGGATAACGGTATATCAGAAATGAGCAGTAGATGAAATATTTGTTAGTTGCTGCTATACCGCAGAATCGAGTTGACATTATGGCACATGCATTTAAATGAATAGGTTTATAAATCATTGTTTTATTACCTTCAAAATATATTATTTTTATATTTCGTATATAACTTCCCGTGCGTTTAACGTTTATATTCGCATGTCAACAATTTTCAAAACAATGGTTATATTTACTTGTATATATATACGTACACCTAATATTTATCTATACTAATATTATAAAGCTGAAGAGTTTGTTTGTTTGATTGATTATTTGTTTGAACGCGCTAATCTCTCTATCTAATAAAAGAACCCAGACAAAAAAATTCAAGGTTTTTGGTTTCAATATCTTAACGACTGATCTCTAAAAGCTAAAAAGAGAATTCTAAAAAAATATTTATGATATTTTGACCGTACCCGTAAACGTGACATACACACACACACACACACACACATATATATATAAATGAATATGCAACACAGGCTCACACAGGGGCTCCCGGACACGCTGTAAAAACACTCGAGAAACAGCCCTTACCACACGAACTCACTCATAAATATATTGAATAAATTAAATAATGTTAAAAAAAAAAAATTCAAAATATATATTTTTCTGAGTTCCAAATGAGACTATACAGGTGCTGAAATTGGTACGATTTTTTGTGGCATTGCTTGCTACCCATAGATTGGCAACTCTTTTTTTAGTTAAATAAATAATCAAATTTTAAAATATTGATAACGGTTAAATCTTTCTTGGGACCGTAATATTTCATCTACATTTTATTAATGTAAAGATTAAATAAAATAAATTTAATTCCAAGTGTACGCAAGTAACAGCGATTTGAATTTTCAATATTATTTCTAATGTAGACCTACGGCGTAGAGCTGTCTACGCAAGCTACGAAAGCTCTACGCTTGAATGACAATCAGTGATGTTATTTTAAGTATTTCTCTAACTCCTCATTTCATTTCACTCTCTTTTAAAATCTACTAAATAAACCTAAAATACTCCACAAATCAAGTTCAACAAACACTTTCTTGTGATAAGAACCGAATGATAATATAATTTCAAACGACTTTTACTCCGAATTAAGCGATTTAATTCTAAAATTTATTCGCCTTTATCTCGACAGGTGTGACCCTCTAACCTTGCCAAACTAAAGTGCACCTTGTCAAAACCGACGCGCCATTATTAAGCATACATTTTTAAGCTCGCGATAACACTATCGTATTCGGCTGGGTTACGTGGTAGGCCGGGCCACGTTATCGTCAGTTTCTGCATGAACGCGTCCGTTACGGCCCCCCCTTTCGCCCCTCCCCAACCCTCTGAGGCTCCCTTTCGCCTCCTACCAAACCGGTAGATGGCAACTGCGAGGTTTTGACACTTGAACATAATTTATTCGATCCTGAAATAGTTGATCTAGACCAGAGGAATTTCACAGGATTTAAGTGTCTGCTAACTTTTGGAGTACTCTTAAACTTTGTTAATTGAATTCGTAAAAATATTATAAATTAGAATTTAACTGTGTCTGACTGTCTGTTAGGCTTTCACAACTAAACTGCTGCACCAATTTTAATGAGTTTTTTAAATACACACTTTGATTGTTAAGGAAGGACATAGCTACGTTTTAGCTCGTTAACCGACATTGAAGTAGGCCGGCCCGCTAGTTATTTAAAAGAAATACATCGTATTATAACGTTTCATTGATCCTGTAAAAGATTGGTACCTATATTTTTTTGTGTGATATTGAGATCCTGTTATCAATTTTGTAATCTATGAACTACGAGTCGATAAGATTTCCTTATTACTAATGTGTTTTTTCTTTTATTGTAATATATTTGATTTAACTACTACTTTTATTTAGATACTCAAACAGGTAATATTAGCCTTATTTGGTATTGTTTGACAAACGGCAGAAGGCGTTCGTGTCTCTAAGGATATTTTGTGCTACGTAATAAGAGCTCAATAATAAGTCATAGGTAGGCTTTATTGGTATATCTTTACTACCTTCGCAATTTTACCGTATAAATTACTATTGGAAGTATTGTAGTGTTATTTATGTATAGTAATTCAGTCCGTCTTGCGCTGCGAAGAAATACTCAAGTAGTGTTGCCATATACGTCACCATAACTGAAAGTGATTAGTTATTCATAAAAAGTACAAAAGAAAATTCTTTGCCAAATCTGGTTGATAATGTTTAAACATAGAAATCGTACTCGTCCGTGGGAGAGCCACGCTTCGGCATGAATGGGCCGGCTCGACCGGAGTGATACCACGGCCTCACAGAAAACCGGTGTGAAATAGTGCTTGCGCTGTGTTTCACCGAGTGAGTGAGGATACCGGAGGCACATACCCCAACCCCTTCCCCATTCCCTCTCCCTATCCCCCAAAGGTCGGCAACGCACTTGTGACGCTTTTGGTGTTGCAGGTGTCCATGGGCGGCGGTATTCGCTTACCATCAGGTGATGCGTCTGCTCGTTTGCCCCTTATTCAATAAAAAAAAAAAACTTAATTCACATTGAGAGGGGTTTCTCTTCATTTATAAAAAAATATATCAGAGTGAGTGTATTTAAATTTATATTATTCTAAATGGAAAAGACTTATTTGTATGAATAAAATATTCATTTTTTTGTCAAAATAATAGTTATATTTTTTTATTGTTCTAGTTTTGTAGCTTGATCTAATTTAACGATTTAACGTAATATTTCCAAGGTGGACTTAACAGCAAGGTGCACATACCAACACATTTTTGATCAGTCAAGCTTACTCCAAGCTTATAAGTACGTAAAAATATTATTTGATAGGTACGAACATAAAACAATACGTATGTAATTATTCAGATCTACTCCAAATATTATAAAGCGAAAGTTTATGAGGATGATTACTGAAGGGAGTTAAATGACAGTTTTTTTATGTATGGGCCTGCTAAAGTGTTTTTTTTTATTGAATAGGGGCAAACGAGCAGACGCATCACCTGATGGTAAGCGATTACCGCCGCCCATGGACACCCGCAACATTAAAAGCGTCACAAGTGCGTTGCCGACCTTTGGGGGATGGGGAGAGGGAATGGAGGGAGGGGTTGGGTTATGGGCCTCCAGTATCCTCACTCACTACACTACACAACACAGTGCAAGCGCTATTTCACACCGGTTTTCTGTGAAGCCGTGGTATCACTCCGGTCGAGCCGGCCCATTCATGCCGAAGCGTGGCTCTCCCACGGAAAGCCACGATTTTACTCTACCTGAGCATAAGCAGAACCCAAGGGTAGTGGTCACCATACTCATTACTCATTGCATTGTTTAAATGTTGACAATTCAGCATGGTTTGGGTTTACAGTAATATAGCTTACACATCAAAATAACATGTAGTCAACTATTTACCGCGATAACAGGCGGGCGAAGTCGCGGACAATATCTAGGTTATATATACACTTATTTACGTTTTAGAAATTACATTTTAACAAGATATACAACACGCTTCAGATATGTTTTTAGTTATTTTTTGCAAAACTACGACGAGCCCTAGCGAAGCAAGGACCAATACAGTTAGTTATTTATAGCTTTCACCGTGGCTTAGCTAATATTTAGTAAAAAGTATCCTATGTTACTTTTAATATCTCCAAGAATATGTGTACAAAGTTTCATGACGATCGGTTAAGTAGTTTTACCGTAAATGCGTAACAAACAAACTTACTTTCACCTTTATAATATTAGTGTGATACAGAAGTGTGATTAGGATTATATTATTAGGATTTGACTGCCTCGGTGGCGCAATGGTAGCGTATGTAACAGCTGTGATTGATGTCTCAGCTTCGATTCCCGGGTCAGATCGACCCTAATGTTTATGATCTGCAAATATGTTTCAGACTTTGGGTGTTTTGTACGTGTACATTATGCATGTATTTACGAAATAAAAAATATATATTAGTATTAATATCAGTTCTCTAGTATCCATACTACAAGCTCTGCTCAATTTGTGACTAGATAGTGTAGCGTGTTAAAAATAATCGAAATGACCGATATTTCACATAAATAAAAATATGTGAATTTTTATCAAACATTTATTATCTCCAATCTCAGAAAACGTTTTGCGCTCATTCATTCATTTACACTCAACATTAGCCTGTTCTAACTTTAGTCAAAGTGAAATTAAATGCAATCTATATAAATAAATTATAATGAATTACCGAAATGTATGTACGCGCATAACTTTCGATTAGCTGCACCAAATTAGATAATTCTTTTTTTCTATATGTTCGTTATTGTCAGGACAAGGTTTGTATAGAAGAAAATTAAATGAGGAATTATGTTTTATGTCACCGTGGGAAACAGAGGTGGGCGTAACTTCATTTCATCTTAATAAATAAGATAAGACTTCGTACTCTAAGAAGTAAGTCTCTTTTTGTTTATATAAGTAAGTGTTTGTATATAGAGACACCTCGGATCGCCGAGGCCTTCCAGAAGTCGTCGGCTAGGCTAGGGTCTGCTAGGATTCTTGGAGGAACTGGGTCGGTATGAATAATGCCGACCCATCACGCAAAATAGTCGCATTGAAGTCATCGAGAAGCGGAGACCCAACCCGCGAGTTTCAAGACACCGGTTTCCTGGTTTTCTTGTCACCAACATAGGCATCCATAAGTGTTGAAAATAACCAACTATCTTCTACTTTATGTATTCAACATGTAACTATGTTTTTTTTTAAACTTCCTCCTATCATCAAGACACATTTCCTCATTTTTTATTATCTAAGATACCCTTTCGAACACAAAGTATTTGTTACCGTTCCTCATAATAAATAATGTTCTCCTAGCCGATAACGGCCACAGCGGCCAGTCTCAACGGAGATCAGCCAACTACGTAGGAGATATTATAGAGCACAAGTGTTTTCGATAACACAGGTGCACTCTCTGTTCCCTCTCTCTCATAATTCGATGGGACGGTTAACTGACACGATCGTTGAGAGATCAGCATGACCGACAGCTTTACGTATGTTCTCCGAGAGACGGGGATTCAGACCCCAACTTCTAAACTCCGAGCAGTTATTAAGCATTTCTCAAAACTCAATAAAACTTTTGGGCCCGACCCGGTATTCGAACCCGAGACCTTCTTATCGGCAGTCTCATAAATCAACCGCAAGACCAACGAGGCAGTATTCAAAAGTAATAACTTCTGTTTATTTATAGATTTTTAGTTTGTATCGAGGGTTTTCAATTGGTTATTTAATTTGTATGAAAAATCTAATTATTATTTTTCACATTTCCACTAACAGCGTTTCTATCTCAGTTTAAGTGTGTATTAGGACGTTTAATCTCAATATGACAAATCTTATTATAGACAATTTTGGACACGATAGTTCAAGACGTACAAAGATAATAAAGCAAATTCAAGCTAAGTTAGGAACTTAACCAATTTTAGGTATGTCAAACTACAACAGGTCATACAAATTCAGAATACTAAATCTCATTCGACAGGGTTTGGTACTGTTAAATGGAATTCTAACGTCGACTTACAAACTTAAATCTACTTCAGATAGCTTTCTAACAAGAGAACGGTTGCTCATTCTTTGGTCTAAATCAACTAATATCTGTAAAAATTAAATGCTGCAAATTTGGTGTAACTTCTTGAGACTGATCAGTGGTTTGTCAATGCTTGGCAATCCACGACTTAGACTTAAATATTGACACTCCTTAACAATTTATTAGGTAGTAGAGCCACGCTGATTACAGCACGAACGGGCCGGTACTATCCTCGCACAGAAGATCAACGTAAAATGACAGCGTTCGTGCTGTCGTGTTTCGATGGTGAGTGCGATACTGGAAGCCCAATGATGCAGAAGCAACACTAGGCTGCCATGGTGTGCGTATTCGCAATGAGTATGATGACTACCACTCTTGGATTCTGATTATAATTTCCATCAGGCAGAGTAGAGTCATTTCGACATAATTTATGGACTGCCCAACATAAATCTCTCCAATTGCACACCACTTTGTTTGATTCTCATTACAGAGGCAACCTAAATCATCATTTATCTATACTAATATTATAATAAAAAGGAAAGGTTTGTATGTAGGTATGTTTGTAACGAATTGGCTCAAAAAGTACTTTAAAAATTCTCTTACCATTTGAATGCTACATTATCACTGATTAATATAGGCTATTTTAATGGTAAGAAAAAAAAAGAAGAAAAAAATAACAATATGTAAACAATAACTGCAGGTAACACCGTGACGTTCAGCTAGTATAATAATATGAAAATAGGTAGTTAAAAAGCGTCATTGAAATGAAGAACTTTTATACTTAATCCTTTTTCTTTAGACTCCAGTGGAGGTGCTTAGCTTAACAGTTATATAAAGCGTGAAGTCAAAAAATATTAAATTATGTTGTCAAATAGTTTTAGTCACAGTAGAAAGTAGCGGGCGTTTCTTATTGATAACAAAGCGGTCTCACCTTAAGACAAAGACAGCATAATGATTATCTATTGATTGATATACTTTGGTTTTTGGATGTGAGAAGATATCGTATCATTTTGCAAAGTATTCCAGGAATGGAACGACAAAGATCAGAAGTGAGTTTTTAATAATTACATGGAAAAAAGAAAATCTTTTGTCTTATTAGCTATTGGCTACCGCTTCACCCGCGGTTATCACAATATAGAGAAACCTATGTCCTTCTTCAAGAATCAAACTATTTCCATGTCAAATTTCATTGAAATCAGTGCAGCAGTTTAGCCGTGAAAGCATGATCAACAGACAGAGCATACTTCTCTCCCTTTTAAAAAAACAAGTCCCGCTTTAGGAATATATCCTGTGTTGCGGAGGGTTTACACATATAGATGAAACGGACACAAAGAACATTCAGACTCAGTGTTGTGTCAGTTCCGTGTTGAACCCGTAACAGAAAGCGACGTGGCGACCTCTTAAACCACTAGGCCAGCCGTACAGTCAACAGTTACTTTCGAATTCATAATATTAATCTCAAGTTATACTGTTAGTGTAGCTTATTGAAAAGAAACATATTCAGAGAAAACAAGTAGGCGTATTCATCTAGAAACTTAATAATTAACGGCTCTAAACACTCAAACATCTTGCCACAAAATCTCAAACAAACAATGTTTCAAATTGCAACTTTTCATCGGTCCCTTATAATTGAATCCCCCGCATCTAAGCTTCTGATAAGGCGAATTTACGACTAAGCACCGAGAGACCGCGATTAAAATCACAAGTCGAATAAATCCACGCTATCGGCGTTGTTTCCCGAAGTAAACGTGTTCATTTCGCGGTCCCAACTTCGCCGATAGCGTAAACGCTTCAAGGAAAACTTGGAAACTTATAATTTCACCTAATAAACAGGGTGTTCAAGATCACCTCTTTGGGTATAGGAATGTTGCAAGAAACTTCTTCTTCTTAATAAGTACCTATTTGGTAGTCTGTTTGTCTTACCGCCGTTTTCAATAACCTGTCTCTCGTAATATTGGAGATATGTTCCAATTTTTTACAATTTAATATATTCTCAATACTTCCATCGAAAGGTAAATTTAAATCGTTTTCAATAACCAATATTTAGTTTAGTAAACATATGTAAGATAACAAAAGCCCTGTAATTAAAAAGGGCAATGGAGAATTGCTCGAGAACTAACATATTCGGTGGTAACCAATCTTAACCACCAATCAAAGCATTTTTTCTTTAGAAAGCACTAATTTATTAAACAAAACATTAATTTCTACAGGTGAAGAACCTTTGGAAGGTCTGGAAGGTCTACATTCGGATGAAACGGGTTCGGGTGACAACTCCAACGCTGGTTCGAGCGGAGCCGACGACGATGCTGCACGGCTAAGATTAAAACGCAAGCTGCAGAGAAACAGGACTAGCTTCACCAACGAGCAGATAGATAGCTTGGAGAGAGGTGAGCCTTACATCAAAGGACAATATGTATGAATGTCAGGCTGTTCATTAGAAAGGCATTAGCTGGTCTCTTTCATCAGAGTGTATTATCGGTACTAGGAACAAATCCACTGTTACTAGAGGTTTTCTAAAAAAAAACAGTTATCTTATTTCTTCCGACTCAGTTCAATTTAAGTTTTCCTTCTTTCAGAAACTGAGAGGTTTGAGGTAGAGATAATCTTAAATTTGAAATCAACATAAACGATTAACCGGATTTACCTTATTTGCAGTTTCTTGCATATAAACATATTGTATTGCCTTATGTATTTAGCCAAATATACATTGTGCACATCATACAATTCTCAGAAACTACAAAGATGTATTTATCTATCATTGTAAGGCATTTTTTTTGCCATAGCCCCTTCTGGTTTCTGTCAAAAACTTATAAGTGCTTAATAAATCATACACTTTTCCGCAGAATTCGAGAGAACACATTACCCGGATGTGTTCGCGCGTGAGCGATTGGCTGCTAAGATAGGCCTGCCTGAAGCCAGAATACAGGTGAGCATCTTCGTCAGCACCAACTACTTTTATATGGTTATCCAAGTTTGAAAGACCTTAATATCTATAGTGATGATATTGAGCTAAACCCTCCTTTACTTTACTATACTTTCTTGGACATGTTTTTTGTTTGAAAACTCCTTTATTAATGAACCGACGGAAAGTTCTTTTTTATTTCTTTTTTATATACGAGTACTTCCTGTTCGGTTCCATTCAAAATAAAACAAATACATTTTTGTTACGTATCTATGATTTAGGCGCATTTAAGTCAGTTATATATTTTTTAAGTTTTTTAGTAATATTAGTGATGTGACAAATATTTGTCGATGTTTAGTTGCACTTTCTAGAAGTCTCTGGTAGCCAACAGCCCCTTCGATTGCCGATTTCAACGCTGACGCTCTCCATGCGTAGGTATTAGCTATAGCATCAAAGATACCACTGCACTCAGCATTCCTTACCCTTCAGCATGTCAACAATAGTTGCTAACGGGGACTGATCTCGTCCTAGTTGGTCGTAAAGGGCCTATACAGAACCCGAATTACTCTGAAATATAACTATGTTGCGACTTTAAAAAATATATACAAATCTCGAATCTTTTTTTTGTTGTCAACATCGTAGGTACTTTAATTCTAGATAACAATCACCTTCAAACTATACCAGCTTATAATAGGTACACATCTTGACTTTAATAACAAATTACATAATGGTAACATAACAAACGTGTGTCTATCAAGTTTGATGTAAATCATAATACTGTTTTTCTAATAAATATTGAACTTTGAGACATAACTTAAAAAGTATAAACGTCTTCAATGCACTTTAATTATAACAAATTGTACTCTTTATCCCTTAATTTTTGTACGTAGTAGTGTAAAATTAACAGAATATTAAATGTAAGTCTACACGCATGTACAATCAAATTCTGTGAAATTGAGGCTGGTATTCAATTTCACTGAAAATCCATAGTCACTAAGGAATGTACTTAGTTAAAGCCTTCTAGGATCCACTTGCAGGTCGTTTATTACTGTTTCTGATATTATACGTTTGTCTTCAAAGCTTTACTCATGTTTATATAGATTGTTACATTTTACTAGCGCTTTCGAGAAACGTCTCGAACATACGAGGGCGTTCCCCGTACCAAGGATACGCCCACCGGCGAACTTGTTGTAAACAATTGCGCAACAACCAATCGATATTCGACGTCATCTATCGATATAAGGTTCCTTATTCTGTACCTCAAAAATCAACTTTCTCGATCGTTGTTCGCGAATAATCTTTCTTCGTAACAGTATGTTTGATGGATCCTGGAAGACCACTTTTATGTTTAAATTATGAAGCATATAGCGATACAATTCCCATGGTTAATGCAACATGCAAGAGCTACGAAGCATGCATTTTACATACATTTCTTTAATAAAATCTAGAAAAATTAATCTTTGACATCTACTCAAACTCAATCCCTTTCAAAATCACTATCCCTGTATATGTTAGCGCGTAAACACCGCGCGTTTTGTTAACCTAACCCGACGTTAAGGTGTGGTTCTCGAATCGTCGCGCGAAGTGGCGTCGCGAAGAGAAGATCCGCTCGCAGCGGCGCAGCCCCGAGTGCGGCTACGTGGCCGCGCCCCCGCCGCCCGCGCACCCCGCACACCCCGCGCACCCCGCGCACCCGCACCAGCCCTACCAGCCGCCGCTCAATGTCGACACTTACAGGTCAGTACACCAACTTTTTGACAATGATTTTTTCTTCCACAAGCCCGTGTAATATATTTCACATCTAGACCCGCACTGACATCTTCACCCATCGTAACGATGATTATTAAGATGATAGACAGCCGATTAAGAATAGGATCACACTTGCACAAACATGGATGAAGTCTTACCTTAAAAAAGTAAAAAAAAAAGTATTAAGCCATTCTTGAAGCTAACAAACGTCTAGAGATTATTATGTATAAATCATTTGCCTATTCTCTTTGCCACTTCTCAGTTTGTGTATTTCTTATCTCGTATTAAAAGTATCTTATAACTTGTCTTTCCAGTCCTTTGACCCCAATGGGTTACGGCGGTGGAATGGTCCCCGAAACTCCAGTGTGCGATACCACTGACCCTGAGCTGTGCAAAAGTGGGTTTCTGGGGTATCCACGCTATGAACTTGGTTATCGACAGCCTCCCCACCATTATGTGAACCACCATGGATATCAGCATGAACCGGCCTCACCACCACCAGGTAAAAAAATGGATAATATCATAGTTTCAAACAATATGGAGCTGGTTTCAGACATACTCTACATTCTACTGTACATTAACTCCCTCTGTAACGTACGCAACTGCTGTGCTCGGCTCGGATCGATTCCTGGGTCGGATCAAATGTTTGCATGATCTGCAAATATTTGTTTCGGAGTTTGGGTGTTTTCTATGTATAATATTGATTTACCAATAAAAAGTATGTATATATTTAGATCACTTGTCTAATACCCATAACACAAGCTCTGCTTAGCTTGGGACTAGATGGTGTTGTGTTTTAGATGTCCGAAACATTTATTATATTTATTTATATTCTATGCGCTCGATAGTTGTCTCGAAATGTACATATACGATTTTTTTTACTAAAAATAAAAATATCGTCTGAATAAATGCGATTCTGAACACGAAGGTAACATACGACCTTCCAAAAGAAACACAACAGTAGCTTGAAGAAACTGAAGTTACTTAAAGCTGTTACTTCTTAGTAAGTAGTAAGTAAGGAGTAGTCAAATTAAATTCACAAGGTCTTCCTCCTTGTGAATTTAATTTGACTACTCCAACTTGTCGTCATATAATGTAACAAGATAAGGAGCTAATCCTTCCTACACACCCACCACTGCATCTCCTGTACACTGGGATCAACAGGAGTGACCCATGAACACATCGAGTTATGACACTCGGAAAGTCCCAGAAAATTATTTATAAATTTATCAACATGACGCAAATCTCCGTTCATATATACTTACTACTCGTATATACTTTCTTCCAGAACTAGGTGGACTCCTCGGAACAGGTGTGTCAGTACCGTTAGCAGTTCCCGGTCAGGACACGCAGCAGTACTGGTCTCGTCTCCAGTGACCCTGGTGGAACTAGCCGCGCAACTTGTACTCAAAATACCTTCTGCGCCACGATTACTTTTAATGCTTTTACAACAAATTGGGTTGAGCTAATTCTTATTACATCAAGACACCGAGACATTTTTATTCGGTCTTATCCATATTTAATTGTCACACCATGTTGATGAGACTATTCCTACCAATGAAACTGTTATTTTAGTTTCAGATGGATCTGCATGACGTAACTTTGAAAAGCGGTTCCATAAAATGGAAATATTTTTATGGAAAACTCTCACTTAAAAGCAGTTCTAACCTTCTTTAGCGTTGGTTGAACATTTTAAAATAATCCTGTATCTGACATTTATAATTTTTACTTTAGGCCATTTAACGAAATGTCAGATATAAATCCTAAAGAGCGGTTGCGGTCTTATTGAACAAAATAAGCATATTAATGTAGTAAGAATCAGGTTTCTCAACAGTTTTAAATGCTTACTAAATATTCTTTATGCTTATTTTGTAACGAGAATAATAATCAAAACATCTACTTTTATAGTATAAATAGGGTTGAGAAGCCAATGTTTCAAACTGGCTGATGACGCGAATGTTTTTTTTATATAATTTGTATCATATTAACAAAAATATCTGCCTCAAACCACTCACCAAATCATGTCAGAATTTTTATTGAACTATATTGAAACAATTTTATTACTTTAATATCGATAAAATTAAAGTCTCGAGTTATTTAAATAATTTATTTTCATCACAATGACAAGTCTAAAATGTCAAAAAATGACAGTCAACTTTTTTGACAGATACATGACATCACTTACCACACAGAAATTAAAGACGATCGTAATTATTTTTAATTTAAAAGCGCGCACTGTGTTCTTTTTTAATTATTAATATGTAAAATATAAGCTTGGTATAGACGAATGTAGTTAATGGTCAATATATTTTGGTGATATTTAATTTAATTGATTTAATTTAGAACTTTAACTAATGCAAAAAATGTAACAAATAAATATAGTATAAAGAATTAACATATCTATTAGTTGCCACAAAACAGAACAATGAGCACAAAATGTAGGCTCAAATTGTATAAACATTAGAATATTTCATTCAAAACATGTAAATATCGTATCATAAAGTTCAGAATCGTTTGAAAACTTTTTTACAATTTTATCAAACTAGACTGTGAAAATATACAAAATAAAATATATTTTATTTTTAATCTAATAAACTTCTACAGCATTGTATTCGAAGTTCACTAAATTAACATAATTAACTTTCGTTATGTATTACTAAAATTACTACTTAAAAAAAATTACCTAATTGTAATATCGAGTTAAAAATGTAGTATTAAAAAAGTTGTAACGTTTAAAACATTTCTTTTTATTGATGTAAGTTAAACAGAGCATAATTTCAAACATTTCAACGATACACATGTATAGTTTTTTTCGTATGGTAGGATTTATTCACTATACAATTATTTTATTTATTTATAAGGTACCTTCTAAATCCCGACGTTTTGAACGGGTTATACCGCTCGTTTTCACGGGTAAAAAGTGTAAGTCGCGAAAGTCTAAAAAACAAGTACTTACACATGTAATGATCACAGCAAAACTTTGAATGAAATAATTTAATATATCGATGTAAGTGTTACAAATATTTTATTATCAAGTACATACATAATTAAGACTAGTGTTAAATAATCATATAATTGTGTACATTCCTTGTAAATGTTTCATGAACAAACTTTGTGTAATAGATTTAATTTGTAATGTTTAAAATAATGTGCTTTAATAAATCATGTAAATTGCTTTTTGTAATAGAAATGAACGCATAGAATTTCCATTTTCTTTTTAAATGATCATTCGTCGAGACCCCCTTGACCGAGATGCAATTCGCGTACAATGTTGTTACAATCGCTAACACCTCTGGGAAATTCTCGTGTGTCATTGGCTATTATTTTGCTTTGACCACGTGATTAAACGTTGACATGACGTCATACCTCATACCTCTGTTAGTTTTCTTATAGCGTTTACGTTTGTAGAATGCCAACTTGACTAGGTGGCCTGTAAACACCAATTATTGTAAATTCGAATAAAATTCAGTTTCGATGAGCTCTCGAACTTACAACTGCCGTAAAAGGTACGAGCATGTTCGTAGAAAAGTAGTAAAATTCCAAGAACGTATTGTGATCGAAAAAAAAATGTAACAAGTAATATTTTACTACAAGAGCTAAAATTAAAAAAAAAACTGCCTACGCAAGCACTTAATCGAGTAATCATACGCCAAAAATGCCTTACATCATTTTGGAATAGTGCTTACACTGCTGGACCGATATTAACTAAACTATTTTACAATAGTTAAGAACCACCGCCAGGAAACTGGATTTCAAGTGAAAAAAACCGCATCGAAATCGGTAGATACGTTTGAGAGCTACGATGCTACAGACAGATACTCAACGTCAAACTTATAACACCCCCTTTTTTGCGTCGGGAGATAAGTAATGCCTTTTATGATATTTGCAAAATGAGCAGTGGATCGGATTTGAATTTTGACAGATTATTCAGAAATTCTGAAGCCTATTATTGGTCTTATATGCTTCACTTTTATGTCACTTAGTTATCCATAATTGTTTTCTTATCGGGCCGGACGGAATCGAATCAATAATAACCATTAATATAAAATTCCATGCGTGTATTTCTTGCCCTTTGCAATTATATAATAACACAATGAATGAATCTTCTTATTAAAATCTATCAATAACACTTTCACAAATCTAAAAGGTTTCCACAGATAGCTACTATAAGGAAATTTAAAATTAGAAAAATACATGAATTATTACCAAAAAAGACATTAAACGCTTCTGGATTCTGTTCATGCTTTCCATCAGGCAGAGCCAAGTCATTTTGGCAGCTAAAACATAAAAAAATAAATTAATTATTGTCGGTTTACGCGGTAAATACTTAGAAGCCTTGTCCTTTCTTAAGATTAAAGGCAAGTCCGTGCTCAATTTCATTGCAATTGGTGCAGCAGTTTAGCCAGGAAAGCGTAACAGACAAAGTTAGTGTCGAATTTCGAATTTATAATGTTTGTATGGACATATTTCAGACGCAAGTGTCCACCCTTGCGATCTAGTATGTATTTTTTATTTTCTAATAATTATCTCTGCTTCAATCTCGTAATGACAGTTGAAACCCATTTCATACTGATCTTTTCATGGATGAAGAAGACGTAGGTTCCAAGTCAAGGGTCATATAGGCCTAACCTAGACTTAGAACACAGCAATCCCAATTTTTATTTATTTTGAGTATTTAGGTATGTAAAAAAGGAATGTAATAACTTACTATTTTTTCTTCCACTGTCGCCTCCTCGCTTGTTACAACTTTCTCTGCGTCTATAGAAATTAGGTACTTACCTATTTATGTAAAGGCAAAGTAGAACCAGTTCAAGACCGGGAGATATAAAGTCAATCTAAACCAAATTTTGAGTGACGTAATATCACTCAAGCTATACATTTAAGATTATAGTCTACCAGCGACCCGACCCGGTTTTGCTCGAGTCTTTGTAATATTCGAAATTCCTCTACTACATATTGTACATTTAAAAATTCCTCATGAATGACTATCTATTACTGAAAACTGCATTAAAATCTATACTTTAATGCACGCAGAACGTTCTTTTGGAAATATTTGATACCTCTTTCATTGGATACAATATCAGCAAAGAGGCTAGATGAATGACAAATGTTCACGAAAACACTCAAGTGACTCCTACTGTCTGCCCTTAGATCTTTCGCCACGCAATGCAAATCTCCAATGTGTATAAAAAGTGTATTAATTTCATGTTTTTATAAAAAACAGGGCTTGTTAGATATAAGTACCTACAAGGTGTAAATAGATAATTTGTTTTATGTAATCGTTCATTGTGATTTTCTCATTCTCATTGTAAATGTATCGCGCAAGTAATATTTCATGCCCGACAGTTCGAACCAGGGCTCAATGGACTTGTACCATAGGATTTCAGGACAAATAGATGTTATAGTAGATTTACATGCCTTGATATACATTTGGAAAACCACAAATATCAAGCTGGAAAAACGATTATTACATTACCGAAACGTGATTTAATAATTTGATCTGTAACTTGTATTTTATAACCAACAAATTGTTCAACTTATATAGCTAATTAGAAATATTTTGATGAGTCAAAAACTTACTGTAAATGTCTAAAGCGTATCTATCTGATGTTTGTTTCTATGGTGATTTCGGTCTTACTCCGGTGAATGTTAACATATACCACACTTTTCCATATTTCATGATTTCATAACTATCTGTTTCGTTGGTCTAGCAGTTAGCGTATGCGACTACCGATAAAGGGGTCTCGGGTTCGATTCCGGGTCGGGCCTAAAGTGTTATTGGGTGTTTCTTACATGATATTGCTAATAACAACCCAGAATATGTAAGGATGTCTCCGTGTCTCGGAGAGTTTGTTGAGCAGTCGCTACCGGTTGCCATGAACATCTATGGTTAATGTCTAACATTCATCATCGTAATGGTAACAGACGTCACTGGATTGTAAAAACAAACATTTACAGGAATATAATATCTATTAAAGTCGCTAATGTTTTATAAACTTTTGGCTTTTTTCCATAATATCATTGACAATATTATCTAAAACTAGCTTGATTCCAATTTCAAGGCATTTATTTCGAATTTAAAACTATAGTTTTAATGTGTATATGCGTTGGTTATTATATATAAAAATGTGAATAATTGTGTGATGTCGATAAAACGTTTTAATAACATTATATAAATACATTTTTGGATCAAAGTATTTGGTTGTTTTACTTACTTGTTTTTAACGCCATCTGGATATAGATAGGGGAACCAAAAAATAGTTTACTAAAAGGTATGATTTTAACAATTTACCAAATAAATGTATGCAATGTATTTATTCCGAAAATAGTGGATCTGGCGTAAAATTTAATCATCAAAACAGGTACTTAAATATTTATTAAGAATTATTTGGAAATAATACCAGTCAGTTTGCAAATTGTAGGTACCAAAATTGGACCAAGCCATGTAAACAAGTGTTTAATAATAATAGGTATCATTATTTATCTATAACTAACTGCAAAATAAGGTGGCAATTTTAGTGATTATTACGCACTTATTATTCTTATTATGAGTAACATAGAAATAATCAGGTGCAGAACCACTAAGATTAAATTTATTAACTGTCGATGGTAAAACATGCTACCACCCCAACTTACAGCATGGTGGATCATGTGGTGATTGGATGGTCATGGAGGTGCTTAAGGAAGAAAACTACGCAGGACAATACCATTGCAAAGAGAAGGTAAATTATAATAATAATAAATATTTCGGACATCTAACACACAACGCCATCTAGTCCCAAACTAAGCAGAGCTTGTACTATGGGTACTAGGCAACTGATATGAAGACATATATACTTCTTTTTAAATGGTTTTATTTTATAAATACATACTACATATTATACATAGAAAACACCCAAACTCCGAAACAAATATTTGCAGTTCATACAAACATTTGATCCGACCCGGGAATCGAACCTGACACCTCAAGCACAGAAGTCGCTAATTAGAAACTAACACTTTTTTAATCTGTGGAAGCCCCCTCGGTCCGTGAGCCTCCGGGGTTTGCGGCGGGACGGTGTGTCGGAATCGAACCGACTAAAACCACACGGTGTGCCACTCTGCGCCTGAGAAAGGGAGGGGTCCGGGAACTGCTGTTATTAACACGACCGGATCCAAATTAGAAACTAACCCTGTATCAATCCATCTGTCAAGCGTGGTGTAGTAGACATAAACACGTTTATGTTCAGCAGTGGACTGTTAAAAGCTGAAAACATGTTTTATATTGGCAAAAAATATCTTTATTTTCGAGGTCGGTTATTAAAAATAACAAACCTTCAGAATAAATTAAACATCAACATCAGAGGTTCAAGGCATATTGCTTTGCCCAGTTGGAAATAAATAATTACATAAAAAATTTGTTTATAGAATTTTATTATTAATTAAAAGTGATATCATTATAAACTTATAGTAATGTAGTCACCACTAAAAAAGTATAGACAAAACCAAGAGTTTTTGCTTTGTATCATTATGGTCAGGCGGCACATATTTATATTTGTGTTTTTATGACGCACGAGAAAGGAAGTTATTTTATTTACTTTGTTAGAAAAGGAAATTAAAAGAAAGTATAATTTAATTTTAGAATGACCTCTAATAATAATAATTGGTATAAAATGAATAAATGAACCTGCCCAAACTATCAAAGACCTTGACTGCGTTCCTTTCTCCTTTATTTATTCGTTTAACTTGTTTTTATATATACCTTTTTTATTGTGACAGAAATAAAATGTGTGATACATGTGTTATGTAACAATTTAAACAAAACTTGAAAATCAGTCCTTTCAAGGACCTCAAAGTAGAATAAAATAAAAAACAGCTCCTTTCAGGACCTCAAAGTAGAATAAAATAAAAACAGCCCTTTCAAGGACCTAACCTAACCTAACCTAATTTGTGAATGTGTAAAATGTCTCGTGTACAAACTGCACGTCAGAATAATCAAGAATAATTAATGTATATAAAAAGATCCATTCATTAACAAGTTATTTTGTACAATTAGAAAATCATTATTTAATTATTGAATAAAAGAAAATTATTTTTCACAACATCGAAAATTCGATGTAAAGATTACGTCTCTCAGATACTATTTAATATAAAATTGGTACAAGACGTACAATTTAAAACTACCTATATTTGTAATTGAGCCTTACTTTAAACAATTTCAACGATTCTATATATATCTCCAAGGCAAGTATTCGCAAATCAATACTTATGCGTATTTTAATTGACATCACAACTGCACATCGCAGCGTTCACCCTTCACATTGATTAAACAATATACATAAACGTAGATATCAAATCATCGCGTTTAGTTATCGTTTCACCGATAACCGTATAAACATGCCACTTTGAGGTGTATCACTCACCTGCTTATATTATACACTAATCATAAATCATCATCGTCTAATAAACTGTCTATATCTTGTAATATATTGTTATCTGAACAGTCTTCTTTGTTAGTCTGTCTGTCTATATTTTGTAATATATTGCTCTCTGCACAGTCTTCTTTGTTCGTCTGTTTGCGACAACTTGCCACGACATCGGGAACGTTTTTACTCAAGTCTAAATCCAAATCAGACACCGTAATATCACTATCCTCCTGATCCTCACTCAGGTCAACTATATCGATGGGTTCTCCTAACTTAGTAGTTTCCAAATCTATAATCTCACTATCATCAGATAAATCTACTGGCTGTTCTCTGTTCAATTCAACAATTTGTACTTCCGAGTCTGAATCGGTGTCTCTATTAGAAACAGTGTCTGCAGACGACTGTTCATCACCACTTTTGTTACTTGAATTTCTAATTAGTTTAGGTTTAGAAGTATTTTCTAACCGAGTGATTTTTATTCTTTTAAATTCGAAGCAATTGTCGACCAGCTCGTCTTTTTGTATCTCAGAGCTGTCGCTCTGGTCGGATAGTTTACGCTTCCTGTCGACGGCCTTATCGCTCTGTTTCTGGTCAATTTGGCTGGGACCGGACACCACGGGAGCGTCAGTGTTCAACTTCTTATACACTATAGATTTGTTTCGCACAACTTTTATGATCTTATTTCCCGACGCCGTGATAGTTTCCTGAGTGCACGACTTTCTTTTTCTGCTGAGATTGATAGCGATCGGTTTATTTTGTATGATAGCGTCGTTCTTCTTCCTGGCACGGATTTCTTCGAGCGAAAGGATCTTGAAGTCCAGCGCACTGCGCGACGGATTGTCGAACTTCTTGGCGAGGCAGGCTCGCACTGGGTGGTGGGGGTGGTGGGGCAGGCGGGGCTGGTGGGGCGGGCGAGGCAGAGCGTCGTAGCGATAGTAGGCGGCCGCTTCTTCCTGGATCTTCTCCAGCAGCGCCAGCTCCTGGGACTTGGAGCGGGCGATTTTCTGGGCGTCGTCGGGCGAGAATATTTTAGTGGGCGTTGACGAGGGTGCGCTTTCGTTATCAGACTCTGCAAGAACACACACCGAACCGCTTAGTCGCGATAATCCAAATTAATCTCATGATTTTCGTAATTAATTTTGAGGTGACCCGTACGGCAATCGCGGTGTGTTCTCGACGCGTCTAACCGAAAGCTACTCTCGAAGGGTGAGCGGTCAAAAATAATTACAAAAATCATATTACGAAACATTTTTATTTACTCGTTGGTATATTAAACACAATTTGATTAAACGAAGCCAAAGTATAATTATGTTCCGTTACGAGCTCCTATATCGGTCTGAATATTAATTAGCTTAAACAAAAGGTACTAGACACGCGTCACTAATAAGGTAATAAACATATTTTGAAATTCTTATTATAAAATAAGGCTAAGATTAACATAACAACAACCCCGTATTATTTGAAACAAGAACTATCTGTAGGCACTCGCCTCCCTACCGAACCAAATGTCATGGAACACAGCGTCTAAGTATCAAAAGTGCTGCATTGCTTATTCCATCACATTTCCCTCACTCCCTCAGACATAAGCAAACAATAGACAAAGTGTAAGGCCTACTACAACCGATTGTGGTTCAATGTGGATCGAACGTTTATCACTCTCATGGGCAAATTCAGAACAATTACCTTTTAAAATCTTCGTATCAATAAAAAAAGTTAAATAAAAAAACTGTTCCACATTCAACAAAATCGGTTCAAGATAACTGAAAGAATAGCGCTTATGTAGCTATGAGTATATATCACACGACAGGAGACGCCTCAAACGAATAACTTCATAATCAGTACTTGGAAATTATTGCACAGTCGGGACATATATCACAACACCGCAAGCGCTTGTTTGACAGAAATTTACCTGCCTAACATAAAACATTAACATTCCAACAATTAATCTAAAGGTAAATAAATAGTTTATTAGTATAAAAAGAGACAAGACTACACCATTATACTAAATATAAAATGTATTGCTACAGTTACAGCGAAACCAATTTCTTTTTTTTTTCAACAGCTGCCTCTAAGGAAAGCAACCTTTCTTTGTACTAATCATTCTAAAATTATACCCCTTAACGTTTAGTACACTTTTCCGCTAATTTTATTTAAAAAAAAACTTACAATAATTTTCGTTTTCCCTCTTTAAGCGAACACTTCGAAATTTGAAAAGTATAAATATGTGTAAAACTGAGCGTGTTAAAAATTATTCAAGATTCCATCGACCTTAATAATCTATCCCCACCAAATCGAGACTATTTTTATTTTAAATATTGATAAATAGTTTTTATACATAAATAATGACTAGGCGTACCATGGACCATAATGGGAATCTTTTTTTTTTTTTAATTATGTCCTGTGTCACGTATTTGCGTTTTTGTAATAAATATAGGAACTTTAGTCTCAGTGCAAAATTAAATGAATTCCTTGTGTCGCCAAAACATTTTATACTATTATCGTAATAATTTCATCTACTCGCGTTGACTATAAACGAAGTGTTATCGTTAATACGGTAAATCGGAAGCTTATCGGACCTTATCAAAAACGCTAAGCTATCAAATGCTCATTTCGTTAGCTTATCTCTTTTCTGTCTAAACTTGGTAATACAATCTTAAGCACGATTTCTTTTAACCGAAACTCCCAGCGCCGTAAAAACACATGTTTTATAAAACTGGGATTCTCGCCGTGTATACCTAGAGATACGTTTTTTATTTTTAATTAGCTCTATTTAACTCTCACGGTGCGATTATAAAGTATAGGGGGCAGGTAGCAGTGGGTACCTTTATAAACTGCCAAAGCCCCATAAAACATCCTACATACTAACATACAAACAATTTAAAGGCATAAAGCTGTTTTTTTTTTCTTTTTTTTTTTCACCTATATTAATGAGTTACAATAATCGTGTATATATATTTTTATTTGTATTTTATATGTTATTAACCTATTTATTATGTACTTTTCTATCATAGACAAAGATTATATCAACATCTATTTAAAAAAGTATTACAGTGATATTTTTAGATGAAATCGTTGTATTTTATCTTAAAATACTACTGTAATTGTCTATGTGATATAGATAGTTATATAACGTTACAGTAAATGAAAAAGCGAGAGATATTAATGAATCTAATTAGCTAAGATATGAAGAGATAATTCTCTAATTATTGCACATACAAAAATACCAACGTCGCTTTTTCTCAATATATATTTTATCGAATCGCGTCGTGAAACCAAGGCCTTCAATACTATCTCAGTGAGTTAGTATAGCCCCACTTTGTTTAATCAGTGTCTATGGTATAAAAAAACAGCTATACATTTGTCTAAAATAGAGTCAACCAAAAAGATGCCTCTTCCGGCAACAAAAAAAAAACAATGTATCTAGTTCATATGGATTCAGTACGTCCCTATCCCTCACCACAGATATTGAGTACCCGCGAGACTGAATCCAATATTTATCTATACAATAAATACTATATTAATTGACTATTGGCGAAATTAAAACAATAATACCTTCCATGTGTTCATACTATGCGTGTCGCGAACTAGGTGAACAAAACGTATTTTCTTTCTACAAATTTGTAAAAAATAGCAGGTAGAATGCACCCCGTCAAGTAAAAAAAAAAACAAAAAAACAAATAAATTCCTAATTCGCCAGCGACAATAAACGTAGGCGAAAATTACTTAAACATTAACGTGTGAATATATATATTTATATATAGATATATATATATATAATTATACATATATATATATATATATATATATATATATAAATATTTATATTTAAAGTAATCATTCTAACAGCTCGTTTTGACAAACATATTTTATATTGGCACAACAAAGGGTAGGACATTAAAAATATTATAACCCTTCCAATGCGAGTGTTGATCGCTATATTCTACGATCAAGGCTGTCGTGCCGATGTAGAAAGATTTTGTTATTTAAAAAAAAAAACAATATATTATATGAGCGTTTGTAATGTATAAACATAGTTAATGCTTAACCCTACGCACACCGCCCATGACATGAGTTTTCAACTATCCAATAATAATAATGCGTTTAGGCTCCTTGTCCATCGAAATGATCGTTTTCACTTTCACGAACTTAGGATAAATATTATACAGTTTTATCCTCGTTCAAATGCATTCAAGCTTTAAATGAATATGCAGTGCAATATCCAACTACATGAAACATTTCATTTTATCAAAAGTTTTCAATGTCGGTTATTTTTTTCATATCACATCAATGAACAAAGAGTCAAAGTTTACAATCACATCGCCTTATAAGCGTTTGGCTCAGCAACATGACATATTATATCCGCGAGCCGAGATATTACGAGTATATTTATATCGCTAATGTCTATTGAAAACTCGAGTGCATTAGTACATAATATTATATTAATTTATTATCAATTGGCTCTTAGATTCGCTCGTGAGTTTATTTGTAAAAGTCATTAAAATTGATGTAACATCGATCAAAACCCTTCATTATTTTATAGTTCATATAACACACTCACTTTCTACCTTCACATAATAGTACTGCAAAAAGCAATACCATTTGTAATACATAAAACATATGTATCTCTTCTCCGTCGGTGCTACACAAATTGTATAGTTTCCAATACCACAAACATATTAAATGTTTATTCCACAACATCAGTATAAACGAGTCGTTATACTATCCACTTCTACCTTACTTTTACTATAAAACACTGGTCCAAATTTAATTCAAACTAGTACACATTTTGATGACTTTCCAAACTCATCACGGCAAATCGAGCCTAAGCCTGAATCAAACAATTTGAGACCTCTTTTGAGCTGACACGCCCCTTTTCTAGTCACTGTCGGTTTACAAATCATAAACACCCGACAATGACTGAATTGTTTAGCCCATTCTGTGTACTGCATACCGTATCTTTGGTGGATGGGTCAACGGTATCAATCGTAGCGCTCTCACCTCACTGCTTCAATTTAATTAAAAGGTCGGTTACTGCCATGACTTGAGTTGCCATCTTTTATTAGAAGAAATACAAGTAAGTATATCTATTACCGGATATCAAAAGAGGTAATTA
This sequence comes from Spilarctia lutea, assembly GCA_916048165.1. Classification (NCBI taxonomy): domain Eukaryota; kingdom Metazoa; phylum Arthropoda; class Insecta; order Lepidoptera; family Erebidae; genus Spilarctia; species Spilarctia lutea. The sequence continues at coordinate 10,531,907 of OU696490.1, read as the reverse complement.
AAGAGTACGGATTTCAAAGAAAGTATTTTTTAATTTTGGAAACATTTTTTCAGCAGATACCAATTTTACTCTGTTAGTGTTATAGATCATAAAGTATCCATCTATTTTAGAGTATGGGTTGCAAACCCTAGACATGACCAAGTGTGGTTAGAGAGCGAGCAGTGACGGTGGGGCTAGGAGCTGGCACACAGGACGGCTAGGGGGGCGCTCGGTAATATCTACAGCAAGAGTGCGGGGTCTCAAATCGTCTGGGCCGGGCTTAGTACATGTAGTTTCAGTAGAGACGCATACCTTCTTCAAAGTTGACGACGAGAGGGTCGACGGGCAGTTGCGCGTAGGGGTTGGGGGGGGCCTCGTGCGGGGGCAACACTCGTCGCCCGCCCATCAGCTCGCCGGAGCCTGGCAGCACGCCCAGGATCGCAGAGTCCAGCACCACGGCTGAGGGGAAACAATAATAAAATGTTCACTAATAAGATTCTAAAATACAATCTATTGATAAATTTCAATCCTGTAATACAATCTGTATAATCATCTCAAGAGATGGAAGAATGCATACCTTGGCGCTGTTGCTGCCACAGGAGCGGGACGGGCTGAGGGGCCGGCACTGGAGGAGGCACGCCACTGTTCATCTGCGGCTGCTCTTGCTCGGGCACATTCACAGACCCGGCCACCTGTACACAATGTTTCAACTGCATCATATCCTTTCAAATAACAAGAACTGCTATACCTTTATGCATACTAAACCTCCCTCGGACACAGGACTACCACTGCCTTATAGGTCTTTTTAGTATCCCGTTTACCAATTTTTAAAACAAACAAATTATTTTTATTGAAAACTACCCTGGCATGGTTCATTGTTTCTATTGATTAGCGACATGAAAAATGACAAAAACCATCTTAGAAATGTTATATTTCGTGTCAAAATTTCAGATTAATTGAGGCAAATATTATTGAATTTTTTAAGGGACATTGTTTTTTTTAGTTCATTTTCACTATAGTTTCAAGGTGACATATATATAAATAAGTTACCCAATGTCTCAATGACAAAAAGCTTTATAAACCAGACATAATTACCAGTGTAATACTTTAAAGGGCAGAAACATTACCAGTCACAGTCCAGCGACTACCAAAGTTAACAAGAGAAACTGATGAGTTTCACTTGTTTTTTACCTTAGGTTTTTTATGGCAATATTGCGTCACAATTATGGAGAAATACAACATTAATATATTTATGTGATAGATCGAATTTATAATCAACTGCCTTAGATAGTCCACTGCAGATCATAGGCTTTTCCTTAAAAAGGTTTTGGTACTAGCCAGACGGGCTAGTATAAAGTTTGTATCAAGTTTTCTATGTCTTTGCTAAGCTGTTCCTGTAGTGACTCCCTAGGTCGGCTTTTACACACACACAAACGGGATCAATAGGAGCAGTGACACCGAGTGCTAGAATATTTTTATTTATATAGTATACTCACGGATTGTAGTTGAATCGGTTGACTGGGCGCGATACCATCAGTGCGCGCTTCAGGGTTCTTGTGCATGAATGGGCAATGAATCTTGCGACAACCACCGGGCTGGTTCTCCCAGTAACATGGGATTTGTTTGCGGTTTTTCTGTAAAGAACAAAACAATCCATGTTACAAAAACTTCAATTTATCTAGGAACCAGGATTCCTAAATTTGTCTGTCTCAGGCGCAAAGTGGCTCATTCGTTTGGCTTTAGTTGGTCCTAAACCTATCACACCTGATAACTTCAATCTTTCACTGAAGTGGTCAGGTGTAAATGGGGTGCAATTATGTTTCTAAAAGGTGGAAAAAAGAATTTCATGAAAGTAGTCACCGCCAAAGCTAGTCTAGCTGTTTAAAATAACCATGCATCTCATTAGATTTACCAAATTGTTATTTGTGATAATGATTGTACTAGTAATGTACGCCTACACAGTAATGTGAGATCTCTTTTTATCTAATCTATGCATTTTGAACTTAATTTTAATTAATTTAGTTGTTTCATATGCAATATGCATGTGTGTATGTGTGTGAATACTCTCGGTGATAATGATGACACACTTTGTCGCGATATTTAAATAATGAGTAATTCTCGAAATCGATATATTACATCACTATTAGATACTGATATAGGCAATTTACTTATTAAATTATCACTTTCTACTTGTTTCTTTTTATATTGAAGCATTTTCTTGGGTGACCTAATGTTAGGTGGCAATTGTCGCTGATCTAACATCTGAACGAATGAAATAATCCCGATCCCGAAATATAAGCAACTGATTCCCGAAACTCTCATAGTAAATATCCCTTTTAATGAACGTTGTACTTTAAATTTGTGGGTCAAAGTTAGATGCAAGTCTACGAAGAGTAAATATGTACCATTCATAGTAACGACCTTATATGAGTGCAAGTGTAGCGTTTGCTTATATGTACTTGAATTGTTATTTATTCAAGTAGGTACCACTTACCGAACAAAATCTCAAAGTAGTCGTTACGACTATACGCTGATTACATATGTACAATTTTATAAAAATTATATGCGAAATTTTACTGTTTAATTTATTCATCGTTATTTTTAAAATTGCATATTTGATTAATTAAATCACAGTGTTTTTAAATGTTAGTACTATAACAGAGTTATAAATAACACTGAGTGACAAAATTACGGACGTAAGGATTAAAGAAAGTAACGCTAACGGTAGTAGATAATTTATTAACTCGCCACATTTCTAACACTAAGGCAAAATATAGACTAGGAAGAAATCTCCCAAAAGATATTCTATGTGCGACACCTTCTGTGGTATTGGCGCGAAAATCACAAGTGGATGATGCAGGGTCCGTCTACATGTGATTTTCACTGCACACCACTCGTGTTGGTTAAGCGTTTGCCTAACTAACTGGCACACGACGAGGATTATAAGATCGATTAACACAAAGGACAACTAAAAGCGTAATTATTAAACTACTATACTGTCAGTTGTCTAAATTTTCGACAGGTAATTCTGAATTTGTCTCGTAATTTCTACTGTGGGCTAATGGCATGCTACAGCGCAAAGAGTATAAGCTATACAATTTTTTTTACCAATTGAGCAGTAGTCTCACATTGAAAATTAATAAAACGTCATCTATCCCTAACTATCCTAATAACATCAAACATTTTCTATGAAAACAGCGAGATTAAAAGTATCATCAAAATCTTTATAAAACGATCATGTTTCAATAAGTAAGACTGAGACATAGCTTGTATTGTTTTATGGTTCACCAGAGAGATCTTTACAAGAGTCTACACAGGTAGTGTATGGCAAAAAGTCTGTGCAAAAAAACTATAGATAAGAGACACAAATACAAAAGTGCCCATATACTTTCATTTTTAAACAAATAAACTTAGGAATTATCTATCCTACCCTTGTTATATTTATTCCTCTCATTTTTTTGTCGATTTACTGAACATTCACTTCTTTTGTGTGTGAATCGCAAGGACCTTTTTTTTTTATTGCACACCAATTCAACTACAGCTTGTTAAGATCCTTTTATTGAATCACAATAACTTGTAAAATAGTATTAAGACGTGTCATTTTACTACTAGAAAAAAACATAATAGACAGGACGGAAGAAAAAACTAAATTTTACTCTGACTGCATATAGGTCGGTTATCATGGTGATTTTGTTGGTTAACTGATTTAAATAAAATATACAAAATGTTAAGTGAAGTTAACAGCAATATATATAGAGAAAATCGCAGCCAAATTTGTTTGGCCACTTCTGAAATTAGTGTGCACAAACACACAGACAAAACTGATTTAAAAGTTTAAAATAAATGTAATCTCCGCAATTCTTTTATCCTTATGTCTACTTAACCATCTAGCAGTGACAATTCAAATATGCTAGCTAGGAATGCACTTGAAACTATCTAACCTATACTATTTTTTTTACCAATTGAGCAGTAGTCTCAAATTGAAAAATAAAAAAACATCTATCTCTAACTATCTTAGTAACATCAAACATTTTCTATGAAAATAGCGAGATTAAAAGTATCATCAAAATACTTAAGAAAACGATCATGTTTCAATAAGTAAGACTGAGACATAGCTTTTATTGTTTTATGGTTCACCAGAGAGATGTTTACAAGAGTCTACACAGGTAGTGTATGGCAAAAGTCTGTGCAAAAAAACTACAGATAAGAGACACAAATACAAAAGTGGTCATATACTTTAATTTTTGAACAAATAAACTTAGTAATTATCCTACCCTTGTTATATTTATTCATCTCATTTTTTGTCGATTTACTAAACTTTCACTTCTATTGTGTGTGAATCGCACAGACCTTTTTTTGTTTTATTGAGCACCAATTCAACTACAGCTTGTTAAGATCCTTTTATTGAATCACAATAACTTGTAAAATAGTATTTAGACGAGTCATTTTACTACAGAGGATAAAAGAAAAGTGTTCAATTAATAACCAAAATTTAGAAAACTTTAAACACCACATGTTATTTCAGTAACTTTTAAGCAAACTTATTATTAAAAAGATATTACTAAGTATAAAAATACGTACCCTCAATTCCATGTGACGTAACTTGCAGCGTTTATCGAGGCACTTGCCTTGCTGCCAGGCTGAGCACATAGTCTCACAGCCCAGAGCCGATGGTTCATGTCGGAACACACAATTGTCACCCTGTTAACAACAAACATAAGAATCAACTATGTAATTGATAAGGAATATCTTCAAAAGGAAACATTAAATACTTTACAATTGTCACACTTTAGAATAGTTTCATTAACCATATGGATAATATATATATATAGACTAGATACTACAATTTTGTTGTTTATTGATATCATTTGTAGTTCATCAACCTTCTATAATGTAATATAATATCAACATGTATATGTCTGTACAACATAACTAATGCTTCTTCAATATACCACATGGTCAAATTTAGATATTTCTCTAATACTTGACATTTCGATTGATCATTGCATAAATGTTGAACATTAATTTAATAAGTTGTTGGCTTTCTACTGACAATGTCAATAAATATTTTAAAGTATTACATTTACTTGGTATTTATTTAAATATTAGCCTACTAATGAATGGTGACTTCAAAATGAACAATACAATCGCTCAATAAAAATAGCACGAGACAGTAAAACGAAAAGATTTCTAAATTAAATCAGACAAAATAAAAACAGCATGACATTAAGGTGAAACACACATTCTAACAATTTAAGATTTGTAAATATATTCTTACCTTCGTGCATGTGGAGTAATAGTAAAAGTAGCAGTCGTTAAATTTCCGTGGTGACTCCATGGTGAAATTCGCCGTCCTCGAGGGTCTGTGAAATATTGGGTACACCGTCTTATAATGCCGACACCAAAATTTATCTTGTAGTTTCTAGGCACCGTTTAAAGGCTATAAAATACGTCACGATGGTGGTTTAACGGATTTGATTTAGATACAACACATGCAATTAGGCTGTAGTTACTATAAAACTAGGATTTTTCCATTTTGACAATACGTAAAGCACGGCGCGGACAAACAAGTTCCAAATTAAAAACTATCAATATGTCAAAACCACATTTACACTTTACTCACCGTGAATTAGATAAACTAAAAAAATAATTAAATTATACAACGAATATCTACACAATAACGCTATCTAACACAAAATAATACGGACGTCACTGTTAGAAGGAAGCTGTAGCAGATATGGCGGACATGTGGCGGCGGACTTTCATATCGGTTCGTCCGCCCCACCACAGATTAGTTTGATTGGTTGATCTTTTGTCTATGGCACCATAGACTAGATTTTTTTTTAAAGTTTCTCATTTAGGAATTTTATCTTGGACTATAAAATTTAAATAATCTGTACATCTACTCAATCTGTAATTTCAAAATAATAGATTTTCACTAAATGCATAAAAATATAAGTACAACACAAAAAATTTTTGTCTGTCTGTCTATTTATTCTTGCTATTCTCGGGACCGGCGATTTTAATCGGAAGTTTCACTGGCAGTTATAGACTAATATAAAATTTGTTTTGTTTGTTTATAATTTTAAATTCATAGTCATCGTGAAATAATAGGAACGGTCCGGGTCTTATAAAATTTTTACAATGACTGTGAAAATATTTTTCTTTCTTACTTCTTCGTATTGACCATTGAAATTGAATTGAAGCAAAGGGATGACCCAAAACAATTCAAAACCAACCAGCATACCTTGTTATTACATATATGCAAAGCTGAATATAATCCACCTATTAAACCTCATTAACCCTTCCATCAAACTCCTAATAAACAATTTATTAAGTCGGGAGGCTGGCAACATCAGATTTTTTTATTTCTAAATTTCAAACCCCCAAATCAGTGTTGCCAGAAGAACACAAAAAGGTAACATTTACAAATATTTTAGGTAACTTCTGAGAAGACTTGGTTGGTAACACTGCCACAAATTGCTAAATGCGTCTGCTGCGGCTGGTCTATGGAGGGTAGAGACAAGGAGTGTTATCTTAAATGAAAGAAAATTGAAAAAACTGTCCAGCATAAGCTGTAAATAACAGTTCAAAAACCTTCCAGAATGGCGCTGGTGTAGACACAGGTTATGGTATGAATGTAGCAATTGTGAACGAATTGAAGTACGCCGAGGTAAAAAATTTAACATTATTGTCACTACTTGCGTATTACAAAATAATGTAGTAAATATATTTTATTTTCTGAACTGTGAATAGTACGTTTATTGATTTTTTATCATTCAATTTTATGAAAAAGTGTGTGTATTGATTTTAAGAAGTTTACCCTGATGCTAATGTGGCGCCACCCTAATTTAATGCATTTCAACGGACACTTTTCATGTACACAGATGATACTCCTTATCTCGACCCTCCATAGGCTGGTCGCAATTGCGCCATTTTGCAGACATTACATCTATATGTTACTTTTTACATAAAAGTTCAATTTCATTCAATTATTTTTTTTGAATAAATCAAATTTTGATTTTCTGAAACATCAATTCTCTGAATCGATTAGTGCTACATTTTGATTTAAAACAAAAAATATGGTAAATATTTAAAATCGATTCTTTGATAAATCTCTTATAAATTATAGTATATTTACCTAGTCAAACCAGATCGGCGTTAGGTAAGTAGGAACAAGAATAAAAATGAAAACTTTGTGAAATAATGATACTAATTAAAAACTAGAAAGTAAATGGCAAGAACCTTAAAGATAGTAAGGTTCGGGCCCATTTCGTTAGGTTTAGTAGGTATATATATAATTATATAACGCCGCGTGGTTAAGACTAAACACGTGGCCACGATTCGTCTTCTACTATTGTAAGAGTAATACTGATTAGTTTTCATGATTTTCATAATTATTGATCCTTAATTAAAAAAAGGTACAAAGAAAAACTCTCAAATGCACAGTAAAAAGTCACCTAATCGTAACCTTTTCGTTAGTATAACCTAAAAGTAACCAACAGAGTTGAAAAATCACCATCTGGCAACACTGATTTGGGGGTTTATAATTTAGAAATAAAAAAATATCTGATGTTGCCAGCCTCCTGACTTAATAAATTGTTTATTAGGGATTTGATGGAAGGGTTAATGAGGTATAATAAGTGGATTATATTCAGCTTTGCATATATGTAATAATGATATAACAAGGTATGCTGGTTGGTTTTAAAGTGTTAAGGTCGTCCCCTTTGTTTCTTCTACTTCAGTCAATACGAAGAAGTTTATAATATTGGTTTGACATTACATTTACCTATTTTTTTTGTATATTGATGAAAACACAATTATTTGTCATAGAGCATAAATTAATGATGCACAAATCTATACTAATTTAATAAAGCTGAAGAGTTTGTTTGTTTGAACGTGCTCAGGAACCACTGGTCCGATTTAAAAAAATCTTTCAGTGTTGGATAGTCCATTTATCGAGGTTATATATCATCATGCTAAGACCAATAGGAGCGGAGCCCCAATGAAGAATGTTTGAAAAACGGAGGAAAATTATAACGCTACGGGCAATAGTAGACGTAAACGAGGTAGCGAGGGTCAGTTAGTAGGTTATAAAGGGTTAGGTACGCAGCAATGATGAGAACGAAGGAATTAAATCTAAACGGGAGGTTAGATTTAATTCCTTCGTTCTCATCATTCAGCGTCTCGCCTAATAACAAATTTATAGTAAATGACGACTATATAACGTCGATTAAAAATAACTGATGCCTAATGGAATAAACAACACGGTGATGAATATTTCTAAGTATCATGATATTTTATTGGTTAACTAATTTAACGAACACTTCTTGTAAGTTTACCTACAGTTAAACAGCCACGCTCATGCCACATCAAGCTATACAAATCTGTTAAATTTCATATTTCTAGACAATTACATTTTTATTTATTTCGTTCAGCAGTGGCCGGTGATCGGTTGATACAAAATTCAATACATTTGTATTGCAAACTGTACTTTTTATTATTTTTGTATGACATCACGTGGTGTCGAAATAAATGTGGTATAAGTGCCAGCGTATTAGCAATTTTCGCTTATTAAAATTATATGTAATTTACAGTATTAACGAAGCCTAAAGTTGTAAAAGTGCCACTAGTCGAAAAATAACATTGAAAGGAAAAGAGTTGTATGAAGCAGCCATTTGACTGAAGTGTCGCCACTTTGAAAAAAATAGCCCTGGAAATTGCAATAAAATTATTTTATTCGGGAATATACGAAAATAAGTCTGTTTGTTTCTTTCAAATTATATTTAGATTATACATATTTTTGTAAATGAAGGAGGCATGTATGTGTGAGCAGATAAAATACTGGCAGGTTATTTGAAGATTGTTTTGTTGTTTTGTATGTATATTTCTCTGTGTCTGTTCGTTATGAAGTTGTGAGAACTTTTATCATAACATAACAAATGAGGTGAAGTAAATCTAATGTAGAGGATGTGAGAAAAAAAGAGTGTCGACATGTGTTTATCAAAACTTATGGTCTTTATCGCATTACATTATTATTATAAAAATACAACCACATTCTTACATAAAAGTTAAATCATGTTGAATACGTTTTCTGCCGCTGAGTGTATTATACTTACATAAATAATCTAGGTACCCTGATAATTCATTGTAATAGTATATGGATAGTTTTAATTGGGAAATTAAATTAGCATAAAGATTCCCGAAAGTTACGGAATACGTTTTATTAAAAAGATTAAATCTTTGTTTTTTTATATATTTAATTGCAGAATGCTGACATTTAGTTCGTAAACTTACTACATGGTTGCCTGGAAGAGATTGCCTTTGGGCAATAAGGCCGCCAATTGTACTTCCTAGTTTTGTGTTACCTTTTTAAGTAATCTGGTGTACAATAAAGAGATTATTATTATTATTACAATACTTGTAACTTGTACAGTACTAACGAAAAGTAGAATAGTTTGATGCATTTGTGTGCGTTAACGCGTGTATTTACTTGGAAGTACCTGAGTTTTATGGCTTCAGCAAAAACAAAAGCCGTGCGATATCTACCTTCTTTTATTTGATCCGAGGGGATTTGTTAAACTTACCTGAAAAATCAATATCAGGTACAAAAACGAGGTCTTTCGTAAAAATGTTTTTATCTACAACGAAAAACCAATTTTTGTTTTTGTGCCGAGGTCGCGCGGGCGCCCACGTGAGTAACGGTTATAGATAAATAGTAGCCCGTCTTCATCAAGAAACAATCTTCATTGCAAATTTTATATACATATATCAGTTTTAAAAGCGTAACAGACAGTATTATTTTCGAATTTATAAATGTATTATGTATACATATTCATTTAATATATTCTTCATTTCGTAGAGGTTCAAATTATGACTATCTTGTTGTTTGTGTTGTCGGGAACCTTTTTTTAAAATAATAATTATGCATTGGAGACATCGCAAGTCGTTATCCGAAAAATTATTAAATAAAACACTTGTTACCAGTGTTGTATGAACTTTATTATCATTAATATTACATCATGATTTTTAAACATTAATTTATATAATATAATAAATAAATGCTCACAATAATCAATATGACGTCATGTTTTAAAAAGCGAATGTTTATACCAAAGACAATAAAAAAGAACTAACCTAACATTTGACGCATTACAATGGAATCCAAAATAATCTCTTTTATTATCAAATTGAAACTAGTTATGATTAGTTTCATACTTATTTTTTCAAGAATTCATGTCAATCTATCAATTTCGTACTTTTCCGAAACAAAAAACAATATAAAGGAAATTATAGTCTATTTTTTTAAGAGCTGTTTCGTTTTACCTTTTTTCTGATAACGAAATATGGTAACTTCATAAAATGTTTTATGAAATTAGTTTCAACAAAGAAATATTATGCGGAATAACTATGTTAAAAAGTGAATGATTAGAACATTTAACTATGGTAATTTTTTAAATGAGTGGAACGTGTTCGAGGGCCCAATGTGAGTTTACATTAACTCGCAATTGATGGCTAATGTTTGGGGTTGCGTGTATTAAATAAACTCGCATTAGGCTCTCAGAATAACGCTGTAGTTTATTTCAAGTAATGCCTGTTCAGATTCCATATAAACATTTTAGCATTGTTATGAGCGTGGTAAATAAATATCGGGTTGTAATTATGAATCCACTAACGTATATAATGATTGATAAATATAAAGATGATGATAGACAAAAATTTGTACATACAAAACCAATACTGAAAGGAATGTTTAATTTACATTATTAGAGAGTTATGTGCATGTGTGGCTAATAAAATACATTAATATATGGCCTCATCTCAGCTCACAAAGTTTTCTTACAAACCTACTGGATGACGACTGGTCGCGCATCTTCAACTAAATTCAACACTCCAAACACTACGTTTTAAACATCAATCAAATAGTAAAAAAACAATAAATAATTGCTAAAACACACAATAGTCGACTAATAACATCACGCAATTATTCAACAGGGATAGGCAATATTCCAAGGTTAACTTTAAATTTAAACATTCAAGGAGTAATTGGTCCGCTAGGTCCCAATAAAACAGTCTTTGAACACAACAAAAACAACACGGTTGTGATAAAATACATACAAAATTAACTTATATAAAAATGTTAGTAGTTACATCGGACATGACACATCAATAATAATTTTCACTTAATGAAAATTACATTGACCAAACATAATATATACTTGGGCCTTAAGTGTGCCTCACACAGTAATTTTTAATAAATCACTCTCTCTCTCCATAACACATGATTCACATGGGAAATATGTCAGATAAATGTTGGTTATTACATTGAGAATTAATACAAGTTAGAACACATAATTTCCTACGTTTGATCAAATATATATTCTCGACTTTTTTATTAACTTTATATTATCATTCCAATGCTCATCCATCATATCTGTCATAGATTTTGCAGTCAAACTACTCAAATGTATTGTATACTTTTGTTTTTTAAACTATAAATGAAGCCGCATAATAGTTTCACTACAGGGAATACAAATATAGATGTATGGACAAGGAATATTCCTAAGTATAATATTTATCTATATTAGTCGGTCAGTTTTTACGTCTGCTGCTACAATTTTTAAACTTGACACAAACCCTTCTGGCAAGCGTGGTATTTTAGGCCGAAGTCTCTTTGCAAAGAAGAGGCCCAGGTCCACCAGTAGACTGTTAAAAGTTGTTGTTAATGATGATGAAAGTTAACTTCATATACAACGAATTTGGTAGTACAGGTTAGAGCCATCCCTTACCGAGTATATGGGGCACAAATGCATACGACACAAAATACATAGCTTTGTGAGATGGTGCAAAACACATGCAATTTGTCTATCATTTCTAATCTTTTTACTATCGACTAGTTGGATGTACGGTAGGTACGTGTTATTTTTTAAAATAACTTTTACAATGCGATCACAGTACATTGACAAGGAGACAACTATTCTTAACACCTCAGTTGAAGTGAGATATCTTCGTACCACATATAGTGACGCATACGTCACCGTTCATTTTAAAAAATAACAGCAGCCAATTTGCAACAAACCAACTCATAATTTTTTAATCAGTTGGTATATTTTGCATAACGAGTTTAGGTATTCAATTACTGTAATCAGTGGGTAACTTTCAATCAACACACTTTACAAAGAAAACTCATTCTTCAAACACTATCTAAATCCAAAAGAAACGCAAGGTCAGCAACATGAGTAGAATAAAATCGAATTGCATAAGCGTTCATGATATAGCTAACAAACTAACAAGGAAACATCACATCTGCTATTGTTACTGACCAAGATAACTCTCCAATTCAATTATTTCTATGTATACACAGACAACTCTCTCAATTTTTCAACAGACTAGGGTGCTAACAAAACTGACGCCTTACTAAGACACAATTTCACATGTTTATGAAGCGATTTATACCCTGTGTAAGGCGATACTGTTTATTCATATTGTCATGTCGACTCTCAGTAAGGACATCATAAACTTGGACGCTACATCGGTTCACCCATAGGCCAAACATTACTTAAGTACTAAATGAGATGTTTAATTTCTAATGGTGACATATGAGATTTCAATTTTGAGTTATTCAAAGCGAACTAACTGAATATTTACTAAAGAATAGGGTAGTTTTTTTTTTTAAGGAAAAGATAATATTACAATTCTGTCATAGGCATGCAACGGACATGAACAGCCAATCTCTTTAAGAATACATAGAACTATACCATAGAATAATTGATTAAATATAATAGTAAAAATTCATAAAAAAACTTTGGATAAATAAATGATAATGGCAATTTACATTACTGTTGTTATTTAAGTATTCATTAATTTAACAATTTAAATATGCATGTTTATTTATTAGGTCGAAGAAAACCATGTAATTTCTGAGTATTTTGAGATTTTTTTTATTAGTTTCCATTAATATGAACGTAGGCTAACTACCCCACTATTTAAAATAAGAGCATATGCTTAGGGGGAATTACAACATACAATTTAGATTTTAAGTAAACACATTAGCACTCGGTACTATCAGGAGATGATCTCGTTCCTGGTTGGTTGATGTGTTATTTACCGAATATATAACGCATATGCAACGCTAAAGTATTGTATGAGTGGTCGTGACAATGAGAGAGCTACCAGATCCGTGTGAACGTGAACGTGGGCTATCTTTATCTCTTCGATGAACTTTTGATTTGTTGCAATTTGAGGCGTAAAGCGTCTACTTCGGCTTCGTTTCTTTGTGCCACTGATTGCGTCGTGTGCAACTGAAAAGAAAGAAACGTTCATTAGCACTATTACAGTAAGGGGCCATCCATAAAGTACGTCACACGTAAAGGTGGGGGGGGAGGGGTCGACAAAGTGTGACATGGTGTGACAAGGGGTGGGAGGGGTCCTAAGTTTCGTGACATCACATTTCAATATCTAATATAATACGAATAAATGAGAACGAAGTGACTGTCATGCCAGTTATAAATAATTTAAAGGAGTGGGTTCAAAGTCCATGGACTGAAGATTTTCTTTTTTAGTTTCTTTCTTCTTCTTTTTCTTTATATTCAATAGTTTATTGCTTTGTTATTGTTTCAAATATTTGATGTTAATGTTGATTTCATAAAAAAGTACTTAATTTAAATGGAAATAAAACTAATTTCGGAACTGCTCGTCGTCGATTTTTAATTTATAATTTTTCGATGTGAAATTGCAAAACATGTGACGTCACACTAGGGAGGGGAGGGTCTCAGAAATGTGACCACCTGTGACAAGGACGGGGGGGGGGGGCTCAAAAAATCATGAAATTCGTGTGACGTACTTTATGGATGGCCCCTAACACTTAATAAAGAAATTTATATTCTATTCATATTGTGCTAACAAGTATACCGGAAAATGATCTTGCTTGAAATTTAAAGGAATGAATTTGACTAATGATGTTATTTCACTCAAAACACCCAATAATAATAATAAATAAATAATAAATAAATTTTTCGGACAATTTAACACACAACACCGTCTAGTCCCAAGCTAAGCAGAGCTTGTGTTATGGGTACTAGACAACTGATATAAATACATATATATATTTTTTTGTAAATACATACATATTATACATAGAAAACACCCAAACTTCGAAACAAATATTTGCAGATCATACAAACATTTGGACCGACCCGGGAATCGAACCCGAGACCTCAAGCACAGCAGTCGCTTACGCTACCACTCGCGCCACCGAGGCAGTCAATACAGCTAATACATTTCTTTCTATTTTTTCTAAAGCAGTTAAAGCTGCACAACAGAGGCAAGTTACTGAGTATTGTAATGTCTTGAATTTATAAGGTGTTAGGGTACATATCTAGTTCAGTTTCTTAAAATAAAAACAAATTACACTTGTCACTCATTGTGTCATCTTTTATTCTTTGTTGAAGTCTCCTGTACTTGTTTCTATTAGTTTTCAGAAAGATTCTTACCACTAGATCTATACTAATATTATAAAGCTGAAGAGTTTGATTGTTTGTTTGAACAAGCTAATCTCAGGAACCGCTGGTCCGATTTGAAAAATTCTTTGAGTGATGGGTAGTTCATTTATCGAGAAAGGCTATAGGCTATATATCATCACGCTACTACTAAAAGGAGCGGAGCACCAATGAAGAATGTTTCAAAAACGGGGGAAAATTTTACGCTACGGGTAATAGAAGACGCAAACGAGGTTGCGTGTGTCAGCTAGTATGAAATAATACTCACATCGAGTTGAGGATCAATGCTGTGTCCACGAGACAATGTGTTATCATTGATGGAGTCAGTAAGTGTCCTATTGTCTCCCACTGGTGTCCGGGGTTGAGAAGTCGGTGAACACTCTGTTTTTAATCCCGCTTTGGCCTAAAATGTAATTTTTTTTTTTTATTATGAAGCGACATACTTTTAAATGATTCTTATAAAAATCATAAATATGCAGATAAGGTAGTAAAAATCATTAATTTATATAAACATTTATTATGATATCTTCATAGATGCTGATATGAAGATATGGTCAATTTATATTGTTGTCATAGTGGTCATCTAAACATAGATTAAGATATAAATCATGAATTCAATTGTATTTCTTTTCATGGGTCTGCCAAACTATCTCTACTCTGCCTGATCACCAGAGAAAAAGTAGAATCCAAGAGTAATGGACACCATACTCATTACGAACGCAGATAATGTAACAATGCAGCATGGTTGGCCGAGTGGTTTCAGCGGTCGCCCTACCGCTTGTTACTGCGCCAAGTGTCTTGGGTTCAAATCCCAAGCGGTACAACACTTTGTGTGATCCACGAATTGTTGTCCCGAGTCTGGATGTTCTTTGTGTCCGTTGCATGTATGTTTGTAAAGTCCCCCACGACACAGGATGTTTATTCCTAATGTGGGAGTTGTCTTTTTAAAAAAAAAAAAAAAAAATGGTGACGAGTACTATGGTGTCCTTATATTATATTAGCTTTATATACTTCTGCATCATTTTAGATTGATATTCTGTAGTAGAAAGCCTACTATAGTATTGGGGAGTTTATGGCCGATACTATAAATTAAGCCTCATAAATGGTCATAATGTTTTGGGCATGTGTTTAATCTTTCGGATGCGCGAACGGGTACTTCCGGTTACATGCACCGTGCGGCGAAATTGCAAAATTTTGCAACACGGTGCATGGTGTACGAAAATGATTAAATCTTTTCAAAAACAATGCTCGGTGGTTATAAAAGTGATTATTTTTCAAAAGATGGATAACAAGCGTACATGGTTATGCCATATTTTATTACTAAACTAATGTTATCGCTCTATTATTTATTATGCATTATTATTTACGCACCTATTGTGTTAATAAACATGATTTTAATATTTTATGTGGTTTATTATTCATTTTACTTATTATCCTCATAAAGTTCGATAACTAAGCTATCTACTGATATAAAAAACACTATAACTGCAGTAAAAATTCATTGAGAAACATATTTGTAAAAATCACATTTCGCTGTCGAGATATTCGCCATTTTGTCACTTTACAATCAAACTATTATTTGCGCCGAACACCAAATTACGTAGTATTTATATGAAGAAATAGTGTTTTTTAGTTAAATAATTTATTTTTTTAGTTAACTAGTGCAAAAGACAGGAACAATACATAAAAAAAACAACCTATTTATCAAGTTATTTAAAAAAAGGACTCGTTTGCTAGACCAGTTTTCATTTATTATTTTTAAGTTCTGAGAATTCTCTAAACTCTATGAAAATGACTGAATGCTAAAGAGAACAAACTGATCGTTCCATTATGTGACACACAAAGTCTATGGTCAATACAAAATAATTTAGTAAAACATAAACAAAGATCAGTTTACGTCTTGTTCATTGTCCGTCACTACTGTGTATGTGTGGGTGTTAATAGTTCCGGGACTTCCCGCTAGGCTGCGTGCAAACACGAATCAACGGCGATATAGAATTTTAAGTGGCGTGCTATTGGAGAGGCCTATGTCCAGCAGTGGACTACGATACGCTGATGATGATGTAGAACAGTAATGGCGTGGGAGCCCTTTGTATGTGTGCGTCTAATTTCGCTCGTCAGGCAAAAAATTAGTGTTTATTTAAATATTTAGCTTTTCTAACACATTTTTGTTGCTATTCTATATTCTATATAAGATTCTCATCGCAATTATATCATTTTATCAATAAAAACATAAGAATAAATGCGTAAAAACCTTCAAACGAGTAAGCCCTTTTCAATAGGTAATAGACTCGGTAACTTTTTGAGTAACACAATTCAAAATTACGCATGATTTATGCCTCAATTCGTATTGATAGTGGTTCCTAAAATAAGTATAATAAGTAAAATATAACAACAAACTACCTTCAAAATCACCTTATCGGCAAAAAATCAGTTTTAAGAGGCACTTGACAGATCGCGTTGCGTCATCGTCAACTTTGAAATTGGAACTCGTTTTTTTTACGGCTCTTGAAGCGCACTTGACAAACGAATGTTTTAAAATGTTGTTCGTATAAAGCAAATGCATAACAAACCTTTCTAGACTTCGTTATAATAACTTTAATACCTAAAATTAATTAAAATGCAAGTTAACTGCGAAAAACATGGATCCGTGTGTGCCGCACCGACGGGACAAACATGGATCCGTGTTGCCGCACCCGAGAGGTTAAATGTTATAACTGTTTTATTTACTTTTATTTTTGATTATTGTTTTTTTAAATTAATATTTGACATTAATGTAATATGACAACATGACATTATTATTATAATAAATTTGTACGCCAGCTATGGCAAAACATGTTTTAAGTACTGTACTGTATTTTATATTATGACATCTTGTTCACACATGTTTTATGCAAATAAACTTATCTATGTGAGGGTAGTACTGTTGTAATTTCTGAACGCAACCTTCAATACTTTGACAAGTGATTTCCCCCGTTATGTTATCTGTCAATTACTGTAACTTTGAAGGTATGATTGTGCTCTCAATAAAATGTTTAAAATAAAGGAGATGTTTCTATTGAAAGAGAAATAGTTAAACAAATATCTCAACAAGTACCTCCCCGGACGAGCCGGCCGTTCATGCTGAAAATCAACGTGGCTCTACTACCTATAATATTTTTGCTCCACCACCTACAAACACTGTTGAGATATATTAACGTTGACAAAAACGTTGATATAATCTTAGCAGGTTACCCTGCTAGTTTACACTAAGATAGATAATTTCAAGTACAAACCTGCAAAGCTCGAAGTCTTTCCATGAATATAACATGTGTTTTCTCTTCGTTTTCGTTGGTTATATCTGAAACAAACATCAATTTTTGGTTTAATATAATTGCCTTCGCATTAGACATTCTGTAGAAAAAAAATAAAAAAAAAGTAGAAAAAATTATGGGACAAAAATATTATCAATGGGACTCACGTAGTGCGAGTCCCATTGATAATTTTTTCTACTTTCCATGGGAATATAACCAGTGTTGCGAAAGACTTTATAAACGTTCGTGAAAACTGAACTGACTGACTGCCTCGGTGGCGTAGTGGTAGCGTATGCGACTGCTAAGCTTGAGGTCTCGGGTTCGATTCCCGAGTCGGACCAAATGTTTGTATGATCTGCAAATATTTGTTTCGGAGTTTGGGTGTTTTATATGTATAATATGTATGTATTTACAAAAAAAAAGTATATAAGTATTTATATCAGTTGTCTAGTACCCATAACACAAGCTCTGCTTAGCTTGGGACTAGATGGCATTGTGTGTAAGATGTCCGGAATATTTATTTATTTAAACTGTCCCAAAACAACAATTAGTGGATCACATAATATTGTCCCATATGGCATCGAACACAATACTCAGCGCAGTAAAAATCGGCGAAGTGACCGCTTTAACCATTACGCCACCTGTGAGCTAAACGTCGACGTGACCAGAGCAGAGCGTTGTATGTGTGTACTAACCGATATTATCAGCCTTAAAGTCGTGTTTGTAGATGGGCATCGAGGAGAGCTTGCGCTGGTCGGCCACCTCGCGCAGTCCTCGCTCCACGTAGTTGCGGAAATAGAACGACGAGCCCTGCATGAACGTCCAAATGTCCACTTCGGGGTGACGCTCCTGCAAAATACAATATTTAACAATCTTTATATGGTTTTTGTATGCTTAGGATCCCTTATATTCCGCAACCTACTTTAACGCTGTTTTCACTACGAGCCCGCGCAGACTACAAACTTTTTAATCGGCCGATCAGGCTGCCTTTTGTCATATTTGTCGGCCGATCACGAATCGTTATAATGTAACGCAGTCCCATACATCTTCATACTGGTCAAGAAACAAACCAAGCTATCGGTCGATCGAAAATCTGGAGTCTGCGGGGGCTCTTATAGAGAGAGAATGCTTCGCGAGGCAGGTTTATTACGTTTAATGCCCGCATAAATATTATTCTCACCACATAGTTTGTACATTGCACATTTATGAAGCAGGGGTGGATCGCTAATATTATATATTTTGGCTGTGACATAAAATACGTCGTAGTTAAGCTGGGCTTTCTGTCTTGTATATGTATGGTCGTTTTGATGATTACTTAATTGTAAATTGTTATTATCTCAGCTAAGTACTGATACCAGACAGTGTCCATGTAGTGACAGATTAAGAATATAGGTCCCCATTTATTGGTAAGCACTGGAAGAGAAGGAAAATTTGACATAAACTACTGCAACAACCCGTCTACCCAGCATAGTGTACTCGGCCAAAAATACCTACCTTTCTAAAGAGAGATCTATATCCAGCAATGGACTATTTAAAAACTGAATATTTTTAATTTTTTACACTACTCCCGCATTAGGAATATACATCCTGTGATGCGGGGACTTTACAAATATACATGAAACGTACACAAAGAACACCCAGACTCAGGACAACATTTTGTGGAACACACAAAGTGATGTCCCACGTGAGATTTGAACCCACGGCACTTGGCGCAGTAGCAGGCGGTGTAGTGACCGTTTAAACCACTAGACCAACCGTGCAATCGTATTGATGAATATCAGACAGTAATAGTCGGTCGGTCGGTTAAAAAGAGCAAGTAATAATTGCCTCACCCTGAGATCGTACAGTTGCGACAAGGCCTGTTTATTATGCTCTTTAGTGCCGATTCTCTTTAATATGAGTGCGAGTTCCTCGTGAACAGCTCGGGGTAATCGTCCAGCTGCTAAGGCCGCATTGTTCGGCGGTACTGACGCCAGGACTGAAGCACCGTTTAATATGTCTGCTGTGTTCTCTTTCTTCTCGTCTAGTTTTAGTTGCTGTAAATAAAAAAAGGTTAAATAAAATGTAAAAACTTAACAATGATGTAATATGGAAAATACTATTAAATGACGGTTGCTAAGAGGCATCTATTGTATTTCCAACACTCATAGAAATAGAACGAAATTGTTCTATGGAACATCAAATTACATATAGTGCCGAAAGTTATTTTAAGAACTGACAAAAGAATTGTATGCTATTAAATCATACCATTGTGTTAATTTATTATCTTTTTTATTATATTTTATTTATTTATTTATGATATTTTAACAAGAAGACACCCTTTTGTTATGGTCCGAGAGCTGGCTACGGAAACGTGAACTGATAGGGTACAGTAACGAATTATATACATATATAACCTCTCCTTGGTAACTTATAAGTACAGAGCGAGGTCCGTCAGAACTCTCTCCTTGGGCTGAACGCGTGTGTGGGCGGTCAGTCGTAAATTTTCAATAAGAAAAAAATTATTAGGTACAGTTCTGAAATTTGGCAGAGTTATAGTTTTTAACTGTAGGAATCTAGAAAAATCATTGTCAGAAGTCTAGGCCGGGGCTTAAAAGCTGTCAGAAGTCGACAGTTGTAAAAAATTGTTTAAATTTAAATCATAACGTGCAGTTCTGACAAACGCATTTTATATTATTTGTTGCTTATCGAACCTGTATATAAATTGTCAGAAGTCTTAATAATGGCTAAGTACAGAAAAATTGATGATATGGCCAGAAGTAAGTAAGCGGCTATCGCGATGAAAAGGAACGTTTCGAATCTAGTTTCAAAATTAAATAACAAGGTGCTGTTTTGGCTATTTATTGTTTTTATTATTTACACTGTTATTTCAATAAATATGCAAACACAAAATGTTAAGCGAGGGAGATTAAAAAAATATAAACACTGATGCCGAGTAATCACTGACTTAGACGACAAACTTTAAAAATATAATTATAATTCGTACTCAAGAAAATCATAGAAAGTAAATGAATAATATGAAAAATGAAATAAAATCGATAAGTTTTGCCGAGAGTATTGAAATCCTCGAAACCATCTAAGATATAAACAGCAAACTCGAGACAAGTAGGTAGCTCCAGATGAATGTGTTTTGACACTCTTTTGTCAACACAGGAGGCAGGTATACGGATTTCGGCGGTAGACGTATACCTATATATATATTATTATTAAAGCCTTTTATTTCCTTAATATTTTGTACGTACTTCATAAATTCAATGCCTTCAATTACAATAACAAAAAAGAAATACAATACAATTCAAAAATATAAATTATACATTATTTAATTCATTAATTTAGAACTACAATATAATTTTTATATCAGATTATTAATTCAAATAAGCTCAATTATCAAATTAAATGCATTATGCTCGTCGCGAGCCACGTCAGCAACTTCTGACTATATCATCAATTTTTATGTACTTAGCCATTATTAAGACTTCTGACAATTTATATGCAGGTTCGATAAGCAACAAATAATATAAAAAATCATTTGTCAGAACTGCACCTTATGCTTGCCGTTGAATGTTTTTAAGCCACCCAAAGGCCTCCAAATAGACTTCACGCCTTTATCCTATGATAACAACCGGGACCGACTGCTTAACGTGACCTCCAAATCACGGAGACGCTCATGGTATCATGCCACCAGCAGTTACAGAAAATATAATGTTTCTAATAAAAAAAGAATCTTAATTTTTCAAATGAATAATATTCGTCTGTTTAGTGGTCATGGTTTGAAAACAAGACCCAGAAACTATCGTATTGACTAACTAGACTAGTTGGAGGTAATACCCAAAAGGAAAAAAGAATTACCTTTAATACTTTAAGTAGATAGGGGTAAAGATCTGATTCGTTGACGTCCGGTATTTGTGTGAGATGGTTTGTGATCGTACCGCCCTTCATTTTGACTAGAGTATGCACCAATGTTTTCACTGTTCTGTAATGAATTTATTAACGTCTAGATTTGCTAAATTCGCATTTGGTTAATGAGGCACAGACTATGTTTGTTGTTAAAGCAGTGAGAATGTTAGTTTAAATAAACTCAATTTTTTCTTTTCTTTTTATAAAAGATAACTACCGCATTAGAAATATACATTCTGTGTCGAAAGAGACTTCACAAACATACATGTAACAGACACAAAGAACACCCAGACTCAGGACAACATTTTGTGGATCACACAAAGTGATGTCCCACGTGGGATTTGAACCCACGGCACTTGGCGCAGTAGCAAGAGGTATAGGGACCGCTTAAACTAGTAGGCCAACCGTGCAGTGGTTTAGTTGTCATTTAATTGTCCACAGCTGGGCATAGGCCTTTGTATAGAATGGAAGGTTTGACCTACTATACACCAGTGCTCAAAGTGGTTGGTTTAGAGTTTGTGTCAAGTATTCCTGCTCTTTGCTGTGTTGTTGTCTTCCCTTAGTCGCCTATTACGACATCTACGTACTGAATGGGAGCTATTCTTATCCATCCACTGCACTAAATGTTCAAAACTCAAATTAATTAAAACATATCCAAATTAACACATACCTGTAAGGAGTATCACTAATTTCTGGATTCTTCTTCCAATAACTATTTGGATAAGCCTTATAGAAAAGATGTATTTTATATAGCACCGCGTCGTAATCTATGGAGTTCACATCCCATGAGGATATCATCTTGAGTGTTTTCCAGAAGCATTTGAGAAGTAGATCCTGGTAGCGTGGACAGGCTGGGTCGGAAACTCCGATGGATTCGTGTAGCAGGGATACTATTGCACTGTGGAAACGTAACATTAATTAAAAATTACTTTAGTTTACTAAAACATTGGTTCGTATTAAAAAAAATCAGTTGAAACTGACTGTTTAACAATTTAGTCGAATTAAGTTCACCCTCAGGGTTGCGGCGGTCCGATGCCAGACGCTTCGTGGCAAAATTGAAATTCAGGTAAAACCGGTTAAACTAGCAGGTCTAGTAGCCAACCCTTTAGTCTTGGGAATAATAAAGGCTAGGAATGATGTAACTGACATTTCAACGTGCTCTTTGAGGCAGATAGGATGTGTTTAGAAATGTTTACCCAGCTTTTGGATTCGATAGATTGGCTGACATACCTGGCTAAAATTTCTTAATTTGCAATGTGTTAAAACCTACTCCGTTGCTACTGAGCTCATCGAAAACCCCTTGACTTTGTTTTTGTATTGGTTTCTCGAAATATTAATTTATATTCTTACCACAGCAAAGGTGTTCTCGGTGAATGTTCCAGTACTCTTACGCAGACATTGTTGAGTATTCGCACTAGCCTCTCGCCGTCTGGGCCTGTTGCCCCACCTGCCCCCAGCACTCGCAGTAATTCGCCCACCAGTGAACATAGCGCCTGCTCACCCACATTAGAACCACAACCAGCTGTTTCGTAGAACTGAAAAACAAAACGAATATACTGTTGATACATGTGATCGTCACTCTAGCAGAAGTAGGCCGGAGTAGCGGCGTGATGTGTTTTTAGAGGTAGGAAAGGGGGTAGTTTTTTTCTACAAAAACTATTCGAAACTAAAGGCACTTACCGTCATGTAAATTACACTTTAGCTATAGGATGAAGATATATTTGATTAATTTCTATGCACAAATACATTTGAACGACACAGGTATATTTGAAAATTATTATCAGTAGTATAGAATTAATATGATAACTGTAATTTGATATTGACAAAATGAAATCTTGGTTAAGATATTTTGATTACTCTGAATGTGTACAACACACAAGAATTTGAGGGTCAAGTAAAATTAAATTGATGTTTTTCACATAATTTTGATAATTTTGAATGCTTGAGTTGGTATAAAATTCAAAAGGATATACAATTTTAACAAAAAATAAAACGACTTTAAGAATTGGACCAAATTGAAATGGAACTACATGGAAAGCACCAACACCAGCTTTCAAATAAAAAAGCATTATCAAAATCGGTTCATTTAGTCGAAAGTTCTGAGGTCACAAAGAAAAAAAAGTGAAATCTGTTATTTTTTTTTTTTAATTTTTATACATGATGGTAAGCGATTACCGCCGCCCATGGACACCCTCAAAACCAGAGGCGCCAAAAGTGCGTTGTCGGCCTTTGGGGGATGGGGAGGAGGATGGGGGATGGGGAGGAGGATGGGGGATGGGGAGGAGGATGGGGTATGGGCCTCCGGTATCCTCACTCACTCAGTGAAACACAGCGCAAGCGCTACTTCACACCGGTTCTTTGTGGCCGTGGTATCACTCCAGTCGAACCGGCGCAGCTGCTGCCCCACGGCCGCCAGCAGCGCGCCAGAGACCAGCTCGAGAGGCTACAGTATACGTACGGTGGTGAGCGCGCTGGCCAGGTACTTGTAGGCGGGCAGCGCGTCGGCGGAGGGCGCGTGGCGCAGGCGGCGCAGCTGCTGCCCCACGGCCGCCAGCAGCGCGCCAGAGACCAGCTCGAGAGGCTACAGTATACGTACGGTGGTGAGCGCGCTGGCCAGGTACTTGTAGGCGGGCAGCGCGTCGGCGGAGGGCGCGTGGCGCAGGCGGCGCAGCTGCTGCCCCACGGCCGCCAGCAGCGCGCCAGAGACCAGCTCGAGAGGCTACAGTATACGTACGGTGGTGAGCGCGCTGGCCAGGTACTTGTAGGCGGGCAGCGCGTCGGCGGAGGGCGCGTGGCGCAGGCGGCGCAGCTGCTGCCCCACGGCCGCCAGCAGCGCGCCAGAGACCAGCTCGAGAGGCTACAGTATACGTACGGTGGTGAGCGCGCTGGCCAGGTACTTGTAGGCGGGCAGCGCGTCGGCGGAGGGCGCGTGGCGCAGGCGGCGCAGCTGCTGCCCCACGGCCGCCAGCAGGCGCGCCTCGTGCGCCACCAGCGCCGCGCCGCGCCCCGACACCAGCGCGCCAGAGATCAGCGACAGCGCGCGGATCGCCGCCTGCCACACGACACACGACACACGGTCACTAACTATCCACACCGCCACTTCTATCTATGTATTGTGTATACAACAGCACAAGCACTTTCATACAACTCAACGCCAGTGGTGGGCATTAACCAAGAATTTTTTTAAACAATAAACTAATTAGTTGATTAAAAAATGAATTGCAATTGAATTAATCGCAATTAAACGTTTAATCGTGTTTAACAATTAAATTATTTAAATTAATGTGTTTCAATTGTAAAAAAAACAATTAATTTATTGCAATTAAATTTAAAATTGAATGAAGCAATTAAAACTATAGTCGTTCCAATCGTTTATTTAACTTTTGACAGATCACGCACATAAAATTTTGTAATAATTTTTGACATAATGTACAACAGGGAATACTGTACTTCATGGATGGGCTCCGCCCACTTAGAGATGTGGCATTCGTAATTAATTACCACAGACTATAAAAACAGTTTTGAAATAAATCGATTATCGATTATATCGCAAGACAAACTATTGTTTGTCCTTTGAGTACTTTATTTTTTGGCATTTTGACAGTAACGAAGGGAGAAACGATGCGCTCATCTCAACCAAACGTGAGAATTCACAAATAAATCAATACGGAGGAATATAAATACTCAACTCGACGTATGAAAATGTGGATTAACACTGACAACAAAATGGCGCCGCGGTCCGGCTCCGCGTCCTGTGTTGCCGTTTAATAATCGATAGAAGTACGAAATTATCTATAAAATAATGTGTGTGTTAAATGCTGAATGTTGTGTGTACCTGTAATAGGCATGCATACTAGAAAATATTATTGTATAATTTTTTTTAAAAGTGTATTGTATGTGTGCTGTTGGTATACCTAAATAAATAAATAAATAAATCGATTAAAACTTCTTCATGCATAAAATCGATCGATAAAAGAAATCGAATCGGTAACGGGTCAGGGTATCACTATTTGATTAAGTATTAGACCTGTCAAAAGTTAAATAAACGATTGGAACGACTATAACAATTAACTTTTTGGGGAATTTTGTTGAGAACGACGCTCCGAATACATGTCGGCAGTTTAACTTTAGTTGTTTCGTACACCCTTTATAAGAAGGTATGTACGGTCGACCAAATTGATTCATAACCCCCCTTAAAGTCATTTTCCTACAAATATTCTATGCCATTAGGTTGAAATTAGCTTGAACATACATTTTATAAGTAACGAACCGTTATCATTCTACTATAGTCGTTCCAATAGTTTATTTAACTTTTGACAGCTCTAATACTTAATCAAATAGTGATACCCTGACCCGTTACCTATTCGATTTCTTTCATCGATCGATTTTATGCATTAAGAAGTTTTAATCGATTTAACAAACTCATTATTTTATAGATAATTTCGTACTTCATATTTCTATGTGTTTCAATGTGCGACCTCCTTTGTCAAAATAAAGAAGAAATGGATTAAAAGAATGTTGTTCAAATATGACGGTTCTATGTCATGAAAAAATATATAAAAGGAACTGAATTTTCAAAATGTATTATTGTATTGTGTTGTGTTGTAATTCAGTTGTTAATATTGTATTTGTTAAACTATTGATGATCTTTATTAAATCTCTCTATGTCTATTTTAAAATAATCTACAGTATTTCAATGAGTAACCTTCAATATAGTTGAGTATTTATATTCCTCCGTATTGATTTATTTGTGAATTCTCACGTTTGGTTGAGTTGAGCGTATCGTTCCTGCCTTCGTTACTGTCAAAATGCCAAAAAAGAAAGTACTCAAAGGACAAACAAGAGAGTTTGTCTTGCGGCTTCGTGAATACTTTGAAAAGGAAAGCCGTAATGGTGGGCCTCTTATACCAGTGACTCAAGTTAGAGACCGTGTTGCAGCAGCATTAGGTATTAGTGCTCCAACAGTGGCAAAAATAACAAAAGAAGGCTACGGCAGCAGTGGCATGGAACAGAATAAGCTATCTACACCTAAGAAAAAACGTCCGCCTAGTAAAGTTACAGCCGTTGATAATTTTGACGCTGATGCTATTCGTCGTCATATATACGACTATTACCAAAGAAAAGAGATTCCAACATTAAAAAAACTAACACAATCTCTTCGAAATAGTGGTTTGTTCCGTGGTCAAAAATCTTCTCTGACAAAGGTATTGAAAGACATTGGAATGTTATTCCAAAAATGTGACAAACGAAAAATTTTAATGGAACGCAATGATATTGCTTTGTATAGATGCGATTTTTTAAGACAAGCAAAAAAAATAGAAGATTGGTCGAATGTTGTTTTCACAGATGAAACTTGGCTCAATGCGAATCATACGCTGTCAAAAACTTGGACTGACAACACCGTTGGCTCCACTTCTACAGTACCAATGGGAAAAGGCGAACGACTGATTATTTGTCATGCAGGAACAGTAAAAGGATTTGTGCCAGGCGCTCTATTAGCTTTTAAATCCCAGAAAACAGGAGATTTTCATGAGGAGATGAATTCGAACGTGTATGAAAAGTGGTTCAGAGAAATGCTTACATCACTCGAAGAGCCATCAATAATATTTATTGATAATGCACCTTATCACTCTCGTCAAATTAATAAAATACCAACACAGGCCAACAAAAAACATGAAATTATAAACTGGCTCCGTGACAATGGCGAAGAGGTGAATGAGTCCCTACTAAAAGTAGAGTTAGTAAAGATATTAAAAACAAAGAAGCTGCCAAAACGATACGTCATAGATGAAATGGCAGCAGAGCATGGGCATACCGTCCTCAGAATTCCCCCATATCACTGCCAATATAATGCAATTGAAATGATCTGGGCACAAGTTAAAGGATATGCTGCGAGGAACAATACAACTCCTCCTTTCACCGCAAGAAAAATGCTGAATTTACTGAAAAATGCGTGTGAAAAAGTAACTCCAGAAAACTGGGCGAATGTTGTAGAAAAAACAAAGAAGGTGATAATGTCGGATTGGGATCGGGATGTTGCATTCGACAATTTATCTATCCAAGAAATGATAATCAATATTACTGAGAACTCAAGTGATGATGATTCCTGGTCATACGAAGAAGACGATTCTTTATAATTAAAATTAGTATTACAGTACCTCTTTTGGTTGTTTTATTTTTAATCCGTAAATGACTACGAATTTCAACATTTTGTACCTGTTCATTACAAGTAGGTACCGCAGGTAGTTTTTATTTGAACCAACTATAGTAAGTCTAAACAATTATTTTAGATTCATTAATTTGCGGCGAATACATTCGATCCCATTACTAGGTACGAGTACGATGGAACTGTTTTCATTACGCAAATTATTTATGCATTGAAACAGAGACATTTAGGGCATTTTAATGCAAAATAATAAAGCTTTTTACGTGATTTGATATAAAATATAATCACAATAATTTTATTGTATGTTTTATTAATATAATCGATAATCGATTTATTTCAAAACCGTTTTTATAGTCTGTGGTCATTAATTACGAATGACACATCCCTAAGTAGGCGGAGCCCGCCCATAAAGTACAGTATTATCTGTAGTACATTGTATCAAAAATTATTACAAAACTTTATGTGCGTGATCTGTCAAAAGTTAAATAAAGTATTGGAACGACTATAGACACTGACAAAGCCATGACATAGACATAGACGTATACTATGGACTATGATAAGTATTGCACGAAAAAGTTTGTTAGCCAGTGAACGTCCTTATCTATAGGTATATTAGGAAAGATTTGATTGTCTGTTTGTTTGAGACATAGGATTGACTTTATTTCGAATAATGAGTAGACTTGAGGTAGGAGGGTAGAGGTACCGTAAAGGTAGCGTAGGGTAGGTGTAGAACAAAAATAGAAAAGCATATAATTGACAGAACGAAGTCTGTCGAAACAGCTAGTCATACATATTAATAAAATAAAACAGTAAAATTAGAGACCTTTGTTTATTTCATATTATTAAATTTTAAAAAATGGCATTCACTTTGTAAAGCGAATAAAAAAGAAAACTTCTCAATAGTTAATTTGTGGTTTATAATGGTTCCAATGGTTTGGGTCTGTAGGATTACTGGTTAAACCTAAAACCGAGTGTAAGCGCCATGGTTTTCAATAAGGTCTAATAATCGATTACGCATAGACCCGATTAGATGACTGCAAATGTCACTTCCCCTCATGAAATCCCAGATTTCGTTACAATGCAGCTCGATTGCTTCTTTAGTCCTCTCGTTCCTGTTATCCCACATTTGAACCATCAAACCCCATAAATTTTCTATTGGGTTAAGATCTGGTGACCTAGACGGCCATGGAATGAGAGTAAATTCATCTTCATGCTCCGTAAACCAATTTGAGACAATTCTGGCAGTATGCACTCGACAGTTATCATGAACATAGGAGAATACTGGCACATCTTCACGGAGGTAAACTGTTCGCAAAGTCGGTAACATTGATTCTTCCAATAAATCGACATAGTTGATAGCGTTATGACGAGGAGAAATAGGAACAAGTTCGCCTATGTTGCCAGCATCCATCCATGCCCACATGTTAGCTGAAATACGGCCAGATGATTGGTTGGGCACCACGTGGTCCTCTGTGTATCGCGTGTTATCGTAACGCCACAAAGTTAAACGACCATGTTGAGAAGAGCGAAATGATTTTTCGTCTGTAAAGATGGTGTTTGTCCAGTCGAAATCTAAATAATTACATGCGAAATTCAATCTCGCAGTTTTGTGTGCATCCGTTAAATGAACTTTCTTAGCATGATGTCTGTAATGCAGCCCAGTGCGGTGCAAATTATTTCTAATTGTTTCTAGACAAACGTCGTAACACATCTCTCCCGTCTACGCAGCAGCCAGCCACTACGCAGCAACCGCCCCGACTCACTGGGGACCTCACCGCAGCACCGCGCACCGCATGCGATCCCGACTCACTGGGATCAGCGGACTTCAGCCCCGACTCACTGGGACTAGCGGCATTCAGTTCCGACTCACTGGAACTAGCGGCATTCAGTTCCGACTCACTGGAACTACTCACTCCTGGCACTGGCAAGCTCCGCATCAGAGCACAGACAGCTGACTCAACATATATCGACCTCCAGTCTTGGAGGGGAGTGATGTGGCGACCTCCACATACAGCGCCATCTACCGAAGATACACTGAACTACGAAGTAACGCACTGTACCTACAAACTACACTACACGGAGTAACTGCCAATCCAGAATCGCGCAAATAAAGTTCCCGCGCCGATTATCATATATACAACATCCCAACATCAACTGTTGGGCAGTAGCCCGCCAGGCATGATCACCTCGCCTGGTCGGAGGATCCTCCCTTTGTGTTGGGTGGAACATGATACCCGTTCCCCCACAGGATTATAAACGATTATATTATTTGAAATTCAAATAAGACTGCTGTATCAAAAATATATCTTGTTCAGTGGTGACAAAGGTTTAAATTGCATTGACATCTAACCCGTAATGACGCATTTATGTATATATCTAAAACGTACTATGTGCAAATAGCGAAGAAAACCTAACTACATTTATGATTACAAAGGAATAATTGTAAAAGTGGGTTATGTTTCAATTTGGTCGACCGTACCACAGAAATATATGTGGTATGACAGAATGGTGACGAACTCGAAAACGAACATACTTTTAATTTCCATAATTCCTACGTAGTAAAAACCAGCAAGCCACACATCCGAAACGCACACGATTGGTCAATGCGCGAGCGCAGACCAGTGAAGTGTCACACTTACTTGTTTATTTATTTATGAAAGTAAACTTTGATAAATAAATAATAAATATAATTGATAAATATAATGTAGGTGGCAAACGAGCAGACGTATCGACGATGGTAAGCGATTACCGCCGCCTATGGACACCCGCAACACCAGGGTCGTCACAGGCGCCGTCGTACCTAAGATGAGCCCTGTGAGTGTGGGCGTTTTATGCCCTCTATCTTTCTATAAAAGTCTCCTGGTGGTTCACATGACCCATCAATTTTCGAAACGGACCCGTAGTCTAAAAATTATGCAACATAACATCTCACTTTTTAAATTGTTGAATATAAAAATCGTTTGAAAAGAAGTAAAAAGTTACTATATTTTCTAGAACATAGGCTCTAAATATACATCTACCAATTAATCATAAAATTTATAACTTTTAGAATCCTTAACAAAAATTTTTTATCAAAAATATTAATGAGTAGGTATTCATAAACTAATTAATTCATTTGATTGTTTACAAGAAACACAATCCTAGAAAACCTACTTTGAAACTTACATTTAAGTCGGGACTGGCAATAGAGTGTATGGTATCTGCAAGCTGCGAGTCGTCTACGTGCGAGGCCAGCGAATGTGGTGGCTGAGCGCTCACCAGCGGGTGAGGAGTGTGAGACACGTGCCGAGGGGGGGACATGCCCACCATGCTGCAACACACACAAAAAGATGAGAGATGTAAATAATATTGTTGCGCCATAACCAGATGAATCTAGTGTCCACTAGAAGAATCGAGAACTGTCGAGGACAACGCCATCTAGTGTCGGAAAGCGCGCAACTGTGTGCATTATGACGATTACTCGACGCTAGATGGCGCTACAAGCAGCTCTAGAGTAATGTATTTAGCCTAGAAACATCGATCGAATATTTTCGTAGTTTCGAGTAATTTCCACGGCCATATAAAAGCGGAACGTCTTGGCCGTAGGGACAGTATTGTTTCACGATACAGCGGATAAACATCGAAGAGATCTTCTAGTGCGACTAACGAGTGATTAAGTGATTTCTTATTGTAAAAAGTGTTATTAATAAATATTGTGTTATTTTTGGTAATCAATCGACTACTTTAATTTATTTAATACCCAGCTCGTAACAATATCAACAGTGCAGAAACATTTTTTTTGTAAATACATACATATTACATACATAGGAAACACCCAAACTCTGTAACAAATATTTGCAGATCATACAAACATTTGGTCCGACCCGGAAACCGAACCCAAGACCCCAAGTACAACAGATACATACGCTCCCACTGCGCCACTAAAGCAGTCAGAATAATCATTTAAATTTACTTTAACATATTAACCACATGGATATTGAATGTTCTCCTAGCCGATAATGGCTACAGCGGCCAGTCTCAACAGAGATATTATAGTGCACAAGTGTGTTCGCAAACACAGGTGCACTCTCTGTTCCCTCACTCTCATAATCCGATGGGAGAATTAACCGATACGAGTTTTAAGTGCGTGCATCCGAGGCACGGGGGTTCAGACCCCAACTTCCAAACTCAGAGCTGTTATTAAGGATTTCTATAATCAGAAAAACTCAATAACACTTTAGACCCGTCCCAGGATTCGGACCCGACGCCTCTTGTTGACACGGATTTTAAAAACTTATTGAGAGTATATATCTCTAAATAAAAGTCTACCACAAGCATGGAGTTAAGCATACATTCATTAATATCGTAGTTTACCTGGATCTGATCGGAGGTTGTGTGTGTGTAATATTGGGCCTAACGCCCGCGTTAGGTATCGGCTCATCAAGAAACCGAAGGTCAATCTCCTCTACGTCTGGTTGTCGCAACACTGGCACAGCGGCGTCCAGCTGCGCGATCAATTCCGGATCGAGTCCAAAAGGACCTGTTATAACTTTAGGTTCTGGTGGAGCACTGTAGAGAAAATATATCAAATATTGGTCTCTTGTGTGGGTATAAAGTTATTCGGCTAATGAATTAATGCCCTTGGAGTAGGAGTCCCCTTTCGTCAAATAAATTGCGATGCGAGAGCTAAGATAATTTTAAAACATTTTACGACTTTACACTAAACCAACAACTATTTTTTTATTGTACGCATAACCCACATTGCTGGTAATTTTGTTGTTACCATCACTAAACTCAAATTCACTAAAATTTGTTGTTAGATTATATACTTTAATCTCATCGGCTTACAGCTCATTTTTAGATTTTGAAAACATAAAATTTACTTTGGCATAGCCAAAAGTAGTTAAATTCATCAACTTAGGGCATAATTTTTCTTTTGCTATTTTATTTTATTTTACAATTATAGGAAAACTTACAGCTTAATGGTTACATTTTACAAACTTAATACGAAAAAGAAGGCCAATTACAAGTTTTCACAGTTAATAGAATAAATAAGTGGAAATACATATACAAGCAAGAAAGACACTATCGATGAACAGACACCGTTACTCCTGGTTACAAGAAGCGAAGAAGGAGTCAGTCAGGGTTTTCCTGAGCTGGTTGTTTCCATGCACAAATAAGTCCATATCAGCACTCGGGCTTGACACATTGAACATACGAACAACTATTCTTGTGTTAAACGTTTAAAACGTGTAACATGTGACGTAAAACTTGACAGGTCGCACTAAACTTAGACGTTGTCTAAATACATGTCGACCAAATTACTTACGTAATTATTACTAATAATTTTTACATTTAAAGTTTAGTTTAGTTTTTTTACTAATAAACAAGCGTTTACTTCTGATCAACTTTTAGGTGGTATTGAACTAAATTTAGTGACAAGTGACATGTAAAAA
Organism: Spilarctia lutea; assembly: GCA_916048165.1. Lineage (NCBI taxonomy): Eukaryota > Metazoa > Arthropoda > Insecta > Lepidoptera > Erebidae > Spilarctia > Spilarctia lutea. The sequence continues at coordinate 10,498,639 of OU696490.1, read as the reverse complement.
TATCAAAAAATGGACTGTAAACAGGTGAGATTAATGTATATAATACAACAAATTTTAGTGAATTTTAGTTTAGTTCTTTTGATTCGTATATTTTTTTATGTAACATGTACGTAACACTTTTATACAATATTCATTACTTCCCTTCCCATCTTAATAGACAAGTATTTCCTATTTTCCTATATTAATTATTCTATAATAGAAGCATAAATTTATAAGATATCTGCCATGTACTTACGGGTTGGGTGGTGGCGGAGGTAGGACCTCTTCCTCTTCCTCCTCGTAGTCAACCGGGCCAGTGTCCACAGAAATGACCCGCCTGGGTTCTGGTTCCTCTTGATGTTGAATCATGACGGGACGTCCAGAAGCTGAGAGAGGAACCAGCATGGAACGGCGAGAATCCGCGCTTCGGTTCTTACTCGCACGTTTGATACGCTCTTCTAATAGCGACAAGTCTTTGTCTGATATCTAAACAAAAAAAATGTGTTTAATACATTTTTCATACAAAGTTATCGTTTCGACAAGTAAACTAAAGTAACATAAATTAATAAGATGTCAACTACCCTATTACATACAACGTTGTGACGTCACTGTTTTAGACTACTCAATTGAATAATATATTTCAATGTTTATTTGATTAAAATTTGTAATAGAAATGAAAAGCTGTAAATAATTATATTTTCCAAGATGTTTTGTAATATTTCTTTTAAGGAGGGATTCACAGATATTTATTAACGATACAGTCAACTGCCCTATCGTAGTAATGGTGGTTTTAAATTACATTTTTTTTTACTGATCACATTTGAAGCCATTACATCTGCAGATTTTATTAAAAGGTACAGTACAATAGACTTGGGCTTGAATCGGAAATTATGCAATTGAGGAGGAAAAATACATATAAGGCCACAGTACTGCAACCATCACGAGAAGATGACGAGCGAATCTTGAATTAAAAATATGTATGTATTTATATCAGTCGTCTAGTACCCATAACACAAGCTCTGCTTAGCTCGGAACTAGATGGCCTTGTGTGTTAGATATCGAAAATATTTCTTCTGGCAAAAAAGTGTGAATAACCATATTTTGTCATAAACATGTAGTCTGTTACCTGTCCGATCATCTTATAAACTTTGTCCCCCTCCAAGAAGTAAGCGGAGGCGACACAGTTGAGCGCGGCGGAGCGCACGGCGTTGTCGCGGTCCCCGATGTGGCGCGCCAGCTCCTTGAGCGTGCCGCCGCCGCTGCCGCACATCACCGACGAGCCGTACGTCTCCAGCAGGTGGCCGATGCACTCCAGACATTCTGCAATTATATATATATATATATATGTAATAGGTGACAAACGAGTAGGCGTAGTACACATAGTACGTACACCAGAGGCGTCACAAGTGCGTTGCCAATCTTTGGGGGATGGAGAGGGGGCCTCCGGTATCCTCACTCACTCGGTGAAACACAGCGTAAGCGCTATTTCACACCGGTTTTCTGTGAGACTGTGGTATCACTCCGGTCGAGCCGGCCCATTCATGCCGAAGCGCGGCTCTCCCACGATAATTCCTACTTTACTCATAACGGGAAAGTAATAAAAGATTACTGAACCTAATGAACCTATGTCCAGCAGTGGTCTGTAGCTATAGAGGTCTCTCTATTTTCATGCCACTTGGATTGATTCTCAACTTCCCGCATGCAAGCCTTGTCAGCCACCCAACTCTCACCTGATTTGTGAGTGTCTTACACTATGTTAAAGAAAAGAGGAGAATTGGATATATCCAGTAATGGACAGATGACGTCTATTCTCGTGTGACGACGTCGTAACTAAATATGACGACATAAATATAGATTTATATCAGTATCACATGTTTTAATTGCTAAATTCAGATTAGATGAGAAAACCTACTATTTTGGATTTCTTCCATATTAATTACATATTAAAAAGGACAAACTTTAAACTATGAATAAATATATTTCCATTAATACTCACCAGCTCTCTGTCTCGCGTTCTTCGACTTGAGACCTTCCATCAAATATCCAAACAACTTGGTGACTGAGTAAACCACACATATTTGTTTGAACAGTGCTTTCACGCCGTTGCGAACTGTGTCTTTAGGATCTCCCACCTAGACGAAATATTAAAAACAATAAGGAAAATATTACAAAATTGTTTTAAAATGTATAATTAATTAGCAATCATATGTAATGTTCAAATGTAACTACAATCAAGGTAATAAAACTGTATCTAATATTTTATCACCTTTTTAGGAAGCGATAAAATTCGCATAAATTACAGCGTTATCAGATTATTATAATTGTAATATAATGTCTTGTTTATATAATCTGGCACAGTTCCAGACCTGAATTATCCAATTTAGACTATGAGATGGACCGAAAATTGAATCAGTATTCTACAACTTGATACTTTACTGTGAGACTACCTATTATTTATACATTTGTGAGATCAAGGAAACATAACTGAATTCTTGGTACGATAATTATAATACCCTTCTATTAACAATATCGAAGTGATATTACAATGTGTTTAAAATAAGAATAAGATTGGAAATTCGCCATCTTGCCCTTCATTTGTACAAAACTTCAGATATTTTTATTTTTTATTTTTTTGTAAATACATACATATTATACATAGAAAACACCCAAACTTCGAAACAAATATTTGCAGATCATACAAACATTTGGTCCGACCCGGGAATCGAACCCGAGACCTCAAGCACAGCAGTCGCTTACGCTACCACTCGCGCCACCGAGGCAGTCGAAAAAAACGAGATTTTAATAAAATAGTACTAAAAATTTTTAATGCCACTGATATTGTCAACTATAAAGGCTAACATAAAAGTCTTTGCCGCGCTTTTGAGAAATAAATATAAACTACATTTTATTATTTTAGTATTATTTGGTGTTTATGCCAACGCTACATTTCCAGTAAAGATAGTCTCAAATCCAGTCCTATCCTTATTTGAAACGCATTGTATATAGTATGATAATTAAAATATATTCACCTTCAGCACAAGATAAGGTATGAAGCAATTGGCTTCATACTCGGGCATTGTGTAATCACTCTCAATGAGATAATGGAATACGATGGACAGGTACTCCAGACCCTTGAGAATAACAGAGGGGTTGGTGTCGAAGAATCGCAATGTTAACCATTTTAGTACCAAGTCCAGATTAGCACTGAGCGATTGGCCATTTTCGTGTAAGTCTTCAGATAGAGATTCTATTGCTTTTAAATGGTATCTGAAAAGAAAACGAAATATATATGCAAAAAATACGAGATAACATTTCTAATGTCAAGAACCTTAAGGTTAAGACTTGCAAAAATGCCTTTTGTGTTGAAGGCTCCATAACATTACGCTACGTCCAATAGGAGCCTATCATCAATGCACAATGGTGCAAAAAAGGGGAAACTTATTTCCTATCGACACGAAGTTGCGCGGGTTAATAGTATAATTCTATTTATTTAGAATAAATATTTCTACTCATTGCACCTACGCTAAATAAATTTGAGAATAGGGTAGCATGAAATTGAGGAGATTTTTATATTGATTAGTGTAGTATAGATTATCATTGGATCCACCCAGACCAAGGGATATATTGTACATAGAAAACACTCAAAATACCAAAAAAATATTTGCATATCATACAGACAACGGACCCAAGAATCGAACCGGAGACCGGAGACAAGCACAGCACTCACTTACGCTACCACTGTGTTACCGAGGCAGTAATAATGGACAGATTAACAGTATTCGACAAATGTTTATTATTCTTAGTGAATATATGAATACGAAGGTCTTCATCTTACCTGAAGTCATTATGAAACATATTAGCGACAAGCTGTTTGTTAAGGCCAGCACTCGCCATTTGTTCCTTTAGCAGCTCAAAGAACTCCTCGCGTGGCGTTGTGAAGTTCCATTTCAACACTGTACGGAGAAACCGTCAAGTTAATAATAATAACTATCCATTGCCATAAAACTTAAAAGAACATTAAAAAGATATTAAAAATTCTGATCCACTTTACCTTTTAATTTTTGGTCATCGATAATACGTTGGTTCTTTGCGTTATTGTTAGGTAGTAGTGGCGAACAGTCTTCATCGTCCTTTTTGCCACGAGCTGTAGCTGAGGCAGGTTTAACCGGACCCTGAAATAAATGTATCGTGATTAAAAACCGTACACTGTCTCGGATACTAGAAGCCGAGGAACCAGGTGCACCCTCGGAAGGAAATCCCTGGAACCCCGACGTATCTCGGGCCACCTAGGTTTGTAGATGGTCCCCTCCTATGTAGGAACCTTAATGCTCCTTTTCTATTCAGAAGAGGGGCGAGAGCACTTTGTAGAGCTCCACCACCCCCACCTGCTTCTGTCAGGGTGACTGGTGGCCTCATCTGTTTCCCCCAGGCTTACGGTTATGGAGGAAACCCCTCGGGCTGTCACCCTACTGTTGTTTGAAGCGAGGTATATCGGAATCGAACCAACTAAATCCATACCGTGTGCCACTCTGCATCTTAATTAGGAGGATTTCAGGAACTGCTGTTATTAAGACATTTAGATCTCTCCTAACAAGCAGATAGGTCAACCTCAGCCCATGGACATCTCAAGACAAGACATGGAATACACACAGGTGTTCTTTCAACATTTACAATTAATACACTACCTCTAAGAATGCCAGAGTCTTAGAGGTACCAGATAAAGAAAAAAGAGACAAACTTTACTTTGCCCTTAACAGCTGTGCCCTTCTTTTCTTCTTTCTTGAGAGCCCCAGCTGATTTGACGCCGCGCTGTTCTTCCTTCTTTGTTTTAGTTGGTAATGGTTGCACTGGCAGACTTGGTCTAGCCTTGTCTAACGCCGCTTGTACAACAGTCTTGGACCCGGGCTGTTAAATAATAATAGTATTTTCATTCGTCTTGTTTAAATACATGAGGATAAAAATAGTGTCATCGCTATTCATTACGTGGGTTTTGTAAGAGAGGACTAAGAAAACAAACTACGCAGAAAAATAGCAATACAAAGAGGAGAAAAATTTGAAATAGATCCTTTACCAATTCATCTGACTAGTGTAGTATAGTAGGTCATATACTCCTTTCATTGAGAGACCTATGTCCAGCAGCGGACTAATAAAGTTGCTGATTCAATTATTCTTTTCTTTTGAATGGTCTCTTTAAGAAGTTATGTAGACATAGCATGGATGGGTGTTTGGGCGACCGATGAATGAGAATAACCGGCATTCGTACCTTCAATTTGTCCATCTGTTTGTGCATGGCTTCGTATCCTAAATGCAACATGAATGGCAGCACGCAATCTCCGGTTACTTTGCGTACGTCTGCAGCGCGGTCCTCCAGGCAACTGAACAGGATGGGAACGCATATCGAGAGCTCCTCGCGTTGGAATGATTTCGGTGGCACTGTTGATGAAAAGGGGAAATAAATAACTATGAAGATTATTTTTGTAACTGATACAGTTTTAAGAGGTCTTATTACAAGGATTAAAAAAAAAATTGTTCGATAAAAGAAAGAGTTTTTGGAAACGTTAAGAGTCTAGATAAATTGTATTTTGAAGTAATTCGTTTTTTGTACTATGTAAGGGGTTTAACAAGCACACATACCTTTCTCAATTTAGGTATACATTATTTTTACTATAAACTATATTACTATAAATGTCTGTGCTGTGTCTGTTGAAACCAAACCTATCCTTCTTTCTTTTCCTTTGTCTTTTTTATACATTCGTTTTTACTAGTGCATTGCAGCACATAGTCGAATATATGAGGTCGTGGACCGATACCAAGAAGGCACCCGCCGACGAAAGCGCTCGAAACAACTGCGCAACAATCAATCTATATTGGACGCTACGTGTACCGTTATAAGGTTCATTATTCTGTCTCAATCAAGAAATCAACGAGAACTTTCGATGTTAAGACGTGTGTAGCGTTGTTCTAGAATAATCTTTTTTCGTAACAATATTGTAACTGTCAATATGTAAAACTGACTGTCAAGAAAGTCAAGTGTGAATTGTCAAAGACTAGAGTCAAGCGTACCATTGGGCAGATGTTCAGCGAGCCACTGCAGCAGGGAGGCTCTGAGGAGAGGGCTGCCGCTCTTCAGCGCGTCATGGATGAGCTCGCCCTCCAGCGGGGCGGCCGCGCCTGCCTCCCGGCACCACGTCTCTACGCAAGACACGGCTGCTGCACGGATCCACTGCTTGCTGTCACCGAACGCTGCCAATATATAAACCAATGTCAAATAAATAAATAAATATTCTGGACATCTAACATACAACGCCATCTAGTCCCAAGCTTTTTTTTGTAAATACATAGGTATATATTATTATGTACAGAAAATACCCAATATAATATTGATATCATATAAAGAATTGGTCTGAACCGGGATTTGAACCCAAGACCTCAAGCACAGCAGTTAAAACAAACATTCAACAACAGCAAGATATACCAAGTAGTTTATGAAGCAAAATTTTTTAATTATTTTGTTTAAAAATATTATTTAAGTGATTTCGCATTAGATTACTGGTGCCTAACTTTTTATAAACTAGGGACTATGTTTATTTCTTGTTTTTGGAAAGGACCAAAACATGTACAGGGAAAATAATGATTTAATGATTAAATGCTCAGTGATTTCATGAATTAGCAATATCATTATAATGAAAAAAAAATGAGAAGTGTCAAGGGACACCCGGATGGTACGAAGTTCGAAATAGAAAGACGAAACGAAAATATCTGGCTTGCTTTCTATAAAAGAGAAAGAGAGACAGACGGAAAAATATGCGCACGCCTCACGGCTTACAATAGCTTACTATAGCAAAAAGTGTCGTTACAACTTTTCGTCTTAATTTTTTCGTGTCGTTACAACTTTTCGTCGTACAGAAAAGACACAAATTGTGTATATTTAAAAAAAAATCTGCTTTGCAGAGCCGTTTACACTTCGGATTTGTCAAGTCGAAGATGTCCCCTTTGAAATAAGCCCAAACTCGGGTATCCTGGGATTAAAATAGACGAAAATAGAAGTTGAGGGGGGAATGTATCACAGTGATGGAAAGTGAAAGTTGTTTTGATTAATTAAATTAAAGTGCATTCACAAGTAATTTAGTGGTCCACAGACCATATAACACAATACGTACCAAGCTTTTGATTTTTTCTAACTCCTAACAAAGTTGAGATAAATGAATGTAAATTTAATGATGACAATTTTGAATACAATCTATGTCAAGTAAGGTGTGAAAAAAGAGTATTGTGTATTACTTAGAAATTTAATATATATATAATTCTTGTGTCAAATTGTTGCTTACGACTAACTGAATTTATCTAACCAATTTTCACGTTTCTTTTTATGTGTTTTGTGTTACGACCGTCACCCCGCCGAGGTATGCGGCGGGGCGGTGTGTCGGAATCGAACCGAGGTTTTACCACACGGTGTGCCACTCTGCGCTTGAGAAGGGAGGGGTCCGGGAACTGCTGTTATTAACACGACCGGACCCTTTGTTAACGTGCCTAGGGTAATTAACATCACGCATAGACTATCTGAATTACCTTGAAAGAATGGTGGGAAGAAAGTTCTGACGTGATGTTTACATCTCAGTCCCATAGCCGTGGCTATGCACTCGCATATCTGTAGAGCACTCTGAGCCAACTTGGAGTTGGAGTCCAGCAGTCTGGCCGCCAGCGCGGCTGGCAGCTCGCCCAGGGATTGCTTGATCGGCGCTGAGTTTGTAACTATCGCCTTCACCTTATCGAGAGCTTCATTACGGACCTGTAAAGTAAATAATATTTATTGAGTTTTTACACCTACCTAAAATTGGAATAGGTTTAAATGTCTCATAAACGATACGGGAAGAGTTACGTTAGACTAGCTGAACCCCGCGGTACGACAATAACCGCGGGCAACGCCTCGAGGCGAAGATAGTATCGTTATAAATTGTAGCCTATGTGTTATTCTGATATTCTATATTGTTGTAAAGATTCATCAAGAAAGAGCAACAAACAATCACTTACATACTCACAAACTTTCGTGTTTATTATATTAGTAAGATAGTATGATTACACTCAACTCTTATTATCGTAGTACGAGTATATTATTCTATATTTAAGCAACCTTCTGTTTTCTTCATCAATTCTCTTTATAGTATTGTATATATTCAAAGATAAATAATAACATACTAACATATTTCACATTATATCAATTATGTTTAAGCATATTATTGAAAATCACAAATTAATAAAGAACAGTTGCATTTTGCACAGTTTACAAAATAGCAGGTTCGTACAATATTTTGTTCTTTTCACTATAACTTTGTTGGTACGATTTTTTTTTTTTTTTTTTTATTGAATAGTGGGCAAACGAGCAGACGTATCACCTGATGGTAAGCGATTACCGCCGCCCATGGACACCCGCAACACCAAAGGCGTCACAAGTGCGTTGCCGACTTTTGGGGGGATGGGAAAGGGGATGGGGGAGGGGTTGGGCTATGGGCCTCCGGTATCCTCACTCACTCGGTGAAACACAGCGCAAGCGCTATTTCACACTGGTTTTCTGTGAGGCCGTGGTATCACTCCGGTCGAGCCGACCCATTCACGCCGAAGCATAGCTCTCTCACGGTCGAATATGACAAATAACCACTTACGGGAAAAAAGGTGGTTATAATCAGTTATATTTGTCACCTACCTTCCAGTTCTTGTCGTTCATTTCAGCAACAAGTGAGTCAGTGATGAGCGGTGCGATGTCAGTGCGAGGTCGGTTGTCGTCCACGACGGGCGGCTCTTCTTCGGTTGCGTCTTCAAACGGCTCCTCTATCTCCTCACCGACAGACGCCTTACTGGCCGACTGTAATACACAATTTACAAATGGCGAGTTATTTACTAGCCAAATAATAATAATAAAATCACTGCACACTTCACTCAAAGAAATAGGAGTACATAGGAATTCGTACATCTCATTGCATAGGTGTGCTATTATCGACACGTGTTCCATAGTTCGACGATTCCTCACATCCACTACACAATTGGGAATTTGAAAAAAAAAAACTCTTGATTTTTTTTATGTTTTTTAAAACTTTATTATTAATAATATTGATAAATGATGCAAGAAACTTCAAAAAATATTTTTTTCAATAAATTACAAATTGATAAAATTTCAATAAAAATCACGTGACTATAAACGCATCAGAATTGGTCACCGCCGTTGTGACGTCATAATGTTACAGCGTTGCCGGAAAATAACAAGATCCGTAAGTTCATCAATCTACTAGGAAATTTATAAACTTTCGTAGAATTCTAAACAGGAGATAAATTGTAATATTTTACGTCCACATTTTCGTAAATTTATCAATTTCCGACGTCACACGGTAAATTTATAAACTAACGGATATCTATTCGTAAGATTTTATATGGTTCGACCAATCACAGAAACCCTTTTAAATATACGCATCTTTGAAATACGTAAAATAACACACTGCTCTCTGATAGGTCATACGGGCACGGTTCTTCGGCAAATGTGACCAGCCCACTGCCACTTCAGCTTGCTAATCCTGTGGGCTATGTCGATGACCTTGGTTGTCTGTCGGATCACCTCGTTTCTAATACGGTCCCTTAGAGAAACGCCGAGCATAGCCCTTTCCATAGCACGCTGAGCGACTTTGAACTTGTGGACCAGCCGTACCGTAAGTGTCCACGTTTCGGCTCCGTATGTCATTACGGGTAGGACGCACTCATTAAAGACTTTTGTCTTTAGGCACTGTGGGATCGATGATGAGAAGACTCGACGAAGCTTCCCAAACGCTGCCCAACCCAGCCGGATATGTTCACCTCGTCCTCAAAGTTGTTTCTCCCTAACTGCAAAGTCTGCCCGAGGTACACGTATTTTTGAACAACTTCGAGAACGGCACCGTGTACCGCAACCGGTTCCGGTAGTACGTGTTCATTGAACATGACCTTGGTCTTGTCCAAGTTCATCCGTAGGCCGATGCGTACAGAAGAGTCAGCAAGGTCGTTCAGCATCTGTTGTAGGTCCTGCAGCGTCTCTGCCATGATGACAATGTCGTCTGCAAATCGCAAGTGAGAGATGTATTCGCCATTGATGATTCCGCGTCCTTTCCAGTGCAGCGCCTTGAAGAAGTCCTCCATTGCATTAGTGAACAATTTCGGGGATATAACGTCCCCTTGTCTCACTCCTCGATGCAATGGTACGGGTCTTGTATGCTGATTCTGTACTTGGACGGACATTGTGGCGGCTTTGTAGAGACATCTCAACACTTGTATGTATCGCCAATCTACTTGGCAACGCTGCAGGGACTCCAGAACAGACCAGATTTCTATCGAGTCAAAGGCCTTCTCATAGTCCACAAATGCTAGACACAGGGGCTGATTATACTCTTCGGTCTTCTGTATAATCTGCCGTACTGTGTGAATGTGGTCTATGGTGCCATATCCGCTCCGAAACCCAGCTTGCTCCGGTGGTTGGAATTCATCGAGTCTGCGCGCAAGACGGTTCGAAATGACTCTCGAAAACAGCTTGTAGACGTGGCTTAGAAGGGAAATGGGCCGATAGTTCTTCAACATGGTCTTGTCACCCTTCTTGAAGAACAAGATGACCACACTTCTACTCCACGCCTCTGGAGTTCTCCCTTCGAACAGGACAGCGTTAAAAAGCTTTTTGAGCTCCCTCAATACGGGCGTACCTCCAGCTTTTAACAGCTCTGTTGTAATGCCATCCTCTCCAGGGGCTTTTCCATTTTTCAGCTGTCCAAGAGCCATTGCGATTTCATCAATGCTGACTTCAAACTCAAACTCAAACTCAAACTCAAATCATTTATTTCCATTGGCCCCAAAAGGCACTTGAACACGTCAAAAATACAAACATAAAAATATAAAACAAAACTCCTAATACTAAATGCACTGAGATGATTTGAATTACCGGAGCTTAGATTGATTTCAATTCAACTCAAAGGTTTAAATTGAAATCAATCCAAGTACCAGCTCCGATGGGTATTGCATTCATGAGAAGAGCTGGTGAGAAACTCATGTGCACCATCTTTTCAGATAATTCATACAAAGCTTGTTTGTTTTTGACAACAGTATTTCTATGTGCAAGTTAAGGCAACCAAAACACAAAGGCTAGAAAGCGGTCTTATTAGACCGCTAGAATATCTTATTAGATATTAAAGCTAGGAAAATAAATTTTTTGTCTAATAAAATAATAAAAATTAGTCCATAGCATATAAGGTTGCAATCACTTACACATCAAGGAGTAAAAGCAATGTGTGCATACATACTGGTCCCAAAGAAAAAGAAAAAACGTTCAAAATGTAATAAAATAATAAATACAAATTATTAACGCTCCAACAATGTAAACACAGATCGCCTCAACTTAACAAAGTTCAAATGTCAGGTCAACTTCTGGCAGATCTTCGGTGTTGTGGCGTGTTAATGTAGCTCTAGGGTCCTCATTTTCGGGATCAGGTCGAGATGTATGCGAAGCGTATAAGCTGCCGTAGAAGCTTTCGACTTCCGAAAGGACGGCCGGCTTGGAAGCAACGACTTCTCCTCCTGATGTGGTCAACTTTGTCAGGTGGCTTCTTCCAAGAGATTGCACGAACACTTTTGACCCCCGATTCTGCTCGATCGCTCTTTCAATCGAAAGAGTATTGGAGCATCGGAGGTCGTGTCGCACAAGTTTGGTGATCTCTCGGTTTAGAGCCCGCTTTGCCGACGAAGTGGCAGGTGGGTTCTCACGTCGTTCCCTCATTAGCCCTAATGTCCTCTCTGAAAACTTCGACTCCCCGCTTTTACGCTGCATTTTACAAAATCTCGTACCTTCGTCCCTGAGAATCCGAACCACATTTTCAAGGTTCTGGTTTACGCCTCTTGTGGTTTCCAAGGCAGCAAATCGGTTTTCCAGATTTGACTGGAATTTTTCAGATCCCATCGCGGTTTGGAGCAGAGTTGGTCGGAGCCTGGATTTCATCAAACGGACACGTTCAGCCTTAAAGTCGATATTCAGAGAGCCTCGGACAAGACGGTGATCACTACCGGTGTTTAACCTATTGATCACTGAGACGTCTCTGAATATGTGCTTTCTGTCCGTCAAGATGAAATCAATCTCATTTTTAGTCATAGCGTCGGGGCTTCGCCACGTCCACTTCCTTTGGGGCCGTTTTTTGAAGAAAGAGTTCATCAAGAACAGCCCCTCCCGCTCGAGAAAATTGACGAGCATTTGCCCCCTATGATTCCTGCTTCCAAACCCATGGGTTCCTATTACCGATTCGCTGCAAGTTTGTACTCCCACTTTGGCGTTAAAGTCACCCATAACAACGGTATAGTGTGTTTTAGTAGTAAAGTGGAGGGCCCTCGATATGTCATCGAACATATCCTCCACCTTTGTTGGTCTCCCTCGCGGAAGTACATCAGGTGGCCTGAGTCGAGAGTTACGGTGTCCTCCCCCTCTCTTCGGACTTCACATAACCCTAAGATAAGCCACCTAATCTTCCCAAGTTCCACCTCGAGCTGCGCCAGATGCGAGTCCAGCCGTAACGTGCGGCCGTTAAACGTAGCCAGGGTCAGTCGTTTACGGTGGCCTTCCGTAACCCGGTGATTCTTAGCACCCCCTGTCACGCCGTTACCGTGGCCGCCACCATGACCAGGAATAGCGAGACTGCCGGGAACTAGGGGCCGTGGCTTGTGTTGCTTATGCATGGAGGAATTTTGCCCATAATCACCACGCTGGGCAGGCGGGTTGGTAATCGCAGGGCGTAACTTGTTGTACCGAAGACGCTGCTGCCCGTCTCCAGCCTATTGTATTTAGTTACGCCAAGAGACGTGGATATACCGCCATCGATCGGTCGCCAGAGCCTCGTTTGTTAGTCAGCAGGGTGCACCGCGTGCAGGTGAGGTTGGCTGGAAGCGAAAGATTGTGGTTCGTCCCCTTACACCCCATTTATCACAAAAAAATTTTTTATTCAAATACCCAATTATCAACTATAGTTATTAACGAACCAACTCACTTGGCGTAAGCCCGTGATAGGTTGGCATTTACTAGCGTCATAACATTGTTACGAATAACCTTTTAAAATTTCCTTAGAGCTTATGATTACAAGGTTTGCGGTAAAGGTCACACAATTAGACTAACCATAACTCCCAAATTAGCTGTTCCTGTGACTTGGGAGTTAGTGTAAAAAAGAAGGAAAGAAAATGAAGGAGTTATTTACACCTACACTTGACTGGATTACATATAATTTTAAAGCTTTGTGACGACAACTTTGTGTAATTCACAAATTGTCGTTTTAATTGTGGGAGTACTATGTGTCCGTTTAATATGTTTCTAAAGTACCCTGCGATAGAAGATATATTGTAATCGTTTAAAAACAACCAAAACAATATATTTATTTATTCATAAATTTAACTTTCTTAGGTACGGGTTGTAGTGAGTAAACTACATTCAAATAATTCACCAAATAAAAATGTATGCCCGCGTCTTGACCTGTATTTGACTCATAATTTAACGGATTACTTTTAAAACTTAAACTATAAAAATCTGACTGTTTGTTACCTTGCTAACAGTTCCAGCTTGCCTCGTCGGCGTTGGCGGAGAGCTGTTCGCATACTTGTCTAATTCGAGACTTATCAGCTGTTTAGTAGCTGGTTTCTCGCTGTCAAAGTGGTTAATCAACGAGGGACCAGTATAAAGAGACAGTATTCCCAAGAAGTTCACTGTCGAAGTGCGAACGTTTGGATTTGTAGCCGATAAGGCTTTCTTGCAGTGGGCGATTATTGATTTCACGTTCATACTGCAAAAATGGAAAATAAAATAATTAATAATTAAATTATTATTTTAATAGCACTCATATCTGCACAGGTGGACCTTTTCGGTAGACCATAGCGTGTATGGCTTACTTAACGGACAGATAGAGTTACCTTCGTATTTAGAATATGTAAATAGTATGAATTTATTACATAGTATGGATTTCCAACTCTTTGGCTCGTATGATCAATGTATAAAGCAAATTATCACCTGCAGAATTCCTCTTCAAACCTTTAGGTAAAGAGCATACTCTTTCCTCAAAAGTTGCAGGAGTTCATTGGCAGCCGTACACATTTACCCTCTATATCATAAAAAAAAACATTTGATACATCACATACTCACTTAAAACCAAACTCCTTGATAGCGTTAGCCATCCAAGTGAATAACTCCGACTGCACTTTAGGATTCTTCTGTGTGTCCATCGCGAAGGAAAGACTCTCATTTAGCACGTGTTCTAATCCACAACCTTCAGTCAGGGACGTTAGACAGTCGGAACATATCGATGAACATGACGATTCGCCTAGTTTAGTCACTATGTCGTGAAGAACGAAGTCTGCTGCGGTTCTAATGGTACAAGGGATATATAATTTTAAGTAATTTGTATAGCAATATTATGTAGACAAATAGAGACAAAAAATTAAACTCCACTTCGGGAGGCCATTTGATTCAACTGGGTGTGCTGTGATATTAGATACGGTTTCCTTTGTTTAGACATTTAATACTAGATATTGTTCACGTTTAATACAATTAAGAAACTGTTTCTGTTGCTTCTACTATTATCTTAGCATTGCAGTAGAAATATATTAACAAACTATACATACGTAGAAATTGGGAAATTCTCTGTGATGTATTTACACGCCTCCAGTCTTGCCTTGAGAACTTGTACATTGGTATCCTTTAGACCTGGTTTCTTATTAAGTATTCGATATAATACTTGTGAGGTCGCATCGGCAGCTGTTAGACCTTGCACTGTTGAATGGAAGCTTTGTACAGCTGAAAGACGATTTTTCCAGTTGCCATCGCCTAGACCTGTAAAGAGATTAAAAATAGAATAAGATATAAACTTTGTTGTGTAGTCCTAGTATGGCTAGGCTTATTTCCAATTAAAGGGTTGAAATTTAATTAAGCCGCAGCGTCTAAGGGTTGACCTTTTTTTTTTACATTTCAAACACAAGCTTTAAATTATGGGTTCTAGACAACTAATATAAATGCATATTTATTTTCTTTTGTAAATATGTACATACAAAACATTAAACCGGTGTGAAATAGCGTTTGCGCTGTGTTTCACCGAGTGAGTGAGGATACCGGAGACCCATACCCCAACCCCTCCACCATCCTCTTTCCCATCCCCCAAAGGTCGGCAACGCACTTGTGACGCCTTTAGTTTTGCGGGTGTCCATAGGCGGCGGTAATCGCTTACCATCAGGTGATACGTCTGCTCGTTTGCCCAGTATTCAATAAAAAAAAAACCAAATTTCATATATTTTTTTGCAAATCATACAAATATTTGGTTCGACCCTAGACCTCATATATATATATATATATATATATACATATATTATGCTATACATACATGACAGTACAGTATATTCAGTAGTCGGTACGCTGCCACTGCACCAACAAAGCAGTCTACTAATTTCAGGGCTGTTGCTGTCATTCAACAAGTACGGTTTAATTTACATTTACAGTTGAAACTTGATTATCCGGCAATCCGTTTTGCGGATTCGTGATTATTCGGACTACCAACCACGACCGTTAAATAATTGAGTCAATGTTTTATGAAAGACTAAGTATAATAATGGCAATTAATTTAATTATCATCAAGAGTCTTTAGCAGTCCACTGTATTTATATATGTGTGAAGTATCAATAAAAATTGTTGGGAAGTTTGAATTGCGTGCGATGCGTGAATGGACTAAATAGTTAAAGTTTCGAGAAAAATAATGTACAGTGCGACTCAAACAACAATAGGAACATCAATGACCTGTATCAGCCAAAGGCCCCTTGAAAAGTACGGTCTGCAACGAAATCTTATTTGCATATTAATAATGTTTTTTCAACGTTTCTAAAGGTGTTTAATAATGTTTTTTCAAGGGACATATGACAGATAGAGGTCATTGACGTCGCATTGTATGAATAAAATTGTTTACTTTTTAAAAGTTCTTAGAAAATTGTTTGTGACAGCATGTCTATATATATTTTTTTATTGTATAGGGGGCAAACGAGCAGACGTGTTGCCTGATGGTAAGCGATTACCGCCGCCCATGGACACGGCCTTTTAACCCTAGAGTGGGCGCGCTATGAGCATTTTGCCGCCCGCGCTAGAAAAACGTTAATAATTTGTAAAACTATTGTCCGTTAGTCTTGCGCTTTATAGTAGCTGCCCCCACTCTCGTTAGTGACGCGTACCGAAAAGCCAGATGCCGTCAGTGCGCAGGAGACCGCTCAAGGAGAAGGTTGTTACCAGCTGGTGTTGCCGGGCGGCAAATTGCTCACTGCGCGCCCACTCACGTAAGTAAAAATTGAGCATGTATTTTTTGCGAAGTTGAATTATATACTATATTTTATTGATTGTGAGAACTAAAAAACGATTTTAATTTCAGGATTTAAAAGTATTAAGTGATAAGAACAAAAATGGACGATCAAATCGTGTCCTGGCTGGAAATGTTTGATTTTGAAGGTTCACAGTCTATAGAGCAGAATGAGTCGGAAAGTGATCGATCTAGTTATCATAGTGAGCATAACACGAACACAGAACAGTCAGCAAACGACGACGATTCTGACAAGGAAGAACCAACTCCAATTGTTCCGCCCTCTGAAATTCCTATTCCACACCAACGACGTCGTAGACCAAATGAAAGAAGAATATTCTGTGGGGAGAATTACTCGCAGATGGCCAATGAGGCTGTTTTTTTTTCAATGATGTATATTGCTGGAATAAACAGTCAAATTATTTACAAAGCCAACACTAAACACTTGATGCTACGCCGACAGTTTTTGAAAGAAATTGCTATGGTCCTAGTGAAGCCATATATGGCCACAAGGTCTTCTGTAGAGACATTAAATATTTCTTTGAAGAACTAAATTGCTCGTTTTGTACCAGCAGATCAAGCAACATCTTCAAAGAAGGAGTATGCAATAATGCATATGCAATATATGTCCAACAAAGAAAAATAGGAGCACTAAAAAAGGGTGTTGCAGATGCTCAAAGTTACTGTGCAATGAACATTGCTCATTTCTTTGTAAAGACTGTTTGGATAAAGCATATCCTGTAGATGTAGTGAACATATAATTTCGTTTATTTTTTTATTTTCTTTTAGTATTATAGAGTATTATAATAGCATAAGTCAAAAAAGTCAATTAAAATATTAAGTTTCCTAAAATATTTTTTAAGCCAAAGTTCTTAACCTCTGGGGTGCGGCATTGCGGATCCGCGATTGTCCCGTCGGTGCGGCATCGCGGATCCGCGATAACCGCAGTTAACTTGCATTTTAATTAATTTTGGGTATTAAAGTTATTATAATGAAGTCTAGAAAGGTTTGTTATGCATTTGCTTTATACGAACAACATTTTAAAACATTCGTTTGTCAAGTGCGCTTCAAGAGCCGTAAAAAAAACGAGTTCCAATTTCAAAGTTGACGATGACGCAACGCGATCTGTCAAGTGCCTCTTAAAACTGATTTTTTGCCGATAAGGTGATTTTGAAGGTAGTTTGTTGTTATATTTTACTTATTATACTTATTTTAGGAACCACTATCAATACGAATTGAGGCATAAATCATGCGTAATTTTGAATAGTGTTACTCAAAAAGTTACCGAGTCTATTACCTATTGAAAAGGGCTTACTCATTTGAAGGTTTTTACGCATTTATTCTTATGTTTTTATTGATAAAATGATATAATTGCGATGAGAATCTTATATAGAATATAAAATAGCAACAAAAATGTGTTAGAAAAGCTAAATATTTAAATAAATACTCATTTTTTGCCTGACGAGCGAAATTAGACGCACACATACAAAGGGCTCCCACGCCATTACTGTTCTACATCATCATCAGCGTATCGTAGTCCACTGCTGGACATAGGCCTCTCCAATAGCACGCCACTTAAAATTCTATATCGCCGTTGATTCGTGTTTGCACGCAGCCTAGCGGGAAGTCCCGGAACTATTAACACCCACACATACACAGTAGTGACGGACAATGAACAAGACGTAAACTGATCTTTGTTTATGTTTTACTAAATTATTTTGTATTGACCATAGACTTTGTGTGTCACATAATGGAACGCTCAGTTGTTCTCTTTAGCATTCAGTCATTTCCATAGAGTTTAGAGAATTCTCAGAACTTAAAAATAATAAATGAAAACTGGTCTAGCAAACGAGTTCTTTTTTTAAATAACTTGATAAATAGGTTGTTTTTTTTATGTATTGTTCCTGTCTTTTGCACTAGTTAACTAAAAAAATAAATTATTTAACTAAAAAACACTATTTCTTCATATAAATACTACGTAATTTGTTTTTTGGCGCAAATAATAGTTTGATTGTAAAGTGACAAAATGGCGAATATCTCGACAGCGAAATGTGATTTTTACAAATATGTTTCTCAATGAATTTTTACTGCAGTTATAGTGTTTTTTATATCAGTAGATAGCTTAGTTATCGAACTTTATGAGGATAATAAGTAAAATGAATAATAAACCACATAAAATATTAAAATCATGTTTATTAACACAATAGGTGCGTAAATTAATACTTGGCTCAATTGTGAGTAAATAATAAAGCGATAACATTAGTTTGGTAATAAAATATGGCATAACCATGTACGCTTGTTATCCATCTTTTGAAAAATAATCACTTTTATAACCACCGAGCATTGTTTTTTAAAATATTTGATCATTTTCGTACACCATGCACCGTGTTGCAAAATTTTGCACTTTCGCCGCACGGTGCATGGAACCGGAAGTACCCGTTCCCGCATTCGAAAGATTAAAAGAGAGTTTAATAAATATGTTGATTTACCAAAACCTATTTGTGTATTATTTAAATCCTGACAAAATAAATTAATTATGTTACTTTATTTCTACTTAAAATAGCCAAAGAAAAGAGGCGGCAAAATGCTCCCCACGCGCCTACTGACGTTTCACGGAAAGACGCGCCCACTCTAGGGTTAAGAAGGAGTACGCTTTCTTGAAGGTTTGAAGGTCGTATTGGTTCGGGAAGATGCAAACGAAGTCGGGCAGGTTAATTAGAGATATAGGGTCATAAATACGTACACATACATCTACGGGCGAGGCTAAATAGTGGACTGTTGAACCCATACAAGTATAAAAGGGTGTACAAAGTACAGTACCGTGCAGCACGTCGGAGGGCAGCAGCAGCTCGGCGCGCGCGTCCAGCTCGTCGGGCGCCAGCTCGGGCTCGCGCGGGGGCGCGCCCGGCCCGCGCCCCGCCGGCGCCTTGCGGCCTGCGCCCGCCTTAGCTGCACAACAAACACCACTTCTATAATAGGCTAGTTGACCGTACATGTAATACATGCCTATGTCTTGAACATTCAAAAGAAATTTCTAGTACAAATTTTAAAAGTTTGCAACATAACGGCTTATCATATAATGTAACTAAAAATTTATGATTTTTGCAATTTTTCTTTTATCTGTACTTTAAGACATTGCTTTATGATAAATTTCAAGAATCTGAATTCACGGAAAGTAACCTGTAAGTTTAAAAATTTATTTTTTTCACAGCTCCAAGGGACAGTAGATCCCTAGTAGAGAAATATTCATATTTGATATGAATTTCAATTGATACTTCCACGCGTTCTAGTAAAAGGGTCTTGACAGACAAATAGACGGACAACAAAGTGATCCTATAAGGATTTCGTTTTTTATTTTGAGGTACAGCACCCTAAAAGTAAGTAAAGTTAACCCATAACTAAAACCTCTCTCCTTCACTATCACATAAACACATAAAAATTTCAATAAATTCGTATTTATATAGCCGCTAAGTTCTAGTACAAGTAAGACAAGAAAAGGCAACGCAGTTAATTGTAGAAATATGTTTTTACATATAACTATGTTGCCTTTTACTGTCATTAATCTATCTATCAATCACCACCACACATCATAAATGGCTAAATGTGCGCTATGTGACCAAATTTAAAACAACTGATAACTACATATAAAAGTATATACGAGATGAATAATATCAATCTGTGGGGTAACGGGTGTCATGTCCCTCCAACACTAAGGGAGGATCCGACCAGGCGAGGCGATCATGCCTGGCGGGCTACTGCCCAACAGTTGATGTTGGGATGTTGTATACATGATTATCGGCGCGAGAACTATTTATTGCGCGATTCAGGATTTGTAGTTACTCCGTGTAGTGCGGTACTTCGTAGTTCAGTGTATCTTCGGTAGATGGCGCTGTAGTAGGTTATTGTTGCGTTATATGTGGAAGTCGCCACAAATTTCATGAAACTACATGTTCACCTAAACTTTATCTAATAATTTTGATTGATAACAAATAAATTATAATGAGATTTTTTATCTATTTGAACATACTGCCAACTCTGCTTTGATCGGAACACTATTGTACTACTAACAACATTTTAAATACTAACTAATGTTACCAAATTACTTTCGTACTTATAAGTATGAATGCAGTCAAATAGTCACATCAACCCGATATTAGTTAAATTACAACCCAAACATATCATATTACACATTAAAGAAAATCGCGATATGTTTTTCTCTTAAATAAGGGTTTATGGAAAGATTAATTAAAAATCACATCATTATTGGTTTAGCAAGAAAAAAAGCACACCCACCCTAGGGCAGGCCAGTATTTCAGCATGGCGTAATAAAAAAAAAGCATTTAGAGTGCATTCATACTTACAAGCAGGTCGTTTGACAGGTTTTGCTGTAACGGAGCCAGCTGTTGATCTGGCATCACCTTTGCCTGACGGCGCAGTTGTCGGTTTGCCCTTAGCTTCCTTTTTAGGAGCTGCTACTTTAACATGGATCACAGCCTGAAATTCAACAAATACATTTTAGATTTATTTAATAGGGTTTAACTGATTTTAAATCGACTTCAAAAAAGGAGGAGATTCTCAATTCAAAGGTATGTTTGTTACATCAGAACTTTGGACTAGGTGAACTGATTTTGTGTAGTCTTTCAATTTGGTCTAGTTCTTGAAGTCTTTTTTCTTCGTCTTTCTTGAAGTTTTCTTTTCGTTAAAATTTTTGTTTATGTACTTAAGAGATGACATGAGTTACTTTGACTCTTGAGTACTGACAAAGACTAATATTTATTGTGATAACTAGCAGACACATAAGCTAGAGAATTATTAGAAGATTAGAACAATTATTCATAAACGTAATAATTCATAGGTTAGTTACAAGATCAAAAAGATTTAACTTTTTAAATAGCTTTACGATTAAAAAATTTACCTTATCAGCAAACTCCTTAATCTTTTGTTCCTTCAAATTATCCAGTTTACCAATGTGCGGTGCAATGTTCTTCTCACCCACCAGTTTAGTGGCCGTGCCCAGTGCTTCTGCGGCCGCGTCACGAACTGCGGGTTCTGTAAGTGGTACTTACATTAGTACATAGTTACTAACAACAACAATATAATTAATGACTTTAGGGGACAAAACTTGCAATTTTATGTAAGTTGCCAGTGTGATAAATAAATAAAATATGAGCGAATACAAATTTAATCTATTTTATTTTATAATAGACAACTCCCGCACTAGGAATAATTCCTGTGTCGCGGGGGACTTTACAAACATACATGAAACGGACACAAAGAACACCCAGACTTAGAACAACAATTTGTGGATCACACAAAGTGTTATTCCATGTGGGATTGAAACCCACAACACTTGGCGAAGTAGGGAACGGCTTGGCGACGGTTTAACCACTAGGCTAAACGTGCAGTCAATTTTCTTTGGTATCAATACTTTTTTGTATTTAAAAGAATCAAATCTCTTCTTTGTCTCTTATTATCACGTGAAATATAAATAGCACTTCAAAGTGAGTTCAAATTTCATGATGATTTAAGAATACGTAGGTGTAATGAAGCACATAGAAACACAACTTAACGCTACGATTTCAAAGCAGAACTGTAATGGAATTTAGCACGGATGCACTTTAACTCTTGAGGAAGGACATAGGCATGTCATTCCTGCGATAACTGACATATATGCGGGCAGAACTTCGGACAAAAACTAGTACGTATTTTTATAATTAAAAAGATAATGTAATATACCAGCGCTTTCGATGAGTTTCAACAATCCAGCCACGTAAGCCTTGACCAGTTTCTTGTTGAAGGCGGCGGGCTGCGTGTGGCACAGGGCGCGCGCCAGGAACAGCGCGCTCTCCGCCTTTATCGAGGGGTTCTTGTTGTCGAAGGCCGCTAGCATATCCTCCATTATTGCTTCTAGATTCGTCTACAATAGAAACCATAATAGTTATTTATGCACTTGTTGTCTAATAAGGGGTATTGAAATACGAATGTGGGTGTGATAACAGTAGTGTTCTTCAAATAGGCCAGTTATGGGGACTGTGAGATACGGGTTTCATTCTGACGTAAGAGAATTTTTTTTTAATTGTATACGAAACAAACGAGCAGACGTAAGCCGTCGGCGCCGACGTCGCCTGATGGTAAGCGAATACCGCTGCCCATGGACACCCGCAACACCAGAGGCGTCAAGTTTTAAGAAGGAGTCCGCTCTTTTCTTGAAGGTTTGAAGGTCGTCTTGGTCCGGCACTACCGCAGGCGACAGTTCATTCCACAGTTTTGTTGTGCGAGGCAGACAGTTACGGGAAAAGCGCACAGTTGTGGACTGCGAGCCATCTAAATGATGGGGATAAAATTTCCGTCGAGATAAAGGACGATGGCGGAAAGAGGCGGCAAGGATCAATCTCAACAATTCCTCGGAGCGCTCCCCATAGTAAATTCGGTAGAAGATGTACACCTTTACGAAATAATTATGTAAAGAGCAATTATTTGATCATTATCTCAGTGTAATTCATCCACAACACATATGTTTATAGAAAGTTATCAACAGTATGGCAAACATAACACGAACTCTTTAGTTTAGGAACTGACTGCCGTGTGTTGTAACAAGAGATCATCAGCCTATCGCAGTCCACTGCTGGGCATAGCCACTCCCATCTCGTGACAAGTTATTAGTTGATTGCAAGTACTTACGCAAGGATATATCGCGTCGATCGCCTCCCTCAATGCAGCCACTACATTGGTCTTCTTTTCTTTGAACTTTTCAAGTATTGCTTGAACACATGCTGTAGCATACGGCGAGAACTTGTTACGAAGCCCGCTTGCTATCATACCCGTGAGACGGACGCTCAGCGCGACTAGCATCACATTTGTGTCTTTTGTTATCACCTGAAATATTAAGTATTATAGAAATATGTACAAAAACTGATTGTAGAACTGCATCTTTTTAATCGACTTTAAAAAATGAGGAGGTTCTCAATTCGACTGTATTTTTTTATATTTGTTACCTTAGGACTAGGGTAGGTTATCTTTGGACTAGATGAAATGATATAATGATAAAATAAAATAAAATGTTCGCATTATATGAAACAAGCTGATCCGCGCGACTGCCACTACGTTTCATGAAAAGAACCATTTTTCTTCGTCTTTGCAACTTTTTTTATTAATGATCGACTCCTATTGATCGTAGCGCGATGTTATAAAGGTATCTTTTGTCGATGTAATTAACCCAACGCTTAAAGATTTTCTTAATTCGACCGAGTAATTTCTGAGATTGCCGCGTTCAATCAAAGAAACACTTCAGATTTTTTATATTAGTATTGTTAAGGTCATGTTTTATGGTCTAATTCTATTGGTAGATTTAATACTATGTCAATAATAATTCTGTTACCTTTTTCAAGGCTCTCACTAAATCAGCGTAATCGCCCGGTTCGAGTCTGGGTGCAGTCTTCAAAAGTGCCTCCAAGGAATCGAGAGCTTCTTTCCTCTCCTGCCACTTCTTTGCTTCGAGTTTTTCGTAAAAGTCTTTAGGCAGTTTCGATATAATTTCGACTGGGTCAAGCAGATCGTACGGATCCATATCGGCTGAATCACCACCGCCAGTTTCAGCGTCGTCATCTTCACCAGCACCTTTAAAGTTTTATCTGTATATATATATATATGTCTTTATAATCTAGAGTTAACTCAGAGCAAGACCCTAAACCGCTGTGGCTAACTTATTATTTTGGCAGCTGATGCATTTTATGTTGTAAGCACTAGGGAATTTTGTAAATTTTATAACTATTTTAATTAATAGAATATCTAGGGGCCTAATAGAGTGTGATTTTAGCTAGTTCGAGTCCAATATGTTGATCACGGAACAGAGAATAAGAGTAGAAATGCAATGTGGGCTAGCGTGACAGTATCTTAAGCGCGATCGCTTATAGTACCCCGCACTTCACTGCAATATTTCAATATTTATTTATGCATTTCCTGCGCGAATACTTCAAAGTATTTCTTACAGTCAGTATTTTTATTAGAACACAACTCTGCAAGTGAAACGCTATCTTATTAAATGATACATAAGGTTGTATTAGATAAAGTGGTGTTTAGGATTTATATTAACTAAATCCTTTGGACTAATGTGTATAGATTTCGTTATGTGTGTATAACATTATTAATCGTTCATGTGCGCATCTAGGTGACAAAGAATCTCGTGGGATTACAGTTGATCGCACATCTAATGTTTATTTCTCTGTTCTGTGATACTGATTAACAAATATAAGAAAACATAAAATATAAATAAAGGCATTTGAAACTGGTGAAGACTTACCATCAGTACAATCAGCAGCTGGTGTATCCCGGACTCGGTTCTGCTGTGATCGTAAATAGCGCGTGGGTTGTGCTCCTCCAGTGCCACCGAACGATTCTCTTAGTTCTTGCTGCACAACCGCTTGGAGAGATGCTATATGCGGTTCTATGGCGGCGCCTATCCACCTAGGTGAACAGGATTGATGATGTACTCGAGTACGTACAACAACTTATTGATCACACAAAGTTTCTCGTGTGGAGATCGAATTCAGACACTCATTAGGATACCGCGAAGTGACCGCCTAAACCACTTCACTATTAATGCAGTGTTGTTCTATCTACCACATTTTATTTTAAATACTAGACATGATGTCGTTGTTGCAATCTTTAGAAGCGCTTTGAACAATCAAAGCGTGAGATAAAACTCACGCTTTGATTGCGATATGTTAAAAAATAAGTGCGATGTTCTCGATCTCATTCAAAGACGTATTGATAGTAACAAAAGTAAAACGTCGTATCTTTTTGAGGTAAAAAGAATCAGCAAAGGAAGAAGAACCCGTTATAATATTTCTATGTATATAAACATATTATCTAAACAAAAGGTTTATTATTTAGACTAGCGACCCGCCCCGGCTTCGCACGGGTGCAATGCTGATACTAAATTAAATACACTACAGAAAAACTATGAACGTTGTATATAAAAACATAGCGGCCCGCTCCGACTTTGCACGGGCATAAAATAGAAACCTCTAAAATTAGCAATGTTGCCTTAGTATATGATGCATGTATTATACATATAAACCTTCCTCTTGAATCACTCTATCTATTGGAAAAAACCGCATCAAAATCCGTTGCGTAGTTTTAAAGATTTAAGCGCACATAGGGATATAGGGACAGAAAAGGCGACTTTGTTTCATACTATGTAGTGATTATGACTTAAGACGTAAACTATTTATTGAAAAATAAACTAGTAATTAACTTGGTTCTTTAAATGTAACCATCAAAATTGCGTAATTTAGCAAAAGCTGCATCAACACAATTTATATCAGTTCTATAGATGAAAACACATAATCAACTTTATGAAGTGTTCAGTGAAAAGTATAGATTGTCATTCACGTAACGTAACGTAAATATTACAGTTATTATACCTTTTAGCATATTGTGATGTCTAAAAGTCAGCTTTAATCTATATATTGATTGAACCTACTACAATCACTTTCATTTGATAAGTTATTCTATTTACCATGTTTATTTTCAGGTATCAGTTTCGGACATGTTAGCACTGTTGTAATTATACGATCATAGATAAACTGCCCGAAAATAAACATAGTAAATATCCTGTTTATAATAACATAGCAAGTTGTAATCTAGGCTTCGGTCAGACTCCGGGGTCCGGTTGGGCCCCTCCTAGCTTAGGGTCATTGACAAATTATTTTCTGAAATTTAATACAACCCACATTAAAAAAAAATCCCTTGCAATCTAATTCACTTCACAACATTAAGAAGTCTTTCAAAAGACGCCTGCAATACGCAATTTTTTACATACTGTAGTCAAACTAATTATTATTGACAAAGTATCCCCTTTTTTTTATTGTGCGGAAATCACCTCGGATACCACCCCTGGTGGCATGTCAGACTCGAACCGACTAAAACCGCATGCCGTCTTAGGTACTAGGTGCCGGGGTACCAGGTGCACCCTAGAAAGGTAAACCCTGGAACCCGACGTACATCGGCCACCTACGCTTTGTAAATGGCCCCTCCTGTGACAAAGTATCCCCTAGTTCCTAGCTTCTGCTTATTAGTCCTACAAATTACTTATAACAGAAGTTCGTAGTAATTAGTTTCTGCTTCTCGTCGTGAGATGGCGTACCTGTGCATTTCAATGACGAGGGCTTTCATTTCGTCCCTGACAGCCTTGTCTCTGTCGGCCAAGAGAATCGGTATCTTCTTCACCATAGGTTTGATGGCGATAACTTTGTTGCCGAATTGTTTCAGGGATGTGTTAAGGGCGCTGATGCAAGCCGCCACCACTTTAGGATTCTTTTGCTCCATCCCTTTAAGGAGTTCTTCTTCGACTACTTCATGTTTTTCTATTTCTATGTACATCAATGTTACCTGTAAATAATTTATAATAATATTTACTTTGTGAGTAAGAGAGCCTTACGTAAAGACAGTTGCTGATGGTGATGGCAAATTAACTTTTTTTTTCTTCTTATAAAAGACAACTCCCGCATTAGGAATATATATCCTGTGTCGCGAGGGACTTTGCAAACATGCATGTAACGGACACAAAGAACACCCCAGACTCAGGTCAACACTTTGTGGATCACCCAAAGTGATGTCCCACGTGGGATTTGAACCCACGACACTTGGCGCAGTAGCAAAGGGCGTAGTGACCGCTTAAACCACTAGGCCAACCGTGCAGTCAACTACAGCTTATATTATAATTTAGAACACGAAGAACAGTTGTTTCTTTGTTTATTCCTTTTACCTTATTAACTTTAATTACAATAGCGTTTTAATTGAGGCTACGGTCAGGAGAGCCAGACACTGGACGAATCATTCGTGGTTCAAAAAAGGATTTTATTAATAACTCTCTTTCAAGAACATGAGTTTATTTACAATAACAATATGTGTCGATGCTCTGGATGGGATTGATAACGGATATATTAGTGACACACGCTATGAGTAATGTGACTTTGTCTGGAAACTTGAAACAAGTCAGTGAAAGCTACCTGTCCTGTTCTGTATATATCCTCTATTTATTATAAATGTGAATGTAAGTTTGTTTGTTAAGCTTTCACGCGAAAACTACTTAACCGATCATCATGAAACTTCTTACACATATTCTTGAAGGTATTAGAAGTAACATAGGATACTTATGTAATCACAAAAAAGTAAGTAAATCGGGAAGAAGAAGTATAGATATTAAAAAAATTAAAGAATTCATAGACTATCGTTTTATTTTTCACTAATTATATTGTTTTAACCGGAAAACTATTGATTAGCTTGTTTTGTGAAAATAAAAAAAGAAGTTACCAATGAAGGCAGTTACGCTATAAAATAAACATATACATATATCGTAAGCAAGCAAAAACTTCGGCAGCACTGACTTAAGAGTTTTCCAGGTATTTGAAACAAAAACATAGTAGGTTTTCCTCATAGTTGCATCAATACAATTATTCTTGTATTACCATACTGAAAAACAAACGCTTTGTTCATTCTAGAGTAGGGTAATGACACTTAGAAGTTCATAGAAGATTTGTCTAGTCATTGCTTTGTGCTAAAGTAACGAGGTCAGATGAGCAAAGTCGTCAGTTATTTAATTGAACATGGTTACTAATAGGTAGATGATTGTCAAGTTACCAGTAATCCGGTACAATCTACACTAATATTACAAAGCTGAAGAGTTTGTTTGTTTAAACGCGCTATTCTCAGGAACCGCTGGTCCGATTTAAAAATATATTTCAGTCATAGATAGCCTATTTATTGAGAAAGGCTTTATATATTTAGTATTTGTACGTATTGTACATATAAACCTTCCTCTTGCATCAGTCTCTCTATTGACGAAAGCTGTGTAAAAAACCGTTTCGTAGTAAATAAGATTAACCATAGACCGAAGCGTCAGATTTTTTCTAAAATATATACACGTTAAAATTTTACCGTGGGAGAGCCACGCTTCGGCATGAATGGGCCGGCTCGACCGGAGTGATACCACAGCCTCACAGAAAACCAATATGAAATAGTGCTTGCACTGTTTCACCGAGTGAGTGAGGATACCGGAGGCCCATACCACAACCCCTCATCCTCATCCCCTCCATCCCCCAAAGGCCGGCAAGGAACATGTGACGCCTTTGGTGTTGGGCGGCGATAATCGCTTACCATACGGTTGTACGCCTGCTCGTTCCCCCCTATTCCATAAAAATTCAAAGATTTTTGCAGTAAAATTTAAATTGCGAAAGTGAAGATTTTTAAAGTTTACCTGATCCGGAAAGTTTTATGAACAAATTTATATAGGATCTTAAACAGTTTCCTCCTTTAATAAAATGATCTTAGTGTTTAATCAAATAATCTTGTAGGTAGGTAAGATAATAGGCAATTCTAAAAAACAAGGCTTGGCATACCGTTATGTTTATACCTAAAGCCGTTGCTTGATTTCGTTTCGAATATCTTGTTCAAATGATGGTATTAAAAAATATATAGATGTAGGTATTTAACGGTTTTTGTCAAAGTAAATAAATCTTAAGTTTGTAAAATCGATGACGACAAACGCCTGGGGCGTACCCTAATGTACCACATAGCCTATCGTGAAAGATTAATTGTTGATATTTTGTGGCATTTCATCACGATTTTATCCTTCCTTCCTTGAAAAAAGAATTTAGCAATGAGTTTAAACTTTATTTTTCATATTAGTGTCTTCGTTTACGGCTTGGCTTGCTAAAAAGGTTTTGTTATAGTGATAAACATTTATTTTTTGTATGCACTGCAATTATATGTATACAATTTTTTTTTTATTCATTTCACATTTTCATCTACATATTCTAATGCTCTTTTACAATATTGCAATGGTATGTCAGTAACACACAGTATTAAAGTATTAAATAATATAATTTGAAATATGCTTTTAGTTCAAGTACAAAATATTGGAAGTCGTAGAGACTGCCGATAGATGTGAAAAGTGAAATACAACTCATTTTAAATCAATAATGTTATTGATGGATAATAATTGTGTTTGCATAAATTTAAATTAACATTAGCATGTCGGTGACGTGAACCCATAAGATTATTCCATACCAAAAAGTACTCACTCAACTCGACTAAAGAAGTTTTCATTTATAAATTTGTTTAAAAGTGCCTAAAGCATAAAAAATATTTTAAAGTTTCGATTACAATGATCGGATACGACTTGAGAAATAAGGCTCTCTCGATAACACAAAACGCTTTACATTCATATAATTTATTCATAGTCATATGAAATAAATATAATATTAATATGTACCTGCAGAGCAAGATCCTTAGTCTTGGTTCTTGGGGCGGCGATACATTTTGCGACGATACCGGACATAACCTCACCTGTCGTTTTGCCAGCATGTCCGCAGTTTTCTACGAACACCAGCGCCGCTTCCAGACCTACGAAATTATATAATCGTTTAGTATTATTCTCGTATGTATCGCCTATCTATATCCTGAAGAAGATGGAAGTACATAATACATTTTGCTAGCTAATTTGAACGAGTCCCTAAACTTCTTAGACTTATGAGCAAATGCTCACAGCTAATACAAATGTATTTAAATGTGCGCGTACTTTCGGGAAATTGTCATTGTTGAACAAACTGTTGTTTTATGCTTGCGTGGTAAAGTAAAAGATGAATTCAGCACATTAAATTCTGTGCTTCAAGTAAAAAGCATTTCTCTCCCACGTTTACGAAAAAAATCCTACAGAATACGATTGGTAACTACATATGTTTTTTTTTTTGTAATTGACTACTATCGCTTACGGATACCTGCAATGCAAAGATACAAATGTAGGCGCCCCTTCCCCCTGCACGCGGCTCCAGCTATCAAGATTAGTGGCTCTCCTATCGATAACCTCATAGCGAGTAAGGAAAGAATAGCTTAATATGTACAGTATTTGAGTAGCATGTCAAGGATTCAGGCGGACTTAATGAAAAACAGTCGACTGTATTCTGCTAGTGTACAAAAGACAGGACCGACCACGGTGGTGAAACAAGGAAGAGTCCAGTTCGTTCCACCGCATGCCGCAGCGCAAGCGCCGATGGTCAGTAGATGTCAGAACAAGAATGCATCTCTCTCACGTTTATTCTTAGGCTTGCTATTGTAGTGTGTCGTATTCACAGTGCATAATTTTATCAGTGTTCACGTCGAAGATTAAAATATTTATATCGATTATATAATACTTTTTTATCTTTGCCATTAATTTTTTGAGGAGTAAGGATATTGATCAAATTATTACAAATTTTTAGGGTTCAGTACCTCAAAAGGAAAAAAATCGGTTTTTATTTTATTATAGTATAAAAAATCTTAATTTAGTCCGTAGTAACTACTGTTGGTGAAGATGATTTTTAGCCTCGCCGGCAACGCACTTGTAACGCCTAGGGTATTGCGGGTTTCCATGGGCGGCGGTAATCGCTTACCATCAGGCGATACGTCAGCTCGTTTGTCCCTTATTGCATAAAAAAAACCTAAACTACCCTTTATTTCGTTCATTTCTTTTTCGGTCAATATGTCCATCCAAAGGTTGCCTGGCAGAGATTGCTTTTGGCAATAAGGCCGGCCATAACACATCCTCTTGAATTTTAAGTGTAATAATTTGTAATTTATAACAATAAAGTATATTCTATTCTATATAAAGGCGGCACTTTATAAGGATAATTAAATAATAAGATTGCACGGTACAATATTAGTATTGATTTATTGAATGCACGTTCGTTTGTATTTAAATATTACTAAAGGAAAAGTTCAACTAACCATATATGTATGCTTGTCTTCCATATTTTATCCTAAAAAAGTACACACCTATATATAGAAAGGAGAATTTCAAATTTAAGGCTTGATGGTGTTGTGCCAAATGTCTGAACAAAAGTGCGAACTACGGCACTGCACAATGTACCAGGCTAAAGTTAAAGTTGGAGACATTATCTCCAGCTTAAATTACATGGATACAGAACAACTTTTAAAAACTATAGTTTGATGAGTCTCTGAATATATAAATGTACACACACACACGTACTGTAAATGTAATAAAGATAAATTGTAAATGTAATTGTTTAGATATTAGTACTAGGCATAAGATAATCGTATTGTTTGATAGTCACGGCACAGGCTCTGCCTAGTGTGGCTATCACCGTAAATATACAAATTTGTGCATGAGTTTCTTGAAAATAAACTATTATTATTATTTATTATTCCATGACAATTACGCTAAAACCTTTTACTATTTATAGTTAAATGACTATCTACGTTGCTTTTATTGGTGTATTTTGGCGTGAGAAATATTTTTATAGAACAAAACGTGAAATAAAACTATATTTATACAGAGGTGACTGTACTCTGCATTAACTCGCGTGCCAGACGATGTCCAAGGCTACATCCATCAGTAACTTAACAGGATAACGCACAAACGTGGTTCTCATATTTTCTAATTTCGATAGCACGTGGTGGTGATACCATACATACGAAGATCATAGTGAGCATGTGATCAGCCATGTGACCGAAACCTTGTAATTGAGTCAAAACGATACGAATGAATTTAGCTGAATTGGATTATGACTGTTAGTTGCGAACGTGAGTCATTGCAGTGCAGTTTGACTAAGTTATGATTTAGACACGACAGGGCAATGTTCAACCTTGACCAAGAAAATGGTCCCTTCTTTGTGGTAACAATGGGTGGGTTGGAATGGCTTGTTGTGGGTTGGAATTTATAGCATTTTGAACTTTATGACCCCATTAATGTATGAATTACGGGCAAGATAATGTTTGTTAATTTTTTGTGTGAATAGCAATAACGCTAGATTGACAAAAGGTTTACATATTTTATTTACCAAAATTCTTTCCCTTATGTTAAAACATAGTGTGGTCAGATTGAGAAAATATTTTGTTTTAAATGGTCAATCAGGCGTTATGGTTTTTCATAAAGAATTCCCGCAACTAAGATTATTCCTGTGTCACATGGACACCCATACTCAGAAAAAGAATTTGTGGCTCCACTTTATGATGCCACATGGGGTTTGAACCCAAAAAACTTAGCGCAGTAGATATTGGCGAGGTAACAGCTTAAGTCGACGCCATCCGAAAAAAAAATCGGTGCCTTAAGTTATAGGAATAGGAGGCATGGCCGCACCGCCGCCCATGGACACCCACCCGCAACACCAGATGCGTCACAGATGCGTTGGCGTTTGGAGGATGGAAAGAGCGATGAGTGATGGAACCTCACTCACTCGGTGGTATACAGCGCAAGCGCTATTTTACACCGGTTTTCAGTGAGGCTGTGGTATCACTCACGTCAAGCCGGCCCATGCATGCCAAAGCGTGGCTCTCCCACGGTAAAATTCGTAAAACTAATCAGCTCCGTTGGCAGAAGTAGTTATTAATTTTAAATACAGAAAGTAACACGTACAATTACTGACGAGCCAAAAGCCGAAACTCATGCCAAGTTTTTATACGCATTTTACAATTGACCTGTGATGTCGAATTAAATTACTTTATAGGCAAGATTATACTGCGCGGATTGAAGCTCACGTGGAAGCCGGCAAGGTGACAGGCTTAAGCATCACGCTTTTCCACCCTGTACTATGTTTTTTTTCTTTTTTTTTATTGAATAGGGGGCAAACGAGCAGACGTGTAGCCTGATGGTAAGCAATTGCCGCCCATGGACAACACCGCCACCAACAACACCAGCGGCGTCACAAGTGCATTGGGGATGGGGTATGGGCCACCGGTATCCTCACTCACTCGGTGAAACACAGCCTTGCGCTGTTTCACACCGGTTTTCTGTGAGGCCGTGGTATCTCTCCGGTCGAGCCGGCCCATTCATGCCGAAGCGTGGCTCTCCAACGGTATAGATACCTCTTTAGGTGCATATATACGACGATATTTTGTGTAGTCTTCCTCATTTTAAAGTGTAAGAAGATCGTCCTCTTGTTGTGTCGTGTGACTCATGGCTCTGTGGTAATCGAGTATGTTAACACATTTCGCAAAGGTAATCGATCCTAGCCAGGTCAATATTTGGACGGGTGATCTTTCTTAACATATTGAAAATCTTCCTAGCCTCGGAGAGCACGTGAAGACCTAAAAAGTGCTACAATAGTCTCACTACACAACTTCGATATTGCCTATTACTTGAATCCACATCTCTCGGTTTGAGGGCAGTCATTCCACGATTTAAAAACCGACCCCCAACCTAGTTTGGTCAGTCAAACTAACTGACGGTAACTGATGTCGATGACTGCTATCTGTGGACATATGCAACTCAAAGAGTCCGACACAAGCGGAATTTTGGTTACGGTAACCTCACTCCTCAGTGAAAATTAACCAATCATTTGGTAACTCATCATCTAACTGACTGCCTCGGTGGCGCAGAGTACCGTATGCGACTGTTGTACTTGAGGTCTCGGTCTCAGGTTCGATTCCCGGGTCGGACCAAATGTTTGTATGGTCTGCAAATATTTGTTTCGGAGTATGGGTGTTTTTTATGTATTTACAAAAAAACATATATTTATATCAGTTGTCTAGTATCCATAACACAAGCTCGGCTTAGCTTGGGAGTAGATGGCGTTGTGTTAAAATGTCCGAAATATTTATTTATTATTTATCTAATACTGGCTTTCTATGAGCCCGTGGTATTAATCCAATCGAGCTTGGCCTATCTGTGTTGAGGCATAAATCTCCCATCTAGGCGTGATAATAATGATATACACCATCAATCGAGCGAATTAAATATGTTTGAAGTACATCTTGATAACGAACGAAGATGAACAAAACAATGTACAATTGAATAGAAGACGTCCGAGATGGATCTTAAAAGGCCAGTGAACTCCAATTACACTACGACCTGATTGCATTACCGGTTTACTTTTAAAAACTATTGCAAAAAATGAAGTGCAAAGTAAACTAAAAAATGTAATAAGTTATAGCGAATATCCGTTCTATAAAATTAATTTTGTTTTTATATAATAATTAGCTGAACCACGCGGTGCTACCCGCGGGCAACGCCGCGAGGAGAGGCTAGTGTCTTTATAAATCGTAGCCTATGTGTTATTCTGATGTATGAGTTATATTATTGTAAAGTTTCATCAAAATCCATTCGGAAGTTTTTGCGAGAAAGAGCAACAAACATACTCACAAACTTTCGCGTTTATA
The DNA here is from genome assembly GCA_916048165.1 of Spilarctia lutea. Taxonomy (NCBI): domain Eukaryota; kingdom Metazoa; phylum Arthropoda; class Insecta; order Lepidoptera; family Erebidae; genus Spilarctia; species Spilarctia lutea. The sequence goes on along the minus strand of OU696490.1, from coordinate 10,464,143 downwards.
ATATTAGTAGGATGATTTTCTTACTTAATCAAAAAAGTGATGTCACTCCAAATTGGATATGCCGATTGTGTGTAGAAACTGACTTTCAAACCTTGTTTGAGAAAGTTGTCCAGATTATCATTAGAAGAAGATAAATAAATAACATTAATTTATGCCATTCTTTTGAATAATTTCGTGCTCCTTTCTAATCAGCCTGTTAATTTCCCACGGTTTTCACGGTTCGCATTTTAAGTTAGTTATTTTCATTTCTAAAGTGCGACTAATAAAAACTAAAAAACCAACTACTTAGAAGTAATGAACTGAAAAGAGAAAACAAAGTATCACAATATCTATATCAAATTCGAGTGACTAATGCATTATTTTGTAAGCTTTATATTCAAACTAGCTGACCCGTGCCCACTTCGTTGGACATAATGTTAATAATCCTTTTTTAGTGAGTGTTATGTTTTAATTTCTAACTGCCAAGAATAAGATAGAAAGTAGTTCTGATAAGAACCTTTTATTTAAACAATGTCGAAAGTGTACTAATTACGTTTCGAAAAATTCAATTTCGGAGACGTCCGCTGCGTAAGGAGCCGACCACGCGACTGAGCCGTGCGGGTACCTACCTCTCAGATGTAAAAGGCTACGCCTCCTTCTCCCGAAGCGAGCACGAACGCGAACCGAATTAAACCCGAAGCCAGCGCGCGCCGTCCGCTGCTTGGGCCTTTCGTTGAAATTTCTCCGATTCACTTTGCAAAACCGACTACCACGTAAAAGCCTTTTTATTTTTCGGTTTTTTATATAATCTATGACACTCAGCAATAACATGGATTTCTATTGGTGAAAGAATTTTTAAAATCGGTTTAGTAGATCCCGAGATTACCCCTTTTTTTTTTTTTTTTTTTTTCTTCGTGCGGAAATCCCCTCGGATACCACCTCCTGGTGGCATGTCGGACACGAACCGACTAAAACCGCACGCCGTCTTGGGTACTAGATGCCGGGGAACCAGGTACACCCTAGAAAGGAAAACCCTGGAACCCCGACGTACGTCGGGCCACCTACGCTTTGTAGATGGCCCCCTACCGTGTGGGAACCCCGGTGTTCCCATTGTTGTCCCCCGGGGCGCGCTCGCTCCACAGCGTCCGCGCCTCCACCAGAGCCTGCTTCTGCCGGGGTGACGGATGGCCTCATCTGTCACCCCCAGGCTTGCGCCTATGGAGGACGGAGATCATTCTGAGATCTCCGTCGCCCGAGTCGCCTGCGGTACCTGGCCCGTTCCCGGGCCTGGCGGGCCGGCAGAGTTCTGAACCTCTCCCGGTCCCGCTCCGCCGTCTCCTTAGCAAGCATTACTTGCTCGCAGAAGGAAGCGGCGGAGTTCCACGCGCTCTCGCTCCGCAACATGGCCGCAATCATGTTACCGAGCGAGAGAACCCCCACCCCGATGGCCGCCACGAGATCACGCCTCGGCTCTCCCCACGCCGGACATTCTGCCAGCGTGTGGAGCGCCGAGTCCACGGTCTGGCCATCGCAGTGGTGGCACTCAGGCGTTGGCTCCTTGCGGATCAGACACAGGTGATCTGCGAAGCATCCCTTCCCAGTGACCACCTGTGTCAGCCGGTATGAGAGGGTCCCGTGACGCCTCTCGAGCCAAACCTCCATAACGGGTCTTACCGCCGCAATAACGGCGTGCCCAGCGCTCGGTTGCCCAAGTCGCTCCTTCCATTCCTCCACAAGGACCTGGCGGAGTTGGGATTTCTGGTCTTCGATTTTACCCCGAGATTACCCCTAACAATTTAACAAATATACAAACACACAAACTTTACTTCTTTATAATATTAGTATAGATTAGTCGAACTAAGCAGGTATCGTGACGATCGGTTTAGTACTTAGTTAAATAGTTTTTTTAAAACTACTAATGTTATAGCTCGCTCATATCCCAGTTGAACTTTGTAATTAGAAACAATCACCGCGGGTAACCGCTTATCGATTATTATAGGATAACAGTCGTGAAACTTAGTTGGAGGCCTTTGGCCTTAAAAACATCCAACGCCAAGATTAAATAACTACAACGTTGTCTTGCCAGTCCCTAAGCCACACTAGGCCAGCGTGGGGACGTATGGCGTACCCTCTCCTGAGACCCGACCTGAGCCCAACAATAGTACATTATGGGTTGCTGATGAAGGTTTAGTCCTTTTTTATGGTATAAGCTGCCAAAATGATTTTAGTCTGCCTGATAGAAAGCATGAGTTGAAGCCAAGATTGTGGTCACCATCCTCATTGCGTATATGGACTATGCAGCATTCTATGGAACAACGTTCCAAGTAGAAATATGTTATGCCTCTGTTTCCGTAAAGAAATTACATAAAGCTGAGTCAATAAAATTTTGAGTATACAAATTAGCAATGTCGACCGACAAGCGGTAGTGACGGTCGCTACGCGACAGTGATTATATGCCAGCAAGGTGATACACTTACTACTAACAATATACTAACATATTACGCAATTTTATATCGAAATGCATTTGCAATGTAATGCAGATACCGTTCGGCAAAGGGGTCATTGACAATAGACGATTTTGAACTAAAAAAATAACTGTTAAAGTCAAAAAAATAAGAAATATTATTTTATATATAATTGACTAAATAAAAACATATAATAATAATAAGCTAACTCGTACAATTTAGTGGAATAATTATTTAGAATTTTTGCACCATTTTTCATTAATTTATTTATCGTCTCCTATTAAAAGCAGTGTTTTTTTTATAGCCTTGTACCTTTTCTCGATAAATAGGCTACCTAATATTATAGGATGTTTTTAATATGAATTTGTAGTGTCTGAGATAAGATAGCTAGTAGTAGCTAGGTAATATTGGCCCAGCTGGTATTGCACACATTTAATCAAATAGAATAGAATAAGAATAGAATATACTTTATAGTACAACAGTTAATACATCTATCTATCTAATACCTTAAAACAAGCAATTCTTGTAGATATACAATCTGAATATAGAAACCAGCTCGCTAAATCGATGTGACTAGAGTTAAATTTTAGAAAATTTACCATAAGTAATTACTGCACAAAGCTTTGTCATCCAGATTTCTTTTGCATTTAAGAGCAATCAATCGAATGACAATGTACAAATGGGTCTTCTCGCCATAAAGTAATTTCTGTCTGGAAAACTGGTATCTAAAAGACAAGAAGGTGAGAAAGACAGACACTGAAGGTGATCCGGCAGAGAACCAGGGTCATCGATATAGTCCACAAGATTAGCAAGCTGAAGTGGCAGTTGGCTGGCCATATTTGCCGTAGAACCGATAACCGTTGAGATGAACGAGTTCTCGACAAACGTAGTGTAGGACGTCCACAGGCCAGGTGGAGTGATGATTTGCGCAAGACGGCTAGCAGGAGATGCATACGCGAAAAGAATGAAAGAGAGAATGAACTAATTAGCGTGCAATTGGAGAGAGAACTATGTCCAGCAGACGACTGCAATAGGCTGATGATAATGAATGTCAAACTTTTTAAAACTAAGTTAACTTTTACACTAATATAGTTTAAGCTTGTCAATTAGGTAATGTCAGTGTTGTCAAATGAAAAAGTCAAATGTGCACTGACCAACTGTCGTCTAATCTTTCTGCTCTTTTAATCATGTTCTTTAATTTTATTTTGTTATGGAGTAGGGGCAAACGAGCATTCGTATCGCCTGATGGTAAGCGATTACCGCCGCCCATGGAACCCGCAACACCAGAGGCGTTACAAGTGCGTTGTCAGCCTTTGGGAGATGTGGAAGGTGATGGGGAAGGCGAAGGTGAAACACAGCGCAGGCGCCGTTTTCCACCGGTTTTCTGTGAGGCCATGGTATCACTCCAGTCGAGCCGGCCCATGCATGCCGAAGCGTGGCTCTTCCACGTTTATTATAATTAATAATATAACAATAAAAGAGGTCATGTTACTAATGCTACTTTCAGAACAAAAATAAAACATGATATATCTGTCAAACATAAGAATTGAAATATTTGGATACAAAAAAATTATGAATTAATAGTCTCTCTCCCAGCCTATTAACCAACCAACCCATTAACAAGATCTTGTCAATCCAATTATTGGGAAGTTGAATGTGTTCAAATACCTTATGAATTTTATTGTTCCAATTCAAGATGAAATAAATTTCTAGAATGCCGACATCCAACAAGAAAAAAAATAAATTAACAAAAATATAATGCAAATTAAATGGCATACAATTTAAAGTGTTATTAGCATATTACATAATTGTTATTTGCTGCGGATCTTCTATACATAAACTAATAATTTCGTTATGTGAGGTATATAGAAGGCCAAAACCTCATTTCTATCTTTTTTTTTTTTTTTTAATGAATAGTGGATGGGAAAGGGGATGTGGGGAGGGGTTGGGATATGGGCCTCCGGTATCCTCACTCACTCGGTGAAACACAGCGCAAACGCTATTTCACACCGAAGCATAGCTCTCCCACGGTAATATATCTTTACCATATCTTGGAGAGTCTTATGTCCAGCAGTGGACAATAAGGCTGATGATGAAGGTGATGTGTGATATTACGGTGTATTCTTACAGTGAATATTAATTGATAAAATAACTGATTCTCAGCTAAAACTCATATTAAGTGAGTTTGTTTGCAGACACACCATATGTTTTTTTTCTCATACCATTCATTTATTTAAATATAAATTTACAAATACTTACATTTCTTCTCTTTATTTCCAAAAAGCAGTAAGTTAAAGTGAAATATAAACAAAAAATGGTGTTCTTTACGTATTTGACTATTTCATAACAATTTAACTAATAGTTTATAACAATAATATCAGTTTCACTTATCTGTTAGAGTTACCTTTTGATCCTACTTACAGCGACAAATAGGATCAGGCTGGCAATCAATTGGAAACCTAGTTCTTTCAAGTTCATAGCAATTGAAAAAAAAAAATAGAGCAATCACCAGTTTATAAATATAAGCAATAAATCTATGGCAAGTTTGTTAGTTGACTCTTCATTAACATATAAAGGCAACCTATGATTGCAATCATAACTGCTTGTTTGAATGCATACATAAGTAGTTGTAAATGATTGAATGTGGTCACACAAAGTTTATTTATTTCGTAAAATACTGGCTGCGCTAGAAGTAGCCTAAGTTAATCCTCAAAAGACCTATCAAAATCAGTATTGCTGGTTCAGAGATTTGATTTTAAATTTACACTAGCTGACCCACGCATTTCTGGTAGTGTAATAACTTTCCCCTGTTTTTATAACATTGTTCACTGATTCTCCCTTCAATATTTTTTTTTATTCACCGATGTAAGAACCACATTGTCTTTTTACATATGCATTTGGTGAACAAGGTTCATTTTAAATTACAGACAAGCACTTTCATGTTATTATTTGTATAGATTTAAAACCAACATACCTTTCTCCTGAGCCACTGCATTACTGTCTGTCACAAATTTCTTAATCAGTCCTAAATATTTGTTCCACTCAGATGATTTCTCATCGTCAATCTGGTTGAATAGTTTAATGGCCTCTTCATACCCAGCTACTCGGGCTTTCCATAGTTTGTGTACGCATTTCTCTTCAGTTGGTAACTTTTTATATTCACTTTCATCCTCCATTTTGTATTATGTGAGGCTATTTAATTTTGATCCTGTGTTAGAAAGAGAAAATTGTAGTTATAAGTATAGTACTGCAAAACATACTATTATAAACAGCCTATAGTAATTTCAGCTCCAGAAAGGTCTCTTATTAGAAAGGAGTAAAACATAATATAACAAAACCATTTTAAAGTTAGCAGTCAAGTTAGAAATTATCATTAGTAAATAAAAACTTTCATGTATATAACCTTTCAGTATATCAATTGAATTGTATGATCAGCAAATATTTGTTTTAGAGTTTGGGTGTTTTCTGTGTATAACATGTTAATCACAAAAAATCGGTTTATATCAGTTATCTAGTACCCGTATTACAATCTCTGCTTAGTTTGGTACTAGATGGCTTTGTGTGGTAGATGTCAGATAATATTTATTTATGATAAAAAACAGCTTGTATTTATTTACAAATTTGTTCTGTTGTTATGTTTGAACAACTTTTTTATACTGTTTTTATTTTAATATTTTACTCTGAAATACATTTCTAACAAAAACATGGTCAATATCAAACTATTATTCTTTCACTCCCATTATATTTATTTTATATTTTATGTTATGAATCCTTCAATTATTAATGTTTTTTTATTTTATAACCAGCCTTTTACACTCACAGCAGTCTCTTCTCTATTATCATAGAATATCTCATAAGAATGCACCTAGATTCTAATTAGCCTTTGAAGCTGTTTTTTCTTCGAAGATGCTAAGACTAGATTAAACATTTGTCTTTTAGTATCACACCATAAAAATATGAACACTATGTTCAAGAATTGTAAACAATATAGTTCCGATACAGTGTGTAGTGTTTGCTAGCTATTTATTTAATAATAAATATTTCGGACATCCAACACACAACACCATCTAGTCCGAAGCTAAGCAGAGCTTGTGTTATGGGTACTAGACAACTTTTATAAATACATATTATACTTTTTTTTCTGTAAATACATTCATATTATTTTGTGTGTAAGTAGATTAAATTCACATTTGAATTTGTCTAACATGTATCTAATAATTAAAGGAAAAGATTTATATGCACACATTTTCCAATTTTTAAATACTACCTGAGATAAACTGATATGGTAATTTAAGGAACACAATACAAGGCAACATAAAAGCAAAATGTATTAACTACAGTTTGTACATTTAACTGATGCTACAGATTGATAAAAAATAACTCAGCTTTACTATTACCATATGAGAGTATACAAGCTATATTTATCTGTTTCCTTTAAAGGACTTGAGGTTAACCCTGAGCATAATGCAACATGCAGAATGTACTTTACATAATTTGACCTTTACATCAACACAACTGTTTTCTTCTGCCAAGGTTGGGGAATATAGGAAATTAAACTAATTCAACTAGAATTCGAACGTTGCCAATACAATACTATGGTAAACAAAGCCCAGGTCATGCGAGAATTTTGAATATCAATGATTAATAACTGACTCACTCATACGGCAGACACTGTTCATCCGATAATTGAATAACACAGTTTGTGTATCAACTTTCTTAATACGTAGGTGTGAGCTAAAAACTATAGCGATCAATTAAAACCAATCATAAATACAATAAAATACTTTTGAAACGGCGAATCAACGACACTTGCTTTCGAATATAATAATGGCTACCTGGTTAATATTGCGGAACCAATAGTTAATAACGAGCCGGTTCATTTATAGCCGTGTTCGTTTTACAGCGAGATGTGAAATTAGATCGCATCTGCGCCGACTGAGAATGCCCGACAAACGGTCACTTTCTCACTTTACAAACAAATCGAATCAAATGTCATAAAACTTACAGTTAAAAACCTGATTTCACTGTGTCCTCTTGGTAAAACTAAATAAATTAATACTAAACAACGTTAATAATAGGCAGCTCACATTATCCAACAACAAGAAATAGTTCAATAAAGAGAGAAATGTCTTTTTCTTTTTCGTCGTCGTTTTTTTAAGTTTGCGAAATGAAAATGGACGGAAGGAAGATTAGTGTTGCCATAAATATTTTCATCTATGAAAAGTTTTGTAAATTATTGTAACTGTCAAATTGTCAACGTTTAATATTTGTTACTAAAACTAGTTAGAAGACAAGCTTGAGTACTAAATAATTATTTTCCAAACTTAAAACAAAATTTAATAGTGTGGAAACAGCATTACTAAAGTATGTAAGTAATGTTAAACATTTGAATCTTAAGGACTTACTCAATGAGTTTTATTATTCGTTGAGTAAGTAAGTAAGTCTTTTACACAAATATATTGCAGATACTTGTGCATGACGATTAGTTGCTACATATTACACTTATTTTTATAAAGCTTCTCAACGCGTTGCCAGTTTTTACACTAACTATCACATCATAATCATCAGCCCGTTGCAGTTCACTGCTGGACATAGACTTCTCCCAAGGAACACCACAGAGCCCGGTTTGTTGCGTCTTGGATCCAGTCGCTGCCAGCAACCTTAACTATCACATAGCATAATAATATATATCACGAGCGTGCGTCACCATCACCACACTAGGTGCCACCCGGTCGACCGATGTCATGAATGTCGTAGGACAATTATTCGTCTTCACGATTAAACTGAAATGGAATAACCGTTCTACTCTTTGAAATTTTGCTTCAAAATTCCAATAATTATTGTTACTATACTGCAATATAATAATGATGAAACATCACATTGATATTTACTATAGAAAAAGATGTGAACGAACAGTTCATTTAGATATTCTTTAGCCAGAATAAACTTCCAAAATTGGTGAGTCGGTAAAATCATTCCATAGACGCAACCCATAACGATTTTTTTTTACTTTTCAACTGGCAACCTTTGAACTGCCCATACCATTCACTCACAGTTAGAAAAAAACTGAAAAAATCATTCAATGCTCTGTTTAATTCGTTCAAATCGTTCATGTTTAATAAAAGCAAAACAATTTCAGTTCGTTCTGAGAACAACAGCGGGCGAGACGTATGTCGCGTTGTCGTCGTGACAACTGTGCGTTCGCAGTTCTTTAGTCGACGAAAATAAGTATTCACATTAAATATAATTGATTTGTTTTCGTTATCTGTGCGTGAAAATGTTATGCAATTTAACAGAGTTAATAACACCGGAATAAAAGCTTGTGCTAATTGACTAAACAAACAACTGTGTTGTGTTTTTATTCGGCGTTGGGGCGACACCGGAGAGAAGGGAATTCAACAGCTGTCTGCATAGTATGCTCCATATTGTGAGTATGTTTTTATTATATGCATATCTATGCATAAATTACACATGTCTAATAGAATGGCGTGTGGTTATCGGAGGGAAACAATAGTATTTTTCATTGGAATATTAAAAAAATTACAAAAGTTATAATAGACAAAATATTAACATTTGAATATCGTACCTAACTTTCTTTATAGCACACTTAGTTATGTTTAACTTTGTTTTTTCTAATATACCTATTTATCGTATTTGGATTATTAGTTTATCTTTCGTCTCTTTGTATAATGAATGTAACTTTCTTTGTGTAAAGTGAAGTCCTGATCCCGTGAAGATTACGAAGAAAAGGTTCACTACCGTTCACTTATTCATTTACATTAAAATGTTACTACCTACTTACAAGTTAGCTAGATAAAAACTAAGCAGGCATATAAAAACTAAGTGTTTATATAAATACCAAGTCGGTATCATGTATTAAATTCAGCCGAAATAGAAATGCTAAGTCTTATTAAATAAATAAGTAAAATCAGTATTTTAAATATAGTAGCATAAATGAGTAGATATGTAAACCGCATAATCATTGTAAGTAGGTACCTATGCATGCACTAAGTACCTACTGTATCAAGATTGCATCTACTGTAAGGCAAGGTGCTTGCTGTCAGGAATTAAAAACATCTAGTTGTTATTATATTTTGTCGTCAGCATTTAAAATTCGTATGCTTCGTCACGGGTCGTAAACACAAAAATGTATTGTTTTACTAAAATCATTTCATGTGAAAAAAAAAGTTTATAAATTAATATGCAGGTATGTTAACACATTAAACAAACTTTGCAAAAACGAAACGAGATAATTTCGAGATATGACGATTGAACAATTTTCTGTAAAGTGTAAAATACAGGTAAAAGAGTTCGTTAAATACACAGTCAACATGGGTTGGGAGAGTCGATATTTGAAAAACTATAAAAAATATCTTTACACACTTTATGGTATTTAATTCTGCCTGTCATCAGCCGTCTACATTGATACATTGATAAATCTATCTCTAAAGTTTCCGAGTTTATTTGTTTGATTGAAATTCTTCGACTAACTGCCATTGCGTGCACTGCGAAAACTATTGAAAAGTTTCGCAAAAATTATGTTAAATAGATTTTTGCCGCTTTAAAAGTTATAAAAATAGTCCCCGAAAACCTGTCTGTCTTTTAGGATTGACTCTCTACAACCTTTGTAGGGTAAATAAATTTGTACGGACAATAGCAGATAGGAGACGCCAAAGAGGTTGCGCGGCTCAGCTAGTACATAATAACTTTACAACATTCATTTTCATACAAAGTCGTTGTTGCATTAAGAAAATCTAAACAAAATGACCATTATCGATCGTCTCTCGGCTGGTCAGAGACAAATTTTATTATTCTTCGAACTGTAAGGCAGTCTTTCGTGCTCAAGTTCTCGCAAGTAAGGTTATTAGTTCAGTTAAATGTACTTAAGCTACCTACTTACGATCCCGTTACTCTAAATAAGTTCGAGTCTAAATTACATCTTGTTAAGGCAACATAAGATTCACACTGTTCCCACAATGGAATACAATTTAAAACCAGACCAGACCAGACCAGGGATCGTCTTTAAGTCTACCACGACACGGCGGAACTTTAATTTTTACGTGAAGCGACTGTCAAGAGACCTCTATAACTCCAGAGCTAGACTGTAGATAGAGTGTTAAAGAGCTTTGAGAATAATTAGATGGACTACAAGACATAGTGTGACGGAACAGGGATCCACTTATTCATGCCATTAGTAGCGTAAGAGGCGACTAAGGAAACAAACTACACTGGAAAACATCACTGCAAGAAACAAATCCTATACCAATCAATCTGAACCAGTGTGGTGAAGTGGCTTAATCCTCATTTCCAGGAATAGGCTTATGTTTAGTAGTGAACTATTAGAGGCTGTTGATGACGATGATACTACAACAATAAAAAAGTAATAATCTCATGCTATGATGTTTTGTCTAAGTTAAAGAGCCCTTTTTCATTTTTCTTTTTTTTTGTTGGCGAGGTTTAAAATCCCTTCGGATCTCCGGCTCTTCCGGGGACTGAGGAGCCAGGTATGTGGTGAGTCCCGATCCCGTTCAGCGGTCTCTTTCTGGAGCATCACTGGCTCACAGATAGAGACCACTACGTCCCAGCCCTCCTCACCCGCCAGCATGGCAACGATGATTGCTGATGGGGACAGGTCCCATCGGCGCTTGTGTTGGCAACGGTATTAGATAGGCGAAGGCGGGGCGATGCGTGGGGAAGCATTCCAGCCGGGTGCGCAGATATTTCCGACGGGTAATAAGTAAAACTATTATGAAATAAAAAGAAAAGTACCAACGCCACGTGTAAAATGATGGTGATAATAGGATTAATGGCAGTTATAGTTATTTATTATGAATTACCCTTAATGTATAGTAGATATAATATAAATATTTACTAATAAATAACTCTAAGATTTTCCTTATGCTATGAATCTGTAGATATGTTTCGACAAGTATTTTTTTAACATCAGGGTATAATTAAAATAAATATGTGATTTTATGGATGCTACACAAGTACTAGTCTATCATTTTTAATAAGTAAAGTGTAGAACTGAGTCGCTAATTGAAATCCACATTTTGTTCTGCACGTAACCAAACAAGTTATAACTACGTAAGCCATAATAGGTAGCAGGTGTTCTACCATCCATGTTTAAACGATTCCTATCCAAATATGTACGGCCCATACAAAAATATGGTCCAATGATACCGTTGGTTCTCGCTAAATATTTAAAAGTTTAAAGTAACTACCGTTGTAAGTAAAAACAAACACTCTAGAAGGCTAACTGCCACTGATAAAGCTCGCTATACTGTTTTATGAATTAAAATTCATTGCATCTGTGAATCCCGAGAATATTTGCTTACACAAGCAGTGAAGTCGTGCAATGGGACAAAAAAAATTTTTTCATTCATCATTTGATCATCATCATTGTCGACAAGGGTTTTAGCCTGCGGTAGCACGCCGACCAGAGGTGTTGGTAAATTCAACTTGTAGGTTAGGTAGGGTAGGTAGTTGTAGCTAGGTATTTGTAGTATAGGTAGTTGTTGGTAGGTACTTGTAGGGTAGGTAGTTCCACAAGAACAATAAACCATTGAGAACGCCCCCAAAAATATAAAATCGGTCTTTATAAATTTTCAAAAACTCGAGCTATATACCGATTGTGCACATATTTTGGCATTATGTAATGAATAAACCACGTCATTCAGTTATTGCGTCTGTTTTGTTTCTGATCAATTCAAACAGCAGTGTACCACAGCGAAGCAGCATCCACCTAGTAAATTATAGATGCATATTTAAGAACGCAGTTTGATTTATCTATAACTAATATGTATTTATATTATCTCAACTCTATAACAAGCGTAATCGACATTAATGAGACAATAACGAGCGATTCATTATTTAGTATACTAACTTCATTTAGTACCTGTTATTAGTTCGGAAGATTTCACTGACTGCCGCGCACTTTTTCCGAACGCATTCAATTAACTTTTTGCCACTCAATGCGATAATAGTAGCTCTTTTTTTTTCTTTTTTTTTAATAGACTCTGTTAGTAGACATCGTAGTAATTAGTCTCGTTTGATGGGAGATCGGATGGTGCTTGATAAACGTCGGCGCGGACAGCCGTGAAATACTTCCTGTTCGTTTTCTTATTAATTAATCGCTGTATTCGTTTCTTGTGGGTGAGAAACTACGAGTATTGTAAGTTTTTCTTCCAGCTTTATCCCTATTCTGTGTATTTGAGGTCGGGTGTCTTAATTCTTCCACTTTTCTCTCTAAGGCCCTATTTTTTTCACTATTTTAATAACTGTTATCTATCTATTACGTAATTTTATATAAAATTCATTTTATTCTTAAAGTTATAAATTGTATGCGTTCACGAGTTTGCATTTATTTCTAAGTTTACCTATTTGTAAGAAACTGTTGCGTAAATAAATGGTTCAATACTGTAACACAATAACAAAATTAACATATATCTGTAAATGATATACAGTGTCAAAAAGGTTGGCCAATGTTAGTCCGGTTAATATATTTGACCTTAGCAATCCTGGTATAGGGGAACGATTTTTTTTTTTATGTTTGTTACCTCATAACTTTCGACTGGGTGAACCATTTCCATGATTATTTATTTATTTGAAAGCTGGTGCTTCCCGTTTGGTCCCATTTTAATTTAGTCCAGTTGTTGAAGTTGGTTGTTTTCTTGTTAAAGTTTGTGATTATCCAATGTTTGTATTTTAATTTCTACTATTATATCATCAACTGGTAACAAAGAGAAGAATATAACCTAATTAAATGTCCGGTTTTAATGTAAAGACAATACGTCTTAAAAAATCTACCGTTATCTTAACATACTATGGACATGCAAATATTATTACTCCTTATTCAAAGGTACATTGACCGAATGAAAATAGCGTGGATACGATTATATTTTTATTCGATTTATAAATATAACCTAGCTAAAAATACGGATGTTTGGACTAGTTTCTTAAAAAAAATTTTTATTCGTCTAAACATGTTTTTTTAAATTTTGTTTATTGGTGGAAGTTCGTTGAGCTCATCTATTTCAATGTCTGTTTAAAATACTTTTTTTTTAATATAGAGCCTGCCAATGTACCGCTACTCACTCTGCTTGATGGAAAGCATGAGTAGAATTTAAAAGTGGTGATCAATCATACTCATTGCAAATGCAAACAATGCAACATGGTCACAGACACTGTGGTCGGTGGCGGCCTCGTGATATGTTGTTTCTCGCCCACTTAAAGACCTGTAAATCATAGTGGTAGGGCAACACCTGCGATGGTAATGAGAACTCATTAATTGTTAGATTTACGATTTAAAACTTTTGTAGGCTTCGAATAACAGCAGCTTCTTTACAAGAAGACTTCTGTTGCAATGCTTGAATACGATTTATTTGTTCGCGTCCTGTTTAAGACGCGTCAGACAAAGGTCTGTATATATAGTGTTCAGGTACCTGTATTTGTATATGAGGTACAATAGCATCGACTTTTTCTAACGGCTATTGTCTTTTACAAATACGTAATACGTACACACAATAGATAGAACTAAATTCTTTAAGAAAAAATGTGTTTGGTAGAAAATTGAAAATTATTTGTTAGCCCCATATACTATTTTTACTTTGACCTGTTTCTTCGTTTATTGTAATGTAATATCTATAAGAGTGTTTAATAAAATACAACTTATGTTTATTTCTGTACATCAGATAACATCGAAATACCACTCACTGATTAATCACGAAATCTCAGAAACTATAACACCTACAAACTTGAAATATGGCAGGTAGGTTCCTTACAGGATGTAGATGTATCTTTAGATATCAACCCTCTTTTGGGGTTAAAACGGGGGATGATAGTTTGTATCAAATTTCAATGTTATTGAAGTTAAAATAATTATGGCAGGAGGATTTTAAATGGTATTTAAGTATAAGAATTATCATATATACATACTAAATGAGCCCCATGGAGTCACCCACGTTATGACAACAACCGCGGAAAACGCCGCGGGGCAAAGCTAGTCGTGTATATAATAGTTATTTGGTTGAACATATTTTTAATATACTTCTTTGCTCCCTTGAATAGCTCTGGCGATACTAAGCTCTAAAAGTGCTGTAGTAAGCTAGAATCGATATTATCTTAGAAAAAGTATAACGTTGCGACACAACAATGGTTCATTGTCTTTAATTTTCTGTCTACGTATAATTAGACTGACGTAGATAAAGCATAATATAAAAATTATAATTATCTCATCTTACACGGAAACTGATACAGTTCTAAGTAGCACTTGATATTCTAGAAACTAGTTGAAGAAATATTAATAATTAATCGTCATTAGAATCGAACATGCAACCGGTCACGTATACATCGCACCTTGTGTCGTAAATTTATGGATAATGCTAGCCCCGCTACTACGCTGTCGTGATGCATTCACAATGTGCACTCGCACCTTCCTACCTGTACCGCCATCTAGCGGACACACCAAGAACTTTATGATTTTTATGTTAGTCATGTTACTAAAAATGACTATCAAGTTTCGAGTATTTCGAGTTTTTACTTTTAACTTAAAAATGGCTTCACTGTAGTCTATGAAAATTTTAATATACAGTCGACTCTCGTTAATTCGAAACTTGAGGGACTATTAAAATATTACGAATTATCAAGTGTTTGAAATATCAAATGGTTCGAAATTTGTGAGAGAAAATAAATAAAACTTCGAATTATTAAGTGTTGATCAATTATTATTTATTAACTGCTATTCTATAACAATGACAAAAGTTTAGAGGTACATTCGTGTACATACATATGTATTCATAATGTGAATTCATTAATCTTTTGAAAGAACTCTGTTATAGTCAAACTAATCATAACAAAAACAAAGGCTCGTGTACGTTGATACAAGTTTGAACTTACAATCTTTCCGCCTCTTTCTCTCTGCAACTTTGAATTGTCGAGTGTTAGACGCCTATGAGTTCGAATTAACGCGTCGTTTTGTTATATAGCAATGAATTTTTCGTTCCAATTACCAAGTGCATAAAAATGTATTGATTTAGTTCGAAATATAAAGAGATTTTGTAGGGAACTCGTGATAACTTTGAATTATAGAGAGGTTCGAATTATCGCAGGTTTGAATTAACGAGAGTCGACTGTAGTTGTAATATTCCGATATATGCACAGAGATAAAAATAATAATTAAGTATATGATAATTCAATATGGATAATTAAGAAATATTGTAAGAAGTTACAGAACTCTGTAAAGGTAAAAGTTATACTAAGCTGACCATCAAATAATCGGTACAAGGATAGGTGTTTACAGGTCAAGTTGATACTAAACGTATTATCTAGCTGCTGTGTAAAGCTTTAAAATTATACTAAACATTGTCGGAGATCAGAACTCGAATCTGTTATAGAATTGTTAATGATGTGATGTTTAGATTAAACATTTGATGGCCTTCTTTTGATTAAAATGATTTAAGTAAACAAGCGAATGCACGAGTACTAAAGATAAAATGCGCTTTAGGTACTCTGTACGAAGGTACTTTTTAAAACGGTGACAGTTGATGCAGTGCGTTCTACGTCCTAGATCACTAAATTTAGAGGATCTATAATATTGGGCGTCCATAGCAGCCATGGGAGCTCTTACATTGCACGCCATTATATTTATGCATATAATAAGGATTTCACAACTGAAAGGATATTTAATATAAAAAATAATATTGCCAAATAAAACACAGTAATTGTTGTACCCAGTGGTCCCACACTAGGCAAGCCTGTCCTCTGGGTGCCTGTAACAATTATGGTTACATAAATGCTCGGTCGACATCAAAAACTTATGATTAAAAAAAAAATAACAATATAATAAACGATAATAATAATAAAAGGATTTTTAACTTAACTAATTTGGGGTTAATTTTTAATTTTTTTTTGTTTTTAAAAGTACTATGTATTTGGATTTCTTTGTTTGCTGTAACAGAAGCCAAGAGTATGATTTTATATCAATTTGTTTTATTATTTCTTCGCTTATATTATGAATAAATATTTCGGACATCTAACACACAACGCTATCTAGTCCCAAGCTAAGCAGAGCTTGTGTTATGGGTACTAGACAACTGATATGAATACATATATACTTTTTTTTTGTAAATACATACATATTATACATAGAAAACACCCAAACTCCGAAACAAATATTTGTAAATTACACAAAAATTTGGTCCGACCCAGGATTTGAACCCGAGACCTCAAGCACAGCAGTCGCATTCACTACCACTGCGCCACCGAGGCAGTATATATTATAAGAAACATATGAAAAGTCCAGCAAATGATTTTAAATTTACTAATAGGAAACCTCAATTTTTTACGTTGTAAATTTGCAGAGAAATGAATTGTAAAAGAGGGCAATCGAAGTTTTATCTTTCTGTGTGTTTATTGATCACCATAAGACAAAGAAATATGAACCAAAACAAATAATGTCGAACTTTCTAAAACTGACCACTTAGGCAATTCCTCGGAACTTTCTAAACATAAAGTCTGGGCTATTTATCAACACGTCCTAAAAGCATATCAAATGGTTTCCGGCGGTCGAAAAACAATACAAATATTATTTAGACTGGATGATTCATCAGAAATTGATTTGTTGAAATGCTTTATATTTTTGTAATAAGATTTGTATTGAGTGTTAGACATGTGAGTTGGCATTGATAAGGATTCCTCGTGGTCTGATTTGATTAATGTCATGTACGAGTGCGCATGTATCGCAAACCGTTAATAGAATTAGATGGTTCTTTTCTTTCGAGATTTTTAATAGCTGTATATGTCTACAGATATTATTAGGCCAATAAAATACTTGTTTTCGAACCGACTTCATTCGATGAGCCGATGGCAATCGGTAGATTTTTTGTTGAATTTGTTTTTTTTTTTCAAGAACTCTGTCGTTATATTCTGTATTTCAGAATTTATTTGAGATCATTGTTTAAAATGTATACTGCTTATAAACTCATCATGATTTAGGCGAATGAATTGTAGATAGACTAGACGTAAATATGTTTGCACACACAAATCTATGATACCGTTAACGATCATAAAAGGCTATTTTGTCATTAACATTTTAATGTTATTATTTAACCTCGAAAACAAATCTTTCCTTATTGAAATTATCTAAATACCAAACCTAACATGAGCTGTCATTTTGGTATGCTTGCCCAATTAAAAAACGGGATGACGAAACAAAATACACTTAATTTACTGTTTAAATAAGCCTATATGGGATATACCGAAAAACCAGCTAAACATTCGTGTATGACTAGACACGGTTGACCTTACGTGGCAAGCATTTTCTGGGGTTTAGTGAACTACTTCTCTGTCTACTTGATCATCAACAGTCGAAGTGGACTAGCGGGTTCGGCAATGAATGCAACAGCCAATAAATAAATCGAAGGTGAGCCTTGTCAACAGTATCTTTTGGTTATATTTGAGTTTTTGTGGTGATGATACTTTTATTCGTGTGTTGACAGATTAAAAATACAAAATGTCACCGCCCTATTTAACCCGTTGGTATCATAAGAGGGCATACTGCGCAGGATAACTGTATGAAGAAGGAAAACTTGACACCATCATATACCAACCTGTTTGGTCAGCGTGGTCTAGTAGGCCGAAACCTCCTTTCTAAGCCGAAGTTGATGTCCAGT
Organism: Spilarctia lutea; assembly: GCA_916048165.1. Lineage (NCBI taxonomy): Eukaryota > Metazoa > Arthropoda > Insecta > Lepidoptera > Erebidae > Spilarctia > Spilarctia lutea. The sequence goes on along the minus strand of OU696490.1, from coordinate 10,446,028 downwards.
CGTGGACTGTCAAAAGCTAATGAGGATGATTCTCTTTGGCACTACTTTTTATAAATACTTCCATGAAGTTCCTTAATCTTCCAAAATGACAAATAAAACGCATTATGATTACGCATTTCCGTTCGCTCGTCCGTCCGTTCAGGTCAACTAAGATCGCATTTTGAAATAACTTTTACATCAGTGCTGTGCTAATATGTTGCAAAATATTTGAACGATTAAGCATGGTGGTATGTTTTTGTAGAAAAAACGTTTACGTAATAATTTAGTTACATTTCAAGTAGAAATATCGAATTATTACTGTTGTGAAATGAATAGTAAATTTTACAATACCTGTAGTAAACAAGGGTTTCTGAGTTTGGTGTGTTATTTATGATTCTAAAGCAGCAGAATGTGAGTGAGTTCAAACGAAGTTCTAGATGTAATAGAACTTGCCTTGATAGTATTCTATGAGAAGAGAAGAATTTTTTTTCCTAATAAGGCTTGATACCTGCATAACTTGTAAAGTATAAGCTTAATGCAAACTGCCCGAGACCGGATATATTGGCGCTCTTTGAGACAGGCCTTCGATCAGCAATGGACGGCGGCAGTATGAAGCATAATGCAAGAAGTTGTATGTTTATGAATTAGGAGCTTTTTTTAGAACAAATTTATTTGCGCAATACATATCAATTCAATGCTTCACATTTATATAAATTTTATTATATTAAACATGTTTCATCGGTATTCACATTAGTTACGTAAAGAACATAAACATAAACATTTATTTTAATGGAAACAGGATGATTATAAATAAAGAATTGGTAAATTTTAAAAGCATGATATTATATCTGGAGCATTGCTCTCTGTATTTAGAATCGTGTCAGTTCGCCTGGAAGTTTTTGAAGCGTTTCAGGAATGGATGTAATTTGTTAACAGACAGATGGAATGATAAAATTTAATAAGACCAATGTAGCGAAAAATGTTTATTTATTTTTTTATGAAAAAGTCGAGAACGAATCTTTTAGGTATTTTAAGCAGATTTATTCGATTAAATACTAGCCACGGTTCCGCATATATTGTTAGCGGTAATCCTAATTATAATAAACAGTTGTGATTGTACACTTGACTGCCGGAATATCGGCCAATGAAATACTAGGTGTAATGAATAATAATGCAAAGAATTCCGAAAGTCAAAGATATAATTAATGAAATTATTAAAACATTAAATGTCATAATTAATAAATAAGAAATGTAAAAGACTGACTTGATGTCGGGCTGCCATTGTGGAGGGGATATATTCACCTCATAATGGCTGCCAGCGAATCAAGTAGTCTTGGTCGAGGAGTGAATCAGTAAAGATGTGTTCTATCTTTTGTGGTTTGGTTGCCTTAACTGGCACATAGAAATACTGTTGTCAAAAACAAACAAGCTTTGTATGAATTATTTGAAAAGATGGTGCACATGAGTTTCTCACCAGTTCTTCTCATGAATGCAATACCCATCGGAGCTGGTACTTGGATTGATTTCAATTTAAACCTTTGAGTTGAATCGAAGTCCGGTAATTCAAATCATCTCAGTGCATTTAGTATTGGTACTACTGAACTGATTACTTGAGTTTTGTTTTATATTCGTATATAGTTTGTATTTTGACGTGTTCAAGTGCCTTTTGGGGCCTATGGAAATAAATGATTTGAGTTGAGTTTGAGTTTGAGTTATATCAAGAATATGAATTGTTCCATTTACTAAATCCCCAGAGTCTTTTAATATATAGGTTATAGTGGTAAAGTAATTCAAAGCCAAAGTATCTCCATGCCGAATTTCATTGTAGTCGGTGCAAATTTGGGAATGTATAAAATTAGTATATTCAAATTAATTGTACACATTCTCAAATCTGCACCTGAATAGAATAATAAGTAAGAAGTGGTCACCATACTCATTGCGAATGCAAACAATGCAACAATGAAGCAGTGTGATCCATTCCATGGCGGCCTATTGAGATGCTTCTCGCTTCGGCATCATTGGGCCATAATTCGAGGATTTTGAATAAAATAAAATAACAAGCTTAGTAGGTAGTCTTTCAGAGAATGAAGCGATTTCTACTACGCCAAATGTTTTGCGTTCAAATTCCACACACACCTTGTGTGATGCGCAATTTGTTGTTCTGAGTCTGGGTGCTTTTTGTGTCCGCTTTATGTATGTTTGTAAGGTTCTCTGCGACAAAAGAAATAAATAATAATTGATGACACGATTTAATCTAACTTGTTTTGTATTATTTTCTCTAATTAAATAAAATCGCGTTAAAGCTATACTGTTAGTATAAAAAAACTTAGATCCAGCGATCGACGCATACGTACACTGACATGAACTGTAAGTATTACTTAAAAATATAAAGAAAATTAACCTAAGTTCTTAAGTTTTTTCGGTTCAATAACCCTTGTTTACACCTGACCGTTTCGATTGAGCGCCCTGATAATGAACCTTTTTGAGACCTATCTGGTTCATTATGATATCGATATTGTGTGACAAATTATAAAGCAGTATTTATGTTGCCATTCGTTTATCGGTTAAATCTTTACCAACCGTCATTCAATGAAACTTAATACTTATGTACCTTAATAACAATGGTAACATTGTTTTAGTGTCCGATCGAAATTGATTTTTTAGCCGAAATCAAAACCGAACTTTCGGCCTGGCTCAGTTTCGGCCAAAACCGAATCTTTCGGTTGGTCCCAAATTTTTTTCAGACTACACAGTTATTAAAATTTTCTAGATACACTAAAATCATCAATCAAACGTTATATAATAATAATAATAATAATAAATAAATCGGACATCTAACACATAACGTATTATACATTTTTTACACACACATACATATTATACATAGAGTCGAAAGAATCAAACCCGAGACCTCAAGTACATCAGCCACATACGCTACCACTGCGCCAACACTGCGACAGTCTTGATCAAGTTCAAGACTGCATATGTTTTAAGTAACTGTTGTTATTTCGGCAACATAAACACATCATCTATGCAAATTTCTATAAATCATATAAAAAGAAGCAGCCCGGTCAGAATTAACTTTATAATAGAATAATTATTTTACTGTTTTTTTTTGTTAAATTACAAAAAAATAAAAACAAAGAATTGACGCTTATACTTTTTGTTTGTACTTGATCTTTAGATCATTATATTTAGTTAAATTATGTTAATAGATAGACAGTGCAGGATCCCTGAAAACAATAATACTTATGTAACTACTTAATACATATTTTTAAACGTAGGTGTATTTATTTCCTAGTTCCTAAAACATTTGCTAAATACATATGTAATATAATGTATAGTAATATGAATAAATTTGCATTTATTTAATTTAAATTTTTGAATAATTTAGGCAAAATAGTAAATAGAATACAATACAATACTGATTGCAACAACTACTGATTGTGAGGAGGAATTTATCAAAACTATAAATTTATAGAACGGTCTCAAGAATATGCAATTGACTTTAAAACCACAAATGAATCATTTCAACCATTGCACGAACGATATAATATTTTAACCGTGGGAGAGCCACGCTACGGCATGAATGGACCGGCTCGACCGGAGTTATACCACGGCCTCACAGAAAACCGGTGTGAAATAGTGCTTGCGCTGTGGTTCACCGAGTGAGTAAGGATACCGGAAGTCCATACCCCATCCCTTCCCACCACGTCCCTCCCCATCCCCTAAAGGCCGGCAACGCACTTGTGACGCCTCTGGTGTTGCGGGTGTCCATGGGCGGCGGGAATCATGTCATCATCAATCATGGAAATACTATCAGGCGATCTGCTCGTTTGCCCCATATTATATAAATAATATATATATATAAACAAAGTTATATTTTACTTCCTGATATTTCCTATAACTGCATAGACGCTGTACCCGAACGATAACATCTCAATAAACTTGGCTTCGGCTCATGAACCTTTATCTCAAACAGGTCAACGGTTTCGATGTATCCGTTCGGGGTGAATGACACCGTAATGATCCCAATCCATACTAAAATAAACGTCAAAAATATCAACACTGATTGTGCGATTGTATCGATTGTATTGCAAATAGGTTTATTACCTGTTTGATTATCAATGTACAGAGTTTGCCTAGTTTGTGACCCACAAATCATATAAACAACTTATACATACATATATATATATATATATATATATATATATATATATATATATATATATATATATATATATATATATATATATATCATAATCCGTCGGTCCGTATGTGAATTGTATAAAACTTATTATTTATGTACGAAATTTATACCTACCTATACTACACTACACTTTATTGTTTTAATTTAGTTTTATTTCATGAGATACAGCCTGGTGACAGCCAAACGGACGGAGAGCGGAGTGTTGTTAATGGGGTCCCGTTTTTTTGAGTTTGGAACCGTAAAATATAGCGGTATAGTATGTCCGAGTTTCGCGCATATCGCTCTTGAATTTTTAGTATTTTTTTTTTATTCATATACGGGTTTTAAATTTACCCGACTAGTCGATAAAAACGTTTAAGCGAACCTGTACTCAGTGATTGTCTATAAGTAGTTATTGTACTGGACTATGATACTATAATGTGTAATAAAAAACCAAAGCATTATTTCAAATGAACGACCCATTTAAATTGACTGTTTTACAAGAGGAAGTATTGGCAAGTTCCGTTTGATCGCGCATGGCATAATATAGAGAAACCGTTTTCGACTTCCTGCGTACAACAGACTATAAATAAACAAATATAGCGGACAAGTCACCTCGACCTCGCTTAGGAGTAGTACTATAGAATATTAATTGATAAAATAGTAATAAGAAAAAAGTTTTACCACATACATACAGATTACCTACTGTGTTCATCAATAATATTTTAAAGGCACGTCGATGCTTATGAAAGAGTTTCATAATTTGTTTGAATCTTTTGACATTCTGTTATTATAAATATTAAATAACTTCTAAGATTTCCCGAGGAAAATATTAATTTCGGTAAATTGGAATATATAATTGTTTTTATCCATTTCACTTTTTATTTAATTAATTATTTTTATTGACTGGAATTTTAAATATTTATTCTTCCAATTATATCAATTTAAAATGAGAACATCCATGCACAAGATAACGCATCAATATAACTTTTTACAAAACTGCAAATTGCTTCACTGTCATCTATTATATATTTTGTTTACGGTTAGTAATTAAAAATAATATTTGAAAATTGCGGCTAATGTTATGCCATTTCCCCCTATTGTTCACTATCCTTTTTTTAGGTCATTTAAGTCATAAAATTAACAATCAAAGAACGGTGAATCAGCCGAGTCTTAGTGCGTTTGCCCCCAATGAAACAAAAAAAAAACAAATGAAGCACATTTTTTTTCTTTTGATGAAATGACAACCAGCTGAATCACTCGGATCAGCTATTTCTGCCAATGACAAGTATTTATAGTATTCAATTCTAAGTCTTCGAGTCTTCAAGTCTTCGTCGTGATGAAATGAATGATAAAAAAAACACAAAGCAGTCATAAGCACTGCCGACAGAAGTGAAAACTCATAACTATAAACAAACGGTTGTTTTAACTTACCTGAAATGAACACCTATACTTTTTTTAATAGTGTGCAATAAAAAGAACTAAAAATTATTATGATTGTAAGTAGTAAATGGAAGTAAAGCTTTGATACTCCAATAGATGTCCCTGTTTTCAAAAAAATTGTAAACAATCTTTTTGATTTACAAAAGGTTTTGTGTAAGTAGAAAATCGTTATTTTAATTTATTGTAAATCACTTTAAGATACTGAAATATTAACTTTAAGTATATAAAATCATATTGAGAAAGGACCACTATCTAGAAAAACGAATGCTACCAAAGTATATCGGTAGATGGCGCTGTTAACAATAAACATCCTTCTTACGAATTTTTTCGATCAGGACACGTGACCTGACGCGAGTTTATGGTCACGTGACCTGACGCCCTGACGCGAGTTTATACATTTTACCCATTTCAAAAAAGTACACAGCGCCGCTAAAGAAGTTTTCACTTCAAAAATATAAATTGTGGATGACATGAAAATGGGGACCGTCTTCGAAAAAAACAAAAAAGGATCAATGAAGTACTTTCATTTATAGAACATCCACGCCAAAGGTCACTCACTCTGACGGTCTTTATTCAAATTTTCTGTAGCAAAATGACATGAAGTTAGACAGAATAGTTGTCAATTATAAAAAAGTTTGAATAACTTAACGCGATCACGGCTGGCGATTAATAATCTAAACAAATTTGCAAAATTGTTCTCTTTATTGTACTTACACTAAATTTGAGCCAAAGAAAAACGCAGTATGTAGCATTAAGAAAAGTACCTTATTACACTTTTCTATTATATTCAACCACGGCACTGTGACAAACTTCTATAATATGTACTCGTATTTATTTTATACTATTAAAAACAACTTAGTTGTCTATTGATAAGCTATTATAACCACATGATGTCTTGTCTCAACATCTTGTCCTTACGATTGATGCGTCACTATATCATAACATTCTTTGTTATTGTTATCATCATTTAATACCCGCCACTTTGTATGCCTTACTGGCTACTGTGAGTTGAACAACCAAGTAAGCAAGTCACAACCATAAATATTCAAATGCACATGCGATAAGTGCAACAATACCGCACAATGCACTTGAAAAAGTACTCCATGACGTCTCTAAATGCAATAATTTAGAGTTAACTAAAGAAACATACCTAAAGACGTGATTAAATCAAAGGGTGACATCAAACTTACAGAATAAGTGGTATACTGATTCATATGTATGAATAATAAGATGCTAAGTGTATATTTAGTAGGTATCTCAGTAAAATCTGAACAGCTGTAAACATACTTCAATCCCCCCCCAGGATTGACGCCGCGCCACTCAGACTCTATCCTGGGGAAAGCCCGTGCATTCCCCTGTCTATCAGCCCAATCATTATATGTTGTGCTGTGACCGCCGTCCATTTAATAATTGGGTTGAGTTTGGGTCCAGGTAGCCTTCTTATACAATACCGTACCATACAAACGATTGTTCGGAGCACGAAAAACTGGTGTACAAGTGCGGGCACTAACTGAATTATGTTTTTTTTTTAAATCCAGATAACCCATAAGAAAGCCTCATAGTTTCGTAGTCATAGTGAAAAGATACGTTGTAGAATAAGAAAATATAATAATAATTATTAAAAGCTGGTAATTTGTCTCAAGAAGATATATTTCATGATCGCTTATGATATACCTACAGACCTACATATATATCTCACATCTCACTGCCATGTGACGGCCCCGTCGAGCCGTCACCCCGCCGAGGATTGAGGCGGGGTGGTGTGTCGGAATCGAACCGACTAAAACCACACGGTGTGCCACTCTGCGCCTGAGAAGGGAGGGGTTCGGGAACTGCAGTTATTAACACACCCGGACCCCTCCCAGGCCATGTGACGGCCAATTCCAACCTCCCGCGAGTTCATTTTGGTCCATGCGAATATCATGTGTTATATGTACATACTTGTAACGGAATCACTATCACAGATTGCAGGAAAGTCAAATATTTTACAAATCAAAAACAGGTATTGTTTCCTTATACCAGAAATATTTTAAAAAGTTAATCAAGAAATAACCCACTCTGTTCTCTGTCGTGGTACATAGCATTGAAGGTCGAAATCTTTAAAAGTTACAAGTTGCAAACATAATAATTGTAATTATTACCGGTTTAAAACAGTTTGTAAGTGGTTAGCCTTTATATTTTTAGATGATCATACATGTTACGTGTGTTGCCCGTACGTATAATCAGGTGCGCTGTTGCGTATCGTATTCGAATGTAATATTAGACTGTCAACCGGTGTTCAAAGGTACAGAAAACTGATTGCCTTATCTTTAGTTAGCATTGAACCCTAGCAAGTTGTGTAAAAAACAAAAAAGGATCATAGCAGAGCTATTAAATTCGAATAAGAGATACTAAATTCGTCTATTTCACAGATCATCACGATTTTCCCTATGTCGTAGTAATCCGGTCGAGGTCCACTTTTTTCTAAACCTCTCGTTCTTGGTTAGTATTTTAGTTACTCTATTGAACCGATTTATCCGTGGAAAAATATTCTGAGAGCACAAAATGTTTTCCATGCAATAAATAACCTTAAACCTATTTATTTATTCATCTGTATAGGTTAGCTAGACTGCGGGATGAACAAAAAAAATCAATTAAAGTCGAGATTGAAAGCATTGTGACGTGACCTATTGCCAATGTGTGACGAGGGAACTTAATGACATTATTTTATTTTCATTTTAAAGTGGACTAAGTTAGGCTTTTGTTTTAAATCTTTTATTTAATGTTGCCATTTGACAACCATTCGTTTGTTTTTGTATTGACGGCATCTTTACGAATGAAGTAGGAATAGCATTGTTTTCATAGTAATTGCCGAAGGCCAATATTGTAATATGTTTTTTAAACCAATATGAATGATATTTTCATGAAAAACTTAGTTTACAATAAAGTTAATTCTGTTATATCTATATAACTGGTTAGGCAAGTAAGCCAATTGGAGCGATAATTACTTGGTTCATAAACCCTTATGAAACTGTCTCGATCAGAAGGCCTAATTTGTTATAGTGTAATTGGCAATCTCAGTTATATTATTTTACTATTTCTAAATGTATGTGTGTGTGATATATTTATTATAGTATATACTAACACACACGTACATTCACAGAAGATTATAGTGTTATTAGGTATAGATAAAAATATTTTGATCTTCCTATGTTATTTACTTCAACCCTATTCGGTACTTAGAGAAGGCAAATCTATATTTCTTATTTATGGAAGTTTTTAGTCGTTTCAATTATCTGTTCTCTTAAATCTTTTAAACAATTCAACTCAACTCAGATTTATGTGTGTAATATGTATATAAATATTAGTAGAGGAAAATCGAAAAATTTCAAAGAATTCCACGAGAAGGCGGGCCGGGTCGCCACTGTCATATAATGCTATGAATATTTTTTGTTTAAATTTGTTTTTTTAAGGAAAATTAAACCTTATAAATATGTAAAATGAATAAATATTTGCTTCAAGACTTATAATACCAACATTTTCTTTAGGAAAGACTTGATTGATCACGTTTAGGGCAATTTCCTTGTGTGGTTTCCTCTTCCATCAAACGGGGAAATGAGAAGATAATTAAATGATAAGTAGAAACGACAGCACAATGTGTATTCAATATGCTAACTAATTATAATTTTACTTGACGCTTTTTATATGCATTATCCATAGTCTATCCGTTTTAGATTGATAGAGTAGAATGTAATAGGCGGCAAACGAGAAGGCGTATCGCCTGATGGTAAGCGATTACCGCCGCCCATGGACACCCGCAACACCAGAGGCGTCACAAGTGCGCTGCCGACCTATGGGGGATGGGGAGGGGGAATGAGGGAGGGGTTGGGGTATGGGCCTCCGGCATCCTCACTCACTCGGTGAAACACAGCGCAAGCGCTATTTCACACCGGTTTTCTGCGAGGCCGTGGTATCACTCCGGTCGAGCCGGCCCATTCATGCCGAAGCGCGGCTCTCCCACTGTGCTTTTTGACAGCGAATTAAATATAATAATTGATAGCTGAAAAGTTTGTTTGCTTGAACGTTCTAACTTTAGGAGCTACTGGTTAGAGTTAAAAATATGTATCTCGTAATATTGGATAGTCCAATATTTACTATATATACACTAGTCTATAGATTATATGTTAGTATACAAGAAAGAGGTTAGTCGTTCACTATAAAACATTCAATCAATGAAAAATATTGTAAATCGGTGAAAATTATATCTTTTTGAGAGACGCAGTCGAAATTGTGCGTGCAAATAGTTTTTTCGTTTGCCGCGCACTTGTGAAGGCTCTAGTGTTGCGTTTGTCTAGGAGCGGTGGTAATCGCTTACCATCAAGCGATACGTCTACTCGTTTCCCCCAAATCCCATTAAAAAAATGTATAGAGCCTACCAAAGTGACTCTATCTTGCTTGATGGAAAGCATGAACAAAGTCCAAGAGTAGTAGCCACCATACTCATTGCGAATACAGACAATGCATCATTGCGACCCACACTATTCTGGCCTAGTCTGAACTGTACTCGAAAGAAAAAAAAATCAATTAAATTCCATACGACTTGGTTTGCTATGAACATGTTTTGAAAAAAATGCATGTTATAAATACTTACACACACACATTTAAGTTTAATTTACTACATTCTATGTTTACTGCTCGAACTTGGTCGTTAAATCATAAATAAAGCCACATGATTAGAAACAGGACACTACAGGCCATAATTCCGACCACAGCATGTGGTATTTTTTCAGCTTGTCGCTCCTAATGGGATAACAATAGAACTAGTGTAACAAATTTACTTTCAGAGTTAGTTTTTTTTAATTATATGGCGGTATTATTTTTAGGTTGAGATTTAACAATTTAAAGATGGCAGAAGCATGTCATATCAATTTCACTTTTAAACGTTTAAGTTTAAGACAACCTTCCAGGTTGTCTGTATGTTAAAAAAAACTAATTTAGGGGATCTTTATTAAAGTAACAGAACTGAAAACAACAGTTTTTATGATTTTTTATCTTCTTTTGATGAGATGTCAACCAGCCGTATCAGCTATTTCTGCCAATGTAATCAAGCCATCGTCGTGATGAAATTAATTAAAAAAAATATATAAAATGTGGCTGACATGAAATGGAGTCTTTCGAAAAAAAAACGATCTCCTACATTTTATCTGTTTGTACAGATGTGTGCGCATTTTGTGTCAACTTTCTTTTTATGACGACTTTACTGAAATGTCAGAAGTGGGTTAATATATTTGGATGCAGTTTTTTGCATTATGGTAAACTTCACTTAAATTAGTTAAATAGAGTTAATTTTATTTGGATCGGTTTATAAGTAAATAAAAAAATATATTGCTTTAACAAATTAACTGTGGCATACACAAACTGATACATATGTATGTAGTGGTTGCAAAAAGTACATAAAAACCGTATCTGAAGAGTTATTGTATATTTATTTTATTTATATCTTTATCCACAAATACATGCATCAGCGGACTTAATGTCTAAGGCATTTTCTGCCAGTCGACCGATTGGGCAATGCAGAGTAAACATAAGGTAGGTCCACTTCATGGGCGAAAACTGTAAATCATGTCAAAGTTTGAGCAGAACATATTGAGTATTTGAAACGTACATAATATAATCAAAGTTAACATGTTTTAAATACATACATATATGCACATATTTATTTAAGGTCTTAAACATTAAAACTGTACCATTTAAAAGTAAATTTCTCCTCTCATTTGATGCCCACAAAATGCTTTTAACATTTTAAACATGTATAAATGTCAAACCGCGCTGTTTCAGGTAAAAGGTCGTGCTCTAACAAAAAGTTACTTACAAAAAGGCTTTTAGACATTAAACACATGAATTTGCATTTATTTACTATATTTGAACATCAACAACTTTGAATAAACCTCTTTTGCGAATAGAAACCTTCAAGAAAAGAGCGTACTCCTTCCTAAAAGGCCGGTAACGCATTTGTAACGCCTCTGGTGTTGCGAGTGTCCATGGGCGGCGGTAATCGCTTACCATCAGGCGATACGTATGCTCGTTGTCCCCCTATATAATAAAAAAAAGGTTTTTGTCAACTATACCGCTCTGGCCAGACGGTTTCAAGTCTTTTTGCTCCCCTAGTCGCGTTTCACGACACTCATGAGATGAATCATGGTTATTGGTGACACGTACTCTTGATCCATCACCACACGGACGAAATTATATTTGAATATCATTGAATATAATTGTGATTTATATACTCGAATCTGTAAATAAGTTATGTTTCCTATAAATAAATAGGTATTCTAATTCTTTCGAATCAACAAGGATGTTGTTTAAGAATAAATTACATAAACTTGAAGGATAAAAATATTATCAACGAACACCTTTTTTATTTAGATCCGGGACTACTATTTCGCAAATTTATTACGAACTAAATCTTCTGTGAGTTAATTAAATAGGTCGATTTTATGGGTAAATTGACTCCTTGAAATTACGAGTTGTGTTTGTTTATTTACATAATCTTCAATCATCTTTAAAATCCTTCATTTTGAGACTCCGTTCCGTCATGGAAGAAATATTACACACAGATTTTAGCGCTGGCACTTTTTTATTGTAATATACACTTTAAAACTAGCGCAATAAGATCGAATCATAATTTTCTATGACCTATTGATGGAAATTGAACCATTATACATTAAATTTTTTTTTTTAGCTTTTTACACTTTTCCTCGGTATAAACTTTAACTGTGCTAATGTTCATACTCCTTCGTTTAACCGTTTTGTATAAGTACCTGAATGACTGAGCTATGCTTGGATTTTTTTTTGCCAAATTTTTAAACGTTAATCCTAGCTAGATCGATTATCGCCACCAAAACCTCCAGCATACTAAATTTCATGAAAATCGTTGAAGCCGTTTCCAAGACCCAGATAAATATACAAGAATTAATTAATTCGTTTAGAGTATTCGATAAATAGATATACATATATAGAAACTGCCTTGGTGGCGCAGTGGCAGTGAATGCGACTGCTGTGCTTGAGGTCTCGGGTTCAAATCCTGGGTCGGACCAATTGTTTGTGTGATCTACAAATATTTTTTCGGAGTTTGGGTGTTTTCTATGAATAATATGTATGTATTTACAAAAAAAAGTAAATATGTATTCATATCAGTTGTCTGGTACCCATAACACAAGCTCTGCTTAGCTTGGGACTAGATAGCGTTGTGTGTTAATGTCCGAAATATTTATTTAGGTATTTATTGTTTATTAGATATACAGGTCAAGCGTATAATAAAAAGTATTGCGCAACATGTTAGCAGGTTTCCCAATGAGTTAAAAATTTAAAAGGATCCTCTGTCACTCCCTTTAATAGAAACCAGGTCAAAGTACTGCGCAGATGCCCTTAATCCATCATAAAACATTACTCATAGGCCTGCCTTATCGTAACTACCAAGACGGATGTGTGGTTAAACAAATAGTCGGTATAGAGACATCTTCATATATAGTTCCATTAGTTAAAGTACTAAACAGCAATTTATTTTGATTTTAAAATGTAACTTTAATATCTTATACCTTTAAAATAACAGCGTGAACTTTTAAAAACTAGAGGTGTCCGCAGCCATTTTGTTTTTATATCGCTTTTTTATTGTTAGTGGTGTTTGCTATTGTTTCTGACGAATAGTTTCATAGTCTTCAAGATGATAAGTTTTATGTAAATTATTTTGAGGATATAAAACTGCAATGTGTTATTATTTTCATGTTTCTTTTTAAATAAAAAGAAATATAAACTCAACCAGTAAAGGAATGCCATTTGTCTACAGCCAAACATGTATTTTTATAATATTTATAGAAGGCATGGTTATGGCAATCAAGAGAAACTCAATTGACTTGATAAGTCATAAGTAATTCTAAAATGTTATAATAATTCTTGTATTATGAACAGAGCATTGAATGGGCTGTATATAATATATCCACGTTGTGATCAAGGTTCATTCGTGGTTATTAAATACATAACTAACCTACCAATGACGAAACTAGTAATAAATACATATTGTTCTATGATAAAAACCTTAAAGGAAAAAATATACGGAGATACGACTTTTGCGACTATCAACTACGAATAAAACTCAACTTGGTTATGCTCCATTATATAACAAGCTAAAAAGACGTCTACAAAAGTAATCATTTAAGAAGTTATATTATTATGATAACTAGTGGACGTCTAGTGGTCGGATTCGTAATTAAACCATAATTTTTGTTTTTCAAATCTCACACATCTTCGTTCGCATAATTTTCGTAAAAAAAGATATACGTTTTTGTTTTACGTATTATCGATGACGTTGTTTCATTTATCGTTATGTGTCGTTGATTATTTATAATTAAACCTTAATTATTAAGCCAGCTTTAAAACCAAATTACCTATTCCAATTAATTATTTATGAAGGTGGTAAACATTGAGTTCGTTTTTATGTTTTTTGGAAGTGCAATTATTTGACTTCACAAAATATGGGCTTTTAATCCGTTCGGATATTCGTTATGAAATTTATATTTTAACTACAAAACATTGACGCATTTTATTTAGGTGCTTTGAATATCTTTATAGACTTGCCTTAACAAACATTGAAAGTGTTGAAGTCACTGCTCGTTTGGCCTAGTGGTTTAAGCGGTCACCACGGCGCTTTCTACTTCGCCAAGTGTTGTGGGTTCAAATCTTACATGGGACAACACTTTGTGTGATCCACAACAAATTGTTGTTCTAAGTGTGGGGGTGTCCTTTCTTCGTAAGTTTATTCACAGTGCAGGACATGTTACTTTATTAAAAAATAAGAAAAGAAACTAAAATACATACTACCACCACAAAAAAAAGACTAAGTACATTTTGATGCCAATAGCTGACTAGAACAGCACAACCTCGTCTGTGTTTCCTATTGCCCTTAGCGTGATGTTAGACAGTGTGAACAAATTTATTTACTATATAACAGTTTATAGTGAACCAAACTTAAAAGGATAAACATAATTACATCGTCGCGAACTTATTTTTAGAACTTTTATGAGGGGAACAATAATTTTTGCGAAACTTACGGAGCTCACGCAAACGTAAGGTCTCAATATTGACCTCCCAATTGCGCAGATAGTCTTTTAGCATAATGAATAAATTCGAAAAACCTAAATTTGTTAAAAAGTTTGCAAGCAAGGCGGCAAGTAGTTACCATGCCATAAATAATTACGAAGTTGTTATATTTGCGCTGTGCATCAATGAATGCAGTGACCTTATTTGTCAAGTAGCTGACTGATCAACAATACCTGGTTAGTGAAGATGAGTGATGTGATGTCTCAACATCTGCCACCTTCTGAGTGAAACTACGAAGTGTTGCCAGCAGTAACGCATTATACTATCAGCTAGTATAATGCGTTACTACCCACGCAACCCGTAGCGTAATAATTTTCCCCTGTTTTTAAAACATTCTTCATTGGTAATGATATATAGGCTATTGCCTCCATAATAAATGGGTTATCTAACACTGAAAAAATTCAAAATGGACCAGCAGTTTGTAAGAAAACTAACAAGACTAGTGCTCATCAACATAATAATAGTGTACTGCCGGACATGGACCTCGCTTCAGAAAGGAGGTTTGAGCCTTCTGTGCCACGTCGCCTGGCCAGACGTGTTGAAATAATTTGTGTCGATACTTCCTTTTCTTTGCAATACTGTTAACCTACGTAGTTTTACCCCCTTACGACAGAAATCTAAATAAGGTAACTTACCTTATTTAGATTTCTGTGGTGGTAACACTGACTTCATAATCTGCAACCACACGGATATGTCACGCTAGTAGTGTTCGGTTAACAGCTTTCTTCTGTTAACCAATAAAAATTCTATGCTTTACTGTTTTTCTAGCTCCTCTAGAGATTATAAGAAAGCTATGGAATAGTTAGAAATAAAAAACTTATTAGCATATACGTTTTATGATTTTAGTAAACATGTACAAGTGATAATATTTGGACTAATAATAAGCTTATCCGTGATAAGAATCACGATAAAGACGTAATTGTTTGTTTAAAATAAACATAATATATATACATAAGTTTATTAGTAGGTTTGTTTGCGTGTATAGAATATGTAAATGAAGACACATGTCTATGTAATTATATTTATTGTTATATAACATTATATATACAATAGAAACATTTACACTTATTTACCTTTAGCTTACAAATGACATCTGGGACGGTATACTATGGGGATCTTGTGTCAACTGCGGTGAATTTAGGGGTTAAACGAGCAGACGTATCGCCTGATGGTAAGCGATTACCGCCGCCCATGGACACCCGCAACACCAGAAGCGTTACAAGTGCGTTGCCGGCCTTTTTTCTTATAGGTTTGATGGTCGTATTGGACCGGGAACACCGCAGGCGACAGCCCATTCCATAGTTTTGCTGTGCGCGGCAGAAAGTTAGGCGATTCTGCCATACATAATATAGAAATCAAATAGGTATAGCTCAATTAGGACCCATAATATTTTATTTTGACTTCATTTTGTCTCCCGCTTTGCTAAGGAGGGCAGTGGACATATCATATTGCCAACTCCTCCAGTTTTCTTCCGATTAATTTCGTTTCGGGTTCTAATACATTTCTTGGGACTTCCCGAGGGTCATAAATCGGTGTGTTCGTTGATCCTGGTGTACAGGAGTTACAGTGAATATTAGTCCCATTATGTACATAAAGCGTTCAATTACAACGGTAAACGACATTTTGTTTAGAACTGTCAAAACTACGTTGAAACCCCACTTGCAGTCTACACAACTTCACACAACACTGCAATAAACTATTCTAATATCAAGACTAAAGAGTTTTACGTTTGATTAAATACACTAATCCTCGAAATTATTCAACGTTTTTAAAGAATATTAGGTCCTAGGAGTATCTATTCATTGGTTATTGCTTGTTGTAGGTTATAGGACATGTCTTGATCCTTGAAAGCGGAGCAGTCATCATTTTCCCCAGTGAAATAACGGAAAACGGTTCATATTTTAATAATATGTACATGATTTAAGGAGGTTTTGAATTTGAACTGTCAAGGTTGCTGCTCTCATTATAATTTGATTGAATGAGTGAATGATATCATCGTAATATAATTTATCATAATTTAGACGTATTGACGTCGGTGATTCTATTTTTAAAATCATGATTTAAAAATTGAACACTCGAGTTGGTCGGTAAATTGGGTTCAGTGACCTTTTATAATTATATTTTTTTCAAGTGTTTGTATGTAGGGCATGTAAACAAACAATGACGAATCAAAATGGTCATTGGTATGCGAAAACCTAGATTACTTTTTGAACGGTAGAATATTCGGATTTCGTTGAAAGTAAATAAACTAGCATTGAACACTCCTACGTATGATACGAGTAGGTACTTGACAGAGATTTGAATTTGAAGACCATGCGATAAATCTCTCAATTAAACGTGTGAACTTAGGAAGTCTATGCACGTAATTTAACATTATGGATATTTAAAAAAAAAAAACAAAGTTCTTTTTAGTTATGTTACAAATCACACATTAAAAATATTTTGATCTTGGCAACATATTACGTAACAATCAACTTTGATAGATACAACTTTATACCGGATCTCCGGTTCAACATTAGTCGTTTATTTTTACTGACTAGATTATCTAGAACTAGTTTCGTGTAGGTACTAACACGAGGGATTAATACAAAAAGAATATTTCAAATGTAGAACAATAGGAGCCTTATCGCAAAAACCTTTTTCTATGTGGCAACCTTCACATGTCAATATGTTCGTAGGATTGAGCGGGTAATTATGTGATAACCTGGTTTTGATTTAATATTTTAATATTGCTTGCTCGTTGTTTTGTAGACTTGAGATGCTTCAACTGACAAGTATTGTATGTAGGCAAACGATGTCTGAATATAAATGAGTATTTTAAAACCGTTGCTCTTTGTTAGTAATGTTTTGAGCATTTACCATTCTGTAAATAAATGTTGACCTTTGGAAATTTCGGACCTTATATATGTGAGACTACCAAAGTGATTACTCTGCCTTTTGGAAACCATGAGTAGAATCCAAGAGCAGTGGTCACCATACTCATTGCGAATGCAGATAATGCAACAATGTAGTGGTGACCCACACTGTGGCGGCTTATTGAGATGGTTCTGCATGATAAGCATAAAGTTTACATAAAGCTGCAAAAACAAGTGTATAAAACTATTACTATTAGGTAAAACAGTTCTAAATAAGTCTATGTAATCTACAAGTTAAACAATACGTCTGCTCGTTTGCCCGCTATATAACAATAAAAAATAGTAGATAAATATTCATTATCTTACCAGCTTTTATTATTCCCAAGACTAATTGAGGTCGACTACTAGTTTTCCTCGGAGCGACTGGCATCGGAATCCTGAGGGTGAACTGAGTTCGAATGTTGAACAAGTTGTCAGTATATTTTGGGCACTGTTTTCCCAATAACGATTGTCATAATGAGCTTCCAAGGCACGGGCGGAAAACACCGCCAAAATCCATACTACGGGCTGTTAAGAATTTCTTGTAGGAAAATCCCAACAGCTTATTACCAACAACCACAAATTTTTTTTTGGATATATGTCGCTAGACGACCTTTTTGTAATAATTAAATACGTTAAGATTTAAAAAGCAATCACGTATAGAGCCATAAGGATATGTCATTTTATAAGGATATCCGTGGTATGTTTTCTGGTTGTTGATGAAGCCATTAAAATAAATTGTAATTCAAATACAAACCTTCAGATTTTAATATTATTTTAATGTTACTATTAGGTTTTTTTAATAAAGGTCATGTAGACAGATTCGGCGCGAAATTTGAAAACAGAATGGTTCGACTTCGAAACTTCGACTGAAGCTTGCTAACGTAGTGCTAATTTTTCAAAAGAGTAGGCACCACCGACAAATTAAGAACGTGTCACAAGTTATATCAAAAATGTTAATACGCATTAGCGAAATTAGCTGTCATTAGTGTCAAAATAGTGTAAAAAAACAGTGATCAATTGCATTTATTTTTAAATACAATTTATCACTGTTTCATAAAACACACAGTTGGCTTTTGTACCTATAAATAGTTGTATTCAATTTGGTACTTTATTGTTTTCTGTGGGTCTAAAATTCAAAGAGATTTTTGATTATCTGGTACACTACAATAATAAATAAACTGAGCAACTTCAAATATGTAACCTTCTTTAAATATAATCTTAATTGGTCCAGTCGCCAAATAGTCGTACCACTTTTTATAACGGGGTTTGGCTCAACAACACCCATTAAAGATACAAATATAAACTCATTCTATATACACTGTGTGTAATATTATCTGGTTCTTATAATATGACAACTGCACACAAAATGTATTCACAGCATTATTCCTAATATCTGCCAACATTAGTGAATAAATAAGAGGTTAACAAATATTACTGTACCTAATCCGTAAGACCACCATAAAGAGTTTTACTTCTATTTATCTTGAGACTTGGTAGAACGGTCCTTAAAACTCGTGAGTAGATATATCTTTATTTTTCTTTTCTTTTTTTTTCTTTTTAAAAAGACAACTCCCACATTAGGAATAAACATGCTGTGTCGTGGGGGACTTTACAAACATACATGAAACGGACACAAAGAACATCCAGACTCGGGACAACAATTCGTGGATCACACAAAGTGTTGTACCGCGTGGGATTTGAACCCACGACACTTGGCGCAGTAGCAAGCGGCATGGCGACCGCTGAAACCACTCGGCCAACCGTGCAGTCAGTCATATCGTACTGTCATCGTGTGTTGCCAATTGATATTTGAATTCTACCTAAGAATAGACAATAGTATCAGCAATATAATATTTTTGTATCATTATTGGCCTGGGCAAAATATTCCTTTAGTTAAAAATAAAATAAAAACGGTAGGTATAAAATATGATCTAAAATACTTTTTCTCAATTTATTCCTATTAATATTGGAGTGATACCATTGCCTCACAGAAAACCGGTGTGAAATAGCGCTTGCGCTGTGTTCACCGAGGGAGTGAGGATACCGGAGGCCCATATCCCAACCTCTCCCCTCATCTCCCAAACGCCGGCAACGCACCTGTGACGCCCCCGGTGTTGCGGATGTCTATGGGCGACGGTGACCACCATCAGGCGATTAAGTCTGCTAGTTTGCCACCTACTCCATAAAAAATATGTATATAAATTTTGAAATTAGTGACTTTGTCTATCTGTTACGCAGTCATGGTTAAACCGCAGCACCGATTTCAATGAAGCAGCTATGGAATACTTTGATCCATGAGTAAGGACATAGGCTACTCTTTAGCGACATATACGCGGACGGAGCCTTGGGAAATGCTGGTAAATAAATAAATAAATAGGGAACGATCGAAAAAAAGAGGGATAAAACCCGTTTCAATTACCTCCTGGATATTAATTATCACGCAATCACTAACATATCCATATGCACACTTATTCTAATTACAAAAATAGAACAACTGTTTAAACACATGTCACAACTCTATCAACCGGGACATGACCCACTGTCGCAGAACATGTGGCAGCCCTATTTAAGACCCAATTTATCTACACACGCTTATCTAGAACAGCATAATGACATACACCAACAAAAACCGTCTATACACTCCCATATGCTATATAAATAATCTGCAATGCAATCACGTTATAGTAAAGCCTTCAATTGAAAACTAATCTTAAATATTACATGTTAGGGCTTAAAATGATTTCTCTTAAAGAGATTGATCTCAAATGAACTATCGCAGTAGAATTGCATCACATGCTGTAAAACTGGTGCATGTACTAATAGTGCGATGTTGGTTCAAGGATTTCGTTTTAAGTGGTACATATTAGGTGAAGTTTGAATATACATTTATATAGGTTTTAAGTTATTCGTAAAAACTACAAACATTTATATACACCTAGCATACATTTTTTTGTATTGTATAGGGGCAAACGAGCAACCCGCAACACCCCAGAGGCGTTACAAGTGCGTTGCCGGCCTTTTAAGAAGGAGTACGCCCATAAGGAGTTTCATACTTTACACTTTTGTTCGATAATGAACAATCAACAAAACGTTTAGATTATGAATATTGATAGGGTTTTAAGTCTAGGGTATAATTAAACAGCTCACAAAATGTTTAATAACTTTACTTGACAAATGAATTTAATGGTAACTAATATTATAAATAATTATTTAGAAATAACACATATTATTATATACAATTAATCAAATTAATAATACCTGTAATACTGATTTACAATTAAAATATTTATGTTCATGATTATCATAATTAATTAAATTGTTCCATATAACACTATAGGTACTTTTTACTAAATAGTGCAACTTGAATGGTTAAGTATAAAAACCTTTGTAACATTAATTATGAGATCTTATTCGACTACTGATCGTTGTACAATATGAACACTTGAATTTGAGGCTATGTGGGACTTGAGAGACGTATATTAGAGCAAAATCTAAGCTCTATTTTACACGATGTACTCAAGTACTTCTATACTGAATTATGGCGGTCAAATACCTCCTTTTTTTTCTTTGTGCGGAAATCCTCTCGGATACCACCTCCTGACGGCATGTCGGACTCGAACCGACTAAAATCGCACGCCATCTCGGGTACTAGATGCCGGGGAACCAGGTGCACCCTAGAAAGGAAAACCCTGGAACCCAGACGTACTACGGGCCATCTACGGTCCGCAAATGGCCCCCTCCTCTGTGGAAATCCCAGTATTTCAGTTGCTGTCCCCAAAAGTTGGGGCGCGAGTGCTGTGGTGCAAGCGCGCCCCCCACCCGAGCCTGCTTCTCCCTCAGATCGCAAAATGATCTCCGTCTTCCATAAGCGCAAGCCTGAGGGTCAAATAACCACCTAGCATTCGTAGACTGCTTAAAATTGTTCCCAGTTCTGAAGAAACTGTAACAGTTATAAATACCTACAAAGTTTCCGTTTAGACAACTTTTTAGAGACATAAAAAAGTAAATAAACACATTACATTAGTAGTTAATGATCCTCTAGCATGCCGCAGGTGTTTAGGAAAAATAAAAAACTAAATTTAAATAAAACCTTTTAATATGTAAACAAATTAATTTTAATCATACTTCTTTTTTTTTCAGGTAAGTTCATTATACAAGCAACTTTCAACTATAAAAACATTCATGAAGTAAGTGGTTGTATCGAGAATATGTAATAAGATTCATTTAAAGTTATGGGTTCTTATCAAGAATACAGAGGCTACCATCCTTATTCACCCGTGGGTGTCATAAGACTATGGGAATACTATGCAAGACAACAGCACTGAAAAGAGAATAAAAAGTTGAAATAAACCCTTTTGCACATACGCATATATTACACGTCTTTTCTAATGGGAGACCTGGGTCCAGCTGTGGACTCGATCATCAAATATTGTAAATGTAATTGGGTATCATTCCAGGATTTGTTTTTAGGATACCATTCTTCAACTATAACTTTATGCTTCAAAAAACTTGGGTATATATACGTGTACATTGATGTACACATAATGTTCAAATAGGACATTATTTGTTAATGCCGTTAAGCAATTTATAAAAATAAGAATTAATTGTGTTCTAACGACAAACTACTATTAGCAATCGTCTATTTTATAGACAGGTGCCAAAAAGAATTGTTAATTTACCCAAATATTATTCTTAAATTATTCATAAACTATAATTCCAATAAAAATATATTTAACTAGCTGACCCGTGCCCACTTCGTTGGGCATCATGTTAATAATCCTTTTTTAGTACAGAGTGTTATGTTTTAATTTCTAACTGCCAAGAATAAGATAGAAAGTAGTTCTGATAAGAACCTTTTATTTAAACAATGTCGAAAGTGTACTAATTACGTTTCGAAAAATTCAATTTCGGGGACGTGCGCTGCGTAAGGAGCCGACCACGCGACTGAGCCGCGCGGGTACCTACCTCTCAGATGTAAAAGGCCACGCCTCCTTCTCCCGAAGCGAGCACGAACGCGAACCGAATTAAACCCGAAGCCAGCGCGCGCCGTCCGCTGCTTTGGCCTTCCGTTGAAATTTCTCCGTTCTTTCTTCACTTTGCAAAACCAACTACCACGTAAAAGCCTTTTATTTTTCGTTTTTTTATATAACCTATGACACTCAGCAATAATGTGGCTTTCTATTGGTGAAATAATTTTTAAAATCGGTTTAGGAGATCCCGAGATTACTCCTTACAATTTAACAAATATACAAACACACAAACTTTACTTCTTTATAATATTAGTATAGATAACTGTTTCATCAAATGGAATAATTAAATATCGAATTTTGTAGAACAGGCATTTAATTTAATAATTCTTCTTCTAGATAAATATATATAGCTATTGTCTACACATTGTAGAGAAAAATACAAATGATACCTCTGTGTCGGTAGTTGACAAAAGATGAATAGTACTCTTAAAATGTGTTCCGTATAATGGAAACTATAAAATGGACGTATTTTCTATCTTAACACTGAAGCGACTATACATGGGATTTACAATTGTCACGTAAAGCTAAAGAACCAAAGGTGAAACGTGAAATGTCGCCACCAGTCATACTTTGACGGTTATTCAGCTCTTCCGCCTTGCATTTCTTGGCTTTACGATTTTCTTTTTCCATTCCATTTTATAGCCCTTTCTCACAAGCCTTAGTTGGTTTTCACCAAGCTCGGTTCACGACCGACTTGATCCTTCTCCTACATGAGTAACGCGCAAATATTGAAAAAGTTCCTCTGTTCTAAGAAAACGTAAATTTTTCTACACTGACAAATGTAGCTACGAGTATTATAGAGATTAAAGAAAAACTGTTTTTGTTATATGTTTTCTTACGATTCGTTAAGATCTTTAAAGCGTTGTATTAGTATTTGTTTTCGTTACATTAAAATGAAGTTTGGATAGACGAACAATCATTGCTTTGTTGCTTCGTCTACAATTTTTTAAACTAACTAGAGCCTGATGATGTTTACAAGTCCTGGTTCTAAATTGCTGGACCAAGTGTAGTCTATTAAATTACAACTTATACGTTACTACTTTCTGCTTTACATTTTCCAATAAACCTATACGTTTTACATTTATTAAATTTTGCTAAATGGCAAAGGTCCATTATATACCATATTTTATTTATTCCTAGTTGACAAAGGTACATTCAACGACAAAAATATATCTTTAAAGAATACCTCTAAGTGCAATGGAATAGGTGATAATCATATTATATTTGCGTCATAACGAATCTTTTGGATTTCTCGTCGAGTTATGAACACGTCAGATTAAATTGTAAAAAAACAAATAATAGTACCATATAGTCATAGTAGTCACAAAGGGTTAGATAGAGACCATTGATCTCCTCTTACTTTCGCCTCGGTTAATGTTCGTCATGAACACATTTATACACTTCTGTACATATTCGCTCTATGAATTCCTTTCGTGAGTCTTCTACCAATTCGTCCCTTTTCAAAGCGGCCAAACCTTTCACTTCACTCACTCACTATTACTTCAAATTTTCCAGTAGTGACCGTAAATGTGTTAGTGCAACTTGTCTCGTGACATTCTAAATCAATCATTGTTACACAATTCGCTCGCACAGGTTGTAAACTGCGGTTGTTATGCAACTTCCTACTGTCTTGTAATATAAACTGAACATTAATAGGGTTATGCTCGCTACCGGTTTATTTTAGATAATTATATCTATACTAATATTATAAAGCTCAACAAGTTCCTTTGGTTACGAATTGAAGTTTTTATTATATCTTGTAGCGGAAATACTATGACTAACTTACGGCAGATGTTACTAATTGAGATGAATCGACAATGTCTTAGTGTTTCGGGTGTGCATAAAAAATCTGTACCTTATCATAATATGATAACATTGATAGAGACATTTGCCTTAGGTCCTTATGAATAGTGCTATGGTTTAAAGTATCTAAAGAATACTATGATTAAGAATGTCATGAAAATTTTGTAATTTTTTACAAACTATTGTCGTAATGTAACTCTTGATGGTTGTGGTTTATAGGTGAGACTGGAGGCCCATTGATGCAGAAGCATTTTAATAGGTAGCTATAGTGTAGGTAGAGTATAGTGACCACCATTCTTGGATTCATATCGTGCTTTTCATCAGGCAGAGTAGTCATTTTGGCAGGTTAGCACACAAAAAACTTCTTACGTAGAAAAATACAAATTAAAAGAAAAACAATGCATCAAAACATTGCATTGAAAACCGGTGTTAAAAAGGGCTTGTGCTGTGTTACACCGAGTGAGTGAGGTATCCTCATACCGGAGGCCCATACCCCAACCCGTCGGCATACGCACTTGTGACGCCTCTGATGTTGCGGGTGTCCATGGGCGGCGGTAATCGCTTACCATCAGGCGTTACGACTAATAGTTTGCCGCCTATATAATAATAATAAAAAAAAAACTACTTATAGATGCGCAAGCCTACATCATGTTATTGAGCCAGTCGGTAGCAACCCTACACCAGAACAACTGTTACTTATACACCGTTATCGGTACGTGATACCTTCCACCTTTATTGTATCGACCTCGGGCGGCCTCGGGCATTCATTATTATCTGAACTTGAATAACTGAAGTTTCTATGGAGGATTCTAAAGGTTTTAATCACTGCCACGGTCATCTGAACAAAGACATTTAACCTTAAACCTGTTAAAAAAAATTGTACGTGCTTTAAGTATGGTTTCGGTATTTCCTGGTCAAGTTTCAAGGGAATATACAACAGGCATCACTTAACCAGCTTTTATACATTGGCTGCATCAGAAATTTAGAAGCCTAAACCATAAGGCGTGTACATAATCTGAGTCATATTATGTGTATATATATTGTATATGTGTATATTTTCATTACTTGTGAAACCTCTCTGCACTTCCTTTACAAGATTTCTACACCACACTAAGGTTGAATTGAAGAGAATACCTTGGGCATCAAGTCCGCCCATGTGCATAAAATTTGAACTAAATATATATAAAAAATTTAGCTTCATCTGTTAGTATTTTATGTTGGAACTTCTGCAATACGAGTATTTCCAGTTGGATTTCTTATGTCCAGATGGACTTTGTTCATAGAATTTTGTTCTCAATCCAGTGTATTTAGATCAGCTATAATACTAATAATTTCGCTTTTATCGTTTAACGAGTCATAAAGTTATACGAAATACAGTGCTTGTTACAGAAACGCAGGTAAACACAGTTGTTGGTTGGTTTTGGTAATCTAAGACTAGATTCCTGTTCTAGATTTCGCTTGATGGCGATCTCATTCGCTTTATTGCTATTTAACACGCTAGCCCACTCCGATGCGTGCCAATGACTTCTCGTGTTTATAGAAATTAATCTTCCTATCAGTTAGAAACAATTAATTTACAGACAACATATTTTTTTTAAATTTTAAACGGAACAATTTTGTTAGTTCCGGTTTTGCTTTGATGTCAATTTTGTTAAATCATTCTTAATGACTAACGTAATTTCTCGTAACCGACTTTCTACATAAGTTATTATTATTCTGTTGCCACATAACCTGGTGTTCATACTGCATGAATAGATTGCATATTAGGAAGGTGACATTTCTAAAGTTTATTTAAGCATTTAAAGTACGTACGTACATAAAAGCGAAACCAAATTATAATTTGCAATGATATCTTAGTTTTTCTTTCAGGAACAGAATTTTCTAGGACTTCAACAAAATCGTAGGAACTCCGATTATATTGGAGGCCGTGCGAAGCCAGGGCGGGTTGCTAGTAAACTGATAAATCAATGTTTGTTAAAGTAATCATTGACATTAGTATTATTATAATATGGTCCTTTTGAATTTTTCCATGTATTTATATTTATTTATAATTTAACTTTCATTCGCAGAATAAAGCACAGGGCAAGAAAAAAATAGGTAAATTTTTACGTGAGACTTTTATAATTAATTTATCTCTAATTAATATCCAAAGAAGTCGGCATTAGGTTGAAATAAAATTATGTTCATCACTAATTATTCGTTAATATAATTATATTTCGTTTTAAGAGTCTAAATATAGTACAATACAATAATCAATTTAGGAGTCTATTACAAAAAAGATGTCTCAATATGACAAGACTTGATTCCGATAGCAATCAATTCGCAATAGTTTCTTGAATCTCTATTATAAAACCTTTTAAACCTCCTTTTCAAGGAGAGGCATGTGATAAACAATACATTGTTAAACGCTGTTGATGATAAAAGAGCGATGAGAAAAAAGACGATTCACTAGGAAATAGCGTATAAATTCTACAGATATTCGAAGTCCCGTTGTCTGGCATCCTAAGTCTGCATGATCGATCAAGACTGCTTCACCTTGCTATTCCCGGTGCTCCCAGACTTCAAGCCACCACGATCATTTCAATATTGCGCTCAATATTATTTGTAAATTTGTTTTTGTTTTGTATGTGTCGACCACCATAAGAGTATGTGATCTTAATTGTTTTCATCGATCTTTCAAGTGTTTTTCTCCGATTTTTTTTTGATTTCTTTAGTGTCTACTACAATTATCAATATTTTTTTATTATTATTACCTAATAATTTCTCGTAAATAAAATCTACAAGTGCGCCTAACCTTGCGCAATTTTGACGTAAGTAACACTTCTTCAAACGTGTTATAGGTGAAACGATATCTTATGTGATAAATAGAATACATGGATATACACTGGTGACTGATTTAGAATAGACTGTCACCACTCCTATTTACACCGTGGGTGTCGTAACAGGCAGCTCAGGGATCAAACTACGCAAGACAATATCACTGCAAAGAGAAGGACAACTTGAAACAAATCCTTTTTTTTTAAGTTTGGAATCCCCCACGGGCCCTCACCCCGCCAGGGTTTGCGGCGGGGCGGTATATCGGAATCGAACCGACTAAAACCACACGGTGTGCCACTCTGCGCCTGAGAAGGAAGGGTTCCGGGAACTGCTGTTATTAACGCAACCGGACCAACTTGAAACAAATCCTATACCAGCCCGTCTGGCCAGGATGGTATAGTAAGGGTGAGGCCTATGTACAGCAGTGGCTTGTTAAAGACTTGATGAAATAAGTTACTTCTAATGTTATACATTAAATATTTCCTACTTGTAACCGTGAGACAAGTGTGCCCATTATTTAAAGTAGTTTAGAATACTTATATCTTTTTTACATGACCATTGTTATATGATAAACTTTAAATATGCATCTAATCTTTTGATACAAACTGGAAGTATTAAAATTCTTGTCACTATGACGTAATGTCTGTACAAAAATTAAGAGATAAAAAAACTTTAAAGTTGCGGGTAGCTACCCCGGTACGACTATAACCGCGGGCAACGCCGCGAAGCGAAGCTAATATCTTTATAAATTGTAGCCTATGTGTTATTCTGATGTAAAAACTGCATTATTGTAAAGTTTCATTAAAATCCATTCAGTAGTTTTTACGTGAAAGAGTAACAAACATCCATCCATCCATACTTACAAATTTTCGCGTTTATAATATTAGTAGAATATGTTTCTTGTCGACTTGTCAACAATAATCTGGATTCTGCTGTCTTGTAACCGATACGGTCATATTGGCCAGAAGGTAGACCTCCGTACTCAGTAGTCGGAGCAGGCGCTGTAGCATGGGGACGAGCATACAACCTCTATGAACGCGGAGTTGAAAGTAAAGGTCAGGCTAACTGCAGCGCGATCTTCGGGAGCTTCTCTTAATTGGTGTAAGACTTCCCGTACTCCACAAAGTGTTCGCCTGCTTATTAGGTACCCAAGTCTGTAAGGTTACTTGATGATCAAACTAGCACTAATGATAAACCATGAAGAAAAACTAGTATTCTATAATCATGTAGTTATTCTGAATAATCGAATATTTTCTAAGAACTGAGAACTGGGAAATGTTTGACATTCAAAATGAGTCCATTAAAAACAATTTGTTCTAAGATTAGAATTTGTAACTGTCGTGCAGAATACAAAAACTAATTTATTATTTTAAACATTAATTTTTAAAATAAGTATTTGTACATAACAGTGTAATTTCATTCTTGTCGCCTTTTATAAATTTTCTCACATTCTGACACGACTGAAATATATATTTCTCAGACCATGATTAGTATTTACTATTTCTATAAATATAATCAATCTATAACAGTCCACTGCTGGATTACTCCAATTGCTCTCCACTTGGTTCAATCCTTCGCTTCTTGCATTTATCATGACGCGTATGCCTTGTCTCGCTAACTCCCTCCGTAACGAATTTGATATTTTTACTGGTTCTTTGGGGCTTCAATTAGGTCCAAAATGAGAGAATTGATGGAATAATTTTTATTTTTATTTTTGTATAATTTTAGGGTTTAAATATGCGTCTTTTAACTACTGAGTATGTTTATTAGCTTTAGTTCTTAAATGCATGTTAGATTCACATCTAGTAGATGTAAATCGAAAGCAACAAGGTGATGTTAACATAATGTATGTATGTAAGTGAGATTTAACATCAGTTTTGTGAATTATAATAAAAAAAAAATCTAGCTTCTGCCTTGACTATTAATTATCTATATACTAACTGACTCTCGCAACCTCGTTTATGTCTACAATTGCTCGTAGCGTAATAATTTTCACCCGTTTTTTAAATATTCTTCATTGGGGCTCCGCTCCTATTGGTCTTAGCGTGATGATATAAAGCTTATAACCTTCCTCGATAAATGGACTATCCAACACTGAAAAGATTTTTCAAATCGGACCAGCGGTTCCTGAGATTAGCGCGTTCAAACAAACAAACTCTTCAGATTTATAATATTAGTATAGATTGGTATAGATTACTCTGCGTTTCCACCTTTTTTTTATGGTGCCAAACCTGTCTCCTTATTTATTAATTCATTGTTCTTCTTATTTTATCAATATCTAATGACCCAGTGGTCAAAATTTTACCACAGTTCATTAAAACAACTTCAATTCTATTAATATTTGTATTAATATAATAATATTGAGTAAGATTTATTTATTTCGTATATTCACTTAATAGCAATGCTGAAGGCATTTTTATTCATATTGTTATTTTATGCTATCTTAACTTACATCCATACTAAAATTTTAGAGGTGAACACTTCGCCAAGTGTTGTAGGTTCAAATCACATCAAAGCGACCGCTTAACCACTAGGCCAAACGTGCAGTTTATATATATTATTTGAGTACATTATAGAATGGCTTTATTAAGTAATACGTACTATCACAGGCTTAACTCAAAAGCTGTATCTCCGTAAGAGTTGCGCCATCTCAAAGCCAAGATTAGACGGACCAGGGGATATCACTGCGTTGCATCATATCTTGTTTGATGATTACACGTTTTGAAATCAAACCTCATGTATTTCAACTTACGTTGTTTTGTATATGTCACCGTAAGATTGTAAATACCGTTATATTATAATCCACCTAGCGAGATTGTAAACTGTAGAAAGATTGTTAACAATGACATACTGATTTCAATTTAACGTACTGCTTATTTTTCGTTAGATTATAATGTATAGTTTGTTACAGTTTACAATCCTTCGACAGTTTACAATCTTGTGAGATAGATTACAATCTAACGGTTTTTATAATCTCACGGCCAACATATAGTACCTACATATAAACGGTTGGTTCTCACGCCATATTTGGATGAAGGAATGTTTAAGGTGCAGAGAAATACGGTAGCTCTTAAGGGAGTGATACCACGGCCTCACAGAAAACCGGTGTGAAACAGCGTTTGCGCTGTGTTTCACCGAGTGAGTGAGGATACCGGAGGCCCATACCCTAACCCCTCCCCTCATCCCCTTTCCCATCCCCTAAAGGTCGGCAACGCACTTGTGACGCCTTTGGTGTTGCGGGTGTCTATGGGCGGCGGTAATCGCTTACCATCAGGTGATACATCTGCTCGTTTGCCCACTGTTCTATAAAAAAAAAAGAAAGTGTTTGTAGAAGATGTACCAGCCCAGTAAAAAAGCATTTAGTATTACAAGTAAGAATCGATATGTTTTTATTATTATTACATATATATTGCTTTTTCGAGAGTTGATTTAGTGATAAAGAAGAAAATCAAATGGACTAAAGGCTTCGTAGTGTTAGGGTCTAAGTGACCCTCAGATTTTACTCAAACACACTCACACGGATCACATGAATTTGTTTTCATTATTTTCTTGTACTAAAATGGCTTTTAATGCCCATCGTTTATTACTAACATTAAAAAGAAATTACAACCAATTTGGTGCAGTCGATCGGAAGCTATGCACGTACATACATTTTTATTTATATTGTTATAGAGAAACAATAAATAATTTTAAATGCGGATAACAGTAATGATATATTTACTCCAATACATTTACTCATAATCACTAGGTACGAGTATAATTACCCGGAAATTCTATATACAAGTTGATATGCCTAGGGACAGTGAATTATATACATTCATATTTACTTATAAATACATTATCTAACTTGCGAACGTATACGATGAGTATGATGATATGATGATTGTGATTCTATATTAGGATCATGGGTAATAACTTTCTATCGCTTCTGACTTCCTTCTACGGGAATAGGGTACGAGTATGAGGTAGTCTAAAGAAAAGTTGCCCATATTATTCCTTATATCATTAGCTATGTTCCAGGGAAAGTCACGTCATAAACGGGCCAACCGTTTCAGGGTTGGCTCGCCGTTGAATGCGGTCCAGAGGGAGAAGCTGGTATTGGGGTGCCTCCGCCTATGATCGGGACAGTATTCCATGTGAGGCCGAACCTGCGCATTGTACCTAAAGCAAAAGGCGGTGGGCCGGAGTGAAATACTGTCTCAATCTGTTGAGCACAATAAGCTTCTTTGAGGCCAATTTGGCCTTACCCTCCATGATACCTACCTACTACAAATTAGGTTTCGCCATTAAAGGTTTCATACAATGTAAGGTGCATGGATAAAAAAGGCTTTATTATTATTATTATTCATAATATGTAAAAACTTTTTTAAATTGAAATAGTGTAAGTTAATAGGCACACATGTCGGAAGGCGATAATAACATAAAATTACGATTACGTATTGCCTAGCATATTTATGTTATGTAAAAATATTGTTATATATATAAGGTCTACAGCAATTTAGACTCTGTGACAACTTATTAAAGACTACTTCAGATACATAAAAGATGCATACACATACTACATATTTAATGCAGATTATGGCGATATTTCGAAACCACTTATTGCAGTAGTTCTTTGTCCAAGGACCTTCCTTGTTTCAATTGTTTATTGCTACTGACGTGTAGGTGTCCATAATGATAATATTATACGTAATTAATATATTAGTTTTCCGTATAGACAAAGGAAATTAGTCCATTTAACGCATTGACAAGATTAATGACTATATTATCTTAAGTAAGCGGTAAGAAAATTACCGCAAGTTAACAGTCGTGAAGCACAAAAATTATGTATTTAAAATTACAAAAGAAACATCTATCGACTACATAACTAATGGTCGTTTTCAATAACCCATCTCTTGATAAAATTGGATATTAATCTTTTTTTTTTTTTTTTTCGACTGTCTCGTTGGTCTAGTGGTTAACGTAAGCGACTGCAAATCAAGAGGTCTCGGGTTCAATTCCCGGGTCGGACTGCTGTTGGGTTTTTCCTACAAGAAATTCCTAATAGCAGCCCGGAGTATGGAAGATGGCGGTGTTTCCAGCCAGTGCTTCGGAGAGCACGTTAAGCCGTCGGTCCCGGTTGTCATGAACATCTATGGCAATCGTTATTGGGAATTCAGTGCCCTCAAATATACTGACAACTAGTTCAACCTTCGAATTCAGTTCGCCCTCAGGGTTGCGGAGGTCAGATGCCAGTCGCTCTGTGTAAAAACTGATATTCAGGTAAAACCGGTTGAACTGGTAGCCGACCCCAAATATTGGGAATAATAAAGGCTAGGAAGATGATGATTAATTATTTTTTTCAAAATATTTGCTCCATACATTCTAGAATGAAACTCACTTGTACTTATTCCACTATTTTGACTGACTTAAATCTTGACCGGTTTCGCTGATAATTCCACAGGCATTATCAAAGGTTACTTGACATTAAAGTAACAAGTTATAAAATACATTTGTGTCAATACTTTTATTGATATACAGGTTTTGGAAAGGCCGTAAGCATTTCGAATACGTAAACTACAGAGATAATGCTGGATCGATATTAACCAAGCATAGCTAAGAACGCAATGAAACTGGCATTCAAATGAAAAATTTAAAGAAATCGAACCATCCGTTTGAGAGCTAATATGCCACACACACACACACACACACACACTAGACGTCAAACTTATAACACTTTATGCGTCGGGGGTTAACTAAATAGCAATACATAATTATATTGTTATGTAGAAAAAAATTTCTTCATCGATGGTCAATTTAGGTTGTATAGAATTACTTGTACATTTGACTAATCATAAAAACTAAAATTTAGGATTCCAAGATCGTATTTTTTTAAATAAAATCCATTTCCAAGCATAATTTTTCGATATTATTCAATATTGACTTAATTTCTTAGATAATGTTTTTAGAAACCAATTTTATCATCACATCTTAGATTCATTCTTCGTTTAATGCTGGTTTACGTTCTTTATTCTTTGATAGAAGCATACGTTATCATTATATATTTTATGTGCGTAGAAACGACGGACGTGAACGCCAATGGCACCCAGAACCTTGGAATTATTCAAATAGTCGATCCCAATGATACGAAAACTGTTTGCTGGCTTGCACCTATGTACTTACAACGTCTAAAATTATTTCACGATCATTTCTATGGTAATCAATTGATCGATATATTAAAATTTTATTATATAGGGCCCTTAACGAACATACGGATATCTTGATAGAAAGTGACTACTGACAAATACCTGCAAATCGGGATTTGTTCACTCTTTGAAGTTTTAAAGGATTTTCCTACTAATATTTTAAACGCGAAAGTTTGTATGTGTTTGTTGCTCTTGGACGCAAAAACTTCTGAATGGATTTTGCTTGGAATCTTTACAATAATATAGATTATACATCAGAATAACATATAGGCTACAATTTATAAAGATATAGCTTCGCTTCGCGGCGTTGCCCGCGGTTATTGTTGTACCGCGGCGTTCAGCTAGTAGTCTTATAATTTCTTTTCGGATGTTCGATTTACAGACTCCATCTTGTTTTTCAAATTTTTGAGTAATAATAATTTCAAAAACATATTAATAAGAGGTTCGTCATCAAGACATGAATATTGACAATTGTCAACTAATTAATGTATGCAAGGGAGTTCGAAAATACCTAATATTTACGTAATGTTATGTTGAGTCATGCTATGTTTTGTTACAGTGGCTAAACATATGCTAATGTTTTGTTAATCGATGCAAATCGATTTGGTTGTGGGGCAACGTTGCTAACCGCGCTTTAAATAAATTACCAATCTTTGTTCTTGTGTATAATTAACTAACTTTACATTGGTTGCCAAATCGCCTACTTTTTATCTACGTATAAAATGCAAAGAAATCTATAGATCGAATTGCGTAAATGCTCTCGTCTGATTGGTGAGCCGAAGGGCAGCCTGTCACCCAATCGTAGGTTCATAAGGCCTAGTGTAAATTTATCTATACACATAAATAAAATTAAAGTGTTTGTTTGCAATATTAAAATAACCACAATTTTACTAAATGCATATAATAATAATAAATAATAAATATTTCGGACATCTAACACACAACGCCATCTAGTCCCAAGCTAAGCAGAACTTGTGTTATGGGTACTAGACAACTGATATAATTACGTAACTATATACTTTTGTTTGCTAAATATATACATATTATACATAGAAAACACCCAAACTCCGAAACAAATATTTGTAGATCGTACAAATATTTAATCCGACCCGGGAATCGAACCCGAGACCTCAAGAATAGCAGTCGCATACGCTACCACTGCGCCACTGGTACATATGTCTGTCTGTCTGTTTGTGCCGGCTATTCTCCCGAACGGTTGGATAGATTTTCATAGGACTTTCATTGATAGGTAGCTGATGTTATAAGGAAGAACTTAGGCTACTTTATTTTCGACTAACTTCGCCCCGCGGTGTACAGCTGGTTCAATATAAATTCAATCGTTACTGCGACCGTGTACGTCATAGCGGTATAGCATAGCGTTTGGCATATCCCTTAGATCTGAACTCTTCACCAAACACACACTAGGTCCTCAAGTTTAGCATTCGATTATTCAAAGAAATTATGACATGTGAAGCCTATGTCCAGCAATAGGCTGATGAAGATGACGTATGAAGTGCTCTTTATCAAGTGGAAAAAAGCGTCGTGTGTTTCCAAAGTAAGTCTGCAATGTTTCAACTATTATGGCATCGGGAAGTTTTTGCGGATTGTAGTTCCGACGTAAAAGATTCATTTCCGCGTTGGCGTGTTGCCTTGACGTAAAAAAAGTTTGGTTTTGTAATGGAGTTTGCTATGTCACCTGTGTTCCGGGGTATCTTTCTCATATTCGTCTTAATGTCATCTTTAAAAATAAATAAAATGTCTGTATGTAATTTCAAAATACATAACAGCTTTTTACTGAATGCACATGAAAGTATTTACGGTACTTACGCCAAAAAAACTCTTATATATTTTTGCTGTGTATTGCAAAAAATATAAATGAAAAAATGTATGGCTCCTGCTGGTAAGCGATTACCGCCGCCCATGGACATCCGCCACACCAGAGGTATCACAATTGCATTGCTGGCCTTTGGAGGATGTGGAGGGGTTGGGGTATAGGCCTCCGGTATCCTCACTCACTCGGTGAAACACAGCGCAAGCGCTGTTTCAAACCGGTTTTATGTGAGGCCGTGGTATCACTCCGGTCGACCTGGCCCATTCGTGCCGAAGCGTGGCTCTCCCAAGGAATAAACTCGACTCTACTACTAAATGGTTAACTATTTAAGTAGATTAGTTTTTATTGCTTTAATAATACCTCTAACTCACCACATAATAATATTCATTTGAACTATTAAGCGTAAACTCTATAATCGACGCCATATTTACGTAGCTATTTTTATGTTTTTTTTTTTTGTTTTTCACCCATTCATATAGATAATGAAATTGACACTCTCTTTCTACTTTGAGTACTCGCTGTCAGGACACTTCATCTTCTAAAAAAAATTAAGAAAAATAGTATTTTTGCTATGAATATCAAATCAAACCTATGATATAAGTTCCGAATGTTCCCAAAATCAAATGACAAAATTAAAAAAAATATTACGTGCAGTTTCCCTGAGATAAAAAACTAAAATTTATTGTTTCTATAAAGGTCAAGCAAAAAGGTACAAATAAAAATCGAGGTACAAGATCCGGGACGCATTTAGTTTTATCACAGACTATTTCTTGTTTAACCTTTGCAACCGGATACTAAAAAAATTTTTTTGAACCCAATTTGGTTAAAGGTTAATAATGAAGTTTTTTATATTCGTTTTCACTTTCCACTATGTTTTTCTATACTAATATTATAAAGAGGAAAACTTTGTTTGTATGTTTGTAATGAATAGGCTCTAAAACTACTGGACCGATTTTATAAATTCTTTCACCATTCGAAGGCTGCATTATCCACGAGTAACATAGGCTATATTTTATTTTGGAAAAAAATAGGGTTCCGTAAGATATTGGGGTTTTTCGGACACAAGGTGTAAAAAATCAACCCTATACGGGGGAAAATTTTTCGCTACGGGCAATAAAAGACGCAAACGAGGTTGCGTCGGTCAGCTAGTAATTAATAAAGCAGCTTATTATGTATTAGGCTATAGCTAACCCAGGCCCATTTCATTAGACGTTAAACATTTTCAAACAAATTCGACAACTACGAAAAGGTCTTTGATTTTTCCGGTTTAATATTTGCCTATAACATTCACAAATAATGTGGCTGTCTTTTCGAAAAACAATTTTCAAAATCGACTCAGTGGATTCTGAGATTACCTCCTATATACTCAAAAACTTTATCTTCTATACTATCTATACTAATAATAAAGCTGAAGAGTTTGTTTGAACGCGCTAATCTCAGGAACCGCTGGTCCGATTTGAAAAATTCTTTCAGTGTTGGATAGTCCATTTATCGAGGAAGGGTATAGGCTATATGTCATCACGCTACTACTAATAGGAGCGGAGTATCAATGAATAATGTTTCAAAAACAGGGGAAAATTATCACGCTACGGGCAATAGTAGACGTAAACGAGGTTGCGTGGGTCAGCTAGTCTCTTTATAATATTAGTACAGATACATTTCTTCTGATTTCTAACTATATTGTACTGGACCTCGTAATAGTTCATTATAAAATTAATTCCCGCGTTATTGTCGTACCGCGGGTAACGTTGCGGGGTGAAGCTAGTCTAAAAAAATTGCTCAGATTATTCCTTATATCATCAGCTACCTGTCAGTAAAAGTCCTGTCAAAATCGGTCCAGCCGGTCCAGAGATTAGCCGGAATAAACTTTTGGTATATGTACCGTGTATATACATATGCATTTAGTAAAAAGCGGTTATTTTAATATTACAAACAGACACTGTTATTTTTTATTTGTATAGATTGTTACATCTTATTCCAATCAATATCAACATGTATAAATAAATGTGTATTTGTTTTGTGAATCTTGTTTTATTATTATAACAATAATGATATTATTACGTACAGTTTTAATTAGTCGAGTCTATATTAAAATAATAACAAGATGGTCCGGTAATTGCAAGTAAACAACATATATACTTAACTATATACAAATCACTATACCGAGCTTTACATATTTCCTTATTTGTTCGCTTATATGCAAACTAAGTAACGTTTTGTGCCAATAGTTTCAAATATTTTTTTTATTTGTACCTTTATCATCACTACATAGTATAAAACAAAGTCGCCTTTTCTGTCCCTATATCCCTATGTGCGCTTAAATCTTTAAAACTACGCAACGGATTTTGATGCGGTTTTTTCCAATAGATAGAGTGATTCAAGAGGAAGGTTTATATGTATAATACATGCATCATATACTAAGGCAACATTGCTAATTTTAGAGGTTTCTATTTTATGCCCGTGCAAAGTCGGAGCGGGCCGCTATGTTTTTATATACAACGTTCATAGTTTTTCTGTAGTGTATTTAATTTAGTATCAGCATTGCACCCGTGCGAAGCCGGGGCGGGTCGCTAGTTAGTAATAAATGATTGTAATACGCTGTTAATAGCTTGAGCTATTTGTATGTTTCTATATTAAGACGAATTTCTGTAATGGTGTATTTTAGTTGTTTTGAAAGCATCAATCAGCAACTCATAAAGTCTGGGCTGGGCTGGCTGGGCTCGGGTCTCCTCTCAGGAGAGGGTTAAAGCCATACGTCCCCACGGTGACCAAGTGCGGGTTGGGGACTGGCAAGACAACGTTGTGGCTACTTAATCTTACCGTTGGATGTTTTTAAACGGCCCAAAGGCCTCTGTTATTCAATGATCACAACCAGGAGCGACTGCTTAAAGTGACCTCCGAATTAAGGTAACATGCCACTAGCGGTCACCCATCCAGGTACTACAGGACCGAGCCGGCG
The DNA here is from genome assembly GCA_916048165.1 of Spilarctia lutea. Taxonomy (NCBI): domain Eukaryota; kingdom Metazoa; phylum Arthropoda; class Insecta; order Lepidoptera; family Erebidae; genus Spilarctia; species Spilarctia lutea. The sequence continues at coordinate 10,407,760 of OU696490.1, read as the reverse complement.
TTGCTTATCCTTGGTGATTGTACCATATTTATTCTTATTAAATGCAAACCTACTAGGGCTAGATAAATCAGGATGACAGGATTGTCTAGTGCAGATGCGAGTCTCAGAACGGTGTTGAGAAATTACGATATTAATCTAATGTTACTTAACTTTTAGAAAGGGAAATGAATGTTATTTTATTTATTTATTTAAAACTTCATGCACTTGTGTACATCGGCGGACTTAATGATGTAGGCATTCTCTACCAGTGAACCTTTGGGGGGTGTAGAGATATAGGAAGGTAGGTGCATCGAGGTTATAAATGTCAATAACAACGCACAATTGACATAATCTAATAGTTATTACGTGTGAACATATACATACACACACATAAACATACATATAGGCATAAACACAAATACCACACTGTCGATAGAACACTATTTAAAGAGGTATACTATATTTTACTACTTGTGTTAAAGGCATACTACGATTGATTCGCTGCACGTCAAGGCAACGTCATAATGTTGCGCCTTCTGGTTGTGACGCACAGATCTATTGTCATTCGTGTGGCGTACATTTGATGTCGAAATTACCATCTCTAACGAGTTACAAGTCGTTTGTGGCACTACGCCAATAAACATACAGTTATCATGTGGCTTTACTTGTTTCCTAATTGACTGTTTTTTCTACGGGATCGCTCATTTTCCTCTACCGTGTTTTTTAAATAATATCGATTGCTCCCGCCGCCCGGAGGCACTCCCAATTGTACCTTGTTGCGTACTTTTGAAAGGCTCAATTTGTGTAAGGATTACATCTTATCATTTATATTAAACTAGATTTTTATCGCGACTCTCCATTCATGTATGTGTAGGTTATTGTTAAAATGTAACTTATGCCCTTTCTTAAGAATGAACGTGTCTCCATTCTAGATATCGTTAAAATCTGTTCAGCGGCTTAGCAGTAAAACATAACAGAATTGCTTTCGGATTTATAACATTTAGATGGGACGAAAAGCTTTATTAAACTAAAAAATATTATCTTTTTTAGGTCTTTGAAGAACTTTAAAAATTTACATAGTTTTTTGCATGTTAAAATCTGCTTCAGTTGCCTGGTCTAGCCTGCTTTTATGTTGGCTATTTTATTATCACAAAGAAAATATCTAGCCAAAAATTTAAACTGTTTGTGACGCTCTTGTGATCAAACTCATTAAAGTTGTTGTAAATTTTAACTAAAAATTTTGATGAAATTATGAAAATTAGAAAATTATTTTTCCGAACATTTTGTTTGGTAAACCCACTTGTTATACAAGTCAAATGATATTGAGTATAACAAAAATTCTTAATTTATTAAATGTTCAACAGTTTGTAAAACTTGTCGCTAACACTCCATATCTCTCTTTTGCCGATTTAACTAAATTGCTCAGTTTTTCAAATACTAGTAACTGATACAGGATTTTCACATTGTGTATATATACATCCATATATGTATGTAGTCAATTCAAAATGCTTGTGTGCGTCCGTATGATACCGTCATACCATTGTTAGTGCACAAGTGTATTTTGCTTAGAAAGCGAGATATATTGTTTCACGTATTATGCTGGCACAAAGGACCAAGAGGAATGGTGACATACAATGTGCAGTATTAAATTACAAGAACTCTCTACGTTCGTCACAATTTGAACAATTTGTAATCGTGCACTGTTTTGTAAATCGACACTATTCTGTTATTAAGTCATTTTAAACTTTATTTCTTCGGAGCATAGTGACTTTTATTCCTATATTTTTAAGCTATTGCATAGCTTCTATCGCGGGCCTTGAGCGTGGAGACCGAATCATGAAAATTCCGTAACGAAAATAAACCTAACACCCCCAATTTCGACCGGCACAGCGGTGATACTTTTTAGTTTTTCCATCTATCGATAAATACCAGAACTTATTATTTTTATTTTTGTAATTGTTAATATTATTATTTTTGTTTATCGGTCACCACGCTCAAAGTGTAACTTGAATTCATATCAAAGAAAAAAAAAATACTGCATAAATAAAATAAATATATAATTATAATTGCATAAGTTAATAAAAAATGCTATACAATAGCTTTACCGCGGCAGTCACCGAGTGCCACACGTCTTTTTTATTGTTTTGAAGAACTGGCATTTAATTAAATTCAGCAACAGATTGTTGTTGAATTTATGCTAAAATAATTTAAATATGTACATATTTATATTTTTGTGGGACTAATTTTTAGTCCCGGTCTGCTTTTATATTCCAAATAAAAACTGGCGAAGTGTGTATTGAGTACGAGTAGGATTCCTTAGAAATACTTTGCACTTAGATGGTTTAAGCGACCACCTCGCCGCTTTCTACTGCTTTGAGTGATGTGAGTTCAAATCTCACATGGGGCAACTGTGATCCATAAATTGTTATTCTGAGTCTGGGTGTTCTTTTTGTCCGATTTGTGTAAGCATATGTGCAAAGTTCGCGACACACGTATATTACAACTGTAGGAGTTGTCATCAAAAATATTTGAAAGATTTATTAAACGATATGCAAAAATACAGCTGTCTAGTAATAATTCGCCGGGTATAGGTACAGACGGACATAATATAAGTAAAAAATTAACAAAGCTACGGAACCTCAACAATAGATCTTTCAATAATAAACGAGTTTTTTTTATAATATTTGAATAGTCCATTTCGTCACACCTCCATTTTGAACCCGTTTCATCTTCTAAGGAGGTCGTGCTACTTACATATCTCATAATCTTGATGTTACTTACCCCCGATTTGAGTTTTTTGTGTTATGTAAATTAGTATTACGATTGTATAGCTACAACGTTAATGCTATTACAATAAGGACTGGTATATAACTATTTGCTCATCATGTAACCATTCTTTATTTCAATTTTTTGCCAGCATTTGCTCAGCATGAGCTTGGCAGCGTTACATCAAGTATTTTCAATTTTTTTTTTATATTTGGGAAACGAACAAGCAGAGAACCTGATGGTATCTGCTTACCACTAACTATGGATACCTAGAACATAAGAGATACAAGAAGCTAATATCATATATACATATTTATAACAATCTATACATACAAACATTATGAAGGTGTCTGTTTGTAATTACAAATTAACAAGTTTTCAGCAGTATATGTAACCTCACAGAAAACCGGTGTGAAATAGCGCTTGCGCTGTGTTTCACCGAGTGAGTGAGGATACCGGAGGCCCATTTTTTTTTGTTTTTTTAACGTGTGAAAACCCCCTCGGGCCGTCACCCGCCGGGGTTTGCGGCGGGGCGGTGTGTCGGAATCGAACCGACTAAAACCACACGGTGTGCCAACTCTGCGCCTGAGAAGGGAGGGGTCCGGGAACTGCAGATATTACACGACCGGACCCAGGATACCGGAGGCCCATACCCCAACCCCTCCCCCATTCCCTGTCCCCATTCCCCAAAGGTCGGCAACGCACTTGTGACGCTTTTGGTGTTGCGGGTGTCCATGGGCGGCGGTAATCGCTTACCATCAGGTGATGCGTCTGCTCGTTTGCGGCTCATTCAATAAAAAAAAAGTATATACGGTACTTATAACAAAAAAATCATTTTTTATTATTTTTTGTCTCTATTTTGGCTAATATCTGGAACGACTGAACCGAATTTAACGGGACTATCACTGGATAGCTGATGTTATAAGGAATAACTGGGCTACTTTTATTTAAGAAAAAAATAATAAAACCAATGAAACAACAATATCCGGTTTATAAGCAACAAAATCCGCGGATCCAAGCTAGTAAGAGCTAAATTGATTAGTATATTATACCAGTGGCTTTACCTCAATCAAATTACTATTATATTTTTATCTCTTTTTGACAATTATTGAAACCTTTACAATCTAAGTAAACTAACCTCGGAACATGCTAAGTGTGTAGCCACACCACCGGAGAAAACTTTGTTTTGACCAACGCTGACAGTCATTGTTGTGGGAAAAATGAGGCCAAAATAATAATCTAGATATAAAATAGTAATCTTAAACGAATCTCAAGTAAATATAAACGAAACAAAAGTAATATGATTTATTAAAACCTTATAATGTTTTCAAAATACAATATACAAAAAAAACTGAATCGAGGCAAACTTAGCAGTTGGCCACTGCCATACATGATTTCTTTTCAAAATCCTCTTATTATCATCAAACATAAGTTGCAGGTATGTATATCATCTTCCGTTTGGTAACGGATTATGTTTACTGAGTGTCACCACCCCTATCCATCCCATGGGTGTCGTAAGAGGTGACTTTGGGCGAAAACTACGCAGGACAACATCAACACAAAGATAAGGAAAACTTAAAACAAACCATATACCAACCCATTGGTCCAGCAGTGAACTGTTGAAGACTGTTGATGATGATAATGATGTATATCGTCTGTAAGTTAAATTTAAAAGTTTTGATGAGTCACTGAAAAAAAAAGAAATAATAAAAAAGGTTGCGACGAACATAACAGCAAGTGTATACATACTCTTAACATATTTGATACGATATGTATGTTAGTGTGATAATATTGTTCTGTCATCAAGATCGTTATCTTAGCGACACGGTATTGTTTAAGTGGGTTGGGCTGGCACTGTTTCATTGTCATGAATTGTGTCATTTTCATGATTATACGTATATTGACGGAACTAGGTTCCCACCCTACAAATGTAAGGTTGTCTTTTACAATTTTAAATGTTTTTTTTTTATTTTGCGTCCTTATACGAGCACTTTTGTGTTCAATTAACTAAGGCGATCTTAAATTAAGCGTCTTATTTAATTTAAGCGTGACAACTAAGGCTCCAAATAAAAAAGATAAGGTGTACCCGATTTGTACGAGTACCAATTAGGTACCCCTTATCTTTTTATTTAAATAACATAGAATTTGACAATCAACTCAGATAGATATCTTCGACTGCGATGGCGCAGTGGTAGCGTATGCGACTGCTGTACTTGTGGTCTCGAGTTCGATTCCCGGGTCGGACCAGATCTTTGTATGACATACAAATATTTGTTTTGGAGTTTTCTATATGTATGTATTTACAAAAAAAAACAGTATACATATATGTATTCATATCAGTTGTCTAGTACTTATAACACAATCTCTGTTTAGCTTGGGACTAGACGGAGTAGTTTAAAAAAAAATCTCATTAACAGTACTTTTATGTAAAAGAACATTAATTCACCTGTGGGAGAGCTATGCTTCGGCATGAATGGGTCGTCTCGACCGGAGTGATACCACGGCCTCACAGAAAACCGGTGTGTATAGCGTTTGCGCTGTGTTTCACCGAGTGTGTGAGGATACCGGAGGCCCATACAAACAACCCCTTCCCCCAACCCCTCCCCCCATGCCCTTTCCCATCCCCCAAAGGTCGGCAAAGCACTTGTGACGCCTTTGGTGTTACGGGTGTCCATGGGCGGCGGTAATCGCTTACCATCAGGTGATACGTCTGCTCGTTTGCCCACTATTCAATAAAAAAAAACAATGTATTCTTCTGTACTTCAGATTCCGTTTAAGTTTCGTGATGTTCAGTAGTTACTTGTAGGTAACAAACGTATCCATATGTGCTTATATAATATTAGCTAAGTTAGTAGTGAACTGATTGATTGACTGGTGAAGGCATATTACCTGGGAGACCTCAAAGACTCGTAACCGACCTTGCACTGAATTAGGTCTCAAATTCCCCCTGTAGTTTGTATGGAATATATCTATTAATTAATATTTTTACGTACTTATTTATTTATTTAATTATCATCCACACGTACTTCTTTTTCTTATTAACTTTTTATACACCAGCCACTACCCTAAACTTTCCACGTCTATCTTTCCATCCAATGGTTGCCTGTAAGAGATTGCCTTCGGGCGATAAGGCCGCCAATTGTACCTCTTAGCTTTAGTTACCTTTGTTAAATATCTGGTGTAGAATAAAGTGATTATTATTATTATTATTATTGATGATGATGTTAAAGTAAGATCTCATACAGAGTACATCTTATACGAAACTCATTGAATATGTAACATTAACTTGACTTGCTAAATCGAATACGATTTTTGTTTGGAAACGCTGTGTAAGGGTCAAGAACATCGTGTTGCATCAATGTAAAACTGATAATCGTTAAAAACATGACCTACTTTCAACATCTATGGGACAGTTTTACACAATGTTTGTTTGCCTATTAACATCGATTGCGTACATTTTTACAGTAATTTGGCAAATCAAAACAGTATGTACTACTAAAATTGACAAAAATAATAATGTGATCAAATTTACACTGAACTGCGAAAAACCAAGGTACTAAGAAACAATAAAATGAATATAGCGTAAAAACTCTGACAAAATGAATGAATTGAAATGAAATCTGATCATGGTCAGTCCTAATTTCGGTGCAATTCGTTCAAAAACATCGGGTAAGCAAAAACAGTATTTATTTCTCGTGTTTCATCTCCATATCATTACACTAGCTGACCCACGCAACCTCGTTTGCGTCTTATATTGCCCGTAGCAAGAAATTTTTCCCCCGTTTTTGAAACTTTCTTCATTGGTGCTCTGCTCCTATTAGTAGTAACGTGATGATATATAGCCTATAGCTTTTCTCGATAAATGGACTATCCAACACTGAAAGATTTTTTCAAATCGGACCAGCGGTTCTTGAGATTAGCGCGTTCAAACAAACAAACAAACTCATTTTTATTATTAACAACCTTTAGCAGTCCACTGGTGAACAACTTTACATCGATCGTAGTAATATACACGAGTATATATATAGTTACACGAGTTTTCGTACATTACCTCCTTATAAAAGAAACATCTGTAAAGACACGTCATCAATGCTACGTCATTTGACAATATTTGACATTTTCAAATGTTAACAGCCTAGAAAAGTCTTTTTGTGGTTTGTTTATTCAAATAATTTCAGTAATTATTATTAGTAACAAGGTAAATAGACATCGGGACTTAACCAATTTAATTTCACGGTCAAGTCCCAGTGTCTATTCAACATTAGATAGAAATACTTTGTCACGTATTGGTTGGCTGGACCAGAGTGTACCACGGTGTTCTTCTTCTGTGACAGATGGCACATCTCTAAAATGTACCTCGTAAGTTCTAGAATGACAATAGCGACAACTGTCAAAGTGTTCAAGAACTCAAACTCAAACTCACTCAAACTCAAATCATTTATTTCCATAGGCCCCAAAAGGCATTTGAACACGTCAAAAATACAAACATAAAAATATAAAACAAAACTCCTAATACTAAATGCACTGAGATGATTTGAATTACCGGAGCTTAGATTGATTTCGATTCAACTCAAAGGTTTAAATTGAAATCAATCCAAGTACCAGCTCCGATGGGTATTGCATTCATGAGAAGAGCTGGTGAGAAACTCATGTGCACCATCTTTTCAAATAATTCATACAAAGCTTGTTTGTTTTTGACAACAGTGCTATATTTTAAGAACTTTATGAAATTACTCGCTGTTGCCCGTGGCTCTGCCTGCTTACGGTTGTCGCGGCAAATAGTAGCCTATGTGGTATTCTGATGTATAAGCATATAATTGTAAAGTTTCATCCAAATCCGTTAGAATATCCTTACATACGTTCGCATTTATACTATTAGTAGGATGCAGTATTTATATGCCTCTTTCTACCAATTCTACTAAGGGATACTCAAAAGGTTATTCTAATTCAAAGGGCTGTACACTAGTCCACAGACGGTTGCCGCATACCTTCAGGCGACCCGTCCGCTTGTTTGACCCTTATAATTAATTCAATCGCCTCATGAACAGTTATGTAAATTACATAACTCGCGATTGCCGACATTATTCAAGATGATGTAAGATTAGTAAATACATTAGTAAATAATTGATGTCCATGTTATGTAATGAAGTAAACAAACAAGTTGTATTGAAGGTTATCATATGCATGCATATCTGTATTGAATTATCATGAAATGCTTTAAAATACTGTGAAGTGAAGAAGCTGTATATGGATACAATAAAACTATCACTCGTACTCTCATGATATCGTATATTTAAGCTTAAGCTTATTACAGAAAGTAGAGAGCTCATGGAAATCGAAATGAAAAGAGTTAAATCCACCATTATATAAAGTAGTATTGAAAATGTTTCTCCTGTCTATATTTTCTTTTAATACTTACACTCCCGAATTTCCCATTTAAATTCTTAAATATCTAGGTTTATCTTTAATAGACTTCTGCCTACCCCATCGGGGATATGATGTGTTTTTATGTCACTGCATATCCCCATCCATCATCATCAGGCACTATCACCCTCACTCTTAGAGAGAGGGACTTAAAAAGCGACAACGTCTTGTGGCTCTTGAGGTACAGAGATCCATGGACGATGGTAATCACTTATCATTGGGTGAAAAGCGCTCCTTTGCCTCTTTATACCATAAATAAGAAAAACTAAAAAAAAAAATGTCCATGGGCGGTGGTAATCGCTTACCATCAGGTGATACGTCTGCTCGTTTGCCCAATATTCAATAAAAAGAAAAGGCTGACAAAACTATTATCCTTCCTTTTAACTTCACCGTAGTACGGTAAAAATGTATGAGTTAACAAGAACACTAATAATATATGACCTTCATTGTGGTATACTTAAAAAAATTACCAAGCGAGTCGTTAATATGCGCACGGTACCATGCAGTAACATCGCGTGGTGTTATATTATTATTTATTATAAAAATATTTGCTTTAAAAACCACTGAAAGTCACTTATTATGGCCGTGTTTGATAAAGTGTAAGATTATAGCCTCATTACGACGGCTCTTACGACATCCACGGGAAGAACAGGGGTTGACACTATTCTGGAACAGTCACAAAGTGAATATTAATAGAAAATTGTGTGTGTTTCGGAATACAACATTTTGAAAAACAGATGGGAAACACACTTGTGCAATAAGTCACCAAGTTATCTCATATTCTGAAGTTGACAACTGAGAAGCATTGTAATTAATGATAATAGAAAAGGTATGACTCAATCAAATTCTTAATAAGTTCCGCTTCTATACATCATACAATATGCATATTCGTCAGATAAACGTCGCTACCTTAAAATATTATTATTTATTGTGCACTGTATAAAGTTTATATGACTGCACAAATGGCATTATGGTTTCAAGGATCACCTCACTGCTGTTTATAGCGCTAAGTGTTGTGTGTTCGGTCCTCACACGCACGGGAAACCACTATGTATGATCCACAAACTATTGTTCTAAGTCTTGGTGTTCTTTGCGTCCGTTTGATGTATGTTTATATGTACATGGCAAAAGATTATGTTCCTTGTGCGAGAGTTGTCTTAAAATAAACATATGTGTTACCTGTAATTACTGATTTTATTATAAAACAATATTTTGAACACTTCGTTGCTCGTGTCGATCACAGTGATATCATAGTTTCATTGAAAACCAATAGTATGGAAATCTTTGGTTTCTTTTCACGGTGTGAGTGAGGTTATCGGAATCTCATCCATATGAAAAAAGCAATGTTACAATCGTATTTTAATTTGTATGGACGTAAACATACACGTTAGGGCAATGCCACAGTCCGGGGGCATGTCCATAACATAGCTAAACAGGTTTCATATGGCAGTAACGTGATTCATTCTGACATGAGTGCATTACCTCTTGCTTTGTTAGTTTGTGAATCCATTAAGAGAGTACGTCTTCGATGATGCGGAGCTGAGCTGTGTCACATCAACAGCGTTTGAAAGTATAATACTGATATAGGCTTCTGTGCGCCTTATTACCGTTCTATTATAACCGTGGGCGGTGGCACTTTCGTTCTTTTCCTTAGGTTATGAAAGTTGTTTTGTGTCCCTTGCACATGAATGCCTGTTCACAGTTGCGGGTCACAATAAAAAGTGGTTGTATCCTAACATCACAAGCACATTGTCGGCTTTTGAAATGGGAGTACGCATTTATTCTGTTATGTCTCGAAAAACTGTACTGTTAAAGTGTGTCTCTTAACTCTCGAGGATAAATTGGATTGTAGATTTTTATTTAATTGTACGCTTTATTTCAAAGCAAATGGCATCCGGCTTCTTGATTGATGTACAATCTATTTGGGGATTTACCCATACATTCTGTGCAAATTAAATATTTGATTTGCATGCAATGACACAGATACACCACGAAGCTAACATCCATGTGTTGTGCTTGAGGTCTCGGGTTCGATTCCCGGGTCGGACCAAATGTTTGTATGATCTGCAAATATTTGTTTCGGAGTTTGGGTGTTTTCCAGGTATAATATGTATGTATTTACAAAAAAGGTACATATGTATTAATATCAGTTGTCTAGTACCCATAGTACAAGCACTGCTTAGTTTGGGACTAAATGGCGTTGTGTGTTAGATGTCCGAAAATATTTATATTTTATTTATTTATGTGGTATCTCACAAAAATGACTGTTATTGGTATTCACACTAGCTTGGTATTTATTATGGCGATAAATAAATCCCCAATCGGTCCTTAGTAGTCAAACAATGGAATAATTACGAAAAGCCAATCATCAAAACTGGCCATGAGCTAAAGGAGCGACTGCCCTGACCCCTCGAAGACAAACAAACAAGACGAGGTCGTTGCCACTACGTAATGTTGTCTTATTACATTTAACTATGATTATTAAATAGTGATAGTGGCATACTACTGAAAATTGACCTTTAAAACTATTTTTTCAAGCATTTGTATATGTATTTAGTATTGGATTTTCAGATTTTTAAAGAATCGTTGGTCTCTAGTCGGTATAGAACTCGTCCTGACATCTAAATATAGGAATATAATATATAATATAATATCGTAACACTAGTTTATGTAAGTTTTAATAGTTATATGTAAAGACGCCATCTAGTGAAATCCTTGTAAATTACAGACTATTTAAATAAATATTTTATCGAAAAAGTGATGTGAAAAAAGCGAATGTCGTGTGATAACAATGTACAGATATTCTATCCTCAAGAATACCAAGTTTAGTTCGTTTTACGAGTTATAAATAAAATACCCAAATTTGCTATTTCAATCAAATTATTTGTACTTCCTGCATTTAAATTGCACGAGGAGGACTTAATGCTACATGGCATATCTACTACTCAACCTTGAGATGGTGCAGTAAGGGACAAGGTGCCTATGCATGATATAAATAAGACAGAAGGGGAGAAAACGTTAATGGTATTTACAAATATCTAATAAATATTTGAGGCGTTGCCTGAATTTATGCAGGATTACATTAACATTTATCGTTGTATTTTGCTTTTCTTTTTCGTTTGTTTAATTTAATGTATCGGATGGCAACCGGACGGAAAGAGACTGGATCCCACGACACAGGGAATCCTAGTGTGGGATCTAGGATCAAACCATGTACCTGTATACATTGAAACAATAAAGAAATCATTATTATCATTATTATTATTATATCCTGATCCTATCTAGAAGATATATCTAATCTTCAAATACATATACAATATTATTCAACTGCAATGAACCATGTTAGATTTTGACGAACTAAAACATTTTGCCTCTGGTTTTGTAGCTGTCAATAATATGTTATGTTATGTTTTATATAATACTAGCTGACCCACGCAACCTCGTTTGCGTCTTCTATTGCCCGTAGCGTGAAAATTTTCTCCCGTTTTTAAAACATTCTTCATTTATGCTGCGCTCCTATTAGTATTATTGTGATGATATATAGCCTATAGCCTTTCTCGATAAATGGACTATCCAACACTGAAAGAATTTTTCGAATCGGGCCATGGTTCCTATGATTAGCGCGTTCAAACAAACAAACAAACTCTTCAGCTTTATGATATTAGTATAGATTAGTTAATAAGTTGATAATTATAATTATACATACGTACTTATGCTTTATATTCACGGTGGATGTAGTACACCCGTTTGTTTGTTTGCATTGTGGGAACCGTTTTTCTTTTGATTTACTAAATTGACGTGGCGTGAAAAGATTCAAACAATATATATTGCACCTACTTACTACTGGTAGAAAATGCCTTAGGCATTAAGCCCGCTAATACACCTAAAGTGAATTTTATGTAATAAATCAAATATTTAACGGACTGTGAGTTTGCAGAAGTACCTACTTCAAACTATTTGTACATAAATTCTGCGTTTTTTTTCACACGGAAACGTACTACCGATGATACAAAAACATGGCCAATTGGATACCGATAATGTCCGATCATTTCTTATCGTAATTGATCGATGGGAAAAAAACTATTAGGAAGTAGAAGCCGTTCTGATTCACTGATAGTGAAAATTATCGAAAGTTCGCTGTAAATCTTGTAGGAGAAGTATATAATCTGTGTCTTATGGTAAAGCTGCTAGAACATTTGATATTTGTGTGTGTTGTAATTACCTCGGTAGCGTATACGACTGCTGTGCTTGAGGTTGAATCTAGTGTTTGTATGATCAGCAAGTATTTGTTTCTTATTTTGTTGTATTTACGAAAAAAAAGTATATATGTATTTATATCAGTTGCCTAGGACAAATAATACAAGCTCTGCTTAGTTTGAGACTAGATGGCGTTCTGTGTTAAATATCCGAAATATTTATTATTATTAACATTACAAATATAGAGTAGGTATAGTGAAATATTCTTTTTGTCATTATGAAGTTTTTTCTGTATATGCGCGGTAAAAATGTTTTAGGGTGGTAGTAGGTACGTTAGTTGCTTTAATAAACAGCATTATGCTGATAAAGGAAGTGGCCATCTACATTTTTTTTTAATAGAACACATATCAGAGAGCCTTGTTATCAATACCTGTTCCACATATTTACGTACTTTTTTTTTTAAGAACACCCGCACTACGAATAATTCCTGTGTCGCGGGGGACTATACATACATACATGAAACGGACACAAAGAACACCCTGACATAGAACAACAATTTATAGATCACATAAAAGTGTTATTCCATGTGGAATTTAAACCCACAACAGTTGGCGAAGTAGAGAACGGTGTGGCGACCGCTTAACCACTAGGTCGAACATGCAGTTTAATTAAAAATAAAGGCGATCTTTGATTAGTCAGATCAATCATATTTGTATAACATATCAGTTATTCAGGTCTAGGTATTAGCCTAATAAATAATACACTACTATATACAGTAATACCCCGGACTTACGCGATAGGTGGGTTCGAGCGATTGCCGTGTAAGTCGAATTCGCGTAAGTCGGGGTTCAACTTTGCATATAAATACATATAAAGTATATTTAATCGGGACCAGAGTTTCAAGAAAACAATAATTTAGAAGAAAAATGTTTAATAAAGAGTAAGATAATAAAACAATTTACATTGTTATGAATAAAGTAACCTAAACCGAAGTTATTTTGATGTCGAAGGCTTCATAAATTCTAACAATATTGCTTGACGAGTTAAGTTTTTCTTCTTCTCATGCAAAATTTCCTAGTTGCATACCAGTAATTTTTTTATTCCCCGTTTTGTAGTAGAAACGCGTTCTTCATTAGAATCTATTTTTTCTAAAATTTGTAACCCCTTTTCAATTGAATTGAGTCCTTCTGTTAAGTTTGCAATTGTCATTTGATTTACCGATTCAACTGGGTCTAGCGAATCAGTTTGTTCAATCTCTTGCTCATGCTTACGCATTTCTATAACCTCATCAATTGTTAGCTCTTGATTGTGTGAATCTAGCAATTCTTGAACGTCATCATGATCGACCTCTAAATTTAATTGTTGGGCGATATCGACCACTTCTTTTATTATGCTCTCGATTTTTCGCAAACTGAACACTGAGAGGGCGGAGCGAGAGAGCCGATGCGCGCGGCAATCGAAATGAAAAACCGCGTATCTCCGAATTCGCGTAAAACGGGGTAGCGTAAGTCGGGGTATTACTGTATGTTTTAAATTTACCTTCGACAGCATCAATACATTGCAATTAGTTCAGACTACGTTAGCTAGATGGCGGTAGTAGTAATGTAATGTTTTTATTACCAACCAGATGTTAAATCTATCTACATATATAAATAAAAATCATAAAAATGTAAAATTGAATTTTTTTTTATCTCTGTTAATAATAATAATAAGGCGATACGAAGTTCGTCGGGTCTGCTAGTAATGTATTAATTAAAAAAATACATTAAGTGACAGTATCAATAGGAAGAATAAACCATAGACTATCAATGTAATACTTTCTGAGAAATATAACATTGCAAATGCAATGTTTTTGAATTTCAAATAATCCATAATTATAAGTGTCTATGGTAAAAATCTTGTTTACCTGTTCTGTTCCTGTCACTTCAGCTTTCACCGATAGAACTGTTCAGTACAACAGTCAAAATGGAGGTCGGCAACGCACTTGTGACGCCTCTAGTGATACGGTTGTCCATGGGCGGCGGTAATCGCTTACCATGAGGCGACGTCTGCTCGTTTGTGCCCTATTTTATTCTTAGGAAGGATATCTTAGCCTAAGTACAGTCAGACGTATAGACGGTATAGGATCTGTGACAAGTTTTGTTGTGCTTGTTTTCTTGAAAAAAATGAAGTTCATATTGGATCAGGAGGAAAAATCTATTTCCATAACGTCCACGTTGATGCTGAATATGTTAAAATAGCTGACTCATGCAACCTCGTTTGCATCTTTTGTTACCCGTAGCGTGATAATTTTTCCCCGTACTGGTTTTAGCGTGATGATATATAACCTATACCTAGCCTTTCTCGATAAATGGCCTATATAACACTGAAAGAATTTTTATATCGGACCAATACTTCCTGAGATTAGCGCTACAAGCAAACAAACACACTTTAGCTTTATATATATACTAGCTGACCCTCGCAACCTCCTTTACGTCTACTATTGCCCGTAGCGTAATAATTTTCCCCCGTTTTTAAACATTCTTCATTGGGGCTCCGCTCTTATAGGTCCGTGATGATATAAATGGACTATCCAACACTGAAATAATTTTTCAAATCGGGCCGTCGGTTCCTGAGATTAGCGCGTTCAAACAAACAAACAAAAAGCGACAAATATTCGATATTCTTCTTGATGCCTTTTTAGATGTCCAACACCACGGTTATCCTAGTCAAAACGACCTTCATTGCGTAACTATAATTATAATTTTTAATGAGTTATATTGTCAAACAGTTTGTTCGCTCGTAAATTGTGAGGTAATAACACTGTCGTTAAGACCTTGTTTTGTACATCTACGTGGATTCACGTCAGAACTTACATTGTATCGTTTTGACGAACTACGCAGTGAGGTGCTAAAGGTATTGGATAATTGTCTGGAACGTTAAATGTCACTGCTTCGATTTTCAAATTATTCAATTGTTTCTTTTTTTAAATTAAATGTACCAAAAATTAGACTAGAATTATTTCACTTTTGGTATCAAAGGCTTTTTATTCTTCAGCGTATTCACATCCGCATCATCAAAGGGCTCCATCCTGGTCTTGGCCGCGTCCATCCGCTGCCAGCTATTTTCCTCATGTCGTTATAAAGGGCTTAATTCAATTGAAGAATGGTTTTTATCTTGTCACAGAACCTTCTTATACACAAAAATTCAATTGCATATATTTAAAAAGTATTGAATATTTGATATACTTTTACCGTTACTGCATCTTTACTACAAATTTCATTTCATTGCTAGAAATAGTCACTTTTTCGTTTAATGAACTCTGACACATACTTCTACAAAAAACAAAACTAAACTCCCCCCATGTAAGGGGTAGTTTGATTTCAGTTCACTATTGCTATAATCCTTAAGTTCATTGACCTTAGAGACCCTTCTGCGTGTAATTTCGTACGTGATCTGAAAGTCTTCACTCTTTCCTTGTTCCTTTCAATAAATGCTAAAGCTTCTAAGTACTGTACGACGTATCTAGGTGAGTCAGAACTTCGCGCAGAACGATGCACAATACTTTTTTTGATATGACATATGCGTACATTGCTTTATTAAAAAAATACAATAACAGTTTTCTTCAAGAGTATACATGCGCTAAAGTTCGTAAAGCCTATGTTCAGACTCGCCAAGATACATCGGCCGTATAGCAGTTGCTTGTTTCTCCCACTCCATACAGACCCCTACTGATGTCCCCTCTACGACTGTCACTAATGGCAGAAAGTTGAGGCAATTTAATATCCTGAAAACGGTGTAAGAAAGATGGTTTTACACATTAACAAAACCACAAGTAAAATAATCTGCGTTAACAAAACATAAGTCATTTTAAAATTCTCATAACTTATTGTTAAAGTCATATAATAACATTAAAATTGCTAAAGTTACCTTCAGAAACTTATGTGCGAAGTGAACATAAAATCAATAAATCACACCTTTCTTAGTTTATTGCTGAGTCGCTTTTAACCTCAAACGCAGCCTTCAAAACAAAACAACTCTACGAAAACAACCATTAAGGGTGTAACGATCGCAGTGCCCATGGGCGAAGGTAGCCGACGAAGGCCGAGGGGAGCCGATACCATGAGCCTCAATGTCAACCATTAAACCAAGTTCAGGGTAGCCTTGGACTGACTGAAGTTCACTATCGATGTAGGCACGCGACGTACAGTCTACTACGACCTTCAGAATAACGAGGAGCATGTACTTTAGAAATGTTTAATTTCAGAGCATAACAACTTTATTTTTCATTTACTTTTGCACGTGTTACACAGTAATAAGTGTAGTCAAACTTTATTGAAATCGGTTCATCGGTTTAGCCGTAAAATCGTGACATACAGACCGATAAAGTTACTTATGCATTATAATACGAGTATTAGCGGGAATTAATTACGAGAGACTGTATTTAAACTTAAAGAAATAGGCTTCCAATTTTATCTACAATAACACCAAGTGTTCAAGATAACTAGGGAATCATTTTTGGGAGAGCTATGCTTCGGCATGAATGGGTCGGCTCGACCGGAGTGATACCACGGCCTCACAGAAAACCGGTGTGAAATAGCGTTTGCGCTGTGTTTCACCGAGTGAGTGAGGATACCGGAGGCCCATACCCCAACCCCTCCCTCCATCCCCTTTCCCATCCCCCAAAGGTCGGCAACGCACTTGTGACGCTTTGGTGTTGCGGGTGTCCATGGGCGGCGGTGATCGCTTACCATCAGGTGATACGTGTGCTCGTTTGCCAACTATTCAAAAAAAAAAAAAATTATCTAGTGAAATTAAATGCATTATAATTTTATGTCAGCTGGGGTAGAAGAATCTTATCACTTGTTTTATTACTGGCCAATAATGTGGGTTTTTATAATGTAATGTAGGTATAGACGAGAAAGTAATTGACTCACTACTACTTTAATAATCATCGACCACCAATGAGACTAAAATGATTTGAAACCTACTAGAAACTTCCGTGCAGTACTCGTAACTACTGAAATTTTCTATAATAATACAAATAAACCTTAAATATCGAGAGATAGATAACCCCATAGTGATAACAACAATAAAATTATTCCTAGATCTTACTAGGGGTGTTCACGGCCGAAGTACAATCTTGCACCGTCATTCTAATAGGGCTGCCACAATTGTGTAAAGCTGTACTGGTTTCTTATCCTATCTGGTCGAGCTTTAGGCTTTTGACACTAGAATTTGTCAGCAACATAACCATCAACATCATCGTCACTACTAGATCTAAGCATCTTCAATTGCAATCCATTTACTTCGATCCTCGGCTTCTCGCATCTAGCTCGAGCCGGCCATCTTGCGCAAGTCATCAATCCACCTGGCCTAAAGACTTTCAAAAATAGAATCATAAATATATACCTAATTCAAAATAGTTCTTTTAGTTTTCTATACTAATATTATAAAGAGGAAAGGTTTGTATGTAAGTATGTTTGTAACGAATTGGCTCAAAAAGTACTGGACGGATTTTAAAAAAATCTTATATATAAAAAAAAACAATATGTAAACTAATAACTGCAGGTAACATCGCGAGGTTCAGCTAGTCTTTTATAAAATAAGAGTTATAAATATTCTAAGTTAAAAAATACGGGTGACAGCCCTACAATATAGCCTTCAGTAATATTTTTGATCACTTGCTCCCTTCTAAATGTATTAAAAACATTCTTTAGCAGAAGTTTTTTAATAACAGTGGTTTACTTTGTGAGTTCATTTCGTTTCAATGCAATTAAAATGGAATCTAAAGGATGTTCGGCTAAAACTCTTCATATTAATCGTTTAAGTTTTAGACGTTCAATATGTTTTAAAAGTTTATAAATGTAAAATTTTGATAGGAGAGCAGTAGCTTATGAAAGTTTATTGCCAAATAATCCAGCCGTTCCAGTGATTAGCCGGAATTACAAACAGACACCCCAATTTTAATTATTTGAATGAATAAATTAATAAATAAAATAAGCCTTTATTCAGACAAAATACTTAAATTTTTACATGCACAATTATTATTTCATTTCATTAATTATTATTCAATATGTTTAAAACAATGGTTAATAATATTAATTTAATTACAATATTCTATTTTTTTTTTATTATATATATTATTTTTTATCATTTTTGTCTGTTTGTCTATGATAGACCTATGCCATATATTTATTTGAATAGATTAGGATTAATGTGAGAAAATTATAAACTCAGAGCTGTACGTGAATTACGCAACTTGTTAAGTTGTTTAGTTTCGTTTTATTGAATCAAGTGTCAGCATCGTGAATTAATTAACTGTTACCTTTTGTGAGACTGTACATAGTGACTATAAAAGTTTGTTTAGTGCACTGATATCACTATACACTAGTGACTTGATAACAGGCTATAGCGACAGCTGTTAGGAAAGTTCATTCCCATCACTGGAGTCATTCAACTTCGCAATTAATTACACTTATTTTCCTAGTATTCAATGTTAATTAAATTGAACACACTATTAAAGTCATACTTTTTTGTACCCCGACTACGGCGAAGACAAAAGAAAGAGTAATAATTTTGGCAGTCTATGTAAGTTTGTATGATCCACCATAGTTACTAAACTACTGAATCGATTTTAACGAATGAATTTTCAATAGATTCGTTATATTGGCCCGGGTGACATATATAGACTACTATAGACTGTATGAATTTCATAAAAGATTTTAAATATAGAGTTATTAGTTTTTCAACTTTTTCTGTCATTGTAGGCATTTAATTCCAGTCGACCTTTGAGTGATGGAGATTTGTGTGTATTGGATGTTTAATTGAAACTACCAAGAAATATGACTTTTTTTTATGGAGTATGTGCAAACGAGCATACGTATCGCCTGATGGTAAGCGATTACCACCGCCCATGGACATCCGCTACACCGGGGGTGTCACAAATGCGTTGCCGTCTTTGGGGGGATGATTAGGGGTTGGGATATGAGCCTCCGGTATCCTCACTCACTCTGTGAAACACAGCGCAAGCGCTATTTCACACCGGTGTCTATATCTATCTTTACAACAATTTTGCATACACATATACCTAGTATGTACAAGTGGGTGTGAATGTATGACTTATTAAATGTCTCTTCACACATTATCCATTCATTCTCCTTAACTTAATTTCCTATATAAATATACTACACAAATCAAAAAATTATTTGTCATAAATATATATAAATATTTTAAACACACAACTTTAAACAAATTTTTATACAGCATTGTCCGAAGAACAATGCCTTCATATATTTGCATACATACCTGTTTACCAGCGTTACGAAGAAAAGTAATCAGTCGGTAGAAGTACAGAACGGCCGTCGACGTGTAATTGTGGAAAGTGAATCATTCATCATTGCTACAATTATTAGTATAGCTAAGTAATTTATTAACTCGTATCCAATGTACAAGTTTCGTGTTTATAAAACTACTCGGGGTCCAGTCAGTTAAAAAAGGTAAAAATAAAATTTCGAGCTCGAATAGGAAACTTGAAGTTCGTACTAAATCTATACAAATAAATAAAATTGGAGTGCCTGTTTGTAATATTAAAATAACCGCTTTCTACTACATGCATATGAATGTATATACGGTACACATACCAAAATATATATTTTTTAAATTTTTGTCTGTCTGTCTGTTTGTTCCGGCTAATCTCTGGAACGGGTGGACCGATTTGAACGGGACTTTCACTGGTAGGTAGCTGATGGTATAAGGAGTAACTTAGGCTAACATTTTTTAGACTAGCTTCGCCCCGCGGCTTTACCCACGATACGACAATAACCGCGGGTAACATCGCGGGGTTCAGCTAGTAATAAATAAATGTTCCGAACATCATACACACAACGCCATCTAATCCCAAGCTAAGCAGAGCTTGTGTTATGGGTACTAGACAACTAATATAAATACATGTATAATTTTGTTTGTAAATACATACATATTATACATAGAAAACACCCAAACTCCGAAACAAATATTTGCAGATCATACAAACATTTGGTCCGACCCGAGAATCGAACCCGAGACCTAAAGCTTAGCAGTCGCATACGCTACCACTACGCCCCCGAGGCAGTCAAATAGATAGTCAATATACAGAGAATGAATACAAAATAGGTTCTATACTATTTAACCTTTTTTTCTCAACTTAGATCTTTTATATTGATGATAATGTCCAAGTGGTACATATGAATCATCATTACCCTATTTTTGACTTTGCCATTGTCGAGTAAAAAAAGAAATAAATATCTTCACATGAAGACATTGCTTTTGTATTTCAAGACACCTATACTTAATGTTATTATATAAGATAAACAGTAAAATAACTATTGAAATAAACAATAAGCTCATTGTGTACTTGTTTATCATTAATATATATAGTATATTGTTACTAGCTGTCGCGGCACACGTTGTTTTGCCATTGTTTTAATATTTAGGGGGATGAAAAATAGATGTTGTCCGATGCTCAACCCTAGCCGATATGCACGCTAAGATTCACGAAAATCGGTCGAGCCTTTTCGGAGTAGTTCAATTACGCACACCATGACACGAGTATTTTATACATTAGATGAATATCCTATTTATATATGCTGTGATTTTCCTCCATCAATTTGTGGCACAATCATAGTCATTATTCTTGTGCACAATGAGTGCAAACGAGTAAAAAAGGGCAAGAGTTATCAGTTGTAGAGTATGTATAATGTTCCTCTGAGTCTTTTCTCTTAAACTAGGTTGAGATGGCCTTTAATCTAGATACTCTATTCTCTGTAGGTAATTCGACTAAACGCGTTATACGCGGAGCAACTGTCGAAGAATACGATATCGAACTCCTGTAGAGAAAAACTGTAATCGATTTTTTTTTAGTTCATTCTCCCACTTAAAGACAGAAAGAAAGATTTTGGACTCTTACGGATAATCCCTCACACGTGTTATATGCTATTTATAACATAACACAAGAATATAATATGGACTGGCAGAAACAGAATTTATAAATATATAAGGAAAGATTTAATATTGAAAAAAAGAATACAGTTTATTAAAACAATATTAAAAAACTCGTCTTATTACTTTTTAGATTACTTACGGAAACAAAAGAAAGATTGATTGCAAGTACAAAGATTAATGGCAAGTTTGTTCCGGTTTTCGCGTTAATAAATAATATTTGATTAATCAAGTTTGGAGTATTTTTTTAGTTTGAACAACCTCTGTGTTTAGAGTATCTGCATTAATTTAATATTAGTCACGAAAAATTTTAAGATTATGTATGTATACGATTTATATTTTTCTGACATCTATACTGAATATTGGTGAGAGTGGATGT
This sequence comes from Spilarctia lutea, assembly GCA_916048165.1. Taxonomy (NCBI): domain Eukaryota; kingdom Metazoa; phylum Arthropoda; class Insecta; order Lepidoptera; family Erebidae; genus Spilarctia; species Spilarctia lutea. Next base: position 10,386,057 of record OU696490.1, on the reverse strand, counting down.
TTGTTACTCAATCACTTTAGAATCGATTATGGAAAAGGATGAAGTTGAACACAGAAATAGATTGAAAAACTATTACATATTTATAAAAAACTAAAGAATTATTGAAATAGTTTTTTTATATTTGCGTATAATGAAACGCAATTTTTTTTAGCCATACCTATATTATAAATGCGAAAGTAACGCTGCACCGATTTCAATGAAATTTGTCATGGATATACCTTGATTCTTAAAGTAAGGACATAGGCTACCCTTTGCTACGATAGCCGACAAACACGCAAGTGGACACGTGCTCATTAGCTTAAAAAAATACTTAAAAATAAACACTATACACCTAATAAAATATTTAGAAATTTTTGTATACAAGTATCAAAAATATATTTACGGAAACAGATAATTTAAATTTTCAACCGCGTGCTCTAAAGATTCATTTCACAAACTATGACACAGTTACGTTCTCAAGTAACTATCAAAAAGCAAATAATTGAATGAGCAGAGTTTAAATGCTTAATCTTATATAAATAAAAATAAGATAAAATACATAGTAAAATACTTTACGTAACAACGATCCAAAGAATTTCAGGAAGTTTCTCAACATCTTTTCCGTATTACATAATAACCAGAAGTAACGCTTCTGGGATAACCATATTATTTGTTCTGGATAAAAAAGTCTTAAACGGATAACATAAAAATTCATAAAAATGTTCGAAATATCGTGTTCTTAAAAAATACATAGGATTTTGATAGATAATTATTTTTGTTATCAAAAAAATATTTTCGCTACCGGGCCAAGTGAGAGCGTAAACAATGTTGATACTTAAATAAATTTGATCTTGATGATTACATTTTACCTATGTACTTTCAACCTGCTTATACTATGTCTACGATCTAACTGCCTGTTATATCATATGACTTGTGCAGCGCCATTATACCCCACAGCGTTCCTATGACTACAGTATTTTAGTAATCCACTGCTGGACCTGGATCTCTACTTAGAAATAAGCTTTTTGCTTACTGTACCACGCCGGCCATGCGGGTTGGTACAAGTCAATTTCCTTCTTAAGACGGCTCTTACGACACCCACCGGATGAATAGGGGTGGTGACACACCATATTTTTAACCGACTTCAAAAAAGGAGGAGGTTCTCAACTCGACTGTATTTTTTTTGTTGCCCAATAACTTTCGACTGGGTGAACCGATTTTGATGATTCTTTTTTTATTTGAAAGCTGGTGCTTTCCGTGTGGTGCCATTTCAATTTGGTCCAGTTCTTGAAGTCTCTTTTCTTTGTTGTTAAAATTTGTGATTATTAATCCTTCACTACACCCTAAGGGGTAAATTACTTATATATAGTCCATTGTTACCGGTTGACCTTCGTACTTTTTTTATTAGAAGTACAATCTTAGTGCCTATGAACTGTTCGAGAACTATCGGTATCGTCTATCAGATAGTCTGCGAATAAGTGAGATAAGATTAAAGGAATGATTATGTCAATTTATGTAAGTTTATCGTAAAATGTTTTATTATGATGCACGATGACGACATAATTTGACGGATGGTGTAGCGGTTACTTCACCACTTCCTATCAGCTATTTCGACCAATGTCAAGTATTTAAATTCTTCGAGTCTTCAAATCTTCGTCGTGATGAAATGAATGATAAACAATTTGAAAAAACATTTCATCTCGTCCACATTTTTTGGAGTCAAATTAAAAAAAAAAAAAAACGATCTCCCTACTCTTGTTTTGTTTGTGTCTATTTCATGTACGTGTTAAAAGTCAACCGCAACACAGATTATATTCCTAAAGCGGTAGTAGTCTTTTATGAAAACTAAAAACAAGTTATTTGAAAAGATTTAAACCCCATTTTGACTTTTGAGCTGTAACATTAGTAAGACTGATTGAAAATGGTTAAAGTAACGACTTTTGCTAATACATGCCAACCCGATCGTTATCATACTAGCTGGCCCGACGAACTTCACACCGCCATATTTTTCTTAAGTAAATATTTTCTAGATTTCTGTAAAACTTGTTTAAATAATAATGCTGGCTCGTATACAGTCGCGGACAAAAATAAATATTTTTTTTTTTATGGTAATTTTTTAAATTTCTTCGATAGAAACCTTGTCCTAATGATAACGTATATATTTATACTTGTCAGATAGTATCAACAAAGTTATTCAAACTATTAATACTGTATGAAAACTGTCACTTGATCTGTTATTAACAATATCAAATGCGTTGATAGTGTATAAGTTGTTTTTTTTAAAATATCGTTTAGACGCGTATCAACCGAAATTGTTGGCAATTTCAGTGTTTCCAACTGCTTGTAACACGTCATAAAATCTCCAACTTTTGTTTCCATTGTGTGTGTGTATACCGAGTCTTTTTATTAAATTTTTTTACTAGAACGATAAAATTAATTTTATCAATAGAATCCCATTAAAAACCAATACTTATTTAATGCATAGATGTAATTTGATTAATTAATTAGCAAAGAATTACCATAATAATGTATTGTTTATGATTACGGACTCTAGTAGTTATTGGTTAATTTAATTACAATACTTATGACGTCATAACCTACGTCACGTTTTTGTTGACATTTTCATTAAATTTAATCTCTCACTAATACCCACAACAACGTGTGTTGTCTACTGTCTAGACTATGTCCAACTGATAAATATTTGCGAAAAGAAGTAGGGAAGACCTATTAGTACCGTGAACCTAGGTAAGGACCAGAGGCCCAATGATGTGGGTCACCATGCTGCATTGTTGCATTGTCTGCATTCGCAATGAGTATGCCGTATGGTGACCACCACTCTTGGATTCTGCTTATGTTTTACATCAGGCAGAGTAGAGTCATTTTTGCATCCTTACATTAAAAAACAGTAAGATGCCTATATTAATTACATTCAAAAATTGTTCGATTGAAATGTTCATGTAACGGACTCAAAGAACGCAGATTCAGAGCAACAATGTTTTTGTTGTGTTCGGGATTGTACACACAACACTCGGTACTCTAGAAAACAGCGAGGAGAGGTGCTTTAACCAATTTCTCTTACGTAAGGGAAAATGTAGAGGAATTTGGTAAAGGAAGGTCTTCTGTTTCTAGTATTTAAGAGGCAAATTAGACAGTTTAGCGTAGACTGCGTTCACGCTCGTTCTTTGTCATGTATCAACGCTAGACAGAGGAGGCGGCGCCCTTATGTCTCGTGCGTGCGCATGGTTCGCTCACATTCCACAAACTGTCGGCTCTGGGGAAAGTTAGTTTATTTATTCAATCAATTACACGTCTAATACAAAAGCTTTTAAACCGAACATAACCATTTCTCCTGCTTTTTAACCGACTTCAAAAAAGGAGGAGGTAGGAGGAGGGTCTCAATTCGACTGTTTTTTTTTATGTTTGTTACCTCGTAACTTTCGGCTGGGTGAACCGATTTTGATGATTCTTTTTTTATTTGCTGCTGCTTCCTGTGTAGTCCCATTTCAATTTGGTCCAGTTCTTGAAGTCGGTTTTTTTTATTGTTAAAATTTGTGATTATTGTAACAAGCCCTGAATGTTTTGTTTGTGTAAGATTTCTTTGCATCAATAATAGAATACTAATGTCTATATAAAAACTTAAATTCTACGAAAAATATGAAATAATACTATTTATAAAAAATATACAAATACGTATTATCCAATTTAAAAATATATGTGCTCGGTTGACGACCAATCGAATGGGCTCTATAGTGTGATTAAAAACTTGACAAAATGTAGCCGAAATATTACGCCTCTGCCTACCCCTACGAGAATAAAAACGTGAGGAAATGTATGAATTTCGGTTTTACTACTACTATTGTTACAATACTCTCATTGGCTCGGCATGTGTAATACGACAAAACAACCTACTTTATTTTCACATATGTTAGTTTAGTGACAGCGTAACCTAGTTTATTATACAAATATTTGATATTTACTCAATAATGGCTAGTAACACTAACTAGACAATGCTTTAGCGTTTTACTAAAACACGATGATGAGGTAAAATGGTTAAAGTCGCCGATAGCGAAGAAAATGCCGTGATATTAAAAACAAGTTAATTGTTAAAAAAGCTTTTAGCATTTTCCATCGTCTACTAATAAAATATTACTAACTAGTTATCTATATCTCAGTCTTTTAAAAAATATAAGCTTAAATACCTTGTACCAAAGGTCTTTTTATATAAAAAAAAATACGACAAAGATTCTCTAAAGAGTTATGATTCCCATTTAAAACGTCAAATTTTTAGAATTTTTTTTTGGAGTAAATTTCCAATGAGGTACTGTAGATTATTCTTTTGTCATACCCTTGAACAAATACAGAGCAGTCTATTAAAATAGAGATTATTGTTGTTTGTTATACAAATACACACTTAAGATAATTCATGTAGATAAATGTGGACAAGTGCCCTTAAACAAATCTAAAACTAACGTTGTCACTTACATTTACGTCACATTTTATATTAGTTACTTTATTTTAACATTACACTTGTTTCCTTCCTATTCCGCTGACAAAGATTGTATTTCATTCTTTTTATATTTCTTCCAATAAGTTATCTAAAGGCAAAGTTAAACTTGACAATTTAATATTAATATCTTTAAACCACAATAGTATTAAGATAGTCGACGTTTACAAGTTAAAGTACTGTGGCGCAGTGGTAGCGTATTATAGCGAATGTCTCGGGTTCGAGTCCCTGGTCGGATCAAATGTTTGTATGATCTGCAAATATTTGTTTCGCAATTTGGATGTTTTCTATGTATTTATAGTATAATAGTGGGCAAACGAGCTGACGTATCACCTGATGGTAAACGATTACCGCCGCCCATGAACACCCGCAACACCAAAGACGTCACAAGTGCGTTGCCGACCTTTGGGGGGATGGGAAAGGGGATAGGGGGAGGGGTTGGGGTATGGGCCTCCGGTATCCTCACTCACTCGGTGAAACACAGCGCAAGCGCTATTTTACACCGGTTTTCTGTGAGGCCGTGGTATCACTCCGGTCGAGCCGACCCATTCACGCCGAAGCATAGCTCTCCCTATGTATTGGGTACTAGACAACTTATTTATATTAGTTGTCTAGTACCCAATACATAGTTTTACATACAATCGTTAACTATAGGTATGTTCTATTTATATGTTTAAAAAAACAACAGAATACAAAAACAACGCATTATCGCAACTTGTATCTCCGCATTTTACAAATTACGAGTATCAAACCCAAATAACATTTCATCTTAAGTATCAAGACCGTATACGGGTGATGTTAAGAAGTCGTATGTGCGTGTTTTTATTTTTGTTAATATTATTATCATAAAAATACATTGTGATTCATATTATCAATACATTTAAGGCCATCTTGTGGTCACTGACCCAGTGTCATCGACCTTATGAACTACAAAAAGAAAGATACGGCTATCAATAGACTGTTTACCACATTTCTAGTTATTGATTATATCTTGGAAGAATTTTGATGGAAACCTTACTTTCTTAATTTATTATTCGAATTTCTTTGAGATACGCTACCGGAATTGGGATCGGGTAATCGACCCTAGATTATTTTAGGTAATTACCTTCATATTTTGAAGACCTCCTTATTTCATCATTATCAACCCGTTGCAGTCCAGCGCTGGACATAGGTCTCTCCCAAGGCACACACTTAATGGCAGACATTTCCTAAAAGCAGTAAAATTTGTATCCTTACTCATTGCGGTCTGCCAATTTTTTTAACGGTATCCTTACTCACTGCGGTCTGAATTTTCAAGTTTGAATACAAACGTCGGCTTGGTTTGGACTACGGTATCCTTACTCACTGCGGTCTGCCAATTTTTTTAGCAATGACAACAGTTTCGGTCATCGTATATCCTGTGAAGCAACAGGTTACGTCACTACTTTTTCTTGGAACTTTAAACTATTGTGATTCATCAGAATTGGTTCTTGTCATAATAATAAGTCAAATTATTTATTTTTGTAAACTTCAAATTGCGCACATTTAGCGTAACTTGCAGTTTGGCAAACATGCTTTATTTAACGCATTGTTATTACTTGTCTATTTTTTCTCATAGATTAAGTATTACAATAATCGTGTTTACATAACCACAAACCGAATCATTACGAATTAATGACGTCACTGTTTAATTGTTCCAGTTACCTGATGCTGTGAAGTTCCTAGCCGGTTATGGGGCAGCGATTGACTTTAGGAATTTTATAGAACACAGATAACAAAGAAAAAAGCATAGACAAGAAAGAAAAAATCGTCGACTTTTGAAAGTGGAACGCACGAAGACATTTTAAAATTGGAGCACAAAACAGAGTTCCAGAAGGAAGCTAGTGTTGTGCGAGTGCAGTTTTCATCGTTACTTTGCGAATGATAACATATCGTTATCGCCTTCTTTACAATTGCGTCTGTTTTCGTTAACCGATAGCAGGTTGATAAAGTGTGTGTCGGGTTCAGTAGCGTTGTTCATTTTGCGGCATACGGCAAACGGCCGCGGTTCGGTTAAGACGTGGAAATAGTGTGTAGTGTATTCCAAGTAGTGTGTGGCTGCGTATTGTAATATTGTTGCGTTTGCCAATGTTTAAAAACATTTCGACCGTTAGTCGAATTATTGCAGCGACTTTGTGCGGTGTAACTTTTTTTAATTGATATCGAATGTGTATAAGCAATTAAAAATGAGTGTAAGTTTGTGGTCTCGTATAGCTGCACTGGGGTGGATTGTGACTCTGGTGGGATGTCACTCCTCGGGAAGTGAACTGGAGTCGGTGAGGTATGCGGCGACCGATGAGCGGATAGTTAGCGACAAGTACACGGTAGCCAACATTAATATCACGTACAAAGATGAACATGGAGAAGAATATACGGAAACATCTGAGGTGAGTTGTAAATCAACTTATTATTAAATCGCAAGTCCAAAAAATAGCGTATATTAAAACAGGTTATATAGTGTGAATATTTATAAATAACTTTATTGAATTACTAAGTGTAAAATTACTTCTAAAATGTTTTATACTTCCTTAATAAGGTGACATATTGTGTAGGCTTACAAATAATATCTACTTACTATTTTTTAAATTGTCAACAAAATATAACTTAAATATATAAAGACGAGCTATAAAATGAATCCTAATCCTAATTATTATAAATGTGAATGTAAGTCTGTTTGTTACTCTTTCACGCGAAAACCACTGTATTTATATTAAACCATGAAACTTATATTTTTGGAGGTATTAGAAGTAACATAGGATACTTTTCATTAAATGCGACCAAAATAAAAAATATATACACTGATAAAGTAAATAATTACGGCCAAGAGCAAAGCATGAATTCTAATCTGTTTGTGTATTTCAAAGTTATGACAAAGTAAAGAAATTAAGAAAGAATTAAACACGCATATTTAATTTATAATCTTAACGTAAAAACGACTGTAAAAATTGAGTTCGTGTTAAAAAAGTTCTTTTATTCTAAAATGGTCTTTTGTGACGAATATCTTTCGTTCTGTTGACTTTTAAATACAATTGTTATTTATCGCTTACGACGTTTCAAAGTAAAAGTACATTGAACATTACTTATAAAGCATAATAAAACTACATAATGAGCAACAGAAGGGTATTAAGAATGCAGAATTATCTAGCATATTGTAAGCGTTTTGATTATTTATTTAGATAAATACAATGTTTAATGAATTTTACGAACTACCTACAAATATATCTTCAAAGTTTAAAATTTAACTAACTTTGTAAAACTTTGTTAAATTTTACATCTTTTCAATTTTGTATTCAGACTTTCTGTTAGGTACTCTTCGCTAAAAAAACATTTTAATTCGCAAACGTTTCAATTCGAAAAAACTATTCTGCAAAACGGTTAGTTCATCAAATAAACTTTTATTTTTTGTTAAGTATTAGATAGTTCCGTGTTTAATTTGTGTTTGATTTATTTAAAATAAATAATTTTAGACTATAAACAATTTATAAATTAACTTTACATTCTGTTTTACGTAAAACTTATCAGTAACGACCTCATTACTAGTTGTGTAAACTATTAAACTAAACAACAGTCATTGTAAATCGTGGTACAGCACTAGACTATTACACTTATGCCTAGCATGTTTTCTTCTTTTGATGAAATCAGATCAGCTATATCTGCCAATGTCAAGTGTTTAAAGTCTTCAAGTCTTCGTCGTGGTGAAATTAATGATAAGAAATATAAAAAAAGTGGATGAGATGAAATGGGGAACGTCTTTCGAAAAAACAAAAAACGATATCCAATAGCATTTTTGTTAGGCTGCATTGCCTGCCATTTTGAATTGCATCTATTACATATCTTCGCGCACTATTAGCTGTCAAAGTAATTTTTTGTTTTTTTTCTGTTTCTCCAGACCAGAAGGTCTCTATTTTTAAATGTAGGTAATTTATATAAAATTGATAGTTGTCATTGCTTTGTGGGAATTGATTGCATCACAAGCAATACAAAGGCGATTATAAACTCATTTAGTATTTAATTACTATATTAAAACCTGTTGTATGTGCGTGTCCTGTACGCGATGTTTTGCAAAACAAGTGTAAATTTAAATACAACACATTGTATTTTGGTACTTCATGTGTTAATAAAAATAGATTAAAATGCAGTATTATGTATTTTCTTTTGATTTTTTATTGGTACATACAAACAAACTATTCAAGTTATTTATCTAATAAAGGGGTCATTTTTGCTTCCTCTAAGCTGAACCATTATTAGCAAACAGTGATTCACAAACAATAGTTCACGCCAGCCATACGTCAGCAAAAAATAATTTGTGCATAGAATTTGCATTTTATTGACGTACATCTACTATCATTTAAATATCTTGAAGTAAAAGTCAGCAACATTTGCTGTTATTTATGTTAAGCACATTCCCACGGGTATTAATGTAATGTCACCAAATTTAAATGGCCACACTGTATAGTGCTCTCCTAGCCGATAACAACCACGGCGGCCAGTCACAACGGAGACTGGCCAATCACGCAGGAGATATCATAGTACACAAGTGTGTGCGCAAACACAGGTGCACTCTCTGTTCCCTCTCTCTTATAATCCGATGGGACGGTTAACCGACACGATCGGGGAGAGATCAGGCGCAGGACCCGACAGCTTCATGTGCTTCTAAACTTCCAAACCCCGAGTTGTTAATAAGTATTTCTATAATCAGAAAAACTCAATTACACTTTTGGCCCGACCCTCTTAAAATCGGCAGTCGCATACATCAACCGCAAGACCAACGAGGCAGTTCTATGTAACAAATTTAGTTGTATTCGTATTTAAGTAAAATAAAACAATCTGTTATCACACATTATTAGACGGGTGTTTGAGACACAGACATATTACAAATTCAATACACGTACAATTCCGCATTCGGAAAATTTCCGTAGCCATGTTTGTTTCTGGATAATTTGCACATTCGTACATTTCCGCCTTAATCTAATTACGTAGTATTTTTAATTATGTATCAGTATGCAAAGTTAAATTACAAGTGAAAACTACCAGCCCTTATTTTGTTATAAATTATAACAAAGTTGATGAGAAATGAAACAAAAAAAAGCAATTATTATCTGCAAGAAGTATATTTCAATAATAATTAAATTTTATATATGTGCCTATTTCTGTTATATACTTATATAAAATATATTTCAGAAAGTATGTACTTTAAGGTATATAGCACAGGTAATGAAAAACTATGTAAAAAGAAATGTAACTCGTGTAAGCAAATTTTTACTATGATTTCAACTCAAAACCTACATTATCAAGATGTATGTATGTCACACAATAGGTATGAAATTTGTATTTTGTTAAAACAACAGAAATGAATTTTAAAATATATTTTAAACAATACACTAGTAAGTAACAGTAAACGTTACAGGTTTCGTTTTTGGGTCAAGATGCGTAAAGGATGCCAGAAGTCCGAATTTATACAAACTTAAGTGGTCGCTCAGTGGTAGAAATTCGACCATAATTATATTATTTCAACCTTCTGCATTCCTCCATATAAACTATAATTGTGCTACATTTCATACTACTCCTCCGTTCGTATATTTTTTTTATAAAAAGTGGCACACGGTTTTTTATTTCATCATCATCATCATCAACCCATCAACTCCTCTCAGGAGAGTATTAAGGCCATACGTCCCCACGCTGGCCAAGTGCAGGTTGGGCACTGGCAAGACAACGTTGTGGCTACGTAATCTTCGGCGTTGGATGTTTTTAAGCCGCCCAAAGGTCTCCAACTAAGTTTCACGACTGTTATCCTATGATAACAACCGGGACTGAATTCTTAACGTGACCTCCGAATCACGAAGACGTAGAGGTACTGACCGCCCCATGGTTGCTTACCCTCGGTAATTGTTTCTAATCACCGAGTGCAACTGGGCTATGAACGCCTGCTGTTTTTTACTTTACGTAGTAATATTTAAATACATACATTTGAAGCAGTTTAGATCTTCTGAAGTACAAATTGATCGCACTTTGCGACATAATGATAAACTTATGAGTCATTACCAAGACCTTTATTTTTAAATGAACAAAATGAGGCTCCTATACGTATATAATATATGCTAAGTATATAAAGTCGTAGAGGTCGCACATACATATGAGTAACAATGAACTTTTAAATGTATGCTGACCAACAAAGGCTTACATTATATAAATATATTGTTTTTAAATTATTTTTTTTTAATTGTTGTAGAACATTTGTCAACTTTTAAATAAAATAACAATTATTCATAACAATTAATATAAATATGTAAATTTCTTTTCTATTGTATATTTTAAGAAAAATGTAAGTTACTGAAGTACTTAAGGTATTGCACCGATACGATCAATCCTATTGTAGCATAGAATATACTCATTTTATCCTAGTAGGTTAAGACTAAAATCCATTTTATACACTAAATTAATCAAATAAACACGTAACAAGTACCTATTTATTATTAAAAATTGTTACCAACATCAAAAATTCAAACCTAGCATAAATAATAAAAAAGACATTATTCGCTCGGAAATATAAAAGAAAAGCTGCGTCAACCTACACCAGTGCAGCCTAAATGGAATGATTTAAAAGCGTTTGTATCTTTATCCCTGGTGGTAGAATTAACAACAACGCCGTTATATCGACCACCAGTTGTCGTATGGAATAATTTCTTGAACCTGATCCTAAAAATAGAACCAGTATCAGGCGTGACCTTAAGTAAACGATGTTCTCTATATTCGTTTACAAATAGCAAGCTTGTAGATACGGACGAATAGTCATCTATTTATTTTTTTAAGAAAATTTCATATTATCACTATCATGTGTCGCAGAGGTACATAAATACATGAAATGAACACAAAAAACACCCAAACTTAGAACAACAATTTGCGGATCACAAAAAGTGTTAAGAATACAATTTGTGAATCACTTGTAACTTGCGGGTGTCCATGGGCGGCGATGATCGCTTACCATCACGTGATAAGTCTGCTCGTTTGCCCCCTATATAATAGATAGAAACATAGAACGAAGCGGCGAGGTGACTACTCAAACCATTTGTACAGTCAAATTATCAGTGTGTCTGTATTTTATTTCCGACATAATGACTTCCATAAATAATATGCTCACGAGATGCTGCACAATAAAAAAGTCCTATTAAAATGAATCATTAATATTACAACGGATAGATATAGCATAGTGATATTGTTCAATACTTTTTTTTTTTTAACGTGTGGAAACCCCCTCGGGCCTTCACCCCACCGGGGTTTGCGGCGGGGTGGAGTGTCGTAATCGAACCGACTAAAACCACACGGTGTGCCAACTCAGCGCCTGAGAAGGAAGGGGTCCGGGAACTGCAGTTATTAAGACGACCGGACCATATTGTTCAATACTAGCTGAACCCCGCGGTTCTACCCGCGGTACGACAATAACCGCAAGCAACGCCCCGAAGCGAAGCTAGTATCTTTATAAATTGTAGCATAGGTATTATTCTGAAGTAAAAGCTATATTATAGTAAAGTTTCATCAAAATCCATTTAGTAGTTTTTGCGTGAAAGAGCAACAAACATACTCACTTATATACACACAAAGTTTCGCCTTTATAATATTAGTAAGATATTACTACTACACAATGTTTTTGAAAAACAATATATGTGAATACATTGTATCAAGTATTTTAAATCCATTTTTAATGTATTTTTTATGCTTCGATAATAACTTAATTAACCTAAAGCGTCTAGTCTAGATTACTTACATAACATTGTAATGCATTCCTGCATATAATTTAGTCTTTAATCCACACTTTCATACTAATACTATAAATTTGAAAGTAGCTTTGTCCGTCTGTTACACTTTTAGGGCTAAAATGCTGCACCGATTTCAATGACGTATGATATGGAGTGTTAAGCGCCGTAATAGCACTCAACGTGTTGTGAACACTAGAGGATTACTATTTATAATAAAACCACTGTGAACTGATCTGCTGATCTGACAAGCTATTTATTCGGTCTTTTTGTATACATTCGGGGTTTTTACAATGAGGTAACGTAACTATATCGCGATTCAGAAAAGTGGTACAACGCCATCTAGTATGTTGAAGGACATCATTACTACCACTTTGTTCCACTTTCATCGTGATATAGCTATACGTTTGTTTTCGTCATGAACATGGAGTCAGTCAGTGGCAAGTCGTGATATTGTACTCGTACCAGCCCGGCCTATTTGTGGCCATTGCTTTCCCACGTAAAAAGTTTGCCATATATTTAATTAAAGAAATTGAATAACAGTCAGTTTTCATCTCTTCTGGTATTGTCTTATTGTACCGATGTAATCTTAAAAGGATGTTTATATTTATCATGACATATTGACATATCATGGGCGATTTCCCACATTTTATTATTGTATTAATTCCAATCGTTATGAATTACCTACATACAAGTACTTACTACAACATGTAAGATATCACTTCCATTTAGCAGCAATTACTTGTTTTAATGTGTAGTTTGGTCTGCTCACATGCCTCCACAAAGTACCCAAGCGACATTGAAATCCGTCCAAATTCGATGCAAGTAAATCTGCCTCGGTGGCGCAGTGGTAATGAATGCGACTGCTGTGCTTGAGGTCTTGGGTTCAAATCCTGTATCGGACCAAGTATTTGTGTGATCTACAAGTATTTGTTTCGGAGTTCGGGTGTTTTCTATGTATAATATGTATGTATTTACAAAAAAAAGTACTCGTATAGGTATATGTATTCATATCAGTTGTCTAGTACCCATAACACAAGCTCTGCTTAGCTTGGGACTAGATGGCGTTGTGTGTAAAATGTCCAAAATATTTATTATTATTATTGCTTTCCCTTTCTAAATCTCAACTTGAGAGCATGGTACATTTTACATACTAAATACTGCAGAGTCCAGATAAAGTCCAAGATTAAATCTAAACAGTTTGTTCTTTGAATAATTCTTCACGTTACTAATGTGGCGACTTCCACATACAACATAACCTACTACAGCGCCATCTACCGAAGATACACTGAACTACGAAGTAACGCACTGTACCTACAAACTGCACTACACGGAGTAACTACAAATCCTATATCGCGCAATAAATGGTTCACGCGCCGATTAGCATATATCAACTGTTGGGCAGTGGCCCGCCAGGCATGATCACCTCGCCTGGTCGGAGGATCCTCCCTTTGTGTTGGGTGGAACATGATACCCGTTCCCCCACACTAATATAAGATCTGTAACAAAAACAGCTACTGGTATTACAGGCTAAAGATAAAGTAACATATTAACCTACATAGTTTTATTGCAAATATGGCGAATGTGCCGATAACGTTGGAGTTAGTGCACACTGTGACCTTAAAGTGGACTATTTCTATCGGTTTACTGCAAATACCGATAGTTTAATGAAGTAGGTAAGACGAGATTTTTTCACTACATGTTAAAGTTATTTCATTTACAAAGTTGCTTAGTAATTGACACATGCATGCGGTGAGTTTATTCTTGCTACATATATGTTTGCATTGATGTGGTAGGAAAATGTAAAACTAAATTATTAATGACAGTAATAGAAATAGCGATTAAGAGAAACCCAATATTTAATCATTCATCCCTACTATTCCCTACATTTCTTATTATGTTCAACGTGTAATCTAAAACATTGGTTTTGTTTTATACTTGAATTCACACGTAAAATATTGTAAATTTTCGTAATTATTCAGTATTTTTGGGCATATATCTATCACACAATGACATCTAATCTAAATAAATAAATAAACTAATCAGAGCTTATATTACGCGTACTAGGCAACTGATATAAATATACTTTTTTTAAATACATACATATTATACATAGAAAACATCCAAAGTCCGAAACAAATATTTGCAGATCATACAAACATTTGGTCCGACTCGGAAATCGAACCCGAGACCTCAAGGTACCATACGCTATCACGCGCCACCTAGGCAATCACATTCTACAAATTTTCTAAAAAAATTGTTGAATGAGATTTACAATTTTAGACCAAGGTTTCAGTTGTCATATTTCACTTTGTACAATAGTTGAATGCAATACATACCAATAGAATATTCTTATAACAAGACTGGAAGATAATAATTTAAATTTATTACAAGTAGTTATATCAATGTTAAGTTTTTTATGCCTTATAATAAAATATATCTTGAGTGTCCACGTTTATATATAAACTTATTTAAAGTTAACTCGTTCTTAATATGCGTGATGACTTTTTAAAAAGTTGGTATTTACACATCCGGAACTTCTTTCACTCAGTACTTGTTGTAAGTGAAACTTTACTCGTTATACTCATGAGGTTCGTTATAGAGTGGGAAGGGCACAGCATGCTGTACTTACTGGTAACTAAGCCACGTGTCTTCGGCCACCCACCTACATAAACAAACACCATTGTTGGTACAGGTGATACAACAAAACCTTCAAGTCCTCTTAACCTCCTTTCTTAGAAGAGGTCTATGTGCAGCAGTGAACTATTAAAGACTATTGCTGAAGTGCTACTCATATTTTAGGAGGTCAGTACCCTTAAAAAATGTACTGTCAACTAGTTCAATTCTGTATTCTGTTTACCCTTAGAGTAGCAGTGGTCCGATGCCAGTCGCTTCGTGAAGAACCTGATATTGAGGTAAAATCTGTTGAACTTACTACCCAAAATATCTTGGGAGTTATAAAGGATAGGAAGATGAAAATGATGCTGCCGATCCATGTGAACTACTATATATCGCGTAAATGATGTCACCGTCGCGGCATGTAGCTTTATTCCTTGAAAAAGGATCCAGTCAAATCCGAAACTAATCGAGCATACCCGAAATACACACGAAGTGTGTTATAGCTTATTAAGCGACCCTGTCCGGTTTCACATTCTTTGAAATTCTTCTACTTTAATATGCATTTTCAACCGTGGGAGAGCTATGCTTCGGCATGAATGGGTCGGCTCGACCGGACTGATACCACGGCCTCACAGAAAACCGGTGTGAAATAGCGTTTGCGCTGTGTTTCACCGAGTGAGTGAGGATACCAGAGGCCCAAACCCCAACCCCTCCCTCCATCCCTTTTCCCATCCCCCAAAGGTCGGCAACGCATTTGTGACGCCTGGGTGTCCATGGGCGGCGGTAATCGCTTACCATCAGGTGATACGTCTGCTCGTTTGCCCACTATTCAATAAAAAAAAATGTATGTATTAAACATATAAACCTCCCTTTAGAATTACTGTATCTATTGCTACTCTAAGCATAGGTGGTGTTGTTGAGGTTTAGAGCGTTTTATGCAGAAAGAAATACTATCTTTACTTTGGAAAGCGATAATATTATCAACATAGACCTAAAATGTATTTAGAAAACAGTAACTAGCGGCCAGGTTCACCGCAGACCGCATTAAACCTAGCTCATATGAAGATATATGAGAAATTATTGTTTATGTTTGTGTCTCATGTGCCTCATACCGCAGTAAACTGTAGAATTCGTATGTCCCCTTGATGGTGATGTTATTGGTCATAAAAGCACAACTGTACCGACAATACACACTTTATTTTATGACGTCATAACGGTTTATTTTCCCAAGGGATATCTAATAAGCCACGACATCTGCTGATGCCGTATAATTTTTGTAATAAAATAGAATATTAACTTAAAAAGGGCATAAATAGCATGACAGACATTTGGTAGAGAAGTAAATATTTGTTAGATCGAGATTGTTGTTGTGAGGCTGTATGTACAGTCAGCCACTAAAATGTTGTTGATAAAAATGGTTTTGGGTTAACATTGGTATAACGTAAATGCTTATGGAAAATATAAAGGCTTATATAGTACCAACTTTCTCAATATGACAAATTGTGAATGTACATATGTGTCCATTACATCTATTAACACTTGATCAGTTTCGCCGGAGTATAGTTAGATAGCAATTTATTTGATGAATTAAATAATAATAAAAATATGACCTTATACACTACCGCTCAGGCATTAGGATATAAATTGGTAAATTTTGTAAAATTTTAGAAGTCACTTGAATGACGAACAATTCAATTGCATACGCTTTAACCTTGCATCATAAAACTACTGTATAATTTTTCAGTAAATGCAAGAAATTCAGTCAATAATGTAGACTTATTTTTTGTACATGTACAAACCTTCAGCTGTAAGTTAAAGTAAATTGTTTTTAACAGCAAATAAGAACATTAAACTTGCACATTATCATCTATATTAATTAATTTAATAAATTAGTTTCATCGAATAGAAGAATTCGCTGAAGGCGCTTTTTTAGTTTCATTTATTAATTCATTTATTAGTGTTATTGTTTGCACTAAATGTAACGATATAAAAAACCTAATGAAAATGCCAAAACAATTTGACGAAAATTAACAATTAAAAAAGGACATATGAAATTCAAAACATTATAAATTCGACTTAATGGAGTTAAGCATTCAGCTATATCATGGTCAAGGATTATTATGTCTGCTGATCCGTATTAGGTCAATGTGGTGGAGAGCTAAGCCGTTTCGTGATAAATTAATCTTCCAAAGGTTTATAATAAAGGCCTTTATAAACCCTTGGTAAATTAAATAAATGGCAATATTTTTTAACTATTCGATTTTTTTTATGATTATCTTTTTTATTTGAGACTGTACACTACTGATAGAGTTTATTTTTTATTAAAAGGGGGATTATTTTGATTGAAAATTTCAAAATAGATAGTAATTGCACCTAATTCCACAATTTTTTTTTTTACAATTTTTTTTAAGAATTATTTTTAGGATATCATTAAATAAGTTTAAAATTCAGGTTTAAACTAATTGAACTGCAATTATGACTTCCCTTATAACAATTATTTAGTTTTTTATCCTTAAATAAAACTAAACATTCAAAAGATTCCTTGAATTTTTTAGAGGTACAAATTTTTACCTGAAGAAATTTGATTATTATTTTGCTAGTTATCACTAATTGTCTATTCATCAAACTGACAAAAAAGTACAAATGGAGGTCCAACAATGCAAAGGCATAACAAGGCCGCTATGGTGGGAGGCACCATGCTGCATTGTTGCACTGTCTGCATTCGAAATGAGTATGGTGACCGTCACTCTTGAATTCTACTTTTGCTTTCTATCAGACAGGATATAGTCATATTGTCAGGTCCATACATAAAAAAAAACAAATGGTAAAGGAAAATACTGTAATGATTAACTGCCTCGGTCGGACGGTCGGACTAAATGTTTGTGTGACAAATATTTGTTTCGGATTTTGGGTGTTTTCTATGTATAATATGTATGTATTTACAAAAAAAAGTATATAAATGAATTTATATCAGTTGTCTAGTACCCATAACACAAGTTCTGCTTAGCTTGGGACTAGATAGCGTTGTGAGTTAGAAGTGCAAAATATTTAATATTTAATGATCATATTATATCATATTATGAACATGATAAACCCAAATAATAATAATAAAACTAGTAGATTCAAGTAGTGCCTTTATCGCTCGAAGGCAACCTCTTACAGGCAACCATGGTATGGAAAGAAAAACATGGAAAATATAGGGTAATGACTGATGTATTAGAAAGTCGATGGGCAGCTCAAGTCTGCTGAGGTTCTTAGTAACTGCCTTGTTGGATATTCCAGGTCCCGGCGATAGACTTCGATCGATTGGAGTTACACCATCCTTGAATCTGAAAAAGTATATAACCCATGGCAGTTTACAATATAAACAACTATAATTGCGTGAAGAAGACAACAGAAATCATTCAGACATATTTTTTATAAAACATGTATTGTAATTAAGTAAACATTAGCACAGCAGCTATTCAATGTAAATAACCACTTACTGGCATAAAAATGTTTGCACTAAACGGACATCGAACCCGAAATATAATGAACTCAATGCGTGGACATTGAGTTCATTATATTTCTACGTGCTGCTGTTAAAACGATAAAGAAAGATATGATTATGACGAAGAGTACATACATTTTTACTCTATTAAGAACTTTACTTACTTATAATCTATACAATTAAATAAAATTGGAGTGTCTGTTTGTAATATTAAAATAACCGTTTTTTTACTAAATGCATATGTATATGCATGTGTACATATACCAAAAAATGATTTTTTCAAAGTATTTGTCTGTCTGTCAGTTTGTTACGGTTAATCTCCGGTACGGCTGGACCGATTTTGACGGAACTTTGACTGATAGGTAGCTGATGATATAGGAGTAACTTAGGCTACTTTTTTAAGACTAGCTTTGCCCCGGGGCGTTACTGTGGGGTTTCAACAACCTAACTAATAACTTCTTTATTGCTAAGTCTGTAATGTTATTTTTTTATATGAACATATTATTTGTTAGTAAATTACCTTAAGAAGCCTCCTCCTTATTATGTCGTAGTAATACATATTTGAAATTATGTATTCTAATAACCTCTAACCTCTAATAATTTACTGTAGTAGCCACAACTATACTCGTAAACTAATTGTAGTGAGTGATCGTCGTTGACAACCCAAGGCATAAATGCCACGTTGAGTAAGATTATTTGTTCTGTGTCTAATAATTAATCCGCTATTGCCACATCTATACTAATAATAAAGCTGAAGACTTTGTTTGTTTGAACGCGCTAATCTCAGGAACCGCTGGTCCGATTTCAAAAATTCTTTCAGTGTTGGATAGTCCATTTATCGAGGAAAGCTATAGGCTATATATCATCACGCTAAGACCAATAGGAGCGGAACACCAATGAAGAACGTTTCAAAAACGGGGGAAAATTTTCACGCTACGGGCAATTGAAGACGCAAACGAGATTGCATGGGTCTAATAATTCATTTAACGCTGATTGGCTACTCGCTACAATACAACTGTTTTTTTACTGACATCAGTTGACTGATCATTTGAACAGACCAGCCACCTTGTGTTATGTTTTTGCAATCAAAGGAGAACGCTTATGATAAAAACATTCTTAATTTCAATTGACTGCACTACGTTAAATTCTACATTTGAGTTGTTCTTTTATGGTTATGTAACAAACGAACACATATTATGCATACTATAACCTCACTTTTCAACCTCTTTATTCATAAACGTTATTTAACTTTAAGCAAGAGTTCTGGGTTATTTTCAACTTTAAAGTTATGATTTTGATAATCACAAATTTTAAACCAAAAACAACCGACTTCAAGAACTGGACTATACGGGAAGCACCAGCTTTCCAATAAAAATGAATCATCAAAATCGGTTCACCCAGCCGAAAGTTATGAGGTAACAAACATTTAAAAAAAACAGTCGAATTGAGAACCTCCTCCTTTTTTGAAGTCGGTTATAAATAAAACAGAACCTTTGTTCAAAGTTAGATAACATTTGTTAATGAGGCAGTTTGTTTTAAACCACATCGTGGGTTTTGAAAACGACTTTATTGTAAACTAGCTGACCCGTGCCCACTTCGTTGGGCATAATGTTAGATAATAAATAGCCTTTTTTAGAACCGAGTGTTGTGTTTTAATTTCTAACTGCCAAAAGGAGGGTTATACGTAGGTATAGTTTTTATTTGCATGCTAATATTAATATGTCCGAAAGAAAAAACATTTTCTGCGGGATTTGCGATAAACGAATTCCATGAGGACCAAGTTGCGGGAAAAGTTAGTTTGGTTATGGTAATTTTAATTGTTCAAAATAGGCATTTTCAAGCTCCACATCTTTTCTCTAGAACTCAAATATATATCTTTCATAGTTAAGGCAGCGTTCGTAAGAAACGCTTTCATTCGACCGTTTTTTGTTCGATTCACTACCAAAACCTGCAAAACCGACTACCACGTAAAAGCCTTTTTATTTTTCGGTTTTTTATGTAACCTATGACACTCAGCAATAATGTGGCTTTCTATTGGTGAGAGAATTTTTAAAATCGGTTTAGTAGATCCCGAGATGACGCCTTACAATTTAACAAATATACATACACACAAACTTTACTTCTTTATAATATTAGTATAGATTAGTATAGATAGCTGACCCGAGCCCACTTCGTTGGGCATAATATTAATAATCCTTTTTTAGTACAGAGTGTTATGTTTTAATTTCTAACTGCCAAGAATAAGATAGAAAGTAGTTCTGATAAGAACCTTTTATTTAAACAATGTCGAAAGTGTACTAATTACGTTTCGAAAAATTCAATTTCGGAGACGTACGCTGCGTAAGAAGCCGACCACGCGCCTGAGCCGCGCGGGTACCTACCTCTCAGATATAAAAGGCCACGCCTCCTTCTCCCGAAGCTAGCACGAACGCGAACCGAATTAAGCCCGAAGCCATCGCGCGCCGTCCGCTGCTTTGGCCTTTCGTTGAAATTTCTCCGATTCACTTTGCAAAACCGACTACCACGTAAAAGCCTTTTTTTATTTTTCGGTTTTTATATAGTCTATGACACTCAGCAATTATGTGCCTTTCTATGGGTGAAAGAATTTTTAAAATCGGTTTAGTAGATCCCGAGATTACCCCCTACAATTTAACATACACACAAACTTTACTTCTTTATAATATTAGTATAGATAGTATAGATATTTTATTTTCAATAAAATTTCTCAGCACGTTTTTTTAGCTATTAAATGGATGTAGCTTACTTGAGCTCATCATTAGTCTTATATTATAAGGAACACAGTTTTTATACTAGTCAGGTGACTATTTTACTGCAGTCCATTGCATCTGCTTTCATTCGTAGCATGACCTGACCTTAAAAAATAAAGGTCATTAGATCAAGATCTGTATATTTTCTTTGGTTCTAATTTATATTATTTAAAATTATAAAACAGAAGAGTTTGGTTTCCGTTCGATTATTGAATTAGGAAGTACTGGGTCGATTTGAAAAACTATTTTAAATGTTTTAGAATACGGCCGACGTATCTTGACGAGTCTGAACATAGGCTCTGCGAACTTTAGCGCATGTACACTCGTAAAAAAAACTATTATTGTCACTTTTTTTTGTATACCAATGTACGAATAATATTTCCCTAATACAGTGACCAATTAGTACAAATTAAACAAATATCTAATAACTGTCAAAAAATGTATTGCGCAACCTTCTGCGCGAAATTAGGACTCGCCAAGGTACGTCGGCCGTATTGTATAGTCCATTTATCGCAGAAGACTAGGTGTAGGCTATATATAACACTACTGCCATAACATAATTATCCTTTACCGTAGTATAAGATGCCTATAGGACAGGTGAGTTCTGACTTTCGCATGATGACTGCCGGGGACTGGATGCGAGTAGCCTAAAATCGATCAGGCTGTTGATGATTACCAAAAGGAATCAATGAAACCTAGCGTTAATGGAAAATGTTTTAAAAACTTGTGTGGACCGTATGTGGATTAGATAGTAATCTAGTCATGTATAATACAATGGCTTAAAAGGATTCCGACTTATGAAGGGTTTATCTTGAACAAGCATTTGTCCACAGCATACTTTTGATATCACCATCTGACTCACAGTTTGTGAGTGATAAATCACATCATCGAAATGACCTTGCGTTTTATAATTAGCTTATTTCGATTAGTTTAGTGCCACTGTTATACAAAGTAGACAAATTTTCTTGACCTAAACCAGTTTCTACGTGTCTGGCCTGAAATGTTTCTAAACCTAACGATGATATATGCCTGATGAAAACCATAAGCAGAATCCAAGAGCTGTGGTCAACGTACTCATACGTTACATACGTTGCGAATGCACAAAAACAGCAATGGTGACCAATACTATGGCGACCTGTTGAGATGCTTCTGCTTCATTGAGTCTTCGTTCTCGCACTCACAAAAGAAACATACGAGTACAGCACGAATGCTGTAATTTAATGTTGGTCTTCTGTAAGAGGGTTATACTCGTATAGTAAATCAAGCTCTTTCTAATGCTGGGGCCACACTAAGGTTTAACGTCAATGCCCATTATCTCGATAATTATTGCGATAATTTTTACCGCATTAAAATGGGTGGCTACACTTCAACGGTCAACATGAATGCTCATTATTGGCGATAAAAACGGCATTGAATTTACTATAATTCAAGCAAGATGGACGTTGACAGAGCTCTATATCTCATGAGTGTAAATTTATATTATTTGACTTTATTGAATCATTACCGAATAAAAAGAAAACTGAAACAAAGAAAAAGAAGAAGGTGGATGATTACTCGACTAGGACGCCATAGTACGTATTTCCAGTCAAAATCGTGCTATTTTGAGGCAAATCCGTCGTAAAAAAACAAATACGTCCGCTCCCGTTGCGCTCTTGATGCACACTGACAATACGTAATGTGGCCGCTTCATCGCATCAATTCTCGCGTTAATCTCTTTGATGTACCGCCACTTGAGCTATCGCCTAACTCCAAATGGCATTGTTAAAGCCATTGTCAAATTATCCCGTTAAGTTGTGGCTACACCTATGGTGAACGTCCATTATCGCGATAATTAATGGCATTTCTCATTAGTGTGGCCCCAGCATAAGAAGAAGCCTATGTCCAGCATGATTGTTATAGCATGTTAATGTAATGTGCACATTATAGAGAGTACCGACACGACTACGGTTTCTATCTCAGCAAACTAACCACTGTATTTTCGTCTATCAAAAAGTATTTACCTCACGACAAATTGTTTAGCAGTGTTGATATTATGGTATTGGTATGTGTAATTATGTATGCTGTACGGTTGTAGTTACGGAACGATGTCGCAACGCATTGTTAACACAAATCGGTATTGTTATGTTCACTTGTTTGTACACCCCACCTATGAAATGTTATACCACATACTTTTTAACTAGTATTGTTGAAATGCCGGAATAGCAATGAAAAGCTTACTAGAAATACAGTAGGTACATTTGACGGACTATCATTATTTTAAGTAGTAAATTATCTATTGAATACTAACCGCTAACCGCTTAACGAGGCCTCTCTTTGGAAAGGAAGTTAAATGCTTATTTTTGGTTTATTCATGATTCAGTCATAATTTATGCCATAAGGTATACATACAGATAAGACTTTGAGGAAAATTCCATAAAAAATTACAGTATAACAATTGCGTAAATAAATGGTCGTGACCACACTACCTGAGGGCTATGTCCGCCCATGAGTTACCCATACAGAGGCTTGTTTAAACTATTATGGCAAACTATTAAATTTAAGTTTAGTAACATAAGATACCGTCCGATCAACATATCCGACCTTCTTACCCATTTCTATCATAATTATATCACGCGACAGAAATTTCATCCCCATCATCTAGATGGTTGGCAGTCCACAACTGTGCGCTTTTCTCGAAACTTTCTGCCGCGCACAACAAAACTGTGGAATGAGCTGTCGAGCTGTTGAGCGTACTCTTTCTTAAAAGGCCAGCAACGCACTTGTAACGCTTCTGCTGTTGTTGTGGGTTGTAATCGCTTACCATCAGGCGATACGTCAGCTCGTTTGCACCTTATATACAAAATATCTGACCAAATAATTCTAACTTCGCATGATACTTTGTCGTTTTAGGTGACCATACGTTATATATATTTATATGAGTACTAATATATATATATCCTTGTTTAAAACTCCTTTCACTTAAAGTTTGACATTATTCAAACGATTTCCATAAATAGTTGCTGATTTACATAAAATTGCATTTATACTTTTAATACCAGTTCGTATCCTGTTTTTTGTAGATATAATACATACTCGTATCTCTCTGTATGATACTGCGGTCTTATTTCCCATTTACATTTAGTACAGTCTAAAATGTTGCCTAAAATCATTTATGTAGAAAGCAAAAACATACGAAAAATGAAGACTATTTAGAAGGAGTAGGTCACTACTTAGTATACCGAAGACCCATACACCAACTCCCCCCCCATCTCCCTCCCCATCACCCGAAGGCCGACAATGCACTAGTGACGCCGCTGGTGTTGCGGGTCACTACCATCTGGTCATACGTCTGCTCGTTTGCCCCCTATTCCATAAAAAATAAAAAATATATGCAGCGGTTATACTCAAATTTTGACATGATGCCTACATTATACCACATGGTTTGTAGCTACACAAACCACTTCAAAGATTGCTTTCATCTTTTGCGTCTTATTTTGACCACGTATTTCATCAGTGCAACCACAATGGGTCCGTGTGTGCGTCGCAGGGCACAGCATCTCTAAAAAAGGGTTAACATTCTCATCTTGTATGTATGTGTAGTTTGATGACAATAACACACAACGATAATATCTAATTATAATAATGTGCGTTTTAAGTATAAACGCAGACTTGTCAACAAGCATCATCCCTTTGTTTTGAAAAGATAACCTACTGAAACAAGCGCTTTGACTAAAGAAATAACATTCCAGATTTCTTTTAAAAACAAATAGATCTATTTTATAAATAAACAATGCACAAAAACATAAATTTTCTCTTAAATAAAATTAACTTTCACTGTTTTAGCGGCACATGAAGTACACATTTATAATTAACACTAGCTGACCTACGCATCCTCGTTTGCGTCTTCAATGGCCCGTAGCGTGAAAATTTTCCCCCGTTTTTTAAAGATTCTTAATTGGGGTTCCGCTTCTATTGGTGTTAGCATGATGATATATAGCCTATAGCCTTCCTCGATAAATGGACTATCCAACACTGAAAGAATTTTTCAAATCGGAACAGTGGTTCCTGAGATTAGCGCGTTCAAACAAACAAACTTCAGCTTTATAATATTAGTATATATTAACATATTTGTAGTTACGAACTCTGTCAAGTTCGTTTGTTTGTGAGGACATGGGTTCGACAGATTTGAATTCATTGCCTACAAGAATGACGTAGTTGTTTATGTCTTCGTACTGCGCTGTATATTGTGGGGTTTAATCACTGGAGCACAATTCGTGTGACCCACAAATTGTTGTCCTGAGTCTGGGTGTTCTTTGTGTCTGTTTGATGTATGTTTATTAAGTCCCCCACGACAAGATAGGTGTATTCTTTACTACTCACTTATGTTGGACGTCACGTGTGGTTCGGAAATAGTAAATTTATACACTACTTTTGTTGCAATTGTTTCATATGATCATATTAGATTCTTCAAGCAACAATGTTAAATTTAAATAACATATCTGACGACATTGATTCAGTCAAAGTGTCGCAGTCATTAATCTCATCGCCAGAAAATTTAAAAAATTACATAAACCTATCCAAAACTTGTTTGACTATATTTCATACCAATATTCGTAGTGTGTCACGAAATTTTGATTCTTTAGCCGTTCTTCTTGAAAGAATATGCATTCAGTGTGACTTAATTGTATTGACTGAGTGTTGGCTCAGTAAATCGCCCATTTTACCAGTAATACCAGGTTATAGTTATTACGCATCTGATTTTCATAATCAAAACGATGGGGTTCTGGTTTTTGTTAAGGATGGGATTAAACATATGATTGAAAGTGTCACTATATCCGATGCAAACAGTCTTATTGTAAGATATCAGAACGATTTTGCTGTCATAGCTATTTATAGATCACCGTCGAATAGAAACATAGACAATTTCTGTGATAGTGTTGATTTTTGTCTCACATCGTTAAAATCTGTGAACACACTTGTTTTGGTCGGCGATATTAATATAGATATTTCTCCCCGTACAAATGATGGCAATTGCAGCAGATACTTGAACATGCTTGCATGCCACGGTTTGTTAACTGCTTATTCACTACCAACTCGTCAAGAAAGTTGTATTGACCATGTTATGCTGAGATCCAGTAGACTCTCTGAAGCATATATATTGGACTCGCTTATCACTGATCATTCTCCGATTGTGTTTTGTTTAAACTGCAAAATAAGAAGACATTCATCTGTGTCTACATATGTTAAAGTTGACTATCCATCACTGGTTTCTAAACTGTCGAATGAAAGCTTTAGCTCGATTTATACTGCTGTGGATCCCAATAGGGCGGCTGACGAAATAACTGAGATTATTGCTAGTGCCGTCACAGATTGTTCCAATGTAATATTAGTCCCACACCGCAAACGCATCATTAAGCCATGGCTAACGCCTGGTTTGGTACGATGCATCAGACACAGAGATAAAATGCATGTAAAAACTAGAAATGAGCCGCAGAACGCGATACTTTGTATTTCTTATACGAGGTATCGCAATTTTTGTAATAATCTCCTTAAAAAGTTAAAAATAGCTTATGAGAAAAGTGAATTTATGAAAAACAAAAGCAATCCTGGAGGTATGTGGAGTACGATAAATAAAATCACAAATTATAAACCACAGCGGGCTTCACCTAGTGAATTGCTTACTTTTAATAGAGATCCCATTGTATCACTGAACATGGTGAACGAGTCTTTTGTAGCTATAGGATCAACACTGGCTAATAGAATATTGAGTGACGGCGCTAGCCATAACTGCAACCCCATGTTTAACTCATGTACGTCCCAGTCTCCTACAGACACAATGGCTCTGTTTGCTACGGATTTTGGAGAGATTGATTTTATTATTTCAAATTTAAAAAACGACTCTGGGATGGGCATTGACAACATTCCAGCACTTGTTATCAAGAGAGCCAAAAGTTGTTTGATTCCTCCCATCACGTACATGTGTAATCTGTGTTTAACGACTGGAGTATTTCCGGATATACTAAAGCGGGCATTGGTACATCCTATCTATAAGTCTGGTGACAGGTACAGTGTAGAGAATTATAGACCAATATCTGTGCTATCGGTGCTCTCTAAGATTCTAGAAAAAATATTAAGTGTACGACTTGCAGCTTTCCTGCAACGGAATGGTATCATTGCAGCTAATCAATTTGGGTTCATAAAGGGCAAATCTACAGAGGATGCAACACTTCAACTTACCGAATGTATCACTAAAAATCTTGATAACTCTTTAAAAGTGATAGGTGTCTTCTTGGATTTGTCCAAGGCTTTCGATACTATTTCGATTCCGCTACTGATTTGTAAGTTGGAGTCGGTTGGCGTTCGTGGGTTAGCACTTAATATTTTCAATTCCTATCTCTCAAACCGAACCCAGTCTGTAAAAGTGGGCATACATACTAGTTCCCAAGCCTCCATTTCCTATGGTGTTCCGCAAGGTAGTGTCCTCGGTCCCACTCTTTTTCTGGTGTACATCAACTCCTTATGTACTAAGATTCTACCAAATTGTAACATTATTACCTACGCTGATGACACAGCACTAATTGTGCATGGGAAAAACTGGGAAGATGCCAAATATCACACAGAAACCGCACTTAGAGAGGTGTTGGGATGGTTAAATGATAATCTCCTGACATTGAATATTAACAAAACAAAATTCGTTACTTTTACCCATCGTGCTAATACCCAACCACCCTCTGATTTTCATATTGCGGCTCATAGCTGCTGTCCAAAAAATAACTGTACGTGCCCCAAATTAATCCGTACTTCCAACATAAAATACCTGGGTATTACAATGGACACCTCACTGAACTGGTCTCCGCACATAAACAATGTTGTCAACCGCATTCGTAAATTGATTCCGATCTTTAGGAAAATTAGACCTTCTGCAGATAATGAGACCTTAATGTGTGTTTATTACGCACTTGCTCAAAGCCTAATACAATACTGCATCGTGACATGGGGTGGCATCGGCAGCTCAATTATGCTCCCACTGGAGCGCGCACAAAGAGCTATTTTAAAGATCATAATGGGTAAGCCACGCAGATATAGTACTGATCTTCTGTACAGTGAAAGTCCTGTTTTAACTGTCAGGCAACTCTTTATTAAATCTGTTATACTGCGTAAACATAAAAATACTGCATACAAACAACTTTTAACACGTAGACGAGCTGAAGTACATCATTTGACAACACATAGAACAACACTTGCACACTGCCAGTATTACGTCATTAGTGGTAAACTTTATAATCTTGCTAACCGCATCAATGACATTTACTCCCTTCCCTTACACAAATGCAGGTTGACAATACACAATTGGCTTAAAACCTTGAACTATGTAAACACTGAAACAATACTGACCAGTTCCATATGATGACCTTCAATGCAGAAAACACCACATGCGCGCGTATACACACTCTCTCAATCACATACACACACACACAAACACACACACACACACATAAATAAAATAAATACACACTCTCCTCCACACCAATTACACATTCACTGCACTCTATAGATACACACAATCAATTACCTTTTATTTTTCTTATTTTTTATATTTTATACTTTTTGTTTAAAATTTGTTTATCGGTATCGCCACTTAAAGGATGTAATGAGTGTCATTCAGGGTGGAAGACGCTGGCTGCTGTAACACAGTTAACACTAGTATAGCAGTCAACGACAAACTCTTATTCCTGATATATTTATCATTTATCAATTGTATAGAAAATAGAATAAAAAAAAAAATGTCTGTGAATAAGAGAATTTGTAAAACTTAAGTACGAATAAATATATTATTATTTTTTGTATTTTTTACTCGAGTTTTATTTTTCTCGGTTTTTCCTAATTCCCGCTCTGTAACCTTCAGAGAAAAGGAGGTTCGGATTCCCTGGAATTTAAGAACACTGTGTCGCCCAAAACTTTTATGAGTATTGTGGATGAGTGTATTGCTGCTTGTTTTTGTATTATAGGTATGTTTATATTTGAGTCTAATTTATTTATGTATCTATGTAAACTTTTTGCTACAACACCTGTTGTGCCTATAACTATTGGGATGGTTTCTGTATGTGTGTTCCACAAGCGTGAAATTTCTGTTTTTAAAGAGTGATACTTGCTGAGCTTCTCTATTTCTTTTGGTCCTATGTTATAGTCTGATGGTACGGTTACGTCTATTAAGTATGTTTTGTTTTCTGTTTTATTTACGTATACTATGTCTGGCCTATTGTGTGTTATTGTGACGTCTGTTTGTACCGGTATCTCCCACATTATCTTTGCAGATTCGTTCTCTTTAACTTGTGGTTGTGTGAGATGTTCTAGCCACCACAGTTTAGCGACTGGGATTTTGTGTTTTTTGCAAAGGCTCCAAAATATGTACTGTACAATGTTGTTGTGTCGTTTGGTGTAATAAGTGCCAGCCAATTTTTCACATCCCGAGACAATATGTTGTGCGGTCTCGTCTTTTACTGAACATAGCCGACACTTACCATCTACTGCTCGTTTAAATATGTCCCTTTCATGTTGCCTTGTTACTATTGCCTGATCTTGTATTGCAAATATGGATGACTCTAATGTTGGTGATACAGGTTGTTTCTTAATCCAACGGAATGATTGTATCCTATCTATATTTTCCTTCTCTAAAACTGATCTATAAAACTGGCCATGTAAAGGTTTTGATTTTATTTTATTTAATCTAGTTTTTACCACTGCTTGTTTGAGTTCTTTGTCTGTGTATTTTGTGTTCTGTCGTAGCCCTATTTCTGTCAAATTTAATTCAGTTTCTTTAAAAATAGAGTATTTCTCTTTATGGCTATCGTGTTCTACTATTGTTTGGAGTATGTAGTCTTTTTGTGTTTCTAAATATGTTTTGTATTTAATTATTTGTGTTTTGTGTAGCATTTCTATGTTTAGTAAACCTCGTCCACCTTCTTCAGTTGGTAAATATAGTCTTTCTATGTCTGCTTTTTGTGCGTGTGCTTTATTTATGGCTAGTAGTTTTCGGGTTTTTACATCTATTTTGTT
This sequence comes from Spilarctia lutea, assembly GCA_916048165.1. Lineage (NCBI taxonomy): Eukaryota > Metazoa > Arthropoda > Insecta > Lepidoptera > Erebidae > Spilarctia > Spilarctia lutea. Next base: position 10,355,892 of record OU696490.1, on the reverse strand, counting down.
GAGATCTGTATTTTTGTAGTTAATAATACCAAATGTGTATAACAGAACTGGTACTGCGTAGGTATTTATGGCTTTAATGAGATTCCTGGCGTTAAGGTGTGTGTTTGTGATGCATTTTATTCTTTTAAAATATTCTCTTTTAACTTGCTCCCTAATGTCGTTGTGTTCTATTTTTCCTGCTTCATTAATGCCTAAATATTTATATGATTCATCTTTTTTCAGATGTTCGAATTTTAATCCGCTCAGTAAAATGTGTCCTTCCCCTCGGTATTCATTCATTCTGCCCGCTGTCAAGTGCAACACATTACACTTGTTCAAACCGAATTCCATCCCTATATCTCTAGTGAATATCTCTGTACTATCTAGTAAAATATTTAAACTATTTTTATTTTTAGCATAAACTTTTAAATCGTCCATATATAACAAATGATTGATAACTGATGAATCTTTGAGTGTGTAGCCCTTAGTGTGGTATTTATTAAGAACGTTTGATAATGGGTTAATTCCTAAACAAAAAAGTAATGGTGATAAAGAATCCCCTTGGAAAATTCCACGGCGAATATATATGTAGTCGGTCGTCACTGAAACATTCTCACCACGAGCTGTCATGATCACCTTCCAGCTGGGCATGACTTTCTGTAGAAAGCTTATGATAATATGTGGACATTTATACATGTTTAAAACTTTTAGTAGCCATTCGTGGGAAATACTATCAAAAGCTTTGCGGTAGTCAACCCACCCCATGCTAAGATTCTTCTGGTACTGATGAGCATCCTCTAAAATTGCTTTATTAATCATAAGGTGATCTTTACATCCCCTAGCGCGGCGCCTACATCCTCTCTGCTCTGGTGCTATAATGTTATTATTTTCGCAGTGTATATAGAGCTCGTTAGCTATTACAGAAGTTAAAAGTTTGTATAGTGTGGGTAAGCAGGCTATGGGTCTCCAGTTTTGAGGATCTTGTGTGTTTTCATTTTTTGGTATCAGAATTACCTGACCCGTAGTGAACCAGTCTTCTATTGTTTCGGTTTCGTTGAGTATTCTATTAAATATTTGAGTTATGTATGAGTGTGTTTTTGTGAGATATTTTAAATAATAGTTTTGGATTTTATCAATGCCTGGAGTTTTCCAGTTGTGTGTTTTACTTAATGCTTCTTTTACCATATCTAAGTTAATTTCTTCAAAGGTGTGAGTATTTATGGTGTTTCCTTTATTTTCTTCATCAGCGATCCATCTTGCATCTCTATTGTATGTTATTGGTTGTGATAGAATAGATGTCCAGAACTTTTGTACTGCTTCTTTGGTAGGAAGTTCAGTAGGAGCTTTTAGATTTCCATTTAGAGATCTGTAAAATGAGTGTTGGTTTTCATTGAACATTTTATTCTGGTTTTTTCTATTGTTCATATCTTCATATCTTTTAATTCTGCCCGCTAATGCTTTAACTTTTTGATTTAAAATTTCTACTGTGTTGTCATGATCTAAATCTGTAAAAATGTTATATTTGTCGTATAGCTTGTTTTTAATGTTTAACATTCTTCTACTGTTTGCTCCTCTTTTTATCTCTATTAATCGCCCTAATTCCTTTCTAATATCTTCTATTTTTTTCTTTATTCTTAATTTCCATGGTGGTTCTCGTTTAGGCTTAATTGTAGCTGGTGGTGTGTATGCTTTTTGACCATTAATTGTTATTAACGTTTTGGCTGCTGCATAGATTGTATCGTTTAATTCGCGTAGTGTGCTATGTGTATTTAAAATGATTGGCAAGTAATTGTTGATTTTGTGTAGATTATTAATATAGGTTTTATTGAATCTAGGTTTTGGGAGGAATTTTCGATGTTCGAGTGGTACCTCTTTTGTTTCTGCAAGTGTTTGTAAAAATTGAATAATTATCGGGTCTAGGTCCTCAATGTTTTGTGTGTACGGATTGTGTGTTTGTTGCATCGTGTCCTGCGTCAAGTCGTCTAAATCAGGGTGATGAAGAGTTTCAAAACCAGTTGGCTGTGAATAGGAAGAACTATTGAAATTTTCGTGAGAAAGTGTATGAGGTGTGTAATCCGTGTGTTGTATGCCTGATGTTTGTGTGTTTGTGTCTGTTTGATTCGGTACGACTGATTGTACTTCCCTATTTTGTGTATCTGAGTGTATATGGGTATCTGCAGGAGTGTTAGATTGTTCTGCTTTCTGTTTTATTAGATCTAGTACTTCGGTTGAAAGCCAGTTATGTGTAATGATGCTACGTGCCTGGTTTGAAAGTGTGTTACCTGTGAATTTATGTATTTTAGAATTGTCTGGATTTCTTTCTTTAAACAGCTTTTCGAGACGTTTTATAAAACCTGCTCCTTGTGATTTAGCTTTATAATAACAAAACATTAGCTCATGAATTTCGGCTTTGGACCACTTTCTTCGTGCATCATTAGTGTTTTGTGAACTTGTAGTTGTCGTTTCCGGTGCACGGGCAGAACTGACTGACTGAGCTGATGTGACTAAAATTTGTGTGTTTGTGTCTGTTTGATTTGGTACGGTTGATTGTATTTCCGTATGTTGTGCATCTGAGTGTATATGAATATCTGCTGGAGTGTTAGATTGTTCTGCTTTTTGTTTTATATGATCTAGCTGTTGTGTTGAAAGCCAGTTATGAGTAATGATGCTACGTGCCTGGTTTGAAAGTGTGTTACCTGTGAATTTATGTATTTTAGGATTGTCTGGATTTCTTTCTTTAAATAACTTTTCTAGACGTTTTATGAAGCCTACTCCTTGGGCTCTAGTTTTAAAATAGCAAAACATTAACTCTTGAATTTCGTCTTTGGACCACTTTCTTCGTGTATCTTGAGTATTTTGTGAACTTGTCGTGGTCGATTCCGATGCACCGGCAGAACCAATGGGAACGTCCCTATTCTGCAAAGTGTCATCGGCATCTCGGTTCAGGTCGGCTGTGGCATTTTCGAGTTCCCCGGCCCCCGCCCGCCTGTTCAGCAGGGAGCCACTGACGGTCCGTATACTGTCACGTCCAGCGTCAGCTCCAGACGTGCCCCAGCGATCACCCCCGGGAAGCGGCATTAAACGTTTTCTCTTATTATTTCTCTCCATTATGTTGGGGGTTTGCCATTTCCCTTTTTGTCACCCGTATAGAGATTATGTTTCAGGTGTCCGCCTCTCACGTGGCTGAGATGTTAAGCACGGACGTGGGGTTGGGCTTTGAGAGGCATATTATTTTATTATAATAATAATAATATATTATTATATTATATATTATATTCTTAATGCGTGAGTTATATTACAAGAAAAAGAAAATAAATATGCAGCTGATTAAATGATCGATAAAAATGTTTTTATTGAGTTCATTTAACGTTTAATTTAGGTACAGCTTCAAGGAACCGCAAACATAGTATTATGTGATATTTTAGTCCAGTACCATAATGCGTACTCGAGAATAAAGCCCTCGACAGACAGATAATATGTCCGCCAATGCACCTAAAGTGCATGATGTATTAAATAAATAAATAAATAATAATTAATTGAACTAATAACGGTTCATTTATTTATTTAATAGAATGCTTTTACCTTCACCACACTCAATAACAGGTGTAGCAGTGCGATTTTCCTCAAAAATATGACGAAAGAAATATTATAGTCATTAATAAACTATTCAAGAGAAATTACAAACATTCCTTATTTGCCTGCAATAAAATCTACAGTATTAATACAGAAAAGATTTTGTTGAGACTTATTTTCCTCAGTGGATCAGTAACTGTTAATAACGATGGTGATCATTCAATAATATATGATTAATAATTTAATGTTATCATTGTAAATAAGTAAATTATGTATAAGTAATATAATAATGTAAAGTTAAATATACATATTTACACTATTAACAAAAGTAATTATTTATAATTAAACCGTAATGAAAACATTAGTTAATTGAACCGGTAAAAGGCAATACAATTACCTTTTGAAATTGACGATTGAGAGATTATTGCCTTCGGGAATTAATCCTAACAAACCTCAGTACATAAAATAATTATGTGGCTTCGGCACATAAAATAATGATTATATCTTTCACATGAGAAAAAACTCAGGTCTTGAACTTGAAAAATTCTACATTCTACACTATATTATATACCTACTACATTCCCTTTAATTATTATCTTATTAATAAAATTCAAACTTTTAACAACACAAGTTACAAAACTGAAAGTTGCAGACATGCACGGTCGGCATTTGTCTTTATGTGACCCGTTTGGTCAATTGCACTCTGAATTGTAAATAATAGTTTCAGATAACACAACAAACAAAACTGTGTATGTATATGTAATATGCGTGTGTATGTGTATGTATATATATATATAAATATATGTATGATTGTTTGTGTGTATGTATATATTCTTGTATAATTACGCAGATATATTATATTTCATTGTTTTCTTCATAAAGTGTTGTGCACCATCTCACTCATTTCCGCACCACCCAACGGTAACTGGTAGAGAATGCCTTTGGCATCAAGTCCGCCATTGTACATTTTGTGCATAAAGTTAATAAATAAATAAAATAAACAAACACATTTTTGTATCAAATAATAAGTAAAAAAAACTTAGTATTTCTACTATTATTAAAGACCAAAAAATGACAAAATAAGTCAAACATGCTTCAATACACGCTTAAGAACACAACGTGGCACAAGATGGGAAAAATCGTGTATCTTAAGATTATAATTGAATAAATTTTATTACGTCATTCATTTATCGAATGAATCGAGTTCAAAGATTCCGTTACACGCATACAAGTAAAGCTAATATAAGCGTTTTGAAAGTCTTGTAAGAGGAATACGTGACTGGCATTTTTTTTTCACATTTCGAAATAAATACTCCAAACTTTGTTGTTCGTTTTTGCATTGCGGACATAATGGACCTAACTCTGCGTGAAATTTAATTAGCAAACGTCCGATTGAACTTTTAAATAAATAAACATTTTACATAGTTACTAATGGAATGGCTATTTTTACTAAATCAATAACGGCCTTGATACAATTTAGGAGGTAGAGAGACTGTATAAATGTATTTTTTTGTCCGATGGGGAACTGTATGGGTTATAGGTTTAAGTTCCTTTTAGAACTATTCGATCTATTTATGTCTTTACTTTTAAAAATACATCATACATACAAAAAGTGAAACGAAATTAAAGTGATTTTGTTGCACTTGGTGCCCTGTGTTTGGATTTGTACTTACAATAAAATTATTTCTAACAAATCATTCTTCAAGAATTATGGTAATTTGTAAAGGTAACTTTGTCTTTTTGTCTCGCTAACAATGCGTAAACAAAAAAATATGCGTTGTCTATTGAGTTATTAAAAAAAAACCTTATTGCGGTGTGTGCGGTTGCGACACCGCGGTGTTAGTATTTGCAAAACAGTATTCAAATTCGCTAAAGTGATGACTGTTACGATAAAACCTATATTATTATTTTAAAATGTGAAAATAATTGTTTTCATACTTTAAAGCTCACAAGTTAATGCTTTAATTAATATGTATTTTCATATTCTGCCGAATATTGCACAACATTCAGAATGCCTCGGTGGCGCAGTAGTAGCGCATGCGTCTGCTGTGCTTGAGGTCTCGGGTTCAATTCAATTCCAGGGTCGGACCAAACGTTTCTATGATCTGCAAATATGTATGTATGTACATACAAAAAAAAGTATATACGTATTTATATCACTTGTCTAGTACCCATAACACAAGCTGTGCTTAGCTTAGGACTAGACGGCGTTGTATGTTAGATGTCCGAAATATTTAATATTATTCGTTCATCAATATTCCAATCTAAAAATACTAAAATAAGCGTAATGCTAGATATAACGGAATATTTATAGCATCCTCATTCTAGATTCTAGACACGTTGTCGTAATATACATCGCATTTAAAAAAAAAAAATTACTTTGTTTCATTTTTAGCAGCCCGTACAAAACCGTTATTAGCTATATTAAAAAATGTGTTAAAGGGTCAAAAACGTTACATAAATATTCATAGAACAAGTTTCTGTTAGGAAATAAATAACTTTTGATTTAGGGGCCTGGGTTAAGAGGTGTTATTATGCGGGTGAAATCATTTCTGGTTTTTTATTTAGGTACAACTACTTTTTAATATTAATTAGTAAGGTATGTGTCATCGCACCAAGAGACTGAACACTTATATAAGAATTACTTAACATAGAAAGAAGTACTTTATCTAAACGTATATTATTTTCATTTTATCATTCACCTACCTGGGAACCTATTATAACCGACTAGATTGCACAAAGTTCCATTTAGAGACAGATAAAGAATTCGGAATGTGACATTTCATCTCTTCAGCCGCCCATGGACACTCGCAACACCGGGGGCGTCACAGGTGCGTTGCCGGCCTTTGGGGGATGGGGGAAGGGTTGAGATATGGGCTTCCGGTATCCTCACTCACTCGGTGAAACACAGCGCAGGCGCTATTTCACACCGGTTTTCTGTGAGGCCGTGGTATCACACCGGTCGAGCCGGCCTATTCATGCCGAAGCGTGGCTCTCTCACGGTAAACCTTAGGTGTCGTTCTTACGAATATGTGAGTATATACAGGATAAGACCAAGGAAAACTAGAAACAAACCCATCTGGCCAGTTTGGTATAATAATCCAAAACCCCTTTCTAAGGATAGGCCTCAGAGCAGTGAGCATTTATTACATGCAATTGAGAAAGCACATAGGACTGCAATTCTAAAAAAAGGTAGTTGTTGTCTTGTTAGAAGCACAAGGTCTTCGAAAATCACACTCGACGACAATAAAAATTGAGATAATAAAGTTGATACGCTTTGCGTAACCAGTGTTTATAGTATGTATTGTTTTGCATTTACAATAATATCCAAAACGTTGTGTCCGTTACGGCGTGTAATTATAAACAAACACGTTAGTTCAAAAACAAGTCGTGTTGCTCTCAATTTAAAGATGATATTGGTTTAATGTGGTATGTCAGGGTGATTGTACAGACGATATCGGTCTGTGAGTCAGACGTGATTAACTACACATCGCCAGTTGTACGGAATCCTCATTGTTTTTGTTTGAACAATTAAACGGAACCCACTTTCGAGACGATTAAATCTCATGCGTAACGGAATATTATTCGTTTTATATCTACATGCTTTTTAGTACTCAGTTTCTTCTTTTTTATTGTATACAAACTGTCAAAGGTATGACACACTTAAGAATGATAAAATTTGTGCTTGAAAAGCGATAATATCGAATTTAAAGTAGTTTTTGCTGTGACTTGATAAGTTACTTCAGATTAGGCAATACTGTGTAAAACATTTAAAATTAATTACTATCAATATGTATATTATTAGAGATTGAACCCGGTGACTAACAAGTATATTATATTTAGTATATATTCCTGTGTATACCCGATAATAATGAAGTATTCTCGGTATAACTGGTAGCAGAAACTTGATACTATTGTATGATTATTTTATATTTTTAAATCTTAATATTTTTAAAGTTTAGCAGCTTTTTTAAGTAAAAAACCTGCTCTAATATGCATATAAATAGGATAATAATAAATATCTGCAATTTATACATAGAGGTCCGGCAAAACTAGTTAACTTCTAACATTTAATATATTTAATACATATCACCTTCTTAATATTAATCTATGATTAATATATATAAATATAAAATTAATTGCCTGACTGTCTCAATGATAACCTAGACGAAATAGTTTTACTGGGAGAGCCACGTTTCGGCATGCATGGGCCGTCTCGACCGGAGTGATACCACGGGCTCACAGAAAACCGTTGTGAAATAGCACTTGCGCCGTGTTTCACCGATTGAGTGAGGATACCGGAAGCTCATACCCCAACCCTCCCCCCTCCCCATCCCCCAAAGGCCGGCAACTCCTTTGGTGTTGCGGGTGTCTATGGGCGTCGGTAATTGCTTACCATCAGGTGATATGTCTGCTCGTTCGTTGCCCCTTATTCAATAAAAAAACATATAAACCACTGGGCTCCAAACTTAAAATTTTGGTAGCTCATACCTTTTTAAGTAAAAGAATTTCTGATAATTTAACTTCCTAGGAGGTACCAATAAAGGAACCATTATATATGGTTCGCTTATTTCAAAGAAGACTGAAAAACACGAAATAAGAAGCCGCGATGAATAGCTTGATTGAGTATAAAAAGCAACCCACGAAGCTAATATTCGTATCGATTTTCGATAATATGGCGAATATATTATTGTATTATGTATGCGTCTCACATGACTGCATTTAGACAGATTTGTGTTACAGTGTGTTTCTATCTTTGGGTGATTATGGCTAATGTTCCAAGTCATTAGAAACAATGGAAATCCAAAGATTTTGTCACAATCACATAAATTTATGTATATTGAATATTTTTGATAGAGCAACGAAATGATTTTAACAGATTGAATTAATAATTTCACATTCGTTTGATAACTATTTAAAAAAAACGTTCTTAACATTCATGAGTCAGTCATGACTGCCTCGTTGGTCTAGTGGTTAGCGTAAGCGACTGCAAATCAAGAGGTTTCGGGTACAATTCCCGGGTCGGACTGCTGTTGGGTTTTTCCTACAAGAAATTCCTAATAGCAGCCCGGAGTATGGAAGATGGCGGTGTTTCCTGCCCGTGCTTCGGAGAGCACGTTAAGCCGTCGGTCTCGGTTGTCATGAACATCTATGGCAATCGTTATTGGGAAGTCAGTGCCCTCAAATATACTGACAACTAGTTCAACCTTCGAATTCAGTTCGCCCTCAGGGTTGCGGAGGTCAGATGCCAGTCGCTCTGTGTAAAAACTGATATTCAGGTAAAACCGGTTGAACTGGTAGCCGACCCCAAATATTGGGAATAATAAAGGCTAGGAAGATGATGATTCTTAACATTCATGGGGAAGATTGGAAGGGACGGTTGTTGAAATCTTATGATTTTCTTTTGTATCAGTAAAATTAAGTAACGAACGAAGGTCTCCCCCAAGGAGCGCCAGCTATCCCAGTCTTGGACAGTCCGCATCCGTCCGCATCGTGAGTTCGTGAACTGCGATTGGTTGATATATAATTGACTAAAAGGGCATCAACTAATTAGTATTTTATCATCTGATTGATGATCTTGATTATCTGTAATATTCAATGATCTAGTTGATTATCTTTCGAAATGTAAATAATATATTATTCCTTCCGTATTTATGAAAAATGCCATAAGTCGGGCGAATGACACATGCCACTGATAAAAAAACATGAAAGATAAATGGAAAATATATGTATACAAGTACAAGTAAGTACATATACGTAGTTCAAGAAACTAAAGTAACACGGTTTCATGCCATGTTGTAACTATCACTCAGTCTAGACGAATTAATGCTTATACTTCATTGATAAGATTCACTTTGTTTTTGGAATGTTTAAAAATGTTACAAATACCTAACTCATTTCATACTGGATAAGTCCGTGGGGCAGAAACTCCATCCATCCATCCATCCATCCATTCATCCATCCATCCATCCATCCATCCATCCATCCATCCATCCATCCATCCATCCATCCATCCATCCATCCATCCATCCACCAACAGCCTTTAACAGTCCACTGCTGGCCACGGCAAGGTTTTGGTCTACTATACTAACTATACCACACTTGACCAGACGGGTTAATATACGGTTGAAATTTTCTCTGTGTAGTGATGTTGTCCTGCATACTTTGCTCCCTTAGTCGCCTCTCCCATGGATTGAATAGGGGTGGTCACCACACTTGCATGCTACATAGATTATTTATTTATTTTTATATTGCATAAGGCGTAACATGCATTTTGACTGCCTCGGTGGCGTGATGGTTAGCGATGCGACTGCTGTGTTTGTAGTCTCGGGTTCGATTCACAGGTCGGTCCCAATGTTTGTATGATCTACAATTTTTTTTTTTAGAGTTTGGGTGTATTCTATGTATAATATGTATGTATTTACAAAAAAGAAGTATGTATGTATTTATATCCGTTGTTTAATACCCATAACACAAGCTCTACTTAGCTTGGGACTGGATGGCGTTGTGTGTTAAATGTCGGAAATATTTATTCATTATTTAAAAACTATAGCTAATTAATGTATTTGGAAGTAAAAAGACGTATTATACAATATCTAAAATTATAGAAAATTAAAATATCATTCTATCAAATCTCTTAGTTTTAGACCTAATTGAAACTAAAGGACCAATGCTTTGGATGACTTAGTAAATAGAGAGATATAAAAGTAAAAGTAATGTTAGCTCGAGCAAGTCAGGGTTGCATATCTGTAACTAGGAACTAACCATTGTCAGTAAGACCGAAACTATTTGTGTTTTTACTTAAATTTAAAGATTAACAGCTGTACGAAAACGAACAAAGGATGATAATACAGATTTAAAGTAACACCATGAACAAAAGCGACCTTGGAAACTCATGTTTAATCAACAAGGATCACGATCGAACCGAATTTAAAATTGTAAGTTGTCCTTGAAACACACCTTTTTGTACTCGTAGCACATGGAAGTGTTGAATATAATCGGGATTGTTTAATCTTTGCTTTTGGTAATAATGTAATTCCCTGTCAAAGAAAATGAACTCTAAATACTTGAGGAAAAAAGTTTAATTTTTAGTTTCAGGGATGTCGTGAAAACTCAGTTGGTAGGCATAGCTTAAATACGCGATATACCGCATAATGTTATTAATTCTGAAAATCTTTTGTCTCCTTCAGAAGAACAGTACGATTTTACATAAAACCTGATGGTGAAGATTTGTTAACTTCTTGTTTTTATTAAGATATCAATACTGCCTCTTCTCCGCGGCTTCTCCCGCAAGTATAGTCATTCCTCTGGGATTAAAGTTCCATGTCAATACTATACCAAACTGTCACAGACACACAGAGGCACACTGCGTTACTTTCGAATTTATAATTAACTAGCTGACCCACGCAACCTCGATTGCGTCTTCTTTGTCCGTAGCGAGAAAATTTTCCCCCGTTTTTGAAACATTATTCATTGGAGTTCCGCTCCTATTAGTGTTAGCGTGATGATATATAGCCTATAGCCTTCCTCGATAAATGGTCTATCCAACACTGAAATAATTTTTCAAATTCGACTAGCGGTTCCTGAGATTAGCGCGTTCAAACAAACAAACAAACAAATTCTTCAGCTTTAAAATATTAGTATTGCTTACATAATATGAATTTGTAATAAAAATAATATAATAATTTCAGTATATATGTTTTACTTGTTGTAATCTCTTTGTTGAGTCACCAGTTGGATGTATGGGATCAAAAGATTTGAATTAGCTTTACCCTAACTAGTTAAAGGTTATGTTAACTAATTTGAATGTTACATCGAGGCGGGTAATATACGTAGCTCTTTAGCCTTTACAAAGACATCAGACTTGAACCTTTGACCTTATCAACTTGCTGCGGTCATTAAACTATCAGCGTGAGCTTGACAGCAAAGCAATCTAGGTCAAACTGTTTAGTTATTTTTGGGATTGTTGGATAAGCATATTAGGTAGATATTATTTATACAAATTCTCTTCGTTTGTAAAACTTTCAAGTCAGTGGTCTGGTGTCATATTTGCCATTGTATATGTATGTCGGTGTATTTCAAGTTTTTTTTTTATTGTATAGTGGGCAAACGAGCAGACGTATCACCTGATGGTAAGCGATTACCGCCGCCCATGAACGCCCGCAACACCAGAGGCGTCACAAGTGCGTTGCTGACCTTTGAGGGATGGGAAAGGGGATGGAGGTAGGGGTTGGGTTTATGGGCCTCCGGTATCCTCACTCACTCGGTGAAACACAGCGCAAGCCGGTTTCATACCGGTTTTCTGTGAGGCCGTGATATCACTCCGGTCGAGCCGGCCCATTCATGTCGAAGCGTGGCTCTCCCACGCTCTAAAAGAGCAATTCTTCTTACAGAGCCTGTAACCGTTATAAGCTTCTTACATCTAGTTTTCTAATTTGTCCTAGTTCTTTTGTAGTAGCATTTTTCACGATGTTATAATGTAGTTAAATACTGAGGGTATTCCGAAAAACAAAATATTATTCTTACAATATTTTTTTGTAGCTAACTGTATTGTCTTTTCTTTAACCTGTGGCGACTTCCACATACAGCGCAACAGCAACATACTACAGCGCCATCTACCGCAGATACACTGAACTAAGGAGCAACGTACAACACGAAGAAACTACTAATCTTGAATCGCGCAATAGAATTTCTCGCGCCGATTATCATATATACAACAACCCAACATCAACCGTAGGCGGGGTGGCCCGCCAGGCATGATCACCTCCTCTGGCCGCAGGATCCTCCCTTTGTGTTGGTGGGACATTACACACCGTTTCCCCAAAAACCCATTTTAGATTTTAGCTATATATTTGAGTCGGGCCAAAACCAATATTTCTTCTTCAAAACATAGTTATTTTTCTTGGAAACTTCTAATACATGTTTATGAATGATTTATTACGCTTTTCATGAATACCTAAATATTTTAACATTAATACATTCAGCACTGAAACCTTTAGCAACAATATTCTTAATATATATTTCCTCTGGTTCGTTTAACTTTTTCTCTTAGTATAAAATACACGCGTGGAAGTTTTTCTGCGAAAATTTCAATTCCAGTCTCGCAACTGCGAATTGGTGTTTGCATAATGAAAAAGGAAAACAGAAAACAACGCTGTTAAAGTTTAACATGTTAGCGTAGCTGAATCCCGCGGTGTTACTCGCGGTTATTGTCGTACCGCGGGGCGAAGCTAGCCTAAAAGAAGTAGCCTAGTTACTCCTTGTATCATCAGCAATCTACCAGTGAAATTCCCGTCAAATTACGTCCAGCCGTTCCACAGATTAGCTGGAACAGACAGAAAGGCAGTTTTTTTTTTTAATGTACTGTGTATTATGTGCATTTAGATTTCACAACTCCACCAGTTTTCTTCTGATTAATTTCGTAGCAGTTTTTAAACTTCCAAGACAGTTGAATTTTTTCTGGGACTTCCCGAGTGTCATAACTCAGTGTGTTCGTGGGTCATTGCTGTTGATTCTGGTGTACAGGAGTGACAGTGGTATGGGCGGGATTAGTCCCAAAAAAATATATTTCACAAATCTTGTCTGTGGCTTTAAAGAATACAAAAAACAAATAGTATTTAATATTTATCGTTTTCAAATACACGGCTTTATCGTCATATCATAAACAAACATGTCGTCAAGTTGTCTAAAAATATTTATATCGATTTCTTTATCAAATAAAAAGTTTACCAACAAAATGGTCTTAGATAAGTACTATTGTTACCACATCAACCATGGATTAACAAAGCATTATGACAATTAGATATCTAGTCACTTGAAAACATGTACCTAAAATATGCAGACATACATAAGTTATTATAATCATAAAGGAATTACATATACATATGTATATATGAATAAGTAAATATATTTTGTAATATCTTATGAATCTAATCTCTAAATAGATATGCAACAATACATTTAGTAGTTATCTTAAACTGGTATTATAAAATTTCTTATTGCTGAATTATACATAGACTTTTCTTTATTTTACCACAAATAGATATTAAATTCGTCATCACCAAGTGTTGTGGGTTCAAATTCAATGTTTGTCTGTCTTTTTGTTCCGGCTAATCTCTGGAACCGCTGGACCGATTTTGACGAGACTATCACTGATAGGTAGCTGATGATATAAGGAGTAACTTAGGCTACATTTTTTAGACTAGCTTCGCCCCGCGACTAGGTACGACAATAACCGCGGGAAATACCGGGGGCTTCAACTAGTATTAAATATGTTTGTGTTTATGTCAGTTTTGTGTGTGGTTGTTTAGGTATAAACACGTAGCCCAGACCTCATCTTAACATATCTTGAGATATCTGGTGACGTCAGATCTGAAATTGAAGCACTTGATCGATTATTTATATCGATTTAGGTAAATGTTTTATGTTATGAGTATTGTACGCGATAAAGCAAATATAATACAGATATATAATCTAGGTAGTATGTTATAATTATGTTAATATTCTCAAGTACATACTCGTACATTAACACGTAATTTATACAAAAACACAAATAAAATTTAAGCATCTTTCTTGTAATAGCCATTTGTAGTCACTTTTTTCCCAAATTTGTTTTTCATTAACACATTACCATAATTTTTAGGTTCATTGGAAATTTAATTAGTACATTTATTTTTCTAATATTTTTATCATCAAACTAGTTTAATCTAAATACAGTGTATGATATCAGGTATCAGTAGTATCTAGAATATATAGATAATAGTTAAATTAAAGCTTACTCGGTGTCTAGACTTAACATACAAGTGAACTCAGCATAACATAATATGCTCAATAAAACTATATAGTACAGATACATATGTGGCTACGCAACAGTGACACACTACAGCGCCATCTACCGAAGATACGAAGTAACACACCACACGTAGTAACTATCAATCCTGAATTGCGCAATAGAAGTTCTCACGCCGATTATAAGATATAAAACAACCCAACATCAACCGTTGAGCAGTGGCCCGCCAGGCATGATCACCTAGTCTGGTCGGAATATCCTCCCTTTGTGTTGGTGGGACACCCGTTGCTCCACACACAGATAATACAAAGGAATGGTATTTAAATATTCACTTTTTACTTAATTACTTATTTTTTTGAATAACTTACCATAATAATAACTGTATGTTTTTAAATATTGACTCACAGTATTTAGTGTGTTTGATTCCCTCTGTTCAAGGGTACTTGCAACAAATAAGTACAATTATAAATCAGCTTCGAGTGTTGGATTAAAACTGAAAAGTCACACGGAATCTTGATACATATCTAAATCTCAACCCATCTAATCTCACCAGTAACAACTTTGCATCAAGTCCTTTTGTAAATAACTTAATGTATGTAAAAAGTAATATAAGTACACATTAAACGCTCTTGAAGGCAAGTTCTCCCTTGTAGTTGTACTTGTGCTAATAATTCCTTATCTAGTAGATATATTAAGTTTGTAAGCATTCATGCTAGCTCAGAACCGGTTCAATTTCAAGTTCAACCCGATACGATACAGACTATGAGCCGGTTGATGGTGCAACTCCGTCTATGGTCGAACTGGGTTTTTCATGGGCTCGAGATCGTCCAACCGTAATACTAAAGAAAAACATTTATACTGCACTTTTTTGCTAGTTTTAAAATGACGTTCTCTCTATCTTGAGGACTTGGAATACAGTAATAACATAGTAGAAGAAAATTTAAACAGTGTGTTTCAAAATAAGAGAGATTTCTGAATATTGCTCTCTCATACTTATTTTGCTTTAAACCTTTGAGATCAAACACAATCGAATAATCAAGAACTAGAGAAAGTATTCATTATTATCTAAAGCAAAATTATTATTTGATTATAAAGAAACCATGAAGAAAATTATTCTCGAGCGGGACAAAAATATTGCTATTGATATATTATTTTGATTTATGTCATACCTGCCTAAAGTTTTTGTAACATAGCTTGATCTCTGTGACAGTTGTAACTGTAAGTAAAGTAGTGTAGTTTTAGAATTAACATTTTAGGCGTCAATTTTTATATTTATAATGTATGGCACTTCATTTGTAATAAAATTGGCATGTAAAGAAACAAGTAAAATCTTACTTCGTCGGTTAAATAACCGCCTGGGACAGAAATCAAGCTAAATTTCAAGGACTGTAGTTAGGCCTTTAAATATCCGAACGAGTTGATAAATACTATGTTTGTAGTAAAAGTACGTTCCGACGTAGTTTAGTCATTAAATGTTATCAAATTCAATGCCGTCCTCAACATTACACCGTGAGTATGACTCACAATTTTTTTTTAATCCAATACAGGCAACATTACTTATAGTCGTCGAAGAATAACTTCCATGTTTAAGTACTGCCCTGTCACAGTCCTTAATGCCTGAATAAATACAAACATCCAAGTAAATAGAAACTCATAACAGGTGTCTATTAAGTTCAAATTAGCTTAGCACTGTTGATAATAATTGTGCAGCTAAAGGAAATAGTCACCTAATAAATGAAATAAATTGCCTTCGTAATAATAATAAGTGCAATTTATTTTGTACCAAATGACAACACAGAAGAGTTCAATTTTCAATATCTAGCTGTATGACAATCACGAGTTAAAACAGCTGAAATGTTAGACAAGCCGACTTTCATTTGTTTTCTAATATCAGTTTCTGTTTTGTCCACAGTCCGGTAAATATGGCGAGGGTTTTATCGGTTCATCGCGAGGTTTGGCAGTCCACATACGAGCTAAGGGTCCGGGTGGTGAGCGTGACCATACAGGCTGCACCTGGCCTTTGCTATCAGTAGCCGCACCCAATGATCCTTTACCCACCGAGAAATGGATAGCCGTCATCAGGCGCGGTAGCTGTAACTTTGAAATTAAGGTAATTTATATTTTCTTCATATTTATATGTGATGTTTAACAATTGTTTAACTTGTTGAAAAATTAACTTTAAGTAAAATTTCCAACGGGAATAAATTATTTATAGTGTTGAGAACACACCATAATTTTTTCAAATTTAAAAAAAAAATTCAATACCTTAAATAATTTAATTAATATGCCGTACTCACTTTTGACGCCACGCGTGCAACCTGAAAATGTCGCCCGCAGATCTATTTTCAGCGTTAAATTAAAATTATAAATAATGGTGATAGAGTTCCGGGTGTTAGGAATTTTTTATTGGAAATTTCCTCCTATTTCAGAATCTTTTTTTGAAATTTCTTAAATATTAATAGTTCATGAAATATTGGCAAAAAACGAAATGCCATTTTTTTTTCATCTTTAATTGTTTATAACTTTGCAATTTTTTATGTGCTAATACACGCTTTTGGCACATTTTTCTAGGCGTCATTCCGGATCCAATCTATCACACATAATTTTTAGAGCAGTATCTCTATTTTGTACCATTTTCAACTTGTCGACTAGACTATATGGAATCTTTCTGCTTGTAAAGAATTTTGAATTGGCATTTCAATGTTATCAACTGAAAAAATAATCAGATTTAAATTATACCGGAAATCGTAAGTCTTTCACGATCTGCTTTAAATTTCTTCAAACCAACTAAAACACTATGTAGCTTAAATATTTTCTTCGTGTTAATACAATTAAGACAAACAGCTTAATGGAGGCTGTTCACAGGCAAACATGTCAAACAACATTAACATGTTTGCCTGTAAATAGCCTCCATTAAGCCGTCCTGCTACAGTAAGTATAGATATGCTACTAGATTAATGCATTTTATTAATATTAATTACTATTCATTGCATTCTAATGAGGTCAGTTTGTATAATGATAAACAATTTATTATGGGTAACAATGCATATAATTAAAAATGAATTGATATTCAAAATAGATGACAAGTAAATAAAGCGGAGTACACGAGTGACGTCATCATGTCGTCACGCTATTTTTATTCGTGTGTATTGATATTGTTAGACTGATTATTTTAATATTATCAAAGGATTTAAAAGATAAACATTAAGTGTCGATTAAAGATACAAAGTGATTGATTACACTGAAATTAAATTATGTCTATTTTTCGACTGTCTAGTTAATTTTTTTAAGAAAATCACATGCTGGTGATCGCCTTGTGTTCAAAATTTGACCATAATTAATTTAACTATTATTTTTCTACTTTTCTGCACTCCTCCTCCACGCCTCCTTCTTACCATCAGGCGATACGTCTGCTCGTTTGTCTATTCCATAAAAGAAAATCTTTGAGGATACAGGCTGTAATCAGTTGTTTCAAGTACTTTCTTGACTATATAATGAAAATATTTAGTTTTACCACTTAAATGTATGTAAATGTATGTGTATCATCAATTAATTATCATCAAAGAAATGTTTATGATGATGATGATTAACATCAAAGAAGTTTTGATGATGATGATGATGATGATTATAATCAAATAAATTTTGATGATGATGATGATTATTTTGAAATTTTAAACTACCCACAATGCTATAAATACATTTGGAACTACTGTATTCTGTTAAAATTAGAAATATGCAGTCTCTAATATGAGAAAATAAGCATCAATTTAAATTCAGTATTCCGATATTAGTATCTCCTATGCAAATATTGTCTGGGATTAACGAAATTGAATGCCTCTGTCGTTCTACTCTATATCAATATTATATAATCATCAATCAATCGATACATATAATAAAACCGTAACTGAACGCTGTCTGTACATATAACATACAATAAATTTAAAAAAAATAGTATATATGTCTATACATTTGTGCATGCTAATCTTAGAAACGACTTAACTGATTTGAATGCGGTTTTCACTAATGTTTTGCGGCTAACTTCATTTAATATTTAGTGTTTGCTTTAATTCAATCGATTTATGAGTGAGTAATATCAGTTTGAAGAATCACCGCGGAGCCGCAGAAATTAGCTGTTTTGAATATGAATATGTTGTGTTGTATATGTGTTTTTACCGTGGGAGAGCTACGCTTCGGCATTTATGGGCCGGCTCGACCAGAGTGATACCACGACCTCACAGAAAACCGGTGTGAAACAGCGCCTGCGCTGTGTTTCACCGAGTGAATTAAGAAACAGGAGGCCCTACCCCAACCCCCTCCCCCATCACCTTCTTCATCCCCCAAAGGCCGGCAACGCACTTGTAACGCCTCTGGTGTTGGGGTGTCCATGGGCGGCGGTAATCGCTTACCATCAGGCGATACGTCTGTTCGTTTGCCCTCTATTCCATAAAAAAAAATCTTAAAGAATTTTCTGGCATTCAATATGGCCATTTGATGTTGACTGAAGTAAGATATATTTTTATTTTTTGAAATGGTCCCATTCGACTGCAGTAACTTTAGCATTAAATCTAGCATACAAAATTTAGTTTTGTTACATCTATACAAAAAAAATATGAAAGTGTATGTTTGTAATTTCAAATTAACAACTTTGCACTCATTGCTTGTGAAAGTATATACAGCACATACATCAAAATAGCAATATAAAAAAACTGTCTGTCTGTTGGCTCCGGCTTATCTCTGGAACGGCTGAACAGATTTTGACGGGGCTTTCACTGACATATAGCTTATAATATAAGAAGTAAATAAGGGTACTTTTTAGACTAGCTTCGCCCTGCATCGTGGTTATTATTGTACCGCGAGTAACACCGCAGGGCTCAACTAAAGCATAAAAAACGAAAATATCAAACAATATTTAGTTCTGTTAAAAAATTTAATAATATACATATATAAAATTTACATTTTTGGATAGCGAAAATCCGTGTCATGGTGGTCTGGAAGAGATCGCCGTAAGCAATAAGACCGTTATTGTTATATTTGCATATTTTGTAACTCATCCTTTGTTTTCTTTGTATGATTTTGTATGTATACAATAAATAGGTATGTAAATAAAAAATGAGTCCTAAAATATATGTACCCTCAAAGGATTGCTGAAACAAATTTCACGGGAGGGTGCGTTGTAAAGACGAAATTTCCTACAAAAGGGAAACATCCACTTTATTAATGTAATTAAGTTAGACGCGACCTTTTGACGGTAGGCAGAAATATTATGACCACAAAGTGAGTCTTTTAGTTCAAACGATGTTATTACAATTCAAATTACCTATTTGAACGGTTACGCGGTATGCTATTTCCATTTTTTTAATAAATTAAATTGTATCTATCTTTGTTTATCGACAGTCAATTTTCCTTTCATTCAATAAATTCGTAAGAAGATTCCCTTTTGGGTTATTTCTTATTATTGTTGATGAACTGTGCTAGAAGGAAATATTATCACTTCATCATCATCATGTCAGCCGAAAGACGTCCACTGCTGGACAAGGGCCTCCCCCAAGGCTTCCCACAACAACCGGTCCTGTGCTGCCCACATCCAACAGTCTCCTGCGACCTTAACCAGGTCGTCGGACCACCTTGCAGGGGGCCTACCCACGCTCCGTTTTCCAGTCTTTCGCCACTCCAGAACTTTTTTGTCCCATCGGCCGTCTTGTCTGCGAGCAATGTGCCCGGCCCACTGCCACTTAAGTCTGGCAATTCTACAGACAATGTATTGTATTCCATATAAATAGTAAAATTAATAGGAATAAGGTGCTCATCACCATATTCCTATTAATTTTACTATGAGTCAAGTTGGTTATGAGTCTCTAAGACCCTTCTAATACTACTAACAACTATACAGCAAAACACTATCTGTCTGTCTATAATAGTATTTTGTTAAATCATATCCGTCACCTATCCTTCGTAAGGTTTTGTGTTCCTGACGATGTTTAAGCCAAAATTCATAATTCATCTATATATAAGAAGGTTGATATTCGGTTACACTTTCCATCTATCCGTCCGCCATTTACAATAGGACTTAAGGTAGTTGAGAACCCCTCCCCCTTCCATTTAAGCAAAGGAGTTGGTAATAAGAAGAGTCAGATTTTAGTAAAGCGGCATGCGGCAGCACGAAATAAGCTATTTTTCGGAATAATGCTCTAACCAAGAGGTTTTTATAGTATATTTAGTTTTTGAGTAAGTGGTTGTTACACCAGAAGAGTCAAAATAGATCACGATTACAAAAAACTTTAAAAGAAAATACTATACCCATATTAATAAAAGATAAATAAAATTATTCATTATATTATAGTGTGAGCGTGTAATATACAGATTGTAATGGTTGAACTCCCGCCTATTCCTTTTGTTTATTTCCTCCAATGACGCACGCAGCATGCCACAAATCATTTATTAGAGTTTCGAATTCCGTTGCGTGTATATGTCTGTTAATTTTCCTAACAAATTATTGTAGAAGACTTTAGTGAATTGTATTGAAACAAAATTTGTTACCGTAGACCGTGATATTTCAAAAGCAAGAACTGAATTCTACAGTGCTATTAATAAGACATAGTGTTAACTGTGTGACATGCATGTAAGTAATCGACTCCTATCTGTATATCCATTATATCATTAAATTTCAAATATTAATCAGAAGTAATATTTTCTTTTAGTTCAAACTTTATTAAAGTGAGAGGAACTATCAAACTAGACGTCATGTAGGTAGTTTTATGATGAAAATTGAATTAGGCAATCATAAAAGCTTTAGACAAATCTAAGCAAATGTCTTTTGGAAACTGAAAGTAGGCGAAGTTGTTTACAGCTAAAATTGGAGCGGATCGTGTATTTAATGAGATGTGTTTTCAAAACGTTTAAGATCTTTGTATCTTCTAAGAAGCGACTAGAGTATTGCATGTTTTAACTACTTTTGTCCTAAATGTGTGAGGATCAATCGTAAGTGTGTTGACCTATTTTAAATTTCAGCTTTAAATTCAACACAACCGATCAGAACTAGAGATACAACTTGACTTGATCTTAATTTAAACGAGATCTAAGGGCATGCGAAGTTTAAATAAATATTTAATAGTTAATATATAATAACAGACCATTTTGACGATTTCCTCAAAATTTCCTGGTTTAGGAGGCTCGAATTGTCTGTGAGTTTGGCTATGGAACATTATCTATTACCATAAAATATAATTTCACGTATCACAAGAAATAAATATACTTCACAAGAATTACAATCTCAATTCAACTTTGTTTTCTCAAAACGCCTGTATTTTTAAAAAGCCAGGGCTCAAAGTAGTAGGTATTTCATAATTGAATAAACCAAAATTACAACGTGTAACGGCTCATATGAGTCCAAAAAATAACACATTCACTAGAATTCATGAAAATTTACCTATTTATTTTTTGATTGTAAGTACAAATATTCTTGGTAACAAACAGTCATTCAATTTAAGAAGTAATTGTATGACGATTGTTACACTTTTAGCTCCTGTAAAGCTGTTACGCATCATACTGTCTCTTTTCCTCAATATGGCGCGGTACTTTACAAGAGCGAGAGAAACTGTACATATTTAATGTCTCTTTGAGGATTGACTCATGTTATTAATGTGAAAAATATTTTTATACAACATAGGTTATTTGAATTTCAGGTGCAAAACGCTTGGCGTTCGAATGCGTCCGCGGTGCTTATATACAACGACAGGGATACTACGCTTTTGGAAAAAATGAAGTTATCGACTGACAATGGCCGTAAGTATACATTCATTTATATTTTTCTTATAACTCCCGCATTATAAATAAATAAAAAATAAATATTTCGGACATCTAACACACAACGCCGTCTAGCCCCAAACTAAGCAGAGCTTGTATTATGGATACTAGACAACTGATATAAATACATATATACTTTTTTTTTTGTATTTATTTGTTTCGGAGTTTGGGTGTTTTCTATGTATAATATGTATGTAAAATATTTGTAGATCATACAAACATTTGGTCCGACCCGGGAATCGAACCCGAGACCTCATGCACAGCAGTCGCATACGCTACCACTACGCCACCGAGGCAGTCAATTATAAATATATCCTGTGTTGCGGGACTTGAAATATAAGGAAATTGAAATTAAGGAGCGAGACCTGAGTAAATATTTCGCGATCTGTGGTGTGAATGAAGTAAGTTTGTGGAATGTGATGTGTGTAGTTATTTACATTGTGGAGTAAATAAAATAATATTGTTTGTAATGTGATATTTCATTGTAGTATTAATTTGGTCCTGTTTGTGTTTGAAAATGTTTTTTGTTTTATTTTATAAATTTTTTTTGAAGGATTGTATATAACTACTCTCAATAATGATAAAACATTTTATTTTAACCCCGATAAAGAAGTTTCACTTCAAAAAGATAGCGTAATGGATAAATGTGACGCGTAACGTAACGGATAAATGTTACGCGTAACGAAAAAATGTTACACTAAATTTTTTGACAACCCCGATAAAGAAGTTTCACTTCAAAAACAAAATGAAATTTCACAAATAGCGCTGAACATCTTTGATAACCGCATTTTGTAGATAAATTAAACACAGAATCAGTACAAATAATGATAATGTTGTGCTTATTATTGCACCATAGTTGCCCTGGGTGATAATCGAACCGCTTTCTCTGGTGTAGCAGTCAGGATCATTAACCAAGAAGTATTATCAGTATCATATATAATGCCTGATTGTAAATATAAAAAAAATCTTGTAAAATCATTAAATGAAATGTTAACCATATGTAAAAAAGTCTACATGACACTTCGAGAAACAGCTTTAACAGAATTATTCACTGTATCATCACAGTTCTTTAAGAAACAAATATTTATTTGTGATAAAGCCAGACTTATTTTAATGTACTTACGTTTTATTTTACTTTACTTTATTTATTTATGCGGAAGAATACCTTTTTGTTGTTCTATCAATATTTATTGCTCACGTATGCGGCGCGTGCGCATACTGCAGAACTTTTACAGGATCATTGTATTTCTCAAGGAGAACTTGTATAACAGTTCTCGCCATTTTCTTGTTACTTATATATTGAGTTATACTCAGTTCTGCAGTTTCAACTGTGTGTTATGTCTCTACAATATTCCCAAGGATCGTCATGGGACGTTACTTACACCGCCAATGGGCCTCAATAAGTACTATATACATTATTACATTATTTTGTAAAGATAATACAAAAACCGATAATTATATATGAAAAACTCTTTCAATTGTATCAAGATATCTATAATTTAAAACTTATTCTGAAGACCTAGACAGAAATTTTAATAATAACGTATAACGAAAATAACGGTTATAATGTTATTCTTAGTAGTTATTTCAATGCTAATATTTGTTTTATGACAACATCGCTCTACTTTAATATCTGTCACGTATGTATCTTGAAATAAACAAACAATATTTACGTACATTTCCCTTAAAATATTGTTAGTCATTTCTTTAAAGAAATTACTTAGCAATGATTCAAACAAAACAGAGTATCATGTTCACACGTATGCCTGTTGTTTTCACATGTATCTATTTGTTAATAGATTATTATCTACCTATTTGAGTTTCTGTTAACAGCATCTGTAGGCGCCAAAACAAATATTGTCTGGCTAGTCTCAACATTGTTGTACATATAGTAACACAAATATCAGTTATTGTCGGGGCATCCTTATTTGAAAGAAACTAAGTAAATATTATAAGAACTATCATTTTTATTTTTTTGGAGTAAATATGAACTAAAACATTAATATCTCTTTTTGTCATTTGAAAAGAAAGGTATCCTTAGTAATCGTTTTTAGATAAATATATTTATATAGGTACATTCTTAAGGCGACAGGTAAGCGGCCTCTCATATTGGAGACCTGTCAACACTAATATTACACATTAAGCCAATCGGAAATGAAATTGCTAAAAGGACAGGCAAAAAATCGGAAAAGAGTTTGGCAATATTTTTTAAAAATCTATGACCATGACACATGTAATATTTTACCATCTTCAGGAATTGAGACAGACAGACAGAACGTGATTTTAACATGACAGAACAAGTTAAATCTTTAAGTTAGACAGATACTTCAATACAATTTACCATGTCCTAAAAGCTTGAGTCGGACTGACTTCATTTTAAAAATAACCATTTTACATATAAAATAGATCATGTGTATATGTTTTTTAATTTATACTCGAGACCTACTTGTGATTATAAATGAAACAAAGCGCGCTGGTTACGTTCATAAGTACAATATTATGGTACGGCCAGCCGACAAGGCCGCCCGGTCAAGCTGTGCCATTGTTCAACGGTGCCATTCGCATCTGATTTTCAATACGTGCCGATCATTGCCAATAATTTTATTTTAGTACATCCACCTACTGTTAGTACATTGTTCGCTTCATTTATACAAATACCTACGTTTATATGACCGATACCAACCCACGCTTGCAAAAACATCGAGTAATTAAACTAAAGAACAAAAATCTAACTCATGGAGACTGATTTAGACTAGTGATTTTTTTAAGGTAAATATACTTTATTGAATATTCCTGTGTCGTGAAAGACTTTATAAACACACATAAAACGGATGCAAAGAATACCCAGACTCAGAACAACAATTTGTGGATCACACAAAGTGTTGTCAGACGTGCGGTTTGAACTCACAATATTTAATACCAGTACACTAGAAAGTGGTGAGTGGTACCTACTCTCAAATATTCTGCTGTTATTTTGTTTACGAAAGTTACTATTTGGGGTAATAATTTATGTATTTGAAAGGTTTACATTAGCTTGGCCTATTTAACGAGGGTTTTGTATCAGTCTATGCAAAAGTCTGACTGCGTAGGCGAACCAGTAAGACCCGTGGAGGTCCTGTGGAGGTCTTATCAACTGGGTGTCGTGACTGGTCAATCAACCAGTACTAACACCTACAATTTTCTAACTTGTATATACCTATATATCTTGCATTCCTTCGAACCTTAAGAAAACAAGAACTAATCGACGTTCAGAAGCCTCTCAAATATGTTATTACTAAATAAACCTTTCATTTATTATTGGTAATACCTAATTCATGTAATTAGCGGACAATTTAAATAAACCATACAGGGACAAAGACAGGCTTATGTGGTGCGATGAGCTATGATGAATCACAGATTGTAAACCGCAGAATAGAAGGTAAGCCAGGCAACAACACTGAAGTCACGTATGTATGTTGTTGTTTGTGTTTACACAAACTGACAGCTTCTTCATAGAGTACCCACTGTGCCTTTTCTATGGTATAGAAACTCACAAGATTTAATTTCATGGGTTTATTGCCACAGAAATATACACGTACCTACTATTACAAGCACAAGAATTCTGAAATTAAAGATTCTTGTGTGTGTGTGTGTGTGTCTGTGTGTGCGTGTGCGTGTGCGTGTGCGTGTGCGTGTGCGTGTGCGTGTGCGTGTGCGTGTGCGTGTGCGTGTGCGTGTGCGTGTGCGTGTGTGTGTGTGTGTGTGTGTGTGTGTGTTTCTAAACTACTATTTAGTTTTAAATTTATCATATTTATTCCTTTATTGACGTATTGAACACATTTTGCCGCAATTAATGTAGGTACATTGTTTAATGCAATTAAAACTAAAACCAAAACGAATATACGAGTAAGAAACGAAAAAAAAAGTCAGTACCTGGATGGATGACCGCTGGTGGCATGTTACCATGAGCGTCTTCGTGATTCGGAGGTCACGTTAAGCAGTCGGTCCCGGTTGTTATCGTAGGATAACAGTCGTGAAGCTTAGTTGGAGGCTTTTGGGCGGCTTAAAATCATCCAACGACAAGATTACGTAGCCACAACGTTGTCTTGCCAGTCCCCAACCCACACTTGGCCAGCGTGGGGACATATGGCCTTAACTCTCTCGTGAGAGGATACCCGAGCCCAGCAGTAGAACGTTATGGATGGTTGATTGAAACTCCACCAGCGTGGGGACGTATGGCCTTAACAATCCCCTGAGAGGAGACCTAAGTCCAGCAGTGGGACATTATGGGTTGTTGATGAATTAAAGAATGATACAAAAGTAATCATAGACAGACTGCTCATGATTAATAATGTATTTTTTATCTAAATTTATATTCGTTTCATTGACGTAAGCTTTTATCGCGATAGGGTGCTGAATACAATTAATAAACTATAAATTTTAATATAAAACTTGTTCGTTTTACCTCCGTCATATCATTATATTATCCTTATAAAATTCCAAAAGTGTTAACACATTTTTAACAAAGATTCGTTAAATATTTTACCGTGAGATTGTCAAAACCGTTGGATTGTAATCTATCTCGCGAGATTGTAAACTGCCGAAAGATTGTGAACTGTAACATACTGCTCATAATTTAACGTATTAGTTTTATTAGTTAGATTATAATCTATCGAAGTGAAACTGTCAAATTGTGATATGTTAAGCTACGAATCGCATCTTGTGTGCGATTCGTGCGATCGAAACGATATCCTATGACTCTATATCGAATATCGTTATCAGTTGTGGCACTTTTAGTTTTTCCCCACATCACTATAAATGAAATAAGAATACATGGACTAAGAAACTAATGAAAATATTTTTAGTAAAGTTTTATAAGGTAAATAATGATAGTTTTTTTTTCCTGTTTACGGCCAAGTTAAAAGGGACACAAATATTTTTGGCTGTCCATATATGTTTGAATGTTTCACCTAAGCGCCTAAAATACATTACCGATTTTAATGAATTTTGTGTTAATAGTTTTTACGTAGTCTGCTTATAGTTTTTTAAAGTTATCCTTCTTTTAAATTCTGTTTCATTAAAGGACTACCTATATAAATATTTAAATAAATAAATATTTCGAATAAGCAGAGCTTGTGTTAGGTATACTAGACAATTGGTATAAATACATATATATATATATATATATAAATATTACTTTTTATTACTTTTATATATTTATAAATATTACTTTTTTTTATAAATACATACACATTATACATAGAAAACACCCAAACTCCGAAACAAATATTTGTAGATCATACAAACGTTTGGTCCGACCCAGGAATGGTACCCGAGACCTTGAGAACTGCAATCGCATACTCTACCACTGCGCCACCGAGTGAAATAAATGTTGCTTATTAGAATTATATAACTACACATTTAATAAAACTATCTTATTACTAACAAGTTTTAAGTTAAAATTAATTTTAAATACAATAATCGTAATAATGTCTTTTAGAATAAATTGTCATTTATTGTTATTTTAACGCCTTATAAACGTTATTTAACTTTAAGCATCGGATCTGAGTTATTTCCAACCTTAAGTTGAAAGCCTTTTTGCTTTTACCATAAAAAGGTAACACAATTTTTTTTTTTCATTTAAATTTTAATTCGATTAACCGACTCCACTGAATTGTGTTACATGTAGTCTAGACATATATAATGTATTTGAAGCCGTAACAGTGATAGAAGAAAGCATATCGATACGTATCGAAACCAAATCGATTAAGCATCGATTTATTACGGAAGCACGAAATGAATTTTAAATCATTATATTAGTAATGTAACGCTATTAACAGTTTGATTGATGTTAGTATTCAAGTGTTTTGTTTTGTACTTCCAAAATCGTTTAACATCGTTATCAGTTAGAAAATATTTATGCGATTCTGTGACTTTGTTTATTTTATATTTTTTTGTTTTTGCAGCTTGATCGATTTGTTATGAATTTTTTTACATACTACAATATATCAGAAGTAAAAAAGAACACATATAAACTATTTGGCACTAAAGAATACATTCTAGAATGATAGTAAACGAAAATTCATTGTTTCATCTCGGCCATAGTAAAATTTAACAATTCTTAGCCAGGCGTAAAATACATAGGGTGAATTTAACATGAAAAATTGGTTATTTTCAAGTGCATTGGGAAACTTAACTGTTTGGAACGAAACACAAAAACCAGTATTATAGATATTTTTGTAAATATGAAGAGCTGACAAACATTAAGTAGCTAAAACACGCGAAAAGTCATGGGCATAGAATAATTGCAGAGAATATAGCTAAACTAAACTACCACACATAAGATATTTACTAAAATGAATTGCGATTTAGAGTCCTAAGGGATGTTTCGTGAAATAAGCTTCATCTACTAGGCAACAAGTTGTTGCCTAGTAGAGCCTTCTTAAAGAGTACAATGACACCAATACATCAGGAAAAATAGGAATCGTTCACAAAAAAGTTTTACTGAAATATATATTTATATATGTATAGTGTCGATGCACCCGCACGCATTTGTGATTATTGTTGTGAAAAACGAATATATTAATTCATACAACGGCGTAAACTGACAAATCATACTTGCTTGTGGGTGTACGCCGCAGACAGGTCCTTTGATTTTGTAGCGGCTTGCCGCCCGTGCTACGGCGGCGCGATCAAGGTGACCGTATCTAAGCGAATGGACTATACTTTGTAACACTTTTCAGTCTGGATGAACCGTCTGTCCGTTTGTCCGCTATACCAGAAAAACTCGTACTTTACTGTAGAGTAACACTCGTATTGTATTAGTAAAGATGTTACGTAACCCTAAATTATTACGAAAACATAAAAAGTTGTATCCTGTTTATTACCTTGATTGGTGACATCAAACCAAACACCTGATAGCAAAAAACTAATCATTAAAAATTTACCTGCCTTTACAATGTTAATTTTTATGATCTCTTCGTTTAAAGGATTATATTTAAAAACCTGTTTATTAACCACACTAGAGTCGGTTTTTGATAATTTTATAAGGGGTCAAGTTCTTAATCCCTACTAATATTAAAAACGCAAAAGTAACTATTTCAGATTGTTACAATAAATTGCTGAACCACTTTTAAAGAAAGTTTTGATTCTTGAGGAAAACTATAAGAAGCAAAGGCTAGTATATGATAGATTAACGATAATTGCGATACGATTTACATACTCTAACACAACTGTCAGTGCATGTCAAATTAATGACGTAATAGGTCTGTTTTTCTGCGTACTATACCATAAAGCAGGGCGCAGACGTGGACACTTTTGTGTCTTGTGTCAGATTCAAGCTACCGATGAATATTTGATTTCTATAGAACGAGTTTGAAATCATCCCTGCGAATACGCAAACATTTTATTTATGTCAGGTTGCTTCAACTTAACATATATACTCGGTGTCGGTAACTGGAAATTAAAAGTCGTGAAGAAACAAGCAACATTAACATATTTCCTTACAATTGCACTGAGCTGCGCAAACGGCGAGTTGAATTCGATGTCCGTCTCCTGTGTGCGACACAAGCCAACCACGACGTCCATTGTGAGATTGTCCGAAAACAAGCGACGAATTGTGGCTGGATACCACCAACTGACACGGCAACAACGGTTACCAGTGACCAGTAGTAGCAAAGAGCCACACGTTTGTGCAGCGTCTTAATTCCTTTTAGCACGTTTGACCGTGAATTAGATGGGTTAGACCAAATGCGCCTATGATACACAAACATCACGTGATTAAAGCCTTAGTTATAACTAGTACATGACCTTTAATTTCTTACCCATAATCCATCAGCCGACGAGTATGTATGTATTTATAGAAAAGAGTCGTTTCTTTCGCCTTGGCAGTGAAACCCGACTTGGTGATCACATTAGCGTCTACACAAGTTTGAGCTTTACGATCAAACTGCGTCATAAGGGTTACAATAAGCCTTTATTGCGTACCTTTTACAAATAAATTAAGTAATATGATTGTTCGCCAACGGCTTCGCTCGCATTTAATAAAAAGTATCCTATGTTACTTCTAATACCTCCAAGAATATGTATACACAGTTTCATGATGATCGGTTAAGTAGTTTTCCCGTGAAAGCATACCAAACTTACCTTTATACTATTAGTGTGATATTAAACATAGAAATATATAACGGAATATTTGAACGTGATTTTAATCCTCTCATAAACGACGGATTATATTAAAATTTTCCGCACTTGTCAAGGACCAATAATAATACTCGTACCTACAATAAATCTGGTTTAACGACAACGACGCGATGTTACTTTATTGTGTTCGAAAGGTGTATTGGAATATGACTTCCCTGTCACTTTATTAATAAGAAAACCATTATTATGCAGCAGTATTTTAAGAAATATATAAAAATATTAAAATTAATATTTAATTTGTGGATAAAAGTCGAAATGTTTTCATATAGGTAAATGCGGTTAAACTATTATTTCGACAAAATTTTGGTCGTACTAAATAGTTTTTATAAGGCAATTTGGCAGGCAGCTTTCTTTAGAGTTCATCCAAATGTGCTTGCGCTGTGTTTTACCGAGTGAGTGAGGATACCGAAGGCCCATACCCCAACCCCAACCTCCATCGCCCTCCCCATCCCCTCCCTCCATCGCCCTCCCCATCCCCTCCCTCCATCGCCCTCCCCATCCCCTCCCTCCATCGCCCTCCCCATCCCCTCCCTCCATCCTCCTCCCAATCTCCCAAAGGCCGGCAATGCACATGTGATGCCTCTGGTGTTGCGGGTGTCGGGTGCCGTCTGCTCGTTTGCCAATCACTTATGCTATCTTATTTACTACTACGAAACATTGACATACGATATCTAGTGTCGAAAAATATTCTAAAACTGCATAACAATATTGTTATGTAATAAAAGGAAATATCATGCATGACGCATCCTCATGTCAGATAAGATTATTACATTTTAATGTTGTAATCAAAATGTAAGCACGTCCACTTAGGTTTAGAAATAGGGGACTTTATCAGGGCAACAGCCTTGAACAGACTACTGCTGGACATAGGCCTCTGGAGGGCCATAGGAAGGAGGTTTTGGAAGCGCTCATAGCCCAGTTGCACCCGGTGATTAGAAATAATCACCGAGAGTAAGGTACTTGGATGAGTGAACGCTGGTGGCATAATATCATGAGTGTCTCCGTGGTTCGGAGTTCACGTTAAGCAGTTGGTCCCGGTTGTTATCATAGGATAAACAGTCGTGAAGCTTAGTTGGAGGCGTTTGGACGGCTTAAAAACATCAAAGAGCTAGATTATGTAGCCACAACGTTGTCTTGCCAGTCCCCAACCCGCACTTGGTCAACGTGGGGACGTATGGCCTAAACCCTCTCCTGAGAGGAGACCTGAGACCAGCAGCGAGATAGCACTACGGCTAACTAACTAACTTCACTTTCGGCGTCCGGCCAGTTATCCCCAAAAAGCGGGACAAAACGTGTCCCTCGGACATTACAATTTTGATAAAAAATTGGGACGTCCCGTCAAAATCGGGACGTCTGGCAACGCTGGTATGCTAGCCAGACAGAGTGGTAAATTCCAATTCACATTAGTTCGTTAAAAATCAGTTTCGATGTATTTTCGATCTCTTAAATGTTATAAAAGGTGTTCTCGTTGCAAAACTGCGTGTCTGCGGTTCGATAAATAATTATTAAGTTCCGCGCAATCGATGCTAATACTATAAAATCGAAAGTGACTCTGTCTGTTGCGCTTTACGGCTTAACAGCTGCATCGACTTCAATGAAATTTGGCATCGAGACACTTCGATTATTGAGAAAGGATCTAGGCAACTTTTTACTGCGATAATCAACATACACACGATTTATATGATTGATTATTTGATCATAATAATCATGGCCCAATGGCCTCAATGGTTTCAATAAACTAGTCTGTGTAATTTTTAATCCTGGCCGATTGTTTTGGGCATGACTACCGCTCACGAATGCGCTTTTATATGTAAAGGAATATAGGAAGGAAATTTGTCTGAACACAGCCATGAATAAATAAGGCTTAATATGTTTTTTCTTTGTTTACAGGCAATATAAGCGCAGTGTTCACATATAAATGGAAGGGAGAAGAAATCGCGAGGCTCGTAGAGAATGGGACGAGGGTCATGGTCAGCATTATCGAAGGAAGAACGTTTGCTCACGTCAGCAATAATATTAACAAGTAAGTTTTAATTTGCTTATAATTTAATGCTACTGCATACAGCTTAAATCATTAATTGTGGTCAATACGATATAAACATGCTACTTATTGCCCCGCCACTTATCATTCTGCCACTTATCAACCCACGTCGTTTATGGTCCACACCGACTACTTATTCATATAAACGTTTTAAGGTGTTATGAAGGTTTGAGTTTACTCTGAAAACTTCTTCATTTGTGTATTGTAATAGGAATAAACATATTCACAATGTAAATAGATTATATAAGAACATTAAGGGAGCTTATTGTCATAATTATGTCTGCCGTGGGAGAGCCGCGCTTCGGCATGAATGGGCCGGCTCGACCGGAGTGATACCACGGCCTCACAGAAAACCGGTGTGAAATAGCGCTTGCGCTGTGTTTCACCGAGTGAGTGAGGATACCGGAGGCCCATACCCCAACCCCTCCCTCATTCCCCCTCCCCATCCCCCAAAGGTCGGCAACGCACTTGTGACACCTCTGGTGCTGCGGGTGTCCATGGGCGGCGGTAATTGCTTACCATCAGGTGATACGCCTGCTCGTTTGCCATCTATAACATAAAAAAAAAAAAAAAAAAATTACCTACCTACCTGAGCATTTATAAGTACCATTGCTAAGCTAGCAACCGTCATAATAAAACCTTATTCAATAACCTTATGTACTAATTATCCAGATAAAAAAAATAGATTTCTTTAGTTAGGGTTAAAAAATTGGTTTACTGCAATTTTAAAAGTCGAATTCACGTCTTGCCTTTATCTATCATAAAGATTAGGCAAAGACATTTTAGGCCGTGCAAAGAATGGCAGCCTTTTTTGGCGAGGAGGCAGCAAGAACACGACAAAAATCGCGATGCGGAAAGCCGCTCTATATAGGTTTGTACAAATTTAAAAGAATGGAGGGCAGAAAGAAGGGTCTTTGTATGTCTGGTATTTGATCGCAACTCCTTCCTATATATGTAACTATATTTTTAAACAATAAAACCCGCTTGACACGATCGTGTTTACCATGTTGACACGCATTGCGTCAGTTTACATCGGGATTTTGCAGTAAACGTTATCTAACACACAATACACTATCTGCTTTTCGCTTATTACGCTATCATGTTACAAAAGTCCAAGCTTAATCAGTATTACTTCATATAATAATGTCTATGGGTGATGGTCAATATGTCTATAAATATTTTTATGTAAAGATGCAATTAACATAGGCAGGCTTGTGTTAATGCCGCATTGTCGATCAGTGTGCAGTCGACGATTACTTTTTATAATTAGCTAACAGGTATTTCTTGGTAGTCTAATCTAAATCTACTATAAAAAGGTGACGTAGGTACCTATTACGTTTAAAACAAAAAATATATTTTTGAGGGATTAAATACAAATTTTTAATGTTACTGAAATAAGGATCTCCTGAGGTTTCGATTCTCTTTAACATAAATAATAATAAATATTCCGAACATCTAACACACAACGCCATCTAGTCCCAAGCTAAGCAGAGCTTGTGGTATGAGTACTAGACAACTGATATAAATACTTATATACTTTTTTTTTGTAAATACATACATATTATATACATAGAAAACACCCAAACTCCGAAACAAATATTTGCAGATCATACAAACATTTGGTCCGACCCGGGAATCGAACCCGAGACTTGAGGTCTCGGGTTCGATTCTTGCGGCTTAGCAGTCGCATACGCTACCACTACGCCACTGAGGCAGTTGTCGAGTCACCTTGTATAAATTGACGCTCTTAACACGGAATGCTACTGTAAATCGTATTTTGCTAGTAGAATAAATTCTTTATACATATTGGCACCTAAAGTATTAAAAAACGAAGACAATAGGTTTTAGGTAGGTACAGACGACACAGGTACCACAAGGCCGTTCATCTTTTGTATGTACGAATAAGTACTTACACTAATCTGTCTACGTTTTGTCCAAGCATTATTAGCGTTCTATTCACTAAAACATGTACATTGTACATATTAGACACAAAAATTCATGAGTAATCGTTTATTCGGAAGAACAATGATAGAATTTTAAATTTTTACTTTCTATTATTACTTTTTTAATATAAGCGTCTTGGTGCCCCTTAGACAAAATGCTAGAGTTTTGCGTTAAATCTTTTTCTACAATCGCTAACGTCTATACGGTTACGCTTATGTTTATTGACTAACATTCTGTTTTGATCGCGTGACTTGACTTGTTGACAGATGACCATTTCCATGCATTTGTTAGTTTTCTGTTATCGTTCACGTTTTGTAGAATGTCACATTTGTATATTACAACTCCTTTTTGTCTATCTGTTATGTGTGTACAATAAAGATAAATAAATAAATAAATAAATGTCAACTTGGCTAGGACTGGGCTATCTGTTTGTGAGGTTTCAATCTGAATGTGAAAAGGCAATCACTAATTAGTGAATGTACACTGTGATGATATCACTCACTTCACAATCATCATCAATACATGGCTTGAGCTATTTGTTAATAGTACTTACTAATAGTAATCATGTACATATTACCAAGTATTCATTTTCGTTGTCTTGGGGAGAATGGCGTACCTAACTTAAAACCTGAGGGGGGAGTATTTTTCACCTACGAGAGGGAGGCTCGACATATCATTACCGCACCGCGTGTTGTGTTTTGTTAATGTATTTGATACGTCATTTTAAATATAAAGTATAATTTTGTCTTCCTTTAATTGCACAGGTGGCCTAAAGGTTTAAACGGTTTTCTTGCCGCTTTCTACGACATTGACTGTGGGTTCGAACCTCACAGAGGACTACATTTTATGTGATCCACAAATTGTGATATATGTCTATAAAATTTATTCCTAGAAGTTCTCTTTTTAAAGAATTGACAAAAGTAAAGAACATAAAACCTCTTTGTTAGAGGCGTATGTCTAGCAGTGGACTAGACTAGACTAATGCCTAGTTCCTATATTTGAAAAACGATCCGTTCTAGGTACGAATAGTAGTATATTATACGGAGCGTAGGCTAAAATCGTTCCTATAAAAAATAAACTGAGGAACGGTATTTACGACTCGTAGTCGGTTGTAGAAAATTTTTACACGATAACGATTCGTTAAACATAGGAACCGGGCATTAATGGTGAGGATAATGTTGTATTATTGATGTTAAATATTATGTTACAGAACGTCCGTATTATTCGTGTCTATCTCCTTCATCGTACTGATGGTGATCTCGTTGGCGTGGCTCGTCTTTTACTACATACAGCGCTTCAGATACATACACGCCAAGGACAGACTCTCCGTAAGTAGTTTACTTATTAATTTACCTACGATCGGAAAATTTATTAAGAAAATACATTAATTCAATAATTCATTCGCGTTTATAGTGACCCTATTTAGGGATGGAAACATTTTGAATAAGCAATACCTACTTTATTTGATATTGGAGTACTTATATCTTCATATAGTTTAACTAGCTGATCCACGCAACCTCGTTTGCGTTTTATATTTCCCCAGTTTTTGAAACATTCTTCATTGGTGCTCCGCTCCTATTAGTAGTAGCGTGATGATATACAGCCTATAGCCTTCCTCGATAAATGGACTATCCAACACTGAAAGATTTTTCAAATCGAACCAGCGGTTCCTGAGTTAAGCGCGTTCAAACAAACAAACTCTTCAGCTTCATTATTAGTATAGATATAAAGTTGCTTCCGCTGTCTTTTCGTTTAGATCTTTTAAACTACTCATCGGATTTGAATGCAGTTTTTAGCAACAGATACTGATTGAAGAGGAAGGTTTAAGTGTGTTATATGTGCATACTATAATAATGAAAACACGATAATTTCAAAGACTTCGTTCGGCTCGTTATTAAACTTCAAGTTCATAGTTGTATTTTTAATTAAGAATAATAAATAACAAAAGTTTAATTATCTATATTATTTAATTATCGTTTTTCTATTACAGGTTTTGTATATGAATGACTAATTTTACTGTAGGAAATGTCAAATCTATTTTGCCATTATTTTTCCTTATGCAAAATAACTAAATAGTAAAGATATAAAATTAGTTCTGTCACGATTATGATGATTTATGTAATGACTTGTTGTCCATTGATCATAATTATGATTATAGCCCAATCAATTTCCAGTTTATCAGACTTTAAAACTTATAATTTTATTCATAAATGTTATTTAACTTTACCTAACAATTCTGACAATTCTGTGTGATTTTTAACTTTAAACTAATTACCTTAGAGTTGCAAATGAAACGGAAAGTGTTGCTAAAAGTTTCATAAGGTTTATATATAAGGCTGTAAGTGTGCTGTCTCTAAGCCTGTGTAAAAATTATTGAGGTGCTGTTATTTCGAATTATTTTAGTGCATATCCTTACGTAGGTTTTTTTTTGTTAAAAATAACTCTCTCATTAGGATTATACATCCTGTGTCGCGGGGGACTTTACAAACATACATGTAACGGACACAAAGAACACCCCGACTCAGGACAACATTTTGTGGATCACACAAAATGATGTTCTACGTTTTGAACCCACGGCACTTGGCGCATAGGAAGCGGCGTAGTGACCGCTTAAACCACTTTTTTTTTTTACGTGTGAAAACCCCCTCGGGCTGTCACCCCACCGGGGTTTGCGGCGGGGTGGTGTGTCGGAATCGAACCGACTAAAACCACACGGTGTGCCACTCTGCGCCTGAGAAGGGAGGGGTAGGAACCACTAAGCCAACCGTGCATACATAACTCATACCTGACCGACTGGCCACAGTCTCTGTGCTAGTTTTTTGATGGAACTACAAATGGAGGGAAATATTCAATCTCTGATGCTTGGCCTCTGTGGTATGGTCGCCCAAAGCTTCCTTTCTAAGGTCCATATCTTTACTATTGTAGGCCTTTATCAACTATAGAGACCTGCAGCCGTGTAGTGTTCTTTTACAGCACGCTTAGTTCGTCGACTCTGCAGACGGTCATAACGTACAGATAATATTTACCTAATATAAATATATATATATATATATCACATTATTCATATCATCATATATATAGATGGCCGTATTTACATATCTGTCTCAGCTTCCCACAGGTAGTGTACAGTCGTGGGCAAAAAAAATACTTTCCCCTTAATTTTAAAATACGAGTATTTGTTGTATACAAACCTTGTCCTAACAATAACGAACGCATAAAAAAAGAATTATTTAATTTGGTGCAGCCGATCTGAAGTTATGCGCGTACATATATATCGGCGATTATTTTTTAGATATATAAATATATTTTTTCAGAGAGGATCACCAAAATTGTGAAAATACTTATTTATTTATTTATTTTTGAAGAATTATCTCTTATTCCAGAAACGTCTTTGTTGTGCCGCAAAGAAAGCGCTGTCTAAAATACCTGTAAAAAGTTTAAAGACTGAAGATAGAGTAAGTTATCGTTAAAATATTATTATCATTACATTTTACAAATACATTCATTACATTTTTAATTATATAAAAAAAAAACAAATACATATTTCACAATTACAAATTTTAACAACATAAAAAACCGACTTTAAGAACTGGACCAAATTGAAATCATCAAAATCGGTTCAGTCGAAAGTTACGAGGTATGGGTTGTTGATCAAAATCCTACTACTATTATAAAGGCGAAAGTTTGTAAGTATGGATGTATGTATGTATGGATGTTTGTTACTCTTTCACGTAAAAACTACTGAATGGATTTGAATGAAACTTTACCACAATATAGCTTATACATCAGAATAACACATAGGCTACTATTTATAAAGATATAGCTTCGCCTCGCGGCGTTGCCCGCAGTTATCATCGTACCGCGGGTAGCACCGCGGGGTTCAGCTAGTTACATATAAAAATCCATACTGACAGATCGTTAGGAAACCAACGAAGAGATATAAGCAAGAGATTTTACTTTGTATTATATTATTAAATGTGCCTAAATAAATGAATGAATTAAGAAACAAGTAAGATATGATTACTAAATTTTTTAAATAAATATTTAAAGAAAAATAAATATTACTGAATCACTAGAATTTTGAATCGATCACCAGGTCAATTGTACAATTTAAAGTAACTGAGGATAGATTTCTTCACAAAAGGATGTTGTTATATATTTCTTATGTTGTTACAGGAAGTTCAAGGCGATGGCGAATGCTGTGCCATCTGTATCGAGCCTTACAAAGTATCAGAAACTCTTAGATCTCTTCCTTGTAGGTAAGTAATATAGATATATGAATCACCTGCAGTTGAACCCCCTAATTTATAAAATACTAGCTGTTGTCCGCGGCTCCGCCCGCGTTTATGTCTGTTTTTTCGTGTTTTTTCGCGGTCGCGGATATGTGACTGATGCAAAAATTAGATAAAAACAATCCTTGATGCGGATTATGTATCATTCTAAAATTTCAGCTCGATCGGTGCAGAACTTTTTGAGTTTTTGAAGCGCACAAACCAACATAAAAATTTTATATATAGGTTAATATAATAATAATTAAATATTGAGCCAAGGTCCTGTTAGTTTGAACTTTAGGGTTGTATGTTTAAAGTTGAAAATAATACGAAGCCTTTGCTTGAAGTTAAATAACGTTTATTACGAAAGTAAACAAATAACCATACCTACAAGTTATTTAACCTAAACCTCAAGTTGAATTAGACCTTTATTTTGATATATATACAGGGTGTAAAAAGACGACTACCGAAAACGAAAGGGGCTGATCCAGCACCCCAAAACTTATAAAAAAAACAAACAGTTGTCCTTAAAAAAAATTGTAGCCGGAAAAAACAATGTGTCAAGATTTTTAATAATTCCACAAGCTAGTAATGTATTATTGCGTGCACCGCGTAGCTACTTGAATACCTATGCGCCCGGCCAAGGTCATTGCACTCACCCGACCAGCTGTTTTGTTTATCAAAATACATTGCTGTTTTATTGATTTTATTTGTTTTTTGGTTTTCTAAATGAGATAATTAGGTAGTTTGGGTCCTATTATGTTGTACTATGTGTATGTAAGCAGATAAAAACATAAAAGGACTTAGATAAATTATAATTTTTTTTGCGTTTTTTTTTAGCTAAACCTATTCAGTATCATGGTCTGATTGCAACCCCCAAGTTTTCGGTAGTAGTCTTTTTACACCCTGTATATACATATATATATTCGGAATTTCTAATTAATAAATATGCAGAGGCAAAATAACTTTTAATGTAAATGCCATCAAAATTATTTCGATTAAAGTTTTGCACGCATTGGTTATCCTTTTTCTTTGATATAAGTTAACAATATTTGTAAGTAACAAAATTCATTTAAATCTAATTACTTAGGTGTAATTATTAACTCGTAAGTAAATAATATTTGTTGTTTTATAGACACGAGTTCCACAAGAACTGCATAGATCCGTGGCTGTTGGAACACCGCACGTGTCCGATGTGTAAGATGGACATCCTCAAGTATTACGGCTTTGTGGTTAGTATTATCTATCATTTATTTTGTAAATTCCTATTTTATAAAGCATAGGGAACAAACGATCAAATGGGTAACTGGTTGGTAAATGGGTAACACCACAATTTCAAATAGTCCCCAGAAATAGCTAGGGGTCTGAAATCCGAGGTGTGAAAATATGCGCGGGTAACGCCACGGGGTAAAGCTAGTTTATTAAAAGTAGTCTAACTTACTCCTGATATTATCAGCTACCTATCAGTGAAAGTCCCGTCAAAATCGATCTAGCCGTTCCAGAGATTAGCCAGAACAAACAAGACATACCGACAAAAAATTTAAAAAATGTTTTATGATTAAGTATCGTATATACTTTCATTTGCATTTAGTACAAAGCTCAGATTAATCTAAATACTTTAATTTTATTTTTTAGACCATATTGATAGATGATGATTGATGTATATACTTAAATAGTTTATTTGTTTTGAAGTATATTGCATCTATTAATGAATTATTTCGAAATTAATTGGTTTTTAAATGTGTGTAGTTCCTTTACGTGTTTCTTACCATGATAACTATTAAACAACGTTGTAAAATATTCATGTATAAATTAATGCTTATTTATTAAACCACAAAGGATTATATAGACAGACCACAACATATAAAAATCGTTTAACATATAATACTTACAATATTTATTATTTACTGTTCTGCCAGTTACTTCGTATACGTGACATTTGGATTTTGAAGTTATTTTAAATTTATCACCGTTTAAAGGTAAATCGCTAAATCGGCCCAGCCGTTCTCGAGTTTTCTCATATTCATATTAATTTAAAATAGCTAAAAAATATATTGAAAGCCAAGCTTATCGATTTATTATCTTCATTATTATTGATCATCAATGGATCTCGAACAATTTCTTTTTTTTTTGTAAATGACCCTGGCAAAATGACTATACTCTGCCTGATGGAAAGCATAAGCAGAATCCAAGAGTGGTGCTCACTGTACTCATTGTGAATGTAGACAATGCAACATTGCAGCATGGTGACCCACACCATGCCGGCCTAGTGATACTTATGTATCATTGGGCCTCGGGTCTCGCACTCACCAACGGTACACGACAGCACGAACGTTGTCATTTTACGTTGATCTTCTGCGCAAGGGATTCTTACCTACCTACTGTTAAAAATAGTGTAAATTTTTGGTGTAACTATTAGCTTATTTGTAAGTAAATATGTATGTTACAGTTCACTGGTAGCCAGGAGAGCATTCTGCAGCTGGATGTTGAGGAGGCAAGGAGTCGCGCGCTCAGTCCCGCCAGGAATAGACATCCGCTCACATTGGTACTTGCCTATATTACCTCCTTATATATAAACTATTTTATTTATTTATTTATTTATTTATTATGGCGTAGTGGTCACCTGGGTTCAATGTCCAGATGAGACAACAATTAGTGTGATCTATAAATGGTTGTT
The DNA here is from genome assembly GCA_916048165.1 of Spilarctia lutea. Taxonomy (NCBI): domain Eukaryota; kingdom Metazoa; phylum Arthropoda; class Insecta; order Lepidoptera; family Erebidae; genus Spilarctia; species Spilarctia lutea. The sequence continues at coordinate 10,314,634 of OU696490.1, read as the reverse complement.
TTGAGTCTGGGTGTTCTCATTGTCACACTAAGAAGAAATCCTGATATATTCCCAGTACGAGAATTATCTTTATTTTTAAAACGATTTGATTAGTTTCAACTCTGTTTGTTTGTAACCGACTTATATATGTATATAAGCATGATTTTTTTTAACAATTATTAATTGAAGTGTATGTTAGTAATATATTGATGTGATGTTGCAGCTGACGAGCGACAACTCGTACGACGAGGCGGGCAGCGAGCGCAGCAGCCGCGCCTCCTCGCCCGACGAGCTCGTGCCCTCCCTCGCGCACCTCCACAGGTGAGCACCACTGCACACTGCACACCTCTTCTCAGTTATTCTTCTTCTTTTGGTGAAATGGCAACCGGCCGGATCTCTCGGATCAGCTATTTCTGCCAATGTCAAGTATTTATAGTCTTCAAGTCTAAGTCGTCGTCGTGATGGAATTAATGATAAAAAATATATAAAATGTGGATGAAATGAAATGTCATTTTATCTTTCAAAAAACAAAAAACGATCTCCCCTCTCAGTTATTACCTAACACTATTTGTGTTTCGTTACTTCAAAGCATCAAAACCATCAGAAAGATGTTTCTAGCCTTTATTATTCCCAAGATTATTTGGGGTCGCCCACTAGTTCAACCGGTTTTACCTTTTACCGTAACCCTGACGGTGTACTGAATTCGAAGGTCGAACTAGTTGTCAGTATATTTGAGGGCACTGACTTCCCAATAACGATTGCCATAGCTGTTCATGACAACCGGGACTGACGGCTTAACGTGCTCTCCGAGACAAGGGTGGAAAATACCGCCATCTTCCATAATGAAAACCGAATAAATTAAGTTTTAAGAAAATAATTGCTATTTTTCGGCACCGGTGTCAAACTATTCGTTTCTTGCTTTTCAGCGAGTAAATTAATTTACCGGGCTCAAAGCACCCTTTCTCTTAATACTGGAGGGAGGAATACAAATTTGGTGCTCACGATAAACTACGAAATTATCTAAATTTTCAGGTTTTTTTAATACACGTAATGTTTTGCTCGCGTGCTTAAAATAGTATCGTTAATATCACGATTAGAGCAATAGGAACCGAGCATTGAAAAGAAACGCAGGTGAATGTGCGTGGGTCAACTAGTTAATTATAATACACTCACTTATACTGACAACTAGTTCATCCTTCAAATTCAGTTTTCCCCTAAGGGTTGCGGAGATCCGATGCCAGTCGCTCTGTGGAAAAACTGATGTTCAGGTAAAACCGGTTGAACTAATAGCCGACCCAAAATAATTTTGGGAATAATAACGTTAAGAAGATAATAATATCATCTATACTTCAGAAATCACATCAGATGCTTAACAAATCCTTTTCATATTACAGATCCTGTTCATCATCGCCAACAGAGTCTCCTGACGCGGACTCGTCGCGGCAGGACGTCACCGCCGGCACTTCAAGCGATCCCTAAGCGCCACACGCGCGTGCCAAATATTCGCCCACTAGTGGACAAAGGGAGCTCGGACTCGCCGTCATAATGATGCCACTGAAGAACACCACACCGATGTATTTCGTGGCCGTGGACAATATAGCTCACGGTAATCGAATGAGACAGAGTCGAGTCGATATATAATCGATCGTCGAATCGAGTGCGGTGACAGTGAATCAGTGATGTGTTCATATCTATATAAATACTCAAAATATAAAAAAATAAACAATAACCTCCAGTGATCGTGACGCTCGTTGCTTTGGTGGATGACAAGTGATATTTTTGTAATTAAGGACTTAGTGTAATGGATGTTTCACAGCAACTCCGCCTAGTCAACGAAATAAGTGTTCTTCCTATAATGCTTCACCTACGGACCGATAGTTAAAAGCGACCACGAAATCAATCAATATTGTACTTAATTTTTTTGATTGGTTCATGATCTCATATGTATGTTTATGTTCTTATTCTGGGACAGTTATCAAAATGTAAATAAATGTAATTAATGTGCCCCTAAGTTGTTGTAAACTCAATATCTATCATTTACTACAGACGCGCCGTTTTGTTTTTGTCTTCCGAGTGTAAAATTACGAAGATTTTTTCCAAAAATGTCTGCGTCCTATGTAGCATGTGCTAGAGGAGTGTATCGGCTTAACTCGGTTGACGGGTTTCCGTCCATATGATAATAACTAACAATAAATTGAACAGAGTTATTGCTATTACCTGCAAGTGACAGTGTGTTGATCAGAAATTTGCAACTTGCAGGTACTTTAGTTAGTTATTTTCATAATAAGCATAGACGAAGTTAAATGGTTTGGATACTAATCATGGTTGCCAATAAACATTTAACCAAAAGTATTAAATTATGTAAAAAGCGATCAAAATTTATAATAAAATGACCGAACACTAATTGTGTGAACTAACCAAAGTCGAAAAAGCAGTGTTTGATTAAAAAACCCGTCTATATTCCTTTTCTAATAAATATCATCATATTGGTTATAACTAATTCCTGTTTTAGACATAAGATTGTTTACTTGCAAACTGTGTGAAGGATATTATATGTATAATATAACCTTTGATATAATGGGGCCATTTTGCGATGTTGTATGAATAAAATATTTCTAAATAACATCTGTTCCAAATAAATTTAAAACTAAATAAGCTTATTCTGTTTTTTTGATACGAATATTAGAAAATACTGTTACTTTTTATAGTATCTACTTTTTCTGTATTTTTACTTATGCTTTTGTTCTTTAAAAGTAATTAATAATAAATAATAAATAAATATTCCGGACATCTAACACACAACGCCATCTAGTCCCAAGCTAAGCAGAGCTTGTGTTATGGGTACTAGACAACTGATATAAATACTTATATACTTTTTTTTTGTAAATACATACATATTATACATAGAAAACACCCAAACTTCGAAACAAATATTTGCAGATCATACAAACATTTGGTCCGACCCGGGAATCGAACCCGAGACCTCAAGCACAGCAGTCGCTTACGCTACCACTCGCGCCACCGAGGCAGTCAATTGCATGATATATACATACTTAGTATGTGTAAAAGTATTCTTGATTTGCCCTGGCCGTTACAGTTCAACTATTTCTGTATTATATGATGAATTTTATCTAAAGCGGTAAATGGAAATCATTTTTTTTTTTAAATACAAAAATTTCATTTTAAAATCATTTACAAAGCAAAAAATAATTTCGATCAAATCACAAGCTATTTAAATTTGTTTGGCACAGATTATATAGATATATATTGGTCCACGGGCCCATGTACAAGCGATTTCAGTGATTAATAACAGGCTGAAAGTCTATACACAGCTTCGTTTTGACGAGACACCCAACTTTTATCATTGGACCAAATTCTGATAGTGGAAGGAAAAAGCGGGATAGGGAGCGAAACACGTCGATTTGATGAGTGTCCCAAATTAAATAATAACAGTTTCTAAAAATCAATACTTCGAGAAAATACCATGGAAAACTGAGAAAAACTTGTGGCATACAAAGTGAATGGTACCTTCCCGAGTGACCCCCAGCTCTAACATGTCAGAATGGTGACTTGAAAAATTTTATTCATTTTCATTAATAACAAACTGATTTTTGTTTTGAGGCTTGCAAAATATATATTTTTCATAAAAAATGCATCGGCATACAAATTTGATGGTAATTTTTTTGAGACCTACACTCGAAAGTTGTCAAGATTATGTTAAAATTTTTTTTTACTATTTAATTTGGGACACTCATCAAATCGACGTGTTTCGCTCCCTATCCCGCTTTTGCCTGCCACTATCAGAATTTGGTCCAATGATAAAAGTTGGGTGTCTCGTCAAAACGAAGCTGTGTATAAACTTTCAGCCTGTTATTAATCACTGAAATCCCTTGTACGTGGGCCCGTGGACTATATATTACTTGGTGCGAGTAATAAATTAACACCGAATATCTATCAAAAGGTGCAACATGATACTGATAATGTTAACACTATTTTCGTGACTCTGAGAACGTAGTTAGTATTATCTAGTCTGAAGGTATGTCGCTTTTAAATCCAATTATTTATGGTCTATTCATAGTTCGGTAGCGGGAGGGATGCTGGCAGGTGCCTTTCGCAATTACTTCTTATAATCAAAGATATTGTGTTCATTGTTGTGTTTAAAAGCGATTCATTCGTTCAAACTGTCCTTACCTTTATGATGAAAAATATTTTAGTTTTTAAGTTTTAATTTTAAGTGAGCATTTAAGTTATGTACTAACATAGACAGAAGGTACTTAAATCCGCAGGATTTTATATAAACAAGGAGACTGTTATGTACTTTATATATAGTAACAATTGTGTAAACATGTTTACATTCCCATTCTTCTCGAGTGTTCTACTGTACACCGTGTGTGAGCATCAAGTGTTCAAATAAAAACCAATACAGTATTGTCATTTGCCTTTTATTGTGAACCCACCCTTTCGTGTATGTTATAAACCATTTAAAAAAAAACTAATTCCATATAAAGAATATTTCGTGTTCCGGGCATAGCTGGGCACCGTTAAACAAATAATTAACTTCTTTAATTGTTAATCCGTTAAGCGTTTCATTTTGGAAGATTAACGCATTTCACACGATTTACCAATTACTGTTCCGAGTCTCTTCAGAATAGCAATTTGAGAATGACATAGTATTGTCTAATGAGGGGTTTGAACTCGCAACACTGCGCGAGGTGACCGCTTTAACCACTACGCCATCACTGCAAAGTTGAGGAAAGAATAAAAACAAAAATACATAAAACATATTTTATTGACTTTTCAAAGATTGAAAGTATAAACAAGATATTTAGTACAAAAAACTCTGTGACAATATACACCCAGAATACTTGTTTGTTTTATATCTACTTTAAGATTCATACATACTGTCAAATAATGCAATCAGTCCGTTGCGATTATATAATAAACCAGTACAATAAAATTAATTTCATTTTACGAGCATTAATTTCTTACAATATGTTACGAATATCGATGTAAACAATTGTCGTAATCCTGTTATTCCAAAACTTTCTAAAAATAGTTTTGTCTTACCACAAAATTATGTGTATAAAGAATATATTATAATAATATTGATTGTGACAAACTAATTTGAGTTTTTTTTTTGTCTTTGCTGCCAAAATGACTCTGCTCTGCCGGATGGAAAGCACGAGCAGAATCCAGGAGTGGTGGTCACCACCCTCAATGCTAATAGGGACAATGCAGGATGGTGACCCACACTATGGCGGCCTAGTGACAGTTTCACGATCCGCTTAAAGGACCCGGGTTCATAGTGGGAGGGAAACACGTACGCAGGTAGTGAGTTAGGGGATGCAATAACAGAATTAGTACCATTAACGACCTCCAGAAAGATATTCAAGTAAAAATGGTTGAACTAGTAGCCGACCCCTAATAATGTTGGGGATAATAAAGGCTAGGAAGATGTTGATGATAATTGACCTCCATAAGGAATAAAATCAATCTATTCTTCCTACAATGTTTATATTTTTATCAATAATAAATAATTAACTTAACTTATACATTTATTAATGAATTTTGTTATTTATAGAACTTTTCCCGCATATTGTATAATCACAAAATATTAATGAAAAGTGTCGTGCAATTAGAGGTCTATGTCCAGCAGTGGACAGCTATAGGCTGACGATGATCACAAGGCATGGGCCTCCGGTATCCTCACTCACTGGCCGAAACACAGTGCAGCCGCTGTTTCACACCGGTTTTCTGTGGGGCCGTGGTATCACTCCGGTCGAGCCGACCCATTCATGCTGAAGCGTGGCTCTCCCACGGTTAATATTGGAGACAAAAGTACTAAAATCAAAATGTTGTAACTGTGCTGCGCGAATACGTGTGTTGATTTATAAAAGTACAGTAGATACATAGTTTCATAACAATTAAAATATCACCCAATTTCTTTACTCAATAATGGTAACGCTTAAGAGTAAATATTTTCTACAACATTTTCTACTTAATTAATGCTAATAACAAAATTTCTATGTCGTTTTCCTAAGATTTTTGGAACGACGTTCCTTATCGCGCGATATGAACGAAAAAACGAAGGGGGCTAGACGGAAATTGTCGCGACATAATTTGTTGTCACGACACTTTTTGTTGTCACGACACTTTTTGCTATTTTTTTATTTTTCATTGCTAGTAGAAGTCGCCGTATCAGATCTGGAGCACAGTTTTAATTAACTTCAATAAACTAATATATATGTCTAGTTGAACTCAAATACATTAATTTGAAACTCCATATTATATTATATACTATAGCAAGTTATTAAACAAGAAGTTTAAAAAACTATGTATAATACGAATACCACCACCCGGTCTCTAATTACGAATTTATTGACACCTCAATCATTAAAATCGAATCAGTAGTTTAGGAGCTACGGCGGAACATACAAACATAAATTTCTAAAATTATTTCCACTGCTTTTAGCTTCGCCGCAGTCGGGTAAATTCCAAATTTTATGTTAAAAAATGACATGCGACATGTAGATAATATTAATTAAAACATTTAAGAAACAAAACGTATTTTTTTTGACGCAAGAATTATTATTATTTCAAATAATTTTAAGAGATTTATGTAAAAGGACGTAGTCTTAAATTCCTATCTAGAAGAGAGTAATACGATTGCATAAATGAAATGTTTCAACAGGAGGTTAAAGGTCGAGTCAGACAGCGGGTCGGTGACGCTGTCTGAGCAGGTTCTAATGTACTGGGTTCCATAGTCGCCCCGCCGGTCTGCATAAATACATTTATTTTGAGCTTCGCATTTCGCCCCCATCGTAATAAACATGGCGGAAAGCCGTATGGACATGTAATGAGACGTGATGAGGAGCACAGGAAAGACCAGCCGTTACCAGGGGCATGGAACGGGCTCAGGTGGAGGAACTGACAACCTAAGACCGACAGTCTTGGCGCCTTAAAACTAGAAGATCCGACCTCAAATCAAATGGAAAAGGGCATAGCAGAATTTCGCGTCTGACCTGACCAGCCAGGTCTGACGCGAAATTCTCAATCTGCACCAGGTTTTAAAGATTAATCTTTCGAATGCGGGAACGGGTACTTCCGGTTCCATGCACCGTGCGGCGAAAGTGCAAAATTTTGCAGCACGGTGCATGGTGTACGAAAATGATCAAATATTTTCAAAAACAATGCTCGGTGGTTATAAAAGTGATTATTTTTCAAAAGATGGATAACAAGCGTACATGGTTATGCCATATTTTATTACTAAACTAATGTTATCGCTTTATTATTTACTCACAATTGAGCCAAGTATTAATTTACGCACCTATTGTGTTAATAAACATGATTTTAATATTTTATGTGGTTTATTATTCATTTTACTTATTATCCTCATAAAGTTCGATAACTAAGCTATCTACTGATATAAAAAACACTATAACTGCAGTAAAAATTCATTGAGAAACATATTTGTAAAAATCACATTTCGCTGTCGAGATATTCGCCATTTTGTCACTTTACAATCAAACTATTATTTGCGCCAAAAAACAAATTACGTAGTATTTATATGAAGAAATAGTGTTTTTTAGTTAAATAATTTATTTTTTTAGTTAACTAGTGCAAAAGACAGGAACAATACATAAAAAAAACAACCTATTTATCAAGTTATTTAAAAAAAGGACTCGTTTGCTAGACCAGTTTTCATTTATTATTTTTAAGTTCTGAGAATTCTCTAAACTCTATGAAAATGACTGAATGCTAAAGAGAACAAACTGATCGTTCCATTATGTGACACACAAAGTCTATGGTCAATACAAAATAATTTAGTAAAACATAAACAAAGATCAGTTTACGTCTTGTTCATTGTCCGTCACTACTGTGTATGTGTGGGTGTTAATAGTTCCGGGACTTCCCGCTAGGCTGCGTGCAAACACGAATCAACGGCGATATACAATTTTAAGTGGCGTGCTATTGGAGAGGCCTATGTCCAGCAGTGGACTACGATACGCTGATGATGATGTAGAACAGTAATGGCGTGGGAGCCCTTTGTATGTGTGCGTCTAATTTCGCTCGTCAGGCAAAAAATGAGTGTTTATTTAAATATTTAGCTTTTCTAACACATTTTTGTTGCTATTCTATATTCTATATAAGATTCTCATCGCAATTATATCATTTTATCAATAAAAACATAAGAATAAATGCGTAAAAACCTTCAAATGAGTAAGCCCTTTTCAATAGGTAATAGACTCGGTAACTTTTTGAGTAACACTATTCAAAATTACGCATGATTTATGCCTCAATTCGTATTGATAGTGGTTCCTAAAATAAGTATAATAAGTAAAATATAATAACAAACTACCTTCAAAACCACCTTATCGGCAAAAAATCAGTTTTAAGAGGCACTTGACAGATCGCGTTGCGTCATCGTCAACTTTGAAATTGGAACTCGTTTTTTTTACGGCTCTTGAAGCGCACTTGACAAACGAATGTTTTAAAATGTTGTTCGTATAAAGCAAATGCATAACAAACCTTTCTAGACTTCATTATAATAACTTTAATACCCAAAATTAATTAAAATGCAAGTTAACTGCGGTTATCGCGGATCCGCGATGCCGCACCGACGGGACAATCGTGGATCCGCGATGCCGCACCCCAGAGGTTAATGTCAAAAATAATAAATGAAAATATAAAAACAAAGAACTGTACGTTTAATATAAGACTTGGTAAGAATATTTCGCCTTATTTATTAATTCTTTTGAAAGATGGAATATTCTGTTGTTTCATGATTTATCTCTTCTGTTATTCTCTTTATTACTCTTCTGTTATGTTCTTGCCATTTCATGCTAAAGATAATGGCATCCAGGCCAAAATCAGTAGCATACACATTTAGTATTTAAAATTATGTTAACAGACCGCAATCTTCTGTAGAAATATAGAAAAGAAAAACTAAAATAACTTGTAATATTTATATACAGGGTGTATATGATAATACGACATTTATTTGAACTAGACATACCTATGCATGTTACAAGTCCGCTTACAAAATTTAAATAAGTCGGTTCAGTAGTTTAGTCACAGGACACTATTTTTCGATTTCAGAAATTTACTACACGATGTATCCAATAAAACACTATCGCCAAGGGGTTAACGACCGTATATGATAGGGTCGTTGACCCGTTGACGATAGTGTTTTATTGGATACATCGTGTGGTAAATTTCTGAAACGAAAAACAGTGTGCTGCACAGTGGTGCTTGCGCTGTTGCCGTTTCGTTGAATCACGCAGGTTAGTGAACTTAAATTATAATTGGTGTCCTTTTATAACGGATTAATTTCACGGGTAAAATAGTTTTGACTTATTAAAACCCTTGTACTTGTATTAACCTGTCTGGCATGCGTGGTATTTGATATTTCGTGATATTTCGGTTACGTTAACCGAAATATCACTGGTTGCTAGTGACAATTACAAGTGTACGATGGTACAAGTTGATTTCTAATTAATACACTAATAATTACACAATGCATGTACTTTTGTTAAACTATGAAATCTTAATCACTAAATCAATTATCACTAATTTAGGTAAAGTACAGATAGGAAATATTTCACACAGGATTCTTGAGAACCTTTACGCGAGCAAAGTCGAGCGTAAAAGCAAACATACAAAGAAATGTTTATATATTTTGATAAACATATAGTTTATTTAATATCGATAGGTTAATGTGTTTTAAACACTGTTTTTTTCCAACGTCTGCGAACAGTATTGCCAATTTACTAAAAAATAATATATACAAATTAATGTGTTGACAATATTTTATAATAACCTCGTTTGGTTATCTATGGAGTGGGCGGTGGGGATGGACCCTTCGCTGGTTGTGCAACGAAGAACCTGTCGAAGTTACACTCCAATCATTTTTCCCACAAACCAGCCTCTTTCATCTTCGTGTGGAAGTACTTCTCAAGCGTATTTGCGCATCTATGGGCAAAAAGATTAGGTATGAGTGATGTGTTGTGAGCATTGGTCCAATAAGAATAGAATAGAACGGAAGATGTAAGTATTTATAAGGATACTAGTTGAGCCTCGTGATTTTACCGCGGGTGATGCCACTTGGCAGGGCTAGTCTAAAAAAAGTAGCATAAGTTACTCCTTATATAATCTGCCTGTGAAAGCCTCGTCAAAATCTATACAGCCGTTTCAGAGATTAGCCGAACAAACAGATAAACATTTAAAATATATTTTGATGATGTACTGTATCTACTTTTGTATGCATTTAATCAAAACCTATTCATTTGAAAACAGATAATTTATTACACCTATTTATATAGATTAAATCAGCTTATATGTATATAGTTCTTAACTGTGTGTAATGTTAAATAGATCATACATTTTAATTGTCAAGGGAATATAACTCTTATTGTATACAAGTTTAAGTTTAAAATGCTATACCTAAATGTTTTAAAGTATTTACCTGTAATAGTCAGTATCCGGTGAGTTATAGAGGCGGCAGTTTGTAAATATTCTGGTCATGTCAGCTATAAACAGACGCTTCGCTACGTAATACCGGGCCTTTATACGTTCGCCTATTGTGCGGAGATCTGTAACAAACAGTTTAACATAAATATAAAGTAGAAAATGACAACTTTTTCCGTTACAAAAGTGCTTTAGAAAATCTGAATAAAAAATAATAAATATAATAAATATTTCGAACATCTAACACACAACGCCATCTAGTACCAAGCTAAGCAGAGCTTGTGTTATGGGTACTAGACCACTGATATGAATACATATAAACTTATTTTTTTGTAAATGCATATTATACATAAAAAAACACCCAAACTCCGAAACCAATATTTGTAAATTACACAAACATTTGGTCCGACCCAGGATTTGAACCCGAGACCTCAAGTACAGCAGTCGCATTCACTACCACTGCGCCACCGAGGCAGTCGAAATATAAATCGGTATTTGATTTGAGAACGTCTAAAGACCACCTGTCAATTTAAAGACTACTCTCGAATTAGGAACATATCCTGTGTCATGAAACGGACACTAAGACCAACAGTATATAAATCACACAAAGTTTTATTCCATTTGGGTTTTGAACCTTCCACACGTTAGTATATATAGTAAAAGGCAGCGTGTCGATCACTTAAACTGCTACGCTTTCTTGAAGTGATGAGAAGTTTAAAAAGAGCAAGCAATGACAGTCTGATGAGCCGAAGTGGAAGTAGTGTAATATAGCTCATTTGGTCCCGCGCTCCTTTGTGTGACAAAGGGATTGGTTCTCCATTAAAACAATAATATTTACGCTATTATACAATAAATACGTTACCATAGCCTTTGCTTTGGCTTTCCTGTCAAAATTCATCATTCTCACAAAAAAAGTAAGTTTGTTTTTTTTTCTTTTTTGAATAATAATAGTAATAAATAAATATTTTGGACATCTAACTCAACGCCATCTAGTCCCAAGCTAAGCAGAGCTTGTGTTATGGGTAGTCAACTGATGTAAATACATATATACTATTTCTTTTTGTAAATACATACATATTATACATAGAAAACACCCGAAGTCCGAAAGAAATATTGTAGATCATACAAACCTTTGATCCGAACCGGGAATCGAACCCGAGACCTCAAGAACAGCAGTCGCATACACTACCACTGCGCCACAGAGGCAGTCGCAGAGGCAGAATAGGGACAAACGAGCAGACGTATGGGCTGATGGTAAGCGATTACCGCCACTCATGGACAACTGAATAAATAAATAAGTGAATCACACGTGGGAGAGCTATGCTTCGGCATGAATGGGCCGGCTCGACCGGAGTGATACCACGGCCTCACAGAAACGGTGTGAAATAGCGTTTACGCTGTGTTTCACCGAGTGAGTGAGGATACCGGAAGCCCATACCCCAATTCCTCCCCTTTCCCATCCCCCAAAGGTCGGCAACGCACTTGTGACGCCTTTGGTGTCGCGGGTGTCCATGGGCGGCGGTAATCGCTTACCATCAGGTGATACGTCTGCTCGTTTGCCCACTATTCAATGAAAAAAAAAAAAAAAAAAACTGCAACACCAGGGGCGTCACGAGTGCGTTGCCGACTTTTTAAGAAGGAGTAAGCTCTTGAAGGTATGACGGACTTCAATTCAAAGTGACTTACCCATTGGATATTTGATGTGATCATAGTAATCAGGCACTTCACTTTTGTCAACTGGTTTGAGGAAGGGCCAGGCGGCTGCGTGGTTTTTAATCTGAAACGAACGATATTTGTAAGAGATCTTCTTTTTTATTACAACTCAACTAAGTACTGGGGGACATTACAAACATACAAAAAACACTTTGCGGATCACACAAAATGTTTTACCATGTCGGATTTGAACCCACAACATATGGCGTAGTAGAAAACGGCGTTACGACCGCTTAAACCACTAGATCAACCGTCAATCATATGATTATATTTAATATAGATATAATTATATTGAATTACTAGCTGCGCCTCGCGGTGTTGCTTGCGATTTTTGTTGTAATTTTACAACAGCAAGCTGGTCGCAGCTGGTCTAAAATAAAATTAATCCAAGTTACTCTTTATATCATTAGCTAGTTTTTTTTTTTAAGCATGTTTGAAGATAAATGTAAAATGTGTATTCCCGTAAGATATTTGTAATAGTTTTTTAAGTTTGATAACTTGTAATTGGTGAGTACAGTGCATTAGTGTTACCCCTTAAATATCATGCAACGCTAACAAGTTAGTAACTCTCATTTAGAATGTGCGTGTGTATGTAAAATGTACGTGTGCACGTCGAATGTGTGTATGCATGTAACATGTCCAAACGCATGTTGAATGCGTGTGGACGTGTAGAGTGTGCGTGCGCATGTACTGTGTGAGTGCGTGCAGTGTGTGCGTGCGCATGTACTGTGTGAGTGCGTGCAGTGTGTGCGTGCGCATGTACTGTGTGAGTGCGTGCAGTGTGTGCGTGCGCATGTACTGTGTGAGTGCGTGCAGTGCGTGCGTGCGCATGTACTGTGTGAGTGCGTGCAGTGCGTGCGTGCGCATGTACTGTGTGAGTGCGTGCAGTGCGTGCGTGCGCATGTACTGTGTGAGTGCGTGCAGTGCGTGCGTGCGCATGTACTGTGTGAGTGCGTGCAGTGCGTGCGTGCGCATGTACTGTGTGAGTGCGTGCAGTGCGTGCGTGCGCATGTACTGTGTGAGTGCGTGCAGTGCGTGCGTGCGCATGTACTGTGTGAGTGCGTGCAGTGTGTGCGCGGTACTGACAGCGTGCAGCACGCTCCGCAGCACGGCGGGGTCGGGCTCGCCCTCCGTGTCGTGCGCGCGCGCGCCCGGGCCTCCGCGGAAGCCCGTCTCGCGCAGACCCGGGATGCACTCGATCGGGATGCTGCGAACCTGCAACAAACAAATATTTCAAACTCTCTTCCTCTAACAACCTACCGCTGTTCACTGCTAAACGAAGGTCTCGAGGAACGCAAAATAATTAAAAACTACTGCTTGCAGGGATTGAGGGTTCGATTTCTAGCCAGGACAAACGATGAACACAAACATTCGTTTAGTGTGTATTTGTAATTTATATGTATTGTCACGAAATTTCACAAAGTTTAGAAATAAAGAAAGAGTTAATTTCAAGAATACTTGGTTCCAATAATCATGCACGTTGCACAGAACGAGGAACCTTATTTTCATATGCATAAAATCGAATATAGATTGTCAAGCAATAAACTTCGTCACATTTTAAACTTTTCATGAAAATATACATTTTTAAATGTTCCGTTAAGGATTGAAAATTGCTGGAAGGCACTAGTTAGCAATGTGGCAGGTAATATAAATTAAGATACATCTTGACCGGCAGTTCGGTCCCGTTTGGGCTACATAGCAATGAATACCGAAAGGATCTAAGCGAACAGAAGCGTTACCCACTGACCGGCCATCATTCTAGACGATTATTCAGTACTGTGTAAACATCTTTATGTGTGTTGTTGAAGTCCCTTTTATTGTTAGAAGTTTATTATTCCAAATCAACGAATACGTAACAGTATTTATAAATATTTATCAGCATTTCGATAACCATGCTTGTTTAAGACTAATTATTGTAATTACGAAAACTAGATAACACTTACGCCTTCTTTAAATAGTGTGAGTCCGGGATGTGTTTTTCTGACATCTTTTTGTCGCATGTCGATTAGTTTTTTCACAATCTGAAACACAATTGTAACTTGTAATGTACAGTTTGTCGATTTCACAAAACACAACTTGCGAGAATTGGCAATAATGACATATGACGTCACAATTCACAATTAGGTGCTGTCAAACAGTGTAGATGACTGTCAAACAAGTATAAACGTAAATATAAAAATAAAACTGTGCTATTTTCTCGAAACTTTCTGCCGCGCACAGCAAAACTGTGGAATGAGCTGTCGCCTGCGGCGTTCCCGGACCAATGCGACCTTCAAACCTTCAAGAAAAGAGCGGCAACGCACTTGTAACGCCCACGGTGTTGCGGGTGTCCATGGGTGGCAGTAATCGCTTACCACCAGGCGATACGTCTGCTCGTTTGCCCCCTATATATTTAAAAAAATGTACCGAATATTTTTGTTTACAATAACCTATATATGGCAAACTTATTGTCAAACAATTGAAGTAAAATTCGATTATAAATTTATGCTAATTTGTTACTTATCTTATTGCAATATAATAATTATTGTGAGCATTGAAATCTACTCCAATGTTTACTATTTGATTTATATGAAATAGAACAAAAATATCATGTTTAACCTCTCGGGTGCGGCAACACGGATCCATGTTTGTGCCGTCGGTGCGGCACACACGGATCCATGTTTTCCGCAGTTAACTTGCATTTTAATTAATTTTGGGTATTAAAGTTATTATAATAAAGTCTAGAAAGGTTTGTTATGCATTTGCTTTATACGAACAACATTTTAAAACATTCGTTTGTCAAGTGCGCTTCAAGAGCCATTAAAAAAACGAGTTCCAATTTCAAAGTTGACGATGACGCAACGCGATCTTTCAAGTGCCTCTTAAAATTGATTTTTTGCCGATAAGGTGGTTTTGAAGGTAGTTTGTTGTTATATTTTACTTGTTATACTTATTTTAGGAACCACTATCAATACGAATTGAGGCATAAATCATGCGTAATTTTGAATAGTGTTACTCAAAAAGTTACCGAGTCTATTACCTATTGAAAAGGGCTTACTCATTTGAAGGTTTTTACGCATTTATTCTTATGTTTTTATTGATAAAATGATATAATTGCGATGAGAATCTTATATAGAATATAGAATAGCAACAAAAATGTGCTAGAAAAGCTAAATATTTAAATAAACACTCATTTTTTGCCTGACGAGCGAAATTAGACGCACACATACACAGGGCTCCCACGCCATTACTGTTCTACATCATCATAAGCGTATCGTAGGCCACTGCTGGACATAGGCCTCTCCAATAGCACGCCACTTAAAATTGTATATCGCCGTTGATTCGTGTTTGCACGCAGCTTAGCGGGAAGTCCCGGAACTATTAACACCCACACATACACAGTAGTGACGGACAATGAACAAGACGTAAACTGATCTTTGTTTATGTTTTACTAAATTATTTTGTATCGACCATAGACTTTGTGTGTCACATAATGGAACGATCAGTTTGTTCTCTTTAGCATTCAGTCATTTTCATAGAGTTTAGAGAATTCTCAGAACTTAAAAATAATAAATGAAAACTGGTCTAGCAAACGAGTCCTTTTTTTAAATAACTTGATAAATAGGTTGTTTTTTTTATGTATTGTTCCTGTCTTTTGCACTAGTTAACTAAAAAAATAAATTATTTAACTAAAAAACACTATTTCTTCATATAAATACTACGTAATTTGGTGTTCGGCGCAAATAATAGTTTGATTGTAAAGTGACAAAATGGCGAATATCTCGACAGCGAAATGTGATTTTTACAAATATGTTTCTCAATGAATTTTTACTGCAGTTATAGTGTTTTTTATATCAGTAGATAGCTTAGTTATCGAACTTTATGAGGATAATAAGTAAAATGAATAATAAACCACATAAAATATTAAAATCATGTTTATTAACACAATAGGTGCGTAAATTAATACTTGGCTCAATTGTGAGTAAATAATAAAGCGATAACATTAGTTTAGTAATAAAATATGGCATAACCATGTACGCTTGTTATCCATCTTTTGAAAAATAATCACTTTTATAACCACCGAGCATTGTTTTTGAAAAGATTTGATCATTTTCGTACACCATGCACCGTGCTGCAAAATTTTGCAATTTCGCCGCACGGTGCATGTAACCGGAAGTACCCGTTCGCTTCGCATCGCTTTATTATTTACTCACAATTGAGCCAAGTGTCAATTTACGCACCTATTGTGTTAATAAACATTATTTTAATATTTTATGCGTTTTATTATTCATTTTACTTATTATCCTCATAAAGTTCGATAACTAAGCTATCTACTGATATAAAAAACACTATAACTGCAGTAAAAATTCATTGAGAAACATATTTGTAAAAATCACATTTCGCTGTCGAGATATTCGCCATTTTGTCACTTCACAATCAAACTATTATTTGCGCCGAACACCAAATTACGTAGTATTTATATGAAGAAATAGTGTTTTTTAGTTAAATAATTTATTTTTTTTAGTTAACTAGTGCAAAAGACAGGAACAATACATAAAAAAAACAACCTATTTATCAAGTTATTTAAAAAAAGAACTCGTTTGCTAGACCAGTTTTCATTTATTATTTTTAAGTTCTGAGAATTCTCTAAACTCTATGAAAATGACTGAATGCTAAAGAGAACAAACTGATCGTTCCATTATGTGACACACAAAGTCTATGGTCAATACAAAATAATTTAGTAAAACATAAACAAAGATCAGTTTACGTCTTGTTCATTGTCCGTCACTACTGTGTATGTGTGGGTGTTAATAGTTCCGGGACTTCCCGCTAGGCTGCGTGCAAACACGAATCAACGGCGATATACAATTTTAAGTGGCGTGCTATTGGAGAGGCCTATGTCCAGCAGTGGACTACGATACGCTGATGATGATGTAGAACAGTAATGGCGTGGGAGCCCTTTGTATGTGTGCGTCTAATTTCGCTCGTCAGGCAAAAAATTAGTGTTTATTTAAATATTTAGCTTTTCTAACACATTTTTGTTGCTATTCTATATTCTATATAAGATTCACATCGCAATTATATCATTTTATCAATAAAAACATAAGAATAAATGCGTAAAAACCTTCAAATGAATAAGCCCTTTTCAATAGGTAATAGACTCGGTAACTTTTTGAGTAACACTATTCAAAATTACGCATGATTTATGCCTCAATTCGTATTGATAGTGGTTCCTAAAATAAGTATAATAAGTAAAATATAACAACAAACTACCTTCAAAACCACCTTATCGGCAAAAAATCAATTTTAAGAGGCACTTGACAGATCGCGTTGCGTCATCGTCAACTTTGAAATTGGAACTCGTTTTTTTAACGGCTCTTGAAGCGCACTTGACAAACGAATGTTTTAAAATGTTGTTCGTATAAAGCAAATGCATAAATTAATTCATTATAATAACTTTAATACCCAAAATTAATTAAAATGCAAGTTAACTGCGGAAAACATGGATCCGTGTGTGCCGCACCGACGGGACAAACATGGATCCGTGTTGCCGCACCCGAGAGGTTAAAGGACTTTGAGTGATTTTGAGGGTTTGAAGCGATTTAGAGTGTTAAGCGTACCTCTTTCTGCCTGCGTATGACGGCCGTGAACTGCGTGTAGACGATGCGAGGGTTGAGCTCGCAGTGCATGAGGGTCGCGCCCTCGTACTCCTTGGTGTAGCCGTAGTACATCGCGCGCGGCAGCTTTATGTCCTTACTGAAGCCCTGCTTCTTGAAGTAACCTGGAGGAACAGCCCGTATTTGTGTTGTTTTTATTTTTTAAACATTTGATTAGACTAAAATTTTTCATGTTTCTTTATTGAAATGAAACTTCTTTATCGGGGTTGTCAAAAAATTTAGTGTAACATTTTTTCGTTACGCGTATCATTTATCCGTTACGTTACGTGTAACATTTATCCGTTACGTTACGCGTCAAATTTATAAAATAAAACAAAAAACATTTTCAAACACAAACAGGACCAAATTAATACTACAATGAAATATCACATTACAAACAATATTATTTTATTTAGTCCACAATGTAAATAACTACACACATCACATTCCACAAACTTACTTCATTCACACCACAGATCGCGAAATATTTCCTCAGGTCTCGCTCCTTAACTTTTATTGCACTTGAAATAAGAATTGTCACGAATATTGCTGGTTTATAAGTCTTTTGTCGTTATACCTTACGTCGACATATGATATTTATTTTTTGAAAAATAACGTCATAAAGAAGTTTCACTTCTTACGAGTGTACTCTAGTACACGCACACATTTTTTTTTTTTGATAGATAAATAAAAGTAGTACATATACTAACCGATAGCGAATTCATCAGCGAATGTGAGGAAGTGTAGAATATTATTTCTGATGTGGTAGTCCTTCAGATGGTTCATGAGATGAGTCCCGTAGCCTTTCACTTGCTCGTTGGATGTCACCGCGCAGAACACTATCTCGCTGAAGCCCTGTACAAAAAAATATTAACTATATATGTATAAACTAGCGACCCGCCCCGGCTTCGCACGGGTGCAATGCTGATACTAAATTAAATACACTACAGAAAAACTATGAACGTTGTATATAAAAACATAGCGGCCCGCTCCGACTTTGCACGGGCATAAAATAGAAACCTCTAAAGTTAGCAATGTTGCCTTAGTATATGATGCATGTATTATACATATAAACCTTCCTCTTGAATCACTCTATCTATTGGAAAAAACCGCATCAAAATCCGTTGGGTAGTTTTAAAGATTTAAGCGCACATAGGGATACAGGGACAGAAAAGGCGACTTTGTTTTATACTATGTAGTGATTTATACGGTATTAAAAAAGTAAAATATTTCGGACATCTAAAACACAACGCCATCTAGTCCCAAGGTAAGCAGAGCTCGAATTATTGGTACTAGACAACTGATATAAATACGCATTTTATTTTATTTTTTGGTCATACATACGCAATATACATAAAAAAACATCCAAACTCCGAAACAAATATTTACAAATCATAAAAACGTTTGGTAGGACCCGGGAATCGAACCCAAGACCTCAAGCACAGTAATCGTATACATTACCACTGCGCCACCAGGGCAGGCAACTATCTAACTATAAATGATAATATCATTTGAAAAAATCCTTTAGAAGAAGGTACTTTTCAGATTAACACGTATAAATAAACATATTCTACAGCTTTATAATAAATAGTATGGATAATATTAGTTTTAGGTATAGAAATATATTCATTTATTATATATATATATATATTTATTTATTATTATTATTTCATACCTGTGAGTGAAATGTTCTGAAACAAATACCTCCGATGGGTCTGCCTTCCTTGATTAGTGCTAGTGTTTTGTGTTTTCTGTAACAAAAACAGTGTATCAAATAAAATAAAATTAAGAAAAAAACTTCTTATAAAACTGGACCACACGGGAAGCATCAGCTTTCAAATAAAATAAGAATCATCAAAATCGGTTCACCCAGTCGAAAGTTACGAGGTAACAAACATTTAAAAAATACAATAGAATTTATAACCTCCTCCTTTTTTTATGTTTCTTTTTTTAAATTATATAGGGGGCAAACGAGCAGACGTATCACCTGGTGGTAAGCGATTACCTCCACCCATGGACACCTGCAACATCAGAGGCGTTACAAGTGCGTTGCCGGCCTTTCAGGAAGGAGTGCGCTCTATTTTTAAGTCGGTTAAAATAGAACGAGATTCACAGAGGATGCCAAATCTACTCGCCGGTAATATCATTTACTGAAAATAGCCCTTACCTTCATCATCTTCCTAGCCTTTATTATTCCCTATATTATTGGGGTCGGCTACCAGTTCAACCGATTTTACCTGAATATCAGTTTTTTACACAGAGCGACTGGCATCTGACCTCCGCAACCCTGAGGGCGAACTGAATTCGAAGGTTGAACTAGTTGTCAGTATATTTGCATCAGGGAAGCACTCCAGTATCATGGGGTGCCAGAGTACCTGAAGCGGCTGGTGGCAGACTATTTGGAGGAGCGTACCGTCGTGTACGAGGATCGAGATGGCGTCTTTAGACGGCGACCCATGTCGTGCGGCGTTCCGCAGGGGTCTGTCCTCGGACCACTCCTGTGGAACGTGGGGTACGACTGGGTCCTTCGAAGTCGTCTGCCCCCCGGGCTGGGCGTAATTTGTTACGCCGATGACACACTTGTCACAGCCCGGGGGGCCAATTTCCAAGAGGCGGCGCGCCTGGCCACCAGGGGTGTATCTCTGGTGGTTGGGCGCATAGAGGCGCTGGGCTTACGGGTGGCCCTTGACAAGACGGAGGCCCTGCTTTTCCATGGGCCCCGTCGTGGTCCACCCCCCCGGCGCCTCAATCGAAGTCAACTCGGTCCTTGTACCGGTTCGGGCCCAGATGAGGTATCTGGGCCTGATCCTCGACGGTAGGTGGCTCTTCGACGAGCACTTCCGACAGCTTGCCCCAAAGCTGGTCGACGCTGCCTCCGCCCTTGGACGACTCTTGCCCAAACTGGGTGGAGCCAGCGTCGAAACAAGACACCTCTACACGGGGGTAGTCCGGTCGATGGCCCTTTACGGGTCACCGGTGTGGGTCCCGGCTCTGACCGCCCAGAATAAGGCACGCCTCTGGCGGCCTCAGAGGGTATTGGCGGTCAGAGCCATACGCGGATACCGCACCGTGTCGACGGAGGCGGCGTGCGCCTTGGCCGGAACACCCCCGTGGGATTTGGAGGCGGAAGTGCTCGGCGAAGTTTATCGGCGAGCGGCTGAATATCGGGCGGAGAACGGGTATTGTCCTCCGCCCGAGGAGGTACGCGAATGGCGTGAAGCCGCTCGCCGAGCCACGATGGCCCGTTGGTCGTCCCGGCTGGAGGCTCCACGCGCTGGCTTTGCCACCGTGGAGGCGCCACGAGTGGGCAGGGCGGCAGCACGGGACCCTTTCCTTCCGGCTGACGCAGGTACTTTCCGGGCATGGTTGCTTCGGAAAGTACCTGCACTCGGTCGCTAGGAGGGAACTGAGTCCCGCCTGCCACCACTGCGACTGCAGTGAGGACTCGGCCCAGCATACGCTGGAGTTCTGCTCCCGGGCCCTCACTGCAGTCATCGGAGGAGATCTGTCGCTACCGGTCATCATACGCTCCATGGCCGGTAGCGACAGCAGTTTTACCGCGGTCGCATCCTTCTGCGAAGACGTAATTTCGCAGAAGGAGGCGGCGGAGAAGGCCCGGGAGGACGATCTCCACTCGGACCCGATCCGCCGCCGGCGCACGGGGCGGCGGAGGCGCGCCCATCTGCGCCTCATGCCACCCTGGGTGTGGCCGCGGATGGACGGGATGGGTTTTCCCCTCCATCCGCTTTAATGGCCAGCCGCGAAGGGGCGACGTACGCGTGTGCCGTGCGTCGCCTAATTTGAGAGTATTAACAGCAGAGGGTGCCCGCTGGCAGGCGGCTGGCGGCGGGCAGGCGCTGGGAGGGGTCCGGCGTGTTAATAACAGCGATTCCCGGACCCCTCCCTTCTCAGGCGCAGAGTTGGCACACCGTGTGGTTTTAGTCGGTTCGATTCCGACACACCGCCCCGCCGCAAACCCCGGCGGGGCGGTGTGTCGGAATCGAACGATAATATGGCGATTGCCATAGATGTTCATGACAACCGGGACCGACGGCTTAACGTGCTCTCCGAAGCACGGGCAGGAAACACCGCCATCTTCCATACTCCGGGCTGCTATTAGGAATTTCTTGTAGGAAAAACCCAACAGCAGTCCGAACCGGGAATTGAACCCGAGACCTCTTGATCTGCAGTCGCTTACGCTAACCACTAGACCAACGAGGCAGTCAAATAGCCCTTACCTACGTACCTTAAATACTTCTACTTATTCGAAATATTCCTATCTACTGCTCAAAATACCTCTAACGGATAAGTATACCCATAAATCCTTTCTGAATAAAATATTGAATGTATTTCACTTCATATAAGGGTAAAAGATTGTTCCGGTGTGGGGGGAGCCGAGGCGTGATCTCGTAGCGGCCATCGAAGTGGTGGTTCTCTCACTCGGTAATATGATTGCGACCATGTTGCGGAGCGAAAACGCGTGGAACTCCGCCGTTTCTTTCAGCGAGCAAGTTATGCTTGCCAAAGAGACGGCGGAGCGGGACCGGGAGAGGTTTAGAACTCTTCCGGACCGCCGGGCCAGGTACCGCAGGCGACTCAGGTTCCGGAGATCGCAGAACGATCTCTGTCCTCCATAAGCGCGTGCCTGAGGGTGACACATGAGGCCATGTGTCACCCTAGCAGAAGCAGGCTCGGGTGTCGCGCCCTGGGAGACAGTAACGGGAACATTGGGGTTCTCACACAGGAGGGGGGCCATCTACAAAAGCGCAGGTGGCCCGAGGTACGTCGGGGTTCCAGGGTTTTCCTTTTTAGGGTGCAGCTGGTTCCTCGGCATCTAGTACCCGAGACGGCGTGCGGTTTTAGTCGGTTCGAGTCCGACATGCCACCAGCAGGTGGAATCCGAGGGGATTTCCGCACAGAAAAAAAAGGGTAAAAGATTGTTGACTTTGTAATAGACATTTACCTCACTAAATTTAGTTATAAACTTAGACAAAATGACTGACAGGAAATGGACGCGAAAAGACCAAAATCGACCAGAGTGGCGTGCTATGGGAGAGGCCAATGTCCAGTATGTATTTGCAGAAAGTGTTAAATAAATAAATAATGTACAAAATGTTACTCACGAACAGAAAACCAGCTGCGATATATATTCCTTTGTCATTTCAGGCAGCTGATGTGAGAACACGTTGTGAAGTCCTGAAAAATCAAAACACACAATGTCATTTGGACCCAAGCAAAAGCTTCATTTATCACAATCAGGGATCGGAAAATCCATGCATAACGATATACGTTACCGAATCAATCTGTAATCGTTTCAAAAGATTACTTATTGATTCGGTTAACAGATTACCTATATATGTTATTGTTATAACCCAAATTAAAGGGTTTATGTTTTAAATGATAGAAGTTAACCCAGGATTTCGGTTATTTTACGACGTGACGCGACGCGAATATTAAACAATCTTACTCTCTTGTGAAAACAAATGACTCGTTATTAGCTCCCGACGACTGTAACGAAAAATGAATCACGAACAAATATCCAGAAACCTAAATTAACCGAACCTAAATTACGGTTAACCGAATTGCGGTTAAGGTTAACCGTAATTATACCTGTATTCCTGTTAACATTTTTGATTCGGTAATATCTGTTTATGTTAATCCGAAATGTAGGTTAACCCATTTCCAAAAGTGTTATTAACAGATTATGCCGATAAGGTTAACCCTAACCGGAATATCCCTGCTCATAATAGGTACATCCTATATACGTATATTTAAGGCATTATAATATAATTTTTATGTTACCAATGAGCCACAGCATGGTTTGTTTGTTGACGGGTCCAGTGAGTGAGTTCCCGATGACATGGAATTCTATCATCTTGCGCTGTTCTTCCAACTTGGCGGCTTCATCTCGGGGGGCTTGGGTTTGGAACAGTGCCTGTGGTACAATATTTCTCTTAGTACATTTGGGTATTTGTTGTTTTGTTGATAATGGTAATAATATCCCCACACATAAGATTCCAAACTACGAGTAGTTTGTACTATCTGATTGACTGCCTCTGTGGCGCAGTGGTGTATGGAACTGCTGTGCTTGAGGTCTCGTGTTCGATTCTCGGGTCTGACCAAATGTTTGTATATTCTGCAAATAGTTGTTTCGGAGTTTGGTTGTCCTCTATGTATAATATATAAGTATTTAGAAAAAAAAAAGTATTCTGTATTTATATAAGTTGTCTAGTACAAACACCACACCACAAAAACAACCAACCAAACAAATATTTTCAGATTATACATACAATTCGTTCCGACCCGGAATCGAACCCGAGTCCTAAAGCACAGCAGTCGCGAACACTACCACTGCGCCACCGAGGCAATCACATAGCGTCAAGCTATTATAATGAATGCATTTTTTGCATATTGCAATCGAGATTGTTGTACTCTATGCCCTACTCTGTTTTGTTCTTGTCTCTGGTCTAGTGAAATTTCTTCGTGTGTTCCAAGTTATAATTAAATACAAAAAATAATTATTATTCAAGAACTGTGTGGTTTCTTATCAATGATAATAGGTTAAATTATTAGGAAATTACCTATGAAATTGCGTTTCTTCAGTACTGGTCATTTCAAATAAAAAAAAGTTTGTAATGGCTCTGTATTCTAAATTCAAATTCATTTTGTTTTAAAACCATGACATTCTATTTACAAACTCAGTCTTTTGTTTTTTGATTAGCGTTGTATTTTCATTACATTTGAACATTTTTCGTCATAATGGATACTTTAAAAATTCGTGTAATTATGGAATATGAGTTCCGTCGTGGCACCAACGCGACACAAACGGCACGTAACATCAAAAACGTTTACGGAGAGAACTGTACAAACGAACGCACAACCCTTTATTGGTTTTCCCGGTTCCGTTCTGGAAATTTTGACTTGAAAAATGAAGCTCGTGGTCGTCCGGAGACTTTAATAATAATAAATAATAAATAAATATTTCGGACATCTAACACACAACGCCATCTAGTCCCAAGCTAAGCAGAGCTTGTGTTATGGGTACTAGACAACTGATATGAATACATATATACTTTTTTTTTTTGTAAATACATACATACTATACATAGAAAACACCCAAACTCCGAAACAAATATTTGTAGATCACACAAACATTTGGTCCGACCCAGGATTTGAACCCGAGACCTCATGCACAGCAGTCGCATTCGCTACCACTGCGCCACCGAGGCAGTCAACTTTGGTTAACAATAATGAATTAAAGGCGATTGTGGAAGCTGACGAAACTCAATCTACAGCTGAGCTAGCAGCAGCTTTTAATGTAAGCATCAAAACAATATTGATCCATTTGCGACAAATTGGCAAGGTAAAAAAGCTTGATAGATGGGTACCCCACGACCTTAACGATCGCCAGCGCAACGTACGCGTCGAGACCTGCCTTTCGCTGCTCAACAGGCAAAGAAATGAAGGAATTTTGAAACGAATAGTTACGTGCGACGAAAAATGGATTCTGTTCGACAATCGAAAGCGCTCAGCAAGTTGGTTAGACCCTGGTTCAGCACCAAAGCAATGCCCTAAACCAAAAATGACCCCTAAAAAGGTGATGGTCACTGTTTGGTGGTCTAGTGCGGGTGTGATTCACCACAGCTTTTTACAAAACGGCATGAGCATTAATGCAGATGTGTACTGTGAAGAACTGGAGAGAATGATGGAGAAGCTTGCACATCTGCAACCAGCTTTGGTCAATCGGTCGTCCCCACTGCTCCTTCACGACAACGCGCGACCCCATACTGCGCAACAGACAGTCTCCAAGCTGCAAGAGCTGGGGTTGGAAGCTCTCCCTCATCCGCCATACTCACCAGACCTTGCACCTACCGACTATTACTTTTTCCAAAATTTAGACAACTTTTTAGTGGGTAAAAAATTCAATTCCCGAGAGGCAGTACAAAATGCCTTTGAAGAGTTTGTTGCCTCCCGTCCAGCTGATTTTTACAAGAAGGGCATCAATAAACTGCCAATGCGTTGGCAAAGATGCGTCGATTGCATGGGTGATTACTTCGAATAACAGAAATAAAAAAGTTTTAAAAAATAAGTACTTTCACTTATTGCATACAAAACGGCAATTTCATAGGTAAAGACCTAATATATATGACGTAGTGTGTACGTACGTCGGGTCCACACATGTAGTTGGGGTCTGCGATGGTGGCCACGATCTCTGCCACGGTCCGCTCGCTGACGTCATCGCCCGACTCGTCCAGCACGCGGCGCCGCTTGGCCGCGCTCAGCAGCGGCCCCTCGGCCACGCGCTTGCCGCCCTCCGTCTTTATCGATCCTGGACACACCATTAGAGGTCAAACGAAACGTACCCATATTTTATAAATCCCCTTTTTATCGACTTCAAAAAAGGAGGACATTATAAATTCGAGGGAATCGAACCCGAGACCTCAAGCACAGTAGTCGTATACGCTACTACTACGCCAAATAGGCAAAATCATAATTACATACGTAGGTACTGTATGATTTTATAATTACCTAATAACTTTATAAAATGAAGTTTTATATTTCTATATACACAGTCTGTATTTATTTTTATTTTCTGTACAAAAAATGTTGTGTACATGTATTGTATAATTGTTACACATATATCATCTTCTCATTTTAACCGATTCTGTATATACATATATTGTTGGTGTACCTTAAAAATAAATAAATAAGGGAATTGACTAGTCATAAATAAATATGTCCGCTTCATTCAAACTAATATCACAAAAAAAAGACCGGAAAATATTCATTATTTCATCAAAGTCAAATCATTTATTTCCATAGGCACTTGAACACGTCAAAAATACAAACATCAAAATATAAAACAAAACTTAAGTAATCAATTCAGTGTTAAAAAATTAATACTAAATGCACTGAAATAATTTGAATTACCGGAGCTTAGATTGATTTCGATTCAACTCAAGGTTTAAATTGAAATCAATCCAAGTACCAGCTCCGATGGGTATTGCATTCATGAGAAGAGCTGGTGAGAAACTCATGTGCACTATCTTTTCAAATAATCCATACAATATCAAAATAATAATATAATACATCATTGGAATATATTGTTTAATTGAGTTACCTAAACCGCATCATAAGTTGCTATTTAGTACATTTTTTATACAAAATTATCGTTCTTGACAAAATCTAAAATCTTTTTTTTTGTCCATGCGAAAATCCCCTCCGATACCACTTACTGGTGGTTAAGTCGGACTCGAACCGACCAACAACCGCACGCCATCCCGCGTACTAGTAATCGAGAAACCCGAAGTACCCTAGAAACGAAATCCGTGGGAGAGCTACGCTTCGGCATGAATGGGCCGGCTCGACCGGAGTGATACCACGGCCTCACAGAAAACCGGTGTGAAATAGCGCTTGCGCTGCGTTTCACCGAGTGAGTGAGGATACCGGAGGCCCATACCCCAACCCCTCCCCTCATTCCCTCTCCCCATCCCTCAAAGGTCGGCAACGGACTTGTGATCACTTACCATCAGGTGATGCGTCTGCTCGTTTGCCCCCTATTCAATAAAAAAAAAAATCCCTGGACCCCGACGTGCCTCGAGCCGTCTACAATATGTAGATGATCGTGTGTGAGGAAAAATAACCGCCCAAGATTCCGACTGTAATTATAATTTACATACGTGGGCCAATAAGTTGAAAATTAACTGACACCACTATCGCTGTTCGGTTTGTTTCGCTTTCAAAATAATTTAGATTACCGATTCAATATTTTTCAACGAATATATACTTCTAGAGACACACTGAAATAAGTTGTTAAGTTTAAAAATCAATTAGATAACTATCGCTGATCGGTTTGGTTTGATTTCAAAATTAAATTTAGATTACAGATTTAATATTTTTCTACAAATCTTCTAGAGATACACTGAAATAAGTTGTTAAGTTTAAAAATGAATTATGTACATACCTATTCTAGTTTTAACACAAAAAACATTTATAACTTTATCGGATACATGCACCTATCACGTTTTGATTATTTAATAAGCAATTTATTTCTACCCTCTTAATTAAAATAATAAAAGTATTTCTAAAACTTTAGAGAGAGATTAATTGAGTGATTAGTTCACAAACAACGATTTACCATCTTCTGCATAAACTTTATTTAACGTTAAGCAACAGTTCTGGGTTACTTTCAACTTTGGGGCTAGAACTTTAAAGTCGAAAATAACACAGAACAATTGCTTTGCGATAAATAACGTTTATGAATACAGTCAGAAAAGCACAGTAAGATTCAAATATACTAATAATAAAGCTGAAGAGTTTGTTTGTTTGAACACGCTAATCTCAAGAACCGCTGCTGGTCCGATTTTAAAAATTATTTCAGTGTTGGATAGTCCATTTATCGAGGAAGGCTATAATAAGGCACCAATGAAGAATGTTTCAAAAACAGGGGAAAATTTTCACGCTACGGGCAATATAAAAAGCAAACGATGTTGCGTGGGTCAGCTAGTATTATATATAATTCTCATGTCACGTTGTTTTGCTCGATGAACTCCGAATTTATTTATTTATTTACAACTCAAACTTTATGCAGTTTTGTACATAGGCGGATTAATTTTAGTAACTATTTAACCGATATTTCCGTTTATTTTTGTTGAATGTGTGAGCCATAAGGAGTCATCAATGAAAAGAGAGGCAGACGATATTGCGTGGGTCAACTAGTATGTTTATATACATTTAATAATTTAGAGATGTGAAACATCCAAATTATTTTATAGCAATAATAATGTGTACAAAGACTTATGAAAGGAAATAATAAATATCTACACAAATAAATAAAATTGAAGTCTGTTTGTACCTTCAAAATAACAGCTTCTCACTAAAGGTATAAATAGGTATGTCCGACCCGGGAATCGAACACGAGACCTCAAGCAGTCGCTTAAGCTACCACTCGCTCTGTCGTAATACACAGATCTTACATAAAAAAAAAATTGTGTCTATTTGTTCTGGCTAATCTCGGAAACGACTAGACCGCCTATCTAAAAGGTTCCCAGCAGTGGATTAGTAAGTGGCTGTTGATGACCAAAGCTGCAGAAGCATATCTAAGGCCACCATAGTATGGGTCGCCATGCTGCATTGTTTCATTGTATGCATTCGCCATGAGTATGGTGACCACCACTCTTGGATTCCATCTATGCTTTCCATCAGGCAGAGTAGAGTCACTTTTGCAGGGGCATACATAAAAAAAAACACTATCTGTATGAGTACAAGAACAAATATTTCTTTAATTCAAGAACAAGCCAGCGTTAACGGGACATCATACTTTTCAATATATATATACATACTTCCTATTTTAAAACTATTCATAAATGTAACTAGCTTATACCCAAAGCCCTGCCCGCGTATTTGTTAGTAATCGGTAAAAAGTTTTAAAATCGGTTTAGTGGTTTAAGTATGAAAATGAAAATAACAAACAAACTCACATTTGTATATGTAAGTTAGCATAGTTACCTGAGGAGAGTGTGACAGTCGTGAAGCCATCTTTGCTGTCCCCAGTTGGAGTAAGGCGTTCAAATTCTCCGCGTCGTGCCACCGGGGCTTTTAAAACAATATTGTAATTAATATATAATATTATTATTATAAATATATATGTTACCGTGAGATTGTCAAAATCGTTAGATTGCAAACTATCTCGTGAGATTGTAAACTGTCGAAAGATTGTGAACTGTAACATACTGCTTCCAATTTAACGTAATATTTTTAGTTAGATTATAATATATCGAAGTGAAACATCGCGCATCTCCCGCGCTGATTGGTTGAACAGTATATATCCCGCGTCACCATATTTGTTTGTTGTCAATCGTAAAGTATTTCTGTGATTGTAAATTGATTTCATGTTGAAAATACCTCACAGCTTTAGAATTAGTTACATAAAATTTTAGAAGCAGTAAAATTAATCTAATCAAAGAACTTCTAACCTAACTCTATGACCATAGAGATA
Source organism: Spilarctia lutea (assembly GCA_916048165.1). Taxonomy (NCBI): domain Eukaryota; kingdom Metazoa; phylum Arthropoda; class Insecta; order Lepidoptera; family Erebidae; genus Spilarctia; species Spilarctia lutea. Next base: position 10,284,841 of record OU696490.1, on the reverse strand, counting down.
GAACGGCCTACTGTAAGACCGACCAATTAGGGACAGTTGACAATTTGAAGCGCGACAGATTGTGATTTAAAGGATTAGAAGAAAAAATAGTACGATAATTTGTAAGCAACAGTTGACAATCTTTCGACAGTTTACAATCTTGCTCGGTACATTATGAGAGCAGTGTAAACAGTGACGTCACAAGTTTGTATTTAGTACATATTTCATGCAAAGTTATCGTTTTGACAGATGGTAAAAAGTAAGAAGAAAATTATCACGTGGGAGAGCTATGCTTCGTCATGAATGGGTCGGCTCGACCGGAGTGATACCACGGCCTCACAGAAAACCGGTGTGAAATAGCGTATGCGCTGTGTTTCACCGAGTGAGTGAGGATACCGGAGGCCCATACCCCAACCCCTCCCCCCATCCCCTTTCCCATCCACCAAAGGTCGGCAACGCACTTGTGACGCCTTTGGTGTTGCGGGTGTCCATGGGCGGCGGTAATCGCTTACCATCAGATGATACGTCTGCTCGTTTGCCCACTATTGAATAAAAAAAAAAAAGTAACTAATATGACTAAGGTGTCATCTACTCTATTACTATTATCTAATGGTCTTTAGTATCACGTCACTCGTCGTCACACAATTAAAATAATATATTAATTTATATATTTACTAGCTTCGTCGGTCATCGCGGTGAATGGTAGTTAGTCTTTTCTCGAGAATCAAAAAGTGTAGGTAGCCAACTTCATTGAAATCGGTGCAACAGTTTAGATTTTTGCTAGGTTTTGATTAGAAAGATTTACTCTCGAATTTCTAATATTAAAATGTGAGATTTTCCCGAAATTTTTTGCCACGCACAGCAGAACTGTAGAATGAGCTGTCGCCTACGGTGTTCGCGGATCAATACGACCTTCAAACCTTCAAGAAACGAGCGTACGCCTTCCTAAAAGGCCGCCAACGCACTTGTGACGTATCTGGTGTTGCGGGTGTCCATGGGCGGCGATAATCGCTTACCATCAGGCGATACGTCTGCTCGTTTGCCCTATAAAAAAAAAGAATTTATACATAGGTATATTTTTTTTTTAAACTTACCATTTTTATTATCCAATATAGCCTGCAAGTGGTTGGGTGGTATCTGCTTATATTCAGGGTCCCATATCGGAGAGTTGGGGTCGAATATTTCATCTTCAAGTAACGCCAGGAATCGTGGGAAGTGTGTGAGCACTAGCACCTGTGTGATGGAGAAATTGTGACAAAACATTAGGCTAGCATGATAAGTCAATATTTCCTTTTAAGGAGAGGCCTATGTATAGTAGTGGATCGTTAAAGAGTGTTGATGTGAGGTGAAAGTATATAAAACAGTATTGAGGGGGAAAATTTAAACAAACCTTTATAACAACCTGTCCGGACAGTGTGGAATAGTAGAAAATATCTTTTCTAAGGGCTACGTCCAGCGGTAGACAGTTAAATAACTGTTGATGATGATCAGCTTATTTTTTTTATTATATAGGGGGCAAACGAGCAGACGTATCGCCTGATGGTAAGCGATTACCGCCGCCCATGGACACCCGCAACACCAGAGGCGTCACAAGTCCGTTGCCGGCCTTTTAGGAAGGAGTTTCTTGAAGGTTTGAAGGTCGTATTGGTCCGGGAACACCGCAGGCGACAGCTCATTCCACAGTTTTGTTGTGCGTGGCAGAAAATTTCAGCTAGGATTATCTATACAACTTACCCTCTTCTCTGGCGGCATGCGATCCCTCTCGGAGTGACACTTGTCCATAAGTTGGCGACACACGGACTTGAAGACGGCGCGAAGTAAAGTCCGTCCGAACACGAGAGATGTGTCGTAGTGCGGAAGGGAGTCGCAGAACGCGGGCACGTGGCAGAATACCAACCATCTGTAGATGACACACTAGTTACAACATGTCTTTAACTACTAAGAGACATTTAATGGCTAGATGGGGATCAGAATATAGTGGTCAGGCAGGCAGCCAGAACACAGTCAGCCAACAAAGTTTTGATGGCCGAGTGGTTTAAGCGGTCACCACGCCGTTTTTTACAGCTCCAAGTGTAGTGGGTTCATATCCCACATGGGACAACACTTTGTGTGATTCACAAATTGTTGTTCTGAGTCTGGGTGTTCTTTGTGTCCGTTACATGTATGTTTATTAAGTCCCCCGCGACACAGAATGTATATTCCTAATGCGGGAGTGGTACTTTAAATAAAAACGATAAAGCCATTTCCAAGTTTTAGTGAGACTAACGAACATCAATTTATTTTTATTCATAAGATTACAAAAATAAACGATATCCTTACCTTGTATAATTTATTTGGTAGGCTGATATATCCTCAGGATTTGAGACTTGCTGAAAAAATAACATATTGTTAGCAAAACACATAACAAATAGTATGTTTTTTGTATATTAATGGCATAGGGTTTGAACTCATAGTGAGCCAATTATAGCCAAAAAAACTTCATAATCTTTTAGCTGAATTAGGAAACGGGGACAGAATGTAGTATTATTGTAAGTAATAATAATAAGTTTATTTCTTATTATATACCAGTAGCATACATTTAAATATGTAAATTACATTTAAAAATATACATATAATTTTTATAATAATTATAAAATAATAAATTTTTAGCTAAGCTTGAGGTTTGTGTTTCAGGACACCAAGTGCTATGGTATGTTTACATTTAGTTTTACAAAAAGTGGCACAGTAAAATTCTAAGATTTACTTTTATACACAACTAGATACATTTATTGATTTTGTGTATCTGTGTGTGAATGTTTGTCGATATGTGTGTGAATGTTTGTCGATATGTGTGTGAATGTGTCTGAATATGAGCATGTGGATGAATGAGTGCGCATGAGTTTATTTATGAGCATTCGTGACATTGGCAAACTGTATTACCAAGTAAAATGACTAAAGCTCCTTACCAATTTCCTAACACTAGGCGTTTCAAAATTCCAATGGTTAAAGCAGTGCAGGAACATCTTTGCTAAGTCATACATGGTCTGCCATTCTCTTTGTGGCATATTATTGAATTTAAACAGCACGAAGTTGGTGATCGCCTTCGCTATTGAGGGCCGTTCAAACGGTGGCTGACCCAACGGCCCTTCAATACGTGGGTGGGAGCGAGTTAAGATGCACTTCCGAAGAATCTGTGGAAGAAATATATTATAGCATATAGGTTTTAAAAACCCATCATATATTATAGCCCTCCAGACTACTCGCGAAGTACTCGGGAAAGTTGACCACAGTCCAAAGTACGTCGCTACACTCTCGTTCAACGCATTCGCGTTACTTCGAATCCTTTCGATTCGGGCGCAAAAACTGACAACAAATGGAAGTTGCCCGAGGCGAGCTGAGGTTGTACGAAGTAAATCGTAGAGCCTCTCCAGACTATCGTATTCGAATATTGCACTATTTGAAACATAAATTAACTTATCTTTTTCGTCCTAAGGTATTAATAAGGTCAGTTACCTTTGATAATGGCATAGGCACCCTTAGATAATGCCATAGGGCGAGACAGGTCTGGTTAATTTGATTAAATCTTTACAAATAAATAAAATTGCAGTGTCTGTTGGTAATATTAATATAACCTCTTTTTACTAAATTCATATATATAGGTATACGGTAGGTACATATACCTAAAATATATTTTTTTAGAATTGTTGTGTGTCTGTTTGTTCCAGTTAATCTCTGAAACGGCTGGACCGATTTTGATAGGAATTTCACTGATAGGTAGCTGATGATAAAAGGAGTAACTTAGGCTTTTTTAAGATTAGCTTCGCACCGTTACTGGCGGTACGAGAATAACCGCGGGTAACTCCGTGGAGTTCAGCTAGTAGTGGAATAAAAGTATAAATTACTGTACATTTTTATAATAGTGACCTGTCCGATTAAATATAGTTTTATTGCCTAATGTTGAAGTTTGAGCTGCATATGTACTTGACACTGACCTTGAACAAATAGTAATAAACTCGCTTGGTATCATGGTCATCTTCCCGATGCATGCTCATGAATATGTTTTCTACATCCACTACTGCTCCAAGCAGACGATTCACTTCAGCCACGGGAAGATTCTGAAGTTGAGTCACATGTTTCTCTGAAAGAAAAAAAAACAATTGTATATATACATACTATAAAATTCTTATCTGCTTAGACCTTTTCAATTACGCAACGGATTTTAATACGGTTTCTATGCGGGTGTGTCGTTTATCGGGATCAAAAATTAGGCAATGTCCTTCTCCGAGTTTCAAACTATCTCTATACCGAAATTTATCAAAATTGGGTCAGAATTTTTTTTTTTTTTTTTTTTTTTTTATAGTAGACAACTCCCGCATTAGGAATATACATCCTGTGTCGCGGGGGACTTTACAAACATACATATAACGGACACAAATAACACCCAGACTCAGGACAATACTTTATGGATCACACAAAGTGATGTCCCAAGAGGGATGTGAAAAAAAAAAAAAAAAAAAAAGAATCCTAGAAAAAGTTTTACGTGTATAATACATGTATGACACGTACAAACACAAAATACTATATCTATCCGGATGGTAAGCATAAGCAGAATCCAAGAGTGGTGATCACCATACTCATTGCGAATGCTAACAATGCAGCATGGTCACCAACACTATGGCGGCCTAGAGATGCATCTTCATCATTGAGCCAATAATTTTACAGTTAAATTAAAAAAAATACCAGAATATGAAGACACTTACCAAGTATGTGGTTACAGTTTCTGCAAGGGTCACTGAAGCTGGCAAGAGGTTGATTGTCAACTCTTGGATTGGTTTTAGGAGTATTTTGAGACGGTGTCTTCCATCCATTACATGAACAATCTGGTGTCTGAAAATTAAATGGTACTTAAAAAAAGGGTCAACACTATTAGATGGATCATGGCTAAGTGGTACTTAATTACCAGCTCTTCTCATGAATGCAATACCCATCGGAGCTGGTACTTGGATTGATTTCAATTTAAACCTTTGAGTTGAATCGAAATCAATCTAAGCTCCGGTAATTCAAATCATTGATTACTTGAGTTACATCCTTTTATCACTGATCAATTCAGTACTTGAGTTTTATTTTATATTTGTATTAATAATGTTTGATGTTTGTATTTTTGACGTGTTCAAGTGCCTTTTGGGGCCTATGGAAATAAATGATTTGACTTTGACTTTGACTAGGTTAACACATTGCTAAGTTGAACAATTCTACAAAGGTCGGCCTTTGGATAGCAAGTTAAGAAATCAGTCCTGTTTATCATATGAACATCTTTAGCAATTGTATAAATTATAATTGCCTAAAGAACTTTGAATTCACGTAGTGATAATAGTCGAGACGTGGAGGTCTGTTGGCGGTCCCTCCACATAAAAATTGTAGTTCAACCATTTTAAGTATACCTAGTCTATACTAATATTATAAAGAGAAAAGGTTTGTACGTAAGTATGTTTGTAACGAATTGACTCAAAAAGTACTGGACGGATTTTAAAAATTCTTTCACCATTTGAATGATATGCTATATTATCACTGGTTAATATAGGCTATTTTAATTATAAGAAAAAAAAAGAAAAATGATAATATGTAAACTAATAAACTGCAGGTAATACCGCGAGGTTCAGCTAGTAATATATATGTACAGTTAAGTATATCTGCTTTAAGTATACAAGCAGCAGCATCCCCAATCTAAGTTAGGAAAAAAGGTCAGAGGGAAAGACGGTCTTTATTATGTTATTCCAGTTTTCGCCTCTGGCTTCGCTCGCATTTAATAAAAAGTAACATCCTACTACTATTATAAAGGCGAAAGTTTGTAAGTATGGATGTATGTATGTATGGATGTTTGTTACTCTTTCACGTAAAAACTACTGAATGGATTTGAATGAAACTTTACCACAATATAGCTTATACATCAGAATAACACATAGGCTACTATTTATAAAGATATAGCTTCGCCTCGCGGCGTTGCCCGCAGTTATCATCGTACCGCGGGTAGCACCGCGGGGTTCAGCTAGTATTAATATATTACTTCTAATACATCCAAGAATAGTTATACAAAGTGTCATGATGATCAGTTAAGTAGTTTGCCCATGAAAGCGTAACCAGCCAACTTACTTTCACCTTTATAATATTTGTGTGATGAGAAATTTATCACACACTAGCTGACCGACGCAATCTCGTTTGCGTCTTTTATTGCCCGTAGCGAAAATTTTTCCCCCGTATAGGGTTGATTTTTTACACCTTGTGTCCGAAAAACCCCAATATCTTACGGAACCCTATTTTTTTCCAAAATATAATATAGCCTATGTTACTCGTGGATAACATAGTCTTCGAATGGTGAAAGAATTTTTAAAATCAGTCCAGTAGTTTTAGAGCCTATTCATTACAAACAAACAAACATACAAACAAAGTTTTCCTCTTTATAATATTAGTATAGAAGTATAGATGAATGTTGAAATGTTTTGCTAATACTTTTTAATTACCACATTTCTTGAGGAAGGTTTTAGGCTATAAAGGTAATGTTGATGACACAAAGCGCCAATGAAAAATGTTGCAAAAACAGGCAAAATTTAGTGTTATGGGTACTAGACAACTGATATAAATACATATATATGTTTATTTTTTGTAAATATGTGGCGACTTCCACATACAACATAACATACTACAGCGCAATCTATGGAAGATACACTGAACTATGTAACTATCAATCCTGAATCACGCAATAGAAGTTCTCATGCTGATTATCATATATACAACAACCCAACAACAACTGTTAGGCAGTGGTCCACCAGGTACGATTACCTTGCCCGGTCGGAGGATCCTCCCTTTGTGTTGGAGGGACATGACACCTGTTCCTCCACAAATACATACATAATATACATAGAAAACACACAAATATACAAATAGTAGATCATACAACATTGGTCCGACCCGGGCTTTGAACCTGAGACTTCAAGCATAGCAGTCTCATACGCTACTACTCTGCACAACAGAAACAGTCAAATAATATATATGATAGATGTATGCAAGAAAAGACTTTCACAATTATGGAGTAGGAAAAATGCTGATATATTATACAGAATACAGCTTTTTAAAATTTACTTTGTAAGGGTTTATAATATCAACTTACGATAGACATATTACTTGTTGGTGCTTCATTTTAAAATTTTAGATGAAAATAATTTGTTGCTGCATTGTAACTATTTATGGTATTTTAACTTGAAACTGGCTATTTATACAAGAATCAATTTTTACAAAAAAAATTATTAATGAATAATGCAATTACAATACAATGGAAAACATACTTGGCACGCAGAGTATATGGCTAGCTTGAGTAACTTCTTGTTGTGAGGCCAATTGTACACTTGTTGTTTTCGCTGTTGGATTCTTTGGAGATTAGATTGTCTGGAGGCTTGAGCCTCACCCCCAGCTGGGGTAGTAGCATTGCTCGACGAAGCTTCATCGGTACTAGCACTGGATGTGGCTACAAATAAGAAAAAGAGAAATCAAAAATATTTTTACGCTAAGTTTTGGACAGTTTTTATTATTCAGATCTAACCCATCTCATTTAAATCAAACAAAACAATTAATTGTTTATTGTTGTTTATTTACCTTCGTGTCCGTGAGTTTGTGAGGAGTCCGCTTCAGTCGCTATGTCTGCAATTTCTTCTCCCATTTGAGAAGCCATGATATTTTTGTGTAGTTTGCTTCGAGTCCACGTTAATGTTTACGAATTAGAACATTTGATGTTTTTGTTAAAGCTTCCTGTAATAATTCAGCTGATTCAAACACAATAAATAATGAAATCCGCCATTTGGCATTTATTTTATAGTCTGTGAATAGTGTTGCCATCATTTTTCACAGACTATAGACTAAATCTAAATTACTAATCTAAAAATCTAAAATTCACAGATAAAGGTAACAAGAATTTAAATAAATAAGTATAATAAAAAAAAAAAACAATAAATTTACAACCTCATGGTGGTTCTACTATTCTGCATCTTAGAGAACATTGCACAAAACCAATTTGCAGTTTCAAGGGGCTTTGGACAAATAAAGTTATGCATTGTACTTTATCAAAATAAACCTTAAACGTAGGCTATGTGATCTCTTAATTGTAGCTGAGACTTTAGCACATTATTTCTAGGAACCTAGTCATTAGCTGGCAACACTCACTGTTTTTTGAATGAAAATGAGAGCGGCAGTATCGAGGAAATAAAAGAATTCATATAAAAAATCTTTCGACTTTTTTAAACACATTTTGTTTGTACTTCGGCAGCCTTTCTCAATTGGTGAAAATCGATAAAAAATATTTAACATTAGTTTTTTTCTAAGATCGCGATATCTATTCCCGGACCGGCAAAATGTTTAAAGTAGATAGCTCCAAAAAGAGAAAAGTATTTTTTTATGTCTTTAACTTTCTTATCACTTCCCTTCAATCTTCGGGAGAAAACTCTTTAGATAGGACAATAATAACTTAATTAAAAACCCAATTACGTCATAAATATTGCATTATAATTCTGTATAATACAGTGGCGAACCTAGGAATCAGCTGAACTATAATACATAAAGTACCTACATAGTTAAAACAAACAAATATAATACAATCAGCGACTGTAGCAAGAGAAGCGACGCTCGATATGTTATTTTATTTCTTTAATAAAACCTAGTGTATATAGGACTATCCACCTACTTTATGTATTATAGTTCAGCCTTGTACAGTAGGTAACCTTGAAACACAATTTGTCTACGTACATTGTTTGTAAATATTCCCCTGTTTGTTTTCTTAGTTAAACCACTTACGTTACCACGTTTGTGGCGATAAAATGTCAAGGGCTTAATCTCCCTACAGTTCCTACGGAATATTTGATCCGTAACGAAACCCGGAGCTACTAAGTGGGCCAATGCTGACACGTCCGATCTAATTCTTTGTCATCATAGAGCCTATTGTCCTGCGTATAATGACACATGTAAATTAGTTTGCGTCTCTTTTCAAGTGGGTACACTGGGATAAATTTGATCTAAGCGAGATGTTAACTAAGTTCGTATCTAATGAACGCCACAGCAAAACACACATTTAAATAAACCTATAAATGAACTCCGAAAGCATCTAATGAAAGCTTTCGGAGTTCATCGTGAGCGACTATGTGAGACGAAAATTACATAAAATGGAAATATGACATTACAGTAACTAATAAATACGTTTTTAACTATAAAGGCAAAACTATTCTTTTTTTATCATTTAGCGATCTCTTTTGATGATAAAGAATAATTTTATTACTTAAAATAATTATAACCTAATTCAATTCTTAAAAAGATTTCTTAAGTTAGTTCTGTAGCTTGATGAGTTATTACAAAAAATAATGAACAAACAAGGTAAAACTTGTTACAAATCTGTACTAATATCCTACTAATATTATAAACGCGAAAGTTTGTAAGCATGGATGGATGGATGTTTGTTACTCTTTTACGCAAAAAGTAGTGAATGGATTTTGATAAAACTTTACGATAACATAGCTTTTCATTCAACATCAGAATAACTAAATCACCATCAAAAAATAAAGATATAGCTTCGCCTCGCAGCGTTGCCTGCGGTTATTATCCGTACCGCGGGTGCTATAAAGAGGTATAGATTCTAACTTTGTTTGTGTGGTTCTGGGGGTAATCTTCGGAAGTACTTATTGATACAATCCTGAAATTCATTAACATTTATGAGTGACATAGACCATATTTTATTCTGATTGATAAAAAATCAGTAAAACTATTAGTATTTGTAAATCAAGGGCACGGGTCGACTAGTAGCTTATAAAACAAACAGCAAAGTATATAAGTATTAACTTTATATAAAAGTAACCTTTCATACATACTATATACATACAAATATATGTAAAAAAATAATTTTACTGAGAATAAGCGATCCTGAACCGTTTGTTTCAGCAAGAGAATCTCAGTGTACGCTTGAACCCGTCGGGAGAGGTCTTGTCTCTGCGCTTCTGTATCTCGAACTTTTCGTTATCACACGAAGCTTTTGGAAATACAATTTCTATTAAATTATTTTGAACATTATTTTGTAAATGCTATTTGTACCAATGACTATAAACTTATATTTAACGTGAATATAAAAAGAAACCTTTTGTTTTCTTCATTTTTTAATGGAACTTTATTATGTGTGAATTCTAATATTTATTTTAAACGGTTTTAATGAGAGTGAATATTAAAAGAAAATAAGATGGAATCTAACGTATTTTTACGTGATAATGAAACTCTAGATGGATTTTATAATCGTTGCAGTAATTTATCAGTTTTCGATTGTAGTGAGGAAGAAATGCTTTGGTGGTTGATGGGTTCTAGACGTTTACCGTTGAAAGAAATAGTGCCAATAAGCATTGTCTTAGTAGTCATATTTCTAACTGGTGTGGTAGGCAATGCGTGTGTTTGTGTAGTTATTGTACGGCACCCTGGTTTACATACAGCTACGAATTACTATCTCTTCAGTTTGGCTGTCAGCGATCTTTTACTGCTTTTAACTGGTAAGTACTAACTTATTAAGCTTATCAACTATGAAATGCTTATTATTTATGCATGATATGTGCTAATATAGTCAAAGGCACCTACTTAATTCGATGTTCATCATGTCAGCAGAGCGTATGATGTGAGACATTGAATTTGCCTACATAATTAGGCAAGGTTTCCATATTAAATTACATGATTTTAACTATTAAAGAGCAGATTTAACCCCCTTTTGCCCTCGATTTACTTAAATTATTTTTTAAAGTTCAAAGACAAACTTCCTTTAAGGAAAATTCGGAGCTGTTAAAGGGAGTTAAATTACCATTTTCTAACAAAAAAAAATACTTTGAACCCTTTCATTTGATACCCATATTGGGTGGGTTGTTCAGAAATATGTACGCCGCGAATTTGGATTTATAATAATACCGATAATATATAATTGCATTGTCATCAGAACTAAATGTATATTTAAAATTTCAAGTTGAAGTGGATCAAATTTAACTTGATTACAAATAAACATCGGGACAGGTGAAACTAAATAAAAACTTGTAAAATTGCAGAGGGCATAAAAAAAATTATGTCATTTTTTATCATGCTCTGCAGCGAGCTACTATCGTTTTAGGCAGGTGAAAAATAATTACATAGTAAGATAAACGCCTCAATTGTAATAAATAAATAAAATAGATGAGTAAATGAAAATATTGCGTTGTTTGAATATCAATTTGAATTCACACTCTCACACAGATTCACCCACTTTAATTAAACTTCGTATTAAAATAGTTGGTCTGGGAAAAAAATGGGGATGTGGAAAGGGATGGCAGGAGAGGTTGGGGTATGGGCCTCCGTTATCCTCGCTCACTCGGTGTAACACGGGTTTTCTGTGAGGCCGTGGTGTCACTCCGGTAGAGTCGGCCCATTCATGCCGAAGCCTGGCTGCGTTCGCATTCCGGACATTTGGGAATATAATTAATAAACATAAAATAAAATTGGTAAATGGATGAAATGAAATTCAATATCGCTTAGCCACAATTATGTCATCAGAGTTTGATTAATCCTCATCATATAATAATAATAAATATATATAATATAATACATATAATATAATAATAAATCTGAAGAGTTTGTTTGATTGAACGCCCTAATGTCAGGAAGTACTATTCCGATTTACAAATTCTTATAGTGTTAGATAGCCTAGTTATAGACGATGATTATAAATCATCAAGCCAAGTCAATCAAGACAATCTTTCATTATAACCGTAATTTCACTTTTCATTATGTAACTTTTAAAATTTGTTGGTTATTTTTATTTCTTATCTCTCTCCAACCCCTATCAACGCTGACGTCAGTTTTAAAACACCAAATCCTATGAATAAACTCCAATATCTCAGCGGCAATGTGATAAATCCAATATGTCGTCTGGATAACACCTTCAAGGGAAGACACGGATATTTATTTTGTTAGATTTTATTTGTTGTAAATCCTCGTTACGTGTCACTAACATACGGTATAGGTTACCAATTTTTGTCATCGGCTCTGATCGTATTACTGTGGGTTTTGTAAGCTGACTTCTGTATTAGACATGTTCCTTATCGCGCGTTGCGAGACGGAAAAAATTGAGACGAAAAGTTCTAACGACACTTTTTGCTATAGTAAGCTATTGTAAGCCGTGCGTTATTCGCATGTTTCTCTGTCTGTTTCGCTCTCTCTCTTATAGAAAGCAAGCCAGATATTTTCGTTTCATCTTTCTATTTCGAACTTCGTTCCATCCGGGTGTCCCTTGACACCTCTCAAGTTTTTTTTGTTGTTAAATAAGTTTCCTTAGACCTGACAACGTGTAAGAATAAATTAAATCGTTTTAGTTACTCGTGTAATGTATACTTTCGACTGCCAACACTTTCTGGAACTCGTTGAAATACATCACCATCAAATGTGAGATTATTAAATAAATATCGAAACTCACACACTCATTTTTGATATTGTTTAGTTTTAAATCTTCGAGAATTCAGTGTTGTCGATGATAAGTGGTCATGAGTTTTTTTTTCGAATTGAATCCAAATTTAAATTTTCTTATTTATCAGAATTGGCGTTGCAAATGATCATCATGTGTCTTGTACGAACGTATATTCCGGCTTAAAAAGGCGAACTGAAAAGCAGACTTAAATGGAATGGAAGGCATTGAGCGTTAATATTTTGCCGACTGACTACAATTTAAATCCCGCTCACGTAAACGGCGAAACTATTGCCAATAAGACAATTAGGAATTACATGGAAAAGTTGGGAGTACACTTTAAAGTTAAAGTTATTAACATAGGAAGATAAGGGTAGGAAAAGGGAAATGCTTATATAGATGGATTTGAAATTGTTATTTGAACTGACTGTTGCTAGTAATCTCGAGCCATCATTCCGAGCCATTACTCGCGGCTTTGGTAGCGTTATTATTTCTAACTTTACTCATTAGTTCATCCTTTATTTTACCACTTTTCGTGTGATATTTAATCAAGCAACTCTTTTATATCTATTAAATAAAATTCTCGTGTCGCGGTGTATGTTACCAAACTCATCAACGGGTGGATCGATTTTTGGAACGAAGTTCCTTATCGCGCGTTGCGAAAGGGGGCTAGACGGAAAATATTAAGACGAAAAGTTGTAACGACACTTTTTGCTATTTTAAGTTATATTTATTATTACTTTATTTTTCATTGCTTAATACACTATTGTTATTATTGGAACGAAGTCTTAATATATATTATTAAAAAAATATTATTATTAAGTTAATAATAATTAATATTTTGGAACTTCGTTCCATCCGGGTGTCCCTTGACACCTCTCAAGTTTTTATGATATTTTATGCGCATATCGGGTAGGTCTGAGAATCGGCCACATTTATTTTTATACCTCTAAATTATAAGGGTGACCCACCTCTAAATATTATTTTTTAATTTTAATTTATATAATATATTATATATTTATATGTATCATATATATATTCAAGAATCTAAACCCCGAAATCGGCTCCAACGATTGTCATGAAATATAGTATGCAGGGTATTTCGGGGGCGATAAATCAATCTTGTCTTTCAAGTTTGTCTCCCCAGCGCTTTAGGCTTTGTATGTACGAGATAAAAAAAATGTATAAATATCAATACATGTATAAGTACTCTCAGTACTGACTTAAATGCTTTTATATATTGATATATATATATATATATATATATATATATATATATTGTATTTCTTTGGATTTTGTATATATATGTGCATGTGTGTGTATATATATGTGTATGTTTATGTATAAATATTATTATTGAACATCACCATAACTTTAAAACATCTACACTACCCTTTATTCCGTTCATTTCTTTCTCCGGTCAATATGTCCATCCAAAGGTTGCCTGGAAGAGATTGCTTTTGGCAATAAGGCCGCCCATTGTACATATCTTCTTGAATTTTAAGTTGAATAATTTGTAATTGCTGTATTGACTGCACGGTTGGCCGAGTGGTGTCAGCGGTCGCCATGCCGCTTGCTACTGCGCCAAGTGTCGTGGGTTCAAATCCCACGCGGTACCTACAACACTTTGTGTGATCCACGAATTGTTGTCCCGAGTCTGGATGTTCTTTGTGTCCGTTTCATGTATGTTTGTAAAGTCCCCCACGACACAGGATGTTTATTCCTAATGTGGGAGTTGTCTTTTAAAAAAGAAAAAGAAAAAGAAAAGACAATAAAGTATATTCTATTCTAATCTACATATATATAATTAACAAAAAAAGACACTTTTGTGGTTTGTTTCGGCATTTCTGCCCAGAGTGAGTATTAGGAAATGCCGACCTCTCCTAGCTACAAAGTCCGACGTGTAAATATATCTGTAAAGATTTACTTACTAAGAAATATAATTTTATCATTAACATTAAGTTACTTATAGGGGTTTTGTTCTAGCAATAACATTACACAACCAAGACCACAAGAACGTATTTTTAGTTTCGTTTATGTCGAGGATTATTTGATCGTGTGTTTTTCCAGGAAGTTAAATTAAATCTCCAGAAAAGTGGACGATCAATCAACCAACTTTTATCATTTTAGGAAATTGAAATCAGACTACAATGCCGCTAATTACGCCGAGGCTATTTCGGTACAAGAAAAATCTACAGCAAACAAAATTAAGCCAAGTGGCTTTTAGCATTTTTTGTTCAAATTTCGTAAAAGATTATTTTCAAATAACACGAAACTTTTGTTTTAGAACGATAAAATAATAAGCTGTAAAAGAAACGGTTATTAAAATGAATGTTAAGACTATGATAATGTAAGGAATGATTAGGTATTACGGTAAGGATTAAGAATTGGATTAAAAGTTAACTATATTTAAAAGTGTTTATTTAACTTTATAATTAGTGTTAGTTTCAAATAAGTCTAAGGACCAGTTTCACCATTTGCTGATTAAGTTCCTGCTAGACTAATGTCAATTTAGCTGTCAAATAAGTGTACAATGCGACTCAAATGAGAATAGGAACGGAGATCGTTTCTTGCTTTTTCGAAAGACGGTCCCCGTTTCATGTCATCCACATTTTATATATTTTTTATCATTAATTTCATCACGACGATGACTTGAAGACTAGAAGACTTAGAATTGAAGACTATAAATACTTGACATTGGCAGAAATAGCTGATCCGAGTGATCCGGCTGGTTGCCATTTCATCAAAAGAAGAAGAAGAATAGGAACGTCAATGACCTTTATCTGTCAAATGTCCCCTGAACAGAAAACAACCAAACTTCGAAACAAATATTCACAGATCATAAGCATATATTAATTTAGTCCAACCTAGAAATCGAACCTCAAAACATAGCATTCCCACAGCTGCCACTGCGCCATCGAGGCAGTCGTACGTAAACCCACACTAGGCCCTCTGAAGTAACTTTAGCTCACGAATATTTGAGAAGTTCATCCGTCACTCATTCACTACGACATTGACGTTGATCCAAACTGTTGTCGTTACGACTAATGTCCCGAAGGACCGAGACGTTTTAAATATTCACTTTATGCCAACTGTAATTTAGTCCCAATCACGTAATTCTCATTAAAAAAGCTTAGGGGCAGCCTTTCCCTCAACACTTTGGTATTTATTCAAGATAGACAAAGTATTTAGGAAGGACAGTTAATGAAAGGACAGGGGTTGCTTACAAGGGTAGACCAGGTTATGCAAGCAATACTTGGAGAAAGTCAGGGGCCCAAAACAGTAACTGGAACTCGTTTCTTGGAAATTCGAGGCCCAGCTTAGTTATAGATACAGTGTAGATACAGTCTTTTGTATCCATATAGAATTTGCAATGCTTGTCACAGTTATATCTATTTAATATCTGTTAACGAACAATTCTTGAATCTATACTAATATAATAAAGCTGAAGAGTTTGTTTGTTTGAACGCGCTAGTCTCGGGACCGCTGGTCCGATTTGAAAAATTCTTTCGGTGTTGGATAGTCCATTTACCGAGGAAGGCTATAGGCTATATATCATCACACTAATACTAATAGGAGCGAAGCACCAATGAAAAATGTTTCAAAAACGGGGGAAAATTTTCACGCTACGGGCAATATAAGACGCAAACGAAGTTGCGTGGGTCAGCTTGTATAACACTTGATCTGAATCTCCCAAACGGCTCCACGAATTTCATTAAATTTAGTATGCAGAGGGTTTCGGGTGCATCATCGATCTAACTAAGATTTATTTTTAGAAAATGATCTAAGCAATAATCATCTAGACACCTTTATAAGTCAACTTTATTTGCCTTGGGAGAGCCACGTTTCGGCCTGAATGGGCCGGCTCGACCGGAGTGATACCAAGGCCTCACAGAAAACCGGTGTGAAATAGCGCTGGCGCTGTGTTACACCGAGTGAGTGAGGATACCGGAGGCCCATACCCCAACCCCTCCCCCCATTTCCTCTCCCCATCCCCCAAAGGTCGGCAACGCACTTGTGACGCTTTTGGTGTTACGGGTGTCCATGGGCGGCGGTAATCGCTTACCATCAGGTGATGCGTCTGCTCGTTTGCCCCCTATTCAATAAAAAAAAAAAAAACTTTCGTGTGGTGTCCGTAGGTAACGGTAGTCATAAACATTGAAGAAGACAACCAATATCGCAAAAATGGTCGCTTGTTATTTATAAAATGGAAACAAACAAGTCCATTGAGAATACTTTAGATTAAACAGATGTCCTAAGCCCACATATAAATTTGTTTTAAATTGTATTCAGGGTGACCATTTAAAATTTGTCTGTAAATTTATATGACTAAAGAAAATGAATATTAAAAAATATACTAAAACTAAAAAGTGTATCGTTTGTAGTGTTGCAAATACGGAGATCTAGACATTTTCTTTCAATTTTCATGCTTTCCTTTCAATTTTAATTTGGATCGGCGCAATATATGTACAAGTGCCAACTATCTTAAGTTAAATTTGATAAAATAAATGGATAGAGCAAAGTAACGTAAAGTAGGATAAGGCATATCACAGTTTCGAATAGGAATAAATAAATATTGCGGACATATAATACACAACATCATCTAGTCCCAAGCTAAGCAGAGCTTGTGTTATGGGTAGGTACTAGACAACTGATATAAATACTTATATACTTTTTTTTGTAAACACACACATATTCTACATAGAAAATACCCAAACTCCGAAACAAATATTTGCAGAACATACAAACATTGGGCCCGACCCGGGAATCGAACCCGAGACCTCAAACTTAGCAGTCGCATACGCTACCACTACGCCACCGAGGCAGTAATAGGAATCGTAACTGCAATAGCTTAACCAAACCTCTTAGCCAAGATCCATGTGTTTTGAGTCGATTCTATTTCTATAACCGCTATCGCCTCTATTCTCTCGTATTAGCACTGAGATGACGTCATTCCTTTACATTTCTTAATTTTTTAGTAACTTTTACGATTGTAGAATGTCAACTTGGCAGGGGATTGGTTCGCTCTGTCTATTGACCTTCATCATCATTATCATCAGCCTATCGCAGTCCACTGCTGGACATAGGCCTCTCCAATAGCACGCCACTTAGTTCGATTGACCTTAGTGGTCTCCCAATTACGAGAAATCTAAAAGAACACTAACTGGGCATAAAAAATATTTAGTTAACAACTATTTTCCATCATCACTATCAACTACATATTATAAAACAAATTCCTCCGCACGTATGTCTGTCTGTTCGCGATAAATTCAAAAGCTACTGCTGGGATTTATTTACTTTAAAGACGTCGGAAGAAATTAAGCCGCACATCTTCTCATAGTAACATAGGGCTATATTATATTTTCCATAAAGAATCCGTGCGAACCCGGGACAAGAGAATGACAGGTAGACAACTGGAATGTTGCATCCAACCAACATAAAAACTAAACACATCTTCTATACAAATAAATAAAATTGGAGTGCCTGTTTGTAATATTAATACAATTGTTTTTCACTATATGCATTTGTATGTATATATGTATACACAGTACATATACCAAAATAACATTTTTTCAATTTTTGTCTGTCTGTCAGTTTGTTCCGGCTAATCTCTGGAACGGCTGTACAGATTTTGACGGAACTTTCACTAGCAGATAGGTGATGTAATAAGGAGTAACTTAGGCTACCTTATCCACTGTAGTAAAGATATAATAATAACCGCGGGTAAAACCGTAAAACCGGTAAAACAATGAAGTGTGTCAAGGATTTGTTCCAGAAACTCGTAAAAACTTAGGTACGTACATAAATGCTACCTACCGCGATATAGTTTTGCCAATATTGTTTTCTTTTACACACTGTTTTGTTTGTTGTTTTAGTTACGAAAAAGATTTCTTTTAGTTTAGTACATTTACAAAGGTCTTGAAGAGATCGCCGGGAGCCATAAGACCGCCTATTGTAATACCTGATGTCGATGTCCGTATATGTATCTCTGTACAAATGTTTACTGTAGTAGTGTGCAATAAATTTTATAATTAAAATAAATAATTTTTAATAATGTTCTCCTAGTCAATAACGCCCACGGCAGCCAGTCTCATCGGAGACCACACAGGAGATATTATGACGAGGAGGATCACTCTCGGTCTCCTTTCTCTCATAATCCGATGAGACGGTTAACCGACACGATCGGGGAGAGATCAGGCGCAGGACCGACAGCTTTACGTGCTCTCCAAGGCACGGGGGTTTAGATTTGAAAACTCCGAGTAAGAAAGAAAGTATTTCTATGATCAAAAAAACTCAATAACACTTTAGGCTCAACCCGGGATTGAACAATGTCCGTTAATATGCATTTTTTCTTATGTATTGCGTCATATACAAAGCACTACTGCACAATGACATTTCAATAATAAAAACATTCCAACAATCATTTCTTGATGACGAGCTATCGAATCTTTACTTAACAGTCATTTAATTATCCTTGAAAACAGAAAGAGCCCCTGTATATATGAATAATTTTGATTTAATCACCGGTCTCAAAGGACTTAGACGAGACATCAAATTCTATTTCCAGTTGAATAAGTTAACATAATCTTATCGTATTTTCCCATCGTTATTAATTTATTTTATTTGGAATCAGAGGCAGACATCTCGACTGGTGTAAGAACTTGAAATAATTTTGTCTGGCTGATTTTACAGTATAATATATAATACAGTATAATAAATATCTGATTAGGAGTCTCTCTTTTTAAAATACAACTCTCGCATTAGGAATATACATCCTGTGTCGTGGGGGACTTTACAAATATACATGAAACGGAAGCAAAGAACATCCAGACTCAGAACATAAGGGATTTGAACCTACAACACTTGGCAAAGTAGAAAGTGCCGTAATTTTTTTAAACTATGTGTTTTATTATTTAGTCTTTCTAATATTCTTTGTTTTCGATATATTTATAAACATCTTTTCTTCAACTCTCTTTCTAGAGGTCAGATTTAGTTGAACCTAACTTTTGCCCGCGTGTGTCTCGGTTTAGTTGTCACGGTAAAGTTTCGAAAAGCTTTCGTTCTTCTTCAAGAATCTCATACCAAAGTTAGATAGTACGTTCGAAATGTTTGTGCGCTTTTGTGTTACTTTCACATTTATAATAATCAGAAGGCATTTTGAATGTTATTTCTGATTGTGTAGCAATTCGTAATAAGATGACAATCCCAAAATTTATATGTACATAGTATCATGATTTACGTAAATTTTCGACTTAAAGGTAACAAATTTAAAAACTATTTTATATGACTAAAACCTAATTTATTTTGTTTCAGGGCTACCAAATGATCTGTCCGTATACTGGCACCAGTATCCTTACAGCCTGGGGCTCGTGTTTTGCAAGCTGAGGGCACTGATATCTGAAGCGTAAGTGTCATGCACGAAAGCCATCCATCAACACAATTATGATACTCCTAGTATAGTAAAGAGTGTGCACATATCAAACCAGCTCACTTGAGTGAAAATCGTATCCAATTTACTTTCTTTTAAAGACAATTAATAACAATCTAACAAAAAAATAACTTTACACTCAAGTTTCTAATTTCCAATTGAACAACGAAAATTCTCCTTTATTCTTCACGTTGGTCGTAGACAGTGTGTTGAAGCGACATCCACGTGAGCTAACTTTAATCAATTGAGATACTCGTATATTAATCGTTTATAACAGAACTTTATAACAGTGGTTACCGAATAATATGTAGGTATTCAGGCTTAATATGACATAACGGAAAATTTTAGTCTTTTATCTATATTTTTTTTTTATTGGTGCAAACGAGCAGACGTATCACCTGGTGGTAAGCGATTACCGCCGCCCATGGACACCCGCAACACCGGAGGCGTTACAAGTGCGTTGCCTGCCTTTTAGGAAGGAGTACGCTCTTTTCTTGAAGGTTTGAAGGTCGTATTGGTCTGGGTACACCGCAGGCGACAGCTCATTCCACAGTTTTGCTGTACGCGGCAGAAAGTTTCGGGAAAATCGGTTTGAATTTGACATACTGGCAACCGAAAACAAGAGAGTGAGAAGCCAATCTGAATCAGTCAACTCTATGATAGATTACTTTGACTCTCTTGTATTTCCTTGTAGTAACAGATTAAGGGTAAACAGGTTTTTGAGTGGAGACCGCGTCTCGGCAAATGTAGTATAGGACGTTCACAGGCCAGGTGGAGTAATGATTTGCGCAAGACGGCTGGCAAAAGCTAGATGCGAGAAGTCGAGGATCGAACTAAGTGGCGTGCAATTGAAGAGGCCTATGTCCAGCAGTGGACTGCGATAGGCTGATGATGATGATGACAGATTAAGAATACAGAGTTCACCACCCCTATTTATCCCATGGGTGTCGTAAGAGCCGACCAAGGGAGCAAATTATGCAGGACAACGGAAAGAGAATGATGAATGAACTCTTTGATTTTATCAGAACACTTTATAAAACATACGCACACACAATTGGCTTTATTTTAACCACTTTGAAGTTAACGTTAGCGGTTGCATTCATGGTTTTGTACCACAATAATTCTCGCACAATGTGAACTGAATTCTAGTCTAGTTGGGGATAGTAAACACACGGATACAACAAGAGGTTATAAAACCGATAAGTGAGAAGAAAGCTGTATGTTTATTATATCTACTAGCTGAACCTGGCGGTGGTACCCACGGTACGAAAATAACCGCGGACAACACCTCGAGGCGAAGCTAGTATCTGTATAAATTGTAGCCTATGTATTATTCTGATGTTTAAGCTATATTATTGTAAAGTTTAATCAGAATCCATTCTGTAGTTTTTGCGTGAAAGAGCAATAGACATCCTCACATACATACTCATAAACTTTCGCGTTTATAATGTTAGTAGATAACTTCGAGGAACACCCACAAAATATTGTTTTCAAAACTTTTGTTTTCTATAAATAGGTTGCAGATTCTCTTCCATTTAGCAACTCAATTTTCAGCTTCTTCAAACGCGTCAGATGCCGTTGTCTCATTAATTTGATTTTTTAGCGAAAATGTTGAAATTCCTACGAAATTACGTTTAACAAGTAATTAAACTTTGTTCGGAATGCCTCCTGACAAACAAAATAATTAGGTTTGTATGCGGCTTGTACGATTGTGTAAACAAACTTTAACCAATTAAGCACTTTTTCTTAATATTTATTCTTAGATATGTAAAAAATATCTGTTAGTTTTGAAATTATATAAACACTAACTGACCCAAGCAACTTAGTCTGCATCTCACATTTTAAATATAGGGTTCAATTTTACAACCATACAAAGTTGTCGGTCGTCGAAAATGGAATACCGACGACACACAGAGTATACAAATAAAAATACGGAGAAAATTTGAGTTAGATAATGCTAACATTACTGGCAGTATCACTGATGAAGGACAGGCAAGGTTCGTAATTATAATTGCCACGTACACGAACGACGCTTGGCAAATAAAATTTAATTGAAAATAATTCTACGAAATATATACAAACTGAATAATACTGAATAATGTAATAAAGACATTTTAGCTTTGAGATTAGTCTTTCCAGCCTTTATTATTCCCAATATTATTTGGGGTTGGCTATTAGTTCAACTGGTTTAACCGGAGTATCAGTTTTTCCACAAAGCGACTTGCAGCGGACCTCCGTACCCCTGAGGGCGAACTGAATTCGAAGATTGAGCTAAGTTGTCAGTATATATTTTCCCCCGAGGGCCCCGACTTCTAAAATGGTGATGGTGAGATTAAACCTTGAGATTAAAAGCCTATTTGAAACTTCGTATTTATTAATTTAAAAAAATACTGATTTTATGAAATCTAGAAACATTTGACATAGACTAGTACCTTCTTAGATTTCATTATCTCAGTGTATCTCAGTATAAACTACTTGTCCTATGATGGTGAAATTTTGCAGAGAGATAGTTTACGAGTAGGATACATCATATATGTATGAATACTTCTTCAAATCTGAATTTAGATATTTAAGGGCTTTATAAGTATAATTTTTTTGAAATTTCCATCGTTACACAACTCACTCAATAAAAAAAAACTAGATAATACTACTACAATACTAGCTATTGCCTGCGGATACGCCCACGTAAAGGTCGGTTATCGCGGTGATTATTCAAACTGATTTACCTTTTTTATTTACAAATCCGTTGAGATGAAGCAAACACTATATGTTAAGTAGAGCTAGCCGCAAAAAATTAGTCAAAACCGCATTCAAATCGGTTAAGCCGTTTCTGAGATTATCGTGCACAAACGCACATATAAATAGATAAATATTCTAAAAATCATTGTTTTGGGTTCTATGGCGTTCATGAAGTCCCCTATACTATTTTTTTTATTTTTTTTCTTTAAAAAGACAACTCCCACATTAGGAATATAACATCCTGTGTCGTGGGGGACTTTACAAACATACATGCAACGGACACAAAGAACATCCAGACTCGGGACAACAATTCATGGATCACACAAAGTGTTGTACCGCTTGGGATTTGAACCCAAGACACTTGGCGCAGTAGCAAGCGGCAAGGCGACCGCTGAAACCACTCGGCCAACCGTGCAGTTTTAAATATACTTTCCATGTACAGACACCGTCAAGCATGATTTTATTATGTGTATTCATATTGATGATATATATTGCTTTACACATGGTGTACAAAAAGTAAAAATTAATTAGATAGGCCGACATCATCTCACTTTCACCATCTATGTACGCCACTGATACGACTTAAAAAGTATAATTGTAAGGCGTAAGGTATTGCTACCAAAATAACCTTCAAGGACCTTTTTTATCTACAAATCAAAATGTATCGTTGGCGAGATCGGTTGTAATCAAACCTTTTCACAACGATCAAATTTCTGATGACTTATATTACCTTAACGTATATTTAGCGGTAAAATGTTATGAAAATTTCATTAAAGATTTTAACGTTAGCTACATTTAGTTGTATTTGTAACTGTACCAAATTTTAAACAGTATTTTGAGGCCTATTTTGGAGCCAGTAACTGATTTATTAATGTGCATCATTGAATACAATATTACGAGACGCATACTGTATATTTAAAATAATATTTCACAGATGGAGAAGATATTAAATAATACGTGTTAACTTACTAGAGCTCTAAGTCAAGTTGCAAGTGTTTCACGTTTATTCTGTTTCTACAATCGCTAATGTATTCTGTTGTATTATTGACTACGTGACTTAGCATTGAGAGAAGCCAATACAAGCGAAGGTTTGTTAGTTTTCTATTGTGGCGACTTCCACATATAGTGCAACAGAAATATACTACAACGCCATCTACCGCAGATACACTGAACTACGGAGTAACGTACTACTCAACATTACTAATCCTGAATCGCGCAATATAAGTTCACGCGTCGATTATATACAACATCCCAACATCAATCGATGGGCAGTGGCCTACCAGGCATGATCATCTCGGTCCGAGGATCCTCCCTTTGTGTTAGTGGGACATGCCACCCGTTTCCCCCACATTTAATTGTACTAAACTCGGCAAGGGGGGACAGATTAAAAAAATAATAGCAATTAATTACATGGTAGCATATATCAGTAAATTAAAACTGTGAATTTCTAAGATTAACGTGCAAAACCGAGACGGATTGCTAGTATTTTATAAACCAGCTTAATATACGAAAGTGGTTTAAATTTGTTGAAAGGTCTAGGTCGTAGAGAAGAAAAACTGTGAATTTCAAAGATTAACGTACAAAACCGAGATGGATTGCTAGTACTTTATAAACCAGCCTAATATACGAAAGTGGTTAAAGTTTGTTGAAAGATCTACGTCGTAGAGAAGAAAAACTGTGAATTTCAAAGATTAACGTACAAATCCAAGACGGATTGCTAGTATTGTATAAACCAGTTTAATATGTATACGAAATTGGTTAACATTTGTACAAAGGTCTACGTCGTAGAGGTTCTTCTGGAAACTGCTACGAAATATTTTCCTTGTATTTCCATCCTCATGTATCCCATACAATAGACATATATCTGTACAAATAAATAAAATTGAAGTGCCTGTATGTAATTTCAAATAAACAGCTTTCACCATTTCGAAGTATACACGGTACTTACATTATATTACTTTTAAAATTTTTTGTTTGTCTATGTGATTGTTCCGTACTTTCAATGGCATGTTATAAGGAGTAACGTGACATTATTATTTTAGAAAAAAATAAGGTTACGTGTATGACCTGTTAAATTTAATGAAATAGTATACAATTTCTGAATCAAAAGCAACAAAGTTCGCGGGTAAGACCGCGGGGCGCAGCTAGTGAAACATAAAAATAAGTAATTATTATCATCTTTAATAAAATTACCTTTCATTGCATGATATTAAGCAAACCTCTTAATTTCAAATGTTCCATATATATTGTGGCAAACCAACTGTGAGATAAGTTACCCGGAACTTATCTATAACCCGTGAAACATGGACTAAGTATGAATTTACCAGCGGCCTGTCTAGTTTGTAATCAGACGGTCCCGCGGAAAGTTATTATTTTAATAATAAATCGATACGTAAACCATTTATTATTGACTGTAAAACACTACTCCGTAAAATACGCGAAATAGTCTACTCACACCAATCATTTTTAATATATAAAATCCATCACATTTGTAAATTTTAAAAGGTAGTAAAACCACGCTGATTTGAACACGAACGGGTCGGCTTGACAGGGGCGGTACTACCCTCCCACAGAAGATCAACGTGAAATGAGTGTTTGTGCTGTCGTGTTTCGTTGGTGAGTGCGAGCCCGGAGGCCCAATGATGCAGAAGCATCATTAATAATAATAATAATAACATTAGGTCGCCATGGTGTGGGTTATGCTACATTGTATGCATTCGCATTGAGTATAGTGACCACTGTGGGGGAACGGGTATCATGTTCCACCCAACACAAAGGGAGGATCCTCCGACCAGGCGAGGTGATCATGCCTGGCGGGCTACTGCCCAACAGTTGATGTTGGGATGTTGTATATATGATAATCGGCGCGAGAACTTTATTTGCGCGATTCAGGATTGGTAGTTACTCCGTGTAGTGTAGTTTGTAGGTACAGTGCGTTACTTCGTAGTTCAGTGTATCTTCGGTAGATGGCGCTGTATGTGGAGGTCGCCACATCACTCCCCTCCAAGACTGGAGGTCGATATATGTTGTGTCAGCTGTCTGTGCTCTGATGCGGAGCTTGCCAGTGCCAGGAGTGAGTAGTTCCAGTGAGTCGGAACTGAATGCCGCAAGTTCCAGTGAGTCGGAACTGAATGCCGCTAGTCCCAGTGAGTCGGGGCTGAAGTCCGCTGATCCCAGTGAGTCGGGATCGCATGCGGTGCGCGGTGCTGCGGTGAGGTCCCCAGTGAGTCGGGGCGATTGCTGCGTAGTGGCTGGCTGCTGCGTAGACGGGAGAGATGTGCTCTGCTTACATGGACCGTAGGTGCAGTGTGCTGTGCCTAGACGCTGTAGAGGCCGTAGGGGTTACCAGGCTGGAGCGGTCGCGTCCTGCGTGTGGTATATCCCAGTTGAGGCCGAAGTTGCTGGCTGGCTTGAGACTTGCTGTGGGAGTGAACATGATGGTGGCGCGGCTTGAAGGCTGCTTCCAATCACGTCGGGGTCACCACTGTGGGAGAACGGGTATCATGTTCCACCCAACCCAAAGGGAGGATCCTCCGACCAGGCTAGGTGAACATGCCTGGCGGGTCACTGCCCAACAGTTGATGTTGGGATGTTGTATATATGATAATCGGCGCGGGAACTTTATTTGCGCGATTCAGGATTGGTAGTTACTCCGTGTAGTGTAGTTTGTAGATACAGTGCGTTACTTCGTAGTTCAGTGTATCTTCGGTAGATGGCGCTGTATGTGGAGGTCGCCACATCACTCCCCTCCAAGACTGGAGGTCGATATATGTTGAGTCAGCTGTCTGTGCTCTGATGCGGAGCTTGCCAGTGCCAGGAGTGAGTAGTTCCAGTGAGTCGGAACTGAATGCCGCAAGTTCCAGTGAGTCGGAACTGAATGCCGCTAGTCCCAGTGAGTCGGGGCTGAAGTCCGCTGATCCCAGTGAGTCGGGATCGCATGCGGTGCGCGGTGCTGCGGTGAGGTCCCCAGTGAGTAGGGGCGATTGCTGCGTAGTGGCTGGCCGCTGCGTAGACGGGAGAGATGTGCTCTGCTTACATGGACCGTAGGTGCAGTGTGCTGTGCCTAGACGCTGATGAGGCCGTAGGGGTTACCAGGCTGGAGCGGTCGCGTCCTGCGTGTGGTATATCCCAGTTGAGGCCGAAGTTGCTGGCTGGCTTGAGACTTGCTGTGGGAGTGAACATGATGGTGCTGCGGCTTGAAGGCTGCTTCCAATCACGTCGGGGTCACCACTGTGGGGGAACGGGTATCATGTTCCACCCAACACAAAGGGAGGATCCTCCGACCAGGCGAGGTGATCATGCCTGGCGGGCTACTGCCCCACAGTTGATGTTGGGATGTTGTATATATGATAATCGGCGCGAGAACTTTATTTGCGCGATTCAGGATTGGTAGTTACTCCGTGTAGTGTAGTTTGTAGGTACAGTGCGTTACTTCGTAGTTCAGTGTATCTTCGGTAGATGGCGCTGTATGTGGAGGTCGCCACAACCACCACTGCTTATACTTTTCATCAGGCAGAGTAGAGTCATGTATGCCACATAAAAAAATATACGATCCCCATATAACTGGTGACTTACGAAGTCAAAACGCTGATATATTCAAATTGAACATTCGAATTTCAATATTGACTGACGAGTCCTTTTGAAGGCCTCATTAGCCAATAAAGACAAAATTGCAATATCTACTATCGTAACTCTCGTCAATTTCGTTAGCTCCGAACTTTTATGGGTTCACATATTTTTCGGCAGGCAGATTGTGATTGACAATAAAGACAGTTTCTTACGTTTATTTTTAAATATTTCCTATTATAGATACTTTATTTGTTCCAAATAGTGACAAGGTCTGTCTCCGTAATGTAAACGTATTATTCATAATTGATAGTGACTTACTCTATATATAATATCTTGAAATAGAATAACTTTCTTTTTGTTCGGATATCCCCTCGTGTGCCACCGACTGGTAGCTATGTTGGACACGAACCGACTAAAAACCGCACACCGTCTCGGGTACTAGAAGCCGGGGAACCAGGTGCATCCTAGAAAAGGAATCCCTGGAACTGAAATAGGATACCTAAGTGTTACATCTACCATGAAGGCACAATATAAATTGGTGTTATATTCTTCCTCTTTTGTTCTTATTCTTCTTTATAAAGACAAATCCCGCACTATAATATATATACTGTATCGCGGGAGATTTCACAAACATACATAAAACGGACATAAAGTACACTCAGACTTAGAATAACAATTTGTGCATCACCGGCGTTGCGACCACTTAAACCGCTAAGCCAAGCGTGCAGTCATATGCTGTGGAAATCAATATTGTAATCTTTATTTTTTAAAGAGTAGCTGCGGGAGTCGCTTGCCGGTTCTTCTCCATTGTAATCGAACAATTACAGTCAGTAATGTGACTTTTCGAAAGTGCCTGAAAAGGTACTTGACATAAAACTTTTTTTTTATTTAATTTTGAAATTGAAATAATTTAATCATAGAAGTCTGTCAAAAATAATAACTCTTCGGAAATACCGGACACGTGAATATATTGTTGCGCCATAACCAGATGGATCTCGTTTGTACAAGAATAATCTAGATTTTGATAATTGAGGACAGCGCCATCTAGTGTCGGCTAGCGCGCAACTGTGGGCATTATAACGATTTGTCGACGCTGGATGGCGCTACAAGTAGCTCTAGAATAATCTATTAAGTCGAGAACCATCGATCGAATATTATCGAACATTCTAGTTATCTCGACAGCCATATAAAAGCAGAACGTGTTAGCCGTACATGCCTGTACGGTGAAAACGATATATATATTTCAAACTTCATATGTCTGAGCGTCGAAACTAGTTATCAAAATTCATAAACATGTAAATATATAAAAATTATGCTTACCGGAATAATTCACGTTTGTAAATCTGTCCGTTTCGTGCCATCTCAAGTATACGCTCTTGACACTAATTGAAATATATAGCTATATCTCAATGAGTGTCAGGAGCATATTAATTTAACCACATTTCGAGAAATATAATAATGTCTCATTTACATGTTAGAGGAGAAGCCCATTAGTATCAATGAAAGTTCAACTTTGGGAATTACAAATCAGTAAATAAGGAGTATATTCAAATAGAATTCAATGTAAGACTAATTGACCTAGCTAAATTTGGAACGGCTTTTATTCCAAAATACTTAGTTTAAGTTTTATATATAGGCTTTAGCTTTCCACGGATAGTGTATAGTCAAGGACTAATTTTCTTATAATTTTCTTCTGTACAAACCTTGATGAATGATGAAGAAATTATGTGAGCCTGACTCACATGATTTCTACACTACTCAAAAATCCACGATCGATCCTGAGATCAGCGCGTTCAAACAAACAAACTCTTTAGCTTTATTATTAGTATAGATTACATTTATTAAATTTGTTATTGCGATTTAGAACACATCAAAATATAGAGAGACATACCGAAATAAGTAGAAAATAAGATATTAAAAACAAATTTGGCCTCTTTAAGAAGGTTGATTACATTAAGCATTAGAACTAGGAACGACATTCTGTTCTGAGCCACTCATTAAGTTACAGCCCACGCCGATACATTCAAGTACCTATCGTTAGTAATACTGGAACGTTTTTTGGTATAAAAATAGAAAAAAAACACTCAGCTGACGACAGGAATATTTATGTATCTGAGACGCTTATTTGTGGTAATCTGCAAAATATTTATGAAATGGCATTTTGCAAATAGCTCGTTTTCTTCTGAGTCACTCGGGGCCATTTTAAGCATTATGTAGATGAGTATCTCTACATATTTTTTTTGCTGATTCTACAGACTTAGTTTTTTTTTACCATAGTTAATTTAGTTAGAAATATTGTGGACATCTAACACACAACGCCATCTAGTCCCAAGTAAATAAATAAATACATACATATCGTACATAGAAAGCACCCAAACTTCGAAACAAATATTTGCAGATCATACAAACATTTGGTTCGACCCGGGAATCAAACCAGAGACCTCAAGCTTAGCAGTCGCATATGCTACCACTACGCCACCGAGACAGTCTAAGTTACGAGTATGAACTAATGAAACAAATTTCTCTTTTCTAGTGGTTTACCTGATACAAATAAATATGAGAGGTGATGCCAAAACCGTGAAACTACGAAGAAATACTAACACTTGCGCAGATAAAAGTATCTGGCAGATATCTAATGCAAATAATTTTAAGAGAAAAAATACGTTTGTCAATCATTCTTAATTAAAGGAAATAAAATGTTTTGACAGTCCCTACATTCAACTTGAAATGTCAAAGAGGCCTGTACACAAATCGTATCTTAATTATAAAAATATAAAAGTATTCTTCATTTTTAGGGTTCCGTACCTCAATAGGAAAAAACGTAACTCTTATAGGATCACATTTTCTCAGAAACGCGTGGAGGTATCAAGTTGAAATTCATATCAAATACTTAAATTTACTGTCCCTTGAAGCTGTGAAAAAAATCTAACTTCTAAACTTACGGAATCAAAAAGTACAGCCGTTTATGCTGTAAATTTTTCGCCACTCACAAGGAAATTAAAACCTACAGTGTACTTACCGTGAACTCAGAATCTTGAAATTGAGTATATAGATACCTACAGGTTTGTACGGAACCCTCGGTGCGTGAGTTCAACTCGCACTTGGCCGGTTTTGTTTCAATCTTGTCATCTTATTCTCAATGTTGATAATTTATGATACTTTACAGCGTTGTATTATTATGATTGATATTACTTGAAAACATGCTCTTTCTACATTAATTTTTTTTTTTCTTATTATGAAATTCTTATTTATCTACCAATAAAAAAAAAATATAAGTGTAAATACTTACTTATATATATATATCTCAGCCTATTGCCGTCCACTGCTGAACGAAGGCCTCCCCCAAAGAGCGCCAACCATCCCTGTCCCGGGCAGCCCGCATCCATCCGTTGCCAGCCATTTTTTTCAAGTCGTCAAATTTTTCGCCACTCGCAGGGAAATTAAAACCTACACTGTACTTACCGTGAACTCAGAATATTGAAATTGAGTATATAAATACCTACAGGTTTGTACGGAACCCTCGGTGCGTGAGTTCAACTAGCACTTGGCCGGTTTTGTAAAAAAACTAAACTAAACTTTTTATATTTAAAGAATCAAATAGATGACGATTTATGGAATAGTTCCCTCAATATACCAGTAGCGTTACAATTTTTATAACTTTAATCTTATTTCCGTTCTTGTTTGAATTTTCACACAAGATATATATGTACTAAGTAAGTATACATAAGTCAAACATAAGCAATAAGCACAATATTTCTACAATCTAGGTAATTAGCTACATCGACAGACTTCGTTCTATCAAAAGTTATCTACAGTCCAATAGAAAAAATAAGTGAACATTCTTTTAGCAATTTTCCTTTCAATTTTACCATTTTTTCTCTCCATAAGAATCTTCCTTGTTCTGGAGTTTTGAGTTTATCATCACATTTGGAGTGATAAGAAATAATATGTTGAAATCACTGTAACAGTTCAGAATTAGTTAAGGCATAACATTTATTGGTTAACACGATGGTATGGATGGATGGTTTGCGAATCACAAGGCATTGCCAAGTTGATACCCATCGACTTGGCAATACTGTCACTCGACATATTCCAAGACACACTATTAACGTCATAATCACTAAAATTAAGTCTGTAACATGTCTAAAGATTAACAAACTGTTGTGCCGTGTCTGAGTGTTTATATTCCTATTAGCAAAAGTTGTCTTTTTACAAATAAAAAAAAAACCGGCCAAGTGTGAGTCGGACTCGCGCACCGAGGGTTTCGTACAAAACTGTAGGTATATAGTATGGTGTAACTAATAACTTATGCTTTTCGCAATTTTTCCTTTATCTGTGCTATAAGACGTTGCTTCGTACCAAATTTCAAGATTCTGATTTCACAGGAAGTACCCTGTTGGTTTTGATTCCCTTGCGAGTGTCGAAAATTTGCAGCTTAAGCGGCTGTATGTATTGATTGCGTTGGCTTAAAAGTTTGATTAATATCTTTTACCGCTCCAAGGGACAATAGAACTGAGTATTTGATATACTCGTATATTTTAGTTTGATAACTCCAAGCGTTCCTAAGAAAAAGAGTCTTGACAGACAGACGGACAACGAAGTGATCTAATAAGGGTTCCGTTTCTTTTTGAGGTACGGAACCCTAAGAAAAGGTTTAAGTTGAATATAAATATTTACAAGGCAATAAAACAATGTCAAAATAGCTCACACTGCTCGCGAGGTCACAATTATTTTTAGGGTTTGAGTTGACAAAGTCTGGAAGCTGTCGGCGTCAATTTTTAAAGAGATTTATAATCCTGAATCTGTTAAGAATAGGTTGAATAAATTTATCTTGAAAAGGCGTGAACCTTTTTATCGTCATTGTTCATTAAATGAATTGAAATAACTTTACATTTATAACAAAGAATTAGCAACTCTAGTCGTAAAGATTTAAGGTGTAGTTTTAAAAGGGGCCTTAATATGTCTACCTTTATTAAGCGTACAAAGCAAGTGCAGGTTTATCTAATTACTAAGCGCAAAAGCCCTTTCAACAGCGGTTGACGGGTGTCTACGAGAACTGGATAAGATTGGATACAGCGTTTCAAACATTTGGCTGAAAATGTCACGTTTATTTTCTTCATTTATAAATGTGTAAATGTAGCCAACCTCAAATAATTTTGGGTATAATAAAGGTTGAAAGATGAACGTTATCAGTTCTCTTTGCACAGTACCAACGATATCTTAAATTACGCTGTTCTAATGATTGATTTCAAATGTCTAAAATTAGCTACTACGAGTAGTTCGGGAATGCTGTAATGCAAAGTCGAACTCGGTAAATAGTCAACATGTTACATAAACATTTTGTGAATAGCTAAAAATTGACTTACGTCACATAAAAAAGGTAACCGTTGAATATTATAATAATAAATATTTCGTACATCTAACACACAACGTTGTCTAATCCCAAGCTAAGTCGAGCTTGTGTGTTATAGGTATTAGAACAATTGATATAAATACATCAATACTTTTTTTTAAATACATACATACTTATTATACATAGGAAACACCCAAACTCTGAAACAAATATATGCAGAACATTTGTCGCATACGCTACCACTACGCCACCGAGGCAGTCGTCTGTAAATAATAAGTTTACTATCTTCATATTGGTGGTTATAAAACTCCTGTCTTGCCATAATTAATTTAATATAACTTCGTCAATTCACAGATAACAGTAGTTATAGTTTTCATCAATATCTGTGTTATAAAGGATTAACCCCTATTTAAGCCGTGGGTCTTATGGCGACTAAGTTAGCCATCTACGCATTACTGCAGCACTTGACACAAATCCAATATCAATAGTATAATAGGCCATAAGTTCCGCTTGAAGGATTTTTTTCTATATCTACCAATGTATACTAGCCGACTATCGCGATAATTCGTAAGCATTTTCACGATTCAATTTTTGAAAGATTTTGAGAGCCTCAAAGGTTTACAGGCTATAACCGCAAATCAACCCTTTTCATTCCTTTCGTATGAATCTGTATCAAAACATATTTGGTTTCTATTTGATTTGCATCAATAAACTGGTTTACATTTCGCAATAAGACCCTAAATTTTACTGTCCACAGGGGTTCGACTTATTCAGATACGATCTTTGCAAGTTGATCGAAATAGTCCGGTCTAGACTGTATATTATTCGGGATTATCTCCTAAGCAATTTTGGATATTGTAAGTTTCGAATAAACCATTTTTTTGATGTAACGAGCAGACGTATCGCCTTATGGAAAGCGATTACCGCTGCCCACGGACACCACCAGAGGCGTCACAAGTGCGTTGCCGGCCTTTGGGAGATGGGGAGAGGGATGGGGGGAGGCCCCCCATGGAGAAGGGGTTGGGCGGAGAAACACTCGGTGAAACACAGCGCAAGCGCTGTTTCACACCGGTTTTCTGTGAGGCCGTGGTATCACTCCGGTCGAGCCGGCCCATGCTTGCCGAAGCGTGGCTCTCCCACCTAAATAACTTCAATTTATTTTGGAAGCTATATATATATATAGCTATTTTCAACTAAAATGGCTTTTAAAATTAATTTGTTGAAGTTGTTTGTTGACGTACAGTAAGATATGTAGGTACAAAGATAATACTTACTATTCCAGTTTTAAATGATGGGCTATTTACAAAGGTTACGGTCACCATTCTCAAGATAGCTAAGTACATCATAATCATGAAATAACTCATTAAGGTTTAAAATGTTGGTTATAAAAATTTATTAGCATAAAATGTTTCTTATAAATATAATATACTAGCTGACCCACGCAACCTTATATTTCCCGTAACGTAAAAAAAATCCCCGTTTTTCATTGGTGCTCCGCTCCTATTAGTAGTAGCGTAATGATATATAGCCTATAACCTTCCTCGTTAAATGGACTATCCAACACCGAAAGAATTTTTGCAATCGAACCAGCGGTTTCTGAGATTAGCGCGTTCAAACAAACAAACTCTTCAGCTTTATTATTACGAGTAGTATAGATATGAGCCTGCCAAAGTAAATCTACTTTGTCTAATGGAAAGCATAAGCAGAATCAAAGAGAAGTTGTCTCTATACTCATTGCGAGTGCAAACATTGCAGATTGGTGACCGTCACTACGGCAGAATATTGAGATACTTTCGCATCGTTGGACCTCCGGTTACGTACTCACTAACGAAACACGACAGCACAAATGCTGTCATTTTACGTTGGTCTTCTATGAGAAGGTGTACCATCCCGATAGAGCCGAGATGATATCAGCGTGGCACTACTACGTTGAAAATCTATGTTTGTTTGTACCATTTCTGAATAACAGTTTAAAAAACCTCGAAAATCGAAAGACAATTGTACTTAATAGACTGATAGATGATTTTTTTAGGATCAGTAGTCTAACATTACACACATGCATTACACGCTAACTTATATAGCAATCAATACACATGTCGCTTAAGTCTGCCATAAATATCGCAGAGGCGTTAGTTCCTGTAAACTTTAAAGGTGGGAGAGCTATGCTTCGGCATGAATGGGTCGGCTCGACCGGAGTGATACCACAGCTTCACAGAAAACCGGTGTGAAATAGCGTTTGCGCTGTGTTTCACCGAGTGAGTGAGGATACCGGAGGCCCATATCCCAACCCATCCCCCCATCCCCTTATCCATCCCCCAAAGGTCGGCAACGCACTTGTGACGCCTTTAGTGTTGCGGGTGTCCATGGGCGGCGGTAATCGCTAACCATCAGGTGATACGTCAGCTCGTATGCCCACTATTAAATAAAAAAAAAAAAAAAAAAAGGCGTCTGGGACAGTGAATGGCCCGGTAGATTTGTCTGGCTCATTGGAAAATATTTTTAAAATATTATGCTTAATGATATATATAACATTCAGGTTTTCTAAAATGACGTAAGTTAGCATGGTTTTTCCACCTTTGATAACTGCTAACTGCAAAACGGCCCCGCTTTCTGCTAAGCATGTATCCATTCCTTTCCGAGTACATGTTAGACCCGAGTCTAAAATTTTCATTTCGCCTAAATGACGTAAGTCTGGGCTGACTGGCATCTTGGACTATATTGGCAGAGAATAGAAAACGTATTTTGATTTGTGTAAATTAAATTAATGGTAAGCGGTGTCTTTTGTGGCATGATTAATAGCCGTTATAAAATGTTTATGTTCAGACATATCTTCTATTAGATTATGTCAAGACTCGAGACGTATTTGTGAATCGTCGAGAGAGCGTCACAAAGAACATATTTTTTTGTTCAAAAGGTGTGAAAACAGCTGTGCTTGACATAGTTATATGAATAAATGTAACGACAATTTGAAACTGTTTTGTAGCTAACAGAAAATATGTTTTAGTAATGTTATAAAATAATATATGGTAGTCATTTAGTGTGGATGGAGGTTTAGTAGGGTTACTAACTATATACAGGTAGGTATCGGTACTTGTTGTCCTTACTGGCCAGTTTTAATGCTCAGAAATAATCCCTCTCTCGTTTTTAAAATTTATTTTAACTGCGGTAGAGGGATTTGCTGGATGACGTTAAAACGCAATATTGTTAGATTATGAGGCAGGGTAAAAAAATGTGGGTTTAAAATCTCAGAGAGATTAATTATTTTTACGTCAGCCGTTGTGTTATGGTGTAACGTAGTGTTTTACGTCCATAGGCCAGGTGAAGTAATGATTTGATGGGTAGAGGGATGGGAGAGATATTCGGGTATGGACCTCTGGTATCCTTACTCCCTCAGTGAAACACAGCGCAAGAACACAACGCAAGCGCTATGTCACTGTTTCTTCGTAGACATTAAGCAAGTATATAGTCGTAAGAAAAACATAAAATAAATCTAACGCCTTTTAACCTCTGCACCTCAAAAAAAAATTATATAAAACAAAATTCGTGACATAAAATATACCCCTAAAGGTAAAAGTATTTTCTGTACGCACATTTAACAGTATCTAGTTTATGAGTATTACATACAATTTGTAAGCTTTGGTTTATATTTGGCCTATTGCCAGATGCTATAGTTGTCCAGAAATGTAAATGAACCTGGCAAAAGGCTCGTTTGGCAGTCGTACCTAATGACTCGATGAGTTTGAATTTCAACAATTAAAATCATATTTACAAAAGTAAATAGTATATTTTTCCAAATAACTCTATCGCTACCCGTAACAGAGTATATTTATAAAATAAATTTGAATTCTTTATAGCTTAAAAATTTATTGAGTACTGGTGTTTATTCTTTCGAGAGCCACGCTTCGGCATGAATAGGCCGACTCGACCGGAGTAATACCACGGCCTCACAGAAAACCGGTGTGAAATACCTGTGTTTCATTGATTGAGTGAGGAAACCGGAGGCCCTACCTCAACCCCTCCCCCATCCCCTTCCTCATCCCCCAAAGGCCGGCAACGCCTCTGGTGTTGCGGGTGTCCACGGGCGGCGGTAATTGCTTACCATCAGGTGATACGTCTGCTCGTTTGCCCCCTATTCCATAAAAAATAATAAAAATATAGTATTTGTATTAGGATAGGATAGGATATTACATTAGGATTATGTAAGACTCTAAGGATGTTTTTTTTCTTTGTAATGCAAAGACAAAACAACTTATCCTGTATTTTTTTTTCAGTTCCACCTACGTGTCGGTGCTCACAATATCGGCGTTCTCCTTGGAGCGGTACCTGGCGATATGTCATCCACTACACGTCTACACGATGGCAGGACTCACCAGAGCCTCCAGGATCATCCTCGTGTTGTGGGTCGTCTCTATAGTGTGCGCCTTA
The DNA here is from genome assembly GCA_916048165.1 of Spilarctia lutea. Lineage (NCBI taxonomy): Eukaryota > Metazoa > Arthropoda > Insecta > Lepidoptera > Erebidae > Spilarctia > Spilarctia lutea. Next base: position 10,247,875 of record OU696490.1, on the reverse strand, counting down.
CCCTTCGCTGTCTACAGCGATATCACCTACAGGGATTATCCACCAGGTATGTACGTGTATTTAGAGATAAATAATAATAATAATAATAAATATTTCGGACATCTAACACACAACGCCATCTAGTCCCAAGCTAAGCAGAGCTTGTGTTATGGGTACTAGACAACTGATATTAATACATATATACTTTTTTTTTTCGTAAATACATACATATTATACATAGAAAACACCCAAACTCCGAAACAAGTATTTGCAGATCACACAAACACTTGGTCAAACAGATAGTTTGACATTATTAGAATTTAACCTAATTGCTTCTTTCAATTTGTAATATCTATACAAGAAATAAATTTAAGCGACTCTTTGAATTTTCGCAAAGGTTTATGTACGGTACTTACATAAAAACCCTTTTTTTTTTTTTGCCTGCCTGTATTGCTCCTGCCGGTTTATCTCTGGAACGGCTTTAATTCGAAAGGAACTATCTGTCCGTCTAAAAAAAATCTTTGCAGCTGCACTGATTTGAATGAAATTTGCAATAGAGATCTTTTGATTCTTGAGGAAGGTCACTCTTTACCGTGATAACGGACATACACGAAGGCGAAGCCGCGGGTAAAGGCTAGTATAAACATAAAACAATATTTCAACACTTTGACACTGTGGGCATCTAAACGGAAAGCCAAAAAAAAAAAGTTGCGTGTATTAGCGTACACTCGTAAGAAGTGAAACTTCTTTATGACGTTATTTTTCAAAAAATAAATATCATATGTCGACGTAAGGTATAACGACAAAAGACTTATAAACCAGCAATATTCGTGACAATTCTTATTTCAAGTGCAATAAAAGTTAAGGAGCGAGACCTGAGTAAATATTTCGCGATCTGTGGTGTGAATGAAGTAAGTTTGTGGAATGTGATGTGTGTAGTTATTTACATTGTGGACTAAATAAAATAATATTGTTTGTAATGTGATATTTCATTGTAGTATTAATTTGGTCCTGTTTGTGTTTGAAAATGTTTTTTGTTTTATTTTATAAATTTGACGCGTAACGTAACGGATAAATGTTACACGTAACGTAACGGATAAATGTTACGCGTAACGAAAAAATGTTACACTAAATTTTTTGACAACCCCGATAAAGAAGTTTCACTTCAAAAACATGTTGATTGCTTACCGCATTTCAACAAAAAAATAATTAATACCATTCGTTAAGTCTTATTTATATTAGTATAGCATGCTGAGATTCCCGCCATTTACCTAAGCAAATATGCATTAAACAGATGGTATTTATGACAGCAGGGTTTGCCTTGAATCAACAATTTTAATATTTTCGGGTCTGACTTATTATGCTGTTGGTATATTTTGTATTTGTACTCATAATTAATGTTGTGTTAGAAAACCAAGTCTGAAAGCTAACAAAGTAGCCAATCTTTATATATAAAAATGTTATGTTGGTTTTTGTACGCTTCAAAAACTCAAGTTCTGCACCGATCGAGCTGAAATTTTAGAATGATATATAATTCGCATCAAGGATTGTTCTTATCTATTTTTTGCATCAGTCACATCCGCTACCGCGAAAAAACCGACATAAACGCGGGCGGAGCCAACAGCTAGTGCATTATATAAAAGAATCTTTGTGTGTATAGTATATAAAAAAGGCGATACAAATTCTAGACAATGGCACGGCTAGAAGTTACAGGTACCTACCATTACCTTAAATCGTGACGATCGTTCTCGTGTGGGACGTGTCAAGGTGGAAAGTATTTCCGTGTTATGCAATAAAAAGCGAAGCCACGCAAAATATTTACTAAATAGATAATACTCGTGTGTGCAAAATCTCGGCATACTTTCAACCAGTGGTAGAATAACTCCTTTAAAATTATTGAACTTGTATTAAAATAGTTATTATCTGACATTAACCTCTATAAATAGTCCAATGCTGCACATAGTCCTCTAATTAGAAAGTAAGTCTTAGGATACGATGCTACGCTAATGAGACGGGTTTGTATAAGGTTTGCTTCTCTAGGCAATGCTGTTGTCGATTTACTTTGCTCCCTTAGTCGGACCTTACGAAACCCACGGAATGATTAGGACTACCAGTGACTGCCTCGTTGGCGCAGTGGTAGCCCTAATTGGTAGTTTGGGTGTTTTCTATGTAGGTAAATTATGTAAACATTTACAAAAAAGTATAATATGTATTTATATCAGTTATCTAGTACCTATAATACAAGCTCTGCTTAGTTTGGGACTAGATGACGTTGTGTGTTAGATATCCAAAAATATTTATGTATTTACAAAGATCATTCATATTAAAACACGTATATTAGTAGTTGCTTTCGGTTAGAAGATTTATGAGTCTTCACTGGCCGAAATTAATTTAGCGAGAATTAGCTTTTCGTAACATTAATTTTATCTGTTCATATTGTTCAAATGTAGCTCATAAAACTTCTATTGTGAGTCCTCCTACGCATTGAGCGGAAACTAAGGCAGTGAGCTTAACAAACCTTATTTAAAATATTTTATTTATGTAGGGTATTTCGTGCTTCATTTGAAAATGGGAACAAAAAGATTGTTTTGTCATAATATTTTTATGCTTGTTGACTTATCACCGTGTTTATTGTTTAAAGTGGAAGCGTACAATATAAGGTTTTAGACCACAATTGAACACAATCGCCCGCGATCCGTGGGGCTAATTTTAAGGTTTAAATATTTTTCACAACCAACGCTCTGACTACCAAAGAATTGAACGTGAGGCAAATTAAGGTTCAATAAATGCTAACTCATCTTGCGAATTTCGCTGGAACGAATAGATGTTAGATACAATTAATAATTATTTCTACTGCACGGTGATCAATCAGAAGGCTCAATCATACTTGTCAACATCTTCAAAGAGTTCTTCCGTCCACACGAGTTCTCCGCGGGTTTCTTACACGTTAGTCTTTGATTACAAAAGGTTTATTTCACAATATATCACAAAATCCCGTGCGTCAATAGTTACGCGACCTGTTAGAGAAGCCAGTTTTCAAAGATTTAAACAATTCAATAGTTTTTCAGCGACGATGTGTTTCAAAAGTTGGAACTCAATTGGCAGCGCTAACAAAAATCTAACTCGTATCGAAAGCGCTACAGCACTTATCACATCCGACCACAAAACAAGTGAATTTAACAAAGCCATACGTCGCCATTTTCAACTTACAACCAAGTGTGCAGATATATTGTTCGACAGGAAGTGAATGACATATTCAACTTCTTGCCATTGATAAAAAAAGAGTTATTCGATTTTACCGAATCGAGTTGGGAGGAAACAATGCCATTGTTTACTTGTTTTAAAAAGCTTAGGTGGGCTTAGCTGATACTCGATTATTATACAATACAAAGTTCTATATAAATCGATATCAGTTACGAGTAAACTTTGAATCCAATCGAACGAAAATTCGAAATTCAATATGTTTGTTTCACATCCATACCTTAGGTACACAATAGATTGTCAAGAAATTTTCTATACCTATACGTTTATTATCTTTATATCCAATACAATACGAAGTCAAAGGTAGGAGTTACAAGACAAAAGAATCATAAGGTACATACATCATCGCGAAAAAGTGTATGAAGATATTCCCAAGAGGTCGAGATACAACTTGAACGATAACGAACCTTCAGAACCTCATATCTTGTTTCGTATGAGGTTCGGAAGGATAGTAAAATAGGTTTACTCTTCAACAATTCTTCAGGGTTGCGTAGTCCTAACAAGGAATCTATAGTTTCATAACATGGGCGGTGGTAATCGCTTACTATCAAGTGAAACGTCTACTCGTTTGCCCGTGCGGTCCCATTTAATTTGGTCCAGTTCTGACAATTTCATCCATGAGAAATCCATATAAGTCCTCAATTTGCATTAAGTACGAGAATGTGCGCGACAAATAGACGAATAACTCACGTCAACCGATTTCGATGATAATTTTTTATCTAAAGGCTGGTTCTTCCCGTGTGGACATATTTCAATTTGGACCCGTTTTTGAAGTTTTTTTTTTTGTTAAAATTTTTAAACATCATAGATGGAATTGCGGCTACATACTAGTATCTAATATATTCAATAAATCTATGTTCAAAATGACAATAGAGCGATATATGAATAAAGAAACAAGGTTTTTATAAAAAGAATACACACTAAAATTACAGAAGAGATACTACGTATAGCAATGCCTCAGTGCCGTAACCGCAAAAATAAAACGAAAACACCGTACTTACTATCAATTTCTCAAAGCCATTTGGGAAATTTACGAACCAATATAACGTCCTTCTGGGTATCTGTGTACAGTGCCTATAGTTTTAATGACCATAAATGATGAAATGACTATAAGGGTATAATGTAACTAGGTTTTTTCGTAAATTAATTGAAATTTTTAAAAGTTACTAAAAGGTAAAAGTAACCGTAATGCTGGGGCCACACTAATGGGAAATGCCATTAATTATCGCGATAATGGACGTTTACCATAGGTGTAGCCACAACTTAACGGGATAATTTGACAATGGCATTAACAATGCCATTTGGAGTTAGGCGATAGCTCAAGTGGCGGTACATCAAAGAGATTAACGCGAGAATTGATGCGATGAAGCGGCCACATTACGTATTGTCAGTGTGCATCGAGAGCGCAACGGGAGCGGACGTATTTGTTTTTTTACGACGGATTTGCCTCAAAATCGTACGATTTTGACTGGAAATACGTTCTATGGCGTCGGAGTGGAGTAATCATCCACCATCTTCTTTTTCTTTGTTTCCGTTTTCTTTTTATTCGGTAATGATTCAATAAAGTCAAATAATATAAATTTACACTCATGAGATCTAGAGCTCTGTCGACGTCCATCTTGCTTGAATTAAAGTAAATGCAATGCCGTTTTTATCGCCAATAATGAGCATTCATGTAGACCGTTGAAGTGTAGCCACCCATTTTAATGCGGTAAAAATTATCGCAATAATTATCGAGATAATGGGCATTGACGTTAAACCTTAGTGTGGCCCCAGCATAAGAGAGTCACGCTTCGGCATGAATGGGCCGGCTCGACCGGAGTAATATCACGGCCTCATAGTGAACCGGTGTAAAATAGCGCTTGCGCTGTGTTTCACCTATAGAGTGAGGATACCGGAAGCCAATTTTGTTTTTCTTTATACGTGTTGAAACCCCCTCGGCGGTGTGTCGGAATCGAACCGACTAAAACCACACGGTGTGCCAACTCTGAGCCTGAGAAGGGAGGGGTCCGGGAACTGTTGATATTAACACGACCGGACCAGATACCGGAGGCCAATACCCCAACCCCTTCCCCATCCCCCAAAGGCCGGCAACGCATTTGTGTTACGGGTGTCCATTGGCGGCGGTAATGGTTTACCATCAGGCAATTACGTCTGCTCGTTTGACCTCAATTCAATAAAAAATAAATTGGAATCCGTAGTTTCAGAATTATTGATAGTCAATGACTGCCTCGGTGGCGCGAGTGGTAGCGTAAGCGACTGCTGTGCTTGAGGTCTCGGGTTCGATTCCCGGGTCGGACCAAATGTTTGTATGATCTGCAAATATTTGTTTCGAAGTTTGGGTGTTTTCTATGTATAATATGTATGTATTTACAAAAAAAAAGTATATAAGTATTTATATCAGTTGTCTAGTACCCATAACACAATCTCTGCTTAGCTTGGGACTAGACGGCGTTGTGTGTTAAATTGTCCGAAATATTTATTATTATTATTGTTATTATTATTGTTAGTCAATATTTCCTTACTACCAGCAGACACGTAATCCTCAAATTTCTAACAAATAGTGTTTGACAGGTTAGCCTGTAAGGCAATAAATAATTTACCCAAACTAATTTCATTCTCCTTTTTCACAATAAGATAAATGTATAGGTGACTTTGTAGATATATATATTAGACTAGCTGACCCTCGCAACCTCGTTTGCGTCTTTTATTGCCCGTAGCGAAAAATTTTCCTCCGTATAGGGTTGATTTTTTACACCTTGTGTCCGAAAAACCCCAATATCTTACGGAACCCTATTTTTTTCCAAAATAAAATATAGCCTTTAGATTTACCATAGCAGCGCCATCTATTGATTACTTACTCAACCCAGTCGAAAGGTATCGACATCTGTTAGAATCATTTGGCGTTAACAGATAATTGTGACTGTCAAATAATAACAGACAAATAATTAGCAATAAATTAAAATTGCTACTATAATTTGAGATTTAAACTATCCTATCTCTCAAGTTGGATCGAACTGCACATGTTGTGCGAATTTTATTATAATCGGTTAAGTGGTTTAGGAGTCCATTGAGGACAAACATTGTGACACGAGATTTATATATATTTAGATGAAGGTGCCAGTTAAATTTTGCAATGCTTTCGATTATAATTCACTTATTGTACTGATACCTACTGCTACTGAAATCACAGCATCAGATTTATTCGCTTTAAAGTCGTCGATATTTATATTAAACGAAATCAACTAAATGAAAATTCAGAAAACTTTAAAAAAATATGTTTTTAATGCATACAGTAAAAGGTTTTTTCATGTGTATATTTTATTTAATATTTTGAGTGCACACAATTTACTTTCAAAATACATTGATGTTTTCAGTTCATCAAATAAAGTGCTTTCAAAAAGGTTTTAGATTTTAAATGTGTATATAACATCTCCACTTAGATATGTGGCAACCGTTACGGAGTAACGTACCATACGAAGAAACTGCCAATCCTGAAACGCGCAATAGAAGTTCTCGCGTCGATTATCATAAGCATCCCAATCAACTGTTGGGCAGTGGCCCGCCAGGCATAATCACCTCGCCTGGTCGGGGGATCCTCCCTTTGTGTTGGAGGGACATGACACTCGTTCCTCCACAGATACATACACTCGGAAAAAGTATTGAACGCCCAAAATTTAAAATATAAAGTAATATCCTTAATTTATTGTGTACTCGTAACGTATAGTTACTATCTGGTGCCGAAAGGCCCGAGTTCTTTAACCAGTCATTATCATCATCATCATGTCAGCTGAAAGACGTCCACTGCTGGATATAGGGCTCCCCCAAGGCTTCCTTTAACAACTGATTCTGTGCTGCCTGCATCTAACGGTCTCCTGCGACCCTCGACCTGCGACCAGGTTGTCGGACCATCTTGCAGGTGAAACGGAGCGTGGGTAGTAACTATAATAAATCACTATGACTAAACTCGGTGGTTTGTAGTACAAATAACAGGTAGACAGTAAATAGGTAGACAGGTAATTACCTATTTGTGTTGAATACAAATATACAGATCAAGAAATAACCATAAATCTCTGTTTTCTTTTGTATAAGATGAGGATAACTACGTTCTTGTAATAATGTCGTAATTTAACCAAAAATAAATATCGTTTGAATGTGAATGAACGCCTCAGTTTAGTTGTATGTTTTAAGTTCGTTACTTCAGAATTTGACAACAAAGAAGAAAGGTCAGAATCCCTGGCTAATTACCAGGGTTTTAGATTCAATGAGAATTATCTTTTATTATTTTAGTAAAAAAATATAAATAAATATTTCGGACATCTAACACACAACGCCATCTAGTCCCAAGCTAAGCAGAGCTTGTGTTATGTGTATTAGACAACTGATATAAATACTTACAAACACCCAAACGCCGAAACAAATATTTGCAGATCATACAAACATTTGGTCCGATCCAGGAATCGAACCCGAGACCTCAAGCTTAGCAGTCGCATACGCTACCACCGAGTGTATATAGACTTCATTTAATTTTTGGAACGAAGTTCCTTATGGCGCGTTGTGTAAGGGGGCTAGACGGAAAAATTGTCACGACACAATTTGTTGACACGACACAATTTGTTGTCACGACACAATTTGTTGTCACGACACGACGACGACACACACAGATATTTTCGTTTCGTCTTTCTATTTCGAACTTCGTTCCATCCGGGTGTCCCTTGACACCTCTCAAGTTTTTATTATACAAGGGAGCTGCACTGAATTATTTTCTAAGTCCTATTTTACGATTTGGAAAGATAATTTTAATTTCATGCACGCAAATAAACTACAGTAAGTTTACATTTCTAGACCACAGACCAAGTTGTCTTTTATAGAAAGGCAGAACAGCTGTAGCGGTCACGGATTCGATAACATTACATCTATTATAATATTATTATACTATATATATTTTTACATCGCGTCGTCAGGCTACACCATCTAAAATGTGCAACAGAGAGGGATGTCATACGCCTACATCTACGCGTGCTACCTGACTCACTCTCTCCTTAATATTAGTACAAATACCGGTGTTGTTTTTGTATATAATACAGTCATAAGCATTCAAAATACTGGACCGATTTTAAAAATTCTTTCACCATTCGAAAGCTACATTATCCACGAGTAACATAGGCTATATTTTATTTTGGAAAAAAATAGGGTTCCGTAAGATATTTGCGTTTTTCAAGAAACAAGGTGTAAAAAATCAACCAGAAAAGTTACTTGTTTTACGATTTACAATAATATAGCTTATACATCAGAATAACACGTAGGCTATAATTTATAAAGATACTAGCTTCACCTCGCGATGTTGCCTGTGATTATTGTCGTACCGCGGGTAGCACCGCGGGGTTCAGCTAGTATTCAATATAATCCTACGAACACAACATTTGTTAGTGGTTTTGGTTACCCGACCTTAACCACTACACAGCTTATCACAATATACGTAGTAGTAGGGGTGATAAATAAATACCTTTTGTGGGGGAACGGGTATCATGTTCCACCCAACACAAAGGGAGGATCCTCCGACCAGGCGAGGTGATCATGCCTGGCGGGCTACTGCCCAACAGTTGATGTTGGGATGTTGTATATATGATAATCGGCGCGGGAACTTTATTTGCGCGATTCAGGATTGGTAGTTACTCCGTGTAGTGTAGTTTGTAGGTACAGTGCGTTACTTCGTAGTTCAGTGTATCTTCGGTAGATGGCGCTGTATGTGGAGGTCGCCACATCACTCCCCTCCAAGACTGGAGGTCGATATATGTTGAGTCAGCTGTCTGTGCTCTGATGCGGAGCTTGCCAGTGCCAGGAGTGAGTAGTTCCAGTGAGTCGGAACTGAATGCCGCAAGTTCCAGTGAGTCGGAACTGAATGCCGCTAGTCCCAGTGAGTCGGGGCTGAAGTCCGCTGATCCCAGTGAGAGTCGGGATCGCATGCTTGAAGGCTGCTTCCAATCACGTCGGGGTCACCACTGTGGGGGAACGGGTATTGTGATCCACCCAACACAAAGGGAGGATCCTCCGACCAGGCGAGGTGATCATGCCTGGCGGGCTACTGCCCAACAGTTGATGTTGGGATGTTGTATATATGATAATCGGCGCGGGAACTTTATTTGCGCGATTCAGGATTGGTAGTTACTCCGTGTAGTGTAGTTTGTAGGTACAGTGCGTTACTTTGTAGTTCAGTGTATCTTCGGTAGATGGCGCTGTATGTGGAGGTCGCCACACCTTTCAACCAGCAATTCTTGTACGATATGTTATACAATGCAATTTTGTATGCAGAGGGATTCCGGGGTTATAAATCAATCTAGCTAGGTGACCAGGCGACCGAGCAAAGAGCTTGGTTATCCAGCTACTACTTTTAAATTTATAGCTTAACTTTACTAGAAGGTATTATAAAATTGTAACTTGACTACGTAAAAGCTTTCGATAAAATGTATGTAGCCTCACCCCATTATTAAGAATTTATTGTCAGATCATTCATTAAAATCGGTTCAGTAGTTTAGACGCTACGGTGGAATATACAAACATATATATGTTTGTATAGTGGTAAGGGTAGTTTCTATATAGATTGCCGAAACTACCCTTCGGTTTGCTGTACTCAGGTAGAAATACACAGACGTCCTCGATCGATAAAAATAAATTAAATAGTTTACGTAAATGTCAGCTTAATTTATCTATACTAATATTATAAAGAGGAAAACTTTATTTTGTATGTTTGTTTGTAATGAATAGGCTCAAAAACTACTGGACCGATTTTAAAATTCTTTCACCATTCGAAGGCTACATTATCCACGAGTAACATAGGCTATATTTTATTTTGGAAAAAAATAGGGTTCCGTAAGATATTGGGGTTTTTCGGACACAAGGTGTAAAAAAATCAACCAGAAAAGTTACTTATTTTGCGTACGCTGCGTAAACTATAAAATATAAAACCATAAAATGTTCTAATTAATCATAGACCTTATAAATATCTACAAAAAAGTCCGCGACACACTATACGGGGGAAAATTTTTCACTACGGGCAATAAAAGACGCAAACGAGGTTGCGTCGGTCAGCTAGTACCTACTTAAATATAATAAGACTTTGTGATAACTTAGCACAGTGATATGGTTTGCGAAGCAAATAGAGTCCAAATTTCTAAATAAGTATTTAGGAAGGCCCGTGACTCGGAAAGTACGAGTATGTTAAGCCGTCGTACACGGTTTTCGTGGACATCTGGGACAATCGTTATTGGGCTCAGTGCCCTCAAATACATTGACAACTAGTTCGACCTTCGAATTCAGTTCTCCCTCGGGGTTGCGGAGGTCCGATTACAGTCGCTCCGTGGAAAGACTGACATTCACGTAAAACCGTTTGAACTAGTAGCCGACCCCAAATAATCTTGGAAATAATAAAAGCTAAGAAAGAAGTTGTTTAAGGAGGCTTAGGAAGGTTTAATACAATTCTGTCTGATTTAAGTACCTGTTTTAACTGATTTACTTAGTAGAGTATATTTATTTATTTATACTTCCTGCAATTACATTGCGTAAGGCGGATTTAATGCCATAGGCATTATCTTCCAGTCAACCTTTGGGTGGTGGGGAGCTGTGTGTAGCTGGTGTATTATTGAATCAGGTGAAAATTATACGTAAAGGTACTATTACGCAACATTAATATTATAAATTCAATATATACACTCATACATATATATATATACATACATGAGATATAGAAAATAAAACAAATAGATAAAAGTTCATTCGGATGACTCCGTCAACAAGTCCCGTAGTGCTTGCGTACTTTAATCTTGAAGCTCAATCGGCTGGCACACGACCTAATTTTTAAGGGGAGTACATCGCATTTAGAAAATAATTTCAGTTTGTAACATGCTTTTTTATTAGTTTAACCTATATATGTATTTGTAACTGACCTTTGTAACAGATATTTCCAATTTTTATACTACATTTTTGTTCATAATTTAAGCTAAAAATCTAAACTGTATTAACAACTGTTTAGACTACAGGTCTGTAAAGGATAGGATCACATTTTATTTACGAAATACTAGCTCTTTTTATGTCGGTTATTGTGGCCAAAAGAAGCCTATATTCAAGAATCAAAGTATATCCATGCCAAATTTCATTAAAATCGGTGCATCGGTTTGGGCATGAAAGCGTAACAGACAGATGCAGTTACTTTCGAATTTGTAATATGAGTATAGTACGATTCTTTTGTTGTTATTGTACAATCACATTAATGTTCGAAATGAAAGTTCGAGAACTTTTTTCTGTTTCTTAAATACACTGTTTTGTATTTTAAGATAAGTAATAATCCATCTGGCAGCTGAATGAATGCATTTCAAAATTTTAATATTAATATTTTGGCTTTTGTTCCCAAAAGAACATCTTATTATTTTTTATTTTTTTTGTAAATTTATTAAAAAGATGTTGTTTTTGAATTTAACCATTATACTTGTATACATTGGTTTTTATACTTTGAAAGCACAATATACATTTTTGTTAAGTAATTTTGTTATTGTTATAAACTGTCAAAAACTGCTTTAGTCAATTTTTAAACTGATTGGGTAGATTGGATTCGAAGAAAATGATGAATATTTAATGGCTTGTTGGAGAGAATAAAATTGTGCTACGAAATGTTTATTGGATGTAAGAAGATTTGATCCTCCGAATAAATGATTTAGAAAAATTCAGATGGATTCCATATTTCGACTTGTTTATACTTAAGAATTTAAAACGAAATGGATAAGATGTTACGTTTCTAACATGTACTTTGAATACCTGTGAGTACAGATATAATCGACGTTACTCTTAAATTATCAAGTATGGAACTATCATCTTCATCGACAGCCCGTAATACTCCATTAAAACTTGACTCTATTTAACTGCTAGTCAAATACATGTCCTTGATTTTAGATTTAGGTTATACCAACCGGTGTAAAACAGCGCCTGCGCTGTGTTTCACCGAGTGAGTGAGGATACCGGAGGCCCATACCCCTTCCCTCATTCCCCAAAGGCCGGCCTCGCACTTGTGACGCCTCTGGTGTTACCATCAGGCGATACGTCTGCGCGTTTGACTCCTACTCAATAAAAAAATAAACAGGTTGGCGAGATCAGTTGAAATAGAGTTAGTTTTAAGTTTTTCTTCTGTATGAAGTGTTATAGTCTTGCGTAGTTTGCCCACTTAGTCGCTTCTGTTGACAGCCTTGATATGAAAAAGGGTTGCACACACTTTATACTCTTAATCTTAGATATAACAACCTCGACCTTGTTCCACCTACATATCATTTCTACCTTGTTCTCATTTCGGTGGTGTTGTCGGTAACAGCAATGTGGGAACTACAAAGAATCAATTCTTTTGATGTTCATCAATACAGAAAGTTATTAATTAAATACTGGGTATATAGAACATTCGATAGCTACAAAACACACACAATATTTTTGTCCGTCATTGTAATATTCTTCAAATACTGGGTACTGTAAGTAATGTGTAAATATACTAGACTACTACATATATATATATATATATACACTTGAAAAGCCATGGTGGGAAAATTAATATAATATTAAGTGGAAGCTTTGCTTTGTATAATCTGCCTACGTAAGAAAAAGTTTAAAAAACTATATCCCAATTTAAAAAAAATATTATTTACACTTTATTAAAACTGAGACATTATAACGAATCTATTGCTATTGCATTCATTAAAATCAATTCAATAGTTTCGGAACTAAGGTGGAACATACGAGCATACATGGATTGCCAAAACCTTTCTTTTTGGTTTCGCCGTGGTCGGGTAAAAAGGTTCCTATCTATCAAGGTAATCTGAAGAGAATTTGAGATGATATCATCAGGGGTTATTGAATGGCGCTAGTGCCTTCGGAAATTTTAACCTAGAAAGTTTTACGATCATGATTAATGTCTACATAGCTAAGTGAGTTACAATATAGCCTTTAGCGATAAACTTGCTTGAATAAGGAATTGTTTATTAATGGACATACTATTTGTGGTACAAGATTACAATTTTATGTTAGTAGTAATCAATTTTGTATGTTATACATCGACGAGTAACCAGTCTGAGTGGTCCTCTCTTCTATAATTATAGTCTATTCGTTTAATTGACAGTTCACACCTATAAAATAACGTTTAATTTTCGAAATAATGTACTACAATAATGTCGTACTTTATTGACGGAAAGTGAAATGCCCTGTGCATAACAAACAACCACAGACTATAAAACAGTTCTTGATTGCGAATGTCTGTTTATGTCACAGAATATGGCTGTTTATTGAGATGCTAAAATGTGATGGGAATCGGTAAAGACGTCGACAAAATTATGACAACCGGAAATTGTAAGTCAAAGCCGTGTAAACTCAGTAAATATCTTTTTGAAATGTAGATAAAAGGGACTTCTCAAGGTCGAAAAGAGGTATATTGACAATATCATACATAAGTAAAGTTAATATGATGTAATATATATATACATAGCATTTTAATCCAATTTCCTTGAAAACTTATGAATGATGGTGAGCGAATTACTTACTGGCACTGTTATTCAATTTCTTACTAATATTATAAATGCGAAAGTTTATGAGAATGGACTTATGGATGTTGGTTACTCTTCAAAAACTGCAGAACGGGTTTAGATGAAACTTCACAGTAATATTATTAGCTTATACATCAGAATAACTGTGGAATGAACTGTCGTCTGCGATATTCCTGGACCAATACGACCTTCAAACCTTCAATAAAAGAGCGTACTCCTTCTTAAAAGGCCGGCAACGCCCTTGTGACGCATCTGGTGTTGCGGATGTCCATTCGCGGCGATAATCGCTTGTAATCAGGCGACACGTCTGTTCGTTTGCTCCCTATTTCATAAAAAGAACTAAATTATTTACTGCGATAACCGATGTATACGTTAGAAGAGCCATGGGCAATATCCAGTTTTCCGTCATTCGGCCTACAATAATACACATTCACATCAAATCAACAGCCTTCGAAAGAAGTCAACGAACAACCTATTCTTCGAGAGAAGGTCTTACCTACTATATCACACTGACCAGACTTAGAGACCAGTACAGGGTTTGCTTTTATTATCATGTGTGGATTTACATTATGCTTATTTCATTGCTAAGGGTGACTAACATTGATATGTTTTAACATTTAGTAGGTATGCATAACTGTGTTAAGTTCTCATAGGGAAAGGTTCCAACGATAGGTATTTAGTACGCAGGGAGTTTAGGGGGGCGATAAGTCGATCTTGTTAGAATTCATTTTTAGAAAATTTATCAAAAAACCGGTCATACATACTTTAATTTGCAACGAATTTTGTAGAGCCATTTTAAATCATCTGAGAAAATATCATAATTACATCATCTGTTGAATTCCATATTAGTCAAACGAACAATTATTCGTTCTTAGTTATGATCGATCATACTGCCTCGTAAATTGAAATATATTCAACGAACAATCGAGATTTGCTTTTCAATGGTCATAAAACTCATCACAAAAGTTAGTATATATATAATCTGATCCTCGAAAATGGCTCCAACGATTTTATGAAATTCAATATGCACAGAGATTCGGGGCGGGAAAAATACCGAGCAGAGCTCGCTCAACCAGGTTCTATTATTAAAAGATCAATCTTTATGCTTTATGACATCAGGTAGTTTATAAGAATTTGTTAAGTGTGTTATTTAGGAGGTTTATGTACGCTCTCCTAGCCAGGGCAATCTTTGATGGGATGGTAACCATTCTTGACATATTGAAACCTATCCGCAAAAATAAAGTCGTGTCGTAGGTTGCTTGAAGTCAACCCTAACCTAATTAGCTCTACGGTTAAGTATGCACTTATTAATTAAGGTTTTATGTGTTTAGTTAAGTTAAAACACATTGTGGTGGATCACGTGTTTCAGAAAATGGATAAAAAGCTACTTATGTGAGTTCTAAAATAAGAAACTTTCAGTCCCTTTGGATTGGTTTCGTGACATTTCGTAGACCAAAGTTTTTAGAGAGAGAGCCTCTATAAGCATATGATGGTTTGAATCAATAAAATAATTACACAAAAATTTTCGGGATGAATACTGGTATTTTTAAAACGTGATATTTATCCGTTGCCTCGAAATTTCAATCGAAACGTATTACGTAGATTATGTACGGTTAGAATGTATATAATAGTATCCAAACTTTACTCCGCGGTAAACCTCCAATATTTCTTCATTCCCGCTTCTCGAAAGAGATTGATTCCGGTCTGCAATGTTTAATCGGGAATTTTCCTATTCGTCAGCGCAATTTTTGTGATAAATATAAGAAGTTTCGAATAAAAGGAACTCGGTTTAAACTTAAATTATCTGAGGAATGTGTGCCATTTACGTATCTATATCGTTTTTTCACGGACTGATTGTTGTCATTGAGTTTCTGAATATACAAAAACTATTCGACCTCGCAATGATATATCTAGAATAATCTAGATGGATTACGGTAGTTCAAGTTTGTCAGTTTCAAATTATAACATTGTGGAAGAATTGCAACTATTTCACCGTGGGAGAGCCACGCTTAGGCCCAAATGGGCCGGCTCGACCGGAATAATATCATGGCCTCACAGAAAACCGGTGTGAAATAACGCTTGCACTGTGTTTCACCGAGTGAGTGAGGATACCGTCAGCCCATATATTCCCGTGCCCCCATCCCCCTCCCCATCCCCAAAAGACCGGCAACGCACTTGTGATGCCTTTGATGTTGCGGGTGTCCATGGGTGACGGTAATCGCTTACCATCAGGCGATACGTCTGCTCGTTTCCCCCTTGATCAAAAAAAAAGAAGCGTTACTTTAAAATGAACAAAATTAACGTGAAAAATTAAACAAGAATAATCTTTGAAGTCAGTTATATATATACAGTTTTAAGTTTTTAAACAGTGCAAATGGTATCTTAAGATTTTTATATATAGAACATAAAGGCGTACCCAACTGTGTAGTTCAGGGATGATTGATCACACACTTGAGAAAAACAGTTAATCGATCACGTTAAATCTTTGATGAAATAATCGAAGAGTTGAATGCTTTTTACTCAACTACGGCGAAGCCAAAAGAAGGAGTAATATACTCGTAATAGTTTTGGCAGTGCATGTATAGCGTCGACAGAACCTTGCTGGGACCTGGCGTCTGAAATAAAGCCTTTATGTTTTACGGTGGATAATGTTATAAAAAGTTATAAAAATTTAATCAAAAGTTTTTGCGGAGTCGGGTTTTACTTTCTTTTTTTACTTTTTTTTGTTATTAATATTAAGCACAATAAGTATCGACAGTGCCACAAATCACGAACTTAATTAAGTTATGCCCAAATCTATACTTAATATTATAAAGAGGAAAGGTTTGTACGTAAGTATGTTTGTAATAAATTGGCTCAAATAGTACTGGACGGATTTTAAAAATTCTTTTACCATTTGAATGCTACATTATCACTGATTTATATAGGCTATTTTTAAAAGAAACAAAAAATAAATACAATATGTAAACTAATAACTGCAGGTAACACCGCAAGGTTCAGCTAGTGTTGAATACACAGAAACTTCTTCTAGTAGTGAGCTGTACTGTCTGAGTTTGCGTTCATTAGTTTATTATAGAACCTTATTCATTTGAACATTAAACGTTACATACAAACGCAGAAAGAAAAAAGTATTTATTGTTTTGAAGAAATTTTAACTCGTAAATGAAATTGATTTTAACATCATCATCTTCCTAGCTTTATTATTCTCAAGATTAACTGGGGTAGGCTAATATTAAAAATGGTTTTACTTGAAATCAGTTTTTTCGCGTAGCGAAGCGAAGCATCGGACCTTCGCAACCTAGAGGGTAAATTGTATTCGAAGATTGAACTAGTTGTCAGTATATTTGAGGGTACTGACTTCCCAATAACGATTGTTATTAGTGATTGTAATTGATATTGACATAAAGAGACGGGAGACAAACTTCTTAGCATTCCATGGATTCACCGTGCGGGTGCCGGGTCCATGGTGTGGTAGGGGGAGAAACCCAGAGCAGTTCCCAGGACTTGCGACCTAGGTGTAGGTTTAAGGAGGCTCCCTTTGAAATGCGCATCAACGCTCACCTTCACTGCCCGAGTTTCCCGCCCTACCTAGCCAAATTTGGTAGGAACCTGTTAGTGCAGCCTTAGATACTCGTTCTAAAATAGAACTTACTGCAGTTCTCAACAGGCCTTTATTTTATTGTAGTGTAATTAATAGATTAATTAGAAACTAAAACGTTGTATTATATAAAAGCTGAAAATATTTTGAAATAGGGACGAAAATAGTCATAAATCAATGAACAAGCTTACAAACGTAATGTAATAAATAAATAAATATTTCGGACATCTAAAACACAACGCCATCTAGTCCCAAGCTAAGCAGAGCTTGTGTTATGGGTACTAGACAACTGATATGATTATAAATATAATTTTTTTTCCTAAATACATACATATATAACTCCGAAACAAATATTTGCAGATTACACAAACATTTAGTCCGACTCAGGATTTGTACCCGAGACCTCAATCACGGCAGTCGCATTCACTACCACTGCGCCACCGAAGCAGTCTAATGTAATGTTTATAAACTTAAAATTATGTTGTTATATATTCACAAGCTTTGCTGTCATAAGGCTCTACTTTTTCTATGTGTTACATAGTGTTGCTTACACTTAGCTGTTGACGTATAATGAGCAAAGTTACCGAAATATACGCAATTAATTATAACTTTCAGACCCTGTCACCACTCTGTTACTTTATCTAAAGTTAACTGTATTTTCATACACTTTGTTTTAAGCTAAAATATTGCTTTAATAAGTAGGAAATTAGACAGTAATGTTTTTTTTAAATACAACTCCCGCAATAGAAATAAACATCCCGTGTCGCATGAAACGGACACAAAAAACAACGGAATTTTTACTTACAACACTTGGCGCAGTAGCAAGCGGCATGGCAGCTGCTTAAACCACTAGGGCAAACGTGCATATGGTAATTAAGAATATCTGATAAATATGCTCATTTTGATTAATTGTTTAATTGCAAACGCGTTAGTTAGAAGTGTTTTGTCAACTTTTAAATCAGTTTTAATCCACATAATAGAAGTGTGACTCTAGGTAGGTTGTTCAGAAATATGTACGCCACTATTTTGTTAAGGCGGCCATTTTGCATTAATCATATATAATTTTATTGCATATATATTGCATTATATCGATTATATATAATTGCATTGTTATCAGAGCTAAAGGTAATTTCAAAGCTCATTTGGAAATAGGGAAGTGGATCAAATTTAACTTGCAAGATTTGATTACAGAGAGACTTTGGGACAGGTGAAACTAAATTAAAGTTTGTAACAAGCCGTTCACCATGATTCATAGAGAAACACAGGCCGGTGAACCTAACGAGAGCGACCATAGCATATAGCGTTTTACATATAAAGTACATAAATGTTACGGACATCTAACACACAACGCCATCTAGTCCCAAGCTAAGCAGAGCTTGTGTTATGGATATTAGATAACTGATATAAATACTTATATACTTTTTTTTTTGTAAATACATACATAGAAAACACCCAAACTCCGAAACAAATATTTGTAGATCATACAAACATTTGGTCCGACCCAGGAATCGAACCCGAGACCTCAAGTTATCCTCGACCTCGCATACGCTACTACTACGCCACCGAGGCAGTCGTAATAAACAGGCAGTGGTAGCGTATGCGACTGGCATACGCTACCACTGCGCCACAGTCGTACAACTATCGCTTGTCACTACAAACTCACACATAACAATTAAAACAACATATTTACACAATTCCACACGCATGTAAACTCGTTGTGCGTCATAACAATGTAATGCGAAGGTCCATTTGGCCTTTTTTTATTTTTTTATTGAATAGACGGTAAAAGAGCAGACGTATCGCCTGATGGTAAGTGATTACCGCCGCCCATAGACACCCGCAAAACCAGAAGCGTCACAAGTGCGTTGCCGGCCTTTGGGGAAGGGGAGAGGGATCGGGGGACGGGTTGGGGTATTGACCTCCAGTATCCTCACTCACTCGGTAAAACACAGCGCAAGCGCTATTTCACACTGGTTTTCTGTGAGGCAGTGGTATTACTCCGGTCGGGCCGGCCCATTCATGCCGTAGCGTGGCTCTCCCACGATAAATTATACTTATAGTTTGACAGAGGGTGCGCCAGCGTATGACTACTTCCTACCATGTTGCTCTGTGCCATTAGTTTAGTAAAAGATAAATGAGGTATTAGCTAGCTTATCACCTGTCGCAATCAATTAAATACCCTACTGTCGTAAACTTCTCGGTATTTGTTATGGATGTTATAGGACTCGATCACTATCACTATCCTCGACATCTCACCGCATTTAATATATCCCATTTGCTTTATATCGGTCGTTGACCCTACTCTATAGAAGACAGGAGGAAATTCTTTCATATTTTTACTATCATTTTATAACGTTGTAAAAACAACCCTCACAAAGTTTGAATATGTATGTATGTGAGTATTGAAAAAGAACCTCACAATTTTTTTTTAAATTCAGTAAACTGCGTGTTTGACAAATATTTGTCGCATTTGACAAACATTGGTCTTGTATATATGTAAAGCTGTTAAACACGTACTTCAGTAGGCAAGTGTACGTAATGGTAGTCACGTCACTATCGCATTCATACAAAGATACCTAGTCCTATGGTTCCTAGTGATATAAATACACTTTCCTTGTAAATTAGCGACACATTATAGCGCCATCTGCCGCAAACAACCTGAACTACGCAGCAACGTACAACACGAATAAACTACCAATCCTGAATCGCACAGTAGAAGTTCTCGCGCTGATTATCACATGTACAACATTAACTGTTGGGCAGTGGCCCGCCAGGTATGATCACCTCGCCTAGTCGGAGGATCCTCCTTTTGTGTTGGAGGGACATGACAACCGTTCCTCCACACTACATATAATACATAAAAACACACAAACTCCGATAGAAATATTTCTAGATCATACAATAATTTTTCTAATCCGGAAATGGAACTTGAGCACAGAAGTCGCATACGTTACCACTGAACCGATTAGGTTCGTCATATACCTAGTTGTCGAGAACTGTTTTCTATTATATAGTTAGTTACATTTGTATGACCTTGAAATCCAAGTGACCTCTTTAGTCTCAGTGTTAATTCCCAGACATATTAGGCTGAATAGCATACCTAGATCTAAGGTTACTTTTTATTGGGGAGTTAATCCCGTTGATTACTTGAAGAATGGGATCTGTGAGTAAGAAATATATATGTGAACATTCGTTTTTCTTCTTTTTTTATTGTATAGGGGGCAAACAAGCAGACGTATCGCCTTTATACCAATAATAGGCTATATCTTACTTAGTTTTACCCAAAATATATTCTATCTTTCCTGTTCCTCTGTAATAAATATGTAGATGTTATGTTTATATGTATTTATTTATACTTTGATTCTTTATTCTACTCTTTTATGTAATATTATTTTTACGGACTACATCATCATACTAATATTATAAATGGGAATGTAAGTTTGTTTGTTACGCTTTCACGCGAAAATTATTTAACCGATCATCATGAAACTTTGTACACATATTCTTGGTGGTATATATATATACAATACATTTTTATTAAATGCGAGCGAAACCGCTGGCGGAAACTAGTATTATATGTTTTGGTGTGTACTTACATGTATTGCTGAGACTGACTGCGTATAAATTGCACTACTGTTATTTTAACTTTTATTCAAATCAAATGCTCTTTGCTGTATACATATTCTGATAGTATGATATTTTACTTTTTTTACCTAACAAATTAATGCGTCATTTTGATTTCAATTTCAGCTGCTGATCTAGAGGTCGTGTATTTGATTTCCATTTAGATTAAATACTTAAATGAGTGTCAGTGCTATAGCAATAAACTTATTTAGTATCAAATATACTAAATTTAGTATCGTTGAAAACTTTATTTATTATTTACTAGCTTAGCCCAGCGGTGTTACCCCCGTTTTTTGTCTTAACCGTGGGCAACGCTGCAGGGCGAAGGTAGTCTAAAAATGTAGCCTAAGTTACTACTTATATCATCAGCTACCTATCAGTAAAAATCCCGTCATAATCGGTGTAACCATTCCAGATGAGCTGTTAGAAACAGACGGACAGATAAAAATTGGAAAAAAAAATATTTTGGTATATATACCGTGTATACATACATATGAATATAGTAAAAAGCGGTTATTTTAATATTACAAACAGCCATTTTTATAGAAGATTGTATAGATTAAAAAAACAAGATTGTCAAAACATTGGTGTTAAGATATCTTTGCTTTGTAGTAGAGTTGAGAAAAAAACAAAAAATTATATCATGCTATGGTATGAACGGAACCGCAGCGCCAATGAAGTACAAAAGACGATTTTATGATGACCATAAGCCATATTACATTTTGCAGCACAAACAAATGAACACAATTTTTTGGTGAACAATATGTTTATAAGGAGAATACCTAAAATTCTTTTGAGCTGCACAGATTTGCCATCTATGTCATTTATTTGTGATGAATTTGAGGAAAAAGAATGATAAAGGAGAAAAGGTAATGTCATACTTGAAGATTAAATTAAATAGAAAATGGATTTAATAGAATCATAATGGTGCTAATTTTGTTGTTAGAACTATATACTACTATAAACTAGACTAAAAGCAACTAAAATTTTGTTTTTTCTTATAAAAATGACGTTCTAAATGTCAGAGATTGATTAAAATAAGATAAATTACTAAAAGAATATTAATATGAAGATTATTTTAGAGAAATTTAAGTTCAGTGACGCGACAACAGTTAGCATCCCAAATACAGCTTAAGAACACATCAAGTATACTAAGTCGCAATCGGCGTGGGAATATAAATAAATATTCCGGACATCTAATACACAACGCCATCTAGTCCCAAGCTAAGCAGAGCTTGTGTTATGGGTACTAGACAACTGATATAAATACTTGTATACTTTTTTTTTGTAAATACATACATATTATACATAGAAAACACCCAAACTCCGAAACAAATATTTGCAAACATTTGGTCCGACCCGGGAATCGAACCCGAGACCTCAAGCTTAGCAGTCGCATACGCTACCACTACGCCTCCGAGGCCGTAAATATAAATATGTACATATTGTGGAGAATATGACTCAGGACTTATACATTTTAGTTATAACAGTGCATAACATTAATATCAGTGTAATAACAATAATAATCTGTGTTAGGGACACAGAACATGGACTGGAATCATGTACTAAATTACCTTCACAGGTACTTGTTAGGCATTGAAGATTAACTAGTATAATGTTCGTTATAGAATTAGTCGGGCTCAACTCGGTCAATTGCGAAGCTTTCGGTTTATGGACATAAGTTATGTGTATATTGCAAATCATCTGATAGAAAGTTAATAAACATCTATACTTTTATGTCGTTTTACGATTAGAGTTGAGTTGAGAGTTTTGGGAAGTTATATATGTATCAGAATTTTAAAACGACTATTTGTAACAATAAATAGCTTTTTTTATCTGAAGCTGGCACTTTTATATGGGTATTTCTAACATTAATCGCTTAATAAATTTTCTCTTATATATAGATATTGTATATAATAGATTGTTAGTAATAATAGCCTTAATATATTAGCAATCTTTGACAACAAGACAATGTCAATGAGTCTTGTTCCTAATGACCTTTTTTTACTTTGTTCTTTTCTTTTAGTATTCCAATTTTCGAAATTAGAATCTTCGGGAACATTTCTTCATGTTGTAACTTTTGATTCAAATCTGGAGTCCGCCGATTACAGCTAACGAACTTATTTTTTTGTTATGGTTTTATTACCTCTAGGTACGAGGTAGTCGGCTCACTTCATGTTATGAGATTACTATAGCGGGAGGGGTTATCCGATAAATTCAGTGTCTCGATGTAAAATAACGGTTTTATTTATGGCAATGTGGCGAAGCATAACCCTCCCAAGCCATGCCATATCATTAATTATGGTCAAGAAACAGCTAAAGTTATTTGATCATTTAAAAAGATAACAATATAATATTACGAAAGTTCTTTAATTTCGTATGACCTTGGTGAGAAAATGGATCGCAGTTCGTAATATTTAGTATAGGGTACCTTTATAACAGCAGCTTATGTTAGCTCTAATTTTACTTGGAATGTCTAGAATTTCTAACGAGTTTGACAAAACTAAGATTCTACGGTCATATTTTTTTAATATAAAATTCATATCGGATTCATGTCCATTTATTTCTATTACTTTTTTTAATACAAAAATTCGATACCACAGTTATGTCAACTGTCAGATTAATGTCAAAAAAATTTGCGATCTGTCACAGAATTGACAGTTCCCATCATGAATTTTAATAGATGTTTTCATCTTAAATGGATAAGTATATTGTGTTGAGCTTTACTATTGGAAGATTAGTTGTCCCTGTTTTAATGGCCCATTAAAACACGTGACCCTCGTTAAGTTTTTATGGTATCAGTTCCTTTTGCCTACTAAAACTTACTTTCTCTTACCATAACTCTTTCATTTCCTCCGTTGTCTTATTCTTAATTTTCCTACTTTCTACGTCTTTTGTTTTAAAAGGCAACTATCGTACTAGGACTATTCCTGTGTCGCGGGGGACATTACAAACATACATGAAAGGGACACAAACACACCCAGACTTAGGACATTTTGTGAATCAATGACGTGTTTTTTTTTTATGTAATAGGTGGCTATCGAGCAGGCGTATCGCCTGATGGTAAGCGATTACCGCCGCCCATGGAAACCCGCAACACCATAGGCGTCATAAGTGCGTTGCCGACCTTTGGGGGATGGGGAGGGGGAATGAGGGAGGGGTTGGGGTATGGGCCTCCGGTATCCTCACTCACTCGGTGAAACACAGCGCAAGCGCTTTTTCAGACCGGTTTTCTGTGAGGCCGTGGTATCATTCCGGTCGAGCCGGCCCATTCATGCCGAAGCGTAGCTCTCCCAGGGTAAAATGTGAATCTTGTGTGGGGTTTGAACACACAACAAAACACTAGCAGTGACTACTAAACCAATATACTATCCGTACAGTCGATTATGTTCCTAAGAAGAGATGGCGTCAGACAGAGAAGTCTGGCCACAAAAAATATGCCATTACTATTTACAATGTTAAACATAATGATGATATACAACAGTGTCAATCAATATCATCATCAACATCATCCTACTGCAGTCCACTGCTGGACATAGGCCTCTCCAATTGCACGTCACTTAGTTCAATCCTCGGCTTCTTCTCCCTCCAGTATCAGTATATTAACAATATTTTTATTATCGAAAATTGTTGCTCACAAACTTCAAAACTATTTAACCGATTGTCACATTTTTTTAAATGTTGTGTTTTACTGACGTGCTATAGGATAGTTAACATCACGCAAACGAATTTGCTTGGGTCTGCTAGTTTGTTTATAAATCTTTTGAAAACCTCGCAAAAAGGGACCTCGGTATGGACCTGCGTTGGTTCTCATTACAGAAGAAATCTGTTTTGCCTCTTCCTAGAAGTAGATATTAAAGGTAATTGGAAGGTTAAGAAAACATGGTAATATGGTCACAATGACCCTTTTCAAAGAGTTAATTATAGTATATTCACTGCAAAATGGCGGTATATTAACCATAAGGATCGTGAAGGGTCCTGAAATGGGACCAATCCATTCACGAAATTGGGGCTAACCCCAATTTATTCCCATTATTCTATAAAACAGGCAATTATTCTATAAGGGTGGGTTTACCTTTTCGTTAACATCTGAGAGTTAGAACGGTTTAATTAAACAATCTGTTATTTATATTGAAAGAAGTGGGTGTTTATCCTTATTTGTACCGATCATTAAAGAAAAGGGAAGTTAATTTTTACCCGACTACTAACACGGAAGTCAAAAGGAAGGGTAATAGTTTGTATGTTCTACCGTAGCACCTAAACTACTTATCCAATTTTAATAAATGAGGTCTCAATAGATTCATAAAATTAACCCGAATGACATAGACTATAATAATTTTATTAATAGTTTTATGTACCTACGTTTTGAAATGTTTGCTTTTTCAATTGCTACCCATAATTTACAAGAAATATTATTACATTGTTAACTAGTGTAGAGGGTGTTTCGATCTCCAGGGATCTCCGCACGGAGAGCCTGGATGAGTTTGTGGGACGCCTGAGCACCAAACTATTTGTGCGTGCTGACGGATCACAAGTTCGCCACCTGCGGGAGCTCGCGCCCTACCATCGGCGACCGCCAGACAAATATGGTCTGCCACGAGATCTAATCTCCGTGGCAACCCCCTCCGAACCATCGTCAATACCCACCGGAACATCCTCTACCTCCGACCTAGTGCCGGCTGACGGGCGCTCCTTTGGGCCCACACCCCTAGGAGCTCGACCTCGCTAAGCACAGGTCGTACGGGTTGGCGGATCCCCTTGAACTACCAAAAGGCCCACCAGGGCCCAACCCAGTGACCCGCCTGTAGTCGCAGGCGGCGTGGAGCACTACTTAAACAGGCCATGGCCTGAAAAGTTTCCCCGAGACCCTAGCTGGGGTCTACGAGAAGAACCACGGAGAGAGAGAGGGTGTTTTCAGCACTGGAGTAATGTCGGTTCATATAAAACGCAAACTAAGGATAATACCGTATTTTGTATGGACAACGTTCCCATCTCATCGAACACACACGACAGAGGATGAATGTCAGTTTTTCATTTTTTAAAGGCAAAGTTCTAAAAATCTTAAAATTTAAAATGATCTTGTCGATGGTATTAACAGCCAAATACATACAAAATTACACAAATAAAAGTACCATACATGCCTGCGATTGTTCTTTGAAATGTAATTAAGTACAATGGTAGTCTTATACACTCATTTGCAAAAAAAACGGGCGGTTTCGATTTTCTTCCTGGCTGAAAAAAATAAAATACCAAAAAGGTTTTAATCATTTGAACATGTTACTGGCCAGTTATAAAAGTGCCATAATGTTTATAAGAGTACATTCCAAATTCAAATTTTTGACTGAGCCCGGTTTTCAAAGAAAACAACTTTTAACTACATTTTGTGGCACGAATTCCCTATAGTTAATATCGACTCTAATTAACTTTTTGACAATTTTTATTACATTATCTGATGTCCTTGACATTTAAAAGTATTGTTATTGCTGTTTAGCAATCTCGAAAATGGTAGATAAAGTGATAAAAGCGAGCAAAACTATTGCGCTGCTTGAAGAAGGTTGCAGCCAATGCTTCGTGGCTCAGAGGCTAAATGTGAGTCGGTCGACAGTTCAAAGGACCTGGCAGCGCTATCAAGAGACCGGTTCCGTCAAGAGAAGGCCTGGTTCTGCCAGAAAGACATGTACCGAACCGCGGGATGATCGTTTTCTAGTTAGTCAAGCGTTGAGAAATCGCAAATCTTCTTATGTGAACCTCAAGAACAGCCTCGAAGAAGTAAGAAATGTGCAAATTAGTCTATGGACGGTCAGGAGGAGGTTTCTCGCTGCTAATATACACAGTCATCGCCCGGCACGCGGCCCTAAATTACTCCGTGGACATCGAGTTGCCAGGCTTAGCTTCGCTCGAAATTGTGTGTCATGGACTCATGAAGACTGGGATAGGATATTGTTCTCCGATGAAGCCAGGATATCTCTGCATGGTGAAGACCGACGTCGGCGAGTGCTACGTAGACGAGGAGAACGCTTTGCAGAGGCATGTTTTGAAGAAATCACACCTTATGGAGGGGGCTCTGTTATGTTTTGGACAGGAATAAAATCCATGGATCGTACGGAGTTAGTCTTCATCGAAAACGGTACACTGACTGGACACCGATACATAACGGAAGTTCTAATTCCTTATGCACAACCCGCTTTAATCGCTCTCGGCGAAAACTCATTTTTTATGGACGACAACGCTCGCGCCCACCGGTCTGGCGATGTGGAAGCGTATATGCTAGAAGTCAGAATTCATCGTTTGGACTGGCCAGCTAGAAGTCCGGACCTCAATCCCATAGAGCATGTCTGGGACGTTCTGAAGCGACGAGTGAGATCAGTGCAGCCGGCTCCGCAGACCATCAGAGAGCTAAAGAATGTGATTACCGCGGAGTGGGAACGTATTCCCCAAGAAACCATAAAAGATATACTCGCTAGCATGCCCAGACGAATGCAAGCCGTGATTTCAGCAAGAGGGGGTCACACTCAATACTAATCTTTTATCTGCTTTTGATGTATTCAAGAAAAACAAAGAAATTAACGCGTTTCATTTTTATTTACCGAGCAGGTACAATAATAGTGTTTTGAGCTTAAACATTATTTCTCAATAATTTAATCAAAATGTTATGCTATTCCTTCCTAATTATTATTATATATTTATGAAATTCTGAGGATAACAATACCTAAAATTGTCAAACAAACTAATAGTAACTATAAAATAATTATTTGCTTAAGTGCCCGTTTTTTTTGCAAAAGAGTGTATTAATTTACGTGATATCCCCTAAGAACATATAATTAACTTTACATCAATTTATCATGCCTTTAGATCCCTTTTATTATTTACTGTTACCCATTTTGAGAGTTTGTTACGAAGTTGAACAAAGTTATTTAAACCCACAACAAAAATTAATCTGTCAATGAAAACACGATCCAATTTCTACAATCTGTTAATCTGTTTGCATATTAAAAAAAATATTACAATTTTACCTCAATATAATCACAAGGAAGCTGAAAATGGATTCAATTTTAAAAGGCATTATGAGTCAATTAAGTGAAATTTAACTCAAGCGATTAGGTATTGTTTTTTAAATGGCATTTCTTATATAATCTCATTGATCCTTCGGGTCTATTCAGTTTTTAGAAAGAAAAATCTTGAAAAACAAATCAAATAATTGAAACTGCGCGCTTTATGAATAAAATTTACGAATATTGTAAAACTTTTAACAATCTAGTTGAATTTTAGTACTTTAGAATAAAAAGTTAAATGTTGGAGAGAATGCTTAAAACTTAAAAATGATCGGTAGTAAAAAAGGCATGGTATTTTTAATTACAGTTTAAAAAGAAAAAGCTAAATCGTATGAAGAGAAAGCGCCTTTTTGAAGTTTAAACCGCTTCGTTACGTAACGCGTTACGCCGCCAGTCTTGTTGGCTTCCCTTTCTCTCACGCATACGGTGACGATAGGCCGGCTCCTCCACTATCACTCTAACCTACAGCGTTAGTTTATTAATGACTAGCGACCCGCCCCGGCTTCGCACGGGTGCAATGCTGATACTAAATTAAATACACTACAGAAAAACTATGAACGTTGTATATAAAAACATAGCGGCCCGCTCCG
The DNA here is from genome assembly GCA_916048165.1 of Spilarctia lutea. Lineage (NCBI taxonomy): Eukaryota > Metazoa > Arthropoda > Insecta > Lepidoptera > Erebidae > Spilarctia > Spilarctia lutea. Next base: position 10,219,200 of record OU696490.1, on the reverse strand, counting down.
ACTTTGCACGGTAATTTACGACATCACGTTAGAAACCTCTAAAATTAGCAATGTTGCCTTTGTATATGATGCATGTATTATACATATGAACCTTTCTCTTGAATCACTATCTATTGGAAAAAACCGCATCAAAATCCGTTGCGTAGTTTTAAAGATTTAAGCGCACATAGGGATATAGGGACAGAAAAGGCGACTTTGTTTTATACTATGTAGTGATTAGGCAGATCCTCATGGACGTCCTTAGCCTATAAGAGTTGGTGAAAGGAGACTGTGTGTCTTCGCCCAGTGGAGTTAGTCAGTGCAGTTGGCTTACCTATGGCCGTGGTAGCGTGAAACGCAATTATATTTTTTCGCCATAATGAATGTGAAGGATGTACGTTTGTTATTTTCAAAAGCTGGTCTTGTTATAATAACTCAGTCGATTAACACTTACAGAATAAAATTTAATGTAAGTTTAAAAAAGAAGCAATAGTTTTAAGTTTGTCAATCGGTTAGCTTATGCGATTGTCTATCAAGAGGTCTTGGGTTCCATAGACGGGTCGGGACAAAACTCTTGTTGAGTTTTTCTTATAAGAAGTTTTTAATAATAGCCCGGAGTATGAAAGATTGGCCGGACTCTTCTAGCTATAATAATAATATAATAACAGAGCAGACGTATCAACTGATGGTAAACGATTACCGCCGCCCATGGACACCCGCAACACCAGACACCAGAGGCGTCATAAGTTCGTTGCCGACCTTTGGGTCGATCCGATAGTCCGAGATAGCCAATTCAAGGTTAAAAATAATCTACATCTTATAAAGTAAATAAATAGAACATTTTAGAATTACTCTTCAAAATAAAAATAGGTCTTTAATGTCCATAGACTAAATAAAAAAAAATCAAATCCAATAAAGTTCTTTATTAAAATTTTACTCCTTTACTAAATTTTTAATTAAAATAAATTCCGAACAGTTTTATCTACCCTAGAGGATTGGGTAGACGACAATTAAACCTCAAAACAAGAAAAAGTTTTACAACCTAAAACCAGACTAAGTTAAAACTTTTGATAAAAGTTCTCGTAGCCTATGTGACCCGGGCTATTATAACGAATCTATTTACACCTTATTCATTAAGATCGGTTTTGTAGTTTAGGCGCTAAAATTGAACATTATATAGACAGACAAAATAACTACCACTCCTTTTGGCTGCGTCGTAGTCGGGCATAAAGGATACAGGAATGTTATTGAGCGATGTATAAACCACTACATTAATGAACATATTAATCTATTTTTTATGTAAAATATACTGAACTGTTACATAGTTCTTGAGACCTTCACTTGTAACTGTGATTTAATACAAGTTAACATTAATAGGTCTGTTCTTTAGTGAATAATCACTAGTTGAACCCCGCGGTACGACAATAACCGCGGGCATCGCCGCGAGGTGAAGCTAGTATCTTTAAAAATTGCAGCCTATGTGTTATTCTGATGTAAAAGCTATATTATTGTAAAGTTTCATCAAAATCTATTTAGTACTTTTTGCGTAAAAGAGCAACAAACATACTCACTTACGTACTCACAAACTTTCACGTTTATAATATTAGTAGGATAAATTGGAATTTTTCCACTTAGGTACTAGTAATGTTTATATTATTACGCTTCGACTATCGCAGAAGGTCTGATTCGCATAAATCCGTCTCACTAAAATCTATATATACATGTACACGTGAATTTATATAGGGAGTTACTATTCTTGTCGTAATATTTGGTCAACTATGTTTTCATAAATATATATATCATTTTCCCTTTAGATGTACTCAATCAGATTATCCTGGTGTTGACGGCTGATTCGTAGAAATGGATAAAATATAGTGAAGAAAGTTTTATATGAGTGTTAAAGTACAACCCAAAACGGTAGATGTACTGCGTAAGACATCTGGATGGGACTGTCTGGGTGTTCTTTGTGTCCGTTTCATATATGTTTGTAAAGTCCCCCGCGATACAGGAATTATTCCTAGTGCGGGAGTTGTCTTTTTAAATAAATAAAAAAAAAGATATTATTATGACTGAAAGTGAGGGAGTACTACCCTCTCACTGAAGATCAACCTTTTAACCTACTTCCAAAAAGGAGGAATTTCTTAATTCGACTGTATTTTGTTTCGTTGGTTACCTCGACCTCGGTTGGTTAACTTTCGAGTGGGTGAACCGATTTTAATGATTCTTTTTTATTTCAATGCTGGTACTTCCCGTGTGGTACGATTTAAGTTTGGTCCAGTACATGAATTTCGTTTATTTTTTGTTGAAATTTTCGTTTTGCGAGACCGGAGCCTCAATGATGCAAATGCACCTCTTTAAGTCGCCACTGAATAGACTACTATTTTGCATTGCTTCATTATTTACCGTCGAATAAGTAAGGAAACTAATACTCTTTGATTCTACTCATGCTTTTCGTTAGTGGAGTCACTTTGGCTGGTCTTATTTTGCCGGTCCCGAATACATTTCAAAAAATTACGATAGATTGAGGAATAATGATGTGATGATAATGTACTCAGTCAACAGCTAATGACACTAAAGGCAGATGGACCTTGCAAATGTCCCAAAACAAAACGTTCTTGGGAGAGCCACGCTTCGTTATGAATGAGCCGGCTCGACAGGAGTACTACGGTCTCGCAAAGCAGAATACCGTTGTGAAATAGCGCTTGCGCTGTGTTTCACCGAGTAAGTGAGGATACCGGAGGCCCATACCCCATCCCTTTCCTCATTCCCACCCCCCTCCCTATCCCCCAGAGGCCGGCAACGCACTTGTGTCGCAGGTGTCCATGGGCTTACCATCAGGCGATACGTATGCTCGTTTGCCCCTATTCATTAAATTATATGATGTGTGTATTTGGATCTCAAATCCCCGTTCAATTTAAATTATTAATCGTTGGCAATAACTTCAATCGCTTATATTAATGACGATCAGAGTTCTGTTTTCAAAACCAATCGTAATAAAGGTTTTATTGAAGCAATTAAAAGAGATTTATTTACATCAATGGAATTGAAAATGGTTTTGTGATTCATACAAGGTGTCTCAAAAGAAATTTCATATTTAGTGGATTGATTAAAAAAAAAGGAAGCGGTATATAGAAAAAATGTTTATTTATTGTTAAAATACACTTTTTGGGAATTCATTTCTTAAAAATAATATCGTCTAAATGTAAACCCTCACGTTGTTGGCACTCATTTAATCGAACAGTAAAATTACTTATGACTGCTCGACAGGTGGAGTGAGGGATGGCTGCCATTTCGTGACGGATATTTTCTTTCAAATGCGCCAGTGAAGTTGGTTTATTGGCGTAAACTTTAGATTTAAGATAACCCCATAGGAAAAAGTCCATAGGGGTTAAATCTGGGCTACGTGGAGGCCAATTTATGTCACCTCTCCGGGAGATAAATTTTCCTGAGAAAATTTCACGAACACGTGGCAGAGATATATTGGACGTGTGTGAAGTTGCTCCGTCCTGTTGAAACCATGTTCTTTGGTTATAGCCAGGAAAGTTTTGCAGTTCAGGTACCAAGAAGTTGTCTAACATCTCCACATAACGCTCTGAATTCACTGTAACTGTACGCCCCATTTCGTCTTCAAAAAAGTAAGGGCCGATAATTCCTCGCGCCGACATGGCAGCCCATACGGTCACTTTAGGCGAGTGTAGGGGTTTCTGATGTTTGCCTTTCGGATTGGCTGAACTCCAGTAGCGGCAGTTTTGCTTATTTACGTGGCCATTAAGATGAAAATGAGCTTCATCCGAAAACAAAATGTTGGTAAACGTTGAAAATCGCTCAATCATCTGATTTACGAAATTAAGCCTCTGACCGGCATCTTGGGGCTTTAATTCTTGCACCAATTGAATTTTGTAGGGGTGCAGCTTTAGATCTTTGTGCATAATGCGATGTAATGATGATCTATGCACATTTAAAGCACTCGCGCGCTTCCGAATTGAAAGGCTCGGGTCGTCACGTACAGATTGATTAACACTCTCCACGTTTTCTACCGTTCTTGATGACCTAGGTCGCCCGGATTTTGATTTATCCAGCGTTGATCCAGTCTTTTCAAACTTTTTAACCCAATGTCGAATGAGAGGAAGGCTTGGCGCATCATTTAAGTGGCGAAAACCTCGAATACTGCAGAATTTTCTACGCGCGACAGTTGTCGAATCACCGTTCTTGTAAAACTCTCGCACGCACAACGCGCGGTCTGCTCCCGAGAAACGCTCCATAGCGACTGAATCCCCAAGAGCCAAGCTACCAATTGACATAACCCCCGCACCCCTCAAGTACGCAGCGTTCACGCAGTAAGCTAAACAAATATAAAATTTCTTTTGAGACACCCTGTATTTCTATTGATTTAAATTAAAGTCCTGTTTATAAAAGCTTATATTATTATATCAATAGGGTTTCGATATATATTTGAGTGTGCAATAGTTTCTGACAGAATGAGTTTCATAAATAAAGCATAACCATCATTATTAATAAAGAAGTTTGCTATCGCCATGTGTGTGATATACGAAATTGATTAATATGAGTTTATGAGTAGGCACACTTAGATTACTGATTGCGATGGTGGGACATTGGTAAAAGTGGTAACGGCACCATTACTCCACGTTGTTTGTTGTTGATCCGAATTCATCATATGAATATTAATAATTCTTTTAGTGGTTTCAATATCGTAAGTAAAGTCCACCGAAGCCTAGTAGTTATTGACAATATAGAAATCAAAACTAAATAATCCTACTTACTATTATAAAGGCGAAAGTTTGTAAGTATGGATGTATGTATGTATGGATGTTTGTTACTCTTTCACGTAAAAACTACTGAATGGATTTGAATGAAACTTTACCACAATATAGCTTATACATCAGAATAACACATAGGCTACTATTTATAAAGATATAGCTTCGCCTCGCGGCGTTGCCCGCAGTTATCATCGTACCGCGGGTAGCACCGCGGGGTTCAGCTAGTAATTCATAAAGTAATGAGAAAGATAAATATACGAAATTGAAGGGACATAAAATTTTGTGGAAGCCGTGTTTTGTTATGAATACTGTATGTTCAGAAATGTATGTAATGTACTTTAATGTAAAAGGAAAACTCCTTTTATCATAATCCCTATCTATATATAATATATATATATCGATGGACATAGATATTTAACTCCGTCTTTTAAGATATAATGCACGACAAAGTATTACTTTTTAAATTAAAGAACGTTTTGGTCTTCTATGTTGATCTATATTGTTTTAAATTTCTATTTTAAAGAAGAATAGTCTTTAATAACATTGTTGTGCGATTTTCAACAAACTGTAGCTAAGAATTTTTTAAGTGTTCTAGTGCTATAAGTGTTCTTTGAGGAGTATCTTTCTGATGTGTAGATGATGCTGTTTATCGATGGGTTGACTAGCTATCCATAATTGTGTTGAACCGTGTTTGTGATTTTGATTCTTAATTCACTATTTAATAGGACTTGTTACTAGTGTTTGCATGCTGTGGTCTTCTGTAATTGAGGGAGTACACCGAAATATTGATGTAAATTTTAAGTTATAGTTGTGTATAGCCTTTGTTGGAGATCCTTAATCTGTATAAATAAATAAATAAATTCGATCATTTAATTGTAGAATTTATAAGGACATCATGGCAGATAAGAAGAAATTAATTTAATATTGCAATTTTTAGAGACACAGAATGATTATTTTTAATATCATAAACAAAAACCTACTAATTAATAATTCCCAAAATTTACTTAAAAATATTATTTGTTTACCTTCTAGAGTCTGTATAAAATTCATTGTTGTTTTTTATTTCGACAAGGTAGTCAAAATTTAATCACTTAAGCGTTTTACTGTTTTTGTTGTTTTATGATTAATCATAATCAATCACACTGATGTTTTTCCCAAAAAGTTGTTTTCGTCAGCTTCAGTCAATCAATCAGAATTTTCTAGTTCATTCCTGTTTCCACAATCTTTCCGTCCGAGGTAGTTCCTTTACGTCATCAGTCATCTTCCCTGGTTCCGTCACACCTTTAATACCATTGTGCGGTCTCTCTCAGCCATTCCCTCCATCCATCGTCCCTACGGTAGACGTAAACTTATGAGGAACCTCATATAATGTGCCATTAAGGACATAGCTTGCCTAATTGAAATGGGTCGTCCTGAGGGTTTTGGAAACCCTTATTTATCACGTGTTGCCACACTTGACACAAATGTTTATCAAGCAAACAGTTTTAAACATGCTTTTCCACTTCCTGTGTGGTTCAGTAATTAATTATAGTCAAGAATATAAAATAAGGTTTAATTTATACAAACTATTAATCAATCTACTGTATGGCCCCTCGCGAGCGTTAAAAGACATATTTAATGAATTTAATAAGCTCACTTTACCATCGGTGTACATCGTGAGGAATAAAATTTACGTTCGAATTTTGCCACAAATATTTATCAAGCAAGTGGTTTAAGTCCTTTCTACTTCCTGTTTGGTTTGCCATTAATAAATTATAATATCAAATACGCTTTAATTTAAGAAAATTGAATTTAAAAACAAATATTTTTTTAGTCTAATGGTCATGACGTTGTGAATAATTACGTTATATTATAATATATATATGTTGGTGAGCTGGGCCGTAGGCTTGCCTTGCTAAACGGTGATTCCCGTTCCGGCTCGTTCCTGGTGCAGAGACTGGCCATTGCCATACAACGCGGCAATGCTGCTAGCTTGATGGGCACCTTTCCACCGGAGGCGCGTCTTTTCCCTTTGATTATGTATTGTTGAGTTAATTATGTTATTTTTATGTTTGTTATATATATATATATAACAAACATATGATAATGATATATATGATATTATATATATATATATATATGTATATATATATATATAATATCATATATATCATTATATATCATCTTGTTAGACACGAGACAGGCTAGCCTTTGTTATGGTATCGAATTTTATATATTTTTTTCTGTTTTTATTTTATAGCGGGCAAACGAGCAGACGTATCGCCTGATGGTAAGCGATTACCGCCGCCCATGGACACCTGCAACAACAAAGGTGTCACAAGTGCGTTGCCGGCCTTTAGGGGGTGGGGAGTGGGATGGGGAGGAGTGGGGGAGGGGATGGAGTATAGGCCTCCGGTATCCTCACTCACTCAGTGAAACACAGCGCAAGCGCTATTTCACAACGGGTTTCTGTGAGGCGTGGTATCGTGACGTGGTATCACTCCGGTCGAGCCGGCCCATTCATGCCTGTGCGAGGCTCTTCCACGGTAATGATATTAGATATTAAGGTTTGACTTCAAAAAGGAATAGTTTCTAGAAATAGATAATTTTATACCAAATAGAATTTCAAGCAGTCTGATTTAATGAATGCCAGATTTACATAATTGTAATATATTATTTACATTTCTAGGCAGACGGAGTGTAATAATATATTCTACATGATGTTTTTTAGCTTGATAGTAGATTTATATTTAAGTATTTGTATGCTTAAATTTATATTTACATACTTTCATTTACATTGAGTTGAAAAAATGAAATGAAAGAAAGCTGTTAATTTGAAATTACAAACGGACACTTCAATTTTATTTATTTGTGTAGTTATGTATGGTTAATGACTAAAGTTTTTAACTTCCGTGCCATTTTTTCAACTTGTCAAACTGTATAACTGCCTCTGTGGCGCATTGGTAGCGTATGCGACTGCTGTTCTTGAGTGGGTTCGATTCCCAGGTCGGACCAAATGTTTGATCTACAAATATTTAATGATTGGCACTGTGTAATTGCTCACCCACTGTCGAGAATGATGGAATACACTTTTGGATATGATTATTGGACTTAAACCACCACAAACACCAACTGAGACACAGTAAATATAGGAATTCTAACAGGAGAGTAAATACTTGTGATTAGAATCGCGGTTGACGGTAGAATGTAGAATTTATATCAGTTGTCTAGTACCTATAACACAAGCTCTGCTTAGCTTGGAACTAGATGGCGTTGTGTGTGGCGATCTGCATGATCTAAACTTCCGTCCTAGGAGTGTTTTTTTTTAATTTGAGTGAGACAAACGAGATGTACTCCTAAATCTAAACTTCTATTGTAATACATATTATAAACTCGAATGTAATTCTATCTGTATTTCCATTACTCTTTAGCGGCTACACCGCGACTGTTTCACCGATTTCAATTAAATTTCCATGTAGATACTTTGATTCTTGGGATAGGACATAGGCTTTTGCCGTGGTAAAACATATACACCCCAGTTAAGGAGTCCTGAGAACTTCTTCTTTATTTGAAGTTTACATTAAAACTTCCATTTCTTAAATGACAAAGAATATATATTTAGAAGGAGACTGTGACTGTACTGGGCTATGCGTGGGGTCTCTCTACGAGATCGAATCAGACATGAGGAGATCCGTAGACGAACTAAAGTTACCGACAGTCCAATTTCACAAACACGCAATTAATATTTTTTTGAAACTGAAAGTCACTGACCTATGCTGTATAAGTACATTAAGTATTAGCTTTCGCCCGCGGCTTTTCTCGCATTTAATAAAATGTATCTTATGTTACTTCTAATACCTCCAAGAATATGTGTACAAAGTTTCATCATGATCGGTTAAGTAGTTTTCGCGTGATGATCGGTTAAGTGAAAGTGTAACAAACAAACTTACATTCACAACTATAATTATTAGGATTTCGTTGAGGTTCAGAGCAATGACTTACATTATAATCAGGAGCCTTTTGCTTCACGTTTTTGATTTATTTATACTTATTCCTAAAGTGAGTTTGAGTGACGTCTGTATTTATTAAAATATTCATAGAAGATGTAAGGTTTATGTGATTGAAGGTAAAAGAAGTAAGTTGAGTGAATTATTTATATAAGAAGCCTTTATGCTGTATTTTATTTACGAGCAAATATCATGTTTTCAGTGTACGAACAAGATATGGGGGAAGAAGTTTTTGAGTATTTCGAGAAGTTTCTTAACATGCTTTATCATCATATTTACGGAGGTATATATTTCAAACAAAACAAATTAATACACCATTTTGGGTTTCCTTACGTCAAATGTGTTTAGTTATAAAGTTAAGTGCCAAATTCGCACACAGTAGGGAGCCATCTACAAACCTGTAGGAGGCCCGAGGTACGTCGGGGTTCCAGGGGTTTCCTTTCTAGGTTGCACCTGGTTCCCCGTCATCTAGTACCCGAGACGGCGTGCGGTTTTAGTCGGTTCATGTCCGACATGTCACCAGGAGGGGATTTCCGCAAGAGATAAAGAAAGGTACCAAATTGGTAAGAAAAGAGCGACAACACAGAGTGAAAGTCCACATCACCTTTTATATCAAATTTGAATAAAAAATGTAATTACAAAAATATTTTACGCGATTTTTTAAAGATATACCTACATCAGAACTTTCTCAATAACCTTTTTATGTGAAAAGCCATCTAAGTTATTGCTTAACCTTATTGAAGGACTACGAAATTTTCTATTACATTATAGGAACATTTAACAGCATCCCTTCTTATTCAGTTTAACTAGAGTTAGACATTATTGCTCGTGCCAAAATAGCTACAATTTTCGGTAAGTACTCTTCGGTTGATTCTGCATCCTTTTCTATCTTATACAATTTTCGATGGTCATGGATACCCTAACAATATGTTTGTAAATTTGATCATTATCCCTTAAGGCCTCTGTGCCCAGTGAGTCAATAATAATAGTTCCCGTATTCGATTTATTTCAGGCGTAGAATGGCACAACGTGTGGTGTTAGACGGACCGGTTCCAACTCGAAGTGACGGCCTGAGGGAATTTCCACACCGAAAACAAAAGATTTTAGTATTAGTATGCATCAATATGTTCATAAAATCCAATTTAATGGATCAATATGTTTTTTTTTTTTTTTTTTAAAAGGCAACTCCCACATTAGGAATAAACATCCTGTGTCGTGGGGACTTTACAAACATACATGAAACGGACACAAAGAACATCCAGACTCGGGACAACAATTCGTGGATCACACAAAGTGTTGTAGGTACCGCGTGGGATTTGAACCCACGACACTTGGCGCAGTAGCAAGCGGCATGGCGACCGCTGACACCACTCGGCCAACCGTGCAGTCGAATGTTGGCTGTAAGATGCAGATCTTGACCGAATGTATACGTCTTTCAGGTAGTTGAAGACGTTACGGACAAACATACAAAGACATTGTAGTTTTATATTAAATAAGTTCAGTGAACTGAATATCAAAGAAGTTGAAAAGTTGCTAGTTGAACTGGAAAACGACTTTCGAATAGTATTTATTATCTGTAATCTTATTTCATCGGGGCCTTGGGTGTAGATTCAGTGGAGGTCTGTAAGCGGCGATTACGTCAATCTCATTACAAATATTACCCTATTTTTTATTTATTTTTTTGTGCGGGAATCCCCTCGGATACCACCAACCGAACCGACCAAAATCGCATACCGTCTCGGGTACTAGAAACCGGGAAACCAGGTGCACCCTCGAAAGGAAATCCCTGGAACCCCGACGTACTTCGGGCCACAAATATTACCCTAGAAAATAAGTAGTGAACATTTAATTGTTTGACCATCAAGGAATGTTCATTTTGCCAATAATCTGGAGCGCGCGAGCGTCAATAAATGCGGTGGATAGCGACAAACTGGTTTATTAGCAACTCATGCAATATGTATAAAAATTACATCTACCCGAACACAACATAATCTATCTAATGTGTTTTTACGAATAATGTACTTTTTTGATACGTTATTAGCGGCAGTCCACAGTTGGAAATATGCCTTTCTCATTGGATATTTATTTATTTATTTATTAAAACTTCCTGCAAACATGTTGCACAAGGCGGACTTAATGCCACAGGCATTTTCTTCCAGACAAACCTTTGGGTGTTGCGAAGTTATATGGATATGTTTTTTTTACTTTTATATATAATAGTTTTTAGCACATAAAAGCAAACAAACTCACGTACACATTATTATTTGTTACGTTATTTTATTTGATAACTATTAAAAAATATTGTGATCAATTGTTAAAATAGTCCTAAAATAAATTTGTGATCATTTACGGGGATTAAAACTAAATGAATGATATATGAGAATTCAAATCGACGTCCTTCAAGATGACTTGATCTAATGCATCAAAACTTAATAACAATATATTACTGCCTGTCTGAGCTATAAACACTTCGTAAAAGCGAAATAATATTACACACTTAGTCACTTTTGATTTCACAGTTCCAGAGAAATTTAAAGCGCTTCAGGATTAAGACAGCTATTGTGCTAAAAGCCTGCAATAATCGCCTTAACAGAATTCAAAGACCACCTTTCTAATTGTGTTTCTAATTTCTAAATGCGAGTTACAGTTTTGTTTTATAACACATTGTTTCTAAATGAAATAAAGGTTTTAAAGGTTTAATGTTATGTACAAAAAAAAACTATATTATAAAGTCTTTATTTATTTATATAAAAATATGTTTATTAAAATATTTCAGACATTTAACACACAACGCCATCTAGTCCCAAGTTAAGCAGTACTTGTGTTATGGGTATCAGACAACTGATATAAAAACATAAATACTTTTTTTGTAAACACACACATAATATACATAGACAACACCCAAACTCCGAAACAAATATTTGCAGATCATACAGCAGTTGCATACACTACCACTGCGCCACCGAGGCAGTCTATAGCTTAGGTTTAATTTGTATACGTTATTACAGTTAGATAGTAAATGAATTGATTGACTGCACGGTTAACCTAGTGGTTTCAGCGGTCGCCATCCCACTTGCTACACTTTGTGTGATCCACGAATTGTTGTCACGAGTCTCGGTGTTTTTTGTGTCCGTTTCATATACGTTTGCAAAATCTCCCGCGACACAGGATGTTTATTCCTAATGCGGGAGTTGTGTTTTTTAAAAGAGAAGAGATTATTGCTTATTCTCTTCTCTTTATAAAACACAATTCCTCTATTAGGAATATATCTAAGATCCACTAACATTCATTCAATCAGACACAATAGAGAGTTCCGAACAACAATTTGTGGATTAAACAAAGTGTTTTATTTAAGTAAATTTTTTTAAAAATACTAACTGACGTCACACCTTTTTTTTTTTTTTTTTTATTGAATTGTGGGCAAACGAGCAGACGTATCACCTGATGGTAAGCGATTACCGTCGCCCATGGACACCCGCGACACCAAAGGCGTCACAAGTGCGTTGCCGACCTTTGGGGGATGGGAAAGGGGATGGGGGAGGGGTTGGGGTATGGGCCTCCGGTATCCTCACTCACTCGGTGAAACACAGCGCATACGCTATTTCACACCGGTCTTCTGTGAGGCCGTGGTATCACTCCGGTCGAGCCGACCCATTCATGCCGAAGCATAGCTCTCCCACGGTAGATCGTAGATCCCCTATTCATGGTTGTCGTAAGAGGCGACCAAGGGACCAAACTACGCAAGACAACATCTATGCACGGTTGGCCTAGTGGTTTAAGAGCTCACTACGCCGCTTGCTACTGCGCCAAGTGCCGTGGGACACTTGTGTGATCCACAAAATGTTATCCTGAGTCTGGGTGTTCTTTGTGTCCGTTACATGTATGTTTGTAAAGTCCCCCGCGACACAGGATGTATCTTCCTAATGCGAGAGTTGTCTTTTAAAAAAGAAAAAAAAAGAATGCAAAGAGAAGAAAAAATATATAGATACTCTATACCAACCAGTTAGGCCAGTGTGGTACAATACATCAATATCTAAGTTTTAAGAAGAGGCCTGTGGTCAAGTAGACTGTTAAAGTTTGTTGAAAATTTTTCAGCATTAAAAGCATACTGAGACCTAAAGATATAGGTATGTCTTACTAGCCATTGTTTGTTGGTTATCGCAGCAAAGAGAAGCCTATGTCCTTTTTCAAGAATCAAAGTATCACTATGCCAAATTTCATTGAAATCGGTGCAGCAGGACAGAGAGACAGAGTTACTTTCGCATTTATAATATAATTATCGATTCAGTCTGTTCATGTTGTTTAACGAGATATGTATTTAAAACTAAAGTTTTAAATGACTTAATCATAAGTAAATACAACTGTTGTTGATTGTTGTTGGTTTAAGTCTGGATGGTTTTGAAACTCGTTATAAATTTCCGTCAACTTTATTGAGTTGCCCACTTTCTAAGTACTTTGTTTCTAGACGAAAGTTTGCCTGTGTCCTTTTGTGTAACATAGACAACGCGTGTGCTCAATTTCATAATAATCAGTTGTATAATTAGGACAAAAAAAAGGGATAAGCGAAGGCGGGTTTATTGGTCTAGTTTAGCGACCGATGTATTGTGGGTTCCATTCTCAACCAGGACTTTTTTAAATTGAATACGGGGCAAACAAGCAGATGTATTGCCTAATGGTAATCTTAACACCAGTCATTACAAGTGCGTTGTCGGCCTTTGAGGGATGGGGGAAGCGTTGGGGTATGGGCCTCCGTTATCCTCACTCACTCGGTGAAACACAGCGCAAGCACCATTTCACACCGGTTTTCAGTGAGGCCGTGGTCTCACTCCGGTCGAGCCGGCCCATACATGCCGAAGCTCCCACGGTGATATTGCATGTATAATAAGCACTCAGTGTCTGAGTATAATTTACCTATATATAACATGTATGTATTTCAGAATATATAAGAATGTTTATCAGCAATTTCGTTACCACCCACAGTACAGGCTCGGCTTAGTTTATATCTATTAAAAATGTTTAACATAAATAAAAAGCGGCTTCATAAACTAGACCAAATCGAAATGGGAAGCACCAGATATATATATATATATATATATATATATATATATATATATATATATATATATATATATATATATATATATATATATATATACATATATATAAAATTATTGCTGTTCGTTAGTCTCGCTAAAACTGGAGAACGGCTCGGTCGATTTAGCCGATTTTGGTTTTAAAATATTTGTCGTAGTCCAGGGAAGGTTTAAAGGTGAATACATGAAAAAAAAAATAATAATTTTGTTTTTCGAGTCATCAATCGTTTTTGTAACATTTTTCACTGATGCGCCGCATCCGCAGTGAAGAATGTGTCAAAAACGGGGTTGCGTGGGTCACCTATTTTCAAATAAAGAAGAATCATCATAACCGGTTCACCCAGTCATAAGTTCTAAGGTAACAAACATAAAACGGTGAAATTGAGAACCTTTTAATTTTTTTTGGTCGGTCATATCAGACTGCTGTTTTTGAAATGTATTATTAGTAATATGTAGTTATTATTACATTACTTTAAATGAACTAGCGAGCCGACCCGACTTCGCACGAAAATATGTATAATTATCTTATAACCTCTACTATAATATGACACAGATTGTATAATACATACAAACCTGCCTCTCAAATCACTATGATGAAAACTGAATTGGAATCCGTTGCTTTGTTTGAAAGATATAAGAGTACAAAAGGAAATATCGACTACATTTTATGCTATGTAGAGATAGCAACGCTAAGAATACAAAATTACGATACCAGAACATAACAAATAATAACAAAAGTATAATAAATATTACATTTTATCACAATACTTAATTAATTCAGTAAGAAAGATAATAAAATAATGTGGACTAAACATGAAAGTTCCATTTATAGTCGACATATAATAAATATTTGTTACCAAAATATGAAGTAAAAATGTATTGAACTAAATGAAATTGTTAGGCTGGATGCCAAAGATCCTACGATTTTGTCCTTGGATTTATAACGGCACGTGTTTGTTCGGATCGACATAATGAAATATCGTTTATCATGAGATTGACACATTGCTATTTAATATAATATACGAGTATATCATATTGGTAACGTCTTTGTTTTTTTTATTGAATAGGGGCAAAGGAGCAGATGTATCGCCTGATGGTAAATGGTTATCGCCGCCCATGGACACCCGCAACACCAGAGGCGTCACAAGTGCGTTAACGGCCATTGGGGGATAGGGAGAGGGATAGGGTAGGGGTTGGGATATGGGCCTCCGGTATCCTTACTCATTCGGAGAAACACAGCGTAGGCGCCGTTTCACACTGGTTTTCTGTGAGGTCGTGGTATCACTCCGGTCGTGTAGGCCCATACATGCCGAAGCGTGGCTCTCCCACGGTAATTGAATAAATCTCTGTGAACGAAACCATAATACGAACGGATCATTTAATAACGAACATAGTAGTAGTGAAGTCAGTAAAAATAAATTGAAGGACTTAAAGTTTCAATTTTTTAAGAAGACCCTATCTATTCAAGTAAAACTTACTAAAGTTAGTATACCTAAAGTTAAAAGTGATATTTAAACCTGGTACTAATATTTCAGACGTATATTATTGTGTCTTGAAGATAAATTGTCAGTATGATGTTTTAGCACTATAAAATTTAGATATACCAGAGTGATACCACGGTCACACAGTAAACCGGTGTGAAACAGCGCTTGCGCTGTGATTCTCCGAGTGAGTGAGGCCATGTACGTACAGTGTCTCTCATATGCTCACCACGATCGTGAGTTGCACGCAGCCGCCGTGTGAGGCACTACAAGTCAGCAGATTAGGGTGGGACATAGTCCTTCATTGCGTCCTACCCTCAGAGACAGGTATGCTTCTCACCGGAAAATCCCAACACTGCCGCTCATTCTGTTCCTGATGTTGTGCTGCAGGGTATGGAACTTTTCATTCCATTCTATGTGGTCCCCATTGGCAGATGTCGGCCCTGGTATGGTCCATCTTCCAAAAATGCATCTCGCAGACCAAGCCTGGGCTGACGCGGTGACGGTACGGGATCAAAACACCAGTGAGTGGAAAAAAGAGTACAACTTCGCCTCTATGTCCTTCGTAAGAGACATTGCTAGAATTGGCGAGAGGCTTAAGCGTCTTCCTTCGGTAACACGGGCGTTGTAATCTCTTGGCAAGGCCTAGGTGATCCTTTTACAGAAGAAACAAATAGAACAATGTACATGTCTACTAACCTAAAACCTGACGAACGTCAAATGTTTTTCTTCTACATACATTTTGGACAAAACATATTCAATATCATGAAATACCTTTTCCTCAACATCCACATTTTCCTTTAAACCCAAAATAAAGTACAAATGAGCGTTCTTTATTATACCATTTGTAAATATCTGAAATGCTTACAAATTTATTTTCTTATCGTTAACTGCATCATTCAGAATGCGGGTAAAACATCCCTCACGTCACGCCCGAAAGTAAATGACTTATTTTCTTTGTGTAATGTTTGGTAAATCACACTTTTTATGTGTAAACCTGCTTGCTAACTTCGTGATGGTTAAGTGTAGATTTAGGTTTCTGCACTACATGTTTAAATAAATATGCCATTCATTCGGTGCCGCGACGATGCCCGACAACGTATGGAAGTATTTGTAATAATTGGATTTATTTAACTGTAATATGCATGTATTACACATATAAACCTTACTCGTAAATCACTCCATAAATTGTTCCATGAAATTTACAGTAAAATCCGTTTAGTTGTTTAGAAAATCTAACTAAGCGACCTGATGGCGGAATCAATTTCGGAAGGAATTTTTAATGTCTTGTCGCTGAAAGCGATCAAATAACCTTAGGATTTATGTGATTGGAGTTATCTGTATATTACTTACCCTTATAACTAAATATATACATTTACTGAGTTGTGGCAGTATCTACGTGGGAATATTGAGAAAATACATGTTAAAACAATATTAATATTATAACTAAACATATAATATTTTAGGTATTGTTTGAGTTTACCTAACTTCTATTAATAGTTTATTCAATTGGCTATATTTTAATCAAATCACGTTCATAAGAGAATTATCCCGTTTGAAATGTACAAAAATAGTGAGCCACAAAGTTGGATTTCTTTTTGATTTCCCGGCGATTGTCTCGCTCAATTTAGTCATTTAATTTTAGACGGCATCGGTCCCATTCAATTTCAATATCTCTTCTAATCCATTATCTCGCAACGCCGTACAAAAATTACGTGACAAGGGAGAAAAATCGACGGTTCCTACTCCCTCCCCTTTACCTATACTCAGTTGGACAGCTTCCAAGTGACAGCATAGTGCTAAATGGTATTGTTTTATGCCCCTGTATCTTTCTAAAAAAGTCTCCTGGTGGTTCACATGACCCATCAATTTTCGACACGGGCCCGTAGTCTATTACTCATAGATCTAAACTCCCCTCCTCCCCTCATAAGTAACACTTCGCAACGGGCCGTGCAGCAGAAATCGTAATATTTTAATTTTGCCATAACTTCAAAACCAAACGTCCAATTTTTATCATTCAAAGACCAAATATTATCTACATAAACTGTAGTTAGTGATGAAATAATTTATTTTGATAAGGGTTGATAGCATGAGTAAAATAAACGCGTTTAAATGTAGTCCAAACAAAATTCAAGATTTTTAAATAAAAAAATGGTTGTTGTGCCTCACTCGACATAGATAGGTATAGTGTGTCGCGGACTTTTTTGTAGATATTTATAAGATCTACGATTAATTAAAACATTTTATGGTTCTATCTTTTACCGTTTAGGCAGAGTACGCAAAATAAGTAACTTATCTGGTTGATTTTTTACACTTTGTGTCCGAAAAACCCAAATATCTTACGGAACCCTATTTTTTCCAAAATAAAATATAGCCTATGTTACTCGTGGGTAATGTAGCTTTCGAATGGTGAAAGAATTTTTAAAATCGGTCCAGTAGTTTTTGAGCCTATTCATTACAAACAAACAAACAAACATACAAACAAAGTTTTCCTCTTTATAATATTAGTGTAGATATACCTTAAACAAACACGTGATTTTAAAGCATCGTGGTGTAATTCATTACCGAGGGAGAGCCATGCTTCGGCATGAATGGGTCCGCTCGACCGGAGTGATACCACGGCCTCACAGAAAACCGGTGTGAAATAGCGTTTGCGCTGTGTTTCACCGAGTGAGTGAGGATACCGGAGGCCCATACCCCAACCCCTCCCCCCATCACCCTTCCCATCCCCCAAAGGCCGGCAACGCACTTGTGACGTCTTTGGTGTTGCGGGTGTCCATGGGCGGCGGTAATCCTTTACCGTCAGGTGATACGTCTGCTCGTTTGCCAATTGCCAAACTGTTATATACATATATTAAGTTTATCTATTGATTATTTATCAGATTGTTTTAACTTAGATACACTTTAGACTACCAAATATCCAATTACATAATATCCGTTTAAAGGTTGTCTGGAAGAGATCGCCGTGAGTGATAAGACCGCCTATTGTTATCACCCATTTTAGTTTTTTCCTGTAGTTATGTCTGTAAATTTTTGTTTCTTTGTGGTGTTCAATAAACCTGTATAAATAAATAAAAATAAATAAATAAAAAAAAACTTTATTGTACACCAAATACAGTTACATATAAGAGTTCAATAGTAGTGGTATATACAAGATGGATCTATTTATTTCGCTTCGTCAACAATAAGAGAGCCATGTTGACCCTCATAACGAGATGAAAAATTGCGCTATTCGGCACTGTATATGTTTCTATAATATAATTCGTAAAACCAATATAATAAAAATTTATTCCATAAAAGTAATGTTTTAGAATTTAAAGGAATCGTTCATGGAAATATACGAAATCAGCTGACTCTTAAATGAAAAGGTTTCTTGTTCAAAATCCGTTCCCCTTTGAATAATATTTCTACAATAACTTTATTATAATATTGTTTATCTAATCATCGTATGATTCACATAATCGCCACTTCGTTTGTGTTATATTTTTCTTTTAAGTTTAATTTTGGACTGCCTCGGTGGTAGTGAATGCGACTGCTGTACTTGAGGTCTCGGGTTCAAATCCTGGGTCGGACCAAATATTTATGTGATCTACAAATATTTGTTTCGGAGTTTGAATGTTTTCTATGTATTATATGTATGTATTTACAAAAAAAAGCAGTATGTATGTATTTATATCAGTTGTTCAACACAGTACCCAAACTAAGCAGAGCTTGTATTATGGGTACTAGATAACTGATATAAATACATATTATACTTTTTTGTAAATGTATACATAACCTACATAGAAAACACCCAAACTACCAATTAGGACTACCACTTTTTTTTTTTTAACCTGTGCAAACCCCCTCGGTCCGTCATCCCACCGGGGTTTGCGGCGGGGTGGTGTGTCGGAATCGAACCGACTAAAACCACACGGTGTGCCAACTCTGCGCCTGAGAAGGGAGGAGTCCGGGAACTGCAGTTATTAACACGACCGGACCCCTCCCAGCGCCTGCCCGCACTGAAGCGGGCACCCTCTGCTGGTAAAAATAATCTCATTTTAGGCGACGCACGGCACACGCGTACCTCGCCTCCTCGCGGTTGGCCTATAATGCAGATGGAGGGGAAAACCCATCCCGTCCATCCTCGGCCACACTCAGGGCGACATGAGGCGCTGATAGGCGCGCCTCCGCCGCCCGGTTCGCCGGCGGCGGATCGGGTCCGAGTGAACATCGTCCTCCCGGGCCTTCTCCGCCGCCTCCTTCTGCGAAATTACTTCTTCGCAGAAGGTCGCGACCGCGGTAAAACTGCTTTTTTTTATTGAATAGTGGGCAAACGAGCAGACGTATCACCTGATGGTAAGCGATTACCGCCGCCCATGGACACCCGCAACACCAAAGGCGTCACAAGTGCGTTGCCGACCTTTGGGGATGGGAAAGGGGATGGGGGGAGGGGTTGGGGTATGGGCCTCCGGTATCCTCACTCACTCGGTGAAACACAGCGCTAACGCTGTTTCACACCGGTTTTCTGTGAGGCCGTGGTATCACTCCGGTCGAGCCGACCCATTCATGCCGAAGCAAAGTAAGCAAGCCCAAGCGGGGCAGATCGCCAGCGTGTGCTGGGCCGAGTCCTCACTGCAGTCGCAGTGGTGGCAGGCGGGACTCAATTCCCTCCTAGCGACCGAGTGCAGGTACTTTCCGAAGCAACCATGCCCGGAAAGCACCTGCGTCAGCCGGAAGGAAAGGGTCCCGTGCTGCCGCCCTGCCTACTCGAGGATGACCGGCTGGAGCGCCTCCACGGTGGCAAAACCAGCGCGTGGAGCCTTCAGCCGGGACGACCAACGAGCCATCGTGGCTCGGCGAGCGGCTTCACGCCATTCGCGTACCTCTTCGGGCGGAGGACGATACCCGTTCTCCGCCCGGTATTCAGCCGCTCGCCGATATACTTCGGCGAGCACTTCCGCCTCCAAATCCCACGGGGGTGTTCCGGCCAAGGCGCACGCCGCCTCGGTGGACACGGTGCGGTATCCGCGTATGGCTCTGACCGCTAATACCCTCTGAGGGCGCCAAAGGCGCACCTTATTCTGGGCGGTCAGAGCCGCCACCCACACCGGTTCAACACCCATAACACAAGCTCAGGTTAGCTTCGGACTAGATGGCGTTGTGTGTTAGATGTCCGGATTATTTATTTATTTACTCAGCAAAAATAATCCATCACCTACAAGTTCAAGTCAATCTCTACATCTAGTCAGAGCTAGTTTAAAAGTTTACTTCTATTATTATTTTCTAATAACATTATTGAATACTTTCTTTTTTATGTTGGTGCTACTCGCGGTGTTACGCCCGATTGTTGTTGTACCTCTACATCAACAACTGCAATTATACAGTTAGTCTATATATATATACAATTTGCTCCATATATAATCAACTATCTGCCAGTAAAAGTTCCGTCAAATTCGGTCCAGAAGTTTCAGAGATATCACAGTATTCATATATACAAATATTTGTATGTTTGTAAGCGGCCTGGTTACTACGGTACAGGGTTAGACGACCTTGTATGAGATTTGGCAAATTAATATTGCATATTTGTTTAGTGGTACATAAATATTTTCGCTAGAACTAAGCCAAGGTTGATTTCTAGCCTCGTAACTGTAACACCCAGCTTTTATTTTCTCACTTTGAAAAACAATTGAACATCTTGTAATAAAATCAGTTGTCTGAACTTTATGTTCGGAATTTATTTGTTGAATTTTACATGTTCCTTTATTCTGGTCCGAAATGTATTTGAATATTATTTGTTCTTTCTTTTGACGGAAACAGAATTTGGTTCTTTGAATGTTTTTATTTTTATACAGTCTCACACAGTACACAGTACACACCTGTGCCACAGTAGGTAAAATTTAGTTGTAAAATTAAATTACGAAATGATTTTTGTTCGGTATTTTGAAGATGTATGTGTTTAGTAAGCAAAATCGAAACAGGTCGCTACCATCGAGATTGTATGTATTACGTAATATCTCGATGGTCGCGATGACGAGTTTAGAGACATCTAAATTTAGAAGTCTTTATATTAATTAAAGTTTCAATTTGCGTCTTTTCATTTATTTAGGTCTCTGTACTCCTCCTCCTTACAAACTTTTTTTTTTCTTTTTTTATTTAATGAGGGCTTAGTCACGAAGTGATTATTTCGCCCTCATAAAAATACAACTTAATATAAGGAATAACTTAGGCTATTTATTTTAGACAAGCTTCAAACCGCGATGTTACCTGCGGTTGATGTTATATGTAGGTAATATTGCGGGACTCAGCTAGTACATAATACATATTATACATAGAAAATACCTAAACTCCGAACCAAACAAAAATTTGCAAATCTTGCATTTGGTCCGACAGCAGAATCGAATCTGAGTCCTTAAACATAGCTGTCAGAAAGCAGTCATACTGCTGCACCAAGGCTGTCAAAATATTGGCATAGATATGCTTATGAAAGAGTATTATCATTTATTTTATTTTTGTTGCAGAATCCGGCAACATATCCTTGGACTCAGCATTCTGCGCACTGATGGCTCCTTCACCACTATTGGAGCTAAGCAGCATCTTCTTTTTCTTCCTGCCCGGAGTGCTCATCCTCTGCCTGTATGCTAGAATGGGATATCACATAAGGTATGTTCTGTACGTATCAAAGTGAATTGTGTTTTTTAGAATTACTTACTAATGCAGAGCTTGAAAAGGAATGAAGTACCTGTATGACTAAGTTTTGCTCGTTTTTTTTTGGTAAATTGTCTCGGGTTCGATTCCTGGGTCGAATTGAATCTTTGCAGTATCTGTTAATATTTGTTTCGGAGTTTGAGTTGTGGGGGAACGGGTGTAATGTCCCTCCCGACACAAAGGGAGGATCCTCCGACCAGGCGAGGTGATCATGCCTGGCGGGCATGACAGTTGATGTTGGGATGTTGTATATTGATATATGATAATCGCCGCGAGAACTATTTATTGCGCGATTCAGGATTTGTAGTTACTCCGTGTAGTGCGTTACTTCGTAGTTCAGGGTATCTTCGGTAGATGGCGCTGTAGTAAGTTATTGTAGTTTTATATGTGGAAGTCGCCACAGAGTGTTTTCTATATTTAATATATATATATATATATATATATATATTTACATAAAAAAGCATAAATGTAAATATATCAGTTGTCTAGCAAACATAGTACACGCTCTGTTTAGTTTAGTAACAATGGCGTTGTGTGCCGGATGTCCGAAGTACTTTTATTATTATACCAAATACTAAATTTAACTCAAGCTAATAATTATATATACAATCAACATTTTGAGCACCTCAAACTACACGCAACCTCGTGGTAATAGGCTCAAATTCGAAACTAAACTCTATGACGTTCACATATAATAGTGGATTTGTATATATCGGTTTATCTCTTATTTACGTAACTATTATGATCTTTGTCGAATTCAGTAATTGGCTTTGAACCTACCGCATCATATTTCTACATCACCTGAAGGTTGACTGGTAGATAATGCCTCATGATATTAAGTACGCCTTTGTGCTGCCTGTACAAATAATTTTAAATAAATAAATAACATAACACCAATTACAGCTTATATCATAAAAGATCTCTTTCGTTTCCGTTGCATAACTATGGGAAAACTTTGAGACTTTCGTGGTAACGAGAAGGCTGGTGAGTTGGCTAAATAAGCAACTAGAGAAGGTATTGATTATAATATTAAATTACTGTATTCTGATCATCTTGGCAAAGTTAAATAAATGTGTTATGATTAATTTAAAGAATATGTTGATGAAAGAAGTAGAAAAAGGATATTTGGTTTAAAATAATTCAGCATCAGCCTTCTCACGTATCCTGGTTCATTAATAGCAAAGTGAACAAACATATTATTGTTGTGGCGCATAGACTTCGCTCAGGACACTATCCCTCTAGGAAGTTTGGACATCTTAAGAACAAAGTAGATACGCCGAACTGTGAGATATGCGGGACTCTTGATTATGTCCAACACTTGCTGACGGAGTGTGTCAAGTATCGAAAACAAAGGGAGGCTTTGGTGCGTAGATACAATTTAAATAGATGCGATATTGGTATGTTTATCAACATTTTAGAAAACCCAACCTCAAATGCTGCACTTGACGTATTTCGAATATTTACGCATTAAAAGCTTTGACCTGATATTAAATAAGATATAATATAGGATAAGGTACGATGGGACTAACAAATTACCATGTAATAAAAGTCTTTAAATTAATAAAGATAAAAAAATCTCTTTCGTTTAAAAGATCCTGTATTATCAATTGTTATGTGATTATAGTGCGGTCTCGTGTTAGTACAAAATTTTACAAGTTCAGGGAGTGTGATGTCAGTCTTTGTAAGTCATCAGTGACCCATCATGTGAGAGCTCTTTTCCTTGTGACTCAGCAAAACCTTAGTTAGGTAACCTAGTTGTGTCACCTCTTATACGCTTATCGGATATACTAGAGGTCGCTCTGAATGATCATAATTCATGAAATTGTTGATTAAATTATATAAAAAGTAGAAAAACAGTCATTTTTGATTGATTGTATGGGCCTGTAGGTTTAGCACTTAGTGTTCTTGACTACTGACAGAGGTAGTGGGTTCGATTCCATCCCAGGACTAGTTATGGACTACAGGACTGTTTGATGAGCACTTTTGTTTTGTCCTTAACCTTAACCTATCTTGAGTATGTATTTAGAAATATATAAGTATGTTTAAACAGTCTGGGTATAATAGTACGGGTTCTGTCGAGTTTGAGATCAAACGACCGTCTATGTAATATGTGAGATTATTAAATGAACTCACTGAGAACTAAAAAAAGCCTTTAAGAAAAGCTACTTATCAAACGTGTTGTCAGATGCAGAAGAAAACGTTAAAGTTAATACTATGTTTCAAAGGCAACTATACTATGAAAAATTAATGATAACGTACGAAAACAACATTTCTTAAGCAAAGTAAAGCCTTTATAAAGTAATTTTTCAAACGGCATGGTTTCATCTTACATGTTTAATAGCTATTACACGTTTATTTGCCCCCTATAGTGAAATGAGAACGGTGTAATAAATATATATGAAATATATATGTATGTATCGTGTTCTTTTGTTTTGTTATATTAATATTAATTATTTCAACATTTAACGGTAGTTATTCGTTTCTTTCTTTAATGATATTATGATTTCCTTTTGTTAATTCTAAGTATTTGAATAAAGTGCATTGTTGTATTCAAGGCGTTGGATTGCGAGCGATTACTAGATTGAGTCTCGGCTATGGTCTAACAAATTGTCGTTTACTAAATCCTAAAGGTCCTCTATTCGAGTACCTACTTCTACAAGTGAAAGCATCATAAGACAATCATTAAAAGGGAAACAAATTGCAGAACGTTCTTCAATAGATGCTTGTAATAGACTTATCGTGGGAGAGCCACGCTTCGGTAAGCATGGGCCGGCTCGACCGGAGTGATACCACGGCGTCACAGAAAACCGGTGTGAAATAGCGCTTGCGCTGTGTTTCACCGAGTGAGTGAGTATACCGGCGGCCCATACCCCGATCCCTAACCCCATCTAGCGCATCGACGCCGCTATGCTGCGGGTCACCATGCTGCATTGTCTACATTCGCAATGAGTATGTTGACCAACACTTTTGGATTCTGCTTAATTGTGCATTCCATCAAGAAGAAGAAGAGTAGGGTCACTTCAGCTCGCACATAAAAAAAGGATATTATTTCTTACTTTTCTATTCAAGTTCTATGTACAAGCCTGAAGCGAGTTACTGATGTAAGTATCTGTCAATAAAAACTAACGGCTTCTCGTTTCAAATGCTCGTTTATTACAAATGTTCTTGATAACAAAATGTATTCTCAAGTGAACGAAGTTCTTGTCTCGGTTCTGTTGTCGTTTCTTACAAATCTCGATCATAATAAAATGTACGTTGAAAGCAGAAGTGTACAGTGTAGGGTTGTTTTACTTATTTTGGGTAGGTACATAAAAGTGTTTCATAAATACCTACCTACAACTATTCAACTAATTGGTTCTTCAAGCATCTAAGGCAGAGAAAAATAAGCTCATTACGAGGTATTTAGGTTACACATATGTGCATACAAAAACCAAAAATAATCCTTTATAGAGCCGTTTGGCTATTTCCAAAGAAAATGCCATTTGAGAAAAACACACTGAACTATGGGGTAATTATCGGCATTGCATCGTGCAATGAAAGTTTGGCAAACGAGCAGACATATCACCTGATAAGCGATAATCACCGCCCATGGACACCCGCAACACCAGAAGCGTCGCAAGTGCGTTGCCGACCAATTGGGCAAGGGGGGGGGGGTAGAGTTGGGGGGTAGTATACAGGTGGGCGTATGCAAGCAGATATATATCTAGACCAACTGCTCCCCGCGATGTTATACGCGGTTGTTGTTGTACCTTTGCAATCGTACCTTTACCTACCTTTACACCTATAAAAGTACCTTATATTACTTCTTATATCATTAGCTATCAGCTAGTGAAAGTGCAATCGAAGTCAGTTCACTCGTTGCAGAGATTAGCTGGAACAGTTAGTCAGCCAGAAAAAAAAAACTTTTTGTTGTAAGTTCTGTTTAAACTTTCATATTCATTTAGTGAAAAGCTGTTAATTTGATATCACAAAAACGACACTTATATTTTATTCTATACTTAGATTTAATAATTATTTTTACATTACATTTATGATTTACTAGTTTCTAGATAATTTGATTGTCTAGAAAAATAAGTTCCTATTTGCGAGATATTTATGAAGAAAAAAAATCTGGAACTTTCCCGTTCTTTTATTTGAAAGTTATTGCTTCGTTTATTTGATGTTCGGAATACAAATCAAAACACGGCCTATCTAAGAAATAAGACATCTTTAATTTAAAGCTATATTTCAAACTTATTTTATTATCAATACTTTCTGAAAGTGTACTTGACTTTGATATGTAATATTAATGTTTTCTAGAGAACGCTGCGGTTAGTTTTTTCATCCTTTTATAACGTTGAAGAGATTCATATTAATATTAAAATAGTATATTATTTATTTTGTATGAAGGATAGTTCATTACAAGTTTATTTTTGAAGTGGATATTTTTGAGCTATATGCAAAGTTTATATTAGACACCTGAACCGTTCCCTAGCTAAGAACAATATTTAAAAAAACTTACTTTGAACCTTAAAAACATAACTACTCTACTTTTGACTTAACTTTTCACGTTCACTGGATCAACTAAATCACATTAAGTTATGCAGACTGGTTTTAAGTTTTTTAGAACACAAAGGTGAGTAAGTTACAAAACGTCTTTATAGAGTGTTTTATTTCTTCATTATTTGTATATTTCTCTTTGAATGTGGTTGGAATTCTTGTAACTTACCAGATCAAAGGCATTTCTTTCACAAAATGAAACCAATTTATTTATTTTTTTTATCACAAAACGTCTTAAGTGTATTATCGTGGATCTAAACCCCAAGTAATAGAAAGGTGAGCCCACGACTAATGGAAAGGTTTACTTTAACTTGAAGAGTTACAACAACATTAACTCAGAAATAGATTTCAAAAACTAAGTGCATAAATACTTTTCATAAAATTTATACAGCCAATGTCAACGAGGTTATTATTATAGATCTATTGACACTCATTAATTAAAATCAGTTCAGTAGTTTTGTCACTACGGTCGAACATACAAAACTATTACCCTTCCCTTTGAGTTCGACGTAGTCAGTTAAAAAGAAGTAATCGGCTAATAACTACATACGTTACAAACATGTGTACACTCAACTTTCTCTGTGCAATCGGTAAGTAAATAAAAGTCTCCCATAAAGGCTTTCAAACGCTGTTTTACTGGGTAGGTTATCGGACATACATAAAATACTCCCAATCTGGTTTTAAAAGCACTATAAACGATATCTAATACTTGCTTATCGTACCGAGTCGTAAAGAATGTTGCGAAGTCTTACGCGTTCCCTCTCATGTACTCGTAAATAGAATATAACAACGATGGGTGGACTGTATTCTTGAAAAAATTATAAATGAATTTCATATTTTCGAAAGATGAAAGAGCTAATCAGTTGTTCGTACGTGTAACTTAGAAAAATTGTGTCAATAATAAAGAAATAGGTCTTGAAATGCGTCTTTTATGTTAATATTGAGCGGTGCTAACAGATTTTTATAAATATTTCGTTTCAAGTGATGCTCGTAAGTATAATATATTTCTGGCAATTTTTTGTGTGATGTATGTAGTTATCACAGAATAAAATGAAGCTAGCACAATCATGTTTGATTGAAAAGAATGGACCATTTTTGTTAAATTAACGAAGATTTAAAAGAAAATCTTATTGTATGATTTAATTTAAGGTGATACGCATAAAAGTTTGTTTCGTACTAGCTGATGTCTACGTCTCTTAAAAGAAATTTAGTTAGTTTTTCATTACCTTTTGACCCTCATTAGACCTAGCGTAATTTAATATAGCCTTTAAGTCTGCCTCAATAAAAAACTATCTCACATAAATATATTTTGAACTGAAAAGTTCTTTTGGTGCGTTGAAAACTTTTTGGTTGTACCAGAGTCATGGAACTCACGTCATCGTCACCGTCGCCTTTAATGAGCTTTCGAACCATTAGGTTTCGCATCTTGAGCTTTATAACATTTGTATGTATTCAAGTAATATAATCTACAGAAAAAGAATGAAAGCACCTTATATAAATACATATTACGCATAAAAGGGTTATCAGATTCTAGTGGCGTATGGCAATTTGCGATGTATGATGGTTAAAATGGTCAAGTCTCGCCATTACGTCGCGCCACACGTTTGGGGGCTCAAATTTCACATTGTCTGGATACTTTTTGTCGCCAAGGTACGAGTGTTTCCTTGGCAAGACGAACCAAGATCAACTTAAAGAAATATTGTAAAAGTAATATACTAACATTTAGTTAAAATAAAGCAATTCAACATACGTACTCCATTTATTGAAATCTTGTAATGATAGGTGATATATTTATTTTTTATATTCAACTATCTTAGAAAAACATCCCATCAAAAACATGAATGTGAAATGAGAGCCAAGTTCAATATTATGTTATATACTTTTATTTTTCACTTCAAAGACAAAAGAAGTGAGATCTAAATGGTTGCCAAGCTCAATGGTCTTGGCATCCATTTTTGGCACACTATTAGTAGGTACTTCTTCGTAATAAAATTAATACCAAATGGTTTTTATTAATCTACTGTATTTTCCAACTTTTACGAGGTATAAATGTGTTTTTTGTATAATTTTCTTGTATCTTTGAAATGGTCGAGTGAATTAACCATTCAGTATCCGGATTTTTTTTACGCGTACTCCATTATACTTAACTTGGCCATGTCGGGGCGGTATGACGTGCGCAGGCGGGTTTATTCTACAATATAGTTCTCATGAATCTTGAGGATGATTAGACTTGGATTTAAATTGATAAAAAATATACTCCGTCTAAGGTTTTCACTCCATCTAACATAGGTAGCTGTCAAAAAGAAAATAAACGAATAGACAGAGTATTATTATACGGGAAGAGAGGACCACTCAGACTGGCAACTCATCGATTTACTCGTATTACATACAAAATTCATTACTTATAACTTAAAATCGTATTTTTGTACCATAAATAAGTACGTAATAAGTTCTACGTACAACATTACGATATTAATGCCGTTTTTATTTAGTGTATGTTATCTTAAAATCGATTAATAAATCTACAACTCATTGAAACTTACTCAGTGTTAAACGTTTGAAGACTATAAGCTATGAGATCTAGTCGTACTTCGAGCATGCAAATATTTATCTATTGCAAAGTTCAGAAGCTGCGCCAAACAGATATGGATGATTAATTAAACTAGTTTATACTAACTTTACTGATTGACTTCAATATTTCTTGGAATTTATTAATATTTTGAAAATCAACAATCTTTGGGTAGACCAATTTAAAATAATATTTATAGCAGATAAGAAAAATAAAATGTCTTACACGATTTGTAGTAATAAAATTGGGAGTAAAATACAATTTGTTTGAAGACCGAATCTGAAAAGTAAACGTTAATTTGAATAAGACAATATTATTATGTTAGACCATTTCATTTCAGGAATCATGAAAAGTCACTGGGACTTAATCGAGATTTTACAAAGACAACAAGTCTTTTTCCTACGAACCTAGTTCTAAAAGTATATTGAGGTCGACCTTAAGTCTGTTACGACATGGCTGGTTTATGCGTGGAGCGACTGTTATCAGACATAAATAAATATTTCGTACATCTAACACACAACACCATCTAGTCCTAAGCTAAGCAGAGCTTGTGTTATAGGTACTAGAAAACTGATGTAAATAAATATTTACGTTTTTTGTAAAGACGTACATATTATACATAGAAAAGACCCAAACTCTGAAATATTTTTTTGGAAATCATACAAACGTTTGGTCCGACCCGGGAATCGAATTCGAGACCTAATGCACAGCATACGCTACCACTACGTCACCGAGGCAACCATCTGTAACTTAAGTACTAGGCGATATCGAACTTCTGTTAAAAGATTTTTTTTTTTTTTTTCTTGTATAGGGGGCAAACGAGCAGACGTATCACCTGATGGTAAGCGATTACCGCCGCCCATGGACACCCGCAACACCAGAGGCGTCACAAGTGCGTTGCCGGCCTTTTAGGAAGGAGTACCTACGCTCTTTTCTTGAAGGTTTGAAGGTCGTATCGGTCCGGGAACACCGCAGGCGACAGCTCATTCCACAGTTTTGCTGTGCGTGGCAGAAAATTTCGGGAAAATCGCACAGTTGTGGACTGCCAACCATCTAGATGATGGGGATGAAATTTCTGTCGCGTAGGACGATGGCGGAAAGATGCGGCAGGGATCAATCCGAACAATTCCTCGGAGCACTCCCCATGGTACATGCGGTAGAAGATGCACAGTGAAGCCACATCTCTACGCAGCGCCAGAGAATCTAGCCGAATTGAAAGATCCCGGCAATCGACGATACGAGTCGCCCTCCGCTGAATGCGGTCCAGAGGGAGGAGCTGGTATTGGGGTGCCCCTGCCCAAAGATGAGGACAGTATTCCATGTGAGGCTGAACCTGCGCTTTGTAAAGCCGAAGGCGGTGGGCCGGAGTGAAATACCGCCTCGATCTGTTGAGCACACCTAGCTTTTTTGAGGCCAATTTGGCCTTACCCTCCAAATGGCCACGAAACTAGACTTCGCTCGATACGTCGAGACCGAGTATCCCAATATTGGCTGAGGCAGATAGGGGAGTGTCTTCAAAACGAGGACATACGACCCACGGGAGTTTTTTTGCGGTGAACGCGCAAATTTGTGTCTTTGTCGGGTTGAATTGGACCAAATTAAGTCTACCCCAATTTGAGACCCTTTTCAAAGCGGTCTCAACTTCAGACACAAGTTTGTTTCGACTCTCAATGACGTTTTCCCGAGAAATATTGGCGCGGCCGGTGTAGAGAGCATCGCCCGTACTGTCATCCGCATAACAATGAATGCCGCTGATTGGCAGCATGTCATTGATATGGAGGAGGAACAGAGTAGGCGATAGCACACAGCCTTGTGGGACACCAGCATTCACAGACATGGAGTCAGAGCATTCGCCATCGACTACGACCTTTATGCTTCTACATGCCAGAAAGCTAGTGACCCAATCGCATAGTTTCTCGGGAAGCCCATAGGAAGGGAGCTTCGAAAGAAGCGCTTTGTGCCAGACCCGATCGAACGCTTTCGCGATGTCCAAACTAACTGCCAATGCTTCCCCCTTAGTCTCAATCGCCTGAGCCCAGCGATGTGTCAGGTATGCCAGAAGATCACCAGCTGATCGACCCTTACGGAAACCGTACTGCCGGTCACTAAGCAGATGATGATCCTCTAGGTACCGCAGGAGTTGATGGTTAATGATGGACTCCATTATTTTCGAGAAGAGAGAAGTTATGGCTATCGGCCTGTAGTTAGTCGGATTTGAGCGATCGCCCTTTTTAGGGATCGGGTGGACCAATGCTGCCCTCCATGATGACGGGACTACGCCAGTGGAGTAGGAGAGTCGAAAAAGACGCGTTAAGACCGGTGCCAACTCTGGAGCGCACATCTTCAACACAATAGGAGGGATTCCATCCGGGCCACTCGACTTATGGACATCAAGGGACGAAAGTGCTAGGCGCACTGAGCGTTGGTGGAACTGGATATCCAGCATACAGCTCTCGCACCGTGGTATTGTAGGCGGCTCCTGCCCCCCGTCATCCAAGGTCGAGTTGGACGCAAAGTGTTTTGCCAGAAGATCGGCTTTCTCCTTTGCGTCATAGGCCAACGGATTATCTCCCATGTGAAGAGGTGGAAAGGATGGCTTACAAAAATTCCCTTCGATAGCCTTGGCAAGAGACCAAAATGCCCGAGTTCCCGAGGGAAGACGCTCAAGCCTCTCGCCAACCCTAGCGATGTGCTCCGATTTCGCCCTTGCAATGTCTCTTTTGAGGGACCTGGAGGCAAAGTTGTACTGCTTTTTCAGAGCGCTGGTATTTTGATCCCGCACCGCCACCGCGCCAGCCCAGGCTTGGTAAGCCTCCTGCTTCATGCGAGAAGCTTTTCTGGAAGATGAACCAAACCAGGGCCGACACTTGCCACCAATGGGGACCACAGAGGATGGGATGAAAAGCTCCATACCCTGCAGCACAACATCAGCAACAGAATCAGCAGCAGTGCTGGGATTATCCGGCGTGAAGCACAACCGTCTCCAAGGGTAGGACGCAAAGAACGTCCGCATCCCATCCCAATCTGCTGACCTGTAGTGCCACACACGACGGCCGCGCACTGTTGTCAGATTGTTTAGGGCTAGGGCTTCTACTGTCCGTAACGATTGTCGCAGATGTTCGTATATCAGCCTGGTAGGCTTCAATGTGCTATGAGTATGGTCACCTAAATTGCTTAATTTTGTAATTTGTTAACTTACTCTACTACCACTGCCACGAATCCCTCAAAAAGAACTTTCGTTTGTTTATTTTGTTATTATTTCCTTGAAACATAATTAATGCCACAGGCATTTTCTTCCAGTCAAAACTTTGAGTGTTGTGAAGCTGTTTGTACCAGGTGTATGTTTGAACAAGAGAGACGAGAGACGAAGTCAAACTATTTTGAAAACAAATGAATCCTACAGATGTGTAGGTACTAGATATATATATTGTGTGTTTTAATAAATTTTAATTTTCTTTTTAATAATAGTTTTTTTTTAAAGTTTCACAGTATTTTATTGAAATGCTTCAATTCTAGTAATCTAATTATTACATGATATAAACAATGGCAATATTTATTAAAACTTAATTTCATTTGAACAATAAAAATAAAGAGTTTTGTGAAGTTGTCAAATTGGCTTTATCAACCGCGCAGAAAAAATAATAAAAATGAAAATTTGATCCTGCGGGACAATTATTTAAAGAGTGGTTGGTCTGTATTTATTATTATTTTTATTGTATAGGGGGCAAACGGGCAGACATCGCCTGATGATAAGCGATTACCGCCGCCCATAGACACCCGCAACACCAGAGGCGTTACAAGTGCGTTGCCGGCCTTTTAAGAAGGAGTACGCTCTTTTCATGAAGGTTTGAAGGAATCTGGTTTTATAACACAAACCAGATGGTGTACGGTTATACTGTAGTATTATTGTTGACCTTATAATTGGAGCGAAATGGGTTATATACTTTTGGCACTTGGTGGAACTTGGTGAAATACATTCGTGAAAAAACACTCAATCGTACTTTTATTAGAATATTCCATTTAATTTGTACTGACCTATAATGCCATAGGGTGATTTAAATGGAATAACCTAGTAAGTCAGCCTAAGCCTGACCTATTTCGCCCTATGGCATTATTACTTATTAAGTGTAAAATGGAATAAAAGTCCAAGTGGGCGTTCTTTTTATAAAATATACTTTAAAATGTTACATTAAATGATACAGACGAAATAAAGTCTCAAAATGTACCCTATTCCACATAATTACTTTACAGACCTAGCACCTGGTTTATTAAAATTCAATATTTTTCCTGTTATGTCGTAACAGGGAACACGAGACAAACTAAACGTATAATGTAATTCTACAAACGTAATAGGATTCTGTTTATACTGTTACTTCATGAATGTTCCTTTCCATAAATATATTACATACATCTCATGCCTATGTTTCCTCAAACTTTGATCATCGGGACTATGGCTTTACTATGAAAAAAGTACAAAATTGATGCTGTTTGGTTTACCTGTTGACTGATCTTAACAACTTCTATTAAATTATTCTTTTATAGGAAGGACAACTTCCTATGAATAAACCGTTTGATACTCGTAAGTCACAATGATCTAAGACTTAGAGAGATAAGATTTCAATCATACGTATCAATCTATCTATAGAAAATAATGAAATTGATGTGTCGTTTCGCAATTTCCAATTGACAGGATTTCACTAAAATTATGTGAAAGTATATGTAGTAATTGCTTCAATAATGGAATTTGGAAAGTTTTGTCTGTCTCTGTGTTTATTCCGACTTGAATTCCTAAAACGATTTTCGCGAAAATATGACTAGCAGATAGCTGATGACATTATAGGACTTATTAGGATACTTTTATTTTAGAAATCTTCACCCAGTCGTGTTACCACTGTTAGAACCGCGAGGCGCAGCTACATAATACTTTTTTAGGTCTAGTTTGCTTTTTATATCACGCAAATGTCAACTTTATCTACTTATAACTTACTACGTATCTAACTAAGAACCTACCTACAAATCCAGCTGGATATCTACTTAAATAAATCTTGAATTGAATGAAACTTATGTAGGTATGTAGTTTAGGTAGTTCCAGTACTTAGTATCTTGATCTGATCTGATGATGTGGTCTGCAATTAGATAGTGCCAACTTACAATGATTCGTACTGAGATCCTCAAATTTGAATATATTTGTTTTGACGGTATATAATAAGTATACTCTACTACCCCTAACCAAGTTGCAAGCGTTTTTCTTTCTGCAATCGTTAACACCTAAATTCTCGTGTTTCATTGGCTAATTATTTGTATAAGATTTGCCAATGACAGACGAGAATTTAGGCCTTAACGATTGGTCAAAGTAAAACGCTTGGCTCTATAGCTAAACCTTAATCAAAGCCAAGTGATTACTTATAGTTGGGTGTAATATCTACTCATCCTATGGGTGTCGTAAGAGGCGATCAAGGAAACAAATTATGCAGGGTAACATTTCTGATATAAATCTTAATACTAACCCTGTACCACCGTGTGGTGTATTAGGGTGGTGTATTGGGGCAAAATCATCTATCTAAGAAGAAGCTTATGTCTGGCAGTTTATTATAAAAGGATGATGATAAATGAGTTGATGTCTTAATGTAAGAAGTTTTATAACGTACAAGCTTTAACCGGCCTCACCGTGTTGACATTTAGTAAAGGTATAATAACGTCTTTATTTTATTATTATTTATTCTCTTATTATGTACAAGGAAAAATCCTAACCTTATTTTACCCAATTATGTGAGAGAAATCCAACTGCGTCGCAATGGCCAGGTTGAGTAAAAGCACGTTTCCACTATGTCGTGACGATCAATTTATCGTTGGACGACAGTTGACTGCTACCATCACTATATCATCGTTCTATAGCTTACCAACTGTCGTAGATACGACATTGGATCGATGTGATATTTATGCGGTTCATGGCAGTCGCTTTGTCGTGTGCACATCGATCGTCTTTGCGTTCTAATAATTAAACATTTATTACAGGAAAACAAAAAAAAATACAAGATGTTCAACTTAAAACTAGTGAATAGTTCTAAATCAATGGTGCATAAAGTTCCCGAGTATAATGGATAAAGATAAAATTTTAATAATGTATTACTTTTAAAAGATATATATTCATAACTCAATTGCGACATATTATTCATCGTCACGTTTTTATCGTTTTACAACTTGACAATCTGTTGCCATTGTGAAAACAAAATTTGAACGCTAATTAATTGTATCGTTATATTTGAACAGTGTAAACCTCTCTATTTAAATACACAAACGATGAAGCTTAAGACGACACGATAATTGCGTCACACGTAGTGAGAACGCGCCCTTAAAGATATACGTCCCTCCTCAATCCATTCATAACAGTAATGGCCTCATTTGGGACAATAGTCAGCTGTATATTATATGAATTTCACTAAATAATAGGTAGGTGTTAATACGCCTGTATATAACTAACATTTATTTTACTCCAGTATTCCGTGTGTTTACGTATTAAATATACGGAGTGTCATCAACTCTATGCTGTCCGGATGTGACGTAAGACACGACTAAAGGAGCAAATTACGCAGGAAAACATTGCTGCAAAGAGAAGGAAACATTGAAAGAAAACCTCTGCCTAGCGTGTTATAGTAGCCCAAAACCTACTAAGGACAGGCCTTAGTCCAACAGTGGCCTTTTAAAGACGTTCGATGAGATATGTTCCAAAAGTTCGGCCTGTCCGATTTTGGACAGAAACTCGCTTCATCTAAACTATTTCAAAGTTATTAAAATGTTTTTATTTTCAGATCAACTCGAGTTGTTGAAAAGACTAAAATTGGTTTGCTGAATGGCCACGTGCACGGTGAAACTCGTCAGGCGAAATCAAGGAAAGCCATTATCAGAATGCTGGGTGAGAATAAATTATCATAATTTAAAATAATTAGATGTTTGTCGTTTACTGGATACGTAGCAAAAAAATGTTTCAATAAAACCGCGCTGAGTAATTCATTCCAATAAAAAATGTAAAAAAAGGAAAGCAAGTTAAAGTTCAGATACCTAATTAACAAATATTTGTTTACGTAAGTCATGAATAAAAATTACTTGACTAATTAGGTGTGAAAAAGTGGAGGGCAAAATAATTTATCGACTAATTAGATGTACCCTCGAAAGAAAATCCAGAAATACCTACTAGTAGTACAAGTAGTAGTGAATGTATGTTCCTTTCCTGTTCGAATAGGTGACGTTACCCTCATGAGATCGTTTTGTATCTCTGGCGCTAGAGTAGCCTGTGGTACCTGACCCATTCTTAGGCCTGGCAGACCGGAAGAGAGCTAAGCCTCTTCCAGCCCAGTTGCGCAGTCTATTCTGCAAAACATAACTTGTTCGTAGAAAGAGAAGATGAATTTGTTCGGAGTTTTCGCTCTGTGTCATAGCTTTAATCTTATTACCGAGCGTGAGAATCCCAACTTCAAGGGTTACTACGAGGTCACGCCTCGGATCTCCCCACGCTGGACATATAGGTTTACTAGGTAGGTTTTGGCCTATTGTGCCGTACTGGCCAGATGGTTGGTATGGAGTTTGTATGGATTTCGACAAGTTGTAAAATGTATAAGATTGTTATTGAAAAAAAGGTTGTCCTCAAGTGTTTTGCGCTTTCATCTTCAAATAGTCCATTTGGATCTGAAATCGTGGCAAACTACGTAGAAATAGTACTTGATATACCTTATACGCTATATAATGCCTTTTACGTGCGTAGAAATGCTCTCAAAGTTTATTACTTGTGTTGAGTCTATTTAAGTATTGTGTGTTGTATGTGCCTATCCATTTGTGTTTATGTATGTTAAAACGTGTATCTTTATAGCCCAGACTAATGTGTAATAACTGTGCTATACACAGACAGGAATTTAATTATATAAGCTCTTTAGGATTGGTTGAATATATTTTGCCTCGTAATTAGTCATTGTTTCATTTAGTTGACGAGCAAATGAACGACATCTCTATTTTAATATAATTTCGCCATGTAATAGTGATTTATTTTTCTTTAAATATGCCTGCTAAAGTGACTGTTATTTCTGATAGGACGCGTAAATATAACTAAGAGTGGTGGTCAACATACTCACTACGACAAAAGATAGTGCAGTATTGTGACCTACACTATGGTCTACTGAGATGCTATTTCATGCCTTGCTTAAAGGATCGGGGATCATAATAGGAAGGAAACACGTGAGCTGGTTAAATTATGTTTTTTTTTTCATTATGTAGGGGCAAACGAGCTACGTCTGCTCGTTTGCCCCCTACATAATAATCGCCTGATGGTAAGCGATTAATGCCGCCCATAGCCACCCGCGACACCAGAGGCGTTACAAGTGCGTAGCCGGCCTTTTAGGAAGGAGTACGCTGTTTTCTTGAAGGTTTGAAGGTCGTATTGGTCCGGGAACACCGCAGGTGACAGCTGTCCCCTTTTATTATCTGCGTCGTAGTATGTAATTACTACAATGTCTAGATAAAAACCAGCTCTGGTTTAGAATGTCGCTTCACCCTTTTACAAAGTTCCGTGATTGGGTTCGAAAATAGTTAGGGATTCCCGGGGTACACACGTTCTTAATCCTGAATAAATATTCATACTATTTATTAAACTAGCAAAATTTAATTAGGTGCTTCTGTTTAATTATTTCTCGGACAGGACTTCTGGGAGATATATACAATTTTTTTCTTCGTAAACTATTCGTTGCCTACCTAATTAATGTGGAAGTGCCTACTTTCATTTAAATTGTATGTAATAAGCTTATTTCTATTCATTTCATTTATCTAACATAGGTTTGATAACTCACTCACTCGGCGAAACACAGCGCAAGGGCTATTTCACCAGTTTTCATCAGTTATTTTTGTGTCCTGTTGAAAATTGTATACGTGAAAATATAATTAATCATGAAAAATAGAAATAAATAGCCTTAAACCAATGACAATACAATTTGGTGGAAGTGCAAGTTGGTTGCGAGGCTGTTTAATTTGACAGCTAGTTAAATAACGACGATTAACACTAAGCAGTATTTAATAACGCCAATTTTTTTAAACTATGTTAAATTACGTTTATAAATAATACTGTATAAGTTCAGATAAAATTTTGAGATCATTGTCTGACGCATTTTACGCGCTAACGTAGGAATAAAAGTCTTGCAAGATGTACGTATCCTTGTAGTGAGATTACGAAGTGTATGAAAAACGCTTTTCGTAGGACGCTGATACATTTTCTTGGCACAAAGATTATGCATTATCATTCAATAATAACACTACTTCATATCTCTATCTGAAAATGTTTGCCGAATCATTTAAGACTAAATACACTTACATTGTTGAAAATGTTTGTTGATCATATGAGAACGGTAATCAACAAATGTTTTGTGTAAATATAGTTTAAGCAAACATTGTT
Source organism: Spilarctia lutea (assembly GCA_916048165.1). Classification (NCBI taxonomy): domain Eukaryota; kingdom Metazoa; phylum Arthropoda; class Insecta; order Lepidoptera; family Erebidae; genus Spilarctia; species Spilarctia lutea. Next base: position 10,180,655 of record OU696490.1, on the reverse strand, counting down.
ACATAATGAACATATTTTGATAAATATATATTTATTTTATCTAAACAAAGCTTCAGGTATTTGTTTACAGTTCGGGCGAATCGTGTTTTTTATGGAATAGGAGGCAAACGAGTAGACGTATCGCCTGATGGTAAGCGATTATCGCCCTCCATGGACACCCGCAACACCAGAGGTCATAGGTCAAAAGTGCGTTTGGGGGATGAGGAGGGATTGGGGTTTGGACCGCCGGTATCCTCACTCACTTGGTGAAACACGGCGCAAGCGCTTTTCTGTGTGACACCGGTTTTCTGTGAGACCATGGTATCACTCCTGTCGACCCGGCCCATTCAAACCGAAGCGTAGCTTTCCTACGATAAAAAATGGTCATTGAGTGAGTTCTTGCGATTTGTACGTTTTAGGGGGTAAAAACATGAACCCTTGGCAAAAAAGAGTGTCAAGTGTATTGAGTCAAATGCTCTTCATCCTCCTCGATTATTAGTGGAGAAATTGGGTTTCCAGAAATCTCTATTTGGTGAAAAGCAACTGCAACGTATTAGGGTTCGATGAATTTGAGAAACAAACCAGCTCAACTCAGAGTAATAGTTTTAAGTTGTCGTCGAGCTCGCGCATGCGCATGCACACTTTGTAATAGCGGCCTATTACAAAGTTAACGCTATTAAGAAAAAGAAAACAAGAATTTCTTAATTCTAAACCTGAATAGATTTATAAAACAAAGTAAAAAGAAAACTTTCAACTAGATATCGACGTGAACAAAAGTTTTTCTAAACAACATTGCTTAGCAAAACTTTGTTTAGTCAACAGAAATCATATTTAACATTCGATTTTATACTTTAGTCAAAGGTCTATGAAGTCCACAATCGTGCATACAGTTTATATAAGAGTAATATAAGTTTTAAACAAGAACAGTTGATAATATCGTGTAAAGATATAAGCCGGCTCGTGAACCAACTAACGAAGTTAAGATGAGTAACGTCATTAAATAATATGAACTTTAATTATATTAATCTAGATGAGCCCAGTATATGTATATATATATAATAGATGATCCACGCAACCTCGTTTGCGTCTTCTATTGCCCGTAGCGAGAAAATTTCCCCCTGTTTTTGAAACATTCTTCATTGGTGCTCTGCTTCTATTAGTATTAGCGTGATGATATATAACCTATAGCCTTCCACGATAAATGGATTATCCAACACTGAAAGAATTTTTTAAATCGAATAAGCGGTTCCTGAGATTGACGCGTTCAAACAAACAAACTCTTCAGCTTTATAATAGTATAGATTTATATAATGATACAACAGCAACCGCGGGGCGAACCTACCTAGTCTAAAAAAAGCAGTAAAAGTTACTCCTTATAACATCAGCTATCTGTCAGTGAAAACCCTGTCAAAATTGGTACAGGCGTTCAAGAGATTACCCAAAACAAACAAACAGACAAAAAAATAAATAAATTGCTTTTTGATGTAAGTACCGAATGTACTATTATATTCATATGAAAAGCTGTTCAGACAAACAGACACTTCAATTTCACTTACTTGTATTGATGAAACAAAACTGTATATTAATTCGTAAAGCCGACTAGCTTATCTAAGAACATAACACTAATGAATATAATTGCTATTTATATGAGACAATTCATTAAATGTATATTAGTAGTTTGTAAGGTAAATATAAGTATAATTTCCTACTAAAATTTGAATAGTTAATTAAGGTAAGACTACACGACAAATTTAATGAACGTTTACGAAATAGATTTTCATTTTTTTTTCTTTTTTTTTGTGGATGCCACGTAGGCAAACGAGCAGACGTGTATACGTCTGCTCGTAGACGTAACACCAGTGGTGTCATAAGTGCGTTGTCGGCCTTTAGGGAAATGGGGAGACGAGAGGGGGAAGGGGTTGGGGTATGGGCCTCCGGTATCCTCACATACTCGGTAAAACACAGCGTTTTTCTATGAGGCCGTGTTATCTCTCCGGTCGAGCCGGCCATTCATGCCGAAACGTGGCTCTCCCACGGTAAATACACTTTACTGAATAATTTCAAGACACATTTAGATTTCAAAGACCATAAGAATGTAAGATGCAAAGGATATAAGATGGCGCTAGATGGCGGTGTACGTCAGATGCCTAAACGAAAATAAGTTTTAGAATCGTATGGCTTTCTTGACGAATTATAATATTTCTGTGCCAAATTCCATTAACATTAGTTCAGCAGTTTAGTTGGGCAAGCGTAAGAGACAGAGTTAATTGCACATCTATATTATTTTACACCAATAAGGGATGATTTCAGGAATAAAAACCATTCATTATGCTTCCCTACACGTCAAACTGCTTATACCGATACCTTATTTCATCTAAATATGCCACCCCTCTATACATCTACTTAAGGGATAGTTTATGTAATAAAAACTGTTCAATGTCCTTACACGGGACTCAAACCATCTCTACACCAAATTTCATGCATATTGATTAAGCCGTTTGAGAATGATGAGGTAATAGACAGCCACACTTTTGGATTTATAATATTAATGTCAATAAGTAGCTCGGTGTCTGAGTATTTATCTACTAAATATTTGCTACTATTTCTATATAATATAATAATAATAATAAAGCCTTTTAATTTGACATATAACACATACCTACTTCTGAAACTATTGTACTACATTTTTTTTATAAAGTTTACATTGTAATTATATTTGATGTTCTTAACGGACTATAAGTCCGTTTCCCAGTTGGCAAAGTCTTTCTCCAACCTATTCCATTCTGGTCTCTTTCTAGCCTCTCTACTTCATGTTGTACCTGCAACTAACCTGATATCGTCATCCCATCTTTTTTATCATCTATCTGTTTTTCTCATACCTTCTCTCTCCGCCCGCTTGTTTGTTGGTTAACGCAGTAAAGAATAGCCATAGTCCATATCAAATTTTATTGAAATCGGTGCTGCGGTTAGGCCGTGAAAGCGTGACAGACAGACAGATTACTTTGGCATTTATAAGTATGGATTCCTATATATCTACACAATATCTATTACTCTACTAAAGTCTCCTTTAAATTACTAAAAATTTCATTACAAATACTATCTTATGATACGTTGTATACCTATGTATCCCCGATTGTGCTTCAACTAGTTTCACAATGTCACCCTAGTTCAATACCAAAGCAATATGTCTTGGGACTGGCTTAATACCGCTTGGAATAATCCTTGAAACCGCTTTACGAACGCAGAGAGAGATTCGAATGATTAATCTTTGGATGTGTAGTTTAGGTATTATGTCAGATTAATACTATTTTTATTTAAATTTGATATAATATGGCCGTACTTATATTTTAAATTATATGATGATTTTAAATAAAATTGAAGTGTCTTTTTGTATTTTCAAATTAACAGCTTATGACTTACATCAAAAATTTAGTTTTATAATGTTTGTTTATCTGTCTGTTTGTGTCGGCTAATCCTTGAAACAGCTGAACTGATTTTAACTTAACTTTCTTTGGCAGATAGCTGATGTTAAAAGTAGGAGCTTAGGCTACATGTACCCTGCGGTTTTTACTATAAAGGTACCACAACAATCTCAGGTAACACCATAGGGCGTAGCTAGTAATAAATGAGAGTGGTTTGTGATCAGATATAATTAATATTTTACATCTATTTCTTACTTTCTTTCTTTAAAATTTGGGTAGGTATACGTAAAAAGTGGGCAATAGGGACAATGAAATGATAATTTGAATACAAGATTTGACTGAAAACTTTCTCTTTAAATGACTTTAAAATAAGTTCTCAATTCGACTGTATTTTTTTTATGTCTGTTACCTTAGATCTTTCGACTGTTACCGACATTGTTAATTGATTTTTTATTTGTAAGCTGGTACTTCCCGTGTGTGTTTCTATTTTTTTTATTGTTAAAATGTTTGTTTTATACTAAACAATACCTAGTAAGTACCTAATAAGGGGAAAACAAAACGATTAGGATTTAGGATAGGAGTTTCGTAAAACAGTTAATCCAAAATTAGTCCATTAAGAAGTTGGCGTTATGTCCTTTGTTTCAGAGACTTTCCCTTTCCTAATTTCTTTTTTTTTAATTCCTATTTTAAATTTAAAGGAGCCAAATTGAAACAGCATGAGTTTAGTTGAAACCTGTTTGGCAACTTTTTAGTTGCTGTAATTTTTTTAAATAGGAATAAATTTTCACTACATTTTTCATTTGTACACGTTATATTGATAGACACTTATACTATATTTATACTGTTTATAAAAATAAAGTGAAGATAAAACCATAAAATCTTTCCCAGCATGTTGGGATTTCACTTTTTAACCTTGAATTAATATTTTAACCATCACTGAGTAAGCGAATCTTGGTATTCAATTTTTGTGGGATTATTTCAATCTACGCGCACAACAATAGTAACCTTTAAAAAGTAGAAAATAAAATGATTTAAAACGGAAACAATTTCTTAAATCCACAAAGTTATGAAAGGAAATATGTACTTTAAAAACAGTCTGGAAAAATGAGAGAAAAATTAAGACACTGCTTAAGTTCGTAAGATATAATCCACAAATCATACTATAACAACACCTTTTGTGGTATTCAACCTTGGAGACAGAAACTCCTTTTAAAATATCAATCATTACTTTTTCATTAATCCCTGTCGATCATGTTGTGACATTCTCGTTTGTCTTCCCACGCACCCCCAAATAATGTTTGAAATATACACGTATTGTTATAATGATCGATGATTCATTAATCTGGCTTCTTGTGACGGACTTCTGATTCCAGCCGTTTCCAGACATCCCCTGAGAGATTTATAGAACCTATACAGCTTCTATTGGTAAACTGTCAACAAAAAAAAACTTTGAAACAAGCTAAATAAGTAGGTAATAATTTGAAACTGGCTGCTTCGGTGGCGCAGTCGTAGCGTATGCGACTTTTGTGCTGAGATCTCGGGTTCGAATTCGATTCCCTGGTCGGAATTGTTTCGTAGTTTAGATGTTTTCTATGTATTTATACATGTATGTATTTACAAAAGATAAAGAAAAGTAGGTACATAAATATTCTATCTTTAAATATAACCTTAGGAAGGTTGAAATGTTGATGTATTAAGATAAACTCGTGTTGCCAACCACTAGATTGCAAAGAGTAAGCAAGTCTTTCCGATGTCAAGGCATGCGATTCTACAATAAAATTCCAAGCATATATCAAGAATTAAGCATTACTAAATTTAAGACCTTAGTAAAACAAAAACTAGGTAAAAGGAAGTGTTACACAGTTTTTGGGTTTGGGGTTTTTCGTTCGGTTTTACTGAATAAGTGAGATTACGTAAGCCACAATCGAGGGAAATCTATTCCCCTGGTTACTCGAAGGGCGGCTACGGCTTGTATATAGATGGCGGTAGTCACTTACTTAAGGTGACCCACCTTAACTAAGTGACTACCGTCTACAGACTGGTGAATTGACTCCTAATCTAAAATTATAAATGAAAAACGTCATTAACATTGATTTTCTTTTAAAAAACTCCATTCAATTTTAATATTTGTTGCGTGTCAAATAGGTTCTAAAGTCGTTACTTATAATTCTCCCTTTAAACTGAGAACATCAAAAGTTTTAATCGCTCCATAAAATACACGCCAGTGAATTATTAGGCTCATTTTTGGAGTTACTGAAAGGCAAAGGATTCCTCTGCCTTTCAGTAACTCGTTCATACAAACAATAGATTGTTTAAAAATCTATTTATGATGTAAACTACGACTTGCTCAGTTTTAATTTGCCATTTGTTTGCAGCTATAGTTTTTATATGGTGGTCTTCATATTGTACTTAAATATCTGACTTGGAGCTGGACCGATTTTAATCAAGTTTTTCAAAAATAAAAACCACTGTACTTAAAAAAGCATTAGATAAAAATATGAACTTTCGAAAATAAAAGGATACTATGATTTTTTTTTAATTTGAATATTTTTGAACATTTAACACACAACGCTATTGTATTATGTGTTGTCAAACTGATATATCTATAGGTATTAGTCCACGGGCCCACGTACAAGGGATTTCAGTGATTAATAACAGGCTGAAAGTTTATACACAGCTTCGTTTTGACGAGACCCCCAACTTTTATTATTGGACCAAATTCTGATAGTGGCAGGAAAAAGCGGGATAGGGAGCGAAACACGTCGATTTGATGAGTGTCCCAAATTAATAAATCGACCCACACTCGAAAGTTGTCAAGATAATGTTAATATTTTTTTGGGTCTCAAAAAAATTACCATCGAATTTGTATGCCGATGCATTTTTTATGTAAAATATATATTTTGCAAGCCCCAAAACAAAAATCAGTTTGTTATTAATGAAAATGAATAAAAAATTTCAAGTCACCATTCTGACATGTTAGAGCTGGGGGTCACTCGGGAAGGTACCATTCACTTTGTATGCCACAAGTTTTTCTCAGTTTTCCATCGTATTTTCTCGAAGTATTGATTTTTAGAAACTGTTATTTATTAATTTGGGACACACATCAAATCGACGTGTTTCGCTCCCTATCCCGCTTTTTCCTGCCACTATCAGAATTTGGTCCAATAATAAAAGTTGGGGGTCTCGTCAAAACGAAGCTGTGTATAAACTTTCAGCCTGTTATTAATCACTGAAATCCCTTGTACGTGGGCCCGTGGACTATATAAGTACATATCTACTACTTTTTGTAATACACACATTTTATACATAGAAATAGCCTAAACTCCGAAACAAATATATGCAGATCATGCAAACAAAATAATATTAAATAAACAGGCAATCTTTTCTTTACATTTCTTTCAAAATATTTTTATTCCTTTTTCTCGCTGTGTCCTTTAGGAGTCCTGGACTACTGAAGAAAAATTCTAAAATCGGATTTAAAAGCTTCTAAATGCTCTTTGTAAAATTTCAATACTACTATTTTTCACCGAAATGCTGCTGCATAAGTAACTGAAAAATACTTTTGACTTTAATTTAGCTTGTTATCTATACAAATAAATAAAATAGGATTGTCTGTTTGTAATATTAAAATAACCGCTTTCTACTACATGCATATGAATGTATATACGGTACACATACCAAAATATATATTTTTTAAATTTTTGTCTGTCTGTCTGTCTGTTTGTTCCGGCTTATCTCTGGAACGGCTGGACCGATTTGGACGGGACTTTCACTGGTAGGTAGCTGATGGTACAAGGAGTAACTTAGGCTTATATTTTTTAGACTAGCTTCGCCCCGCGGCGTTACCCACGATACGACAATAACCGCGGGTAACACCGCGGGGTTCAGCTAGTCTGACTATATAAATGGGCAAAGCCGAGCTAACATTTTTATTTATTCCAAAGAATATAAATGAAAAGAAGAAAAAAATCAATAAAAGCCATTCTAACAATTGTTGTACCTATACCTTTTTTTTATGTTAGATGCCACCTTGTCACCTATGGACCCCTTAAAGTCCATCCACACCAATTTGAGAATCACTGACATAAGCGATACAAACTTGTGTTACATAGACTTTTTGACAAAACGATGAAGGTAATATCGAAAATAATGGCAGACTGGATATTATTTACTTGACTCACGTTTCATCCTAAGACCCTTCCTGCTTGAAATGCGTCCTTTGTATCCAATAAAGGTCAAGACCAAAGCCAGAAAGTGACTGGACCATGAAAGATTTATAGACAACGATTTTTCCAATTCCATGTGTTTGTTAAGATTTCAATAGAACTATTTTCTATTGGCTTTACCAGCCAGGACTAACCTACTTGAGAAAGTACCCCTAACGCGAACCCCATCTAATTAACGAAGTTCACAAAGATTTAGATATTTTTTCGTATCAATTGAGTGTACTCGCAAAATGTCTTGTAAATTTTACAAAACCTAAGAGTGTTACAGTATTTAGTTTTGTATTTTTAATTTTAAGACAGATTGTTACGTTTACTGAGTTTAGTTTTATTGAGTTTATATTTCGTTAATGTATGTTGTGTTCACAAGACACTTATATTTAAAACTGTATGCGGTATTTCTTTGTGTATGTGTGTATATATATGCTAAAAATGTAAATTAGCCTCTCTATCGCATTAGGGCAACCTGTAATGATAGTGAAGGTGATATTGTAGTACCTACTAAATAAAATAAATTTTATCGGTAAAGTTACATTGACCGGCTATTTTAATTAAATTTGATAATTCATTATAGAGAATAATATCGATATAGTACCGGTACAGTAAGTAAGTGTGGGAGAATCACGCTTCGGCATGAATGGGACGGCTCGACCGGAGCCATACCACGACCTCACAGAAAACCGGTGTGAAATAGCGCTTGCGCTGTGTTTCACCGAGTGAGTGAGGATACCGGAGGCAAATATCCCATCTCCTGCCCCCGTCCCCCTCCCCACCCCCCAAAGGCCGGCAACGCACTTGTGACGCCTCTGGTGTTGCGGGTGTCCATGGGCGGCGGTAATCGCTTACCATCAGGCGATACGTATGTTCGTTTGCCCCCTATTTAATACAAAAAACACCACGAGAGTTGTCTATAAGATGCCAATGTTATAAGAACTGTTGTGTGATAATTTATTCTAGTATCTTTGGTATTTTGGTTTGGATAGCTCTTGAAACTCGCGGGCTGGGTCACCGCAACTCGACGACTTTAGTGCGCCTATTTTGCGTAATGGTTTCGATAGCTCATTTCTCATTCTAACGTCTCCGTCCTTCACCTTTGTCGATTTGTGAAACTGACTACACCGAGGATTCGGGTTACGTTGGAAGTGGTTTCATAGTATGAATTGCTATTCGATAAGTCTCATTCCTTAGCGTGATCTTTACATTTTTGATTTATCAAGAGGTGTTTAAACATTGAGTTTGTACCCTAATTGAACGTGGTAGTTATTGTTATCTAAATTTAATGCATTTGTTAAATTTAAACCTGATTGAAAGAGGATAGGCGATTCTTTAAAAATCTTTACATAATATGAAATGAAGTCGCTTGTCTATTGGCTCAAATCTTTTGAAATACTCAACGGATTTCAGTACAATTTTCAGTAATAGATAAAATGATTCAAGAGGAAGGTTTATATGTATAACTAGAATGAGTGGCAAACGAGCAGATGCATCACCTGATGGTAAGCGATTACCGCCGCCCATGGACATCTGCAACACCAAAAGCGTCACAAGTGCGCTGCCGACCTTTGGGGGATGAGGAGAGGGAATAGGGGGAGGGGTTGGGGTATGAGCCTCCGGTATCCTCACTCACTCGGTGAAACACAGCGCAAGCGCTATTTCACACCGGTTTTCTGTGAGGCCGTGGTATCACTCCGGTCGAGCCGGCCCATTCATGCCGAAGCGTGGCTCTCCCACGGAAAGAATAGCTTGCCTTAATTTTAAACAATACCTTTAATATTTCTACGCGATTTTGTACAATAAAGGACTAGCATACTCATACGGAAATTCTATCCGTTTTGCAATATTACTAAGTTAGTTTCTATCAACGAATGCCATGAATATTTAAATATAAGTAGATAAGCGAATGTCGGCTAACAACCTTTATAAATTGTGTACACTAGTTATTTAGATTAGCCAGGATTACTTTAATATTAAATTACGCATTATAATAACGCAGTAGGTACGTCAATCTTATCGTACACTTGATTTTTGAACAACATTTGTGGATAGTTCTATTTTGACAAGATAGAGCCATGCTCCCACATTTTGGACGGTTACGGCCGCTCGACCGGACTGACCACGACTTCGCACAAAATCGATTATAATTTTTGAAGTAAATCTTCTTTACGCACGCTGACTTGGGGAATAAGCTAGTGAAAGCGTATCAAGAGCGTTACGAAAAGTGTGACCGGGCGAGGCGAACAGAAGTTAAGAGAGATATAAGCTAGTAAAGATAGAAAGAGAGAGGATTACGTTTCATATATTACTAAAGGGGCATGAGAGAGAGATGCGAGCACAAATTTTCTTTCTCTCTTTCTCTCAAAGAAGTTTTACTTCAGTATCGAGGTCTAAACCACACACATAATATTTGTTTGTCATTAATCTATGATTATTGAATTTTAAAAATGTTTATTTAGAAGAAAATAGTTTATGAAGTTTATTAGGTGTAATAAAAATGAAATAAATACAGTTAAACGTTATGAAATCTACACTAGGTAATACATATTATAAAGAGAAAAGATCTTGTTTTTGTTTGTTACGTGGGAGAGCTATGCTACGGCATGAATGGGCCGGCTCGACCGGAGTGATACCACGGCCTCACAGAAAACCGGTGTGAAGCAGCGCCTGCGCTGTGTTTCACCGAGTGAGTGACGAAACCGGAGGCCCTACCCCAACCCCTTCCCCCATCCCCTTCCTCAGCCCCCAAAGGCCGGCAACGCACTTGTGACGCCTCTGGTGTTGTGGGTGTCTATGGGCGGCGGTAATCGCTTACCATCAGGTGATACGTCTGCTCGTTTGCCCCATATTCCATAAAAAAAAAAAAAATACGATTTAACTCAAAACCTACTTGACAGATTTGAAACATTGTTTTACCATTAGTATACTACATTATCCCTGAACATAGGCTAAGGAATATTTTCAAAAAAATTAGGGATACATAAAAAAACATTGATAATGTTACCCAAATACCAAAAAATATCCTATAACGCATACGCTAAAGAAACTATTGATAATAGAGCAAAATCATGTAATATTTTATTATAGTTACTCGTATGTAACAATAACTACTTATTCATATTAAAGTATTCAAAATTAACGTTGAAACAAACTAAGCCTCATTATTCGTAACTTGATATTAATCCTTGTCCAAATGAATCACTTCGTATTCTAGGCTATACCAGTACCTGTAAATTACTTTTTGAATTATTCATCGGACATACCATTCAAAGGTTGTTATGAGTATAATATTTATAATAACAAACACTTCTAATAAAAACTTAATTTAAAACAATAACAACAAATTGAGTTGTACTCAGTGTTTTCAGATGTAATCGAAGTGTTGTCGACTGAGACGCACCAATCGCTTGCTCGGAACGGTGCTAACACAATCCCCGCGTATCGCTAGCAACCAAACAGACCTAAAAAACGACTACTGCACATCTAACGAATCAGTCCATGTTACGTGCCGGTCTCTATACCATTCACTTGAAATATTTGGTTCAGCTTTAAAAGCGTAACAGACAGACAGAGGAATGGATCTTTTTACAAGCTTTTACTTAGTCTCACCTGTCCCGACGTTTGTCTGTAATCAAATTTTGCAAGTTAAATTTGATCCACTTCCCGATTTTCGATTAAGCTGAAATTTTAAATATACCTTTAGTTCTGATGACAATGCCAAATTACATATAATCGGTATTATTATTAATCCAAAATGGCCGCCGTAACAAAATGGCAACCTAAATATTTCTAAACAACTTATGAAATGAAAGGGCATAAAGTAATTTTTTTAGTAACAAGAAATAAAAGGTGGTTTTTAAAGAAAACTTTTTAAATTAATCACTTGTTTTGTATCACCCATACATAGTATAACCCGCCATAAGGCGGAACTAAAACATAATGGAATCCGTGCCTCTGAGTATGTATAATACAGCTAGTTTACAATAATGTTTAACTATATCACGTTTAGCTATTTATATAAAACGATATGGCTAGACATCGATTTTGATAAATCATGTCTCGAAGTACGCTTGTACACATACATCAATGCGATTTAATTGGTCAGACTTGTCATGAAATTATCTTTGTTAAAATCTGGCTACTTGTATCTTTTGGTCTTATTGTCTCTTAAATTATTTAGACGCCATTTACAAGACGCTGTAGAGGTTACCTCAAAATTGCACTGGTTGTCGGTAAGACACCAGGCGAGGCAGCCTGCGCCAAAACATGAGTCACCTACGTCTAAATGGTCTATGCATCTGATGGTTAACCGGCAGACTAGCATTCGAATAACAAGCCGGCTAGTCGCATATCTGTCTATTAAATGTATAAAAGAAAAAATATATAAAAAAATATAAAAGAAAAATTTACACTTCGTAAATTCGGTTTTACACGTTGAAAGGAAACATTAGGGAAATCACGTTACATTGCTTTTAGGTATAAGAGACAAGTTAGCATTTCCTTAAAAAAATAAACACAGTTACAATAAATATTACGAAGTTAAAACCGTTTGATGTAAAAGGTAAATTTTATTTAGCCTTATTCTTGGAATTCAAGGATTTTTTCGCAAACGTAAAAAATATCCGCTTTTGAAATGTTGTACTCCTTTTTTTATACGTAATTATGATAAGGAATGTTTTTACTTAAATAACAAATGAAATATGAAATTCATTCATCATCTATATAATTCTCGTCACGTTGTTGCTTACAATGAACTTCAAAACTATCAATTGTACGTTTTTTATAAATGTGTGTTTTGCTGTCGTGCCTGAGATAGCATAGTTAACATCACGCTTAGACCAATAGGAGCCGTGATTGATTGAAAAGATACTGAGACAAAATTGTGTGGGCTAGCTAGTATTATAGAAAATTGGACTACTTTATTTTCTTGTAACTAGATATACAAATTAAAGTATGAATACAAAAATGCAAGGCTAGTGGTAGGTTTTAATAGATCGGGTAGTGAACGTCTATTAATGAGGAACTATTAGAGACTATAAGTTTGACACCCTCTTAGCAATTAAGGACTCAGTGAATCACCTTGTCTCGTAATCATAGTCCATTGCCCGGGAATATGTACGGGCCCAATGACCGTACATTTGGCGCAGTCAGCATTTTACGTCCACAACTTCGATTTAAAAAACACATTATAAAATCAGTGCACTTTCAGCAGTCATAGGGTGTACTCACTAGCATTAATCATTACACATTATATAATTAGTTCATAAGTCATTTGTGTGCAACAATAAATAACATCTAATCAAGCACGTCTATCATTCTATAAGCTGTGTACGAGACCCGTACATAATTGGTCCTTCGAGCCGGAGTGTTAGCCGCGTAGATTAACACATTGTAAAGTTAAGCAAACCTAACAAGGTCAGTCGGTAGACGAGTGACAAAATTACCTCAATCAAATATTTCTTCACAATAATTTGATTATAATTTGAAACAAAACTACACATTTTTGATACTATTTAGTAAAGTAAGATTTAGTTAAAAGCTACTAAAGGTTAAACTGATAGTCTATTTAACAATTCTCTTTTACAAACCAGAGCTGAAATTTACAATCGCTTAAATTCTTTCATTAACACTAGAACCATACGAAATTTCCAAATGGCATTGTGGTCTTTATTTAAACTGAACTTATGGTGATCAGTTGAGGGACCACATTCTGGATGCTTATTTTTTTATACAGTGAAAGAAAAAGGTGGATACTTGGTAAGTTAGGTTTACCAAGTTTTACAGTAGACAGTGTAGTTCAGTAGAACAGTCATATAAAGCAGTAGCTAATTTTAACTACCTAGTTTACTAATGCCTATCGGCCACAAATGAGGGACCACCTTTGTTCGATTGTAACTTTTGAGTGGTTTTATTTTACAAAACCTACAGTTCAATTTACAAATATTTGAGAATTTTCACTACAGGCAGCTGAATTCAAAATCTCATAATGCAAATATTGACAAATTTCTTACAGGCCCAGATGATGTTAATTCTTTACTGACTGGCCAACGGAGCCGAGATAACTAAAAGCATTATGAGGACGGTTTGCGAATTTGTCCGGGTTTTTTGAAGACTTCATTTGAATGCCTAAATTTTATGTATATATCCTATCAGCTGGAATTATAACAGTAGCATCCGCAACTTTTACGATAAAAACTTTGTCTGTTGATATTGAAACTTTACGTACATAATATGGTGTTATGCGCAGCGGATTTAATGCTAAAGGTTCCAAATGTTCCAATCAACCTCCGCGTCATGTAATATAGATGAAATAGACCAAACTTTTATATAATTAATACTGCCTCGGTGGCGCAGTGGTAGTGAATGCGACTGCTGTGCTTAAGGTCTCGGGTTCAAATCCTGGGTCGGACAAATGTTTGTATGTTCTACAAATATTTGTTTCGGAGTTAGGGTGTTTTCTATGTATAGTATGTATATATTTCCAAAAAAAACAGTGTATATGTATTTATATCAGTTGTCTAGTACCCATAACACAAGCTCTGCTTAGCTTGGGACTAGATGGCGTTGTGTGTTATATGTCCGAATAATGATTTATTTATTTACATATTTTCTTTAAAGTTACGACCTCCACTCCATTTGGCTTTAGTCATTTGTATTAGATGTAAGCAAGAGGTATTTATTTGATTTTGTTTTCAACAATTTCAGTATATTCGAAACTTTTGTTTTATTACTTTCATTGGCTTCATAATATTTTTTATAATTGTTGGGTTGTCTTGTTTTCTGTAATATAATATTCATCAGCTGAGCGCCTTTCTTTTCAGCAGAAATCTGTGCTCTACCCACGCACGAGTTACGAGAAATTCCGGAATACATATAAAATATGTATATAGAAGCATTCTTTAAAAGTATCTATCTATAGAAATATACAAAAAGAACCAGAACCAAAAGTTAAAAGTTTTTGCTTTTTAAACGGTTTTATTTAGCTTGCCCTGTTTATTTCTTTTTATTTGTTTGAGTCAAATCTAGTAATTGAAATTTTACCCACTTCCTATTGACAGATTGATCTGAAATTTGGTATACACCTTTAGTTCTGAATTTAGTACTCGTAAATTAATAAAAGTAATATTCAATTAATTGACAGAGATCTGAGGTTTAAAACGTACCTTCCCCCTTTCGGCAGTCAGTTTTAAACTTTTTCGCAAATTTTTAATCCTATAATATCAGGCTAAGTTTTCCTCAAATTATTTATTCAAATAATTTGAGGAAAACATACTGAACTATTCAGTTCAGTATGTATAATGGAGGAATGGTATAAAATTATTTAAATCTAATCTAAACTCATTATCCCGATAAAGTATCTCAAGTTATTCGCATAAAGTGAATTTTGAATCTTTTTTTGGAAACTTTTTGTAAGAAAATCACGTTCGCCAGTTCTACCGAAATTTCCTCCACAGCATCTTACCGTAGTATCTCAAATATTAAATTAAAAAACTTTGGAAACTTCACACTCGGGGAGCCTACAAAATATCTCATTTCTTTTGTCATTATTTTAAAAACTCATTGTTACTAGTTCAACACGACTGTTACATCTTTGTCACATCCGTGCGGTGATAGATTAGGAATACTGAATTTCATCACGCTATCTATCCAATGGGTTTGTTAACTTACCTCCAAGGGAAAAAACTACACAGACTAACAACAGCTTATTTTTAAACTTGTGGAATACCCTACGGGCCGTCACCCACCGGGGTTTGCTGCGGGGTGGTGTGTCGAAATTGGACCGACTAAAACCGCACAGTATGCCACTCTTGCCTGAGAAGGGAAGGGTCCGGGAACAAGGGAAGGGTCTGAGAACTAGGGAAGGGTTCGGGAACTAAAACAACAACAGCTTGAACATGGTAAACTTCAAGCAAACCTTACGACTAATATTGCCGTCTTACTTTTTGAAACCACAAACACTCCACATTCAGTAAACAAGAATTTGCTCTTCGTAATATATCTTCAATGTTTACATATATTATTACACTAAAGTGAGTGATATATAGATAAGTGTATAATATATGTAAACAATTGTACAAACATAATGAATAGCTTCTTATGGGTACAAACATGGGACTAATTAATAAATTCGTTGTCATGACGTTGTAACTACGCTTACCACATCTAAATTATTTTGATTAAATGAGTTTCTGTAGTCCCATTGTTATGTGTTAACTACAGAACAGCTGTCGCTTGATTTCAAAAGTTCAAGTTGCTCTTAATTAATAAATTGATTAAGTAATTGCGTAATGAAATCAGTTGGTGGCTTAATTTTATTTCACTAAGGGTCAGTTTGGACTTTTCGGCCAGATAACTACAGATTTCTGTTTCACAAGTCTGGGCTAGAGACAAATAATTTAGATAACCAAATGTACACTAATATTATAAAGCTGAAGAGTTTGTTTGAACGCGCTAATCTCAGGAACCACTGGTTCGATTTGAAAAATTCTTTCAGTGTTGGATATTAGATTTATTGACGAAGGCTATAGGCAGTATATCATCACGCTAAGACCAATAGGAGCGGAGCACTAATGAAGAATGTTACAAAAACCGGGGAAAAATATTACACTACCGGCAATAAGAGACGTAAACGAGGTTCCGTGAGTCAGCTAGTTATTATATACTACTGGTCGTTCACTGATCCATACTTAATTAATACACCTCATTCTTTTGTTTTAGTTTTTTGTTTCCTTTTTATACCAACTCGTCTAGTATCTGGTCATCGTGGCTACTGTGAATTGGAAGTCTACTGTCTAAAATATCCTTCTTCGGCACCGGACTTGATAATGACGAACTGTACATGATAAAGTCGCCTACGAAAAATTAATCCTAAATGTAGGCTGTTGAATATTAAACATAACAAAAGGTTTTCTTAATGTTTAAGATAACCTTTAATAGTATATAGAGAAACATAGCAACCTGCATACGTAACTTAATTTTAAGACGTGTTGTTCTTAGAATTAATTTATGTATGTAGGTTATATTACTTATCAGATAATCAAAGCAAGCAAGCACATACCTCCTATTAGTACAGATCCAATATCTTTAACCGTTATATGAGAAACCGGTGCTTCATTAAATAGTAATGAACATTATAAACACTAGTACCAGCAATATGTATATATCTACACATATGTGATGTGTATATGTCCATAAATTGGACATAACTCGAGAATAATATACTAATATTGTAAATTCGAAAGTACCTCTGTCTGTCTATCTGTTACGTTTCATGGCTAAACTGCTGCACCGACTTCAATGAATTTTAGCATGGTGATACTGTGATTCTCGAGGAAAGACATAGGCTACTCGTTAAAACATGTCATCTAAATGTAATGTAATATTCACTGATACAATGTTGCGAAATAAAGTCCGAGTCCGCATTCTTAGCAATTACGCGAGGGTATATTCGTATTCTCGTCTTTACTTGTAGATAATTTGAGTACCTACATAAATTGATTTTACTCGTATTATATTAGTATCAAAATGTAATGTTAAACCATTAAAAATGCGTGTTTTTAGCCTGTTGAATTGTTTGTTATTGAGTGCTGTAAGTGTATAGTATGTGTAATGTATCAAGAATCAAAACATATTCTCATGTGAGTGAAATGTAAATTTCTTTTTGAGAAAAGTAAATTCTTTACCCACAAAATGAGAGCAACAAATTTTGCAAGCTTTTAATGGTAAATACAACAAACGATAAAACACCAAATCAATATTAATGTATGAACTTCAGAGAATAGAAAATTAGCGGGGTTTCACTTACCATTTATAAGACTTCAATAGATATAAGTATTAGCTGTCTACAATAAAATTAATATTTGTATTATTCATTATACAATCTCTCACCAGAAAATAGATATATCTCATAGAAAAAACGAAGCAGTCATGAGGTCTGCCGAAAGAAGTGAAAACACAAAAATTTAAACAAATAGTTGTTACGTACGAGTACGTATATGCAGTATGTATATGCAAATTGTTTGATATTATATTAATAGCGTATGGAGGTATATCTTTGTACATATATACACAGTATATATACATACATATATATATAGCTCATGGAAAGCGTTCAGTGACGATGACGCGAGTTCCATGATTTTGGTTCACCCAAAAAGTGCTCAAATCGCCTTTGGTAGTTTTCACTTCAGAAATACTTGTTATTTTAATATTTAAGATTTTAGTTATTTTACAACAAAAGTTTACAATATCTATAGGTAAACAACGCCATCTAGTCCCAAGCTAAGCAGAGCTTGTATTAAGGGTACTAGACAACTTCTATAAATACCTAAACACTTTTTTTTGTAATTACATACATATAATACATTGAAAACACTCAAACTCCGAAACAAATATATTGCAGATCATACAAACATTTGGTCCGACCCGGGAATCGAAACCGAGACCTCAAGCTTAGCAGTCGCATACGCTACCACTACACGAGGCAGTGATAAAGGACAAAGTATTGTTATAAATACATATAAATTATTGATAATAAACCATGATTCGCTTCAATAAAGGAAAATAAATAAACACAGAATCTTTGTCTGTCCACACCGATCTGTTTAAATGTAAGAAACACAATTTAATAAAAACAAAGTACTCGTACATCACATCCTGTTTCTCAATAAAAACAAAACTGTCTTGGTTGTTGTATGTTTCTGTTGTGATGCTCCTTTTGTTCTTGTGAAACGCAGTTTTTCTTTGTCACTTTCATTTACTTTTAATATTAACATGAGTTAAAATAATTATTTTCGCTTAAATAATGCATTTCGAACGCACCTAATTAGCAATCAATAAGGAATAATTACATTCTTCTCTTTTGCTAGTCATCGTTGCCTGCAAAAACGCTCGCTTTACTGAAACTTTTAATCACCCGGAAGTGCTAGAGGCGGTGGATAAAAATTTGTTTACTGAAATGTAGAGTCATTAAGTTCATTCTAATCGTTTCAGTCTCTTTAGAGATACTTTTACCTAAAACAATCCCCTAAAAGCAAAAAAAAATAAAAAGGTGTGTGTGCAATTCACACAAGATAGTAGTAAAACTTCAGTAAATCGACAAAAGAATGAGATAAATATATAAATAATAATAATAAATAATAATAAATATTTCGGACATCTTAACACACAACGCCATCTAGTCCCAAGCTAAGCAGAGCTTGTGTTATGGGTACTAGACAACTGATATGAATACACATATACTTTTTTTTGTAAATACATACATATCATACATAGAAAACAACCAAACTCCGAAACAAATATTTGTAGATTACACAAACACTTGGTCCGACCCAGGATTTGAACCCGAGACCTCAAGCACAGCAGTCGCATTCACTACCACTGCGCCACCGAGGCAGTCTAGTATATATATAACAAGGGTAGGATAATTACAGTGTTTATTTGTTTAAAAATGAAAGTATTTTGATTAATTTAAACATACACAGAGGCATTTGCTCTCTCGCTCTGGCTCACTAATTACAGGCGACTTTTTGTATTTGTGTCTCTTACCTGTCGTTTTTTCCGTTGCATTCGGTTTGAAATCACAGCGATTCTAAAGTAGTTTCACTTCAAAACTTTGTCCCTCTGGACGAGTTTGGAACCTTCCAAAAATGCCAGGAACTAAAAACATGCCACGGAATCTGAGAGGCCGTTTGTCTTCAATTATTATTATCATCGTTATATCTAAAGCTTCGCATCATCAATTAAATTAAGGCAACATTCATTAATTAGTTCAAATAAATGAACGAAAACAAAGTTTTTCCCATTTCCATTATTAATCTTTGAATTAAAGAGATTTATGAATGAAACTTACAACCGTTTAGCACTTCCCTATAATCCAATTAGGATAATAATTAGAGGAAACGAACGATTTTTAGCAACTAAAAGCTATTTATTAGAGTTCCTTAAACTAATAATTTATAGGCTTTTAGAGCTAATAAATGCTTTTACTGCTACGAGTACCTCACTTGTTTTTATAGCGGAATGTTTGGACCCGTGACAAAAAATTCGTGTCACGTAAAGATACGGATAATACGTGATTGTTGTACGGTGACTAGGTGTAAACAAATTTGTTTTACCGCATTGTTTCATTTTGTTTTTTAATGGCGTTGTCCCTAAAAACATAATACTGTACTAAAAACAAATTGACTGTGACTGCGTTTATGAAACACATTAAAACTTATATTACTTAAATGGTGAGTGAATTATGAGTGTGTTTTCTACATATACTATATGTATGTACAAAAAAAGTAGATATATATTTAAATCATTTGTCTAGTAACCCTTAGCATAAGCTCTGCTTAGTTTGAGATAAGATGGCGTAGTGTGGATGTGTAGATTAGGTATATATTATTATGAAATATTAACATTTTGCTATGCCCTGTTCATCTCATCGGATCACTGCATTTTATCGAGATAAAAAACCTATATTTAATACACCCTTTATTAATACCTCCATACCAAAATCTGTCGCTCTGTTTAAAAGTGAAGAAGTAAGAAACATGCAAACACACTCAAACAATGTAACGTATAACTCTAAATCCAATAACCACTGTAATAAATCTCTGGTAATAATACTAACTATTTTGATTAATTAGTAATGACTTACGCCTTACATCCTCTAACACTCACGAGTAAGACGCTAAAATTAGTTATTAAGAGATCGTCTCCACGAACGATAGAAACGTGATAGATCCGCGTTTCTATCGTCAGGTAATCTCCACGAACGAGCAATTACTCCTTCAGGGTATCGTTGCGACTCGTAAAGCCGGCGACTGACATGAGCCCTTGTATGATATGATATGAGTAACATTTAAGGCGAGCATGTTGATGTCACATTATGACATGACCTGACTGACCTGTACATTTGCTCGTGGCGAATCACAGATTAGGAGGTAATCTATGTGATGAGTACTATGCTCGACTGCGCTCCGCTTTGAGTGTGCGCATGAGATTTCATTGGTATTTAATCACAATTTCGTATATCGAAGTTGTGTTTCTTGGTTCTGTGATTCTACTAAATTATTCTTTGGAGTAAGGAAATATTAAAATGAAAAAAAAAATTAAACGTTATTGGCTTTCAAACTTGTACAAAAACATAAATATATTGGTTCATCGTTAATGGAAATATTATAAATAACAGAGTTTTTTCCTGGCCCCATTCCATCTTCAACGCTTGTCAATGACACTTTGAAACTGACTCGATTGACACATACGCTTTGTACTGACCTAAAATTAAGGCGTAACGTATCACTCAAAGGGATCCACGAAAATACCGACAACCGGGTGGAGCACGCGGCGCTCGCATCAAGCGGCACGTGCGTTACATTTCGTCGTAACGTAACGTTACGTTAAGTTACGACGAAATGTTACAGGTAAGTCACCACCTTAATCCGGTGTGAAATAGCGCATGCGCTGTGTTACACAGAGTGATTGAGGATACCGGAAGCCCTTATCCCAATCCCTTCCCCCATCCTCCAAACCATTCGCAAAAGTCCGGCAACGCACTTGTGACGCTTCTGGTGTTGCGGGTGTCCATGGGCGGCGGTAATCGCTTACCATTAGGTGATACGCTTGCTCGTTAGCCAGATATAAAAAAATAAAAAAGAAACGCCGAGTGTATTGAAATACATTTCCCGACGATAATACCGCCGTGATTCTCTCACACCTGGACACAGCTCCGTAGCAACTAATTGTCTGTCTCTATAAGATCAACTCACACAAGTAGTACATTAATCTCACTTATTAACAATTAAGAGACTATAATGTCTCCCCAGGAAAGCAATAACGAACTTACACATTTAGTAAATTGATATTTACTATTATATAGCCGTCTTATGCCCTTAGACATTCATAAAGCTGGAGACACATTGAGTAGACATAATTTATAACTTTTCCCCTCTCTATGTGGGTGAGTGTCTGTTTATGTTGCAAATATTAAAGGTGAGTGTGTGTGCGTGTACTGTGTGTATATTAAGAAAACAGAAAATTTATTATTATAGTCGGTTAAAGAAAGAAACTTAATAATTTGTTATCTAAGTAATCATATCCATATTAATTTTGTATAATTTATATTTCATAATAAATAAATAAATAAACATTCCGGACATCTAACACACAACGTCATCTAGTCCCAAGCTAAGCAGAGCTTGTGTTATAGGTACTAGACAACTGATATATACTGTTTTTTTTGTAAATACATACATATTATACATAGAAAACACCCAAACTCCGAAACAAATATTTGTAGATCACACAAACATTTGGTCCGACCCGGGATTTTAACCCAAGACCTCAATAGATCAAGAAAAGTTTTAAAACCTCAAACCCGACTACTCTATTACTACGACTCTAATCTACGTTTACGACGAAGACTATGGTAATCGTTTACCATCAGGTGATACATCTTCTCGGTCGTCCCCCTTTTCAATAAAAAAAACTTTGATAAAATTTTGAAAATAGTGGAGATCAATTGTCTCTAGCCACGCCTCTGGAAAATAGGCGTGATGTTATGTATGTATATAATTACAAAATTATTTATTAATTGCCAGGATCTTTCAATTCGGCTAGACTCTCTGGCGCTGTGTAGAGATGTGGCTTCGCTGTGCATATTCTACCACATTTACTATGGGGAGTGCTCCGAGGAATTGTTCGGATTGATCCCTGCCGCATCTTTCCGCCATTGTCCTACGCGACAGACATTTCATCTCCATCAGATCTAGATGGTTGGCAGGCCACAACTGTGCGATTTTTCCGAAATTTTCTGCCACGCACAGCAAAACGGTGGAATGAGCTATCGCCTGCGGTGTTCCCGGACCAATACGACCTTCAAACCTTCAAGAAAAGAGCGTACTTCTTCCTGAAAGGCCGGCAACGCACTTGTGACGCCTCTGGTGTTGCGGATGTCGGCGGTAATCGCTTACCATTAGGCGATACGTCTGCTCGTTTGCCCCCTATATAATAAAAAAAAAATCTTTGCTAATCTTTACTGAAGTCGTTCATGAAAACAATTAAATTCTCAAACCATTTCTATAGACATTAAGGTAATTAGATGAACCAAGAAACGGTCCTGTGTGTAATGACTTCATTTCTTTAGACTGCACTTATTGCAAAGTTTCCAAGTTTCCCTGTTGAATCGCGAATTTTACTTAAGACTTTAAATTTTATTACACTAACAGCAAATTGTGCATTCGAGAACTTTTATATCAGTACACTAAAATATATTTTTTTTTATAAACTTTATAATGTAGAGAAATTTTCACACTAAGGCACTCAATGAGAGTCCGATATTATATCCATACCTTTATTATAAATACAAAAGTAACTCTGTCTGTCTATCTGTCACGCGTTCACGGCCATACCGCTACACCGATTTCAATGAAATTTGGCATGGAGATACTTTGATTCTTGAGGAAGTATAAAAGCTACTCCGCCAGCATCGATAGCAACGAGCGCGCCTACCAATTGGCTAAGGAAGCGGAACTTTCGTGCCGAAGGAAACCCGACTATGACCTGTGTTCAAGCGCTAGATTCGCAGCGAATCGCTCGACGAATGGAACCGTCGATACCAGTCAGGCCACACCGCTTCTGACACGAAAGTGTTCTTCCCGGACGCGAGAAATGCATACTGCTTGGTGCAGAAAGAAATAAATTCAACCCCAAGGCGTTATCACGCAGATGACGGGACATGGGGGGTTATCTTAATACTTGCATCGCTTCAAGTGTCAGGAGAGCCCGTCATGTATCAGCAGCCCAGCCCAGGAGGAAACCATCCTGCACCTTATTTTTGAGTACCTCGTATTCGGGGCGCTAAGGTACGAGGCTGATTAACGTCTTAGAGAAGCTGGTTGAAGAAGAAGCACATCTTCTACTAAGCAATAAAGAAACTCGGACCGCATTCTTAAAACTTGACGAAAAAATCTGCGAAATAGTTATTAGCAAGAATAAATAAGTGAAAACTTAAATAAAATGAAATTAAAAAAATCCTAAAGCTAAATTGTAAGAAAAGCAGACAAAAGACTCTTGTCGTGCAAGAGGATGACGGATTATTATTAAAAAAATGGATGAATACGAACTAACAGTAGTATAAATCATCAAAAACTTTTTTAATTTTTTTTTCTCATACAGCTCCCGAACTAGAAATATACATGAAAACGGACATACAGAGCACCCAGACTTAGATTAGCAATTTGTGGATAACATAAAGTGTGGCGACTCAGATCACTATGCGATGGCGGAGTGGTTTAAACAAGTGCAATCGATATTAGATGAAGCTGTGTCATTCTCCAACAAAAGTGGTCGCGATGCCCATTGTCATAAAACCAATCTATATACAACTCGACTTCATGCCCGTAAACACATGACCAATCACAAAAGAGATTTCTTATAACATATTGCGAGTTATCACAAAATATGCTCCAAACATAAAATCTCGATAAAATGTCTATAATCTTTAACAATTTATATCAATCTGTTATTACATGTTTTACGCTCCAATATTAGGTCATATTTTCCCAATAGACTTTATAAGGGAGAGTCTACTATAATTGACTACGCTGTCGCGCCGATGATCAAGTATTTCTTTTAAAGGTTAATTTGTCAAGTAGGTACATAAAACAAAAAAGAAACAAAACATTTTGTTTTTTATTACGAAATTCGAAAGTATCTTTATCTGTCTGTTTTTTTTTCCGTGGGGAATGCATTTACGCACTTCGCTCACCCACCGGTGGGTGCGCTTCATGTGGGACTCCTGGCCTCCGGGAGAGGGGGCCAGACTCCCCACTAAACCCCAAGGTGTTCCTCCTCACATAAGACCGAGCCACGGGATAGTTTTCTCACCACGACTCGGCTAGGGACTCTCTGTCGCCGTCGACCCCTCGCCAAGGGCCTGAGAGCACCCAGCTCAATCTCGGTCCCGCAGGGCCTCACTCCTGGCCGTCATCACCTCATCACCTCGCCAGCGAACGAGGCGATGGCGGCCCAGCACCGGCAGCCTGAAACTCGACTCCGTCCTTTCCCTTAGCCGCCTTTTACGACACCCACGGGATGAGATGGGGTGGAGATATCTGTCTGTTGTGCTTTTACGACTTAGACGCTGCACTAATTTCGATAAAATTTGGTGTCGCGATACTTTGATTCTTGAATAAGGACGTCGGCTACTATATATAACCGATAAATACGCGGGCTGAACAATGGATAAAAGCTAGTCTCTTAGTAAATGTATTGGAAAATGCTTTTAAGATAAAATTTCTTTAGCGTGTAACTCTAAAGGTGAACGAACTTAGGGTCTACCTTCATTTTAGGTTCAAGTCACTAAGTGAGGACGAATAATTTAAACATAGATTGTAAAAAGGAAAAAGGAGTAGGTATGTAAACAAAATTAACATAACATCTAATAAAGTTATTATTATTTTGACGTTCCTCATCATCAAGCTTTGTATGAATTATCTGAAAAGATGGTGCACATGAGTTTCTCACCAGCTCTTCTCATGAATGCAATACCCATCGGAGCTGGTACTTGGATTGATTTCAATTTAAACCTTTGAGTTGAATCGAAATCAATCTAAGCTCCGGTAATTCAAATCATCTCAGTGCATTTAGTATTAGGAGTTTTGTTTTATGTTTTTATGTTTGTATTTTTGACGTGTTCAAGTGCCTTTTGGGGCCTATGGAAATAAATGATTTGAGTTTGAGTTTGAGTTTGAGTTATCATCATCCACCATAATGATGATGAAGAATTAGCATTGCCATTATACGAGGTAATGCTGCCAGCCTTTTGGGAACGCTACCAGCAGGCGATGATGTGGAGGAATTTTTTGATACTTGTATGTAAATATTGAATTTTGCTTTTTTTTTATTTCTTAGATTTCTATTTTATTTAAATATAAGTATTATGACAAGTATAAGTTTAGTATTAGTTTTCATTTGATTATTATAAAATTTGTAATTAGTTAATTAATTAATAAAATAAAATAATTAAATAAATATTCCGAACATCTAACACACAACGCCATATAGTCCCAAGTTAAGCAGAACTTGTGTTATGGGTAGCAGACAACTGATATATATATTTCCATACTTTTTTTGTAAATACTTACATATTTTACATAGAAAACACCCAAATTACGAAACAAATATTTGCAGATCATACAAACATTTGGTCCGACCCGGGAATCGAACCCGAGACCTCAAGCTTGGCAGTCGCATACGCTACCACTACGCCACCAAGGCAGTAAATGCAAATGACTTGTCACTTGCATCAAAATCCATTTAATAGTTTCTAAATGTAATCTTGTAAGTAAATTAAATATAAATGAGCCTTATATAATGTTATGAACTTAATTATAGTACTTCCTCGAAATAAAACGCAATGGGTATTTTTAGAATCAAATTTATTTTTACCCGATTACGACATAGTCAAAAGGATGAGTAATAGATTGGCAGTCTGTGTACATATATGTGTACGTTCTACCGTATTGCCGTCTAATCTACTGAACCTATTTTGATGAATGAGATGTCAATACATTTTGAATGAAATATTAATGTTCCGGGGCTCCTAAGCTATATAAATTTTATCAAAAGTGTTAATATACTTGTGTTATTAACTATAATGAAAACAAGCAGTTCTGAACAGTAAAAAGATCAAAAATTTATTTAGTTTGCAGTACACTGTACCGTCTGGTAATGTTCACAGAGTAAAAAGAAAAAGCGACATGAATAACAGCTAATATCAGTTAAGAAGATGACGCGAAATTCAATATTACAACATGAGTTATAATTTTTTAAACTGTTTATTTTTCATTAATCGATTCGTTTCCATGATACTTTAAACGTGAGAGCACAATGAGTTAATGTGTGAGGTTACCAAGTAGGTGAACCAGAGATAAAACAATCCCCTCGATTCTCAGGAGCTAAGATTTACGACACCACAGCTTTTAACAGTTCACTGCTGGACAATAGCCTAAGCAGCCTTCGGCCTACTATGCCACGCTGCTGCTGACCAGACGGGTTGGTTTCAAGTTCTCATTCTCTTTGCAGTGTGATTGTCTTTCGTAGTTTGCTCTCTTAGACGGCTCTCACGACCCCCACGAGATAAATAGGGGTAATGACACTAGCCGATTATCTTTTAAATTCAAAGTACGGACTTTTCGATTCTTTTTTTTTTATTGAATAGTGGGCAAACTAGCAGACGTATCACCTGATGGTAAGCGATTACCGCCGCCCATGGACACCCGCAACACCAAAGGCGTCACAAGTGCGTTGCCGACCTTTGGGGTTGGAAAAGGGGATGGGGGAGGTTGGGGTATGGGCCTCCGGTATCCTCACTCACTCGGTGAAACACAGCGCAAACGCTATTTCACACCGGTTTTCTGTGAGGCCGTGGTATAACTCCGGTCGAGCCGACCCATTCATGCCGAAGCGTAGCTCTCCCACGGTATTCGCTCGTATTCGAGCACTTTAGGGACCTGCTGACGGAGGCATCAGAATAACATTTAAAAGTGTCTTTATTATATATGTATATATATTTATTTACTTTTATTTCTTTTTTATATTTATACTGTATATGTATAAATTATATTCTATGTATGTATATCTAGCACATATTTATCTTTAGGAATAATTGTATTTCATAAAATTGTTTTTCGTCTTACTTGTACAAACACACACCTGCCACAAACAACTTCGCAACACCCAAAGCTTTGTCTGGAAGAAAATGCCTGTGGCATTAAGTCTGCCTTGTGCAACATGTTTGCAGGAAGTTTTAATAAATATATAAATAAATAATGACACTTCACCACAAGGACATAGTTTTAAATAGTATCTATTCTATATTTGGTATTGTATATTAATGTTTGCTATCTTGTAAATATTATCGCCTAATGGCCCGTGAACCCGTTAAGTTCAATCGAGTTTGATTTATCCAATTCCATTCTCAAAAACAACTTATTCTAATATCTCGCAATTCGTAGATAATTAGTAAACTTTACAAAAGAGAAATTGTCTTTTAAACGTATTTATTCATTTATTATACTCGGTTTTTTGTATACAACAAAGATTTTATTGATCTTTGGCACGCTTTCGAACTCTTTAAGTCAAGAAGCACACTGATTTATGCCAGAACTAGGAAAGTGGAACAGTAGACCTTATTACTTTATGATTGATTCGAGGAGTTACTAAACTATTCGGTGAAAGGAAAACAAAATAAAGGGTTGAGCAGCTTTTGGGCGTTTGTTTGTTTATTTCTTTGTTTGTTTATTTGGGCATTTACGCCTTACCTACTCAACTAAACGTATTTTTTTCCGTACTTTTTGTTTTTGTTGTGTTTAGCCTTCTATGTTTACTGTTGGGTTATAACATGTTACATTATAGCGTATATTTAAATCTAATATATAAAATTATCGTATCGCAGTGTTTGTTACCAAAGTTTATTTGGTATATTTTACTATATTTTACCGCGGGTGAGCCACGCTTCGGAATGAATGATACCACGGCCTCACAGAAAACTGGTGTGAGACAGCACCTGAGCAAGTGAGGATACCGGAGGCCCATACCCCAACCCCTTTCCCCACCTCCCTCCCCATCCTTCAAAGGCCGGTAACGCACTTCTTACGCCTCTGGTATTGCGGGTGTCAATGGGCTGCGATAATACCTTACCATCAGGCGATTCGTCTGCTCGTTTGCCGCTATTCCATACTTTACATACTTTCGCGTTTATAATGTTAGTAGGATTTTAGTATGTTTAACTTAATAACCAATGATGAAGAAGCATCTTAATAGGCCGACATAGTGTGGGTCACCATGCAGAACTGTTACCTTGTCTACGTGCGCGATGAATGCGATGACGACTCATAAATTCTATTCATGCTTTCCATCAAGCAAAGATGGAAAGCATGATTTGGGCAAAAGTAGTATTAGCTACATCACGAGGAGATTATGGTTTTCAAACACATATAAAACGGTTCTCGCTACTACAAATATTTAATAAATAAATAAATATTTTGGACATGTTACACACAACGCCATCTAGTCCCAAGCTAAGCAGAGCTTGTATTATGGGTACTAGATAACTGATATAAATACATACATATTATAACTACATAGAAAACACCCAAACTCCGAAACTATGAGCCATATGATAGAATAAAACAACCTTTCTTTTATGTATGGCCTGCCAAAATATCTCTGCCTGATGGAAAGCAAAAGCAGAATCCAAGAGTGGTGGTCACCATACTCATTGCGATGACTCACACCATGGCGGCCTTGTGATGATTTTCCATCGTTGGGCCTCCGGTCTCGCAATCACCAACGAAACACGATACCTTCCTAAAAGATACTATTAATATTTAATTTTAATACTTTATCGAATTTATTAAGTTACTGACAGCAACGAAGTTAAGCCGCGGGCTTATGAACTGACAATGGCAGCGAAACTAATATAAAGAAGTTTCTTGTTTTTGTTACTAAAATGTACAATTTAAGATAAATACTTTGTTTTTTAAATCATTTGATTTTGACTACATCGTCATACTACAGAATGCTAGGTCAATTCTCACTCATTGCATTAAATTGTAAGCTAAAATCTGTCTTATTGGCATAAGTTTAAGTATTTCGATGTACAGAACATTTGTGTTAAAAATAAACAATAATTACCTTTAAACGTTTCTATTTATTTATATCTTTATTGTGTACATAAAACAAAAATAATAATAATAACAAAAGATGAGTAACAGAGATGTATACGTAACAATTGGCGGTCTTATCGCTCACGGCGATTTCTTCCAGACAACCTTAGTATGCATATTGGTGTTTAATATGAGGTAGTTTATACACCAGTAACATACCATCACATGAATGTCATAAATATTCGAAAATATAAAGAATAATATTCTTTTGTATTGTATGTTTATTAATCTATACTAATAATAAAGCTAAAGAGTTTGTTTGTTTTTTTGTTTGTTTGTTTGAACGCGCTAATCTCAGGAACCGCTGGTCCGATTTGAAAAACTCTATCAGTGTTGAATAGTCCATTTATCGAGGAAGGCTATAGGTTATATATCATCACGCTACTACTAATAGGAGCGGAGCACCAATGAAGAATGTTTCATAAACGGGGGAAAATTTTCACGCCACGGGCAATATACGACGCAAACGAGGTTGCGTGGGTCAGACTATCCAAAACCGAAAGAATTTTTCAAATCGGACCAGCGGTTCCTGAGATTATCCGGAACAAACACACAGACAAACAGACAAAAAATTTATATTTTGGTATGTGTACCGTATATACATTCATATGCAAGCAGTAGAAAGCGGTTATTTTAATGTTACAAACAGACACTCCAAATTTATTTATTTTTATAGATGTAGGTTTATCTCTTATTAACTAAATTCAATCCCTTTGCACCTACCAGTTCTCATTTCTACATCACCAGAAGGTCGACTGAGAGAGAATGCCTCAAGGCATTAAGTCCACCTCTGTACAACGTATGCAATAAGTTTAAATAAATAAATAAAAATTAAAAAATGCATGCGTACACTTACACATATACCTACACATATATAAACATACATAAATACATACACATATACATATGTTTTATAATCCATTAGCATTTGCTAGCGTGTATTTAATAATAACATATGGGTTATCGCCGTAGAGTAGCCTATGTCCCTTTTAAGAATCAAAGTACCTCTATGGCAAATTTCATGAAGAAAGTGAAAGCGTGACAGACAGACATACAGTCAGAGCTACTTTCGAATTTATAATATTAGTATAGCTAGTAATACAATCTATGTTTAGTTTGTGTCTAGACTCTACACCTTAACAATCAACACTGTATAAAAATACTCTTCGAATCTGAAATCTGAACTGTTGTCTAGAAGTTCCATCAGTAACTCACATAAGGTTTCCTCAGATTACGCTTTTCTCTCAAGAAAGTAAAAATATCAGGTTTATCGTCAGTGCTTTGTTGGACAAAAGAAAGTACATTAGATAAATACAACTGGGATTCAGTTTGCTAGATAAATATTTCTACATACGCTACTACAAAAATGTACTCTACTGACAAAAGAGATTTATATTGGTGCCAATTGTATCGTTTCAAAACTCTCTTCCCTAAAGAAAAGCCTGTTAAACTATATTTTAAACTAGCTGAACCCCGCGGTGTTACCCGCGGTTATTATCGTATCGTGGGTAACGCCGCGGGGCGAAGCTAGTCTAAAAAATGTAAGCCTAAGTTACTCCTTGTACCATCAGCTGCCTACCAGTGAAAGTCCCGTCCAAATCGATCCAGCCGTTCCAGAGATTAGCCGGAACAAACAGACAGACAGACAATGATTTAAACAAATATATTTTGGCATGTGTACCGTATATACATTCATATGCATGTAGTAGAAAGCGGTTATTTTAATATTACAAACAGACACTCCAATTTTATTTATTGTATAGATGTCACAGTTTGACTAAATTATAATTAGTCACACTAAAAATAAACTTAATCTAAATACATACCTTCAAAGATTGCATTTCGGAAATCACTAAAACCGTACTAATTCTAATCTATCTATAATTATGAAAGTGAATGTTAGTTTGTTTGTTACGCTTGCACGCGAAAACTACTTAACCGATCATCATGAAACTTTGTATACATATTTTTGGAGTTATTAAAGTAACATAGGATACATTTTATTAAATGCGAGCAAAGCCACGGGTGAAAGTTAGTATTATATATTATATTAGGATGTTTAGATGTTTGTTACTCTTTCATGCATAATCTATAGAACGGGTTTGGATGAAACTTTACAGTAAAATAGCTTGCATATCGGAATAACACATAAGCTACCCGTACCTACTATCTGCCGCGATAGAAGATATATAGGCGGGCGGGGCCACGGGCAACAGTTAGTAAAAGAACAAGGATGATTTATAAGAAAGTTCAGTTTAATAACTCAAGAACATAATTATCATCATTATCATAGCTGTATTTTTATCAATGAAGATAATTTCAAAGAAACCCTTTTATCAATCAACTACTGACCCGGCAAACTTACTGTACCGCTATATTATTCTTTCGTAAATATTTCTCAATTTTTGACACAAAAATATTTTAGTTATTATGCCTCAGCTTCTCATGAGTAGTGTACAGTCGCGGACAAAAATACTTGTCCGGTTATCTTCTAATTTTCTTCTACACAAACATTCTCCAATTTGGTGCAGTCGATCGCCAGTTATGCGCGTACATACATTTCGGCGATTCATTTTTATTTATATCTATACTAATCTATACTAATAATAAAGCTGAAGAGTTTGTTTGTTTGTTTGAATCTAATCTCAGGTACAGCTGGTCGGATTTAAAAAATTATATCAGTGTTGGACAGTCCGTTAATCGAGGAAGGCTATAGGCTATATATCATCACGCTAAGATTAATAGGAGCGGAGCAACAATGAAGAATGTTTCAAAAACGGGGGCAAATTTTCACGCTACGGCAATAGAAGATGCAAACTTGAAATATATTTTAGTGATTCTTTCGAGTGACAAAGTGAAGGAGTCACTTCATGATAATTAATGCCCACTTTATTAATAGTGATCATTTTGAGTTTTATTATTTCTGATTTCATCTCGAACAAGCCTGTGCGAATCGTTAATAATTTATATTCTATTCCAAATCTCCATACTCTTTTATTTACTGATTACACTGTACAATTTTCTTCCGAAGATTTCCATAACGACCTTATAATTTTCTCGTTTAACTTATGAATAGAATCGTAAAATTTCAAATTGCATTTTTAGGCTCCCAAGGCATGAAATTTATTTTCCATGCCTTGTCAGAGGGAGGCTCCTTGGGCTATTATTTAGATATTAATTCTCATGGTATTACACTCAATATCTGCCATGCTAAATCGAATTCAGAATTTACAACTCACCAAGTTGATCCCTTAATGAATATTCAATAGGTCACCCTTCACAACAGGTTTAAATGATAATGTAATCAATCTAGTCACATTCAGTTCATGTAGTGACATGAACATGCAGAGTCACCAACTTTATTGATCCCATGTGTGTCCTTAAAGCCAACTAAGAAGTAATATACGCAGAACAACAATATTGTAAACAGAATGAAAATTTGATACAAGTCCCGTATCAATTCTTCTGCGTGGTACCTATTGTAGATCAAAATCTGAGGAGAAATCATAGATCAGCAGTGGATTTGTGGTAAACTTTTGATGATTATGGTAGTAATGAATAATGTAAAAGGTTAGGAAAACAAAGGAACACGTCCAATGCTCATTTACGATCTATATCTTGTTCACAGCTGCCGTGGTAGTTGCCTTCTTCGTCTGCTGGGCTCCATTCCATGTGCAACGTCTCTTTTTCATCTACGGTAACAACCTCCCGAAGTTCCACGTTATCAACGAACACCTCTTCAACATAGCTGGTGCTCTGTACTACGTGTCTGCAACCGTCAACCCTATATTATATAACGTTATGAGCGGCAGGTGAGTGATTACTTTCTTCAATAATTTTTTTTTTCTTGCTCTTTTTATTTCTCTCTCACACTCTTCAGAACTCCCGCACTAGGATTTTATTCCATATCGCAGGGATCTTTGTAAATATACATGTAAATGTAGAATTTGTGCAGTTATTTGGGTATCGGTCTTTTTCGCCTTACAATTCATAATTACTTTTTCCACACCTTCATACCGTAAATTCGGAAAACATCAGCCTTTGGGCATTACTCTAACCTCAAAACGGATAGTTTGAGCTTTGGATCGACCTATATTTTGATGTACTATAAAAACAATGTTTATATTGTTTCACAGCAGTAAAAAAGAGGACAGAATATGCGCGTGCTGTTAGCATGAACTTAATTTAATATCTCACCTTGAAGAAACTTTTCCTTCTATTCGCACACAGTTTACACCTAAGTGCAACACGAATGAAACCATAAGTAAATTGTGGTGCAAAAGAATAACCTCTGTCTTCTGTTATTAAGTATTTATCGACACCTCATTTATTGAAATCAGTTCAGTAGTGTAGGCCCTATGGTAGAACACACAAACATACGTACATTGTCTAAACTATTACCCTTCCTTTAGGCTTTATCTTAGCCGCGCCAAAAACACTTCTTCTCACTTTTTCTCGGAAGTGGTGAGTGCTAGGGAAAAAAGAATTAGGACAATTTTAGTAGATAATAACTGGATCTAAAATTTTGTTTTAGGTATTTTTATCGTCAAACTAACCGATTGGCCATAAAATCCAAAAACCTATTTTTGCGACTTTGACTTTGAATAAATAATTTTGCATTAATGGGATCAATGGAAACTTTTCAGGATTTTATTAGAGTTGTATTCCTGCCGTGCCATGCCTGCCAATTTTCAGCTTATTGGGAATTAATGCAAGCCTTATTTGTGTAAAATTTAAGAATAAATACATAGTTCGTTGATTTTAAAAATATCTATTAGTGACTGAAACTTTGAATTCTCCTTTCATGTTCATAATTACTTTCTTTGTTTTATAGTAACTTACTTTAACATTCAGAATTTATGTTAAATAGTTAATTTCATTACTTTGTTAACTAACAGAATAGAATTTGCACAAGAATGCGGGTCGAACAGGTTCTCTGTCCAATTAATTTACATTCCCGTAGTGTATAACCTAATTTATCTGTGAAAAATTTACTTTGTGTGTGGTATACTTACACTAGTCAAGTTTCAAATTAAGGGCATACGTCAAAATCATATAGAAAGCCTATTTCAGTTTTAAGGAGTTATTTTATTGTAAGAATGTTTCAAATAACGGGGAAAAATTTTCACGCCACGGGTAATAGAAGGTGCAAAAGAGGTTGCGTGGGTCAGCTAGTATATGATAATCAGCGCGAGAACTTTTATTGCGGGATTCAGGATTGGTAGTTACTCCGTGTAGTGCGTTACTTAGTGGTTCAGTGTATCTTGATCAGTGTAGACGGCGCTGTAATAAGTTACTGTTGTGTTATATGTGGAAGTCACCACATTACAAACTATCATTACGAACAGAACGTAATAGTATATTCTACCATTATAAGAGGTAGGTAACTGTGACATGTAGTTGAAATGAGCAACCTGTGAGCTTTCCAGAGCATAAGATGAGGCTTGTTTCAATTTTTGTTCCGCTCCTCAGGAAAACAACATTCTTTAAGAATGTGAAATCAAAACGTTCTTAAACTAGGTCTGAATAGTGATATTTGAATTAAAAAGACAAAAGTAACTGTTTGATAACAGTTCTTATATTTGAACAACATTTATTCATAATCTCTGAAGCAGTATCAACCAATCAAATATCAATTAATAAAGATCACAAAAATTCAGATATTCGCTAAAGCATATCACTCTGGTGAATTTGTTCGTTAGTCGCTGGTGTCCCCGTTGACAATCCTTGTTTTTATCTTCTTCTCTGGTAACATAATAATATATCTTTCGAACAAAAACAAATTGAAAATCACGTTGAAAGTCATTAATTTAGCGACGTCCTTGTTCGTAATCTCATAACTCTCCAACTTGGAGTTCAAGCTCAACTTGGAGTTATGATGTTAACATGAGACACAAAAGTTTCCTGGCTCGGTCGCAACCGCGCAACAACATTGCTTACTTAGCACTAACCTTACTCTACATAAGTGTTTGTGTGTCCCTACAGAGTTATATTAAATACCTTGAATAATAGGAATAACTCAACTTCAAATAAGAAACAGATTTGTACAAATATATCATAGAACATGAAGAAGTTAATAAAATAATGAGTTTTTATGTAAATATTCTTATTTGTAATAAAAGAAACTTGCTTCCAGTCATATGAATTTGGTCGACTGAAATAATACTCGTAGCACGGCCGTACAAAAAACCAAAAGGGGTGTGAGCTAATTCTTTTGTTGTTCTTCCTGAAGTGATGTTAGTGGATGAGTAGATATTGTAATAAATAATTTGATAGATTACATACTGTCATTACGAACACAACATATGTTCTACAATATAAGAGGTAGATATCCGTGATAATATTAAAACCCAGGAAAACCCACAGAAGGAAACCCTACCCGGGTTTCCTTCTGTGGGTTTTCCCAGAACATGGCCTACTTAAATTTCTGTTCCGCTCGGCGGGATTTTTCTTTTTTAAGAATATGATATCAAAATATTTTTGCAACGAGGCGTGATAAGTGATCTTTGAATTTATAGGACTAAAGTAACTGTTGTGATGTTTTAGATATCAGTTCTTGCATTTGAACTACAATTATTCAGAATCTCTAAAGCAGTACCAATCAAACAAATATCAATTAATAAAGATCACCAAATTTTAGACATTCGCTAAAGAATATACCCTGGTGAATTAGTTCGTTTAAGTCGCTGGTGTCCCCGTTGGCAGTCTCAGGAAAAGAATAGGTCATAAATCCTCACAGATGATATATCTAGTTAATGACAGCACAAGACGTTCCTACAGAAGTTCAGTGGTAAGCAAGTCAGGTTGTGTCAATTGCTTATATTAAAGTGAAAAAAACATGAGTTTCCGTATCAAAATAAAATTTATAAATTTTTTTGCTAGATGAAACAATGCCACAGAGAACCTGTTCATGAGCTAATTAGATGCCCGTTAAATAAATCTCCTCCGATCTCGAAGTATTCATGATAATTAATTACTTTGAAAGACGACGGTAATTAATAGTGGATGTGGTCTTTTCATCGGCATGTCTCGTACATTAAAGTGTTTTCTAAGAAGAAATAATAATTTAAAAATTGTTATTAAAATAGAACGTTATGACTAAATTTCAAAGGACTGAAATATAGAGCATATTTATTAAATTCTAATCTTAACAGTAAAACATTTAAGAAATTTTCTTTGAGTAAAATGTTATTTTATCTTTTAAGATTTCTTTTTTGTATATGTTGGGATAGTAATGAAATGAGATGGTTGCTATTCCTTTATTTATATATCTTTACATTTTAAATAAGTATACGGGAATGGCAGGCCGTGAGTTCGCTTTTAAATAAATGAACATAGTCTATGTATTAAATAATTACAATAGAATTACATTGAAAAATAATTTTAAACAACAGTATTAAAAAGAAAAAGAAATATATGTATTATTATTATTCTTTGTTTACGCTGACAATAAATTTTGTACGTAAATGAAAACAAATTAGAAGATTATATTTTCATCATCATTGAAAGACGACCACTGCTGGCCATAATTATCTTACAAGTTTTGCCAATACAAGACAAGACATTCCTGCAGAGAGGGCAATCTCTTTGGCCAAAAATGTCAAGATGCAAGTGTTTCGCATTGAATCTCTTTTAACAATCGCTAACGCCTGTATTATTTTATATTATTATGTTTTTTTTATATTATCATGTTTTGACCATGTAATTTAGTGTGAAGAAGTGATTGCCATACATTTATTAGTTTTCTATTATCATTTACGTTTGTTGAATGCTAAATTAGCTAGGGCTAACAACAACAGATTGGTTTATACTAACTTATTTTTACTCTACAGTTATTAAAAACTGTAAAAGTTCAACAAAGTTAATGTTAGTTAAGATCATAATGATGACAGTAATGAGGAAATTAATTAAGGAAGAAAACCTACCAACTTCTGTAACAACGATAAATCATGTAAGCAAAAGGAAAGATAAATCTCAAGACATTTCTATTTATATTAAAAGAAACCGAAGTTTTTCAATGAAACAGCCTGTATAACAAGTTTCTTGTAATCCATAACGTGTAATCCTTCGATGGCACAATTTATCGATTCTACACGTGTTTCGCTTTTACACGAGCTATAAGGTTCGGTACAAAAATAGTCTTGGGAATAGGTACAAAGGGAATCACAATCAGAATTCCAGTCACTATTTGTTAATATAACTTTAAGAAAATATAATTCTTGGTAATTTAATTGACAAATAGAGTCCCTATTGTGTTTTATCTTCTTTTTTTTCTAAGGTCTTTTGGCCTTTAAGTATTGCTCACAGCCGAAAGAATTTCAGCTACTCTACAACCATAACTTTTAGTTGTATGTACTCTATCTAATATATGAAAGCACTTAGTTAAATGACTTCGAACAGAATCGAATAAGAAATCCTTCGGCATCTATATTTTAATGTAGGAACTTTAAAGTGTACGTTATTTTTTCATCTTGAATGTTTTTTCTTTAATGCCATACTAGTCATAAATAAATTTATAAATAGCTGACCAGGCGAATTGCCGTGCCGTGCAATTTTCGTGAATATTCTTTTAAATTGAATGACTGCGTCGGTGGCTTAGTGGTAGCGTATGGGACTGCTAAGCTTGAGGTCTCGGGTTCGATTCCCGGGTCGGACCAAATGTTTGTATGATCTGCAAATATTTGTTTCGGAGTTTGGGTGTTTTCTATGTACAATATGTATGTATTTACAAAAAAAAAGCATATAAGTATTTATATCAGTTGTCTAGTACCCATAACACAAGCTCTGCTTAGCTTGGGACTAGATGGCGTTGTGTGTTAGATGTCCGTAATATTTATTATTATTAAATTACCGAAAAGCTTGGTTTACTACTAACTAAATAACTAAAGTATCAACTATCTGCAGGGCCGCAGTGTATGGGACTAAGCGTACTTAGAAAATATAACACTACAATTAATACAATTTGGTGTAGTCGATCGAAAGTTCATTTCATTTAATTTCATTTATTTAGATTCACAAGTAATTCCAAGTCTGATAGTAATAGTACCAACCCTCTATCTCAACTGTTATTATAAATTCGAAAGTAACTCTTCTGTCTGTTACGCTTTCACGGTTAAACAATGCACCGATTTCAATAAAATATGGCATGGAGATACTCTGATCCTTGAGGAAAGGCTATTTTTACTGCAATAACCAACATTAACGCGAACGCCGTCCCGTAGCAATAGCTAACAAGTAATAAATCATTCTATTTACACGGTATTGAAAAATTGTAGGATAGAATCACATTCAACTCTCTAATCTGGCGAAGAATCTACACAAATTGGGTATAAAATAGTGATCTTGACATCGAAACGCTGTAGAGTGAAACGACCTTTTAGGAATATCAATAAGGATAGGTTCTATTCAAACCCTTTATACCTTTAAAATATTATGTATCTGTAAAAGATCTTAATGGTGCCACTCTGCAATAAAACCACGTGAAGTAAGTTCAAGGGTTTTTCGTGTTGGTAAAATATCATAGGAATCGTAGTAGGTTTTGTGAATAAAAGGGTTTGATATTACTTGTATACGTTGATTTAAATAGTCTTTTTATATTAGCAAGCTACTAACTGTAAAAAATAGTTTAGTTTTTATTGAAATTGAACTATGTAGATGTAGCTAAAAATCACTTAAATTAGTTTGATAGTTTTATGTATAAATATATTACTTATATGAATGCCTTTGAAAGAAGGTTAGGATTGTTTAAGTAATAAATTACATGCTAGACTAAAGTAAACTTATCCGTCAAATGACTACATATTTC
This sequence comes from Spilarctia lutea, assembly GCA_916048165.1. Taxonomy (NCBI): domain Eukaryota; kingdom Metazoa; phylum Arthropoda; class Insecta; order Lepidoptera; family Erebidae; genus Spilarctia; species Spilarctia lutea. The sequence continues at coordinate 10,141,513 of OU696490.1, read as the reverse complement.
GATGACGATAGAGATAGATTTATATGTCAACTATTAAATAGCGTTATAAAGCACATAACTTTCTGAAGCTTTCTCGGTTCTTTCTTCTTTATCATAAAGATCGGGTTGAAGAAGCAATTATATGCTGTGTTTTATGCCGTGAAAGGACGCTGGCGCCTATTATGTGTATGAGCCCATGAAAATACCTTATGGACAGTATGATCACAAGAGCGAGTTTTTGGGCGATTTGGCGGACGCCCAGCGCTGCCTGGTAATCTGGCTGAGTAGTGTGAAATTGGCGACTGAAGACTCTATCAGGATGAATCAGGTTCTGGCTAGCAGAATGGGCGTGAAAAAGCATCTCACTAGGCCGCCATAGTGCTGGTCACCATGCTGCACTGTCCTTGTTTGCATTGAGGATGGTGACCACCACTCTTGGGTTCTGCTGGTGCTTTCCATCAGGCCAGGCAGAGTCATTTTTGTAGCCCAAGTATAAAAAAAAAGGAATCCGAACAGCCTTGGACGCCAATCTACACGTTGCTCTTCATTCGGCTAAGGAGAAGAACAAGTGGCGAGCAACGGTCCGGCAGAAGATCATACCATACCTAAAGAATCACGACCCTCAGTAATGAGGATAAGCGAAGAGAAGGATACTTTTAGAGTCAAACTCACTTGCATATACACGTACATTATTTCCACAATTTTTTTGGGAATTTATTCACAAAAGATTGCATATATCTTTTTGTGTACTCCTGGCAAGAAGTCTGAAGCTAATAACGAATGAAATCTTAATAAACAGACGTAACTTCACATGTATAATATCAATTAAGAAAATTACGAAAAAAGTGGCTATGGTATCAAATTAGTAGAATCCTTGAATCTTGAAATTAGAAGAAATTGTTCCATTTACACTATCGTCAAGAACCCATTTTAAACACAAGCTTTTGGCTAAGCTGAATACATAATGTGAATAGTATCAAATCTGGTTCCATGAACTGTGACCCTTTCACCTTTCACATACAATAACTATCCACCCGCTGCGACAAATAAATCTTGAAATGCCTGCTTTGTGTACATTTCAGTTGGAAAAATTCTAAAATTCTAGTTTATACCAACCCTAGCTACGCCTTTCTTTAAAATATATCAGAATTTCTGACATATTCTTATACGACAGTGAGACAGGTAGGTTTGGAATTCTTTAAGTTTCGAGGAAGAATTTGTAATTCATGTACGGGGCTAACGTTAAAGGAGAAAGTTGCTGAATTTCACTTACATGAAAATTCGTATAGCTAAGAACCCGTTCAAAATAATGCCTCAGGCAACTTGTTAATCTATTTTACGTTTAAGGTAGCTATCTCATAATCTATTTGTATTATAAACCTGCCTCGTTATTCAAGATTCAAGATACGCCTGTCAATCAAAAGGTCTCGGATCTGGCCAAAAAGTGTTATTGAGTTATAGAATTGCTAAATAACTGCTCGGAATATGCAAGTAAGGGTCTAAACCACCATAAAACTAACAGTCCTGCGCTTGATGTCTCTCCCACCGTGTATGAAAGACGTTTCGTCGGATTACATGCGTAAGGGAAAAGAGAGTTACACTTATATTTACGCGGTCTCACTTTGACAACTTTATTATCGCCTGTGTAGCCAACTGGTCGCGGTTAAGACTGCCGTATTTGTATAGGATATGGTGTATAAATGCATTAATTAATCCATAAAATAAGCATTAACAAGAGCGGAACTTCCAGTAAATACATATTAATTATTATAATCTTTAAAAGCTATTCCATTTAAATGTTGCCATTAAAAAAAGACGTTAATATCTCACGCGCCTACACCTTGACATCGACACAGGAAGTTGCGTCGCTGTACCTCTTGATAAATGGTCCCCATTTAGACTGAAAGTTGTCAAGTAAAAAACCTTGTTACTTTAATAAATACCAAATATGAAAAAAATATTTATTTTCATTTCAAAAAGAAAATTTCTTCGGTTTATATTTTTATTTAGTCATTTTGTTATTGACACAGCACACAGTTCTTAAAAACAGATTTAAGAATATGTTGATATAAGAATTTGTTATTACGACGATTCTTTCTTTTTTTTCTTTTTTAAAAAGACTACTCCCACATTAGGAATAAACATCCTGTGTCGTGGGGGACTTTACAAACATACATGAAACGGACACAAAGAACATCCAGACTCGGGACAACAATTCGTGGATCACACAAAGTGTTGTAGGTACCGCGTGGGATTTGAACCCACGACACTTGGCGCAGTAGCAAACGGCATGGCGACCGCTGACACCACTCGGCCAACCGTGCCGTGCAGTGCAGTTAATCCTGAAAAGTCCTCATTGATCCCGTGTGTGCATTTCTTTTTATTCAAGATCGCAGTAACGGGTTTTTTTAAGTTTTCTAGCCAATTGGTTAGTTTTATGATAAAGGTAGCATGACAAAATTGTAGATCAAGTAATTTTCTCCTAAAATTGACTTTGTACTTTTTGTCTAAGGTATACCATATCTGAGAAAAAGTTATTCGAAAATTAGATGGAACTGTATTCTCTTTTTGTCGCTGAACAGTATTCGAATTTAATACAAGTTAAATTTAAGTTTGCGTGACTACATTTAAAATGAGTGAGAATTGGAGTTGAAAGGAATCCGTACTGTATTTGATGGAGATTCAATTTGTCAGAAAAAAAGTGCGATCTGATGTATTAAGATTGAATAAAGTCGGCTCGTTGCTACTGATTGTTTAAAATAATTATGAAGTCAACTAATTGCGATAGTAGGCATCGTGCTACTAAATCAAAAAAGAACATTGTTAGACACGCGCCTTTTACTACCACATCATCGTATTTCAAAAAGTTTTCGTTTTCGAATGAATTCGAATTCACATCGTATTCCGCCATTTTTGTTCGATATTAGTATTGCACACCATCCTATGGTTATATAACAGTTGAATAAATAACTATTATCTAACTATGTTTTGTTGAGGGATGGAGTAAACTTTTTTCGTACAATTTTTACGAAGATCGTTTGTTGGACACAACAATTAGGCCTATGGGATTTAAAATCAAGCGCATTTTTGTAATTATTTGATAAAGTAATAGTAATAATTGAATAAAATAATTTAAAAAAAAACTATTATTGCGAGCTTTCTAAGTAGAATATGGCATTCTAGACTTAATCATAGCAATGTAACCGATGTTGGCAATAGATAAAGTTTAAACTTGAGAAAAACATTTAGGAATTTCTAAATTAAGTACTCAAACTGATACCCAATCTATGCATATTGCTTATACTTAGGCTAAGAAAATTTGGATCGCGATTGGCCTAAATTTCCTTATTTACTTGGTTCGTTGGTTAAAAATCCAATTTGCCGAAAAATGAATTCACAATTTCCCTTGCCAACATTCGCCAGTTAAACAGCCCGAGATAATACTTTTCGCAATTTGTTTAACTGCAAAACACACGCAAATGGTGGTTGGTTGTTTATTGTTAAGCGTTTCATAAAGATTTATTTTAGTCTTTCAAGATATACAGTCAGCATCAAAAAGAATTATATGAGAAAATTTTGTGAATAAAGTTCCATTATAGTGTGTACACTGTACATCCATTTTGACAACATATAATAATCAACTAGTTGAACACCGCGGTGCTACCCGCGGTGCGACAATAACCGCGTGCAACGCCGCGAGGTGAAGCTAGTATCTATATATAAATGGTAGCCTATGTGTTATTTTGATGTATAAGCTATATTGTAAAGTTTCATCAAAATCATTTAGTAGTTTTAGCGTGAAAGAGCAACAAACATATTCACTTACTTACTTACAAACTTTCGCGTTTATAATACTCGTATTAGTAGGATATAGTCACACAGCCAGTCGTTAAACTTTGTATCATACTTGTAACTTAATATTATAGGTTGATATTTACATATATTTTTAATACTGTGATAAGTTATACATTACATCATCACAAATCAAATCAACAGTCCGCTGTTGGACATAGGCCTCTCCTTATAAATAATAATTTGGCCTACTGTAGCATGCTGCTCAGACGAGTTGGTGTTAAGTTTTTTTTTTTTGACAACTCCCACATTAGGAATAAACATCCTGTGTCGTGGGGGACTTTACAAACATACATGAAACGGTCACAAAGAACATCCAGACTCGGGACAACAATTCGTGGATCACACAAAGTGTTGTAGGTACCGCGTGGGATTTGAACCCACGACACTTGGCGCAGTAGCAAGCGGCATGGCGACCGCTGACACCACTCGGCCAACTGTGTTATTGGCTAAACAGTGGTGATGACGTTCTATTTTCTTAATCCATCACCACGCGCAAGGTCATTAGGTCATTCATTCAACAGCCTGTCACTCCACCGCTGAACATAAGCCTCTCGAATTGGGTTTACATAGTTCATACTAATAATATTTTCAGCTGTTGTCTAATAATGGGTAAACAAGTGAGATTAATTTCGTAAAGACACTCGCTTTTTAATTCAAGGATATAAATCACAGAACTTTTGTTAACGTTTACTTTTTTGGGCTGACTGTACACTAATCTGTACTCAGTACCAACTGTGTACAGTGACTTCAAAGTAACGACGAGGTACTTAGAATTTACTTTAGCACTTTTAAGACGATTTCCTTAAAGGCACAAATTACCTAAAGGTTGCGTCATCAGAATAACAACTACTTCGACTGGTTTTAATTTATGTTCTAAGTTATACTGGTATAATCATATGTTAAATAATAAAATTAATAAGCACGATTTGAATAATTACTTTCTACTGAAACCTTACACAGAAATCTATTTGCAATCAATAACACATTCAGTTAACTACTACGGATAATAAAAAAAATAATCATTCAGATACTTTTAAGTACCACAACATTGAGTGTCCTGATTTGCTTGAGCAGATATCTTTTAATGTACCATCTAAGTCACTTCGATTTAACCCCCCTCTTCACATTCCTGTAGCTAAAACAAACTATAGACAGAACAGCTACTTGGTACGCGCAAGCCGAAATTTTAATGAACTATGTAGACAGCATGATTTTGATCCCTTTCTGATTAGTGTATCCTCGGCAAGAAGGCATCTAGGTCTTAGATTTTTTGAGCAGACATGATTTCCTTAAATTTGCGATGAAGTAATCGTTTATTGTGTGTTTGGCGCTTGCGTATTGTGTGGGTTTATTTTTTCTTTTTGAGTTTTTTATTTATGTCTGGTTTTTTGCTTTTCAATATTTTATTTAATCTGGCACTAGAAGCGAAAACTTGTTATTGGCTTTCTGATGACTGATCTGTTTTGTATTTATTACCAATGTATCTAGCTGTAAGTTTTCCATAAATAAATAAATAAATAAATAAAAGTATTCTATTGAAATAAACTATGATAGGAACAAGCCTCTATTAAATGTAGAAGAAAATTCTTGTATTTACACTACCAATAACCTTTTTAGGTTAAATTCGAATGTTGACTCTCAATTTTACAAACATTTGCTATGAGATATTTCAACAAATACAAGATATGTATTCGCCACACGTAGCAACGAATTAGAATGAACGTCGTAGAAGCTAACTACGCCGTAGCAACAAGTTAAACTTTTGCTCCTCAAACATAGTTTACAAACATAGTCTGAGAGCTCGTGTTTTAGAAGGAGATAAGAACTTTTTATTATTCTATAACCCTCTTGTGGAATTGCTTAAAATTATTTTATGTGGCTGTGGTATCATTCATACGTGTTTTAGTATCGTTAATGTATTGTTAAAGAGTGAACCAAACATATATACTTAGAACTAACAGAAACTTCATGGACTCGCGACCTCACCAAATAACACTTTTTGTATTTTAAAGTAGTTAAATTAATATTTACTTTCTGCCTACTCATAGTCGCATTGTTCCCGTTGTTCTCTCTTGACTGCACGGATGGTGTAATGTTTTAAACGATCGCCTTGAAGCTTCCTACTACATTGAGTGCCAAACATGAGTCAACACTTCGAGAGATCAACAACTTATTGTTTTGAGTCTGGGTTTTATTGGTTCCGTATTATGTATGATTATAAAAACCCCGCAACATATGATATATTTCTAGTACGTCAACAGCAGTGTTTCAGCTCCCTGACTTCAAACATATGGTATACATGGTTCAAAGAGTCGCACAAAACTGATTTCTAACTTAGTTATTAGCTCAGTTGCCGGTGCCATATTGAATTAGGATTGTACAGGACTGCAGATATTTACCAATAATGGGATTATGCAATATCAAACTCTAAGACTTTCTCATAGGGTACTATTTTATATGTCACTTGAGATTCTACTACGCCTTTCATTGAAACACCAGTACTTAACAAGTAGAATTTAAAATACACTTGAGAATAACCTTTTTTATAAAATCCAAAAGAGTTGATGATTATCTTGTTTCATAGAATGGAAAATGAGAGACATCACCGTAACCGATGAATGGAAATCTGTAAAGATTTTTCATGTACACGTTCGATAAATCTACACAAATCAGTGTGCATAAATTAATCGTTACGATTCATCGTGACGTGTGTAAACACAAACACACATACACATACAAAAAGATTTGCAGACACACACGGTTAAATATACACATATTTAACCGCTATTCAATTTCAAATAAAAAACATTCGAATCAATCAATAAAAACATTGAAGGAATCAAGTGGTACGTTCTTATTACTGACACTCCACACTTCGTTGACAGGATCTCAAGCCTATCCAATATCCCCAATTTCTTATTTGCATGCTCGTACTATTGAAACTTTATAAGGTTCACGTTCCGCCCTTAACATTTCATCCCTTTCATATTTGCAATGTCGTAAATCATCTCTCATGGCATATTAAGTGCGATGCGTGATGCTGAATAGGAATGTTGATTACATGCGATGTTTTGTGTAATGACGAGTTATACAGGATGTGACTGGAAGGTGTGATCATATTTTAAGGTCGTGTTTATGATAAATAATGTATGCGAAACCTCGAATTTTACATTCTTTATATTATTTCTAATTATTATTTCGGAATAATTAGAACATAATAATTAAATAGATATGAAACCTAACTAATCTGGCAAACTTCGTTACTCCTAATAGGCAATGAATAAGTAGATCTTGTTTTTTTTATGAATATGGTATTTAATATTTATTATCCTAATCCAGACGAAGATAAATCCAAAAAATATGAAACCATAGAACTTGCACCAACCGATTTCGAAGTATAAGTGTTCGAACAAACCCGACTTTGTTTTATACATTTAGATTCATAGGATGTTACTTAGAAATAACAATAATCCAAAACCTACACTGATAAAATCGATTCTTTTTATTCTTTTCGAAATCATTTTGGTAATTGGGTTGGGTAAAATATGTATGTAATTACAAAAAAATATATGTATTTATATCAGTTGTTTAGTACCCATAATACAAGCTCTGCTTAGTTTGCTACTAGATGGCGTTGTGAGTTAAATGTCCTCAAATATTTATTTTTTCAGTAATAGTACATTAATATTACACTTAACGGTAACACCCCACACCCTTCCCCACATCCCTCTCCCCATCCCCCAAAGGCCGGCAACGCACTTGTGACGCCTTTGGTGTTGCGGGTGTCCATGGGCGGCGGAAATCGCTTACCTACGTCTGCTCGCTTGTCCCCTACTACTTTAAAAAAGTTAAAATTATTGAAGTGAAGTCTTCTTTAAGCGCGTTGAGCACTTTTTCGGTGAACAAAAAAGATGGAACTCACGTCATCGTCTCCGACCGCTTTCCATGAGCTATTCGAGTATGTATACTGTACATAGATTTACCTCCGTACGTATATAATGTATACACTATATAAATAAATAAAAATAAAAAATTCTTTTATTTTTATGCATGAAAACAGCTAATGAATATTTTTTTCTTCCATTGCTAGCACTTATTTGGCAGTATAATATGGAAAAAAATATCATGAAATTTTTTTAGTACCACCTGGCTTAACTCACATGTTATCGTCACGCGCTGGGCTCCATACGTGATTACGTCACGTGTTGTTTAATGTGCCCAATGGACAGAGAATATTCCAAACAAATATCATTCGCTACCAACGGGGATTCCCCTTCCACGTGCCATCTTGTTTTGGAACTTTCGACAGTTGAATGTTGAATTAGGCCTTAAGTGAAGGCTTGATGTGTTTGTTTGTTATGTCACATTAAAAGTTTTTCACTAAACGCATATAAAACTAAAGTATTTACATCAAGAAGTATTTAAGGTAACTTAAAATTTCGTCTGTCTGCCTGTTTGTTGCGACTAACCTCTGAAAGAGGTTAAACGCTGTTATAGTTGTAAAGGTACCTGTACCGCGGGGCTCAGTTTCTTGTATATAATTCTTAATGTGTTGCTAAGATGAACATGCAAACAATCTAATCGATTTTTTTTCTACCGTGCTTAAAATAGGACAGTTCCCATCACGCTTAGACCAATAGGAGCCAAGCGTGAAAGGAACCCAGACGTAGTTGCTTCATTAGCTAAAATTAAATAGTTTTTTATTTAATCTTTATTTACGGAGCTTAGCCAGATAGTTTATTTTAGGCAGACATCTCCGGTTCGTTGAACTTGTAATATAAACGTTACTTTAATTATGAAACTTAAAGAGCTCTCTCGTGTTCAAGAGGTACTAAAGGGAAGGTAGCGATGTACAAAGTTGATACAGTTATGAACGTAAGTGAAATTAAAAAGTACACATTCCTTTACTGTTACATTATAATTTAAGGCTTTTGGTCGCTACTGCCAATGGCAACGTCTAATAAAATATATTTTAAACCTAATCTAAATCTTAATATTTTAAATAAATTATAAGATAAATGAAAGGTATCCCTTTCTCGACTATGTATGTATTTTTATTGCAATGCCTGTGTACTTTTATTGTCCAAAATCGAATTCAAATCAAATTTATTTATTTAGTTAAAAAGGTATTGTAATACAATGTGGTACATATACTATTGTGATATACACTGCACGGTTGGCCTAGTGGCTTAAGTGGTCGCTACGTTGATTTCTACTGCACCAAGTGTTGTGTTCAAATCCCACATAGGACAACTCTGTGTGATCCACAAGTTGTTATTCCGAGTCTGGGTGTTCTTTGATTTTGTTTTATGTATGTTTGTAGAGTCCCCCACAACTCAGGATTTATATTCATAATATGGAAGTTATCTTAATATTTCTATTTTTTTCTTTAACAAAAAGTAAAGTTAAAAACGGTACAGATTTTGTAGCAGCATATTTGCCACCTTCTTAGAAAAAGAATGAACTTTTTTTTTATAATAAACTGAGTAATAAAACCCAACTGAAATAAAAAAAGCACGAAAATTTCATAGCGATTGCATTTTAAGTGATTTTCGGAGGTCAACAAATTTTTTAGGGGTTATGTGAAGAGGTATATATACATACTATATACATATATATGTAGTATGTATATATACACTAGATGAGCAACATTAGAAAAACTTTCTAACATGTACATATGATAAATTGATTGAAATTGAAAGTGGAATATGTGAATAGAGCGAACTATTTACATATCCAAAGTGACATGGGTCTTGACACACACTCGTCAGTTCTGAACATCGCATAATATTAACAGCGAACTTTAAGTTATGGATATATATCTCGGAGGTGTTCGTGACAAACCGTTGTATCATATAATCGTAACGAAGATAGAAAGCATTTTCAAGTCCTTAAGTCTGCTATTAAAGTTAGTTTAACTTAACTAAATAATATTTATAATTTACTGACCTAGGCAACTTCACCTGTGACTCTTTTCAATCATGCTCGGCTCATATTGGTCAAAGTGTGATGTAGTATCTAATCTTAAAGCACGTCAGCCAAACATACATTTCAAAAACACGTGTAAATCAGTTAGATCGTTTCGGTGTCATCATGAACAAAAATTATATATAGTTGATTTATTCAAGTAACATAACGCAAAGTGTTAGTAACAATTTGACTTTTATATATATTATATTATTTTTTTTAATGAAATAGGTCGTAAAACGGCAAACGAGCAGACTTATCGCCTGATGGTAAGCGATTGCGACCCCAGAGGCGTCACAAGTGCGTTGCCGACCTTTGAGGGATGGGCAGGGGGATGGAGGGAGGGGTTGGAGTATGGGCCTCCGGTATCCTCACTCACTCGGTAAAACACAGCGCTATTTCACACCGGTATTCTGTGAGGCCGTGGTATCGGTCCGGTCGAGCTGGCCCATTCATGCCGAATTAAATGTTTATGCTGCAACTCTGATGAAAGGAGAATGACAGATCCTGTACTGCTAGCAAAATGTAATGGTTATGAGATTTATACCGTTTATAAAATGAATCATCCCATTTTCATGTACCTAGTTATCATATTTTTGGAACTTTACTGGAAGAATTTATTATCTTATTCGTAACTTATTACAACTACAATTACAAAACGCATTCGTACGTCTTCCAAACTTATCATGCTTAAAATCTACTTGTTTGAAAACTAGATGGCGTTGAGTATCAGATGCCTATTTTAAATTATCATAATGTTTCAGTTACATACATTAAAAGCGATAAATGTTTAAATATATGTAAATGAAAGAACTTAGTAATGTTTTTCCAGCAAAGAAATCAATCGTATCAACAATATCGTAAACTAAAGATTTTGATGAATAATAATGATAATACGCTATTTTGTTGACAACAATATAGCGATTACGATCTCTATCTACACATTAATAATCTAAGAATAAAACCGTTTCGTTTGATGAAAAGTCGCTTAAACAATACTACGTATTATAAACTATATTTAAATGGAAAATCAAAGAGACTATTTTCGATTACATTTAAAAGTAGATACTAAAAATTAAGTATAGGTCGTACGATATCCAATAATGTTATATTGATAACTTGATTGAATTAAATCAACTATTAAATAAATAAAAACTATTGATAGAGTGTCCTTAAACTGAAATGAAGGACAGGATCACATTACTTCTAACTTGTAGTTAATTGAATTTAGTTATACATCTTCTATTTAGACAATTACGTATACACATAATTGTTTAATTACAACAGAGTGTAATGGAGTGCCTGCCAATCAGTCGTAAAGGTTAAAGGTTTTGCATAAATCGACATCAAAGCTAATTATCAATTTCATGCAAATCAGAAATAATTGGTTGAGAGATATCAGATTCGTACTATTGTTTGACGAATGAGCAATTTCAATTTCCATGTCATTGTTTAGGTTATTGTATAGTGACGACCAAATTCATCATCAATAGTCTACTGCTAGAGGACAGGAGGTTTTGGTTTACTAGTCGATTCGTGTAAAATTTACTAACTCTTGATTGTCTATGGCAGAAGTTTAAACTTTGACGTCTGTCAAAACTTGAGTTACGGTGGTTGTTTTGTGAAATTCGCTAGGAATATTTGTTGATAATTGTGGTAGAGACCCTTGTAGCATAGAGAATCACCCTCTCAACATAAATTTAGAATCAGTCGTTTGTTTTCGGATATTGTAAGCACAGTGAATGCTTTCGAGGCGAGTTAGATTATTGTTTAAAATTACGTGGCCGTGTTGAAATTCAAAGAATTGTACCCTTATTTGAAAAACTATAGAACTCTGTTCCCGTCGATGGCCTATTCGGTCAGAGACGACGGGGCAGAGAGGACGATGTTCCGCTCGTCAGGGAATCGGAGGTAACGGGGCGGCTGTTTTGCGAATTCGTTTAAAGAACACCGCCCCCGAGCCGGACGGGGATAGTTAGCGGTGTCGTTGGGCATCGCCAACGCATTCAGTAGTCTGCCATTTCCTTTAACCACTCCTGTGGAACATGGGATACGACTGGGTCCTTCGAGATCATTTCACCCCTGGGCTGGGCGTAATTTGTTACGCCAATGGCACCTGTCCACCGGAGGTGTCTCTTTGATGGTTGGGCGCATTGTGGCGCTGGGCTTACGGGTGGCCCTGGACAAGACAGAGGCCCTAATGTTCGATGGGCTCCGTCGTGGTCCGCCCTCCGCCACCTTCATCGAGGTTGACTCGTACCACGTACCTGTTCGGGCCTAGACGAAGAATCTGGACCTGATCCTCGACGATAGGTGGCTAATTGACGAGCAGTTCCGACAGCTTCGAAGCTGGTCGACGCTGCCTCTGTCCTTGAACTACTTTTGCCTGATTTGGGTGGCCTTTACTTAAACAAGCTATCGACTTGGAAAAGTTACCCCGAGACCTTATCTGGAATCTACGAGAAGAACCACGAGGACCACCCCTCCGCCCCGCGCCCCCCGCACCACTCTTCCTCATAGGCGCTTAATGACGCTCCATTCAGTTAAATCTTAACGTGATAACTTTTAAACTATTCGTCCCAATAACTTAGTGTAAAAGACAAAGTTTATCTACATTCAATACTTCACTACTTAAGTCCAAGTCCAACATCCCGTTCCACCACACATTGTGTAGGAACGGGATGTTGTATATGCGATAATCGACGCGGGCACTTCTATTGCGCGATTCAGGATTGGTAGTTTCTTCGTATTGTACATTACTCCGTAGTTCAGTGTAACTTAGATAGATGGCGATGTAATGTGTTTCCTTTTTGCGCTGTATGTGTAAGTCGCCACAAATGTATCGTGTTGTATGTGTGTGTATGTGTATAAGAGTTCGATAAATATTCTAAAATAATAATAATAATAATATATCACTTTATTGTACACCAGATGCATTACAAGATAAGCTTAAAATTAGGACAGTACAATTGGCGGCCTTATCGCCCGGAGGCAAACTCTTACAGGCAACCATTGGATGGAGAGAAAACATGAGTAAGAGAAAGTGTTGGGTAGTGTCCGTTGTAAGAGTAGGAAAGACGAAGAATAAATAAAGATAAATATACAGTTAATTACATACTTAAATGCAGTAGTGTGACCCAATTGACTATATAAATAAAAATAAAAAAACATAGGGACGTTGATGTCTCTCAGGTAATGCTCCTTTACGAGTCTCTTGAAAGCAGTTAATGTTTGTGCTCGTCTAATTGTGACTGGTAGGGCATTCCACAACCGAACTGCTTGGACACAAAAGGAGTGGTCGAGAAATTTAGTAGAATGGCCAGGCATTTTCAGTTTCAGGTTCTCCGACGACCTCAGTAATTTGGGATGTGAGACGTGTAAAAAAGTGAACCGTGATTTGAGGTAGTGTAGTAAAATGTGCATTATTAAAAAATATACAATTTAATTGTATTTATGGTTCACTATTTTGGTCATAGTGACTTCCACATAAGAGGTAGGTAAATGCTGGCGCGGACTATTATTTAGACCTATCTAAGACAAACAATACTACAGTATATTATTATCATGTAACTCGAACGGTTTGGGCAGCGCACGCCAAGATAGCTCTCAGAGGGCTGATATTTTTCCGTCTAACTTGACAGTTATCGTTATACAAGGTGTCTCAAAAGAAATTTCATATTTAGTGGATTGATTAAAAAAAAAGGAAGCGGTATATAGAAAAAATGTTTATTTATTGTTAAAATACACTTTTTGGGAATTCATTTCTTAAAAATAATATCGTCTAAATGTAAACCCTCACGTTGTTGGCACTCATTTAATCGAACAGTAAAATTACTTATGACTACTCGACAGGTGAAGTGAGGGATGGCTGCCATTTCGTGACGGATATTTTCTTTCAAATGCGCCAGTGAAGTTGGTTTATTGGCGTAAACTTTAGATTTAAGATAACCCCATAGGAAAAAGTCCATAGGGGTTAAATCTGGGCTACGTGGAGGTCAATTTATGTCACCTCTCCGGGAGATCAATTTTCCTGAGAAAATTTCACGAACACGTGGCAGAGATATATTGGACGTGTGTGAAGTTGCTCCGTCCTGTTGAAACCATGTTCTTTGGTTATAGCCAGGAAAGTTTTGCAGTTCAGGTACCAAGAAGTTGTCTAACATCTCCACATAACGCTCTGAATTCACTGTAACTGTACGCCCCATTTCGTCTTCAAAAAAGTAAGGGCCGATAATTCCTCGCGCCGACATGGCAGCCTATACGGTCACTTTAGGCGAGTGTAGGGGTTTCTGATGTTTGCGTTTCGGATTGGCTGAACTCCAGTAGCGGCAGTTTTGCTTATTTACGTGGCCATTAAGATGAAAATGAGCTTCATCAGAAAACAAAATGTTGGTAAACGTTGAAAATCGCTCAATCATCTGATTTACGAAATTAAGCCTCTGACCGGCATCTTGGGGCTTTAATTCTTGCACCAATTGAATTTTGTAGGGGTGCAGCTTTAGATCTTTGTGCATAATGCGATGTAATGATGATCTATGCACATTTAAAGCACTCGCGCGCTTCCGAATTGAAAGGCTCGGGTCGTCACGTACAGATTGATTAACACTCTCCACGTTTTCTACGGTTCTTGATGACCTAGGTCGCCCGGATTTTGATTTATCCAGCGTTGATCCAGTCTCTTCAAACTATGACCAAGTTATAAAAAGAACTCTATAAATTTTAACTTATTGTGTTATTCCGTGGTCTAAGCTATATCACTATAAAGCTTCATTAAAACCCGTTCTGTAGTTTTTGCGTGAAAAAGTAACAAAAACACACATACACACACATCCTTACAAACTTTCGCATTTATAATATTATATTAGTAGTAATGTACAATGAGATTCTAATAGTGGCGGTAACGAACACTATTGTGGGTAAAAGGAATAGGGCATACTAAATAGTCAGACTAATAAATTATAGATGTAAACTTAATTACAGATGTGAACTTAAAACTATTCCCAAGCCTAATTATACCCTTATCAAAGCGTAAAAGACTTACAACGACAGTGTCGAGTACGGTGCTAACTACGCAATAGAAGTAGGTCAGTATAGAACACCAGGATTAAACTCCAGTTACTTCACACATAACAGAATAGGGTCTGACAATACTAATTGTTAAAGATACGAGATACACAATAATATATAATACAAACAGTGAATATTTATCTAAAAAATACTGACAGATAAATTCTATTTGTAAGCATGAACTGTTTTTTTTTGTTTTTTGGAACTTTAAACCAAGCAACTTCTGTAACAAGCAATGAAAGCTCTGCATATAGAAGCATAGATAAAATTAAACTGTCGTAAGTAATGCATTCCTAAATATTTTAGTAATTACTTTATTGCATCATCTACAAATTGTTTCACATTTACTAGTTAAGTTTTGCTTGCAGCTAGAGGTAACATATTTATGACAACTACAAGCGCATAAGAAATTCTAATTCTAAGCGAATTGATAATAATGGAACACAGAAAATTATACTTTCCAAAATGGGATATTAGACGGGTAACATTGGCCAGATGTGCATAAAATCCTAAAATGCTATTAAAAATAAAATAACCAACGGCTCAAAAGTCGTTTACTCAAAACCCAAGAGTATAATCTGATAAATTGAGCATAGTCACCACGACACCGCTTGGGATAACCTATGCACGTACAATAATTAGTAAAGTAATTAGTGTTACGACTGTTTGGAAGCACAGATAATTATTTATTTTCAGGAAGTCCATGAGCCCTTGTTTAATGTCAAAATAGCAGCCCAAATTCCAAACAGTCCCTATAGCTTTACGCTACAGAAACCACACAGCCTACGTCAACATAAACAACAGTTATTTCCTGCCAATTTATCAGACTTAAGTATATATCAAGTAAGTGTTTCTCATCTCTCATTTCAGGGGACCTCAATCTGAGACTGGGAAATTAATTGTCAATCCCACGCATTTCATTTCGGCTTGTTCTATATTAATCTTGATTTATATAACGTTTACTAATGAACCATACTACACTTCCTCTTTCAATGTAATCAATACGTTTTATCAATACAACAGGAATTTTTGGTTTTTAAACTGTTTCAACAATAACTAGACAGTTTAGATTATTTATTCAGGAATCAGTAGCACAATTTTAGGTCTGAGGACAATTTTAGGTCTAAGCAGAGTAATATAATTATAACATGGTCTTTTTTACTTATCAAATTTACCTTTCAATATAATCCGCAATAGCTCCTTCTTCTTATGCGAGTGTAAGTAACATTTAACGTTAATTGTAATTTGTAAGCATATAATAAAAAAGTTAATAGAGAATATGCATGTTTTTTTTATTTCTTCATCTGATCATTTACGTCTCTATAACATAGAAAAAATAAAAATAGGTTTGAAAATAGTTAAACTAATTTAAGAGTGAAATTTAAAACACTGACTAAATTTGAGCTATTCAAACGCCGCCATGTTGCGCGCGCTTTTGACACGGCCAATGACGTCATTGTCATTTCGTGTTTGTTTACTATTCAGTGTTTTGGTTATTTAATGCTTATTTACAGTTTTAATTGCTATAAAAATTATAGAATAAATTTGTTTTTCCCACAAACACTACTAACAGTATGAATTTGAACGCCGATAATTTCGATGAAGTGACCATCGACATCACATTTCGTTTCGACCAATAGTGACGCGTTTCGTAAGTTTGAATTTTTTTCCCTTAATTTTCACTTTTTACTTAATAAAATAATACCTTTAAAGTACATCATAAAGAAAAAAAACAATCTTAAAATAATATTTGAGACAAAACAGTCTCTAATCTCCTAAGAGATAATAGTGTATTCAATATTTTGTATTTTTGTTATATACTCGTACAATTCAATATTAATTTAAATTAAAGGTCGCATTTTTAGTCGCTAGCACCTAGAACCATGTAGAATGTTTTAAAACATGACTTAGGACTTGCAGCTAGTCTGACTACATAAAATGATATAAATAAGCTAGGTGGAATAGATAAACAGAGCTTTTTCAGTACTCTATATGATTAACGACCCAATAACTAATGATGCCACGACGATATTACATCATAAACCATGAATTGTTTCCATTTAATATTTAAATCCTTTCACCTTAGTTACCATAAATCTCGCTAGAGATAATTTAACATCTGAAGCGTAAATCGAATCTAGACTAGACTAGAATAATAACCTCATTATAGTACAAGAGCTAGTAGAGATCGACTTATTCGATGACCAGGTGAGACGTATTAATAATGTTATTTAATGAATACACCTATGATAGCTTGCCTATATCAAAATATTTATGATTATTTTTAATTAAATTAAGTTTTATCATTGTTTTAAATAAGGTAGTAGAGCCACAATGATTTCAGTACGAACAGTGCGGCTCGACCGGGGCGGTACTACACTCGCTCAGGAAATCTACGTAAAATGACAGCGTTCGTGCTGTCGTGTTCGTGTTATGATACTAAGATTTGATTTAATAAAAAATATAATGATACAAGGTCGTCTGCGAAAAAAAAGGATTAAAATTAAATGTAATAGACATGACAGCTTTGCGATTTTCAAGCTATTATTAGTGTGTTTAAATTAAAATTAAAAAATATCTCATCTGTTTATCAGATGGGTCTAAATTCACTGGCTCTTAGACCATTAAATACAGTTTATATCTTTGTGAAAATTCCAACGTATAGTGACCTCAATAGGACCAAACGACTTGAATTGTCTCATAGACTTGAACGACTGAAACTGACTAAAGCCAAACAGAAATCACTGTCAACCCCGGCAAAAGGGGCGCCAGCTGAATAAGGCGACCTCACTGTAATTTGTAGATAATCCTGTTCCTTATAATTCAGAAAAGCAATCGAGGAAGAAAAATAAATTTCCTAAGAATTAATATTGTTTATTGAGTTTACATTTAACGATCGTGACTGCACCGTTGGTCTAATGGTTTAAGCGGTCGCCATGTCACATTCTTCTGAGCAAAGTGTTGTGGATTCAAAACCCACATGGGACAATAGTTTGTGTGATTCACAAATTATGGTTCCGAGTTCTGTTCTTTGTGTCTGTTTGTAAAAGCCCCCGCTACACAAGATTAATCAATATTTCGAACATCTAACACACAACGTCATCTAGTCCCAAGCTAAGCCGAGCTTGTGGTATGGATACTAGACAACTGATATAAATACACATATACTTTTTTTGTAAATACATACATATTATATACAGAAAACACCCAAAGTCCGAAACAAATATTTGCAGATCACACAATCACTTGGTCCGACCCGGGAATCGAACCCGAGGCCTCAAGTACAGCATTCGCGTATGCTACCACTGCGCCACCGAGGCAGTGTGGGCAGGTGTAGATATATTATTTGTGTACACTTTCATATATATTTGTAAAAAAAACTAAATATCAAAAAATAATTATGTGTCAAATGATGTTAAATTCGATAGGATTCTTTGTTTAATGAGGTGTAACGAATTTATTTGCATACGATTCATTGAGTTCCTTTTGAACCTTTATAAATTTAAACTAAAATCATTACTGTAAATTACTTATCATTATTATTGTAAACCGCAAATTGGTTTTCATGTTGTTGGCATTTTGGTGATTTACATTTACATTCATTTATAATGGAATAGATAATTAAGTATAAAATTTTATATTTCCATGTCACATACACAGAAAACAAATCATTGGCATTTAAATTATTACACTGATGTTCATGTTTCTTCATTTCAAAAGACCTTTATGTCTGTATACCAAAATTCCTTAAGAATATTCTAGTCTGTCTTTGCTCTATTTTGCGATGTTTTCAGGATTTTTTGTTTAAGCAATAACAGAAGCTTACATAAAGTTTGTACTGTGCAAAACCGCCTCATTCATTATGTTATATTCTAGCTGAGTCCAGCCCAGGCTAGTCTACAAAAGGTGGCCTAAGTTATATATATCATCAGCTATGTGTCAGAGAAAGTTTGATCAAAATCGCCGCAAATTAGCCGGAACAGACAGACAGACTACGATTGTAAAAATTAAGATTTTAAAAAACCGTATTTTATTGTTTTTCACAACATTATACTTTTTACTGTTGAACAAAATTAAAATATACAAAATACTGTTTTCAGCATCAAAATGCTTAACACTATAGTGTTAGTCTTATATGCTCACAATTATTTTTAGATAGTGAGAGGGTAGTGCACCCCCAAATTAATCACAATAATGGATAAATCTATCAATATCACGATTAATTATTTTAAAGTAATTAAGTATGACAAAGATTGTCTTTAAATGAATACTGGCCAAAAGTGAAGCCAATAGTAAACACCTCAGAAGAATTTAAAAATATTACTTCTTCTTCTTTTGACGAAATGGCAACCAGCCGGATCACTCGGATCAGCTATTTCTGCAAATGTCAAGTATTTATAGTCTTCAATTCTAAGTTTTCGAGTCTTCAAGTCGTCGTCGTGATGAAATTAATGTTAAAAAATATATAAAATTTGGATGACATGAAATGGGGACCGTCTTTCGAATAAACAAAAAACGATCTCCAAAAATATTACTAACAGTGTCTCCAATCTACTTTTTTCCCGCCACCCCAGCATTTACTGAAAGAGTTTTAACATTCAAAATGGTTTTTTCGATCGCTTCAGTAGGGTACCCATTTTCAGCCATAGTTAAATTTCGCCACAGTTTCGTGAGGTTTAAAAATGAAAATGCGACGTTTTATCGGTGTCTTTTTTCGTTGAATCGACGATTTCTCGAAAACGAAAAGCGATATAGAAAAATAAAAGAATAGCCCTCGGGGTATTGAGTTGGGCTATGTTTTGAACGAAACGGGACCTCTTCATCTATCACGGTCTAGACAGGAAGGTGCCCTTTACGAGGCGTGAGTTTTGGTTGCGCGCACAATACAGAACGAGTGCCCACGACACACACACACACACACACACACACACACACACCGTTCTGTATTGTGACCTGTCTTGTGTGTTTTAGACATGGGAATGTTTATTTATGGTTATTGTATTTATTCAATTTGTGATGATTAAATAAATTATTGTATAATAAAATAATTTAAAAAAATCAAGTTTTGTTTACATTCATTTTCAATGTACCCGAAGGTCTTGGGATTTATTCAGTAATGAATACAAAGTGGCGGAAGTATTGATATGGAGGAACTATTAAATTTAATAAAAAATGAGTTCTTTATTTATTTTAAATATATTTGTGGCGAGGCGTATGAAATTTTAAAAACGATCTTTTTAAAAATAAGTTGTGCGAGAAGCTCTAAAAATGTATTAAAAACATTAAATAAACAAAATACTGTATTTTTTCTAAAATACTGTTTAATATTCTTATTTTTATTTATATAATACATATATTTATTTCTTGTAAAAAAGTTGGCGACCCTACATGTACAGTATGTACACACATATGTATTTAGTAAAAAGTGCTTATTTTAATATTACAAACATGTGTTTGTAATATTCGGAGTTTGGAATATACCCATACTTCAATTTATTTATTTATTTTATTTATTTATTTATTTATTTAGGTATACCAACAGCACACATACAATACACTTTTAAAAAAAATTTATACCATAATATTTTCTAGTATGCATGCCTATTACAGGTACACACAACATTCACCATATGAGATAAAATAAAGTACCCCTAACAAACAATGTTAGGAGTAAGGTAACTTTTACAAAAAACAAAATAAAGGAGCTTAATACTAATTAATTCTAAATTAAAATTACGATGCTCTTATTAATATGAAACATGAAAAAAATTAAAATTAATATAAAAGATGAAAAACATTAAAATAACAAAGGTATTACCTTATCTAAAGGAAAAGATTAACTTTGGTTAGTTTTGTTAAAATTATCAGCTATAGAACGTCTAAATTTATTAAAAGGGGCATGGATGTCTATGTCTCTCTGTGAACACATGCTATTGTATTCTCTACATATACGCGTCAGAGGTGCATTCAGACCTAGATTAGATTTGCGGGTGGGTATATAAAATTTTCTGGTGATGGCATATCTCGGCGGTTTTGTTGGGACCGAATAAAGTATGCGTTCAGTTAGATCACTACTTTTTATTGAGCCGTTTACTATTTTGTGAAGAAATACGAGATCGTGAATACGGCGACGGTTACGAAGAAAATCCATTTTGAAATATTGTAAACGGTGTTCATAAGGACAGCGATGAGTGATGTTTTGTGAAACGTAGGCAAGATATCTGGAGAATGCTCTTTGTATACTTTCCACTCTTTGTGAATGTAAAGTATAAAAGGGATTCCAGACAACACTATTATATTCTAATTTACTGCGCACCAGAGCGTTATACAATACTATTCGTGTTTTTGCAAGCCTAAACCCGCGAGTATTACGTCTGATGAAACCGCACATTTGAGCTGATTTCTTCACAATGTCGTTTATATGTGGTTTAAAGCTGAGGGCACTGTCTAATATAACACCTAAATCTCGTATTTCATCCACTTTTGTCAATATCGTGTCGCACAGCTTGTATGAAGTGGGAGTGGATTTTTTCTTTCTAGAAAACTGTATATGATGGCATTTTTGAGCGTTAAGGGTCATACTATTCGATTTGCACCACAGTTCAATATTTTCCAAATCTTTCTGGACAAGGAGACTATCTTCTAGACAGGTAATTGTCCTATATATTTTTAGATCGTCAGCAAATAGCAAGCTACGACAATGTTTGATTTGGTTCGTGATATCGTTCACAAATATCGAAAATAGAATGGGGCCTAGATGCGAGCCCTGTGGTACACCTGATCGCGCATAATAGTTATTTGAAACGTATCCACCGATGGAAACAAACTGAGAGCGATTTAAGAGGTAGGATGCAAACCACCTTAATTAGGAACCATGAATGCCATTGAGTCGTAGTTTGTCTATCAAGAGCGGATGACTCACTTTATCAAAGGCGCTACTAAAGTCGGTGTATATTGCATCCACTTCATATCTGTCGTCTAGTGCCTCCGAGATGTCGTTTACGTATTTCACTAAATTTGTTTGTGTAGATCTACCTGTTCTAAAACCGTGTTGACTATCTGAAAGCTTAGGTTCTGCGTAATTTGTAAGGATAGGGCATATGAGACGTTCAAATAACTTTGAGAAACAAGATAAAATCGATATTGGTCTATAATTTGTTATGTTACTGGGATCACCTTTTTTAAATATTGGGACTATACGGGCCTTTTTCCATTCATCTGGAAATACTCCCAGCACCAGAGACTGGTTAAACAGAATGCTTAATGGACGTACGAGAGCTTTACCGCAAGTTTTTATGAAGATAGGTGGTATAGAGTCAGGGCCAGCACCTTTCTTTATATCGAGGTTATTTATTTTATTTAAAACTTCTTTTTCTGTAATCAGAAACTTGTGTAGAATGTGAGATGACTCGGGGACGTTTGAATTTGAGATTGTTGAGTTTGTGTAAATCTTTGAGAAATTACTTGCAAATAGGTTAGCTATATCGGCTCCACTATCAACTATCTTACTGTCCAAATGCATTTGAGCTGGTATGCTGGATGTACTATTTCTTTTATTTTTTATATAATGCCAAAAGGATTTTGGATCTGTTCCTATTCTTACTTCTATCGTCTGCTTGTATTCGCTAAAGGTTTTGTTAATTAAGTCATGACAACGAGTTCTAAGCAAATCGTAACTTAATTTATCACGAGGATTTTTGTACTTTCGGAATTTTTTTCGATACTTTTCTTTTTCATTGAGTAGCTTTATAAGTGCATTCGTGAACCAGGATGGATATTTACTTTTTTTTGGGTTATACTGAGGAGCATGTATACTTATTAGATTGTTAAGTACTTTATAGAATTTGGAAACGCAATCATTGATATCAGTCTGTTTAAAAAATACTTCAGCCCATTCTATAGCTAACAATTTCGATTTAATTTGCTCGTAATCGCATTTGTAGAAGTTAAAACGGGGACCATCTTTAAGGCGTAAATATTTCTTGTTATCACGAGAGAAGGATATTAGTAAAGATGGGTGCTTTACATCGCGATCAACGAGACAGTCATCAGTAATGTTTACATTCAAGTTTTGCATATTACTCATAACAAGATCAAGTATTCTGTCGTCACTATTGCAAACGTTATTGAATTGAAATAAGTTATTAATAGCCATGAATTCAACAAACCTGTGGCCCAAGGAATTGTCATAGTTGGTGGGCACTGTGTAGGTTTGATTGTTCATAACTGACCAATTTATAAAACTTAGATTATAGTCACCGAGGATGACGACATCACCAATACTGTTCATAACATTGCTGACATTATCTAAAATACTAGTAAGAGCCTCAATTTTTACTGGAGGAGGTAGATATGTAACACAGATAGCTACACTAATAACAGTGGAGCCGACATTCAATCTTACAGTCACCCACAGGTCTTCATTATTTGTTTCCCAGGTGTACACCCTGGTTGACTTTATTTCCCGCGAGACAGCTAATAGTACGCCTCCTCCGTCTTTTTACAGCTATTAGTACATGACCTGTCACGGCGATAGACTCTATATCTTGAGTCAAATAACTCATTGCTATGTATATCTGGGTTCAACCATGTTTCTGTAAGGGCAATAATTTTGTAGTCATTTAATAGAATGTTCGTATAGAATTCATTTGTTTTAGTTCTTAATCCCCTGACGTTTTGATAGTATATATCAAGCATTTAAAATAATTTGAATCACTAGAAACATTTACTGTGTTGACAAGTCGGTTTAAAATGTTTATGGTTTTTTAAGAAGAGAAAGACTATCCATGTTACGTATTAAAATAGGGGGGTATACTACATCCTTTCGTACAAAAATTCGTCCATTACGAACCCATACAAATTTGTAGTCCCGTTCTTTTGCTAACCTCCTGGTAGCCGCATGCAATTGCTTATTAGCCGGACACAGGTGTTCTGATACATACACGGGGATACGATCTCCTCCTATACCCAGGTGATGCGAGCTTAGCTTATCCTTCGGTTGCTTTCTATTGAAATTAGAGACTGCTGCAAGTAGACTATCGCGTAGTCGTGGTGTACGTAACTTTACGACCATAGACCGTGGCTTTTTGTTTTCAGGGTTCAGTTTGGCCACTCTTGTGGCGTTTAATATGTCGTCGTTTACTAGAGGCTCTCCCACTGTCTTGGCTAGTTGTAAGACGGTATTAATAACATTCTCCGCCTTATGCTCCGGTATTCCATTAATTTCTACATTATTTTCGCGTAGATTTTGTTCCATAGCAGAAAGCCGAACCCCTTGGTCTGTTACGGTTGATGATAGAATTTTGTTCTCATCTTGCAGTGTTTTAATTATTATATCCTTTTCTTCTAAAGCAGTTTTAAATGTTTCAAATTGAGCGTTATAAAATGTTACAGCGGTCTTAAAGTCTGAAATTTGCTCATTTATATGTTGTAGTTGATTTGTGATTAGTAATTTGATTTTCGTTTCAAGGAAGCAGCCTAGTTCTTGTTTCATTATCTCCCGCAATTTTTCTTCAGATATAAAACTATTGCCTTGGTAGTCTTTTGGTGTGTTACATGTATTAGACTTTTTACGCAACGTAATGTTGTCATCCACCGCACTTTCTAAGCAAAAAATATCTTCAATGGATGTGTTTGTGTTACTTTTCGATACAGTATGGTCACATTCCGAGCACTTCCAGGAGCATTTATTGTTAGGTGTCATTGACTGGTAGCGCTTTTCTGTCACTTTCGTGCAAAAGAGATGGTACATTGACTTACAATTACAGCATTTTAAGAAATCTTTATTAGGCATACATTTTTTACATGCTTTGCAATTGCTGGAATTTGGTGCCATTTTAATTTTATTTCGTACGCAGTACTACTTCAGATGCGCGCTATTTTAATAATTTTTGATTAATTTTATTATATTCCAATAAGAAATTGTTGCTTGCTTACTCGAAGTTCAATGCGTTACCTTGCATCTGTTGGACATCTGTTGCACAGATTTGACCGCTTGAGTTTTTTTTGGCTTCTGTTCTTTTGTTTAAAACTTTGGTTGATTTGCCGTTTGGAATTTTGATCACTTTCACAGAGTTATTACTTGAGTTTTGATAGTATTTAGCGAACAATTTATAGCAAAATCACTTTGTTTAGCACTATTTGAACTGTTTATGGTTGGTTAATGTTGGTTAATACATTATATATACTTTCGATGTTAGTTTTGTGCACTTAGAAACTTCACTCGCACTCACTTCCGATTGTAGTTCTATAACTTTATAATTTCTTCTTGTAAACACTGGATAACGTTTTCACTTGTTTATTAGAGTATATTTAACATGAATTCACTTTGTTTTTGTAAAAATTACCGTTTTATCTATTTTTAAAACACGAAAATTACGGAGCTGATGTTTTCGTTGCCAACAGCGCCCTCTGTTTCTTATTATCTATTAATTTCATTTATATGTATACAATATAAAGTTAAATTATTAAAATTACAATTTAATTATTACCCTTCTTATTTTGTCAAGTTTCAAAGAGCAAAGAGGTTGATTTCAGTTGAGCTTAAACAACTGTTTGTTTATAACAATAAACTCTAAACATAGAGTTTTTTCTTCTGTCGGCTGTCCTCATGACTGCTATGTAATTTTTTTAAATCAGCAGCGGATATTAAACTACAAATGTTATATTGTTTTTGAAGTGATTTATTTTATTTATTTTCAAACAGTATGCACTTTGAATATTATATATACGGTGAACTTTAAAGATAATTTGTGGATCATACAAAATGCTGTTCCGTATGAGGTTTGAACCTACAATACTAGACTACTTGAACGTAAATGAAGTAAGCAAAGAATTACAACAATCTTGCACAGATTCAACAAGAGAATAGTAAGGCGCGTATAAATGCCCGTCGCTGTACTCTGCATCCCAATGCGATCATTAGCTTCGGAGTTGAAATTTTGTAACATTTAGCCATACATTTTGCAGAATTTGTGACTAATTAAAACTCCGAAGTTAAGCAGTTAC
The DNA here is from genome assembly GCA_916048165.1 of Spilarctia lutea. Classification (NCBI taxonomy): domain Eukaryota; kingdom Metazoa; phylum Arthropoda; class Insecta; order Lepidoptera; family Erebidae; genus Spilarctia; species Spilarctia lutea. Next base: position 10,115,638 of record OU696490.1, on the reverse strand, counting down.
GTACCTAAATCACGTGAGAGAATTACTAAAATTTGGCTTAAACTCATACAATATCGTTGCAATCGCAAACTTTGTTTTTGCCAAGCAAGTTTGATTTATTTTATTTGTGTTTCTTTGTCGATAAGACCTGAAATTTCAGGAAATATTAAGTTTTACTGCGCGTTACTTTGAAACTAGGCTAAATAATATATATTATTTCCCTTTTGGATTTTATGGCTCAGACTTTCGTAAGACAAGAAATTCAATAACTTTCTTAATAAAGTTATGCCACAGAGTAAAGACAAAGTTGCCGTATTACTGGTTTTGAGGGTGAATGTATTACGTGAATTAATACATATACCAATATTTTAACGCTTAACGCGCTAAGTTCAAAAACTACTGAGATTAGTGATTAGACCTTCGAATCGGATAATTATTTTAGCGTTGAATAGTTCTTTTGGAAATATGAAGCTACCAAAAATACGAACAACCCAGGAAAGGAAAGGAAGTCAGGGTAAATTTGTTCCTTTTAAGAGACACATAGGAATTGGAGTCAAATATTTTTTTAAATAAATACATAAACTACAAGCTTGATCCAAAGAACATTGCTAGATTCTGATTTAATGTGCCTTGAAAAAACTCTGAATGCAGAATCAACTACAATAACATTTACCTATAGCGATAGTTTCATTTTGTTTGAAAGTTCATACTTAAAGCATAGCTTGTAAAAAATATAAAAAACGCAGAACGAAGACAAACAAAATATTTTTTCGTTCGTTGCGTGTCCAGCTTCGTAAGAGATCGTATTTTTCGTTTTGAAGTGATCTCATACGCTTCACAAAAAAATATTACATTCACCATTTGTTCATTGACTATAAGAACCTCAATTTAAAAAATCCATGCACTAATCCGGTCAAATTTAAAAGCTATGCAGGATCGTGGTCTTTTCAGGAAATGACCTTTTATGGCTGCAACGTAAAAGTTAATACACAATTTCCGTCCCTGTGAAAGGTACTAGACGTGATCCTGGATAACATAAAAGCAAAAGCTCTTTTACCTTACACTTTCATTATTCTCGTTCCATAAATTATGAAAACTTTAAGACCACTATACATATCTGTACTAATATTATAAAGAGGAAAGGTTTGTATGTAAGTATGTTTGTAACAAATTGGCTCAAAAAGTACTGGACGGATTTTAAAAATTATTTCACCATTTGAATGCTACATTATTACTGATTAATATAGGCTATTTTAATTGTAAAAAAAAAATAAAAGAAAATTAACAATATGTAAACTAATAACCGCAGGTAACACCGGTTCAGCTAGTTTTCTTATAAATCCTGGCCTTTTTCTCTCACTTGAAATATTTTTTACATCTCTCTGGGACATTATTTTTATACTCTATGTCCGTTGTTGTATTACTGGCAACTCGCAACGTAAATAAAAAAATTTACGATGATCTGACCAACGGTGTACTCTTTTCATGCAAGGCAGCGCAATTATTAACATTGTATATACAAGTATCGAAATAAATTTTGCTTAAATTATCATAAAATATTAGATAGCTACGTTAAAAATTATTTACCTTCTTTTATTTGATTCCTCGTGAGCTTGGGAATGAAAAGAAGAATAACAAATCACCGATACTTATATTTGGGTACACGGCAGTGTATAAAAGGATCTTACATTTATTCATTTAGGTCATTTTTTCAACTGCTGGGTTCGGGTCTCCTCTCAGGAGAAGGCCATACGTCCCCACGCTGCTCAGTGCGTGTTGGAGACTGGTAAGACAACGTTGTGGCTACGTAATCTTAGCATTGGATGTTTTTAAGTAGTGTATAATGGGTAGGTTAATTATATAAAAATAAAAGATCAGTGGTTTAAGAACCGTTTCAAGACAAAACTTTTAGTCAAAGCACTAACTCTTGTTATCCAAATGTCGAACCAATGCTAGTACACAGTTTCATTTTCGCACACAAATTAATGTACGGTCTAAAAAGAATGCCTCTTTACTGGGTAACGACAAAATGCATACAAACACAGTAGTGATAAATAAATACCGCTTAGCTAAAAAATCCAATTTTCCTGCACAAATTTTAACAACTTGACAATACAAAATATTTAAGTCAAAATACGTCAGGAATTCCTCCGCATCGCCATCTAGGCCCCGAGATATTTCTCCGTACCTACAAAAAACTAAAAGAAAATTGAAAGTATTCGAAATTGAAATTCAAATCTATCAGATCAAAATCCAATTCGATTGAATTGGTTCGGCATATTAAGAAATTCCTACTAAGTTCATTTATCTTTTGATAGGACTTTCTACAACTTTTAACTTTTAAGCTCCATTTATTCTAGATTATCTGGACTTCATTGGCCTTTAAGACAGTAAGGACCAAAATTACCATTAACTGATAAAGTACCTGACAGAATAATGTCAACTTATCCGTAAAATAACTACTGTTCACGATAGGAACAAAGGAAAGATAGTACCTATTATAAGTAAAAATACAAAATATAGGCGTGCTGCGTGTGCACATTACAAGTAGTTTTCCAGGAATATAAGTTCTATCTATGAGAAATGGCGGTCCTTAGACACGTCCAGATTGACCGACAAAGTATCACATCATTTTACTAGTTGCTGATTGGTTGCGCGATGCCGCCAACATTACAGCAGTCCGTAGAAGCGTCCCCATTGGTTGGTGAAAGTATTCCATCCTTTTATATCAGTTTCTGATTGATGGCGCGGTGGCGCCAACATCTACAAATTTCTATTTCAGAAGTCTTGGATGCAGACATTTACCAGCAACTTTTATATTTTACCAGTGCAATGTGGCACATATATGTGGGGGAACGGGTATCATGTTCCATCCAACACAAAGGGAGGATCCTCCGACCAAGCGAGGTGATCATGCCTGGGGGGCTACTGCCCAACAGTTGATGTTGGGATGTTGTATATATGATAATCGGCGCGAGAACTATTTATTTCGCGATTCAGGATTTGTAGTTACTCCGTGTAGTGCGTTACTTCGTAGTTCAGTGTATCTTCGGTAGATGGCGCTGTAGTAGTTTATTGTTGTGTTACATGTGAAAGTCGCCACATATATTTATCAAACTTTATCAGTAACTGGTGAAACTAGCCCTAAGTTTTTTTTACTACCCGACTGTGAAAGAAGGAGGGTGTCGAGTGTATATATGTATGGTATATTTCTTTGGCACGTCCTAGAGCCTAAACGGCTTATTGTATTTTAAGTGTTTTAATAATTCATTACTTGTTACTATACCTACCTAGATATGGTACATTAAATATGTTACTTACATTTATCTCGTCTATACTAATATTACAAAGTTACTTACAGTCTTCAATACAGTCATTATTAGCTTTCTCATCAACATTATTTTTCTTTCACTAGCTAATATTTATCTTAGAGTAATTATACGTGTTATAGGTGCCGAACAAATATTACAGAAACACTTTCGTACTGAAGAGTTCATTTATACTCGTACGTATACTAACTGACCCACGCAACCGTCCCTTAGTGTAATATTTTTCCCCGGTTTTTATAACATTTTTCATTAGTGCTCCGCTCCTATTGATCTTAACGTGATGATATACCTTCCTACCTGGATTAGCCTATAGCCTTCCTCAATAAATGGACTATCCAACACTAAAAGAATTTTTCAAATCGGACCAGCGGTTGCTGAGATTAGCGCGTTCAAACAAACAAACTCTTCAGCTTTATAATATTAGTATAGATTATATTTATTGCTTACAGTTCTGTACCAAAATAATGAAAGGTTAAAAGATTAATTCTATGAAAAGGAAATTTTTGTATGGTAGATCTTGACGAAACATTAAAGGGCTTAAAATAAAGTTATTTAAAAAGGTTAAATAAACCTGAGTCCGGTTCTCATTCGCCTCCGGTATCCTCACTTACTCGGTGAAACAGAGCGCAAGCACCTATTTAACACCGGTTTTCTGTGAGGCCGTGGTATTACTCCGGTCGAGCCGACCCAATAATGACGAAGCGTTGCTCTCCCACGGTCACGGTCAAAATGAAAAATAACGAAAGAGAATCCAAAGATAGATAAATAGATCTAGATCTATTAAGGTCAAATATTCCATTAAAAATCAGACATGCACTATAAAGATATATTCTCTTTCCAGGTACCGCATTGCGTTCCAAGAGACGCTGCTCTGCAGGAAGGTGGTGACCCGTCGCGGTTCCCGGTTCGTCAATTTAGATCACACCATTTGTAGAGAAGTAACCACGTTACAGAGCTTTACTACCACAAAACGAGATTCACGAATATCCTTCGTCAGTAAAGTCGATTTTGTGAAGGATCCTGTGCCATTCCATGTCAACGAGGACAACTGTGAAGAACCAGTGTTCCAAAGTTATTCTAAAGCGTAAATTGATTATTTTTCCAAAATATATTTTGTCACCGTGTTGGTTATGAACGAAAATATAAGATTATGAAACCCAAGAAATATGTGCCATAGAATCTACTACAATGGTAACCGTGTTGGTTATAAACGAAAATATAAGATTATGAAACCCAAGAAATAGGTGCCATAGAAGTAGGTACTCATAAATTGTCTACTGTTGGCTGCAAAAGATGGATGGGAGAGATCTCTGTTCAGCAGTGAACTGTGGTGGGCTGATTAATTGATTGTTACATGAATAGAGCGTAGGGCTATTATTTCCTAAAAAATGTTAGTACAATTGTTATCGAGCACTGTGTACATGGATAAATTTATGTGAAATACGTGAATGAACTTAAATAATCAAAACATAATCATGCTAATGCAACAACGTGCATCCTTTATGCGCAACTAATGCCGAATTTACTTCAATTTGAAAAAATACCAACTTACAAGTTAAAGCTTCTAGGGATTTAGTAAAATGAAAACAATTAATATTCTTCATATAGAACACTTATTTACTGATTCATTCCTCGACCAAGACTACTTTAATTGCTGTCAGCCATTATGAGGTGAATATATCCCCTCTATAATGGCAGCAATGCTCCAGGAGCAGCATGTTTTAATAATTTAATTAATTATATTTTTGACTTTCGGAATTATCTGCATTATTATTACAGCTCGGTTACTCGTACCTAATATTCTGTATTTTATAATTAGGATTACCGCTAACACAAGGGGGACGAAATGAAAAATTATTCAACTTAATAATAGTTACAGACCAACCAGAATAAGTGTTGACAGGTGTAGAAAACTACCGAGAACCGGCGAGCATGAATACAGCGGTAGATAAATGTGGCCGACTCATTTCTACCTGCCCCTTTGGAAATAGAGGTGACATTATGTAATGTCATGTAATGGTAACGACATGTAATCTAACGGTAGATATATATAACATTACGTATAATTAGTTTAAAAAATGTTTAGGGTGTTTTTCCATGACGAAGTAGAACTACAGAAGTTAATTAAACGATGAGTGATGGAAAAATTATTCAAATTGATATAAGACGTCTGGGAGGATTGATGATGGTGTTGTTTAAAATTAACTACAAACATTTTCGTGGCCGAAGAAACGGTTCACAAAAATAATTAATCAAAACAATCTGAATTAATGTAAATGAAATGTCGAATTTACCATTTAAGTTGTTTTGTATAATGTGACAAACTAGTTAATAATTAATATATAAATCATTTTGATGGAGATTTTCCACATCGGTCACAGTAAGCGTTTTTATAAGAAAAGTTAAAAGTAATCTTAATAGATTTTCTTATCTGTAGGGGAAAGTAAGCAAAGAATTAAATAAATAAATGTTTATTAGATTTAATTATTTACTTCTGTTTATTTATTCATCTTGATAATGAATTATACAGTTTTTTTAATTATATACGGGCAAACGAGCAGACGTATCGCCTAATGGTAAGCGATTATCGCCGCCCAAGGACACCCGCAACACCAGAGGCGTTACAAGTGCGTTGCCGGCCTTTCAGGAAGGAACGCTCTTTTCTTGAAGGTTTGAATTAAAGTTATTATGTATATTATTTATTGTTGGTTTATTTCTTTATAGTACGGCCAGTGTTGCAATTTTTCTAGGAATTTTATACCGAATGATATTTATTTCAAGCAGTTCTTTAATGTTCAGAAATCATTAAGGTGAGCGTCAGTGGTCGCACTAATGGTGGAGCTAAAAGAGACAGCATGAAAAAGTCATTGGAAAAAATCTACTACAATGGTATTTATACCAAGCGAAACTATATTAAACTATTGTTTAAATCCCATTTTAAAAAAATCGTCAGCTATATTGACGAGGGGGGTTAAATATCAGTTACGTGTATAAACCTCGTTAAAAATTTGCCAAATTTCTATACTTTTAAGAGAATAAAGAATATTGTCAGCTGTACTTTTGACGGGGGAATCGCCGGCAGTCCGCTCAACATATTTGAGCGTTGCATAGTCTCTTTGGAAAATAAACAGATTATCTTTACACCCACAAACAATCAGCTGACAACGATGTTTTGTTCTTTTTAATATTTAAATTCTCTTATACTTTAAATTCAATAGTTTTCAGACCCTTCATGTAAACTTTCACTGGGCCAAATTTCATAGTCCTCTGTTTGTATAATTTTCGTAAACAAGTAATGAATTATTTAAAAAAAAACCATCAGCAGGACTGCGTCAATATCTGCCATCTTTATAAAATTCAGGTTGTTTTTTATTTATTTTAAAAAAAATTTGGTGTAGCCAGTGTCACTCTCACGACTAATACCAATCTATTGAAACCACTCACATAAAAATACGACAAGCTGTTTAGGCTCTAGAGCGTGCCAAAAAAAAATATACATACATACACTCAAAAACATAACCCTCCTTCTTTCGCAGTCGGTTAAAAAATGTACCTACCTTAAAAAATACCTATTACAGATATTTTGATAAAATATGGAAAGAATTCTACTTTAAACTTCAAATTAAATATGATATGGGCCGACTTCGGACAGAATTTTAATTACATAACTTGTTAAAACTTCATAGATATTTCCTGAAGTTTATAGTTGACTTTTAATTGAACTACATTTCACAAATACTTGTTACTATATTTATTTGAAGGAAATTTTAAAAAGTAAAAATAAGTAAAGAGTGTTAACGAGTAGGGTTTTTGGCTATACCACTGAATATTTCATGAACTACTGAAAAATTACATCGTTAACTACCGAGCCATAATAGTTTTATCGCCGAAATGCAATTGTTTCAAGCAGGTTATCAGGCCTAAAAACAAAAATCCATCGTGCACAGAAAAATAAACATACCTACAAATTAAAAAAAAAAACAAAAAAAACTAAGTGATTGAAGTGGTGGGCCCATTTCAATTTGACAACACAGAAACATCACCACACCATAACACCAGCTTTCAATTAAAAGAAGAATCATAATCGGTTCATCCAGTCTAAAGTTCTGCGGTAACAAACATAAGCAAATACAGTCAAATTGAGCACCTTATCTGAAGTCGTTTAAAAAAAATAGTTCTAATCACAAGGAAATCATTTTGTACTGTAATGAGATTGTTAATATACTAAAAAATATTCATGATAAAAATCAGAATCATTCTGACAAAACTAACATTAAAATTCAACCAAAGAAAAAAAAATTTTAGGTTTTCATAAACCCACTGTACATTGGTAAGTGTGTTCTATTAAGCCGATTTTGGTATTTTTAAAATCTACTATTATGAATACAAATCGACTATTGTAATACTGTTTTATGTATAGTCAAAGAATTTAGTTTTATTTGTAAAGCTAGAATAAAAACCTTAGACGTTATTACTTTTAATAATATTAAATTATAAAGTCGTTCTTAATTTAAAATTTAAAAAATAAGAATTTCTCAGTTATCCATGATTTGTTTCTTTGTGAAATGGAAACAGACCGAATGATTTTTTAACGTCTTTCTAGAAATTATTCGAATTATTGTCGTTAGTTTTATATTAAGTAGCTAAAGTTTAAATATTAGGTAGCTAAATTTCTATTTGATTATTTAAATATAGTTTTAGAATAAATTGTAAACATAAATTTTAGTGAAAATTATAGTCATTATTTTTAAAAGCGTCTTATCTAATTTGTAAATATTTTCGATTTTATTAATGTGTATTTATTTACAAATAAACCGTTAAAATCCAATTCGTTTTAGTACTTTCTGCCTTGAGTGATGCTTCCCTCTATAGGACACCGAACGGAGGTAAGTGGCCATATCGCCTTTTTCCGGTGTAAAAAAAGTCGTATCATTTTGACTCACACATCTATAGAAATAAATAAAATTTGAGTGCCTATTTTAATAATAAAGTAACCGCTTTTTACGAAGATTTTAATATGATTTAGCAGGTATTTCTTTTTACTAATTGTTTTTAATAATAAACTGCTTAATTTAGCGCCTTAAGGGCTTAAATTACTGCCAACAACAACAGAAACTGACAATTATAATAATACTAGCTGACCCTCGCAACCTTGCTTACGTCTACTATTGCCCGTAGCGTAATAATTTTCCCCCGTTTTTGAAACATTTTTCATTGAGTCTCCGCTCCTATTAGTCTTAGCGTGATGATATATAGCCTTCCTCGATAAATGGACTTGGATAGTTCATTTATCGAGGAAGGTTATATACATATATATATATACACTGAAAGAATTTATCAAATCGGACCAGTAGTTCCTGAGATTAGCGCCTTCAAGCAAATATTGAAATAAACTATTTAGCTTTATATATTAGTATAGATAAGCGTCCCGGCTCGGCTTCGCATGTCTTTCAAATTCTCAGATTTACTAAAATTGCACGGATGGAGAAGTATGAAATATCTTAGAAAATTAAAATAATTATGATCGAATTTCGGCCGGCTCGGCATTTTATGAATGTATAAATAAATATACACATAAAACTTTCGTATTGAATCACTTTTGCTGTTGTTGCTGCTGCGTGCTGAATGTTGCTGAAAATCTTACTAAAGTTCGTTGAGCAGTTGAAATGATCTAAACGAGTAGACAGCGGAAACGACTTTATACTATGTATAAATAAATATGAAGTTGGACCTCAAAAATAAAGTTTGAAGATTTTAATAAAATGAGTGTATTTTAATAAAATCTTCAAGTTTTATTTTTGAGTTAGACCAGACAGATTTTAAAGCTAAAAAAAACACGAAAAATATCACTAGGTGTTGGTCCTTCGCCGCCTTCATATATTTTTTATTACGATCTGTTTGTTCAGTAAACGAATATTAATGGAATATTTGACCTATCAACAAAATTAGATTGATGATTTTAGAGTCGTATTGAAAAAATAGGCTCCATCAATCACTACTTTTTACATCACCCAGCTTCCGAGAATAATAATCATAGGAACATTTCATATCAACATAGTAACAAATCTTAATCTATATACTCGTATTACTAGTCGACCGGCAAACGTTGTTTTGCTATGTATATTATACGTAGGAAAAAAAAAAAAAAAAAAAAGTAGAGGTTGATCGTAGAGGCTTGAAAATTTAGCGTTGTATAAATTTTTGTATGCTGTGCTGTATCATAAAAAATCAAAAACAAGAAATTTCGACCAAAAAAATTAAAAAAAAATTTAGGGCGATGTAAAATAGATGTTGTCCAATTCTCCACCCTAGTCAATATGCACGCTAAGATTCACGAAAATCGGTCGAGCCGTTTCGGAGTAGTTCAATTACACACACCGTTTCACGAGAATTGTATATAATTAGATTTATAATTCTCGTGTCACGTTGTTACTCAAGATGAACTCCGATCCAATCGACATTCACGTTTTTTTAAATATGTTTTGCTGGCTTGCCTAGATAGGCTTATTAACATCTCTCTTAGATGAATAGGAGCTGAGTATGATTGAAAGACACGTAGACGAAGTTGCGTGGGTCACCTAGTAAAATATATAAATGAATCCCCATTTCCCTTGGTAATAGTGCCGAGCGTTAACGGTAGCTCGGATAATATTTGGAATAGATAGTTAAAATGCCGAGAAAGAACATAGGATAACTTTGATTCCACAAATCAGGCTTCAAGGGAGTGAAAGAGAGTGTTGAAATATGTTTAAGTTATCAATAACCAATGAACCAATTTAAAGCCGCGGGTAATAGCTATTATTACCATTAAACATTTAGTAAGTTTCAAAGGACATTTGTTATCAATTTAGTAATCTGATACATAAGTTCAAAAGAGTTTATCGTGGAAGAGCCACGCTTCGGCATGAATGAGCCGGTTCGACCAGAGTAATACCATGGCCTCACAGAAAACCAGTGTGAAATACATGTGTTTCACCGAGTGAGTGAGGATACCGGAGGCCCATACCCATCCCCCTCCCCGTCACCCATCCCCCTCCCCGTCACCCATCCCCCTCCCCTTCCCCCAAAGGCCATGCGGGTGTCCATGGGCGGCGGTAATCACTTATCATCAGGCGATACGACTGCTCGTTGCCCAAATTTAAAAAAAAAAATCTATCAGGAACTTTATCAGCACGTGGTGAAGTTGGCACTTAATAACTGAGATGACAAATATTAAGCAGTAGTTTGTAGGAAATCTGGAATCCAAACTAAACCCCAGCCTGTATTTTAGAGCTCCAGGCTCCTCAATATTAAATGTACGGTCGTGTTGTTAACGTGGATATTTATTGCTGAAATAACAGCAAAATTCGAGGAATTTAACTCCTTGGATATTGCCTTTTCCCCTTGCTAGAAATTCCAATCAGTATAAAAATGTAACCGATTATGCTTGCGACACGGAATAATACTGAGAAAGTTGTCTACATAAAGAGGAAAGATTTGTATTTTTGTATGTAACGAATAAACTCAAAAAGTACTGGACCGATTTTAAAAATTCTTTCACCATTCGAAAGCTACGCTATCCACGAGTAACATAGGCTATATTTTATTTTGAAAAAAAAAAGGTTTCCGTAAGATATTTGCGTTTTTCAAGAAACAAGGTGTAAAAAATCAACCAGAAAAGTTACTTATTTTACGATTTACAATAATATAGCTAATATAATCAGAATAACACGTAGGCTATAATTTATAAAGATACTAGCTTCGCCTCGCGACGTTGCCTGTGATTATTGTCGTACCGCGGGTAGCACCGCGGGGTTCAGCTAGTATTAATAATAACCAATATAAATAATCGTATATATTTATATTGGTTACACCAAATTATTTCATTATAAAATTTATTTTTCATGGTACGTTCCTTTCCGCAAAACCTACATATGTACACACGCTCCGCGCCTGCGATAGCAGCGCCTCTAGCGGCATAAGGAAGAAAAAAGGAAAATATTTTTACAACTAACCGCCGCGCGAGTGTACCACATCTGTGTTTAATTTAAAATATTTTAATTCGCTTAATATCGCTATCTATTCGGCATTGTGCCTATATAATTCAAATGAAGTGTTCATATTCAAAAAGAATAGTGTTACAATTCCGCTTGGATATAATTCACCATCTATGCCATTAGTACAGAACTCACTCCACTTCGTCTTGACAAGTAATCGACCAAACGATTTCAGTTTTTTTTCATGGAATATGTGGTGAACGAGCAGAAGTATCGCCTGTTGGTAAGCGATTACCACCGCCCATAAACACCCGTAACACCAGTGGCGTCACAAGTGTGTTGCTGGCCTTTGGGGGATGGATGGAGGGGTTTTAAGCCTCCATGAGCCTCCGCTATCCTCACTAACTCGGTGAAAAGTGCAAAAAAAACCACACAAATTTAAATCGATCGTTCCGGATGAAACAATCAGAATTATACGAATATTTTGTATTAAATAGAGTATTATTAAATGTAAAAGGAGTAAATGCATCATCGTATTTGTAAACCTACTGTTTACTCTATTCTGTCATCAGTATTTCTTTTACGTTATGGTTACGTTACGTTCGTTTTTAAAGCGGCATGAGACATACTTAAAAATGTACCATACAATAAAACAGTACATTTAGTAAACAGTACGAAAAAAGACAAGAAAAACGAGACATTACATTAGATCAGGCACAACTAGTTGACTAGTAACGAAAAGTAAAAGAAAAACCGATAATATTTCGGTAGAAAATGAGTCGTCAATTACTCACGCTTAAAATATACGGGTCAGCTATCACTCTCCGAGTGTGTATCCAGCGTTAAGGGTGCTTTCACATTGATTACTGGTTCCATTCCCTGTCATATAAGTAAAGGAATATATATAAATAAAAATAAATTTATCTTGTAGATGGTAAATATTCTATGTAGCATTGTTGTACAGTTTGGGACTAGAAGTGAATTATATTCTAATAAAATTATGAACAACTAAAAGATAGGATTGGAGAAGATGCAGCAATAAATACAACATGTTAAGAGAATTTTCTAAATGTACCTCTATTGAAAATTGAACTAGCTTTGTAAGTCGTTCGTGGGAGACCCACGCTTCAGCATAAATGGGCCGGCTCGACCGGAGTGATACCACGGCCTCACAGAAAACCGGTGTGAGATAGCGCTTGCGCTGTGTTTCACCGAGTGTGTGAGGATACCGGAGACCCATACCCCAACCTCTCCCCCATCCCCTTCTCATTCCCTCAAAGGTCGGCAACGCACTTGTCCTCTGGTGTTGCGGGTGTTCATGGGCGGCGGTAATCGCTTACCATCAAGTGATACGTCTGCTCGTTTGCCCACAATGCAATAAAAAAAAGTCAAGATCATTAATACCAGCATTTTAATAGAATGTTGTAAGGCGAGATTCGAACGAGTAAACTGTAGGTATTGGTACATACTGAAAGTCGGCATCTTTCTAAAATATCAAGAACATCATTACTTGCCCTGACTACTGACTGATTCGTCAACGCTGAGTTTCAACCACTTTAGCTACAAACTTGAATTTTTTACAGCTCATGTATATTGTAAGCAAGTAATTTTATATATATGTTAGCTACAACAATTGATCTTGATACTTTAGAAAGATTTGCTTGCAATGTACTAATCCCTACAGTTTATTCGTTCGAATCTCACCTTTACAACATTCGATTAAAATGCTATTAACGATCTTGATTTACAAAGCCAGCTCAATTTTCTCTAGAGATACATATAGAAAATTCTGTTAACATGTTTTATTTATTGCTGCGTCTTTTCCAACCACATCTTTTCGAAAGGGGCTAAAGTAGCCACCTTAACACAATAATACTTTGAAAACAATACATAGTAAACATGCTTTAAATGAAAACATAGCCATATAATTGTGGAAGTATAAATATATTCGGCATGACAGCTTACGTGTACCTACGAATTAAAAATGTAATATCCAAAATATGTCAGAAACAAAAAATTACCTCAAAACAAAGTTTGTTAGAGTTAGAGTACGTAACGTTAGAGTTGCACGAATGACTTTGAAACGAAATGTTGCTATTGAGACTGTGCCCTTCCCATAATTCCATTTAAGTGCTTTGAGCTCGAAAACAATGGCACATTCAGTTAATCCCAATTTATAATAGAACGTAAATATGTAATTCTAAAGCCATTTTCCCAAGCAAGTGGGGTACTTAGTAGCTTTTGAAAGTTCTTTAAGCTTGACCCAAATCTTAAAATCTGTAAAACAGGCCATCAGATAAACAATTATCTAAAGAAACAGGCCAAGACAAACATTATTCTAAATTTCAATCTCAAAGGCATAATAATTATTAACTTTCTAGGTCACAATCATGTACCAATACTTCTCAGATTAACTTTAACCGCTGCTTATTATCAAGAGTGTAAGCTAATTATTTTAGTATTTTTACGTAGCAAATAACTATTAATTTTAACTTTATGCGCAAAACTTGAAAACTTCTAAGGCATTCTTTACCAAACAAGTTAAAAAATTTCCTTCTTTTCCCCTTCCTCTACACGACAACACGCGCTAGCCGCTCTGGAGCTCTTCTTTCCGTGGCAATGAATTTAAACCTCGATTTCACTACCAGCACTCGTGTAGTCCTCCCACTACGACCCCAGATCCTTAAATCATGGCGTGAAAATCATCTCACTAGATCGCCATTGTATTGGTCACTATGCTGCGTTGTACTCATTCGCAATGAGAATGATGGATTTTTCTCATCAGGCAGGTTCCCCGGGTCCTAGTACCCAAAACGGCATGCGATTTCAGTCGGTAAGGGTCCAACATGCTACCAGGAGGTATTCGGGGAGATTTCCAAACGGAAGAAAATAAAAAGGCAGAGTAAAGTTATTTTGGAAGGCTAATAAATATAAATAATATAATCGATTATACTCTGGAGAGAAAAGTAGTCAGCCAGCGAAATATCACTTAAACAATAAATAGTTCTTTCATTACAATATACTCGTATATAAGAAATTAAAAAACTACGCTATTCTACTTATCTACTATATAAAAATAAGTCGGGTTTTCCTTCCTGACGCTATAACTCCAGAACGCAAGAACCGATTTTCACGGTTTTGCATTCGTTGGAAAGGTCTCGGGCTCCGTGAGGTTTATAGCAAAGAAAATTCAGGAAAAATTCAACAGAAAAGCGGGTAAATCATTTTTCAAATACAGTGCCATCTCTGATACATAGCATGTACTACAAACCAATATTTTAAGTAGATGGCGCCGGTGCGTGATACATTGTTTGACAGCTACTCATTGTTCTCTGCTCTGTTAATTTCATGTGACAAACCGGTATTGTGTTCACTGTGAAATTGCGAAAAAAGTAAAAAAAATAAGTTATTCGTTTCCTAACATTTCAATTGGAAACCATCAAATCAATCACGTGTATTGTGCAAATTTTTATTCAATTTCAACAGCAGGCATTTCTTCTTCAGGCAGTCTTTAAGGTGGTAAGTTGAACTGTGTAAATTATGTGGATCGTGCATTTGAGGTTAAATTCACCACTCTGTCCATAGTCCAAAATGCCTAGAGAACGACGTGCGAACATCGGCCGCCGCACAAGACATGCAAGCCAGCAACAAGTGTATTCACAGAACTTAAGCGAAGAAAGACAAAATATAATAAGAGAAAATGCCCGATTGAGACAACGCGTGAGCACACGAAGATCATTGGCATCATACAATCGCTTGGCATTCCAATATGATCCCACTGCGAACTACAGTGATGATGAAAATTTAGATATTGGACCAATGACGATTATATGCCGATATTGCAATGCGTTGAAGTTCAAAAGAGAAACGGCTGGATTGTGCTGCGCAAGTGGAAAAGTCAAACTGGATCCATTACTTACACCACCACAGCCACTGAAACCATTGTTCGATGGAAGTGATCCCGATTTCAGCCATTTTCTTCAACACATCCTTGAATACAATAACTGCTTTCGCATGACTTCCTTTGGAGCTAATATCATTCGAGAAGGCGGCTTCATGCCGACTTGCAAGGTAAAAGATACAACACACATAACCAATCACTCACACCAACACAATGAATTGCAACACATAACAACTACATATACACCACACACTACACCATCACACGATCAGAAGTTACACCATATTCTTCAACAAATGATTGTTTGCAATTACAGATACAAGGACAAATATATCATTTGCATGGTTCAATGGTGCCAACACCAGATGAACCGCATCAATTTCTGCAAATATATTTCATTTCGTCGATGGTGGATCAGCTGAATGCGCGGTGCAATATACAGGGAACACAACAGTTAAAGAGACGAATTATTGAACAGTTGCAAGCATTTTTTCACGCTAATAATGCTGTGGTTAATATGTTCAAAACAGCATTGGAACGAATGCCATCGGATACGCACAAATTTGTCATAAGAGCGGATTGTACCCCAACAGGTGAACATGTGCGAAGATTCAATGCACCCACCGTTAATGATGTTGCTGCAATTATTGTTGGCGATCCAACTAAATCGCGAGACATTGTCGTTCAGCGAAGAAGCAATATCATGCATCGTGTAAACGAGACACATCGTTTGTACGATGCGTTACAATATCCAATCATTTATTGGCAAGCGCAAGACGGATACGACATCACGTTGAAGATGGTCGATCCAATTACAGGTACAATATTCACACACTAATTATTGCTATTATTGGTTTCCATTAACAATTCATTTAATTTTGCATTTTCAGGCGTATCAACGAATAAAAATCTAAGGGGCCCATCCCCTTAGATTTTTATTATAGTAAAGGTAGGGATGGTTCTAAATATTTATTAACATACTTTCACTAATTTTACATTACTCTTAGTCTAATACTGGCTATGCCCTGAAATCTTATTAAACGTTGCAGAAAATCCAGAACTAGAAAGTACTATTAAGGATCAACATATTTGCTAAAGTCCTACTTACATATCTAACTTTACAGCCGCCCCCGTTTCGCACAGATAGGAGCGTATATTTGGCACTCGTGTTTTTTCGTATCAGCTTGTTTCGTCCAATATGCGGATTAGGGTTACCCGCTTGATATTATTTGGCTGAAAGCTTGAAGAATTTATATATGTCAACGATATGTATTATATGTCAACCAATTCTCAAAATTGTTTTAATAAATAAATTTCTCGCGGTAAAGATCAACAAACATAGAAGGACTTTGTTTTTTATATTTAGCGATAAGTCAATTACATTAAAATGAGATCTCATTATTAACGGTTTATTCTGTTCAATTATCACCACAGAATAGCTATATCCTCCGATCAGGCGAGGTGATCATGCCTGGCGGGCCACTGCCTAACAGTTGATGTTGGGATGTTGTACTTATGATAATTGGTGCGAGAACTTCTACTGCGCGATTCAGGATTGATAGTTTCTTCGTGTTGTACGTTGCTCCGTAGTTCAGTGTATCTGCGGTAGATGGCGCTATAGTATCAACAACTGTTGCGCTGTATGTGGAAGTCGCCACAAGTAGAATAATATTGTTATCTCATCTGTTTTTATATTTCCTACAATATAAAGAAAGTAGTACAATATACTAAGCAAGATCGGCGCAGTAAAGTCTACAAACATATTATCTTTATATAGTATCAAAATGAAGTCAAGTCCGATGTATGTTCGCTCAGATCCTTCAAACTACCCAACGAATATTAATACAGTATTCAGCAATTGATAAAGTGATTTAAGACGAAAGTTCATATGTGTAAACCATGCATACGAGTATTACAGTAGAGGAAATGTGAGAAATTCAAAGACTTCAGTGCGAAACCGGGCCTGACCACTACTTTGAAATAACACAATTTTTTCTTTGATCAACTTAGTAAAAACATTAAACATTCTTACTTTTACTATGTTCTAAAAAGAATAGAGCACTGAGACTGAATTTTTAGTATCCCAGACACATTTTCATTAGAGTGACTTTGTAGACACACTTTATTCGTTCAAACGAACAACAGCTAGGCTATGAAAGTAAAAAAATGTCACAAAGCCTTGTCATACATACACCCACGATCACCCTATTCACGTCACGATCAACCTATTGTAGTTTTGTCATATCACAACAAAGCCGAATATAATTCTAGTGAAACCGAAAAAAATACTAGCCGAAAATATTTGGAACAAAAATTTCTAGAACTATTTCTTGAGGTCGTCGATTCACAATAATGTTAGTTTCGTTCAGTGACTTGTTAACTGTTGGGGCAAATCGCGTCCTTTCAAAAGCGCGTACATACATTTAGTAAACATAAAAGTAGCCACCGTTAGATAATCAAGAAGATCAAGGCATATTCAAAGCTTTCAAAGCTATAAATTTATGGTTAGACATGTCGAAATCACGAAGAGCAGGAATCGTCACTGTGGCTGTGGCTAGAAAGTAGTCGAACTGTCAATAAAATTAAAACAGTTTTGAGAAATATGTATATGGAAAGTATATTCCATTTAAGAAAAGAACTATGTCGCCTACACTCACTGTTCAGTAAATAAATAGACTGCCTCGGTGGCGTAGTGGCAGCGTATGCGTAGGACCAGATGTTTGTACGATTTGCTAATATTTGTTTCGGAGTTTGGGTGTTTCCTATGATATGTAAGTATTTACAAAAAAAGTATAAAAGTATTTATATCAGTTGTCTAGTACCCATAAGCTATCTAGTTAGCTAGTACCAAGCTTGGTTTTCAATTACACAAAACAAAGAAATCTACGATCGATTTATAAAAACATTGTAATATCCGAACAATAAGGACAACAGAATATTTGTCTGATATTAATACAGGAGACAGATTACGGACCTAGCTACAAAAGTGTATTATTATTCGAAATAACAAAAGACAGTTGACTCCAATAAGATACGAAACTCATTTATGAATAACCGAACCTATTCGTACTATTCACTACAAATAGTTTTTGGAACGAAGTTCCTTATCGCGCGATATGAACGAAAAAACGAAGGGGGCTAGACGGAAATTGTCGCGACATAATTTGTTGTCACGACACTTTTTGTTGTCACGACACTTTTTGCTATTTTAAATTTTATTTGTTATTAGTTTATTTTTCATTGCTTGAAGCAACCCAGATACTATATATATATATATATATATATATATATATATATATATATATATATATATATATATATTATATATATATATATATATATAATATATATATATATAATATATATATATATATATATATATATATATATATATACTATATATATTCATATTCATATTCATCATTTTCATCATTTTCATCAATTCATCATCTTCATCACTTTCATCATTTTCATCATCTTCATCATTTTCACCATTATCATCATTATCATTATTATTCTCTTAATTCCATTTGTATATACATATCAACTACATTTTAAAATATACATATAAAAATAAATACATTTAAAAATATAAAAAATAGTAGACCACCGACTTCGGGTACAGGGACCAAGAAACCGGTGGCTAGGGCTCCAAAGACAGGAACCTCCTCACTATACGTGCCGTGTCAAGGAGGACTGCCTTCTGTATTAGACCCTTGATCCAGCCCTCTAACGTGAGCCTCTTCATTATTATTATTATTAATATTATTGTGTACACATATATCATAAAACTAGAAATTACGTAAAATATTGAAGTAAATATAATATTTGTATCGTCTTTCTATTTCGAACTTCGTTCCATCCGGGTGTCCCTTGACACCTCTTAAGTTTTTTTTTTTAAATACGATCGAATTGACGAAACTTTTTTTTCATATAAATATATATATGCAGGCGTTCCCCTCTATCATAGTATAAGTCCTAATAGGACTACGCGTTAAACTGTTATAAAATAAATAAATATTCAGGACATCTAACACACAACGCCGTCTAGTCCCAAGCTAAGCAGAGCTTGTGTTATGGGTACTAGACAACTGAAATAAATACTTATATATATTTTTTTTTGTAAACACATACATATTAAACATAGAAAACACCCAAACTCCGAAACAAATACTTGTAGAACGTACAAATGTTTGATTCGACACGAAAATGGAACCCCAGACCTCAAGCATAGCAGTCGAAACACTACCACTGCGCCACCGAGGCAGTCAGAAAAAGAATTATTACCCTATGTTTACATTAACAAAAGAAAAACTCGTCTGTCTTAATCCGAAATACAAACTATTTAATACCGACAATTAGAGAATATTCAAGAAATATATTTCAAAATTTCTTAGTACAAAATTCACTTGAATAATTTTTGTCCAAAATAAAACCCCAAAGTGGTGACGATGCCATGTCATAGAAAATATAATTAGTCACAGGTCTCTACTCAGTCTCTACCCAGTTCATACAATATATTGGAAACCAAGACACATGAAACTGTGTATTAAGCGCAGAATTATGTTAATGTTGCTGAATTGTAGCCACTCAAGACGTGCAGGGAGAATGGCAAATTAGCTTATTTTTGTATACTTTTATGGAAAAGAGTACGGACGTTTGTCTCTAAGCCTATAAAACGTCTCTGTTTCTGTATGTCTGTGTCATTTAACAGAACTCTAATTTATTTCCCAAAGCCCTGTAATTTTATTCGTCGGCTGACGAATAATGTCACAGTATTTTCACATATAACTTATGTATGTACAACATATCTTTTTCTTGTCATATAATTATCATCTTATAAATAATATTATCAAACTCAGACAATTCACACAGCCGTCAACTAAAGTTATTCCTAAAAATATTATTTTAGAGATCACTCAAGCAGTTGAGTTTTAGCAGTAGGCTGGCCATATTTGTCGTAGAACCAATAACCGTTGGGGTAAACGGGTTCTTGAGTGGAACCCACGTTTCGGCAAACGTAGTGTAGGACGTCCAGGTGAAGTGATGATTAGCGTAAGACGGCTGGCAGGAGCTGGATGCGAGAAGCCAAGGGTCGAACTAGTGGCGTGCAATTAGAGAGGCCTATCTTCAGCAGTGTACTGCGGTAGGGTGATGATAATGAACCGCTTAGAGCTTGACTAAATCCAGAAGTTTGTTCGCAGATCAGTCCTGAATAATTATTAATAAAATGTAGTTTATGTAGAAATTATATAACCACGATGGCCATTGTTCCAATACGAAATAGTATAACAATATTGTTATAGATAAATGTTATCTATTACAAGAATGCTCAACAATGTCTCTCACAAAACCAACAAACAAAACGTTTTCCTAAGGGCCGACTTCTGTCGGGATCAAAGGATTTTTCTGCAACTGCCGGTCAAGAGGTCTCGAGTTACATATCCGGGTCGGATTAAAGAGTTTTATTTAATTATTTTGATTATAGATATGCTAAATAACAGCCCAGATCACGTAAAGCTGTCGGTCCTTCACCTAATCCTCTCTCCGGTCGTGACGGATAGCCGTCCTATTGAATTATAAGAGCAAGAGAATGAAGAGTGCGCCTGTGTTTGCGTACATTCTCGTATTTCTGCATGTAATATTGCTTGCGTTGTTGGCTGGTCTCAATTCAGACTAGCTACTGTGGCCGAAATCGGCTAGGACTTCATCAATATATTTACATTATACTTTAAAAAGTTAAAAAGCCATAATAACAACAATATAGCATTCGAATTTGATCATATACGGTTTTCCCAATAGCTTAATTACGAGTACAATAGGGCATAAAGTTAGGTCAGATGCACAGCTGTGCTGTGTTGCGGCTGAAATACAACTGTAGATTTTAATTTCCGTCCGTATAAATATCGCTGTTGATACATGAACAACATGAAAATTATTGGTTCAATATTGGCTCTTTTATTTTTATTTTTTTTAAATATTCATTTAGGTATGTCCATAATTAATTCAAAACATCTGTTGGTTCGTACTTTAGGTAATTTTAAATTTCGTTTCTAGGTATTTTTTTAAAATCTTTTGTTTACTTAGATTCAGCTGATATTATAAATTCAAAAGTAACTATGTCTGTCTGTTACGCTTTCATTGCTAAACTGCTGCACCGATTTCAATGAAATTTGGCATGGAGATACTTTGATTCTTGAAGAAGAACATAGGTTACTCTTTACCGCGATAACCGACATGAGCACACACGAGCGGAGCCGAGGGCAACAGCTAGTTATTTATTACACACAAGTGTCGAACAATTACTACCAATTTATAGATAAGTAATTTACAAGCTAATATTTTATTCAACGCTTTTAATAGCTTTGTTGGTCTAGCTAATATTATTATCTAAGTTTGGTTACATAACTACTACAAAAAAGTTGTTGTAAACAATTTAAAAGTGGTAAAATAACTATAATAAGACTAATTAATACTTTTTACAACAAATACATGTGGAGGAACGAGTGACGAGTCCCTCCAACACAAAGGGAGGATCATCTGACCAGGCGATCATACCTGATGTTTAACATATGATAATCGGAGCGAGAACTTCTGTTGCGCGATTCAGGATTGGGAGTTTCTTCGTATTGTAGGTTACTCCGTAGTTCAGTATAAATCGGTAGATGGCTCTGTAGTATATTATTTTGTATATGGAAGTCGCCACATCCAATAAAATGTTAGGTAAAATAGAGTCATTTAAGCAGCTGTAATAAAAACAATATATAAATTCATATATTAAGGCTATTGACTGAATATAATGACTGCCTCGGTGGCGTAGTGGTAGCGTATGCGACTGTTAAGCTTGAGGTCTCGGGTTCGATTCCCGGGTCGGACCAAATGTTTGAATGATCTGCAAATATTTGTTTCGGAGTTTGGGTGTTTTCTATGTATAATATGTATGTATTTACAAAAAAAAAAGTATTTAAGTATTTATATCAGTTGTCTAGTACCCATAACACAAGCTCTGCTTAACTTGGGACTAGATGGCGATGTGTGTTAGATGTCCGGATTATTTATTTATTTATTTATTATTTATTGTCTAGGCGTATAGTCTAGGTCAGATGTAGTCGATAGATTTTGCTTTTTGTTGGCCAACTCACTTACCACTTTTACAATAATACACACTATAAATTCAAAATATTACTAACTAACATACGCAAGCTGGTCTACGTCTCCTATTTATTTTATTATTAGCTGCCCAGATGTTACGACAGTGTGAACAAAGTTTACTATAACAAAAGTTATAGTGAGCCAATCTTAACAAATAGATATGCTGTCGCGTCCTTTTTTTAAGAACTTTTAAAGGCAAAAACAATTTGTCGTAGCGTTCTTGATAACTGATCTACTTAGCACTAAAATAATTTTTCAAATCGGATTTTACCGTACTTGCTGATTTGCTTTAGAATAATACTAGCTGAACCCTACCTGCTACCCGCGGTACGACAATAACCGCGGGCAAAGTCACGAGGCGAAGTTAATATCTTTATAAATTGCAGCCTATGTGTTATTCTGATGTATAAGCTATATTATTGTAAAGTTTCATCAAAATCCATTCAGTAGTTTTTGCCTGAAAGAGCAACAAACATACTCAACCTTAGTAGGATAAGTAGGATATAACCTGTGTGTTATTCTGATGTATAAGCTATTGTTGTGATTTGTATGATTTAATTATATCATTTAAGTATTGTTAAATTTAAATATTCTAAATAAATAGACAGATTTAATTATTCACTGTGAAACAATATCAGAATAGAAAATATGCAGATAATTGTATTTTTGTGCTCGGCCGCACAGAAATGACGGATGTGACGTAACATCGTCATTTCTGGGGTGGGAGCGAAAAACATTTAATTAATTTTATAACGGTTCTCGATAGAGTCGAGCATTCACGGCTTGGCGGTTGAGAAGTGCAATTGTACTGACAGTATTAAACGTGATTGTATACCTACCCTATAGTATATAATAAACTCATAGTTAAGAAAAAGTGGTGTTTTATTATACTATATTATTGTAGTTTCATCAAAATCCATTCAGTAGTTTTTACCTGAAAGAGCAACAAACATGTTCCCTGTGTGCGCTTGGTAAACGTCTATAAAGGTTTAAATGGTTATCTTTGACTTACTAAATTGATTTTTTCCTAATTTTATAAGACCGCAGTTGTATATTTCAGCTGAAGATTTCTTGAGGTTAATGAAACCAAAGTCTAGATTAACTGACAGACTGACAGATGGACGACAAATTCATTTAGGAAGGGTTCTTTGAGATAGATTTTTGTTTTTTCGAAAGACATTTCATGTCATCCACATTTTATATATTTTTTATCATTAATTTCATCACGACGACGACTTGAAGACACGAAGACTTAATAATTGAAGACTATAAATACTTGACATTGGCAGAAATAGCTGATCCGAGTGATCCGGCTGGTTGCCATTTCATCAAAAAAGAAAAAACAGAAGAAGAGTTATTTGTGCCTTTTAACCCCCGACGCAAAAACAGGGGGATTGTAAGTTTCACACTGGTGTCTGTCTGTCTCTGTGTGTGTGTGTGTCATCGTAGCTCTCAAAAGGATGGAACGATTTCGATGCAATAATTTTTATTTGAAAGACAGTTACGGTGGTGCTATGTTTGGTTGATATCGGTCCAGCAGTGTAAGAGTATCAGCT
This sequence comes from Spilarctia lutea, assembly GCA_916048165.1. Taxonomy (NCBI): domain Eukaryota; kingdom Metazoa; phylum Arthropoda; class Insecta; order Lepidoptera; family Erebidae; genus Spilarctia; species Spilarctia lutea. The sequence continues at coordinate 10,091,745 of OU696490.1, read as the reverse complement.
CTTTTTCAAAATGATGCAAGGCATTTTGGAGTATGATTAATCGACTAAGCGCGTAGGGGGTTCTTTAAATTTTTCATTTTAGCTTGTTTATAAATTAAATAAATGTCTATACAACTTTTATAAAACTATCAAAGTTTATACTTTTATAATACGGTGTGTTCGTGTATCGTGATTGTGATCCTGTTGTACAGGTTTGTATACAGAATGTGCGTGTGAAAGGAATTAGTTATTAAATTCTGTTAATGTGTGTATGTGTGAGTGAATGCAAGTTCATAAATACTATATACGTGATTAATTGTTTCGTTTTAGCTTATAATTTTAATCTTTTCCCGTGGGAGAGCCACGCTTCGGCATTAATGGGCAGGCTCAACCGGAGCGTTACCACGGCCTAACAGAAAACCGGTGTGAATAAGTGCTAGCGCTGTGTTTCACTGAGTTAGTGAGGATACCAGAGGCCCATACCCCAACCCCTTCCCCGTCTCCCTCCCATTCCCCAAAGGCCGGCAACGCACTTGTGACGCCTCTAGTGTTGCGAGTGTCCATAGGCGGCGGTAATCGCTTACCATCAGGCGATACGCTTGCTCGTTTGCCCGCCATAACCCGCCAAACCATAAAAAAAAAATCTTAAGCGTATAAAACAAGTGAACATTTATGTCATAAAATACCGCTGACTTTAATAAAAATGTAGCATCGAAGAAATATTTAATAACGAGTAACTGCTCGACTGGGTCAAAGATGGCTCCAACCGATGGAGAAACAAATTTCCCGCAGAACATGTCAGATTCTTAGTAGGTACATTTAAATTTGAGAAATTATTTTTCCGCTCTGAATTGCAGTTCTATAGCGTTTTGTATATTTTAAATTATTGGCACAGATATTTTTGTGGTAACTACTTTAGTAGCACCTAATATGTATTACAAACATGAAGTATTTGAGCATGTATGGATATTTGTATAAGTTACATGTATTTACGTTCGCATGAACTGTGTGTGAATAAAATTTTATAAATTTGAAAGTGACCCTGTCATTCTGTCTGTCTGTCTCTCTTTCACGGCTAAACGGTTTTAATTAATTTTGGCATGGAGATACCTGCTTTGATTCTTTAGGAAAGACATATGCTACTATTTAAATATAGGCACATACTAGCTTTTAAAACTAGTATATATGTGTGTGTTATATCTGTTAGATACAAAACTTATTATAGTAGGTAACAGTATATAGTAGTTATACCTAGTAATATAAACTCATGGTCACTCAATACGATATATTGACGAAAAGCATTAATCTGCCCTCAAATTAATTTCAACAATTATTGCACACTCTTGCGATACATATAAAACAAAGCAAAATAAAATATTACAATATTGAAATCCCTGGCCTCTAAATGTGCGATAAGGCGGGCTCTATTTATTAATAAGACATACGTTTTTGGTTACTTTCCATAATGGTAGTAAAAAAATGCAGTTCATGTCTTTTGGCAACTTTTATTCTGACCCAAGACTTGTCTAGACTCTATTACACAAGGGACTTATTCAAGGATTCTAAAAAGTACTCTCAGAAATCGAAAAGAAATTCTCAACATTTTTAAACAACGTTGATTTCAAGAGAAGTTAATTTGATCTTTTTTTATCTACAGAATTTTATATCACACAGCGCTTCCCAAATTCGACACCACATGACGAATTTGGAGTATAAATTTTTTTCATTCGTATTATTCCATTATTACATATTCACTTGTATTTCATTGTACAATTGTCACCAAGAAAGAAAAAGCGGCAACAGAGAAAGTACATTTAGATTGTTTCATATCCATTGCACTCCAGCCACCCGAAAGCGATCATACCAACCAACTTGTAGCGCGATGTACGCTTGACAATTGTGCAATCACCGTTACACCATATTTAACTGGACTCGAAGTACCACTGTTGTCATCAAAGACGGGGACGACAGCGTTCTTAGATCAGCGCCCTTACATTCTTGCCTGTCAAGAAATAAAGAATGGATCGAATATTATTTATAGTAATACCTAGGTTGTTCTGAAAATTGATAGCCACAAAATAAATACAATCTCTTCTTTCATGAAACTATTTTGGATTGACGGCTAATTTCAACACATACCTCCTTTGTGAAAATCATTGGCCACATAACTGTAGTTTTTTTAATATGTTAAAAGATTATCTGTCACTCTTTTTTTGTTTGCAACAATGGTCTTCTCCCGAGAAGGTTTTCGTGATATGATTATAGAAGAAGAAAATTTCTAAACTACTTTTAGGGAGTCTGCTCCTGCGTTAGCAACAATTACTTATTGGTTTCGTGAATATAAACCCGTCCGACCACCAACTGCTGTAACTCATGAAAACGTCATCAGAGTAGAGTGGCTATTGCAAGAGAATACACATATTACATATCGAGGGATACAGGTTGAACTAAACATTGGATCACAGGCCTGTGGTGAATCTAGGATTTTTTATTATGAATATTATTGTCCATGACATACTTTACCTAGGTACTTTATATAAACCCTAGGGATTGTATAGATTACTGACCCATCGCCAATTCGTAAAATAAATAGCTTTTTTTCTGTATTTATTAATTTCATGTAATCTACTACTTAAGTAGATACTTCTACATAAAAAGATGTTACTTTTACTTAAAGTCAACTTTATTCAGAATTACGAGTATATACGAGTATGTTAGGTTAGAAAAGATTCACTCTGTTTTTGTTGAATCATTTGGATTAGTTTGTTTTTTTTTTCTTTTTAATAAGACGACTCCCACATTAGGAATAATCAATAAACCACTAGGTCAACCGCGCAATGCAGTTTGAGTGGATTGTTTTTTACCTATGCGTTTTAGGTATTGTATACATTACCTGGGTATTATGTAGAATACTGAATTATACAGTTTGTCGATAACATATAAATATATGTAGAGATGGAAAGAAACGTTGCACAGGTAAACGGCGTGATCTTCATCCTTCGACATTCTGGCCGACATGGATACAATGGTCTACGACCGAATTCGTTCTGTCGGTCGAAATAAAAAACTATTTAAATCACAAGACAGGCAGTTGCAGTTGTCCATGGGTGTTGATTGTCGTTTACTGTCATGTGACCCGTCCCACTGCTGAGCTCGGATCTCCTCATGAGAAGGTTAAGGCTATCCACCCACACTGGCCAAGTGCGGATTGGGGACTAGCAATACAACGTTGTGGCTACGTCATCTTGCCGTTGGATGTTTTTAAGCCGCCCAAAGGCCTCCATCTAAGCTTCACGACTGTTATCCTATGATAACAACCGGGACCGAGTGTTTAACGTGACCTCCGAATCACGGAGACGCTCATGGTAATATGCTACCAGCGGTCACCCATCCAGGTAATGATCGCGCCTTTTTTGCTTACCCTCGGTAATTGTTTCTAATCACCGAGTGGAAGTGGGCTATGAGCGCCTCACTGCTTGCTCGTATACGCCCTACGTAATACAATTTCTATTACACACTTCCAACTTTTCTATTACGCAAGCAACCGCCATGTTTATACGTTTTAATTTAATTGGTCCCCATCTTGTCCGTGAGAGTGTAACAAACAGATAAGGAAAAATGAAAAAAATTAGACACTAGCTTTTGCTCGCGGCCCCACCAGCGTGTAAGTCGGTTATCGCACTTAAGAGTGTCCTTACTCCACTGCACCAATCTACATAATATTTTTTTCATGTGTTGGTTAAGATTTGTACAGAAGAAAATAAAAGAACGGGAAGTGTCATATTTTCATTTGCTTCTGTACACTATCCCCATGGGAAGCTAAACCGGTTATAGATACAAGCTTTTCGCTTCAGAAAATATTCAGAAAAAAAAATGGCGGTACGAAGTTCGCCGGGTCACCTACTTCATAATAATACTCCATTAGCACGTAAACTCTATACACTAACTACTTTTCTGGATAGTCAGTCGTGTACAAAGAGGTTATAAACGAAAGTTCCGACAGTGTAAATGTAACACATGTGTGAAATACCAAAGGTTGTACGACTTTCTAGAACGTAATCCGAACTTTAATATTACTTACGCAAAAGTTTCTTTATTTCCTTATCTGTTTGTTATACTCTTACGATATAACTACTTAAGCATTTGGCATGAAACTTTGCCTGCGAATACCTATACCTACTTATATAGTTACGGAAAAGTACAAACCGTATTTTTTACGGGGGAAAAGATATTGTGCCCCAACGAAACGATGTTGATTGACACAGAGAAAGTTTTATGTAAGCAATCAACGTTTTATTATATTCCATAAACTGCTGACATACGAGTACACATACATTTTATCGTACCTTAATAAAATGTTCGCCCTGATGTGTATCAAGAGGCTGATTGATTGGACCTTTACTTTACACTATGTACATATGTACATTGACATCGACTACCTTATTGGCGCAGTGGTAGCGTATGCGATGAGATCTCGGGTTCGATTTCCGGGTCGGACCAGACCTTTGTATGACCTGCAAATATTTGTTTCGGAGTTTGGGGGTTTTATATGTAAGCATTTGAAAAAAAAGCAGTATATATGTATATATATCAGCTATCTAGTACCCATAACACAAGCTCTGTTTAGCTTGGGACTGGATAACGTTGTGTGTTACATGTCTGTATTATTTATTATTATTATTTTGAAAAATCTATACATTAATATGTGAGGCAGAAACTATGTTGCCATTTTTAGTAATATTATACGAAATGAGAAGTATGAAATGTGAGTTTATGCTAAGCCTTCTAATTTTAGGCAGGCCAACGTTAAACCCCGGTGGAGTTGAGAACCTGAGGGGATTCCCACATAAATAAAAGAAAATATGACATTATGAGAACTTATGTACAAATATATATAAATATTAAGCATAATTTTACACGCATTTATATCAGGTATCACAGTAAAAAATAGGCTATGTGGTTCCACAAGAATCAAATTCATGTCTGTATGAAATCGGTGCAAAAGTTTAACTGTAAAAACCGTAACAGACAGATAGACAGAGTTACATTCAAATTAATAATATTAGTATAGATATTTTATATCAGTACTGCTGACCTACGCAACCTCGATTCCGTCTTAAATTGCCCGTAGCGTGAAAATTTCCCCTGTTTTAAAAACATCTTAATTGGTGCTCCGCTCCTATTAGTAGTAGCGTGATGATATAGATTCCTCGATAAATGGACTCTCCAACACTGAAAGATTTTTTCAAATTCAAACGCACGTCTAAACAAACAAACAAACTCTTCAGCTTTATTATTAGTATAGATAACAGACCACAACTTTGTATTAAATCAACAATGAATAAAATAGACCGAACTTGATAGTTTAAAGGACAGTAATTACTTAAAATTCGTTCATAACTTGTCACTTAAGCTTAGTTTTACAATAAATCACCTATAACAAAGGATTTGGGTAATAATAAATTCATCGTACCTAGTTAATTACATTTTCATTGAGATTATGACTTTCCAAACAAGGCTGGGATGTTTTTAAGAGGCGCCTAAGGTAACAAACTACGCAAGACAACACCATTTTCAAAAGAAATAAAGCATTAAATAAATTCTATACCAACGTAGTATAAAAGGTCTACACCTTCTTTTTAATTAAATGCTTATATCCAGGTGTTAAAAAAACTTTCCAATAGTGTTATATATATAGCAAATAAATATCATCGTAGAGTCGTATCGTGTAGAACTCGGTCTATGATCGACAAGTAGTTGTCGTTACCAGTGTTTATAAAATACACGAAGATTTTACACAATGTTGCCAACAGTCCTAAGTAAAAGTTATATTTAATAGCCCGATCTGTGCGACAAATGGTTATAAATCCCACTAAGTAACTTAAAATAAGTGACTTTATTTTGTTTGATCTATATTGGTATTCTTTAAAGGCTAGTTGTGTAGTAAATTACGAATATAATAACATATTATGAATATAAAAAATTCCCACCTATTTACTTCGTAAGTTCTATAATAACACTAGTGATAACTGCCACAGAGATCAAGCTTCATTATAAGGACTATAAAACTAAACTAAACAAGAGAGCCACGCTTCGGCATGAATGGGCCGAGTCGACCGGAGTGATACCACGGCCTCACAAAAAGCCGGTGTGAAATAGCGCTTGCGCTGGTTTCACCGAGTGAGTGAGGATACTGTCCCATACCCCATCCTCTACGCCCATCCCCCATCCCTCTCCTCATCCCCTCCCCATCCCCCTCCCCATCCCCAAAGGCCGGCATCGCACTTGTGACGCCTCTGGTATTGCGGGTGTCCATGGGTGGCAGTAATCGCTTACCATCAGGCGATACGTCAGTTCGTTGCCCCTATTCAATAAAAAAAAATCTAGAACATGGATAGACATAGGTACTTAGATGTATTTGAATGAATTTTCACATTCATGTTTTGCGTAGAAACACTTTGATGAACCTCTCGGGTGCGGCAACACGGATCCATGTTTGTCCCGTCGGTGCGGCACACACGGATCCATGTTTTCCGCAGTTAACTTGCATTTTAATTAATTTTGGGTATTAAAGTTATTATAATGAAGTCTAGAAAGGTTTGTTATGCATTTGCTTTATACGAACAACATTTTAAAACATTCGTTTGTCAAGTGCGCTTCAAGAGCCGTTAAAAAAACGAGTTCCAATTTCAAAGTTGACGATGACGCAACGCGATCTTTCAAGTGCCTCTTAAAATTGATTTTTTGCCGATAAGGTGGTTTTGAAGGTAGTTTGTTGTTATATTTTACTTATTATACTTATTTTAGGAACCACTATAATTACGAATTGAGGCATAAATCATGCGTAATTTTGAATAGTGTTACTCAAAAAGTTACCGAGTCTATTACCTATTGAAAAGGGCTTACTCATTTGAAGGTTTTTACGCATTTATTCTTATGTTTTTATTGATAAAATGATATAATTGCGATGAGAATCTTATATAGAATATAGAATAGCAACAAAAATGTGTTAGAAAAGCTAAATATTTAAATAAACACTCATTTTTTGCCTGACGAGCGAAATTAGACGCACTCATACACAGGGCTCCCACGCCATTACTGTTCTACATCATCATCAGCCTATCGCAGTCCACTGCTGGACATAGGCCTCTCCAATAGCACGCCACTTAAAATTGTATATCGCCGTTGATTCGTGTTTGCACGCAGCCTAGCGGGAAGTCCCGGAACTATTAACACCCACACATACACAGTAGTGACGGACAATGAACAAGACGTAAACTGATCTTTGTTTATGTTTTACTAAATTATTTTGTATTGACCATAGACTTTGTGTGTTACATAATGGAACGATCAGTTTGTTCTCTTTAGCATTCAGTCATTTTCATAGAGTTTAGAGAATTCTCAGAACTTAAAAATAATAAATGAAAACTGGTCTAGCAAACGAGTCCTTTTTTTAAATAACTTGATAATTAGGTTGTTTTTTTTATGTATTGTTCCTGTCTTTTGCACTAGTTAACTAAAAAAATAAATTATTTAACTAAAAAACACTATTTCTTCATATAAATACTACGTAATTTGGTGTTCGGCGCAAATAATAGTTTGATTGTAAAGTGACAAAATGGCGAATATCTCGACAGCGAAATGTGATTTTTACAAATATGTTTCTCAATGAATTTTTACTGCAGTTATAGTGTTTTTTATATCAGTAGATAGCTTAGTTATCGAACTTTATGAGGATAATAAGTAAAATGAATAATAAACCACATAAAATATTAAAATCATGTTTATTAACACAATAGGTGCGTAAATTAACACTTGGCTCAATTGTGAGTAAATAATAAAGCGAATAAAAATAAAAGATTAATGCAGATTTGTGTTTATGCATATCAACGTTTACAATTAGGAGAAACGGAACGCGCACCTCATACAGACGATTGTACTGCTATATAAGAGTTCGTATTTAAACAGCTTTATTACTAAATTTACACCCTAGAAACGTTAGGCTGTAAAAATTTAACAGATTTATTTTTTTTTGGTAACACGTACGCGATCTCTAAACCTCATATCCTACTAGCTTTTGCCTGTGACTCCACCCATGTGTATGTCGGTTATCGCGGTAAATAGTAGCCTATGTCCTTCCTCAAGAGTCAAAGGAACTTTGTTATAAATTTCTTCCAAATCGGTTCAGCGGCTAAGCCTTAAAAGACAGACAGACAGAATTACTTTCAAATTAAGCTAGTAATCTGTAATACTCGTATCTTAGTACGGATTCTTTTACAGAAAGAAGTTCAAATATCCATAAAAGTCTTAAATTGTTCAACAACGATGTTATTGAAAGCTAAATTGGCAATTAAACTTCTTCATTATTAGATTAGTCGAACTCTTGTTTAAAGACCTCTTGAGTTCGTTATCAGAGATCGTTTCCTATATTTAGTTTGTGATTTGTTTTAAATTTAATTTACTTCCGTAAGCTTTTGCGTAAAACGATTAATTTACTTTTATTGTGAGGTTTTTGCTGAACTGAATCGGTACCGCACGATTAATTGGACTTTCCGGATGGGCTATTTTTATTTCCGGGTGGATGGTGACATTTGTCTGAACTCTCTAACATTAACAAAAGCTCTACAACGTTTCGATTAGTTTTATTTTTAACTGACATTCAAAAAGGATGAGGTTATACGTTGTATTCTTGTTACTTTTGCAACTTTGTAATATGAAACAATTTGATAGAGGGACAGTTAGGGAATAAAGAATCCAGTAAATACAGTTTTAAATTTTTTATTACTAGTGGTGGTAGTATAAGCTATATTATTGTAAAGTTTCATCAAAATCCATTCAGTAGTTTTTGCGTGAAAGAGCAACAAATACATACAACATACTTACAAACTTTCGCGTTTATAATATATTATTAATAGGATACATGGATTCATTAAAGTAACGTTTTGGCTGGTTTCTCTTAAGCCACTGTCACTGTCTCAATTGTCTTTGGGAATATAATCGTTTACGTAAATACAACAGTGCGAGCACTCTCAGTAAAGGACAACACAAGTCTCAAACTAGACGTGGTTGAATACCCCTGAACTTCGTCTAGCTTAAAAAGTCATGCCGTGTAAAAGTGTTTGTCAAAAACAATTTACAGAAATTTAATTTTGATTAACCGACTTTGACTTTGATTGGCGAGGTCATCGAGTAAAGTGCTTCATCTAGTCCAGGAGCGATTATATAGATATTTTGTTCTTGAACTGGCTTTTAAAAATAATATAATTGTTTGAGGTATATATCTAAAGTGGGTATGTACGAGGACAGTGCGATAAGTAATTAGCCTACAAAAGAAAAACGAAAATTTTGGAAAAGTGGTATTTTTTACTTTTAGCTTAACACACTTGACCCAGCGGTGGTCCAAGTTTTTAACCCGGACTAGTCCCCGCCGCCTCTTTCCGTCATCGTCCTAAGCGACAACGAAACTATGGAATAAACTGTCGCTTGCGGTTTTCCCGGACCAATACGACCTTCAAACCTTCAGGAAAAGAGTGTACTCCTTCTTAAAAGGTCGGCAACGCACTTGTGACGCCTTTGGTGTTGTCGGTAATCGCTTAGCATCAAGTATTACGTCAGCACGTTTGCCCCCTTTCCATAAAAAAATAAGGTAGCAGCTTAGTACTGTCTTTTATGAACTGAAATTGTCAATTTTACTCAAGGGGTGGATCGCATTGTAACTAAAGCACTTAAAATGTAGCTTGATCTCTTAGACAATCACTAGTGTCATTTTAGAACTAACAAGACCGTTTGCCCCCCTTTCCCATAAAAAAATCTGTCTGAAAAATAAGTGTTCTTGAGGTCTGCAAAGTAGCCCTCCGTGAAGGCGATGACTTCCTTTTTCAACTCAGATTTCTGCCCGGCGCAAGACGTTTTCCAAATTGGAAAAAAAATTAAGTCACACGGGGCCAAATCGGTAGAATACGGTGTATGGGGTAGCAGTTCATCGAGTGCGTGTAATAGTGGAGGAGCACTTCTTTTCGATAAATTGGGTCATTTTTTCTGTAATTCGGCGTTGAATTGGCCCAATAATGGCATAATAAAGCCCTGTGACCGTTTTACCCTTCTCCAGGAAGTTGATGTAGATCACACAATCCCAGATAACGGTAGGCGTCACCTTTCCGGCAGGTAGGATTTCGCCTTATTCGGAGCACGTTCGCCGGGTGAAGTACACTGTTTTGACTGTTCCTTGGTCTCTGGTGTATACCGGAAAATCCATGTTTAGTCGACGGTCATGAAACGATGCCCAAACTATAATTATGTGGAAACTTAACAACAAAAATAATTTTATCTTTAGAATTCTTCTTCTTCTTTTCATGAAATGGCAACCAGCCGGTTCGATCTCTCGGGTCAGCTATTTCTGCCGATGTCAAGTAATTATAGTCTTCGAGACTTCAAGTCTTCGTAGTGATGAAATTAATGATAAAAAATATATAAAACGACGTGGATGGCACGAAATGGGGACTGTCTTTCGAAAAAACAAAAAATGCTACCAGCCGCAGCCAAACTTATAGATGACACTGACCGACAGACAAAAGATGGCTGCACTGTCAATGAGTGACGTGTCAACGTCAAGCGGTGTTACCATATTTGGAAATCATACTATTCGCAGTAGCACTTGCTCGGTAACTTGTTGTATTTACTTAGAGCATTAAACCAACGCTCTAAGTGTATTTAGCTTTAGCTTAGAAGATAACAGATTCTGAAATAAGAGCTACTTTTATTTACTATTAATTGATGACATCTGACATTTATTTTTCGGTTTCCCAAATCCGACGTATCACGTAACTAATCACAAAAATATGGCTTGAAGAAGCTAAATCCTTATAAACAAAGATGGTTTTTCGGCAATGAGCGGACGTGGGAACAGGCTTCAGTTAAGACAGGAACGCGACCGGAATTCTTTGGTAGGCTTTAACTAAATCGATAGTACTAAATACCTTGGATCCTACCAAGTCCCCTATATGACGAACTGGGTAACGGTCAGGAATCGTACGGACGTTCAGTGCCCGGTAGTCTCCACAAGGTCGCCAACCACTCTCGCCCTTCTTGGCCATATGTAATGGTGAGGACCAAGGACTGTTGGACATCCTGAACCTCATCAGCCAACCGGGCATCTAGCTTAGCTAAAATGTAACCATATTTAGTAGAATCTCGTGCGATTTCCGCCACTTCAAATTGTGATTCAGCTTGTGCGAACCATAGTTTCGGTTTGTTTTTCCAAAAATCTGATAATTTTATACAGATAGCACTAACATGTGTCTCATTTTGTTTGGGGGATAGTAAGGCGTTCAACCGCACCTACTGTTTCAGTTCTTCTTCTACAGACATTTTAGAAATTTAATTCAGTAACTATGTACAAGGAAAAGAACTTTACAAAAATGCAACCTTAAATGTGAATTAAAATAACATTAGTTATTCTCAAAACTTAAATGTAAACTGTTACCATCTGTATACCTATGTTGTACAGTGCACCACATTTAACTTTTGCTGTTTAGGTAAAAGAAAAGATACATAGATACCTACTTATGTACACAAAATAAAAAGTTGAAAAAAAAAAAAAACTTAATATGTAACAAATCTGCCGTCTTTAAACATCTAAGTCGTGAATCTAGTTTCAAGAAGATATTTTATTTTTAAACATCTCTTGAGACAAGATTCACTGATCGTCGAGCAAGTGAGTCAAGATCAATGAATAGCATATTTTAGAACGATGCTTATGTCAAAATGTCCTCTCAAGAACAGATTTTGACAGATGTGATCTCTGTTCAACTGAGACAAGCTCCATCTAGTCTCAAGTGGTAATTGCTAATGCCTTATAGGGGAAATTAACATATTTTATGATGATTTTTCTGAATACCTAATAACGAAAGATTTATTTTACCTTACTTTATTTACAAAAGAATTGCTTATTATACCTACACATTTCAATACACTTTAATTAACACTAATTGATGTTCAATTCACCTAAAATACACATTCAACAATTCATTACACTAATTTTAAAATAAAAACAAAAACAGCTTGATAATTCTACATTGACAAGTATTGATAACAATTTGCAAGTTCCGGTATAGGTAGGTAGGTAGGTATCTAGTCAGTTTTATTTTAATATTTAAAGTATTTAATTTAGAGCGAACTGCTTCTTAATATTATTATATTTAAATTGATACACTAGCCAATAGTGTATTATATGTATATAAACTAATAACATAAAAAATATAAATATATAAATTATATTTGTTAGATATGATGTGTTTCATATAATTAGCTGCGTACGAGAACGGACTTGTGAGTTGAGATTGGATATTGAAACTCGTTTCAACTGACTAGAACTTAAACAGAAGTATAGTTGTCAATAACAGTTATGAATAATTTAATATGATCCAATAACAATGCCAAGAGTAAAGTACACAATATTAATATGTAACCAGGCCTATAACATTTTTTATATTTTATTATAGTTTGTTATAATTTGTTGTAAGTGAGCAGAATAAAGTAATTACTAAATGATTACATAATCTAGTTAGGTAATTAAATTTGGGAAATTGTAACAAAAATAGGGGAGAAGTACAGAGAGATCAAAAGCACTTTCACCAATATAGTCCAACAACATAAAAGAAAAGATTTTTTTTTACCGTTCTTCAGTATTACTGTTTCTTGTTTGAAATTCCCCGCAGACACACAACACGAAGTGACATATAATAGCAATTTAATATGGAATTCTGGGCTCGTGCAGGTAGTGTTAATGCAAGGGATGCAAATGCAGATGCGAACATGCGTTAATGCGGTGCAGTGCAGTGCAAGTACAAAAACATGTGAAAAGTTGAGGCGAGATGACATGCGTCGCATGACTGAGTTCCATAAATACACTGTCGTGGAACAAAATTCGGGTGAAGTTCTGTCTTTGTTAAACAATATCACGTCGGGGGTCACCATTTGTGGGTTATCCCGCCTAGGCAAGGATAAATGAAGATTTCCACTCACTTCACTTCGACTTAACCCGAAATCAAAGTCCTCATTGTTAGTGTATTCATATAATCCTCTTTACAATAACCACAGCAGCAATACATGCACCAGAAGGAAAACCAAGAAAGGTGATGAGCGCTCAGATATGAGTTTGCGTGGCAATCTATTTCGAGTTTCGACGCTAAATTGTCTTTATCTTTGACATCCGTCAGTGACGTTCGGAAATGAACGCCACAATCTTTTACTGGCAATGTTTTATTCTGCTGCCGCAATTGTAAGTTCATTCGGCACACTCAGATTATTAACAAAGATAGAATAAATGTATTTTTAAAATAGTTTTTCTATAATTTAAAAAAATATATAAGAAACTATTAGATGCTGTTGATGGGGCTAACCTATTGTGCAAAAACCTACTTTTAATAATATACTATTTTATAAACAAGGATGTAATAATTTAAAACAGTGGGTACCTATACACTATTATAGATTTTTTTTACTTTTTTATTTAATGTCAAGTCAGTTAACTCAGAAAAAATATTATTTATCTTTTTAAATATGCCTAGAGCCTGCCAAAGTGACTCTACTCTGTCTGATGAAAAACATTAATAGAATCTAGCTAGAAGTAGTGGTCACATTAAGAAAAGATAAATAAAAAACTTATTAAATCTTAATCTAATTTATTTTCGATACAAAATTTTTCAACATTTAAAACAATGCTCTTCATTTTTCTTATTATATAATGCTTATAATATTATTTACATATTTTACAAATTTCAAGTATAAAGTAAACAGAATTGAGCTAAATACGTCATAACTTAATATCTATACTTTGTGGAGTAATCTTTAGGCGACACGACCAGACCTCGTCCCTTGCGAGCACCACGGTACACCGTCTCCATGATGTCAATCATCTCCTGCTTGTCCTCAAGAGGCCAATTAATTTTGTTGTTGTTACCGGTACCCAAATCAACCATTATGTGTTTGTTGCGGAAGAAGAACATCACAGTGCAAGGGTCATACAGTTCATACCTGTGCAAAGGAAAAAGGTAATTTATAGACAGACATATAAAACATAAAAATGAACAAAATAATAAATATTTAGACCATCTGACACAACTCCACCTAACTTCAAACTAAGCAGAGCTTGTCCTATACTATTTGTACTTTTTTTTTAATAAACACTTGCATATTATATTAGCAAACATCCAAAGTCTAAAACAAATATTCGCAGTCGCTTATGCAGTATGCTACCACTGTACTAAGTACAGAGGCTCTCTAATATGAAATGATTTACTATGAATGCAAGCGACGATTGTTGTATCAAATACAGTTGTACATATTTGTAGAACTTTAGTTATCATCTAGTTGATCATACAAATGCCGTGAAAGGTAATTTTGTAGTAGGTACAGTATTCGAAAACCAAATATTGACCAAGTAATATAATCACATTGATTAAAAAGTAAAATAGGTTATTTACTAGTCTTAGTGGACAAGATGACTGTTACATTGTGAATACAACAAAACTGAAAATTTAATGTTAAATGACTCATTCATTATTATTAGAATCGGCGCTCAGAAGACACCTGACATTGATGACTTCTCTTATAAAGTATGACATGACAGGCAACATAACCTACAAACTAATAATAAACTTGTATTTTGTACTAGACGTAAGTATAAATATACTTACAGCAAGCACTGTTGTGGTATTTAGTAGTGTAAATGAACTTACATTTTGTTGAAATCAGGTACTTCAGTGATGTCTACCAGATAAATGACAGCGAAATTCTTAACTTTCTCGGCGATACTGTAGAGAACCTCATCCATCTTCATGCAAGTCGGATCCCAATCGTGACCGAACCTTATGACCTGTCGAAGAAATACACTAATATCATCACCGTTCCTGATAGATTATCAATCTTATTTAACTCTTAATTACAGACAGACGTTAAACACACAATTACTTGTAATTATGTGGTTAATATCGTGTCTAGAAATTTCTGAGCGCACAGATTTGACGACTTACCACGACACGATCTTCTTCGGATAAGATGGCTTGGTCAACTTGCCAGCCATTGTGTAAATGTGTCAGCATGTAACTCATCGTGAAGGTTTTCAATGGAAACTTAACAACAAAAATAATTTTATCTTTAGAATTCTTCTTCTTCTTTTCATGAAATGGCAACCAGCCGGTTCGATCTCTCGGGTCAGCTATTTCTGCCGATGTCAAGTAATTATAGTCTTCGAGTCTTCAAGTCTTCGTAGTGATGAAATTAATGATAAAAAATATATAAAACGACGTGGATGGCACGAAATAAGGGACTGTCTTTCGAAAAAACAAAAAATCCTACCAGCCGCAGCCAAACTTATAGATGACACTGACCGACAGACAAAAGATGGCTGCACTGTCAATGAGTGACGTGTCAACGTCAAGCGGTGTTACCATATTTGGAAATCATACTATTCGCAGTAGCACTTGCTCGGTAACTTGTTGTATTTACTTAGAGCATTAAACCAACGCTCTAAGTGTATTTAGCTTTAGCTTAGAAGATAACAGATTCTGAAATACGAGCTACTTTTATTTACTATTAATTGATGACATCTGACATTTATTTTTCGGTTTCCCAAATCCGACGTATCACGTAACTAATCACAAAAATATGGCTTGAAGAAGCTAAATCCTTATAAACAAAGATGGTTTTTCGGCAATGAGCGGACGTGGGAACAGGCTTCAGTTAAGACAGGAACGCGACCGGAATTCGTTGGTAGGCTTTAACTAAATCGATAGTACAAAATACCTTGGATCCTACCAAGTCCCCTATATGACGAACTGGGTAACGGTCAGGAATCGTACGGGCGTTCGGTGCCCGGTAGTCTCCACAAGGTCGCCAACCACTCTCGCCCTTCTTGGCCATATGTAATGGTGAGGACCAAGGACTGTTGGACATCCTCAACCTCATCAGCCAACCGGGCATCTAGCTTAGCTAAAATGTAACCATATTTAGTAGAATCTCGTGCGATTTCCGCCACTTCAAATTGTGATTCAGCTTGTGCGAACCATAGTTTCGGTTTGTCTTCCCAAAAATCTGATAATTTTATACAGACAGCACTAACATGTGTCTCATTTTGTTTGGGGGATAGTAAGGCGTTCAACCGCACCTACTGTTTCAGTTCTTCCTCTACAGACATTTTAGAAATTTAATTCAGTAACTATGTACAAGGAAAAGAACTTTACAAAAATGCAACCTTAAATGTGAATTAAAATAACATTAGTTATTCTCAAAACTTAAATGTAAACTGTTACCATCTGTATACCTATGTTGTACAGTGCACCACATTTAACTTTTGCTGTTTAGGTAAAAGAAAAGATACATAGATAGGTATACCTGCTTATGTACACAAAATAAAAAGTTGAAAAAGGAAAATAACTTAATATGTAACAAATCTGCCAACATCTAAGTCGTGAATCTAGTTTCAAGAAGATATTTTATTTTTAAACATCTCTTGAGACAAGATTCACTGATCGTCGAGCAAGTGAGTCAAGATCAATGAATAGCATATTTTAGAACGATGCTTATGTTAAAATGTCCTCTCAAGAACAGATTTTGACAGATGTGATCTCTGTTCAACTGAGACAAGCTCCATCTAGTCTCAAGTGGTAATTTCTAATGCCTTATAGGGGAAATTAACATATTTTATGATGATTTTTCTGAATACCTAATAACGAAAGATTTATTTTACCTTACTTTATTTACGAAAGAATTGCTTATTATACCTACACATTTCAATACACTTTAATTAACACTAATTGATGTTCAATTCACCTAAAATACACATTCAACAATTCATTACACTAATTTTAAAATAAAAACAAAAACAGCTTGATAATTCTACATTGACAAGTATTGATAACAATTTGCAAGTTCCGGTATAGGTAGGTAGGTAGGTATCTAGTCAGTTTTATTTTAATATTTAAAGTATTTAATTTAGAGCGAACTGCTTCTTAATATTATTATATTTAAATTGATACACTAGCCAATAGTGTATTATATGTATATAAACTAATAACATAAAAAATATAAATATATAAATTATATTTGTTAGATATGATGTGTTTCATATAATTAGCTGCGTACGAGAACGGACTTGTGAGTTGAGATTGGATATTGAAACTCGTTTCAACTGACTAGAACTTAAACAGAAGTATAGTTGTCAATAACAGTTATGAATAATTTAATATGATCCAATAACAATGCCAAGAGTAAAGTACACAATATTAATATGTAACCAGGCCTATAACATTTTTTATATTTTATTATAGTTTGTTATAATTTGTTGTAAGTGAGCAGAATAAAGTAATTACTCAATGATTACATAAACTAGTTAGGTAATTAAATTTGGGAAATTGTAACAAAAATAGGGGAGGAGTACAGAGAGATCAAAAGCACTTTCACCAATATAGTCCAACAACATAAAAGAAAAGATTTTTTTTACCGTTCTTCAGTATTACTGTTTCTTGTTTGAAATTCCCCGCAGACACAACACGAAGTGACATATAATAGCAATTTAATATGGAATGCTGGGCTCGTGCAGGTAGTGTTAATGCAAGGGATGCAAATGCAGATGCGAACATGCGTTAATGCGGTGCAGTGCAGTGCAAGTACAAAAACATGTGAAAAGTTGAGGCGAGATGACATGCGTCGCATGACTGAGTTCCATAAATACACTGTCGTGGAACAAAATTCGGGTGAAGTTCTGTCTTTGTTAAACAATATCACGTCGGGGGTCACCATTTGCGGGTTATCCCGCCTAGGCAAGGATAAATGAAGATTTCCACTCACTTCACTTCGACTTAACCCGAAATCAAAGCCCTCATTGTTAGTGTATTCATATAATCCTCTTTACAATAAGCACAGCAGCAATACATGCACCAGAAGGAAAACCAAGAAAGGTGATGAGCGCTAAGATATGAGTTTGCGTGGCAATCTATTTCGAGTTTCGACGCTAAATTGTCTGTATCTTTGACATCCGTCAGTGACGTTCGGAAATGAACGCCACAATCTTTTACTGGCAATGTTTTATTCTGCTGCCGCAATTGTAAGTTCATTCGGCACACTCAGTCAGATTATTAACAAAGATAGAATAAATGTATTTTTAAAATAGTTTTTCTATAATTTAAAAAAATATATAAGAAACTATTAGATGCTGTTGATGGGGCTAACCTATTGTGCAAAAACCTACTTTTAATAATATACTATTTTATAAACAAGGATGTAATAATTTAAAACAGTGGGTACCTATACACTATTATAGATTTTTTTTATTTTTTTATTTAATGTATGGAGGGTAGAGATAAGGAGTATCATCTCTGTACATGAAAAGTGTCCGTTGAAATGCATTAAATTAGGGTGGCGCCACATTAGCATTAGAGTAAACTTCTTAAAATCAATACACACACTTTTTCATAAAATTGAATGATAAAAAATCAATAAACGTACTATTCACAGTTCAGAAAATAAAATATATTTACTACATTATTTTGTAATACGCTAGTAGTGACAATAATGTTAAATTTTTTAACTCGCGTACTTCAATTCTTTCACAATTGCTACATTCATACCATAACCTATGTCTACACCAGCGCCATTCTGGAAGGTTTTTGAACTGTTATTTACAGCTTATGCTAGACACTTTTTTCAATTTTCTTCCATATAAGATAACACTCCTTGTCTCTACCCTCCATAATTTAATGTTAATCAGTTAACTCAGAAAAAAATTTATTTATCTGTTTAAATATGCCTAGAGCCTGCCAAAGTGACTCTACTCTGTCTGATGAAAAACATTAATAGAATCTAGCTAGAAGTAGTGGTCACATTAAGAAAAGAAAAATAAAAAACTTATTAAATCTTAATCTAATTTATTTTCGATACAAAATTTTTCAACATTTAAAACAATGCTCTTCATTTTTCTTATTATATAATGCTTATAATATTATTTACATATTCTACAATTTTCAAGTATAAAGTAAACAGAATTGAGCTAAATACGTCATAACTTAATATCTATACTTTGTGGAGTAATCTTTAGGCGACACGACCAGACCTCGTCCCTTGCGAGCACCACGGTACACCGTCTCCATGATGTCAATCATCTCCTGCTTGTCCTCAAGAGGCCAATTAATTTTGTTGTTGTTACCCGTACCCAAATCAACCATTATGTGTTTGTTGCGGAAGAAGAACATCACAGTGCAAGGGTCATACAGTTCATACCTGTGCAAAGGAAAAAGGTAATTTATAGACAGACATATAAAACATAAAAATGAACAAAATAATAAATATTTAGACCATCTGACACAACTCCACCTAACTTCAAACTAAGCAGAGCTTGTCCTATACTATTTCTACTTTTTTTTTTAATAAACACTTGCATAGGTATTAGGTACATTAGCAAACATCCAAAGTCTAAAACAAATATTCGTAGTCGCTTATGCTACCACTGTACTAAGTACAGAGGCTCTCTAATATGAAAATACTTTACTATGAATGCAAGCGACGATTGTTGTATCAAATACAGTTGTACATATTTGAAGAACTTTGATGAATGACTCATTCATTGTTATTAGAATTGGCGCTCAGAAGACACCGGACATTGATGACTTCTCTTATAACGTATGACATGACAGGCAACATAACCTACAAACTAATAATAAACTTGTATTTTGTACTAGACGTAAGTATAAATATACTTACAGCAAGCACTGTTGTGGTATTTAGTAGTGTAAATGAACTTACATTTTGTTGAAATCAGGTACTTCAGTGATGTCTACCAGATAAATGACAGCGAAATTCTTAACTTTCTCGGCGATACTGTAGAGAACCTCATCCATCTTCATGCAAGTCGGATCCCAATCGTGACCGAACCTTATGACCTGTCGAAGAAATACACTAATATCATCACCGTTCCTGATAGATTATCAATCTTATTTAACTCTTAATTACAGACAGACATTAAACACACAATTACTTGTTCGTATTACGCTTGAACTGAGTCAAACACTTATCTGAAGTGGTCTCACGGTTGTGCTTGTTGTCCGAAGTGAACAAAGGCGGTACCCATCGCCCATGACAACTACGGCTTTCTCATGCCTAAAATTTATGCAGAATATGACCCACGCGATCTTTTTAGACGCCTACTTGAATGATTAAGAAGCATAATTTTGAGAAGATTGATAGTTGTTTTCTTTCAAGTAGAGTAGGTAGACGAACATTTTAAACAGCGCTTCATAAATTTTTTGCTTCAATTCTAAAGCTGTTATTTATTTATGAGGACCTTTGTAATTAAATTTCAAACGTCTTGTAATTCTTTTAGATAGTTTTATTCATATCGGCCTTTATCTTGTAGCCTTGTTAGTCAAGTATTTTTACAAATAACAATCAAAGTATTTGTAGGCGATGCAATATCAGAACGTATATTTTTCTTTTTAATATTGTAAGGTAGATTTTAAGGAGTCGTCCCGTTACCGCCGCTGCGATCGGCACGTTTTTTCTATCGCTCTGTACTTTTTAACTCGCAATGTGTAAAAGTTTAATTTTCGGTAATATAGTGTAAGTGAGCAGGACAGTGTTCGGTGTCGTCCCGTTAGCGCCGCTGCGATCGGCACGTTTTTTCTATCGCTCTGTACTTTTTAACTCGCATTGTGTAAAAGTTTAATTTTCGGTAATATAGTGTGAGTGAGCATAACAGTGTTCGTTTTCCTTTATTTTGATCTCCTGACCCATACAGTATTAATATTTAATAAGAAATAAATAACACACACAGCTGTTTAATTGTGATAAATTATGTGTTATTTGAATACAACCTTCCATATGTATACCAATTAATTCTATATATAGTTAGGTATATGTTGCTCACAGTTTAACAAAGCTTTGATCTTTGTTGAAAACTGTATTGGTCTGTAAAAATGGCTGAGATTTGTATTATCGACAATATGTTAACATGTGTGCTTATTTTTTTTCTTTGTATAGAGCGACGACCGAAATAAGCTCAATGTTAATCTTCGTACTTTAGAAACACACATAACACCATTTATAAAATTTGTTTAAACGGCTATACGAAATAATTAGACTAATCTATTGGAATTATACTAGAATGTATTTTAAACAATGTTACAATAGCTATATACTTATATGATTGTTTGTGAATTGGGAAAGCTCTTTGCAAATATATCAAGAAGTGGTTGCGCCAGTTTGTTTCTTAATGATTAGCCGATACGATCGATATTTCCTTCTCCCACCTACCTTGAACACACACATGCGAGTCCCGATCCGCGTTCCTACGAGACGAAAGAATGTGAGAGATATATTCAATTGAGAGCGGCCTTGGAGTCCCTTCGCCCGAGAATCGTTGCAGTGTACGGACGCGTGGGTCTTTGGGCGCGCCGATCTACCACCATCCAGGAGCCGAGGAACCTTCTGGAAGGCCTGGGGCACCGGCTGGCTTGCAGAGCTGCATACGCAGAGACCACCAAAATCAAGTAAGTGTGTGTGCTCCTGTCTTATCCTGATAGTTCCTTTTGATACTTAACTCCAATATACAGTCCACTAATTATCGATAACATCTTACCGCGAAGTGGCGTGCCCATTATTTGGTCCTTTCGAGCCGGACTCCAGTCATTTAAGTGATCCGTTCGAACCGGATTCCAGCCCATTATTTGGTCCTGATCGAGCCGGATTTTCCAGCACATTGATTGATCCGTTTGAACCGGACTCCACCTATAAGTGGTCCATACGAGTTGGACGTAACGGATTAGATCTATATTATTGCGTATCATCCAGCCGCCCTTATTAGGATCCCTTCCGTAGGCCCTAATAAGTGAAATATACAATATTTTATGTAGAAATATCGTATAAAGTGACATTGCGTCATTCATATTGTACCGCTAAAATACATAGATTTATCGCCGTGATATATTTATGTTTACGTGTATTACCGCTTACATATAAGTATTGTATGTACAAATATATCTTATTTATAACATTAATTGCAATCTATTAATAAAATAGAACATTATTGTTACATTTTCTACCGCGTTACACCCGGAACATTTATATACACCCACCTTCATTGTGAGAATAATAAATTATTTGTTTGCGTTATAATCCGACCGTGTTGAATAGCTAATCATGCCTCCTAAAAAGCAACCGAATAAAGGAGAAGGTTCCGATTATGAAGATGCATACGATTCGGAAATGATTATGTTGATTGCTAAACGCGAGGCTTTTTTCAAAGTAGTTCGGCATATTTATGACCTCTCTTTGGACCTTGACTCGAACATCTCTAAGAGGGAGGGTTTCCTTGGCGCGAGTTCTAACATCGAAGAATTACGTAGTGAGTTTAAAGAAATATTAGATGATTGTAACAGGCATTTATTGAAAATAAACCCTACCGCTACGCCTGATTATGAGAGTCTTGTCGAGTTCGAGTCTTTGTGTGGCGGAATTAAAAGAATTCGATCTCAATATACACAACAAAATTCGTCTGCAAGTAATGTTTACGTACCGCGTGAGTCGACACCGAGATTACCGCCAATTGAACTAATGAATTTTTCGGGTGATATTCGTTCATGGCCATTGTTTTATGCCAGTTTTAAGTCGACTATTCATGATAATCCATCGCTCACGGATGCAAAAAAAATATATTATCTGTTGGGTAAACTGTCAGATAAGGCTCAGTCGGTATGCTCGGGTATAACCCCATGCGCTGAGAATTACAGTTTGTTTTTGGAATCATTAATCGATAAATACGAAGATAAGCGTTTGCTTGCTTCTACATATTTAAATCAAATGTTTGAATTTAAACCGTTACAATCCGCGTCAGTAAATAACTTTGATTTATTTACGGATAAATTTACAAGTGCAGTACGCGCTTTAAAAAATTTAAAATTAAGAAATTAGATATTGATACCGTCCGCGCATTTGAGTTAAGTTGTTCGAGTTCTAGTTCTAGATTACCAACCTTTGACGACTTGGTCGAATTTATAAAAACCCCGCACGAAAGTTTTGGAACGCACTCATACCGTTTCTATGGTGAGTAGTGCAGTTAATAATAATAATAAACCCAACTATCGACGATCGAATGTCCCGGCACCGAAATATCAGACGTTTGTTACTACAGCATACTCCCCGCGTAAATGTCTTTGTATTAATTTCACACACACGCATTTGTTTAAATGTGGTGACTTTAATAAAATGACCCCTCAGGAGCGTTTTAAATCTGTGAAGGGCAACAATGCCTGTGTGAACTGCCTCAGTTTGAACCACAGATTGTCGGACTGCTCCTCCGATGTTGGTTGTCGCGCGTGTAAACAAAGACACCATACTTCGTTACACTTTCATCGCACAAGTGTAGATGAACCGAAGCGAGTTTCGCCCGGTTGGCGGGGGACATCCGCGAAACCCCCCGCTCCGCCCGCACCCGTAGTGAACGCGTCACGCGATCGTGGTGACGTAACACTATGTGCTACTCACGCGCCTACCGAATCCTTCGGAAACGTTCAGGACGCGAATTCTAGTACTACCGTTTTGTTGTCGACAGCTCAAGTTGTCGCTTATGACAATAAAGGCGTTCGACACACGTTACGCGTGTTGCTTGATTCCGCATCACAGAGCCATTTCATAACAAGGGATTGTTGTGAGTTAATGGGTATTCCGTTTTTTGATACTGAACGTACTATTGTAAGGGGGTTCGGTGGAGCTGAGCAAATAATTGAAAATAATAAAATTAATATTAAAATTTACTCGCGATTTGATAGTAACGTTAATTTTAAATTATCGCCGCTCGTTGTAGATCGAATTACGGACTTATTGCCTACCGCCGTGGTAGATAAGTCAGGTCTGACTCATTTGTCTGGCTTACCGCTAGCAGACGAGAGTTTTGGGACGCCTAATAAAATAGATATGTTAATAGGCGCATCTCTCTTTCCATATTTAATCCTCCCTGACGTAGTTCACGCTCCTCGTGACTCGTCAGCGCCCCCAGCGTTACATACTGCATTGGGATATATTATTATGGGTTCCGTACCCACTATACCCGCGTTCGATTCGCACCAGGTCTTGACGTGCTGTGTAGCACAAGAGCCTGTCGCTATTGACAATTTAGTCAGGCGATTTGGGAAGCTAGCGAAGCCTTCCCCCCTTCCGCCCGTTCAGCCCCCCGAGGACGTTGAACGTGACCCCTTTTATAACCTCCCTCCCATTCAGCGTTCCGATGACGTTGAATGTGAATTCTTTATAATTTAACCGCCCTGGGAGTCGTATTCGAACCCCAGTGTAACCCGCCCATTCAACGCCACATGACGTTGAATGTGATTTACTTTTATAAGTTAACCGCGACCGCGATTCAGTTAGTGGCAGATACGTTGTCGGCCTGCCGTTTGGCGACGATGTTTATACTTTAGGTAACGCATACGTAACCGCTCGTAAGAGACTTTTATGGCTTGAAAGAAGATTAAAATCTTCACCTAAGCTAATACTGGCTTATGATGACGTCATAAAAGACTATCTCGCAAACAAAGTATATTTTTCCCGCACCTCAGTACGTCCTCATGACCCCAAATCGATTACTTTATACCGCATCATGGAGTCGTACGCGAGGATAGCATGTCGACCCGCCTTCGAGTTGTCTTAGACGCTAGCAGTAAGACTAGCACCGGGCGATCCTTGAATGATATTTTGCATTCAGGACCGAACCTACAGGGTGTCTTGTTTAAAATTATTTTAATGTTTCGTTTATATGCCGTAGTTATAACCGCAGATTGTCGTCAGCAATTCCTTCGAATTGTTCCGCGTAAAACTGATCGTATATATCAGTGTTTATTATACCGCTTTAATTCCGCAGACATATTTTCGCGTGGTATTACACCACAAAAATTATTGTCTAACCCCTGTGGCTCCATGGGTCTCAGTGGGTTTCGTTAGATCCATCACAGTGGCCCCTTCGGGCACTTGATGATCAAATTATATTTAAATATACCTGAATAAAGGGTTTTAACACACATCGTGTGTACGCCTGTAAAGCATTGCTTTATATGTAATCTCGCGCTTCGAGTTTCTTCTAGGAGTAAAATTTCGTTTAATAACATATGTTTGTAGATTCGACAAACTATACGTCCCGCCGCAGCACTATTGCAGTGACTGCCGAAGATATGGATTTCGCCGAGAATAAAATAATTATCTCTGTGCAAAGAAAGCACTTTGCAACGGAATATTCGCATATATCTAACAATGAAAACTGCTCATCAGTTTTCAAGCGCTTAAGGCCGTTTATTGACAACGATCTTATTCGAGTAGGTGGTCGTCTAGTCAATTCCGAATTGGACTATGCTCATAGGTATCCCGTTATTTTACCGCACAATGATCATGTAGTGAGACTGATCATTGATTATTTTCATGTAAAGAATTTACACGCAGGACCGGAAGTTTTACTGTCTCTGCTCCGCCGGAGATTCTGGATCTTGTCTGCACGTCGCGTAGTGCGACAACGAGTGCACTTATGTAATACTTGTTTTCGACTTAGGCCGCGTCCTAATTATCCGCTAATGGCCGACTTACCGGATAGTCGTACGCGTCAAGTAGTGAAGGCGTTTACGCATATGGGCTGCGATTATGCCGGTCCCATCGCTTATACTCCTACACGTCGACGTGGTGTTCGCAGTGAGAAGGCTTATATGTGTTTGTTCACGTGCCTTACAACTCGTGCCATACATCTCGAAGTCGCCACCGACCTCAGTACTCCAAGTTTCCTAGCAGCGTTGAAACGTTTCCTTTCTAGACGAGGCCCCGTACAGTTCATGTATTCCGATAACGGAACTAATTTCAAGGGTGCCAATTCCTATTTACGCGATCTTTATAAATTTCTCAATGAGGAATACCGTCCTAAGCTAGAGCAAGAGTATGCTGAGAGTCGTATAACTTGGAAGTTTATATGCCCCAGCTCTCCACATTTTGGAGGTGCCTGGGAGAGCATGGTGAAGGTCGTTAAGACCCATTTATTTAGAGTAATCGGACAGCAACTTCTTTCATATGAGGAGCTTAGTACAGTCCTTACTCAAGTTGAGTGTCTACTTAATTCGCGACCGCTCACCGTATTGAGTTCGGATCCCGCAGAGCCGTCTGCTTTGACACCGAGTCATTTTTTAAATACGACACCGTTATTGTCTTTACCCGCGCTCGATGTTAACGACCAATCTATCGGTTTGGTTCATAGACACTCACTTCTCGATAGATTAGTCCAGTCATTCTGGAACCGCTGGAGGATGGAATATCTTCACACTTTACAGGTTAGGCAGAAATGGAATTCTCTTTCTGTACCTATCACTATAGGTACAGTTGTTGTTGTTATTAACGATAATGTACCGCCCTTAGCCTGGCCACTGGCAGTTGTGGAGATAATACACCCTTCTAAAGATGGCATTATTCGCGTGGCGACAGTGAGGACCGCCAAGGGAACTTACCTTCGTCCCGTCGTTCGTTTGTGTCCTCTTCCCACGCAGTAATTGACACTCTACATATTTAACTTTATTATTTTATACATATATATTTTCGTTTAGTTAGTTATTTGTTTCGTAATCCCGGAGCCGCTCTCTTGCATAGATATCTATCTCTCCTCCGTCCACATATATGTGTAAGTTTAATTATCTATTCTTATGGTAGTTTTTAAAGGTGACCCTTTAAGGGCGGGTGGAAATGGTTGCGCCAGTTTGTTTCTTAATGATTAGCCGATAAGATCGATATTTCCTTCTCCCACCTACCTTGAACACACACATGCGAGCCCCGATCCGCGTTCCTACGAGCGGCGGAATGGAGGAGGTCGGGGGGGACGAGACGAAAGAATGTGAGAGATATATTCAATTGAGAGCGGCCTTGGAGTCCCTTCGCCCGAGAATCGTTGCAGTGTACGGACGCGTGGGTCGGTCTCGCGCGCGTCGTGGCATCTGCGCTCCCGCACCGTGGCTGGGAGTGGACGAGGAAGGCTTGAGGCGTGTGCGCAGCACCCTTTAGCCCCGCGAGCTGTTACCGCGAGAAGACATTGAATACCGCGATAAGTAAGTACCAGTGAAGTATCGAGTTCACTGGTGTATCGAAGAAAGGAAGTTTCGTGAATATATATATCTAATCGCTTTGTGGGTACGGCAAACCTACAGCGAAATCTCTGTACAGAACTTACAAATCTGTGTCGCTTATGTGTGAACTATTGACATTAATATACTTTCGTGTAATATTTAATTCGTCCGCGAGCTTGCAAACCACGTGTGAATGTAATAATAGACAATCTAATCTGCTTAATATCGCTAAACCTGGCATTGAGCCTTTGTAAAATAACCCCCATACCGCAACTTTGAGCGCGCCGATCTACCACCATCCAGGAGCCGAGGAACCTTCTGGAAGGCCTGGGGCGCCGGCTGGCTTGCAGAGCTGCATACGCAGAGACCACCAAAATCAAGTAAGTGTGTGTGCTCCTGTCTTATCCTGATAGTTCCTTTTGATACTTAACTCCAATATACAGTCCATTAATTATCGATAACATCTTACCGCGAAGTGGCGTGCCCAAGAAGATTAATCATCGTTGATTGATATTTATACTTCTAGGGCTCAAACTATTGGCACCGAAGGTTGTTCGTTGTTCTCCTTTCTCCATAATTGCAAAGCCTGAGGGTGACAGGTGAGGCCATTCGTCACCCTCAGGCTGAAGTAGACCGGGGTAGTAGCCTCTCTGGTATCATCGGGATTCAGGTTCCAGGGTTTTTCCTTTCTAGAATACTCCTGCTTCCCCGGCTATGAGTATCTAAGATTGTGAACGGTTTTAAGTCGGTTCGAGCTCGATATAACCAACAGTAGATGATATCCAGGGTACATTTCCGCACCAAATGTAATCCGTAAAAATAGTCATAAACCTTGAAAATATAAATAACCTTGAAAGTTAGTAAAATATTTTATTTGTATCTAAACAAATAATAATAAATATTCCGGACATCTAACACACAACGGCATCTAGTCCCAAGCTAAGCAGAGCTTGTGGTATGGGTACTAGACAACTGATATAAATACTTAAATACTTTTTTTTGTAAATACATACATATTATACATAGAAAACACCCAAACTCCGAAACAAATATTTGCAGATCATACAAACATTTGGTCCGACCCGGGAATCGAACCCGAGACCTCAAGCTTAGCAGTCGCATACGCTACCACTACGCCACCGAGGCAGTCAAACAAAGAATGAAACTAAGAAAATGAAAAGATAATTTTATTGGCTTCCAAAAGTTTTCAGTTCACATTACACTAATAGGTACCATTAATATTTATTAAAGTACAAATGAACTAAATAAGATAAGATTTCTACGAATGAAACTTTAGAACGCAAAAGTAAAGGAAAAATGTGTTAATTAATGCAATTTGATACCACAATGAAGGCTTATGTTTTCTAAATCACAAAGTTATCAACTTAATTTGGGATGGCGCTTTTGAAATATAATTGGATTTCTTAGAGGGCTTAGTTAAATTAAGGGATTTTTAGGGATCCGTACATACAGCTCTGTGGAAAGACAGCATGAATAATGTAAGTACTTTATAAATGTGATTAAGTTAAACCAAAGAGTGATATTTTTCTATTCGTCTCTTAATAATGCACGGTGTAATAAGTTTAAAACAGTTAAAAGAATACCTATATTTGATCGCCTAAAACATTTTACAAACATAAGTACAGAAAACGGACACAAAGAACACCCTAAATCTTAACCGGAGTGATACCACGGCCTCATAAAAAGCCGGTGTACGGTGAGTGAGGATACCGGAGGCCCATACCCCAACCTCATACCCAAACCTCTTCCCCCATCCCTCTCCCCATCCCCCAAAGGCCGGTAACGTACTTGTGATGCTTCTGGTGTTGCGGGTGTCCATGGGCGGCGATAATTGCTTACCATCAGGCGGTAAATCTGCTCGTTTGCCACTATAACATAAACAAAAACTATTTGTGTATTATCGCGACAGACTTCATTCTAAAACTGTCAAATCCCCCAATGACTTCGTCTTATGCCAATCAATTATGAGCTACTTTATTGGAATCTGGGGAGAAGGGAAGACTACAATAATCATACTACAAAGGGATCAACGAGCATTACTAAAGGTGATGTTAAAGAAATGCTTCCTATCAAAACCTGGAACTCACTACAGCGCATGTGTTTCCCTCCCACTATGATCCCGAGTTCTTTAAGCGGATGGTGACCACCACTCCCAGATTCTGCTCATAAATAATGTTTCTCGAACATTTAACACACACCGCAATCTAGTCCCAAACTAAATAGAGCTTATATTATGGGTACTAGACAAGTCAACTGACATAAATACATATATACTTTTTTTTGTAAATATGTACATAGAAAAGACCCAAACTCCGAAACACGTATTTCCAGATAATACAAACATTTCGTCCGGCCTGGGAATCGAACCGGAGGCCTCATGTATAGCAGTCGGTTACGGTACCACTGCGTCAACGAGGCAGTCAATGATGTTTTCTATCAAGCAGAGCAGAGACATTTTGGCAGTTAAAACATAAAAACATTTGTACGCCGAACCAAAAGTTCTAAAACAATCAGAAACTAGATGATGATTTTAAATTTATACTCACCTATAAGATACCTCTACCATCTATTAAAACCACATTCGCATCATATAATAATTAATTTATTATCTATCCTACTAATACTCGTACTATAAACGCAAAAGTTTGTGAGTAGTATGTTTGTTGCTCTTTCACGCAAAAACTACTGAATGGATTTTGATAAAACTTTACAATAATATAGCTTATACATCAGAATAACACATAGGCTTCGCCTAGCAGCGTTGCCCGCGGTTGTTGTCGTAACGCGAGTAGCACCGCGGTGTTCAGCTAGTGCTCTATAAAAGACTGCACTATCTACACAGCTAAAGCTAAACTGACACACTTTCTACTGGGCCTGGATTTTATCGATACTGGGGGGCTATTATCTGGGTGGCAAGTGGTGATAATTATTATGTCAATAAATAAATATTCCGGACATCTAACACACAACGCCATCTAGTCCCAAGCTAAGCAGAGCTTGTGTTATGGGTACTGTATGGTATGGAACTGATATAAATACTTTTATACTTTTTTTGTAAATATATACATACATATTATACATAGAAAACACCCAAACTCCGAAACAAATATTTGTAGATCATACAAACATTTGGTCCGACCCGGGAATCGAACCCGAGACCTCAAATTGTAAATGTGTGTGTGTGTAGGTGTGTAATTATAATAATTTATTCTATGACCAGTGGTATCCGAGGGGATTCCCGCACAAACAAAATAAAAAAAAGGGGAAGTGAGCCCATTTCGGCCACCTTTAAGCCCTTGTAACTTTTGAGACAGTACCTGACAAATTCTGGTGTTATATACAAATATCTGATACTTATTATAGCGACAATAAAAGTACCTGCATTTATAAATGTCTATTGTAGATCCCGACTTTATGTTTCAAGAGAATTATATGTAACTAGCGACCCGCCCCGGCTTCGCACGGGCGCAATGCTAATACTAAATACACGTTGTATATAAAACATAGCTGACCCACGCAACCTCGTTTGCGTCTCATATAGCCCGTAGCATGAAAATTTTCGCAAAATAAGTAACTTTTCTGGTTGATTTTTACACCTTGTGTCCGAAAAACCCAAATATCTTACGGAACCCTGTTTTTTTTCCAAAATAAAATATAGCCTATGTTACTCGTGGATAATGTAGCTTTCGAATGGTGAAATAATTTTTAAAATCGGTCCAGTAGTTTTTGAGCCTATTCATTACAAACATACAAACATACAAAAATAGGTACAAATCTTTCCTGTTTATAATATTAGTATAGATAGACAGTATCACTGAAATGTTTGTCAGTGTTAGTGCTTTAGTTTGTTGAACGATGGTTATGTCGCGCTACTGTCGTTCGTCGTTCAAAAATTTCGTCATTCTATCGTTTGTCCAGAAAAGAATCAGTCGGAGATCGCTTTTTGTTTTTTCGAAAGACGGTCCCCATTTCATGTCATCCACATTTTATATATTTTTATCATTAATTTCATTCACGACGAAGACTTGAAGACTCGAAGACTTGATAATTGAAGAATAAATACTTGACATTGGTAGAAATAGCTGATCCGAGTGATCCGGCTGGTTGCCATTTCATCAAAAGAAGAAGAATCAGTCACACTGTGTGATCTGTTCTCGCACCGGCTAAGGTCGACAAATCGTACTGTCGCATTAACATTTGACGTGTATTTATTTGTCGCAACTATGATACGAAATGTTAAGGTTTGACTTGGTAAAATTAAATGTAAGTAAGTTGAAACAAAAACAGAAATTGTTTTAAATTAATTTATTTAAAAAATAACTTCAAACAAATCTTTTAAAATATAATGAAACACATTCAAACTCATGGCACGAAACAACATATCTATAACATTAGAATTATAATAAAATACAAAGATAATAATTAAATGCTACAATTACAAAATTCTCAATTCCAAAATGAAAACATTTTATTAAGAAATTTATTCAAATCAAAACAATATTCGAGCTTAAATCTAGACAAAGATATTAAACCGATAGATATCTTAAATTAAAAAAGTTAACTTGAAGATTGACAGATTTAATAAGATTATTAATAATGCCTAGTTTCTATAATATGAAAAATAATAACTAGATATTATTTAATAATTGTCAGCTTTTTAATGGTTGACAGATTGAGAGTTTAGGTCCATATATTACCACAGTACTCGTTATTCTTTGTTTGAAAAATTAAAGATAAAAGTATTTATTTAATTTTTTTTGAAATGAATACTGCTATATGTAGGTTTGCATGAGCAATAAGATTCATGTAAGTCTTGAACGAAATGATCACGTGACGTGTTAACGTTTACAGTAAATCTGTTGGAAGAATTTAGGACTTAATTAAAAGTTGGTTTAGTTTGGTAGTTTGGTTTAGTATATTGCAAGTGAGTTTTGTTAAGAAGAAGGTTAAACACGAATGTTTAACCTTCTTGTAAAAAAACAAACTGCACTTTACGCCGGGTGGAAAACAAGTGTAAACTCATTGAGTGCATTTTTAAATAAAACTTTGGGATATATCGTTGCAGTAGATGAGTGTTACAGACGTGCGTCTCCTAAATTGAGATAGTTACCAGCAGACGGTGCCAGCTTCAGTGCGGGCAGGCGATGGGAGGGGTCCGGTCGTGTTAATAACAGCAGTTTGCGGACCCCTCCCTTCTCAGGCGCAGAGTGGCACACCGTGTGGTTTTAATCGGTTCGATTCCGATACACCGCCCCGCCGCAAGACCCGGTGGGGTGACGGCCCCAAGGGGTTTCCAAACGTAAAAAAAAGGTAATGTTTTTTACAGAAAGAATCCTGTCGTATTAATAATGTGAATCAATAAAGTTGTATCATATTTATAAAAAAAAATTAACGTACGAATGTTTAAACAAATACCTCACGCTCACACTTTACAATTAGTAGTTACAGCTGTACAATATCATAAATTAACAATTATTGTAAGTAGTCGATTATTTTCGCATTTATACGTAACTTAAATAGACATATAAGCATTTAACTAATAAGTAGTCATATTAGTCATCACTTAGAGGTATCAATTAGTATTAGTTAAACATGAAATATATATAAGTGAATCGAAAATTAAACAAATCAAATAAACTAAAAAAAACACATAAAATATGAAAGTCTTACGTACGTATACGCAATATCCCTTTTTTTGAAACTGTTTCTTTTTATCTACCTTTTCTTTCACACTCATCATTTTGCTACGCTTAATCCCCAAAGGCCCCGAATGATGGGAATAGGCATGCGTCTATTTTTTTTTTTTTTTTTTTATTGAATTGGAGGCAAACGAGCAGACGCATCACCTGATGGTAAGCGATTACCGCCGCCCATGGACACCTGCAACACCAAAAGCGTCACAAGTGCGTTGCCGACCTTTGGGGGATGGGGAGAGGGAATGGGGGAGGGGTTGGGGTATGGGCCTCCGGTATCCTCACTCACTCGGTGAAACACAGCGCAAGCGCTATTTCACACCGGTTTTCTGTGAGGCCGTGGTATCACTCCGGTCGAGCCGGCCCATTTATGCCGAGGCGCGGCTCTCCCTCACTCTATTATGTGGGGACCAAATTATATATCGACATGATGTTCAATACGCCACTGCCAGCTCTTCGAGGACACTCGTGTAGGTGGTGGGTATATTCGCGTGTGTATGTTTGAACAAATAAAGTTAAATTTTACAAATTAAAATGTTAAGATAAATAAAAAAGTGAAAAAGATTAGTTTTGTAATAAAGTACGATTAAAATATCATAATCTAAATATATTTACAATATAATTAGTTATATATGTTAGTATATCTTATTTTTAAAGTTAACCTAAACTTAAGTATAGAACTAAATAAATTTCGATTACATTTTTTCCTTAACTATCACTGGTATATGACAACACTTTTTCAAATTTACAATTATATTTCTAGGTAATCTATACTAATATATAAAGCTGAAGAGTTTGTTTGTTTGAACGCACTAATATCAGCAACCGCTGATCCGATTTTATAAATTTTATCAGTGCTGGATAGTAAATTTAACGAGAAAGGCAGGCAATGTATCATCATGCTAATACTAATAGGAGCGGAGCACCAATGAAGAATGTTTTGAAAAAAATCACGCTACGGGCAATAGAAGACGCAAATAAGGTTGCGTGGGTCGGCTAGTTTAATATATTAGTGCGACACTAGTATTACTGGTATACATAAAACTTAAGTAAAATTAAACCAATAATAATGATCGAAAATATACATCAATTGAAAAAAAACAAAGTTACGGTGTATAAATAATCATAGTATCTATACATAAATGATTAAAACAATAATTGTATATTACATTTAATTAACAAAACAACGATGTCAATTCTCCGAGTCGTTATCAAAAATCATGTGTAATATAAGAAATAATAAATAAACTAAACAGAGCTTGTACTCTGAAAGCTAGATTAACTGATAGAATACTTATATACTTTTATGTTGTAAATATATACATAGAAAATATCTGAACTCCAAATATTTAGTCCTACTCGGGAATCGAATCAGAAAACTATTACACAGCAATTGCATAAGCTACCATTGTGCTAACGCAGCAGTCATAAATTTCTCTGATTTACAAGAATATTGTCGTCATTGAAAATCCTATGAAAAAGAAGAAATCTTATTTTCTTGAATCTTTGACATTTAGGTTATCAGCTTTAGAAAGAGACAAAAAATATTTCGATAATTTCTAATAAAAATTCATTGCCAATGAAAATGAATTATTTTAATTTCCTGCAGCTCAGAATATTATGTGACATAAACAATAAAATAAAGCTATATTTATATATTTGAAATTATTTGAACGAAAAATCTAAGTCTATCATATTTATATAAACAGTTCAATCAAAAATGCAATTAATTATTCTGAATAATGAAATATAAATCATAAATGCAATATAACTTCACGTGTGCATTACTATTTAATTTGAAAACATGACATATATGTACATTGTTTCAACATAACTTACATTGTATTTCTTAAAACCTATTAAGTAGTGTTTATATTCAACTTCAATAAGCCATTGCTAAATAATTATCATAATACATTATATTTTCTTATATTTCTAATGCGTTATTTACATAATCAATTGACGTTGAGCTCCCAAATGTACAGTTACTATATTATGTAATATAATAGTCATATTATGCGAAATGTTAACATAATGGTAGGAAAAAATATAAACCAAACTAAAATATATGAAGACACGAATACAAGTTTATTTGTTTTATTATGAATTCAATTTATTTTTAACTATTTAGTAAGTAATTGGTGTTTCCGCCCGTGCCTCAGAGAGCAGGCTAAGCTGTCGGTCCCGGTTGTCATGAAGATCAATCGTTATTAGGAAGTCAGAGCCCTCAAATATACTGACAACTAGTTCAACCTTAAAATTCATTTCACCCTCAGGGTTGCGCAGGTCCATAGCCAGTCGCTCCATGGCAAAACTGATATTCAGGTCAAACCGGCTGAACTAGTAGCCGACCCTAAATAATCTTGGGAATGATAAAGACTAGGAAGATGAGTAAGTAATTGGAAGACCGTAATATATTTTAGGTACTCAAAACTCAGGAATAGCTGGACCAATTTAACGTAATTGGTCTTGAAATATTTGAAGTCCAGAGAAAGTTTAAAACGTTTTATTCCCTTTGAGAAACGACGACGAAATGGTCAATGGTTCAACTCGTAAATAAATGTTTTCATTATTTTCACAGACTTATTTTATAACACGTACCTTTAAACAGATTTAGGGCCGGTTTTTCAATCGTCAGATAAAACTTATCGGAGAAATAAGCTATAAGACGGCAAAAATAAGGACACGTTACTACTGACACTTACTCTTACAAATAAAGTGTCCATAATTGTGCCGTCTTATAGTTTATTTCACCGATAAGTTTTATCTGACGATTGAAAAACCGGCCCTTAGAACCATTCTTTTATAAATACATGTTGTGGATCGAATCACCTATAACAAATAGTCATGAACTAAGCTCAATACTACCTCGTAGGACAGTAATATTTTTTTAAATAATTAAATTGATTATAGGTTTCAAATAATTTGTAGTTTTTGTTAATTAGGTCTGTATCCTTAGGTTGTAATTTAGAAGCTCTGTTTTTGATCTCTGTTAATTAAAATTTCAACTAATAATCGTATAATTTAGAAAGATGTTTGTGATTTATCGATTTTTTATAAGAGTAGTATCGATTATAATGTCGAAATTTTAATTAAAGTATACACAACAGGTCTAGTCGTAAATAGACAAGAGCTTCAAATATTTATACCTGTCAGGGCAGTAGTAGGTTTATTGTTCAATTGGTGTCTGTCACACAGTTTCTTACTAACTCAGACACCGTCGTATCACTCTATTTCCATTTGTTATTTAGCAAAAATTATTGTTACCACATCTTAGATTATAATCTGTACCTGTATTTGAGTACATAAATATATGTTTTCTTCTTAATCGTTTTACTAAAATGTTATTGTATAATTATTTTAAAAGTGTATCGTATGTGTGCTGTTGGTATAAAAATAAATACTAGGTCTTGAGGTATATAGAAGCTCTATTTTCTCACTCTGTTAATTAAAACTTCAACTAATAATAACTTCAAATAAAATAAGAGTTATACCGATTATATTGTCGAAATTTTAATTAAAGTAAACAGTGGTCTAGTCGTAAACTGACAAGAGCTTCATACACTATCTATTAGCGCGTTAAAAAAATTATATATATGAAATTAAATGAACAGCATTTGCAATATTTTTTTTTACACAAAATCAGCTTGTTAAGATATTCTATAAGCCAATATAAATACAATTTAGGTTTACCAGCTATTATTAATGTAATTTATTTATTTTGAAAGACTTACTAAATTGTCAACTGTCTCTGCCTACCCTTTAAGATGACGTGATGTTATATGTAAGTATATTACAAGAGTACATATTTTTATTATTGCAATATCAAACTTAAGCAATAAATAACTGAAAAAAAGGTAAATACAGATTTTATATATGTAACGAGAGTCACACAGTATTTAATCTTAAAAAATATTCGTAGGTATATGAAATATTGTACCAATTTATTAACATTTCGCATAATATAGTATACCCTAAAAAAACTAAGAAACTACATACTAGGTTGTCTAGTTACTCTAGAGACAATTAAAACTAGTACTACTCTTGAAGAATGACAATTCGCCATAGCTTCGTATTTATACCCTTATACTAATTTTACTCTGTGCTTTTCCTTGCGCTAATTTGGTAATGAAAAGTAAATAGTAAAAATTACGTAGAACTTATTATTAATTATAATAAGACTCAAAATGCTTATACCGCCTTTACAATATCTTAATAAAAATATGCTGTTTTAAACCTATTTTTATAACGTTGATAAAATTAATAGGTTACTGTAATCAGTCAACGTTAAGAAAGAGATGCGGCTAATTCGATATGCATTCGCCAACGTCCATACCATGTTGAATACACCGGTTCTCGTCCGATCACCGAAGTTAAGCAACATCGGGCGTGGTTAGTACTTGGATGGGTGACCGCCTGGGAATACCACGTGATGTTGGCTTTTTGCATTTTTCAGAGTAAATGCAAGATTTTTTTAAGTTTATTTTATGGACATATGATAATTAAGCCGAAGATACAATTTTATCACGTGACGAATAAAGCGTTAGTTTATTGTTTTTAAACGTTGTAACATTCTAAATGAAAGTCTAAACAAGTTAAATTGTTAAATCTGAAGTCAATTTGAATTTGTTTTAGTACTATCGAAATTGAAGTGAATGAATTAACTAATTAATGAATTTGACACACATAAAATTAACCAAGTGTTCAAACAGACCTACATTACCTGCTGCACATGATAAATAAATTAGTAATCTATAAAGACGGTATAAGACTTATTTTTAATCAACCTTATAATCTAAATCTCGACATTTTCCACCCTAAGTATGTATTTATATTTACTTGTCTAATTATTTTTGAAATACCCTCTCTTTTCGATACTGTTTATTTAATTGTTACTATAGTTAATAAAGACATTAATAAGATGAGTGACAGGAGTCGGATGCGACGCGAGTGACGTGACGTGGGAAAGGCTTATGTCCAGCAGTGGACTGCAATTGGCCAACGATGATAATGAAATACATGACATGAATTGTTGTTGGTGAAGCATGATAAAATTAATATCAATACAATTTATCATTTTGCTTTTTATAATTATAAAAGTTTATAATTATAAAAAGCTAAATATCAAACTAAAAACTCTAAAATTATTGTGTATTCTTAGAGATTGTATGCGTTTATATCGGAAAATTAACATTCATAAGCATGAATTTATAAGTCTATAAGACTTGATACAACAAGAAAGTTAATTAAATAAAATTTGTTCTTAAGATAAGACTTACAATAAAAAAAAAATAGTTGATTTGTTTTGTCTTGTGAACGTAGGTAGTGTGTGTGTGCACAGAATAGGGTTGAATTTTAAAGAATTTACCAACATGCAAATAATGATTCAACTTTGTAAACAAAAAACATTATTTTTAAAAATAAGCAATG
Organism: Spilarctia lutea; assembly: GCA_916048165.1. Taxonomy (NCBI): domain Eukaryota; kingdom Metazoa; phylum Arthropoda; class Insecta; order Lepidoptera; family Erebidae; genus Spilarctia; species Spilarctia lutea. Next base: position 10,053,497 of record OU696490.1, on the reverse strand, counting down.
AAAACCTTCTTAAATATACATATATACAGTTAGACTTACATATTTTGCCCAGATAGCGTATATGGTTAATATATACTTCTACATAATTTTATACTCACTTGAATTCCTTTATTATAGACTTAGCTACCATATATATATATATATATATATTATATACACTACTACTAAAATGTTATTTATCATTTTTCATTCGTCGCTTTTGTAATTGTACACTTATATATCTAAACTATCTAATTATATGCATATTCATAAATAAACTAAAATGTGAAAACAGCCTAATTATAAATGAAAGAGGATAACAAAATCATAAAGTTAATAAAAAGAATAATTATTTATAAATATTATTCATTTTCATAATTAAGTTGTAGTTATATTTTTTTATAGTTATTAAAATTAATTAGTATTTTACCTCCACTCTGACATATTATATCTGACTAACATATAATTCAAAGAAATAATTGATTTTTTTATATTTAAAGAAACCTTTAATTAAACAAAAATTTTAAACTTAGAATAAATAGATTTTTCATCCGTTTAGCAGAGATCCTTTCGGATCCCCACTCAACGGACTTATAAATGTGCTTAAAGTTGTTTACATATACTAATTGGCGCGAGAACTTTATCTGTGCGATATAGGATTACTAGTTGGTTTGTTTTGTTGGTAGTTCAGTGTTTCATCGTTAGATGGCGTTAAAGTATATAATTCGTTGTAAGTGTGTACCCTATTATACCTATAATTTGTAATTATCGACATTTACTTTCTCAATTGTTAGTGCACCGATTAAAAATGGTTCTGTTATATTAAGCTACCGTGTGTGATGCCTCCCAATAATGCGGGGTGGGTGAAAGGTGGACATTTGGCATGATTGAAGTGGCAGTGGGCAGGTCACATAGCCCGGAGAACCGATGGCTGATGAGGCAGAAAGATTCTTGAGTGGAGACCACGTGACGGTAAACGCAGCGTAGGAAGACCTCCCGCGAGATGGACGGACGACCTGGTTAAGATCGCGGGGACTCGTTGGATGCGGGCCGCTACCGACCGGTCAATGTGGAAGTCAATAGGGGAGGCCTACGTTCAGCAGTGGACTTCTTACGGCTGATATGATGATGATGATGATGATGAATGTGTGATTTGTTTTTTATCACTTCGATTCTAAGTGAAAAATGTTTGAAACAAATATTATCTTTTCTTTACATTACGGCTTTGATATCATTTAATAAATTTCGAACTTATAACTGATTTAGTAATTTATATCAAACTTATATGTATAAATTATACTTTTAATGTATTTTTATTTTACAAGTTTTATATTTAAAAAGACCTAAGTACTAAAGACATAAATGGTACGATTAATATACAATCACACTTTAACACATACTATTCTAAGAAATTAGCCTGGTTTCGTTCACCTTAAAATATCTTCTACTTACATAATTCCTAATTATTTTCAACACACTGCAAAGTGGAGACTTACTATAATCGCATTGTACAGGCAAACTCTTAGAATTCTTATAATATTAAACCATAATAAATCTGTAAATTACTTGATGTTAGTAGCATCTATGAAGTTCCACATAGAGGCATCAAAGTTGTAATGAGAAACATTCAATAGCAATTTGTTACTGTTTAAATTGGTGATTGAAATGGATCACGATGAAATTGTCAATTTCCATTTACGGATAGGGATTTGTCGGTTAGATTTATTCTCTGTATAAGACAGGTTAGATTTAAATACTGTCTGTTTCATCTTATAATATAACACAAAACCTATTAAATGCATTAGTACATCTCTAACAGAAAATAGTAGTATCGTGTACAAGTGCCTAACAGTCCATTCGCGTTAAAACAATAGTAACCCAATGAGACTGTTTAATTGAGGTTTAATTTGTAAGTCGAAAGCTCTTTTCTAAGAAGGGGCCCATGTCCCAGAATGATGTATTAAAGGCTGTTTATGATAATAAGGATTTAATTTATAATCCGTCGATGTCGGTACTCTTAAAATGAGATTTACCCGTTAAAGATACGATCACCGGCATCTACGCCCAGCGTATTTGTTTAAAGATTGATGAAAATAACATGACTAAGTGAAGTATTTATTATACAAAGATGCATTACTGATCATTAAAAATGATCACTTGAATGTGTGTTGATGATTAATCAAAAAAATAAATGTGATACTGTTAAAGTTAATATAATATTTATCGAAAAATTATAATGTTATATGATGCGCGTAGTTACCACGAAGCAAGAATTTAGTATTTAATGACAAATAACATTAACAAGAAAATGCTAAAGATAAAAAATGTGTGCGTGTACTAGCGTACACTCGTAAGAAGTGAAACTTCTTTATGACGTTATTTTTCAAAAAATAAATATCATATGTCGACGTAAGGTATAACGACAAAAGACTTATAAACCAGCAATATTCGTGACAATTCTTATTTCAAGTGCAATAAAAGTTAAGGAGCGAGACCTGAGTAAATATTTCGCGATCTGTGGTGTGAATGAAGTAAGTTTGTGGAATGTGATGTGTGTAGTTATTTACATTGTGGACTAAATAAAATAATATTGTTTGTAATGTGATATTTCATTGTAGTATTAATTTGGTCCTGTTTGTGTTTGAAAATGTTTTTTGTTTTATTTTATAAATTTGACGCGTAACGTAACGGATAAATGTTACGCGTAACGAAAAAATGTTACACTAAATTTTTTGACAACCCCGACAAAGAAGTTTCACTTCAATAACAATGTTGCAAAATTTTCTTTGTGTGTCTGGTTGTATTATATTTCAGTAAGTTTAAACTATGACCGTGATTCCTTACATTGCTGTTTTATTGATATCATTTGTTTTGGTTTTCTTAATGAGATAAAGGTAGTCAGGGTCCTATTATGTTATACCATATGTATGTACAACAGGAAAAAAAGGTGTGTGTGCGATTCACACACGATAGAAGTGAAACTTCAATAAATCAACAAAAGAATGAGACCGACATTTTCTCTCTCGCTCTGGCTCACTAATTACAGGCGACTTTTTGTATTTGTATCTCTTAGCTGTCGTTTTTTTCGTTGCATCCGGTTTGAAATCACAACGGTTCTAAAGAAGTTTCACTTTAAAAATATAAAAAGACTTAGATAAATTATTATATTTTTTGCGTTTTTTTTTCGCTAAACCTTTTAAGTATCATGGTCTGATTGCAATCCCCAAGTTTTCGGTAGTAATCTTTTTACACGCTGTATCGTAATAAATTTTTAGTTACAGTTTAGTTAATTTAAAGTTTTTTTACACTTTTTTTCATGATAACGTAATATAAATATGTAAAAATAAAATATTAGAAGGCCCAGAAGAGTTTCAAGCTCATGTATTTTGTGTTAATTATGATAAAATTTGGGTATGGAATTTTGTTAGTACATTTGTTAGTGTAAGTAGCTTTATATGTATTAAGACTATTGAAGTACACCGCCGACTGCCCAAAGAATCATTTTATAATATCCGTACAAAGGTTCTCTGGAAGATATCGCCGTGAGCGATAAGACCGTCAATTGTTGTTGATCAACTGATGTTGATCTCCGTATCTCTGTACAAATGTTTACTGTAGTGGTGTGCAATAAAGTTTTATAAATAAATAAATAGATTTTGACGCTAGACAGTATCATAACTGTCGTACAGCAAAGATGTTGCTTTGTAGGGAAATCAGGAATCAAGCGACTGCTTGCCTGGTACTATTCTATTTGATGTTTATTTTCGTTAGTAAATCTTTTACAGATATTTTTACACGTCAAACTTCACAGCCAGAAGGCGCCGGCGTTTCTAAGACTCTGAGAAGTAATGGCGAAACAAACCACAAATGTGTCTTCATTTAAGTGTATGAACATTGATCAATTTAAAGCTATTAAAGTATGTTAGTAAAGGGCCATAGCTTGACTCCCAGCCATCATGTAATCCAACCAGCATTAGTCAAGATCAAGGACCTGATATAAAAATACAATCGAATTGAGAACCTCTTTCTTTTTTTAAGCCAGTTAAAAAGAAAGATAATTGTTCAGTAATATTAGTATTGTTTTTATGAAACTATCGACGCGTTAGTTTTGCATGGAAATATATGAAGTTGAGCCATACCTAGTTATTGTGAATTGTGAGAACAATCCAAGCAGTATTCTGAGGTGTAACTTTGTTACTGTAATGTAATAGAATTAAAACATCAAATCATTATAGCACTTTCAAAAACTTTCATAGTAAGATATTCCCTATATATATGATCCCTGCGGTATAACATCAATTTCAAATAACGCTGCGGATCGAAGCTAGTCTAAAAAAAGTAGCCGAAGTTACTTCTTATATCATCAGCTGCCAGTGAAAGTCGCGTCAAAATTGGTCCAGCCGTTCCAGAGATTAACCGGAACAAACAAACCGTGTAACATACATATGCATATAATAAAAAGCGGTTATTTTAATATTACAAACAGACACTCCAATTTTATTTGTTTGTATAGATGTGACACTAATCTAAAGCTGTATCTTTTTTTTTAAGTTAGAATACCTATTTAGTGTAAAAAATTATGATGATGGCAATGTAAAAATGGTGAAAAATTATGTAAATGTTTAAAAAAAAGCAACTTCAACATTAGAAATATACAATTATACATCCTGTGTAGCGGGGGACTTAACAAACATACATAAAACGGACACAAAGAACACCCAGATTCAGAACAACAATTTGTGGATTACACAAAGTGTTGTCCCATTTGGGATTTGAACCCACAACACTTGGCGTCGTAGAAAGCGGTGTGACGACGGCTTGAAGCACTAGGCCAGCCGTGTAGTCAAAAATATCGCTAATATTTATTAATACCTAAAGTTCTTGCAACTAAAACTCTAATGAAAACTATCAAAGATGCTACTGACAATATAAACTTACATTTAATACCTTAAAATGCTATTATTTTTTGAAAAACCTATATTTGAATTTTTTTCTTTGAGCTTACGTAAATATATTAATGTATATAATAACTATACATATCTAAATCCCCATAACCGAAATATGTTAGGTACAAGTTGACGTATTAAAAATTGTGTTGCCAATATAAAAAAGGTGTTACGGTTTTTTTTTTATTGAATAGGGGTTAACTAGCAGACGTATCGCCTGATGGTAAGCGATCACCGCCGCCCATGGACACCTGCAACACCAGAGGCGTCACAAGTGCGTTGCCGACCTTTTAAGAAGGTGTACAGTCCCTCGGTTTGTTACCAGCGCGTGTTGTACTAAAGAATGCGAAGGAACTTCACAACATGTAATTTAACTAATATGATAAAATGGAACGTTAGTCCGTTATTTAGATTTCAGAACTAAACCACACAATCGACTATTTACTGAATTTCGAATACCACTATCTGATAAAGGTATAGAAAGTTATATAAAATTCCCGTGTGTATTTGATTGATAGATTGAAAAGCGGTAAAATCTTGACTAAAAGAGTTTAATTTGTAATTTTTTAATACGACATTAGATAAATACACTATGAACTAAATGTTCTGATTAGAAACCCAATAAGAAAACATGACAGTATAATATAGGTTTTTTGTTTATAGTTGTACAACATACTATTTTTGAGATCGTTTCACCGACTGTACTTGACAGCCACGAGGGACCCCTAACTGACAGGACTGACTCACTGGAATGACTATTTCTTGACATCAGTCACATGGTACGTCAGTAATTTTTTGTTCAAAGTTCAATTTCGGGTACGGGGATACTTAATGCTAATTGAGGTGGATTTCCTTTCGGTTGTATGAAGTATTTTTTTATCCAGTATTATATTTAGAATAACACAATAGACCATATGATCGACGAAAAATACATCTATATAGTATATTAATTATACTAAATATTTTTTTTATAAATTTATTACAAAATTATAGTGTATTTCAGAACTCCTTCGATTATGTGTGCACATACGAAAGAAACTGTTAAAATAATTTCTAAAAATACAAAAAACTTTAATATTTTTTTACAATATTTAATCACTATCAAACAAAATAAAACATTAAAATTAAAAGAAAATGAGAAAATATCAAATAAACTAAACATAAATAAACCTAAGGCGGACTGCCGACACAAATTTCTGAAATAATATATTTACTAAACAAGGATGAGAAAATCATTAAGTTTTATATCATTAAAATAACATTAATAAACAATTAATAATAATATAACACAATATAAACAGCAAATATTATATTGATACTACATACAATATTCTTGTATACATGCATATTATACTGTAACAGTTATCTATATATATATAAATAAAAATTAACTATCGAAATGTATGTACGCGCATATTTTCGGCTCTGCTGCACCAAATTGGATAATTGCATTTTTATGTCTTTGTTATTATCAGGACAAGGCTTATAAAGAAAAAAAAATAAAGGAAACCGAAAGTGTCTGAAATTAATAAAAACATTCACGAAAAAAATACCGGTACGAAGTTTGCCGGTTCAGCTAGTATTATATAAAATATTTTATAATAAAATAAGAAATATGTAATAAGTTTGTGATATAAATAATGATAATAATTTCTCATCCCCGAGTAAATAGAATTAATAACTATTAACGTATTATTAAACGACTATTAAGCCACGTTTAAATAAACATAATAAAACTAATAATTGAACGAAAGGGAATTGAACATTAATGTATCAATAATGAACAAATATATTACTTAAAACTTAAATATAACTTATTTATAAATAACGTAGGTAAAAGTAAGATTTCGTTTATTTTGATACTTTACTTAATTTATATATAACTTGATAAATCAGTAATGAAATTAATATAAAAAAATAACATAACATAAAAACTGAAAAGCCAAAACATATAACTTAAAATATCTAGACTATTATTTGCATCTTACACTATTAACTTAACCGCATGTTATGTACATATCCGTCAATAGTAAATACACGTAATAATAACGACGCCATTTTATATTATTTGGCGAATAAAAGAAAAAATCTATGATTTATCACTCCATTGACGAGTAGTCGTATCGACTTTATGATATGCTTAAAATAAAATTATCAAGAAACTATTCTATAGACAAACTATTAAAATGCCACGCTTAACAGAATACAATGTTATAATTAATAATTATCAAATTACTTACAAACACTCAAGATCCAACCAATTGATCACAAAATCGGAAAACAGCACAGTTGTTAGAAGCATATTATTATATGTATTATTATTTTATGCACACGTTAAAAATAATAAATGACTACATTACACCTTTAAATAAAAAATAATAATAATAAACAATTATAAATAAACATTAATTTTGTCTCAGATACATACATATATCATGTTATTACTATTTTAAGATCGTAATAATATAGGTATATTGTGATTGGCTTATTATACAAAGCATGATGAATGTGTATTAAGTGCTTTAAGTTTATATTATAAAAATAATAATATCAAGATTGATCAAATGATCAAAGTCAGATTATGTATGTTTAGTTTAAGCTGTCAGAACAAAAAAGATGAGAAACGAACGAAAAATATAATTAGATTAAATTATTTTAAGTTTCTGATTAAAGTCAATTATTATTTTAATCAGAAAGAAAGAAGAAGCCGAGGATCGAACTAAGTGGCGAGAGGTATATGTGATGATGATGATGATTACTTTAATTGTAATTATATGTATAATGAACTTAGTTTCATAAAACGGAAAGGATCAGATGATCTCAGATATATAAACCCAGGTCGGTAAAGAGATAATACGATATTAGAATGTCGTGAAATAGTTACGTTGAACATTGTTAAATTAAGCCGTTTTCTAGTTTAGTTGCTCATGCTATTTCGTAGTTCGTACAATGTTTTAGTTAATAATACTATTATTATGATTTAAAGTTACAAAAATATAATGTTAGACAGTTGTATTGTTTGTATACGATTTATTTTATTTTATTTTTCACTATTTCTAGTTGTACCATCTTTTAGTTTATTATATTTTTTTTCTTGAAAATGTTGTTTGGAACTGTCGTGTGTGTTCTGAAATCATTTTGTTTTTAGTGCTCGCATTACTTCTCATTACTACTTTTACTATATTTTCGTTGGTTGTACTATTTACTTCATGAAAATAATAAGATATAATTTTCATCTATTGTATTATGTATGTACGAAAGATTTAATAACGAAATTCCTCATCTCATTTCTGAAACATTGTTAGTTTGTTTAGCGTTTCAACGCAAACCGTACGACCTATATTTCGCGACACTTTTATTTTAGGACCATTTCTCAATCCATCGCCCACACAAAGGGACTTGTCTTACATACTAAATTCTAAACATCGATTTATTTTTAGTTCGAAACATACAACACAAACTTACCACTAAAACTTTTTACTTCATACTTAAATGAATCGATTATGAAAAACTAAAATCACACAAGGGGGCGTCCATAAATTACGTGAGGTGTTTTTTTAATTTTTTCCCTCCTCCCCCCCTGGTGAGATGTCGTGAGATTTTATTCAACCCCCTCCCCCATCCCCCGATCTCACGTGAGATTTTTCAAAATGTGAGTTTCTTCCGTAAACGCGTTGGATTGTTATTATAAAAAGAAAAAAACTAATTTGCTTCGTGCTTTTATTTACGACTAGTTAAGACTAGTAATCAATATTGCTGGATTAAATGGACCAAAATAGTATTTTTTTTTTTTGTTTCAATCAGAAAAAAAATTGCGTGATATTTGCCGAGACTCTCTCCAACGTAAGATTTGATGAGATTTGACTCGACCCCCTCCCCCCCTTAAACACCTCACGTAATTTATGGACGCCCCCCAACATTAAAAATCAAATATGAAAACACGTATAACTAATTACTTTAAACAATTCCGACATTGCAAACAATATAGATATATACACAAACTCCTCAAGGGTTTCTCTTACATTTAATATTTAGGATACAGCCATATAAAAATAGTAGGATAACACTTTAGAAAAATTATTAGTTTTACTAAACTTTAGAAATGTCACGACATGAAATCTATTTTAAAAAAATATTTACCATACAACACTGACATTTGATGTCGATAAAATGAATTCATATATAAAAAAAAACGATAAATTTTGCGATTCTAAAAAAAAAGTGTTTTAGAAACATTACTCGGTAACAACTTAAATTTGAACCTAATTTAGTAAAACGATAACATAAATTGTATGATTTGATGTAACATTAATAAATATTTATTGCATCTAAATCTGCTTTTTTACTGGTAAGTACCTTCTAGAACTAAGTGTATTCTTTTTGAGGTTGTAATACATCAGAAAGGGGACAAGCGAAGCGGAAACAAGTGGGCAGTGTAGCAGGTTGTCATTTAAAATATTTACTAAAACAAAGCTGCGTTGAGTTAAGTAGAGAACTTGTATTCATTGTCTATGACAGTTGTACGTGTCGATGTCTCAAATGTGATCTCTCTCTATCTCTTTTCTAAACCATTTAAACAAAGGATATAAAATCAGCCACTAGTCAGGCTAGTTCGATCGTTTCTAAATCAATGTTTTTGTGCTCAATTTTATGATGTTACATTAATAAACAACACAGCTTTGTAAATATTCGAGTCTTTACTAAAAAATAGAACAACTTATCGCCGTTTAGCTGGTCCCCATTTTGTTTAAACTTACAATAAATAAGTTATAGATGGTTTTATGTTTACCTCTTAAAAGACGCACTCCTTAGTCGATTTATTCTCAAACAATGACGCCAAACTCTCATTGTGTTATGAAAATGGGCGGGAAATTTAAACGAAGAATACAATCCAGATTTATGGTTTCATTTTCTTTTTTGATTGACATATTGTTCAGATCTTGGTGAATGTCACTATTATGAATACTTTTTCAGCGTCAACTTTTTGTTTTGATTTTGTAATGGTGTGCTTAATGGTGAAACGGGTTTAGAAAGGCTTGGCCTCCTCCTGTTTGACAATGCCCATCTCCTGAAGCATTGCTTCGAGACCTTCGGGCATCCTGCCTTGGTCTAACTCTTGGTTCCATTTGTAATACTAGAAAAGAAAATGAAGTGTTCAGTGATTTTATGTATTAATTAATATTAAGTTTTGCTGTAGTAAAAAACGGCCAATCAAAAATAAAACACTTTACAAACAAACAACACACGGCTACTTTAAATATTCCATTGTTTATATTTTTGTTGAATTACATATTTGTCTGCCGATTAAGTTATATGTTACTTTATGTAGTGTATTAAAACGGATAGTTTATATGTAAAAAATAATTTCATTACATATTTTAATGCGATTTTGAACTACATGCGTAGTACAAAAAAGAACCTTTTCATAAGTAATTTTAAAGACTTTTTATATTATAGAGAAATTTTAAAGTAAATTTTAAAGACTTACTTGAAAAGGTGAAAGTTAATCTCATTGATCAAAAAAAATGAAATAATAATAATAAATAATTGTTAAAAATCAAATAAACTAACAGTCGATTCGGTCAACCTTAAAATGTTAACGTCACTGTTAATAGAACGCACCATGAAATAACGTTTACTCATCCCAAACATACAAATAAGTTTCTTCGTCTACTAGGACCATTATGGATTTTTTTTTTTTTTTTTTAAATTTAATTCCAGTGATATTAAAGTCATATACCTTATCAAGTTCTTTCCTCAGTGTCAATACTGATCTCTCTCTGTCAGCGACCAGCTCCTCTAGGTACTGGTAGCGGAGCTTTTTGCGAGCACGGCACTCACGCGCCGACTGCCTGCTGCGCTCTGCAAGCATGTAACGATGATCTGATGGCGAGAAAGAAAGAGATGGGTAGACGAAGAGTACAGCTAATGCTGCCAAGTCGGGTTTTTTAAAATGACAAAGACAGACTGAGAAAACTCTCTAAGCGATCGTACTTTTTTTTAAAAACAACTACCGCACTGGAAATAATCCTGTGTCGAGAGCGACTTTGCAAACATTTATGTCGACGGACAAACCGAATAAAAGAACACCTATACTCAGAACCACAATTTTTGTGTTGCCCATATTGAAACAGCGAATGAGCAGATCAAACATTATAATTTTATTATCATAATCAATAGCATCTCATCCAGTCCTTTTCCAAATTTTATTAAGGACCTATGTAATGAGGTCTAGCGGTTGGCGTATACTGATTATGAGGTCTCGGGTTCGAAGCCCGGGTCGGGCCAAAACGTGTTATTGAGATTTTATAATTATGAAAACTTAATACCACTCTTTTTGATTCTGCTTCTACTTTCCACCAGGAAGAGTGGAGTCATTTTGGCATTTTTACATAAAACAAAGTTGGGTTCTTAGTCCCCGTACTTAGAACAGCACGTAGAGCCGTCGGTCTTGCGCCTGATCTCTACCCGGTCGTGTCGGATAACCGTACCATCGGGTTATGATAGTGAGGGAACAGAGAGTGCACCTGTCTTTGCGGACACACTTGTGCACTATAATATATTCTGCATAGTTGGCTGTTCTCCGTTGAGACTGGCTGCCGTGAAGAAATAGGTTAGGAGTACATCATACGAAAGGTCTCCTTAAAAATGCCATGAATATGAATTTTCAAACGAGACAAAGGATGAATGGTAATAGAACTAAAAAATACGAAGTAACTACGGTGAGGTCTCGAATAGTCTCGGAAGGAAAAATTGGAATTCGACTGCAATAGCTCGAAGAAGCTCCTGTCTTTTACACATTTAAAGTTATAAATAAATCCTACCACTTATTTTTCAGAATTCGTTCAGATTATCTAATGGTAGGTTTGGTACATTTTTACACACACATGTGTGTAAAAAAAGCTAAATGCGTAATTGTACTATGAATACAAACACTTATACATTCTATCATTAGGCACTTCGTTATGATTACTTCTAAATATAACAATATCAATGCACACATGTTGGTAGGTAACTGTTTTTTATCCTGTACTACGCGTTATTCTGTGTCTTATAATATGTATTGAATACTGAAATGACCTCGCTTCATGAAGGTCTTGAAAAATGCATAAAATGTTTTATGCAAAGTCGACAATATACATGTGACATTGTATAGTCTGCTGGTGCTTACTACTTATGTAAACTAATACACATATTACAGTAGTTTAGTAGAGTAATTTGTTGCTTATTTGTTATTTTGTAACGTCTACATTCGATTCAGGCCGATCGTCTCTAAAACATCGAGTTTTGTATAAATATTCTAGATCAAAATTGTGTCAAGGATAAAATTAGTTTGAACGGATGCAAAATTCCGAATACCAGTATCAATAGCGCAAAAACTGGGACATCACCATTGCTTGTTCAGTGGTAGACTGTGATGGTTTTATATCTGCGTGGCATGTGCTTGCTTGGTAATTTATACGTTTCTTTGTAAGTTTTACCGTTACAGGCTTTAAAAGTCCTTTTCTGGAAATATGCCTTCTCTCCTTAGAAAAGAGACCAAGCTAGCCAGCCGGTTGGTGTAGGGGTTATTTCCTCTTACGACACCCATGTAGGAATAGAGAGTTTTGTCCTTAATCCAGCGCCACACGAAAAACAGTTTAGTAAATATAAACATAAAAGTGCATTAATACCTAGTTTGGCCTTCATGTCCTGTTTGTCGAGTTGCGCCTTCCTGCCGGGCCGTCGTCCGCGTTTGCCCCCCTCGCGGCGCTCCCCACCCTCCGGGGCAGACGTCCCTAACGAGCCGTACACCCCGCCACCCAGCGACTCCTGCAAACATTACATACGTTTAGTGAGAATTGATAACAAATTAGTCACTTACGGGTCAGTTGTTGAAATACCAACTTTTTTATAGTTTTTATGCATGTAGTACTTTTATCATTCTAGTTTAATGGTAATAGTTGGTGCGCTAATATGGCAACCCAAAAAGAAGTGTCATTTTTTATTTCCTTTTCCGCGCCAATATAGAGAATGCAGTTTCTGATATTTCTGGTGCAATAAATGTTTTGCTGTCATGATGGTATTTTAATTAATTGCCCATCAGTGTGAATATAGCTGTGGCGACCTCCACATATAACACAACAATAACCTACTACAGCGCCATCTACCGAAGATACACTGAACTACGAAGTAACGCACTGTACCTACAAACTGCACTACACGGAGTAACTACAAATCCTGAATCGCGCAATAAATAGTTCACGCGCCGATTAGCATATATACAACATCCCAACATCAACTGTTGGGCAGTAGCCCCCCAGGCATGATCACCTCGCCTGGTCGGAGGATCCTCCCTTTGTGTTGGGTGGAACATGATACCCGTTCCCCCACAATAGCATTGGATATGATCATCTTGGAATATGTCCAGCTGTGAATATGGTAGATGACGGTATTATCAATAAATATCGATGTCTCCTTCATTAAAACTAATATAAAAATCTACGAAAACATGATTTTTTCATTACTTTAACAAATAAAACATTTAAATATATTGCTCAATTGAGTAGTCTAAAACAGTGATGTCACAAGTTTGTATTTGGTTCATTTTTCGTACAAAGTTATCATTTTGACAGATAATACAATGACAGAGATTAGTAACTTATTTGACTAAGGAGTCACCCCACATTCAGTCCACTGAAAATTTTTGAACAAAATTTGGATAATCGCAAAATTTTTTTTTTCTTTTTTTGTTTTATACATTAAACCCACGTATTTTCTTCCCACTTGACATTGGCAGAATTGTCGACATCGGCACAGCTTGCCATTTATTAAGAGAAAGAAAGAAAGACTAAGGAGTCATCTACCCTATTATTAAATGCTGTTGAGACTGATAATGGATGCATATGTGATTATTGGTTGGTATTTCGAAAAGTTTACAGGCTAAGCAATTGCCGTTGCAGAATATTTAATTTTACATATAATTCAACGGATAAAATAGAAATAACTTAATATTTCCGTAGTTTTACGGCAAAAATATTATAAAGGTGTGAGTTACGCCAATAAGAAAGTTGTTTCGATTTGAAAAGTACGAACGAAATGTCAAATGGTAGGTACCATTTGAACCTACCATTTGACATTTCGTACTTTTCAAACCGAATTTGATGGACTATAGTTATTTTGCTAGATCTAGCATTATCAACGTAAAAGGCATACCAGGGGAGTATTAGGATTGAGATTAACTCCACGATGTGTGATAAACACTTAATCCGAAACATTTTGATTTACATAAGTATCTTTATTACTTTGTTAATAACTTAAATGTCCAACAAACATTGCAAGTCTATACAAAACAAATATATTATGTTCACAATGTTCAAAGTGCACTTCGAATGATCGAGATGTTGTTATAGGAAAGTATCAGTATAGATTGAGCCATTGGGTTATATATCAATGTACTGATACGCAGGTCTTAGTTATGTGGACGAAAACAAATAAAAGCAGGTCATTTCGTCGTGCGTGCATGTTTGATCACAGTTCCAACTGCCTCTTACTCATGCATAAATAAAACACTGCAACGGGATGGTACATTTGAAGAAGCTGGACTATTTTAAAGACTTTGAATTCGATAAGATAGAAGCAAATAGTGTATATCGGTAGTAGTACTAGCAAATATAAATTGTTCAACCTAATCCTACTACTATTATAAAGGCGAAAGTTTGTAAGTATGGATGTATGTATGTATGGATGTTTGTTACTCTTTCACGTAAAAACTACTGAATGGATTTGAATGAAACTTTACCACAATATAGCTTATACATCAGAATAACACATAGGCTACTATTTATAAAGATATAGCTTCGCCTCGCGGCGTTGCCCGCAGTTATCATCGTACCGCGGGTAGCACCGCGGGGTTCAGCTAGTAAGTAATAAAGCTTCATCTATACTAATATTATATTATTGGTTGTAAGGGGGGTAATCTTCGAAGGTACTGATTCGATTCTGAAAATTATTTCACTAACAGAAAGCGATAATCAAGTCGAAAAAACGGGCGGTTAACACCAAATAAAAAATAGGGTTTAAAAAGCACTAAAGCACGTTTATAAAAGTCGGTCCAATATAAACATCCAGATGAAGCTAATATAGGTATGTTCAAAAACATTAAAGTAAACCTGAGACCGAGTTCCTTTTAACTATTGTAAAGAAATAACTCATCCGACTTTTCGACTGACGATCCTTTTAAACAAAGAATAAACTAAGCATCAGAACCGACTCATCTGTTTAGGAGCTATAAAAATGGTTTTAATAAAAAATCGTAGGATTTAAAAAAATAAAAAGAAAAGAAAGAAACTGTAAGAGACAGATAGAGTTAGTTTTTTATGGAATAGAGTGCAAACGAAGATGGTAAGCGATTACAGCCGCCTATGGACATCCGCAACACCAGAGGCGTTGCAAGTGCGTTGCCGGCCTTTGAGTGATGAGGAAGGGAATGGGGGAAGGGGTTGGGGTAGAGCCTCCGGTATCCTTACTCACTCGGTGAAACACAGCGCAGGCGCTGTTTCACACCGGTTTTCTATGAGGCCATGGTATCACTCCGGCCCATGCATAACGAAGCGTGGCTCTCCCACGGTAAAATTTATAATATTACTTTCGAATTTATAATATTAGAATGGACAAAAATCGACCTATCAAACCATATTAAAAATTAAAAACATGATTTTCGTCCGGTTTTAACATCGATCGAGGTCGACGATGTTATCATACAACTAAACAAATATTAACAATGCACGTTCGCAATGCACTGAGGTTGTACCGTTTCGATCATTATCTGACACCGGTTGTATGCGATGATGACTGGCATGTCATTGACCTAATTTAGCCTTAGTGCTTGATTTAAGAATACATTTAGGATGTAATCAAAACAAAAGAGGCTTAATAAAATAAAATGATATAGAAAACAAGTGAATTATTTAATAAGTTTTTTTTTAAAAACAAGCTTTTATTAGGTACTTGTTAATTAAAATAAAAACACTTTAAGCCCTTTCATTTGATACCCATATTGGGTGGGTTGTACAGAAATATGTACGCCGCCATTTTGTTACGGTGGCCATTTTGAATTGATAATAATACCGATCATATGTAATTGCATTGTCATCAGAACTAAATGGATATTTAAAATTTCAGCTCAATCGCAAATCGGGAAGTGGATCGTATTGAACTTGCAAGGTTTGATTACAGACAAACATCGGGACAGGTGAAACTAAATAAAAGCTTGTAATATATGCAATTATGCACCCATACGCATTTTCAAAACTATGACGTCCTCATCAAAGGAAGAGTTTGAGTAAAGTTACTAAAATCATTCAGTCTATGTATGTTTGAATGTTCCACCGTAACGCCTAAACTACTGGACCAATTTTAAGGAATGATGTGTCAATAGATTCGCAATAATAGCCTGAGCGACATACGCTATCAAAGATTTGTTCGCGTTGTAATTTTTAAACTTACTCTTGTTTCTAAATTGTCTAATATATCGCCATGATTAATGTGTCATGAACATTTAGGGTCATAAAACATGATCGAGTTTGGACCGAATAAAGGTGTCGTTCTGCGGATCATGTACGCTAAGTGCCACATGACTAACAAGTGACATATATACTTAATATATAAATCTGAAGAGTTTAATTGTTTGTCGCGATAATTTCAGGAACTACTGATTCAAATTGAAAAATCTTTCAGTATTAGATAGCCCATTTATCGAGGAAGGCTATAGGCTATATATCATCACGCTAACACCAATAGGAGCGGAGCAACAATGAAGAATGTTTCAAAAACGGGGAAAAAATATCACGCTACGGGCAATAGGAGACGTAAGTTGCGTGGGTACGTGACGTAACGTAGACGTGAAATACGGAACCCTAAAAATTAAGTCGTCATTTTAGTCGACTTCAAAAAAAGGAGCAGATTATCAATTCGACTGTAAGTTTTTTTTATGTTTGTTACCTCGGGACCAATTTTAAGCTAACCTATTTTAGGTTTTTAGACGATAGAAAGTGCTTGTGAAGATGACAATCAGATTTTACGAATTTAATAAACTTAAGGTGTAGAAGTGTACGAGTATAGCGCTATAGCATATAAAAAGAGAAGGTTCTTGTAATCTAGTCAATAGTATCAAAGCCACTTCACTTTCGAAACCATCAATGTGTATGCGCAGTAAATCCGTTTATACCTTGGCACGTGGTCGTGTAGATAATTATCTCATGCGATACGCATTGAAGCATCTAAACTAAAACAAGTCTCATTCATGGACTGTATCTGATGTTTGCCAAGTTATGTAGTAGCAATGGAAAGTTACACGGCCTTTACATTTTTTTAAACGAAAATAGTCGCAATTTGACGACAATACCATCTGTCAAACGTTGCGCAGGCGCATCAGTCTGTCAAGGGCCCGCCAAAGTGACTCTTCTCTGCCTGATGATGGAAAGTGGTGGTCACCATACTCATTGCGAATGCAGACAATGCAACAAGTTGCGCCCTGCGGTATTTATTACTTTATTTATTGCGTTTGAATCGGATATTGTTCACTACATATTTCATTAGTCCAAATTTTGTTTTCGCCTTATTTGCCAATGAATGTCACGTTAAAATCTCTCCAGCCGTTTTAAAGATTAGCCGGAACAGACAGAAAGACGGATAATTCTTCTTCTAAATTGGATTTTTTGATTTAAGTATCTACCGATACCCTTTTCATAGCATCTCAGCAGGCCGCCATAGTGTGGGGGTCACCATGCTGCATTGTCTGCATTCGCAATGAGTATGGTGACCACCACTCTTGGATTCTGCTCATGCTTTCCATCAGGCAGAGTCAATTGGACATTTTAATTTTACTTATGTGTATAGGTAGAAATTGGTAACAGGAAATTTCCATACTACAAACACTAATATGTTCGTATCAATATTGACGTTCACACACAAAACTTTTGTATGTGTGATGTATATGTAACTTAACACATTAACATGAGACGCAATTGCGTAGTACATTCAAAATCGCAAAAAAACACGGCAAGCTGCTATCCACAATAGGCAGCGATCGTTGACACCAAAACCTTATTTGAAACACATACTCCAGACTCCAGTACTTTGTCGCAGATTGTATATTTATCAAGATAAGGTTCAAAATTGCTTGCGTTAATGTACGAACAATAACGTTTCTGTTTAATAGCGTGACAGAAATTCAATCGGTGTAATTGTTAAGACGCACATTTCCACTGCGTAGAAAGGAGATGCGGTCGTGTGTTTTGAAACAGTTTTATTAAGATTTCCAGGATTTCGACCGCATGCACGCCCCGTTGATTTCTCGACGGTTCATGTATGTTTGTAAAGTCCCACGTGACAAACGAATTACTGCTAGTGCGGGAACTGTCTTTGAAAAAAAACGAATCTCAGATCCAAAGATTTTCAAAAAAGTTAGTATGCGGGGGGTTTCTATTCTAAATTTTACAATCATTGATCATCAGGTTGAGTACTGACCAGTCACCAAGGAACTATATTTCAGTGGACAAGAAAATAATTATTCCTCGTTTCATAAATTCTGAGAACTCTATAATACAGCCACCTTAGACAGCAGCCGTCTACCACCAAACCTCCCCCTCCTCCCTCTGAATTTCTAGAAGGGAGGTAGCACAAAGGGTGAAAACGTACTTTTTGAGTGCATTGAGTTGCAGGCATACACGGGCAACAGTAGTCACAAAATCATCTGGTGACCAAGTTCCTCAGAATTCTAAGAGGAAGGCTAGGTTCCATCCGCAACCCGTCTACCCCATGTAAGATTAAAAGAGAGAGAACAAAGCCGGCTGCTGTATGATGGATTACAGAAAGGTTCTGTAAAATAACATATTACGAGTACCTACAGTTTGACTTCTACACATACGAACTGGATATTGTTCGTTCGTAAAATTGAATAAAGTGACTTAAATCAGACAGTAACTGGTTTATATTTAGTGACAGAAAATGTATTACCAAGGTAACGGGAGGAATCGATAACCTGTAGGCGGCCTGGCGTGGGCAGGGAGCTCACTTTATGGAATCATATTTTCTCTTTGTGTCGAAAATATGTCTAATTGGTCGTTAGACATCTGATTAATAATATTTTTACTTCATAACCCACTTAAAGACAAGTTTCGTTCGCAAACTCTTTGTCTACAAAACATTATGCACAAAGCTACTGATTATTTTGAATATGCTGTGCTGTGGAAAAATTTTGACATCAAAATATTTCTTAATCCAAATAAAATTTATTACACAAAGTATATAAACATCATTACCTAATATCCTCAATTTAATTAACATTTCAAACAAAAAACTCACCTTAAACAGCATAAATGCACGAACAAAAGCACACACATTTGCTGTTATAAATAGACATAATGAATCACTTTTTAATAAATATTGGCAAATAATACAGACTGTAAGTTAACCATAATGAAAAAGAAAATAATTTGAAAAAGGAATGCAAAAAAAAAAAAGACAAAGAACAACGATACGGCTACATTTTTAAACTACGTCTGACGAATGAGAACTAAGCACTGGGCGAACATGGACAGAGGGGCTGAAAGCCTGTCTGGATGTGAGGGGGGTGTAACTAGACGCCCTGCGCAGACCGGTTCTCTCTATAGAAACTACACGGGCAGATGTACTGGCAGACGAACATTTTAATTATTATTATTTTGCAGGGATTATGTAAATTTTAGTTCACCTCGAATGGCAACGACTTATGTTTTAAATCAATTCTATATGAGTACGTTAGTTCTTAAGTAGAAGAGTTGTTCTCCTTTCGTTTATAATAAGGCACAATAAATTTTAATTAAAGATTATATAAGTTAATTCATTTTGTTTTAACGTTTTCACGCCGGTTTCAACTAGGCTTTTAGACAAAGAAGAACCTGACGCAATCTTTAAAAAAAATATGTTGGAAAAAGATGAAAATGTCCCGAATGAATACGATTACAAAATAGCACGGCATTCTTCATGGATTTCGAAATACGTAAAATATAGAGACAACGTGCATTGTCTGTGATATCGTGACATTGTAAAATAGTGTAGTGATTTGACTTAACCATTTAATAAATAAACAATCGATTTTCTTTTGTGGGACTAGTACCAACTTAAATAAATAAAAAAAAAATTAAATTATATAGACTAGTGGTCGCCCAGTCGTCAAATTTCAACTTTACTATATTTTTATTTATTTTTAGCTTGCCGCACTATTCCGCCATATAAAAATTAAATTGTACCAAATTTCATATTCTTCGTTAGCATAATTTTTAATCAATTTTTTAAACTACGTAGTTAAATAAATTTTTGGTAAAGTCATCGACCGCTACAGTCACCAATGACAAGGTGATGTCACGTTTTAAAAGTATAAACTTAAACTGCGTACTTACTATACACATCTAAGCAAAATGGTGGCAGATAACACCTCTATGGACATATACATTAAAAAAAAATTGTACTATAGCTAATAACGGTACGCATACTAAACGCATCTAATAGGTAGTCATCTAATCCCGTTAGTCGATTTTGGCCCGCTGTAATTCGGTAACATGTGATACGGTGCAACGGTCGCAAATTCGAACATGGCGGCCATATTTGTTTGAAAATTGAAAATCAATACCGCCTATTCTATGAAATATATGTATGTGTGTGCATGTTAGTACACTGTATACAGTTAGTGATGCGATTGCAGAGACAGACATATACTACAGATATCGTATGTTAGTAGCAAGGTGAGCGGGATAATTGAATGACAAGTAAATTCAACTATAACGTTTGGGGAATAAGGATCAATTTGCAAAGGCGCAATTGGTGAATTTATAATTCATCCCTTTATATGTATAAAGTAATACGAGTACCTACATAATACAATGATAGTCTAATGGGATGGTTTAATGTTTGTATTGAATCCAATTTCCTTTATGCTAACATGAAAGATATTCTCTAATTGGAAATAAACATATTGAAGGAGATAACACTGAATGTGCTTTATGAAGATTATCATTGAAGTACGCCTTTAGTAGTATCATTATATAATCCTTTAATAGTCTACTCCTGGACACAGTACTTTCTTTAAAGCAGATTCTGGTCGGTTATCGCGTTAAAGAGTAACCTATGTCTTTCCTCAAGAATCAAAGTATCTCCATGCCAAAGTTCTTTGGAATCAGTGCAGCCGTATAGTTATGAAAGCGTAACAGACAGACAGAGTTACTTTCAAATTTATAATACCTAGGTTGTTCCAAAAATTGATAGCCACAGAATAAATACGATCTCGTCTTTTATGAAACTATTTTGGATTGACGGCTATTTTCAACACAAACCTTTGTGAAAATCACTGCCCACCTAACTGTAGTTTTTTTTTATATGTTTAAAGATTATCTGTCACGCTTCTATTGTTTGCAACAATGGACGTCTCGCGGGAAGCTTTTTGTGCTATGATTTTCTATGACCATAAACGTGGGTTAAACTTCAGGGAATCTCAAGAAAATTTATTGGTTTCGTGAATTTAAACGTGGTTGAGAGAACTTAAACGATGACTCCAAACCCGGCCAATCACCAACTGCAGTAACTCATGAAAACGTCATCAGGGTAGAGTGGCT
Source organism: Spilarctia lutea (assembly GCA_916048165.1). NCBI lineage: Eukaryota > Metazoa > Arthropoda > Insecta > Lepidoptera > Erebidae > Spilarctia > Spilarctia lutea. The sequence continues at coordinate 10,031,941 of OU696490.1, read as the reverse complement.
ATTGCGAGAGAATAGACATATTATACATCGAGAGATACAGGCTGAACCAAACATTGGATCACAGGCAGTTTCCACCATCCTGCTTGAACATTTTGAAGCTAGGGAGCTTGCTTCGCGACGGATACCTCATTCTCTCACCGATGACCAAAAATGCGGCCATGTTGATGATGATGTTGGTGCAAATTTATGTTAGAAAAGTTCGAAGGAGAAACTTCGTAAAATGTATCCTACATTCTTACAACTGACGAATCATGGATCCTACCATGGATGGAGCTACGATCCTCTCTCGAAGCAAGCAAATTTACCACTGTAGACTAGGCCGTCGAAGAATTTCGGCGGTTATTTTTCGACCTCCGGCAAGACACCTTTTTATAATATTTTGTACGCTGTTTTACCCGAATGCAGAAGTGCATTGGGATTGGAGTGGGATATTTTGAAAAGCTAGCAAGCATGTAACAATATAATTTAAAAACTTCTTGGTTTTTGTTATGGAATCTGCGCATTCCATTATTCAAATCATTCATCTTCAATATTCAAACACCTATTGCATATGTGATTTCTAACTTTGATATACTTGAGACCGGAATACGCTTAGAATTCCGGTCTCCCAGGATCGAATCTCCTATCTGGCTAATACGAACTCGTACTTAAATAAACCACAAAAAACTGAAATTCTATATCCTTTGTTAATGTTAAAACACATATATATTCGGAAACATTTATATTAAGTACAATTAACGACTTATGTGTTTAGACTCTAATTACCAAATTCATCATTAGATAAACTAGCTATTTATACCGGTCGGAAATAACCCACATTTATAAGGTGTCACATGTCGCGTATTAGACATACTGCGTATTAAGAAATCACAAAAAAATCGATCAGCTTGTAATGTAAAACAAGACAGCTGTTACTTGCTGGTAAAAGAAAACGAACACATTTTGAAATAAAAATACCTATCAGCCCTGCATTATGTATGCAGATGTCAACGGATATCTACTGCGTATGTTTTAGTACCAAGGCCACAGTAGGGTACAAGAATGATAATAAAAATTATTTTTATAACGAGACACTTTTACACGTCATTCCATTTAGGAAAAACTTGTAAGTGTTAATATTCTAAGACAACCATTGAAAAGGAATATATAGTAGGTAATAATATTAGATCTTTACCTATGAAATTGCCGTTTTGTATGCAATAAGTGAAAGTACTTATTTTTTCAAACTTTTTTATTTCTGTTATTCGAAGTAATCACCCATGCAATCGACGCATCTTTGCCAACGCATTGGCAGTTTATTGATGCCCTTCTTGTAAAAATCAGCTGGACGGGAGGCAACAAACTCTTCAAAGGCATTTTGTACTGCCTCTCGGGAATTAAATTTTTTACCCACTAAAAAGTTGTCTAAATTTTGGAAAAAGTAATAGTCGGTAGGTGCAAGGTCTGGTGAGTATGGCGGATGAGGGAGAGCTTCCAACTCCAGCTCTTGCAGCTTGGAGACTGTCTGTTGCGCAGTATGGGGTCGCGCGTTGTCGTGAAGGAGCAGTGGGGACGACCGATTGACCAAAGCTGGTTGCAGATGTGCAAGCTTCTCCATCATTCTCTCCAGTTCTTCACAGTACACATCTGCATTAATGCTCATGCCGTTTTGTAAAAAGCTGTGGTGAATCACACCCGCACTAGACCACCAAACAGTGACCATCACCTTTTTAGGGGTCATTTTTGGTTTAGGGCATTGCTTTGGTGCTGAACCAGGGTCTAACCAAATTGCTGAGCGCTTTCGGTTGTCGAACAGAATCCATTTTTCGTCTCACGTAACTATTCGTTTTAAAATTCCTTCATTTCTTTGCCTGTTGAGCAGCGAAAGGCAGGTCTCGACGCGTACGTTGTGCTGGCGATCGTTAAGGTCGTGGGGCACCCATCTTTTTTACCTTGCCAATTTGTCGCAAATGGATCAATATTGTTTTGATGCTTACATTAAAAGCTGCTGCTAGCTCAGCTGTAGATTGAGTTTCGTCAGCTTCCACAATCGCCTTTAATTCATTATTGTTAACCAAAGTCTCCGGACGACCACGAGCTTCATTTTTCAAGTCAAAATTTCCATAACGGAACCGGGAAAACCAATAAAGGGTTGTGCGTTCGTTTGTACAGTTCTCTCCGTAAACGTTTTTGATGTTACGTGCCGTTTGTGTCGCGTTGGTGCCACGACGGAATTCATTCCATAATTACACGAATTTTTAAAGTATCCATTATGACGAAAAATGTTCAAATGTAATGAAAACACAACGCTAATCAAAAAACAAATAACTGAGTTTGTAAATAGAATGTCATGGTTTTAAGACAAAATTAATTAGAATTTAGAATACAGAGCCATTACAATTTTTTTTTTACGGGGGGTTGGGTATGGGCCTCCGGTATCCTCACTCACTCGGTGAAACACAGCGCAAGCGCTATTTCACACCGGTTTTCTGTGAGGACGTGGCATTACTCCGGTCGAGCCGGCCCATTCATGCCGAAGCGTGGCTCTCCCACGATGAACCGTAAGGATCAACAACGATTTAGCAATCTGTACTAATCCTACCGTTCTATATGTGAAAGTACGTAGCTAAATCTGTCACAGCGAAGAACGAATTCTATATATACTCTGACATACGAATATACAAGCGGGTTAGAGGACTTTCGATGCTCTTTGCCTCTTAAGATGACTAAACTTCTAAAAAAGATGTCACATAATGAAGTTTTTTGAAGATACTTCAAAGAAATTTAGGTGTCCGTTACTTTTTAAGCAACTGAATATCGTTTATAACAAAAGTTTGTTTTGATTGGCTTTCATATAAATTAAAGGTAACCAATTTTCTTTTGGGTATTTAGTAGAAGTCAGGAGTCACGCTGATTTCAGCACGAACGGGCCAGCCAGGCGGTACTACCCACGACCAGAAGACGTACGTAATATGATAGCATAAACACTGTCGTGTTTCGTTGGTGAGTGTGAGACCGAAGTCCCAAAGAATATAAATAAATAAATATTTCGGACATCTAACACATAACGTTATCTAGTCCCAAGCTGAGCAAAGTTTGTCTTATGAGTCTAGTACCCACAAGACAAACTGATATAAATACATAGTATATACTTTTTTCCTTTATTATATTTCCAACTCCTCCAGTTTTCTTTGGATTAATTTTGTTGTGGGTTCCAAGACAGTTTAATTTTTCCTGGGACTGTGTTCGAGGGTCACTGCTGTTGATCCTGGTGTACAAGAGTTACAGTGGCGGGCGTGTGGGCGGCATTAGTCCCATAAAAAAAAAACTTTTTTTTGCAAATAAATACATACTCTAATTATACATAGAATACGCCCAAACTCGCATCAAATGAAAAATGAAATACGCATATAAAACCGGATATTTTAAGCAATTAGCAATATAAAACCACAAAATTATTGATGATTAATGATAATGGATATTAGTCGGTTTTATTCATTAAATTTTATCATTGTATGTAATTGTAACTACGAGTACTGTACTACGTAATATTCTGAAGGTTCGAAGCCGATCATGAAATAATCTATAAGTTTTGTTGTCCAGACACTTGAAAGAGTCGAAATATTAAGTTAGAGTTTCTGTATTCCAGTTCCTATTTCAAATGTTTTAAATTTTTTTATAATTTTAGTAACATATGAGCAAAGCAATTTAGTTTAAAAACAAATTAAGAGTTCTTGCAGATTGTAGAAAATTTCCGCTGTGGAAAATAATCTAGATTATCTACCTTTAACTTTAATTATACAAAATTCTTTGTTTCACGTTTATACTAAATGCTTTTGTTTCATTCAAAAATATTATTTTGTCGTAAAATGCGGTATCGACTATTAACTACCCGTATATTTTTTGTTCAGACGATATCAGTCAATAGACAATTTCACTAAATGTGGAAAATACTTAAGAAAAATGCACGTCATCGCCTAGTTTAGCAGTAATCGACATATTTATTATAACATTTACCAGCAACATATTTATTTACTACCTATTAAAGCGTAAACGATGACTATTACTGATGCAGACAATGCATTAGACTTTAAGGTCGTCTATGCATTCATTGAGAACAATAATGTTGTGTAATACTTTAATAGTCAAAACAATTAACGTTACCAGCTTTACACTCTATCTAGAGTAAACATAAGTAGAGAAATAATACGTACATATGTGCATTTGTTATTAATTATATTTCAAACGTAATAAGAATATTTAAAACCATACTGTTTTTAGTACTTAAATATTTAAAAACTACAATTTATTTCACCAAATCCAACAATGTATTTGTGCGTGTGGAAAAATAAAAACAATTACATAGGTATTCCCAACCGGACTAGATGTCTCCTTATCACTTTTTTATAATGTTGATAAACAACAGTTGAACAATAAAAATAAATGAACAAAAAAAAAACACTTCTAAAACTTAATTTATAAAAGTCACTTACTATCTTTCTTCTGCAAAACCATGACCTTACTCAGGCTAAGTTACTAATTCCCATATCTCATCAATTAACATAAATATTAGTAGATCTCGTATAAAGAGTTAAATATGATACTGCAGACAAATACGCACTTAGTTTTGTTTCTCGGTTAGCAACAATAGGCCGGCCGATACCAAGCGAACTGCGTCGTACATTCGCGTCAACCGAATGTACATTTTATGCGGCGTAGTAACTGTCATTGCCTAACCTCAAACACACAATGAAAAAACACTAAAAACTCTGCAGAAACATAACTTTATTATACCGGTCAGTAAATAATATTTTGATTTAAATATTCCCTCACAAAAATTTAATAAGAAATATATTACTACTTACGATTTCGTGAGATAACGTGAGTGCCGTGTCCGCCCTAGCGACTGCTTCAACGCACACTGACTGCGCCGCGTCGCGTTGCGCAGTGGGAACGACCGAGCGTTCACTCTTCTTATTTTTAAAAAACACTTTTTAAATCAGCAGTGGATCGACACAGACAGACAGACTACTACGAATTGAGGCAGCGAACATGAGTCGGATTGCAACAGAGCGTATTGTAGCCCTCCCCACCTTGTACAAAGTGACCTTATCGTTTAGCTGCACTCAGTAACAGCCGATGCAAAATAAAGTCTTAACTACGTTCGGTATGTTGCGGTACTAAACTAAATTCATGTTTTTCTGATAATCCTAAAAAGTCCAAACATTAAAAATATATATAAAATAAGAAAGAGGGGATCGCGCTTTCCCGTCCTTAATACCTTGGTAGGCCTTTGTTTAAGAAACCTATACTGTAGTCATTTATGGAAGCAAAAGAAAATTTGTTGGTGTTTCTACTTAAATGAATCGTGGGAGAGCCACGCTTCGCCATAAATGGGCTGGCTCGACCGGAGTGATACCATGGCCTCACAGAAAACCAGTGTGAAATAGCACTTGTGCTGTGTTTCACCGAGTGAGTGAGGACAACGGAGGCCAATACCCCGACCCCTCCCCCCATCATTTTTGGAGAATTTTATTTTTTTTACAAAAAAAAATAATAAAAAATATTTTACTTTTATTTTTCTCTAGTTTTTTGACATCGAACGTTTTTTTTTCGGTGACTGGCACTTTTCGACCATATGCAGAAGTACTGATGGTAATGGAGGCCTGGTGCCCAGTAGGAAATATGACTGACTAAACAATCTATAAATTTACGCGTTGTCCCAAGATCTGGTGTGGTCTTGGAAAATGTGATACTTTGGAAATAGCAAGTCACATTTTTGTCCTTGGGTCCTCTACCACAGGAATCTACAGATAGTACCAGTTTCTTATAATGGTTCGGCCACTATCTTTTTATGTCCATTATATCTTCAGTTTTAGGATGTCTTCATACAAAATTTTTTTTTAGAGTGTAAATTCCAACATATATTCGAATGTCTCTTTGCTGTCCCAAACATTCTACTCGTATCATGGAACAGGCCTAAGTGACCTTTTTTAAGTATGTACTATAATATCTCTTTTACATTGTTAATTTGTGCAACCACCTTTTCACTACAAAGAGGCAGGATGCATGGCATTTCACACACATGCATAAGGAATTGGGATGGGAGGTTTTTTTTATTATATAGGGGGCAAACGAGCAGACGTATCGCCTGATGGTAAGCGATTACCGCCGCCCATGGACACCCGCAATACCAGAGGCGTCACAAGGAGTACGCTCTTTTCTTGAAGGTTTGAAGGTCGTATTAGTCCGGGAACACCTCAGCCGACAGCTCATTCCACAGTTTTGCTGTGCGTGGCAGAAAATTTCGGGAAAATCGCACAGTTGTGGACTGCCAACCATCTAGATGATGGGGATGAAATTTCTGTCGCGTAGGACGATGGCGGAAATATGCGGCAGGGATCAATCCGAACAATTCCTCGGAGCACTCCCCATGGTTAATGCGGTAGAAGATGCACAGCGAAGCCACATCTGTACGCAGCGCCAGAGAGTCTAGCCGAATTGGAAGATCCCGGCAATCGACGATACGAGTCGTTCTCCGCTGAATGCGGTCCAGAGGGAGGATTGGGGTGCCCCTGTCCAAAGATGAGGACAGTATTCCATGTGAGGCCGAACCTGCGCCTTATAAAGCCGAAGGCGGTGGGCCGGAGTGAAATACCGCCTCGATCTGTTGAGCACACCTAGCTTTTTCGAGGCCAATTAGAGGTGGGTGAGGGAGGTGTATATTTTGAAAAGCTGTCAATAAACATTTTTATATTCTAACTAATTTTCGTTTCACTAACAATTTTTTGGAATGCATCCGAAACGAAGCTGAAAGAAAACAATTATTTCGTAAACCTAATTTTAATGTGGGTGAATGTAATAGCATTCTCGCTCTTCCCTGCACGGAGAAAGCGAGAACACTGTATCATATAGCTAAAATGTGTATGTTAAATAGTTCATAAGTTGTATTTTTATGAGGGCGGCATAATCACTTCGTGACTAAGCTCTCATTAAACAAATAAAGAAAAAAAAAAAAACTATTTTTGGAACAGCCCACATACAAAAACTGATGAAGGGATTCAATATAGCTAATGATGATTTTAATAATAATACTTTCCACATTGCATTTGACTTTTGCAGTCATTCACTTGTTCATTAAACAATACACCTCCAATCCAGATATAAAATATTATATCCACGAACTAATGGCGCGCTAATTTTGATTTAATTGATTCGCTAATCTATAGCAAAAACGGGACAACTTTGTGTCCCCACGCTTTTCTCGGGAAATCCGTTGAAAATAAAGCAACTGAATAATGCAGAGAGAGAAAACCAGTGCAGTGATATTTTCCTTTTCCAAATAACAAACACCAGCAATCAAATCCACAAATACGAAAAAAATATCACATTAATACATCAAAACTGACTTTTACCGCAACACATTTCATACATACAAGATATTATGGGATGTTTTTACTGCATACTGCGTAGTATAAGCGAACACTGCGTGTTGTGCATCAACTGGATAACTACGCAGATACTAACCTAGGTCAATGATGAAGGACGATGAATAAAAGAGTAGGTATGTAATGAGAATACCTAATTGTTTATTTATTAAATAAAGACTAGCTGACCCACGCAACCTCGTTTACGTCTGCTATTGCCCGTAGCTTAACAATTTTCCCCCATTTTTGTGACATTCTTCATTGGTGCTCCGATCCTATTGGTTTTAGCGAGATGATATAAAGCCTTCCTCGATAAACGGGCTCCATAACACTGAAAGAATTTTTTAAATTGGACCAGCAGTTACTGAGATTAGCGCGTTCAAACAAACAAACAAAATCTTAAACTTTCTTTTTCTTTTAAAAAGACAACTCCCGCATTAGGAATATACATCCTGTGTCGCGGGAGACTTTACAAACATACATGTAACGGACACAAGGAACATCCAGACTCAGGACAACATTATGTGGATCACACAAAGTGATGTCCCATGTGGGATTTGAACCTACGGCACTTGGCGCAGTAGCAAGCGGCGTAGTGACCGCTTAAACCACTAGGCCAACCGTGCAGTCTTTATAATATTAGTTTAGATTACACTGCTATTATTGTAGAGCCAGGTAGGGATTATTGGTGCAGTTGATAGAGTCTTTTGCTGTATAAGACGAACTAACGAACAATAACGATAAGATTAAAATTGAATATTTTACGTAGTTTTTACACATCGCCATCGCCAGAAATTTTTTAAATTTCTTGTTTAAGAAGAAGTACCCACATTAGGCCGTTTCTCCAGTGTTTTTCTTGACTGATAAAAAAAACAAAGGATAAATACTCACGTAAACGTATGAAACACAAACAAAGAATAATTAACACAAGTTCTGCTCAGCTTGGGACTAGATAGCGTTGTGTGTAAGATGTCCGTAATTAATCTTTGACTTAATTATTCGGTTGTAAATATATAAAACCCGAAAGGTTTAGTCAATAGTTGGAATCTGATCTATTTCTTGAGATATATTTGCATTGCTTTTAATTAAATTTCTTAATATTCATCAGGTACAATTTTCATATATACTGCCTTTAATGTTTTATACTAAATAACGTTAAAAAGATCTCTAAGGTCGCAAAGAAATAAATTTAATAAAAAGGTTTTATCCACACCACAGTCCTTTTGCAAGACTAATACCTAAGTTCGCAAATTTTTGCATAGAGTGGCAAAAACGTGCAATAACCGTTTAGCTGATCTGATTTATCATCATTGTAGTGTATGGAGTTTTTGGTACATAACTCTGTCATTTCAGGCAAAACACGCGCGGTGACCGCCGCGGAGTGAAGACGTGGCCGCTTGCTGCGAGCTGATATCTATCAGTAGGTTGTACCTCAGGTAAATAGAGAACATCACATGTGTACATTACAATCATGGTCATGAATTTAGAAGCACATTATTAGAAAAAAAGACAGTATTACATCTTTATAATCCCTAGGGAGCTTTGCTATTAATTTTTTTTAATGTGTTTGACTAGATCTTTTCTTTTCTTGGCCTTTTATATGATTAATATGATAATTTTTCATTGCAAGAGATTTCAGAACTCTCCCGGTCTGCCGCGGCCTACAACGAGCCCGGTACCATAAACGACTTAGGCGCCGGAGGTCGACGAACGATATCCGTCCTGCTAGGGTGACAGGTGCACGACACGCTACTGAGCGTGCGCCCTGTGATCACCAGAATTCTAAATCAGGAGTGAGTCTTTTGCAAGCCGTCGGGGTTCCAGAGTTTTTTTGTACTTAAGGCAGAGCGGGGTTTTTTGGTCGGTTCGAGTCCGACGTAATCACGACACGGGGGAAAAAAGGGTTCAAATCTATATCCTGTGATAGAAGCTATTAAACTGGTACATCAATTAGCCCAAAAATGGACTGCATGAATGGCGTATTGATTTAAGCGATCTTCGCGCCCTTTCCTATTGATCTAAGTTTTCTGTGTTCGATGCGAACATGGGACAACACTGTGTGATTCACAAATTGTTGTTTTCAGTCTAGGTGTTTTTTGAGAGAAAAAAAGGAAATACTAACTCACTAACAGATATGTTAAGGTCGGTCCCAATGGAATTTCTTTTATCCTTATTCACACTATCATATCCACTTATATTATAAATGTGAATGTAAGTTTGTTTGTTATGCTTTCACACGAAAATTACTTAACCGATGATAATGTAACTTTGTACACATATTCTTGGAGATATTAGAAGTAACTTAGGATACTTTTTTATTAAACGCCAGCGAATACGCAAGCGAAGTCGCGGGTGAAAGCTAGTATAAATATAGAAACAGTATATGATATATGATAAATATATTTTAATTATACAAAGAAGCCTCTTTGAAACGAGGTTCTTCACAAGCCTGTAAAGAACCTCTTTTTGGACATGTCTTACTAAAAAAACATTAGGATAGAAAACTATTACGATATTTGGACTAAGACGGGCTTCCAGGTATTTCCATTCAAGAGTGCACCTGGTTTCCTGGCTTCTAGTACCCGAGACGGCGTGCGGTTGTAGTCGGTTTAAGTCCGACATGTCACCAGTAGGTGGTATCCGGGAGGATTGCCGCACAGAAAAAAAGGCTTTTTGGACTTGCAGTATAAGTCCAATTAAATGTAAAAGCACTCCACAAGGACAGAAGGTGATAGAAGATAACTTCAAATTGAGGAATTTTATTTATATAAAAACTTTCTAGTATATTATGTGAATGACGCTCTAGGTTATTTAATATTAAACATAAACTTGAACACGTTTTAATTAACTGAAGTAATTAAATATGTTTTGCCAAATAAATAAATAATCTTTATCTGTTTAAACGCCGACAATAATAATAATAAATAATAATAAATATTCTGGACATCTAACTCACAACGCCATCTAGTCCCAAGCTAAGCAGAGCTTGTGTTATGGGTACTAGACAACTGATATAAATACTCATATACTTTTTTTTGTAAATACATACATATTATACATAGGAAACACCCAAACTCCGAAACAAATATTTGCAGATCATACAAACATTTGGTCCGACCCGGGAATCGAACCCGAGACCTCTTGCTTAGCAGTCGCATACGCTACCACTACGCCACCGAGGCAGTTAAGGCACCGATAAATCTTGCCATGCATCGACACGTGTTGTTTATATTTGTTTTTTGAAAGGAAATATTTATTATGGTAGGCATAGGTACCTAGAAAGCATTTCAGCGTTATTTCCGGGTGCGTCCACAATATTACACTTAGTGTCTCTTTCTTCTCTACTTTCCACGATCTTCTCAAACTCCACAGATCGAAACAGTATTTCACTCCCACCGCCTTCTGCTTTAAAAGGCGCAGATAAAAACCTCATATGAAATACTGTCCTCATCTTTGGGCGGAGGCATCCCAGTACCAGCTGGGAGGCCCCTGAACCGCATTCAACGGAGAGCGACTCGGATCCTCAACTGCCAAGAACTTTCAATTCGGCTGGACTCTTTGGCGCTGCGTAGAGATGTGCTTTCGCTATGCATCTTCTACCGCATTTACTATCGGGAGTGCTCCGAGGAATTGTTCGGACTGATTTCTGCCGCCTCTTTCCGCCATCGTCTTACGCGACAGTAGTTTCATCCCCATCACTTAGATGGCTGGCAGTCCACAACTGTGCGGTTTATAGGATGAAGGAACTTTCTGCCTCGCACAACAAAACTGTGGAATGAACTGTCGCCTGCGGTATTCCCGGACCAATACGACCTTCAAACCTTCAAGAAAAGAGCGTACTCCTTCCTAAAAGGTCGGCAACGCACTTGTGACGCCTCTGATTTTGCGGGTGTCCATGGGCGGCGGTAATCACTTACTATCAGGCGACAGGTCGGCTCGTTTGCCCCTTATTCAATAAAAAAAGACTTCAGTATAACTGGCAGTGAAATTATACGCATGTCAATTTTTACGATGTCAAGTCAGGACTTTTTGGGTACGGTAAGGCCAGACGTTACCCACATATACCCAGATTGGTCAACGAATGGTAAGTTATTACTGATGCTTATACCAGCAACTCAGAATTTCAGATGCGTGGCTGAAATTTGAGTGCCACAAGAGTTTAAAAAATTTTAAGTCCTTAACGAAACCTAAATTCATATTTAGGCGTAGGTATTTAGATTTAAAACCGACTAAAAAGAATGTTATAAAAAAAACAAATATAATCTACATGCAGATTCTACGAACGATAACAAAGAACTCATTAAGCGAGGCGGAAATGTGTCAGTTACGCTTAGTTTTAGCTTGAACTAATTTAGTGATTCTCGTTTGCAAACTTTATAATAATTTTCTCTTTATCAAGTCATTACATAGTGTTTTCATTATTGGAATTAGAAAGTGGCTAGTGGAAAGTGTATGGATACGGATTGCCCCGTAAAGTTGGTGCTCCTTGGAAGAGGTGCTTTAGTAATGGGTGGTAAATAATTAATTTCAAAATATTTCTAATTTCAGACTAGTGTAGCGTGGTTATCCGTCTAGATTAGCATGATTATGTCTTTCCCAAACGCTTGTTATCCCTACCACCTATCGGTTTGTAAGTTGTGATGTTGGGCAAATGTTAATTAATTAATTTTATATGGGCCTGCCAATATGACTCTACTCTGCCTGATGGACAGCATAAGAAGAATCCTAGAGTGATGGATACCATATTCATCGCGAATGCAGACAATGCAGCATGGTGACCCACACTATGTCGGCCTAGTGATACTTCTGCATCATTGGGTCTCCAGTCTCGCACTCACCAACGACCAACCAAATAAATAATCTATATCATCATCTTCCTAGCCTTTATTATTCCCAATATTTGGGGTCGGCTACCAGTTCAACCGGTTTTACCTGAATATCAGTTTTTACACAGAGCGACTGGCATCTGACCTCCGCAACCCTGAGGGCGAACTGAATTCGAAGGTTGAACTAGTTGTCAGTATATTTGAGGGCACTGACTTCCCAATAACGATTGCCATAGATGTTCATGACAACCGGGACCGACGGCTTAACGTGCTCTCCGAAGCACGGGCAGGAAACACCGCCATCTTCCATACTCCGGGCTGCTATTAGGAATTTCTTGTAGGAAAAACCCAACAGCAGTCCGACCCGGGAATTGAACCCGAGACCTCTTGATTTGCAGTCGCTTACGCTAACCACTAGACCAACGAGGCAGTCTCTATACTAATATTTTAAACCTAAAGAGTTTGTTTGTTTGTTTAATCGCGCTAATCTCAAGAACCGCTGGTCCGAATTGAAAAATTCTTTCAGTGTTCGATAGTCCATTTATCAAGGAAGGTCAAGGCTATATATCATCACTCTAATACTAATAGGAGCGGAGCACCAATGAAGAATGTTTCAAAAACGGGGGAAAATTTTCACGCTACGGGCAATAGAAAACGCAAACGAGGTTGCGTGGATCAGCTAGTTCTATGATAAGTACAATCACTTTTTCTGTGTCTGAGTATATTTCTTGCTATAATATGATATGTCTAGAAATACATAATATGGTAACACAAACTGTGCCGAGTTTAGAATCAGACTGCCATGTGTGATGATATTATTATTCATCATCAGCCTTTAATAGTCCACTGCTGGGCATAAACCTCTCTTTAAAAAGGAGGTTTTTGTCTTCTACAGTTACTACACCACGCTGCACAGAACATAGAAACTGTTCTGTGCTCCTCTGGCCACACGGGTTGATGTTGAGTTGCCAAGGTGTCTACACATGTATTACATTGATCTATGTATGAATAATTCGCATAAAATATTTTTTTAAGTAGTTTCCTTGTTTTCTTTAAAAGTAGTGCAAGGCAACACAATCTTTTGATGCCGTTGACTTTTTATCTTATCTAGAGAGCCGTCGCACCTCAGCCAGGTGATCATATTACCACACATGACACATAGCAAAATGCACACATACGATTACAGAATTACTAAATGCAGGAATAGCATGTCAGAAAAACTGCGGTAATCTAACTCATCATGGCGTTGTGGATGTCTTTTTACCCGACTGTGAAAGAAGGAGGGTTATGTTTTTCGATTGTATGTGTATGTATATTTCTTTGGCACGCCCTTTTTTTTATTTTGACGAGGTGGAAATCCCTTCGGATCACCGGCTCTTCCGGGGACTGAGGAGCCAGGTATGTGATCAGTCAGTCCACTAAAACAACCCCGGCGGCCGGTCTCGGGCGCCCTGCTCTGGGGAGGACCCGGACCAAATTATTACAGGTCCCCCCCAGGAACGACAACGCGTCCATAGACGCTATCCTAGGGGAACGACACCGCGTCCATAGACGCTATCTTTGGCACGCCCTAGAGTGCCCTAGAGTCTAAACGACTTGTCATATTTTTATGTGAGTGGTATCAATAGATTCGTCTTAGTCGTGAGAGTGACACTAGGTACATCATAATCTTAAAATTAAAGAAAAATATTTAAAAAATATCTTTTCTTTTCAGTTCCCTTAGTCACCTCTTGATCAATTGACCCCACGGGATGAATAGGGGTGATGACACTGTATTCTTAATCCCTGACCACACGAAGATTTTTCATCGTACTCTTTTTTTAATTTGGACCTGCTAAAGTGACCTGTGATGGAATGGCATGGGCAGGACCCAAGAGGTCATTATACTCAATACGAATGCAAACATTGCAACAATGTAGCATAGTGGCCCACGCTACGGCGGCCATCTCTTACTGAGAAAATTATTGAGATAGGAAAGTATCTAAAATGGCCTTTAGAGTGTTTACCACTTTTAGTTTAAGTCCGACTAAATCTATATTAATATTATAAAGAGGTAAAGTTTCAAACTTTGTTTGTATAGTCGTATGGTATCCGAGGGAATTTTTGCACAGAAAAAATTAAATAAAAAGGGGTTATCTTCGTAAGTACTATTCTGATTATGAAAATTCTTCCACTAACAGAAAGCGACACAATTCAGGAGTGACATATGCCATATTTTATTACGATTGAAAAAGAAATTGAGAAAAAAATAATAGTATTTGTTAATCAAGTCAAAGAAAAGCGGGCGTTTAACGCCCAACGAAGTGGGTACGGGTCGGCTAGTAATATCTAAGATGAAATCAGGTGTAAAACGTTTTTGCGTTTACTCGAGTCGCCACTAGATTTGAGTCTTTGTACATTTAATCTCTAAACAAATTTCAATAAAAATAGTTATTAAATACGTTAAAGATACCTAAAACATTTTTTTTCTTTTACACATTCATTGGTTTTTGCAAGGAATTATTATATCTATCTTATCATCAGCCAATAGCAGTCCACTGCTGGACATATGCCTCTCCAATTATTCTATGGAAAAAATTGCTATTATTAAAAATTACGATTAATTAACGACGAATAAAACGTACCTTTGAAACTTGCGAAATGTCTAAAAATTGAGTTTAGCGCCATCTCTGAATTTCTATAAGAACCTTGTAGTCGTTACATTGCAAGGGATATTACGTTAGACTGATAGTTTACTACTTCCACACCTAGATGGCGTACACTATACTGAATAATACAATATTTTCCATTGATATCGTTGTTTTGGAGATAACAAAATTAATCTAGTGAATCCTTGAAATATTAGCTAACGACAAATAATAATTTCAAACGCAAAACTTGAATTCACCTTGAACAGTAAACAATCACATCATCATAATCTACATATCTAGGTAATTACTTGATAATATTTTGTCTCTCTTATTTACCTTCAAAATATAAGAATATGACAGTAAAAAATATTGAATGAAAAAAAACAAAAGAACATAAACAAAACAGGTATTAAGATCACAAGAATAATAGTGATGTCAACTTAGTAATACTGGATATATGGTTTTATAGAATTCTACTGGTCAAAGTAGTAAAGCAGTCATCCGGGTACAGAGGTATTATCTATCTTTTGATTCTTATCAAAAGATAGATAATACCTATTTCTATCTTTTGATAAGATAAATGGGCCGGCTCGACCGGAGTGATACCACGACCTCACAGGAAACCGGTGTAAAATAGCGCTTGCGTTGTGTTTCAACGAGTGAGTGAGGATACCGGAGGCCCATACCCTCACCCCTCCCCATCCCCAAAGGTCGGCAACGCACTTGTGACGCCTCTGGTGTTGCGGGTGTGCATGGACGGCGGTAATCGCTTACCATCAGGTGATACGTCTGCTCGTTTGCCCACAATTCAATTAAAAAAAATTTAATTAAAAAAAACAATAATTTACAAGTCCATAGATCATTTGAACACCATGCTGTTCATCTAATATCAGAGGCGGACATGGAAATTCTGTTTTATCTATAACTAGCTGACCCTCGCAACCTCGTTTAAGTCTACTATTGCCCATAGCGTAATAATTTTCCCCCATTTTTTAAACATTCATCATTGGGGCTTCGCTCCTATTGATCTTAGCGTGATGATATATAGCCTATAGCCTTCTTAGGTAAATGGACTATCCAACACTGAAAGAATTTTTCAAATCGTACCAGCGGTTTCTGAGATTAGTGCGTTCAAACAAACAAACTCTTCAGCTTTATAATATTAGTATGGATTCTTTGCACTTAGAACTAATTGTTTCAATTGAAAATCTAATCTACAGCCTTATTATTGTTTTAATTGGCAGACATTTTCCTTCTTCCTAGCTTTTAATATTTTCAAGATTATTTAGGGTCGACTACTAGTTCAACCCGTTTTACCTGACTATCAGTTTTTCCACGGAGCAACTGGTAGAAACTTAGTCACAAAAATAGACATCAGTTTGTTATGATGCTGTTGCTAGTTCTTTTGCATTTTGTTATTCCAGACGGGTACTTTGTGAGTGTATACCAAGAAATGTTAAGTAATTTATTTTTTTGCAAAATAATTCAGTGGGGCAATTAAAAAAATAAAATATTAATATGTTTATTTCACACCAAAGTCTTAACATTTAAAATCATACAAAGAAATAAAAAACACTTGACAGTTTGATTGTGTATAAATAGGTACTGGTACTGATTCCCAAACTAAGCATATCCTGTATTTTAGGAGACAGAATTCAGTCGCAAATTTTGTTCCACTGTATTTGAATCATAATGTTGAAGGTGACACCGCTTACAATTTGAAAATTATTCAAATAAACTTTGTGTATGCGTGTGTGTGTGTGTGTGTGTGTATGTGTGTGTGTGTGTATGCGTGTGTGTGTGTGTGTGTATGTGTGTGTGTGTGTGTATGTGTGTGTGTGTATGTGTGTGTGTGTATGCGCGTGTGTATGTGTGTATGTATGTGTGTGTGTGTGTGTGTGTGTGTGTGTGTGTGTGTGTGTGTGTATGTGTGTGTGTGTATGCGTGTGTGTGTGTATGCGTGTGTGTGTGTATGCGTGTGTGTGTGTATGCGTGTGTGTGTGTATGCGTGTGTGTGTGTATGCGTGTGTGTGTTATAAAATAAATTTGAACCTTGAACCATTTTCCAACTTTATTTTTAATCTCATATTTGCTAAGACTCACAATATTTAAATGATAAATGGTTATTTCAGTTTTTTGAATTGATTAAAATGTATCAATGTCACTATATACTGGTAAATCACAAAGTACCACTCACGTGTCGATAAATCACACCACTCACATGTCATACTCGTAGTAAACACAGCTGACTAAGAACAATATTGTATTTAATCAGTGGCATATTTAGATGCATGAATGATTTCACATCAAAAACAATACCACCTCTTTTAAACCTTTTCTATCATTATACTAATGATGAAACTTTACACAATATTGCGCAAGAGAATCACATAGAAAACAAATAAAAATGGAATCATGTCATCTCATGAATAGGTAACTATACAACGAAATTAACTATTTTTAAATGTCCTCCAATTTTACGTTATAATCATCCCGAAATATCGTAAGTGTACTAAAAACATTGACGAAGATCAAAATAGAACATAATAAAGTAGTAAACAATTGTAACAAAGGATATTATTTCAATTTAAAACCACTTACATTTTGTGATTCCTCCTCCAAAACCGCCATAGCTTCAAAGTCGATATTCATTTTCACAATTTTACACAATTATTTCAATGCCACTTCAATATATCTATCAAGATATGACAATGTGCGAATAAATAACAAGGAAATTGGATAATTTCTATCAAAAGTTACTCTACACGATATTGTTTACAAACTGGCAAGGTCATTTGACATATTTTGGTAAATATTATGAGTGCGTTCATTTTAGCTCATTTGTATTACCATTGTACAAAAACGATTTGTAGTAAAATCGACTAAGTGAAACGCCACTAGTGACACCTTATACTAGTTTTTTTTTTTTGCATGATTTTGGTGTTACCAGCTTTTAAAATTAAAACGTCAAACCCTTTTGACCTCACAAGTTTTTTTCTTTCTGTGATAAAAATCGTAGATAGTTTTTATGTTTTTTCATTGAACTTGTGATGTGGCCATAACAATAAACCATTTTGTCCGCTTAGTATTTTAGAATGTGTATAGAGTGTGGTGTTACTAAGGTGATTTTGTAATTTTACGTGTTGTTAATGCATTAAATTAGTACCATTGTGAGATCACGATGCGTATCGGTTTAAAGATTTTTTGGTGCGTATTTGCTTTTCATCTGTGTAAAGCGGAAGATGTAGAGAGGATAGATTCTAAAGACAATGGGAGGAGGCAGCAGTGGGGTCCTGTGGTGAGGAGTGGGTCTTTTTTTAACGACGCCGCTGTAACAGCTTCTAATGAACAAAGTAAGTACTGATGACCCTGAAAAAAAGCATTTTTTCTGACTTTTCATGACACCTGTTGACGTCCTTCATTCAAGTCATTTTGTAATTACAAGAATAAATGCCAATATTTCATTTTATACACCTCTTAGATTTAAAAAAACGTATCAATTCATATTTTAACTAGGTAGATAAAGATACAAAATTTCCGTGAATCGTTAAAATTTGCGGCTATTCAAGATTATTCTGTTTATGTATGTTTACCTACAAGTTGGTGTAATTTATCAATAATTTTTGACTTTATGTGATGTATTTAAATTTTTCTATATTTCTTTTAAATATGAAGTATAGTGAAAAAGTACGTTTTAATCGTTATTTTTACGACAGATGTTAAGGCTCTCCTGATTCCTATTAGAATTATAAATTAGACAACTGCCCTACATGTTTACATTAATGGCATTTTATGGTGATATCAACCTTATTTTAAATTATGAACCTTAAGATTAGAGGATCAGAATTGGTATCCTTTTGTATGTAAAATTCTTTACACCAGATGTCCAAGTTGTTAGTCTGGTACTTACATCAGTTAAAAAGAATTCAATGTCATAATTATCCACATTTTTCATTGCGTATATTGAGTCTAACATCAAAAAATCTAAGAGATCTCGTTCATTTAAATTTTCTATTAGTGAACTATAGTTAATTTTAAACTTTTTTAAAGATTATTATTGAAAAAGGTTGAAAGTGTTCATCATCATCTATACCCTTTTATGGAGAGATATCTAGCTGTGGATTACTGTTGGGCATAGAACCTTCTTTAGAAAGGAGGCTCCTTATAGAGTATTATTATTTTTAAATGTTTACAAATGAATTAAAAGTAAAGAATTTTTTTTAAAACAGATTTCCATGTGGAGCCTATAAATTGAAATGAAACCATAGGAAACACTTTGTTTATAATATTTATATTTAATAATAACTTTAAAAATCAATTTTAAAGCTTTATTGCTTATTCTAATAAGAAAAAAATAAACAAATATATAAACTAGATACAAATAAGTATATCTGGGTTTTCTCCTTTATTATAGTTATTGTTCAAGCCAAACAATCTAATAAATTTAAACCCTATGGTATAAACAATAATAGCTATTATAATAATCAATTTTACCTTAAATTGTACTTTGTTTCTTATTGGAATCTGTTTGTACTTACTATCTTTTTTACCTGTGGCTATGCCTGCAAGTATAAAGTATGTTGGTTATCACTGTATTCATTTTTCATGTTAAAATATAGCCTAACACACACAAATAATGTGGCTCTCTATTTATAAAATATTTTTTAAATGGGTTCCATAAATACAGATCGCCTTCTCTTACAACCTAGTAAACATTTTAATAGTTCACTGCATACATCAGCCTCTCTTTAAAAAGTTTCAAATCATAATTAATAGTGCGGAAGTTCCTATCTTTAGAGCTCTAACCACCGGTTTCTTAGTCCCTGTACCCAAAGTTTAACGTTTCAATGTATCTATACTCTATAATAATATTGTAAAGAGGAAAACTTTGTTTGTATGTTTGTTTGTTTGTTTGTTTGTTTGTTTGTTTGTTTGTTTGTTTGTTTGTAATGAATAGGCTCAAAAACTACTGGACCGATTTTAAAAATTCTTTCACCATTCGAAGGCTACATTATCCACGAGTAACATAGGCTATATTTTATTTTGAAAAAAAATAGGGTTTTGTAAGATATTGGGGTTTTTCGGACACAAAGTGTAAAAAATCAAACCAGAAAAGTTACCTATTTTGCGTACGCTGCGTAAACTATAAAAGATAGAACAATAAAATGTTCTAATTAATCGTAGATCTTATAAATATCTACAAAAAGTCTGCGACACAGTATATGGGGGAATATTTTTCGCCACGGGCAATAAAAGACGCAAACGAGGTTGCGTCGGTCAGCTAGTTTAAAAATATAATTGATATATATATAAATGTAATAAACAGAATGATAAATAAGACAACATATTCCTTATAAAAAGGAATAATACTAATTATGTCTTGTTTACAAAAGGAAATAGATGTTTAATTGAGGAGCATTAATTATTAGCTGTCTATTTCCTTACCAACATAGATGTGTTTATTTATTTCTGGTTTTATCTGTTTCTTAATTTTAATGTTTCAAATTAAAGTTTTAGAGTCTAATTAGACTCTCAAATAAATTTTTAAATCTGTTTTAAAAATTTAAAAATAAATTAATCAGGATTTGGTTGTAATATTCCAGCAACAATATGAAGTTTTATAGCCTTGCAAGGAATAATTTAATTATATTTCTTGCATTTAAATATGCTAGATAATCAAGAAATTGTTAAGATGTCATTTAGAATAAAATATTGTGCATGGATATATACCTATTTTAAACATAACACCTCTTCACATATTTTAATAATAATCCTAGCTAAAACAATTCTTCGTTCAAAGTTATTAGATATACTCATATGCATTGTTTTCAAAACTCTTTCATTAGTATTATCATCCTACTAATATAACTATACTAATATTATAAAGAGGAAAACTTTGTTTGTATGTTTGTTTGTTTGTTTGTTTGTTTGTTTGTTTGTTTGTTTGTTTGTTTGTTTGTTTGTTTGTTTGTTTGTAATGAATAGGCTCTAAAACTACTGGACCGATTTTAAAAATTCTTTCACCATTCGAAAGCTACATTATCCACGAGTAACATAGGCTATATTTTATTTTGGAAAAAATAGGGTTCCGTAAGATATTGGGGTTTTTCGGACACAAGGTGTAAAAAATCAACCCTATACGGGGGAAAATTTTTCGCTACGGGCAATAAAAGACGCAAACGAGGTTGCGCCGGTCAGCTAGTATAATATATTATGCAATAGTTTGTGAGTATGTTTGTTGCTCTTTCACATAAAAACTACCAAATGGATTTTGATGAAACTTTACAATAATATAGCTTATACATCAAAATAACACATAGGCTGCAATTTATAAATATACTAGCTTCGCCTCGCGGCATTGCTCGCGGTTATTGCCGTACAACGTGTAGCACCGCATAGTTCAGCTGGTACATTATATACTTGCATTGAATTAAGTTTATTACTGTGTAAAACGATAATATAAAAAATTTAATCAAATATGTCACCTCTGATATTTATTTTTTATCAAGATAAATAAATAAACTCTGTAGTTATATTCGCATCATATTGCAAGTTAATGGCTGCCAATATCCAGTCTGCATCCAAAAGTTGCTGCAGACAGTTGAAAGCAATTTTAGACTAGAGAATACTGCAATTAGAGAGACTCTGGTGTGAAAACCACCACCAAACTTTCTTAATCTGGGTTATTAACAATTTCTTGTAAGTAAGTAAGTAACCCAACACTTTTGCCCCAACTTGGGAATCGAACCCAACACTTCTTGATTTCCTGTTGCATACACTAACTCCTAGACTAGACCAGCAAGACGGGATTAAGTTAGCCAAGTTGAAAGCATTTTTCTTTCTGCAATCGTTAACGTCTAAATTCTCGTGTGTCAGTGGCTAATCTAATGGCTAAGGGAATGGTATATATTAAATACTAAAAACCAATAGACAACTTATTACTTGACTTATTAATCACACCCTTTTCTGAGAAGAGAAGAATGTTAGATGATTTAAACGCCTCTGTAATCACAGGAAGGAAATTCGATCGAGACAAATTCGATTTCGATTCAGCCAATACCTGAGATTTTTTTAGTCTG